>CM038219.1:64792701-67404172 GCA_021442155.1 Cymbidium sinense
GATAATGGGTGTCATCATAAACTTCTTCTAGATTGTCATCTATTGAATTTTCAACTTCTTCTAAAGATAAGATTTGAGCTTTACATTGATTTTGCATATGACCCTTTTATGACATTTAAAACATATTACTTCCCTAGTGTTCTTAGAGCTCCCTTCAATTGTAGTTTTTAGGCAAAGTATTGGGCCATATGGAGGTCTAATAATAGATCTATGAGAAGAAATGGAAGGTACTTGACTTTTAGTTTTAAAGAGAGAAGCGATTTCTTTGTTGTTCAACCAATAATGCATAATGAAATGCTTCCTCTAAAGATTGTGGGTCAAATAATTCAACTTCATTTCTAATGTCACCTAAGTCCAATAACAAATTTATTGGCTAATTGTCCAATCATTATCGACAATCGTCTAGAAACTAGATCTTCAAAAGTATTTAAGTATTCGTTACAAGATAATTACCTTGTCTCAAAGTTAATAATTGACTATGTAGCTTCTTATCATGATGCCTAGGACAATACTTTGCTCTTAACATTTCTTTCATTTCTATCCAAGTTAGGTTTGTCCTTCCTAATCTTTGTTCTTTTAGCTAAAGTATTTGTCCAATAAATTTTAGCATATCCTATTAATTTCATTTTAGCAAAAGTAACTCGTTGATAATCATCCATTTTATACCAATCAAAGAAGTCATCCATTTGAACTAACCAATCAAGAAATTTATTTGGGTCATGTACACCATCGTAAGTCAGTTTTACTACTTCACTTGGATCATTAGAGTCTTCTATAGTCTTAAAATAATTTTCTCCCCTCCACCATTTCTAACAATTGATTGTCTTCTAAGTGGTTGATTTTCTATGGTTTGATATGAATCTTCTTCATCTATTCCTATTGGCAGAGGTGTATTGGAGGAGGAGTACTCTATTATTTTGTAGATGCCAATAAGAGTTTGCATTTGTTCTTTATGTTCTTGCATTTGATTCTTACTTTCTTCTAATATTTGTTGAGTTTTAATTCATTATCTTAGATCCTAAGATCTAAAGCATCAACTAATCTAGTCAAATTTTCAACTTGATCTTGAGAGATGTGAGATTTTTTTTTTAAAAAAAAGATAAAATGAGAAATAGTGAAAAAATGAAAAAAGTATAATATAATTGTGCAATCAAAGAGAATTTTAGGCTAAGAGAACTTCCGTGTGAGGGAGGGGGGTACAAGACCACTTAAATCCCAAGCTCTCCTTAGATAGTTTAGGTCTTTTTGACAAAGTTCTATTTAGCTTCCAAAATCACCAAGTTTAACACATTTATATATTATTATGCAAAAAAAAAATTATGCAATGAAAAATGCTCAAATTTATCAAGCCTCTTTTTTTTTTTTTTTTGAGAAAGTTATCATAAGTTAATAAAAAAAACTTCTAAAATTAAACATAAATAATAACAAAGATAATAAAGTAAGTAATTAGATTTTGATTTGCACTAATGGCTAGGTTATATTTTATTTTGGTGAAGAATTACCTCACTAAGGTGCTCTCTTAATTTTTTCTCTTTTTTTTCTTTTTTTTCTTTTGGAAGGGAGGAGGCAACAAGTTCACTTGGAAATGGCTAAAATATATAATGGAGCTTACTAATTGAAATTTTATGTTATCACCATAAACTTGCAAGCAATATATATCTATCCTTCCAAGCTACTAATATGTATTTAAACTATCATATAAAGAAAATCAATTAACCTCACAAGTTCAAGAAAACTCACAAGTTTGAAGACAAGTCTATTACTTGAGATGCTCCCTTGTTGAAGTTAACTTTTATCCAAATTGCTCCTTCCAGCTCGATACCAAATTTGATGGAGGTGGGCTTCTTTCTTTTGATGAGATTGAGAGAACGTATTGGGGAGAAGGAAGGAGATATGTTGGATAACTAGCCCCACCAAGGATTGTTTGGCCACCAAGCTCTCAAACCACAAGAATAACTCAAAATTTTGCAATTGCCAAAAGTTTTCTTTCATTCAAGTAAGAGGGGCTATTTATAGCCATTACAAGCATATTCAAAAGAAAAGAATTCAAAACATGGAGGGAAAAGGTGGGTATTAATGTGAGCTAAATTGCCTCATTATTTTATGCCAACCACCCACATGTCATGCATTTTTTTATGTGGATTCAACCACCTCACATGTCATACTTTGAATTTTTAAATGCAAAATTTCAAACATGGAGTTTCTAGAAGAAAATTAAAATTACAAAAATAAATAAGAAAAGATGAAATCATGAAATGGGCCTTACAGCTAATTAAGCCTACTTCTTTCTTGAATTTTCTTGGGCTTTAGCTTGAGATCTTGTAAATGGACCTTGGGCTAAATTTTCTTGGGCTTTAGCTTGAGATCTTGTAAATGGACCTTGGGCTCTAATTTTTGGTTCCTCTTGATGTTCTACATCATTAGGTCAAGTTGAGTCAACTAGGGTCAAGTGGCCAATTGGGCTAGGTTAAGCTCAAAGGTTGACTTGGTCAAGTTCAATCATAGTTCATGAATGAACTTAGATCATTGGTTTCAATCAATTTGGCCTATGGTGGAATTTGGCTATGTTAGGTTTCAATTTGGGCTAAGTGTTGACTTAGTCAACCCTTAGGTTTGACTTAGTTTGACCTAATTTGATTAATGAATCATCCTATGATGATTATTGATCATAATGAGAGGCATATATGAGTTTGGTTAATCCAATTTGGTTAGAATTAGAATTTGGCTCATAAGGGTACTTTAGGTCACTTTGGGGTCAAATGGTTTGGTCAAAGCTTGATTTGAGCTTGATTGATCTTGTATATGGACTTATGATTGAAATATAAATCCATTTACAAGTGATTTGAAGTCAAATGGGTTTTGATTCATTTCACAATTTCATATTCAAAGGGTGAACATGAAAGGATTTAGGATTTGATTTTGGAATTGGCTTTTGGTTTAGTGATGTGAATATAAATGAGAATATAAATGGATCATGAGAAAATTTCAAGGATTTGAAATGATTTGATCATGATTTGGGCTAAGTCCATTAAGAGGGATTTAAAGGACGTAGGAAAATTTTGGAGTTTGGAGTTTGAATTTTTGAATTTTGTTTGATTGATTTGAATTTATATTTTATTTATATATGTGAATATAAATGAGAATATGAATGAATTATGAGAAAATCTCATGAGTTTGATTTAGTTTGATCATGATTTAGGCTAAGTCCTTTAAAAGAAATTTAAAGGACTTAAGAAAATTTTAGATTTGGAATTTGATTTGAGGTTTTGATTTGATTGATTTATATTTATATTTCATCTATATATGTAAATATAAATGAGAATATAAATGAGTTTTGAGAAAATCCCATGAGTTGGAATTAGTTTGGTCATAATTTTGGCTAAGTCCTTAAGAGGAAGATTAAGGACTTAGAAAAATTTCATGAATTGATTTGGAATTTTGAGTTTGGCTTGATTGGTTTATTTTATATTTTATTTATATATGTGAATATAAATGAGAATATAGATGAATTATGAGAAAATCTCATTAGTTTGATTCAGTTTAGATCATAATTTTGGTTAAGTTCTTAAGAGGGGATTAGGGACTTAAGAAAGATTTAGACTTAAGAATTTTTATGGATTTTGATCATGGGTTTTAATCATAGATTTCAATCATATGGAGTTGATTTGAGTTTGGAGAAAATTAATTAAGATTGATTTGGAGTTTGACTTGAAGAAAGGATAGTGAGGGATGGTTTAAGCTAAGGGTAGGAAAAATTTTCTAACACCCTAAAGGCATGACCTATTCCTATGGCAAACTCTTCTAAGTCTCTAGGGCTAGGTTCAACGTCCACCTAATACCTAGATGTGTCTTAAGACTAAAGAACTCTTAAAGTCTAAGAGGAATCATATGCTTAAGATGGAGGGGTTGAGAGCTCATCTTAAAAATGAGGTCAACAGTACTCTCTATACTCTTATGAGGGTAAACCCTATTTTTTCAATTTTTTCATGTGGGACTTATCCTATGTTTAATACATCCTATTGTAAGCTGTTTGGATATGTTTCATGAAGAATTTGGATGCTTTTAGAGAAGTTTTGCATGTGTACTCGTTGTGCTCTCATGAGAGTACACTCTATTTTTTTTCAAACTTTTCAACTGCGAGACTTGTCATATATTTAATATATCATATTGTAAGAAGCTTGAAGATGTTTTATGAAGAATTTAGTAGTTTTTGGAGCTGCTTTGCATATGTACTCTCTATACTCTCATGAGATTACACCCTAACTTTTTTTCAAAATTTTCAACTATGGGTTGTTGTCCTATTGTAAGATGTTTAGATGATTTCATGAAGATTTGAGCTATTTTGTATGTATACTCTCATGAGAGTACAACCCATTTTTTCAAAAATTTTAACTATGGGGCTTATCATATTTTTAGTATATCCTATCGTAAGATGTTTGGAGATGTTTCATGAAGAACTTGATAGTTTTTGGATCTCTTTTGCATGTGTACTCTCTATACTCTCATGAGAGTGCACCCTATTTTTTAGTTTTTTTTAATTATGGGGTTGTCTAATATTTAGTACATCCTATTGTAAGCTATTTGGAGATGTTTCATGAAGAATTTGGTGGCTTTTGGATCTATTTTGTATGTGTACTCTTTGTACTCTCATGAGGGTACACCCCATTTTTTCAAAATTTTCAATAGTCATATGTTGTACATCATCTATAAGCTATTTGGAGATATTTCATGAAGAATTTGGGCATTTTTGAGCTAATTTGCATTTCTATACTCTCATGAGGGAAAACCAATTTTTTCAAAATATGTTCATATGTACATCCTATTGTAAGATATTTTCAAATATTTCATAAATAATTTTATAGTTTTTGGAGCTATTTTGAATGTGTACTTTTTTCATTTTAGGGTACACTATTTTTTCAAGATTTCAACTGTATCATATGTATCCCATTATAAGCTATTTGGAGATGTTCCATGAAAATTTGATAGTTTTTAGAGCTATTTTGTATGTATATTCTCTGTACTCTCATAAGGGTACACCCCATGTTTAAAAAAAATTTAACTATAGGGCTTGTCATATGTTTAGTATATCCTATTGTAAGCTGGTTGGAGATGTTTCATGAAAAATTTGGGTATTTTTGGAGCTATTTTGTATATGTATTCTCTATACTCTCATGAGGGTATACCTCATTTTAAACTTTTTAACTGTGGGGATTTTCATATATTTAGTATATCCTATTGTAAGATGTTTGGAGATGTTTCATAGAGAATTTGATAATTTTTGGAGCTATTTTGCATGTGTATTATCTATACTTTGATAAGGGTACACCCCATTTTTTTCAAAATTTTTAACTGTAGGGCTTGTTATATGTTTAGTATATCTTATTATAAGATATTTGGAGATATTTCATGAAGAATTTGCTAATTTTTGGAGATATTTTGTATGTGTACTCATGAGGGTACATCTCATTTTTTTAAAATTTTCAACTATGGGGCTTGCCATATGTTTAATATATCCTATTGTAAATTGTTTGGAGATGTTTCATGAAGAATTTAATGATTTTTAGAGCTATTTTGTATGTGTACTCTCTATACTCTCATGAGAATACACCCCATTTTTTTAAAATTTTCAACTATAACTTATCATATGTTTAATATATTCTATGGTAAGATCTTTGGAGATATTTCATAAAACGTTTGCTGGTTTTTTGAGCTATTTTGCCTGTGTACTCTCTATATTCTCATGAGGGTATACCCAATTTTTTCAATTTTCTCAACCGTGGGGCTTGTCATATGTTTAGTACATCCTATTATAAGCAATTTGGAGATGTTTGATAAAAAATTTGGTAGTTTTTGGAGCTATTTTGCATGTGTATTCTCTGTACTCTCATGAGGGTATACCTTATTTTTTCAATTTTTTTAACTGTTAGGTTATCATATGTCTAGTACATCCTATTGTAAGCTGTTTTGAGATATTTCAGAAGAATTTAGGTATTTTTGAAGCTATTATACATGTGTACTCTTTGTACTCTCATGAGAGTATACCCTATTTTTCTATTTTTTTAATTGTGAGGAATGTCATATGTTTAGTACATCCTATTGTAAGCTATTTGGAGATATTTTATGAAGAATTTGGTAATTTTTGGAGTTATTTTGCATGTGTACTCTCTATACTCCCATGAGAGTACACCCCATTTTTTCAAAATTTTCACCCTTGGAGTTGTTCATATGTTTAGTATATCCTATTGTAAGATGTATGGAGATTTTCATGAAGAATTTGTGGGGGTTTTTAGAGCTATTTTGCATGTGTACTCTCTGTACTCTTATGAGGATATACCTTATTTTTTAATTTTTTCAATTTTTTCAACTGTGGGGCTTGTCATATGTTTAGTACATCATATTGTAAGCTTTTTGGAGATATTTCCTGAAGATTTTGGTGGTTTTTGAAGCTATTTTACAAGTGTACTCTCTATATTCTCATGAGAGTACACCCAATATTTTTAAAATTTTCATCCTATTGTAAAATGTTTGGAGATGTTTCATGAAGAATTTAATAGTTTTTAGAGATGTTTTACATGTGTAGTCCATGTGTACTCCTAAAATGTATTTGTTTCTGCAGGTGAATGTGGTTAATCACCGGTGTGATGATGAAGCGTTATGTCTCATGAACCAATTGTGGGCAAACTCCTTGGCACCATTGTTCACAATGTAAAAAAGTCATATGAACTATACTATGATTATGCACATCAAACTAGATTCAATGTTAGGAAGGATCATACTAGTTATTGGCTGAGCTCGAAGAAATTGAAATCAAAGGATTTTTTATGTTCAAAAGCAGGTGTGAAAAAAGGTGTCAATCTAAACTGCTCAATCAAATTTTAGAAAATAAAAATAAGGAGTGGTTGTCCGGCCATGATTAGATGTTCTATTGATTTAGATGGGAATTGGAAGGTTAAAAAATATATTGAAAATCATAATCATTCATTAGTAAAGCTAGGTGACCTACATCTTCTCAAATCATATACAGGCATTAGCGATGAGAAAGCAGTTATGTTGAAGTCAATGATAGAGGCTAAAATTAGAGCAACTGATGCATTTAGCTATCTTAGTGAGGAAGTTGGTAGCATGAAGAATATTAGCTTTACAAAAAGAGATGCTTTCAATTACATCCAAAAAGAAAGAAGATCAAGGATTGCGTATGATGATAGTAATGCATTAATACAACTATTCACGGAAAGGAATGCAGAGGATGGAATGTTTGCATGGGATGTCCAAGTTAATGAGTTGGACAGCTTGGTCAATTATTTTTGGAGCAATGGCATGTCAAGGAAATAATATGATTATTTTGGGATGTCATAATTTTTTATACAAGTTATCAACTCAATAAATATAGTCTTGTCTATGCACTTTTGTTGGAGTGAATCATCACTGGAAAAATCTCTTATTTGGAGTAGCCTTTCTATCATAAGAGATAATTAAGTCATTAACATGGTTATTCAAAACATTTCTCTAGTTAATGAATGACAGGCATCCTATAACAATAATCACTGATCAAGATCAGACAATGGCGAGAGCTATAAAAATTACATTACCGCATACTCTTCATAGGTTATGCCAATGGCATATTACTAAGAAAGCTAATTTGAAGGTACATTACTTTAATAGTAATAAGACATTACAAAGGCTCTTTTATACATGCATGAGTAGGTGTGATTCATAGGAAGAGTTTGAGCAAGCTTGGTCTACCATGCTTGAAGAAGGCAATTTGCATGATCATGCTTGGTTGTTTGAACTATATAAAATTAGATACAAGAGGTCCCCGCATTCTGCAAAGACTCATTCTGTATGAGTATCTTATCAATGCAACATAGTGAGCCCACGAATAATGTATGTCATGGAATCTCTAAACCAACAAGTTCTATCATCGATTGTTTCTTGGGATTGGAGAAGGTTATGGACACATGGCGATGGAATGAATATGATGAAGATTTCAAGTGTAGCCAGTAAGCAATTATTTCTGTTGTTAAAACTAATCTAATTCTGAAATAAGTTGCTATGTTTTACACAAGAAAGCTTTATATAATTTTTGAATAAAAATTTTTGCATGGAGTTGGTCGATTAGCATCAAATATGTTAGATGACAATCCTATGGAGTATTTGGTGAGAAACTTAGAAAATAAAAGTTTGTCCAAAACATGGATCCATTTCGACAAGAATGCATAAATGTAACTTGTAGTTATAAAAATTTGAAATTATAGGGGTGCTTGTGCCCACTACATCCGAGTTCGAAATGAAGATAAGCATTCTCAAGAAGTATCTTCTCATGCGATGATCGACCAAAGCAAAGAGGGATATCTATTTTGACAGTGTTTATAGGAACTTAAAAGATATGCAAGGTAATAATGGAAATGAAAATAGCATTATTTTTCAAAATCACACCAGTCGATATGCATATCGAATAAGCACCAGGGCACAAGATAATAAGAAAGCTGAGGAGTATATGTTGAGTTCCTTAAAAAAAACTATCTCATAATGTTGATTCTATATTATGTGGTAACTCACCTCCAACTGACAAAATAGATAAGAAGAAGAAGTCTACTATAATGATAAAAGAACTGACTTAGTAAAGGATCCAGTTAAGAAACGACCAAAGGGCGTTTCCAATATAAGGCTGAAAGAATATTGTGAGAGAAACAAGAAACCCAAGTGCAATTTTCTACCTGTCTCAAAATTTATAGTCTTCAAATATTGTTGTTAAACTTTAAACCGTTATGTTTTAATGTTACAGTGATGAAAGAACAAGCTGTGAGAGGTGGAGAACATAAAGGGTCACCCATTTCAACACCTTTTCTATTATGCCATAGTGTTTTTCATCGGTATGCAAGTATAACACTTCATTCCTACTATTACATATCAGTAACTGATACGATGCTCTATCTTAGGAATTTAACTCAAGCTCAATAATCAGTCAGTCGATTGAAGGGTACACCAAGATGATGATGGATATCAGTATAGGAAAACATTATAATGTGTGATATCATTTAATTATTATGTGTTCTTTTAATGTATATACTTTAATGTCAATTTGATTAAAAGTTTGTCAATCAGTAGTTACTATGTTGTACTTTAAAGGTAAACTTTGTACTACGTCTTATGTTGGTTATGTTTGTAATATACTATTGATATTTTGTACTTTAAATCATTGAAAATTCCTCTTAATAGAGTCTGGGGTATATTACCAAAATTTACTAAACATTTTATCTCCAAACAGGGTAGAATAGCTAAAAAAACTTAAAATAATGGGATGTACCCTCACGAGAGTACAGAGAGTACACATACAAAATAGATCCAAAAACCCATCTAGACACCTACAAATGGCTTAAATGGCATCTACCAAACATATAATTGAAAAATAGGATAGAATTGCTAAAAAATTTTGGAAAATGGGATGCACCCTCATGAGAGTACATAGAGTACACATGTAAAATAGCTCCAAAAACTCATCCAGATGCCTACAAACAGCTTACAATAGCATATACTAAACATATAAATGAAAAGAGTATAGAATAGCTAAAAAAATTTAAATAAATGGGGTGTATCCTCATGAGAGTACAGAGAGTACACATACAAAATAGATTGAAAAGCCAATCGAGATGCCTGCAAATAGCTTAGCATAACATCTACTAAACATATAAATGAAAAAGATTATAGAATAGCTGAAAAAATTTGAACAAATAGGGTGTATTCTCATAAGGGTACAGAGAGTACACATCAAAATTGATCCAAAAAATCTACCAAGAAGCCTCCAAACAGCTTAGAATGACATCTACTAAATATATAAATGAAAGAAAGGGTAGAATAGCTGAAAAAATTTAAGAAAATGGGGTGTACTCTCATGAGAGTACAAAGAGTACACATTCAAAATAGTTCCAAAAATCCACTAAGAAGCCTCCAAATAGCTTAGAATGACATCTACTAAACATATAAATGAAAGAAAGGTAGAATAGCTAAAATAAATTGAGAAAATAGGGTATACTCTCATGAGAGTACATAGAGTACACACTCAAAATATCTCCAAAAATCCACCAAGAAGCCTCCAAATAGCTTATAATTGCATCTACTAAACATATAATCTCCAAAACGTGTAGAATAGCTAAAAAAATTGAGAAAATGGGGTATATTCTAATGAGAGTACAGAGAGTATACATTCAAAACAATTCTAAGAATCCACCAAAAAGCCACCAAACAACTTAGAATGGCATCTACTAAACATATAAATGAAAGAAAGGGTAGAATATCTAAAAAAATTAAGAAGATGGGTGCACTCATGAGACTATAGAGAGTACACATTCAAAATAGCCCCAAAAATCCACCAAGAAGCCTCCAAATAGATTAGAATGACATCCACTAAACATTTTATCTCCAAAGAGGGTAGAATAGCTGAAAATATTTGAAAAAATTGGATGTACTCTCATGAGAGTACACATTCAAAATTGATCCAAAAACCCTCCAAGAAGTCTCCAAACAGCTTATAATGGCATCTTTTAAAGATTTTATCTCCAAACAAGGTAGAATAGTTGAAAAAAATTAGAAAAATAGGGTGCACCTTCATGAGAGTACAGAGAGTACACATTCAAAACAGCTCCAAAAACTCACTGAGAAGCCTCCAAATAGCTTATAATAGTATCTACTAAACATTTTATCTCTAAACATAGTAGAATAGCTAAAAAAATTGAAAAAATGGGGTGTACTCTCATGAGAATATAGAGAGTACACATTCAAAACAGCTCCAAAAAGCTTATAATGGCATCTACTAAATATTTTATCTCCAAACAGGATAGAATAGCTAAAAAAATTTGAAAAAAATGGAGTGTACCCTCATGCGAGTACAGGGAGTAACATACAAAATAACTCCAAAAATCCACAAAGAAGCCTCCAAATAGCTTAAAATGGCATCTACTAAACATATGAATGAAAGAAAGGGTATAATAGCTAAAAAATTTTGAGAAAATGGGGTGTACTCTTAAGAGAGTATAGAGAGTACACATAAAAATAGCTCCAAGAACCCATCCAGATGACTCCAAATAGCTTAGAATAGCAACCACTAAATATTTTATCTCCAAATGGGGTAGAATAGTTAAAAAATTTGAAAAAAATTAGGTGTACCCTCTTGACAGTATAGAGAGTACACATTCAAAACTGATCCAAATACCCACCAAGAAGTCTCCAAACAGCTTATAATGGCATCTACTAAACATTTTATTTCCAAATTGGGTAGAATATTTGAAAATTTTGAAAAATGAGGTGTACCCTCATGAGAGTATAGAGAGTACACATACAAAATAACTCTGAAAATCCACCAAGAAGCCTCCAAATAGCTTATAATGGCCTCTACTAAACATATGAATGAAAGAAATGGTAGAATAGTTGAAAAAATATGGGAAAATAGAAATTTGAGAAAATGAGGCATACTCTCATGAGAGTACAGAGAGTACACATAGAAAATAGCTCCAAGAATCCATCCAAACGAGCAAATAGCTTAGAAGGCATCTACTAAACATTTTATCTCCAAACAAGGTAAAATATTTGAGAAAAATTGAAAAAATGGGTTATACTCTCATGAGAGTATAGAGAGTACACATTCAAAATTGATCCAAATACCCACCAAGAAGTCTCCAAATAGCTTATAATAGCATATACTAAATATTTTATCTCCAAACAGGATAAAAAAATAGAACAAATGGGGTGTATCCCTCATGAGAGTACAGAGAGTACACATTCAAAATAGCTACAAAAATCCACAAAGAAGACTCCAAACAACTAATAATGACATCTACTAAATATAAATGAAAAGAAAGGGTAGAATCACTGAAAACATTTGAGAAAATGGCCTGTACTCTCACGAGAGTATGGAGGGTACATAGGAAAAACTAATCCAAAAACCCACCAAGAATCCTCTAAACAGCTTATATGGCATCTATTAAACATATAAATGAAATAAAGGGTAAAATAGCTAAAAAAAATTGAAAAATATGGGATGTACCCTCATGAGAGTATAGAGAATACATATTTAAAATAGCTCCAAAAATCCACCAAGAAGCCTCTGAATAGCTTATAATGACATCTACTAAATATATAAATGAAAGAAAGGGTAGAATATCAAAAAAAAATATTGAGAAAATGGCATGTATTCTCATAAGAGTATGGACAATACATAGGAAAAACTGGTCCAAAAACCCACCAAGAAGCCTCTAAACAAAGCTTATAATGGCATCTACTAAACATATAAATAAAAGAATAGCTAAAAAAATTGAAAAAATGGGGTGTACCCTCATGAGAGTACAGAAAGTACATATTGAACATAGCTCCAAAACTCCATCAAGAAGCCTCCAAATAGCTTATAATGGCATCTACTAAACATATGAATGAATGAAAGGGTAGAATAGCTGAAAAAACTTGAAAAAATGGGGTGTACTCTCATGAGAGTACAGAGAGTACACATAGAAAACAACTCCAAGAACCCATCAAATGACTCCAAATAGCTTACAATAGCATTTACCAAACATTTTATCTCCAAATAGCGTAGAATAGTTAAAAAAATTTAAAAAAATGGTGCACCCTCATGAGAGTACAAAGAGTACACATTCAAAACTAATCCAAATACCCACCAAGAAGTCTCCAAACTACTTATAATCACATATACTAAACATTTTATTTCCAAACATGATAGAATAGCTAAAAAAATGGAAAAAAATAGGTGTACTATCATGAGAGTATAGAGAGTACACATTCAAAATAGCTCCAAAAATCCACCAAGAAGCCACCAAATAGTTTATAATTGCATCTACTAAACATATAAATGAAAGAGAAGGGTAGAATAACTGAAAAAAAAATTGAGAAAAAAAACTGATCCAAAAACCCACCAAAAGCCTCCAAATAGCTTATAATGGCATTTACTAAACATATAAATGAAAGAAATGGTAGAATAGCTATAACAATTTGAGAAAATGGGGTATACTCTCATGAGAGTACACATTCAAAACTGATCCAAAAACCTACCAAGCAGCCTTCAAACAGCTTAGTATAGTTTATACTAAATATAAAATTGAAAAGCAATGTAGATTAACTAAAATTCCCCATAAACCCACTCCATAAACCACCTAATTCCTAAGGGCTAAACTCCAAATAGCTTACAATGGAATGTACTAAACATATGGCAAGCCCCACAGTTGAAAAAAGTTGAGAAAATGAAGAAACTGCACTAAATTACCAAAAAAAACCCTAAATTGTTTACTATAACATATACAACACAGATAAATAGCATGTAGAAACAGCTTACAATAAGCATGAATAATAGAAACAAATACATAGATGATCTATAGTCAGATTTCCAAACAATTCATTCATTTGCACAACTACCTTCTTGTACTGAACATTTTATAGCTCAATTATTTCATATTTAAACAAAAATAGCATAAGCAAACTCAACTCTGAAGCAATTCATTTTCTTTGGCCAATCTTGGTGCTTAGCCTAGTCCACTGGAGGTTTGTTGATCGCTGCCTCCATGTATTTGCATATAAACATCCCACAATCAACATTATTTACTTGGACTAGTATACTACTAATCACTTCGATTAGTCATTCTTTAGGATTGCTCTGAAATGCCTAGCCATCATCTTGGATAAGTAATTTGATCTAAAGAGTTAAAAATAAAGGTCAAGAGTTAGGTACAAAGTATGCATTTGAGACGAACTAAAAATAAGAAGAATTCTACAATATCAGAAAGAATGACCTTATGAGTTGGGTTTGACATTGAGTCATAGAAACACCATGTCCCTTTCTTAATATGCCCCACTAGTAATGTCCAATGCTGATTATTGATAACTGGAAGTAAGAGTAAATCAGCCCTTGAAACACTATCTACATTAACATACTGGATGAACATTTTGCTTTCTTTTTGTAGGCCATATTTAGCATAACTCTGCAAGAATTCAAAAAAAAAGTTAAAAATTAGTAGCTTATAACTATCAAAACTTTGAAAGGCATCGTATAACCCAAAACTCTGTGCACTAACTCACAATGTAGGCATGAGACATATAGATAGGGGACATATAGCTAATGATAGATAGTATAGTCTTGACCAATAAATAGGTGGAGGAATCAACATGTGCATCTAACAGATACTGATCTATCAGCAATTCATTAATTTGGCATCTCGTAATAATGATATTTCCAGTCGAGAATACACTATCACTCCTGCATGTAAGAAGCATGGAAATATGAGCATTACTAAATTAAAAGGTGATTTTATGTATATTGAATGAGATAGACTAAGCAATGACTCTTTGTCCTTGAATCGCACAAGATGTCAATAGTACAACATTTCTGGACATCTTGAGAAGTCTATGATATCATGGGTCTTAGTTGGCTGTAAGAAATTAATAAGGTTTAAGAGCTAGATTTAATGTCAATTAAAGTGGAATCTTCTAAGATGAAGAATACCTTCACCTAATGCTCCTCAACTACAATGACAACAGTCGTTGGTTTATCCAATGCTATAGGAACCTCTCTGTTAACTTACATAAAAATTACTAAAATTAGCTTTTATTAGATTAAACTAAAAAAACTAAGTAATACCTCATCTATTGTCTGTACATCTTATGTGGCAGTAATAGTAAGAGTTGCTATGTTGTTTGTCTTCCTGTACATTTATGTGAATGGGGAGGATATAGCTTTCCTCTTTCTCAACTATTTAGACTTTACACCACATTCAATGCTACCCAAAAATGTAAAGATCTTTTATCCAATGGAAGCCTGAGATTCTATGGTAGCCTCAAGAGCTATGGTCCTCCTGAGTATCCTCCACGTGAGCTTCTATGCTTAGACCCTTCTCTAGAACCATCACTCAAAAAGCTACCCACAAATTAATATCATCGACTCTCTCTGTTATTGAAGCTTCAAAAAATGATACTCTTTCCCCATGGGCCCTCAAACCTGAAAGTATCATCTTTACCACAAAGCTTTGTAGAGGGGTAGTAGCAGATGGTAGGCTAGATACATTGGAAGTGGAAGAATATCAAGAGAGACGTATGGAGAACCACTTGGGGTTCCACTCCTTGGACTTAGAATGGGGCTTCTATGGGGCTCTGAGTTGTCTGGACAAGACCTATTTCAAGGAGCCAAATTTCATCCTCTCATATGTCCTCAAATGAAACAAAATGTTACACCAAATAAGAAAATATGATAATTTTAATATGAATAAATACATTTGAGGTAAATGAAGTAAATTTATTTCACATCACTGGTGTCCTTGCAAAACCATCAAGTAATCCTTACAAACTTTATTTTTGGCCATAACATAGTGACTTTGAAGAAATGGGTGGCCTTATGATCTATGTGCTCTACCAATGCAATGAAGATTTACATAACTTATTTCAATGCATAAAATAATATAAAAGATGTAAAATGTACCATGAAGAGTGACAATGCCCATGTACATGCCTTTGTGTCAAAATTTTGGATGTAATACCATCAAATGAAACTAGTCTATAATTCGTCAATCATAATCAACAAATCTCTATGTCATCAATACTATCAATTCGATGCCACTATAATTATGATATATATAAAAGATTTGAAAAAAAATAGGTACAATTGCACAAATTGTAGGATCAACGAAATATCCAACTTCTCAATTTTATTCTTAAAAATTAATTAAGTTAGACTTAGAAAGTGAGGATTTACATATGACCTTCCCCTGTTTGTCATATAATTAATGCAACTTCATGAGTGACATTGGCCACCAAAATAGAATGCAAGCTTTATGTGTTCCAACAAGACATGATTGAAGTGATGCAACAATCTTGTTGAATTTCCGCATTCTAATGAATTGATGCACAAAAATTCTTAAAATGACAAGTACTTCACAAAGTGGTCAAAATAAAATCAAACATCAATTGGTTCCGCATAAAGTTATCTTTTCTCAAATATTTTAAACTTTAAAATGAAATGAATTAATGAGAAATTATTACCATGAGTTAGAGAGTACATATGAACTCCAAAACCAAAAATTCTTCAAAAGATCTTCAAACATCTTACAGAAGGATATACTAAACATATGACAAGCCCCACAGTTGAAAAAATTAAAAAAATGGGGTGTCCCTCATGAGAGTACAGAGAGTACACTTGCTAAATAGCTCCAAAAATCACTAAAAATCACCAAATTATTTAGGGAACATCTTCAAATAGCTTACAATATGATGTACTAAACATATGACAGACTCAATAGTTGAAAAATTGGGTGTACTCTCATGAGAGTACAGAGAGTACACATGCAAAACATTTCTAAAACTACCAAATTCTTCATGAAATATCCCCAAACATCTTACAATAGGATATACTAAACATACGATAAGCCCCACAGTTAAAAAAATTGAAAAAATGAAGTGTACTCTCACGAAAGTACAAAGAGTACACATACAAAATAGCTCTAAAAATACTCAAATTCTTCATGAAACATCTTCAAACAACTTACAATATGATGTACTAAACATATAATAAGCCCCACAGTTAAAAAAATTAAAAAATAGGGTGGACCCTCATGAGAGTACAGAGAGTACACATGTAAAATAGCTCCAAAAATATCAAAATTCTTCATGAAACATCTCCAAACATCTTATAATAGGATATAAAATATGACAAGCCTCATAGTTGAAAATTCTGAAATAATGAGGTGTACCCTCATGAGAGTACAGAGAGTACATATTAAAAATAGCTCCAAATAGTACCAAATTCTTCATGAAACATCTCCAAACATCTTATAATAGGATATCCTAAACATATGACAAGCCTAATAGCTGAAAATTTTGAAAAAGTAGAGTGTATCCTCATGAGAGTATAGAGAGTACACATATAAAATAACTCTAAAAATATCCAAATTCTTCATGAAACATCTCCAAATAGCTTACAACAGGACGTACAAACAAATGGCAAGCCCCAGAGTTGAAAAAATTGAAAAAATAGGGTGTACCCTCATGGGAGTTAGAGAGTACACATGCAAAATAACTTCAAAAACCTTCTAAATTCTTCATGAAACATCTTCAAATAGCTTACAAGAAGATGTACTAAACATATGACAAGCCCACAATTGAAAATTTTGAAAAAATGGGTGTACCCTAATGAGAGTATGGAGAGTACACATACAAAATATCTCCAAAAACTACCAAATTCTTCATGAAACATCTAAACAGCTTATAATATGATGTACTAAACATATGACAAATCTCATAGTTGAAAAAACTAAAAAAATAGGGTGTACCCTCATGAGAGTATAAAGAGTACACATGCAAAATAGCTCCAAAAACTATCAAGTTCTTCATGAAATATCTTCAAACATCTTACAATAGGATATACTAAACATATGACAAGCCTGACAGTTAAAAATTTTGAAAACATGGGGTGTACCCTCATGAGAGTACAAAGAGTACACATACAAATAAATCCAAAAATACCCAAATTCTTCATGAAATATCTCCAAACATCTTACAATTTAATATATTAAACATATGACAAGTCGCATAGTTGAAAAAATTAAAAAATGGGGTGTACCCTCATGAGAGTACAGAGAGTACATATGCTAAACAACTCTAAAAATCACCAAATTCTTTAGGAAACATCTCCAAACAGCTTACAATGGGACGAACTAAATATATGACAAACCCAATAGTTGAAAAAATGGGGTGTATTCTCATGAGAGTACATATAATACACAAGAAAAGCAACCCCAAAACCACCAAATTCTTCATGAAACATCTCCGAACATCTTACAATAGGATATACTAAACATATGATAAGCTCCATAGCTGTAAACATTGAAAAAATGGAGCATACTCTTATGAGAGTACAGAGAGTACACATGCAAAACATCTACAAAAATACCCAAGTTCTTCATGAAACATCTCCAAATGACTTAAAATATGATGTACTAAACATATAATAAGCCCCACAGTTAAAAAATTGAAAAAATAGGATGCTCTCTCATGAGAGTATAGAGTAGATAGAGTACACATGCAAAATCACTCCAAAAACACCCAAATTCTTCATGAAAGATCACCAAACATGTTACAAAAGGATATACAAAATATTTAACATGCCCCACAGTTAAAAATTTTGAAGAAAATGGGATGTACTCTCATGAGACTAGAGAGTACACATGAAAAATAGCTCCAAAACTATTAAATTCTTCATGAAATATCTCCAAACATCTTACAATAAGATATACTAAACATATGATAAGCCTCATAATTAAAAATTTTGAAAAAATAGAGTGTACCATCATGAGAGTACAAAGAGTACACTTACAAAATAACTCTAAAAATATCCAAATTCTTCATGAAATATCTCCAAATAACTTACAATAGGATGTACTAAACAAATGACAAGCCCCACAGTTAAAATTTTTTAAAAAATAAGGTGTACCCAAATGAGAGTACAGAGAGTACACATGCAAAATAGCTCCAAAAATTATCAAATTCTTCATGAAATATCTCCAAATAGCTTATAAAAGGTTGTACTAAATATATGACAAGCCCCATAGTTGAAAAAACTAAAAAATAGGGTGTACCCTCTTGAGAGTATAGAGAGTACACATGCAAAACATCTCCAAAAACTATCAAGTTCTTCATGAAATATTTCCAAACATCTTACGATATGATATACTAAACATATGACAAGCCCCACAGTTAAAAATTTTGAAAAAATGGGGTGTACCCTCATGAGCGTACGAAGAGTACACATGCAAAATAACTCCAAAAAATACCTAAATTCTTTATGAAACATCTCATAACATCTTACAATATAATATACTAAACATATGACAAGCCCTGCAGCTAAAAATTTTGAAAAAATGGGGTGTACCCTTAGAGAGTACAGAAAGTACATATACAAAATAGCTCCAAAAATCACCAAACTCTTCATGAAACATCTCCAAACATCTTACAATAGGATATACTAAATATATGAGAAGCCCCATAGTTAAAATTTTTGAAAAAATAAGGTGTTCCCTCATATGAAGACAAATAATGCACATGCAAAATAGCTCCAAAACTAGTAAATTCTTCATGAAACATCTTCATACATCTTACAATAGGATATACTAAACATATGACAATCCTCACAATTAAGAATTTTGAAAAATTGGGGTGTATCCTCAAGAGTACAAAAAGTACACATACAAAATAGCTCCAAAAACTACCAAATTCTTCATGAAACATCTCCAAACATCTTATAATAAGATATACTAAACATATGACAAGCCCCATAGTTAAAAATTTTGAAAAATTGGGATGTACTCTCATGAGAGTATAGGGAGAACAAAAAAAAATAACCAGATTCTTCATGAAACTTCTCCAAATAGCTTACAATAGGATGTATTAAACATATGACAAGCCCCATAGTTAAAAAAATTTGAAAAAATGGGGTGTACTCTCATGAGAGTACAGAGAGTACACAAATAAAATAGCTCCAAAAACCACCAAATTCTTCATGAAACATATCCAAACGGCTTACAATAGGATGCCCTAAACATATGACAAACCTCACAGTTGAAAAAATTAAAAAATAGGGTATACCCTCATGAGAGTACACATGCAAAATAACTCTAAAAATCACCAAATTCTTTTTGAAACCTATCCAAATATCATACAATATGATATATCAATATATGACAAGCCCCATAATTAAAAATTTTGAAAAAATATGGGATTCTCTCATGAGAGTACATAAAGTACACATGCAAAATAGCTCCAAAAATATTAAAAAATTTCATGAAACATCTCCAAACATCTTACAATATGATATACTAAATATATGACAAGCCCCACAGTTACAAATTTTGAAAAAATGAGGTATACCCTCATGAGAGTATAAAGAGTACACATAAAAAATAGCTCCAAAAATCATAAATTCTTCATGACTCCAAACATCTTACAATAAGATATGTTAAACATATGACAAGCCTCATAGTTGAATATTTTAAAAAAATATAGTGTACCCTAATGAGAGTACAGAGAGTACACATGCAAAATAGCTCCAAAAATATTCAAATTCTTCAACGAACATCTCTAAATAGCTTACAATAAGATGTACTAAATATATGACAAGCCCCATAGTTGAAAAAATTGAAAACATAGGGTGTACATTTGTGAGAGTATAGAGAGTACACATGCAAAATAGTTCCAAAAATCTCTAAATTCTTCATAAAACATCTCCAAACAGCTTACAATAAGATGTACTAAACATATAATAAGCTTCACAGTTGAAAATTTTGAAAAAAAATGGGGTGTACCCTAATGAGAGTACAGAGAGTAGACATGGAAAATAACTCCAAAAATATCCAAATTTTTTATGAAACATCTCCAAATAGCTTTCAATAGAATATACTAAACATATGACAGGTCCCATAGTTGAAAAAATTGAAAAATAAGGTGTACTCTCATGAGAGTACAGAGAGTACACATGCAAAATAGCTCTAAAAACACTCAATGCTTCATGAAACATCTACAAACAACTTACAATAGGATATACTAAATATATGACAAGCCTTAAAGTTGAAAATTTTAAAAAAATGGGGTGTACCCTCATGAGAGAACAGTGAGTACACATGCAAAAAAGCTCCAAAAACTATCAAATTCTATAGCAAACATCTCCAAATAGCTTACAATAGGATGTACTAAACATATGATATGCCTTACAATTGAAAAGAAAATAAAAATAGAGTACCCACATGAGAGTTCATAGAGTACACTTACAAAATTTCTCTAAAAATACCAAAATTCTTCATGAAACATCTCCAAACATTTATAATAGGATATACTAAATATATGACAAGCCTCACAGTTGAAAAAATTAAAAAAAATAGAGTGTATCCTCATGAGAGTACAGAGAGTACGCATGCAAAATAGCTCCAAAAACTATCAAATTTTTCATGAAACATCTCCAATCAGCTTACAATAGGAAGTACTAAACATATGACAAGCCGCACAATTTAGAAAATTAAAAAAATATTAGGTGTATCCTCATGAGAGTACAAAGAGTACACATGCAAAATAGCTCCAAAAACCAACAAATTCTTCATGAAATATCTTCAAACACCTTACAATAGGATATACTAAATATATGACAATCCCCACCATTAAAAATTTTGAAAAAATGGGATGTACCCTCATAAGAGTACAAAAACTACACATATAAAATAGCTCCAAAAATTATCAAATTCTTCATGAAACATCTCCAAACATCTTACAATTGGATATACCAAACATATGACAAGCCCCGCAGTTAAAATTTTTTTAAAAATGGGGTATACACTCATGAGAGTACAGAGAGTGCACTTACAAAATAGCTCTAAAAATTAACAAATTCTTCATGAAATATCTCCAAATATCTTACAATAGGATATACTAATCATATAACAAGCCTCATAGTTGAAAATTTTGAAAAATGGGGTGTAGCCTCATGAGTGTACTGAGAGTACACAAGCAAAATAGCTCCAAAAACTACCAAATTTTTTATAAAATATCTCCAAACATCTTATAATAGGATATACTAAACATATGACAAGCCCACAGTTGAAAATTTCAAAAAAATGGGTTGTACTCTTAAGAGAGTATAGAGAATACATGCAAAATAGTTCCAAAAAATACAAGATTCTTCATGAGGCGTCTCCAAAGACCTTACAATAGGATGTACTAAACAAATGACAAGCCCCACAATTGAAAATTCTGAAAAAAAAATGGAGTGTACCCTCATGAGAGTATAGAGAGTACATATGCAAAATAGCTCCAAAAACTACCAAATTATATAAGAAATATCTCCAACTAGCATACAATAGGAGGTACTAAACATATGACATGCCCCACAATTAAAAAAAATAAAAAATTGGGTGTACCTCATGAGAGTATAGAGAGTACACTTATAAAACAGCTCTAAAAAAACTCAAATTCTTCATAAAATATCTCCAAATAGCTTACAATAAGATGTACTAAACATATAACAAGCCTCATAGTTGAAAAATTGAAAAAATATGGTGTATCCTAATGAGAGTACAGAGAGTATATATGCAACATAGCTCTAAAAATCACCAAATCTTCATGAAACATCTCCAAACAGCTTACAATTGGCTATAATAAACATATGACAAGCCTCGCAGTTGAGAAAATTGGAAAAAAAATGTGTACTCTCATGAGAGTACAGAGAGTATACATACAAAATAACTCCAAAGCTAGCAAATTCTTCATAAAATATCTTCAAACATCTTACAATAAGATATACTAAACATATGACAAGTTCCACAATTAAAAATTTTAAAAATATAAGGTGTACCCTCATGAGAGTACAGAGAGTACACATGCAAAATAGCTCCAAAAATTATCAAATTTTTTATGAAACATCTCTAAACATCTTACAATAAGATATATTAAATATATGATAAGACCCATAGTTAAAAATTTTAAAAAAATAGGTGTATACTCATGAGATTATAGAGAGTATACATTCAAAATAGTCCCAAAAACTAGCAAATGTTTCATGAAACATCTCCAAACATCTTACAGTAGGATATACTAAACATATGACAAGCCTCACAGTTAAAAATGTTTATAAAATTTGGTGTACACTTATGAGAGTACTGAGAGTACATATGCAAAATAGTCCAAAAAATACCAAATTTTTCATGAAACATCTCCAAACATTTTACACGATATATACTAAATATATGACAAGTCCGATAGTTGAAAATTTTGGAAAAATGGAGTGTACTCTAATGAGTATAGAGAGAGTACACATGCAAAGCAGCTCCAAAAATTACCATATTTTTTTATGAAACATCTTCGAACAACTTACAATAGGAAGTACTAAATATATGATAAGCCACGCAGTTGAAAAAATTGAAAAAATGGGATGTACCCTCATAAGAGTATAGAGAGTACACATGGAAAACACCTCCAAAACACCCAAAGTCTCCTTTCCTTTAAAGAACTCAAATGTGCTCCTATTCGATGGTCATAACAAATGTGAAAACCCTAAATCTTTAAGTTCAAGAATGCAAGAAGAAATACCTCATGGAGTCGCTTATAATAACTCAATTTTTAATGCTTAAGATTTAACAAATCTCTAGGGGAAGGTCGGACGCACGCGCGGGAGAGGGAGCTGAGGAAAATTTCTGCAGAAAAATGAAAATACCTAAATTTTCCAAGGCTCGGAATCTAGAACGTCGTCTGTAATATTTTCTCCCGTTGTTTTAACGGACTAGTCGAGTTAACATTAAGATCGCATGCTGCGCTTATAAAGTAACAAAAATCATATTTTATTATTAGACACGTGTTGAGATTTGATTGGCGACCGAATTCAAAGCTACGTCCAGACTCCGAACATAAAGCTACGTCTAGTCTCCGCATGTAATATTTTATCGTGTGCGAGGGCTTTGAAGATGATGGGGAGCTATATGGATAACGGGACGTGGGTAGGATTCAGAGGGAAGGTAGACGTGTAACATTGTGTAATCCTATAGCATCTTTACCCTAATATGTCATTAATAAAATTTCATTGGGAGTGCTATAAATGATAAATGTCAGATGCCAAAATGATAATTAAAATGGCTCCAAAAAATCCAATTTTTCGACTTTCCTTTGAGTCATTGGCCACCGGTGCATTGCAGAAGCGGATTTATGTGAATATGGGGCACGTGCACTTAATTCTTCGATCAAAATTGATTTATTCAAATTTCATTCTTTTGTTGCGCGACAATTTCTCCTTTCCCCTCTCATAATTAAGTATACCATCGGCAATTTTTCAAAGAAGATAACTATATTTTCCATAGGTGAAGAACACATTTTTCTGCTTTATGTAGAAAAATGGAATGAAAAAAATAAGTTGATTGGAAATTTATTGAAAAATAGAGCAAATAATTATAGATGGTGGTGCCATTTTTTTTTCGAGAAATACAATGGGTTTTAACAAATACAACGTCAAAGGAAAAAAAAGTCACTACATTGATTCCAAATAGTAAACTATCGGGGTTAATATAAATTTTCCTAACCAAAAAACGGCCCTAAGAGATTAGTGTCACGACACTAAAATTTGTGGGATTTCTCCATGAAAATAGAGAGGCCAATGTCGTAAGGCCATAGTAGGCATCGCCACAATACTAAGACTTGGGCACAAGTGCAGAATGATATAGCCATTAGAGCCTAGACACTACTTTCACAACACCACAATGCTATTAAGTGGCAGAGTCCTAAGCAATTTATTTTGTAGTTTTAAGTGTCTTTTATATTACTCTCTTATAAAGTGTGGAAATTATCAGAGGCTTGAGCAAAGTGTTTTGTATAATTCTCCTAGTTTTTCTTTATAATAAATTTCTTGATTTGTGTATGTGTGATTTCATGATTTTTCTCATTCTCAAATTTTTCACGAAAAATCTAGTATTCTTAGTGCATTCATATTTTATTTATTTCTGTTCTAAATTTTACTTGAATCTCTTGAATTATTTTGATGTTTTCTACCAACAATATTCTTCGGCTAACTTCATTGTCAAGAATCCACAAGAGCTCTCCATTGTCTTCCTCATCCTGTCATGAGAAAAGGAAGCCAAGCTTTAACAAAAGATGGAATATATGGAGAATTCAAAGCTCAAAACATAAATAATGACCGTTAGGCTAACAATATAAATGGAAAATTCTTATATATATATATAGATATATATATATATATATATATATATGTACTCTCAAAGTAGATTATTCATTCTAGAAATTACAAACACGAGAATATAAAAAATATAGATTTACATAAATAGTTCATAATTATTATGCATTTATATATGTACTACCTAAAATTTGATATTTATAAATACAACATTTTTTTATCCATGAAAAAACATAATCAATTTTTAAAAATAAGGGGGATTTAGATACATACCACATAATTCTTATGTATTTACATATCTAACACCAAAACTTCAATTTTTACATATATAACACTCCAATCTTCAATATCACATCAAAAATATATTTTAAAAGCAAAATGCACTTTTCCATCATAGGAAAGTGTTAGATAAGTAAATATCTAACTTTAAGTGATAAATATGTAAATGCATAAGAAGTGTGTCATATGTATGTAAATGTTCCAAAAATTTACATGCATGCCACACAAGCCTTATGTATTTATTTATCTAATACTTAAAGTTCAATTTTCACATATATGACACCAAAATCTTTAATATCACATCTAAAATATCAACATTACTCACTTTTTAAAAAAGAAATGCACTTTTTTAAGTATTAAAAAAGTATTATATAAGTAAATATCTAATTTTAGGTGTTAGATAAGTAAATACTTAGATATGTAAATATATAAGAATTATGTGCTATGTATGTAAATCTTTCTATTTTTAACTAGAGGTATAAATTGAGGTTTAACAACAATAGGTTAATATCTTCAAGTTCGTTTCTCAAGATACAATGTAGATCGTAAGAATATAATCAAAACTTAATAGCAAATCAATCAACATAAAGAATTGTAGAATAATATTGTGTTATAATTTGTTCGGATACATCTAACACTTATCATAAAAGAGACAAATTTTTCGAGTGAAAATATCTAACATTATACTTTACAAATCTCATAAAAAAATCTCAAGTAGAAAAAATTTATGATTTAATAAGAATTTTACATTAGTAGAAATTTCTTAAAATTAAAAGAAATAATTAATTATTATCTTTTTTGTCATTATATTAAACCACACACAAAACATATATATATATATATATATATATATATAATTCCTACTATTTCGATATCAAGCAAAATTTTTATGGCCCTATAAATCTAAAATGTTTATTATAAAGATTGTTTTGAAAATGATCGAGCTAATTGAATGACAAAAGGTGTTGAATTCAACTTGTTAGAATTCACATTGAACAAATTATCAAAGTAGGATGAAAAGGAGAAAGAAGAGAAGAACAAATGAGAGAGAATATGATAGCAAAAAATATCATAGAGATAAGTTTTGAAATTTTATTGTTTTAAGGATTTTAGTACGCAAAATTTCATAGATTTGTATTGGCTTGATTCTTTATTTATAAACTTAGGTTGATTCCTCTTATGCTACACAATTGGTTACATTTACAAATAAGAAAATATAAAAAAAATCTAATAGCTTTTATTGTAGTTTGGCTTCGTTAGCCAATCGATCTAGAGGATATTGATGGTCTTGGGTGGATAGCCAACCTACCAACCTAGAGCATTTGTATTGCTTGGTAGATAGCCAATTGGGGAAGTTATGTTGACTTCGACTAAGTATAGTTCCTTCTTGGCAAACTAAAGAATTATTTAACTAAGTCGTCATGTTCGACTAAGTGTGGCTCTCTACTTTGTGCCAGCTTTTGTTATTCGGTTATATAATAGGCAAATGTTCTATCGTGAATGCATTATGACCTATCATTGTAATAATGGGTTGCATGCTATGGGAAAAAATTTCAATTGATTGATGATTACAGGTGGTCATAGCTACTATGGGTTTCTAAAGCTTTTGATTGAAATTGCACCTATGGATCATACTAAGTTGTGCCTTTTCTATTGTGGTACTCGTGCTTAAAGAACAACTAGGTTTAAATGAATGACATGAAATATAATAAATTTTAAGTGTGTAATTTGTTGATAATAATATAATTCATAAATTAATAAAAAAATTATAGCATTTTTACATACTACTTATTGAATTGTTGTACATTGAATATTGAATTGAGTTGATGTACATTTAATATCAATTAAAATAAAAGTTGGCATGTTCAATGACAACTAAATTGAGTTGCTTCTCCATATAATGAATATAACATAACTAATGTTAAAATAAAATAAAATATAATAATTTATAATAGATTTATTACATGCAATTAGGTGATGTATAATTTTACTAAGGAAGCAAAAATTCAGAGCTTGTAATTTTGAGATCAATGAGATATTATCTTAGAAAGAAATATAAGTCAGATTTGGATGTTTCAAAAGGAAATTCAAAAATATGTTAATAACCCATAATCTTATTTATTATGTAATAAATTTAAAAATCCATTTTTTATCGGGCATTTATATAGAAATACACAATTCTTATATATTTACATATTTAATATCTAAACTTTAATATTTATATAAATACCATCTAAATATTAATTATTACATGAAAAATAACATCATTTATTTTTTTGGCAGATTTACATACATACCACATAATTCTTATGTATTTACATATCTAACACTTAAAGTTAGATATTTGCTTATCTAATACTTTTCGATATTAAAAAAGTGTATTTCACTTTTAAAAAGTGAGTGATGATGATATTTTTGATGTGATATTGAAGATTAGGGTGTTATATATGTAAAATTGAAATATAAGTGTTAGATATGTAAATAAATAAGATTGTGGTATGTATCTAAATCCCCCACCATACAATTCTAATGTATTTACATATCTAATACTTAAAGTTAGATATTTACTTATCTAATAACTTCTTATACTTAAAAAAGTGCATTTCACTTTTAAAACAGGAGTGGTGATGATATTTTTGATGTGATATTGAAGATTGGAGTGTTAGATATGTAAAACTTAAAGTTTAGGTGTTAGATATGTAAATACATAAAAATTGTGTGGTATGTATGTAAATCTACAAATCACACAGTTCTTATATATTTACATATCTAACACATAAAGTTAGATATTTACTAATCTAACACTTTATGCATAAAAAAGTGCATTTCACTTTTTAAAATTGTATTTCACTTTTAAAAAGTGAGTGATGAAGAAACTTTTGATGTGATATTGAAAATTGGAGTGTTCTATAGTTAAAACTTGAAGTTTAGGTGTTAGATATATAAATACATAAAAATTGTGTGTAAGTATGTAAATCCCCAAAAATAGGAAGATTTACATACATACCACACAATTCTTATGTGTTTACATATCTAACACCTAAAGTTAGATATTTATTCATTTGACACTTTCCTAAGCTTAAAAAAGTGCATTTCACTTTTAAAAAGTGAGTGATAATGGTATTTTTTTTATGTGATATTGATGATTGGGTATTATATATTTATAAATTAAAGTTTAGGTGTTAGAAATGTAAATACATAAGAATTATGTGGTATGTATATAAATCCCCCAAAAGAAAGATTTACCTACATAGCACACAATTCTTATATATTTACATATCTAATACTTAAAGTTAGATATTTACTTATCTAACATTTTCTTATGCTTAAAAAGTGCATTTCACTCTTAAAAAGTGAGTGATGATGATATTTTTGATGAGATCTTGAAAATTTGGCTGTTATATATGTGAAAATTAAAGTTAAGTGTTAGAAAAGTAAATACATAAGAATTGTGTGGTATGCATGTAAATCTCAGAAAGATTTACATACATACGACAGATTTACATGCATACCACACAATTCTTATGTATTTACATATCTAACACATAAAGTTAGATATGTACTTATCTAATATTTTTCTATGCTTAAAAAGTGTATTTCATACTTACAAAGTGATTGTTGATAATATTTTTGATGTGATATTGAAGATTAGGAAAAATTAAAATTTAGGTGTTAGATATATAATATATAAGAATTGTGTGGTATGTATGCAAATCCCCAAAATAGGAAGATTTATATACATTCCACACAATTCTTATGCATTTACATATCTAATACCTAAAGTTAGATATTTACTTATCTAACACTATCCTTTGCTTAAAAATGTTCATTTCAAAGTGAGTGATGACGGTATTTTTATGTGATATTGAAGATTGAGGTGTTATATATGTAAAAATTAAAGTTTGGGTGTTAGATATATAAATACATAAGAATTGTGTGGTATGTATGTAAATCCCCCTATTTGAATATGGACATTTGATCTATAAATTGGGCCTATTGCATTCGAGTTAACACAATTTACAAAAATTAACATAATAAGACAATAGGCCCAAAATGTCTTTAAATTTCTTCTATGTTGCTTCTTTAAATTTATTTCGCATGCAACTATTTTTATTAAATTTCTTCTATGTTGCTTCTTTAAAAATTTCATCAAGTTTTTTGAAATGAAATGCTCATAAATATAATCTTGAAAAATAGTTAAAATATTTTTTTGTATTTACTTAGATTATTAGATCATATTTAAAAGTATCTAATGATATATGGATCATCTTCGTCCTTATGCTTGGAAAAGAACCAAGGGCTTGAGCTGGATTTGGGTTTAACTTAAAGGGATCATTTCTTGACTTAAATCATCATGACTAGGGGATTGAGCCTTCCCAAACATATTCACTAACTAAAAACTTTTAAGGTGACTTAAAATGTCTAGAGCTACTCCCTATTTAGCTTACTAAGACTTAGATCGCATAATGGTGAATGCACTTTAGAGTTTTAAAGCCTTGAATGACCTCCACCAACATGGTATCTTTTGACCAAAGTAATGGATCTCTTACCTTCATCAACATAAAAAAAAGAACAACTTATCTCAATTTTTCTAGAGATGGCCAAAGTTGGTGGCTTAACTAAGGTCATGCCATAATTTAGCCAGATTTATTGGTTGGAGCTCACAAAGATGCAAGGAATGTCCAACAACTTTTGAGAATTATTTTGAGAATGAGGAAGCTAATGTAATTCTTTTCTTAAATCAAGGAAGGCTAATTTACTTAACAGCAAAAAATTTGGGCTAGAATTATAAGTAACCATAATTCATTCTAGTGTTTATTTGCTGGAAATAGATGAGCAAGCTAAGTGGAGGGTAGAAATATTGCCATGAAGCATATAGAGAAGGATGAAGTATAATACTTTAAGACATGGAGGAGAATTTCAGTTAATCTAATGTACTCATGTTAATCCTTAATTAACCCTTTAGTAGCTATAGTTAATGACCTTATAATATGTTAACTTAATATAAGGATTACTTTAAAGTCTTAATTAGTTAATAGGATCTATTAGCTAAGTCCATTTAATTATGAAGATAGTTATGGCTCATGTTGACCCTAAGTGGTTTTTTAGGTCAAGTTGAACAAATTAAAAAATTTGATCAAACCATTGGTTGGGTTGAGTTTATTTAATATGGATTATGTTACTAACAACTTAATCATGGTTCATGAGTAATGGCTCAAACAAATTTGGTCAACTAGTTTGGATAATCCTTTATGAAAAGTGTAGGTTTTCTTAATGAGTTGACTAATCTTATGTGACGAAATGTGATTAAAACTTGTTGACTAATATTGAATCATGTGAAAGGCATCCTAAGGAAGCACCATGCTCAGTTGATTTGGCTCAATTAACCTATTTGAGTCTAAATCAATTAAGTTGTGACAATTAAACTCAATTGATCTCATCAATGGGACAAATGTTAATGAGATAATGTTATTTACTAGAGATACAATATTGTGAACTTAGTCCATCTAGATAGATAAATTTGAAAAATGAAGGTATTTTTGTCATATTGACCTTTTAATGGTCGAATTATATTAACCTTAGCTTTGGAAAACCAATTAGCCATCCCATGGGGCTAATTTGAACAAATGTGTGATATAGGTCCATTAGTTAGAGAAGTTAAAGGTCATATATTTTTATAGGTTTAAAGGCATCCAAATCAAATAACTTTAAATTTTCTCTATTAAAAGAGTTGACAAAGCCTATATAAAAGCTTCCATAAATTAAACTTTTGTTTATACCACTTACTAGCTTCCCAATAAGCATTTAATTTAAAGTGATTAGTTCAATTTATTTGAATTGTTCTAGTGAGATCTAATAGAATTCATGTATGTAAAATTTCTAAGTGAAAGGATCACCTTAGTGGAAATGGTCTAATTAAGCTATTTGAGTGATGTCAATGATAAATTAGGCTTTATTAAATGGTGATTTACCTTTTCAATTTAATCAATTTAGATCAAAATAGTCAAAAGGATCGAGTGATTACTATAGGGTTATTTGAGCTCAACAAAGGTCGGTTTGTTCTTATGATGTCACTCATGCATTGTGGAACCCATTCCAACAATTTTCATTATTAACTTTTTCAATTTTAGTGTTTCTTGATGATTTAAATCCTATTTAAAAAAGATTTGGCTAGGTTATAGGGCCATTTGATAGAAAATCACCAAATGCTTTCATGGATTTTAGGATTTGTTGGGATTTTTGGAATTAATTTGACCATAGGTCAAACAAAAGCACATATACAAAACTCAAGGAGTCTCATAGTTAATTTTATTGCACCAACAACCAATTAAGTAAGTGTAAATAAGATTGAGTGCTTATACCACTAGTATATTTTTTAGATCAAATAGGGCTTAGCATAAAATATATCTATCTTAAAGTTAGCTAACAACAAATCTATTGGAAGAATATTAAAATGAATTTTGAATTTTGAATTTTTAAGGTTTCCTCCTATAGTAACTTCAATATATAATGAAATATTATAGCCGTTATAAGGTCTCTTATGTAGTATGTGCTAATTAGTGATATAAAGTATTCTAGTTAAGCTAAGCTAAAATTAAACCTATGAAATAAACTAGGAAGCTAAACTTGAAATTGATGTTAAAGAAGAGGTGTGCATTTAAATATATCTAGAGTGATCTAGAGGTATAAATAAGAGGAATGAATTGTTTAAGTCTATAAAGATGGTAATAAGATTGCCTATTTCAAACTCATCTTAAACTATCTCTTGAACTAGCATCATTATATTGATAAAAAAATTTTATGCTAACACTCAGTCAGGACCATTCTGTTGTTAAAAGCATTTATCAATGTCTAAAAATCAATTATCAAGAACCCTTAAGTCTTTCTATAAACCTAGTCATTTTTTTGCATCATCCAATATCTTACCATCTCCAAAGGATGGCTCCTTTGTGAACTTGATGTAAATAATATCTTGTTACATGCACTCTTCATGAGGATAATTTTATGTCTAAGTCATGGATATTTAATGATAATAATTTTTAAAATATGCATTTTTCTCTCGTCTATGGTGGCAAGCAAGCAATATGAGCATGGTATTAAAAGCTTCATGCAATAACATTTGTTTTACTATACATTTGACATATCATTATTAATTTAATCAACATTAGTACCTTAGATATTTAAATTGGTATATATGGAAGACTTAATAGTCATAGAAATAAATGGCAATCTTATTCAAAAATTTATCACCAACTTGCCCAATCTAATCTTCATCAAGGACCTTAACTCGCTCTCCCACTTTTGAGCATCAATATTATTTTAGCATATAAATACTGGTGATTAAAACATAAGTTAATTTTCTATCATAATCTGAATGTATTCATGATGTCATAAAAAAAGCACAAAATACTAACGTCAAGTTTCTCACAACCCTCAATCCAACACTTTGCGTGAGAGCACCCATCTTTCAAAATCTGATGGATATAGATCCATCATAGGTGGAAATCTAAAATTCAAATTGCTTATTGCAAATCTCAAAAACCTAGAAAAGTAAATAAGGTACAATGTTTTCTCTTCATTTTATTCTATTATATTATTGTTATTATTGTCTTTCTTATTTACAAAATCATTAATATAAAGATTCAATAAGCTATAATCATGCTTTAGGATACAATAAATAACTTCTCTTCATAGACAGATAAAAATATTACGCGGTATCCGGATACATCTGTGCATCAATCAGGTGTTGACACGTGATTTAATTTCTGTTTTGTCAGTGTCTGCATATGATTGGATGTCCGGATACACGCACGTAATATTCTCTTCATAGACAGATGATCAAATTGAAATTTATTATTCACCTCATTCTTCATCCTAACAAGTTTGGACAAGAACAGTAAGTTAGGCAAAGTTAATTCCCAAGGTGTACTTAACATGGCCGATCAGGTCTCACCTATGATGACTGATCAATTGTAGTGATTTTGACAACAAATGAATAAATAAATAAAAAGCAAAACAACATCTCCTGATCCAATGGAGATGAGAGACATCCCTAAATTACAGTAGTATTTATTCAGCATCATAAATAATATTTAAGGTGCAAGTGTAGGTTTAGTACTAGTTAAAACATGAATGTGGAGCTCCCTTCAAGCCAGACAAGGCCCAAGAGCTATGCCATAGCTCCTTCGTCATACAATCCACAAGCTTATCCCAAACATGCTACAAATGAACCTCATATTCTTACTATGCTATGAACTTACAAGTTTTTCATGGAGTAGAGCTGTGGAATTCATGACTAAGCAGCTATAACAGCCCTCGAAAGTCCTTATCTTGGCTATCAGGGAGCTCCACATTTCATATTTTGCACTAAATAAATTTTAGTTATAATCATATAATTTTTTAAAACGTCACTTAACATTCAATTTTAATCACATTATTTTAAAATTGTTACTAATATCAATTTCTTTAGCAAAATTTATTTATATTATAGTTATTTTTTCCTGATTTGTGTACCATTGGTGGTATTGCAGTAGTTTATAATATATATATATATATATATATATATATATATATATATATATATATATATATATATATATATATATATATATATATATATATATATATATATATATATATATTTAATATAAAATAATATAATTACTTAGTAATTAGTTATAGATTTAAATTGTTAATATAAAATAATATAATTACTAAATAAATAAAAGATAAGTAAACTAATAAATAAATTTGAAAAAGATTATAAAATTCGGATCATATTTAAATTTTACTAAAACTCATTATAAGATATAATTAATGAATTTAAACAAGATAATATTTGAACCAACTTATTTCATTTATAATCATACGTCTTTTAAATGCATGAGCATATATGAAACTCTTCAACGCCACACAAAAGATGGCATTAACCTATCGAAAGATTTGAGAGCTGTTATGAAGCAACAGCAGGAGAAGGTGGCTTTATAAAAGAGTTGTGAGAAAGACAAGTTCGTATTTTATCAGCCACCAGATTTAATTCAATATTATTATTTTTAATTATAACTGATATTATATCCTTTATTATATATCCATAATTTCGTCAAAAAATAACATTTTATTCTGTAAAAATAATTATTTGTTTTTTCTTCTTAAATAATTATGCAAGAATTCGCAGAATTTTATTGCAGCAGTTTTCGTGTTTTTAAAAGATATTTATTTGTAATTTGTTTGAATAATTTTTTTAAATATATTTCATTATATCTGTAATTTCGTACGCCGAAAGTAGTAAATATATACTATGTATTTGCGTATTTAGGACGTTCGATCAGGTTTTAAAAAAGGTATTTAAATTCTGCTTGCAAGATTATATAAATTGTTATATGCTTTTTGTTTCAAAATAATTATTATAAATATGAAGAAGAGAATGGTGTTGAGAGTAGAAACATAATTTTGATGTATGACAGATCAAAATTTGAGGCATTGACAACTAGTTTTAATGTTTTAGTATTACCAACTTGTCTTTTTTTATAATAAATTTTAATTAATCAAATTATTTGAATGGGCCTACTCAGTCTGCTACAAATCAGACAAACCAAGACAGATGAATGCCGAGCTAAGTTAGGGCTAGCTCAAGCTCTATTTATCTCTATATTCCAAAGCTCAACTTGACTCAAAAGCTTGAGATTAATGAAGAATATAGTGACAATAGAGCTTGCAGGAAGGCATTGATGGGTTCCAAACTTCCAATGAAATGTGAAACAGAAGATGAGTTCATGAGAGCATGTAAGTCAAAATAAAGCAAAGGGAGAGAATGAAATTTAAGATTATATAGGATTTAATGTTTAGGGACTTTTTTTGTTGGGGAGGCTACGGCTATATAGGTCTCTAGGCATCCAATTTTGTTGTAGAAGGCATCAACATGTTTGGGACCACCTAGCATCTAATGGTGAAAGTTCATTGTAGAATGTATCAATTGGTAGGATTTCAACAACATGAGAGACTTGTGGATTCATGTTGAATCAGTTCAAATGTCCAATATCTATATCCATTTTAAGGTAAAATCGAGGACTTCAAGCCAGCTCAAGCTCATATAACATATGAACTCAAATTTGACATTGTGGTTTGATAAGCTCAACTCATAAGCTCTATAGCGAGTTTGAGTTTGAATTGGCTCAAGAGCTACTTTACCTTACTCATACTCCTAAGCATAAATGAATACATAAGAACATTGCTGATTATATTTATACCCTATATATACTTATCAAATCTTTTTTTTTTTTTTCTAATGTTTAGGACCACTTATAATAAAAATGAAATAAAAAAAATAAAATAAACCTAAACCTAAACTAAAATAAACTAAACTAAACTAAATCTAAACTAAACTAAATAAACTAAATCTAAAAATTCTAAACTAAATATAAAATCTAAAAATCTAAACACTAAAATCTAAACTTAAGCCATGAGAAAACATAAACCCTAAACCCAAAATCCTAAACCATAAACCAACCCTAATCCCTAAACCCTAAACATTAAATAAAAAAAATTAAAATAAAATAAAAAGCTAAACTAAAGTTTAAACCAAAACCTAAACCTAAAATTTAAATAAAATAAAAAATAAAAACTTAACTAAAATAAAATAAATAAAAACCTAACTGAAATTAAAACTAAACTAAACATAAAAATAAAAACCCTAAATAAAATAAAAACTAAATCTAAAAAAAATTAAATAGACCTAAAATAAAATAAAATAAAAACTAAATAAAAACCTAACCATATGAAATAAACCAAAAAATAAGACCTAAAAATAAATAAAAAATAAAACCTAAACTCTAACCAAAGCTTGCCAAAGAGTTGGCATGTCCAGAAGATGAGTCCATACCAATAAAGGGTCCAAAATAGACAAGTCTTACCTCTTGTTGACGCTAAACTCATCGAGAGATTCTCTCTTGAAGGGGAGGTTGCTATTGCTAAAAAGGACGAGGAGTTGGATTTACAAAAAATAATTTTAAAAAACATAATTTTAATATTTTATAGAATACTTAAACCTTTAATGATTATCCTTTAATGAAATATTGCAACAATCAACAACATTATAAAAAGTAAATGTAGAAAAATAAAGAAAGAGAACATAGAGATTGTTTCGTGGTTCAGCCCCAAAATTGGCCTAAGTCCACACCTAGCTACCTGCTTGGAATTCACTAAATCAATAGTGAGATTACAACAAATCTCCCATACTCTCTTTCATGGTCAAGTACAACCCAACACTGACCCAACACCGTACTTTCTTTAACGGGCAAGTACCTAACCACATTCTTAACGGGCAAGGACAACCCAAGAAGAGAACAAGAAAGTGGAATATGAAAGTATCTAACACTCAATTTAAAACAATTTTACTCTCAAAATCCAACTACAACAATATTAAGCCAAGTGAATTCAAAGGAAATAAATATAACTCACTTAATTGACATTTAAATCTGAAAGATGTATGTGATGCAAATGAATGTTTAAACTATTTGATGTGAATATAATAACTTGAATTCAAGGTGATTTAATTTATGATTTAAAATATAGCACAATAATAATTTGAAACTTGAATCAATCACTTGTTAGAAAGAGGCTTGGAGTTTTCCAAAAGATCAAATGAAAATGAAAATTTAAATCACATAAACTCAATTGAAATATATTTTTAAAAGGAATATCACTTATGCAAAGTATGTGACTATTTAAGAGAAAAGAAAACTTGCAACTTAAAAGTGTTCTTTATGAACTAATTATTACAACATAAGTTTCACTTTAGCATATATAAAAATAAAAAGAAGAGAAAAGTTTGCAAACACAAAACTTTAATCAAAACCAAACAAAGCTTTCGGCCAACTTGTGAAAGTGTATGAATAGTAATGAAATAAATTAAAAGAACCTTTAAATAGCTTTAAGCCAAGAGGAATTTCCACTAATCCACCAACTTCTTTTGTGCAATCTTCAAGCCAATCACTTGTAGGTTGGAAGATGGAAGAAGGATGAAAAAATTAGAACTTGATTCACCAAGAAGAGATCTCCAAGAGTTTTGCAAGAATTCATCCAAGAGAGTTTTTCTAGGAGAGATTTTCCAAGAGAATTTAACCTAGTCTAAAAGACATTATTTATATGATCAAGAGGGTCGACTAAGAGGAGGAAAAGTAGGAGGAAAACTCATTTGAAATTGATTTATACATAAACTAATAAAAATAAAAATAAATGGCATGAGGTAAAATATCAGCCAAGGGAAAATAGGAGGGAATTATAATATGGAAGGTTGGTTTAATTTGAAAATCAATTTGAAATTTAAACTATATAAGAGGGATTTTGGTGAAGGCAATGAAGAAAAAAAATATACATGGTAAGTGATTAAAATTGAATCAATTGAATTTAATTCTATTTATTTTTTCAAGATGAAAAAATTGGCCAAGGCATCATGGAGGAAAAAATAATTTGGAAAGAGATTTAAATTGAATCAATTCATTCTATGACTTTCTACTATAATTAAGAACTTAATGCTTATGTGGGTCGGCCATGAGAGAGAAAGAGAGAGGAGAGAAGAGTTTGAATTATTACCAAACAAGTCATGACACAATTAATTATCCAAGTGCAAAATAGAATAATTTAAATTTTGATTAATTTAAATTAAGCATGATCTATGGTGAGCCAAAAGAAAGTTTCTATGATGGGATTCAGTTAGTATTTAATGCAATATCATGGAATATTCAATTAATTCATCTTGATTGAATGAAGGAGGGAAATATATAATTCTAGAATATTTTAAATTAAATCCAATAAATTATTAAAATTCGGCCAAGCTACTTTCCTAAAATATATGTTGACCTAACTTTTGGAGTGAGGACTCAATCTCCTCTTCTTAAACTCAGGAGTCTCCTAAACACTAAGACTTTCTTAGTCATAAGACACTCCTAGGACTTAGGTGAACATTTAACCTAAGCTCAGAGACTTAGAAGGGTTAATCATAAGGTTATGCTATGCTTTAGGACGTAGAGATACAAACCTAACCTATAGCCTAAACTCAATATATGCCTACCCCTTTGACCTGAACCAAACCTCAAATCCAATTCTTATCAAATCTGCTACCAAATCTAAATCCAAATCAAATAATTCAAATCCATAACTAAATCCAAATATCAAATCAAAAATCCAAGCTTAAGCCATATGATTCAATTCCATGGGCTTAGCCAAATTTCAATCCAAATCAAGCCAAATTCAATTGATTTTCTCATGAATCAATTATATCTTCAATCATCATCCTAAATATAAATCAAACCTACATTCAATTGATCAAATGCCAAATCCAAATATCAAATCAAAATCCTTCATAAGCCATATGATTCAATTCCATGGACTTAGCTAAATTTCCATTCAATCCAAACTAAATTCAATTGATTTTCTCATGATAAATTCATATCTTCAAACATCTTCCAAAATATAAATCAAATCAATGATATCTAAAATCATATCAATTCTAAACCATAATCAAATTCAAATAAAAAATCCAAGCTTAAGCCATATGATTCATTTAATTCCATGGACTTAGTCAAATTTCAATCCAAATCAAACTAAATTTAATTGATTTTCTTATGAATCAATGATATCATCAATAACCATCCCAAATATAATCAAACCTACAATCATTAAGCTAAACCAAAATCAATCCAAATCAAACCTAGCTTAATCCATTTAACTCAAAATATTCAAATGAACCAAAACCCATTTGAACCCAAATCAATTGCAATTAAAGCTATATATCAATCCCAAATCCATATATAAATCTAACTAAACTCAAATCAACCCAAAATCAACCCAACTAAATCCAATAGACTCACTTGACCCAAAGTGACCTAAAAGACCTATTTGAGCCAAAATCATATCCAACTCAAATTGGATTGAATCAACTTAATCAAAACCTCATATAATGATTGTTGATTATCTTAGGTTGATCAATTATCATCAATTGCACCAAACCAACTCAACTTGGTCATGTTGACCAAGTCAACACTCTTAACCTACATAAGCCAAACTAGCTAAAACTTAACCTAAGCCAAATTGATTGAAACCATTGATTCAAACCAACCTATGATCAATGATTGAATATGACTTGACCATCAATTGAGCCAAACCTCACCCAACTGGCCCTTTGACCTAAGTTGACCCAATTTGACCTTCAAGACTAAGTTGGATCAAATTAGGATCTAACCCAAATTGATTGCAACCAATAGCTCAAGTTCATTCCAAATTGATTATTGAACTTGACCAAAGTCATAATTGAACTAAATTTGACCAATTGATCAACCAAACCCATTTAGCTCAAATTGATCTAAAAGGTCAAATTGGACTAAATCCAAATCCAATCCAAATTAATTCAAACCAAAGTCTACAATCATCTTCAATTAACCAATTGAACATGAATCAACCCATAACCCAAGCCAATTTGGCCAATTTGGTCAAATTGGTCAACTACCCATTTGACATACATAAACTAAAATGAGCCAAAATCAAACCTAAGACAAATTGACTCAAACCAATTGAACCAAAATAATTCAAATCATTATTTGAACTTGACCCAAGCTTTGGTTTGACCTAATTTGATCAATTGGTCAACCTAACCTAACCTAGTCTAATTTAACCTATAAGGGTCAAATTGAGCTAAACCCATTTGAACCAAGCCAAAACCCAATGTAACCTGATCCAATCCATCCTAAATCCACCAAAGGTTAGCCCAAAACTAACCCAACCCAAGGCAAATCTCCCTTGGATTCTTCTCTCCACATGGGATTTTTCCAAAATAGCAAAGTCCACTCCCCTCTTTTCCCTTGGAAGCCCTCAAACACCCTAAATGGAGCTTGACCTACTCACCTAGCCTAACCCATGTGGGCTATGTCACCATGGACTAAGGGGAGGTGAGTTAACTCACCTCCCCATGATGGCTAAAACCAATAGACCCAAAGGAGAAGGCAACCACTTTGAGCCACCAGCCAAGCATCCCACCAACTAAGTCAAGCCATGTGGAGGTGACACCGACCACTCCAACGCCTTGGCGGCGCTTGACCAACCATAAATCGAGCTTTAATCCCTTCTATTTGATTCAAGAGAGGGGGGATATACCCCCCCCCACTCATTTCGATCCAAATCACACACTCTCACCCTCGACAAGCTCCCTAAGGCCATTTCGAAAGCCTTAGAGTCCTCCTCGAAGCAAACTGAGCTCCCCCATTGCTAGATTTTCCAAAGCTGAAATAGGGCATCCATTTGTTCAACCAAATTCCTTGAATTCTCTACCAAACTCAAATCAACTTCACCCACACCTTCCCTATACTCCATCGAGCAAGAACGAATCGCCTCCCAAGCTCTTCGACCACTGGAGGTACAAGTTTGATCAACGTCAGCCTCCAAATCATCGGTTAGTGGTCTTCCAAGCGAATGACGAGGAATCAATGCATGTACCAATCAGTAGGGCTTCCTCTCCACTATATGAAGCTTCCTCAATTGATTCCACCACCGGCCTTGAGCTCCAGCAAGGTAATTCCACAAAATTGACCTCCTAGTGAAATTTGTTTGGAGTTTTGTGAAGGAAATTGCATTTCATGAGATCATAGCCATTGGATCCCTTCAAATCCTTCGAAAGTGTGGGATCAATCTCCGATCGATTCGAGCTCGAGTGAGCTCAAGTCAAGCGAAAGGCAAACGGTGTCCGTCTCTCATCACTCATGGGATGATTGATCACGCACCGTCCATTTCATGCAATCGGAATGGATGGTCGTGATTAAACCATTAGAAAATTTTATTTAATCCCTATAGAAATCACATGATTTGATTTGTGCCGTCCGATTTTAGATTGGACAACGGAGATTAAAGCCGCCATCAACTATGTATCGAGGAGTGCTTAAGTGGAAATTCAGCACGGATAGCGCACATTAGCTCCATGGCCAATGGGATTTGGATTAAATTAGGCTTAATTAATGTATTTAATGGCTGAAACTTCCAAATTTTATTACAAATTATAGAAAATATAAATAAATATTCATTTTAGAGGTATTATAGAGGAAATTATTTTAAATTGATTTTAATTTATTTTGAATAATAATTAGGGTTTAAATTGAGTTTAATTATAAACTTAATTAACATAATTACTCCTTAATGACTAAAGTGATTAATCCCAAACTTTATGAGTTAGTTTAATGGGATGACCTCTACCTCCCATAAGTTTTTTGGGATTTATTAATTTGTTAATTAGGGGAATTGACTATTTAATCTTTAATCACTCTCTTAATCAATTCATTAATTAATCAACCTTCAAAATAGTAAAAATTAATTAATTAAGTGTCCTAATAACTATAGAACAGTGAATGGGCAAGAGAAATGGGGACTGCTTTCCTAATCTTTCCCTAAGTCCATTTCATTTGAAAGGAAAATTAATTAAGAAATGAAACTAATTAAAGTATTAATTAATTAAAGGTTAATTAATCAAATTCAAATCCTAATCACATCAGATCTTAATTAATTAAATTAAGGGTAGATCTTCAGGTGTTTAATAACCTAAAGACAGGGAAATTATGGCTAATCTAGATGTGTGAGAAAGTCATAAGAGTACTTAATCAAGTTCATTAATTTAATTAACTATTAATTATGAGCCAATTGTATTAGTCCTCTTCTAGTTTCTAGGGTCATTGCAAAGTTACTTTCCATCCATATACAGATCATGTTGGCTCATAATTATTTAGTTAATGACATTAAGGTGACATAGGTAAGGGTAATTAATTGAATTAAATAAAGATCCAACCTAATTAATTCATAAAATTCACATAATTACCTCTCTTAAATTAAATTAAATTACCTATGTTGGAATGGGATTAGATAATAAATGAGTACTCCTCCTCCTCTTTAAATCAAATCAAAGATTCAAAACTAAATTGATAAATGAACTTTGATTTTCTTTAAATGAATTTATTTAATGTGATTGTCTTAGGAATTAGTTTAATTGAATGAATCATGTGTTGATATTAATTATTTCTTTCTAAACACATTAAATATTATATGTCATTTGGTTCCATGCATTCATGCTTTTAAAATTAAATAGAATCAAATGAATTTCTTTTATGTAAGCTTGCATGTGTTGGCTTAATTAAATATGGTGTGATTTTTATCACTAATAAACTCAAAATAATTTTTCAAAACTTATGAATTGATTATAATACTTAGAGTGATGATAGTTATGAATATACATAGAATTTGCATGTGTTTATAGCTTAAGCATATCAAATAAAGCCCTCTCTCCTATAATTCATATATAGATTTACATGAGTTTGAATAACAATGGGTATATAGTCTAGATATCCCGGGAATACAAGGCTTTTGCTAGCCCCAAGGAGGTCATTTGATTACCTAACATTTCTAATTTAACAATGGCATGTACTCATTTAGTTTCATTCTTATGTATTTCAGTATTAGAATTTGGGTGGAGCTTTAATTCAATGCTTAAATAATTCAATCAACTAAAAACATAACTTTGCATGATTCTCTTTCCTCTAGTTCTTTATACATCTATATGTATCCAAGAAAGCAAGTATATAGTCTGGGCATCCTAGGAATAGGAGGCTTTAGCTAGCCCGAGGAGGTCATTTGATTACCTCACTTTCTTAGTTTATAATGACACATATTTGTTTATATTTTTTATACATACATGTGTGTATTTAGTTTAGGAATTAAGATCCTCATTTTATACTAAAAATATATGCATTCATATTCACCTAAGTCATTAACATATGTTATATATAAATTAGTACTCTCTTTTCCTTATTCATGTATAGATTTACATAGGGTTGGAATGTTAATAAGTATATAATCTGGACATCCCAATATGAGACTTTGCTTGCTGCCCCGAGGTTTCCAACAATGACAACTTATGATTCAATCCTTATGTATTTTGATATTAGAATTTGGATAGAGCTTTAATTTATATGTTCATATAATCTAATCAAGATGAAAATACAAACTTCAAACATACACTTACATTCATCATTCAAGTGTGTTAAAACATGTTGCATGCATATACACACTTAGGATTGAATCATATGCATGTTACATGTCATGGAAAGGAATGATTCAATATATGACATGTGATAGTAATCCAATTAGATTAATCTTATGAAGCATTTCATATTGAATAAAATCATTTAAGGTTAACCTAAACTTAGGATTAATTAAAATCATTTAATAATCCATTCATTAAAGAGAACTAAATCAAATTAACGTGCTTTAAAAATGGCTTAAGGTAGGGATGGAAGAGAGTAATCCTCTTCCTTCTCTTTATAATACTTATTTGTTAGGTGTAAATCAAATGAAACTAAATAAATTATAAGCTAAAATTTACAAATCCACTAAATAATTTAAAGTGAAACCAACCTTCTTGTTAAATTAAATAATTTCTAAGCTTAAAAAAATACAACTCTAATGCTTTGTTAAGACATATCACACAAGTCCTTAACACACATATTAAAATTAAGTTACCACTTCTAGCTCAATGTTAGGGCGGTGTATGATGTGTTATATATTTTATTTTGTGATGTATTATTTTATATTGGATGTTAGGGTGTATGCTTCATAGACTAGATGTTAGGTCGTTCTTAGCCTAATCATATTTTCTATAGGAGATTGTGCTTATGGGGGTGTTTAAAAATAAATATAAATGCTCTCTTTATAGGTTGCTTAAACCCCTAAGCATAATCGAAGTTATTATAGGTGGGCTTGGTTACCCATGTGTAGGTTGATAAGTCCAAATTATATATATAATTGCTTGGGATTGTATGTATATTTAGCTAACCTCTATTTTGCAGGTGTAGTTAAATTTTTTTTCTATATGAATGTAATTTATGCAATAGGAATTAAGATTAGTGTTATGGGGGATTAGGATGACTAGTGGTCAGAAGGATTTATCTTGGGGTGCCCTGTGATGCCTTTGAAGCAAGCACATCCAAATCAAAGAAGGAATAAAGAAGAAGGAAGGTGGAAGAGTGAAGAATGAAGAGCCCCCCATAGCATATATTCATTCTAATTGTAATTATTCTTTTATATGTCAGGTTGTATAAGGGTAGAGATTGGCTATCCATCTTTTTTTAGAAACCCCTTAGTTGAATGTTGAATGTTCTAATCAAAATAAATAAAAGATTTAGAAACCCCTTAGTTGAATGTTGAATGTTTTAATATTATGCATATCATCTTGCTTCGTTCTTGAAAGACTCCACCCCAGACGATGGGGAATGCTTGACCTGTGAGGGCATCCCTTGTAGTGGAGAACATATTTTTTTAGATTTAGCCAATAACTATATTTCATATGCATTCAAAAATAATTATCCCAAGCCTTTATCCAAATGAATTTGTCAAAATGATATAAAGAATTTGTAAAAGTTTGCATTAGTCTAAGTTATATTTTCATGTCGGTCATGATCTAATCTCTTAGGGAGTGAATTTAGGACTCTAGTCTTTTTCTAATTAAATAATAGCTAAACTATCTTGCACATATATAAGACCGGCATGTATGGTTTTGAATCAGAGGCGTTAGCTGACGGTCACTCCAGGCGGTTGTAAGTCCAGAAGAGTCAAAATAGGTTTACCATTTCTTATGGAGGTGAACCATTATGTCTCATTTTTCATTTAGATTTAGGTTGTACTCTTAGCTTGTACTAAAGCATCCTAAATTTAGGATCCGAGACCATTTATTTTCTTCGGGCTACAAATATAAGTCCTCACCTCTTAGGCATATTCATAAATTTGTGTTGATGGATTATAAGTCCCAAGATTCTAATAAAATTTTAACTTGAACAAAATAAACTTTGTCTTTCAATTATAAAAAGCCTCACTATAGGATAGATTGGGGTGCTCTCTAGGCTTCCTAGTATCATTAGTACTCCCTATTTATCGTTATTTGGAATATGAAAATAAGTCTTCTAACTTGAACCTTACCACTTGATTTCCAAAATACACAATCCTTTGATAGTCTATCCTTGAAATCTTTGAAGATAATTATTAACTACTTTAATCAAGAGTTTTCTTAAGAAAGTTTTATTTCCTAGGATGTAATTAACTATGGAAGCGTGCTTCCATAAGCAACTAAAGAACCCGACATAAAATAAACCCTGCTATAATTTTTCATATAAAGTAGGAGAATGATTTCTGATATATATGAAGACTCATATGTCTTGGAAGTTTTTATTAGGTGATTGAGTTCATTGTAAGGTGATATTTTCATCTTTCGAGATAGTATATCATATCTTAATGTCATACTCGATCACTTCAATAAGTACTATCACGTAAGATCTACGTGATGTCTACACGACTCCAAATTAAAATATCATAATTTGTTAAATGAATTTCCTAAAGATGTATCAGATTTATTCATCAAGAATTGCAAATCACACCTACATGAAATTATAAAAAATGAAGGAAGTTATCTTTGTGGTACCTATAACATATTATAATATATAAAAGGAAAACTACAATATCAAACCATAGTTCTTTAGTTTTCGTTAAATAAATTTTTATATAAAAATGATTGATAAATAATAAATATGTGCTCCAATTATTGTTGTAAAAAAGATCTTCTTTACTAGACCACAAATTCTTTTATCACGTTATATACTTTGCAACTTTAAAGTATGAATTTACTATGAGTATAAATAGATATAATTTTGAGAAACTAGAATTATAACATGTTTTAAAATGCCTACTACTTTAGGGGCCATTTGGTTATAAATATTTTAATTTCCAACAATTCAGAGTATAATACAATCATAACTTTGAAATACTTTACAGTCAATATCATTCAAATCAAATTGCCACTTTTACTCTTCATAACTTTGAAGACAGTGAGGTATCTGCTAAATTAAATATTTTGAAGGCTTAAGTATCCATTTTTTTATGTCAAAATGCAAATATTTAAATTAATAATATTTTAAAATGGCAAGATTTTACATTTTATTTTTAAATTAGCGGGCTTTTTTTATTTTGAAGGAATTTACGAATTTTCATATTATTAAATAAACATTTTTTATAAAATGCGGCGCCTAGCAAATGCAAGATTGCCGTGGTTTCAACGATAATTCGTCACAGTAAAGTAAATTTTAAAATTATAACTAACTGATTTTTAAAATTTAACTAATTTTCTGGTTTATTAAATAATAGCGTGGTGTGGCATTTGCCGTTCTGGATCTTTGTGTTCACGCGCGCTAATCGATTGACATCCAATATTTTAATTCAAATTAATAAAAAATTAATTTATGAATTATAAATTTATTTTAAAATAAATATAATATTTAATAATTAATTAAATTTACTCAAAAATATTTATAATATTTGACTCATATTTAATTTCTTTACACTTAAATGATAGATAGATTGTGTTTAGACATGCCAAAATCTTCACCGTCTTCGATTGACTTTTCTTGAAAATCATCTTATTTGAAAATCATTTATTATTGTCACATTATAGCCATTGAAATGATGGTGAAATAGATAGAGATGTTATTAGTAGAATTCAAGTTGGATGGTTAAAGTGGAGGAATACATCTGGCCTATTGTGTGATAGAAAAGTATCGCTTAAACTTAAGGAAAAATTTTATAAGATAATGGTAAGATAATTTAAGAATGTGTAAAAAAGACATAAAGAAGCAGTGTTGTAGATAAGGATGCTCTGTGGATGAGGCTTTACTCTTAGAGATAAAATGAACGAAAGTATGTTCGGAAAAAAAAATTGAAATTCCACAAGTACTTAAGATTAGAAAGAGTCGCTTAGATGGTTTGACATATAAAATATTGTCAGACCCGGTAAGAAAGAGCATTAGATTTGTCCTATATTAAAAATGTAGAGGTAGACCTAAAAAGAATTCATATAGCCGACCCACACATAACAGGATAAAAACTAATTATTGTTGTTGTTGTCGTCATCATACTAATAACTTCTTTTTATTTATTTGATTTCCCTTATTAAATGGCATAAGTAATCAATAATTGTAGTGCATGCAGTATTCCTCTCTGCGTTTAAAAAGGATTAGGTGATATGAATCCACTTAAAAAAAATGGGATTTTACTTCCTTAGATAAGCATTCAACTAATTGATATTTTATAACTATTTTGAGATGATTTTATAAAATTAAGTAATAATAAATGCGTGTTTTATTTTCCATGCCGGCGGCTCCGTTCGACAATATGGGAGGCGCAAACCAATCAGGACACCGCAGGACGTTTCAGAATTTCGGTTAAGCTCCTCTCCTTTTAATTTGCAACATGACCAATGTCTTACAACAATAAATGATTTAATATATTAGCAAAATATTTATTTTATAAAAATTTTATTCATGATCAACTATTTGACAATTAAATAAATTCGAATAGTTTTTAAAATTTGAAATATAAATTAGCAAATTTGAATATTATCTCAACATTTCATGTGATAATGATTATTTGGGATATGCATGATACACGTATTTATAAAAAGAGAATGTTCAGAAGCAATTTTGATATGTTAAACCACAGAAAGGGTAAACAATGACCACACACAATATTACAAGAATAAACTTATTATTATTCACAAGCATATAATATGAAATTTATGTGTAGTTAGGGCTGCAAATGAACCGAGCGACAAACTACTCCAGCTCGAGTCGATTAGAACTCATTCATATTCGTTTGATTAACTAATCAAATGAGCTTGAATATTTTTTTAAATATCGATTCTAAATAACAATTCAACAACTCATTGCTCGTTCATTTATATTCAAACATTATCATTTAACGCCATGAACAAACTACCAAGGAGCTCGATTAAGGCTTGTTTGTGAACAGTATTGTTCAAATTATTATTTTTTTAGGCTTAATAAGTTTTAATTGATATAACTCATGTATATTTCTCAACAAGCTGCTGTGAACAAGCTCAATTAAGGCTTGATTAAAACTTGTTTATTTTATTAAACGAGCTGCTCATTAACAAGCTCCATAATCCAATTTCAACTGAGCTCCTGAACAAACTCGAATCGAGCTCCAGCTCGATAATAGTAAACAAGCTCAAGCTTGAACACCATTCTTAAAAGCTCGAATCGAGCTCGAACTCGATAATATTAAACAAGCTCAAGCTTGAACACATATATGTTCAGCTCATCTCTATTTGTTTGCAGCCCTCAGCGTAGTAAATGAAATGTAAGTAACAATTTGGTATGTTTGGGTTCAATTTCATTTGTATTTTTTACTTTTGTGTTATGTTATTTTAAAAATATGTTTATTTAATATATTTTTAAGAATAAAACACATCATTTTTAAAAATGTTCATAATAAATTTAAATATTTTGAATGTATAATCAAATATTCTTTAAGTCAAAGTTAATTATGCATTTATAAACATTCTTAAAGGATCCACGTCAAAGTTAACAATTAAATAACAAACAACCAAGTCAATTTGATAATTATCGACGGGTATTTATAGCACAGAATTTGGCTATTTGGAAATCGTCATACTCATGTTTCGAATTTGACTTAATCAATGAATAGAGAATTTTGAGTTCGAGATTTAAAGAATTTAATTTACTATTATTTTGATATTGTATAATGGCAAAATGCAATTATGAGAATGTATTGTACTTACCCAAATCTATAAATATGAAATCAAATATTATAAAATAGTTTATACACACTTAGTCCTCAATCATTGTATCTTTTTTAGAGCATTTGCAATCAAATTCTCAGAGATTTTCTCTTTTAGATATTTTCATAAACTTTTTGGTTATAATGTACTCAAAGTGGTAAAATTTTTAAAATAAGTATGCTTTAAACCTTAATTAATAATTTAAGTATCTTAAGAACAAAATTAGGTTTAGGTCTAGTCATCATTTAACGGGTGACTAGCTTGCCACATCGAAATATGACATGACGCATCCGTTTAAGTACCAGAGCTAGTCCCCCATTTAACGGACGACTAGTTGTTTAAGTCACAGAGGTTGTCGCTCGTTAAACGGGCAACTAGCTTAGGTTATGAAAATGGGGCCGACGACCTCATTTTCATTGTCCGTCTAACCCACAGCGGCTCCCATGGCGACCCAAACCATTCCGTCATCCAAGTCGCCCCCCCATTGCGTCGACGGCCTCCCGGTTGACAACACCACCGGTCGGTGACTCCCAGCGTGTCGACGACCCCAGCGGTGGCCTCATCGCGGACGATCGTCCCCCTTCGTCCGACAACCCATGGAAGGTAAACAACGGCTTCCAGTGAAGCTTTTGGCGGCTCCATTCCTTGTAGTGAAGATTTTGACGGCTCCATTCCGTGTTTGTAGCGCACATTGACTCTGATCTTCACATTAATTGTAAATCTCTACTATTTTCATGTGTAGTTATTTAGGGTTGCTTTGACTAGTAGAATTAGGCTTGGATTTCAGTTGTTAACTAAGCTATATTTAAGTTAATTCCAGTCAAACGGCATTTTCAAGCCCATTTAGTTAGTTGCTTTGTGTAATCCACTGAAGGAGCTTATGCATTGTTAGATTAGCACAGGAAAAATCTTATTGGTAGGTTGGTCTACAGGATTTAGAAAAGTAGTAACGTGGTTGTCTGAGTGGGAGTAGGAATTGAGATGGATTTAACTTAAATCCAATGTAATCATATATTTGGTTAGTTAAATCCCATACCTTGTGTAATCCAATAAAACTGATTTCTACCTTGTTAAATTGTAATTCACTAATTCCTATTGGTAGATGAATTTATGTGATTTAGTGTAAGATTTCATCTAGATTTACTTTAAATCCAATGAAATGGTATCTTTGGCTAAGTTAAGTCTGTTGCTTTATGAGATACAATTAAAACGCTTGTGTAAGTTATATCCAAATTTACTAAATCCTACTATGATTTATTGTATTTTAACTCTTTATTTAGTATTGATCATCTTGTCAACAATGAGTTGAGAGTTGGTCTCATTGATTTTATTCTATGGTGGTGAACTTCGGTTGATGATCAATTTATTCCAACTAATGGCGGTGATCAAAACTGTTCAATTAAAGTTCAATGACACATACCTTATGGGATTTGAAACAATAATTTTTGAGATTGCTACACATTGATTCAGAGTGTGACATAGTTAATCTAACATATCGCTATTCGGTGGGGAACGGATTTATCGCATCAGTCATTTTTGATGATGAAGTTTGTGATTTTATACTGGACGAAGCTTCTCATAAGACATTGGTGCTCTATGTGGAATTGAAAAATGTTAATATTGCATCCACATCAGCTGATCTTTTCTTAAGGCCAATAGATATTCCATCAACACTTATGCAAGGTTTCATCTCACCTGCCACCTTAATGACACAGAGAAGCTTTGATGAATTAAATCTTCAGTAATATCTTGTACAATATAAGCTACCTTCATTGTTAATTTTTATAATATGCAATACTTTTGCTACTTACGTGTATAATGGAATTACAGATCCATAGATGATATTATATATCATCTAGATGAATCAAATGTGGACATAGTATTGAACCTAATGATGAGTATGATATCATGAATAGTGACTCAAGAAGTGAATCTGAGCATAGTGACAGTGATGATGATTGTGCACCTGGGTTAAAAAGTATAGCTGATTATATTAGCAGTCATGATCTCTTAAATAAGCATTCATTCTGTAATATTGAAGATGAAAGACACATGTTTTCTAATAATGATTATGTATGTATTTATCAAACGATGAGAGAATGGGTAACAACGATATTATTTTTGATGGACCATATGATAATAATGTCTTATCAGATGATATTAATATCCTAGGTGAACTTGTTGAAGGCATGTGTTTTATGAGTAAAAGAAGTCTTAGTTTGCTGTTATTGGTTGGTCCATAAATAACAACATTCAGTTTGAAACAATTAATTCAAACAAGAAGAACTTCATAGTAATATGTGTACATCACAATCATCCTAGTATAACATCACTGACACCTGCATTGTAGTCACAGCAAGTGTCTAGGAAGTGCCTGGAGAATCTCACAAGTTGGAGATGACCATAAATGCATAAATATTGTGATAAGTAGTGGCCATCACCTGTAGTTCTAAATTCATGGCTTATTTCATTCTTCTTGTAAGACAACATCAAATTGATCTATAACCTATGAAGATTATTAGTCGAATGGAATCCAAATTCAATGTCAAGGTTACTTATATGAAAGCTTAGGATGCTAGGTGTAATGCAATTAAGTCAATTTTTAGCAGCTGGGAAGAGTAATATAGGTCTCTCAATATTTTCATGGAATTAGTGTGTTCTAGTTTACCAGGTATAGTTTACAAAATATAGTCAAGTAGAGCACACCATTTCTAGAGGATTTTTTAGGCTTTCAATCCATCAATTATGGGTTGGGGAAGTTGTTGTCCAGTCCTGAGTTTGGATGGTACATTCTTGCTTGGAAAATATCATGGGACATTGTTTACTGCAGTTGGGATTGATGAAAATAATGGTTTGTTTCCTCTTGCCTTTACTGTTGTGGAAACTGAATCCAATGAATCATGACATTGGTTTCTAGCATGTCTTTAGGAGATACTACCAATTGTGTATGCAAGGCATGACCTGTGTATAATATCAAATAAACATGTCGGCTTACTGCGTGATTGTAAAGACTTATTTTCTTGGGCTTCTCATCGGCATTATTTGAGGCATCTATGCAAAAACTTCAAAAAGGCCATCCGTAGAATGGGTATTGGAGATGTAGAATTTTTATGTCAGAAGATGTATATGGCTAGAAATTCTGATGATATTCACGCCTTTAATCGTTATATGGCTGACATACAAAATGTGAAGGAAGAAGCACACGAATGGCTTCTTGACTGTGATTTAGTTAAATGGTTCTTAGTTCATGACAGAGGCATGTGTTACAGAACTATGATGACAAATGCATCTGAGTATTTCAATGGAGTGCTTAAACGTGCATATGGTTTTCCCATTCAAGCACTGATTAGTGTAATTTATTATAATATCATTGCACTTTTCATGAAAATGTATGCTATTGTGACTAAACAACAAGAATTGAATGTTTCCATGTTCACTCAATGGGTAGTGAGTATGCTACAATGTGTTGAATTGAGGCTCGACAATTCCTAAAACTAATTATCATAAACCCTAAAGAATTGCAAGTATTTGATAAGTCATGCAGATCATTCAGACTTGACTTATTTGATAATGGATAGATGGTCATTTTATAGGGATTCATATGTAGACTTGATCGAGGTTGAGTTCAGTAGATACTCGCGAGCCTATATTTTGTTCATTATAGGGAGCTTCCTATTGCAGACACTTCTAGATCTGAGGTTCATCTACATTATCTTCCACTACTTGAGAACCTAGATACCTTTAGTGCATTATCGGGAAATAGTTATGGAATATTTATATAGGGAGCTATATGAGTCCACTACGCCGACTAGGGCCAATATGGTTGGCTGTTTACACATTCTGAGATCTGGTCTTAGGGAGCACCTTCATGTAGGGAGGCCGACTCTACATGCGCGATATCTGAGAGATTTTGATGGGTTGAGCATTGGGTTGAGGATAAATTTTACTTCTTCATAATTCAACTTGATGCACAAATACTTGTTCTCATATTATTGTTTAAACATATGGAATGAGCAATTTGTGCGGTAGATGCTAGTGGGGAATGTAACATTATACATGAATGAGCTAGATGGTTTGTTGCATACACATGTATGAGTTTCAGAGTAGTCAATGAGTACTATTTTCATAAATGTAATTTCCCTTATAATGTTACTTGATGATTGCCCAGGTTATTTGGGACCCACTGAGCAGATCAGATAGCACCTATCAGACATATGCTTAGTAGGCTCAAGTGTTTGGCTAGAATGTCTCCCACTAATTAGTTGGAAGATGGTAGAATAACACATACCAAATTGAGTGTTTAGGAAGTTTGGACTTCTACCCTAGATTGATATGGCATATATCTTCAAAAGGGTTGATGGCCATGAAAAAGCTTGATGTCGATTAGGTTGACTATCATTAGGTGCATATAACTGCGTGGAAGAGAAGGAGATATTATATAGTTGATGGCTTAGATGGGGACGAGGATAGACTATTATTAGTAGTACGTCGTTGGATCATGGGCCTTGCTTTATCTATTAAAGGCCCCTACAGATCCTCCTACCACATATTATCATAGAGCACCTGTGGAACGAGTATATTTGAGTAATTACATCAATATTCTGAGACTTTCAATATGTTTATTACATAAATGAGGCTAATTTCTACTGTTATTTTTCAACAGTAAAAGCACTTCCTGGCTACTTAGAATATCTTCCAGCCATACCTTTGGTCATGTAGATGATCATGAGTTATAGGTAGCTGTAGATAGCTATGAGAAGCTTTACAGGGACATGAGGCTGTGGATGCATATCAACTCACACGTTATAGACCGAGCCTATGATTATCACATGAGGAGGTTTCTGCTCAGGCGACACAACTCGATGAGTTGGGTATTGGACCATCTACATATACTGATCCAGGTCCTTCTACATATCATCTCAGTTCTCAGTCTCAGCCCTATACACTGTTTACCCAATCACAGGACTATCCTTCTTAGTTTGCTAAGCGACACCGCATGATGATATACCACAGGTTCATAAAGAACCTACATTGGAGGACCACCATCAGCTGCATAATCGTCCACCACACACCTGATCAGTATACACTTGGGAGTGGTGCAATTCCATGCAGATAGCAGAGGCGATAGCTTTTAGGATAGTGTTACTTCGAGTGTCTATAGCATGTGTTTATTTTTTTGCTATTTGTAATTTGTTTTGTCTTAAAGATTGTCATATGGATGCATTTTGTACTATCTGGAGCACTTATTATATCCATTAAACGGGTGACTAGCTCTAGCACTTAAGGGGAGCAATGCCACGCCAGGCGTGGCAAGCTACTCGCCAATTAAAGGGGAAACTATACCAAAATCTAAATTTTTTTTAACATACTTAAATTATTGATTAAGGTTTAAACCATACTTATTTAAAAAATTTGATACTTAAAGATGCCATTAGCGTGAATTAAAATGAGTATAGTGAGAAGTTGATCAAAATAGAGAAGACTCTATAAACATTCTAAACAACTACAAACTCATAAATATAAAATAATTAGCTGAGTTTAAGGAGAGCTAAATTTTATAATTATGCTTAACTAAATTTACTAATTAGGCACTTAAAAAAATTTATAAATAAGCATAGTCGTTAAATGGGTAACTAGCGCCAATATGAATGCCATGTCAGCACCAGTCTCCAATTGAATGGGTGTGGTTTTGAGTCAAATTTTTTTTAGAAAAAATTATCCTAGCCCCACTTTTTTCCCACATCAGACTCATCCGGTGTTGGAATTGAAAAAGCTTGGTATCATAATAAAACTAATAAAATTTTCTATGATTTTTATGTTGATAACTTTCAACGAATCTCGCTTGTTAAACAAAATATATAGACAACCTCACAATTTTGCGAATGCTCGACATTTGGCGGCGCAAAACAGAAATATATAGACAACCTCACAACTTTTCCCACAATGGACTCATCCAGTGTCAGTATTGATCGAGCTTGGTATTATTAGAAAGCTAATGCAATTCTCTATGACTTACATGTTGACAACTTTCAATGAATCTCGCCGTTAAGTCATAGTTTTTGCGTACACTTGGAATTTTAAGGTGCGAAACAAAAAACTTATAGATAGCCTCACATTTTTGCTCGCATTTGACTCATCCAGTATTGGAATTGAGCAAACTTGCTATCATTGAAAAGCTAACAAAATTCCATATGACTTTCATTTTGACAACCTTCATAGAATCTTGCTCGGTAAGACATAGTTTTTATGTGTGCTCGGCATTTGATGGTATAAAATAGAAAACATATAGACAACCCCACATTGTTGCTCGCATCAGACTCATCTGGTGTCAGAATTGAGCTAGCATGGTATTGTCGGAAAGCTGACATAATTATCTACTACTTTTATGTTGACAACTTTGATTAATCGTGCTTGTTAATCCGCAATTTTTGTGTACACTCGGCATTTTATAGTGCAAAACAGAAAATATATAGATAACCCACATTTTGTCCTTGTATCGGACTCATCTGGTGTCATAATTGAGCAAACTTGGTATCGTTGAAAAGATAACAAAGTTACCTACGACTTTCATTTTGATAACCTTTGACAAATCTTGCTCAGTAAGCTGCAATTTTTGTGTATGCTCAGCATTTTACTGTGTAAATAGAAAACACATGTACAACCTCATATTTTTACCCACATCAAACTCATCCGGTGTCAGAATTGAGTGAGCTTTGTATCATTGGAAAGATAACAAACTTTTTCATGGCTTTCAAGCTGACAACTCTCTACAATTCCAGTTCGGTAAGTCGTAGTTTTGACATGTGTTCGACAATTTTCTCAGAACACAAAACACATACATAGCCTCACAATTTTGCCCTTATCAAACTCATCTAGTGTAAAAATAGAGCGAGTTTGTATCTTTGGAAAGCTAATAAAATTATCCACAACTTTCATGTTGATAGCTCTCTAAGATTCCAGCTAGGTATCATAATTTTGACGTTTGTTCGACATTTTGCTGTATATTTATGATTTTATTTTTGATAGGCAATTGATAAGCACAGTATGTGATACATTTAATACATGATCATTGTAGAATTACAGTTCAGTTATATAAATATGTTTGGTCTTTAAAGCATTGAAACTTGAAGCTTTATGTAACAATCTATGAGATAATTTATTTTACTTTTAATATGTATATATGAATTTTAAGAAAATTTGGTCATTTTTCTCAAGAGGTTACAAACATATCAAAATCAATATAAATCATGGCATGTCCTCATTTTGTAATTTGTTGACTAATTCTCTTATTTTCTTCTTCAATGGACATATACTTGAACTGAAAATAACTTACTACAAACTATAGATATAAAAATACATCATCAGAATATGACTTAGTACAAACTACATATGTGAAAATTGAATATACAAAAGTTATGTACATAAGAGTCATAGAAAAACTTATATCATTGACGAGGTCTGCGTGGTGGAATTATGTCTTTCTCTAGAGTATACTGGACTAGTGTTCATCGAGGATGGTTTCATAGATGGTGGTGCTACTACTGCTCTTCCTCTCCAGCCTGTTCAGGGGGCTGTTGTGAGAAATCAAGGGTGTAACCTCATGTTTCTCTAGTGATGCTCATGGAAGGAAGGGGAGATTATGATACACTCCATGCATATGAGACATATAGACAGGTGGATGATCATAGATGGGAGGGTCTATTGCCTGCCATGATTGGAGTGGACTCAACATGGCTTCCTGATATGAGTATGGAGATGGGTTAGTAAATGTGTAGGTGTATGAACTTACATTTGGGATGGATGATGGGCCCGCACCTACCCTTGAATTATCTGTTGACTAACTAAAGGTGCAATAGAAGAATTACTTGCATCATCAGTTCACCTATACATGTTATCTAAAATGTGCATATTTCATTACAGCTCCTTACATAACTCCTCATACTTATTTATTGAATATTGAAACTCTGTGTCTTCATCTCTCCCAAAATAATATTAGAATATATCTTCTTTATCCAAGATATGCTAGTGCTACAGAATAAATGAATGTTTCAAAAATCATTATATATAGAAACATAATTTAACATAGTTTTGGTGAACTTATCATAAGTCACTCTCTAGGTGCTAATATATGGCTATTTTTAGTTCTTGTATATGCATTCCATGAGCCTACTTCAATAAACCATTGAAACACTTTAACACATTAGTGGTCATTATGTCATATCGGTAGCCACCATCATGAGTCAGAGTCCACTTAACAATATCTCTAGCAAGCAACCAATCATTAGCCTCCGGTTTGATGTTTCTAATTTTAGTCATGTTTTGTGTGAATGTATGAATGTTATGTGTGTTACCTACAACATACATCTTTTGGCACATAAAATCCACATCTATAATACCCATAGTTTGATAAGCCTTTTTAAAAATTTCTCTAAGATGGCATAGGTAGTGTGGATGCGCGGCCCATGGAAAAATTTCCTACAACCACGTACTAAGCCAACATGTCAATCAGATATGATGCACAACTCATTTCTTGAGGAGATTAATGAATTCAAGTTCTACATTATTCAAAGAAATTCAAATCCATGACTCATTACATTTTGCTTCAACTACTACAAATTCCGTGGATATAGCCATTGTTTGCATCAATCATAATAGTAGTAAGAAGAGTTCCTCTATACTAACCCAACAGGAATGTGTCATCAAGACTTAAAATAGGCCTGTAGTACTGCCAACCTACTATAAATGGCTCAAATGATTAGAATATGCATTGAAAATTATTTAATTTCAGTTGAGTGTATACAATATACTGTTCCTGACATAACTGAACATACAATTACCATGAAGTGATACAAAGAACAATATGACTCTTCCCATCTACCAAAAATAGCCTTTATCGCCTTTCAACGTGCATCCCAGGCCTTCATTTAGCATACTCTATTAAACTTAGATTCTATACAACTAATAATTTTATTTGGCTTCAAATCTAGTTGATATCTAATCACAGGTTATATGGAATAGCTAATAAATCTTGAATTACACTGCCTATGTACACTATTTAGTATTGAATGAGTACAAGTGTGTAAGGAAGCTATAATGGATATCCTCCAAACACTGCCTAATCTCTTGCTTGAGAATGCATGTATACGCCACATGCAAGGTCTATTGGGATGACTATGATGTATGCATAATGCATGAGCTTCATCTTGTTGGAGGCATATATAATATACTCAACATTATTTATTATAGACCATCCTTAAAGAGTGAATTTAAGCTACTTTTTATCATGGAAACACATTCCTTCAAGTAACTCATCTAGAATATAATTTTTTCTTCAAAAAAAGGTTCATTTGAGAGGCCACAAAATTCATCTAATAATCCCACTCCTGTGCTATTTGGAAAGCTTGAATATAATCATTATTGGATAACATGTGTTCTTTAGCTATATTTATTATAAGAGTAATTTCTTAACAGGTGGCCACTCCCAAAGTTTGGACATTGATCTTGGTCATTATCACTTTCACTGCTAGATGTCTCGCTACTCATTGCACTAGACATTGTTTCGTACCCATCATCTTCAATAGATAATTATGCAATATGATCACCATGATATTCATCCCTGATAACATAACTTGTGCTATCATGGTGAACATGTTCAAATGGAGCATTTACATTTTCTTCAATAGTGCTATCAATTACGACGTAATGAATAATATGTAACAAAATAATAATGTTTTGTAATGAATATATAGTGATTTTATTGTACATACCTATGAAAGTTGACTTCCATCTAATAAGTTTCCTGTGGAACTAATGTGACATGTTCAATTTCAATTGGAGGTCTTTGACTCTTAGGAAAATTATGAACTTCTCTTTCTTCACTAGGTATTAACTTAACTTCAACATAAATAATCAAATGTTGCATGCATGTTGTATTGATAATAGCCTCATAGATTTCATCATCATTATCAAAGAAGCAATGAATCCAACACCAACTGAAAACTTACATATGAGATTAACACCAAACCATGTTGGATCGAATTTTAATGATCTTAGAATTTGATTATGTAGGCTTTCAAAATTAGTCTATCGTGAGATCTATATAGGATGGTTCTTCCCACCCATATATGTCATAAAGAAGTCTTCTTGAACATCAGTTCACCGCCATAATATAAAATAAACAGACTACATCCAAACTCATTTTCCCATTTTATATATATATATATATATATATATATATATATATATATATATATATATATATATATATATATATATATATATTGAACACACATTGAATAAATATCTCACATGTTCAAAGCAAATAATTCAATAAAGGAACTATTTCAAATTATTGTAAGAAATATGCAACATAAGAACTACAAAAATGGCTTACGTACATGTGACACACCAAGAAGTTACTTTATAACCAAATTCATACATATAGTCACCTTTACTGGATAACCTACCAAATAGTTTGCCACCTATGATAAACATTCAATATGCATATGTTTTTAATCCAAACTTATGTTTATAGTTACCACATTTTATTCTAGGTCTCAACACCACATGCAAATTTAAGATACAAGTAGATGAAATGCTAAGAAAGAATTCATTCAAGAGAGCATAGGGTTAACCCTAATTAAACATCTAAACTTATATGGATTAATCACCTAACCTAAATATCTAAACTTACGTGGCTAATTAGCTTAATTATTTATCATGCCTTTAGCTACAATTAACATACCTTTAGTTATAATTATATAAATTTTAAAATAGCATACATTTATTTGGGCTATATCGGAACAAAAGGGCATGGAAAAAATAAATTTCCTTTTGAAATCATCACCAATTATTAAATTTCCAAACTTAAATAATATATTTAATAGCATATTTGTTTGTATTTGTTTGGACTATATGTTTTTATTGTTATCTAGTCAAGAAAATTTTATGCTTCCAACACAAAAACTATTCATAATAATTTCTAGCACAAAATGCTAAAATACGTTTAAAACATTGATATTTTTCCTCCAAGATCTCAAATTTATTTTAAAATGATATTTTTTCCACTAAGATCTCAAATGTAGCATCTAAGCTTAAAAATCCAACATCTAAACTTACAAAAAATTATTTACACTTACCCATCACATATAAAAAGAAATTATAAAGTTAGGGTTACAAAATACACCTCAAACAAATATTGGATTAAACTCAAATCCACAAGGAAAAGAAGATCGATGTCGGCAGCACTCAGTGTCGGTTGATTAGTAGTGACGGTAGCTTCTACTGTGGGGTGGTGGCGTCAGTGGCTTCATCATCGTCAATAGGTTTGGCAAGCCGAAGGCTCGGGTCGGGGAAGAAAAGGGAGAGGGGAAATTGCGAGGGGGCTTTGTGTTGGGGTTTAGGGCACATGTCAATCACCTATTGAACGAGGACTAGCTCTGATGTGGCATCCACATTGGCGCTAGTTGCTCGTTTAATGGGCGACTATGCATATTTCTATTTTTTTTAAAACACCTAATTAGCTAATTTAGACTTTAATTAAGCCTTTAAGGAGAGGATGGCACAGATGATACAAAATGAAATGAGAAGAATTTCCAAAATTACTCTAAGAGTATAGATGTTAGCTAGATCCTTAATTTTAATTATCAAAAGGAGCCTAATAGTGATGAGGGCATTTCCATCAACACTTATTTATAATGATGATGAGACATTTTATCTTAATCATGAAGAAGATTTTTTTTTTATTAAGAGAGAAGAAATGTCACAAGAAGGCCAAAGTTGGAGAATGCTTTTTCCAAAGACATTATTAGGATGAAGCCTCATGATAAACTCACGATTTCAAATATTGATTCATATAGTGGAAGATTGACTACTGATCATGTTGCTTACTTTGATTTAGTAGTTTCTTTGTTGAATATAAAATACATCTTGAAGTGCATACTATTCATTATCATCTTTAATGAATTGGGCCTTAGGTGGTTCTCTCGCCTATCATTAATAGTGATCAACTCATTCGCTAAGTTCAAGTGAATATTTCTAACAATAGTTTGTTAGCACCCATAAGCCTATAAAGAATTTGTAGGCTCTACTATGAATGAAGAAGGAAATAAGAGAATCTCTAAGAAGTTTTATTATTCACTTTTGGAAGAAGATGTTGGAAGTGAGAGATTTGGAGCCAAGTATTTCTCAAGCTGAACTCATTCATGGCCTTAGTTGAATTGTTAGAACTTACTAATAGTCATTTCAATACCGAGGAGTATACTTGTGAGTTTACTAACACAAAACATAGAAATAGTATGGTGGAAAAAATTTCAACATTTCCCTAGAGAACATAGGATTTGCTCTACATAGTGTATTAATAAGAGAAGATTTATTGATAAAAGTAAGGTCACCATTTTATAGGCACTCATTTTGAAGCTAAAAGAGATACAAAGAGACAGGAAAAGTCAATTGCCACTTATAAGGGTCAGGATCATCTTAAGACTCAAAGTACTATAGTCCTTATCTTAAAGACCATGGAGATGACATAGAGGAGTGAAAGCATCTAAGAAGTCGAATAGAAGAATTAATCAGCCTATAAAGATTAAAGAGTTTGTTATGGCAATTTCAAATACAAGGAAATAGAGAAAGGTACTTATGGAAGAGCATGTTAATGAACTTGTCCTAGTGTAGGTCATTCATATTGCTGGAGTAGTACCAATATTCCTTGGAGGAATTGGAGAAAAGGAACTATATCAATTTAGCCTCAAATAACTTTGGTCAGGAGAGACCTACTCAGTAAGAACTTTATAGTGATCGAATGCTAAAAACAAACCATTATTTTTCACTAAGGTAGATAAAATTATATAAGAAAACCCTTATAATGATCTAATTGTGGTGACTACACTGATAAACAAAAACTACCAGTTTGAGATTATATTGATTGATATAGGTAGTTTGAATAACATACCTTATAAAAATATTTTTGACAAGATGAATTTAGGAGCTAATCAACTCATGCTAACTTTAGGACCTTTACTTAGCTTCTCTAGAGAAAGAAAGGAGATTCATAGAGTGATCACTTTCCAAATTACTTAAGGAGAAGGTGATAAACAATTCATTACCATAGCTAATTTTATTGTAATTGATGTGCCAAATTCATACAATGTTATATTTCACCATTGATTATTAAACACTTTTGTGTTGTTGTATGATGTATCATGAAGTAAAGTTTCTAGTAGGCCAAGTTGTCTTAGTAAGAAGTGAGTTGTTAAAATCTATGCTATGTTATTTGAAACTTATGGTAAAAGTGCAATATGAAATTCAACATTTGGAGACATAGAGAGGAGAAAGATTGACTTTTGAAAAAATAATTAAAGAAGTTCCAATGAAGGAGAGAGAGAAATAGCTAGCTCATATTTTTTGAATATGTACAACATTTAATGATGAGAGAAGATCAAATTGGTAACAACACTAAGAGAATATGTTAATGTATTTGCATAGTTTATTGATGAAATATCAAATATTGACATTAATATACTTATCACTTGATGAAATGTCAGATATTGATATTAAATTGCTTGTCACAGTTGAACTTAGGTCCAAAGGCAGAGCTAATTTAGCAAAAGATGTGGGCAATAGTTATAATCTGAGAAAAATTAATTTGGGAAGAAGTTCAAAAATTTCTTGATGTTGGATTCATATGGGAGGTGCAATATCTAGATTGGATTGTAAATGTAGTAATAATGTAAAAGTTGAACAATAAATGGAGGATGTGTAATGACTCCCTAAATGTCAATTTGGCCTGCCTAAAAGATAGCTATCCTCTATTGCAAATTGATTCACTAGTTGACTCGAAAGTTGGATATCCAATAATGAGTTCATTACCTGATGAATAATAAAAATATAATATTCATAATTTGTGATGGAATGCATTATTATAATGTAATGTGTTACAGCTTAAAAATTCTTGAGTTATATAACAGAAGATGGAGGATGTAATTTTTTAAAAATTAGAATGGAATAAATCTTGAAGTGTATGTTGATGATGTATTTATTGAAACTAAAACACCTAAGTAACATAAAATTGACCAAAATGAAACCTTTGAAACTCTAAGAAGATATAATATAATTTTAAATTCATTATAATTTACTTTCATAGCTAAATAAGACTTTTTTTTTCTAATAAACCTTGAAGGTATAAAAATGATTCTTAAGAAACTAAAAGCAATACTTGAAATGTCATCATTAAAAATAAAAAAGAATTACACAAATTGACAAGCTGAATTGTTAAATTGATTAAATTTATTTTTAAACCATGTGATAAATATTTTACATTTTTTAGAATTACAAAATATTTCACTTCAAATGATGAATGCAAAGGCATTCAAAAAGTTTAAGTCATTCTTAGCTTCACTTCTTATAATCCCAAAATTTTGATGAAGACATATGGCAGTAACAAAGAAAATCTCATGCATGCCTTAATTTGGTGTGACACACTATAGAACCATTAGGACCACATGATCCTCTTAACAGGACTTTGGACACATTCCTATGTCTTTAGGAGCAGTGCAAACATCTTAGAGGCAATATGATATCTTTATCCCTCCTACACCAAATTGACCCTAATACATGGAGCATTGTTGATACAAAGTGCCACCAAATTAATTCAGATAGTGCAACTAAGGATAATATCATATTTGGAACATTTTCAAGAATGATATATCTAAGAAGTATGACAATATCATTAAAGTGGGCAAACACAATTACTACTCAGGTGAGCCAATAAAATATGAGAGAAGAAAGGAGATAAGAGACTTTTTGGATCGTCACAACAAGCATAGACCTTCTTAAGGTCACACCACTGCTCAACATCACTCCCCATCACATAAAGGTGATGTTCTAGTATTTTGTCTTTAAGGTTTTTTTTTCTAAATAATAACCATGATATTCTTGTCAACTTTATACTAAAGAGAGAGTGAAATTATAATCTTGTAACTCATACTTTGTCATAGTGAAAAGTTATTATCCCCTTATCATAGTTGACATAGGTTGGGTTTACTAATGACCAAACCACTTTAAATACTTGTACTCTAATGTGAATTTTTCTTTTTAATCTTTTTTTAATCCTTTTAGCTTTTCTTATCGAGTAACTTTCCAAACATAATTTCTTTAATCAATCATCACTTGAGACTTGTTATATCCTCTAACACAAAATTCTGTCAACAAAATTAGTGCAGCTTGTGAGAAATTTTATCTATGTTTTAAGTGAAATTATGATATGGCCCTATCTCAATAAACTAACCCAATCCAACATAAAATAATTCAATCCCAATAAGTGATTAGAGAACCCCCCACCCCTAAGGAATTTGCTATATAAGAACAAGTGATCACCCAATTTTATGAGGTTTGTCAATAGATATAGCATTGAAGAACCAACATACATAAGGGCTAGATACTAACTATAAAGGCATGTCTATCGAGGAACTTAGATGCATTAAGGTCCTTGAGAGTGCTCTCTAAGATGATGTGTAAGCCATCAAGATTGATTTATTATCTCTCATTTTAAATATACAACATCGAAGGTTAGGTCATAGTTGTGGTGTTTATTTTTGGATGATGTGACACACGCAAATCTTAGTACTTATTGAAGTGATTAGGTACAATATTAAGGAATGATGTACTATCTTGAAAGATAGAAATCACCACCCTATAATGGACCTAATCACTTAATAATGACTCCTAAGGCATGATGGATCTTCGAATATACAAGAGATCTTTCCCTTACTTTACATATAAAAGTAAAGTAGGGTTTATTTTAAGTTCGGTTCATTAAGTTTCCTATGAAGGCATTCCCATAGTTAATTACATCCTAAGGAATGAGATTCCTTAAGAACACTCTTGATTAAAGTATACAATCATGATTTCCAAAGGTTTCAAGTCAAGACTATCAAAGGATTGGTTATGTTGGAAAATCAAATGGGATATATCAAAAGGAGAGACTTATTTTTGAAGCCAAAGGATATGAGTAGGGATTGCTTATGATATTAGGAAGCCTATTGAGCAATCCAATCTATCCTATGGTTGGGCTTTATATTTTTGAAATTAAAGAGAGTTAATTGTTTGAGTTGGCATTTTATTAGAATACTTGGACTTATAATTCCACAATATAAGATTATGTAAATGTCTAAGAGGTGAGGATTTATGCTTGTAGCCTGAAGGAAATAGGTACCTCAGATCCTAAACAGGGAGCTTTGGTACAAACCACAAGAAAATCCTAAATCTAAGCAAAAATAGGTATATGGTCTACCTCCATAAGAGAGAATAAATCACCCGACTGCTAAACTTATAATTGCCTGGAGTGACAGCCAGCTAACTCTTCCTGCGCTTTAAATCCATGTAGGAAAGTCTTATGCTTTGCAAGATGGCTAGGTTATTACTTATTTAGAAAGGAGACTATGTCCTTAAATTCACTCCCTAAGAGATTAGAGCATGAGTGGAATGAATTTATGACTTAATCTAATACAAATTTTATCAAATTCATTTGATTCTTTTGGATTCTTTATTTTAACACAAGCTATGGGATTTTGTATGCCTAAATGCATGAAAACTTGATTATGGGCTAGATCAAGAGAAAAATGGGTGTTCTTCCATCAAATGCTCTCACAGGTTAAGCCTTTATTCTTTTGCAAAGATGGAAGCCCCCACTTAACAAGAGTGGAAGAATATGACATGCATGATTTTATACATACAATCATCCAGCTAAGGGTTGCTAAATATTTTATTATAATTTAATTCTTAAGCTTTTATGTGAGGTTATGAATTATTTTAAAATTTAATTATGAGTTATTAATTGGGGTAGATAAATTAATTTCATCCTAAGAGCCTACCGCATCCAGGCCACACATTCAAACATCAAACATGAAGAAACTAGAAAAAGCATGCAATTAGTGCAATCTAAACACAACATTCAAACAATTTTATAAATAATAAAAGGCAGGGTTGGGTCAGACACCCCAAAAAGAGAAAAAAAGATGGGTAGCCAAGCTCTACCCTTATACAACTTGGATTGCAAAAATAATACATGCTATGGGGGTCTTCTTTCCATGATTTCTTTCTTCTCTTCCTTTTGATTTGATTTGATCCAAAGGCAACACAGGGAACCCCAGGGACTAAGCCTTCTGGCCACTGCTCATCGTAATCCCCCAAAATACTAATCTTGATTCCTAATGCAAAATTACATTAAAAAAGGAAAATTAAATCTAGCTACACTTATAAAATAAATGTTAGCTAAACACACCACACAACCAAAGTAGTTATATGAATAATTTAGACTTAACACCCCACACTTGGGTAACCAAGCCCACCTTTCCTAACATGGGTTATGCTTAGGAGCTAAGCAACCTACATCACAAAAGTATTTATATTTTTATTACAGCGACCCATTAAGCATAACCCCCTATAGAAAATATGATTAGGCTAATAACGGCCTAACATCCAGTCTATAAAGTATACACCCTAACATACAGTCTAAAATATTACATCACAAAATAAAATATCATACATACACCGCCCTAACTTAGCACTAGAAGTGGTGACTTAGTATTCTAATGTGTGTGCTTAAGGCTTGTGTGGTATGTTTAATTAGACATTAATGTTGAAATTTTCTAAGTGTAAAAGAATTCAATTTAACAGGGAATTTTAGTTTCACTTTAAGTTGTTTAGCTAAATTTTCAAGTTTTAATTTGTCATTTATTTGGTTCCATAAGACCCTACACTTAACATCTAAGTGTTATAAAGAGAAGAAAAGGGATTGCCCTCTTTCATCTCTACCTTAAGTCATTTTCTAAAGCATGTCATTATGACTTAGTTTCTTTTAGTGAATGGCTTATTACATGTTTTAATCAGTCATTGGTTTGGGTTCACCTTAAATAACCTTTTTCAATGTGAGAGGCTTCTTAAGAATAATTGGAATGAATTACTATCACATGACACATGTTCATTCATTTCTTTCCATCACATGTAACATGCACATGATTGGATCCTAAGTATACCTACACATACAAAATATCTTAGCATACTTAGATGATGAATGTAATGAACTATATTTGAATTTTATATTTAATTTAATTAGATTAATATGAATGCATGTCTTTTTTTAATAGAAAAAGGAGACTTCAATCCATTAGCTACATGTACACTCAAATGTATGAAAGTTTTAAGTGAGTACGACACCATTATTTTGCACCAAGGGAGTGAGGTAAAGACCTACATAGGGCTACTTAAAGTCATGCATCCCTGGGATGTCCGTACTAATATACACTATTATCATATACATATAAATGTATTCACAACTATAAGGATGAAGAGTCAAGCAAAAGAAGAAATTAATTTGATTGAATTATGACAGTCTATTCATTAGCCACATTGCACATACATATGTGTAAGAGATATGAGTAGGTACGATGCCATTGTTCGCACCATGGGAGTGTGGTAAAGACCTCCTTAGGGATACTTAAAGTGGTGCATCCCCAAGATGTCTAGACTAATATGCCACTCTTCTTATATACATATAAATGTACAATTAACCATAAGAAGAAGAAGTCATGTAAAATGTTGTGTTTGATTCAATCATATGATTTACATATGTGATATAAAATTCTTTCTAAGCCTTAGCGTGAACATACATAGGAATGGATTTGGACAAATGTTGTGTTCTTTTCAAATGAACTATACATTTGTAAATCATATGTAAGCCCATGCAAAGTAAAGAGAGAAGATGTCATACCATGTATCTTAGATAATAAACATATGCAAACTCATAAATGTTTCATAATTAGCATCATTCCATATATTATAAATAATTTATACACTTTTGAAAGTAATTTTTGATTTAATAGTGATGATAGCCATGCCTATTTTTAATTTAAGTCAACACATGCGATTGACATAAAAGAAATCATTTTGTTTAATTAATTTTTGAAATAGATGAATGCATGATCATATATGGAAAACATCATTTAATATGATTGAAAAGAAATAAAAGAACATAAGCACAAGATTTCAGTCAATTCAATTAAATCCTAAGGGAAATCATATTAAATAAGATCATTTAAAACAAACTAAACTTTCTTAATGTCATTCTGATTTCATGTTTGATTTGATTTAAGAAATATAAGAAGAGGTTTGCTAGTCCTATTCCATGCCCAATGTTTGTGATTTAATTTGGTTTAATAATAAATAATTAAGTGAATTTTATGAATTAATTAAGTTGGATCCTTAATTAAATCAATTAATTACCCTTACCTATGCTGCTTTAATTTGATTAACCACTTAATTATAAGCCATAAATGACATGAACATGTGAGGAAATAAAATTGCAATGCTCTTAAAAGACCTAATGCAATTGGCTCATAATTAAGGATCAATTAAGTTAAAGAATCTAATTAAATAGTTTTATGATTCTCCCATATTTATGGGTTAATCATAATTTCTTTAAAGGGTCTTTATGTTGTTAAACACATAAAGAGGAACCCTTAATTTGATTATTTGTATTTAAGGTTTGATTTGATTTAATTTATTTGAATGATTTAGTTGAACTAATTAGATTTGATTAGCATTTATTACATTTATTTTGTATTTGTTTACCTTCATGTAATTTGATTGATTAATTTTAATTAGATGTTCTGATTCAATTAAATAGATAATTCAATATCCTTTTAAATTAATATCTAATTCTTTTCTTTGATTATAGTTATGTGATTTAATTTTATGTTTATTTGATTTAATCATGGTTAACTTATTTATAGTTTGATTGGATTAGAGTAATTGAGATTTTATTTTGATTTTAATTGAGTTTGATTCTTTGTTATTAGAATTTTATTTTTAATATCATCCATTTGTCATGTTTATCAAAGTTTGGTTTGTATTTTGATTTCATCATAGGATAGTTAATTAGTTTATCTTATTTAAATAGGTTGAATGAGATTTGATTTGATTACATATTAAATTGATGAGTCTTTCTTTATTTGATTTACTTTGATTTGATTAGCATTATTAATCTATAGGTTTGCTTAGGTTCAATGTGATTATATAATTAGTTTCATTAAGAAGTGTGTTTAGGTTAACTATTAAATTAAATAAGGATTTGTTTAATTTTTAATTTGGTTTCATATTTATTTAGGTTGATGATGTAATTAATTAATGATTTAGGTTTAATTTAATTTGATTTTTAATTGCATTTTCATTATGTTCAAATTTATGTTTGATTAAGCTTAAGTTTAATATGATTAATTTGATTAATTAGCTTATTTAAGAGGTGTGATCAATTATTAAATTAAATAAAGATTTGTTTAATTTTTAATTTGATTTCATATTTATTTAGGTTAATGATGTAGTTAATGACTTAATGATTTGAGTTTAAATTAGGATTTGATTGGCATTTAATTGCATTTTATGTTTGATTAAGCTTAAGTTTAATATGATTAATTTGCTTAACTTAATTAGTTTATTTAAGAGGAGTGATCAAATTAATTAGAAGATTAATTAAGTGTTTGGTTTGAATTAATTTTAATGTGATTTATAAAGTTAATTTGGTTCATTAAGATGATGGATTAATTCATTAAGGTTGCATTAATTAAATGTTTAATTAATTAAGTTTGATTAAGGGTAATTAAATTTTTAAATCATTAGATTAATTAAAGGTTTATTTAATTAGAGATTAATGACTTAATTACCCATATATGACTTATTTGATTTGATACTTTTAATTAAGCATTTACCTAAATTTTATTGATTAAAGTGTTACCATTGTTAATATCATTTGATTAGATTAAGTGATTTAATTATTTATTTATATTTCAATTAAACTTGATTATTCATAATCATAGTTAGGTTTGATTTTTTTCATTTATTTGTATGTTAATTAGAATTTATTTATGTTTGATTTAGTTGTTAGGTTTATGTATTAATGGCAAATTAATCATCTTATTCCAAATGGATTGATTTTAAATGTGATTTAATCATATCTTAATTAAGTTTGCTTTAGCTTTATTTGGTTTAATTTGATTAATATCAAATGATTATGTTGAATTAGGTTTATTAGTCAATTTAATTTTTAGTTTATTTAATGACTATAATATTTAATTTGTTTAATTTGTTAAGTAGTTTTATATGATTAAGATTCAATGCTTGATGTAGGTTTAACAAGATTAGTTTGGTTTTATATCAAAGCTTCATTAATTTATTCAATTATGAGTTTTATTTAAAGATCTCATCATTTAACTAAAATTAACTCAATTAGGTTTAGTTATTTTTAATTTCATTTGAGTGATATATGATATTTTTCTGATTTAAATTTTGATTTCCAATCATTTGGGTATTACATCATTTCTGATTTTGATTTGGTATTTAAATTATTTTTTAGATTATGTTTTGATTAATTCCTTAATTGATTAAAATTTAATCTTAAGTGTTTGTTTGGGGTTAATTAGGCTTCTGAAAATCACATTAATTTCTTAAGGATCCTAGATGTTAATTGAAGTGATTTAAGTTATTTCAAAGATTTTTCTATAATTTTATGGATTTTTATTTGGTTTTTCTATTAAAATTGATGATTTGAATTTCAAAATTTAATTTCTCCCAATCTACATGTACTTTTTACTTGAGATTTTTATAATAGGTGTATTTTAACTCTTATTTTAATCTCTAAAAATTTCAATTCAATTAGACTTATATTTTTAGAATAATTAATAAAATTTGATTTTCGACTAAAACTTAAATTTAGCTCAAACCATTCATTGGATTTTTGAGATTTTTGGTTTGTTGTATTCCTCTTATAAATTCGGATCCAATGAACCTTTATTTGTAATTTTTTGCTAACTATTTTATTTTTTATAAATTTTCAAAATTTTAGGACACTTAAATAATTTTTAAAATCAGAAAATAAGTGATTTTCCCACTTAACCTAGTCGCGTGAAGTGACAGGCAATGCGGTGCCATCGCGCATGATTGGGCATCACTAAAGATTGCACATGCCATGCGCGCGCAATTGGCCCGCATACCGGGTGTCGAAACAAGGGGAAAATTGTGTGATGCGGGATCACGATGCGCAGATCGGTGGACCATCCAATCATGGATGGGATGGTTATATCAATCCATGTGATCTATAGATCCGCGATGAACCGCATACGTCCAACCTCACGCGATCAGCGATCGATGCGGCTGCCGAATCTGCGGAACGGCAAGATCGACGGCCGGCGTGAAATTTGCGGAACACTGTTCATCCAACTATATTTTTCACAATTTTAAACCAAATTTCATCCAATTTAGCTCATTTTGGCAACAATTTCCACTGAAAAATCTCTTGATTCATATTCAGACTAAATATAATAAAAATATAGGGCTTCTCCAAGAAAATTCCTAAAAATCATGCAAGAATCGACAAAAAATAGAAGTTCCTACGGTTGGTTAAAGTTTGGTGAAATTATCTCATCTAGGATGGTTTTCGATGGGTGAAGATCTGAAGGCAAGGAAGCTTTGGAATAAGTGTAGCCTACCTTCACTTTGGAATGATGTATTCTTCAATCACCAATGCTTCCTCATCAAAATCAACCCAGTTTTGATGTTTTTTAGCTTAAGAGAAGTGGGGAAGTGGTTGATGGTTGATTTGGGAGCTCTAAGAGATGAAAATGAGAGGAATAGAATGACATTTGTTGCTTTTAACTCTCTTGGTTTTAATGTGGCTGAAAATCCACCTTTTTTTTGAATTTTTTGGCTCCAAAGTGTTGTCATTTGGCTTGGGGTGGTTGGGATGGATGATGGCTTGATTGAATAATTTGGGTTTAGCTCCTAAAGTCTTCATTTGCTGCCATATGATCAGCTCCATTGAATTCCATGCAAGAAGTTGAATGCATGTGATCGGGAGAATTAAATGAGGTTGGGTAGAATCCATGTTGGGGAGGATCCATGAAAGATTTAATTGGGTTGTGTTGATTTTGGGCTGATCCCAAATGGGTTTGGGTCGGGTTTGATCAGCCCCAATGGGTCATGGCTTAGTTTCAAGAGATTTGGCTCAATTTGTGGTTATGCCATATTAGTCATAACCATTTTGGTCAAATTGGGTCAAAAACCAAGGCTTAGGTTCAAATGATAATTTGAGGTGTTTTGGTATGATCAAATTGATTCAATTTAGCTTAAAATTTATTTTGGCTCATTTGGAATCAAATGGGTCAAATGGGTCAAGTTGACTAATTTGACCAAATTTGGCCAAATTGGCTTGGGTTATGGCTTGATTCATGAAACAAGATAGCTGAATGAATCAATTTGGAAATTTGAATTTTGCTAATTTGACCCTTTAGGTCAATTTGGGCAAGGGTTGACCAATTGGTCAAATTAGACTCAATAATGGATTTGGTCAAGTTCAATAATCAATTTGGAATGAACTTGAGTTAGTTGCAATCTTAGGGTTAGATCATGATTTGACCCAATTTGGTCTTTAGGCCAATTTGGGTTAACTTGGATCAAATATTGGGCTTAGTTTGGCTCAATCAAGTTATATTTAAATATTAATTTTGGGTTGATTCAAATTATTGGTTTCAATCCTTTGATGTGTACTAGTTTTGGCTAGTTTTGGTTGTTGACTTAGTCAAATGACTAAGTTGACTTGGTTTGACCTAATTGATTGCAATTGATCATCCTAGGGTGATCAACAATCATGGTGGAAGGTTCTGATAAGCTTGGTTCAATTCAATTTGAGTTGGATTAGAAGTTGGCTCAAATGGATCCTTTAGATCACTTTGGGTCAATTGGTTTAGTTTTGGTTTGATTCGAGTTTAGTTGAACTTATATATGAGCCGGATTTTCAACAAAGAATCAATTTGAAGTTTAAGGATTTTGGCTTTTTAAATTTTCAAGTCAAAAGAGCTAGGTTTGACTTGACTTAATTTCATTTGATTTGATGATTGTAGGTTTTATTTATATTTGGGTAGATAATTGAATGAATGATTGATTCAAGGGAAAATCCACTAATTTTGACTTGATTTGGATGAAATTTGGCTAAGTCCAAAGAATTGGCTCAAAGGGCTTAGATTGGGTTTGGATTTGATTTTGGATATAGTTTTGGTCATTTTAATTTGGATTTCATTTATATTTATGAATATAAATGAAGGAATAATTGATTTATAAAGAAATCAATTGAATTTGATTTGATTTAAAGGGGTTTTGGTTAAGCTTTTGAAGGTGGTTCATATGGCTTAGGAAGGGTCTTAAGATTTGAATTTGATTTTGGGTTTCAATCATTTGGAGTCAATTTTGAAATTATATTTGGAATTTGAATTTGAAATTTTGTTCGAGATTTGAATCTAGGTTTGATTTGATAAGGTGTATATGGATTGGGATTAAGCTATAGGGTAGGTGATTTCTTTAAGTCCTAAGGCATGGCCTAATCCTATGATTACCCTTCTAAGTCTCTAGGCTTAGGTTAAGTGTTCACCTAATCACTAGGAGTATCTTATAAGGAATTCTTAGTGTCAAGAGTCCTAAGTCTAAGGAGGATTAGAGCTCACTCTAAAAGTGAGGTCAACAAAAGGACCCCGATAGGTGTGGTGTAACCTAACGCAATGAGATTGCAACAACACTAAAGATCAGAAACATGCAAGGTAAGAAAAGAGACAATCTCTATATGACAAGGGCATAAGAAGAGCAGATCTAGGGATTGAGTACCCCACCGAAGCAAGTTCAAGTTAGTGATAAGAATTTGAGTTCTATTGTGAATATGATTAGTGTATCCAGGGGATAAAAATTTAATCGATGGGGATCAAGATTGAATTGATTTTAATTTTTTATTTTAATTGATGTGGAGGCATATCTAGGGATATGTGCTCAATCCAGCCATTGGGTATGTGAACCTTCCACTAGAAGTTTGGGCTATCACCGGGGAAAAGAATTTGATTGATTTCGATTTATTAGACTCCACTAGGAGGTTGGTTTAATTTGGCTCTCCAAGAGAAGGGTTCTAGATTGAGGGCATATCCGTCGGGGATGTACACTCGATTAGATTTATCTGATTCAGATCTAAGCTTTACTAGATAGGCTAATTTGATCTGCTCCTTGTTGGGGAAGAATTTGGTTTGTTTGATATGTTTAATTTGACTCCACCGAGGAGTTGGTTGAACTTATTTTATTATGGACCACACAAAGAAGGAGCCATGGGGGCCTTGGCCTATTAGATTTATAAGTCCAAAGGGGTAGTTATACTGCCATACGGTAGGACTATCCGACCTAAGGGGATGTCTTTCGACGTGCAACGACTATGCTAGGAAGAAAGCGTAGAAGACTTACATCTTCCAAAGCAGAGAAAAGCTGCTAGGGTGATCTATTGGATGAGAAACACATCGAACCCTACCTAAGGAGACTACTAAGTGAGCACCGCTAGGGATCTTACCTCAACTCAAGAGTAGTCCTGATGATTAATTTGATTTATATTAATTTGATTTAATTTGATGTGTTATGTTATGGACCCTATCGGCGTGTGATGGACCTACTGAGAAAGGGCTATGTCGGCCTTGACCCATCTCAAATTTATAAATCCAAAGGGGTAGTCTACCAACCACAAGGTAGGACTATTCGGCCTAAGGGTTGCCTTTTGGTGTGCACAAATAGACTAGAAAGAAAGCATAGCAGACTTACATCTTCCAAAGTAGGGATCAGCCATTGGGGGTGATTTATCAATGGCGCACAAATCAATCCCTACCTAGGGCGACTATTTGAACGAATGCCACTATGGACTTATATCGACTCAAGAATAGTCAAAATTAATTTAATTTTAGATGGACCCTATCAATGTGCGATGGATCTACTAAGAAGGAGCTAATATCAACCTAGACCTATCTAAGGTTTACAAATCCAAAGGGATAGTCTATTTTCCACGAGGTAGAGCTAACCAATCTAATTGGTGCCTTTTGATTTGCAATGGTCAAGTTAAGAAGAAAGCGCGGGGACTCACATCTTCCTAAACAAGGAACCACTTGGGTGATCCGCTATGCAAACAATCGACCGACCTAAGGTCGCCTCTTGTAATGGTCATGCCGGAAAGAATGCGACTTATATCTTTCAAAGCAAAGATGACCGTCGGGGTGACTCATTGGTGGCACAATAAGTTGAACCCAACCTAAGGGTGACTACTGAGAGCGTCACTGGGACTTATCTCTCAAAAAGTAGTTAGGTGATTCCTATAGGGAATTTTACTCACACCGTCCTAAAGATAGGATGCTTGCTTGAGAAAGGGTCCACTAGGGGCTTGAATTCCTGATCCACAAGCGAAGATATATTTTGTTTATTTTATATTTATGTGGACTCTGTTGGTTTGTGAGGGACCATAGTGAGAAGGTGCTTATATCAGCCTAGTCCTATTTCAGACTTACTGGACCAAGGGAGAACGTGCACATCTGTTGAACAAATTCTCCAATCACAGGGGTAGTTATTAGGAAAGGGGGATTGTCCAATCCAAAAATAATTGGGGTAGTGTCTAAATGGGGTTGCTAAGGACCTGATCCAAGTAGTTCCCACAGGGGAGGTGTTGCTAGGGGCTTTATCTAAAATCTTGCAAAAGAAATCCTATAGGTATTCGGTGGCCAACTCAAGGAGAAAGCACAGGGACTCACATCTACTAAGAGTGGTGTATCCACTAGGAGGGTCATCGTGAGCATGGCGATAACCAACCAACCTAAGGTGCCTGTCAGTTTGTGACAATCAGTTTAGAAAGAAGGTGTGTAGGCTTACATCTCTCTAAAGCAGAACTAATTGCAGGGATAATCTATCTTCAGCTCGACATGGGCTATTCGACCTAGGGTGACTACTAAATGAGGAGTCTCATGTAAGGACTAGACCCAAACTTAAAGTGTTTAGGAGGAAAGGAGCCACTGGGGGACTTATCCTAAACCTTAAATATACTCGACCTAATCAGTGCATGATGGCTAGTTCAAGAAGAAAGCTTGTAGGCTTACATCCTCTTAAACAAAGTCAACATAAGGTAGCTTACTGGCTATGCAGTGAGGCCTACCAAATTAACAAGGTGCTCATTGGTTTGCAATGGTCAAGTTAGGAAGAAAGTGCGAGGACTCACATCTACTAGACAAGTGACTAGTGGGGTGACACAGACCAGTGGGGTGACACACTAGCAAGGTAGCATTTCAGCCTGACCTAAAGTAGTTAATGAGTGAGTGCCACAAGGGGCTTGTTCCCACATCAAAATAGTCCGAGATAAAAGTTATGTATTTGTTTGTATTTTGAAAGAGGGAATAGGATGCCTCTTGGGTTCTCTTACAGCTACTTTAAATACATAGAAGAATGGATGAAATGGCGCAGCAGGGGCAATTGTGACTCCACCAAGAAAGGATGCCACTTGGGTTCTCTTACATCTAACTTAGTTATGCCAGTTGAAATAGGATGCCTCTTGGGTTCTCTTACACTTATCCTAATAGCAATGGAGGATCATTTGTTGTTTGTGTTTTTGTTATGGAGGGATAGGATGCCTCTTGGATTCTCTTATACCAACCCTAAATATGTCATGGCGGATTCGCAAGCCAAAAATATTTCTAACATAAGAGATGAAATTTGATATGAAAAGAAATTTCATTGATGGTTATTTTCAAACAAGATTTATGGATAATATTTCTTTAAGTAGAGCCCATTGATTGGAAGCATCACACTCCTTATAATTTATGAGTTGATAAGATCCTCCTTGGTAGGCCTTCTCTTTGGCAAAAGGGCCTTCCTAAGTGGGTTCAAACTTGTCTCCCATCTTTGATGGGCAACAACTAGTCTCCTTAGAACTAAAACAAGCCCTCCTACTTGAAAAGCTATAGGGTGGACCAACTTGTTATGAGCTTGAATCATTTTGGCATTATACAACTCGACGTTTTGGCATACCCAGAGGCATTTCTCCTCCAAACCTTTGATCTCTTCCAACCACAACTTGGCATCCTGCACCATTGTGATTTTACTACCCATGGCTATCCTTAGTGATGGGAGTTGGACTTCTTATGGTAGAATGGCTTCGGACCCATACACTAAGGAGAAATGGGTAGATTGAGTTGGAGTTTTGTATGTGGTACGATAGGCCCACAAGGCTTCAACTAACTTCTCATGCCACTATCGTTTGTTATCATCGAGTGTCTTCTTTAATATTTGGATGAGAGTTTTATTGAAGGCTTCTACTAAGCCATTTTCCCTTGGGTAGTAGATAATAAAGTATCTCTAATCTATGTTGTGTCTCAGGCAAAACTGTTGATTTTAGTGCTATTTAATGTAGTACCATTATCGGGTATAATTCATCGAGGCACCCCGAACCTATATACGATATGATTTTTAAAAAATTGGAGCACATGCTGAGTTGTGACCTCTCTAAGTGGGATTGCCTCCGCCCATTTGGAAAACTAGTCGGTGGGAGCTAGAATGAACCGGTGACCCTTAAAAGAAGGAGGATCGATTGGACCCACTATGTTGGTACCCCAACACTCAAATGACCATGAGGCCAATGTAGGATGTAGATTGTTGGGTGGTTGATGTAGGGCCACATCGTGCATCTGACATTGGTGGCATCTCTTAACTATGTCCATGTAGTCTGTGATCATCGAAGGCCAGTAATATCCTAGTCTCTGATCTTGACTTTCATCTGATCGATTGATCTCCACAAAACTCGAGTGTACCCATCACGATCCTATGGGCTGTTTGTCCGCATAATGTAACCACATATGATCAAAGGACGTCTAGGTGCCATCCACGAGAGTGTAGGAAAGGGCTCTCTACTTCACCTAGTGTGTTAGTGATTTCTCTTGAGATAGTTTGCCTATATTTAAATAATCCATGAATGGTTGCCTCCAATCTGACTATTCTTCCTTTTTGGCAATGGAAACCTCCCCTTCAAGAGAGAATCTCTCGATGAGTTCAGCATCAATAAGGGATAAGACTTGTCTAATTTGGACCCTTATTAGAATGGATTCATCTTCCAGACATGCCATCACTTTGGCAAGCTTGGCTAATGCATATGCTACTGCATTCTCTCCTAGAGGAATCTTGTAGATGGTAACCTCTGGGATTTGGGCCAATAACTCCATGGTATACTTGTGGTAATGATGGAGCTTAGGCTTTAGAACCTTGTAAGACCCATCAATTTGATTGATGACGAGCTGTGAATCCCCAAAGATGTTGATGCTCTGGATGTATAGTGTAATGACTAACTCCAGATCGGTAATCAGAGCCTCAAATTCTACTTCATTATTGGTGCATGGATTGGATAGATGATATGAGAATCTCATCACATTATGATTCAGAGTTAGGAGAACTATTCTTACCGCCTTCCCTGGGATAGTAAATTATGGTTCTTCTCCTCTTTGAGAGGAAGCTGCACCATCAAAGTAGATCTTCCAGCGGCAAGCACTAGTATCCCCTAAGATCATGATTTATTTATCGGGGAGATCATCACTAAGCAGAGAATCAGCAAGGAGTGGATTCGATGCTAAGAAATCCGCAAGTACTTATCTTTTCATAGCACAGAGGGGTACAAATGTTATGTCAAATTGAGATAAAATCATGTACCAACGTGCCAACCGTCGGATAAGGTCGGCCATGTCATGAGATATTATAGTGGATTGATCCTGGAGATCGATTTACCTTATGAGAAAGCATATAGTTCCATAGCTTTTGAGATGCAAAGATTAAAGCTAGGTAGTGCTTTTCAATAGGTGGATAGTTTGCCTCAACAGGGATTAGATGATGACTAAGGTAGTAGAGAGCATTTTCTTTCCCTTCATCATTGGTTTGAGCCAACAAAGCACCAAGGGAGTCATCTAATGCAGCAATGTAGAGGATCAATAGCTTGCCCAGGATAGGTGCTGCTAGAACTGGCGGCATCATTAGGTAGTGCTTGATGTCTTCAAAAGCATGCTAGTACTTATCATCCCACTTGAACTTGGCATCCTTTTTGACAAGTGCTGAGAATGGTTGGTATCGTCCTGATAGGTTGGATATGAAGTGTCTTAGATACACCAACTACCCTTGGAATGATCTAAGTTGAGTTAGACTTTTAGGGGGTGGCATTTCTAAGATAGCATTGATCTTCTCTAGGTTGATCTTTATTCCCCTATGTTGGACAACAAACCCAAAGAATTTTCTCAAAGTTACTCTGAATGCACACTTTAGGGGGTTCATTTTGAGGTTGTATTGTCTTAATAGTTCAAAAACTACTCTAAAGTCAAAGAAATAGTCTTCTTTTACTTACTTTTGATAATGAGATCATCAACGTAGCATTCAACCTGATGGTGAATGAGTTCATTGAAGATTCAAGTCATGGCCTATGTAGCGATATTTTAAGGCTAAAAGGCATGACCTTATAATAATAGATTCGATCAAAAGTAGTGTTTCTTTCATCCTCGAGGGCCATCTTGATTTGGTTGTAGCCAAATGACCCATCCATAAAGGAAAATACATGAGATGAGGCGATGTCCACCATTAATTTTGGTATAAAAAGTGAAAATTCATCCTTAGGACATGCCTTATTTAGATACCTAAAATTGATGTATATGCAAATTTGGCCATACTTTTTCTTAACTAGGATGATACTGGCTAACCATCTAGGATATTTTTCTTCCATAATAAAGCCAACATCGATCAGTTTCTTGATTTTAGAAGTGATCTGCTATTCAATGCATGCATCTAGAGCCGCTTGATTATATTGCTAGTTTATGGACTGCTATGTTAGGAGATAGACTACATCTCAAGAGATAGACCAGGCATCTCTTCATAACTCCATGCAAAGCAGTCCTTAAACTTAGTCAATAGCTTCACTAAATTATTGGTTTTTTTTTCATTCAATAGAAAATTGATGTATGTTGGACGTGAATATTCCTAGGTTGATTTCTTTGAGCTTGTCGATGGTTGATTTGATCTCCTCTTTGAACTCTGGCGGTGCATCCTTGACTTCAAAGTCATTTGGATCATATGAAGTTTCTAAACACAGCTTCTCATATGAGTTAGCATGATTTGAAAAGAACCTATCAGATTCCAAATGATTAGTGATGACTAAGCAGTAATCGTCATCATCAACTAGACCCACTGTACTAAATTCTAGTCCCGATCTTGATTGTGAATGTCTATATTTATTGTCTCATAATGTTTCAAAGTAATCCGACCTGTGTTTAGACTAAGCATGTGGAATTAATCCTTTTTTTTTTGCTAAATTAAGAACACAAGATGAGTACCAATCATAAGATAATTCTATTAAATCTTTGTATGAATCATCCTCAAGTTCTACATCAGCTTCTTGACTTGAGGATGATGCTCCAAGAAAGAACTTTTGCACCTTTACATTTGTAGTAGACTTAGGGGCTTCCTTAACTACCAAACCCTCAACTTTTTGTGAGGAAAGTGGGTTAGAGCTAAAGTTCTTAACTGATGTCTGACTGTTTCACATATAGACTTGGATACACTTATGCTTTGCTTAGGTGCGGTCTTCATTGCTGTCTGGCTCAACTATCACTTGCATGGGGATCTGCTATTTGGAAGTGTTAGCTGGCATACTAATCATATATGACTCATCTTTTGAACTAGATTTTAAGTCTATATAAATAGTAGGTGCACTCCTGGTAGTAGGGACATAACTCTTATTGGGTGGCCAATAAGGAGGTCTTTCGTCCCTAAGTATGTCTCTAGATCTACCTCTTCCTCTACTTGGTGGAGGTTGACTCATCCTACCCATATGTTTGAATGGAGTAACAAATTGTGGGTGGAATCTAATGTCAGGGTCTACTTTCTCCTCCAAGTCTATTTCTAGCTACCTTTTATTTTCTTTCTCATTTTTCTTTTCTTTTTTTTCTTTTTTTCTTTTCTTTTCCTTTTCTTTCTTTTCTTTTATCTTTGAACTTTTGCCAAGTTTGAGAATAGACTTGTTGATTTTGAGGAGATAAGATAGCCGCATCCTCATATATTCCAACCTCATGAACCGTGGAATGGCTTAAGATCTCCTTTGACAGATTCAATCCACCCCTCTAAACTTCATGCACTAATGTAGAGAGGATGGAACTACATTGTTCTCATGTATCCACAGTCTCTCAAGCAAAGCATTAAAAGATGTATCTAAGTCTATAATATGAAACTTGGTAGTAGTCTTCAATCATCTACTTCTAATGGCAACATTATAGAGCCTAAGGCCCTCTCGCCTTTTTCATTGAATCCTCTCAACATCATCCTCTCTTTTGAAAGTTTGGAGATGTCAATCCTCAAGTAGGTGAGGGTTTTTAGACTCATAATTTTCACTGATGCACCCTGGTCAATAAGAACTCTAAATATATTATATCTTATAATATCCATCATTGTAAAGAGGCGCTGTGCTTGGAAGAAGTCTTCATCACGAATGTAACTCTTAGAGTGTCCTCAAATGTGGAGCCTCCTCCCCATAGTTACCGAAGCTAAGCATATCTCCAGATCAAGAAGAGCCTTGATTAAGTATTCCCTCATCTCTTTGGATAAGATAAGGGCAACATATATGCTTAACTTAGCGACTTTCTAAGATGTGCTAGATGTTGGTGATCCTCCACAAGCATATCCATGGGTGGAGCATCCTGTGGAGGGGCTATTTGCTCTTTAGAACTAATGATTTGTCATGATGCCACCCTAGTAGGTAGAACTTTGCCACTATGAAGGTTAACTTCAGTGACCTCTTGGAATGATGAATTTGTATGAAGTTCTACCTTCTCATCGGGTGTACCTAACAGTTATCCTATGGGATCATCAGAGTTGGATGACTCCAAATCAATCTCAAGAGGTGAACCCGTGTGATTTAGAAATGGGAAATTCATTTCTAAATAAGAAAAAGAATGATCAAAACTAGAGTTATTATTATTTAAACTTGGAGAGTTATCTATGGGAATAAAATCAAGAGTATCAGAAGTGACACAGATGTAAGTGAAATCAAGTTTCTTCATTGATTTCTTAGATTTAGATGGAGGTACAAAATAGAAATCACGCAGAGTAAGTGGAGTGAAGGGTTTACACCCCTCTCCATGGATATATATTGTTGGAAGAAAAGCTGGATGAAGTGGTTGTAGCTACAACTATGGAAGGAATACTGGACTTAGATGGTGGTTGCGCTACTATGCTATCCCGAGCAAGTAAGCAGGCACACCTTCTTGATTAGCAACTTGCAAACCTTCCTTGGTGTTGGAGGTTGAAGTTGCTTCATACACCTGTAAAGAAAACTTCTTGATCTTAGAGACCACTTTTTTTGAGGTTCAGGATAAGGCAATATCCCAACCTTCTTTTATCTTAAGAGAATCATAAGTATCCCCAAGAGTTACTCTGATGGAATTGGAGGATTATTCTAACAAGTATTTCTTGGGATAATAGCTAACTTGTAGCTATGCTCAAGCACCTTAAAGGTGACAATCCTCCAAGATATGACTAACCTGGTAGGGGCAATAGAGATCATTAATGCCCATATCTTCTGGCCTCTTGGGCTCATGTAATTGAAAGTCAGGTTTCTTTAAGAGATTCTTAAAAGTCTTCCTAATTACCTCCCTCTTGAGAGAATATGGCTTATTCAATCCATCGATAAGAGTAGGTGGGTAATAGCTATGGGGATATTACCGCTAAGGGGAGGCCATTGTGGCCAGGTGATGGATGGTATACTAGCCGTGGTGGTGGTAGAAGTGGTGACAATGGAGGCTACTGTGCAAGAGGTCTCTCATACTAAGCTTGGTGCTTCCCTTTGTCTACTAACACTACTACCTTTAGCTTCTTCTCGAATACTATCTGTAGCCTGGGCTTGAACGATTGGTCTTGAAAAGGAAACTATTTGGCTTCCCCTTGTAGACTAGCTGTCTTGTTGATTAATTTCTCAAAGGTTTTGATTGTAAATCACTTGAGCATGAAAGTAATCAGGCCATGAATATTCTTGAAAAGAATTTATATAGCATGTTGTTCGGACAACTATGGTTTGCATTTCATACCCAGGTTTTGCCACCTGAGAATATAATCAACAAGGGACTCATTGGGATTTTGTTGTGCCACAATGAGGTCACCCAAAGTTACCCTTTGTTGGGCTCCAGCAAACCTCTTGATGAAGAGGTGCTCCAACTCAACAAAAGCCTTCACTGAATCATTGGACAGTTCAATGTACCAATCAAATGTAATCCCTAATAGACTACTAACGAAGAGTCGGAAGAGAAGTGCATCACTAACTCGGTGTTGCAATAGCTAGCTCTAAAGTGCATTATATGCTACCGAGGGTTTCCACTATCATCAAAGATCTTGAAGGATGGTGGCACAAAACCCTTGAGATATTGGACTGCATCAAAATCCTCTGGGTAGGGTCTACCCTTTAGTAGATGAGCCACCACAGTTCAACGCTTCTCACTTATTGTTCCACCATCTATTTTACATCTCTTTAGGCAGAGGTACTTCAGACTTTCCTATGTGACTTTCACTATCCTGGTCCACGAGGTGTACTCTTAGGCTGATCTAGAACATGCAACAACTCATGGTGGTCAACCTCTAAGGGAGTAGGTTGTACTGATGGAGCCTGGCCTTGAAGTGCTAGGACTGTCACTAACAAGTCTTCAACTCTTTTCTCCATCTTACTGATATGTTCATCTCTCTACCTCAGTTGCTAATGATGTCATTGGGTTGAATGAGGTGTGTCTTCTTTCTCAACTACACCACCCTCTTGGCTATGCTGATCCCTAAGGAGGGAACCCCTAGTGTCGACCATATGGAGTTCCGCTGATTCCTCTAAGAGATCATTCTCATATGGATCAAAATTGACCATAGCATCCTCCTTGTCAAAGCGATTGCCCTCGAGGAGTTCCCTCTTCTCAGTAAAGTATTGAGCGAGGATCTCATCTAAAGAGCAACAGTGGGAAAACACTTCCCAAGGGGCTATGCTCACTAACAAAAATACATTAGGAATTGCTCACTATTATAGTATCATCTCTAGAAGGATTGTACTCACTGACAAGTAAATGCTGATCACTAACCACTAGTAACATCAAGACACTACACATTATATCCCGCCTCTTGCCAGATGCTATAGGTGGAGACTGCAAAGGCTCTTGTAACTATAACTATTATGACTACGGTGGTGACTCAACTATGGTGTCCTTGGATCACCATTTCTTCTTCTTCGTAGCTGAGGTGGGAGGTCAAATAGGAGAGCTCAACATCACCTCAATGAGTGGAGTAAATGGAGTGGGATCCTTGGGCCATAGCTGGATCACCAATGGTGCTTGTCCCTCCTCAGATGTGGACTTTTGGATCTTGGTCGGAATGAGGGATGTCGTGAGCTAGATAGGTGATGGTGGGTGAGTGGAGTCTGCGAGGTAGCCGAATGCCTCGACTATAGGTCTACTCCTCCTATGATTACTAGCACTGGTAAGGACGATGTTGTATGAATGCTCAATCCTAGTAGGGTGACGATCAAGAAAATATATCAGAGCGGAGGCTGCTGACTACTTGGCAAACCTCCATCGCTCCCTCCTACCTGTCTGAGCTGATGCCTGAGTTTCCAAGGCTCTCTCCCTATGGATCTGACTTCTAGCTCTCTTAGGGATGACCACCTCGATCAAAATGACTTCATGTTTGTCTAACCACAAGACTATCTTGAGCCCATGGGCTCTATGCTCCCTTGTACACTAAAATATGCTAGTGATGAAGGTAGTGCAGCAATCTTCTTGTAGTCCTCCTCTCCATCTAAGGCTGAGAGGGGGTGGAACCTACTATCACTCAAAAGTGGGAAGCAACATCCATCTCTCTTGCCACCCTCTTGTGATGCCGCTTGACCTTATGGTTCTTGTTGTGGTGCTATGTACATGTAGGTATAGCAGAGTGAGAGTTAGCACCCACTTCCAACACAGAGGAGACTATCTCAAAAGCCAGGATAGCCTTCCCTTTTAGGGTGCCCAAGGAGGGGGTAGTAGCCCTTACTAAAACTGTAGCAGGAGTAACTGACTGACCCTGAGTTGGAACAACTGGCATAGAAACTAATACTGACTGGGTAGTAAGAACAATAATGGCCTTCCTTTTTAGTGGAAGAAACTCAGAATCAGATGTCATATCAAATCGAATAAGTGGTGTCTGCCCTGCCACCTCCTCTTTGCTAACTGTAGTGAGGGTTATCCCCTCACAAGAACTCCTCACCCCCTCAAAACCATAGCCAAAGTAGATGACCTAGGTGGAGCCAGTAGTAGAGAAACTAGCCTGATCCATGGCTAAGTTTAGACCAATGGAGAAGGAAAACATGAACTTGTTGGGAGCCATGGATATTGTCCTAAGAGGAAGAACTAAGCATCTGAAATTATTGAAATATAGAGTGCACTTGCTTTGATATTCACCTTCAATTATCGATCTCAAGATTAGATTTGAAATTTGAACCCACACTTAACAATCTTAAGGATGTTAAGTGGGCTTCATTGAAATTTTGGAGAGATTTTGGAAGAGAAACTTTGCCATATGATTTGACTTAAAACCCACATCCAACAAATTTGAGTATGTTGAATGGGGTTCAAATATTTGGAAGTTTGGAGATATGTATGTTTTGTTTGAAAATTTGATTAAAATCTTTACTTAGCAAATTTAGGTATGCTAAAGTAAGGGTTTTCTGTTTGAAAGTTTTGTGTGAGAATATCTTTGTTTGTGAAATTTAGTGTGTGATATGTGATTTAATTTTGAAAATGGGGCATCTTACTTAACAAATTTGGTGTGTTAAGTAGATGCCAATTATGTTTGACATGATTTTTATTTGAAAGTGAAGCTCTTACTCATCAAATTTGGTATGTTAAGTAGGATTCACTTGTGTTTGTGACTTGAGTGAGACTTCCACTTACACAAATAAAGTGAAAGTCAAGTATTTTGAATTTTGAAAATGAAACCTTTACTTAAAAATTGGTATGCTAAGTGAAAGTCAAATGCTTATGATTTTGAAAATGAAATTCTTATATTTAGTGTTAAAGTCAAATGTGTTTATGATTTTGAAAGTGAAACTCCACTTAACAAATTTGGTATAAGTGAAAGTCAAATGTGTTTATGATTTTCAAAATGAAACTCTCAAATTAATTTGGTATGTTAAAATGTGTTTATGATTTTTGGAACAAAAGAACATTTAACAAACTTGGGTATGTTAAATGGAGTTCAATTTGTTCTTATGATTTTCAGGTTCTCATTTGACGTACTTGGACATGTCAAATGAGATCCAAATGTGTCTTGAAGTCCAAGACTTTGGCAAGAAGGAGTTCTATACAACAAATGGTGTCAAATAGAATTCAATTTTCTTTACCATTTCAAGGGAACTCCCATTTAACAAATTTGGGTATGTTAAGTGGGGGTTCAAATATGTCTTGACTTCTCTTTGTGTGTGATTTTATTGTATTTGAAAAGAGGAAAACTTCAACTCTAGCACATATGAAAGTATGGAGTGGAGTTTTATCATGATTTTATTCAAAATAGAACCTCCATCCAACAAATTTGAGTGTGGGATGGGGATAGCTTCTAAAGAAAATATGCTTTTGACAAAGGCATTAAAATGGTTGATTTTGATTTTGAAAAGAACCTCCATGTAACAATCATTAAACAAGGTTTGGAGGTTTTGAACCATTTTGAAAATTTCTTACAATTTTTTTGTGTAATGATCTCTTATTATGTGGATTTTGAAAAGTGCTTTTGGAAAGACATGTTATTTAAGAAGGGTTTTATTTTCTTATTGTTCATGGGATGAACCTTGCCTCACCATCAAGATGGTGAAGAGGTTCTTAATTTTGGTCATCTCCTTTGTTTTATTAATAATTTTTAAAGACCAAGAGTGAGAGGTCCTAAAACCCAAGGATGTTGGCGAGCTTTGCTTAAGGATGAAATATGCTAATGAAGGAATGATAGTCTCACCATATAGAATATAAGTCCACTATTTGGAGATAATAATTTTACTAAAGATAAAGAGAGAACCCTCCTGAAGTGAAAATAAGGTGTTTTTATTTGGATGATGAGACACCACAAAGTGGGTACTTATTGAAGTGATCGAGTACGATATTAAGGAATGATGTACTATCTTGAAAGATAGAAATCACTAGATAATAACCTAATATTAAGGACTCAAGGCATGATGGATCTAATATACAGATCTTTCCCTACTTTATATGGAAAAGTAAAGTGGTTTATTTTACGTTCATTAAGTTCTATAAGGCAAACCCCATATTAATTACATCTGAGAAATGAGATTCTTTAAAATACTCGATTAAAGTAAGCAATCATGATCTCAAGATTTCAAGGCAAGACTATCAAAGGATTGGCTATGTTAGAAAATCAAATGAGATAGATCAAAAGGAGAGACTTATTTTGGAAGCCAAAGGAGATGAGTAGGGAATGCTTATGATACTATGAAACCTAGTGAGCAATCCAATCTATCCTATGGTTGGGCTTCATATTTTTGAAATTGAAGAGAGTTAATTGTTTGAGTCTAAATTTTATTAGAATACTAAGACTTATAATCTCACAACATAAGATTATGGAAATGCCTAAGAGGTGAGGATTTATGCTTGTTGCCTGAAGGAAATAGCAATTTGGGATCCTAAGCTAGGGAGCTTTGGTACAAACCACAAGCATGTCCTAAATCTAAGTGAAAATGGGTATATGGTTTACCTCTATAAGATAGAATAAATCAACCGACTGCTTGATTTATAATCATTTAGAGTGGGAGCTAGCTAACTCCTCCTATGCTTTAAATCCATGTAGGTAAGTCTTATGCTTTACAAGATGGCTAGACTGTTGTTTATTTAGAAAGGAGACCAAGTCCTTAAACTCACTCCCTAAGAGACTAGAGCATGAGTGGTATGAATTCATGACTTAATCTAATGCAAATTTTATCAAATTTATTTGATTCTTTTGTACTCTTTATTTTGACATAGGCTATGAAATTTTGTATGCCTAAATACATGAGAACTTGATTATGGGCCAAATTAAGAGATAAAGAGATGTTTTTTCATCAAAGGCTCTCACAAGTTAAGCCTTTATTCTCTGGCACAGATGGAAGCTCCCTCTTAATAAGAGTTGAAGAATATGACATGCATGATGATATACATATAATCATCCAGCTAAGGGGTTGCTAAATATTTTATTATCTTAATTTAATTCTTAGGCTTTTATGTGAGGTTATGAATTATTTTAAATTTTAATTATGAGTTATTAATTGGGGTAGAAAAATTAATTTCATCCTAAGAGCCTACTGCATCCAGGCCACACAATCAAACTTCAAACATGAAAAAAGTAGGAAAAGCATTCAATTCTAGTGCACAATCTAAACACAACATCAAATTATTTTATAGGTTATCATAAAATAATAAAAGACCAGTGCGATCGGGTTCTGACGTACACCCCAAAAAGAGAAAAAAAGTTGGGTAGTTGAGCTCTACCCTTATACAACCCAGATTACAAAAATAATACATGTTATGAGGGTCTTCTTTTCTTCATTTCTTCCTTCTCTTCCTTTTGATTTGATTTGTTCCAAAGACATCACAGGGCACCCTGAGACTAAGCCTTCTTACTTGCTCATCCTAATCCCTCATAATACTAATCCTAATTCTTAATGCAAAATTATATTAAAAAAAAGGAAAAGTAAATCTAGCTACACTTACAAAATAAATGTTAGCTAAACACACCATACAACCCAGCAGTTATATGAATAATTTGGACTTAGCATGTAACCAAGCCCTGTCTAACATGGGTTATGCTTAGGGGCTAAGTAACACAACAAAAAAATATTTTTTTACAAGACCCTTAAGCACCCTATAGAAAATATGATTATGCTAAGCACTAACATCAGTCTGAGGCATACACCTAACATCCGGTCTAAAACATTTACATCACAAAAAACAACATACATACACCTAACTTTAGAAGTGGTGACTTAGTATTCTAATGTGTGTGCTTAAGGCTTGTGTGGTATGTTTAATTAGGCATTAATGTTGAAATTTTCTAAGTGTAAAAGAATTCAAATTAACAGGGAATGTTGGTTTCACTTTAAGTTGTTTAGTTGAATTTTTCAAGTTTTAATTTGTGATTTATTTTGGTTCCATAAGACTCTACACTTAACATCTAAGTGTTATAAAGAGAAGAAAGGGGATTGCCCTCTTTCATCCCTACCTTAAGTCATTTTTTAAAGCATGTTATTATGACTTAGTTTCTTTTAGTCAATAACTTATTACATGTTTTAATCAAGTTCAACTTAAACAACCTTATTTAATGTGAAAGGCTTCTTAAGAATAATTGGAATGAATTACTATCACATGACACATGTTCATTCATTTCTTTCCATCACATGTAACATGCACATATGTATTAGATGATGATGTTTATTTGAATTTTATTGGATTAATATGAATGCATGTCTTTTTTTAGAAAAAGGAGACTTCAATCCATTAGCTACATGTACACTCAAATGTATAAAAGTTTTAAGTGGGTATAGTACCATTGTTTCACCGAGTGAGGTAAAGACCTCCATAGGGCTACTTAAAGTCATGCATCCCCGGGATGTCCAGACTAATATATCCACTATTCTCATATACATATAAATGTATTCACAACTATAAGGATGAAGAGTGATGCAAAAGAATAAATTAATTTGATTGAATTATGACTTTCTATTCATTAGTCACATTGCACATACATATGTGTAAGAGATATGAGTAGGTACGATGCCATTATTTCACACCAGGGGAGTGAGGTAAAGACCTCCTTAGGACTAAGATGCCACTCTTCTTATATACATATGAAGGTATAATTAACCATATGTAGAAGAAGTCATGCAAAATGTTGTGTTTGATTGGATCATATGATTAACATCAGTGATATAAAATTCTTTCTAAGCCTTGTATCGTGTGGCACCCGGTGCCACGTGGTGTCGTCATTAGCCCGCCCGTTAGAGCGAATGATGGGGAAACCGGTGGCGATCGTAAATGTGGATTGGCGAGTGTCGATTGCGGTGGACGGCGGATCGATCCGTGTGATCTGGCTGCGCCGATCCGCAGATCAAACCATGATGATCAAACTACTCAATCGTGAATCCAAACTATGCAATCACGTGATCTGAGCCGTCCGATCCTGAACGGTGTGATTGGACAGCTTGCGGGAAATCTGGAGGAACACTGTTCATCCGATGGGATTTTTCACAATTTTGAATCAAATTTCATCCGATTTGGCTTATTTTCATGGTGATTTTTGAAAATCTCTTGATTCATATTAGGACTAAATATAATGAAAATGCATGACTTCTCTAAAGAAATTCCTAAAAATCATACAAGAATGGACAAAAAATAGAAGTTCATAAGGCCGACTAAAATTTGGTAAAATTACCTCACTAGGGATGGTTTTCGGTGGCGGTGAAGATCCAAGTGAGCTCCTAGGTGCAAGAGGAAGCTTTGGAATGAGTGTAGCCTTCGCCTTCACTTTAAAATGATGTATGTTTTTAATGCCATTGCTTCCTTTTGAAATCAACCAATTTTGATATTTTTAGCTTAAGAGAAGTGGGGAAGTGGTGGTTGGTTGCTTTGGGAGCTCTAAGATATGAAAATGGAGTGGAATAGAAAGACCTTTGCTGCTTCTTACTCTCTTGGTTTTAAAGTGGCCGAAAATCCACTTTTTTGAATTTTTTAGCTCCAAAGTATTGTTATTTGGCTTGGGGTGGTTGGGATGGATGATGGCTTGATTGAATACTTTGGATTATCTCCCAAAGTCTTCATTTTGCCATATGATCAGCTCCATTGAATGCCATGAATGGGGGGAGTTGAATGCATGTAAATGGGAAAATTAAATGAGGTTGGGTGAAATCCTATGTTGGTAAGGATCCATGAGAGATTTATTTGGGTTGGATTATTTTTTGGTTGATCCCAAATGGGTTTGGGTCGGGTTTGATCAGCCCCCAATGAGTCATGGCTTAGTTTCAAGATATTTGGCTCAATTTGGGTCATATGTGTCACATTGGGTCATATCGAATTAGGTTGACCAATTGGTCAAATTTGGTCAAACCAAAGTATAGGTTAGGTTCAAGTGATAATTTGAGGTATTTTGGTATGATCAATTTGATTAAATTTAGTTTGGAATTGATTTTGGCTTATTTGGAATCAAATGGGTTAAATGGGTCAAGTTGACCAATTTGACCAAATTGGCTTGAGTTATGGGTTGATTCATGTTCAATTGGCTAATTGAAGATGAATGTAGCCTTTAGTTTGAATTAATTTGGATTTAATTTGAATTTTGGATAATTTGACCCGTTTAGGTCAATTTAGGCTAGGTTGGGTCAAGTTGACCAATTAGTCAAATTAGACTCAATTATGGATTTGGTCAAGTTCAATAATCAATCTGGAATGAACTTGAGATATTGGTTATAATCAATTTGGTTTAGATCATGATTTGACCCAATTTGGTCCTTTAGGCCAATTTGGGTCAACTTGGATCGAATGGCCGATTAGGATTGGTTTGGCTCCATTAGTGGTCAAGTCATATATAAATATTGATTTTGGGTTGATTCAAATCATTGGTTTCAATCAATTTGATGTAGGATGAGTTTTGGCTAGTTTTGGTTTATTTAGGCTAAGGATTTAATTGGTAAAATGACTAAGTTGACTTGGTTTGACCCAATTGATTGCAATTGATCATCCTAAGATGATCAACAATCATGGTGGAAGATTTTGGTGAGCTTGGTTCAATCTAATTTGGGTTGGATTGGAAGTTGGCACAAATGAGTCCTTTAGGTCACTTTGGGTCAAGTGGACCTAAGTGGGACAATTGGTTTGGTTTTGATTTTATTCGAGTTTAGTTGAACTTATATATGAGCCCTGGATTGAAATATAAATTCAATGACAATCAATTTGGAGTCTAAAGGATTTTGACTCATTTGACATTTTCAAGTCAAAAGGCTATGTTGGGTTTGACTTAAGTTAGCTTCAATTTGATTTGATGATTGTAAGGTTCATTTATATTTGGGTAGATAATTGAATGAATGATTGATTCAAAAGAAAATCCACTAGTTTTGACTTGATTTGGATGGAATTTGGCTAAGTCCAAAGAATTGGCTCAAAGGGCTAAGATTGGGTTTGGATTTGATTTTGGATATTATTTTGGTCATTTTAAATTGGATTTCATTTATATTTATGAATATAAATGAATGAATAATTAATTTATAAAGAAATCAATTGAATTTGATTTGATTTAAAGGGGGTTTTGGCTAAGCTTATGAAGGTGGCTCGTATAGCTTAGGAAGAGTCTTAGGATTTGAATTTGATTTTGGGTTTCAATCACTTGGAGTCAATTTTGAAATTAGATTTGAAATTTGAATTTTAATTTGAGGTTTGGTTTGATATTTGAATCTAGGTTTGATTTGAGAAGGTGTATATGGATTGGGTTTAGGCTATAGGGTAGGTGATTTTCTTAAGTCCTAAGGCATGGCCTAATCCTATGGTTAACCCTTCTAATTCTCTAAACTTAGGTTAAGTGTTCACCTAATCACTAGAAGTGTCTTATGACTATGAAACTCTTAGTGTTTAGAAGAGTCCTAAGTCTAAGAAGAGGAGGTTGAGAGCTCACTCCAAAAGTGTGGTCAACAATAGTGAAAATTTATTATCCCCTTATCACAGTGGACATAAGTTGGATTTACTAATGACCAAACCACTTTAAGTACTTGTACTCTAATGTGAATTTATCTTTTTAACCTTTTTTCATCCTTTTGGCTTTTTTTATTGAGTAATTTTCTAGACATAATTTCTTTAATCAATCATCACATGAGACTTGTTGTATCCTCTAACACAAAATTCTGTCAAGAAAATTTGTACTTGTGGGGAATTTTATCTATGTTTGTAAGTGAAATTATGATATGGCCCTATCTCGATAAACTAACCCAATCCAACATAAAATAATTCAATCCCAATAAGTGATTAGAGAACCCCTCCCCCACCCCTAAGGAATTTGCTACACAAGAACAAGTGATCACCCAATTTTATGAGGTTTGTTAATAGATAGCCATGCTTGTCCAACTACTTGAGAGAACCAACACACATAAGGGCTAGATACCAACTATAAAATTTATGTCTATCGAGACACTTAGATGCATTAAAGTCCCTGACAGTGCTCTCTAAGATGATGTGTAAGCCATGAAGATTGATTTATTATCTCTCTTTTTAAATATACAACATTGAAGGTTTGGTCATAGTGAAAAGTTATTATCCCCTTATCATAGTGGACATAGGTTGGATTTACTAACGACCAAACCACTTTAAATACTTGCACTCTAATGTAAATTTATTTTTAATCATTTTTTCATCCTTTTGGCTTTTCTTATTGAGTAACTTTTCAGGCATAATTTCTTTAATCAATCATCACATGAGACTTACTATATCCTCTAACACAAAATTATGTAAACAAAATTAGTGTAGTTTGTGGGAAATTTTATCTATGATTGTAAGTGAAATTATGATATGGCCCCATCTCGATAAACTAACCCAATCCTACATAAAATAATTCAATCCCAATAAGTGATTAGAGAACCCCCCACCCCTAAGTAATTTGCTACAAAAGAACAAGTGATCACCCAATTTTATGAGGTTTGTCAATAGATATCCATGCTTGCCCAACTACTTGAGAAAACCAACACACATAAGGGATAGATACCAACTATAAAAGGCATGTCTATCGAGGCACTTAGATGCATTAAGGTTCTTGAGAGTGCTCTCTGAGATGATGTGTAAGCCATCGAGGTTGATTTATTATCTCTCCTTTTAAAGAAATACAAAAGGGTTGTGTATACACCAAAGTTTAAGGCCTTTATGATGGAGTTTTACTATGGAAATATTGACCCAGATGACCGCATTGACTACTTTAGAACCTCACTAGACTTTTAAATATCAATGATTCTTTGAAGTGTCATCTTTTGCATCTATACTAAAGGATGTGGCAAGATGTTCGTTTGCGTCATGCCTCGAAGTGTTAGAAATCCTACAAATTTGTCACACCTCATTAACATCCAATTTTAAACCTATAAGAAGCTCATAAGATTAGAAAATACCCATTTTTTGTATTCATCAATGCCCAGGCAAATCCTTACGTAGCTATATCACTTTATTAATTTTTCCACTCATAAAATCCCCAAGGAGGAATGGAGGGTAGCTAGGGATTCTTTTTTTTTAAGGTTTGGCCTATGACGTTTAAATTTATTTTGACCAATGACTTTCCTAGCAAGATAAAGAAGGTTATGAAGAATGCTCAAAGTATATCAAAGAAGAAGACCTTATCCAAGAAACTAGAACATCTTCTAGATCCACCCTCTTAAAAAAAATGTTGAAAGATAGTATTTTCCAATAGTAAAAATAAGAAGAGAGGAGGAACTAACTACCATGATGAGAAGCCCATAAGTTCCAAAACCAACATTGAAGGCTACTATTTCCCAAAGTAAATATGAAACCTTTGACTCAACATTTTGGAAATCTTCACTTACATCCAAGAAAAATACATTTACTAATGACCAAACTAATGAAAGCCATGATACGAGATCCATGCAAGCAATGACTTTACAATAATGACATTGGTCACACTAAGGACTATCAAGCACTCAAGGATTTCCATGAGAGACTTATTTGAGAGGTCTACTTAGAATACCTTGTCTAGTACGTTGAAGGGCAAAGCCAAGATCAAGACATTGAGCTTAACAAATAGAGAGTAGTTGTTTTTTATGATCTCAGGAGATTATGCTTAGACTTAGGCAAGAAAAGGAGTTTGAAGAATATCATTGAAGGGGAAGTGTACACACTAACTCTAGCTCAAATTTCTATATCCTTTATTAATGATGATCTATTGAGACATTAGAATTTATACATTGACATCATAGTTATTATGGCTATTGTTAATCATTTCAAAGTAATGTGCATCCTCATTAACATAGGTAGCTCCATCAATGTGTTATCCTTTAATCTCACTAAGTGAATGGTAATTCAACAAATTTTCATCCAACCATTTTGGTCACTCATTGAGTTCTTACAAAAAAAGATGTTGGCCAAAAGTACCTATCACTTTATTGATTTTGTGGGAGAAAGATCCATCCCTTCTTGAAGGCAAATCAATTTTTTGTTAATATAAGCTTCATCTATCCATAACTACATCTTTGTATAGTAGCTACTTAATGATTTTTAAGTTATACCTTTCACCAAACACATGGCATTAAAATTCATGATGGAGGAGTAGTGCTAATAGGTTTGAAAAAATATCATGCAAGCGAGGCAATGTTATCTGAATTTTGTATGTGATGAGCCCATAACAAAATCTTCAAGAGTCAAAGTAAACACTTCCATGGAAATTTTGGCTAGTGAAGAGAAACCTGACAAGAAGAAGTTATTCATAGGTGCCAAACCTCAAGGTACATTCAAAACTTATTTACATTTTTGTGTTATAATTTGGATGTCTTTGCTTGGGATATCTTTAAGTTGCTAGGAGTATATTCAAATGTCATAAATCATAAGTTCAACATACTACCCAATAAACTCCCAATAAAGCAAAAGAAAAAAAGGATACTCATAAGAGGTGTACATAATAATCAAAGAAGAGATAATATGATAACTAAAGGCAAGATTTATTAATTCGAGAAGTGCAATAATTTGAGTAAGTTTCCAATTTTATCATGGTAAAAAGGATAGTGGCAAGTAGAGGATGTGTGTTAACTTCAAGTAGGTAATAATGAATTTCCTAAGGACACTCTTCAAAACATTGACATGATGGTGCATCTCGGTGGGATACCCAACCTCGATTTCTTGAATGCTTTCTTTAAATACTACTAGATATTGATGATGAAAAAAATGTCATTCATCACCAGTAAAGAAACTTTTTGCTACATCATGATGCCCTTTAGTCTTAAGAATGCATGTGTGAGCTATAAATTATTGATTGACAAAATCTTTAGCTTCTAAAAAGTCCAAAATGTTAAAGTTTATGTTGATGATCTCTTTGTCAAAATCCAGAGTGAGAAATAGAATTTGTAGGATCTTTAGGAGACCTTCAACACTCTAAGAGAATAGAACATGAAGTTGAATTGAATTACTTGGTGTATACAATGAAAGGTTTCTTTGTCACATAATTTTACTTGATGGCATCCAAGACAAACTAAAAAAGTGTGATATACTCAACATACAACCCCTTAACAATATTAAAGAAGTAAGAATGATCTTAGAAATGATCATAAGCTTAAGTAGATTCATCTTTAAGTTTGAAGAGATGAATGTGCCACCCTTCAAAGCACTAAGAAAGGGATCTCAATTAATTCAAGATGAAGATTGCCATAAATAAATTATTTCTACCTCTAAGGAAATATATCTTGGTAGCACCAATCCTTAATAGTCCCAAGACCAGAGGGACATTTTTCCTATACCTTGAAGTTGGTCATAAGGAAGGTAGCTCTATGTTGAATCTGAAACTATCATGGAGTGAAAGAATGTAAAAAATGTCTCAATTTTGCAATTCCACCAAGATATAGTACAACTAATGAGAGCTATAGTAGTTCCCCAAATAAGAGAGAGGAAAAGAGTCCACCATCCTTCCCTCCCCTTTAAAAGTAGTGAGGGGAGGTAATTATATATAGTAATTACATGTAAGGTAAATCAAGTATATGTGGGGACTCATCTTAACATGAGGCTAGTGTTCTTTTGCCAGCGATAAGCATCATAACCCATTTGAGTAGACGACCAGCTGTCTTTCCTGATGTGGTGAAATTTATACTAAACTTTGGTCATTCAATTTGTTTGTTCTTCTTTAATCACTCGCTTAGCCCCACTTAAGTCTGGTTATTAGCTAGATTCCATACTTCCTTTTTCAAGCTTCTTTCTTTGACTCATCCTATGTGTGATGAGTCTTTTTGTCAAGTAGTTCACTTCTATGGATTCAATCTTATTATGGTGATAGCTTGTTGTGAAGGCTACTATGGCATTAGTATATTTAGATATACAATCTATTCTTTTACATGAGAAAGAGAAAATCCAACATCCATTCTACTATTACTATAAAATCCTTACTATAGCCAAAGTGATATACTATAACATGGAAATGCTTGTATTTGCTCTTATGAGTACAACTTGATTGTTAAAACATTACTTCGAAGCACAAAAGGTGAACGTGGTGAGTGATTTCAATATTCACACCATACTCTAGAAACTTGACCTCACTAAAAGGATGACAAAATAATTAATCAAAATCTTCAGAAATGATATTAAGTTCATCCAAGGACTTCAATATTCACACCATACTACTTCTTGGCCAATTTCTTAAATGGAAGTGAGAAGCAAGAAGTTGAAGATAAGGAAACAACTGGAAAATGTTCATGCATGGAGCTTTAAGATAAGAAAACCTAGAAGATAGGATCATTTTTAAATGCCCATAAGGGTTATTGTTGAAGTCAAGCATACAATATCTTTTAACCCTACCAAAATCAAAAGAGTATGAAGGCTCTCCTCATTGGCCTTTGATTAGCTAATCTAGCTAGAGATACAACATCAATGGCTTGATATAACTCACAATTAATGGTAAATAAAGTTAAAGGAACATATCACACCAAAGATGAAATGATGAGGAAGTATTGAATCAAGATTCTCATAAAGATTGAAAAACTCAAAGATTTTGACATCTGACACATCCTTTAGGAAGAAAATTAAAAGGCTGATGTCCTCTCAAAGTCAGTGATCCATTAGTGACCTCATTTGAGGAATTGGTGAGGCCATCCATGGAGGATTAAGTGAAGATAGTTGCAGTAGGAGTTGGTATGATCATTTTCTTAATTATTTACCCATTGAACTTCTGCCTCATTATTAAGAAGCTATATTCATAAAGTGCAAAGCACCTTGATACTTTATGCTCGAATGTATTCCCTATGGAAAATAATATTTCAAAATAAACCTTTATTGTGTAAGAAAACATAAAACTAGAGATATCATAGAGGGAATCTACTCTTGTGAGTGCATGTGGAAATCATTCTACACCCAAGAACTTAGCAAGAATGATCCATCGATATGGGCATTACTAGCCTAAATTCATCATGACACCTTAAAGAACATAAAGTGTTGCTAAAAATGTCAAATTCATGTATGTGATATTAAGCTCCCTACAAAACCAATGTCACCTATCTCGTTGATATGGCCATTTGCACTTTACAAGATGGATTTCCTTGGTCAATTTCTAATAGCATACAGGCAAAGGAGGGTCCTCTTAGTTTCTATTGATTACTTTACTAAATGGATCGAAGTGGTGACACTGGCAAAACTAACCTCAAAGGCTATGATCAAATTTTTTTAGTTAATGAAATTCATGATATTTGGTCTCCTGTTAGCCATTATAATGAACAATTGTCTTCAATTCATGAGCTAAAAGCTAAAAACATTCATGGAGAAAAATAGAGTCAACCTTAGATTATTATCGGCACATCACCCGCAAAGTAATAAATGAGTCAAAGAAAGAAATAAAGTTTTGTTTAACCTACTTAGAAGAAATTCTTTGTCAATGAGTGAAGTTAGGTAGACAAACTCCCCTCCATCTTGTGGGCATTTCGGGCTACTCCATCTTCAACAACAAACAAAACAACTTACTCCTTTTGTCTTTGGTGTAAATTTGTAATCCTTTTAGAACTTCTTGTCCCCACATCAAGAATATTTCTAATTACAAATATACCCTTCAAATAAGTAGTCGAGTTCATTAAGCAAAATAATTAAAATCTCCAAATGCACTTGGACTTTAAAAAAATAAAGAAATAGTATTACTTTAGCTTCGCTCCAAAGATCTAAAAATAAGATTTGATAAGCTTTCTCAAAACACACTAAAATAAAAACTTCATGGAAGTTGACCAAGTCTTACACAAGATTAATACCACAATGAGTGGGAAGGACCCACATCGTACAAAAGCATAAGAAACCAAGAACATATGCCTTGAAAAATAATGAAAATGACAACTTACCTAGGACCTCGAATGCTAACGACCTAAGAAGGTATTACCTTTAAGGTATCAACATCTCTAACAAAACTTTTTAATTACCGTGAACACCTAAAACATAGCAAATCAAGAGAATTGAGGAATTTTTATATTGGGTCCACCTTTATATATATATATATATATATATATATATATATATATATATATATATATATATATATATATATTATTCATCAAGGTGTAATGATAAAATATTTTCTTCTCTTATTTGTGATTGATGTATGCAAAAATGATGCGATACTTGAACTATGTGTTGACCACACTTTTGGTGAGGTTGATAACCACCTCTATAGGCCTAAGATCTAACTTAGGCACTAAAGATCTCCTAGAACTAAGGCATTTGTAGTGTTTAGGTGAACACCAATCCTAAGCCTGGTGGACTCATAGGGCTCAACCCTCAGGTTGGACCCCAACATAGGCTAGGTCGGACCTACCTATGCCAAATCCAAACTAACTCTATACCCATACCAAATTGAAACCAAATACAACTGAATTTGATTACCTAAAACTAAGTGCTCTTGCCTAGTGAGTTAGCAGATAAGCTCGATTAGCTTACATGACTTGTGAGCCACCATGGCTCAGACCAAACCAAAATGAAATTAATTTTTTATGAAATGATCATTTGAAACACAAGACCTTAATTCAAGCCCAATTCAACCCAATCAAGCTCAATTTGGCAATTGGTTGAGTTAACCCAATATGAGCCAATTAGTTTAAAAGGGTCAAACCTAAAATTGATCAAATTCACCTAAAATTGAACTTACCCAAACTCTTCAAAATGTTAATTGAACTTGATTGAAGCTCAATTGGCCCAGTTCACTCATTTAGCGCATTTGATCCAATTTGACCTACAAGAAAAAATTGAGTCAAAATACAATTTAATCCAAATTAGACCCAATCAAAGCTATCAATTATCTCTAAATCAATGATTGACCATATTTCAACTCTCAATTGCAATCCAATTTGTCCAATTGACTCACTTAACCCAATTTGACCTAGAAACCTAAATTGAGTCAAAACTTGATTCAACTGAAATTAGTTCAAATCAATCACTGTAATCACTTCCAAAATAATTATTGATTATGACCAATCACCTAATTTCAACCAAATGAACCCAATTAAGCCAATTTAACTCTTTGGCTCACTTTAACCTAGAGAGTCAACTTGAACCAATACTTGATCTAAATGAAATTAAATAGAATTAACACATACAACTCCCAAATTGATGATTGAAAAGTTGAAGCCAATTTGATCAAGCCAACCAAATTGACCAATTTAGCTCAAATTGGCATGAATGATCAAATTGAACCAAAGCTCAATCTCATCCAAATTAATTCAAACCAAAGTCTACAATCATCTTCAAAGTGACAACCAAACATGACTTAACTGTCATTTTGACCCAATTTATCCAATTTGATCAAATTGGTCAACCAAACACATTTGGTCAACCTAAGCCAATTAAATTGAATCAAATAAATTACACCAACAAATTTTAAATCATCATTTGAACCTAACCCAATAACCCTTTGGCCTCAATTTAGTCAATTGGTCAACCTAAGCCAATTAGATTCATATCGATCGATATGGATCCAAATAAGCCAAACTCATCCAAACTTGGCATGACCCATCCATGGACCTCCCTTGACCTAACATAAGGTGAACTCGATTCAGTTTAAACCAAGTGAACCAAGGGGTTCCAAATAAGATAAAATCACAAAATAGAATGGTGTTACCCCTCGCTTTGGCTAAGGAAATCATTGTAGCATGCCTTGAGCTCACCCTAGCTCACGCAAGGTTGGTTTGCTTAGCCATTGACCAAGGAGAGGTCCCCTTCACCATGACCAATCCTTGGTTTAGCCACCATGGCATGTTCCCTTCACCTTTGGCCACCAAACTTGTCCAGTTAGTGGAGAAGGTCTACCTCACCAATCCTAAAATCATTGCCTGAACCATCCACTTTGGGTGGTTTACTTAGAGAGGAGAGTATGCACCTCCTCCCCTATTTAAAATCAACACACACACACACACACACACACACACACACACACACTCCTCACAGCCCAAGAGCCATCCCCTCAAGTTTTTAGAGCCTCTCAAGCACTCAGCCGCCACTGAGACCAAACCACTTTAACCTCAAACGCATCTTATATACAACTATACATGACTTAACCAATGCCAAATTAAATCTTCCCGCACGTTCTTGATATCCTAACTAGTAAGAATGAAATGAGACACACTCAATTCAATCATTAGATCACTTATTTTGATCAAACTCCAACAAGTAGTGTCAAAGGTTTTTCTCGAAAATGTTTAGTTTGGAGGCAAGGGGGAGCTTCTCCATTGGTCATTGTCTCTACTATAGAAGCTACCTACATGTTGAACGACTAATCTTGAGATGTAGCAAGGTGATTTCTTTAAAACCATAGGCATGGCCTTTAGGGGTTGGTCTTTTGTGAAGTAAAATATCATGTGGCTCGAATCAAGCCAAAGGATCTCCTAAAAATTACTCCCTAATCGATTTGAAATTGAATCCCTTTGATTTGAGCTTTGGTGAGCTCCAATCAAGTGGTGAGGGGTGGACAACATTCATCTCTCGCCAGATGTTAATGGTGAATCATCACTTGTCCATTCCTTATTATTAGAATGGATGGTTGTAATAAATATCGTTAGATTTTCTTATTTTATCCTATAAAATTATGAGATTAATCATGGCCATTCGATTTGTGATTGAACGGCTGAGAGAAAATCACATCTACCACCAACTAAGTCAGTTGCCACGGAGGGCGGTTTGAATAACCAATCATATAGTGTCGTGTGCAGTGCGGCTGAGTCAGCAGCATGTGTATAATTCACTTTAAAATTAATTTTAAATAATTTAATTAGCTAAACTTAGAAAAATCATAAATAATTATAGAAAATAAAAAATGAAAATAACTACTCTATGGAAAGCTTACATAAAGGATAATTTAAGAAAAAATAAAAGCTCCATCTTTTATTGAATGTATAGTAAATAATTAGAGTTTAATTATTTTTTAAATTTGTGAAAGTAAACTTTAATTCATTAGCTAATTGAGTTAAATTTTGGTGTGATTGTTCCTTAGGATGACATCTATCTCGCATAATTATTTCAAGTTAATTAATTGAGTAATTTAAAAAATCCAATTTCTTAAACCCTTAAGAGTCATTTTATGCATTTAACAAATTTATATAATAAGGAAAAAGCATGAAAGTTATTGTGGGAGTTCAAATGAATAATAAAATATTAATGGTGATCAAAGAAAATAGTTAGAGATTATGATTCTAATTATTTCTCAAAATCATCATTAAAGAGGGCTTTTATTATTTAATTAAACCATTAATTATCCTAGGACTTAGAAAATTTATAATTAGTTACCTAGGTCTCTAAGAAAGGTGATCAACCCATATTTGTGCTAAACTAACAAGGAGGTTTCTAATGAAATCAAAATATTAATGGAGTATTTTTTTTTCATTTCTTCAATTAGTCCAAAAATATAAGCCCATTTGCATTAGAATTTTTAGGGTATGTTTCTTTATGTTCAATAATTTTCTCATAATTTTTGGGTTTGTATTTAAGGGCTAATTGAATTCTTGGCTCTTTTATGCTTAAGTAAAATAATTAATTTAACTCTAATTAAATTATAAAACACTAGGAATATTGTTTATTTCCAGTGGACCTATCAGTCGGTAATCAATAAGTAATCCATCGATAATAACCATTTTTGATGGACTTCTAATGAGTATTGGTCAGTCAGTAAAACCCTGGTTGGAAATGATTTTTGACGGACGAAAAATTCGACAAAAAAAATTAATCTGTGGAATTCCGATGACCTGTCTGCCAGAAATGTTATTAAGAAGAACCAATGGATATATCGACTGATAATTACAACCAGAAAAAATTTGTCAAAAATTTACAATTGTTTATTGCAAGTGGACATGCCAGCAGAAAATGCTGCCAAAAATTTTCAACAAAATTAATCTGCTAAAATGGTCCTGTTGGAAAATTTTTAGAGCATTTTCGTTTGTCAAAGCCTCATATCGGTTTCAGGTAGAAAATCCATCAATCTGCCGAAAAACTATACATAAATGAAAAAAATTGTAACTTCATTAAAACTTTGATTTCTTACACCTATAGAAGGTTTACAAATAAATAATTGTAAGAATACATTAAATATCATCATATGACTAATAAACAACTAAACTTAAGCATTAATTCATAAGTTTTAGTATTTACAAAACAAATATAATGAATAATTAGTTCCAATATATTTAAATGAAAGTTTCAAATATAAAAATCTAAACAAACTATTTACATATGAAAATAGAATAAACACAAAGTCTACTCCTCATCATTCTCCTCATCTTCTTCCTCCCCCTCCTCCTCCTGATCTGTCTCCACCACTAGCTCATTCCCCTTGCAATAATCCTTGAGCATTTTCTCCATTATCACCTCCATCTCAACCATCCAGGCCTCCATCTGTGTAGTCATCCTTGTTTCCATCTCCTCAGCCATCATGGCAACCAGCCTATAAATAATATCAACAATCAACTGACTGCTGGACCTAAGAACGAATAGTGTGCATCATATGCTACTCCATGTGAGCCCAGACTATAAATTCATCCCTTCTTCTTCCACACAATAGCCTCCATCCAGATATCATATTCTGACTACTTAGACTGCTCATTAGAACTGCCTGCACTAGTGGAGCCCTAACTACCAACTTTCTTCAATTGCATGTAGTCATCTTATAAGAAATTAGAATGTTAGTTAAACATAACATATTATTAACTCAACTATATTTAGAAAATCTAATGCTAAGAAAATTTAATGTTAGTGGAGCCCTAACTACTTAGAAAATTTAATGTTATGAGCCCTGACTACCTAACTTATGAATGCTCTCTGTGAGCAAACCTCAACCCACTGTTGATTTGATGCTGATGTGTTCTACTATGCAATTTAGTATCATTAGGCTCTCGATTAAGAACTTTAGCTTATAAATAGTAAAAATAAAATTAATTATCCAGAATAGGTTCAATTAGTAAAACTAACAAATGACTTATCATCCTCCATCGATATTCGGTGTGAGGTAATGAACCTCTAATGTGCAGAGAGGTACCCATGCCCCCATAATCAGAACCATGATTTTGCTTTGCCTACTCCTTCTTGCAAACATACTCTAAGGAGGCCCATACTCTGTAGAGGTCATCCCACACATCCTCTCAAATCCAGATAGGTCTTCACCCAAACTTGCGTATGTCCATGAACATATCACATAGACGGGCATCCCCTCTAAACTCAAAGTTTCATCTGATCTTCTGGTTGTACTCTAGCAACCTAAAATCTTTCTATAATATGAAACACAAAAATGCTATTTAGTAAATATTCAAGATTAAAAACTACATTAAAATATTTATAAGTAGTTTAACTAATATCTCAAACTCTCTAAATCACATGTCCTAAACCTCAATAAGGACATTCTTCCATGATACATATGGAGCATCATACCTTATAATTTCTTTGATTTTATGAATAGCATCCTTAAATAGATTGAACTTGAAATTTTAATTTATATTAATAATAATCCAAAAGTACAACTATAATAAAATGCTTATGTGTCACCCTCTGGCTCAATAAAATTGCATGTTGTTGATGACTCAGTGGGCATAGAAGTACTTGGCTGATAAGGATGTGTCTACAAAAACTTGGGATCTGTAAAATCTATGGGTGGCTGATAGGGGTAGAACAGAGCATTGTCTGTAAGGTCTGGAGAATGGTAGGTATATTTACTAGCTACTCTAAAAGTTCAAGGTGGCAAAATCATAATGGAGGTAGAGGTAGTGATTGTGGTGGTAGCCTGAATAGTGGGTCAAGACACGAGTTTCTTCTTCCATGTAAAGATGCTAAGAAATGATCATTGTGGAGCATCATCACCACCACCTGACTCTATCTATAAGTAATAAAAAATAAAACTATTAGACCATAACATTGTTTATAGAAATAAACAGAAGCATGCAAAAACTAAGTACATAAAGTGAATTATAATATGCAGGTATAAGAAAGTATAGTACTTAGAAAAGTATGTAAAAGTGGGCATGTATTATATATGAGACAAATTTATTTAGCAATTAAAGTATGTAAAGCAAAAAAAGTATGTCTCTACACTACTATTTTTAAGGAAAATTTATAAGAAAAAAAATGTGAAAGTACATTTAACGAAAGTGTAAGATCTTTTATTTCGATGAATCAGTAGAAGTTAATTATATAATGTCATCTTCATCGTCATCCTTGTTGCTCTCATCTTCTAACTGAATAACTTCTTCATAATCAATAGTATCAATCAAGCTAACATATGTTATTACATCATCAACTAGAAGTTCAAAACCTGACATCTCTTCCTTTTGATGAGCAACCTCAATAGTATTATCAACTTCCATTCTTCTTCTAGGTTTGATTTTATTAACCATAATTTTCTTTTGCATTCTTCCTATATCTTAGGTATTACACTAATGTTACTTGATGTGCAAGGATAAATGGGTCATACTTAGCATATTTTTTGACAACTTCACCTCAATGATCATATATGACTTATGCTTTCTTATCCATCCATTACACATAGGATCAAACCTATCACAATTAAATAGAATAATGTTCCTCTTATTTAATATAGGATATTGTGCCTAAACAACCTCTTGAAGAACTTCATACTAGTCAATCTAATCATCTGAGTGAGTGCTTCCTTGAATACAAACACTAGAGTTATATATTTTCTTTCCTTTAAACCAAGAACTTGTGTAAAATTTATAACAATTGACATCATAAATCTGCCATGTATTTATGATTCACTTCAAACTAGGTCATGAAGGTCCAAATTCAGAACTTTGTTTCTCCAATCATGAACTTATAACGTTCAGAAGAGTTGACTAAATAGATTATTAACATAGAAAACATATTAAAATGTTAGTGATGGTTGCTCACATGTAATCTAACCATGTTTAGAATTCATCTTGCCTTTGTTATTAATAATGGTGGTGTCATCCAAGTTTAATGAGTTCATGAATAACCTGAACTTAAAAAATAAATTGAGATAATTAGGTAAGTATTAGGTTTGATTAAAAATTAAACTGAGATATTGTGCCATTGACATGCTTACTTAAGAAATGATTGCTCCTCATCATAGTTTACTGAAAAGTAGCTCATTATCATTTAAATATCATGATTTGCTTCTACCAATGCTTTTCTAGATGGTTGAAAATAGATAAGACATTTTGTGAAGATCCAACATCATTTATATTATCTTAATATGCTTGTGGCTCAAATAGTACGAGCAAAAATTTGTAGTCTCCTAAGCCAAGTAAGCTTCACATATTGAGCCTTTAGGGTGTGCTTTATTCTTCATAGTTTTTTTTAGCTTATTCAAGAATCTGCATGCATTTTGTAAAATAATCAATCATATATTGAATATTAATTAATTTTTTAGACTATCAATCATAAATCCAGCAATATTGCACTAGACCTCCCACTCCAGCTTCATACAGTAGATGTATTGGCAAGTGCTCCATGGAGTCAAAAAAAGTCGAGGGAATATCTTTTTGAGATTATTTATAATAATTGGAATATTTAATTCTAGTTGTTTTATAGCTTCCACATTTAATTGAGTTGATGATAGTTCTTTAAAGAATAGACTAAGCTAGATCAAAAGATTTAATATTTGCTCTAGTAAAGCAATGAATGCAACTTGAAGTAAACATTGTAAGAAAATGTGGCAGTCATGACTCTTCATTCCAAATAATATTTATATTCTCAAATCAACACATCTCCTCAAGTTGGATGCATATACATATGGTATCTCCAATGACTGTACCCACTCACATATTATTCTCTGATGTTCCAATGTGAGGCAGTATTTAGCTTTAGGCTTTTGAAATGTACCAACTATTATCTCTCTCAGCTCTAACTCTCTTTTATAATAATATTCTTTCAAGTTCAACTTGGCTTTATCATTATCTTTTGTTTTCCCCTTAACATCCATCACTGTGTTGAAAACATTATCAAAATATTTTTTCTTTATATACATCACATCAAGATTATGTCTTATCTGATTAGACTTCTAGTATGATAGATCCCAAAAAATACTCCTCTTTGTCCAGTTATGTGTCACACCATATCCTGGCATATGACCTTCAACTAATATAGGAGAATCAAGTATACTCGAGATAGAAATAACAATATGTCATAAATCATCCCCAGCCAATCTTGGAGGCAACTTCGCCTTCTTAGCTAAATTAATATATTAATGCATGCTTATTTCTTTTGAATGGATGATCAACAAGGAGGAACATATGATGACAATGAAACTAAAAATTTTGTATCTATTTTTAAGAGTGAGTGCCTTTGATAGATCCATGTAGTATGGACAAGCTATTTTTCAAGCTGTGCTCCATCTTGACAGCATTTCATACATAAGAAAATCATTGATGGTCCATATAAGTGCTACTTTTAGCTTAAAGTTTTGTTTTTTGTTATGGCATATGTCAATAGACCAATGTCCCATAAGATTTTGAGCTCATCTACTAATAGTTGTAGGTATACATCAATCTTTGCCTTAGGGCTATGTGGCCCACGGATGATTAAAGTTAAGAACATATAAGGAGTTGTTATACACATCTCTGATGATAAATTATATGGTGTAACTATCACTAGCTAGCATGAATAGGGAGATGAAGACTGACTGAATGGTGTGAAACCATTAGTGAAAAGGACAAGTCTAACATTTTGTGATCAACTACAAAATCTAGATTAAGTGCAATTGAAATGCTTCCACGCTTCTCCATCTAATATATGGCTCAAGATATGTGATGCACTTACTATATTGTGATGTCATTGCATGTGCTTGGCTGAATTAATTGAAGTGTAAAGTCTCTGCAAATGTGGAGTTAATGGAAAGTAGTGTAGATGCTTGTGGGACATCCTTCCTTGCATTGTTTCCTACTGTGTGGCTTGAACCTTGGCACTTCACAAAATTTGCATTCAATATCTTATGCACTGTCTTTTCAATATAACATACAATCATTCTCACAACCAATTTTTTCTTAGCTCAAACTTAACTTTAACACTAACTTCTTTATTATGTATAGGTCTTCATGAACTAAGTTTTCTTGTGGGTTTGTTTCTTTTAGTAGCCCTGTAAATTAGTTAAAATATTCACATGGCATATTAAATTTAATTTTAATACTTAGCATTCTTACGACGACAGATAGCTCAATGTGGTTTATGCATCCTTCCCACAATAGTCATTGTGCTGCCTTAAATAGATCATAGAACTTTTGAGCTTCTTTCTTAGGTGGCTCCTCCTTTGTATGGTACTTGCTCTAATAGCATCATAGATCATTTCTTCATAAGTTTGGCTAGAGTCATATTCGATTGAGGGGCTTGACTGGCTTGTTGATGCACCACCGACAGCATCAACATGTGGTTCAAACTCACCACGTGAAGTCCATAACCAATAATCTGGTTGAAAATTCCTATAATACAAGTGTACTTTGACTTCATCTAGCATTAGAAAAGCCTGAATCTTATGCCTCACACATAGACATCAAAACTTTCCTTCAGAAATATAAGAAGGAAGTTGAGATGCCACATGTATAAAGTGCTCAACACCACTCAAGAATTCATCAGTTAATCTTTTTCTACCTGGATGCAATCTATTGTACATCCATGACTCCTCACTCGATATCCATAATCATCCTAAATTAGAAAATGTGAGAATTTAATTAATATTATGTCACATTATGTAAATAATATTGATTGCATAAAAAATGACTAATTTCATGTGACAACCTAAGTGTTTAAATTATTCTCAATGAAAGAATTTTTATTAACTAAAATCATAATTGCACATAATCATTAAACCCTTATTTAAAAAAAAAATTGACATTATCACATGTATTGTAAAATTTAAACAAATGCAATAAAAATTTTAAGATCATATAACTTTTAATTTGACCCTATTAAATGACTTAAAGGAATAATTAGGTCTAAATTCTTAAATTTTAAATTTATCAAAAAATACAAAAACTAACATGTGAAACTAAAGATCTTGAGATAAATAGATATTGTCAAAACTTCAAATCCCTATTTCTCTCAAATCAATGAATGGAATTAAAAAATATATATAGTATAATGTGTAGAATGAGGTATACTTTTGATTCTATGAAAAAAAATGGAGGAAATAGACACATATCAAATGAGATTCAGTGTGCCCTAGTCTTGTTCCATCGTTGACCGAGAGAAAGAGCAAGAAGAAAATTAGGGAAATGGCTCAAGTGCTTGGGCCATCGATATATTAATGATTTCCAGTGGACAATCTACTAAAAACTATTCTGGCAGAATAATCCATAGGTTATTCAATCAAGTTTAAGTGAATCAAGCATGGTGTCCATTCCAACCAGAAAATCCATCAAAAAATTTTTCAACTAACCAGACAGTTATTCAACCGATAATTTTGGTGAAAATTTCACTATCAATTTTTTTTAAATCATTTTAAATAAAAGTAATTTTTTAGTTTAGGGCTTAATTAACTTTTAAATAGGTTTTTAATTAAACTTAATTGACCTTGCTTCAATCATTTTATAAAATATATTTCATGCGTTACATGCATTTCATATTTAGAAAAAGAAGGATAAAAGATTACATTAATTATATGATTTGATGAATAATCTAGCTACTATCACTAATAAATCTCTAACTATTTTCCTTCATAAAATATACTAAATATATGTTCTGTAAATCTTAATTAATTAAGACAATTAAAACATAAATATACACATGTATATGTGATCTACATGTCTTGAAAGGTATATAGTATGGACATCTTGGGGGCTCAGTACTAATGGTCAGAAGGAGGTCTTATATACCTAGACTCCCAAGTTTAATAATGACATGTACCTTGAAAGCTTCATAGTAAATTGTATAATGGGATAAGTTATTTTTAAATCCTTTGACATTTTAAAATAATAATTAGTTCATTCATATACACAAATATTTATATATATGCATATATATGTGGATTAACAAGTATATAGCCTAGACATCTTGGGAGTGCAAGAGTTTCATTAGTCTCAAGGAGATCTTAGATTATCTCACTTCCCTAGTCTAACAACGACATGTACTTATATAAATCCAAAATTGTTTATGAATATATATTTATGCATAAGAATTCATCAAATTATCTTTTCTATAAAATTTATACATGCACACATCATATATATATATATATATAAATATATATATATATATACAATATATATATATATATATATATATATATATATGCTATATATATATATATATATATATATATATATATATAATAAATTGATACATTTCATTTATCAAAATTTGCTTGAGATTTATACACACACACATGTGTGTGTGTGTGTGTGTGTGTGTGTGTGTGTATAAATCTCAAACAAATTTTGACAAATGAAATGTATCAATTTATTCATTCATTAATATATAAAGATTTCAAAAATGATGTGTTTATTAATTGCATATAAAAATGATGAAATAAAGTTAAAAAGACGTTATTGAATTGATCATGATTTTCTACCATCAATTCTAAGACTACTTTTATATGGTTATGATGACACTTAAGCTCAATCCAAAGTTAAGGTCTAATAAAATTTAACATTTCACTAAGATTATCAAAAATCATAAAATTCACATATAGTTCCAACCTAAGGATAGGGTATGAGATGGGAGTCTCCCCTCTTCATACTCTTGAAAATCTAAACTCAAATAAAACATTAAATTAAATAAAAAAATCTAAAATTTTACTAAGTCATTAAACACTTAAGTGATAATCATCCTTATGTGATAAATTAACATATATTTGGAAGACACAATTCAAACACTTAAACCTAGTCTTGTCACACCACATAAACTTAGAGCACACTTTAGAATACTAAATCATTGATACTATAATTAAGTTAGGATAGTGCTTTATATGGTTTAATATTTTATTTTGTGATGAATTATTTTAGACTAGATATTTGGATGTATGTTCATTGTCTAGCTATTAAGATGATATTAGACTAATGATATTTTATATAGGAAATTATGGTTAAAGGACTACTGCAATAAAAAAATTTAAAATACTTTTGTTTGCATGTGCTACTTAAGTCCTTTAGCATAATCTACTATGACAGGTCCTCACTAAATAAACAAACACAAAATATCTTGAGGTTTGAGATAAGACCCCCAGCGGTACCTTTTCCAAATATGCATCATATTTTTTTCAAATAATAAACTTCTACTTGGGTAAGTCACCCGTAGTCCCATAGTTGGTAGGCCACCCTGGCGATTGATTTTGATTAGAAAGATGTGAGTCTCTGTGCTTCCTTCTTAATTTAACTTTCACAAATTGACTGGCAACCCTTAAGTTGTATTGTCTTTACTGTGCAGTAGGTAGATTATTCCTTTAAGCTAGTAAATCTAACAAGTCTAGGCTTTTGTAACCCTTCCTTACTATGACTCATTGTAAACCAATTGGGTCCATACTCATGTGCTTAGGGTCAGGATCATGCCCATTTCTTGAGTGACTACTTTAGGTTTGGATTAGGCCATTCAAGTTGGGTAGTGTCATTTTGTGGATAAGCGGGTACCCCTTTGGGTTAGTAAATCAATGGAAAGTCTAGGTTCCCGTAACCCCTCCTTACTATGGCCCATCATAAACTAATAAGGACCATATTTGTTCACCTAATAAATAAAAATTAAAACCAAATAACAAAATCAAATCAAATCAATCAATCATGTTAATCCTCAGCGAACTTGTGTCCTTGGCTCAAAATAAATTCTTAATCAATTAAATTGAACCAACTCAATTCTTACAAAACTCCACCCTCTATACCCCTAGCATGAAACAAAATAAATCAATCAAATCAACATTGATCTTCTCCTATAAGGGACTTTTCCCCTATTTTCAAATCTAGGCTTTTGCAAATTTAGACTATATGTTTTTCCAAATCCATAGCCCACCTTAAGTATCCTAAATACTTGCTCCAAAATCCTTGACATTTAAAAATTCAAATCTTATAAATAAATTCATTTGATGGCTCCTATGAAGTTCACTTACCTTTTGAACTAGTACAAGCCCCTTTTCTTGTCATATCTTATACATATTCGGCCAGCTCGATCAATGCCAATATATACACTATGCCTATCAATTACACCACACTTATTGGGGGTCCTTTTATTGAGCACACTTTTGCTGAGGTTGATAGCCTCCTCTTTAAACCTAGGATCTGATCTAGGCACTAAGGATCTTCTAAAACTAAGACACTTTTGGTGGCTAAATGAACACCAATCTTAAGCTTAGAGGACTCATAAGGCTCAACCATAGGGTTTGACTCCAACTTAGGCTAGGTGGATCCTACCTACTCCAAATCAAAATCAACTTTATACATAAACCAAATTGAAACCAAATACAATCAAATTTGATTTTCTAAAACCAAGTGTCTTGGCCCGATGACTTAGTGGACAAATTAGCTTACTTAACCCATATAAGCCACCATGGCCCGAACTAAACCCAAACTAAATTGATTTCAATCAAATAACCATTTGGAATAGAAGACCTTAATTCAAACCCAATTCAACCTAATAAGGCTAGATTTGGCCAATAGGTAAAGTTGACCCAATAAGACCCATTTGGGCTTAAAAGGCCTAAACTTAAATTTGATCAAATTTATTTGATATTAAACATACCCAAACTCTTCTAAACCTCAATTGAACTTGATTGAAGCTCAATTGCAATCCAATTTGCATAGTTGATTAACTTAGCCTATTTGAACCAATTTGACCTAGAAGCCTAAATTGAGTCAAAATATAATTTAATCCAAATTATACCCAATCAAAGTTATCAATTATCTCTAAACTAATGATTGATCATATCTCAACTCTCAATTATAACCAATTTGGCCATTTGACTTACGTAAGATAATTTGATTTGACTTAAAAACTCAAATTTAGTCAAAGGATGATTCAACCCAAATTGGACCAAAATAATCACTCCAATAACTTCAAAAATGATTTTTGATTATAATCAATCACCCAATTTCAACAAATTAAACCCAAATGAGTGAATTTGGCTCTTTGACACAATTCAACCAAATTTAGCCTAAAGAGTCCAATTGAACCAATACTTGATCTAAACCAAATTAGATTGAATTAACACCTACAATCACTCTTAAATTAATGATTGAATAATTTTCAATCATCAATTGAAGCCAATTTGATCAAGCCAACTCAACTAACCCATTTAGCCCAAATTGGTCTAAATGATCAAATTGAACCATAACTTAATCTCACCAAACTTAATTCAAACCAAAGCAAACAATCATCTTCAAAGTGATAACAAAATATCACTCAACTCTTATTTAGATCTAATTTAAAATTTTGACAAATTTGGTCAACTTAATCCATGATTATAGGCTTTGGTTTGAATGAATTTTGTGAGACAAAATTGCACCCATTGCCAACTGACTCAGGTACTATAGGAGATGGTTTAAACAACCTATTCAATTGTACTTCAAGTAAAGAACAGCTGAGTCAGCATTACGTGTGTCATTACCTTTAAAATTAATTTTAAATGAGTTTAAATAAGCAGAACTTAAAAAATTATAACTAATTACAAAAAATCTAAATATATAAATAAATACTACATGGAAAGCTTAGATAGAGTAGAATCCAAAAATAAATAAAAGCCATAATTTTTATTGAGTGTGTAATAACTAATTAGGGTTTGAATATTTTTTTAATTAGTAAAATTATAACTTAATCATTTAGTTAATTGACTTGAAATTTGGCGATTATTTTTTGGGATGCATCTACCACCCATAATTATTTCAAGCCAATTGGTTGAGTAATTTGAAAATTCCAAGTTTTCAAACATTTAAAGGCCATTTTGTGCATTTAATAAATTCATATAATTAAAAAAAGTATGAAAATTATTGTGAAAGTTCAAATGAAATATTATAATATAAACGGTGATCTGAGAAATTAATTAGGGTCTATAGTTCTACTTATTTTCTAAAATCATCATTAAAGAAGGCTTTTAATTATTTAATTAAACCATTAATTACTCTAGGACATAGAAACTTCATAGTTAATTTTCCTAAGACTTGATGGCTTTAAATAGGTTATTTGGTAATGTATAATTACCTTGGTTCAATTATATATATATATATATATATATATATATATATATATATATATATATATATATATATATATATATATATATATAATGATTACATTAATTGCAATAGTTTGACTATTATCACTAATAAATCCCATACTATTTTTCTTTCATAAACTATAATAAATATGTGGTGTAAATCTAAATTAATTAACATAATTAAAACATAAATATACACCTGTAAGTGTGATCTACATGTTTTGAAAGGTATATGGACATCTCAAAGGCGCAGGTGGTCCGAAGGAGGTCTTAAATACCTCGACTCCCTGGTTTAATAATGGAACATTCCTTGAAAGCTTTGTAGTGAAATGCATAATGAGGTAAGTTAATTTTAAATCTTTAAACATTTCAAAATTTTAATTTGTTCACTCATATACATACACACATACACACACACACACACATATATATATATATATATATATATATATATATATATATATATATATATATATATATATATATATATATATATATATATATATATATATACATATATGTAGATTAACAAGTATATAGTATGGACATCTCAGGAGCATGATAATTTCAGTAGTCTCAAGGAGGTCTTAGTTTTACCTCACTTCTCTAGTCTAATAACAAAATGTACTTGTATAAATTTGAACATGTTTGTGTATATATACTCATGCATAAGAATTTTAAAAATTTTCTTTCTATAAAATTCATGCATACACACATCATACATTTATATATTATTAAATCCCAAACAAATATTCACAAATGAAATGTATTAATTTATTCAGACATCAATATGTGAAGATTTCAAAAATGATATGTGTTTCTTAAACCCAATTGAATATTAAGAATGATGAAAAAGTCAAGAAGACATTATTGAATTGATCATGATTTATTGCCATTAATTCTAAGATTACTTTTATATGGTTATGATGACACTCAAGCTCGATCCAAAGTTTGGGTATAATAAAATTTAATGTTTCACTAAGATTATTAAAAATTAGAAAATTCACCTATAATTCTAACCTAAGGAGAGGGTATGAGATGGGAGTCTCTCCTCTTCATACTCTTAATAATCTAAACTTGAATATAACATTAAATTAAACCAAAAAATCTAAAATCTCATTAAGTCATTAAGCACTTAAGTGGCAATCATCTCTTTGTGATAAATTAAACATATGTTTGGAAGACATAACTCAAACACTAAAACCTAATCTTGTCACACCACATGAACTTACACACTTTAGAATACTAAATCACCGATACTAGAATTAAGTTAAGATGGTGCTTTGTATCTTTTGATGTTTTGTTTTGTGATGTATTATTTTAGATTAGATGTTAGGATGTATGTTCATAGTCTGGATGTTAGGATGACAATAGAATAATGATGTTTCTTATAGGGTATTGTGCTTTAGGGTCTACTATAATTAAAAAATTATAATTATTTTTGCTAGTAGGTGTAGCTTAAGTCTTTAAATATAATCCACTGGGATAAGTGGGCCACTCTAGGTGGTTGTAAGTCTAGGAGAGTTAGGATGGTTCACACCCTTAGGTAAGGATGTGCCAAAATATCCCATTTTTATTTATTATACTTAAGTCAAGTTTTAGCTTATGCTAGAATACCATTAAACATATGTCTCTTTTGTTATGGGTGTATGTTTTCACCTCTCGAGCATTTTCAAAATCTTGTATTATGAGAATATTAAGTCTTAAAATTCTAATGAAATGTCAACTTAAATAAGCATAAATCTATCTTCAAATATATATATATATATATATATATATATATATATATATATATATATATATATATATATATATATATATATATATATATATATCTATTCATTTGATAGATTATCATTAGGTTTTCTAGTATCCAGTACTCCCTACCTACTCTCCTTTAAATTTTGATAAGAATTGATCTATTTGAACTTTCATGGTTGATTATCGAAATCACACCTATCCCTTGATCACTATATTTGAAATCTTAAAGATAATAATTGACTACTTAGGAGATCACCGTTTGTGATAAAATTAACTATAAGAGATTCCCTCTGTAGGAAACTAAGGAACTTGGCTTAAAATAAACCCTACTTTACATCATTCATATAAAGTAGGGCAAGAATCTATGATACGTAGACTCATCTGCCTTGAGTCTTTCTTTAGGTGATCGAGTCCATCATACATCTATTTTTCAAGATAGTGTTTCATTCATTAATTATATACTCAATCATTTTAATAAGTAGCCCCCAAGATTTACATAGTATCCCATCACATAATTTTAAAAACCACACTATGTACTTTAGAAAAAAATATTATGACAATTTTTTGTTTGTTTATATCATCTTTTACGTGCATCCATACTCAAACATGAAAGGTTCCCCAACTAGCTGCCTCTTTAGGCACACCTTAAGAAACTCTCCAAATTATCAATTAGCTACCTCTTTAGTTGTACCTCACACTACTCTTGAAAGCCTTCACTAGTTGCCTTTTCAACACACATCTGACAACTCTCCAAAGCCCTTACTAGCTTTTTTTTGGCACACTTTTGAGCACCTTAACAAAGCTTTGACTAACTAATTCTCATAGATGAAAATCAAAATACTACACCACTAAGCTACTTTAACAATGCAATCCCACTACATTGAGGTCACTCGATGATACTAATCATGGATTTCAAACTAACAAGTCATATACTTTCAAAAGATTATAGGAGTACCACTATAATAATGGCATAACAATAAATATTGTGAGAATGACATTTTATTAATACTTTAAGTTTTATTAAAATTGAAAAAAAATAAGAAAAAATATTGATCACTCCTCTAACTGATTAACTACTCCAACATATCAACATCATACTTGATAGAGTATTTATAGTCTTCTACCATTGTTCTTTTTTACTCCTCCAAAGAATCAATCTGAGGTTGCTTGGTCAATGCGATGATTTCCTCTTTCAAAATGATCATTAGGGTTTCCTGCTTGACCAACTAATTCTTAAGGTCTTATATCCTCTTGAGCAATCAACCATCCTCAAACTTGAATTTTTTTCAACCTCTTCAAATGAGCTAGGGCCATGGTATTTGCTCTTGGGCATAGGAGTTCTCCATGTCCTTCGAAGTAGACAGAAGTCACTCTAAAAGAAATAATGTTTTATGCCTTATGCCAACATAACATTATGGAGTTCTAAGATCACTTAATGATCCTTCAACTTTCATAACCTCTCCATGTCATTCATGGAACGAGCCGAGTAAGGTAAGCAACATGTATGTTAATAGTTGTAGTGTGTGGGTTCTAACAGATAAATTTGGAAGAAGTGCTCATCCTCTAAGAACTTCATCAAACCTTCTATGTACATAAAATAAAAGAAATAACTATACACTAGTCCACATCATATAATAAAGATACATTATTAGTAAGGACCTTTCTAGTCAAGAGGAAGTGGGAATTTTTTAAGAGCCCTAGTTAGAAACTTGAAACTTAAAGGCATTTGTCATCCTCTTCTAATGATTCTTTATTTATGTGCCCTTCTTGTTTTGCCTTTTCCACCTCTAATGTTTTTATCTAATGAATCTTGATAACCACTTCCTCAGAGGCCTTAGTATTTACTATCATAGGGATCTTTCCCTCCACCTCTTCACTTGCACCTAAGAAAGACCCATGAGTAAGTACCCTTTCTAACAGAAATAACATTGTAATGTGGCACTCAATGTAAGACTTATTAGTTAGCCCCACACATGTCTCATTACTTAGAATCTTTGTAGGTATTAAGAGCTTTATACTAATGGGCCCAATAGCATGGAATCTTAAAACCAAAGCTATAGTTTTAATGATTCACTTAGTAAAAGTTTCTCGCACCTCAAAACAAGTAGCTCCATCCCAGATCTCTTCAACACAGCCTACATTGAATGCTCTACTTCAAATGTTACCCCTTGAGAACTCACAAAAAATACCAATGAACTCTTACACAATCTTCTTATATTAATGTGGTTTGACCTCAAAAGTAGTTTCCTTTTCTTTATCATCTTCCTCAATAAGGCATAATTTTCTTTTCCTAGACTTATCTGAAACTATAATTTTCTTTGGAGAACATAGCAATGTGCTTTTTTCTTGCTTCCTAGTAGCTTCAACTACCCCCTAGCTTGAACTCTTTATGCCACAATAGAGAGGTGTCTTCTTTCCACTAGAAGCTCCAACCTCATGTGTTGATGCTTATTGAGGATCATCATGACAAGAACACTAACCATACTATTTTCACTTCATTCAAAGCCTTTGAACTTGCACCCAAGTTGAGGGCCTCTACAAAACCTCATTATGGATTATGAGAATCCCCATTTCTTACATTTCTCAATGAAGTACATAGACTTCTATTTGCAATGTGATGCAGCAAACTTCTAGTACTAAACATTTCCAAAACAAGTAAGAAGTTAAATAAGATACCACAAAGAATCTGAGGAAGAAATAGGAATACAAACTATGGAGCTCACACTATATCTCATTATCCCTAAACATCTCCTCCACTCCATGGATAATGGCATAGGAGTTGGGGCCAAATGTGTAAAGAAAAATCTCATTAGAAGCAAGAGGGAACAATAAATCCAAACCCTTTTCAAGGTTTCTCTGGAAAAAAAAAATAGACACACCATATTTAAAAGAAAAGATATTATTTCTATTATCTTCTATTGGTGGATGAGCCTTATACCCCATTGGGATCTTGACTCACATGTGATAAGCCAAACATATTGGTGTGGAAGTTCTTCATGAAGTTTTTCACATCACTAACAATTGCCATCTTTATGAATGTATAACTCAAAGAAGAAGGAAGGAATGTTAAAGGAAGTTATTTTGAAAGAATAAAAAACTAACAGTGAGAAATCAAGTCCTGATACTCTCTTATAATTTCATTGTACAAAAAAGCAAAGCTAAACCAACACATGAATCTTTGGAGTATGATGGTTTAATCCACATAATAACATAATTATGTTATAGTGATAGCTATCATAGAACCCCAAACTTGACAAGATTTTATATCCATGAAATAATTAATTACAAATATAGTGAGATCTTAAGCAACAACTCCTTGCATTTGAGAACTTCAAGAACATAAGCATGTTTGTACATAAGTGATGCTTGAAATAAGTTACCTCCAAAATATCAACTACATCTAAAGTAAAATAAAAACATTCACAATGAGAGAACCAATTATTTTATTACTCTGTTGGCATCACTTTTAGTGAGATTGATATGCACACCTTAGTTTAAGAATCTTATTTTAGCAATATAATTTTCTCATTTAAATCTTCAAGCACTCTTAGTGATTAAAAGGATACCAAACTTAAACCCAAGATTAATAAGATTGAGCCTTAGGGTTAGTTTACTAGGCTAGTGAACCCCACATAGCCCTTTCATTCAATCAACCTAGGCTTCCCTAGGCTAAAAAAATCAAACAAAATGAATAATGACCCTAAGTTTAATCTCCATGAACACAAACATAGCATAATTTGGTTTTCAAAAGGACTAATTGAATCACTTAGGGTTGTTGGTTTCCTGCATTTAGAGTGTAAAGTAAATTGAATGCAGTGTAAAATAAATGCAGTGTATTTAGATTACTTTAAATTTTTTGGTTGAAAACTCTACAAATACATGAATTTTTTTTCTTGTTTGGCAAAATAAATGTAATATAAAATATGTTTGAGATTATCGACGGTAATGCGACAGCCGATAATGTGGTGGCGATCACAAGCAGCGGTGGTCGGCGGCTATATCGGTATGGCGGTGGCTTGCTCGGCGGTAGCTATAGTCCATGGTGGTCGGCGTGGTGACGGCGTGCTGTCGCGATGAAGTCTGTGATGAGTGTAGCTATGGCGGCGGTGTCGGCGGCAGCGTAGCCAAGCGGTCGGCAATGGCGGTGGTGGCAGCGGCGATGATGGTCGGCCACGGCGGTGGTTCGGATGGCGGTGGTGGTGGTCGGCGGCGGTGGCAAATACTTTACACTGGCCAGTGTATTTGGAATTCTTCCAAATTGGATGAATTCCAAATACACCCAAAATGAACATTCTAATGCATTTCAAATACACTGCAAATGCATTGAAAATTGACTTTGCACCATACCAAATACTTAAAAAATTAAATTCTTTATATTTGGTTTACTTTACACTCTAAATGCAGGCAACCAAATAGCCCCTTAACCCAATTTAGTGATTTGATCCTTTGAGGTCACTTTGACTAAAACAAGAATGAATGTAAAATTGACTCCAAAATAATCAACCCATGGACTCTCAAAACACTAACTACATTCAATTGCAGCATAATTGAAACTCAATTCAATTAATTAGCTCACTAGCTCAGCTTAACTCATTTAGGCCTTAATGGGCCAAATCTAAATTAAATCAAAACTACTTGAAATTAATCATGCCTAAAATCATATAAACCCAATCAAATATGTTTAAGCTTTGATTGGGGTTCAATTTGATTAATTGATGGCCATGTTGACTCATTTGAACTCTATAGAATCAAAATTAAATTAATCTTAATCTAAGCCAAATTGGATCAATATATAGCCTTAAAATCATCATACACACATAGGTGAACATGACCTATGCCAAATTAAGACATAGTTTGACCAGCCCATTTGAACGACATTGAATAGCCACTTAGGTCCAATTTAATCGCTTAATCCACTTGACCCAAGTTGACCTAAATTAGCCTAAATGAAGAACATTAAGCTAAACTAAATTATACCAAATCCAAATCCCATCAAACTGGGCATGACTTATCCTTAGCTCCCCAAGGGTGTACCCAAGTGGGCTTGATCTTGGGTGAAAATGGTTTAGCCCACCAAAGTGAACCAATAGTTCATAAAAGACAAATTAGTAAGTCCACCCTTCCCATTGCCTTAAAAATTCACCTCAACACCTCTTGAGCTCACCCTAGCTAACTCAACCTGACCCAAGATTGGTTTGTCGAGACATTGACCCGAACAAGTCATAGCCATAAGGTGAAAAAACCGATTCACCTCCTATGGCTTGTCCTTCTTACCCTACTGCCCCTAACTTGGTTAGCCATTAGAGGACCTCCATCTCATCAGTACCTACCCATTTTGAGCTCAGGTCCCTACCCCACCACCACCCCATGGATGAACAAAGCCAAAGTAGTGGTTCACATGGGGAGCTCCACACACTTTTAATTAAAGTAGGCCTAAATCACCCAAAACACTCACCTCCTTCCCAAAGACAATTACCCAAGCTCCAAAGCTCTCTCTAGCACCAAAACCATAACCATAATTAAAGCTTCTCAAGGTTGAACACCCCAAACATCTTGATTTTAAGCCATTAAAACCACAAAATAACACCTCACACCATCCGATCTTAGACAAATTCAAACAAATCGAACCCCTCTTAATTCAAGCTTAGGAAGGCAAAGAAACACTAATCTTCACTTGTAGTGGAGCTTTAGTCTCAGGAGCAACTAGTGTGGAGGCCACAATCTCCAGCAAGGCTACACCTTTGTAAGGTGAAGCTACCTTCGGTAACAAATCCACTAGATGTTGTCTCTAGTGAGGTCACCACTCAACATAATTAGAAGACCTTAGGATCCTAATAGTTTGTGAAGAGTGTGTATGATTTGTCAGGACCTATCCATGGAAATCTCTTACAGTTCATTCATTGAACCTTTTATAATCATTTGGTGCAAAAATCTAAGCTTAGATGACTCAGATTAGGTGGTGAAAGGCAAATGGTCTCCATCTCTCACCAAAGATAGGAGATAAATCATGCATCATCCATTTACATTGATTAGAATAGATCTCATCTCACTGTAAATCATGATTTAACCCCTTAAGAATTGTGGGTTTTATCGCCATTCAATCATTGAATGTCCTGAATTTAAATAACGTTTATCATCCATGTAGGTGCTATGCAGGCTTTTTGACCTCACTTTTGGAGTGATGATTGAATCATCCTATCTTATACTTAGGAGTCTTCTAGACACTAGAATCTTCTTAGTCATAGAACACTTCTAGTGATTAAGGGAACACTAAACCTAAGCTTAGAGATTTAGGAGGTATGCCATAGATTTAGGTTATTCCTTAGTAACTAAGGAAACCTAGCTATCCCATGACCTAAACCAAACATATGCCTATCCCCTTAGCCAAATCCAATTTTAATCCAATCCAACCAAAACCCAATTGAATCCTATTTCATATCCAAGCTCCAAGCAAAAAATGACTTAAACCTAATATCATAATCCAATCCTATGGACTTAACCCAAACCTCCTTCAATCAAAACCAAACCCAATTGATTTTTCACAAAAGCACTCCAACCATTCAAATCATCATTCCAAACTCTTCCAAAACCTAAAATCAAGCCAATTGATCAAACCCATTCAATCAACCCAAGCTAGCCCATTTCAACATAAAATATCTAAATGAACCAAAATTAGATTAAACTCAAATCAATTATAATCAAAACCATCAATCAATTCTAAGTCAATTATTAAACTCAACTCAACCCAAAACCAACCAAATTGATCGATTGGGCTCACTTGACCCAAAGTGACCTAAATGACCCATTTGAACCAAACTCCAATCCAACCCAAATTGGATTAAACCAACCCATTCAAAACCTCTTGCATTGATTGTTGATCATTCTTGATTGATCAATTGCAATCAATTGGTTCAAACCAAGTCCAATTGGCCCCTTGACCTAAGTTGACCTAATTATCCTACATGAACCAAATTGAACCAAACTTCATTCTAAACTCACTTAATTGAAACCAATGATTCCTACTAACTATAAATTGATCCTTGAATATGACTTGACCATCAATAGAGCCAAACCAAGTCCAATTGGCCCTTTGACCCAAGTTGACCCAATTTGTCCAAAAAGGCTAAATTAGATCAAATCAAATCTTACATCAAATTGATTAAGACCAATGACTCAATTCCATTATGAATTGATTATTGAACATGATCAAACCCTTGGTTGAAATCAATTTGACCAAGTCAACCTAATTGACCCATGTAGCCAAAATTTACCTAAATGGTCAAATTTGTCTCAATCATTCATAAACCTAAATTGATTGAAACCTAAACCTAAAATCATCTTCAAATCATAAATTGAACATAAACCAACACCTAACCCAATCCAATTTGGTCAATTTGACAAAATTGGTCAACTTAGTCCATTTGACCCATATAAACCCAAATGAGTCAAATTCAAATCCACTCCAAATCAAATCAAACTAATTGAACCTAAACATCTCAAATCATCATTTAAACTTATTTCAACTCATAGTTTGACCTAATTTGACCAATTGGTCAACTTAACCTAATTTGAACAACATGAGTCAAATTGAGCCAAACTCAACCAAACCCACTCCAAACCAATCAAACTTGGCATGGCCCATCCTTAGGTCACCATGGGTTAGCCCAAATCAAACCTGAATTGATCTAATATCCATTGGATAAAGCTCTCCAAATGGGACAAAACCCACATTTGGGTGGTATTACATACCTTTTGTATTTGGCCCTCCTTAAGCTTGTTTTGGACCCTTGGACCACTAGATAACCTGACCAAAAGCTGGTTATGTCAACCACGATCAAGGGAGGTAACCAAGCCCAAGCATCCTCATTAGCTCACTTAGAGGAGTTGGTTCCAACTCCCTTCACTCACTCACTCAAAGAGCTCCACCTTAGCACCCCTCCAACGTCCCTAGCGACATGTGTTAGTAGGACATCTGACAAATGCAAAGCCAACCTAAGCTGTCTAAATTGAGGGGGAGGAGAGTATACTCCTACCCATTTCATTTCAACCCACATCAAAGCATTCAAAGAGCTTGAGAGTGAGGAGATGAGCTTCCTTAGTGCTTTCCCAATACCCCTTTGCCTTCGCATCACTGGTGACACCAAACCCGAGCGAAATCGAGGCTTATCTCTTCCAACCTCACCAAAACTCTAATTCCAAATTAAATTCACCCACATTCCTCAAGCTTCGGTGATCAAGAATGAATGATTCCCAATTGATTCAAGAACTAGATACCATTCCAAGACCAACTCTGGCTAGGATTTCGATGACATTTGGTCCAGAGTTACCAGGAAGTAGGCAAGGCACGTACTTATTTAATTTCATTCATATGTATATTTGTATTAGAATTTGGATAGAGCTTTACTTTACATGTATAAATAATTCAACCAAAAATATAATATTTTGCATGATTTTTATTCTTATAGATGTGTATATATTCATATGTTTTAAAAATAGCAAGCATATAGCCTGGACATCTCAGGAATACAAGGCTTTAAGTAGCCCCAAGGAAGTATTTGATTATCTGACTTCCCCGATTTAAACGATGGTATGTACCTGCTTACATCATTTACACGTGTGTGTATTTGATTAAAGAAATGGAAGTCCACTTTTCTACCAAAATATATTCATCCATAATTTTTAAGTATGCCAAAATATATTGCATGTATAGGTAAACTAAGTGTTAAATCATATGCATATTATGGGTGATAAAAAGAAATGGTGTAACATGTTCTATGTGATGGTAATTCATCCATAATAATCTTAAGATTCCTTTAATGTTGGTTAGGATTCTTTAAGATTAATGTAAACTTAGGATTATTAAAATATTTAATAAATTATTCACTAAAAGAAATTAAATCATAAAATGTGATTTTAAAAAATAACCTAAGCTAGGGATGAAGGAGGTTAAGCCTCCTTCTTCTTTTTACAACACTTAGATGCTAAGTGTATATCAAATGAAACAAAACAAAATACAAATTAAAATTTGCATACATCTAAACAACTTAAAATGAAATCATCCATCATGTTAATTTGAACAATTCCAAACTTAAAAAAATTATAAATTCAAAGCCTAGCTAAGACATACCCCACTAAGCCTAAGCACACACATTAGAATGCTAAGTCACCACTTCTAGCTTTAGGTTAGGATGGTGTATGTGATAATGATGTATTTTATTTTATGATGTAATGTTTTTGACTGGCAGTTAGGAATGTGGATCGTAGCCAGGATGTTAGGCCATTGAAAGCCTAATATTATTTTTTTGCAGGGGATTATTCTTAAGGGGCCATTGGAAATTAATATAAATATTTTACTTATAAGATGCTTGTGCCCCTAAGCATAATCCATATTAGAATAAGTGAGCTTGTTTTCCCATATGAAGGTGTTGAGTCAAATTATGATATATAATTGCTTGGGTTTGTATGTATATTTAGCTAACATCTATTTTGCAGCAGAACTATGAAGGTCGTAATTAACTATGGAGGCTTGTCTCCATAGGAAACTAAAGAACCCAGCATAAAATAAACCCTGTTTTACTTTTCCATGTAAAGTAGGGAAAAGATCTCTAGTATATTTGAAAACCCATCATGCCTTAGGAGTCCTTATTATGTGATTAGTCCATTATAGTGTGATATTTCTATCTCTCGAGATGGTACATCATACCTTAATATCATGCCCGATCACTTCAATAAGTACCCCCTAAGATCTGCATGGTGTCCACATGACCTCCAAATTAAAACACCAAATATTTTTCTAGTGACTCTGCTGGGGATTGTTCCTCTCTCCATCTTTACTAGTTAATTGTTATCTCCAAGCATCGGTAGTGGACTTATATTTTTATATAAGTCCAAGGTTATCCTTCTTTCTATTGGCACTTTGCTTATTTCATCCTTAAGCAAATGTGGCCAACATCCTTTAGGTTTTAGGACATCACACCAAGTAGGTCTTAAAACCCTATTGGGCCATCCAGTAGGTAAAAATAAAGCAATCGAAGAAAAATAATCAAACATAAATCAAGCAAAATTAAGAACCTCTTACCACTAGCTTGCAAGTAAGGTTCATCCAATATTCAATAAAATTTCAATGAAGTTCAAAGCAAAAACAAAGAAAAAACTTTTTTTCAAAATTTGAACTTTTAAACAAAATTAATGAATCCCATTTAGCATAATCAAATTTATTAAATGAGGGTTCTCTTTCAAAATCAAAATCAATCAAACAACAACAAACAAAAATAAAAATCTCTTCTTCAAAAATTTCAAAAATGTTTTCAAAAAAAATTAACCAATCCCATTTAGTATAATCAAATTTATTAAATGAGAGTTCTCATTCAAAACCAAATCAAAATCAAATAACAACAACAACAATAACAACAAAAAAACAAAAGTCTCTTCCCCAAAAATTTTTAAAATCTCTCCAAAATAATTGAGCCCCATTCAGCATAATCAAATTTATTGAATGAGGGTTCTAACTCAAAATCAAAAGACCAAAATCCAACAACAATCCAAAGCATAAAATCTCTCCTCCAAAATCACCAAATCTCTCCAACATGCAATTGAACCCCATTTAGCATTATCAAATTTGTTGAATGAGGGTTTTAGTTCAAAAATCAAAATCAATAATTCAAGTCAACAATAGAGTAAAGGCTAATTTGGTTCTCTCTTTCCAACAATACAACAAAGATACCAGCCCAGTTCCTTTCCCCTTCTTTCAGTTAGTCTTTTTTCATGTCTTTCAGCAAGCTAATCATTTCCTTTTCATATGGTGTGGATATAGCCCTGGATCAGACCATACTCACCACTGCACCTATCATCAAGTTTGGCCTTGGCTTTGAGCATTTCAAGGCCACTTGCAAGGGACCTGCCCTCACTACCGTCAACAGAGAGGGGGTGGCTGACAAGAAGCCACTCCTGCAGTTTGATCTATATTTAGATTTTGAATTCCCCTCGCTAAAGAGAAAAGCTATTGAGGTTCTCCTACCACTACCTGTCAGTTCAGTCAATTATGTTTCGTCTGCATGAGATAGTACCACCTCTATGGTTGCCCATGTTCTGAAGGGGAAGACTTCCTTAGCTTTTGAGATAGTATCCCCTCACTTTTGAGGTCAGTTCTAGTTCTCATTCGACCCCACCCACCAAAACCCAATGCCATAATAAGAACCACAAGATCAAGAGACATTACGAGCATGTGGTCAATGAGGTAGAGGAAGCCTCCCATGTTGCTGATGAGGGTTCCCCTCATGAGACCTCTCCCCTTCTGGGTGGCAGTAAATTTCACCCCCTCTTAGCTTTAGAGGGAGTGGAGGACTACCAGAAGATAGCTGCATACCCCACTTTTGCAGAGTATGAGACACTAGTTAGGGAGAGGAGGAGACCCCATATCGATCTATAGTCCGTACTTCGAAGAGTTGGGAGAGCCCACGGATGCTCAGAGTCCAGTACATTACATGACCTGAGGAGAAGATTCCAACAAGTGTTAGGGATCAAATTTACTAAGTTCGCTAGACAATCTACGGCCTTCGCTTTGATTGATTTTTTTGATCAACAAGCTGATAGAGCCAATCAGTCTGACCGTATAGTCCTTACCAATTCCACCAATTATAATAGGAGATCTCCAGTAGATAGCGGTGTCACCCCCATTACATCGCTCCACTCACCGACCACCTTCATTAGTTCTGGTCCTACCATCTGTAGTCCCCACTAAATTCCATAAGCCCCCATCTGGAGAGAGAGCTTCACCCTTGGTGATCCGATTATGGCCCAAGGACCCTACTTCATCTATTCCACTCATTGAGGTGAGGCCAAACACCCCTGCATGACCTTCCATCCCAACAGTGGTGAAGAAGTGGCATCCCAAGAGTGTCGTGGCCGCTCCACCACCACAGTAGTTGGAGGAGGAGAAGGGACGGGATACTGAGGTGACCCCATGAAAATTGAGTCAATCAGAGTACTCCACTGTCGGGGTATTGACATATCATCACTATTCATATCACTACTATGCTCACCCAGATGACTAATCTTTAGATGATAGGACTATCACGGTGAGGATAGTGGGTTGATCTCAACCGGGAGGGAGGGTAGGGTAGACTTTGACTCTGATAAGGATGGCATGCTAGATGACTTAGCAGAAGTCCATATGATTGATACTTGAGGATCCCTGCGTAGGGAGCAGCCTAGCTAGGAAGGCATTGTAGTTGAGGAGGGTGAGCACCAGACTTAACTCAATGCCTCCTACAATAAATCAAACAAAAAGATGATTAGATTGATAGGATGAAGAGAAGGTAGAGGAATTGATGGCAGTGATCCTAGCCTTGTAGAAGCAAGTCCCAGTTTCACAACCTTCCCCCATGAAGGCCGATCAGCCTAAGCTAGTTCATACCTTAGATCATCCCAGGTGCACTCCCATGGATGATGCTGCCAGTAGCTTGCATAAGAAGGTCACCGATAGAACCTTCATGCAAGAAAAGGACATAAAGCAAATAGTAGAGCAGCAAGTGAAGGAAGCATTGGTGCAAGCCCGGGGGGAGCTCATCTGCTCTAAAGGGTAGACCTACCTAGAGGAACTTGATGTAGTTCAATACCCCAAGGGTTTTATGCCACCATCCTTCAAAAGTTTTGATAGTAGTGGGAACCCAAGGCAATACATAGCATATTTTTGGAGAAGCTATAGGTATACTCGATGAACAAGTAGAACTTATAGTGGTAGTTGATAAGGGGAAGCAGCCAGCGAGACCTCAGTTTGTAAGGCCCAAATTTCAGCACCCTATGCTACCGCTTCTTCTTCACTCTACGCCGGCCACCACCACCACCACCACCACAACAGCCTAATCAGCAACGGTACCAATATCCACCACCAGGTAGTTACTTTCCACCTATGATTGTCGATAAACTCAACAAACCATACTCATTCAAGAGGGAGGTAGTTAGGAAGATCTTCAAGAACCTTTTTAAGAAGCTTAATTTTTAGCTACCCAAGCCTAGAAAGCTAGAGGAAGTGGGTAGGAGTGATGATCCTAACTACTGCCCCTACCATCGTATGTGATGCCATGTCTTAGAGGATTGCTTTATTTTCAAGGATTGGCTTGTGTGTAGCTATAAGTCAATAGTTATAGTCATCCCTAAGAAAAACTTAGCAGAACAACCATCTGGTTCCATCAAAGTAATCCTTGGGGATGCTTCGTTCTCTTAAGATAAAAGAAGTTTGGGATATTTCCTTATCCCTATTTATAAAATCAAGAAACTTTCTCTACAGGTGCCTAACTCAGCTAAAACCTCCAACATCAAGGAAGATTTGCTAGTTTTGAAGGACAACTCAGGGAGGATGGAAGCCCAACAGCAGCAATAGCCTTCTCTTGCTCGGGATAGATCCGTAACGCAACCACCATCCAAGTCCAGCACTCCTTCCACCGTTGCAGCTACTACCACCTCCACTAGCTCCTCCACCTCTAGTAGGAGCATTATATCAGTGGATGAGGGCACCAAATCTCTCATTTCCTTTACTTTATTTAATTTATATCATGTACCTCAAATAAAATTAAAGAAATCAATGAAGAAAACTAATTCCACTTATATCTTTTTTTGGTTGATTATCTCAATAATTTCATTCTAATTCAAAGCTCTTCAAGTCAAAGCAATAATAACTCAAATAATTTTGATCATTCCCAATTTGATTTAGGAATAGATTTTCTTTTTTTGAATCATCGGGTTCACCTCTTGAGATTGACTTGAAGTCATCCAACTCGATGATCCTTTAGGAGAAGATGTAGGTATACCTGATGAGCATGTAGAACTTTCCACATATTCATCATTTCAAGAAGTCACTGAAGTCAACCTTCGTGTGGCAAAGTTCTACATCTTAGGGTAGCACCTCAAGATAAGAGAAAATAAGTCATTAGTTCTAGTGAGCAGATAGCCCCTCCACAAGATGCTCCACCTATGGATATGCTTATGGAGATCCAGCCTGAAGTTGACAACAACATCATAGCACATCTTAAAAAGTTATTAGCTAAGTTAAACATATATGATACCCTTGTCTTATCCAAAGAGATGAGGGAATCATTAATCAAAGCTTTGCTTGATCTAGAAATATGCTTAGCTCAGTTGACTGCTACTAGAGAGGAAGCATGCTACTTAAAGGAGATCAAAGTTACATTCACTGATGAAGACCTACTTTTAGGAACGATCGAGCACAACCATTTCTACATTACAGTGGATGTTGGTAGATTCAGGCTATCTAGAGTTCTAGTTGATCCAAGTTTCATCGGTTAACACTATGAGTCTAAGAACCCTTTCTACTTGAGGATCGACATCTCTAAACTCCAAACAAATAGGATTATGTTGAAAGGATTCAATAAAATTGAGAGGGCCTTAGCCTCTATACTATTGCCTTTAGAGATTCATGATTGGAAGACTAAAGCTAGGTTTCACATAATAGACTCAGATACATCTTTCAATGCTTATCTTGGGAGACCATGGATATATGAAAATAATATGGTTCCATCCTCTTTAAATTAGTGCATCAAGTTCTTAAGGGGTGGAATTGAGTATTGTGTCAAAGGAGATCTCAAACCTTTTGCAATTCATGAGGTTTGGATATATGAAGATGTGGCCTACTATCTCCCTAAGAAACAAAATTTCTTCTCTTGTGAACTTAGCCAAAATGAAAAAGAAAATGAAAAGAAAGAAAGAAAAGAAAAAGAAAAAAAAGAGATTGAAAAATTATAGAAAAGAGAACTAGGAAGAAGACCTTAGGGAGAAAGTGGAGCCCAAGATTAGATTATACCCACAGTTTGTCACTCCATTTGAATAAGTGGGGAGGATTACCTGATCTCCACCAAGATGAGGAAGAGCAAGTCTAGAGGGAGTGCTTGAGGTGGAAGGCCACCATACTTACCACTCACCAGGAGATTCATCCCAGCTTCCAGGAGTACACTTGCTACCTACATAGACTTAGAATCTAGTTCAGAGGATGAGTCTTATGTAGTTAGCACATCGGCCAGCTCTTCTCAATAGTAGTTCCCATTGGAGGTGACACTCAAGCTAGATAGTGATGAAGACTGGGTTTCCAAGCAAAGCATAAGTGTATCATAAGTCCTTATTATTTGAAACTATTAGACATCAACCTAGCTTTAATCCCACTTTCCTCACAAAAAGTTGAGGTTTTTTAGTTAAGGAAGCCCCAAAATATGTTCAACCATAAAGATTCAAGGTTCTATCCTTGAGCATCATTCTCAAGTCAAGAAGTGGATATATAACTTAAGGATGATTCATATAAAGAATTAATAGAATTACTTTTTGATTGGTACTCGCCTTGTGTTCATAACTTAACAAAGAGAGCTTTAATTCCACATACATGTCCTAAGCACAGGTTATAATACTTCAAAAGGTTATGGAACAACAAATGTAAAAGCTCTCAATCAAGACCAAGACTAGGCTTCGATAGAGTGGGCCCAGTCGACAATGATGATTACTGCTTGGTCATCACCATTTGGAATCTGATAGGTTCTTATCAAACCACACTAAATCATATGAGAAGGTGTGCTTAAAAACTTAGATGATCCATATGATTTCCAAGTCAAAGATGCACCATCAAAATTTGAAGAAGAAATCAAATCAACCATCGATGAACTCAAAGAAATCAGCCTGGGAACTGAAGACAATCCACATCTTATGTACATCAATTCCTTATTGAATGAAATTGAAACCAATGGCTTAGTTAGGCTACTCACTGATTTTAAGGACTTGTTTGCATGGAGTTATGAAGAAATGCCTGGATTGACTCTAACGTAGCACTTTATAAGCTAGCAATACAAACTGATGCTAACCTAGTCAAGCAAGCTCTTAGGCGCATCCGATTAGACATTGAAGAACAGGTCATTTCTGAAGTCAAGAAATTGATCGATGTTGGTTCTATTAGGGAGGAAAATTATCTCACCTAGTTGGCTAGTGTCATCCCAATTAAGAAGAAGAATGGCCAAATTCATATATGCATTGATTTTAGGGATCTTAATAAGGCATGTCTAAACGACAAATTTTTACTACCAATACCAAAATTGATGGTGGATATTGCCTCATCTCATGCCATCTTCTCTTTCATGGATGGTTCATCTGGATATAATTAAATAAAGATGGCACCAGAAGATGAAAGGAACACTGCTTTTAGAACCCGATCGAAATCTATTGCTATAAGATCATGCCTTTTGATCTGAAAAATACCGGTGCCACATACCAGCGGGCCATGACCCAAATTTTTGATGAACTCATTCATCACCAAGTTGAATGCTACGTTGATGATCTCATGGTCAAAAGCAAAGAAAAGGAAGACCATCTCTCTGACTTGAGAGAAATTTTCTAATAGTTAAAATAATATAACCTCAAAATGAGCCTCTGAAGTGTGCATTTCATAGAGCTTCAAGAAGTTTCTTGGGTTTGTTGTCTGATACCGTGGAATTGAAATCAACTCGAAGAAGAATAAAGAGATAATAGAAATGCCACCCCTAAAACTCAGGTCATTCCAAGGGAGGTTGGCATATCTAAGATACTTTATATCCATCCTATCAAGCAGATGTCAACCATTCTCAACACTGGTCAAGAAGGGCTCCAAGTTCAAGCGAGATGATTAGTGACAGCATGCCTTCAAGAACATCAAGCAGTACCTCATGATGTTTTCCTAACCGCCCCAATCTTGAGCAAGCCTCTCATACTCTATATTGTTGCATTAGATGACTCCATTGGCACTTGTTGACCTCACTTTTGGAGTGAGGATTCAATCTTCACATCATATATTTAGGGGTCTTCTAGACACTAATAGCTCCTTAGTTATAAGACACTTCAAGCACATGTAACCTAAACTTAGAGACTTTGAAGGGTTAATCATAGGATTAGGGTATGCCATAAGATTAGGGAAACTTACCTAGCCTATAGCCTAACAAAATCCATACTTACCTTCTTAAGCCAAACCAAACCCCAAACTCAATTCATTCCAAATCTAAATCAAATTCATAATTTAAATTCAAATCAACTAAATCAAACCAAAATTCAAAATCAATCCTTCCTAAGCCACATGATTGAATCCCATGAACTTAGGAAAATTTCCTTCAATCTAAATCAAACTAAATTAATTTTCTCATGAATCAATTATTTCCCCAATCATCATCCCAAATATAAAAGAAATCTATAATCAAATCACCTAAGACAAAATCAATTCAATCAAACCTAACCAAACCCATTTGACTTGAAATACCCAAATGAGCCAAAATCATTTCAACTCAAATCAATTGCAATCAAAGCAATAAATCAATTCTAAATCCATATATAAACTCAACTTAACTCAATTCAGGCCAAAATCGATTCAACTAGCCCAATTGGTCACTTGACCCAAAGTGACCAATTTGACATATTCGAATCAAATTCTAATCCTACCAAAATTATTGAACCAAACCTACCAAAACCTCATATGATGATTGTTGATCATCCTTGATTGATCAATTGCCATCAATTGGGTCAAACTAAGTCAACTTGGTCATTTGACCAAGACAACCCACTAAACTACATAAATCAAACTAGCCAAATCTCAACCCAAGCCAAATTAATTGAAACCTTTAATTCACACCAACCTAAAATTAATCCTTGAATATGACTTGATCATCAATTGAGCCAAACCTAACCCAATTGGCCCTTTGACCCAAGTTGACCCAATTTGACCTAAAAGACTAAATTGGGTCAAATTAAGATTTAACCCAAATTGATTACAACTAATGGCTCAAGTTTATTCCAAATTGATCACTGAACATGATTGAAGCCATAATTGAACCTAATTGACCCATTTAGCCTAAATTGACCTAAATGGTCAATTTGGGCTAAATCATTTCCAAATCCAAATTAAGTCAAACCAAAGCCTACAATCATCTTCAATTGATCAATCAAACCTAAATCAACCTCTAAGAGTTGTAATTTGGCCAAATTGGTCAACTTGACCCATTTGATCCATATGAACTCAAATGATCCAAACCCAAATCCAAGCCAATTAAACCAAAACATTACAAATACTTATTTGAACTTGACTCAACCCTTGGTTTGACCCAATCTGACCAGATGGTCAACTTGACCCAACCTAGCCCAATTTGAGCTACATGAGTCAAATTGAGCCAAACCCACTCAAACCAAGCCCAAACCTAATGGAATTTGGCTTGACCCATCCTTGGCTCCCCTTGGGTCAGCCCAAAACCAACTTAACCCAATTGGACTTGATTTGAACTATTCCATTAGATAAACCCCTCCACATGGAATCAAACCCACTTTTGGGTAGTCAACTCTACCTCTTTGCATTTGGCAGCCACCCCATACCTAAAATAGGACCCTACCTAATTGGATAACCCAACCCACATGGGCTAGGTCAGCCATGGACCAAGGGGAGGTGAGTTAACTCAACTCCTCTCATTGATCAAACCTATGATGATGGAGACTGCCTTGAGCCACCAACCATAGCACTTGGCTAGCCAAACCAAGCCACCTCAGCCTAGTGTTGTCCCCTCCAGCCACTACGGTGGTCAAATGGTCAAAAATATGGGATCCAATCTGAACCATTTGATCCAAGGAAGGGAGGGATATACCCCCATTTCAATTCAAATCACACACACACACCCTCAGTGAGCTTCCAAGGGCCATTTCAAAATTCCTAGAGCACTCTCCAAGCCTCCCAAGCCTTCCCGTCACCAGAATCCATCAACCCAAAATAGGGCAAGGCACCCCTCCATCCAACTCCACCAATACTCAACTCGTTCAAATTAACTTCACCCACACGTTCACCAAACTCTAGTGAGGTGAAACAAATCTTCTCCAAGCCCTCGACCACTGGAAGTACCTATTCAATCAATGTCAGCTTGCAAAGCGATGGTGCTTAGTCCATAGAAAACGATGAGGAGACATCACACGTTGCTCAATGAGGCCTCACCTCATCCAGGCGAAGCTACCTCAAGCATTGTGCCGGTCTTGAGCTCTGGTGAGGTATATTCCTTTAAACTATGCATTTGGAAAAAATTCTAGGCCTTTTTCAAGTAAATGTTAATGTCATGCGAATCTAATCAATAGATCCTTGGGATCCTCCTTGTTAAGGTTTGGGATGAATCCGAGCCAATCTGAGCTCCGATGAGCTCAAATTGGGCGGCGGAAGATAGACGGTGTCCATCTCCCATTGCTTGGAAAATAATAGATCACCTGTTGTCCATTCCGCATGATTGAAATAGATGGTTGTGATTTATCTGCTACATTTGATCTGATTTAATCCTTAAGGACTGGAGGTTTAATCTCCACCATCCGATCTAAGATCCACAAACCATCTATCCAACCGTCGTGACTTGGATGCATTTAAGTAACATATCCCACATCATATGTGGGAAGCATGCCACATTAGCTCCATGTGGCGTCGATAGGATTAGGCTTAATTAGGCTTAATCAATGAGTCTTAATCATTGAAACTTTAAAATCATAACTAATTATAGAAAAATAAAAAAAATATAAACAAATACTCATTTTAAAAGTAATTAGGAGGATAATTAATTAAAAATAATTCTAATTAATTTTGAATAGTAATTAAGGCTTAATTTAAATTTAAATGTAAATTTAATTAGCTTAATTAATCCCTAATTACTTGGGAAATTAATTCCAAACTTTTCTTGTTGATTTAATGGGATGAGCTCTGCCTCCCATGATTTTTTTAGAATTTATTGCTTGGTTAATTAGGGAAATTGATCATTTGAACCCTAGTTATTCCTTTAATCAATTTAATAATTAATTAGCACTCTAAATAGAAATTAATTAATTAAGCTCATTAATCACTATTTAATAGTGAATGGATGAGAGAGTGAGACTACAGCCTCTTTCCTAGTCTCTTTTCCTAAGTCTATTTATTTCAAGGGATTAATTAATATGAAAACTAATTAGGTGTTTAATTGATTAATTAAATGACCAAATTAATTCAAATTAAAATATAAATCACATCAAATAATTAATAATGAAATTAATGGTTCCTCTTTATGTGTTTAATAACATAAAGACTTTTAAGGAAATCATGATTAGACAATAAGTGTGGGAAAATCATAAGAGTACTTAATTTGATTCTTTAACTTAATTAACCTTTAATTATGAGCCATTTGCATTAGGCCCTTTAGGAGCATTGCAATTTTATTTTCTCACATGTTCATGTCATTTGTGGCTCATAGTTAAATGGTTAATCAAATTAAAGAAGCATAAATAAGGGTAATTAATTGATTTAATTAGTGATCCAACTTAATTAATTCATAAAATCCATTTATTTACATTTCCTTAAATTATATAAAATTATAAACATGGGAATGAAATTAAAACAACACATGACAGTTGCTCATCTTTAAATCAACTCAAATCCAAAATCAAAATTAATAATAAGCTTTGGTTATCTTTAAACACTTTTATTTGATGTGATTGTCCTTAGGAATTAATTTAGTTGAATAAACTATGTGTTTATATTTAGCTATTCCTTTCCAATCACTTCTAAATGTTGTATGTCATATGAATCCATGCATTCATGTTTTCAAATTTAAGTGAATCAAAGGAAGGTTATTCATGAAAGCTTGTATGCGTTGACTTAATCTAATTATATGTGTGGCTATTATCACTATTAAATCAAAATTATTTTCCAAACTTTTTTATTTATTTATAATGTGGAGTGATGATAGTTATGAATACATATAGGATTTGCATGTGCTTATAGCTTAAATATGTGAAATGAAGCTCTCTTTCCTATGTTTAGATAAGGATTTACATAGATTTAAATGTTAATAAGTATATAGTCTAAACATCTTAGGAATACGAGGCTTGAAGTAGCCTCAAAGTGGTCATTTAATTACCTCACTTTCTGGTTTAACAATGACACATATTTATTTAATTTCATTTCTATGTAGTTTTACATTAGAATTTTTATATAGATTTAATTCATATACATAAATAATTCAACTAAATAAAAATATAATTTTGCATGATTTTTTGTTCTTATAGTTACTTATATGTTCTTATGTATTTAAGATAGCAAGTGTTTAGTCTAGACATCCCAAGAATACGAGGCTTTAAGTAGCCCCAAGGAGGTCATTTGATTACCTCACTTCCCTGGTCTAACAATGGCATGTACTTGCTTACATCTTTTATACATTTGCATGTGTAGTTGATTAGAGAATGGTAATCCCTTTTATACTAAAAATACATGCATCCATGATAATCTAAGTCATAAAAATACATTATATATAAATTAGTGCTCTCTTTCCTATGTTTATATATGGATTTACATAGATTTGAATAATAATGGATATATAGTCTGGACATCCCGAGAATACGAGGCTTTAAGTAGCCTTAAGGAGATCATTTGATTACCTCACTTCTCTAGTTTAATAATACGCATACTCATTTAATTTCATTCCTATGTATATTTGTATTAGAATTTGGATAGAGCTTTAATTTACATGTATAAATAATTGAATCAAGTAAAATATAACTTTCAAACATATGCATCCATCATCATTTAAGAATGCCAAAATATATTGCATGTATATATATGCTAAGTGTTAAAGTCATATGCATGTTATGTGATGAAAACAAATGATTTGATATATGCCATGTGATAGTAATTCAACCATATTAATCTTAAGATGCCTTTCATATTGGATATAATTATTTAAGGTTCACCTAAACTTAGGATTAATAAAAATATATAATAAGTCATTCACTAAAGAGAATTAAGTCATCAAAATATACTTTAGAAAGTGGCTTAAGGTAGGATGAAAGAGGATAATCCTCTTTCCTCTCTCTATAACACTTAGATGTTAAGTGTAAATCAAATGAAACTAAATAAAACATAAGTTAAAATTTATAAATCAATTAAACAACTTGAAATGAAACTAACTTTTATGTTGGATTAAATCCTTTCACACTTAGAAAATCATAACCCAAATGCTTAGTAAGATGCACCACACAAAACCTTAGCATATTAGAACTAAGTCACCACTTCTAATCCTAAGTTAGGATGGTTTATGTGTGATATATATTTTGTTTTGTGATGTAATATTTTAGACTAAATGTTAAGGTGTATATTTTATAGACTAGATGGTAGGCTGCTCTTAGCCTAATTGAGTCTTCTAGATTATGCTTGAGGGGTTGCTTAAAATAAATATAAATGCTCTCTTTGTAGGTTGCTTAAACCCTTAAGCACAATCCAAATTAGGACAGGTGGGCTTGGCTACCTATGTGCAGGGTGCTAAGTCAAAATTACTTAGATAATTGCTTGGGGATTGTACATGTTTATTTAGCTAACCTCTATTTTACAGGTGTAGTTAGATATACTTTTCCAATATGAATTAGGATTAGTGCTATGGGGAATTAAGATAAGTAATGGCTAGAAGGCTTAGTCTTGGGATGCCCTATGATGCCTTTGGTCACAATCAAACTAAAAGAAAGAAGAGAAGGAAGATAGAAGAATGAAGAATAAGGACCCCCATAGCAAGTATTCATTCAAATTATAAATATTATTTCATATTTCAGGTTATATAAAGGTAGAGCTTGGCTACCCACCTTTTCTCTTTTTGGGGTGTATGGAGAACCAACCTGACCTCTTATATGGTTAGTTTTAGATTGATGATTTGTTTAGATAGTGTATTAAAAATGGCATTTTTTTTTAGCTTCTTAATGATTGATACTTTAATGTGTGGCGATATGGTAGGAAATTAGGGTAAAATAATTTTTTACCCAACTAATCACTCATTATTAAGCTTTAAAATAACTCATAACCTCATCATAAAGCTTAGGCTTTAAACAAGATAATTAAATGATTTAGCAACCCTTAGATGAATGTTATGTGTCTCACTTCATGCATAACATCTTCATCACTCTTGTAAAATGAGGCCTCTGCCCTTACACAATAGGGACCACTTGACCCACGAGAACAACCCCTAACAACAGAGTTTCACCCTCTCTTTGTCTTTTGATTTAGCTAATAATATATTTCATCATGCATTTAGGCATAAAGAAATCCTAAAGCCTTTGCCTAAAATATTGAATCCAAAAATGAAATAAAATTTAATAAGATTTTTGCACTTGTAGATTAAGTCATATGCTCATACCACTCATGCTCTAGTCTCTTAGGGAGTGGATTTAGGACTTTAATCTCTTTCAAATTAAATAACAATCATAACCATCTTGCAAATTCATAAGACCATACTACATTAATTTAAAGCATATGAGGTGTTGGTGCCACTCAGGCGGTATAAGTCTAGAATTGGGTTTACTCTCTTATAGAGATAAACCCTTATGTCCACTTCGCTTAGATTTAGGTCATGCTTTAGCTCATACTAAAGCTCCCTAGATTTAGAAACCAAGGTTATTGTTTCTTTAGGCTACAAGCATAAATCTTCACCTCTTAGGCATTTCCACAATCTTGTGTTAGCAGATTATAAGCCCTAGCAATCTAATAAAAATTCAACTCAAATAAATAAAATCTCTTCATTTTTGAATATATAAAGCCCAATCATAAGATATATTGGAATACTCACTAGCCTCCTAGTATCATGAGCATTTCCTACTTTCTTCCTTTGGATTCCAAAATATGTCTTTTACTTGGTCTCTCCCACTCGATTTTCCAAACATAACCAATCCTTTGATAGTCTAAAAGTCCTTGGAAATAATAATTGTCTACTTTAATAGAGAATATTCTTAGAAAATCTCATTCCCTGGGATGTAATTAACTATGAGGATTGCCTCCATAGGGAACTTAAGAACCTGGCATAATATAAACCTTATTTTATTTGTCCATGTAAAGTAGGGTAAAAATTTCTGGTATATTCAAAGACCCATCATGCCTTAAGAGTCTTTATTAGGTGATTAGGTTCATTGTAGGGTTATGTCACTATCTTTTGAGATAGTACATCATACATCAATGTCACACCCGATCACTTCAATAAGTACCCGCTATGATCTACGTGGTGTCCACCACACATCTAAAAAATAAGCACCACAGTGCTTTATTGGCCCAATCCAACGACAAAGGGAAGGAGAACACACTCTACTATCTCAGCCATTGTCTAATACCGCTAAAGCAAACTATCCACCCATTGAGAAGCATTGCCTAGCTTTAATCTTTGCATCCCAAAGGCTATGGCATTATATGCTTTCTCAAAAAGTAAACTTGATTTCCAAAATAAATTCGTTGTAATATCTCATGACATGGTTGACACTATCCATATGGTTGGCATGATGGTCCATGATTCAATCACAGTTTGATATCACTTTCATACCCCTCCATGCGGTGAAAGGATAAGTACTCATGGTTTTCTTAGCAGCACACCCACTTCCTGCTAATTCTCCGCTCAGTGATGACCTCCTCGATGTGAACTTAGGAGATACCAGCATTCACCACTAGGAGATATACTTTGATGGTACAACTTCCTCTCAAAGAGGAAAATAACCACAATATACTTTTCGAGGAAAGGTTAGAGTAGGAATAATTCTTCTAATGCGGTGATATGATGAGATTCTCATATCATCTATCGATCATTGCACCAACAACGAAGCCAAATATGAGGCTTTGATTGTCGATCTTGAGTTAGTCGTTTCTTTGCTAGGCACCCAGAACATCAACATCTTCATGGATTCTCAACTAGTGGTCAACCAGATCAGGTCCTATAAGGTCCTCAAGCCCAAACTTCATCACTATCATAAGTACACCATAGAGTTGCTAGCCCAAATTCCATAAGTTACCATCTACAAGATCCCTCAAGAAGAAATTTCCATACCAGATTCCTTAGCCAAGCTCACTAAGGAGTTCGCATGTCGGAAGATGAGTCCATATCAGTAGAGGTCCACAGTAGGTAAGTCCTTCTACTCATTGATATTGAACTCATTAACAAATACTCTCTTGAAGGTGAGGTTGTCGTTGTTAAAAGAACAAAAAATTAGATTGGAGGAAACCCTTCTTTAATTATCTAAACAAAGGAAAACTACCTCAAGAGAAGTCCCAAGCACATCAAGTGAAGCAAAGGGCACTTTCCTACACCCTCGTGGATGGTGTCTTATACCAAAGGTCCTTCGATCATAAGTGGTTATGTTGTTTAGACAAGCATGAAGCCCATAAGATTGTGATCAAGTTCACTCAGGGTTATGTGTAGCTCATCAATCTGATTCCAAGATGAAAGCCAAAATCAAGAGACTTATTGGCCGATGATGATCACTGATTGCATAGACATCCAAGCAATGCTACCAATGCCAAATACATAGAGTGGTCTACACCAACCACCTAACATTAGCCTCATGACCATTCGAGTGTTAGGGTACTGACTTAGTGGGTCCGATTGATCTTTTTCATTTAAGGGTCACCAGTTCATCCTTGCTACTATAGACTACTTTTCCAAGTGGGTGGAAGTGATTCCTCTCAGGGAAGTCAAAGCTCAACATGTGCTCCAATTTTTTAGGAATCATATCATATACGATTTGGGGTACCTCATCGAATCATATCCGATAATGGTACTACATTCAAGAGCACCAAAATCAATAGCTTTGCCCAAAGATACAACATAGATTGGAGATACTCGATCATCTACTACCCATAGGCGAACAGTTTAGCAGAAGCCTTCAATAAAACTCTCATTCAAATACTCAAGAAGATGCTCGATGAAAATAAGCAATAGTGGCATGAGTAGTTAATTGAAGCTTTGTGGGCCTACCGTACCACCTATAGAACTCCAACTCAATCTACCCCCTCTCCTTAGTGTATGAGTCCAAAGCTGTTCTACCATTAGAAGCCCAACTCCCATCACTAAGGATAGTTATGGGTAACAGAATCACAACTGAACAGAATGCCAAGCTACAATTAGAAGAGCTCAAAGGTTTGGAGAAGAAATGCTTATGATTGTGCTAGAACCTCAAGTTGTACAAAGCAAAAATGATTCAAGCTCACAAGTTGGTCCCTCCAAGAGCTTTTCAAGTAAGAGAGCTTATTTTAGCTCTAAAGAGACCAATTGTTGCTCGTCGCAAGGTGGGAGGCAAGTTTGAACCCACTTGGGAAGGCCCTTTTGTCATAGAAAAGGCTTACCAAGGTGGATCATGCCAAGTCATCAACCATAAAGGAGAACACTCGATGCTTCTAATCAACGAGCTTTACTTTAAGAAATATTATCCATAAAATAATATTTAAAAATAATTTTCTTCAATAAAATTTTATTTTCAATCAAAGATCTCTTCAAATTGAGAACTTTCCACTTGGGAACTTGCATGGTGTGTTTAGGAAAGTGTAAGAGAACTAGAGTGCATCATATCCCACATTAGCACAATACAAACATAAAATTACACACAAACACAAATCCAATTATTTTAGGCTACCTTGAGTTGAGATAAGTCCCCCAACAGCTCTCGCTCAATAGCAGCTCTAGGTCGGGTTTGATCCACTACCTAGCTAGTGTATTTCCCCGGTGGTCTTCCTATTTAGGAGGATGTGAGATCCCATCCTTTCTTCCTAACTCAACCACTACAAATCAATGAGCACCTTGTTCATGTGGTATGCCTTATAACATGCCCAACAAGCTACCTTGATGTTGGCTTTGTTTAGGAAGATGTGAGTCCCTGAGCTTTCTTCTTGAACTATCCATCATGCACTAACTAGGTCTGAGTTTATATTTGAGGATTAGGGTAAGACCCCCAGTGGCTCCTCTTCCTCCTGACTACTTTAAGCTTAGGTTCAATCTTTCTTTGTGACTCCCCACTTGGTAATCTCTCTAGTAGGTAGTTATCTAGCTAGTCCAAATGATCAATTCCACTTAGGAAGATGTGAGTCTCCAATGCTTTCTTCCTAAATTGATCATTGTAAATCAATGGACACCTTAAGTTGGCTGGTGTTTTCCTTGTTGGCGGTTACCCACCTAGTGGATAACACCGCTCAGGCAAATGTGAGTCCTCGCGCTTTCTCCCTGAGCCGGGTATTGTATACCTATAGGCCATATATTGCAAGGATTAGGATAAGACTCCCAGACACCTTCCTTGTGGGCATTCTATTTGGATTATATCTTCATGGCCCCATCTAGACACTACCCAGGCTACTACTATATTGGATAGTTCCCCTTTCCTAGTAACCACCTTTATGGTTGGAAGTCTATCAGATGTTCTATCCCTTGGGCCAAGAATCTAAGATAGGCCCCCGCTCCTTCTTAGTGTGGTCCCAAACCAACAAGTTTCACATTAATCAAATAAATAAATAAAATCTCTTATGGATTAAGATAAGACCCCCAGAGACACCTCTTCCCAAATAGGCGTCCTATCTTTTGGGCAGTGTCAGCAAAACTCTTTATAGGAATCGCTTTGACTACTATTGAGTTGAGATAAGACCCCTAGTGACACTCACTCGGTAGTCACCCTAGGTTGGGTTTGACTTATTGTTTCATCAATGGGTCACCCCAATAGTTTATTTTACTTTGGAAGATGTGAGTTCTCAAGCTTTCTTCTTAGTATAGTCATTGCAAACCAACGGACAACCTTTAGGTCATTAGACTACCCCTTTAGATTGGTAAATCTAATGTAGGTCCAGGCTCGTGTAGCCCCTCCTTAGTGCGGTCAATCACAAACCAACTATATTAAAATTAATCAATACCAAAAAAATCAAATTAATCAAAAAAAATTAAAACAAACAAACAAACTCAATCAAATCTCAACTCCCAATGGAGTCAAATCCAAACCAAATTTAAAATAAATCAATCAAACATCAAATCAATCAACTAAGTCAATAATTAAATCAACAAAACCAAATCAAATAAATTCATCCAAATTTGTATCCCTAGTGGATCCCCCTCCAAATCAATCAACCAAATTAAAACCAAATCAATCAATAAATCAAATCAAAATAAAATTCAATCAAAATTAATAACCTTTATGGATTCTATCCAAATCCAATCACAACCTTAATCTCTAATGAATTCCATTCTAACTCATTCAAACTCATATCCCCAGTGGACCACTCTTCCATAAATTAAATTAAAATCAACCAAACTAAATCAAATCTATCCCCTTGCGGATTCCAATTAAACAAACAAACTCAATCTAACCTCAATCCCCCCAGCAGATCTTCCCCCTTATGCCATTGGCATAAATCAATCTATAATTTAATCAATTCATATGCTCATCCCTAGTGGATCTCTCTTCGTTCCCTTAGTACAAAGCTAATTCTTAACCAATCTAAACCAAATCGATTCCTCTCTCCTCATGCCATTGGCATGAAGCGAATTGCATCCAGTTATGATTCATGATGCCATTTACCTCTATGTTTAAGTATGGATAGCCAACCTTGGTGTTTGTAATCTTTCATGATTGTTGTTGATCACCTTGGTCAACGCCAATACATGTGGTGTGCCTTGTCAGTTACACCACAGCTATTGAGGATCCTTTTGTTAACCTTACTTTTGGAGTGAGGATTGAATCATCCTATCTTAGATGTAGGAGTCTTCTAGACACTAGAATCTTCTTAGTCATAGGACACTTCTAGTGATTAAGGGAACACTAAACCTAAGCCTAGAGACTTAGGAGGTATGCCATAGATTTAGATTATGCCTTGGTAAATAAAGAAACCTAGTTATTCCATGGCCTAAACCAAACCTATGCATATCCCATTAGCCGAATCCAATTTTAAACCAAGCCAACCAAAACTCAATTGAATTTTATTTTATATCCAAGCTCCAAACCAAAATGACTTAAACCTAATCCCATAATCCAATCCTATGGACTAACCCAAACCTCCATCAATTAAAACCATACCTAATTGATTTTTCACAAAAGCACTCCAACCATTCAAATTATCATTCCAAACTCTTCCAAAACCTACAGTCAAGCCAATTGATCAAACCTATTCAATTAGCCCAAGCTAACCCATTTGAACTCAAAATATCCAAATGAACCAAAATCCAATTAAACCCAAATCAATTGCAATCAAAACCATCAATCAATCCTTAATCATTTATCAAACTCAACTAAACCCAATTCAACCCAAAACTAACCAAATTGACCTATTGGGCTCACTAGACCCAAAGTGACCTAAAAGACCCATTTGAATCAAACTCCAACCCAACCCAAATTGGATTGAACCAACCCATTCAAAACATCTTACATTGATTATTAATCATCTTGATTGATTAATTGCAATCAATTGAGTCAAACCAAGTCCAATTGGCCCCTTGACCCAAGTTGACCCAATTAGCCTACATGAACCAATTTGAACCAAACTTCATTCCAAACTCAATTAATTGAAACCAATGATTCCTGCTAACTCTAAATTAATCCTTGAATATGACTTGATCATCAATTGAACCAAACCAAGTCCAATTAGCACTTTGACCCAAGTTGACCCAATTTAACCTAAAAGACCAAATTGGACCAAATCAAATCCTACATAAAATTGATTGAAACCAATAACTCAAGTCCATCAGTGAATTGATTATTGAACATGATCAAACCCTTGGTTGAACCCAATTTGACCATATCAACTCAATTGACCCATTTAGCCCAAATTGACCTAAATGGTCAAATTTGTCTAAATCATTCCTAAACCCAAATTGATTGAAATCAAAACCTACAATCATCTTCAAATCATCAATTGAACCTAAACTAACACCTAACCTAAACCAATTTGGTCTATTTGACAAAATTGGTTACCTTAGTCTATTTGCATATGAACCCAAATGAATCAAATTCAAATTCACTCCAAATCAAATCAAACCAATTGAACCTAAACATCTCAAACCATCATTTGAACTTGTCTCAACTCATGGTTTGACCTAATTTGACCAATTGGTCAACAACCCAATTTGACCAACATGGGTCAAATTGAGCCAAACCCAAACTCACTCCAAACCTAATCAAACTTGGCATGACCCATCCTTAGGTCACCATGGGTCAGCCCAAATCTAACCCAACCCATTTCAAACTTGAATTACCCTAATATCCATTGGATAAAGCTCTCTAAATTAAACAAAACCCACATTTGGGTGGTATTACATACCCTTTTGTATTTGGCAGCCTCCTTAAGCTTATTTTGGACCCTTGGACCACTAGCTAACCTGACCAAAAGTTGGTTAGGTAAACCATATCAAGGGAGGTAACCAAACCCAAGCATCCTCATTGGCTCACTTAGGGGAGTTGGTTCCACCTCAGCCATGGAAGACCACATCCCTTCACTCCCCCACTCAAAGAGCTCCACCTTAGCACCTCTCTAACGTCCCTAGCCACCTGTGTCGGTAGGACATCTACCAAATGTAGAGCCAACCCGAGCTATACGATTTGAGGGGGAGGAGAGATACTCCTCCCCATCTCATTCCAATCCACATTAAAGCATTAAAAGAACATGAAAGTGAGGAGATGACCTTTCTTAGTGCTTTCCCAATACCCCTTGGCCTCGCATCAGGGCAATACCAAACTCAAAAATGAGGAGATGAGCTTTTAGTGCTTTCCCAATTGAAATATTTTTATTTCAAAATAGAAATATACATCCAAAAAGTTATGTAAAAAAATCTTACTTGAAAAAATACATAGAATTAATTACTAAGGAAAATAACTACAATAGTCGCAAAGTTTACACTTATTGACTCAAGTTTCAGTCTATACATATGGTATGAATTAATCGAAATACTTACCCTCCAATTTCATATAAAACATCAAAAAATCAAGTAATAAAAAGAATTATTTAGTTGTCTCACAATTTCATAAAATGGTATATAAGCGCATATAATTTGAGAGAATCAATAATGCTAACCATTCACTAACTTAGAGTAGTAGGTAAGAATTGATCGAGAAAATTGGTCTAAATCATTCCTAAACCCACATTGATTGAAATCAAAACTTATAATCATCTTCAAATCATCAATTGAACCTAAACTAATAGCTAACCCAAGACAATTTAACCAAATTGGTCAACTTAACCCATTTGACCCATATGAACTCATATGAGTCAAATTCAAATCCACTCCAAATCAAATCAAACCAATTGAACCTAAATAGCTCAAATCATCATTTGAACTTGTCTCAACCCATGGTTTGACCCAATTTGACCAATTGGTCAACTTAACCCAACCTAGCCTAATTTGACCTACATGGGTCAAATTGAGCCAAACCCAACCAACCCACTCTAAACATAATCAAACAAGGCATGACCCATTCTTAGGTCACCATGGGTCAGCCCAAATCAAACCCAACCCATTTCAAACCCTAATTGACCTAATATTTATTGGGTAAAGCTCTCCAAATGGGACAAAACTCACATTTGAGTGGTCTTACCTACTCCTTTGCATTTGGAAGCCTCCCTAAGCTTATTTTAAACCCTTGGACCACTGGCTAACCTAACCTAAAGCTGGTTGGGTAAGCCATGGTCAAGGGAGGTAACCTAACCCAAGCATCATCATTGGCTCACTTATGGGAGTTGGTACTTCACCTTAGACAGGGCAGCCCGCCTCCCTTCACTCACCCACTCAAAGAGCTCCACCTCAACACCCCTCTGATGTCCCTGGCCGCCTGCACCAACTAGATGTCTACCAAATGCAGAGCCAACCCAAGCCATCTGATTTGATGGGGAGGAGAGTATACCCCTCCTTATCTCATTCTAACCCACATCAAAGCATTTAGAGAGCTTGAGAATGAGGAGACGAGCTTCCCTAGTGCTTTCCCATCACCGGCGACACCAAACCTAAGTGAAATTGAGGCTTATCTTTGTCCAACCTCACATAAACTCCACCAATTCCAAATTATAATCTTTTGCATGATTTTCATTCTTGTTGTTGTGTATACATTCATATGTATTTAAGATAGCAAGTATATAGTCTAGAAATCTCGAGAATATGAAGCTTTAAGTAGCCCCAAAGAGATCATTTGTTTATCTCAGTTTCCTGGTTTAAACAACAATCGTACATGCTTACATATTTTATACATGTGTGTGTATTTGATTAAAGAAATGAAAGTCCCCTTTTACCAAAATGTATGCATCCATAATCATTTAAGTATGCTAAGATATATTGCATGTATAAGCATACTAAGTGTTAAATCATATGCATGTTATGGGTGATGAAAAGGAATGGTGTAACATGCTCTATGTGATGGTAATTAATTCACATTAGTCTTAAGATGACTTTCATGTTGGATAGGATTCTTTAATATTAACCCAAACTTAAGGTTAATAAAATATTTAATAAATCATTCACTAAAGGAAATTAAATCATAAAAATATGCTTTTAAAAAAATAACCTAAAGTAAGTATGAAGGATTAAGCCTCCTTCTTCTCTTTATAACACTTAAATGCTAAGTGTATATCAAATAAAACAAAAATTAATTATAAATTAAAATTTCCAGACCTTTAAACATATTAAAATAAAACCATCCATCATGTTAATTTGAATAATTCTAAACTAAGAAAAATTATAAATTCAAAGCCTAGCTATGACATATCACACTAAGCCTAAGGACACACATTAGAATGCTAAGCCACCACTTTTACTTTTAGGTTAGGATGGTGTATGTGATGATGATGTGTTTTGTTTTGTGATGTAATATTTTAGATTGTATGTTAGGATGTTGATAGCCTAATATTATTTTTTATAAGGGATTGTGCTTAAGGGGCAGATAAAAATAAATATAAATATTTTACCTACAGAATGCTTATGCCCCTAAGCATAATCCATATTAGAACAGGTGAGCTTAGTTACTCATGTGCAGGGTCTTGAGTCTAAATTATAAAATATAACTGCTTGGGTTTGTATGTATGTTTAGCTAATATTTATTTTGTAGGTGTAGTTAGATTTACTTTGCATAAAAATATAATTTTTCAATAGGAATTAGGATAAGTGCTATAGGGTTTAGGATGAGCACTAGCTAGAAAGCATAGTCTTAGGGTGCCCTGTGATGCCTTAGAGTAAATCAAAAAAAAAGGAAGAAAAAGAAATGAAGAATGAAGACCCCATAGCATCTAATTTAATTTTAATTGTAATATTATTTTGTAATCCATGTTGTATAAGGGTACAGCTCAGCTACCAAACTTTTTCTTTTCTAAGATGTACGGTAGCACCCAGTTGCACCGCCTTTCATTCTTTTACAAACTCTATTCATGAATGGTTGATGTTATGTTTAGATTGCGCACTAGAGCTGCATCTTCTTCATAGTTTCTTAAACTTGTTGTTTGTATGTGTGGCCTAGATGTGGTAGGCTCTTAGGATAAAATTAAATTTTCTACCTAATTAATAACTCATAATTAAATTTAAAATAACTTGCAACCTCACTTTAAAGTGTAGGCTATAATCAAGATAACTAAAATATTTAGCAACCCCTTAGTTGAATGTTGTATGTCCAACATCATGCATATCATATTATACCACTCTTGCAAAATGTGGGCCTCCATTCTTGCACTTTAGGGACTGCTTAACCTATGAGAGCACCCCCTCATCATGGAGATTCACCCTCTTTCTCTCTTGATTTGGCCAACAACCAAATTTTGACATGCATTTAGGCATAAAATATCCTAAAGCCTTTGTTCAAAATATTATGTCAAAATAACATAAAAATTGTAAAATTTTAAATTTTTAGATAAAGTCATATACTCATGCGGTATGATCTAGTCTCTTAGGGAGTGAGTTTATGACTCTAGTCTCTTTCCAAATTAAATAATAAGCTATGCATCTTTGCAATTACATAAGACTGTCTTACATGGTTTTGAATCATAGAAGGTGTTAGCTGGCGACCACTCCAGGCAGAAGAGTCGGACGGGTTCATTCTCTCTTGTGGAGATAAACTGTTATGTCCTCTTTTCATTTAGATTCAGGTTGTGCTTTTTAGCATCTTCTAGATTTAAGCATGCTTATTTTTGAGCATAAATCCTCACCTCTTAGTCATTTCTATAATCTTGTGTTGATGGAATATAAAGCCCTAATTTCTAACAAAATTTCAACTCAAAAAAAATAAATCTTTTCTCATTCAAATATATAAAGTCTCACCATATGATAGGTTGGTGTGCTCACTAGGCTTCCTAGTATCATGAGTGCTCCTTACTTACCTTTTGATTCCAAAATAAGTCTTCTAATTGAACAATCACATTTGATTTTCCAAAATATCAATTCATTGATAATCTTAGCCTTGAAATCTTTGGAGATAATTGATTTACTACTTTAATCGAGAGTTTTCTTAGGAAATCTCATTTCCTATACTGTAAATAACCATAGAGGCTTGCCTCCATAGAGAACTAAAGAACCCGACATAAAATAAATCCTGGTTTACTTTTTCATGTAAAGTAGGAGAAAGATCTTAGTATATTCGAAGACCCATCATGCCTTAAGAGTTTTTATTAGGTGATTAGGTCCATTGTGCGGTGATGTTTCTATATCTCGAGATGGCACATTATACCTTAATGTCGTACTCGATCACTTCAATAAGTACCCCATAAGATCTGTGTGGTGTCTACACGACCTCCAAATTAAAACACCACAAGGCTTATGGTGAGTCTTGGCTTGTCATATGTAAATCATGAACTAAGACTAAGTAGGCTTTAAAATTTGATTTAAATAGGCATTACTTTAATAAATCCAAATAAATTGAAACAAATTAAATGCAAATAAATACTCTCTAGAATCAATGGAATGAGTGTAATCAAGAAATCATAAGGTTACATCTTAAGATCTTCACTTAATGAACAGAGAGAATGAGTGAAAATTTATCTAACACATTTAATCACTTTTAACTACACTAATCACCTTAATTAAGCCTAATTCCATGTTTAATTAATCAACTCCCACTAAGTTAGGTTTCGTAAATGACTTAAGCTAAATTCCAATGGTTTAATGATTCTATGATAAACCTTAAGATTAATGAAAATGCTTAGAAGAATCATCATGATATTTGAAGTAAAATATTATATTTTGAAATTATTTTTATAAAAATTATTTAAATTATAATGAAAGTTAATAAAATTATATAAATTATAAAAATGAACTTGTAAGTCATTCCAATTATTCCTATTGATAATCTTTATCAGAGAAAGTAAATTTTTATTCACTAAATTATTTTAATTTTATTTATTTTTTCATAAAAATAATTAATTAAATTAAATAATTAAAATTTTTTCAGGCCTTTATAACATGTTTCTTGAGGTCTCCTTTGACTTTGAGAAATAATTCAATAATATATGGAGTTGATTTTAAGTAAACTTAATTTCAAATGTATATGTACTTATTTTAATTACATAAATTATAATTAACTTTAAAAATTTTAAAATAACTAAATCAAGATAGAAAAATTATCAAATTTTTATTATAGACTTATATTAATAGGCATAACACAAGAAAAATAAAATTCACCTATTTTGAATATTAAATATTTTTTATAATTTAAATATATATATATATATATATATATATATATAATAAAAATCTAATTAACCTCTAAATGACATGAGATTTTCATAGGAGTGTTATGACCCATTTCTAATACTTTTATAAAGTTTCATAGTTTTATAAAATATATTTTATTTAAATATTATATAAATCATATAATCAAAATAATTAAGAAAATTTTAAATTAATTTAAATTAATCCTAAATTTTTATAAGATGTTTCTTTGAAGTCCCTTGACTCCAGAGAATAATTACATAATTTTATGAGGTAATATAATATTAATTTGATATTCTCTTTCTCATTTAATTAATAAAAAATATTAAATTTAATAATTCAAATTGATCAAAATATAATTCAATGGTCTTTAGGTGTTTCCCTAATTCTAGGGTATACTAATGCACAAGATTGTAAAATCATTTGAACTTAAATAAGTCTTAACTTAAATTTTAATTAAAATTGTTCATCATTAATTAAGTTAATGAAAGTCCATAAAACTCATTTTGGTGTAGACTCTATTATGAATAAGGTGGAAAGGGGAAGAGACCCTACCACAAGTCAAGCACATTATTTCTTCACACTCTTTAAAATACTAAATTTAGTTCAAATATAAATATAATTATAATTTAAAATCCCTTCTTAAGTTATTAATCAATTAAATTAAAATTACTCAATGCTAATAAGTTGAATTTCGTTCTTAAATTCTAACTTAAATATTAAAGCCTAGTTTTGTCTCACTATACTAGCCCTTGCACACTTATTAGATTAATAGCTCATCGATTCTAAACTTAGGTTAGGCAGGTGATTTTCTATGTTATATTATTTTTTTTATTTTGTGATGTAGTGTTTTAGACTAGATGTTAGGGATGTATGTTCATAGACTAGATATTAGAATGATGTTTATTAGAATAATATTATTTTCTAGAGGGAATTGTGCTCAACAAAAAGGGGTTACTATAATGAATTTAAAGCTAATAAGTTTGCATCCATATGATATTTTCTTAATCCCTTAAGCATAGCACATTAGAGTAGGTGAGCTTAGTACCTGCTAGTGTCAAGCTCCATTATAAGAAATATAATTGCTTGTGTGTTTCAACTAACCTCTATTTTGTAGGTTTTATTATGACTTTATTTTGGAGTTTTAAATGTAATTTGTATTATAACTAAGTTAGAGTCATGAGATTAGAATGAGCAGCTAAAGGCATAGACATGGGAGGCCATATGAAGCCTAGCACTCACAACATGAAGACCCCTATAAGATGTCCATTTACATAGTTTTAGGTAGGGCTATATGAAGTAGAGCTCAACAACCCACTTTTTTTTATCTTTTGGGATGTATAGTGAAACCCAGCTGCATTGGCCTTTTTAAATTAATTTGATGATTTGATTGATTTGTTTACATTATGTTTCACACTAAAAATAATATCTTTTTATAGGTTTTCTTTGTGATGTTGTGTTAATTGTATGTTAGCTTGGAATTTGATATACTTTTAGAAATTAAATTTTTTTACCTTATCCAAATAAAATTAATAAACTTGAACTAAAAAGAAAATTCAGCTCATAACTTCATCTAATTAAAGTTTTACACATAATTACTAAGAGAAAGTAGAAACTCTAATTCTCATAATCATAAAGTATATTGTCTTTATCATTGAATTTGGTCCTTCACCCATTGCACATAAATGGCATCGGTCAAGTGAGAATAGCCACCTTCTTAAAAAAGTATGGATTTTCTCTCGATTTAGCCCATAACCATTTTCCAATATATACATGTAGGCATAATTGCTTACCCAAGCCTTATCAAATAAATTTTATGTTTAAATATATTAAATTTAAAATTATTACATTAGTTAGAAGCATTCCATATGAATCATGATCTTAGATTTAAAAAGTGAGTCTAAATTCTTAGATTTCTTTTATAATAAATTATAGTCTACTTATCTTGCATTTTATAAGACTGGCACATGGTTTGAAACATAAGTGATTTTAATTAGCATCCCATTCAGGTGGGTTATAAGTCTAGAGAAGTCAGGACGGGTTCATTTTCCTTAATGGGGTGAACCAATACATCTTAATTTTTTCTTATTGTACTAGGTCAAGTTGCTAGCTTATGTTGAAGCGCCTTTAGTTCTAAGATGAGAAGCTACTTCTTTCTCTTTTTCTATAAATATAAGTCTTCACCTTTTAAGTATTTCTACAGTCTTATGTTGTTAGGATATAAGCCATACAATTCTAATGAAATGTTAACTTTAACTAAATGTAAATATCAATTTTAAAATTATAAAGCCCAATTATAGGATTGGATGGTGCATACTACTCTGAACATCTAAGTATTTCTTACTTCTCCTCCTTCATAATCTAATAAAAACTATTCCAATTCAATCTCTCTCACTTGATTTTCAAATTTAGCAATCCTTAATTTAAACTTTGAATTTGTAAAGACAATACCGACTACTTTATTAAAGAGTTTTCTTAAGCAATTCACTCCTTTAGGATCTAATTAACTATGGAGACTTGCCATTGATGAAAACTTGCAACACAAGTAAAATATACCATGTCTTACTTCTCCCATGTAAGAAAAGAGTAAAATCTTTAGTACACATAGACCCACGAGTCTTAGGAAACTTTATTAAGTGATTTAATCCATCATAGGGTGATATCTCTACCTCTTGGGATATTATATTATTCTTTAATATCATAATATTCGACCACATAAATAAGTAACACTAAGATCTGCATAGTGTCCTTATATTTTTTTTAATCACCACATACTCATAACATATAGTCACGTGCTTGACTTTAATGGCCTTGATGGATATGACCAATGATACTCTGGAATGTTCAAGTTGGAGCAAATATTAATGTATTCAATACAATGATTGTTGGACTATGACATGTTGTTTATTTTCACATGTATTTTAGCTTTAAGCCCTAAATGTGTTGTGTCTTAGCTCCTTTTCCCTATTATTGTTTCACTATCCTAGAATCTCTTGATGATGTCCCTCATTTTAGTCATGCACTTGGCCCTATCAGGAAGAACTGAGGCCTCATACATTTTGATGGTGAGTTAGATAATGTCTAGTATGTTGGGCCTGAGAGCCAGGAACAGTGGGCCTAATAGGGCTATAAGGGAGATATGCCCAAGGTGCACCACTACCACTATTTCCTCATCCATGAACTGAACCATCATGCATCTCTAGAGTTGTCTTTATGTAGGATCTTAGGGCCACATCCTTTTTTAACTTTTTTTCCAGATGGCTATATAAGTTTTCAATGTTGGTCGTCTAGGATAATGGTGCAGTCACGACAACCTTAATGTCACTATAAAAATCATGAGAGGACTCTTAGATGGATCCAAGTAAGGACAACACCTTAACAAGATCTTCTTCATGCTTATGGAGATGTTTGTGCAAGGTTTACTCCCTTTGATGTAATTGTGTGTCTAATGTGAGACAATTTTTGGTGTCAAGAAGCCCTTTTATTTAGAGAATGTTTGAGGTTATGTCGATTTCTTAATTCTCCAGCCTTGTCAACCTCAAGGATAGCCAATGAAGGCTTGACTCATGCTCTAAATCATAAGGGAAGGAAGTATTTGGTCCTTCTAAAACATCATTCTCCATTTCTCTCACCTTCTCCACTCTCATCCTTTGCCATAAGCACCTTGATGGTGGGAGGCATTGCTTTAGCAGGTGCAATCCCATCTCAAATGGTTCATTGCTCCACCTTGCATCATCACTAAATAAAATGTCCAAATCTATGAGCACCACTATGGTTCCCATCATCTTCAACTCTAGGGGGCTATTTGAGGACTCATCCACTATTGAAGAAGGGTCAGTTCTTGTCTGCTTTATCATTGACCTCAGTGATCAATGATACTCCATCTACAAATGTTGGAGAAATAAGAAACTTTGAAGCATCAATAAAATGGTGAAAATAATCAAAATTTGTGAGATGATATGATATCCATTATTTATAACTTCCAAAGAGGGATTGGGAAAGTTGTAATCCTAAAATTTTGATGAAGACATGTGGCAACGCCAGGGAAGATCTCTTATATTCCTTAATTTGGTGTAATGTGCCATAAAACCATTAGAACCCACATGATCTACTAAATGGGATTTTAGAAATAGTCTTGCCTCTTTGTGAGAAGTGCAACAATCTTTGAGGCATTTATAGATTCTTATCCCACAAGCACAAAATGGACCTTGATACTTGGATACAAACTGTCACTAAATTAATTCAATCAGGCTACATCATTACTATAATAAATGATATTGTAAAATTTGGTACATTTTCAAGGAATGATATCTCCAAAAAGCATGACAATATAATTAAAAAAAGCAAAAACATTTATTACTCAAGTGAGCAAGTAGAAATATGAGAGAAGAAAGGAGATAATTGCCATAGTAAGTATAGACCTTCTTGAAAGTCACACCACTAATCAACACTCCCCATCACATAATAAAGATGTTATAGCCATTTTTCTTCAACTTTTATTCTAAAAATAAACTTGGGAATCCTTTTAAACATTGTATTAAAGAGAGGGAGAGAGAGTGTGTGTGTGAGAGAGAGAGAGAGAGAGATTATAATCTTATAACTCAAACTTAGTCATATTGAAAAGTTATTATCCCTCCTAGATAGTGAACGTAGGTTGAATTTACTATCGGTTGAACCACTTCAAATACTTATATTCTGACATGAATTTATCTTTTTATTCTCCTTTTCTTCTAACTTTTTTTTAACTTACTTGAAGTGATATCCTCAATCAATCGCCACTTGACTCCTTGCCTCTAGGACATATTATATCCCCTGACACAAAATCCTATTAGCACTTATGTTATTACAAAGTTTGAAAAGTTGGTAAGGAGGTGTAAGTTCTATCTTGCTTAGAGAAGAAAAAAATTAAATAATGGAAAAATTATTATGCTATTAAAATACTATGAGGTGCCAAATTAAGATGTCCACTTTTGAAAAAAATAAATTTTGGATCACATAATAATACTTAAAAAAACTAAGACCTTATTTTCAAGCACATGTCATACAAGTCACAGCAAATCATCCTTTGAAAGCAATAGTCAGCAGACCAAATCATTGAGGTTGATTACTAAAGCAGGCAATTGAGTTAAGAGAATTTACTATTATATATGTCCCAAGAATAGTAATAAAAATATAAGCTCTTATAGATTTTCTTGGTAACTTTTTGGTTAAAGAAGCTGAATGGAATAAAATCATAATAGAAGAGTCTCCATGGACTTTAAGTGTAAATGGAGCTTCTAGAAAACAATGAATTGGTATTAGAATGGTGTTAAAAAGCCTTATAATAATTTTTATCTCTCACTTAGTAAAATTTGCTTCCTAATCACTAATAATCAAGCCAAGTATGAAGTTCTAATTGTTGGACTAAGATTTATATTTGGAATCATAATGAAGCATTTAATAGTTTTTTTCAAACTCTAAAATAGTATTGAATCAAATTAACAACCAATATGAAATCTAAGAAGAAATACTACAAAAGTAAAAATTCATAGCAAAAGTAGAGATTTAATAGCTTGAATTCTTTAAACTTTAACACGGACCAAAAGAATAGAACAAATTTGTTTATTTATATATTAAAATGGGATGAAAGTCCAATAATAGAGATTATTCACCCCACAATTGAAGAAGTAGAAATAATGGCTATTGAATATCAAGCAGTGTCAAGTTGGATTTATTCAATTGATAAATACTTGAGAACTAAAATTGTATGATTTGAATTAAAGGATCCAATACAACAAAGAATGAGGGAAGCTCAATACATATTGTTCAATGAAGAATTATTCAAAAAAATTGACTTTTATGATGTATCTTAGATGTGCGAAAGAACTTGAAGTTAATGCAACCTGAAAGAAGTACATTTAGGTTAATTTGGTAGTCACTTAGGTGGAGAACCTTGGCAAATTGAATGAGACAATAATATTTCTAGTCTTCTCTCAAAAGAGATGCATAAAATATTTTAAACAAATATTTATAATGATAGAAATTTGCATCAATATAGTAGCAACCTTCTTATAAATTGTAGCCCATAACTAGTCCTTGACCATTCACAAGTTGAGGAGTGAATATAATTAGGTCATTTCCTCCAACGAAAGGATAAAAAAAGTTTATGATAGTCATGATAGACTATTTCACTAAATGGATAGAAGCAAATTCACTTGCTAAAATAACTTTATAGGTGGCTCATAATCTCATTTATCTAATTATCATTTGATGCTATGAACTGCCAATGTTGTTAATTACATATAATGGTCCATAAATTTTAGATAGAAACACAGTAGAATCGCCTACTAAAGTTAGGGAATTAGAATTAAATTTGTATTTGTCAATCACTCAAAGATGAATGGACAAGCAAAGTAGCAAATAAGTTGGTTCTTAATTTATTGTGGAAGAAAATTAAAGAAGCCAAAAGTAAGTGGGCAAAGCTATTACTACTAGTTTAATGGGCTTCCATTAATTTACCTATAAGAGTATCTATATTCCAAGTTCCAAACCTAATTCTAGTTTCATGGACTAACTTTTTTGCCTGCATCCGTCCATAATATGGGAACCCTTGCTTATTTAACACTGCACCCGGGCACCGATGCAGCAGCCCTTGCACACTTTTCACTGTATTCAAGTCATACAGTGCATCACTTCCAGGGGACGCGTTAGCATTAATATAATATATTAAAGGATTCATGTCATGATTATTTCGACAAGTTTTACGCTGGTTGTCAACTGCCTATCACAACCCTCCACTTTTTACATCCGAACATGGGACCAGCAAAGATAGTGTTCACTATCCAATTCGCCAGTGTTTAGAAGTCATTGAAGAATTCAGAAGTTTTATTGCAGATGAGGCAAGAGACTCAAGAATCCCTAAGAAAGTTCATCAACTACTTCCAAAGGGAGATGTAGGAAGTAAAAGACATGGAGCCAACAGTAGCACAAGTCGCACTCATCCAAGACCTTAGAGAATGTCCATTTAGATATTATCTTTATCTTTAACAGCTAAAAAAATTAGCGAAGCTATTGGAACTCACCAATAGTCACATGAATACTGAGGAGTACAACAAAGTCGCTCAGTCCACCAAAGCGAATCATAAGGGTAACTTGGCCAAAAAGTCACCACTTGAGCCACAATCAAAGTAAAGACTCTAGATACAAAGACCGAAGAGAAGGAATGCAACGCATTCAACCCTAGAGAGCGTTAATGCGTAAACTCGAGTATAGGCAAGTGTCGCATACTTGTTGCACCCCACAACATACTCACCCTTACCAAGCCAAGTACCAACTACGTCATCCACCAACAGTTACACCCTTGAGAGTATCAATGGCTGAGTTAATTTTCAAAATAAAAAATACTTCGAGCAACTAACTCCGATAAGGACTAATGGAGCGTTGTGGGATCTATTGAGGTATTGTGCTTATCATCAAGATTACAGTCACGACACTATGAAGTGTCAACATTTAAAAAGCTTGGTTAAGGAGCTCATCATAGCGAGGAAATTAAAAGATTTTATAAGAACACCCGAAAAAATAGTGTTGGAATGTAGCAATGAGCCTACACCAACTCACACAATTTATATTGAAGGAGTGGTGTCTGCTATCTTTGGTGGAGGCAAGAAATCATCACGACGAGCAAGTTTGAAGAAATTCAAAATCGAGAGGTGAACTTGTGGCTCAGACCAAAAATGAAAATTATCCCTTAACTTTGCAGAAAAACACCATCTTGCGGTGGGCAATCCTTATAATGGAGAGATAGTCATCACTACATTGATTTCTAACTATCAAATTGAAAGCATAGTGATTGATACGAGCAATTCAATCAATATCATCTTCAAGTTTGTATTCAACAAGATGAATCTAACAAGTTTAAAACTCACAATTATAGTTGATCCCATTTATGAATTTTCTAGAGAGAGAAACTAGCTCTTCATGTCAATAAGAAGCTGAAAGAATTCTACAAGTCCCGAGAGATTTTCCTTAAATTTACCTTCGTGCATCACCCACAAGCTAATGGGCAAGTCAAGGCTGCCAACAAACAATTTCTCAACCTACTCAAAAAAAAAGATTGAAGACATCAAAACTAAGTGAGCGATGCTATACCCACCATACTCTATACTCTTAGAACAACACCCTCCTCAACAACTAAACAAATTCTGATCACTCTATCACATATAGCAAAGGCAGTCCTACTCGTTAAGTATGAACTGCATAATCAAAGAGTGTCATGGTGACTACAAACTTTATAGAATAAATTGTGATAGGGAGAAATCAAATGTGGAAGTCATGAAGACAACACTCAACCTACTAGAGGAGCTACCTATATAAGCATTTTGAGATAAGATACCAAGAAAATTATGTTAAGGTATTACAACAATGACATCAAGGAGAAACAATTCAAGATCTGAATTAGTATCAAAGAAAGTTGATGCAGCTTGTCGAACACACTGCAAACTCACTCATAGCATCAAAAAAATAGATCATGCACCTATGAGTTACAAAGTTATTCAACCGATGATGTACCCAAAACTTGGAGCGTATTTGAAGAAATTTCATCCCTAAGGAAAGTCTAATTGTAAGAAGACTATTATTTTACTCATATAATTAAAGCCTATGTTGTAAAAAAAATTTAAAAAAAATAGTAATTTTATCTTCATAACACTGACCATAAAAAATAAAATGTTTGGTCACTCACTTATAATATGAATGCACTCACCTTAAACAAACATACTCTAGGAATTAACTGACTAATAAGTCAAGTAAGCAATTAAATTGACCATTAGCAAAATTAAGATAATGAAGTTTTAGGCAAAAAATCATTAACTAGATATGACCAAGTTTGACCAGTATAAAATGACCAAATGCTACTACAAGAGGGTTAAGGCCCCCAAAGAGAAGAAAAGTCTACACCAACTATAATCACTTAAACTTACACACCTTTACTCACTACGAAAATCTTTAATAGTCAGATAAGTTCTCACCTTCCGCAAACCCAAGTGTAGTGTGAAGCAAGTAAGAGAAACACCTTCCATGCATCTAAGTGTGCTTGAGGTAGATGAGGGAACTACCTTCCACATACCCAAGGTTATGTGAGGAGAGTAACATCAAAATCTTAAATGTACCCAAATGTGTGTAGGCAACTACATCAAGCCTTCAATGCACCCAAGTGTGTATTAGCGCAAATTAAAGCCTTCAATGCACCAAAGAGTTATTACAACTTTCCACTTAACCTATAGGCTAACATAGTCAACCAACCAATTAAGCAAGTATGAAATAATAAAACTTTTCATCAACAAGCAAGTCACATTCCATAACAAGACGAGTGCATATACTAACAAAACTAAATTACAATGAGACATTCAATATAAGGCAAGTAAATAGAGAATTCATTTCCTCATTTGAGAAATAATTACATATAGCAAGTACATATTACAAATTATGAGAAGTGTACAATTGATCTGACTTACTCGCAAGAGTGAAAAAAACTTTTTATAAGGAAAATAAAAGAGAAAGAAAAAATAGTTGGCATTTCTTCATCATTATCCTCGAACTCTGACAAAACAAGAATATTATCAAAGTCAAGGAATTCGTGATCCAATTGACTATGTTTGACCAAATTTTTTATCGCAAATAAGACATCAACTAAAAATATTGAGTTTATCATCTCATTGTACTCTAGGAATCAATGTAACTAGCCTACGTTGCCTCCTTACCTCCTTACCCTTCCTATCCACCTCTCTTCATTGGAAAACATAAATTCGGTAAGTTCAGAGGCCAACTCTTTATTCTCCTCCTCCAAGCATAACAAATTCTAAGAGTCCATTCAAAACTTGGGATGTTTGTATGATGCATGTGTGCCTCTAGTGACTTATTTTAATTTATGGTCCTATTTATGGGGACTATATGAGATAGGATGGCTTATTCATTCTTGTGTTGATGTGAGATGAAATGTAATAGGCACTAAGAAGATTAGATGACACATAGTTTAAGTGTTATGGTGGATTTATGTGAAGATCGAGACTTAATAATGGGCGAGGGAATCATTTGATGGACTTAGTTGAAGCGAGCGGCCTGAGCAAGGCTTCTAATGGCTTTGGGTGAGAGGTGAGTAAGGAAATAAGAACGTAATTATAGAAGGAATGGATCATGGAGGCTTGTGTAAGGGACTAAGGATTATTATGGTTTATCTTGAAGGGTGAGATGAAAAACTTAAGTTTGTTGAGATTCCCATGAATTTGTGGATGATTTGTTTGTATTGAGAAGAAGAAAAGGAGTTGAAAACATGAGGTATTTCTATGTGAAAATAAGAAAATACAAAAATTAATAAATAAAGAAAATTTTAATCCACAAATAAACTTTCGGCCGCGGTGTCTCACGACACCTACCATGCACGTCATTCTTGACATGGAGCTGAAGTAAATGTTACTAATCAAATATAATTTGCATAGTCAGAGGGCAGTTGATACTTATAATTTCAAAGAAGATGAACTTCATGAGTAGAGGAATGCTAATAATGAAGGAATGACAAAAGTTCTAGAAATATTTGAAGAGGTATAAATACAATATTTAATAAAATAATAGGAAGTCAAGAGAAGAGTATCAAAACACTACAATACCAAAGTCTAGAAGAAGGCCCTCAAAATAAGAAATTTGGTGTTAAAAAAAAGATATTACATCCCATCAATTTGTTTTGGTAGATCAAGCCTTTATGGTAAGGGTCGTATATTATTAAAAAAGTAAGTTAATGTTGGCTCCTATCAATTACAAACTTACATAAGAAAGGAAGTCCATAGAAGTTGGAGTAATATTGATTTGAAATATTATATACATAATTCTAAACTTTCTACAAATTTATTTTATTTAGCACATTCATATAAATGTGTTTAGTTGATTGAACACAATTTTTACCATGTGTTAAATTCATTTCAAACATTGTAATGAGTACATTTATGATTTATATGCAAAGTTATTAATTGTAGTACTATATATATATATATATATATATATATATATATATATATATATATATATATATATATATATATATATATATATATATATAATAACTTCTTAATAGAAAAATATATAAAATAGCTAAAGTACTCAGGGAAAAAGTTAAATTAGAAATTTTATTCAGTATTCATAATAATTACTAACAAGCTAAATAATGAATAGAAAAGATAAAATTACTTAGGTATAAGCTCAAAGTGACTTTAACTCAAGGTTAAGCTTAAAAGGAGGAGACTACTTCATGCGAATGACTCAAAATTCCCCCAAGAAGATTGGCAGTCTGCCCCTTAGCAAAGTTGCCAATTTTAATGTATTTCAAAGTTACATGGAGTAAAATAATGTCTTATGTCAAGCCGTAGATCGTAACTCCCTGCTTTGCAATGAATTTACACATTGAGTAGAGTGTGAGTTCAGTCTTTTGGCAAATCCAAATAGTTACTCCCTATGGTGAACAAAATCTCACAGTGGAGAGAGGGCCATTGAAGCAATGACTTGGTCAATAAGCATTCATGAAGGAGACAAAGGTGAAAAAGTAATGCTTGTAATTGAGATATATGAATTTTATAATTAAAAGAATTGAAGGAGCTTATAGTTAAAAGCTATAAGTCACTTATTGAAAAGTTTAATATTGGAAATGAAAATAAAAATTCTACATTAAGTTACTTATTTTACAAAACTTATATCATTGCTACATAATATGCATAAAGGGTTACATATCTTGATTAGTATTCAATACAATATTTAATATCATGAATCTATTATTCATTATTCATTTTTCATCATCATTTGTTAATCAACATAATTAACAAACATCAAACAAATAGAGCCCACATCATAAGAAAATAGAAAATATGTTTTAAATTTATATAGAAATGTTTATATCGTAAAAACCTTTTTAAAAATATAACTTTGATTAACTTGTACTATGCTTATCACATCCCTCTCCATTTTCTTCATTTCATTCTTCTTCTTCTCCTTCATTATCACTACTAACCTCTCTAATCAATTACTAGAAAGTATCCATGTTGTTAAGTCAGGGATAGAATAGCTACTTTTCTTCCAAAGCTGATAGGCATAATTGGATCCCTTTTAAAAATTTCTTGATATTCTTGTGTAGAAGCCAATTCAAAAAAACTCATCAAAAGAGTTTTGATTTTTGGTCTTTTCTCCTAACTCCTTTAGCTCATTCTTTAGACTTATATTTGACTTATAACAAGTTCTGAACTCATGCTTCATATTCTTTACCCTAGTTGTGGTCATAGAAATGTCATAATTATTTATCATATTTTTATGATTAGATTTTCTACATTCTTCTATAGAAATTCTAACTTTGGTTCATTATCAATTTTTTTCTTCAATTCATCATTTGTTTCCTCAAATGCTTTTATTTTATTCATATGGACTATTATTTGTCTAACTATTTGTCTATAGCTATCTGCCAATAAAAAATTATATTGCCAACTAATGGCATTTGTTCTCATAACCAAAAAGTGAAATAAGTTGGGAGAGATTTTATTCATATCCTCTTGGATGGACTTAGAATGGATGATTGGATCGAGTTCAAAAGTAGTTGTTATATTCTTACCTTTTGATGGACATGAATCCATGGTCAAACTCACCTTTATAGAAGTTTAATTTTTGTTATATCTCAAATATGGTGAACCAAACAAGGTTCTAATGATACTTCATTATATGCCTCAGCTAAAACGATGATTTTATTATTCTCAGAGAAGGAGACACTTCACCTACCACTGCCTCTCATTTTCCCTCCATTGGTGTTGGAGCTTGCCTTTTTTTCTCTATAGCTTTTCACTTTGTTTGCCTTCCTTTTGAATATGAATAGTCATTTGAAAAGGAATGTTATACTTTGGACTTTTTAACTTAGGAGCTTTTTTGGTGGTTTTGATGGGAATTGTGATTGGAGCATCTTTTGTCTAGCCTTGCACCTAAGAAGTCACCTTATCTATATCACTTGCTTGCTTCCACCTCTATCTTTATTGACTGACAAGTTTGGGGTGAAGTCTACTATTGAAATAATTGATATTGACCTCTTCCACTACATCGTATTCTTCTTTTGTCTCTTTATCTTTCCCTTCTCCTACTCTACTAACTAAAGAGTATCCTCAAATTTCTTCTTCTCATCCTATTGATTAACTATCTCTATTTTAGAGTTCAAATCCTCATTAGCAAAGTTTTCTACTCAACCTTATTATTGAAGTCTCTCCTTCTTCTCCTTCCACTTCTTCTTTCTTTCTTCTTTTGAGCCCACCTCTTTTGCTAATCACGTCTTTGGTTAAAGGAAAACTTCATTAGTATTAGCTATGAACATAAAATTAAATTAAGAAGAAATACTTAGAGATCTCATTAAAAATAAATAATAAGAATAGAAGAAAGGCATATGAGCGGAGAGCTTTTATAGAAGCCCATAACCAATGTAAGCATCCACCTTCAATGATGTATTCTTTAAAAGTTGAAAATTTTTATGATCTTTATCATTCAATACCGGAAGATGAGCTTACTGCCAGTGAATGGCAAAGGTTTGGTAGATATCGACCAATCTTTTGTTGACTTTATAAAGTAATACCTAATTTTCTTATTGCTTAGCTAGTTCACCAATCTAACCATCATAATGCAAATATAAGAAAACTATGCATACCCATCTTTATAGATCCTTACAGTAAATAAATGTCAAAATAAAGACATTGATAGGAGCATTTTGTACTTCCACATAAACATTATTAAAGAGATAATCATGCAACAGCCTAACGATGGTGGTCGTGATGGTGCTCTGATAATACTGGTTGGGATGCAGTCCGACAATGGCGGTTTGATGGCTATGCTAGAGAAGTGGTCACTGATGGTGGTAGTTCAATAAAGCTTAAATAATCTTAATAACGTCGTTCACTTATTCAATTTTTAGACTTACTTCATAAAGTGTAATTTTAATATCATTAATTTATCTAATTTTCAAATTTACTTTGTATAGTTTATTTTTCATTATTTAAAAATTATATTTAATTTAGGAGCAAGCATTTTCCTCTTGAAAATTTGTCGTAGAAGTTGTAAAAGATTATGTGCATATTAGAAGTTTATCTTTCCAAATATCATTGAAGTTTTAAAATCTTTCCAAATATCATAAGAATTAAGTTTTGGGGTTGGATTCACCCAATATTGGAGAGTGTATTTGGTTAAATTCACTTGAGAAAAAGTTTATTGTGCTTCCCGATCTCAGTATAGAAGGTTATTATATTTGTTGCATGGGGTAGTCAAATGCAAGTCTCACTCTTGGATAGGCATGGATGTAAGGTTGAGGTTGGCTTGAATTACATCAACTCAATGTGCCCTTGAAGCTGTCTTTATTATTTATGCAAACACGGTTTATTTACTTATAATTACTTGAATAATTTGCTCTTATGATTAATATTTTTTATGGCATACTATAAAGTTTATTTAGATGATTGTATTTAAAAGCTTTCGTGTCAAATGACTTGATGTTAATAGCTTATGTAATTGAGGGAACAATACATATTATAGTTTAATATTTTATTATATGCTTAAATTAATCTTGAATGTTATTATTCTTTTGTTATATATATATATATATATATATATATATATATATATATATATATATATATATATATATATATATATATATATATGTGTGTGTGTGTGTGTGTGTGTGTGTAAAAATAAAATTTTAAGTATTAAATACATAAATGCTTAAAAATTGTGTGATTTATATGTTAATTTTTATAAAATATTTTTTAAAAATTTTTCTTTTTTGGCATAAATTGTATGAAAATTTAAAATCACATTTTTCTTTTTCTTTTTTTCAAATCTATAATCCTTGATGTTCAGAATAAGTAGACTGTCGGAAATATATATATATATATATATATATATATATATATATATATATTTATTTATTTATTTTAATCCATAAACTTGAGGGGTGTTTTGCGGTTTTCAATGATTTCGCCCTCAAAATCAAAATAAGGGAACATTCCTCGGTCCTAATTTCATGCGGAAAGCAAAATATAAGTCATTTTAATCTAGTGATTGAAAATTTTAATTGTCAACTAAAAGATTTTGAATTTAAATTTTATACATACGTTATATATATAAATTTACAATTAAATTTGCTCAAATATAAAATAAAAATAAAAATAAAAACCTTCATAGCAAAAATAATCGAAACAGGTATGGAAATAATAATACTAATAATAAATCAAACACATCAAACCCAAATCTTAATCCCCTCTTCATCTATCGCATCCAACGCCGGCTCCCACGACCGCAATCTCTGCATCCGATCACCCAGAAACATTCCATCACAACCCTGCATCTTCTCCCTTTCCTTTCTCTGCTCCGCCGGAAATATCCTCAAGCTCTCTCCGTCCCTCTTTGTCTTCATCAGTTTTCTCTTTGGCCTTCTCCTCCTCTTTACCGTCTTCGTACTGGCAGCTCGACTTAAAAGGCATTTCATTTCCTCCTCTGTAAGCACCGAGAACAGAAGGTCGGTGGGAAGAAGAAAGTAAAGGCGGCGCCACATTAGCACTTCGTCAGCGTTGAGCCCACGAATGCGGCAGCCCACTTGGAGATAGGTTGAATCACAGACGAATTGGCCTGGGTTCTCCAGCATGAGCTCTCCTGCTTTAATGGTGTAGAGGAATACTTGTACTCTTCCATTGTTGTCGATGACCTTCACGGAGTTTGAACCTGCGCCGCATGCTGCGCGAGGTGCGCAGGAGGAAGCAATCCCCATGTGTGAGCGAGATATATATATATAGATAGCTAGATAGATCTTAGTTGCTTAATTGTATGAAGAATATTGAGCTGGAGACAAAAATACTGAAAGAGTTTCAAGATTGTGTTCGAATTTTATGTTTAAAAAAAGTCTCAATTAATATGTTTGTCAATTATCCAAAAGAGAAGCACCTATTCTTACAGAAGCTAGCTTTAAGCTCATGCAAAGCTATCAAGGAACTTGACCAAATTTTCTCAGAGAGAGAGAGAGAGAGAGAGAGATTATCGCCTACAATTAGTTTTGTAGTCCAGGGAAAACAACGGAAGCCAAAACTGGGGAAAAAGGGGGCACATTTGTTGCCGTCATGCCGAGATGTCCTGAGTTGGCGATAGGTCATGCACATCCATGCCAGAGAGGTGAGAGGTAGGCTTGGCTTTGAGGTATTTAAAGGATATAATAACTTTTTACAAGAAAATGATATTAACAACGTTCACTAAGATTATCGTACCTACATAAACTCATCAATCATAAGTGGCCATATGGCATTATATTGATGCACGTCCTGTGAGGCTTTGGTGGTCGAAGCAAGTGCGTCGAAAGGCGGTAAGCAGAATTATTTCGGACAGGGATGCGATAGCTCAGAGTCCAGCTTGCGCTGCGCTGCATGCTGTCGCTTGACTCTTCCCCCATCAGCCTAATCACGTAATGGTATGCCCACTCCTAGCCAGCTTTTATTATTATTTTTTTTTTTATCAACGACGCGGTCGGATTTTTATTAAAAATAAATGTAAATTATAAATTAAATTATTCTTATTATTATAAATAATAAAGTCTAAAGTTTTAATTTATATCAATTAGGCAAAATTTTTAAAATAAGCATCATTAAAATCTTAATTAATGGATTAGGCACATTTTTAAAAAAATTTAAAAAATAAGTCGTCAGTTTAATGACGGCGCTTTATATATCTGAGTGATTCCTTATTGATCGCCATTCAAGCAGGCGTGGCTCATAAATATTTTTAAAAAATTTTTTTTTAACAAACCGTGGTATTTTGATCGTGCCAGAGTTATCCATTGTTGGAATTCAATGAGCTTGGTATTGTTGAAATCGGTACGAAATTCTCCACAACTTTCATTTTGACAAACAAAACCAATTTTGTCTACTTATATAGCGATTTTATTTTTTTTATTAGGGGCAATTTTGAATATTGTGACTAGTGGATGAATCATCGTATCATTTGGAAAAAAAAATTATAGTCTCGGTGCAATTAATTATACATTACAGATTGATTTTTTTTACTAATTTCTTTCAGTTAACACTAAGTCTGAGAGACATAGTGCAATTAATTATACATTACAGAAGTTTATCTACGATAGCACTAACAATTAAGCACATCATGAATAATAGATGACATGGTGTCGATAACAGTTAATCTCACATAAATGCGGAAAATAGGAAAACATTCCAGCATACATGATTATATCCATAAAGGTCATATATTGGTAAAGAAACACTAATACCCAGAATACATTTCAAGTACATAAGTCTGAGAGAAAATAACACCGAATACTGTACATAAGTCTAAAAGAAACAAAGTAACGAAACAACACTAGTGTCGCTGGACGGTAGTCTGTTATGCCTAGAATTTTGCATAATCCAGATTACATTGGACGTCGACGTTCTCATCCATTATATTTGCATATCGCCATGTCAGGCGCCCGATCGCGCTTCTAACATTTGGTGGTGCGAGTTCAATTATATGATGACGGATAAATACATTGCCGGTCGAGATCGGGAATGACATGAAAATGAGCCGACGTGCTGGTACATTTGTAGAGTGTAATGCGGAAAACATATTCTAATGATTTATATGATATTGCCCATTACAGAATGACATGTGGACATGGAATGTGCGATGCTTGGGGTTCGCATGTACAAGTGCAACAAGCTTGGTCTTGCAATTCAACCTTGAATGACATGAAGGACATTGTGAAAACCTGGAATTCAGTTATATTTATTCTTGTAGGATCTAAGCATATTCGTGTTTCACGCTCATTTTGTTGCAGTTGAGCTTTCACACGTGGAGCGAAAATCGAATCATTCACCTGGATAAGGTGAGAAGCTGTCTCTAGTCGTTTGTTGAAGACGGCAACAAGGTTGTAGAAATTTATTGTTATTAAAGCCTGAATTGGTAAGTCACGTGCTTTTGCACAATTGAAACACTCGATGTGTTAGTAGTCATTGTGCCGTCATCATCATGACACAATCCACTTTTGCCACATCTCTTGCTGACCACTCAATAGCCTCTGGTTTAATATTTTTATGTCGTAATGTAGCGTGTAAATATGTAAATGTCGTTGTATTGCCGCCCACACATTTTCACAAACTCAATATTGTGAATTCTCATCGACCAGATGCCTTCTGAAGTTTTCCTAAGATAGCACAAACAAGCATGTGTTTTGCCCAGTGGTAAAATTTCACAAGATCCACACACTAATCCAAAATGACGACGATATAATGCATAAATCGTCACGCATATCTAAATGGTACCAACTCCCGCAATGTCATGATAAACCAAATCCAGGACTCATTGCATTCTATTTCAACAATTGCAAATACGAAAGGGAAAAAACCATTATTAGCATCAATACCAACAATAGTTAGTAGAGTACCTCTATACTTTCCTGTGAGGCTAGCTGCAAGTGATCGGGTCAGGGCGGGTCGGCATGGGGCCGGCTAGCCGACGGCTAGGGGGCTACGGCCAGAGTAGGGGAGGGTGCGTCATCGCCTAGGGAGGACAAGCGTCGAGATCGCGGATCTGCCATCTCTCGATCTCTCCACTTTTTAAAATATATATATATATATATATATATATATATATATATATATATATATATATATATATATATATATATATATATATATATATATATATATATATATTTACGCGTCATATGACATTATGTCTATTTTTAATTTTTTTTAAAAATATACCTAATGTGCTAATTAAGGTTTTAATCGTGCTTATTTTAAAAATTTTGCCTATCAATTATATATAAAATATATTAAAGTTTTGAAAGAATCTTATTCTAGGGTTGTAACCAAATCAAGCTTAGCTGAGCATGTACTTATTCGAGCTCGAGCAAATTTTTAAAAATCTAATTAAAGCTTGGCTCATAGCTTATTTAATAAAATAAATAAGTTGTAATTAAATTTTAATTGAGCTAAATTATGAGTAGCTCATTGACCGCTCATTTCATTTACAACCCTACCTTATACCTTTCTTAAATATATTATTAATTAAGGATTTGTTTAGGATCAATATTTTGTATTTTTCTATTTTATTTTTTATGTTATTTTTAAAATATTTTTTACTTTTTGTTTTCAAAAATAAATAACATTATATTTGAAATATTATTTTAAGTATTTTTAAAATAATTATTATCATTAAATATATTTTACTTTCAAATAAAACATAAACATAATAAAATAAAAATAAAAATGGAACGAATATTTTTATTAGTAGATCTTAATTTAGTTTTGAGTGGCACAAATCTTATAAACTAAAATGAATGAAAAATAAGAAAAAAAAAAAAAGAAACAAAATATACCGATACATTTTGAAAAGACATAGTATTATATATTAATTTTATAGAAGAATAATTATAAAATAAAAAATAAAAAGAGCTTGTCGTCCGCTTAAAAATGAATGACTCGTTACAATTTTTCAATTTTTTTTTAAATTTTTCTTTTCAGTTTTTTTTTTTAGTGTTTTGCAATTTTATTTTTTATTTAAAATTTTGTTTTTTTTATTTTTTTATTTTTTTTATTTTATTTTTATTTTTAATATTTATTATCAAATTTATTTTTTATTTTGTATTATTTTAATTTAATTTAAGTTACTTTTTTAATTTAACATTTTTATTTAATATTTATTTATTTATTTATATAAGGTTTATTTTTTTTTTGTTTAATTTTTAAAATATTTATTTATTTATTTAAGTTTTCTTTATTTTTTTATTTAAGTTTTTAAGTTTTTATTTTATTTTATTGTCAATATTTTTTGTTTTAATTTCTTTATTCAATTTTATTATTTTTTATTCTTTTTATATTTTAAATATTTTCAATTTGTTTAATTTTTCTTAATTATTTCTATTTGATTTTTTATTTTAAATATTTTCTTTATAAAATTATAATGATATATTAAATTATTTTTAAAATTTTATTAAATTTACTTAGAATTTTTATTAAATTTACTTAGAAATTTTATTAAATTTGTTATGTTGAAAGTGTTGATTAATAAATTATTATATTAAAAGATTTTATTAAATATTATTTTTAGTTTTTTATTATATATATATATATATATTAGTTGTTGTTGTAACACCATGAATTCAAACACAACTTCAAAGTATGTAAACTTCAAAGAAATTTACATTACAAAATGTGTATATATATATATATATATATATATATATTAGTTGTTGTAACACCATGAATTCAAACACAACTTCAAAGTATGTAAACTTCAAAGAAATTCACATTACAAAATAAGAATTTCATACATAATTCAATGAGTTAAAACTTGAAAGTAATTTTTAAAATTTAAAGAAAATTTCCATTTTCACACACTTCCTACTACTAGGAACATTTACTCTAATGTCCTCATCTACAATGTTGTATTGCATGTAACTCCAGTGTGTATCTATCTGACCCTCTTCTTGATCATTCCTTAAGACCACGTTAAGGTTTATCTTATTCCTGATTTTTTTCTTCTTCTTCATATCTTTGTTCAATTTTTTCTCTAGATTGTTGTTGAATAAAAAGATTATCAATATACAACAACAACAACAACAACAACAACAACAACAACAACAAGGAGCCTTTATCCCACTAAGTGGGGTCGGCTACATAAATCATTCGTCTTCATTGTGTCCTATTATGTATCAAATTCTCATTTAATTCAAGCATACTTAGGTCATTTTTTATACATCTTAACCAAGTCTTTTTAAGTCTACCTCTACATTTCTTAACATAAGGCAAATCTAATGCATCTACTCTCCTAACGGGATCATCAGACGGTTGACGCTTTATGTGGCCAAACCATCTAAGGCGACTCTCTCTAATCTTATGCCACTTACCAACTTTTTCCAACATACTCATTTTGCATTTTATCTCTAAGAGTCACTCATCCACCTGAGTATCCTCATCTCTGTAACACTTAATTTAGTCTTATTCTTCTCTTTTATTGGCCAACATTCTGCACCATAAGGCATTGCAGGTCTTACCACCATGTTATAAAGTTTTTTCTTAAGTTTAAGTGGAACTTTTCTATCACACAACAGGTCAGATGCATTCCTCCACTTCAACCATCCAACTTGAATTCTACTAATAACATCTCCATCTATTTTGCCATCATTTTGAACAATAGAACCTAAATATTTGAATCGCTCACTCTTATTAATGACTTGTTCACCTAATGTCACAACACTACCACTATAACTTCTACAACTAAAATTACACTCCATATATTCAGTTTTAGATCTACTTAAACGAAAACCTTTAGACTATAATGTTGACCTCCATAATTCAAGTTTCTCTTGGACTCCCCCTCTAGTCTTATCAACAAGAAGAATGTCATTAGCAAAAAACATACACCAAGGTACATCTTCCTGTAAATGCCTATTAAGAACATCCATAATTAAAGCAAAAAAGATAAGGGCTTAAAGTTGATCCTTGATGTAATCCAACTGAAATAGGAAGATATTTTGTCAATCCTCCTTGTGTTTGGACACAAGTAATAGCTCTAGTATATATATTATTAATTACTTGAAAATAACTAATATTAACTCATTTCTATTCTAGAACTCTCCAAAGAACATCTCTTGAAACTTTATCATAAGCTTTCTCTAAATCAATAAATATCATATGTAGATCCTCCTTTCTCTATACTTCTCCATCAAACCTCTTAACAAATGTATAGCATCCAAAGTAGATCTACCGCATGAAACCAAACTAATTGTGAGAAACTTTTGTATCACATCAAACCTATGCTCAATTATTCTCTAATAATTTTAATGTATGACACATTAACTTAATTCCTCTATAATTTGCACACTCTTGTGCATCACATTTATTCTTAAATATAGGAACCAACAAACTCTTTCTCTACTCATCTGACATCTTTTTAGTCTTGAACATAACATTAAAAAGATTTGTAAGCCAAGAAATTCCTTAATCTCCTAAATATTTCCACACTTCTATTGGAATATCATGAGGTCCTACTACTTTTTTATATTTTATTTTCTTTAAAGTTTCTCTAACTTCAGACTTACTGATACGATGATAAAAATAAAATTCTCTATTTTTCTTTAGGATATTAAAGTTGCTAAAATCAATTGATTTCTGATCCTTCATTGAAAAGTTTATCAAAATACCTCATCCACCTATTTTCAATATCTTTTGTAAGAAAAGTACTTTATTATTTTCATCCTTAATACACCACTTGAACTATGTCTTTACTTCTCCATCTCTTTTTTAACTTATACATATATCTTTCACCTTCTTTGGTATCTAATCTATTATATAAATCACTAAAGCTAAATTTTTTGCATCATATATTACTTTCTTAGAATCTCTACAGGCCACTTTATATATTTCCCAATTCTCCAAGTTTTACATCTAAACCAAGTTTTATAACAATGCTTCTTATTTCTTATCTTTTCTTGCACACTCTGACTCCACCACCAACTATTTTTATTAAAAGAAGCTTTTCCTTTTGATTCTCCAAGCACATTTTTAGCAACTTGCTTAATTTTACTTGCTACTTTTTTCACATAACATTAGCTTTTCTTATGAACATCCCAAATATTAAGCTCTTGTAGCTTGCTCTTAAAAATATTTTTATTTGTGTTGTTTAAGTGTCTTCATCTAATCCTAGAATAATAATTTAATTTATTTTTCTCTTACAATCTTTCATCTTAAAATCTAAAACTAACAATCGATGTTGGGTACTTAAACTTTCACTTGGAATGACCTTACAATCTTTACAATTTAAACAATCTATTTTTCTTATCAGAAAATAATCAATATGTGTTTTACTAGATCCATTTTTATAAGTAATAATTTGTTCATTCCTTTTCTTAAATAAAGTATTAGCAACTACAAAATCATAAGCTAAGGCAAAATCTAATATAGTCCTACCTTCTTCATTAGTCACTCCAAATCCATAACCATGAATACTTTTAAAATTTCTACCACTCTACCAACATGTCCATTTAAATCTCCTTTAATAAATACTTTTTCTTCAAGAGGTATCTTTTGTATTAATCCCTCTAATTCATTCCAAAATTTTCTTTTGAGCTTACATCCAAACCTACTTGAGGAGCATAAACACTTATAACATTGATAATCTTAGTATCAACAATAATCTTTAAAGCTATAATTCTATCTCTACATCTATTAATATTTATAACATTATCTTTCAAACTTTTATCTATAATCACACCTACACCATTTCTTGTTCAACTTCTACCTGAATACCAAAGTTTAAAATCTAAACTATCAATCTCCTTGGCCTTCTCCCCAACCCATTTAGTTTCTTGAACACATAAAATATTTATCTTTCTATGAACCATAATATCTATTAATTCCATTAATTTACCTATTAGAGTACCTATATTCCAAGATCCTAACCTAATTCTAGTTTCATGGACTAACTTCTTTGCTGGTCCATAATGTGGGAACCCTTGCTTATTTAACATTGCACCCGATCATGAGCACATATTTCCGTATTCAAGCCATACACGTAAACTTCTGGGGCCTGCTCATTAACAAATATTTAAAGGATTCATGTCATGATTATTTCGACAATTTGTTGACTACCTATCGCAACCCTCCACTTTTCACATCCGGACTTGGGACCGGCAAAAGTATTGTTAAAAGATTATCAATATAAGAAGAAAAAATGTTAACATATATTTGTCTAATTTTTCTCTAGATCGCTATTGACTAAAAAAAATTATCATTATAAGAATAAAAGAATGTTAACATAGAAGGTACCTTTATTTTGAATTGTTGCACTCGAATGAATGTTGTTGTACAATAATAAGTAGGTATTATGCTATGAGGAGACATGTCTTGGCTATTTTGTTATTGATCCCAACCTATGTTAAATGATAGCCTCTGAATATATGATTATGTGGGAGTATAAATTTCAATTGTTATTAGGGCTTCATTTTTCTGAAAATAAATGTACCACCAACCATTTTTTTTTTTTTCATCTGACAAATTAATCATTTCAAAATAAGACAAATTTACTCTATGAAATTTTTGTTCTTTCACTTAGTCATATGTATACATTGTCTGTATATTTTAGTTGATTTGAAGAAACGTAGGAACTTTCATTAACCATTAAGGCTCATAATAGCATGATAACTTCTCATCTTTATCAAACATTTAACCTCTAAATTATCATGTATAAATATTTGTTAGTTTAGTACTTGAATAAATATAATTTATAAATAAAATTACAATTTATTAATAAAATATTTCAATATGATAAATTTAATAAATTTTAAAAAATAATAAAATTTAAAAAATTAATATCATAAATTATTCTAATTTCAAAAAATAAATATTTAAAATAATAATATAAATTCAAAAAGAATTATTAAAAATAAAAAATAAGACAATGTAGTATAAAATTTAAATTGAAAATAGTAACTTAAAAAATTAAAAAAATTAATATTTCTTTCTAAAATGTAATTTATTGTATCATTTTAATTAAAAAAATAAATTAAGAATAAGTAATTAATTTAAATTGCACAATTAAAAAATTAAGAAATCTTAAATATAATTAAAATATTAAAAATAAAAAATTGAAAAGAAATGTTTTAAATAAAAAAATTGAAAAGAAATATTTAAAATCTAGTGAAAAAAAAATTATGGACTGTTTTCCCATTTTAATGTGATTATCTCCTTTTAAAATTTTTTTTAAAAAAAATTATTCTTTCATTAAATTAATGTTTAATAATATCCTTTTTCAAAATTTGTCCCAAAATATAGAGTGAAAAGCTTTAAAAAAAATTTTAAATACAAAAAAATTGATGTAAATCGATTGAATGTATCAAACTCCCTTTGATCTTTTATTTATAGGCATTGATCATTATATATTTGTTGGCATGAAATTTTAAAACACTTAGAGGTGTCACTTAGCTGTCAAAAAAATATGTTATTCATGAACAATTTGTGTTTGGCTCGCTAAATAACTTGTGTTTGATTAGTTCCTTAAGCAATCCGGTCAAACATGAATAGTTATTTTGAGCTCAATTTATAAATGAGCTAAATAAAAATAAATCTTTGTCTGTTTGTGTTTAGCTCCTTTTGGCTCAAAATAATCAAATAATTGTATATATATGTGTGTGTGTGTGTGTGAGAGAGAGAGAGAGAGAGAGAGAAAGTGTGTGTGTGTATTGATGAATGTATCATGCATGTATGACATTTAAATTTATAATTATTTAAATAAATTAATTACTTAATAGAAATTCTAATTAAATAAGATTTATTAAAGTTAAAAAATTTTAACTAACTAAAAACAAAAAAACTATAATAATCAATGAAATAATCTCATCCATTTGATGTAAATCAAATAGCAGAAAAATTACCCATCAATGAAACCCTAAGTAATATATAAATCTAAATAATCATAAATCTTAACCCTAACTCCTTCATTGACATTTGCCCCTTTTTCCCTCATTTGTAATTTTTAGCCCTAGTCGTAGGAGTTTTATTTGCTCTTATCATTATTATTACCTTGAGATCATTTCGATAATTTCTCTAGCCATAGAGAAAAGCTGTTTTTTATTTCTCTAATTTGAATCTCTCATTCTTCTTATCTCTTGCTTTGAGTGCATTTTTATACTCATTTTATTCTTAATTTTATGTTTGGAAATGGATTAATGGTGGGGGTTTGGACTTTTGATGAGTGCTTTTATATGCTTCGAATTTATGGGTTGCCTTAGGATTTTATTTTGCTTTCCTCTTTGAGCTTGATGGATTGCTTCTAATCCTCACCTTGCCTTCCTCATCCTTTCCATCTGCTCTATGGTTTCATCTTCTAAAACTTTCTAACTTTAGGTTTATGCTAACATTTGCTAATAGTGTAGGTGTTGGGGATAGGGCCTATCCATCTCTCATCTTTCTTGAAGCCTCACCTCTTACCTCTATAGGTTTGACTCTTGACTCAAAGTCTTTGACCTCAAAATGTAATTTGTTTGAATTTTTTTTTTTAATTTAACTTCGATAATTTTTCAATAACTCTATTTATATGAGATGTTTAGGGTTTGGAGTATATTCTTTTGTGGTTTATTATATACTTATGTTTGATCAAATGTTTAATATTTTTATTACAAAGTTTTCTTTCAATATTTTTGAAGATGAGATAATGTTTATGCAAGCCTATTTAGATGAGATGTTTAGGGTTTGAGGTTTATTCTCTTGTGATTTATTATAAACTTATATTTGATCTAATATTTAATATTTTTCTACAAAATTTTATTTGAATATTTTTAGAGATGAGATGATATTTTTCTTATTATTTGCTTATTTAGCTTAATGTTAACCTAATAAGATCTATGTTTAATTTTTTTCAATTAACTATTTTGAGGGTTTAGAGAAACATATGTCTAAATACTTTTTTGGTTGATTAAGGTTCATTGTAAGTTTTATTATATGTTAATCTAGTAAGATTAATTGTTTATTCTATGCTCTCTTTTTTTTTTTTGAAATGACTAATTGGTTATATATGACAACATGAATTAATTTTCATATAAATAGGTGATAATTGTATAATTTGTGATATATATCCATAGATGATTTTGTAGTTCAAGGTAATTATCAATTTAATTTGTTATTGCTGCAAATATTTTTTGTATGATTTGTTGTTCCTTTATGATTATATTATTGGTAGAATGTTCTTGTACATGATGTAGCATAAGTTTATTGTTTTTAATCTGAAGTTTAGCCACATGCATTCAGTGGCATTTCATGTGATAAATTATTTTAATTTTTAATTTTTTTATAATTTCATTATTAGATCAATCCTGATCTGCATCAACTAGTGAACCACTATCAGTTGACCTAAGAAATATAAATGATAGTGCTCTTAATGTCTCTCAATCTATTGATGAACATGTTATTTGAACTAACAGTACTAACATATAGACTAAGAAATGTAGAAAGAGAAAATCAACTCTATGAGAGTACTTTATAAATGTTAAATCTAATTCCAAGTAGGTCAAAGTTACTTTTTTACAATGTATTTATTCTAGGATAAAATTTTATAAACCACAAATAAGCGTAATTTCACAACTTCTTATGCACATTAAAGAATGTTAGAAAATAAAATCAATGAGTCAATAACTCATCGATATATCAGATAAAAGATATAAAGGATTAAATTTTATTCTTTTTAATGCTGAAATAGAAGTAAAGATCTCAATATTTTATGATCCAAAAAACTATGATCAACAACTAATCAAAGAGGTAACTGCTAAGATGATAATTATGCATAAATATTCATTTATGATAGTTGAACATACTTATTTTAACATAATGTTGAAAATGTTGAATCCAAATTATAAGAGCGTTTCAAGAAACACCATAAGAAAATGATTGTATGAAAGTGTATGTGTGAGAAAGATAGGTTAAAATGTTGCCATAAAGACATTCATAGGGTGTCATTAATTACATGTTGTTAGACCACCAATCAAATTATGGAATATATGTGCTTAAATGTGCATTACATCGATGAAACTTGGAACTTAAACAAAAATAATTATTACTTTTATTGAACTAGATACTCCTCATACAAGCACTTACATATGTGATGTTATTAGTGATTATTTGTTAGAGTAGAAGCCTCAAGATAAAGTTTCTATAATCATCTTAGACAATGCAAGTAGCAATAGTGTGTAACCTAATTCTTTAAAAGTAAATTTTCAAACAAAGGGAAAAGTTGCATTTTCATGGTATTTTCATTCATGTTAGATGATGTGCACATATCCTTAATATAATGGTCCAAGATTGGCTAAAGGAGGTTCAATATATCATTTAAAATATTATAGAGTTAGTAAAGTATCTGAAAAATATCATCTGCTACGTTGATTAAGTTTGTAGTAGTGATTAAACAACTAGGAGTTCCAACCATAAGGTCTTTAGCAATTAATGTTTTAACAAGGTGAAACTCAACTTTCAATAAGCAGAACTCTATATTTATTTATAATAATATTTTTCATCACTATGTAGTTAGAGATAGTAACTACCGATGGTTACAGGTAAGTCCAATTGGTTGAAATATAAAAAGATTAGAAAGTTTCTTTTAATTTTTAATAATATGACTAAGATAATCTTTGTTGGTTTTCTATCCTACAACAACCATATTTTTATCTACTGTTATGCATTTAAGAAGACTTTGATAGAGAAGTCAATGCCAAAAGATGATTAATTATACGAGAAATGAGGCTCTAAGTATGCAAATAAAATTTGATAAATATAAGGGAATGCAATCATCTAATATCAATTGTAGCTATTTTAAACCCTATTTAAATTAAGTTTAGAATTTTTATATTTTCAAAGATATTTTCATCAAATGAGGTGGATCATAATATTTAGTTAGTTAGAAATGCCTTAAAAGAAATATATGCAGATTATGTTGTTTCTTGTACCGCTCCTAGTTCTACAACTAATGCTTCATAGAGGGATTTTCTTCAATAGTTGATCCCATAATTTTTCCATCTCAATTTGATTGTATACTTGGATTCAAAGATTTGTTATAGCTTTTAGCTTTGTGGAACCTTCAAGATTAATTTACAAGCATATCTTGAGGAGAGATTATTTATGTGCAATGATGAAAATTTTGATGTGTTTGAGTGGTGGAAAATGAATATACTTAAATATCATTGCTTTTAAATTACGAATTGAGATATTTTAGTAATACATATAACTATAGTTGACTCGAAATCTACTTTTAGTGCTAGTGGTAGAGTGTTAGATGATTAAAGAAGCTGCTTATTAACTAAAATTGTTAATGCCTTAGTATGTGCATCAAGTTTGATTATGTATGCTCAAAAGAATGCGAAGACACTCTTAATAATCCCCTCATTCAATATAGTTTTTTAAATTCCATTTATTTCTTCATACAATTTATAAGTAAAATAAAAAATTATTTCATTTAAAATTTTTTTTTCTAGCAAGAGATACTAAAAGAGGAAAAACTTAATATGCAACTACCGAAAATTTGAAGTCAATGTCTAACAAATGATTTAATTTTAGAATTTTTATATTTATTGCAAATCTAAACACTTTACTTCTAGCTTTCCTTATATGTTCTTGTGTTGGCTTTTGGTCTGCTAAATGCTAGTCTTAGTACACTCATTTTTGTTGGCTTCTGTTTCTGTTGAATGCTGCACGATTTTACTAAAAAGTTTTAAAAGTTTAGTTCTTTTCTCATGAATAAGAACAATACACCTTAGAGGCTAATTTTAGTGCTCTATTATTTTGGTTGAGTAATAATGAGAATATTTATATATATGTGGTTCAACTTTTTCATTCTATTTTACTATGGCTGTTTGATTGACACTTTTACTGCCTCTGGATGGACCATTTTGAGATTTTAGACTCTGAGCTCAATAATGACAATAATTATGAATAACAATTGTTTCTTCTTTTTGTAATTTATACATGCAAAGCTTACTTTTTTCAGATTATCTTTCAACATTATATGAGGTTGAAGACTACAGAAAGAGAATTGAGACTCAAGAAGATCATCAGTTGAACTAAATTTGAGTTTTGATTGTAATTTACTATTGCATTTTATATGTTTTTGTAGTATAATTTGAATTAGAGATTTTTATTATAGTTATAAATTTATGCAAATAAAAAAAATTATAAGTTTTATTTATATATATATTTTTTTGACAAATTATGTGATATTTTTTAAAGAACATCGAGCAAATTTAGCCAAAACGAGTCACACGAGCTTATTTCAATTAATATGAGATGAACACAAACAAGCTGTCGACAATTTTGAACACGAGCCTAGTTTGAACATGTTCATTTTCAAATGAGCCAAATACGAACAGATATTTGCACCCGTAGTGCGACTAGATCCTTGGATATACTGATCCAAGTTGCTTCTTATTCTAACTAGGCTAAGTTGGCTATGCTTAATTTTTATCGTTTGCACTTGATGTAATCCAATTTGTCTTCTCTATTATGATCATAGATGGACTTAAGAGCTACAAACCCAACATTAAGACACATTGATCTCTACCTCCTTATAAGAATATTAGGTTGTATTTGGTTAGGTACACTAATGGTTAATCTTGAATTTGAATTTTGTGAGTTGTTTCATATAAGATCTTCATCATGTATGAGTATATGCATCAAAGAGAATAAAAAATTTGTTGAATTTTCTATGATTTGAGCACACAAATTTTTTATGCTATATTAAAATTGCATGATATTTAATTGTACGTTCAGAGAGTTTATCTTTTTGGATTAAAAAATAAGTTTAGCATGAGAATTATTGAATTTTAAAGAAATTATTTTAAATAAATAATTTTATTTAACTTTTATTAGAAACATTAACTTAAATTGAGAGTCTAATTTCCACGCAAATTCCTGCCCACTCTCATTCACCTTTTCTCATACTAAGCCAATCTTATATTAATTAAAAGAACTCCATTACTTATAAATTACTTAATTATTTATACTATTGCGTTTGGTTGCTTGAAAAAAAAATACAGTATAAAAGAAATATTATATAAAATAAATATAATATATTTAGATTATTTTACATTATTTGATTAAAATTTTATAAATATATGAATATATATTTTTTCTATTTGATAGAATGAATGAGATATAAAGTATTTTTGGCTTTATGGTGGTCATGGTGTTAGTATTATTTGAGGACATAGTTGTGTAATAAACTTTGTATTGTTATTTGAAATTCATTCATACTAGTGGAGTTGATTCTACTTTAGTCTTTATGTGCGTGGTTAATTTTACGAGGTGCATACCTGATAAAAACTAATCTAATTTGAGCTAATACTAACTAGAATCAATTTTATTAAATATATATTAGATTTGACTAACTCCACATAAGTTTCCTATGATATTGATATTGGTAATATTGTGCTTAATACACACTGAAACTGGCATACACTATGTACATGATACGTATTCATGATTATTTGAACATATCAATTTTGATAAAATTCTATTAGTTATTTGCTTAATGTCATATTTGTCACAAGTTTGGATGTTTAAAATTTTTTTTTATTGCATATTTTGTGTTAGTTTGTAGAATTAAAAAATATGGTGGCATAATATTTGTAATCTTTTAAATGTGAAAGTTAGATAGTCATTATGTTAATCATGCATGGAATGAATGCATGTAGAAATTGGTTATTTGATCTAGTCAATGAACGCAGGACTTTTTTCGCATTGAGATTCATTTCCTTGATTCACATGTTAACTTTGATTTGATGAGGCTTTTTATTGGAGTTTGCATAGTTGGCTATTTTTTCATGCACATTATATGTTTTTTCTGCATTAATATTTAAACTATTCATGTTTTTTATGTTTTAGGATGATTTCACAAATAAGGATTGTCATTTATGCATGTTATTCTTAGTATTTGTGTGTGCATGTGTATGTGTCATAAGTGAGGTCTCTACCTTGTTCAGGTGCCTTGCATATTTAGTAGCACATGTGCACACTTGTGTATTTGGTACAATTAGTCATAACCGCATTTAGATAAGTTCTTCTATGCTCAAGACCCCCTTCATGATTAATTGAATGACTGCACACTTGCACAAGCCATCAAAATCACATTGAAATAAGTTCTTCTATGCTTAAGACCACCTCTATGATTAATCAAATGGCTACACACACTTGCACAAGCCTTGCTTTTTAATTTACACCTTGCATGTAAAACTAGTAGGATTGAGAGCTCTTAGAGCTTCCAATCACATCATCTAGTGAAAAGTGATTCTTGTTAGTGCAATGCGCACTGTATCATTAACCTTCAGTTGATAGGTTATTACAAATAAGAAATTTGAATTATTTGATATTTGGAAAAATAACTTGGATTGAACTTTAATCACAGCTTTGGGACATTGTGGATCCCACTACTAGCCATTAGTTTGTCATCTTATATGCTTATATCATATATAGAAGCCTAAGTATCGATAACTTGGGGAGTCTTCTAAGTTTCATACTTTAAATATTTATAAAATTCAAAACACATAAAGCTTATACATATATCCTCTTTTGTCGCCCATTTGCTAGTTTTAAAAATTAAAATATTTTGGGCTTAAAATCATATTTTAAGCAATGATAAGGTAACCTTAGCCTATCTAAGTTTATTCTACTTCAATGCAATAACCCTAAGCTACCTCAACATCCCTTGTGGAACCTTGACCTTACTTTGAGCCTTTTGAATATAAGTGACCCCTTAATGCTCAAATTTGGCTAATGGCTTATCCTAGATAACTTTAATGATCTTGAGTTAGTTACTTTCACACTTAATTCTAATGATCCATAGTTGACCTCAATGCTAGTAAGTCCTAGTTCCAATTTCCCCATAGATGAATCAAGGTATGCTTGATGACTTTGTCCTTAGACTATTAATGATGTTTTGCAATCTTATGGACTTATTGTTACTCATTGATTTTTAAGTTATCCTAAATTATCTTAGGTAGCTTAGTAGACATCTAGGTCGATCATAGCATATCATAGATAAATTAATAAATTTTCTTAGATAAACTTAGATGAAATTCAATAGTTGTCTAGCAGTTATCTTGTATTTAACAATAATCTTTCATAGTAAATATTGATTAAACTATTAGCACCCATTCAGACCCATCTAGATGTTCCCATTTAGAACCTTAATATGTCTTTCGCTCTAGATTTTCTTAATAAAAAAATATTTATTTTGCTTAGATAAATCGAGAGAGTTAGTGTATGAATTTCTCCGAGTTCCTCTTCATCCCCTTAGCCTAAATCTTTTGCCCTTAAATTTAAGATGTAAGACCTAAAAATGGATCCCATTCTTTGTCCTTTATAACACTAAACATTCTCTAAAATTCAATTGTTAAGATCTTGTGATGATATAATTCATCTCAAAGTAGATTATACTCATCAATTTTATGCTCTTTATAGCCCATAATGATGAACCTGAAAGTTATAAATATATTAATGTATTTTTTAATCATTTGATTTAAATTAAAATAATCCTTAATAAATGAACTTAAACACCATTTAATCTAAATAATAGCTTGAACATTATACTTTAATTACGTCAATCTTCCTTATTAATTAAGTACATACTAGATGTGTGATTTTTTTTATTAGAGTAAATATATATTTTTTTCTTTGTAGAGCATATGGTCACAATTTTTTCAAGATGATTTTTGGCACAATAATGTGTCAGATCACTTTTATTTTTATACCACAAATTTTGTTATTTGTTCAAAGTAAATTTATGTGTGGGCGTAATATTCACTCTAAATTTTTTCTTTTTTTATTATGTATATTTTGATCAGAAAAACTTTGTAAATTAGAAAAGATACAAACATAGACTTTCGCCAATATCCTTTTAGATCCAAAAGCACATTCAGTTTCAAGCGATTTAAAAGAAAAGGGTCAGGAGACGAAAAAATTGTGCCTTGTACCATATTATGATATGCTACTTTTGGGCATATCACATGTGTATAAGGCTAAAATTGAGTGATATACTTACAGAGCCTATTTATGTTTTTTTTTTTTTGTTAAAATTATTTTTTATTTTTTATTTTGAATATGTATAATATGATGTGTTTAAATTTGAGTGTAACAGAAAATGCAGGCTTTTAGGTTTTTTTTTTTTTTTAATAATAATTGTGTTCCTCAACCATGTTAAACTACATATTCTGGCCTTTCAAGTAGAACAGAACAACTGCATAACAATTAATTTACCAAAACTTAATCAGGTCCAAATCATCATATTTATTCATTCAATCACAACCAGCAGTCATAATACAACACAACTTTAATAAAAGAAGCCTAAGACTAATCAACCAAATCACCAATCAATACTAATAACTAAAATTAAGCAAGCATAATGCTAAGTGGATATGGATTCCAAAAAGAAACAGTCTGCAAGTGAGCTGCAGGCTAACCATGTCGGCATGTTGATAGAACATATTCCAGAACCAGTCACCAAACATAAAAATCTACAGAGTGGCTGAATAATAAAAGGGCAGCATATTTATGCCAACAACCCAGATCTAAAGCAGAACTTGCGGACAACTAAAAGAGAAAAAAAGCTGGCATGGCATTTGAAACCAACATTTTAAAACAACAGAATACTCGATGGTTACGAATATGAAAATTTTAAAATACAGTTGACATTGTTGGAATCCACAAGCAAGGTTTCAAACAAATGCCAGCAATATTATTCGGCAAAAGAGAGGCCCAATGGTAGGGGTACCAGCAATCTTCTAAGAAGTTACAGAAATATGCCATAATCGTAAAATGAATTCTACTTGAGAAGGATCGACTTCAAAAATTGTGTTCCTCAGAAGCAAGACACTGTTAAAAGCGTCAAACAATTATTACAGAAGATGGAGGGTTTTTTTCTTATGAACTTGCCTCCTTGGAAATCTTCTCAGCCTTGGCAATGACCTCCTCAATACCGCCCACCATGTAGAATGACTGCTCCGGAAGATCATCATATTTTCCATCAAGAACACCCTGCCAACAAGTACGAAAAATAATTAGTAAGATAACTCACAATCTTAGAAGAACTTGCACTCTGTTACCTAATGGAAGCTGGATGTCACCATTACTAAAGGTTGAAATGATTTTCATAAGCATTGGGGAGGAAAATATCTTTTCAGAACCAAGTAACATAAGCATGAGTGCGAAAAAAAGTATCAACAATGGCAATGTGCATGTATTTGCTTCAAGAGATAATTAAGGATGTGAGAAATATATAGAGCTTTATTGAAAAATAACTAAAGATGTAAAAGAGAAGGTATTTGACAATAATAATATGACGAAACATATAGAAGTAAGAATCTATAACAATGGAGTCAAGGTTTTAGTAAACTAAATGGCGGAAAACAAAGATAGCAACACTAACTCTCATTTAAACTTACAAAAACATCATAGATGGCACAATTAATAGTAAGAGAAATACTTGCAGAACAGTGGTTTCCTTCAAAGCACCACCCTTGTTTGGATTTTAACTGCTATGAAATTTGAACACCCGCAGTCTAGGCTTCATGAGCAAGCAAGATCCCATTATCATCATATACAAAGAAGAATCTGCAGTCTTTATCTTGTAAATGTGGATATATATATATATTCACATGTGAACATGATTTCAGCATCAGATCATGAAAAGATCAAACAATTCATGTTTCATTAAGTTTCAATGGTACAATTTCTTCACGAAATTGTTGCTAGCAGTTATTTGAATATCACACCATTGAGATCAAATAGACCGGGTATTCATGCTCATTGAAGTTTTAATGGTAGAATCTCTTCACAAAATTAGTGTTAGTAGCGATTTGTATATAACACCATTGAGATCAAATAGGACATAGCCAAAAGTCTATAGGCATGATCAAATCATCAATCAGACACCATATAATGAAGATAATGGCCTTGAAACTTGGACCTATTGGTTATGATTAGCATATGAGAACGAGTTTGAATTTGTACCATTGTTGGGAAGATTAGGATAATTCTTACTGGAATTATCTTTAAAAAATCAACTATAAGGTTTTGTTCTTTTGAAAAAGTTTGTTTTAGTCTGCATGACGAGTTTGAATTTGTAACAATTTTTGGAAGATTAGGATAATCCTTAACTGGAATAATCTTTAAAAAATGAACTCTAAAGTTTTGTTCTTTTGATGAAGTTTGTTTAAGTCTGTATTAGTTCAATCTTTAACAGAAATTTCCTATTCAAAAGCTTAAAATTATATAAAAACCAATCAAAATTCTCCTAATTAAATTTTCTTTCCCTCTCCACTCTACCTAATCGTCCCAGGATGTAAGGTCTTAATCCCGGGTACTGTGGCAAGAGCCACTAACTTGATGCTTGCCTCCACTTAATTGCCATCCTTACTACTAAATTCCTTTTAACATTGCGAACGACTTATGCATTGCTAACGCTAGCCTTGTTTATGTTTTCTAGTTGTTGCTTTGTTGTCACTATTTTATTGTGTTGCCCCGTGATTGTTGCAACTACTAATAATTGTTAGTCAGCTTATTAATGCACTGTCGTTACAAACTCTAGTGCTGCTACAACAATGCAGGAGTGAAGACATTGCTGTTTTTAAAAAGAAATAAAAAATAAGAGAAGAAAAAAAATAGTATTAAGGAAATTTATATAAAACAAAAGAAAAACTAAACTAGTAAGAGCGTCGGCAAATCAAGTTAGTATCGAAATATTGTTATTTCCAGGGTTTTACGATAGGTTCAACCATGAACCAATCCTCCAGCCAAATTGGTTCAAACCTAAAACCATTTCTGCAGAGAACCGGCCAAAGCCAAAGTTTAATTGATGAATTGGACTGATTTTCAAAGAACCAGCTAGTTTTAAAATTGATCAAATTTTAATATTTTTTTATTGAATGGTTAAAGATAATATATTCTAAATTAAAAATAAAATGTCTTAAAATTTTAATTAGAAGTATATTCAAAATATTTAAGAATGAAGTCTTAAATTAGAATATTATATTTGAAATTGATAAAAATCATTATTATATTATTATTACATCATTTAAATTATATTAAAATAATTTTTATATTTATTATATTATTCAGTTCAACCATTGAACTTTAACCTCTTCTTCTTCCAGTTTAATGACTGATATAGTTTCCAAAACATTGGTTATTTGGTGCATAGTGCAAACAAATAAGAGGGTATATAAAGATAAGCAGTAACTTGTTATCTTGGAGAACCATCAAAAGCTAAGAAAGCAAAGAAAATCAATCAAAGATTAAAAGGTTAAAAATGATAATAGATTAAATCTAACAAGTAGAAATTCCTATGTCTGATGAGATAGTTGATGCAGAGAAATGCGATGCATGGATCAAACACTTGGTAACTTCACCTTATATGAGTATAAGAACCATAGTAAATTGCATTCATCTAAGACAAAATGTCCTTACGTGGTAGAATACCCATTTGAAGAATAATAGCCGTCAAAAGAAGACTTCGTGATGTTAATAGTCAATCTTTGAGGATTGTACCCTATGGCTTCAAAAGATAGATGGAAGAGGTGAGCATAATTTGAGACAACACCAGGAATAATTTGTGCAAGAGTACATTATGGACTTTTGGTGTCAAGGGATAGCGTTAGGATTTAACTTAGAGATGGATGAACTCTGATGAAGTCAACTTCAATGTTTATTCACAAATTACAAATAAACACACTTAATTACCATCTCAATCAACCAAGTATGATGATAATGGACATAGAGCATAATAATCAAGAAAAGTGAAAGTACTAAAATAATCCAAAGAAGGATTCAACTCGTCAAAGAACAAAATAAAGGTCAAAATGAGCATAATGTTCCAAAGCTTAATTCCATCTCTAAATAAAATGTGCAAAAAAAGTTATATGCCCATTGACAATATGTTCATACTAAAGAAAAATGTTAAATGTGCACCTTGAGCACATTCCTAAAAAGATTTAAAAAAAAAAATGATAAATGATTGTTAATGAGACAACACTATGCTTACTCCTATCAATAAAACGAACACGTTCGCATCTCTACTTGCTATGCCAAAGAATATAATAGAAGGGTGGTAGTCTTTTGATTTAAACACATGGTCTCTAAAAATCCAAGTCAAGCACGAGGCAATTAGGATCAATATTGACACTAGCAACTATAACTCACTCTAATGCAAAAGTTGGATCAGACAACATATCCCACCTAATCGGTCCTTTATCATCATTTGGTTTAGATTTAGAAGGGTTTAAGGAGAGATTGAACACTAATGTTTCTTGAAGCTTTCAATCACAAACTACATCAACAAGATATTAAACAAAGTAGGTCCACATAACATACATCAGATTATCTTTGATAATTCTTGCCGACATAGCAAGTATGCAATATTGTATAATCATCACTATCAATACTAGAAGATAATGGAAGGGGAGTACTTGACAAATGATATGAAAACAAGCCAAATAGATAAACTTACAAATATTGCAAAAAAATAATAATAATAATAACAAATGATATGACAACAACACTACTTTTAATCTCTTTTATCTTCTAAAAAATTTTCTCTTTTATTTTATCTTTTCAATCAGTTCAATACATGTCCCACTAAAGAGACCTTAGAAGTAAAGAATATTTTATTAGACAATGTTACTTTATAGCAAACTCCAAAGCATGGTTGACTTTGGCGCATCACCACTAAGTAAAAAAGATAAAGACCACTAATAAGTTCCAATATATGGATGAACAGAAAAAGCCAAGTATGATATAGTCTAGGTACAATAAATTTAGCATCAAGTGAGCAACTCTCCAAACAGTAGAATTCTAACATATTGTTACCCCTTTATACCTAAACTCAAAGAATGAACCCAAATTTTGATACTTACTAGAAGGTAAGTATGAGCTAACCCTTATTTCATCAATAAGCTATTCAGCTAGCAACCTAATAAATTACTCCATTTTAAGCACTTCAACTACCAGATTCATGCAGCTAGGATTAGAAGCATCTAACATTTTCACATAAATAATAAAGAAATTAAATCACTTGCAAAAAGAAGACCTAACCCACAAAGTATTGTGTTCCAAAATATGGCTATTAAATGATCAATCCATGGAAAGAAAGTAGAACTATATTCAAAATTACTTCTCACCTGAAAACTGCTGATACACTCTTTCAAGTCCACATACTTTCCAGGTGCACCAGTGAAAACTTCAGCAACATGGAATGGCTGGCTTAGAAAACGTTGGATCTTACGAGCACGGGAAACAGTGAGCTTGTCATCTTCGCTAAGCTCATCCATTCCAAGAATCGCAATGATATCTTGAAGGTTCTTATAGTTTTGAAGAACCTTTTGAACACCACGAGCAGTATTGTAATGCTCTTCTCCTAAGACATGGGGAGAAAGCATTCTAGATGTGGAATCGAGCGGGTCGACAGCAGGATAGATCCCAAGCTCGGAGATCTAACCATGGAAAAAACAAAATAAGGTGTTTTAAGACATGTCAAATTAGTAATAAGAAGAAAATAACATTAGTTCATTTAGGTAAAAAATGCTTAAGGAGCACAAGGAGAACCTGTCTGACAACACAGTTGTCGCATCAAGATGTGCAAAAGTGGTCGCAGGTGCTGGATCTGTCAAGTCATCAGCAGGCACATAAATAGCCTGCACGGAAGTAATAGAGCCCTTCTTTGTTGTCGTAATGCGCTCTTGTAATCCTCCAAGGTCAGTAGCTAGGGTGGGTTGGTAACCGACAGCAGATGGAATACGACCAAGCAAAGCAGACACCTCAGAATTTGCCTAAAAACAAACACATGAGTATGCAAATATCAAAATTCCAAGTATTAACAATTTCTGGATCTTTTGCACCTACCTGAGTGAACCGAAAAATATTATCAATGAAGAGTAACACATCCTGCCCTTCAGCATCACGGAAGTACTCAGCCACAGTAAGTCCAGTTAGCCCAACACGAGCACGAGCACCTGGAGGCTCATTCATTTGCCCATAAACAAGAGCACACTTGCTCTCATCCTATTATGCAAAAACGAACAAATTTAAACAATGAAAAGAAAGAAAACAAAACACATAAGAATACAGCTTAACCATTGTACTAAAATGCTCACTTGCTTTTCTCCAAGCTTAATCACACCACTCTCAATCATTTCCCGGTACAAGTCATTGCCTTCACGAGTTCGTTCTCCAACACCAGCAAAGACAGAAAAACCACCTGACCAATAAAACATCATGATTCTGTGAGCAGTGACAATGTAATAGAAAAGAAATAAAAATAAAATGTGAATTTTTCAACAAACCATGAGCTTTAGCAACATTATTAATGAGTTCCATAATAAGCACTGTTTTACCAACACCAGCACCACCAAATAACCCAATCTTACCACCCCTTTGATAAGGTGCAAGAAGATCAACCACCTAAAGAAGATAAACATCAATGCAAGTTAGATTTTTTAAGCAAGAATGAATCAAGACTGCTCTAAGGACACATGATTGCAATATTTTCTTCAAATTTAGGGTGCATTTGTCATAAAATAAAAATTATATCAAAATAAAGCATTTGTTAAAAAAAAGGTGAAAAACAATGTACTACCTTAATACCAGTAACAAGAATTTGTTGTTCTGTTGCTTGTTCAACAAATGCAGGAGCCTCACGATGGATAGGAAGGAAGTGATTGGTCTCTAAAAAAGTGATTGAAATAAAACAAATGATAAACATGATTTAATATGGCCTTATGAACCTCAAACAAATTGGAATATAAAAAAAACTTACTTATTTCTCCCCTCTCATCAATAGGCTCTCCAATAACATTCATGATGCGGCCAAGGGTAGGCCTACCCACAGGTACCTAGCATATAGTTAGAAAGAGGCCAATGTGAAATCATATTTCTTATGAAATCAATCTCATAAAACATATAAAGACAATAATCTTCAATTGTTGCAAAATAAGAGAATAACCATAAGCACTACAAAGCATATTAAACATAAATCTGAGAACAAACTTATTGTAAATTCAATTGATAAAGCAATTACATTATCCAAGAGGAAAATATAACATGAAATGCCCATAATTATATCCCAAAATAAGACCTCAACAACAACAACAACAAAAAAACCCTCCAGGAAAGTAGCAAGAACGTACACACTGAGAACCTAAAAATCAGGGAATATTTCAGGATCGCCTTCAAAGAAAAAGTCAGACATAGCAAAATGAAACCGAATATAACCATAAATATTATATACGAAAAAAAAAAATTCTGCACACAATGTTGTTGAAATAATGATACAAAACATTAGAAATTCCTGTGGAAAGGAAGATCAATAAGCTCAGAAAAACTATGAAATATACGCATAAAAAAACTTATCAATAAAAGCAAGACGGACATCAAGTTTGGCTAAAAAACAAATAGGATCTTTGTTCGAATCGAGGGATTATACAGTGATCGGTGATCCAGTGTTCAACACTTTCTGTCCACGCACAAGCCCCTCTGTCCCGTCCATGGCGATCGTCCTCACCATGTTCTCACCCAAGTGCTGCGCCACCTCAAGTACAAGGCGAATTGAGTTGTCCAGCACCTCGAGGGCAGTCAGGATCGGCGGCAGTCCATCATCAAACCGCACGTCAACAACGGCTCCGATCACCTGGCATACGCGACCGATAGCGCCGGCCCCAGTGAACTCGTCTGTTACCTTGCCACTGAGGCCAGCCGAAGATATAGAGACCGATGGAGGGGTAGGCGCAGGAGCGGCGGCTGCGGCGGTTGCATACTCGACAGCACGGGACAGGAAAAAACCAACGGGTGAAGGGCGGTAGATCGGGTATGGAGTGGGGGATCTGGGAGTGGGGAAGGGAGATCTAGGAGATGAAAGCCGGCGAGAGGAAGCGCGGAGTAAGGAGGAAAGAATACGACGTGAGGCCATGGGAAGCGAAAACTAGGCTAAGCGGCTTCTAGGTTTTCAGTGGGAGAGGATACACCATTTAAGATCTGGGAGGTGGCTTAACCTTCGGACCCCGTTGAGATATTATTGGAATATTGTTGGGCTGGCAACGAGTTAAATGGGCTATCAAATTGTTTTCAAAAAGTCGTTTGATGAATTTTCCTACTGTAAAAAAATCTCAATTATTATTTTTTATCATAAATAATATTTTATTATATTTTTCTAAAAATATTAGATAAAACACTTATTGGCATTTATTCAGAATTTTTTCTTATATTTTTGTTATTTTTCCAAATTATTTTTTTCATTCATAATTTGAAAGCAATTTTCATAAATTAAACTCTTTAAAAAATTATAAATTCTAATTTCTATTAATTATCCATATTTATTTATTTGAAGTAAAGATTGATTGTAATTATTTAAAGGTGGCAGTCTCCCAAAGTATTGAAATTTGCCTAAATTTTTATCATTTTAAAAAATATTTGTGTTGAGTTAAGGAGACTTGAAAAAGTTTAGGTTTCTCGTAAGTATGCTTATAGAAAAGCAAATACTCTTATCTTATATTGAAGATTATGTAAAATAAATAATAGTGTTTAGCTAATATTTAAATTAGTGGGAGTGATTAATTCTAATAAGTATAAAGAATGATAACACCACATAAGTTTATTTGAAGAGTTTATTCAATAGTTTTTATTAGATGCTAATAATATGTGTAGAATAAAATAGATAATATTGATATAAATGAATATATGTAAAGAGTACAAGTGTTTAACTATTAAGCATACTAATAGTAATTAGATTTACAATGAATATAAGTTTAAATTATAGAATAAGAAAGACAAATTGATACTTATATGATTTGGCCTATCCTTATTGAAATTAAATTTTTTGTTATAACTGCAAGAAGAAGAATTATCTCTTTTCTTTTTGCACGAATGCTTTCTATCCAAAGGGATCTAATTATGTAATCTTAAATATAGCATGTGTAATAAAATTATTTAGGAATTACATAGAATAAATGATATGTTAGGCATGATTGCACAATCCACCTCATAACTATATTCTATTTTTGACCCACTTTGTATTAAGAGGCACATAAATTCATAAAAATAGATGTCATGTTTGGCATGTTGCAAATGGAATAATGACTAATGCCACCTTTGTCATCCTTTTCAATTCCAACTCAATTATGGTATGATATTAGCATTGATTTTATGTTTGATTGACTATGCACTAAGTTAAATAATGATTCCATTTTGTGGTGATGGATTGTTTCTCTAATTGTAGCTTTCATACCATTTTAGTCTTTACTTTGAACTTGTGTGAATTTATCATCTACATAAGTTGCTAGCTTGTATAGATTTTGATCACAATGCTTGATTTATTAGTCCATTTTGGCACAACCTTTGACAATTAGTTAATATTAGTCTTAGCCTTAGTTCAGCTTATCACCCACAAACAAACAATTAGATATGTAGTTTGGATAATGTTGAATCATGAGATCTGAAGTTTTAATGTTGAATTCAACAACAACCATGTGGTTAATTTGTCAACTAGATTAAAATATTTTACAAAGTTTATGAGTTTTGCCTTGTAGACTACTTGGTTTCCATCCCTTCTTATTATAATGAATCTTCATTGTTTGAGCGTAGTACTAATTATTGAGTTAAAGAAAATCCACAAGCAACACTTGATAATTTGAAAATAATAAAAACTAAGTATAAAGTTTTAGCTAATCAATCTAATGCCACATCAAATTTGATGTCAAGGATTATATTAGGGCTATTTTGACCAAGGATCATTTTCCCTCTCATTAATACAACAAATTAGATGTCACAAAATCAATCCACTAAAAATTTTGTCAAAATCAACCCAAATGCATATCTTTCACTAATACAACTTGATGTTATACATATAATATTTTTAGCTTTAAACATTATTTCCATAGAGGATAACTCTACTACCACTTAAAAAGAGACTAATCTAGGGTTGAATCTTTTTTCTTCTAGGAAAATGATGCAAGGTGTATGATAGGAAATTGATGTGAATAACCTTTTTTTTTTCAAAATAACTCATTTCCATTTTGGCTTTTATTTTATCTAAATAAAGCTTTATATTAGGCTAGGAAAGTGTTTTAGATTTGGCTTTTAGAATATCTTCTAGTTTTGTAGATGATGATGAAGTGAAATAAGATTTTTCTTTTGGATTTCAAGAAGATTATTTGCAATCTTATATTTCTTCATTAATTATAATTTCATTTATGTAATAATGTTCAACTCTTTAATCAAGAACATTTTACATTATTATGGCAATCAAGAAAGAAATTATAAGTTGTATTTTTTTGATAGGACATATTTGATGCCTTTTTTAGTGCTAAGATTAAATGGTGGTGTCTTAGTAATGTGTTATAGGAGTAAGAAGTTATAATAAAAATTTTGAAGGAATAAAGGGGGGATAATGGTCTTTTAAAATGTATAAATAGTTATTATTACATGAGGGTCTCACTCTTTACTAAACAACATCATGAGATATGAACATTTGTTTGTCCTTTAAGTAATATAATTTATATCTTTCTACACATGATCGATATCCCATAAAGATACAAGCACGGGCTTTAGGATGAAATTTTATCTTACTTTCTTATTCCTTTAGCTAAGATTTGATTAAAAATAATAGATTGGTTTTTGGATTGACTAGTTTATTTATGTTTGAAGCCTGAAGAATAATCATGGAGCTTAGAGCATTATCTTTTTTTATGATTAATGAAGTTGTAGTAAGTGCATTGAGGCTTATCTTTTTTAAAATTTCTATCATTACTAGAATTTTGGTACCTTATTGTGATGTAGTAATTGTTCTTGACACTAAAAGCCATTTTACTATTGATTCCTTCACCATAGTATGACCATATGACTATTCTTTAATTCTCTTCCTAAAAGATCAGAGAGAATGCCAAGTTGAAGGTAAGGGTGAGTGATCCTATAAGAGAATATGACCTAGTTCTTTCCAATAAGTTTTTGTTTTGTGGAGTGCTAAACTACAATGTATTGTTCTTGCTTGTGATTAATTAATTTGAACCTTAACTAAAAGTTCTTCAACCCATAATTTATAAGGAATTAATCTTGGAGGTTCATGCAAATCTTGCATATTGTCTCTAGTTATAAGATGTTTGTTAAGATTTCTATAGAGACTGAGTTTAAGATCTAAGAGATAATAACATTATTTCTAGTCAATGAATTGAGTAGATTAAAGTTAGTACAATCTATCTTGGGCATAAAGCCATTTATAAATCCTACTAATTCTTTATGAACAAAGTGATCCAGATCACTCTACCCATGTGTTTTTGTTGTTATTGGTGAAGTTTTGAGAAACTAGTGATTTGTTGGTACTTCTACAATGGTAGAGATTGAAAGGGCTGAGTGGGTCATCGAGAGCCAAGCTTGGGGTTCCCATGTAGAACTAAGTGATTACTAAGATTAGTTCGAATATAATGGGTCAATTTGATATAATATTTCAAATAATATACTACTAGAGATAAGAAGAAATATTGAAAATGATATTATTTATAATCTCCAAAATGTGTAATGGATACCACCTTATTGAAAAAAATAATAAGGTAAAGACTAAAAAATAGCTAAAAGCCTACAGCTTAAAAGGATGTTTTAAATACATTTGTGTTATTGATACACTCTAATACTTTTGTTTTGGAAGTTATGCACAATATTTATTTACCATTACTTAAGAAGTCATTATTTAGGGGCTTAAGATCAAAGATTCATTAATTAGGAGTGGATAACAAATTAAGAAAAAAAATATATTTTTCAATATTAATAAAAATGCATCAACATTTGTTTTTTTAATGTGCAATATCGATGACTATCCCAAGTTTTTCAATTGTGGGGGTTCATTCTTTTTTTTTTTTTTTTTGATAGCTCCTTCTCTAACGAATGTAATATCAAATAATATTATAAAAAGATTCTATCTTCTTGCTTCTCAACTTGTGACTTATAAAATTTGCACTAAAACAAATCTATCACTTACAGCTGATAGCTTGGCTTTAAACATAAATGTTGCAAGATATTATCTTTACTACTGCAGTAAAGTCTAGGAGATGGAAGTTCAAAATTAGTATTCCAAATAAAATAATTATGCTTTATTTACAGAGATAAGTGCAACTACTTTTTACATTATTCTCTTTTTGTTGATTTATTGTTCTTGTTATTAATTTGATGCATATGCAACTACAACTCCTTATATCCTTTAGTTATCTTAAGAGCACTATATCTACGATTCCCTCTCTATACTGTGGTTGACTTTTGATATAGTGATAGTCCCAATTTTTTTTTTCATTATAAGGGCATAAGTCAAACTTCAATCTCAAATTTATTATTTATTTCTTTTATTTGTGTCAACTAAAATCAATTATAAATTTGATTACCATAACTTGTAAAAAAAATCTTCCTATATATGTTTGATCTACAGTGACAACTTTATTTGAATGAAATTAAAAAAAAATACATTATTATGTTTTGAAATTACACAAACTCTAGCTTAAATGCATGATAGAAAAAAAAGAAAGAAAAAAGAGACAAGAAGTGGCATGTTGACCACATTTAGCTGCAATCAAAATCCTTGATTGATTTATAATCAAAATCTAGCACTTTCACCACCTTGATCTCTAAAATTAGCTTGTTAGGAGCAGATGGCTCTCATCTTATGACAAGAGGTTAGGGATGAAATCATGATCATCCATTTCTTTTATTTGGAATGTATAGTCGTGATTAAGCTACACTATTTGATTAAAACCTCTTTAGGAATTGTGGGACAATTTTGGACCATTTGGTCTTTGATCGAATGGGATCAATTTTGCATCCCCACCACCTTTCCATGAGGGATTCACCTAAATCCCACATGGCCCAATGACACTGTGCCACACATAAAGTGGTGCCCATTTAGTGTCTCGAGCTAGTGTTGATTAGGTTAAGTAGGAAAATGAAATTTTCTATTTTAAAAATTAATTAAAAATTTCTAAAACTTTAAAAATTCATTAAAAAAAATAAAATACACAAAAAATCTAAATCTAAAGGGATCTATGGATTCATCTTAATGAGAGGAATCTATAAAATCCAAAATACTCAATTTTTATTAGGTAATTTTAGTTTAAATAAAAAATATAAAATATTAATTAAATTAAAAATACATATTTGATTGAATTAAAACTTTGGAGAATTGAAATTAGGGTTATAATTTACTTAGCATACAAATTTTAAGTCTTAAATCAAATTGGATGAGATGTTATAAAATTTTTAAGTTAAAACTCCCTAATTAATGAAATTAATTAATTTCAAAATATAAAAATTATGGAAAACATAAAAATAGTTTAAAACATCATAATCAATATCAATGAATTTAAATAAATATTGAACCCCTCTGAAACCATAAAAATTTTAAAATCTCCTAAATTAGGATTAAATATAATTTCGTTATTTAATTAATTGAACATAACTTTAAATAATTATAATAAATTAACCAGAAGCCCTAAAAGTATAAACAACCCTCTTTGGATTCATATTCTAGAGAGGAATAGTAATAATAATAATAAATAAAAGTCCTATTTATTATGCATAATTTTGACTTAATTTACAATTTAATATAAATAAATTAATATTGATTAAACTCAAAATAATATTCTGATTAAATTGAAACTTTCACACAAAGAAATTGAAGTTAAAAACACCTTAGATAAAAGTTCAAGGGCCAAAGTTAATTGAATTAAAGGATATAAAATTTCTAAGTCTAAACACATAATTTAAACAAAATAATTAATTTAAAAATTAAAAAATTAATATATATATATATATATATATGAAAATGATTCAAAATGTCTTAAATGATATCAACAAACTTAAGAAAAATATCATATTCTTCTGGAAAGAAGAAAACTTAAAAGATCACTTAATGAGGGATTAATTAAATTAATTATGTCATTTAAATGTATGTTAAACTTCAATAAATCAAAATAACAATTAATTATCTAAAAATTTCAAATAAACCATATTTGGTCTCATAATTTAGAGGATAATCAAGGAAAATTGAAAGCCCTAAATGTTACTGGATATTTTGGGCTAACTTTAGAATTTATTGAAAATAGTAAAATTTTAATTTGTCTTAAAATACACCTCTGATTGAAATGAAATTTTAGTTAAATGAAACTCGCATAAAAACATAAGAAATTTTTTTTAGTTTATTCATTTGTCACTTTTGAGAAGTTAAAAAAAAATAAATTTTAACCAAATAAATATATGATGAATTAACATTAGAAATAAAAATTTAAAATCAATTAAATCATTTAAGTAAAATCACTTAATGGTAAATCAAATCAATCTTAAACTTAAATAAAAACTTAGACAAAAAGAAGCCTAGTAAAAACTCATCACATAAAACCTTTTTCCACACACTAGATTACTTGACCATAAACCCTAGATTTAAGTTAGGATAGTGATATGTTTTATGATGTGATGTTTTTTTTTTCTGTTTTATGGTGTATTATTTTAATTTGGATAACTAGGTTTGTTTGTTTGCCAGTCTAGATGTTAGGTCACTATTTTTAAATTAACATTATTTTTTGTAGGGGGTTGTGCATAAAGTGACTGCTATAATAAAAAATATATAAATATTGTTTGCTTGCAGGTGCTTCGCTTAAGTCTCTAAGCATAAATCAATATGATAGGTGGGCCATGTAACCATTGGTGCTAATCCTGTATGTTTACAATATAAATTGTTGGTGTGTTGCTTTCTTTATCCAAACATCAATTTCATAAGGTTTCAAATTTTCCTTTTAAAATTTAAAATGTAATTTGATCCTAGAATTAGGATAAGATCTATGGGATTTAGGATTAGTAAGAGCTGATTGTACCCATTTAGCAATCCCCTATGGAGCTTGAAGAGATTCCTAAAGAAGGCAACAATCTTAAAGTCAAATGAAGACCCCATAGATCAAACTTGTGTTTTAGGTTGGGTTATCTAATGGCAGCATTCGACTGCTTGTCTTTTCTTCTTCTTCTAGGGTGTACAATGGTACTTGGCCGCATTGGCCTGTTTAATTTAATTGATTTGATTTAATTTATTTTTTGGTGCATAATATAAGTACATGCATTTTATAGATTTCTTTTTTATGTTATGTGATTTAAGCCTAGATACATTAGGCTTTTAAAAATGATCACTTTTTACCCCATTAAATTAAATAAAATTAAACATAAAAATAAGTAATTCATAACTACTGACCTCATTTTTGGATGAGGTTAACATCACTTATAAAATAAATAATTAAGACACCTAATCTTAGATTATGAATCTTCTAATTAAGTGTTTATGACACTATACTTAGTGACCTAGTACACCTTCCTTGGGTTTGATCTAACTTAATGGGTTTAAGTAGACTCAAACCAAATTTTAAATTTAGATTAAATAAAAAAATCAAAATAAATTTAAATGAATTCAAATTAAATAAAAATAAATGAATCCAAAACCAAATCAAAGTCAAATCTAGTCAGCCCATTTGACATATGTTTAACTTTAGTGATCCCATCAAGTCAAAGGTCAACTCACAAAAATTTGAATAAATAAAATCATTCCTAAATATTCCAAATGATAAAATAAACATGTTTAATCATGAATCTAAAGAAATTTAAATTTATTTAGGCCTTACTTAAGTTAATTAGACCACTTAGTCTACATGAACCTAAATGGGTCCTATTTGGTGCAAGCCTAAATCAAATTGAACTTAACTCAATTTAATTGTTGAAAATCATTTAAAAATAGTAATCAAACAAATTCAACTCATCATTAGGTCTAATTTGGTCAAATTGGTCATTTGACCTAAATGAACCAAAGCTTAACCAATTAGAACCCACTTTGGGTTAAATGGGTTCAAATTGAAATGAAATTGAAATCAAATGAAAGTAATCACTCCAAATCATCTCACATATGTGATCAAGCATGATTGGACTCCAAAAAAATTCCAACTGAGTCAAATGAATCGTTTGAACCCAATTGGAATCAAGCTTAACCCATTTAGGTCTAAATGGGTTGAAATGAAATGAAATCCAAAATTAAATCAAATCTTAAATGAATTAATCAAATCAAAACATAATAAAGCATCAATTATAGATGATTAAATCCAAAACTCAATGAATTAAGTAAAAATCAAAATACTTTGAATCCAAATGCTTGAATTGGGTTCAAATGTCCAATACAATTCAAATGGATTTGGATTTAACCTTAAACTCACCTTGGGTTTGATTTGGCCAGCCAAACACTAGCCTAAGGGCTTTAGTGATGATGCCAAAAGTCATAAAAAAATAAAAAAAATCAAAGGGGTGGAATTATGAGAGGAGAGGACTTGAAATCCATGAAAGAATTCAAGTTTCATTTCCCCTCCATACCTCATCCATCTCTTGGCATGAGGTAATTTGTATTCATTTTAATTACTGGAGGGCCTCCAAAAGAGAAAATCCAAAGGGATTTGGTTTCCTCCATGAAGAAGAGGATGAAGAGACAAAAAAAGAATGCCATGAGAGCCTAGTTCTCGGCCAAAGGAGGAATGGGGAGGAATTGACTTCCTCCCCTCAAATCTTTTATCCAAGCATGCTCACAAGACTAAGAGACACAAAATATAGTATCTGGCCAACCCTCCCACCTCAAATACATGGCTCTCAACCATGTATGGAAAGAGGGGAGAGTGACACTCTTCTCCACTTCTTTTCATCACAAAATACTCATAAAGGGAGAAGAAGAAAACAAGCATTCCCCCAACCCCTCGCCACCAACATGCTGTAATTCGACCAAATCAAGTGGCCACCGATTGGCCTTTAATGGAAAAACACTAGGGGGAGTGTTTCATCTCAAATTGAATGTTCCAACATGTTCTAAAGGTTGAGGTGACCTCAAATGAATCCTGACTGCGACCCCTTGCCACCGGTAAGCCGGAGAATGGACAAACTCAATATAAAATGGCCACATGTTAGTCTCCAAGGCGTTTGGTAGGGAGACAAGCCACCAAATCACATCTACAGCTTCGTCACGTCAAGGCAAAGGTGTTTGAGTCAATTCCACTGTCGAAGATTGCTGGAGTTGAGGTATGCCTCACCACCAACCTCTATAGCGTTTGATTTTGGTTGTTTGTGAAATGAATTCGATCCCCCATGAGGATCAAACTATATAAATTGATTGCAAATCGATCCTTGGTCATTTTACAATCGAAATTATCAAAATTGGCCTTGGATTGCCATAAATTTATCAAATTCAGCAGACGGCATTTGTCTCTCATAAGAAGATCTCAGGAAATGATCTAGCCACACAACCTGATTAATCCCCCAAAGTAACGGCATCTTTGCTTTTGACATGGCCATCAGCGAATTTCATGTGGCCTAATGGCGTTGTGCCATATTGGTGCTACCATTCTAAAATGGTAAAACTCATTTTAATTAATTAAAAATTTAAGAAAAGTACCTGAAACTTCAAAAAATATAGAAAATAAAATATAAATCCAAAAAAAATGCAAATGATGTTTCTATGGATTCATCTCGATGAGTAGAATCCATTAAACCCAAAATTATCAATTAATTTTTTTTTTGATAAATTTGGCTTAATTTGACTATAAATAAAATTAATTAAACTCAAATTAATCCCAAACCATTAATCCAATTGAAATGAAATTAGGGGAATTGAAATTGAGATTAAAACACACCTTAAGAAAACTTTCATGAATTATTATAATACAATTGAAGAAATATCAAATTTCAAACACCAAACTTCAATTTTAATTAAATGAACTAAATCATAAAATGAATCAAATCACTTCAAATTGACATGCCAAATCCGATGAACATAGAAATATCAATGAGACCCACTAAAGTTTAATAAATTAAAAAATAACTTAATTTGGTAATTAATTTAAATAATTAATAAGAATTTAAATAAATCATAATAAATAAACCAAAATTTCAAAAGTTATTAATGAACTCTCTTTGGATGCATATTCTAGAGAGGAATAAAAGAATAAATAAAATCTCAACGCCATTATTAAAACTTTGGCTTAATTTAGCTTTTAACAAAATTATTAAAACTTTAATTGCACTCTAATTATGCATCTGATTAAAATGAAACTTTGGAAATTTGAAACTAGTAAGGAACCCCAATTGCCATAAAATTTAAACCCAATTGACCTTTGGATTGGGAATTGTTGAATTTTCAAATCTCTAGGTCAATATAAATCAAATAATGAATTAAAAAAAATCATAAATCACAAATTTCATAAAATAACTTGAAATAATCCCAACCAATATCAAAACATTCAAGGATAGTTCTCCAACATCTTAAATCAAAGAATTTGATCACTTAAGGGTTAATAAAACTAATACTGCATATCAAGTTTAATTAAACCTTAAGCTTAGTGAACTCATGATCAAATCAATTAATGGAATCTTAATCCACAACCAATGAAATCTTTAAGAATAGATTAAAACAATAACCTAAGTATCTTAATTACATAATTCAAACAAAATGAACATAAATTTAAAAAACATAAACATAATTCAAATAAAACATTAATTCAAAATAAATGTTAAGCCAATTGAAATCAAATTAAACCAAAAATAATAATAATAATAAACTAAACCAAGAATGAAAATTAAATTAAATCAAAGAATGAAATGAATAATTAAATTTCAAATCAGAAACATTAATCCGAAATCCAACTTGAATTCAAACCCAAATCATTTAAATGAAACTAAAAAAGGTTAATTAAGATACTTAAGGATCTTAATTAGGCCTATGGGATAAATCTTCATCTTAAGATGAAGAATTCATTCTACTAGGGGTTAGAATATTGAATAGAATGGGTTCCACCCAAAAGTGAAATCTATTCTACTCTTCATTCATGAAAACCTAAACTTTGCTTTAACATAATAAAAGTGAACTTGAAAATAAAAAAATTAAAATAAATCATTAAATCATTTGAATTGAAACCAATTAAATATAAAAAATCAAATAAACTCAAAATTCTAAATTGAAACTTAAATTAAAAAGACTTAGCAAAGTCTTATCACATAAGCCTATCTCTTTCACACACTAGATCATTAGGCCATGGACCCTAAACTTAGGTTAGTTTGTTATGTGATACTTTATGATACTCTGTGTTATAATGCGATGTAATTTACATGTCTTTATGGTGCACTATTTTAGACTGCATGTCTAGGATTGTTGGCCTGTTAGACTAAATGGTAGGACATTATTTTTAGAACTAACATTATATTTTACAGGGGGCTATGGTAAAAAGGACTACTGTCATAAATAAATTAAAATGTTATTTTCTTCTAGGTGTGCTTAAGTCCTTAAGCATAACCCAAAAGGAAAGATGAGCTTGGTAAATAACTAATGCTAAGCTCGTATGTTTGTGAAATATAGCTGTTGAATGTTGTTTGTATTTTCTTGACATCTATTTTGTAAGGCTTAGGATTTTTTTTTTGAATTTGAAATGTAAATTTGAGCTTAGAATTAGGTTAGGATCTATGGGGTCTATGATTAATAGAAGTTGACCCTACAAGAAGATGGTTCAGAGATCCCCTATGAAGCTCAATGGAGGTCCCTAAAGAAGGAGATGATCTTGGAAGAAAGACACATAGATCTGAAGTTGTAGTTGTAGATCTAGCTACATCTCAGCTGCCCATTTGCTCTTTTTTGTGGTGTATAGCAGTATCTGACTGTATTGGTCTTTCTTTTAGTTAAATTGGCTTGATTTATTTTATGTGCATAATAGAATCAATCAACTTTTTTAGGTTTCTTTCTGTGTTGTGCTTTCTATGATGAATGCTTAGACGTAGGCTCATAGAAAAAATTAAATTTTATGCCCAACTTAAATCTAATCAATTGAAACAAAAATAATGAAACTCAAAATTTCACATGAATTAAAGCCTTAGGCAAAACATAAAATTAATTAGAAACAATTAGCTCTCAAAAATCATGCAATTATATTGCTCTAAATTCTTAAATTGAGCACTTCACCTATTACACATAAGGGGCATCTAACCTATGAGGATGACCACCTTCTTAGGGAAGTCTGCCTTTCTTTTATTGATTTGGCCTATAATCAATTCTAATTGCATGACATTTATGCATAAAAATGCATACCCAAGACCTCAAATGATTCTTGAGTCAAAATATTTAAAAGCTAAAAAATGTGCATTAGTTAAATGCATTTCATACCCTACATGATCTTAGGGATTAGGGAGTGAGACAAGGATCCTTATATTACTTTCCTAAAAAAGACAACAACATAGCCATCTTGCATACATAAGACTTGGTGTCATGAATTTAAAATGTGCTTAGATGGTGTTTTGTTCCTCTGAGTGGAAGTTTAGAGTCAAGCATTTGTTCTCAAGTGAGAGGAAGGAAGCATCCTCTTAAGTCTTCAACCTTAAGCATTTCTAAAGTCTTGTGCTGCTAAAATTTAAGCCCTAGATTTCTAAGAAAATATCAACAACTCAAAATTTAAATTAAATTTCAAAATTCAAAGCCCATGATAGGATAGTTGAAATGCCTATTTGACATCCCAATATTAATAGACATTTCCTCCTTCATCACCATTTGGCCTCCTAAAAAACTCTTTTACTTTTGATCATTCCCATTTGAAAATTCTAAATATCATTCCTTTGAAAACCAACTTAGAACACTATAAAAATAATATCTTATTTCTTTAATCAAGAGTATTCTTAGGAAGAGACCCTTCTTCTTGAGATGTAATTAACTATAAAGCTTGCCCTTATAAGAAATTGTAAACCTAGTTTAAAATAATCCCTACTCTACTTTCCATATAGTTTAGAGAAAAACACTCTCATACATGAAAAACTGATTAGCCTTAGGAGTCTTTTAATAAATGATTGAATCCATTATAGGATAACATGTAGGATAACATGTTTATCTTCCAAGATAATATATTTATTTCTTAATGATGCATTTGATCATCTAAATAAGAAATTTCTAAACTCTATGTGGTGCCATACATTTTTTCCATAATAACTTTGTTAACTAATGCTTTAGAGATAAATATTAAAAGCAACTAGAAACTCTAGAATTATAAACCATGATAACATATTTCTGCTCAAATCTTTGAATTAGGCTTGTCTTCCATTGCATATAAAAGGGTATCTAACCTATAAGGATGACCACCATTTTGGGAGAAGTTTGCATTCTCTTTTAATTTGGCCCATGACTCATTTCTAACACCATCTCATTTTAGACATGATTTGCATACCCAAAACTTTCAAATAAAACTATGAGACAACATGTACACAAATAAAAAAAATACTTCATTAATTAGAAGCATAATATATCAGTCACCACCGAAGGGTTAAGGAGTGAGTTTAGGCTCTTAACTTTTATTCCTAAATATAATAGCTAAACTATCATGCATTCATAAGACTAATCTTGTGGTTTTAAAATTGTTAGAAGGTGTTAGCTAGAAACCTTTTCAGGCAGGAAGTATGTCCAAAAGTGTCGAGTTATGTTCTTCTTTTCAAAAAAGAACCAATAATTCTCAAATTTCTATATTTAGATTAAGACGAGCTTCTAACTTATGTCAGAAAGCAATGGTTTGAATTAGAGACTAAAGCATCCTTTTGGAAGAAGCTTTCACCTTTTAAGCATTTCTATGATCTTGAGCTATTAGAATATAAGTTTTAAGTTCCTAATAAAATATCAAACTTGAAGTTTAAAAAACTTCTTTTTCAAAGTTATAAAGCCCAATAATAAAATAGGTTGTAATGCATACTAGGTTTCTTAGTATATAAAGCATTTTCTACTCATTCTCGATTAGCATCCAAAAAGAATTCCTTCCTTTTAAAGCATTCCCATTTGATTTCCAATTTGTCCCTCCTTGAAAATAAACTTCAAACTCCATAGAGATGTAAGTTACTTTCTTTAATCTAGAATAATCTTAAAAGGAAATTTTTTTTCTTCTAAGATGTAATTAATTATAGGGGCTTACTCTCATAGGTATCTATAAACCCTACACTAATTCTTTTTTTTTTTCATATAGTTTAGGGGAAAAATCTTTAGTACATCGAAGGCCCATCAGCCTTAGGAACCTTTATTAAGTAATCAAATCTTTTATATGATAATATTTCTATCTCTTGAGATGGGATATTTATCCCTTAATGATTTATTTGATTACTTAAATAAGAACTCCTAAGATCTATGTGGTATTCCAAATAAAAATTTTGCAAATTTTTTTAGTGACTCAACTAGGGATTAGTTCCTCTCTCCATCTTTAGAAATTAATTTTTATCTCTGTACATCGATAGTGTACTTATGCTATTCATGGGTGAGGAGTGTGTTTTCTTTTCTTTGGCCACCTCTCCATTTCATCCTTGGTAGGGCCCACTCAACATCTTTAATTTAGGTTATAAAATTGGTCATTTATTGTAGTCAAATGAGTGGATCCTAGAACCTCTTTTTTTTATAAAAAAAAATTTCAACAAATTTAGATATTTAAAAATTCAAAAATTTTAGTGAAGTCATATGCATTAGACTTAATTATAGTAAAAATGAATGTTGCCATCCTTCTAAAAAGAAAAAAAGAAATGATTTTCTTAAACATTTTTGAAAATCAAAATTTTAATTCCTCCTTATCATTGAAATTTCTCGACTTAGGCAAAAGCTAAAAAAGGTCAGTGCAGAGTCTTCAATATAAATTCTTCATTTCATCATTTGTTATGAAATACAAATATCGTAATTCATAAAAGAAGTGTTTATCTATTTATTATTTTAGCTTTTTTTAAATATTATGATGAAATTATCTTTTAAAATAAAAATGATTGGGCAACTCATTTTCTCTATCAGTTCTCGTATTAACTTCACCATTGATAGTGGGATGTTACTTCATGGTTCTTTAATTGAATTTGGAACTGGATTTAAATAAGTGAACATTACTGATCGAGTTACTTTGTCTCCTATCAACAACATTTCAATCAAAGGAAAGAAGCCAATCTTAGAGTTTTCTAAGGTCTCCTATAGCACTTCCTCAATTAATGGGAAGGTAATTATGGAAACTATTGGAAGAGCTGAGATAGGACCTAATTCTAAGAAGATAAAATTGCTTGCTGAGAAGACTTTTGCCCTATCTTTGCCTAGCACTATTGAATTAAGTACCACTTTAAAACTCCTCTAATAACTAAAACCCAAAAAAAGAATAAGAGTAGGAGGCTTTGAAGGAGGGCTCTTAAGGATAAAAAGCAAATTGAGTCAAGCAAGTTATGGTGAGGGAGGGGTTTGCCCTTCCTATTACTTCTTCACCTCTAGAGGAAGCAAGTTCCACCCTCTTTCTGCTGCCTTGGAAGAGAAGGATGTATTTGGAATTATGAGTTCCCCACCTCGCCCCTTTCTATGACTCTAGGAAGACCTTTAAACAAATTAACATGGAGACAAATGACAGATTGAGATAAGTATTCCAAAGAATGACTAAGTCATCTAGTTACACTAAGGAAAAAAATACTTATGGTTATGAAAGGGAAAGCAAAAGCTCATTGAGTCTTTTGTTGATTATATTTTAAGATGGAGTATTCTTAGTCTTAAGTGTGAATCTCTATTGTAGGAACAACATGCAATAAAAATCCTTCTAAAAATTATTCATGGCTAGGTAGCCTTTCTATTGAAAGGTATTACAATTAAGACATTTGAGAAATTATTGAATAATGTCCCTACACTATCATTGCTAAAAAAATTAGTCTAGTCTATCAAGGAGTCCTCCAAGCTTAAGAAAGCACAAGAAAAAAAGTGGTCACTATCTCTACAATAGATATAGGGAAAGCACGATTTTAAGTCCAAGTAAAGTGGCCTCCCCAAAAGTCACAACAATAACAGCTTGCACCACCTAAGAAGTAGTTTACAAGCCCTTTTAATGAAAGGATACATAAAACTTATTCTTTTAAGAAAGAGGTTGTCAAGAAAATATTCAAAAGTTTGATGAAAAAGCCAGATTTAAGCTTCCAGATCCTAAGAAGCCTATGGAAATCTGTAAAATTAATGACCCAATATTGCATATATCATCAGATGTTAGGTCATACTATTGAGGACTACTTTACCTTTAAAGATTGCCTAGAAAAAATTTCATGAATGGGATGGTGGTCATTCCCAAGGAGTACCTTATGGACCCATGGGCAAGGGTCAGTTAAGGTAATTACAGGTGAATAATTCACCTCTTCAAAAGATTCTTTGCTTTTTAATGATTGGAATATGAATTTATCCCATTCTTCCAAAAAGTATTTAAAGAAAATGTTTAAAAAATTATTTGTAGGATCATTAGAAGTCTCAAAACATAATCATATAGATTGATTCACTAGTGTTAGCAAAAAAAAGAGTTAGAGATTGTTTCTCCTCAACCTTATTTAGCAAAGCAAAACATTCATAAGTCTAAAGAGAGTGGTGATAGAGAAATGAATAAACATGTATCAAATAGTGTTGTGTATGACAAAGATGGAAAGGCTAGACATTTTGTACATTTGCCTTTATGTACTTATTTCAAAGCTTTTAATAAAAAGGCTGTCGATGATAACATTTCATATGATCTTGTTATTTTTGATGAGACTGATGCAAATAAACCTAAAAATATTGAAAATAAAGATAATCAATCTCACAATATTAATGAACCTTGTTTACTTTATCAATTAGGGTCATAAAATGATGTTTCTATGGATAATTTGTAAGAAGTTCCTATTAACATAGAAATAAAGTTTTTAAATTCTAATCAATCCTTGGAGAAGCATAATAGCGATGATGAGAGTCAAGTTGACATGACCCCTTACTCCAACTCTGGAGAAATTATTGAAGTCAATCTCTGTAGTGGGAAAATCCTACCACATCATTTACCACCTTCTAAGGTTAAAGGCAAACAAATCATTAATAATGAATAATCTTTTAATCTTCAACAAAATGAGCCAGCAGTTGAAATAACTATTTCTAAAATTGATTACAATATATTAGCCAATCTCAAAAGTTGTCTGCTAATAGCGATGACGAGAGTCAAGTTGACATGACCCCTTACTCTAACTCTGGAGAAATTATTGAAGTCAATCTCAAGAGTGGGAAAATCCTACCACATCATTTACCACCTTCCAAGGTTAAAGGCAAACTAATCATTAATAATGAACAATCTTTTAATCTTCAATAGAATGAGCTAGTAGTTGAAACAACTATTTCTAAAATTGACTACAATGTATTAGCCAACTCAGAAAGTTATATGCTAGGCTAAGTATCTATGATGCCCTTATTCTATCTAAAAAAATGATGGAATTATTAATCAAGGCATTACTTAACCTTGAGATATGCTTGACACAATTAACAGTAACATTTGTTGATGGGGCTTATTATTTTAAAGAAATTCTTGGAGTGACTTTCTTTAATGAAGACTTACTCTGATGAACCACTGAACATAATTGCCCCTTTATATTTAAGTCAAAGTGAATAACTTTAAATTATGTAGAGTCCTCGTCGATCTAGGAGAATCAATTAATATCATGAATATCAAGACATTATCTTATTTAAAAATTGACACATGAAGACTTAGTTCTAATAAGATGTTATTATGGGGGTTTGATGAAATAGGAGAAAAGACTTTGGGTTCAATTATTATATTATTAGAAGTAGATGGACTAAAAATAGAAATAAAATTTCATATTATCAATTTAGAGACATCTTTTAATGCCCTTTTAGGAAGACCATGGATTCATGAATATAAAATGGTTCCTTCTTCACTCCATCAATGTATTAAGTATATAAGAGATGGAGTAGAGTATATTATAAAATGAGATGTACTTCCATTTTCAATTCATGAAGTTGAACTTTATGGCCACCTATTATTTGCCTATAAGGTAAATGCCTGATTCTATAAAATATAACATTACTAAGACATAAAAAAATCAAAGAAGATACACAAACAAATGAAAAATAAAAAGAAAAAGAAAAGGAGGAGAAAAAAAAGAAAGAAAAAGAAAAAGAATCTCTTGTAATCCAAACTGATTTGGAATCTAGCTCTTATAAAGATTCAATCAAAATGATGCCTTAACAAAGTTTAAGATTTTATTAGAATTAGATAGTGATGAAGAGTAAGTCTTGGCATCTAAAGATGAACCTAAATTGTCTACATATTATATATTAAAAAGGTATGCGAACACTGTGACTCTAACTCCCTCATCTTAGTATAAGATTGTACATTTAGAAGTCAAAGTGTCGTTAGCCTTTTAGGAGAAGTTGGGAAGTCAGAAAGGTTTTATTCTGAACCAAAGTCTTTAAGTTCAGAAGTATATGTGAAGCTTGAAGACTCTTCTTTTAATGAAATAATATAATTTCCTTTTGATTGGTTTCCTGATTATGTTAAGAATGCAATTAAACATGGTTTAATTCCTCATGTTTGGTCCAAAGGTATAGCTCAACACATGGAAAGATTATGGAAAACCAAATATACAAAATTAAAGTCTAAAGTTATATTTGGGTTTGATATGATTAGATCTATAAATGATGATAAATATTATTTAAAGTTAAGTAATCATGTGGAATCTGATCAACTTTTGCAAGTTCATCCAATTCAATGGAAGTATTTTTCTTTGAACATCAGATAATCCACATGATAATTCAATTCAAAATTCATCCTCAAAATTTGAAGATTAAATAAAATCCATGATGAAGTAAGGAAAATCAATTTAGGAATGAAAGAGGACCTACAACTAATTTTTTTAGGTCTCTACTTGGTCCTAAAGATTCCTACGACTTGATTATTTTACTTGTAGAATATAAACATTGCTTTGCCTAAAATTATGATGAAATGCTTGGATTGTCTCTAGATCTAGTAGTCCATAAATTAGAAATTAAATTATATGCCACTCCAATAAAGCAAACTTTAAGACATATGTGTCTAGAAATTAAACATCAAATAATTATTGAGGTGAAGAAGTTAATTGATGTTGGTTTTATTCAAGAAGAAAAAGATCCTTCTTGGTAAGCTAGTATTATACCGATAAAGAAAAAAAATGTGTATGTGTTGATGTTAAAGACCTAAATAAAGTTTGTTCTAAAGATGAGTTCCAATTATATATACCAAAAACTTGTGGTGGATATAGCCTCATCTCATGAAATTTTCTCATTCATGAATGGCTCATCTAGATATAACCAAATTAAGATGACATCTAAAATGAGACATACATGGTTGTTATCTGGATGTCTAGCATATTGGTCTATGATTTTGTTGTAATTTGAAATCACATTCATTCATCTTCATGATATAAAGGGACAAGCTATCGCTGACTTCTTAGTATAGCACATCCAATCCCCAAAAGCTTTCCTTTGAATGATAATCTTTCTGATGAATAGATCATAAGTATAAAGAAATAAAAAAGTACCACTTGGGAGTTGTATTTTAATGGAGTAGCATTCTCTAAGAAAGGTAAAAACTTAGATATATCTATCTCAAGGAAGGCCAGGATTGGAATAATATTTATATTTCTAGAAAAGGGAATGATGCAGTATTCCCACCATTTATTTGAGCCTCACACAAATAATGAAGCTAAATTTAAACCTCTTATAATTAGTCTAGAATTAGTCATCCTTATGGAGATTAGAGAAATTAAAATTTTTAGGGATTCTCAACTAGTGGTTAATCAAGTGGGTGGAATATACAATGTATTAAACCCAAAGCTCTATAATTATCATTAATGCTTGATGAAATTACTTGAACAAATTTCTTTTATAACTTTGTATAAAATATCATAAAGGATAATCTATACCTAATACTTTAAGAAAGCTTGCACGGGAAATTGATTGCCCAGAAGAAGAGATAATCCATATAGAAGTTCAAAATTGACAAGTTTTGTCTTCATTAGATTTGGATTACATAAATAAAAAAATAAAAAATTGAAGATAGCCACTCTTTCCAAGATTCAAGAAGAAAATGACTGAAGATAGTCATTCATTGACTACTTGAGCAAGGGGAGGCTCCTAGAAAATAAATCATTAGTAAACTAGATTAAGAATCAAGCTTTGTCTTATTTATTTATCAAAAATGTGTTTTTCATTGGCAATTTCATCAAATATGGTTATGCTATTTGGATAAACATGAAGCCAATAAGATCATAATCATGGTACACTATATATTATGTGGTGCTCATCAATCTAGTTCTAAAAAAATAAAAATTAAAAGACTTGAATATTATTGGCCTTCAATTATAGATGATTGCATGAAATTTACACGTCATTGTTATCAATGTTGAGTACATGGTGTAGTTTTGCATTGTCCACTTAATGTACTGCATCCAATGATTGTCTATTGACCCTTTGAGAGTTGGGGATACCGACATCATTAGGTGTATTGACCCTTCATCATCAAAGGTTTTCATTTTGTATTAAGTGTGATAGATTATTTTTCAAAGTGAACCAAAGCTATTCCTTAACAAGAAATGAAAGCTTATCATATGCTTAATTTCTTTAAAGAGCATATCATATATTATTTTTGTGTTACTTATCAAATTATATTCGATAATGGCCTGACATATAAGTCCACAAAGTTAAATCATTTTGTGGAAAGGCATAACATTGATTGGAGATATTCAACCATCTATTATCTTAGGGAAAATGGTTTGTCTAAAGCTTTTAATAAATTACTCATCCAAAATTTGAAGAAAGTCCTTGACAATAATAAATGTCAATGGCACGAGAAGTTGGTTAAAGCCTTATGGGCCTATCAGACCACATACATGACACCAACTCAGTCTACACCTTTTCTTTAGTTTATAGAATTGAAGTTGTTCTCCCATTACAAGTGCATCTCTCTTATTTAATAATCACAGTGAACAATCAAGTTATAATATATCAAAATTATAAACTTTGTTCGAAAGAGCTTGAATGTCTTAAAGAGAAATGTTTAAAAGCTTAGCAAGACCACGAACTCTATCAATCATAAATGGTCCAAGTCCATAATAAATTTGTCCATCTTATAACTTTCTAAGTACAAGACATGGTCTTAGTTCTTTGAAGGCCAATTTTAATCTATCGCAAGATAGACAAAAAATTTGAACTAACATGAGAAATACAATTCATTATAGAAAAAGTCTACAATGAAGGAGGTTCTTATCAATTGATAGATTACAACGGTGAAAATCCAATGTTACCTATTAATGGGCATTACTTGAATAAATATTATGCATGAATTGTATCTCAAGTTTAGAATAAATATTAAAAACATATTTTTTAACAAAATTTTTAATACAATTATCTTGGACCAAGATTTTTTTTAGAGTGTGTAATTTATTCATATTTTATTTTTATTTAAGTATATTTCAAATATCATTGACATTTCTTTTAGCCATTTAGAACTAGAAGTAAGCCATTTGAGACTCCACCTCTAGAAACTAAGGAATGAACTAAGTCATTGAGACACCTCATTTCTAAATAAGTTATTCAAGATAGGATTAAGCCATGAAGGCCCCTTTCTAATAGCTAACTTAACTAGTAAGGAGTAACTCCCCTAGTGGTATCCTTTTTTGAAAATTTTAGGAATGAAACTAAGCAAATTCAAGGCCTCATTCCTATAGACTATATGAGTCAAAATAAAGTCCATATGACCCTTATCCTATTAGTCAAAGCTTTCATGATCAGGAATGAATCCATTTAATGCCCCTTTTCTCTTATGTTATTTATGTTAGGAACTAAGCGACCTTAAGGACCCTTCATAATTGCTAAATTAGTTAACTAGAAATAAGACCCCTAGCAAATCCTTTTTACAGAAAGCTTGAGGATTAGGAGCAAAGCCATTTAAGGATTCTTTCCTCTTTAGCTTTCAAGTTTATGAACTAAGCCACCTCAAGGCCCCTTCTTGTTAGCTAGGTCATCTGGGTTTAAGAATAAGTCCTTACAACACCTTCCTAGTAAGCTAAATCATAGAAATGGATAAAGTTAAACAACCCTATTTCTAAATAGGTTATGTAGGTTAGAAACTAAGCTACTTCAAGGTCCCTGCCTATTAATCGAACCCCTTAGCAAGATTTAGTATCCATAGTGGCATCCTCTAGGGATTAGTATAATAAGAGTAGGAGTAAGTATCCAAACTGGCATCATACCTCTCTAGTACAATTAGTTAGGAATAGGTCCCCCAATGGCATCCTTGTTGAAAGAAAAACTTAAGATTTAACCTATCTCATTATAAACATTTATTGATTCTCCTTTTAGATTGGATAGTTATTAGGACTATCCCTTTAACTAGTTTTAACTGGGAAGATGCAAGTCTTCATGATTTCTCCTAGTTTGCTCATTGAAAACCAATGGGAATTAAATACTTTAAGATCTAGTCTATCTGAGCATAGCATTCGTATATCCACTTCTTAGGTTAGTTGGTCATTAGAGATATCCCCTTCACTAGTCTCACTTAGAAAGATGTGAGTTCTCAAACTTCCCTCCTAGGTTAGTCATTGAAAACCAATGAAAACAAAATCTGATGTAGCTAGGATAAGAATAAGTCCCCTAGTGGCATTTTTCTAGCTGTTATAAATACTTTAGGATTAGACTCTTCTATGAATCTTTTCTTAATAGTACTTCTATTCTTGTTAGAGACTAGTACATCTGGATTCCTCTAAAGATAAGTTTTCTATGTTAAAATAACTTAAGGTGCGTATGTTTCACAATCAAATTTCAAATAAATTCAAACCTTTGTAAGTGTTGTTGCTTGTAACTTTCATAAGATCTGTTGATTAGTTTGGCTAATGCCAATATATGTGGTGTACCACCGCATATATTAGGGGTCCCAATTATTGACCTCATTTTTGAATGAGGTTAACATCATGTTAATTTTAGTAATTAGGATATATAATCTCAGGTTAGGAGTTTCCTAATTACACACTTAGGACACTATACTTAGTGACTAAGTGCATAATTAAATCAATGTAAAAAAAAAATTAAATCAAACATAAAATTTGAGACCAATTTTGAATTCAAAATCAATCTCAACACCCTAGAATGAAAATCTAGGTTGACCTAGTGAACCCCATTAAGACCTAGCTTAACTCAATTGGACTAGGTGAACCTAATCAAATATAAACTTAATAGAAATCAAAATTAAATAAATTTGAATAGAATATAAACTCAATTGAACATAAAATTGAAGCAATCGGGATAGTTGGCCCAATTAATCCATTTAAGCTCAAAATCACCTATGTTAAAAAAAATTTGAATAAAATAAAGATAAACCAAAATTAAATAAAAACCTAAAGTATAAAATCAATACATAAGCATAAGTCAAGATAAAACTAAATTCAGAATGGGCACAAAGTAACCATTTAGGTTATTTGACTTGAGTTGACCCATGCTAGCCACTCTAGGTCAAAAAGTCATCCAATTGAACATAATTCAATCAATCTATGGGTTTAATTTGACCAATTTGGTCATTTGATACAAATGGATCTAATTTGACCCATTAAGCCCACTTTGGGTCTAGGTGGGCCAAAGTTAGAAATAATCTCAAATCAAATGATCTAAATCATTCTAAGTACTCAATCAAAATAATTGAACTCAAAATACACTTTAATTTGGGTTAATTTGGTCATTTAACTAAAATAAATCTAACTTAGCTCATTTAAATGAAAATGGACTAATTTAAATTAAAATCAAAATCAAACTAAAAATAATTAAAATCAATCAATTATAACATCACAAATCATCAAATAAGCATAAATGATTCTAAATATAAATCCTCATATGAATAATTAGGTATAAAGAATCAACTTGATTCATTTAAATCAAATGGATCAAACTTAGCCTAAACTAAATTAAATTCATATGAATCTTGGACCAATTGATGTTTAATCTATCTAATGAGCAATTAAGAATGATTACATTCATCATTTAAGAAAATTAATTAAACATAAATCAATCAAACTCAATCTAATTTAAGCCAAAATAAAATGCACCAAATCCAAGCACTAAACTCAAATCCAAACCAAATAAGCTTGAGTCCAACCCATAACTCATAATAACTTGGCTTGGGTAGTCAACTAGCAACACATAGCCATGAGAGGTAGCCATGGGATGAGGTGGAAACCATGATAAGCTCAAACTGAGTCACATAGCCAATGCCACCAAAACCCCTATATACCCCTTCCTATCAATTTAATTCACCACCTCAAGCTTGCACCTTGATCTTTTCACCGGCTACCTCCCACTGCCTCCAAAAGGTAGGGGTGTATCGTGTGTGTGAGAGGGAGATGGAGCCATTGAAATCCACTTTTGATCATTCCAACATGTTCCCCTGGCTAGTCAAACTCAAATGAACATTTTTCCTACTTCTCCAACCTCTACGACCATCATCTACACTAGACTCTGACGAATAATGGTTGTATTTGGTCTCTGCTTCAATTTAGAGGGAGGCAAGGCATCAAACTTCCCCTAGAGCTTCATCTTAATGTCTTGAAGCTTTATGAATTTATAAGACCATCAAGGATCAATGCTAGAGAGGTATTCCACTTTTTCGACCTCCAATTTAATTCAGTTTGGTCCTTTGTGATGTCAATTTGATCTAGATTAAGATCAAGCCATCCAAATTGATTGTAAATCAATCCTTGATCAAATTACAATCAAAATCTTACACTTTCATCACCTTGATCACAAGAATTAGCCCCTTAAAAGTGGATGGCTCTTGACTTACGGTGAGAGTTTAGGATGAATTCATGACCAATCATTCCTTTTATTTGGAATGGAAAGTTATCACTTAGCCACATCATTTGATTAAAACCCCATTAGGAATTGTGGTACGATTTTGGACTATTGGATCTTTGATCATACCTCCTTGATCAATTATGCATCCCTGCCACCTTTCCATTGGAGATCCATGTAGATCCCGCATGGCCTAATGGTGGAGCACCATGCATAATGTAGTGCCTAGTCAGTGTTGCGTTAGTGTTAATTGGTAAGTAGGAAAGTCAAAATTTCTTATTTAAAAATTAATAAAAAATGACCACAACTTCAAAAATTTATATAAAATAAAATACATAACAAAACAAATATAAATAAGGGCTATATAGATTCATCTCAAAAAGAGAAATTTATTAAACTCAAAATCTTCAATTTTATTGAGTAATTTTAGTTTAATTAAAAAAATATAAAACCCTAATTAAATTAAAAGTACACATGTGATTGAATTGAAACTTTGGGGGATTAAAATTAGGGTTATAATATACTTATTATAAAAAGTTTAAGGCGTAAATCAAATGGGATCATAAGCTATAATTTTTTTTAAAGTTAAAACTCTTTAATTAATAAAATTAATTAATTTAAAAATATAAAAATTATAAAAAAAATAAAGGAATAACTTAAAACATCATAATCAATATCAATAAAGTTAAATAAAATATTAAACCCCTATGAAACCTTAAAAATCTTAAAATCTCTTAAATTAAGATTAAATATAATTAAATAATAAAATTAATTGAATAAAACTTTAAATAATTATATTAATTAACTAGAAACCCTAAAATTATAAACAACCGCTCTTTGGATTCATATTCAAGAGAGGAATCAAAGAAAAATAAAAGCCCTAACTTATTATGCATAATTTAAGATTAACTTTGAATTTAATATATATAAATAAACATTAATTAAATCCAAAATAATAATCTGATTGAATTAAAACTTTCACAGAATGAAATTTAAGTTAGAACACACCTTAGACAGAAATTTCATGGGCCAAAGTTAATTGAATAAAAAGATATAAAATTTCAAAGTCTAACACCTAATTTAAACAAAAAGTCAATTTAAAATTAGAAAATTAAAGAAAAAAAATGGAAATGATTCAAAACATCTTAACTGATATCAATGAACTTAAGAAAAAAGAAAACATAAAAGATCACTTAATGAGGGATTAATTGAACTAAATAATTTATTTAAATGGGTTAAAATTTAATAAATCATAATAAATAAACTAATAATCTAAAATTTTAAAATAAATCATCTCTAGACTTATAATTTAGAGGAAAATCTAGGAAAACTAAAAGTCATAAATGTTATTGGATATTTTAGCTTAATTTATGATTTATTAAAAATAAAAAACTTTAATTAGTCTTAAAATATACATCTGATTGGAATGAAATTTTAGAAAAATGAAACTAGCCTGAAAACCTACTTACCATAAAAATTTCAAATCAAAATAACTTATTTATTAGAAGTTATGAATTTGTGAAGTTCTAGCTCAATCTAAATTAAATAATAAATAGAAAAATCATAGAAATTATAATAATCTATAAAAGCACTTTGAAATATTTTTAATAACATCAGAAGACTTACGAAAATTCTTTTAATCCTCTGAAGTTAATTAATTTAAAAAATTTTACATTTAAGGAAAAAGAATAATTAAAGGAGTTGAAATCAAATAAACTAAAATATAAATAAATAATAATAAATAAATAAATATAAATCAATTGTTATAGCTATTCTGAAATTAAACATTAAGTGAACTAAAAATTAAGTAAAATAAATCACTTTGAACTTCAATAAAATCATTTGAATATATGGAAATAATAATAATAATAATAATAATAATAATAATAATAATAATAATAATAATAATAATAATAAATAATAATGAATAATCAAAACATAAGAAATTTAACTAAATATTAAGTAATAAACTATGAAATAAATTAACCCAAATTTGTAAATTGAATCATTACATAAATCAAATTAAAATATGAAAACATCAAATATAAAAATAATTAAGTCAAATTAACTTACTCAATCAACATAAACTAATAAAAACCTTTAACTTTAATAATAAAATTGAAATTGAACTTAAACTAAATGATCATAATAAGTTTAATTTGAATTAGTAGTCAAATTATATAAATGTTAATCAAACATAAACATTAATTTGAACTTTTTTATAATAAATAATCACAAGGTATATAGTCTAAACACTTGAAATTGTAGGGCTACTAGTTTGAAGGAGGTCTTGATATCTGAACTATTGGTTTAACAATGACACGTAAATGTGAAAGCACAATTATGAAAAGTAAAATAAATGAAAGAAATAAATTAAAAAAATTATATAAAACTTAATCAAAACTTGTTAGACATAAGAGATTTAAATTTCAGATCCTTTAATAAATTTTCATATTAGGATTATGGTGTTGAATTGGATAGGTTTTATCTCAAGTAAAACTTATTAATTCATCACTCTTGAAACTTTAAAAGTTATTTTAACCAAATGAATATATGATAAATAAAATTAAAATTGAAAATTTAAAATCAAATAAATTATATAAAGTGAAACCACCCAATGGTAAATCAAACCAATCTCAAACTCAAATCATACCTAGACCAAAAGAAGCCTCGAATAAACTCACCGCACAAACCCCTTTTCCACGCAATAGATTACTAGGTCATAGATTGTAGATTTAAGTAAGGATAGTGATTTGTTTTATGATGTGACCTGCGAGGATGACCTCTCTTCTGGGAGAAGTTAGCCTTCTCTTTTGATTTGGCCCATGACTTGATTGTAACTACATCTCATTTTAGGCTTACTTTGCATACCCAAAATTTTAAAATAAAATTCTGAGTCAAAATGTACAAAAATTAAAAATTATTGTATTAATTAGATGCATAACATATCAGTCATGATCTTAGGGTTAGAGAGTGAGTTTAGGATCTTAGCTTCTATTTCTAAATATAATAGCTAAACTATCTTGCATTCATAAAACTGATCTCATGATTTTAAAATCATTAGAGGTGTTAGTTGACAACCCTTATAAGAGGGAAGTAAGTACAAAAGAGTCAGGTTAGGTTCTTCTTTTCAAATGAAAAAGAACCAATAATTCTCAAATTTCTATGATTAGATTAAAATGAGCTTCTGACTTATGTTAGAAAGCATTGATTAGACTTAAGTCTAAAGCATCCTGTTGGAGTTAGCCTTCAACTTTTAAGCATTATAGTCTTGATTTGTTAAAATCTAAGTCTGAAGTTTATAATAAATATTAAACTCAAAAATTAAATAACTTCATATTCAAAGTTATAAAGCCCAATAGTAAAATAGGTTGAAATTATTATTAGGCTTTGTAGTATTTAAATCATTTCCTACTCATTCTCGATTAACATCTAAAAAGACTCCTTCTTTTTGAAGTGTTTCCATCTAATATTCCAATTTGACCCTCCTTGAAAATAAACTTCAAAGTCCATAGAGATGAAAGTCAGTTTCTTTAATTAAGAGTATTCTTAGAATGAATTCTATTTCTTCTAATATGTAATTAACTATAGGGGCTTTCCCTTATAGGCAACTATAAACCCTACACTAAAATAAATCACGTTCTGTTTTACCATATAGTTCAAGACAGAAATCTTCAATACATTGATGACACATTATCTTTAAGTAATCAAATCCATTATAAGGTAATATTTCTATCTCTTAGAATGGGATATTTATCCCTTAAGAATGTATTTAATTACCTAAATAAGAACTCCAAAGATCTACATGGTGTTCTAAATAAAAACTCCATAGAGTAAGCTACAAGATCTTAAGATTTGGGATGTTTATGAAGAAGTTAATGTTATGTGAGAAAAAGTAGCAAGTGAGATTAAGAAATGTATAAAAAATATGCTTGTAGACTCAATATACAAAGCTTATATTAATAAAATTAAGTGGTAGTGGAGTCATGATGTTTAAGAAAAGATAAAAAAAAGTTGTATTATAAAAATTAGTTTAGATGTAAAATTCAAAGAATTATAGAAACTATAAACTGACCTACAAAGATCCTAAGAAAGTAATATGTGATATCAAGAATTTAGAATTTAGTAATTTATATAATAGATTAGTTACTAAAAGCATGAAATATGTATGTATAAGTTAGCTAAACAAAGTTATAAAAGAAGTAAAGATTTAGTTCAAGCGAAATGCATTAAAGATGAAGATCATAAAGTGTATTTTTTTAGAAGAGGATATTCAACATAGGTGGATGAGATATTTTGATTGGCTTTTCAATGAAGGTTGTAAGAATATGATTATCCTAAATAGAATAAATATTTATATTTTTATCGTTCTATTAGTAAAATTGAGGTTGGAGAGGCCTTGAACAAAATGATGTGTGAAAAAGTAGTAGCGAGTGAGATTAAGAATTTGCAAAGAAAAAAATGCTTGGAGAATCAATATCGAAAGCTCCTACTAAAAAAAAGATGGTGGTGGAGTAATAATGTCCAAGAAAGATTAAAAATTAAAGTTTTGTTATAAAAATTAGTTTACATGTAACAATTTAGAGAATTAGAAAAGATATAAAGTGACCTATAGAGATTCTAAGAAAATAATATATGATGTAAATAATTTATTATTTAAGAATTTATATAATAGATTAGATATTAAGAGTGCAAAAGATGTATGTATTAAGTTATCTAAACAAAGATATAGGAGAAGTAAAGATTCAGTTCAAGTGAAATGCATTAAACATGAAGAGCTTAAAGTGCATTTTTTGGAAGAGGATATTCAACATATGTGGATGAGATATTTTGATAGGCTTATCAATGAAGGTTGTAAGAATATGATTACCTTAAATAAAAGAAATATTTTTATTTTTATCATCATGTTAGCAAAATGAAGGTTGGAGAGGCCTTAAAGAAAATGAAGTGTGAAAAGCAATTAGACCTAATAATTTTTAAATAGTAGTGTAAAAATGGTTGAGAGATCAAGGAATTTCTTAGATTTCTAATTTTTTAATATTATTTTTAATACTAAAAAGATGTTAGATGAGTTGAGAAAGAGTTTGTTATTTTTTAAAAGAATAAAGGTGATGTAGAATAGTGCAAAATTATAGAGAAATTAAGTTATTATGCTATTGATTTAAATTATTGGAGGGAGTAATTGAGCATAGATTAAGATGTAAAATAAAAGTTTCTCAAAACTAGTTTAGATTTATGCTAAGTAAGATGGATGTTATACATTTGTTGAGAGGTTTAATAAAAAGTATAAAGAGAGTAAAAAGGATCAACATATGTTATTTGTTGATCTAGAGGAAGCATGTGATAAAGTTCCAAGAGAAGTGCTTTCAAGAGTTCTAGAAAAAAAAGATATGTAATATTGCTTATATTCAAGTCATTAAGGATATGTGTGCTAGAGCTATCAATTATGTTCAAATACAAGGAAGATTGACTAAGTATTTTTTTCCTTTTTCAATTAAATTACATCATGGATCAGCTTTAAGTCCATATCTTTTACTTTAGTTATTGATGTTCTTACTAAACATTTACAAGAGGGGTATGCTTCTACTGCTGATATTTTTCTTGTTGATAAGACTAGAGAGGGAGTTCAAGAAAAACATGAATTATGGGGTTTAGCCTTAGAGTCTAAAAGCTTTCATTTAAGTAGATCTAAAACCAAATACATGGAGTGTAATTTTAGTTGTAGAAGATCTAGTGGCAGAGTGGTGATAGTGGGTGATCAAGTCATTAAAAAGAGTAAACATTTTAGATACCTTGGATATGTTGTTCAAAGTCATGGTGGCATAGATGTGGATGTTATTAGTAGAATTCAAGTTGGATGGTTAAAGTGGAGGACGCATCATGCATATTGTGTTATAGAAAAGTACTAATTTGACTTAAGAGTAAATTGTATAAGATAGTGGTAAGAGCTGCAATGCTTTATGGTGTAGAATGTTGGCCAGTAAAAAAGAAACATAAAATTAACTTAAGTGTTGTAGAGATGAGGATGGTTGATGAGTGGATTTACACTTAGAGACACATTAGAAACTATACGTGATGAGGTTGGAGTAGATCTAGTGGTAGATAAGATTGGAGAGAGTTTCCTTATATGGGTTGGTCACATAAAAAGCTAATAGTCTGATGGCCCAGTTAGGAGAGTAGATGTATTAGATTTAATCTATGTTAAGAAAAGTAGAGGTATACCTAACAAGTCTTGGTTAAGAAGAATAAAATTTGACTTTATTTTGTCAAATTAAATGATAATATGACACTTCATAGGACAATTTGGAAAAAAAAGGATTCATGTATACGACCCTATGTTGTGGGATAAAGGCTTGTTGTTATTGTTGTCTCAAAATTATTTTATAAAAATAAGATAAAGTTTCATTTAAATCATTTAAATAATTGTGAAATCCATAAAATTCATCTCGATAGATTTTACGGTAATATGAAATATCTTTGTAGTCCTTCAATAAAAAAGATATTTCATAATATTTATGAAGCTTATGTGATGGGTTCACCCATCAAATGAACCTTATTTACCACTTAGCATTCTTGAAGACTTCTATGTAAATAAAACTTAAATTAATTAAAATTCAAATAAAATTACTTAAAACATTAATCACCTAAACTTGACATTATCCTTAGTTAAACTAAAATTTCGTTTAAAACTTAGAAAATTAAAATATTGAGTTGAACCAAATAGATAAACACCCACATAACTTAACACACAATAGATTACTTGTTAGAGACCCAACTCAAAAGCCCTTAGATTAAGGATGAATTATTATAATTATTCATTTTATGATATTATGATGTGATGTCTACTTTAAGTTAATTTTATGATATTGAGTTAATGTTTAAAAAAATGTAAAATCCATAAGCATGACCTATAAGATAGGTAGTTTAATACGTGAAAGTGTTAAGCATTGTAATGAAGCTATGGCACCCAAGAGGGGGCTTGAATTGGGCATTTTAAAAAAATTCAACTTAAAACTTTTAATTTAAACTTTATAGAAAATTTAGTTGCAAATGTCTTTTTAATATATTATATCAAATAAGTAATCAAGCAAGCAAGTAAATATCAGTGTAGAATAGAAAAGATAGGAGGCACAAAGATTTCTATGTGGTTTAGCCAAACCCAAAAATTGACCTACGTCTATGCCTAATCACCCCAACTAGGAATTCACTAATCAAAAAGAAATTACATCCAATCTCCTGTACTATCCTCCACAAGGCAAGTTCAACCCCAACTTCATACTTTCCTACAATGGACAAGTAAAATCCCAACACTTTTACAACAAAAGTAACAAAAGAAAATTACAATATGTTTGTCTAACTCTCAATTTTAAGAAGATTGTTCTCTCAGTACAATACTACATAATGATAAGACAAATAAAGAGAAGAGCTCAAAATTTATGTATTATTTATAATTGCTTTGTAAATATGAAAAGAGAAATTCAAACATTTGTTCAATACAGCCATTATAATAAGTTTATGAAAACTTGGATAAAGAGAATGAACAATAATTTGAAATTCACTTGTTAAAAAAACCATTTAAATCAAAGCAATCATTAAATCAAAAATAATAGAACAAAACAACCTTTTAAATTATTTGAACTTATAAATTAAAAGAGACTAAGGAAGAGTAGGAGTTGTAAAGCATATGAAACTTTTCATTCAAAGACAAGCCAATGAAATCACAAATTCAAAGTATTGAAATGAAATTAAAATTTTTACTCAAGTCTTGATTTATGATCAAAGAAGAAGTTGACTTGATCTTGAACCTTTCAAATTCATTGAATAGATCTTGAAAGAGGTTTAAGAGAGTTTCCACTTGATGATTGAAGAAAATAAGAAGTGAGGAGATGGTCTCAATCAAAAAACCTTCAAAGCATCTTCAATCAAGGGCCTCAACCAAGAAAAAAAATAAGCAAGGATGAAGACTTTCACTTTGCTTCAAACAAATCCTCAAGCAAAGTTTCAACCAAGAGAGAAATCAATGAAAGAAGGATTTGAGCTTTAGCACTTACAACACAAAATTTTCTCCAAGAAACTAATTTCCATGAGTTTGGCCTAATGGAGAGAGTCAAGAGAGAATTCAAGTTGATTTGAATCTCTTTTTATATAGACATGAATTACTAGGTTAGCCAAGACATAAAGAAGAATGAGAGGGAATTTAATTTTGGTAAAACTTGAATTTTGAATTCAAAAACACATGTTTGAAATCCCATGAAGTTGGCCAAGATTTAATAATGAATGATGAGGCTCCACAACATATAGGTACTTAAGCCAAATTAGAAGGAGTCCAATGAGGAGGGAAGCCAAATTTGGGAATATTTTGAATATGTGATCCAAGGGAGGATGTGATTGATCAAAGCATGTTTGAGTTGAGTCAAAGCAAGAAGATTTTTCCTAAGGCAATTTGAGTAAAATTAAGGAGAATTGGAGGGATGAAAAACAAAGCAAGTTTTTGAATTAATTTGACATATCACAAAAAAATTGAAATCACAAATATTTAAATAATATGGTCAGGTCAAGAGGTTTTCAAATTGAATTTGAATCAAGTTACATGATAAATAAATTAATTAGTTAAATAGATGCAATTAGGGCAAGCCAATGGAATTAAATTAAATTAAATAAATCAAGGAAAATCAAAAATGATTTTTTGCCAAGGGGATTCCAAAATGGATCAAGCTTCAATTAAGAGTAAATCATGTGAGATCAATTAAGAATAGATTTAAATTAATTTGAATAAATTAAATTATTTCAAAAAAAATCATAATAATAAAAAGGAGCAAACCAAGCATATTCTAAAATAGGAACTCCAATTTTAAAAAAGGTAAAAAATAAAATCTCATTTAGAAATTAAATTTGAACTAACCTTGGTTAATACAAATCAATTCAATTATATAAAATTTAAATAAACAAAAAGTCGGCCTCAACATACCATAAGTGAATTAAACATATTTGAAAACAATTTAATGCAAATAATAAAGTAAAAATTAAAATAATTTAAATTTAATTTTCAAACAAATATAAATTTACAAATTTCTATAAATAAAATAAAATAATATGATAATAATTTTGATGAATTCCATAATATTTCCCATACAAAAATCCATTTAAAATTTGGCCAAAATAGAATTAGAATGAAAATTTTGATTGGAGAGAGAAATAAAAGGATGGGAGATAGCAAAAGAATAATTAGGATACTTCATGAATAATTTCACTCTCATTCAAAAATAAATAGATAATTAATAGGACCAAGCATATAAATAATTAAATGAGTGTGAAATAAATCTAACTCAGTTTAAAACATAATGGATAAGGTTTAATGTCATGTAACTCCTTAAATTATCTAAAATGGATAATTTAAAGAATTATTGAAAATACATTGCAAATAAAATATAACAATTATTCCAAAATTCAAATAAATGATATGAAAAAATTTAAATCATTATTTTTATATATTTAAGTTTTTAGTTATCTTATTTTTATATAACCTAGAAAGATTCTCAAACTGCCTTCACCTAGTTGATATTGACTTTCCAAATTTGACTTAGCTTACTGAGTTTGGTGAGCTTCCTAAAACACTTGAAGCAAATCTTTAGTTCCATCCAAACAAATGTTTGTTATCATCAAAATAAATTGCATAAGCAGTAAGGCTCATGGAATTAATAATCTCCCCCTTTTTGATGATAATAAACATATGTTGGTAGTGTTTAAAGATGGAGGTGCAAAGTGACCTTTCATCCTCTTTTAAGTGAAGGGTAATATACCAATTTTATAAATAAGGATTAAATATGATAGAAATAAATGAAATGAAAACATGTAGCAAAGTAGAATTAAATAGTTAAGTAAGACATGTAGTTGTAACAAAGCAAAATAGCTCCCCCTAAAGCTATACATATTAAAAAATTTTGAGAAACAATAATAAGAATTTTTTTAAAGACTAACATACATATTCCTCCCTCTTTAGTAAAATCAAAAAGATGTAAACTAATAAAATGTGCTGAAAATAAATTTTATTTAAATAGATGTATCCAACATACCAAGATACATATTAAAGTACAAAAGCATTCTTCAAGTAAAGGTTTTATGCAAATATTAGAAACTTACAAATTAATGCTAATAAATTCAACATTAACATCTCCTTTACAAATATGACCCTTGATAAAGTAGTGTCTAATCTCAATATGTCTGGTCGGTGAGTTTTGAATAAGATTTTTAGTTAAACAAACAACACTAGTGTTGTCACATCTAACAGAATGTGTTCTAACCTTATGCCAAAGTTTTCTAATTGTTGCTTTAACCAAGGAACCTGAGTAACACAACTTCCAGTAGCTATATACTCAGCTTTAGTGACAAAAAAATCAACAAAGTTTTATTTTCTAAAGGACGAAGTCACAAAAAATGAATCTAAAAATTGACATGTGCCAGATGTGCTTTTCGTATCTATTTTATATCTTGCAATGTCAGCATCATAATAAGAAACCAAATTAATTGACAAGAATTTTAGGAAACCACAAACATAACCTAGAAGTTCCTAATAAATCTCAAAAATATACACTTGATTGCAATTAAATGAGATTTCTTCAGAGCAGCCTATAATGATACAAGCAAATAGCAAACATATTATCAAGCCTACTAGCAGCAAGGTATAAAAGTGAACCTATCATAGTTCTATAAAGCTTTTGGTCAATGGGTTTACCTAATTCATCTAAGTCTAATCTAATCGAAGGGCTCATAAGTGTTTTACTCGATTTAAATCTTTTTATATCAAACCTTTCAATCGAATCATTTGTATACTTAGTTTGACAAATGAAGGTGTCATTTTCTCTTTGCTTCACTTGAAAACCAAAAAAAAAAAGATCCATCTATAAAGTCAAATGAATCATTTCAAATTCTTTTTAGCATTGAGAACTCAACTTGAAATCCCATCATACTCATTTCAAATTCTTTAGACTTCAAAGATGAGAACTCAACATACAAAGATTCATTTGTATTTCTAAATAAAATATCATTCACATATATTTGTACAATAATCAAGTCATTACCTATATTTTAAAGAAAAAGGGTGGTGTCTACTCTACCATTTATAAACCCATTGTCAATAAAATAACCACTCATTCTATCATACCAAGCTTCGAGGAGCCTATTTTAAACCATATAAAATTTCTCCAATTTGAATACATGATCGAGAAAATCAAGGCTCTCAAAACCTAGGGGTTGCTCTACAAAGACATTTTGATATATAAACCCATTCAAAAATGCATTTTTACATCCATTTGAATGAGTTTAAAATCTTTATAATAGGCATAAGCAAGGAGCAACCTAAAAGCCCTTAGTCTTACTATGGTTACAAAAGATTCCTCAAAATCTATCTCCTTAACTTGTGTGTATTCTTGTGCAACTAACTTAGCCTTATTTCTAACAATACAACCTGAGTCACCTAATTTATTTCTAAATATCCATTTTATTATAATCACATTCTAATCTTGGGGTTTAGTGACTAATTCTCAAACATCATTCCTAACAAGCTTATTCAATTCTTCTTCCATAGTTATAATCTAATTATGAACTATTAAATCTTCATCTATAGGCTTAGGTTCAATCTCCAATAGAAAAGTAGAATGATTAATCATCTCTTTAAAATGTCTTCAAGCTCTAACTCTTTGGGAGGAATTTCCTATAATCAAATTCTTGGGATGATTCTTAACAAATTTCCACTCTTTAGGAAAAGAATCATCAACATTTTTCCAAATTAATTTTCTTAAATTCTTTTACCTCATCGTCAACTAAGTCATCTTTAGGAGAATCTATCGGGTTTTCATCAAATATGACATGTACAGATTCTTCTTAAATTATTATTTTTATTGAATACTCTACGAGATCTACTAGATAAAGAGTAAACCAAAAAGAATTTCATCTTCATATTTGCTATCAAATTTTTCTAAAGATTCTTTTTCATTATTTAATATGAAACACTTGCAACAAAAGATATGAAAATGATTAGTCTTAGGTTTGTTTCCAAAGAATAACTCATAGGGGGTCTTATTCAATATAGACCTTAAATAAACTCTATTCATCACATAACAAGTAGTATTAACTAGTTTAGCCCTAAAATATTAAAGTAATCTATAATCATCCAATGTCACTCTACTCATATCAATCAAAATCTTATTTTTTTAACACCATTTTGCTGAAGAGTTCTAAGGGAAGAAAAGTTGTGTTTAATTTTAGATTCATCAGAAAATTCTTTAAAAAATTTGGTTTCAAATTCACCTAGGATTTGATTGAATTTTTATAATCAAACAACCTTGATCCCTTTTTATATACTTTGCAAATTTTCTAAGGACATCAAAGGCTTCATTCTTATGTCCTAAGAACATAACCCAAGTAAATCTTGAAAATTTATCAATAATAATAAAATCATTGAATTTACCACCTAAGCTAGCAATGCTAATGGGCCCAAACAAATCCAAATGTAGAAGTTTTAAGGCTTTAAAAGTAGAAACCATAATTTTCCATGAATACATGCATCATAGACAAAATCATAATGAAATTTTATTTTTGACAAACCATCTATTAAATAATGCTTTGTACTTTTGTTTAAAGAATGCATGTTAATATGAAATAATCATTTGTTCCATAACCAAACATCATCATGAGAAATTTTGAGACAAAGTAAATTCAAATTTGCATCATAAGAATTCTCAAAACCAATTAAATAAATATTTTTTATGCTTATGTCCTACAAGCAAATTTTTTTTCTTTATTTCTAATAACATAGAAAGAAGTATGAAATTAAACATTTAAACCTTTATCACACAATTGGCTAGTTGAAATTAAGTTATAATTTAAACCATCAACTAAAATACTTTATCTAAAGTAAATAATTTTTTTTGTAATCGAACCAATCCCAATAATTTTTTCTTTTGCATTATCATCATAAACAACATATCCTTCTTCACAAGGATATATACAATAAAATTTGTCACCTATCGTATGTCTTGAACATCCATTATCTAAGTACCACATGCCTTCTTTGATCTTGCTTTGAAAGCATTAAGTAAATCATGGGTCAACTTTTAGAACTGAAACATGTTTGGTTCACATCTTATAGAAATAATATGCAATGAATTTTGTGAAGTGTGCGTTATTGCATTTCTAATTTTTGGTAGCCAAATAAAGTTCAATTTAGGAAATTCTTGAGATTTACGTGCATGACAATAAGATGAAATATGACCTCTTTTATTACAAAAATTACACAAAACATTTGTATTAGCATATGGTCAATATTTAGATGATTTACCTTTACTAGATGAAGCATGTGAGTGTGAACTACAACATGTACTCAATCTTTCATGTAATAAAGCATTTTCTCTTTTTAATTTTTCTATAAGTAAGGATTGATCCACTAATGCATTATTTCTAATTTTTAACTCACTACATTCATCCTTTAAAAAATAAAACATGTATTTTTAACTCACTACAAGTAAGGATTGGTCCTTTATTCTTCTTTGACTTTAAGAAAACTATGAAAAATATGCCATTTCTATTGTACAATCTAAACACAACAATCAAACATATGAATTTGATAAAAGAATAAAAGGTCGATGCAGTTGAGTACCGCCATACACCCCAGAAAAGGAAAGAAATTAGATAGCGGAGCTCTACCTTTCTACAACCCAAATTATAATAAAATATTACAATTACAATGAATGTTATGGGGATCTTTAAGCTCTTATCTTTCTTTCCTTCCCTCCTTTTAGATTGATGTTGCTCCAGGCTTCACAAGACCTCCCAAGTCTTTGCCTTCTAGCCACTGCTCATCATAAACCCCATAGCACTAATCCTAATACTATTACAAAAATTACATATTTATGAAAAAAATGAAATCTAACTACACCTACAAAATAAATATTAGCTAAACAAATATACAAGCTAAGTAATTATATTTCATATGTTTAGGCTTAGCATTATATACATGAGTAACCAAGCCCACCTGTTCTAACTGGATTATGCTTAGAGGCATAAGCAACCTGCAAGTAAGAACATTTATATTTACTTATTATTATAGCGGCCCCTTTAGCATAATCTCCTGTAGAAAATATCATTAGGATATTAATGACCTAACATCCAGTCTAAGAATAAATAATCCTAACATCCAGTCTAAAATATTACATCATAAGACAAAACATAACACCACAACATACACTAGCCTAACCTAAAGGCTAGAATTAGTAACTTAGTATTCTAATGTGTGTGCTAAAATTTAGTATGGTATATCTTAATAGGCTTTAGAAGTATAATTATCTAAAGTTCAAAATTATTTAAGTTAAATATTAAGGGGGTGGTTCCACTTCAAATCTTTGAATGAATTAGTTAATTTTAATTTACATTTCTTTTATTTTATTTGATGCCTACTTAACATCTAATTACTATAAAGAGAGGAAAGAAGTTTAAACCCCTTCATTCGTATCCTAAGTTATTTTCTAAAGGTATATTATTATGACTTTGATTTCTTTAGTGAATTATTATATTATTTTTTTTTATTAAACCTAAGTTCGAGTTACTTAAGGGATTTTATTCAAACATGAAAGGCATCTCAAGATTAATAAAACTGAATCATCATTATATGGATAACATTCCACCACTTCTTTCCATTATCAATAGCATGCACATTTCTTAATTTTTAATCATTCATGGTATTTAATTTAATACATATATTTATACATACAATATATATATTTGCATTTTTTTGCATAATTGAATGATCGTTAATGCATATATTTTGGTAGAAAAGAAAGATTTCATCCCTTAGTTAAGCATATATACACATGTATTAGAGAATTAAGCAAGTATGTGCTATTGTTAAACCAGGGAGGTGAGATTATCTAAGACCTTCTTGGGGCTGCTTAAAGCCTCATATTCTGAGGATGCCTAGACTTTATACTTATTAACTCCAAACATATGTAAACATACACATGAATCATGAAAATAAAATAATCCTTTACCATGTTTAAGTTATAAGTAAATGTACATTTTATTGAATATCTATAACTAATATTAATCTAAAATTTATATCATTAGCTTATAGTTTTAAAAATAATTTAGCATTTATTAGTGCTAATAGCCACACCTTATAATACTTTTTATCCAACACATGCAACATAAATGTATCCATATTTTTTTGATTTTTTTTGAAAACATGAATATATGACACAAATGGCATGCACATTTATGATGCTTGGAAAAAGGTAATTAAACATTGCCACATAACATATTCAATTATATTAATTCCTAAGAACAATCATGCCAAATAAATATTTCTTAAGGCTAACCAAAAATTCTTATGAAATATGATTTTTGGTGTTTGAATTATTAAGACCTAAAGAGGAGAAATGATACTTAGTATTTACCCCATCCCATTTTGGTGATTTAATATATTTAAGGAAAGCAATTAAATAGATTTTTATGACTTGATTAGGTCTAAACTATGAAGCACATTGATTTGATTAAAGAAGGAAAGAATGCTTCTTTAAGCTTCTTTAATTTAATTAACTACTTAATCATGAGCCTCCAATGATATGCTTTTAGAAAATTAAAATTTGCAATGCACCTAAAGGAATCTAGTGCAAGTAGGCTCATGTTTAAAAGTTAATTAGATTAAAGAAAGAAAGAATCTAAATTAAGTACTCTTATGATTTTCCCACACCAATGGGCCAACCTTAATTTCCTTAATAACTTTATGTTATTGAACACATAAAAGAAAATTAATGAATTATATTTGGATTATCTGAACCAATCACTAATTTTTTTATTTCTTATCTTATCATTAAATTTTCTAATTAATCCCTAATTATTACATGTGTTAACCTCTTAAGGAAATACATCTAAAGAAATAATTAGAAAGAGGTCCTAATTATTTTCCCTCACTATTCCCATTATTTGCAGTGATTAATTCTCATAAATTATTTAATTTTTATTATTTAGCAATTTTAACAAATATTAAATTAATTAATGAGGGTAATTAGGATTGAAAATTCTACATTCTTTAAATTACATGGCCAATAATTCCAAGAAAATTATGGGAGGCAGAGAAAATCCCATGGAATCATCCCACTAAATTTGAAATTAATTAACCAAGTAATTAAGCCTTAATTAAAGTTATTAGTATAAGATTCAAATCTTAATTGAGCACTATTCATTGGACATAAATTAGGGATCTTGTTTTTCTTAGATTCTCCTCTATCTAACCTTTCTAAAATGGGTTTATTTGTATTTTGTTTAATTTTTATACAATTAGTTCTGATTTTTTGAAGCTCTAATTATTTAATTATATTTATAATGCCAAATTAATCATTTAAATCATCGGCATCATGCAGACGCTGACGCGACAACACTTTTTATGTGGCATCGTAGTATTGATTATTTAAACCGTCTAACACAGCAACTGCCTCAACGACGGTGGATGGGGTTTTGTCCTAGCTATTCAATCTTAGATTGAACAATCAAGATTAATCCCATGATTTCAAAAGGATTAAATTAAAAATTATAGCATAATTAATCACCAATGTCTATTCTAATCACGGAACAGACCGCCTCTGATTTATCATCTCATGAGCACCGGAAGATGGACACCGTCCATGTTTCTTCACTTGATCTGAGCTCACCGGAGCTCATTCGATGGTAAATTGACTTGAAAATGATTAGGGAAGAAATCTAAAGGATCCTACAATGGAAATCACATGAAATCAGATTTCACTTCAAAAAAGACTAACACTTAAAGGGGAAAACTACGGATTTTTCTTGAGAGCTATAAATTGGTGATATATCAATAGAGGTAGGTTCATCTTGAAGAGATGAAGCCCTATTGAGAAGATTATGAGCTGCCTCCCTGCTGATTTCTCTGTAGACCAAATTCCACTGCAAAGCTCATCGGAGTTAGTCTACAAGCATCTTCCAGTGCTCAAATTGCTAAAGAAATGATACATTTTGGTTTGCCGGAGTGAGGTGAAGGTGTGGGAAGAGTTAATTTGGATTTGGTGGAGATTTTGGAAGCTTGAATGGACAGAGCTCTTAGGATCGATCGGAGGCTGGTCTCGCTGACAGTGGAGTGCACGAGGACCTCGGGAAAGGGTATGGGATTATGTGAAATGCTCTGAGGAAGGTGTCTATGAAGTTTGAATCCTTGGGGAAGGGTATACACTCCTCCTTAGCTGAACCAAAGGCTGAGATTAGTTCAACCTTTGGCGATCATAAGAATAGATAGATGGTGGAGGTGAGGATTCCGGTGGTCGGGGTGAGATCAGGAGTGGAATGGCATGGGGTGTACAATCTCTCTTAGGTGTACCAATAGGTTTTCATGAGTGAACTAACCCTCTCATGGCCAAAGGCTGAACCAAATAGCCTTGGAGGGTCCTCTTAAGAAAAGCCAAAGGTACCATATGGGAGTTGGAGAACCCATATAAATGGAGATTTTGTCCCATTTGGGTGGCTTGGTTCAATGAGTTTGACCCAAATTAGGTTTAACATGGGTTGGTCTCATATGGGCAGGCCCATGGTGACCTAAGGACAAGTCATGCCAAGTTTGGTTGGGTTTTGGGTTTAGTTTGGTTGGGTTTGGCTTAATTTGACCCATATGGGTCAAATGGGTCCAATTTAGTTAAGTTGACCCATTTGACTAAATTGGGTCAAAGTTATGGCTTGGGTAAGTCCATTTCATCATTTGGAATGAGTGAGTGCCATTGGTTTAATTCAATTTGGGTTGGATTTGAATTTGGCATATATAGTTCAATTTGGGTCAAATGGGTCATGTTGACCAATTTGCCCAAATTGGCCAAATTGGCTTGGGCATGGGTTAGGTTCATGTTCAATAGATCATTTGAGAATGATTGTATGTGTTGGTTTGAATTGATTTGGTTCAATTGGACCTTTTAGGTTAATTTTGGCTAAGTAGGTCAATTGGGCTGGCTTAGTCAAATTGGCTTCAATTGATGATTGTATGGTGTTCAACAATCAATTTCTAATTTATTAGAGACAATGGTTGCAATCATTTTGGATTGAAATGAGATTTGGCCCAATTTGGACCTTTAGGTCAATTGGGTCAACTTGGGTTAAGTGGTCAAATTGGCTTGACTTATCCTAATTGATTGTAATTAGGTAATCAAAGATGATCAACAATTATTATGGAAGGGATTGTATGAGTTGATTTAATTTAAGTTATGTTGGATTGGAACTTGAATGAAATTGGTCATTTAGGCCTCCTTGGGTCAAGTAGACCAATTGGGTTGATTGGGTTGAGTTGGTGTCAATTACATGTTGAGAGGGGTTGAATGATGGATTTAGAGTTGATTAGTGGCTTTGGTCATAATTGATTTGGGCTCAATTAGGTTTTGGCTCATTTGAACTCTTTTGGTAAAATGGGCTAACTTGGGTTAGGGTTGAGGTTAACTTGGCTTGGAGGTTGGATTGGAAAATTGAATTCAATTATGATTAATTGCGTAGGTTTGAGGTTGGTTGTGCTTCATTTATATTAGTTTAGATTTAGATGAGTGAATAGGCATGGATCTTGGTTTAGGCCATAGGATAGGCAGAATTTATTTGTCCTAAGGCATATCCTAGGCATAGGATTATGTTCTCTAAGTCTCTAAGCTTAGGTTTAATTTTCCCTCGATCACTAGAAGTGTTTTATCACTAAGGAGATCCAAAGTTCCTAGAAGGTTCCTATGTCTAAGATGAGAAAGGTTAATCCTCACTCCAAAAGTGAGGTTAACAAAGACTATTTAAGTTAGGATCAAACCCTTGTAGTCCCTTTCCTATTAGTTAGAAATGCTTAATATAGGATTAAGCCTTCTCAAGCCTCTTTCCTAATTAGATTTTTTATGTTAGGATCAAGCCCCATGGCCCTTTTCCTATTAGTCTCTTCTAGGTTGGTCAATCCCTGAGTTAACATATAAATCAATTAACTTCATGGATAGTAAATAAAAAGTAGAATCAACACTTTCATAGATCTTTCTTAATTTATTATTGTAAGCCATTAGGGAAATCTTTAGGTACATCCAAGTTGAATCAAGTCCCTATGACCTCATCTAATATGACCTAGACTATTTAGGTTAGGATCAAGCCTTCATGGCACCTTTTAATTAGCCACCCTATCAGTTGGTTAGTCATTAAGTCGATATATAGATTTAATTGACTAACCCATTGGCCAGTAAGTCTAAGTTAGATCAAGCCTTTTAGAGTCCTTCTTAGTTTTGTCTTGGTAAACCAACAGTAAATAGAAAACTTTGAGTACATCCTAGTTAGATTACGTTCCAACAACCTCACCTAGGTATGACCTAGTCTATTTAAGTTAGGGTCAAGCCCTTATGGCCCCCTTTCCTGTTAGTTTCCCCTATGTTGGTTGGCCATTGAGTCGCCATATAATTTCAATTGACTAACCACTAGACTTGTAAATATAAGTATAATATTATTTATAAACCCTCATTTAGTTTACACATAACAAACCAATAGGGTAAATAGAAATTTTTGGTTACATTCTGGTTGGATCAAGTCCCTACAACCCCATCTAGGCATGACTTAAACAATTAGGTTAGATCAACCTCTCATTGACACTTTCCTATTAGTCACCCTTAGGTTGGTTAGCCATTATGTTGACAAATAGATTTAGTTGACTGACCACTTAGCAAGTAAATCAAAATTAGATCAAGCCTTTTAGGTCCCTTCATAGTTTAGTAAACCAATAGGGTAAAAAAATATTTGAGTAGTTCTTAGTTAGATCAAGTCCCTATGACCTAGACTTTATATATTAGGATCATACCCTAATGGGCCCTTCTCTATTTGACCCTAGGTTGGTTAGTCGTTGAGTTACCATAAACTACAAATAATGGTACATTTTTTTGTTGACATTTCAGCTTGAATTTTTAAGAAATCCATTAGAAGCAATAGTTTCGATAGCTTTTTGATGAAAAATTTTCTATTAATGAAACACGTGTAAAACATTTTTCTCATTAAAAATTGTCAGAATTAGTTTTCAATGGCCTACTAATAAAAAAAGGCATCAACATCGATTGACATATTTTATAATGGTTGGAATCATTTTCTAAAAAATTTAATGCTAAAAATTACTCATGGATTTTTTGATGGATTTTTTGTTAGAGATTTCTAATGAAAGTTGTGATGGATTTTTTATGGTATTCATAAATAGTTGAAAATTACTAGCATTTATGATAGATTTCCATTAGAAGCCTAAACCAATTTTTTTAAATGAAGTCACTTAATAATAATTTATAAACCTTACACAATCATAATAGGACATTCATCACCATAACATAATCATAATGTTCATAATAATGCAAAATATAATATCAAAAAAAACATATGGATAAAAAAAACTTAGTTGCACTAAAAAGAAATTGTAATGCAATGTACTCAATATAATACATATTTATCCACAAAACACGTAATCAAACTCTAACCCAATAAGAAAAAGAAAATTAAGAAATACTCAATCATCTTCTCTAGTCTTGTCATCCTCATCCTCACTTTCCTCTTCCTTCTCTACCACTACTTTCTCCTTTCCTTTGCCTTAGTGCTTACATAACTTACCCATATTTGTTTACATCACCATCATGCAAGCATTCACCTTTTCAGTAAATGTAGCAACCTACATTCTAACAATCTCCTTAATTGTACTCTCTCCTGATCATGAGTAAGATTACTAAGAAGACTGAGCATCATATGATATGCCCTATGAGCCTAGTCCATAAATCCTCCCCTTCTTTCTGCCTCCTACTACTTGCCACCATAAAGTCAACTCATCTTATTATGATGATGACTCTCCTTGAGATGACTGATTCTAAATATCCCTCAATCACATGTATTCATCCTATAAAAGTTCAACATTAGTAATATCTTAAAAATATAGTACTGTAGTAATTTCTTTTAAAAAATAATACTCATGTAGAATTTATGTGATATGCTATCAACCCACTACTAGTCTTGCTACCATTAATGTGTATGCATCTATAACTTTGACAACTTCTTAATAGCTATTTCTATATAAGGCATTAAAATTAAAGTTATTCATGTGATTAAATGTATTACGTGATAAATATAAAATTAATATGCATGCCAATTTTCTTTCATTCTTAGTATAAGGAACTAAGACACAAATATGTTGTGAGCTTCAAATGGCCTCACAATCAGATGCTTCACTTAGCTTATTATGCTCTCTCTTCCAAGCATATTTTACATTGCCCCAAGCTGCATAGAGATCTACCCATACTCGCTCGCAATCCATAATGGCATCCAAATTAAGTTGTACAAATATTACTAAACATATCCAACAAGTAAGTAAATTTTTATCTTTCAAAATTTCTTAGTAATTTGTCATGATGCTGGGGCATCCAAATTAACTCTCCCTACATAACAAATAATCATGCATTAAATATAAATATTTTATTAAATAAGAACTTCTTACCTCAAACTCTCTAAATCACATATCACAAACTTTAATTAAGCTTTTCATCCATGATACATATTTACTTCTAATAATATCTCTTATCTTGTGAATAGATTGATTTGAAGGATTATACATACATAAATAGAAACTATTAGTATACAAAAAATAGATAAATAAATAAAATTATAAGTATTACACCATACTTAAAAAAAGATGCTTATGTGTCCCATTTAGGCTCAATGTAAATATGTGAATCTGTTGAACCAAATCCACCTAAATGTCTCAGTTCAATAGATGTTGATGCCCCTACATGATAAGTGAGCTATGGTGGAAGGCAAAAAGTTGGTTGTTTGTAGGTTGGGTGGTGGTGATGGGCAAGAATGGGGCAGTGGAGGTGTTTGGTGTGATGGATACAAAGAAAATGGTTAGAAAGGTGAGGTTTGTGTTGGGTCAAGTGAGTGGTAAGATGGAGTGGGATCTAGCTAAATGTATAGATGGTAGTAGTGCTAGTGGTGGTGGTAATTGTATCAACTAAATGACCATGTGAACTTATAGTAATCATCTTTTTCCCATTAAATATAGCAAAAAAAAAAAGATTGTTGGGTTGCCAATCTCCACCTCTTAAAATCATATGTAAGAGAAAAAAAAAGATAATGTTAAGTTATATTACAATATAATATAAGCAAATGAAGAAAAAAGTGTAAAGTAATATGAAAAACTAACAACATCAACTCATTCAGTTTCTTCCATCAACTCATCATCAAAATTCTCTAGTTCTTCATAATCCTAGTAATCATTTCCTTCAATTTCATCATTAGAGGCATCTATACTAAATAATTCATATTCCTCCTGCCAAATATTCATATAAGCTAAACTCACCATTTGATCAATATCAAAAATAGACAATAAGAATCCATATTTTTTTGTCCTCTTGATTAGTGACTTTAGTAACATTTTTAATTTTAACTCTACCTCTTAATTTAGTTTTGAGTATAATAGATCATTCCATCTTCTCTTTAATTCTATCAAAAACCTCACAAAATGAACCTAACGTGCTTGTTGAGCTAGTACAAATGGATCATATTTTGCATACCTTATATCCTTTCTATTTCAATTATTCCATATAGTTTTATGTACTCTTATGCCTCAATTAGGAGTTAGATCAAAGTAATCACAACTAAATAATACCAGAACTCACTCATGCTCTCTAAGATATTTCAATTACACTATTTCTTGCAAGAGAACATAATAATCTCCTTCATTTTCTACATAAGTATTCCCTTTAACACATACTACAATATTATTTAATTTTTCCCTTAAATCTATAAATTAATGTAAAATCTGAAACCATTAACAAAAGAATATATGACATGTCTTAACATAGCTCATTGGTCCCTAAGCCAAATCATGCAAGTCCTAATTTTTAACTCCATTAAACGAATCATAAATTTCAATGCATTATTAAATTAAACCACTTATTATAGCATACTATTAAAAGCATGTTTTTTTTTTCAAATGAACTTACATATGACCTAAACTAATTTAGAAACTCTACTTCAATCCTCTTATTATATCTACCACTATCATATATTTCTAATTTGCTGACAAAAATTGTAAATACATATTAAATTAAAATTAATGATCCCATAAATCAAAGCATGCATATATTATTTGAAGTGCAAGTACTTACTCTAGTAAGGGCTAAACTTCTTCATAATTAAGTAGAACTTACACTGTTGGTGTAGTCAGCTCTTTCTCAAATAGATATCTTGATGTGCACCTTCTTGAAGCTTTACCATTTCCCTGAAAGTTTGAAAATAAAGATCAAAAATTGTCCCTACTATCAATATTTTTTTATATAAAAGCAAAATTTATTAAAGATAAGCTTGAAAGTACATCATGTATGAGCAAAAAGATGTAAAGAATGGATTACAATATTCTAATGTATGGTTTTCAAGTCAGTCACCTTTGAGAGCTATGTGGATTTGAGTGGAAGGCCTAGAAGATAAGATTGGTCTCTTCAAATAAGAGCTCACCCTTGCCAATATATTTGCTAGTTGGTTTCCTTCCCTATGGATATGGCTTATCCAAAATTGACAAGTTCAGGATAGCAATATGATTCTTTTAAGGGTGTAAGCAACGTAGCAAAGATGATGTCATTCGATGTAATGTAGTTATAGAGGTTCAGTGAGTTAGTTTCAACCCAGATGTTGTGTAGGTGGAGGAAATTTGTAAGTCTTAAAGCAGTGAGGCAAGCATTGGCTTTAGTATGAAGAGCATTATCTACATAACATGGAATGGAAAAGTTGAGAAAGCACACACCCTTATGATCTCTAAAAGCTTTACCAATACCAGTAGACATAGATTTAGATGTAAAGCTGCCATCAATATTGATCTTGATGCATCAAATTTTTGGTTTAATCTATTGCACAAGGGTGATGGTTCGTTGCCTTTTCTGGTGGGATGCAATGAGGAGATTGGCATTTTCTAGCTTATGGTCATACTTTTGAATGTAAAGTATAATGGTTTTCAGTCCTAACTATTGGCCCTCATGTTTTTTAGGTTTCTTACCATCCATATGAATGAAATAATAATAAGGGGAATGACAAAGGCAAAGTCATATTTATGTGAATTGAATGTGCTCCAAGCCTTCATGTAGTCAAGAATGGATTCATTCTTTAGTGGTAGTATGTGGTATGTAAAAACTAGCTTAGTCCAGATATGTTTATTGATTGAACAAGAGATAATTAAGTGGTGGAGGTTTTCCTTTCATAGCCACATAGATGGCAAATAGATGTAAGTTTAAGTTCTTTCAACTTCAAAATCTCACCAGTATGGAGTAAACAATCCCACAGTCACCAGCACAAGAAGGAGATATAAGGTTTAATGGTTGGCCCCCAGATGGGCTTTGTTAGGATAGTGTACAACATTGTATAGGCCTTTGGTCAAGGAATATTCATTCTTACATTTAAGTATTACTTTATCAGCTAGTTGTGGAAGAATGGGGATGCTGCTAATTTCCTTCACAAGATCCTAATGAAGAATGCTTCTTAGCTTAAGTGTATCCCATTTATGGTCTACCCAATAATGAGAAATAGTAGCCTGGTCATGGTTAGTGATCCCAGTAAGGTCAGATAGTAAACCATCAAGAAACCAATGGTCTCTAAGGAAATTGATGACCTCATCACCCAAATGCCAAAAAATCTACTCCTCTACAATCTCCTTATGCATCAGCATGCCTTTCCAGTGATAGGAATCAGTGCTTTGAGATTGAACTAAGGAAGGATGAGCTTGCCTGCAATATTTACTAAAGAGAAACTAAGCCCAAAGGGAGTCTTGATGTCAAAATTTGATTCAAAATTTTAGTTGAATGATCTTGATAAAATCAACAATAATTCTAAAACCCAGACCTCCTTCAATTTAAGTTTGCACACCTTCTTCCAACTGACCCAATGAATGGAGTTTCTTTGTCTGCTCCATAAGAATCTATTAAAGATTCTTTTAATCTTTTGTTGAACTTGCATATGAATGACCATGGTTTGAGTGGAGTACAAGGGGATAGAGCAAAGGATGCTTTGTAGTAAAGAAATTATGCCACCACTTGAAAGGAAAGTATTCTTTCATGAGTTGATTTTATTTTGAATTGATTGGATGACAGCATCAAAATGATTGGACTTATTCCTCCCTTTATAGACATTAACTCTAAGGTATTTATGGGGTAATTGGGAATGAGTGAATCCAGTGTAATCCTTTATCCAATTTTGATCAGTTCTATAAAATTTACCCATTATGAATTGGAACTTAGCTTTGTTGAACTCCAAACTATAGATGGCTTCAAAAGAGTTTAGTATATGCATGGTTTGCTTAATGAAATTCTTAGAGCCATTTTAAAAAAATAGGAGATCATCAACAAAAGCTAGATGGGAAATGTTGATCTGGCCTTCAGAATGATAATTGACTATTTTCTTGGAGGTATGAGCTGCTTCAAGAATTTTGAAAAGGTAGTCAAAGGTTAGAATGAAAAGAGATGGGGATAGGGGGTCACCTTGCTTAACGCCTCTAGAAGCTTTAAAGAACCCATGTGCCCCCCATGTCCCTACTATCAATATTTCCATTATGAGGTGATCTATTTCAACCACATTATACATTAAGGTACGGTGATTAACATGTGATGACATTACATAGATCTTGGGGATTCTTATTTAGGTGATCAAAATGGCATAAAAAATAATATATAACCTTAAAAAATAGAAATATTTCCCCATGATGGATTTAAGTACTTAATAAGGACTCTCAAGGTTGATGTGTTTATGTATACAATAAATTTTTTTGCCCAACATGGGTAAAGTAAAGTAATGTTTATTTTACCTAGTGTTCCCTATAGGGGCAAGCCCCTATAGTTAGTTAAATTCTAGGAGAAGTGATCTCCCAAGAGAAATCTCGATCAAAGTAGTCACCTAAGGCCTCTATAGATTTTAAAGTTTAAGTCAATATTTCTAAATATAGAAGTCAAATAAAATATATCAAGTAGAATAGTTCTCTTCAGATTCTAAATGTAGAGAAATAGGAAGTGCTTTGATACTGGGAAGGCTAGTAAGAACTTCCACCTATTTTATTATTGGGTTTTATATTTTTGAAATTGAGATTTATATGTTATTTTTAGTTGATATTTTCTTAGAATGTTAGAACCTATATTTTAATAGCACAAGAATATAAAAAAACCTAAGAGATAACTTAATCTCATAATTTGAGAGAATAAGTAACCTTTGATCCCAAAATTAAAGTTATTTCTAGCACAACCTAGGAGCTCAACCTATTTTAAGGATAGAAAATGAGATTTATTAGTTTAATCCCATTAAAAAGTATGAATCTATCCCAACTCTTATGGACTAATAATTTACTTGGATGGGTTGTTAGCAAGCACCTCATATATTTTAAATCTATAATTTTAGTCTTGTAAAATAAAAGATGGTTTATGCTATTATTTATTAAAAAGAAAATCTAAAAGCCTAAACTCACTCCATAATTCTAGGATTATTATTAGTATGTGATGCTTCTAAATAATGCAAAAATTTACAATTTCTACATATAACTAAACTCTTGATTTATTTAATAGGCTATGGTATATAATCATCTCTACATGCATGCAATATTAAAAATCATTTTAGGCTAAATTATAAATGGAAGACAAACTTCCCTAAAAAAAGTGCTATCCTCACTAGGCAGATGCCTCTTATGTGCAATAGGTGAAGGACCCACATAAAAGAAATAGAATAGTATGCTTTATGGTTCTCCAACCTAGGGCTCCTAGTTGATTTTATTGATTAATTCCTAAGACTTTATAGGTTACAGATTGTGAGTTATGTTAATTTAGTTTATGAAGTTATTAGAATTAGTTAGGTAGAAAAATTAGTTTCTCAAGAGCCTAATGAAATATATACTTACACAAACAACAAACATCATCACAAAAATAAAGCTAAGAAAGAATGCAACTTTAATGCACATTATAATGTAAACACCATATCAAACAATCAAAATATTATAAAAAAGTTGGCATGGCCAGGTTTTGCTATACTCCCCAAAAGAAAAGGGAAAAAGGGCAGTCGAGCTCTACCTTATTACAACCTGGCATAAACTAAAGAAATAATAGCTTATGGGGATATTCATGTCTTCATTTTCTCTCCACATTGGTAAAAGCTTCAAGCATCAGAAGTCCTCCATAATCTACACTCTCTATCCATTGCTCATCCTAAATCCCCTAGCTCTAACCAAGTTTTAATACAAATTACATTTAAATTTCTTAAAATAAAATCCCAAATTACCACTGCTCCAACTTATGTTGAGATCTTCTTTTGCAGTTTCTTGAAATTATGATCTAGCTACATCAATGACCAACTTTTATCTATGGCTGTATATCTACATTGGCTGGTGCATAAGTAGTTGATGAAGTATAACAAGTGTTGAAGGGCACTTTACAGTCACCATGTGGTGTCTAAATACATTATTTAAGTTAAAATCTCCTTTAATACAAATCTACTCTAACTTCTCTTGGTATTATAATTGCCCAAATTTTATTATTCCCACATGAACATCCAAACTTTCCATTATTTATAAAAGATAGTTATTAACAACAAAATAAAGATAAAGTATTCAACTACATTAGCAAGTTATTTAGTAATTACTTTTATTTAAGAAGAAGTATATTAGACAACCATGAGATGTGGGCATTGCTATTCATACTTACAATCATAGACAACTAAAAATTTACAGTCATTAATATACATAAGTTATTTCAAAATTCATATAAATAAGCATATATGCAGGTATTAATGGTCATCGTTAAATCAAATATACCAATAACTTTTAATCATAAATTAATCATTTAAGCTTTAAAGTTTCTTTTAAAATCAACATGTGATTAGAGCTTGTAGAAAATATTGAGCCTACTAATTGGTTAAGATTTGAATAAGTGAGAGGGTGTGCATGGGGGAGTCCAAAATGACCTATTTGGGCTAGTCCAAGTTTAGGATGGATGATTGCCCTTGTCTTGGTAATCCATAAGTTCATGGAATGATTATTGATTTACAAGTGAGAGGCTAGGCAATGTTCCCTTTTGTAAAGCCATGAGAGTCTTCCTCACCACCTAATTTATTTTACTAGATTAGGGTAGTCTCTCCAAGTAAAAGAAAAAAAGGGTGGCTCAACCTTTATTTTGGGCATGCCCACCTTAGATTGGCTAATGAGGTATTTATGGTCACGATCATTGTCTTGGGCTAACTTAAATATATTAGGCTAAGCTAGGATAATGACTAAGGAGTTTAATCATGTTTGTAAGTCTAGAGGTTTTACAAGTGAACTATTGGCTAAGGCTTGGTTAAGCCCATGCCTAGGAGATCTACTTTTCCAAATCACTAAGAAAGTCCTAATGCTAAAGCAATTACAATATTATCATATGGTTTGAATTGATCGACCTTGATAGTGGATATCTTTTAAACTTCTCACTATCTCAATGCCTAATGACCTCAAAATAAAGCAAATGTAAACAAATCAAATTTATATTATCATGATATTTATTTTGAAAATATGTAAATTTTGCATTTGATTTTTATATCCCTCTATTATCAAATAGAAAATGATGAAAAATAAAAAGTTAAATAATCAAATTCTTAATGCTAAAATAAGAAATTTAACAAAAAAAACTATAGATAAATTAAATCAATAACAAATGATGACCAAGTTACCAAGGTGTCATAAGAAAATATAAAATTTATGGTAAACATTAAAAAAAAAGCTATAAGAATGAGATAAAGAGAATGCACCTCAAATATCCTAAAAAGTTTGTGAGAAGTTTCACCAAAAACTATTATAAAATGGGCTGATGGCTTAGGCTAAGGCAGAGTGAATGTGAGGAAGAAATCATAATGGTAGTATTAATTTATATTTTCTTATACATGCCACTAAGATTCAAATTTAGTTATCTACGATGGGTTTTCTTGGTAGATTAATCATCAAAAGTAACTATAACTAAAGTTTGAATTTTTTTTTTTTTGATGGATTAGTTGTTGGAAACTATTCCCACAAAGTTTCCACCAAAATTTGTTCAGAAATTGCCACCAAAAAATCCATCAAAAATTATGGTGGAAAATATTTCTCTGGAAATGTCACTAGTATATTTCCTTCTTCCGGAATTGACATAGATAGAATTGACTATCCCCTTAGATATTAAATCTAACTTGGAATAAGACTTTTAGGTCCCACTTTGTTTAGTCATTGCAAACTTATAGGGTAAATAGAAATATTTGGGTACATCCTTGTTGGTTCAAATCCTTGGGACCCCATTTAGGCATGACATATACTATTTAGGGTAATATCCTTTTTTTATTAGTGCCTCCGTAAGTCAGTTAGCCATTGAGTTAACACATATATTCAATTAACTATACCTTTGGCTAGTAAATCTAAGTACGATCAGACCTTTTAAGCCACTTCATAATGTAATCACCGTTAAAAATCTTAAGGTACATCCTGGTGGGATCAAGTCTTCGAGAACATCTATGTATGGCTTAGTCTATTTTAGTTTGGATCATGTCCTAGTGGCTCTTTTCCTATTAGTCTTCGTATATGTTGTTTAGTCATTAAGTCAACATATTTCTTCAATTGTATAGTAATTGAAAACTAATAGGATAAATAAAAATCTTTAGGTATAGTCTAGTTAGATCAAGTCCCAACGACCCCATATAGGTATGATTGAGACTACTTAGGTTAGGATCAAGCTCTCATGGCCACATTTCTATAAGTCACCTTTAGGTTGGTGAATCGTTAAGTCAACATATAAATTTAATTAACTAACCCCTTGGCTAATAAATCTATGCAGGATCAAGCCCTCATAGACACCTTTTTTGTTAGCCACCCTTAGGTTGGATAGCCATTGAGTCAACTTATTATTTTAGTTGACCAACTTCTTAATTAGTAATTCTAAGTAGGATAAATCCTTTGTAGGCTACTTCTTAATTTAGTCACTAGAAAATATGTGGATAAATAGAAATCTTTGTGTACATCCTAGTTGGATTAAGTTCCTATTTCCCTATACTATTTAGGATAGGATCAAGCCTAGCTACTCCTTTCATATTAGCCACCCCTTGTTTGTTAGCCATTAAGTCATTGCATACATTTAGTTGAATATACCTTTAGCTACTAAATCTAAGTTAAATCAAGCATTTATAGCCCCTCATATAGGTATGATTGAGACTATTTAGGTTAATATCAAGCTCTCATGGCCCCATTTCTATAATACACCTTTAAGTTGGTGAATCATTAAGTCAACATATAGATTTAATTAACTAACCCCTTGGATAATAAATCTAAGTAGGATCAAGCCCTCATAGACACCTTTTTTGTTAGCTGCCCTTTGGTTGGATAGCCATTGAGTCAACTTAATGTTTTAGTTGACCAACTTCTTAATTAGTAATTCTAAGTAGGATAAATCCTTTGTAGGCTACCTCTTAGTTTATTCACTATGAAATATGTGGATAAATAGAAATATTTGTGTGCATCCTAGTTGGATTAAGTTCCTATTTCCCTAGACTATTTAGGATAGAATCAAACCTAGCTACTCCTTTTGTATTAACCACCCCTTGTTGGTCAGTCATTAAGTCAACGTATACATTTAGTTGAATATACCTTTGGCTACTAAATCTAAGTTAGATCAAGCATTTCCAACACCCCCCCCCCCTCTTAGTTTAATCATTATAAATCGATGGGAAAAGAAATTGACAATCTTCAAGAAATTAAAGCCTTATGACACCATTTACAATTGATAGGTTTAGGTAAGATTTAAACTTAAATTAACTATAAGAATGGCACACCCAAGAGGGGGAGGGTGAATTGGTGTGCTTGAAAATAAAATTAAAAGGAAAAAAATTAAATCAAATCTTAAATGTTTAGTGAGAGAGAAACTTAATATATCAAAACAAACAATCTAACACATAAATATGAGCAACAAAAAATAAATGAAAGAAAAGAAAAAGGGGCACAATGATTTATAGTGGTTCAACCCAACAGACCTACATGCACTCTCCAATCTCCTCTAAAAATCCACTATCTCTCCTTTCGCACAACAAGACAAAGTGGAGATGTCTCTCTCCTTAATGGGTAATCAGAGAAACCATACATTGCTCCTCTTCTCTTAAAAGAAAAAAAAAAGGATGTCACGCCCTTTCCAAGGTATAAAGAAACTTCTCTAAATAAAAATCTTACACAAGTTCTCACCAAGAACAAACTCATATGTTAAAACACAAAAATCAAATGCAATGTAGATGAAAAAGAATAACCAAAATAAAAGTGCAACCTTACTTACTTAAAGATCTCTTAAGGGAAAGAGAAGAAGAGAATTTTTTCAACTTTTCTCCAAGGAAGCTCTCTTTCCTATTCCTATTTTAAGCTTTCTCATGTTGTAGTGGATAGGTTAGGCTTCTTAAGAGGAGGGAGGGCTAAATAAAAGTTATTTTTATAAATTAGTCTAATCATATTGTATTATCATGGAATCTTAGAATCCTATTGTGTCAATTTAATTTTCTTATGTTTACCATAACTAAATGATCTGATTATCCTAATAGTTATCGTAACCATCTTATATGACTCAAGGTTGTACTATATGATTAGTAAAAAATAAAACTTTAACTCCTTATTTGTTTGACCGGTATGATATCAACATATAGCACAACCATATTAAAAAAAGGTGAATCAAATCTGTCAAATTTTGGATTAAATTTGAGTAATTATCAAATAAATTCATATTGTATAATTGAACATTGTACTATATGATTTATCAAATTAGACAAAATTAGAATTGATTGACTTAATCTTAACTACTAAAAATAATTAACAAAACTAAACAATCATATAGTATGATTAGTTTAACTTTGATAATTTTAGAGTTAACTAATTTAATTATGATGACTAAAAATATTTAACAAAAATGGATAATTATCTATTATGATAGGAATCATACATTATAATTTAAAATATATATATTTTTATTAAAAAATTTATTTTAAATTCTCTTAGGTGTGTGTATTGTTTGGTTATTTTTATAATTCACATGCCTATTACATAAAGCAAAAAAAAAAAAATCAAACACAACTTTTGGTTCAACTTGGGTCTTCAAGCAACTAATTCTAGTCTTCATGGGATCTTCCTTAATTTTGCTCTTAAGAACAACTTTTTTTTAGCTTAAATGCGGAGAATCCCTACTTGATAATAAGGAAGTACAATGTATAGAAGTAAAAATAAATTAGTGGACTAAAATAGGATTCTCGTGACATAGAGGAGGTTAGCATTATCACTAATGATAAGCTTACTTTGATAACTATAAGGAGTCATGTAAATTACAATGTCTTCATTAGTAACACCCTTGTTGACAAGGTGATCAGCTAGCTTGTTGCTTCTTGGTATGTGTGAAATGAGGCCATTCTGGCCTTCCATTAGCTGCATAATTCTAATGAAGAGAATGATTAGATACCGAGGAATGTTATTTCTAGTGTGTAGGAGGTTGCATAATTACATTGAATCTATTTCAATCCATATCATTGGAGCAAAAAATGCATAAGTCAATGTTAAGGCAGTGTAATAGGCCAATAATGTGTAGGAGGTTGCACAATTGCATTGAATCTATTTCAATCCATATCATTGGAGCAAAAAATGCATAAGTCAATATTAAGGTAGTAAAATAGACCAATAGTGTGTAGGAGGTTGCACAATTGCATTGAATCTATTTCAATCCATATCATTGGAGTAAAAAATGCATAAGTCAATGTCAAGATAGTGTAATAGTCAAACATCTCAATGTGAATTGGATTTTTTGTAAAGCATGAGATAGAGAAATAAAGTGAGAAATTGCCCTTGTAGTCCCAAAATAATCCACTAACACTAGCTTTTAAAATTTTTGGAAGAGAAATAGCCATTAATGTTAATTTTGATGCAATTCTTCACATGTTTTATCCATTTCACTAATTTGTATAGAGACTTATTTACATAACTTCTTTGATGTAGTCAGTTTGAATGGCTTTAGTAATGTAGTCCTTTGTTTGACAAATAACATTACTGGGTTAAACTTTCTTGTTATCATGTTTGTTCTCATGTTTGTGGGTGTTCCTCTCCATCCAGATAAACCAAGACGTGATGAGGGGTATATGTATGTTGATTGGTAGGTGGTGATCTTTGAGTGTGCTATTATGTGATTCTTGTAGGCATTCAAATAAGGTAGAGTAGGATCTATAGTTGCTGACATTATAATCACTATCCAGCTGGAGCCATATGTGTTTGTTGTAATAATAGTTGATGAACAGATGTTGATTGGTTTTTTCCTCCATATACATAAAATAGTTGGAAGGTATTATTAATCCTTTTAACATGATGATATTATCAGCTGGGATCAAATTTTGGAGAAGGCTCCAATTAAAGTATGACATAGAAGGTTTTAGAGTAAAGTTCTAGATCTTCTTACCACAGTTGTACTCAGAGGAAGTTGTTGACATTGCTCTTAGACTACAACTGATTGATTTAAAGTGGTGATCACATCTTAAGATGATATAGCCTTTTTTGTCTAGGCAAATGGGGATCTTTAGGATTTCTTTGACACTAGCACTATCCAGAAATTATTAAAAAGCTCTATATTCAAATTATAAAGGCTCCATAAATAATTAACTCAAGTGTGAGTAGAGATTTCCTTGGATGAAATTTGATTCAAGACATCAAGATTTGGCCAATAATCATGACTAAAACTAACCAAGCCTTTTGTAATGTTCAATAATATCATTAATTTTTTGCTATTGCTTGACATTTTTAGCATAGCTCTAGGTGAATAAGTTATTACTATGAGGGAGTGCCAAGTTGGGGTGACTGTTGGGGCAATACTTAATCCATAAAAAGTTATCCCACAGAGAATTCTTCCTTTTGAAATTAATCCACAATTTTATATGATTGATATAGATGGAGTTAGCCAAAGATCTCAAACCAAGTCCCCCTTCATCATAAGGTTTACCTATCCTTTTCCAAGTGGTCCAATGTGTAGACTTCCCATTACCACTCCATAAAAATTTGTTAAATAACCTTTCAAGCTTAGTTTGAACACTAATGGGCATATTGAATGTTGTATGACATAAAGTGGGATGGTATTAAAAATTCTTTTAATTATGGTTAGCCTGCCCCCAAAGAAGAAGAAGGTATTTTCCCATGTATTAATCTTATTTTGGACTTTGTCAATGACATCCTCAAAATATTTGGCTTTTGTTTGACCTTTAAAAATGTTAACACATATATAATTAAGTGGGAGAGTAGCTTTAGTGTACTCAATAAATTGTTTGATCCACCTAACTGTCTTTGCTTGGTTATTACTTCCAAGTACAAATAAACATTTAGACTTATTAAAGCACATACCCAATAGAATCTCAAATTGCCTTAGGATTTTCTTAGTGGTTTGGATGCATCTTTTACTAGCACTACAAAATAATAAAACATCATCTGCATACATTAAATGAGATACTTTGATTGCACTTTTTGATCTATATTGTCATGTATTGTATCTATTATGGTTGGAGTTTAAAAGCCTAGAGAGGTAGTCAAATGCTATGATGAAGAGGTAAGGAGATAAGGGATCACCTTGCTTGAGCCCCCTTTAAGAGCTGAAGTACCCAAGAGTTATTCTGTTGATGAGCACTAAATAATAGTTGTGTGATATAAGCCTTCTAATGAGTGAGCAAAAATACTATCAAAACCCCTTGCTATCAAAACAACTATTATAAAGTCCCAATTAATGCTATTAAAAGCTTTTTTGATGTCCAGTTTTATTAGTAGATTATCTCCTCTACATTTCTTGTTAATGTCCATGAGTAGTTCTTGTGCCAATAGGATGTATTCAATTATGTTCTTCCTTGAATGAAAACTACTTGGTTGTTGCATATAAGCTGCGAGGAGGTATGGTTGAATCTTTAGTGTGATGATTTTACTAATAATTTTGCTGATAACCATGGTCAAGCCAATAGGTATGAAGTTTTTCTAGCTATGTTTATCATTGCTTTTAAGAATGAGGGATATTTAAGAGGAGGAAAAAAAACTTAAGCAAGTCATAACCTTGGAAGCAAGCTTGGATAGCAACCATTAAATCATCCTAGAAACAATTCTAAGAGTATTGATAAAATGTGATGTAAAATCATCAGAACTTGCTATTTTGTTTCCATCATTAGTGTCAAATGTACTTTTACTTCAGCTTCCTTAGGGATAAAAGTAAATAGTTGGTAAGATTTCTATTTTCTTCAAATAAGGACTGATTAAAGTCAATCAACAAGATTTTATTAGTAGCAAATAACCTTTGAAAATAGGTAATGCGGCTATTAGCAATGTCAGTTTGGTTGTTGATCCATCCCTTCCTTTGGTCTTTAACTCTAAGGATTGCATAGAATTTTCTTCTTTTTTTTATGCAAGCATGAAAGAATTTGGAATTCTTATCCCCATCTCTGAATGCTCTAATAGAGCCTCCTTGTATTACAGAAAGTCCTCTTCTCTAATAATCTAGTCTTGTAGGTCTTGATAAGCTTGTTGGAGCTTGAGGTGATTTGAATTGAGTCTTCCTCCAAAATCAATTTTTCCAGTTGAGTGACCTTGTGCTCTGCCTTGGAAGCTTGAACATTAATGTTCTCAAAGACCTCCCAATCTCATATCTTAAAGAACTTAATTACTTTTTTGTGCAATTTCCAAACATTCAATCAAGGGTTAGATAAATTTTAGGCTTGTAGGCCTTATATTAATGTTAGGATGGGAAGTCTAGACATTATAAAATTTGAATGATGTAAACTTGGGTTATGGTCGTAAGTTCATTAAAAATAAGAGAGGAGAGTGATCTAAAGATGTTCTATTGAGAAGATGAACTTCAATTGACTAAAAATTATTGGCCCAATATTTATTAATTAATACTCTATCTAAACTTTCATAAGTCTTGCCTCCACACCAAGTGAAGGGATAGCCAATGTAACCTACATCAAATAGTCTTATTTCATGAATTAAGTTAGAGAGTTCTCTCAATCCATTATTGTTGGGGTGTCTACCATTACTTTTTCATTAGCACTTACAATAATATTAAAACCACGACCTACAAATTAGTTATACATGTAGTTATTATTGATGGAATAGATTTGATCCCACATAATCCTTCTAGACTCCTTGAAGCATGCTTTGTATATGAAGTTAGCTTGGAATGTGAAGTTGGGGCATGAAATGTAGGCATGTAAGAACTAAGTGCCATCCATATTGATGTCCATAAAATAATTGTTAAGCTAGAATATTCAAATTTTGTTGTTGCTATTCTAGTACCAATTAAATATATTAAATTGTCTTATGATATTTTCTAAATTGGAAGGATGAACCATTGGTTCTAAGATAACAAAGAGCTCAAGTTTGTATTTCCTTATGAGATTCTTCAAATGATTAGAGGTATTTGTCTTGGCAATGCCTCTTATGTTTTAAATTAAACTGCTAACTGATATATCCTCTAAAGTAACAAGGATACCAGCTAATGAAGTATTGCCATTAGGAACTGCTAACTCAAGGTTGATACATTTTAGTTCCCTTAGGCCTTTTATTTTATGTTTCTTGGACCTTTGTGTGATCCAATTCTTCTCTAGTTCTTGTGTAACAAGGTGCAAAAATCATTTTTTTACTGATATATTTTCTTATCCATCAATATCTTCAGGCTGAGTGTGCTCCTATTGTAAGCGATTATAAACTTGTTCTTATGAAATTTGAGAGTGATATGCCAATGTTGGTTCAATAGCACTAGTCTCTTGTTCATTGCTAGGTTGATTCTATTTATCATGCAGTAAGATGATCTGACTGGTTTTTGAGATTAGGATCTAATATTTATGCTTATTCATAAGGGGAACTAGTTTTAAGTTAGCCTTTTGAAGGTCAGGGTTGATTGTCTTATGTCATTGTGTCATGAGTAGCTGATGTATTAATTTTCTATTTTCCTTTTAGTTTTGGATGAGAATGAAACAATTATCCAAAGAGTGTCCAAACATTCTGTATTTTGGGTAGTAAAGAGGTTTTTGCTCGATCACTACATCTTAATAATAACCATTTGATGGGCAATCAATCTAAATCTCTTCAGCATATTGCATTTCTTCTAGTAGTTTAACAACAAAATGATAAGAGAAGTTAAACATTTGGAGGTCTAGCTTAAGAGGTTTTCTAAGATTGTGGCCATGGAATAAAGCACTTGCTTGTTAAATAAGTGGAGTTTGAGGTTCGAGATCTTTATCCAATTGGGCATGATACAACAGAATAATCAAAGGTTGGTGTCCATTTCAGGACTTTCATTGGTACATTCTAATATAATATAGCTTCTTGGAAAAAATGTAAGAATAGTCTTTATTATAGCTTAATCTTATAGCAATGTGGCTTCCATCCAATAAACCCACACTCCAATCCTCCGGTAGCTTTAAATAATCAAAGTGTTTATGGATTTGTGGTGTTTATTTTCGATATCATGTGTATGTGTTTGTATATAGGGGGGACACCATGCAGATCTGAGGATGTACTAGTTGAGGCGATCGAGTATGACATTAAGGAATAGTGCACTATCTCGAAAGATAAAAATCGTACCCTACAATGGACTTAATCACCTAATAAGGACTCCTAAGGTATGATGGATCTTCAAATATACCAAAGAATTTTCCCCTACTTTACATGAATGAATAAAGTAAGGTTTATTTAAACTAGGTTCTAAAGTTCCCTATGGGGGCAAGCCCCATAGTTAATTACATCCTAAGGAAAGTAAATTCCTTAGGAATACTCTCGATTAAAGTAGGCAATTATTGTCTCCAAAGAATTCAAAGATAGGACAATCAATAAATTGGTTATATTTGGAAGATCAAATGGGATAGATCAAAAGGAAAGACTTATTATCGATGTCAAAGGGAGATAAGTAAGGGATGCTCATGATACTAGGAAGCCTAGTGAGCATCCCAAAATATCTTATGGTTGGGATTTATATATTTGAGATTGAGGAGAATTATATATATTTGAGTTGAAATTTTATTAGAAATCTAGGAATTATAATTCCACAATACAAGATTATGGAATGCCTAAGAGGTGAGGATTTATGTTTGTAGCCTTAATGAGAAATAACCTCATATTCTAAATCTAGGGAGCTTTAGCGAAGGCCAAAGCATGACCTAAATCTAAAGCGAAAGTGGGTATATTATTTACCTCCATAAGAGAGAGTAAACCACCTGACTATTGGGCTTATAATCGCTTGGAGTGTAGCCAGCTAACTCCTCCTAGATTTAAAATCATGTGCTCAAGTCATATGCTTGGAGTGGTAGCCAACTAACTAGCAAAGATGGAAGCCCTCTCTTAGCAAGAGTGAAATAACATGATATGCATGATATTAAACATACAATCATCCAATAAAGGGATTGTTAAATATTTTATTATCTTGATTTAATGCCTAGGATTTTGTGTGAGGTTATGAGTTATTTTAGGAAATTTAGTTATGAGTTGTTAATTTAGATAGAAAAAATTAATTTTATCCTAGAAGCCTAATTGCATCCAGGCCACACAACAATCACCAATCATAAATAAACTATGAAAAAGCATGCTTTTTGATAATGCACAAGCTAAGTATAATATCAAATAATTTTATAAAGCTATCGCAAAAGAATATGAGGCCAATATGGTTGGGTACCACCATACAACCCAAAAAGAAATGTGGGTAGCCGAGCTCTACCCTTATACAACCCGGATTCCAAAAAAATAATTATAATTACAAATGATAAATACTATGTGGGTCTTCATTCCTCATTCTTCATTCTTCATTCTTTTAATTTGGCTCGGAGGTGCTTGCTCCAAAGGCTTCACATGGTATATAAGACTTGGTCTTGTAACCAATGCTCATCTTAATCCCTCATAACACTTATCCTAATCCTAATGCAAAATTATATTAAAAGAAGAAAAGTAAATCTAGCCACACTTATAAAATAAATATTAGTTAAACACACTAAATAACCCAAGTAGTTATATAAATAATTTGGACTTAACACCCCACATATGGGTAACCAAGCCCACCCATGCTAACATGGGTTATGCTTAGGGGTTAAGTGACCTTCACAATAAAAGAATTTATATTTTTATTATAGCAGCCCCTTAAGCATAACCCATTGCAGAAAACATGATTAGGCTAATATCGGCCTAACATCCAGACTATGCATATACACCCTAACATCTAGTTTAAAATAATACATCACAAAACAAAATATACATCAAATCATGCACCACCATAACATAAAGCTAAAAGTAGTAACTTAATTCTAATTTATGTGTTAAAGCTTGTGTGGTATGCCCTAACTAGGCTTTAGAGTTAGAATTTTCTAAGTGTAGTAAGGTTCAATTTAAAGGGTGGATTCACTTTAAGTTGTTTAGTTAATTTGCAAGTTTTAATTAATGTTTTATTTTGTTTCATTTGTCTTACACTTAACAACTAAGTGTTATAAAGAGAAGAATGAGAGGGGACCCCTCTTTTATCCCTACCTTAAGCCACATCTAAGGCAAATTAATTAGCTTGATTCTCTTTGATGAATGGCTTATTACATGTTTCAATTAATCCTAAGTTTAGGTTCACTCTAAATGGCCTTATTTAATAAGAAAGGCATCTTAAGATTAATTAGAATGGATTACTATCACATAACACATGTTTATTCATTTCTTTCCATCATGTATATCATGCATATGGTTAAATCCTAAGTATACCTATACATACAATGTATGTCTTAGCACACTTAAATGATGACTGCAAAGAAGTGTGTTTGGAATTTAAATATTTTATTTGATTGCATTATGAATGCATGTCTTTTTAATAAAAAGGGATTTTTTTATCCAATAGATAAGTACACATTCACATGTATAAGAGTTTTAAGTGAGTACGACACCATTGTTCTACCCCAAGGATGTAAGGTATAAGACCTACTTTGGGCTACTTAAAGCCTCGCAGCCCCGGGATGTCCAGACTAATATACGACTTTTCTTATATACATTTAGATGTATAAGCAACTATAAGAATAGGAAAAACCCATGCAAAATTTGTATTTGATTTATTTGATTCATGCTTCTTATTCATTGATTATATCATACATAGATATGTATAAGAGTTTTAAGTGAGTATGGCATCATTATTCTACACCAAGGGCGTAAGGTACAAGAGTTACTTAGGACTACTTAAAGCCTCGCAGCCCTGAGAAGTCCAGACTAATATACCACTTTTCTTATATACATATGAATGTACAAAAAGAACCACAAGAATGAGAAGTCATGTAAGAAGTAATATTTGATTTGATTATATGATTTACATATGCGATATGAAATTCTTCCTAAGTCTTAGCATGGAGATGCATAGGAGATTTAGACAAATATTGTGTTCTTTTCAAATGAACTATATTTTTGTAAATCCCATGAAAATCCAAATAAGGCAAGGAAAGAGAGCTTCATATTGCATATCTTATATTATCAACACATGCAAACTTATATATATTTGTAATTAACATCACGTCATCTATTATAATTGATTTACAAACTTTTAAAAATAACTTTTGGTTCAATTGTAATAATAGCCACACATATTTTTAATTTAAATCAACACATGCAATTTGACATAAAAGAAACCATTTCATTTAGTTAATTTTAAAAGAAATGAATGCATAATTACACATGGCAAGCAACATTTAACATGATTGGAAAGAAATAAAGATACATAAGCACATGATCTCATTCATTCCAATTAATTCCTAAGGACAATCATACTAAATAAGGCTATTTAAAATAAACCAAATTCTATAATGTTATTTTTAATTTTAGGTTTGATTTGATTTAAGAAATGAAAGAGATTTGTTAATCCTAATCCCATTCCCCATGAGTGAATTAATTTGATCTAATTAAAAGTAATTAGGTTGATTTTATGGCTTAATTAAGTTAAGGTATGAACTAAACTAACTAATTAAACCCTTACCTACACCACCTTAAGCTAATTAACTAAATAATGATGATCCAGTATGAGATGCAACCACATGAAAAGTAAATTAGCAATGGTCCTAAGAAACGAAAGAGGCCTAATGCAATTGGCTCATGATTAATAGTTAATTAGGCTTAAGGGATTTAATTAATTACTTTTATAATTTTCTTTCACATGTAAGCTAACCATAATTTCATTAAATTCCTTTACACTATTAAACATCTAACGAGCTACCCAAAATTGATTAGGTTATTTAAAAGTGATTTGGATTTTAAAATAATTTAATTTTAATTAAGCCATTAATTGATTAATTAAAACCTTTGAATATCTTTAATTAAGATAGTGAAATTAACTTGGAGAGAGGGATCACGAGAGAGGTCTCAATCCTAATCACTAATTCCTTCCAATTAATTAAGCTCTGAAATAACTCACATCCTAATTAAGTTAGTTAATCAAAAGGCTAATTAATTACTTAATTCTTAATTAATTCAAATTAAATGAAGAGGCTTAACGAAATGGTCACAAGAAATGAACCCAAACCATTTCCCTAAGACTCTTCATTGTTAATAGAGGGTAATAAGCATAATTAGTGGATTAAGTTATTTATTTGCTTAATTATCATTAATTAAGATAAGAGAGTAATTAAGGCTTAATCAATCAATTTCCCTAATTAACTATCTAATAAATTCCAAGAAAATAGGGGAGGCGGAGTTATCCCCCTAAACATCTCTGAAAATTTTGAGATTAATTGGATAATTAATCAGAGTAAATATGCTAATTAATTTTTTAATTAAATCTTAATTATGTAAAAATTACTATTCAAAATTAATTAATAATAATTTTCTTGGATTCTCCTCTGAAATACCTTTAAAATGAGCCCATATTTGTATTTTTGGATATTTATAGGATTAGTTATGAATTTCCAATGTTTCAACTGATTTAACCAAATCTTATAAGATATATTGATTTATTTAATTAAAATAGATCATTTGAACTTCTAAGTTCAATATCTTTCAATCTAACCATCATTTTCTTGAAATTTTTATGGTAAGTAGATTTTAAGCCTAATTTTAATCCATGAAAATTTTATCTCAATCCAATTTTTATTTTTAGAGTAATTAATAAACTTTGATTTTCACTAAAACCTACATTAAGCTCATAGTACCTAGCCAAAATTAGGGATTTTTGGTTCATTGGATTCCTCTTGGAAAGATGAATCCCACAAGCCCTTATTTGCAATTTTTGATGGGTATTTTATTTTTTATGAATTTTTGAAGTTTTAGATAGTTTAAATAATTTTTAAAACCCAAAATCCTGAATTTCAACCACAAACTGCGGTAACGCGCAGCCACGGACACCTGATATACGGGCCACATGGCACACAGGCCCCATTAGCCCAGGAAAATGAGCGTAAAAGTCGAACACGCGATGCGATCCCCGTCCATCGCTGATCAGTCGTAACACACTGGACGATCCAAGGGCTAAAATCACATAATTTTGATGCAGAATCTGGGCCGTTCGATGCCTTGAACATGGGATTGGATGGTGGCTACTCTTCTTCTCTAAAATTGATGAACCAGAGTGCAAAAATAATAAAAAAAGCTATAAACTACCTCATTTGGGCTATTTGGGCTCAATTTTCCAGCGATCTTGGCCGAAAAATGTCCCAAAATATGTCAGGATGATGTAAGCTGAAAAATACATAGGGAATCTAAGGGTAATTCCAAAAATTATGCACACATTTGATCAAACAGAAGATCTTGCACTAAAGTTTCAAGAAATTACCTCACCGGGGATGATTTTCGGTGGTGGTGAAGGTCCGAGGGAACTCCTAGGTGTGATAGAAAGCTTTGGAATGAGTTTGAACCCTTGCCTCCCTTTAGAATGTCATCCTCACCAATGGTTACTGCCTCATCATCGAAACAGCTTCAGTTTCATGTTTTTTAGCTCAAAACTCACTCAAAGAAGGTGGGAGCTGAACTTTTAGCTTGGGGAAGCTCTTGGGAGCTGAATCAACTTAGGATAGCATGAAATGAGATTTCTTTCTCTCATTTCAAAGGAATGGCTGAATTTTTCAAAACCAATGATGGGATTGGTCAGCCCTAGCCTCTATAGAGTGGGCTAAGAAGCTAGGTAGGTCCCTATTGAGGTGATAGATGGCTGCCAAACGTGATGGGAGAGTGGACTTGGCTCTCTTTTGGGTGAGATCACATGTGTGATGGCATTTCCAAGAGGGATCACCTTAGCTTCAGCTCCAAATGGGTGTGGGTTGATTTTGAGCTGATCTCAAGTGGGTTTAGGTTGGGTTGGGTAAGGTTGCAATGGGCTTTGGCTTGATTCAAATGGGTTTGACTCAAGTTGACCTATGTAGGTCAAATTGGGCTAGGTCAGTTTGAGTTGATCAATTGGTCAAATTGGGTCAAACCAAGGCTTGGATTAAGTTCAATAAGTGATTTGGAATGAACTTGAGTCATTGGTTGCAATCAATTTGGATCAAATCATGATTTGACCCATTTTGGCTTTTTAGGCCAATTTGGGTCAAATAGCAATTGGACTTGGTTTGGCTAAATTGATAGTTTGGTTATGTTCAATCATTGATCATGAGTGAGTTTGAGTCAATGGTTTCAATTAATTTGGCATATGGTAGGTTTTGGCTAGTTTAGGTTTCATTTGGGCTAAGGGTTGATTTGGTCAAAGGATCAAGTTAACTTGGTTTGACCCAATTCAAGGTAGTTGATCACCCTGGAATGATTGTTGATCATAATATGAGATTTAGATGGGCTTAGTTCAATTTGGTTTTGGTTGGATTAGAACTTGATTCAAGAAGATCTTTTAAGTCACTTTGGGACAACTGGACCTAAAAGGGACAATTCGCTTGATCATGGGATTGAATCATTTAAAGTTAGATTTGAATTAAATTTTGATAATTTGATTGAAAGATTGAATTAATATTTGAGGAAATCAATTAAATTGGGATTGATTTGAATTTGGTTAAGGCTAAGTCAATAAGATGAAATCAAAGGGCTTAGAAAGGTTTTTTTTTGGAATTTGAATTTGAATTTGGTCATGAGTCTGAATCATTTGATTTAGAATTGATTTATAGTTTGGATTTGATTGAATTTGAATTTAAATTTGAAGTTTGGTTTGAGAAGGAAAGCATGGATTGGGTTTAGGCCATAGGATAGGCAAGTTTTCCTAAACTCCTAAGGCATAACCTATTCTTATGGCTAACTCTTCTAAGTCTCTAGGCTTAGGTTAAGTGTTCACCTAATCACTAGAAGTGTCTTATGATTAAGAAAGTCTTAGTATCTAGAAGACTCCTAAGTCTAAAAAGAGGAAGTTGAGAGCTCACTCCAAAAGTGAGGTCAACAAAAGGGGCGCCTAATAGGTGCTGTAACTAACAAGGAACATTGCACATATTGGTGTTGATCGAGATGATCACTAACATCAAAAGGATTGCAAGCTCTAATAGAAATGATCTACCCTAAACTAGAGATGTAGATAGAATTAAGATCTTAATGCAATGCAACTTAACTTACGTCAAGGGAATTAGAGAGGAAGGAAGAATCCATTGAGGGATCAGGTATGCGAACCTTCCACTAGGGAAGCAGGTTCTGATTATCTGTGGAGAATAAGAGTTTGAGTTGGTTTGATATGATTTGGGGAGAAAAGGTCTACTGGGGATGAGTGCATGAACCTTCCACTAGGGAAGTAGGTTCAGATCATCCACTAGGGATAGGGATTTGATTTGGTTCTATTTTATGAGGGCTCTACTGGAGAGAAGATATGATTTATATCTCGCTGGGGAGAAATTTGATTTGACTTAATTTATTGTCATCCACTGGGGATGAGAATTTGATTTGATTATGATTCAGGGCTTCACTCGGGAGAGGATATGATTTGGTTTTAAGAGCACATCTGCTAGAGATGTGAGCTTGATCCGCTGAGGATAAGGTGGATGAACCCTTCACTAAGGAAGCAAGTTCAGATTATCCACTATGGATAAGAGTGGATGGATTTAATTATGGCTCCACTGGAGGGAGGATGTTGGATTTGATGAAATGGACCCTGACAGTGTGCGATGGATCCACTAAGAATGAGCTAATATTAGTCTAATCCTACCTCAGATTTACAAATCCAAAGGAATAGTCTACCATCCATCAGGTAGGACTATCCAACCTAAGGGGTGCCTTTCAGTGTGCAATGGTTAAGAAAGCATGTAGACTTATAACTTTCCAAGCAAGGAACCACTTGGGTGATCGATTGATAGCATAATAAATTGAACCCAACCTAAGGCGACTATTTGAGCGAATGCCGCTGTGGACTCATATCGACTCAAGAATAGTCAGAATCAATTTAATTTGGGATGTACCCTATCGGTGTGCGATGGATCTACTAAGAAGGGGTTAATATCAGCCTAGACCTATCTTATATTTATAAATCCAAAGGTATAGTCTTGGCTACGAGGTAGAGCTAACCAACCTAAGGGGTGCCCTTCGCTATGCAATGGTCAAGTCAGGAAGAAAGCATGTAGACTTACAACTTCCCAAGCGAGGAACCACTGAGGTGATCAGTTGATAACACAATAAATCAAACCTGACCTAAGGCTACCCATCGGTGTGCGATGGTCATATTGGAAAGAGTGCATGATAGACTTATATCTTCCAAAGCAAGGATGACCACCGGGGTGACTCGTTGGTGGCACAACAAGTTGAACTCGACCAAAGGGTGACTACTAAGAGAGTGCCAATCCGGGGACTTATCTCAACTCAAAAGTAATCAAATGATTTATAGGGAGTTTTTCTGACACTGCCCTAAAGATAGGATGCCTGCTTGGGAAAAGGTATCTGGGAGTTTTCCTCCTAATCCATAAGTGAAAATATATATTTGTTTTGTTATGTGTTTGCGTGGACCCTTTTGGTGTGCGAGGGACCACACTGAGAATGGGCTTATATCGTCCTATCTCAAACTTACTGGACCAAGGGAGAATCTGCATATCCATGAGATAAATTCTCCAACCACAGTGGTGGCTACTAGAAAAGGGGGACTGTCCAATCCAAGAGTAACTAGGGTAGTGTCTAAATGGATTTACTAAGGATGTGATCCAAATAGAGTACCCACAGGAGAGGTGCCGCTAGGGGCATTATCCAAAACCCTGTAAAAGAAAGCCTGTAGGTATTCGGTGGTTGACTTAAGGAGGAAGTGCGGGGACTCACATATGTCAAGAGTGGTGTATCCATTGGGTGGGTCACTATCTACATAGTGAACATCAACCAACCTAAAATGCCCATCGGTTTGCAAAAATCAGTCAAGAAAGAAGGCATGTAAGCTTATATCTCTCTAAAGTGGAACTGATTGCTATGATAGTCTGTCTTCAGCTTGATAGGGCTATCCAACCTAAGGAGACTACTAAGGGAGGAGTCCTGTATAGAGACTAAACCCAGGCTTGAAGTAGTCAAGAGGAAAGGAGCCACTAGGGGCTTACCCTAAGCCTCAAATATACTTGACCTAGTCGCATGATGGCTAGTCCAAGATAAAAGCTTGTAGGCTTACATCCTGTTAAACAAAGTCAACATGGGATAGCTTACTATCTGCAGTAAGGCCTACCAAACTAACAGGGCACTTGTCAATTTACAATGGTCAAGTTAGGAAGAAAGCACGGAGACTCACATATGCCAAACAAGTGATCACTGGGGTGACACACTAATAAGGTAGCACATCAGCTCGACCTAGAGCAGCTACTGAGTGAGTGCTACGGGGGATTGCTCCCACATAAAAATAGCTCAAGACAAAGATATGTGTTTATTTATGTTGTGAAAGACTGAATAGGATGTCATTTGGGTTCTCTTACACCTACCCTAAATACGTAGAAATGTGACTCCATCAAGAAAGGATGCGGCTTGGGTTCTCTTACTCCTAACTTAACTGTGCTAGTCGAAATAGGTTGCCTCTTGGGTTCTCTTACACCTATCCTAATAGCACTTGAGGATTGAATGTAGTTTGTGTTTGTGTCATGGAGGGATAGGATGCCGCTTGGGTTCTCTTACACCAACCCTAGTTATGTCATGGTAGATTCAAGCAAAGATATTTCTAACCAAATATGAAGAGATGGAATTTGATATGAAAAGAAGTTTTATTAATGATTATTTTCAAACAAGAATTATGGATAGTATTTCTTTAGTTAGAGCCTATTGATTGGAAGCATATGGTGCTCTCCCTTATAATTTATAAGCTGATAAGATCCTCCTTGGTAGACCTTCTTATGGAAAAAGGGCCTTCTTAAGTGGGTTCAAACTTGCCTCCCATCTTTCGATGGATAATAATTGGTCTCCTTAGAACTAAAACAAGCTCTCCTACTTGAAAACTCTAGGATGGGCCAACTTGTTATGAGCTTGAATCATTTTGGCTTTGTATAACTCGAGATTTTGGCATGCCCGGAGACGTCTCTCCTCCAAACCTTAGATCTCTTCTAACTATAACTTGGTGTTATGCTCCATTGTGATCCTACTACCCACAGCTATCCTTAATGATGGGAGTTAGACTTCTAAAAATAGAATAGATTCTAGCCCATACACTAAGGAGAATGGGGTAGATTGAGTTGGAGTTCTATATGTGGTGTTGTAAGCCCACAAGGCTTCAACTAACTGCTCATGCCATTGTCACTTATTGTCGTTGAGTGTCATCTTTAATATTTGGATGAGAGTTTTGTTGAATGCTCCTGCTAGACCGCTCGAATAGTAGATAGTGGAATATCTCCAATCTATGTTATGTCTCTAGGCAAAGCTATTGATTTTAATGCTCTTGAATGCAGTACCATTATTAAATATAATTCATCGAGACACCTTGAACTTATATATGATATGATTCTTGAAAAACTAGAGCACATGTTGAGTTATGACCTCTCTAAGTGGGAATGCCTCTGCCCACCTGGAAAAGTAGTCAGTGGAAACTAAAATGAACCGGTGACCCTAGAAGGAGGATCAATTGGACCCACTATGTTAGTGCCCTAACACTCAAATGGCCATGAAGCTTATGTAGGATGTAGAATGTTGGGTGGTTGATGTAGACCACACCGTTCACCTAACATTAGTGGCATCTCCTAGCTACATCCATATAGTCTGTGATCATTGAAGGCTAATAATATCCTAGTCTCTTGATCTTGGCTTTCATCTTTGAAGCAGATTCGTAAGCTCGATATAATCCTAAATGTACCTAGGTCATGATCTTACGGGCTTCGTGCTTGTCTAAACAACGTAAACACATATGATCGAAGGACCGCTGGTACAAGGTGCCATCCATGAGAGCATAGGAGAGAGCTCTCTATTTCACATGATGGGCTAGTGACTTCTCTTAAGGTAGTTTGTCTGTATTTAGGTAATTCATGACTAGTTGCCTCTAATCTGACTCATCATTTTTTGGCAACCGTAATCTCCCCTTCAAAGGGAGTCTCTCATTGAGTTCAGTGTCAACAAGGGATAGGACTTGTCTATTTTGGACCCTTATTGGAATGAACTCATCTTCTAAACATGCCAATTTTTTGGCAAGCTTGGCCAATGCATCTGCTACTGCATTTTCTTCTCAGGGAATTTTGTAGATGGTAACCTCTGGGATTTGGGACAACAACTCCATGGTATACTTGTGGTAATGATGGAGCTTAGGATTCAGAATCTTACAGGACCCAAAGATTTGGTTCATAACTAGTTCAGAATCCCCATAAATATTGATGCTCTGGACACATAGTGTAATGACTAACTCTAGATCGACAATTAGAACCTTATATTCAGCTTCATTATCGGTGCATGGATTGGACAAATGATATGAGAATCTCATCACATCACAGTCCATAGTTAGGTGAACTATTCCTACACCTGCCTTTCCTGAGATAGTAGATTATGGTTCTTCTCCTCTTTCAAAGGAAGTCGCACCATCAAAGTATATCTCCTAACTGTGAATGCTAGTGTCCCCTAAGTTCATGACTTGTTCATCCGGGAGGTCATCACTAAGTGAAGAATCAAGAAGTGGGTGTGCTGCTAAGAAATTCGCTAGTGCTTATCGTTCCACGGTACTGAGGGGTACGAATGTGATGTCAAACTGTGACAAAATCATGGGCCAATGTGCCAATCATCCAGATAATGTTACGTCATGAGATATTGTAGTGGATTGATCCTAGAGATCATATTCACCTTATGAGAAAGCATGTAATGTCGTAGCTTTTGGGATGCAAAGATTAAAGCAAAGGCTTTCAATAGGTGGGTAGTTTTCAACAAAGATGACGATGACTGAGATAGTAGAGTGCATTTTATTTCCCTTTGCCATTGGTTTGGGCCAACAAAGCTCCAAGGGAGTCATCTAATACAATAATATATAGTATCAATGGCTTGCCCAAGATAGGGGATGCTAGAATGGGCAACATCATCGGGTAATGCTTGATGTCTTCAAAGGCATATTGGCACTTGTCATCCCACTTGAACTTGGCATCTTTTTGACAAGTGCTGAAAATGGTTGGCATCTTCTTGATAAGTTGGAAATAAAATGTCTTAGATATGCCAACCAACCTTGAAATGATCTGAGTTGTGTTAGACTTTTAGGGGGTGTTATTTCTAATATCACTTTGATCTTCTCCAGATCTATTTATATTCCACAGTGCCGGACAACAAACCCAAGGAATTTCCCTGAAGCTACTCCAAATGCACACTTCAGGGGATTCATTTTAAGGTTAAATTATCTTAACCATTTGAAAACTACTCTCAAGTCAAAGAGATGGTCTTCCTTTTCTTTACTTTTGACTATAAGATCATCGACATAACATTCAACCTGATAATGAATGAGTTCATTAAATATCAGAGTCATGGCCCGCTAGTATGTAGCACTAGTATTTTTAGAATGAAAGGCATGACCATATAACAATAGATTCTGATCAAAATTTTTTCTCATCCTTGGGGGCCATCTTAATTTGGTTGAGTATGACCCATCCATGAAAAAGAAGACTACATGAGATGAGGCAATGTCCACCATCATATTCAAGATTAGTAGGGGAATTCATCTTTAGGACATGCCTTATTTAGATCCCTAAAATTGACACATATGCGAATTTGACCATTACTTTTTCTTAACTATAATGAAACTGGCCAACCAGATAGGATATTTTTCTTTCCTGATGAAATCATCATCGATCAGTTTCTTGACTTCAAAAATGACCTGTTGTTCAATGTTTAATTGTATGCATCTAGGAGCTTGCTTGATAGGGTTAGCATTAGGATCTATTATTAGCTTATGGACTGCTATGTTAAGAGATAAACTAGGCATTTCTTCATAACTCCATGCAAAGCAGTCCTTTAACTCAACTAATATCCTAACTAAGTCATTGGTTTCTTCTTCATTCAATAAGAAACTGATGTATGTTGAGCGTGGGTCTTCTTTCATTCCTAAGTTGATTTGTTTGAGTTCATCAATAGTTGATCCAATTTCTTCTTCAAACTCTTATGATGCATCTTTGACTTCAAGATCATTTGGGTCATCTAAAGTTTCTAAACACACCTCCTCATATGAGTTAGCATGATTGAAAAGAACCTATCAGACTCCAAATGATTGGCGATGACTAGGCAATAGTTGTTATCATCGATTGGACCCACTGTACTGAATTCTAGTCATGATCTTGATTGTGAATATCTATTTTGGTTGTCCCATAGCCTTTTAAAGTAATATGACATGTGTAGTATGTGGGATTAAACCCTTCTTTGCTAAATTAATAACACAAGGAAAATACCAATCAAAAGGCAGTTATATTAGATCTTTATATGAATCATCCTCAAGTTCTACATCAGCTTCTCGACTTGAGGATGATGCTCTCAAAAAAAATCTCTTTGGCTTAACATCTATAGATGACTTGGGGCCTCCTTAACTACCAAACCCTCAACTTTTTGAGAGGAAAGTGGGGTTAGAGCTAAGGTTCCCAATTGTTGTCTGAATGTTCTACATTATGTTGATTCAGATACATTGATGCTTTACTTGGAGGCCTGGTCTTCATCACTATTTGGCTAGAATGTCACCTCCAAAGGGACCAGCTGAGAGGGGTTGGTTATGCTAACCACATGAGACTCATCCTCAAACTTGACTCTAAGTCTATGTGGATAGTGGGGTACTCCTATGAGTTGGGACATAGCTCCTACTAGCTGGCCACCAGCAAGGAAGTCTTCCACTCTGGAACTGCCTCTACTTGGAGGAATGAACTATGGGCAGAATCTAATATTGGGCTCTACTTCTTCCTCGGTGTCTGATTCTCACTCACTTATACTTTTATTTTCTTTTTCTTTTTTCTTTTGAGCTTTCACCAAGTTCATGAGATGACTTTCTGATTTGGAGGAAGATAGTAGGCTGCATCCTCATATATCTTGACCTCTCTAACTAAAAATGCTTCAAATCTCCTTTAACACAATATTTATTTCCACCTCTTTAGAATTTGATGCACTGATATAAAGAGGATAGAACCGTGTTATTTCCATATATCTAAGGCCTACCGAGCAAAACAGTGAAGGATGTATCTGAATCAATTATGTAGAACTTGGCCTCTATCTTCCAGTCATCTATCTCTAATGGTAACACTATGGAGCCTAAAGCCCTCTCGCCTTGCTCATTGAATCCTCTCAACATCATCTAATCTCCTCAGAGTTCAGAGATGTCAATCTTTAGGTAGGCAAGGGTCTTTAGACTCATAATGTTCACTGATCAACTAACACCCTGGAGAGTCTGAATCTACCCATGTCCATTGTGATGTAGGGGATGGTTGTGCTGCTATCCCCAAAAGAAGGTCTTCATGAATGTAACTCCGTGCTTCTTGAATAACATGCCTCCTCTCTAATAGTGATCAACTGAGCTAAGCATATTTTGGATAAAGAAGAACTTTGATCAATGACTCCCTCATCTCTTTGGATATAACAATGGCATCATATATGCTTAATTTAGCTGACAACTTTCTTAAGTGAGTGAGGACATTATAGTGAACTCTAGGCTAGTCCTCCACACGCATATCCATAGGCAGAGCATCTTATGGAGGGGCTTCTTGATCATTAGAACTAATGACTTGTTTACCCTTATCCAGAGGTGCTACCTTAGGAGGTAGAACATTGCCACTATGTAGGTTAACTTCAGTGACTTCATGAGATGGTTTAGTGAAAAGTTCTCCTACAGCTTCTCCTATGGGAACATCAGAGTTGGATGACTCCAAATCAATCTCAATGGGTGAACCAAGATGATTTAGGAATGGATAATCCATTTTTAAATTAGAAAAAGAAGAATGATTGAAATTAGAGTTATTATTAATTATACTTGCAGAGCTATCTAAAAGAATATACTTAGGAGGGTCATTAGAAGTGACACAAATGAAAGTGGAATCAGCTTTCTCTTCAATTTCTTAGATTTAGATGAAGGTACAAAATAGAAATCAAGTAAAGTAAGCAGAGTTAGGGATTTGGCACCCCCCCTCTATTAATACAATACGATTGCTAGAAGAAGAGTTGGCTGGAGGAGATGTAGCTACAACTGTAGAAGGAGTGCTGGACTCGATCAGTGGTTGCACTATTGTGCAATCCTGGGCAAGTGGAGGCTATTGTTGTTGCTAGGATTCTACATTCCTCAAGTTATCCTTAGTAACTTGCAAACCTTTCTTAGAGTTACAAGTTTGAGCTACTTCAAGCACCTACAAGGGTAACTTCTTGATCTTAAAAAATAATTTTCTTGGAGGTTCGAGATAAGGAGATATCCCAACCTTCCTCTATCTTAAGAAGATCGTGTGTATCCCAAAGAATTACCCCAACAACCAAGGTTAGTCTAGAGTTTTCCTTGGGATGATAATGGCACCCAACCTTTCAAGCCAATCCTTAAAGGTAAAATAATCCTCTAAGACATGTTCCTAATGTGTAATAGTTTGGGCAATAGTTTGGATCATGAGTCTTGCCCACATCCTCCGGCCTCCTAGGCTCTAGTAATTAGAAATCAAGTTTATTTAAGAGATTCTTAAAGATCTTCCTGACTACCTCCCTCTTAAATGAATAGGATTTATTCAATTTATCGATAATAGTAGGAGTAGTACCACCGATGGCGTGTAGGAATACACATGATGTATGAGGAGGCGATGGTGGTGGCCGCTGTGGAAAATGAGGTGGCCGGTATGACAGCTGAGGTGGTGGCAGAGGAGGTGGAAGAGGAGATTACTGAGCTCGAGGCCAATCTGACTGAACCCTAGCTAGTTGCTTCCCCTTATCAACTACTGTGACTACCCCTGGCTTCTTCTCAAATGGCTTTTGAGGTTTGGGCTTGGCTTTCTAGTCCTGGAAAGGTAACTATTTAGCTTCCTCTTGTAAGCTAGCCACCTTATTGATTAGCTTCTAGAAGGTTTTAATTATAAATCCCTATGGTGAAATATTTTAAATCATTTCTAAGATGTATACTTCCATCTTCAATCTATGTAGAATAAAATGAAGATAAAAATATACTTTTTGCATTTTGACACCACGTAGATCCGCAGATGTTCTTATTAGGGTGATTGAATATGACATTGAGGAGAGGTGTACTATCTCGAAAGATAGAAGTCACCACCCTACAATGGACCTAATCACCCTAATAAGGACTCCTAAGGATACTGGGTATGCATATGTACTAGAGATTCTTTCCCTACTTTATATGAAAAAGTAAAGTAGGGTTTATTTTAAATCAAGTTCATTAAGTTCCCTATGGAGGCAAGCCATAGTTAATTACATCCTAAGGAATGAGATTCCTTAGGAATACTCTCGATTAAGATAATGTTTGAAGTCTTCAAAGATTTTGAAAAAGTAAGACTATCAATCGATTGGTTTGTTTTTAGAAAGTCAAGTGGGACCGATCAAGAGGAGAGAGTTCTCATCGAAGCTAAATGAAAGCAAGTAGGGGATACTTAAGATACTAGAAAGCCTAGTAAGCATCCCAAACTACCCTATGGTTGGGCTTTACATTTCAGAAGTTTGAATTAATTTGTTTGAGTTGAATTTTTATTAGAATGCTAGGGCTTACAATTCCATAGTACAAGGCTATGTAAATTCCTAAGAGGTGAGGATTTATACTTATAGCCTCCAAATGGGAGAAGCAACCTAGAATCTAAATCTAAAGAGCTTTGGCGAGGGCTAAAAGTACAACCTAAATTTAAGGCAAAGAATGGGTATTTGGTTTACCTCCACAAGAGAGGATAAACAACCCGACTGTTGGACTTACAACCACTTAGGGCTAGCCGCCAACTAACTCCTCCTATGATTTTAAATTCATGTAGGCAAATCATATATTTATGCAAGATAGCAAGGTTGTTATTTATTTCAAAAAGAGACTAAGTCCTTAAACTCTCCCTAAGAGACTGGATCATGTAAGGGCATGAAAAATAACCTAAATCTAATGCAAAGCATATTACATTGTATTTTATTTTGGACAATCAATTTGACTCACTTATAGGATTCATATGCCTAATGCATGAGAAATTAGATTATGGAACTAAATTAGCGGGAAGGGGAGGTGTATTTTCACCATGGCTCTCAAATGTCAAGCCAAGTTCTCTGGCAAAGGTGGAAGCCCTCCAATCAAGAGTGAAATAATATGCTTTTATGCATGATGTTAGAAAACAAATACTCATCCAACTAAGGGGTTGCTAATTCTTTTATTTTGATTTTTAGCCTAAGTTTTAGGTGAGGTTATGAGTTATTTATTATTAAGTTTGAGTTATTTAATTTGGTAGAAGATTTATTTTTTCCTAAGAGCTTAATCATCATCCAGGTCATACATCAAGCAAGGAAGAAACTAGGAAAACATGCCATCTTAATGCACAAGCTAAACAAAATATCAAATATTTTATAAAGCTAACGTAAAAGAATAAAAGACCATTTATGGTCGGGCACCACCACACAAGCGAAAACAAATTGGGTAGCCGAGCTCTACCCTTACACAACCCGGATTACAAATGAATTAATTTACAATCAAGTAAGGAAATTCATGCTATGGGAGTCTTCATTTTCTTTTCTTCTTTCTTCTTTCTTCTTTCTTCTTTTGGTTCCTTTTTTGGGATGGTTGGAAGGTGGTTGCTCCAAAGGCTTCACATGGTACATAAGATGTAATCTTATGACCAATGTTCATCCTAATCCCCCATAACATTCATTCCAAAATCCTAATTATAAAAATTACATGAAAAGAAAAAGTAAATCTAATTAACACTTACAAAATAGAGATTATCTAAATAAACCATACAAATTCCAAGCATGTAATATTGGACTTAACACCCCACACATGGGTAACCAAGTCCACCTGGCCTATTGGATTATGCTTAGGGATATAAGCACCTGCATAACAAAAGCATTTATATTTTTATTACAGTGCCCCTTATGCATAATCCCCTGCAGAAGACAATGATTAGACTAAATCATCCTACCATTCATTCTATGCACATACATCCTAACATCCAGACTAGAAACAATACATCACAAAATAAAAGCAAACATCAAATCATGCACTTCCCTAACCTAAAACTAAAAGTGGTGACTTAGCCTAATGTATGTGTTGTTTAAGGTTTGTGTGGTATGCTTAGCTAGCCTTTAAGGTTTAGATTTCCTAAGTATAAAAATGTTCAACTTAGAGGGTGGTTTCATTTAAGTTGTTGAGTTGATTTGGGTCAATTTTATTTGATGATTTTTTTTTTTTTTGGTTTAAATGAACCTACTTAATTACTACAGGTTGTAAAGAGAGAGAGAATAGAATAGAACTTCTTTTTCCTTCTCCACCCTAAGTAATTTCTAAAGCATATTCATGTTTGATTTTATTTAGTGAATATTTTATTATGTGTTTTATTTAATCATAAGTTTATATTTTCCCAAAACAATCCTATTCAAAAATAAAGGCATTTTAAGATTAAAGTGAATTAATATCACAAAATACACATCACTTCATTTCTTTTCATACATGTATAACATGCATATGAATGAATCCTAAGTATATCTATACATATAAATGGAAATGTTGAGCACACTTTATGATGAATACTAAGAAATGTTACTTAAGAAAATTGGAATGCATTACGATGCATGATTTTCATTAAGTAGAAAAGAGGGATTTCTTTTATCCATTATTCACATACACATGTGTATGTATGAAAGGCATAAGTGAGTATGACATCATTGTTAGCACAAAGGGTGTAAGGTACAAGACCTACTTAGGCTTTAAAGCCTCAGGGTTGTGACTAATATACCACTTTCCTTAAATACAAACACATGTACAAAAGAAATGAATGAAAAAAGAAAGATGCAAAAAGTTTATATTTGTTTGTTTATTTTGTCTATGCAATTTATATGTACAAGTGTGGATGTCCTTCTTAGGTAATAGCATAGGAATAGATAGGAATGGGGTTAGACAAGTGTTGTGTTCTTTTCAAATGAACTATACACTTTGTCAAATCCTATTCAAAACTATGCTAATAGAAAAAAGAAGGAAAGCTACACTATGCACATCTTAATATTTATATCCACATGCAAGCTTATAAATAATTATAAGTAGCACACTTTTAGTTTTAGGTGTTTGATTTATACATTTTGAAAATAGTTTTGGATTTAGTAGTGATAATAGTCATTCTTATTTTTACTTTAGCCAAAACATGTAATTTGACATAAAGAAAACATTTCATTTTAATTTGATTTTAAAAAAATATGAATGCATGAATTTCATATGACATCCATATTTAGCATGCTAGGAAAGAAATAAAGTGATGAAATCAATGTAGATTCATTCACCCTAATTAATTCCTAAAGATGATCCTATGAAATAAGAAACTTCAAAGTGAATCAAAGTTTATTTAATGTGATTTTTGTTTTGAATTTGCTTTATATTTGATTTAGGAAATGTGAAAGAATGTTTGCTGGTCCTAACCCATTTCCCCCATGTGTATGGCAATTTTGTCTAATATTTAGATAATTAGATGATTTTTATATTTTGATTAGGTTAAGGTATGAATTAAGTGTGTTAATTACCCCTTACTTATACCACCTTAGCATATTTAACCAAATAATTATGAGCCAATGATATGACATAAAATCATACAAGGGATTTAAATCAACAATGCACCTAAGAAGAAAAGGGATTAATGCATTTTACTCATGATTAATGATTAACTAAGCTAAGGGGTTTAAGTTAAGTAATTTCATAATCCTTCTCACATATGTGAGTTGGATTTTGATTTCCTTAATGTACTTAGGTTATTGAACACCTAAGTATCTACCCAAAGTGAATTGGTTAAGTTCTTGAAGGTTTTAAAATTTTATCAAATTAATTAGATGTAATTAGTGGATTAATCCTTAATTAAGTTTGGATTAAGGAAGATAGAGGGGGTTTAAAGAATAGCTTAAGGAAAATATCCCAAAAATATTCCCTAAACCTCCTATTCATTTAAATAAACCTTAATTTGCTCAATCAAGAGATTAAACCACTAATTACACACTTAATTAGGCTTAATTATATTAAAAGGGTAATGAAACATTAATCTAGCAATTCCTCTAATTAAACTATCAATAAATCTCAAGAAAATTAGGGGAGGCAAAAGCCATCCCACTAATCATACACAAGAAGTTTGGAATTAATCAGTGAAGTAATTAGAGAGTAATTAGCAAAATACAATTCTTAATAAAACCCAAATCTAGAAAATAACACTATTTAAAATCCATTGAAATTAATTTTATAATATTCTAGATGTAAATACCTTCCATATACAATTTATTTCACATTTTTTTGAGTTTTCTACAATTAGATATGAATATTTGAAGTTTCCATGCTTAATTAGATAATTTAAATCCCTAATTATATAGTTAATCCCGTTAGCACCACGTGGAGGTTGATGCGGCGCGCGCTTTCCACGCGTGATGACATTCACTATTTAAGCTATCACATTGTAGTGCCGTGTTAGCGGCGGGGCTACGCACTTTCTCCTTAACCATTCGATCAAGGATCAAACGGCTAAGATTAGTTCATGGTTCTAAAGTATTAAATGACAGATCTTATGTGTTTTAATCATGGCTATCCATCTAAAATGCAGATGGATGGCCCATGATTATTCCCTGAGATTGCCTATGGGAGATGGCTACCGTCCATCTTCCATGGAATGATTCTGAGCTCGATTGAGCTCGGATTGATCTCAAAATCAACACACACCATCACCATGCAAGGGAGATCACATCTAATGGCTAGATTTTCATGAGATAAAACTTTACTTCACAAAGGACCATACCACATCTAATCTAATCTTGGTTTCATTACTTACATTGTCGGAGGCTATCATGTTTGTTTTCCATTGGAGAAGCTTAGTCTAGTGGAGATGAAGCTTTGCTAAAGTTTTGAGGTATTGAAATCAGGTAGATCCTTCTAGAGGCCAATGCCACCTTCACTTGAGCTTGGTCTTGGTTGAAATAGCACCTCCCTTGCCTTAGAGCTTGGGAAAAGATCTAGGTAAGTTTGATTTGATCCTGTAAGGGAGCTTGCAAGAGGAATTAGCTTGTTATGGAGTATTGGCTAAGTTAGATTTTCACTTGAGCTCCCCTATTTTTAGTCTAGGAAACCAAGAAAATGAAAATTCTCACTCACTCTAGGAAGCTTGGAAACACTAGCAATGGCTTTCTCTAAGTTCCTATGCTTTAATCATAGGGTAGAATGAAATTCAAGTGAAATTAGGGAGAGTATATCTCCCCCTAGAGCAATCAAACGACCGAGAAAGGAGATGTCATTTTGATCCAGTTGAGCTCCTTGAGTGGGTTGGTTAGGCCGTTTGATGTGTCATTGCGTTTGATTTTGCCAGAGGGAGGTCATGGAAGAGTGCCATGTGCTTGAAATGGGTGGAGGAATGATTCCCATGTGGCCATGTTCAAGCAAGTGGTCGATTTTGACTTTAGGCTAGGTCGGGCTGACCCAAACCCATTGGGTTAGGTGCACCACACTTACTAGTGTCCACTTGGTCCATAAGAGGGTGTTAAGTGGTCATGAAGAGGATTTGACCAAGTTTCATTTAAATTTGGCCAAAATTTACCCTATGGCCTAAAGGTAAAGTGGTCATTTAGCTTGGGTTTCAATTTGAATATGTTTGGTATGATTGAAAAATGAGTTAGGCTAAGTTTCAATAAATTTAGAGTTGGTTTGATATGATTTGGCTCATGTTAACCCATTTACATCAAAATGGGTCAACTTGGGTCAAGTTGACCAATTGGTCAAATTGGGTCAAACCAAGAGTTGGGTCAAGTTCATATGACCATTTGAAATGTTTCGGTGGCTTTGGTTTGATTCAATTTGGTTTATATTTGGTTTTGGTTCAATTGAGTTCATTTAGGTCAAATGGGTCAAGTTGACCAAATTGACCCATTTCACCTATTTGGATTAGGTCATAGGTTGGTCCATGTTTGGTTGGTCATTTGAAATGGATTGGTATCTTTGTTTCCAATCAATTTGATTTATATTTGAGTTTGGCTCAATTTGACCTTTTAGGTCAAGTTGGGTTCATGGTCAATTGGGCTAGGTTAGGTCTAGTTGGCCAATTTAGGCTTTAGTCAAGTTCAACAATCATTTTGGAATGAACTTGACCCATTGGTTTCAATCAATTTAGCTTAGATTAACAATATTTTGACCTTTTGTGCCAAGTTGGGTCAACTTGGGTCAAGTGGCCAATTGGGCTATACTCAAATGTTGACTTGATCAAGTTCAAACATTGATCATGAAATGAACTTAGATCAATGGTTTCAATCAATTTGGCTATGGTGGATTTTGCTATGTTGGGTTTCATTTTTGGCTAAGTGTTGACTTGGTCAACCCTTAGTTTGACTTGGTTTGACCTAATTTGAGTGATTGATCATCTTATGATGATTGTTGATCATGATGATAAGCTTATGTGAGTGTAGTTCAATCCAATTTGGTTATGATTAGAATTTGGCTCATAAGAGGTACTTTAAGTCACTTTGGGTCAAGTGAGCCTAAGTATGTCAAATGACTTGGTCAAAGCTTGATTTCAGTTTGATTGAACTCACATATGGACTTATAATTGAAATATAAATCCATTTGCAAGTGGTTTGAAGTCAAATGGGTTTTGATTCATTTGACAATTTCAAGTTCAAAAGGGTGAACATGAGTTTGACTTGGGTTTGATTTTTGAATTGAGTTTTGGTTTGGTGATTGAAGTTTATGTTTATATTTGGATTCATGATTGAAGGATTGATTTAATCATGAAGAAAAATCAAAAGTTTGGCTTGATTTGAGATTGATTTAGCAAAGTTCAAGATTTTGACTTGAAAGGCTTAGGTTGGATTTCGATTGAATTTGAGTTTAATTTTGGAGTTGATTTTTCTTGTTTGAATTTATATGTAATTTATATATGTTAATATAAAGGAAAATATAAATGGGTTATGAGAAAATTTCATGAATTTGAAGTGGTTTGAACTTGATTTGAGCTAAGTCCATAAGAGGGAATCAAAGTGACTTAAGAAAGATTTTTGATTTGGACTTGAATTTGGAATTCGATTTGATTGATTTGAATTTATATTTCATTTATATATGTGAATATAAATGAGAATATAAATGGGTTATGAGAAAATTTCTCGAATTTGAATTGATTTAGATTTGATATACTCTAAGTCCTTAAGAGGGAATCAAAGGACTTAGGAAATATTTTGAGCTTGGAATTTGAATTTATAAGCTTCAGTCATTTGGAATTGATCATGGATTTTAATTATGGATTTTGATTATTTGGAATTGATTGAGTTTGGAGAAAATCAATTAAGTTAGAATTTATTTTGGTTTTATGCTGATTTGATTTGGAGTTTGACTTGAAGGAAGGAAGCGAGGAATTTGGTTCAAGCTATAGGCAAATTTTCCTAACACCCCCCTAAGGCATGACCTATTCCTATGGCTAACTCTTCTAAGTCTCTAAGGCTAGGTTGCGTGTCCACCTAATCACTAGATGTGTCTTAAGACTAAGGATCTCTTAAAGTTTAAGAGGAGTCATATGTCTAAGATGAAGGGGTTGAGAGCTCATCCTAAAATGAGGTCAACAATCCCTTAAGCATGAAAGTAATCGGGCCATGGATATTCTTGAGTAGGATCTCAATGGCATGCTATTCAGACAACTGTAGTTCATATTTCATACTCAGGTTTAGCCACCTAAGAACGTAATCAATAAGAGACTCATTTAGATTTTGCTTTTCACAATGAGATCGCCTATAGTAACCCATTGCTGAGCTCCAGCAATCCTCTTTATGAAGAGGTGCTCCAACTCAACAAATGTCTTTACCAAACCATTAGGTAATTTAGCATACCAATCAAATGCAACACCCACTAGACTATTGATAAACAATTTGAAAAGAAGCGCATCACTACCTCCACTGCAACAGCTGGCCCTGAAATATACAATGTGTTGGCAAGGGTTCTCTTCCATCAAAAATTTTGAAAGAAGGAGGTACAAAGCCCTTAGGATATTGGACAACATCAAATTCTTCTGGGTATGGTCTACCCTTTGGAATAGATGAGCCACCTTGGGCTTGTGCTAATGCATCCTTCACCTATTGCACCATCAATGTTTGATATCCTTCTCATGCATGGAGGTGATATCCACCACCTTCCTATGCAAGCTATCATTATCTTCCTCTACAGAATGCATCTAGGATGATCTAGGGTGTGTGCTAACTCTGCTTTATCAGCCACTATGGGAGAAGGCCATGAAACCATAGCTGAATTCTGCAATGCTAAGACCACTACCATCAACTCCTCAATTTTCTTTCTCATTTTATTAATGTGATCATCCCTCTGTCTGAGCTGCTGGAGGAGGTGTTGAGTTGATTGGACATCATTGTCTTCTTCAACTACAATACCTTCCTGACTATGTTGATCTCTATGGAGGGAGCTCCTAGTATCGACCATGTTGACTTCAGTTGAATCCTCAAGAAGATCATCCTCATCATGATCAAATGCTACTAGCTTATCCTCAGAATCTGTACGATCACTACCTAAGAGTTCCCTCTTCACCAAACTAAGCTACTACGATCCCATCCAAGGGAGGATCTAACTGTGTTGGCATAAACACTCGTGATTGACCGAGTAGGACTGTAATCACTAACTAAAATACATCTAACACTACCTGCCACTAGAGTGCTATCTCTGGGAGGATTGTGCTCACTAGAAGACATGATCATGACTGCCTACTAGCAGTGGAGTTCTATCTCTGGGGGAATCCACTACCATGGGAACTACAGAACTATCTCCCTCCCCCTCTGCTACTACCACTATTACTTGCTCTGATGGTGGTGGTGGTGGTGGTGTGACCACGATGCTGCGGGGTTGCCACTCCTTCTTCACCAAGACTAAAGTAGGAGGTCGAGTATAGGAGCTCGTCCTTACCTCAGTCGGTGGGGTAGATAGAGTGGATCCCTTGGCCGTAGTTGGATCACCAAAGGGGCTTTCTTCTCCCCAGATGCTATTTTTTGGGCATTTGTGGGAATAGTGGATGGCGAGACTTGAACTAGGACGGTGTGTGGATCGATGTGGAGACAACATCAACACCTCGTGAGGCTTTCATGATCGGTGGTACCCATCAACACTATGTTATCTATCCTATCGACCCTGGTGGCCTGATGACTGGGTAAATCAACTATAGTGTAGGCCGTTGACTGCCTGGCAAGCCTCGATTGCTCTCTACTCCATGAATGAGCTACTACTCTGGCCTCTGATACTCTATCCCTATGGATCTACTTGGTAACACTCCTAGGGATGATCATCCTCAAGTCAAAATAATGTGTTGAACTCAGAGCATCCGTGTGCTCTTCCAACCTTATGAATTACTATTCATAGACCAACATGGGACTTCCTCCTATCCCTAAATAAATCCTCATAGTATATGGGCGGTGAAGGTGATGCATCTATCCTCCTATAATCTTCCTCTCCATCTAATGCCGAGAGGGGGTGGAAGCTACTTCCACTAAGAAGCGGAGAGGTCTCACAAGGAGATCCCTCCTCAACAACATGGGATGATGCATCTATCTCTCAGGCTACACGCTCATGATGTCGCTTGATCTTGGCCCCTATTACTTGTTACGGTGTTATGTTACGAGGCAAGGTGTGAGAACTAGATCCTATCTCGAAGGTAGGGAGACTATCTTTGAAGCCTAGATAGCCTACCCCTTAGAGGGGACCAATGAAGAGATACTAGCATGCACGAGGTCAGAGACCAACTGACAGTGGAACAACTATGGTGAAACCTAACCCGCCTTCCACTTCAAGGAAGGATACTCAGTATCGAAAGGCAAGTCAATGCGGATGACTGGATTTTGCCCAGCCACCACATCCCGGCTGACAGTTGTGAGGATCGCCCCCTCATAGGTGATGCGTGCTCCCTCAAATCCTCGCTCAAAGAAGATTAAGTGGGTGGAGTCAGTCTGAGGGAGGCTGGCTTGATCCAAGGCCAAATCTATCCCAAGCGGAAAGGTAAAGATGAACTTCTGGGAAGCCATATGTACAGACTGCAAAAACAAACTCACTAACTGGTCAACACTGTATCTTTGCATGTGTTAAAATGTAACTTGAGTTAGATCTCTATTTTAATACTTGTCCACATAGAGTAATAGAGATTTAGAGTTTTGAACTTACACTTAACAATTTAAATATGTTAAGTGGGGTTCATTGGAGAGATTTTGATATTGAGGAGAGTCTTTGCCATTTGATTTTAATTTAGAACTCATACTCAACCAATTTAGGTAGGTTGGGTGGGTTCTAAATTTGAGGATAAATTTTTGGAGATATTTGTATATTTGTGTATTTTGTTTGAAAATATTGATGATTTGAAAGAACCTTTACTTAGCAAATTTGAGTATGCTAAGAAGAGGTTGTGATTGTGTGTTTGAAAATTTTTGTGAAATAACTTTTGCTTGTGATGAGCGATATGTTGATTTGAAAATGGGGCTTCTTACTTAACAAATTTGATATGTTAAGTAGAAGCCACATGTGTTTGATTTATGTTTGAAAATGAGACTTTCACTTAACAAATTTGGTATGTTAAATGAAAGCCAAATGTGATTGATATATGTTTTGCTTATCTTTGAAAATGGAACTATTACTTAACAAATTTGGTATGTTAAGTGAAAGCCCAAATGTGATGTGATTTGAAAATGAGATTCTTACTCAATAAATTTGGTACGTTAAGTAGGAATCAAATGTGTATTGAAAGTGAGACTCTCACTTAACAAATTTGTTATGTTAAGTGAATGTCAAATGTGATTGATATATGTTTTAAAAATGGGACTCCCACTTAAAGAATTTGGTATGTTAAGTGAAAGTCAAATGTGGCATGAAAATGAGACACTCACTTAAGAAATTTGGTATGTTAAGTGGGGAGTCAAATATGTAATGAAAATGAGATTCTCACTTAACCAATTTAGTGTGTTAAGTGGAATCAAATATGGTATGAAAATGGAACTTTCACTTAGCAAATTTGGTATGTTAAGTGAAAAATATATTATGAATTTGAGATTCTCACTTAACAACTTTGGTATGTTAAGTGGGAATCAAACATGACATGAAAATACGATTCTCACTTAACAACTTTAATATGTTAAGTGGGGATAAAATGTGACATGAAAATAAGATTCTCACTTAACAACTTTGATATGTTAAGTGGGAAACAAATGTATATGAAAATGACATTCTTAATTAACAACTTTGATATGTTAAGTGGAATCAATTGTGACATGAAAATAAGATTCTCACTTAATAATTTTGATATGTTAAGTGGAATCAAATGTGAAATGAAAATAAGATTCTCACTTAACAATTTTGATATGTAAAGTGGGAATCAAATGTAAATGAGAATAATATTCTCACATAACAATTTTGATATGTTAAGTGATAATCAAATGTGACATGAAAATAAGATTCTCACTTAACAACTTTGATATGTTAAATGGAATAAAATGTATATGAGAATGAGATTCTCACTTAACAACTTTGACATATTAAGTGAGAATCAAATGTATTTGATATGCTCTCCTTTTTTTTTTGGAAAGAGAGGGGAATTCTCTATTTGACAAATGTGGCATGTCAACTAAGATTCCAAAATATATTTTGTGATCTCAAAAGATGGAAATTTATTTAACAAATTTTTAGTATGTTAAATAGATTTCAATGATATGTTTTGGTGTCATGTACGTGATTTCTTACTTTTGAAAAGAGAGAAACCTCAACTCCATCATATGTGGGATATGTTGAGTGGAATTTCAATATTATGCCATGATTTAAAAATAGAATCTTCATTCAACAAATTTGAGTTTGTTGAATGAAGGTGGCTACTTTCAAAAGAAATGTGCTTTTGGAAAGTGTCATTTTGTGAAAGAATTTATTTTCTTAAATTTATGATGAAACTTGCCTCACCAAACCAATGGTAGGGAGGTTCTAAATTTTTATTATCTCTCCCTTCATTAATAAATTCTATTTTTTTACCTATTGGGGAACCCAATATGGGTTTCAAGACCTATGCGGAGTGAGGTCCTAAAACCTAAAGGATGTTGGCTAACTTTTCTTAAGAATGAAATAAGCTAAGTGCCAATGAAAGGAAAGATAGTCTCAAACTCACATAAAATGCAAGTCCACTATCGATACTTGGAGACAACAATCGTCTACTAAAGATGGAGAGAGGAACCATCCCCAGCGGAGTCGCCAAAAAAATATGGGGTGTTTATTTTTGATATCGTGTGTATGTGTGTGTATCTGGGGGGGACACCATGCATATTTGAAGATGTACTTATTATGGTGATCAACGACATCAAGGAATAGTGCACTATCTCAAAAGATAAAAATCACTACATTATGATGGGCCTAATCACCTAATAAGGACTCCTAAGGCATGATAGGTCTTCGAATATACCAGAGATTTTCCCCTACTTTACATGAATGAATAAAGTGAGGTTTATTTAAATCGGGTTCTAAAGTTCCCTATGGGGGCAAGCTCCCATAGTTAATTACATCCTAAGGAAGGTGAATTCCTTAGGAATACTCTCGATTAAAGTAAGCAATTATTGTCTCCAAAGAATTCAAAGATAAGACTATCAATAAATTGATTATATTTGGAAGATCAAATAGAATAGATTGAAAGGAAAGACTTAATATCGATGCCAAAGGGAGATAAGTAGGGAATGCTCATGATATTAGGAAGCCTAGTGAGCATCCCAAACTATCTTATGGTTGGGCTTTATATATTTGAAATTGAGGAGAATTATATATATTTGAGTTAAAATTTTATTAAAAATCTAGGACTTATAATATCATAATATAAGATTATGAAAATGCCTAAGAGGTGAGGATTTATGCTTGTAGTCCCAAAAAAAATAGTAACTTCAGATCCTAAATCTAGGGAGCTTTAACGAGGGCCGAAGCATGACCTAAATCTAAGGCAAAAGTGGGTATATTGTTTACCTCCACAAGAGAGAGTAAATCACCCAACTGTTGGGCTTATAACGCCTAGAGTGGCAGCCAACTAACTCCTCCTACGATTTAAAACCATGTGGTCAAATCATATACTTTTGCAAGATGGCTAGGTTATTATTATTTAGAAAAGAAACAAAGTCCTTAAACCCACTCTCTAAGATACTAGAGCATGAGTGGTATGAAAAATAGCTTAATCTAATGCAAATCTTATCATATTTTAATTGATTTTGGACTCTTTATTTTGGCACAGACTATAGGATTTTATATGTCTAAATGAGTGATAAAATTAATTATGGGCTAAATCAAGAGAGAAGAGGTGTTTTTCCATCATAGGCTCTCAAAGGTTAAGCCCTTACTATCTGATAAAGGCGGAAGCCCTCTCTTAGCAAGAGTGAAATAACATAATATGCATGATATTAAACATACAATCATCGAGGTAAGGGGTTGCTAAATATTTTATTATCTTAATTTAATGCCTAGTCTTTTGTGCGAGGTCATGAGTTATTTTAGGAAATTTAGTTATGAGTTGTTAGTTTGGATAGAAAAAATTAATTTTTATCCTAGGAGCCTAATTGCATCCAGGCCACACAACAATCACCAATCATAAATAAACTAAAAAAAGGTGTGCTTTTTCAAATGCATAAGCTAAATAAAACATCAAACAATTTTATAAAGTTATCATAAAAGAATAAGAGGTTGGTGTGGTCGAGTACAGCCGTATAACCCGAAAAGAAATATGGGTAGCCGAGCTCTACCCTTATACAACCCATATTATAAAAGAGTAATTATAATTACAAATGATAAATGCTATGACAATCTTCATTATTTGTTCTTCATTCTTTTGATTTGGCTTGGAGGTGCTTGCTTCAAAGGCTTCACATGGTACATAAGACTTGGTCTTATAAATAATGCTCATACTAATCCCCCATAACACTTATCCTAATCCTAATGCAAAATTACATTAAAAGATGGAAAGTAAATCTAGATACACCTGCAAAATAAATATTAGCTAAACACACCATACAACCCAAGCAGTTATATGAATATTTTAGACTTAATACTCCACACATGGGTAACCAAGCCCACCTGTCCTAACGTGGGTTATGCTTAGGAGTTAGGTGACCTACACAGCAAAAGCATATTTTTATTACAACGGCCCCTTAAGCACAACCCCTGTAAAAAATATGATTAGGCTAATATCGGCCTAACATCCAGACTACACACATATACCGTAACATCCAGCCTAAAATAATACATCACAAAATAAAATATACATCAAATCATGCACCTCCCTAACATAAAGCTAGAAGCAGTGACTTAATTCTAATGTGTGTGTTAAGGCTTGTGTGGTATGTCCTAACTAGGATTTAGAGTTAGAATTTTCTAAATGTAGAAAGACTCAATTTAAGGGGTGGTTTTACTTTAAGTTGTTTAGTTAATTTGCAAGTTTTAATTAATATTTTATTTTATTTCATTTGGCTTACACTTAACAACTAAGTGTTATAAAGAGAAGAAAGAGAGGGGACCCCTCTTTCATCCCTACCTTAAATCACTTCTAAGAAAAATTAATTAGCTTGATTCTCTTTGGTGAATGGATTATTACATGTTTCAATTAATCCTAAGTTTTAGTTTAATCTAAATGACTTTATTTAATAAGAAAGGCATCTTGAGATTAATTAGAATGGATTACTATCAAATAACACATGTTTATTCATTTCTTTCTATCATGTATATCATGCATATGATTAAATCCTAAGTATACATATACATACAATGTATGTCTTAGCACACTTAAATGATGAATGCAAAGAAGTTTGTTTGGAATTTAAATATTTTATTTGATTGAATTATGAATGCATGTTGTTTAAATAAAAAAGGGATTTTTTAATCCATTAGATAAGTACACATTCACATGTATAAGAGTTTTAAGTGAGTACGATGCCATTATTCTAAACTAGGGGTGTAAGGTATAAGACATACTTAGGAATACTTAGAACCTCGCAGCCCCAGGATGTCCATACTTAATATACCACTTTTCTTATATACGTATAGATGTATAAGCAACTATAAGAATAAGAAAAACCTATGCAAAAGTTGTATTTGATTTATTTAATTCATGCTTCTTATTCATTGGTTATATCATACTTACATATGTATAAGAGTTTTAAGTGAGTATGACACCATTATTCTACACTAGGGGTGTAAGATACAAGACCTACTTAGGGCTACTTAAAGCCTCGCAGCCCCGGGATGTCTAGACTAATATTCCACTTTTCTTATATGCATATGAATGTATAAAAAGAACCACAAGAATGAGAAGTCATGCAAGAAGTCATATTTTATTTGATTATATGATTTACATATGTGATATGAAATTCTTCCTAAGTCTTAGCATGGAGATGCATAAGAGTTGATTTAGACAAATGTTGTGTTCTTTTTAAATGAATTATATAATTGTAAATCCCATGAAAATCCATATAAGGCAAGGAAAGAGAGCTTCATATTGCAAATCTTATATTATCAACACATGCAAACTTAAAAATATTTATAATTAACATCACTCCATCTATTATAATTGATTTATGGTCTTTTAAAAATAACTTTTGGTTTAATTGAAATAATAGCCACACCTATTTTTAATTTAAATCAATGCATACAATTTGACATAAAAGAAATCATTTCATTTAGTTAATTTTAAAAGAAATGAGTGCATGATTACAGATGGAAAGCAACATTTAACATGATTGGAAAGAAATAAAAGAACATAAGCACATGATTTCATTCATTCCAATTAATTCCTAAGGACAATCATACTAAATAAGGCTATTTAAAATAAACCAAAATTCTTTAATGTTATTTTTAATCTTAGGTTTGATTTGATTTAGAAATGAAAGAGGTTTGTTAATCCTAATCCCATTCCCCATGAGTGAGTTAATTTGATTTAATTAAAAGTAATTAGGTTGCTTTTATGGCTTATTAAGTTAAGGTATGAATTAAACCAACTAATTAAAACTTACCTACATCACCTTAAGCTAACTAACTAAATAATAATGAGCCAGTATGAGATGCAACCACATGAAAGTAAATTAGAAATGCTCCTAAGAAATGAAAGGAGCCTAATGCAATTGGCTCATGATTAATAGTTAATTAGGCTTAAGAGATTTAATTAATTACTTTTATGATTTTCTTAAACTTGTAAGCCAACCATAATTTCATTAAATTCCTTTAGACTATTAAACATTTAAAGGGCTACCCAAATTTGATTTGGTTATTTAAAAGTGATTTGGATTTTAAAATAATTTAATTTTAATTAAGCCATTAATTGATTAATTGAAACCATTAAATATCTTTAATTAAGATAGTGAAATTAACTTAGAGAGAGGGATCAAGAGAGAGGTCTCAATCCCAATCACTAATTCCTTCCAATTAATTAAGCTCTGAAATAGCTCACATCCTAATTAAGTTAGTTAATCAAAAGGTTAATTAATTACTAAATTCTTAATTACTTAAAATTAAATGAAGAGGCTTAAAGAAATGGTTACAAGAAATGAACCCAAACCATTTCCCTAAGATTCTTCACTGTTGATAGAGGAAAATAAGCTTAATTAGTGGATTAAGTTATTGTTCATTTGCTTAATTATCATTAATCAACATAAGAGAGTAATTAAGGCTTAATCAATCAATTTTCCTAATTAACTATCCAATAAATTCCAAGAAAAATAAGGGAAGCAGGTTATCCCCCTAAACATCTTTGGAAATTTTGAGATTAATTGAATAATTAATCAGAGAGTAAATATGATAATTAAGTTTTTAATTAAAACTTAATTAAGGATAAATTACTATTCAAAGTTAATTAATAATAATTTTCTTGGATTCTCCTCCAAAATACCTTTAAAATGAGCCCTCGTTTGTATTTTTTATTTTTCTAAGATTAGTTATGAATTTCCATAGTTTTAGCTGCTTTAACCCAATTTTATAAGTTATATTGATTTATTTAATTAAGATAGACCATTTAAACTTCTAAATTCAATATCTTTTAATCTAGCCATCATTTTGTGTTGAAAATTTTATGGTAAGTAGATTTTAAACCTTATTTTAATCCTTGAAAATTTTACCTCAATCCAATTTGTATTTTTAGAGTAATTAATAAAATTTTATTTTCACTAAAACCTACATTAAGCTCACAATACTCAGCCAAAATTAGGGATTTTTGGTTCATTGGATTTCTCTCAGAAAGATTAATCCCACAAGCCCTTATTTGTAATTTTTATGGGTATTTTATTTTTTATAAATTTTTGAAGTTTCAAGCAGTTTAAATCATTTTTAAAATCCAAATTTCCCATTAAACACGCCAACATGCGTGCGATGTGGGATTCACATTGGTGACGTGGTGTCACATGGTACACGATCACGCTGACCGACGCGGTGACACACGATGCCAATGCGGCATGTGTCCATTGGCCCCATGGGAAAAATGAGCGGGAATGTCCTATAACGCGCAGACGCGAGATCTGATCGTCCAATCGCGCAATTGGATAGTCCAAATCATGCCAGACGATCCAAGGGCTGAAATCATGTGATTTTGATGTAGAATCTGGACCGTCCGATCCCTTGAACGTGGGATTGGATGGTGGCTGCTCTTCTTCTCCAAAATAGGCAAACTAGAGCATAAAATAGTACAAAAAAGCTATTTGGGCATGATTTTCAAGCGATCTTCACCGAAAAATGTCCCAAACTGCGTGGGGATGATGTAAGATAAAAAAATACAGGGGGAATCTAAGGATAATTCCTAACATCATGCACACATTTGATCGATAAAAGATCCTACGGTTGGCTAAAGTTTGAAGAAATTACCTCGGGGATAGTTTCCGGCGGTGATGAAGGTATGAGCGAACTCCTAGGTGTGATAGGAAGCTTTGGATTGAGTTTGAACCCTTGCCTCCCTTTGGAATGTCATCCTCACCAATGGTTGTCGCCTCCTAGCCAGAAAAGCTTTAATTTTGTGTTTTTTAGCTCAAAACTCACTCAAAGATGGTGGGGAAGGGATGCTCTTTGCTTGGGAAAGCTCTTGGGAACTAAATCAACTCAGGATAGCATGAAATGAGGCTTCTTTCTCTCATTTCAAGGAGATGACCAAAATTTTCAAAACTAATGATGGGATTGGTCAGTCCTAGCCTCCATAGAGTGGGCTAAGAAGCTAGATAGCTCCCTATTGAGGTGATAGATGTCTACCAAAGGTGATGGGAGAGTGGACTTAGCTCTCTTTTGGGTAAGATCACATGTGTGATGGAATTTTTAAGAGGGGTCACCTTGGGTTTGGCTCCAAATAGGTTTGGGTTGATTTTGGGTTGATCCCAAGTGGATTTAGGATGGGTTGGGTCAGATTGCAATGGGCTTTGGCTTGATTCAAATGGGTTTGACTCAACTTGACCTATGTAGGCCAAATTGGGCTAGGTCGGGTTGAGTTGACCAATTGGTCAAATTGGGTCAAACCAAGATTTGGATTAGGTTCAATAAGTGATTTAAAATGAACTTGAGTCATTGGTTGCAATCAATTTGGATAAAATCATGATTTGACCCATTTTAGCTTTTTAGGCCAATTTGGGTCAACTTGAGTCAAATGGCCAATTAGACTTGGTTTGGCTCATTTGATGGTTTAGTTATGTTCAATCATTGATCATGAGTAGGTTTGAGTCAATGGTTTCAATCAATTTGGCATATGGTGGGTTTTAGCTAGTTTGGGTTTCATTTGGGTTGAGGGTTGGTTTGGTCAAAGGAAAAAAGTTGACTTGGTTTGACCCATATCAAGGTAGTTGATCACCCTGGGATGATTGTTTATCATGATATGAGGTTTAGATGGGCTTAGAACTTGATTCAAGAAGGTCTTTTAGGTCACTTTGGGTAAAATGAACCTAAAAGGGTCAATTGGCTTGATCATGGGATTGAATCATTTAAAGTTGGATTTGAATTAAATTGTGATAGTTTGATTGAAAGATTGAATTGATATTTGAATAAATCAATTGAATTGGGATTGATTTGAATTTGGTTAAGGCTAAGTCCATAAGATGAAATCAAAGGGTTATAAAGGTTTTTTTTTTTTGGAATTTGAATTTGAATTTGGTCATGAATTTGAATCATTTGATTTAGAATTGATTTATGGTTTGGATTTGAATTTGAATTTGAATTTGAATTTGAGGTTTGGTTTGAGAAGAAAGTATGGATTGAGTTTAGGCCATAGGGTAGGCAAGTTTTCCTAAGCTCCTAAGGCAAAAACTATTCCTATGGCTAACCTTCTAAGTCTCTAGGCTTAAGTTAAGTGTTCACCTAATCACTAGAAGTGTCTTATGATTAAGGAAGTCTTAATGTCTAGAAGACTCCTAAGTCTGAGAAGAGGAAGTTGAGAACTCACTCCAAAAGTGAGGTAAACAAGATTATATGCATATTAGGATGCTTATATGTAAATTTTCCAATGAGGATGAACTTAAGGGGCTCAGACAGTAAGCTAGTTTTAGAATCAATGAGAAACAAGACAGGCTTTCCATTTTTATGGCTTGCTTTCTTATCAAAACCAGAGCTAATGCCTTCCTCAAACTTTTTATGGTATACTTGAGGGAAGATGAGCTTGTTGGAAATATCAAGTGTGGATTCATTCACATTGGTATTATGTAAAAGAGCTCTAGAATCCATGATTTGAATGAAAATAAGTGGTAAATCCAATGGAATAGTGATTAAAGGAATAATAGAGCTATAGTAGTATCCCTAAAGGGCAAAAGAATACATACCTAAGGTAGAACATATGCTCAATCCATAGACTAAATAGACTAGATAAGTAATATCATCACTTTATTATTCCAAGGGTGTATATTCAACCTTAATCTCTCAATCGATCCATTGATTTATTTATTATACTTGTATTGAAATCATACCATAGCCTACACACAATAAGTTTGTAAAAATAATTGTTCAATCAAAATTATTTATGATTATCAAAATTTGGAATCTTTTATGAAAGCTTATATGGTTAACAATAACCTATCTTTAGGTGATCTTAGTCTCCCTTTGATTTTGACTTTCGAAGGTTAGCCATTCGGTAAAACCTCTAAGACTTTATCAACCTCAAAATAAAAATCAAACATCTTTGACTTTGGCTTTAGTATAATTAAAGTTTAACATAACTTATAGTCTCCTAATTGAAATCAAACCAAAATATAAATTACAAATAAATCTAAATCAAATTATTTTTGTTAATGCCAAGATATGAGGTATACTTTAATGATCCACCATACATATTGGGGGTCCATTTGTTGATTTCATTTTTGAAATAAAGTAAACATAACTCAATTAAAATTATAATATTTATAGGAAGCTTAGTTTAATAAAAGTAAGTTAAATTATCCAAAATGATTAAAATTCTCCATAAATTATCAAAAAATCTTTTAAGGTTAATTTTTCTCAAAACAAAAATAAATCACATAATTAGCCTTTACTTGAGCTTGATATGACCTCGGATCATTTTGAAGTTATTTGGACTAGGAATCCTGATAAAATCACTTTGACTCATGAACCTAATTTAAGTCCAATTCAATTCAAATTAAAAATCAACTCTTAAATTTGCTTCCAAATAACCAAGTAGGATCAACCATATATTATTTAGTAATCTTTTGATCATTATTTGACTAGGTTAACCAAGCCAAATATAGTCGAACTACTAGGGTCCGTCCATATATCAAAATAATTGATTTTCTCGAAAAGTTTACTTTTTTTATGAACGTGGTCATTATGGAGGGCATGGAGAGTCATACATGGAATAAGCATAAGCACTTGAACAATCACGACAAATCATTTAACACAAGCACTTAAACTATTTTAGTAACTCATTCATCAAACATGCTTTGAGTTTAACTTAACTAATTTTAATACAAATTTAATTAAATCATTCTAAAGTGCTTCTTAAGGAAATAATTGACTTTATATGAATTATCTATAATAGTCAAAACAATTGTAACATGAACTAATTCAAACAACCATTAATAACTTTAACATCTCATTCATGGAAAATTCAAATTTAATTAAATTCCAAATTAACTTAAATAGTTCATTGACTTATTATCATTCATTGAAGTATCTAATGGTTTATGTTAAAATAAACATGTTAAAATTAAGATTTGTTAAATTTTTTTCAAAGATCTAAATTAACCACATGAATCAAAACATAAGCATGGTTAAAATTGATTTAAATTTAAGTTTATTGTTAACCTGATTCGATCAAAATAATTTTGATTTTCAATGAATATGGTTAAAGATTTCCTTAGATGTATATGAACATAGTTTCTACTATAAACTAAATCTAAATCCAATAAAATTATACTTTTTTTCAAAATCCATTAATTTATTTAATATCCATTAAAAAATAAACCTTGGATAAATCATATAAATTCGAGTTATTTTTTTATCTTATATAAATTAAAATTAAATTTGTTTCAGTTGAAACTATTATTAACCAAATAATCATTCATTCCAGGCATCTAAACTATTGCCCAACTTAACTTAGTTCCAATCATCACTAAGTTGTGCCAAATGCTTTCATGTGTGTTTGCTTAAATTGAAAGCTAAATTCAATTCAATCTGGCAAGCTATATTATATATGCAAGTGGATAATTTGAAGTTCTAAAAATTAGCAAACTAGTCATTAATTCACCTTTCTTGATTTCTTAAAGTTTTTCTAGATTAAGATTCAAGAATAATCCATTGTCTATGATACTCTTAGGCCAAAATAACCTAGGAATTACAAGCATGGGTGGAACTAGCCTTTATTTTGAGGGTGATTAGAAAATAATTTTTAAAAATAAATTTAATAATAAATAATTCAAAAGAAAGACTAATATCATATTATCATCAAAATTGAATAATGTGTACAAGTTTTTAATCTATTTTAATCGATGTTGACAATCTTTATTGCAAAAGATGCTCTCTCTACTATAGTAGCAGCAACTGGTAAAGTTAATGTCAAAGTAATAAACTTTTAAATTAAATGATACACACCATTATTTTTTTTATCTTGACATATTATTTAGCAAGATCAACAATACTACTTAAAGAGAGAAATCATTACTACTATGCATATCGATAATATAAGTGGAAAGCTAATGTTCAAGGGCCACAAGCTCAACTCAAAGAAAATCTCTAAGATATAGCTCGCAAGAAAAATAAGTTTCCCCTTATCAAAACTAAAGAATGAATCACTTGGGTTTAGGCATGCCACACAAAAAAGTAACTTTGTGCTTGCTTCAGAGAAATGATTATTCAACTTCTAAAAATATTACAAAAAAGAGATGCTTCATGTAATAAAGAGTCACATCCATTCTCTTTCATCATTTATAGTCATTGCATGTACATCTACACTCATTTCATTATATTTTTAATATCTTAATCTTTTCATTACAAAGTTTGTAATAATTTATTTGCAATCTAAAATATCAATTCTTAAAGGCATTATGAATACAAAATAAAAAACTCCATTGCATTGATTAAAACACTAGCTTCAACTAACTGATGATCATGTATCTCATTCTCCTTCACTATATTAACCACTTCAAACACAAATGCATATATTTTTATAAGACTAATTAAAGTAAAATTGTGAGCTCCAATGGGTGTCACTAGCTTTTTGCAAGTTATTTTCTTGATTCAAATTACATCCACTAATTTAATCTCTCATTTTCAAATGTAAAATAATCTTTTCATGTTGAATGCTTTTTAGAGTGTCAATTCTCTTACAAGAACCTCCAATGATGTTTAGAATTCTTGAAGTGAACTCAAAAAAGATGCTTCACTTACCAATGAATTTTTTCTATAACCACCAAGCACAATTGAAGTTGATAGTAAAATAATGAACATAAAAGACTTGAGAATTATCATTAAGGATGAGTTCCTTCAAAGCATTGAACTCATCTGGCATATTGGATGGCCCATCATATCCTTGACCTCATATCCTCTGCAAGATTGATGAATGTTTAGTAAGTACATCTTCAAGAGTTATCTTGAGTGCAATTGCACTTGTTGAAGAAACATGTCTAATGCCAATAAATCCTTCAATGACTTCACTCTTTTTATCAACATATCTCACAATGATAGCTAATTGGTCCCTCATTGATGCTTCATGAGATTCATCCTCTATAATAGAAAAGTAAGAATCACTCATATTTTTCATGATAGAAACTAAAGTCTCAAATGCTGGAGCACGACACTAATTTTTTGTACCTTTGCTGAAATCAATCGTAGTTTTGCACTAGCATTTGAAAATGTGACTTTTTAAATTTCTTTATTATGATTTGTGAAAAAATAATTTCATATAATTTTCTTGTTAAACAAACCAAAAGTTTCATCATAACCACGAAATGATAATGTTTATCATAGAAGAAAACTAACATAATCAATTGCTGCTATCAACATTATCTTATACACTTTTTTATTTCTCTCATCTTTAATCAACCACATAGGAACACTCTATGCTTGAGGTTTCATTAGATCTTCATTTTTTTTTCTTATCTTATTATGAGCACTATTGTGATCACCAACATGGGCAAAACAATTTTTAAATCCTTCTCTAACAAATGAATCTCCAACTCCTTGACTTGTAGTAACTTGTTCTTGAGGCTTAAATATATAGCAATATAGACATTATGTAGCATCTTTCTATATGCTATATTCTAACTAGTTTGGATATACCTCCAACCATTTTGGACTAAATCTTATAGCAACATTGCATATCATGGTTTGAGGAAAATTATGGCTTTTAGGCTCATGCGGTCCTTTAACCAAATATGCTCTACATACTTTATGACTCTCATTAACATTATAACTCCTAATTGGTGGTTGAAGACTAGGGTCAGCTGGATGATTATCGATATCAATCTCAACTCATTCTTTGCTCTTCAAATAACAATTAAGTCATAAAATCCTAAATATAATAGTAGATATAATGCAAATAAATGCAAATTACTAATACCCTCAAATAATATATGTTATACCCTAAAATCATAATTTTTTTCAAAAATATAGACATGCCTTTGACCATTTTTAAAATAAATGCAAACCAATAATATTCAAAAATAAAGGCACACTTTTCATCATTTTTAAAGTAAAATCAAATGAATAATATTTCAAAAATAAATGTATATCGTTGGCCTTTTTTAAAATAAAAATAAATAAATAATATTTCAAAAATAAAAGTAGCTTTTTGAAACAAAAAAATTATTCACATACTTTAATTGATTATAAAAAATGCTTTACTAAAGAATATTTTTAAATATTTGAATCCTTTAAGATCCCTACATAAAGCATATAATTAATAATTAATACATGAGAAATCTTATTGTGTATGTAACATTAAAAAATATTCACTTAAAGAGGTTTCAATAATAATATTTATTCAATTTTGTTAAAATTTTGAAAAAATAATGACTAAGTTTTCAATGAAAACATTTATTCGCCATACTTTCTCCACAAAATAGTTGAACCAATAGAGCATCAATATTTAAGTAAATTAAAGAAGCTGGTTTTAATTTTAAATTTTATTTGTACATGGATTATATTAATATTGTTACATCAAAGAATTTATTTTGTAGAATAAGTTAATCTTGATTATATTTCATTCTTTTGAGAGATTCCAGGTAACCACATTTAAATTAAAATTGAAATTTAATAATATGTCAAATTTACAATTCAAATAATGACACTTTTATTTCTTTCACCAAATAATAAAATGACATGAATTATAACTATACTACTAAGGGGCTATTTGGTTGGAAGTACGACTTAATTCAAATACGATTTAGTAAATCTTGTAAACTTGGATTTAGTAAATCATGAGTCAATTAAATCCCAAAACTATTTTTATGATAAAAGTTAATCCAATTAAATCCTTAGTAACTATTTAGCTACTTATTTCAAGATTTAAGTTAGTTCGGCTAAATATGATTTTAGTAATAATTAAATGAAAGTAATAGTTTACTATATGTATTTAGTATATTTTAATATTAATTAGAATAATTAATATTTAGTTTATAACGTATTAAATTATTAAGATAATAATTTCTATGTAATCAAATTTATTTAAGTGAATAATTATAATTAACTAGCATTATTTTTTGGATTAATATAATTTTTAATTAATATATTTATATCTAATTTATTTGAGAGAATATTATTAATTAAAATTATATTATCTTAATTAATCTTTAATTTATAATTTATTAGTCAATTTTCATAATAATAATAATATTAGTATTATTTTACTTGAGTTAATTTGCATTTTGCTAAAATTAATTATAATTAAATTAATTAATATATATTTATAATAAGATAATATATTAATTAATTAATCATAAATTATGAAGATATATAATTACATTGAATTTTATTATATCATAATTAATCTAAAGTAATATATTAATTAATCATTATTTAGAAATATCTTCATTAGTTTTTATGTAATAATTGATATATTATAAAATAATTAAAATTTACATAAGTAAAAATAAAAATACTAACAATTTCTTCCTCTCCTTCCCTCTTCTTCCTCCCAAATTTGCACTGTTGGTACTTCTATTGATGAGATTTAGCGTTGAAACCCTCACCTTTCTTCCCCATTCACTCTGTAGCTACAAGAAAAAAGAGATGGGAGACACATCAAGTAACACTCATCTTTCCTCCCACCCCATTCACTCGCTTTTGCTTGTTTAAATCTCAATCTATTGTTGACCTAACTTTTAATGAGGTTGACAAGCATCACTCCTTAGACCTAGGATTTGATCTAGACACTAAGGTTTTCTCACCTAGAGCTAAGACACTTCCAGTGACTATGGGACATTAGCACAAAGCTTAGAAGACTCACAAGGCTCAACCTTAGGGGTAAACCCCGACTTTGACTAGGTGGGACCCAATGACCTCGATTCCAAGTCAAACTCCATATATCAAACCCAATTGATCACATGCTACCCAAGATCCCAAAATTCTTCAAATCATACCTAATTGGTGTTCGATTTGGCCAACCCCTAATACAAATAAACCATTTAAAATTAAACTAACCTAAGCCACCTAATACATAATCTAAGCTTGATTGATGGCTCATTGGAATTCAATTTGGTCAATTGACTCACTTCTCCCAAGTTGACTTAACTGAACCTTATAAGGTCAAAATCAAATCCAATTTGATCCAAGTCAAATTAAGTCAACTCTATGCTCTAGAATCATTTTAATCATATATTTGGACATTCCTCATGACCAATTGGCATTCAATTTGACCCAACCTTAGGGGTGTACAATTGGTCAGTTTAGACAGATCGATTTTGAAATTTATAAAACCAATCAATTTTAAATCTACAATCTGAAAAAATTGATCCATTTAATAAATAACATAAATCGAATTGATCTAAACTAAAATTTTTCTTGGAATTTCAGTGTGGATTAGAAAAAACCTAAAATTGAAAATATAAATTACTATAATAATTATTTATCAAGGAATTAAATCACTTTATTAAATCATTTCATACAAAATTAAGTAACTCTTTAATAAATGAAACAAATAATATGTAAATTTATCACTCAAATTGATTTCTTGAATTTTTTAGTTATTTTCAATTTAATCCAATTAAGATGATACAAAGTAAACCAAAAATTAAAAATTGAATATTACTAAATCCAAAACTGAAATTAAAAAAATTACTAAAATCTATCTAAATTCAAAATTCAGATTGGTTCAATTTTTTGATTTTAACCAAAATATGCACACCCTTACCCAACCTAGCCTAATTTGAAGGGTTAAATTGAACCAAAACCCAATCCAAACTAAATTAAACTAAATCAAACCCTACAATTAACTCTAAATGAACTATTTAACATGGCATAACATCAAATTACACCAATTTGGCCAATTTGACTAAATTGGTCAACTTGACCCATTTAGCTCATGTGAACCCTATCAGCCAAATTCAAACCACATTATAAATCATACCAATATATTCTAAATCATCATTTAGGGATAATCCAATAGCCCCTTAGGCCCAATTCAATCAAATGATCAATTTGACCAATTGAATCCAAATTGACTTTCATGAGTCTAAATGAGCCAAACCCAACAAATCAAGTTCAAATCCAACCAAACTTAACATGACTCATCCTCTCATGTCCCTTGACCTATCTAAGTGGATTCCACTTGAAGTGAACCCAGTTCAGCCTAAACCAAGTGAGCCAAAGGTTATAATTAGGATAAGATCAAAAAAAAGAAATGTTTGCTCCATGTCACCAAAGCAAACACCTTAGCATGCCTAGAGTTTTCTCCAACTGATCCCAAGTTGACCAAAGACTGTTTGGTTTAGCCATTGACTAAGGTGAGGTTTCTCTCACCATGGTTAACTTTTTAGTTCACTCTATGGATTGTCCCCTTGACCTCTGGCCACCAAACCTCTCTAGACATTAGAGGAAGTCTAAGTCATCAATCTAGAGCCAAATCTAACTTTGCCCACTACTTAGTCAGCTGTCCAAGGCTGAACCACCCACTTTATATGTTTCATATATGGAGGGAGGTACTCCATCCTGGCTCTAAACTAAACACACACCTTTTCAAGCATCTCATTTATATTTACATATATAAATGAAAAAGAAATTTAAACCCATCAAATCAAATTCAAAATTCCAAATCAATTCTTGAAAATTTTCTTAAGTCCCTTTAATTTTCCATTAAAGGACTTAGCCAAAATCAACTCTAAATCTTGATCAAACCTATTCAAATCCATGGGATTTTCTCAAAACTTATTTATATTCTCATTTATATTCTCATATATAAATAAAATATAAATATAACTCAATCAAATCAAACCCTCAAATTAAATTCCAAATTTAAAATCCTTGAAATTTCCTTAAATCCCTTAATTTTCCATTAATGGATTTAACCTAAACTTTGATCAAACCTATTCAAACTCATGGGATTTTCTCAAAACTTATTTGTATTCTCATTTATATTCTCATATATAAATGAAGTATAAATATAAATCAATTCAATCAAATTCAAAACTTAAATTTCAATTTAAAAATTCTCTTAAATCCTTTAAATTACCTTTAATGGATTTAACCAAAATCATAAATAAACCTCCTCAAATCCTTGAAATTTTTTCATGATCAATTTTATATTCTCATTCATATTCACATATATAAATGAAATATAAATTCAAACAATCAAAACCAATTCCAAAAATCAAACTCAAATCCACTCAAAATCAAATCTAAGCCTTTCAAGTCAAAATCTTGAACTTAGTCAAATCACTTTCAAAGCAAGCCAAATCCTTGATATTCTCTCATGGTTCAATCAACCTTACAATCATGAGCTCATACATAAATCCAAACTTTAATCATTCAATCAAAACCTAATTCAAAAAAAATCAAACCCAAGGCCCCTTCATATTCTTCCTTTGAATATGAAATTGTCAAATGAATCAAAACACATTTGACTTCAAACCACTTGTAAATGGATTTATATTTCAGTCATAAGTCCATATACAAGATCAGCCAACTTCAAATCAGGCTTTGACTAAGCCATTTGATCCACTTAGGCTCACTTGACCCAAAGTGACCTAAAGTACCCTTATGAGCCAACTTTTGATCCTAACCAAATTGGATTGAACCAAACTCATATATCCCTCTCATCATGATCAACAATCATCATGGGATGATCAATCAATCAAATTGGACCAAACCAAGTCAAACTTAAGGGTTGACCAAGTCAACACTTAACCTAAAATGAAACCTTACATAGCCAAATTCTACCATAGGCTAAATTGATTGAAACCATTGATCTAAGTTCACTCTTGACCTATGTTTGAACTTTACCAAGCCAACATTTGAGCCTAACCTAGCCCAATTGGCCCACTTGACCCAAGTTGACCAATTTTGTCTAAAGGGCCAAAATGTGTCAAAACTTTATCTAAGCCAAATTGATTGAAACTAATGGGTCAAGTCCATCCCAAATCACTTGTGAACTTGACCAAAGCCTCAATTGGCCAACTAGACCCCAACCCATTGACTTAGACCCAACATGACCTAAAGGGGTCATGTTGAGCCAAAATTGAACTTAACCCAAATTGATTGGAAACAAAGATACCAATCCACTCCATATGACTAACCAAACCTAAACCTACCCTTGACCTACCACAAATGGGTCAAATGGGTCAAATGGGCCAACTTGACCCATTTGACCTAAACGAAGTCATATGAGCCAAAACCAAATTGAATCAAACCAAAGCAACTAAAACATTTCAAATGGTCATATGAACTTGACCCAACCATTGGTTTGAACCAATTTAACCTATTGGTCAACTTGACCCAAGTTGACCCATTTTGACCTAAATGGGTCAACATGAGCCAAACCCTATCAAATGGATACCAAATCCAATGAAACTTGACCAAACCTAGTTTTCCTCATACCCAACATGTCCAAAGTGGAAAAATAGCAAATTGACCATCTTATCCCTAGGCCATAGAATAAATTTTGGCCTAGCCCATGGGTATTTTGGTCATACCCTCTTCACAATCAAGTAAGGCTTTCTTAAAAGCTCAAGGGGACTTAGTGATGAGTGGTGCACCCAACCCAATAGGTTTGGGTCAGCCCATTTGGCCCCTAGACCAAACCCGACCACTTAACCTAAAATTGAGTATTCAAACTCCCTCCTTAACCAAATTTGATGCACATGGGAAGTTGGCAATCCATTCTTTGGATCAAACCAACCATGTAAACACTCAAAATAGCCAAAACAACTTCTCCAATCTCATCAATTGGATCAAAATGGCAAAGGAGGTGTCGGCCATCCGATTTCCAAAGGGGGGAGATATACTCCCCCTAATTAAATGAAATTTGAATTCACTCTCTGTCGATTGAAGCCTAGGAACCCAGAGTAACCATCTCAAAGCATTCCCAAGCTTCTTAGAAGGATTTGAATTCCCCATTTCTTGATTTTGCATAGTGCAAAAATATGGGAGCTCAATCCATTAGTCACTTTTTCTCCACACTTGATTTCCTTCCAATTATTTGCACACTCCATCAAAGGGTCAAGTAAAATTGACCTAAGCTTTCTCTGAAGTTCTAGAGGCAAGGAAGAGCATCATTGGATCAAAGTTGAAGCCCAAGTGAAGTGGTTGGTCCATCCATTGATCCACTCAATCTCAAGGCCTAAGAATTTCGCCTCTACCACAAGGCTACCTCATCAATCTCGAGAGGATCACCTCCGGTGAGGTATGAAATTTTTCGACCACTTATCTTAGGAGGTGTTGGTCCTTTGTGAAAGAAATGTTCATGGCATGTGAATCCACCATTGGATAGGTTTGTAATTGTGCTTAGATGGTGTGGGTACAATCTCATTCCAATCTGAGCTCAATCGAGCTCGGATCTCCCCTTAGATCATGGACAGTCTCCATTGATCCTCAGGGAAGAACTTGGCTCATCTCAGCCATCCATCCACACATTTTAGATGGATCGATGAGATTATTTAGCACGTTAGTAAATCCATTTATCTGTTTTAAACTGCGGGTGAATCTTTAGTTGTCCGATCTTTGATCGGATGGTCGAGGATATACGCACGTGCACCGCCGCCTTTGTGAGGTGACAACTTAAGTTGTCCCCTCACGACGTGATGCATGTAAAGCGCACTGATTTCCACCACCACATGTCGCGCCATGAGCCAAGGATTAATCAGGGATTAGTTAAATGTTTAATTAATTGTTAATTAATCTAGAAAACTATAAAAATTCATAATTCCCTCTAGAAAAATCAAAATAATAAAAGGAAAATTATTATGGAAAGATAATTTCATCTAGAATATTTTAAAAATTATTTCAATGAAATTTGAATTACTCTTTTCTCTGAATTTGAGTTTCTCTAGGAATCTTAATTAGCTAATTATCCTTTAATTAGGTCATCAATTAATCTCAAATTTCTAGTTCATTTTAGGGGATGACCTCTGCCTCCCCTAATTTTCTTGAGATTTATTGAGGGCTCAATTGGGGAAATTGCTATTTCATCCCTAATTACCTCTTTTATGTAATTAAGCATAATTTAGGTATGATTAGTGGATTTACCCAATGATTAGGGTTGATTAAGGTCAGATCCAGTAAGTAGGAGATTTATGAAATAATTTTGGGGCATTTTCCCCAAGCTATTCCCTAAATCCCCTCTTCTCTTTTTAATCTCCTTTTAATTAAGGGCTAATTCATTAATTATCCGCTTAATCAATTTTCAAAAATTCTAAAAAGTTCTAGAACTTAATTAATCTACCTTGGGTAGATGCTTAGGTGTTTAATAGCCTAAATTCAATTAAGTAAATCAAAATCCAATTCACATGTGTGAAAGGGTATTTTGAAATTACTTAAGCTAAACCCCTTAGCTTAATTAACTTTTAATTGTGAGGCAAATTGTATTAGGACTTTTCATTATTAGGTACATTATAAATTTCAATTTCTTGTGGGTTTTATTTCATCTCATTGGCTCAGAATTATTTAGTTAATTCTTCTAAGGTGGTGTAGGTAAGGGTTAATTAAGTTACTTAATTCATACCATAACCTAATCAACACATAAAAATAGATCTAATTGTCTAAAAATTAAACAAAAATACAAAACACATGTGGGAATGGGTTAGGAACAGTAAACTCATCTCACATTTTCAAAATTAAATCAAACTTCAAACTAAACAAAAATCATTTTGAAATTCACTTTGATTTATTCTAAAATTTTCTTATTCTATAAGAATGTCATTAGGATTTAAGTAAAGTGAGTTTGTTTACATGCTTTCATTACTTTGAATCTTTCCCCAACATGTTAAGTTGTTTTCCATGTGACTTCATGCATTAATAATTTCATGTTTCAAATTTTAAAAAGAAATTGTTTACTTTATGTCAAATGTGCATGTGTTGGCTAAAATAAAAATATGAGTGGCTATTATCACTACTAAATCTAAATTATTTTCAAAACTTATAAATAAAATATCAAATCTGAAAGTATGCTACTTATACTTTAATTATAAGCTTGCATGTGAAATATTATAAAGGCATGTTTAGTATAGGTCTCCTTTCTTTCTTATGTTAGCATAGTTTTGAATAGGAGTTAGTAAGATGTAAGGTTCATTTGAAAAGAACCCAACACTTACTTAATTCCATACCCTATTTATCCCTATGATCTCACTTAAGAAGGGTTGTCTATATTTACATACATAAATTGCATAAACTAAAACAAATCTATTAAATAACTTTTGCATTTTCCTTTTCTATATCATTTATTTTATATACATGTTTGTACTTAAGGAAAGTGGTATATTAGTCTGGACAACCTCGAGATTGTGAGGCTTTAAGTAGCCTTAAGTAGGTCTTGTACCTTACACCTCTGGTTAACAATGGCATTGTACTCACTTATGCCTCTCTTACTTTCATGTATGTATGTGAAATGTTGGATAAGGAAAACCTTTTCTACTTAAGAAAAATCATGCATATTCAACTTCTAAATTTTCTTAAATGAATTACTTAGCATGCATCATAAATTGTGTTAACTACTCTCATTTGCATGTATAAATATGTTTAGGGTCCATCCGTATGCATGTTATATACGTTGGGAAAGAAATGAAGTAATGTGTGTTATGTGAATTTTGATTCATTTTATTTAATCTTAAAATGCCTTTCTTTTGAATAGATTTGTTTAGAGTTTATCTAAACGTAGGATTGATTAAAATAAGTAATCAAAACATTCACCTAAATGAAACTAAAACATGAACCTGCTTTAGAAAATTACTTAAGGATAGGGAAGGAAAGAGAAGTTCTCTTCTCTTTCCCTCTCTTAATAACTTAGTAATTAATTGTAAGTTTCACTTAAACCAAATTAAAACATGAAATAAAACCAACCCAATACACTTAAACAACTTAAATGAAACCCTCCTTTAAGTTGAACATGTTCTTCACACTTAGAAAATTCAAACCTAAAGTTATAGCTAAACATACCATACAAACCTTCAAAACACACACATTAGCCTAAGTCACCACTTCTAGCCTTAGGTTAGGTTGGTTTGATGTTATATTTTATTTTATGATATATGTTTTAGATTGGATGTTAGGGTGTATGCTCGTAGAATGAATGGTAGGATATTTTTAGTCTAACAATTCTTTTCTATAGGGGATTGTGCTTAAGGGGTGCTATCATAAATAAAAATATAAATGCTTTTGCTTGCAGGTGCTTTATACCCCTAAGCATAATCCATAGGCCATGTGAACTTAGTCACCTATGTGTAGGGTGATAAGTCTAATATACATATTAAGATTTGTGTGATGTGTTTTAGCTAACCTTTATTTTGCAGGTGTTGGTTAGATTTTCACTTTTCCTTTTCATGTAAAAATTTATATAATTAGGATTTTGGAATGATTTGTTATGGGGATTAGGATAAGCATTAGTCATAAGATCCAATCTTATGCACCATGTGAAGCCTTGGAGCATCCACCTTCCAACCATCCAAAGGAGAAACCAAAGAAGAAAAGAAGAAAAGAACAAGAAAGAAAGAAGAAAGAAGAATAAAGCTTGAAGACCCCCCATAACAATGAATTCATTTGCATAATTGTAATATTCATTTATAATCCAATTTTATAAGGGTAGAGCTTGGCTATCCATATTTAATATATTCAAGTTTATGTGGTAGTGCCCGGCCACAATGGCCATTTATTCTTTTAGCGATTAGCTTTATAAATTGATTGATTATTTATTGAGCTTTTGCATTAAGTGGCATACTTTTCCTAGTTTCTTCTTTGCTTTATGTATGGCCTAGATGCGGATTAGGCTCTTTAGGGAAAAATAAATGCACTTTTTCTAGAGAACTTAGCTTAACCTTTGAGGGCCATGGTGGAAACTCACCTCCTCCCTTCTCACTGATTTTGGCCAATAACCTTCTTTCTCAAGCATTAGTCATGAAAATCCTATTATCCTAAGTCAAAATAATTGTCCAAAAAATAAAATAAAATGAAATTTGAATTGCATTAGATTTAGGTCATTTGAAGCATGTCCCTTTACATGATCTAGTCTCTTTAGGAAGTAATTTTAAGGACTTAGTCTCTTTCTAAATAAAAATAGCCTAGCTATCTTACATAAGCATAAAGACTTGCCTACATGTATTTAAAATTGTAGGAAGAGTTAGTCCCCAGGCGTTATAAGTCCGTCTGGTTTTGTCGTTCTTATGGAGAGGCAAACTAATTACCCATGTTTCACCTTAGATTTAGGTTCTGCTTTTGGCTCTCATCAAAGCTCCCTAGATTTTGGTTCTGAGGTTGCTTCACCCCTTTGTAGGCCATAAGCATAATTCCCCACCTCTTAGGCATTTCTTTAATCTTGTGTTAAGGAATATTAAGTCCTAAACTTTTAATGAAAATGCAACTCAAATAAATTAAATTAATTTCTAAAATGTAAAACCCAACTATAGGATAGTCTGAGATGCTCGCTAGGTTTCCAAGCATCGTAAGCATCTCCTACTTATTTCCCATTTTGGCTTTGATAATAACTCCCTCTTTTGATCAATCCCTTTTGATTCTTCAAACATAAACTAATTGATTGATAGTCCTTCCCTATTAAAATCTTCAAAGACAACGATCATTTACCTTAATCGAGAGTTTTCCTAAGGGATCCTGTCCCTTAGGATGTAATTAACTATGAGAGCTTTCCCCTGTAGGAAACTTAACGAACTTGGTTTAAAATAAACTTTGTTTTACTTTTCCATGTAAAGTAGGGGAAGAATATTTGGTATATATGCAGACTCATCATCCTTTGGAGTCCTTATTGAGGTGATTGGTTCCATTAAAGGGTAGTGACTATCTTTTGAGATAGTACAAGATTCCTGATTACTATCACGAATAAGTACATCTCAGATCTGGCATCTTACCAAGATGAATTTCTATAGGTGTTGCCTCTTTCATTTCTCACCAACGATTTGGAGCGATTCTATATAGGAATTTTTTCATATGTTGGTGTTGCTGAAAGAGGAATGTAAAACAAATATAGTGTAAAAGGGATGTAATGTATTTGGATTACTTTAGGTTGTTTGGTTGAAGATTTTACAAATTCATGAGTTTGTTTTTTTGTTTGGTTAAATAAATTTAATGTAAAGTATTTTGAAGGTTTTGGGCGGCAAGCGGTGGGCAGCGATGGGTGGTGGGCTGTTCTAATCACGTGGAATGGACAGTTGGTGATCTATCATCCCCTCAACGTTAGAAGATGGACATTATCTGCCTTCTCCACTCGATCCGAGCTCACCAAAGCTCGTGAGATAGTAAGATCGACTCCAAAATGTTCATAGGGAAGATCAAAAGGGATCCTATGGTGGAAATCACATGAAATCACATTTTGTTTCACAAAAGACCAACCCCTAATGGAAAATCTATGGTTGCCTGATTTTTACCTCATCAAAGTTAAAGATTGGAGGTCCATTGACTGAGGTAGCTTCATCTTGAAGAGATGAAGCCCTATTGAAAAGCTATTGAGCTGCCTCCTCACCGATTCCTCTGTGGACCAAACACCATCGCAAAGCTCACTGAGTTGATTTAAGTATGCCTTCTAGTGATCAAATCGCTTAGGGAAAGATTTGTTTCAACTCGTCGGAGTGTGAAGATGTGGAAAGAGTTAATTTAGGTTTGGTGGTGTTTTGATGAGGTTGGATGGATGGCTCTCTGTTTCTCTCAGTGGTTGGTCTCATCAATGATGGAGTGCACTAGATTCGAGGAAAGGGCTCGGACTATTCAAAATTCTCTGAGGAAGCTCTCTGTGAAGTTTGAATGGATGGGGAGAAGTATTCTCTCCTCCCCAAGTGAACAAGAGATCTCTTCAACCTTAGCAATGTCGAGGGTAGGTGAGGTGGCATTAGATTGAGGCATGCAGAGACTTAGGGAGGATAGTTGGCTACCATAAAGTGTACACTCCTCCTTAGGTGGACCAATGGTGTGTCATCTATTAACTCACCCTCTCATGGATAAATATTGAACACAACAGCCTTGGGTCAGGTTGGGATTGTGGTCCTAGTGTCCAAAAAGGGCCAAATGTCACTACCAAGGCATGGTGGGAGAACCCATCCAAATGAGGATTTTGTCTCATTTGGGTGGCTTGGTTTAATAGGTTTTGACCCAAACTGAGTTCACCATGGGTTGGGTCCACTTGGGCAGATCCATGGTGACCCAAGGATGAGTCATGCCAAGTTTAGTTGGGTTTAGACTTGGTTTGATAGGGTTTGGCTCAATTTGACCCATATGGGTCAATTTGGGTTCAATTGGGTTGAGTTTAACAATTGGTAAAATTGGGTCAAACCAAGAGTTTGGGTAAATTCAATTGGTCATTTGGAATGCATTGGTATAATTGGTTTGATTCAATTTGAGGTGGATTTAGATTTGGTTCATTTAGGCCAAATGGGCTAAGTTGGCCAATTTGCTCAAATTGGCTAAATTAGCTTGTACATGGGTTAGATTTAGGTTCAATTGAGCATTTGTGAATGATTGTAAGTGTTGGTTTGAATTAATTTGGATTATAGAATGATTTGGTTCAATTTGACCATTTAGGCCAAATTGGCCTATGTGAGTTAGTTGGGTTAGGTTGACCAAATTGGGTCCAATTGAAGGTTGGATCATGTTCAATAGTCAATTTATGATTGGTTAAAAGCATTTGTTGCATCAATTTAGCTTAAGATTTGATTTGACTTAATTTGGACCTTTAGGTCAAATTAGTTCACCTTGGGTCAAAAGACCAAATTGGATTGGTTATGTTCGATAGGTGGTTGAGTCATGCTTAATACACAATTTATGATTGATGAGAGTCATTGACTACAATTGATTTGACTTAGAACATGATTTGGCCCAATTTGGCCCTTTAGATCAATTTGGGTCAACTTGGGTTAAATGATCAAATTAATTTGGTTTGGTCCAATTGATTGGAATTAGGTGATCAAAGATGAGCAACAATCATCGTGGAAGGGAAGGGATGAGTTGATTCAATCCAATTTGGATTGGATTAAATTTGAATCAAATTGGTCATTTTGGTCATATTGGGTCAAGTGAACCACTTGGGATGTTTAGGTTGAATTGATGTTAATTTGGTGTTGAGAGGAGTTCAATGATGGATTTAGAGTTGCTTAGAAGATTTGGTTGCAATTGATTTAGGCTTGATTGAATTTTGGCTCATTTAAACTTTTAGGGTTAAATGAGCTAACTTGGGTTAAGGTCCAAGTTAATTTGGTTTAAATCTTAGATTGGAAAACCAAATTCAATTGTGATCAATTGAATAGGTTTAAGATTGGTTTATTACATTCATGTGAATTTAGATTTGGATGAGTGGAAGAACAAGAGTCTTGGCTTAGGCCATAGGATAGGTAGAACCTATTTGTTCTAAGATACCTCCTAGCTTAAGGTATGTTTCCTAAGTTTCAAAGCTTGGGTTTAGTGTTCCCTTAGTCACTAGAAGTGTCTTATCACTAAGGAAATCCATGTTGTTAGAAGGTTCTTAAGTCTAAGATGAGGAAGGTCAATTCTCACTGCAAAAGAGTGGTCAACATCCAAACTTAAATATTATTAAAAGTCTTAGCACATTAAGAAGGACTAAAAAATATAAGAAACATCTTTTTAAGTTTAACCTTACGATAGTGTATTGAAAAGAAATAAATTTTATTCTAAGTGAAACTTATAAATTTTTATTCTTTTAAAATAATTAATACAAGTTGAACAAAATTAAAATTGCAAAATAAAATTTCACTTCTTACATCACTAATCATTTGAATCAAAACCACCCCTTAGTTTAATTAGTTAAACTTATCATTTAATTTTACAACTTAAACATTAAAGCCTAACTTTGTCATGCCACACTAATCTCTACAGACACATTAGATTGATAGGTCATTAATCCTAGAATTTGGTTGGGTCAGTGCTCTGATGTGATGTATTAATATTTTATTTTATGGTGTAATAATTTAGACTAGATGTCAGGATTATTTGTGCACTAGACTAGATGATGTAATATTATTTATTAGACTAATATTTTCTATAAGGGGCTATGTTTAGTTAAAAGGGTTGTTATAATAATATAATTAAATTAAATACTTTTGCTTGCAAGTGCTGCCTTGGCACCCATGGGTGCTAAGTCTAATTATGTGATATATAACTACTTGGTATGGATATCTGTTATAGCTAACCTTTATTTTATAAGTTAGTTTGTATTTCTTTTCTTAGAATTTTAAATGCAATTTTGTAATAGAATAAGATTAGATCCATGGGATTTAGGATGAGCAAATGCTAAAAGGTACCTGGGAGGCCTGTGATGCTTGAAGGTTCCAAGATTTCAAAGTTCAAATAAAGATAAAGACCCCCATGACTTGCTTTAATTTCGTTCATGTAATTGTAATTTGGGTTGCATAAGTGTTAAGCTCGATAACCCATTCTTTTTTTTTTTTTTGGTGTATAGCAGAACCCCACTGCACCAGTCTTTTATTATTTTTTTCAATATGATTGAATGTTTGATGTGTTTACTTTGATTGTATAATTTTTTCCTAAGTTTCATTAAATATGATAATTATTGTCTATGACCTAAATTTTATTAGGCTCTTTAAGACTTTAAGTTTCTATCCAATTAAAATAAATAACTCTAGCTTAAAATTAACAAGACTTATAACCTCACTAGAAAGCCATAGGAATTAATCATTAAAATTTATTTAGATATTACAGGTCTATGATGAATATTGACAACATCATGCATGCATATTATCTTCTTTCCTTGAATATAGGGGATCTTCACTCATTGTATGATAAGGGGAGTGCAAGACTGCTGATAGCAAGCCCTTGAGTGAAGAATACCCTTCTCTCCAGTTGACCCATAACTTAATTTCAAAAGGTATACTTGTCCACCCAAGCTTGAGTCAAATTAATGAGTCAAAATAATTAAATATATATAATTTTTAATTCATTAGTCTAGATATAATTTTATACTAATCATGATCTAGGCTCTTAGAGAGTGAGTTTAGGCTCTTAGGTTTTTCCCTTTCGAATAAACATAGTTAACTATTTTGCATTCATAAAACTTAGCCACATGGTTTTAACTCATTGGAGGTGTTAGCTAGTAGCCATTTCAAGTAGTTGTAAGTCTAAAAGAGTTAGGATAGGTTCACATTTTCTAATGAAGCAAACCAACATATTCCAATTCTCCTTAATTAGAGTTAAGTCAAGTTCTTAGCTTGTACTAGAGCACCTTAAATTTTGAATCATAGATAGCATGTTTCTCCTTTATTATGGGTATATATCCTTACTTCTTAGGCATTTTCATAATCTTATATTATTGGAATATAAGTTATAGCTTTCTAATAATATGTCAACTTAAATAATCATAATTCTCTACTTAAAAAATACAAAACCTCACCATATGATAGATTGAAGAGTTCACTAGGCTTTCTAGTATCATGAGAACTTCAAATTAAATAATCATAATTCTCACTAGGATTTCTAGTATCATGAGCTTTATATTAAAAACTCCTCCTTATTGAGTATTCCCACTTGGCTTCCAAAATTCTCAATCCTTTGATATCAAGCTTTGAAATCCATAGAAATGTTATCCATTCACTTTAATCAAGAGTTTTCTTAGGAAACATTATTTCCTAAGATGCAATTAACTATGGGGTCTTGCACTTATAGGGAATTTGAGAACTCGGCTTAAACTAAATTATGTCTTACTTCATCCATATAAAGTAGGTAAAAAATCTCTATCACACATAGACTAATAAGCTTTTTGAGTCCTTAATTGATGATTGAATCCATCGTAGAGTAATATTTCCACCTTGTGAGGTAGTATATCATTCCTTGAGGTTACACTCAATCATTTCAATAAGTATCCCTTAACATCTGCATGGTGTCCCTCATCATATATTTTAAACACCACATTCACAAACTACAAAATTTAGTAAATCAGGATTTAACCATGTGAAAGCTGCTTTAGCAAATTACATAAAGGCATGAATTTAACTAGTCCAAAAATTACACAAATACATGGATTTAACTTATCCAAAATAATATTTGGTTGGATTTTGGTTAAATCCTGATGAAATTTTGCAACCAAATAACCCCTAAGTGTGAACCCAAATATCTAAAAATAAAAAACATAATTTAAAAAAAAAACTAAAATAGATTTTCAGAGTAATACTTGAAATAGATTCATCATTAGTAAAAATAAATTAAAATAAAAATAAAATTATTTAAAACTTATGAAGATGTATTAAGAAAAAAGAAAATAAACACTTTACTATAATAGAGTTAAAAGAAAGACCTTGGACTAGTGGCTATAGTAGAATGCAAAATGAGGAGAATGATTGTTCAGTTTGCACCTCGCACTAAAGTAGAAGGCAAAAGGTAGATAGCAGAAGGTGGAGCCATGGAATGTAGAAGGTAGAGCCACGAAATGTAGAAGGTGGAAGGCAGAGCTATGAAAGACAGATGTAGAACGTGGAAGGCCAATTAATCGAAGGTGGAACTATGAAAGTCAAAGCCTACTTGATCAGAGTTCACTTTGGACTATAAATGGGGTGGTGGGCAAAACAATTTTTTAAGAGGGGAATTATTTGTTTTCCTTCTTGATATAAGCCGAGTTATAAAATTCAGGGTGGGTAATTGTCCACCTTGAGATGTATGTGGGTCCTCTAGTGATTATAGGATTGCCCTCAAGAAATTTCCTATCTTGGCCTATTTAAGCACATGATATCAACAACATTAGAATAGCTTTTAGAACTAAAAAATCATCCATGAGACTTCAAGAAATAAAATAAATGCCTTCTTTCCTTCCAACCCTTATTTCGATCAAATGCTTGGGAGAAGAATTCAATTGTGATTGAGTCATCCATTTCTTGATCCTTTGGTGTCACAATTATTAAGAAGATGCTCCTCCTATTAGTACAGAGCCAAAGAACTAATCCAAAATATCCTACATATCTTGAACCCATGTAACCTTCCTTAACTCTAAGACCATTTTAAAGGTTCATACTTTTGAAACAAACCAAAGTGTGGAGATGATCACACCATATGATAGAGACCTTGAGTGTTTATGATGTTTTTCAACTTAAAAGATTTGAGAAATCTTGGTTGGAACTTTTAGATCATTGTTATATTCTTGGACTATTTACAATTTCCATTAGATGTTGTAGAAGAAATTTAGACCATTCATTCCTCATTGAACAAGTGTCCTAGATCCCGTTGAACTTGTTTTGGTTCGAGCATCCTCAATATCTCACAGATTCATTTTTTATCATCTGATCATTGATTGGTGGCATAAACTTATTTTGTTTTAAAGCCTTCCCATATATGCTAGATAAATAATTCCACCCTAAGTAAGGTGTGCAATCCAATCAACCGATGACTAGGGTTAAGACTAAAAATGGATATAGAAATTAAAAAATAGAAGGAACCATATAAAAATCATGCATAATTTATTTTAAACCTAAAATATGAATACTTTTTATTAGATGTAGTGAACAGAGTGAAATCTATTAAAAATAAATTTCCAAAATTATCTTTAATTATGCTTAGCTAGCTTTAAGGTTTACATTTTCTAAGTGTAAAAAGTTCAACCTAGAGGGTGGTTTCATTTAAGTTGTTTGATTGATTTAGTTGAATTTTATTTGATGATTTGTTTAGTTTTGAATGGACATACAATTAATTACTAAGTTATGAAGAGAGGGAAAGGAGAAGAGAACTTATCTTTCCTTCCCTACCTTAAGTAATTTCTAAAGTATATTCATATTTGATTTTTATTTAATGAATATTTTATTATGTATTTTAATTAATCCTAAGTTTATATTTTCTCTAAATGAACCTATCCAAAAAGAAAGGCATTTTAAGATTAAGTAAAGTGAATTAATATCACAAAACACACAACATTTTTTATCTTTCCCAACATGTATAACATGCATATGGATGGATCCTAAGAATATATACATACAAACGAATGTTTGGCACACATTCATAACAAATGCTAAGTGATATTACTTAAGAAAATTTGGATGCTTCATGATGCATGATTTTTATTAAGTAGAAAAGAGGGATTCATTTTATCCATTTTTCATATGCACATTTATATGTTTGAAAGGCATAAGTGAGTACGACCCCATTGTTAGCACCAGGGGTGTAAGGTACAAGACCTACTTAGGGCTACTTAAAGCCTCACAACCCTGGCATTGTCCAGACTAATATACGACTTTCCTTAAATACATATGCATGTACAAGAGAAATGAATATAAAAAGTAAGATGCAAAAGTTTGTATTTTTTGTTTGATTTGTTTATGCAATTTATATGTATAAGTATGGATGTCCCTCTTAGGTAATAACATAGGAATGAATAGGAATGGATTTTTAAGTAAGTGTTATATTTTTTTCAAATGAATTATACACTTTACCAAATCCTATTCAAAACTATGTTAAAAGAAAAGAGAAGGAAAACCACACTATGCACATCTTTATATTTCTACTCACATGCAAGCTTATAAATAATCATAAGTAGCATACCTTTTAGTTTTGATAATTGATTTATAAGTTTTTAAAAAATAATTTTAGATTTAATAGTGATAATAGCCATTTGTATTCTTACTTTAGCCAAAACATTGACATAAAGAAAACATTTCATTCTTAATTTGATTTTTAAAAATATGAATGCATGATTTTTATATGGAATACACATTTAGCATGCTAGGAAAGAAATAAAGTGATGAAAGTAATGTAAGTTCATTCACCCTAATTAATTCTAAAGACAATCCTATAGATAAGATTATTTAAAGTAGATCAAATTTAATTTTAGGATTGTTTGAATTTTGTTTGAGTTTGATTTCAATTTGAGAAATGTGAGATGAGTTTGCTAGTCCTAACCCATTCCCCCAAGTGTAAGTTATTTAAGTTTAATTGTTAGGTGATTAGATCAATTTTATGCCTTGGTTAGGTTAAGATGTGAATTAAGTGTGTTAATTATCCCTTACCTACACCACTTCAATATATTTAATCACATAATTATGAGCCAATGATATGAAATAAAATCACACAAGAAATTTAAATCAGTAATTTAATTTAAGTACTTTCATAACCCTTCCCACACATATGGGTTGGATTTTGATTTCCTTAAGCTACTTAGATTATTGAACACTTAAGCATCTACCCAAGATGAATTAGTTAAGTTGTGGAATGTTTTGATTTTTTAAATTTTGATTAATTAAACCATTTTATTGAATGATTAAATTATTTAATTAACTTTGCACCATAATCAGATTTTAAATCAAATGAAATAAACTTAGAGAACAAGATATGGGAAAGAACCCCTAATCTCATTTCCTAAGTTCACTCACTATCCTAAGGTAATTAGCAAAGTTAATTGGTGAATTTATCACTATTTAAAAGGTTAATTAACCATTTAATGGATTAAGAGAGTAATTAGGAATGGCCAAACAATTACCCTAATTAATCCATTAATAAATTCTAAGAAAATAATGGGAGGTAGAGGTCATCCCATTAATCAACTCTAGGAAGTTTGGAATTAATCAGTGGAATGGTTAGGCAGTGATTAATGTAATTAAATTTCTAATAAAACCTTAATTCATATAATATCACTTTTCAAACTCATATGAAAGTAATTTTAGAATATTCCTCTTTGAATTACCATTCCAATACTTTTATTTGGTATTTTTTAATTTTTTTATAAGTAGTTATGAATATTTGAGTTTTCATGATTATTAAGTAATTAATCCCTTAATTATATGGCTAATCCTGTCGGCACCACGAGGAGGCTGACGTGGCACATGCTTTCCATGTGGTGAGATGGGATATGCCACTTAAGTTGTCACATCATAGAACTACAACAGCGGCAGTGCTATGCTCTTTCTCCCCATCCGTCTGATCAAGGATTGGACGGTTGAGATCGAACCCACGGTATTAAAGAATTAAATCAGAGATCCTATGCATTTAGATCATGGCCATCCATCCAAAATGTGCTGATGGATGGCCCAGGATTCATCCCTGAGTTCTCCTACGGGAAAGGGGAGTCATCCACCTTCCATGGCATGATCCGAGCTCGATTGAACTCGGATTGAACTCAATTCAACCCACACCATCATCATGCAAGGGAGATCACATCTAACAGTCAAATTCTCATGAGGTGAGAATTTCTTTCATGAAGGACCAGACCATGGATAAGTTAAGCTCGGGTTGAGGGCATACATGGTGGAGGCTATCACCGGTGCTCGACTTCCTTAAGGTAGCTTCGTCTAGTGGAGACGAAGCTCTGTTGAAGATTTAAGGTGGTTTGGTTGAGCGGATCTTCCTATGGTCCAAGCTCTCCTTCAATTGGGCTCGGCCTTGATCAAGAGCACTCTTCCCTTGCTTGGAGAACTTGTGTGAAGGCTTGGGTGCGCTCAATTGAGTTCCCTCAAGGTGCTTGCAAAGTGAATTGGACTGAATTTGAGTATTTGCTAAGTTGCAATTTCACTTGAGCTCCACTATTTTCGATTTGAAGAAATCCGAAAATGGGGAAATGGAAAATGCCTAGGAAACTTTGGGGGAGTTTCGAATCACCTCCTTTGAGTTCCTATGCTTCAATCGAATAGGAGAGAATAGAATTCAAGTGAAATTAAGGGGAGTATATCTCCCCCTTGAAGGATCAGATGGTCATAAGCTGCTTTGCCATTTTGATCTAATTGACCTCCTTGAGTGGGTTTGTTAAGCCATTTAGGGTGGCATTGCATTCAGTTTGGCCAGAGAGAGATAGTGGAGGAGTGCCATGTGCTTTAAATGAGTGGAGGAAGGATTCCCATGTGCTCATTTACATGGGGGTAGTTAGTTTTGACCTTGGGTTGGGTTTGGATGACCCAAACCTAATGGTTCATGTGCACCATGTTTATTAATGACCATTTGGTCCACTAATAGGATGCCAAGTGTCCATGAAGAGGAATTGACCAAATTTCAAGTTGTTTTAATTTTAGGTTACCTATGTCTTTGGGGTAAAATGGTCATTTGACCTTGATTTCAATTTGAATATGTTTAGTATGATTGAAAAATGGGTTAGGCCAAATTTCATTAAATTTGGAGTTAGTTTGATATGATTTGGCTCATGTTGACCCATTTAGGTCAAAATGGGTCAACTTGAGTCAAGTTGACCAATTGGTCAAATTAGGTCAAACCAAGGGTTGGGTCAAGTTCATATGACCATTTTAAATATTTTGGCATCATTGGTTTTGGTTCAATTTGATTTATATTTGAATTTGGTTTATTTGATTTCATTTAGGTCAAATGGGTCAAGTTGACCTATTTGACCCATTTGACCTATTTGGTTAGGTCATGGGTTAGTTTATGTTTGGTTGATCATTTGAAATGGATTGGTATCTTTGTTTCTAATTAATTTAGTTTATATTTAGATTTGGCTCAATTTGACCTTTTAGGTCAAGTTGGGTTCAAGGTCAATTGGGCTAAGTTGGGTCCAATTGGCCAATTGGGGCTTTGGTCAAGTTCAACAAGTGGTTTCGAATGAACTTTACCCATTTGTTTCAATCAATTTGGCTTAGATCAAGTTTTGACACATTTTGACTTTTTAGGTTAGGTTGGGTCAACTTGGGTGGCCAATTGGGCTAAGTTATGCTCAAATGATAACTTGGTCAAGTTCAAACATTGATCATGAATGAGTTTTGATCAATGGTTTCAATCAATTTGGCCTATGGTGGATTTTTTTGGCTAGTTTAGGTTTCATTTGGCTAAATGTTGACTTAGTCAACCCTTAAGTTTGACTTGGTTTGACCCAATTTGAGTGATTGATCATCTTATGATGATTGTTGCTCACAATGTGAGGCTTAGATGGGCTTAGTTCAATCCAATTTGGGTAGGATTAGAATTTGGCTCATAAGGGATACTTTAGGTCACTTGGGTCAAGTGAGCATAAGTAAGTCAAATGGCTTGGTCAAATCTTGATTTGAGTTTGATTGAACTCACATATGGACTTATGATTGAAATATGAATCCATTTGCAAGTGATTTGAAGTCAAATGGGTTTCGATTCATTTACAATTTTAAGTTCAAAGGGGTGAACATGAGTTTTATTTGGGTTTGATTTTTGAATTTAGTTTTGGTTTGATGATTGGAGTTTGTGTTTATATTTGGATTCATGATTATAGGATTGATTGAATCATTAAGGAAAAAATCAAGGGTTTGGCTTGATTTGAAATTGATTTGGCTAGGTTCAAGATTTTGACTTGAAGGCTTAGGTTGGATTTTTGATTGAATTTAGATTTGATTTTTTTGAATTTATTTTTAGATATTTGAATTTATATTTCATTTATATTTGTGAATATAAATGAGAATATGAATGGGTTATGAGAAAATTCTTTGAATTTGAATTGATTTAGATTTGATTTAGGCTAAGTCCATAAGATAGAGTCAAAATGACTTAGGAAATATTTTTGATTTGGTTTTGTATTTTGTATTTAGTTTGATTGTTTTGAATTTATATTTTATTTATATATGTGAATATAAATGAGAATATAAATGGGTTATTAGAAAATATCTTGAATTTGATTTGATATAGATTTGATTTAAGCTAAGTCCATGAGATGGGAATCAAAGTGACTTAGGAAAGATTTTTAAGTTTTGAATCCAATCATGGGCTTCAATCATAAGTTTCAACTACTTGGAATTTATTCATGATTTGAGAAAATCCATTGAATTGGGTCAAGGTATGAATTAGAGTTGGAGTTGATATGAATTTGGAGAAAATCAATCAAGTTGGAATTGATTTGAGTTTGGAGTTTTGACTTGGAAGAAGGAAGCGAGGATTTTGGTTCAAGCTATAGGGTAAGCAAATATTCCTAACACCCCTAAGGCATGACATATTCCTATGGCTAACTCTTCTAAGTCTCTAGGATTAGTTTGAGTGTCCACCTAATCACTAGAAGTGTCTTATGACTAAGGAGACTCTTAGTGTCTAAGAGAAGTCCTATGTCTAAGATGGAGGCATTGAGAGCACATCCTAAAAATGAGGTCAACAGTATTATAAAGGATTATTTGATTTATTCTTCCCCTCTATACATTTTCTTAGGTAATTTTGATTAAAATATTATTATAAATTAAATTTTAAATTATTGTTAAATAAATTATGTTATAATTTGATTTATAATTAGGAAATTTATGTAGAGCCCATCAAGGAAGATGTAATGCACTTAATAACTAATAAAATTCATACAACATTATTAAAGTCCTCTAATATAGATGAAATACTATTAAATAAATAAAATAATAATAAAAGTAAGGGAATAATGACAAAATGATGCATTTAATTACCAAAATTTTCTTAGGTAATTTTGATTAGAATATTAGTAGAAATTAAATTTTTAGTTTATTGTTAAATAAATGATGTTATAATTTGAATTATAATTAGGAAATTTATCTAGAGCCCATCAAGGAAGATGTAATACACTTAATAACTAATAAAATTCATATAACATTATTAAAGCCTCTATAGATTAAATACTATTAAATAAATAAAATAATAATTAAAGTAAGGGAATAATGATGAAATGATGCATTTAATTACCAAAAATATTAGAAATTCACAAATAAAAAACCTTTAAAATGTGAAATACATTTTTTTAAAGAAATTAAGTAAGATGTAAAAAGAGTGAAAATTTGAATCATAATATAATAATTAATATTAAATTATTATAATTAAATATTTTAAATTAATCAGATAAAATATAAAAATTTAAATTAATTTAAATTTAGTCCACTTCTTTATATGTGATTAATAAGAATCTTTAAAAAATTTCATGATATTTGGAATTAAGTTGATATGAAAACTAAAATTAAGAATAAAAATTCATTAATATTCAATTAAAAATATAGAAATATTATAAATGCAAGAGTAACATCTATATTATAAGTGAAGATTGAGATTTTTTATTTTTTTTAACTAATTTAGACTCTTACAAAGTATTTTCTTTTATTGTCCAATGGGATTCTAGAATGTAGATGAAAAAAAAAATGAAATAGAGATGAACCCCAAAATGGTGAATCCATATTACCTTTTAGGGTCCAAATGAACAAAGAGAATAAGAAGATGTAGAATGAAGAATGGAAACAAAGATGAACCCTAAAAGGTGAATATTTATATCATTTTGGAGTCCAAAAGAACCAAGAGAACTAGAAGAAGAAGAAGATGATGATGATGAAGAAGAAGAAGAAGAAGAAGAAGAAGAAGAAGAAGAAGAAGAAGCTTGAAGACCATAGACTAAGTTTATCGGCTAGTAGTGAGCTATATAAGGCAGAGTTCTAGTGTTATTTTTTTTTCTTTTTTTTTTCTTAACAGTGTGGACCCAGTCACACTATATTTATTATTTTACAATTTATTTGGTATTGTTTGATTTTTTTGTTGCTTGTTTACTTTACATATATTCTAGATGGAATAAAATATTTATTTTACTTATTATTGTTGTGACTTGTCATAATTATTAGGTGTAGGATGAGTAACATTAGGATTAGAAAAACATTTTTGACTGAAATCTAAATAAATTAAAAGACTTAAGAATAAATTAATTTAGGAACCCCTAGGTTATATCACTTTGATTATAATCATATTGCTTCTTCATTTTTGCTAAGGCTTTCTATCTATATTGGAAAAATAGGGTCTACTTAATCTTTAATGATGACAATCACTTAAAAGATAGGTGGACATTAAGGTAAGGCAAAACTAAGATATGGAATTGCATTCATACTAGAATTGTGTCATAGTCAACAACCACAATTAAAATAAAACTTTAATGCTACAATCCTTCATAATAAATATCAACACTACATACCATGCATATACATATGACCGAACCTCATGAGTTTAAGGAGATTAGGTGGGTTAGTTGGCACTCCTTTTAGGCATGATTATAAGTATAAAAGAGTCAGGCTTATTTCAGCATTAAGTGGAGTTGAAATTTATAGCTCATATTGCATATCATTAGACTAGGTTTAAGCAACTACTTGATAGTAATTCTCACCTTAGCTTAGATTTTGAGGATGATTGCTTTCTTATGGTTATATCATCACGATATTCATAGTCTTATTCTAGTGAATTGTAAGTCTCACATATCTAATAAAATTGTGTAACTAAAAACTAAGCAAATTTGAATACTAAAAATATAAAGCCTAACTTTAAGATAGTTTAGAGTACCTCCCTAATTTTCTTTCCTTGGCTCTCTAAAAGTAATTATTCCTAAATTTGAACTTATCCCAATAGAAATATTCAAATTATTAGTTATTGAATATAAAATTTGAATAAATAATAAAATTATCTACCACTATATTAATCTAGAGTTTTCTTAAGAGTTCATACTCTTGAGGTGTATTAACTATAAAGGCTTGCATCTATAAGGAACTTGCAATCCAAAATCTAGATAAAACTTAAATTAAAATAATTGAAATTGTAGACTAGACACACTTTAAAAATTCTCTCTTATTATTATTATTATTATTATTATTATTATTATTATTATTATTATTATTTTGATTTATAGCAGAATGCCATTTTTTTCTATCAGTATAGTATATCAGTCTCTATGTTGCAATTTGTTACAACAATAGAAATTTTTATTTTAGTTTAGTTTTTGAAACTCTAACAAAATAGTATTTATACATCTTGAATAATATTTTTTATGTCATATTCAATCATCAGAATAAAGTTTAATTTTAAAATTGGTGGGTTTTCCTATTTTAAAAAAAATTACCCATAGCTAGTGACTCAATGATGTGATAGGTAAGGCACTGATGGAATTGAAGAAGGTGGCGAAGAGATCAATGCATTAGGTATCCTTAACTTTCGATCTCTGAAAGCAAAAGAGAAGAAAGAGGTGGGTGATTAGGCTTACTTTATGTGTGTGATGGAGTGATAAGTGGTAACTAGGTGATTGGGTGAGTAGGATGTGAGAAAGAAAGAAGCGCGTAAGCGAACACAAGCATAGGAAAATGGTGATGAGGGCATGGGCATGGTCAAGAACATAAGAAAGCTAAATTGAAAAAAGTTAAAAATAACATGTGGAAAGTAAGCTTAGGGCTAAAATACAAGCACACACTTAGGACATGGGCATGGGAGATATTAAAGATGATTAAATTCTTAACAGAGGATATGCACAAATTGATTCAATTTTAAAACACTAAAAAATGAATATTATGCATTTGTTTATTACATATATTGGAAGTTTTCTTCTTTTTTTAGTTGCTCACAAGGATTTTAGTTCATTTGGTGATGATGAGTATGTGAATGAGAAGGCTTTTAAAATTGACAAAATCTAAAGAGAAAAGCAAATTTTGAAAAAAAGAAATCACTTATTTTAATTTTTTTTTACTTGTCTTGCTTAATACATACTAAATAAAATATTACACTATTTGTACTAATGGCACATGCATGAGATTGTGACAACACATTTTAATTCAATGGTTATAAATAACTCTCTATAATTATGTTATGCTTTCTATTACAAATGACAATAAACATCTATTCTAGCCTCAACTTATAGACCACTCTAGAATACTATTCTAGACTTTCCTTAAAAATCACTCAAGAAAAGAGTATTCTAGAGTATAAGCTCATCTCCTAAATCCCAAACAATTAATTAATCTAATTAACTAATGGGTCAATTTTTCATTTATCTTTCAACACCCCTTTTTAAATTTGATTTTCAACTCTAAGCAAATTTTTCATCCTAATAATGTTTATACTTGAGTAGTTTGGTGAAAATATTTGCAACTTGATCATGAGGCTTGACATACTCTACTTGCACCTCTTTCTCAAAATGGTTTCTTTGTTGCAGTGATATCACATATCAATATGCTTACTTTTATCATAAAAAACTAGACTTTTGGCTAATGCTTTTATAGACTTTTTATTAATATAAATCTCCATTGAATCTTTGGTGATAAACATAACACCTTCAATAAGTTTTGTTGCCAAATTGTATGACAAATTCATGAGATGGTAACCACCTTGATTGTTTCATAAGTAGAAAGGGTGATAATTGATTATTTCTTTGATATTTAAGAAAAAAATATTATATCACATCTAAAATATAATGTTAATGATACTATTTTAATCATCCATATTTCTAGCCCAATCACTTTCATTTTATCTTTTAAGCTTGATATTCTTAGATAATGAATAAAGTAAACCAAAGTAAATTGCACCTTTGATATATCCAAAATTCTATTGGCAATCTTCAAGTGGGTGATAGTTAGAGACTCCATATAATCAGTAATAAGTTTAAAAATATAGAGAATATTAGTCCTTATGCATGTTAAATAGGGCAAGTTCCCAACCAAATTCTTGAAAGGTGTTGGATTAATTTCTCTTCATTATCATACTCTATATGTCTGGCTTCACATCTTACAAAAATATTTATAAACTTGCTATTATCCATCTTAACCTTCTTCAATATCTCTTTTACATAATTTTCTTATGAGAAGACTATTTCATCTTATGCTTGGTTAACTTCAATGCCCAAGTAGTATGTCATAAGCCCAATATCAACCATCTCGAACTCCTTAGTTATTATTTGTTAAAACACTTTGAATATATTTAGATTTCTTATAAAAATATTAGATCATCAATATACAAACAAATAATCAAAACATCTTTATTCTTGCTCTTGATGTAAAGAGCAGGCTCATAAGGTCATTGAATGAATCCCTTTTCTTGCATGTATTTATCAATGCTACTATTATATGCTCTTAGTGCTTGCTTGAGTCCATAAAGAGTTTTCTTTAGCTTATCCTTTGACTTCATAATTACGTGGCTCTTATGTATAGACTTCTTCTTTGAGAACTCCATTTAAGAAAGGATATTTTAAATTCATTTCTTGTAAATTCCACTTATTTTGATTTTCTAATGAAATAATTTGTCTAATAGTTTCAAATCAATTAGCAAGAGTGAATACCTCCTCATAGATCATGCCTACTCTTTGACTAAAGCCTTTTGCTACTTATCTTGACTTGTATCTTTTGACTTCACTTTTAGCATTTTTCTTTGACTTATATACACATTTTACATTTATTGTCATGTATTCTTCAAGAAATTGAGCTAGCTCCCTTGTATCATTCTTCTCAATTTTCTTATTTTCTTTATCTTTAACATCTTTCTACTTCTTACTTTATATTGCTTCTTAAAAACCCATGGGCTCACAATAAAATAATGTGGGGAAAATATATTAACACAATGATATACTCTCTAAAAGAAACATTTTATAAGAGTATATGAGCAGAGGATCCAAGTGAGGCTTCCCTCTTTCATCTCGTATTAAATATTCATTAATAGATATTCCATCAATGCAATTGAAGAAATTAATAGAACATAGATTTCTCAATATCCCAAAGTGATTAGGTTCCTTCCACTTAATTACATTCGATGACACCTCCAATAGAAGCTCTTGATAACTGAAAACTTAGCTTTATTTTATTTTTATATACTTTTAAGTTTTTCAAGGACTTATAATTTAGTAATTAATATTACAATAGAATGATTCATATATTGGGTGTCAATCTATAAGGTAGAAGGTGAATCACTGTAACCAAGCCAAATGACCTCCCAATATATAAAAAGCCTATGTGACAATAGCCATGAAATTATAAAGACTTAACAAGTAGTATGATTTACTCAAGGGATATATGGGTAAAATGAAGAGATAAAGAAATATGTAGAAACAACATTAGTCTAGATTTCATTGATCCATCACCCTAAGCTATTAAGCTCAAGGTCATTTAGTTTAGGAAGATGGTCGACCCAACTCAGCAGTGAGATACTCTCTCAACTATAAATTAAGTTAGCCTCAAAACCTTGAACTATGAAAAAAAATTAAGGATCTCTTAGACATATGATTTCCAAGGAAAATGTTGAAAATATGTAAAACTTACGATCTCTACATAGGTAGAGAAATGCCTACAAAAAGAAATGAAATGATATAACTTAATTATACACAACTAGAGCTACTAAAATTTCAACTTACAATCATGTTTAGGCTAGACTTACAATCATACTAAGACTCTTTTGACGTGATTAAAACCATGCTTTTTTAAGGCTCAATCTTAAGTAATATGACATGCAATACATGTTATTTAGTATTAAGTGGAACCTCTAATGCATGCTTGGCTTAGCAATGCTATGAATGCTTACTAGGCTTGAGGGTTTTGATCACTGGTCAGCTTTATCTTACCCCCTCTTCTAAAAGATAGAAAATAGAAAAAATAAATCTAAATTTTGGTTAGAGAGACTTTATTTTAAAATTTAAAATATTTTTTAGTCAATCGTAAGGTTGTTTAACATTTTATTAAAGTTAGTAGAAAATTTTTATTCTAAGAGCCTAGCATAAAATTGTTTATAGTTCTAGATAATCATAATACAAGAAGAAAATAAAATTTTTAAGCAAACAAATCAAACTTAAAAAAATTACTACATTGTGATTATTATAAAAGAATAGGTGATAAACTAATGTAACTGAGCAATCTACTTATGCACATCGAAAATAAAAAAAAAAAATAAAAGGGGTAGCTAAATTAAATCAAACAAGATTAGGCAAATTTTAATAATAAAGTATAAATTCAATTTTTATTTAATCTTAGTCATTCTTCTTTATTCAAAAAAATATGTTTGCTCATTATGGATTGGGTCATCTCATATTAGGTTGTGAAACTTAACTTATGCTTTACTTTACATATAAAATTCTAAAGGAAATATAGTAAGAAAAGTATTCTAAACTAAAAGGATCCATCATAACACAATAGAAACAACACATAAAAGAAAAAATATAACATCATAAAATAATAATATGATAGCATTATATTTTGATGCAAGACCAAATAAAATAAAAGTGGTCGTGCATTGAGGAATAGCATGAAAATATCTTTATCTCAATGCATCAAAATAATCAAAGTGGAGCAACATAATGCACAACAAATATAACTAGCAATCTTGAAATTTAGTCGCACTCAAGCAACCTCATCTCTAGTTATCAAAGAGCCTGCACATCAAAGAGACCTAACTACATCCTCCTATTACAAAGTGGCTATATGGTTAGGACTATCATAACATTTAAGTGTGTGTAAAAATTAGTAAATATTAATATTGGTTCATATGATTTTGATGAGTTACCTAAGTCATTTATAAGAGCTTAATTATCCTAAAGCTTATCACTTTATAATAAGTTATAGCGATGTGCTTTAGGCTAATTAAACTTAATGAACAATCACATAATTTTTAATTGTGATTAAAAGATTATCATTATCAAGAGAACCATCTTCTAATAATAATAATTAATTATTCATAATCATGTTCAAGTCTTGGCTCTAATATGATGTATTTTAACTTAGAATGCCAACATCACTTTGTATGCTTGGAAATACATTAATATAGTAAACTTATTTAAAATCATTGGCTATTAGGTATAAGTTCCAAGTATTTATATGAGGTATGAAAACTTGAGGATAGTAGATTTTGGATAGTTAAAATTAATATTTCATATATAGTCAAAGTAGGTTAGTACTTAGAAACTATTAATTCAAAAGAAGGAATAGATCAAACTACATTAATATACTTGTTATTAATGGTATTCAATGACAAAGTGTGATTGAACTATAAAATGATTTTGTCAAACTAGTATGACTCAGCCAAGTAAGAATCTGACCAAAAGTGATATTGGTAAAGCTCAAATTGAACATAATTTAAAGGCCAACTAAGTTCATTGAAAGAGAATTTGTGTAATCAATGGAGTATGAATATAGTAGGAAGTTATTAAATCACTATGTCTATGATTAGCTCACAAGATCTTCTCAATCAAGTGAGCATTATAGAGCAAATAAAAGAAGTTCTAGTGGGAGAAATAAACTAACATAAGTAGGGATATTTAGTAAAAAAATTTGACTAAGTATTGAAAACTTGATAAAAGTGTATTATTAAGCTATGAAATTAACTCAATAAGGAGAGATAATATGGATGTAATCAATAATTTATGCTACTAAAATGGTTCATAAGGTAATTGGGATCCTAGTATACTGCATGGAATGATCCTAAATATGTATATACATAGTATTCTATTATTTTTTGCACTTGATTATACTTAAAACATTGATCTAAATTTTATAAAAATGGTAATATTAAAAGGAATGCTATGAGAATTTCAAATTACATATTTTACATTTTAAAGTACATTTAAAATAACATTTAATTTGGTTATTTTATATGCCTTTTATTTAATTTATATATTCTAATAATTATGAAAATTTATATAACTTTGTATTAAATATGAGTATGTATTAACTCATGTTCTAAAGTCAATTACACCTTTAGGTAACATATTTCAAATGTGGACCTCATGAGGGCAAAATTATAATTTACTATTTCATAGGGTTTTAATAAATTTAAATTTTAATGAAAATGTTTATAATATTACAAAATTGTGAGAAATTTTCTAAAAATTTAATGAAATATTAAAAACTTAACAAAAATTGTTTCAAATAATTTTGAGTATTATTAAATATTTTTAAAAATAAAAACTAACTAAATTTTCTTACTTAAATTAGTTTTAAGTAACTTAAGTAGATTGAATAATAATATAAATTTCTTGTAACATATTGTATTTATGTAAAAGCATTCTAATTTTTTTAACAAATTTTAAATGCCATTAAATAATCTTAAGAAATTCATAACCATATCCTATTTTAAATTAATTTGATATAACAATCTTACAAAATTATGAAAAATTTTATAATAATAGGAATTCACATTTGAATATCTCCTCAAATTTTAGAATTTTAAAAATTATGGATCAATTGTTATTGTTTTTGGACCATGAAGAATTGACTTAGAAAATTCCTATCTTCCATTTTTTAATTCAAATGACTTCCATTTTTTTATTTTTTTTATTAATTTTTTTTTTGGTAGATGATTCTTAATGCCTGTTGCTTGTTATGATCTTCAAAGAAATTTTATAATTTTTGATCTATTTAACAATTTATTTAATTAAAATAGAATATTTGAATTTTATAAAATTATAAATTATATGAATATTCAAGATGTGATATTTTCCATGAATTCCTCATATCAAATAATATCAAAGATAAAAATTTACGCTCAATTGAGTTAATGGATCATCTAGAGCTAAAATAAAAAATATACTAAAAATAGCTAAAGATTGGACTGATAGACAATCATGCTCAATCTTTTAAAAAGTAATCAAAAATATGCCATCATCATAAAATGAATTCTACTTGATCACAATTGACTTCAAAAATTGTGTTCCATAGAAGAAAGACACAGTAAAATGTATCAAATAATTATTATAAAAATTTATAGATACTCCACCAATAAGGTTCTCTTTTGTCGATCAATATTGCTGGCTTCTGTTTGAATTCTTACTTATGGATTCCGAACGACAAAACCTATAAGATGGTTGAATATTAAGAATCTACAATCTTCTAAGCAAGAATTCAAACAAATGCCAGCAATATTATTGTGCAAAGAGAGCCTGATGGGTGGGGTATATGCAATCTTCTATTACATTATAGATTTTAGCACAATTGACTTCAAAAATTGTGTTCCTCAAAAGCAAAACACTAAAAAAGCATCAAATAATTATTATAGAAAATTGAATGTTCTTTCTTATGAAGTTGCCTTAGAAATCTTCCTAGCCTTGTCAATGACCTCATTGATACTGCCAACCATGTAGATGAATGCTCTATAAGATCATCATATTTTCATGAGGAACACCCTGCCAACAAAAGTAAAAATAATTAGTAGCTGAAAAAATATAGAAATATAGCTATACACTTACTACATATATCATCATATTTAGAAAATGATATCATGTGTCATTCTACTATGTTTCATGGCTCCATAGTTGATCTTGTCTAATCTAAAGAACTAAGATAACCCACAATCTTAGAAGCACGGGAAGCAAATAACAAATGCATGAGCGCGAAAAAGAAGCATTAGCAAATGGCAATGCAATTTATTTGCTTGAAGAGATAATTCAAGATGTTGGAAACATACATTTGCAGGGCCTTTCCTAACATGAATTATGTAGATGGGAGCTTACATGAAAAAAGACTAAAGATATAAAAGAGGAGGTATTTGATTAACACAATAACGAAACACATACAAGTATGAATCTAAAAGCATGTAATTAAGGTTTTAATAAACTAAATAGTGAAAAACAAAGAAAGCAACACTAACACTTATAAACTTTGTAAAAACACCCAAGATGACATATAATTGTAGGACAAACATTTGCAAAACATTACTTTCCTTCAAAGTACCACTCATATGAAGATTTTAATTTGCTATCAAATGTGAATACCAACATGACACATGTACATTAATTTTAAAATGAAGGGACATGAAATAATGATAAATGTCTAAGCTTCAAGAGCAAGCAAGATCTGAAAATCACATATAATAAGAATCCGTGATCTTACTAATTATAAATAGAACATACTAAAATAATGCTTAGAATATATATATATATATATATATATAATCTACAAAAGTGATTCATTTATTGTCAAAACCACCCAAATATTCTTTCAACATTATATACCAAAGAAATCAACATGAATATAGTGAAATTTAAGTCGATCATGAGATATACACCATAAATCTAACCATTCATAATGATGTTCATTAAAAAATGTTTTCATTACAAATAGGGTGATCAATTAGATTGCATATGACCATGATATCAACATTAGAAAGTGGAAAGATCAAAGAGGTCATGTATTCATGTTTATTGAAGTATTAACAGTCCAATCTCTTCATGAAAATTTTTGTTAGTCGTGATTCACATATCACATCATTGAGATCAAATTAAATATCCCCATAAGTTCGTAGGTGTGATCAAATCATCAATTTGGCACCATATCACGAACATTAAGGCCTCAAAAATGAGACCCATTGGTTGTGATTATAATAAATGGGGAAGAGATTGAATTTTAACCATGTTTAGATAAGCTAGTTTTTAAATTTGCAATCCAAGATTAGACTCACTCCTATAAGAATTATCTTTAAAGATCGAACTATACTAGGCATCACTAAGAAGGTTTTCTTCTTTTGAAGTAGTTTGTTTTTAACTTTTGATTCATCAATCATCCATTGAATTAGCAACCTAACAAATGACTCCATTTAAAGCACTTCAAGTACCAGATTTCTTTACTTAATTGTTTCATAGGTATCCATTAAGCTTACTAGAATAAGAGGATCCAATATTTTTCCATAAAAAAAATCCTAACTTCTACAGAAATTTTTACATACAACAACAACAACAAGCCTTTATCCCACTAAGTGGTGTCGGCTACATGAATCCTTCATCTCCATTGTGTCCTATTATGTGTCAAATTCTCATTTAATTTAAGTATACTAAGGTCATTTTTTATACATCTTAACCAAGTCTTTTTATGTCTACCTCTACCTTTCTTAACATAAGGCAAATCTAATGCATCTACACTCCTAACTGGGTCATCGGACGGCCGATGCTTAATGTGGCCAAACCATCTAAGGCGACTCTCTCTAATCTTATCTATCACTAGAGCTACTCCAACTTTTTCCCAAACATACTCATTTCGCATTTTATCTCTAAGAGTAAAGCCACTCATCCACCTGAGCATCCTTATCTCTGCAACACTTAACTTAGTATTATGCTTCTCTTTTATTGGCCAATATTCTGCACCATAAATCATTGCAGGTCTTACCACATCTTATAAAATTTTCCCTTAAGTTTAATCGGTACTTTTCTATCACACAACAAGCCAGATGCATTCCTCCACTTCAACCATCCAACTTGAATTCTACTAATAACATCTCCATCTATTTCACAATCATTTTGAACAATAGAGCATAAATATCTGAATCGCTCACTCTTTTTAATGACTTGTTCACCTGATGTCACAAAACTATGACTAGAACTTCTATGACTAAAATTATACTCCAAAATTTTTACATAAGGAATAAAAAATTTCTTGCAAAATAGAAGACTACACTTAGAAGATAATGTGCTCCAAAATACAAATGTAAAATGATCAACCAATGAATAGGAACCAGAACCACATTCTGATTTACTTCTCACCTGAAAACTTTTGATACGCTCTTTTAAGTCTACATACTTTCCAGGTGCACTAGTGAAACCTTCACCAACATGAAAAGGTTGACTCGAGAAATGTTGGATCTTACAAGCATGAACAATAGAAAGATTTTCATCTTCAATGAGCTCATCCATTCAACAATTACAATTATATCTTGAAGGTTCTTATAGTTTTGAAGAAAATGCCATGGCCGGTATTGTGATGCTCCTTCCTTAGGACATGGGGAGAAAGCATTCTAGATACAGAATTGAGAGGATCAACAATAGGATAGATACCATGTTTAGAGATCTAATTGTGAAAGAAAAAATATAAATTGTTGGGACATGACTAATTAATTTTGAAGAAAAATTGCACAAGTTCGTTTAGGTATGAAATCCTTAAGAAGCAAAGGGAGAACCTGTCTAAACAACACAATAGTCACATCAAGATGTGCAAAAGTAGTTGCAGGTGCTAGATCTATCAAGTAATCAGCATGCACATAAATAGCCTTCGACATAGATCCCGTCTTTGTTATCATAATGTGCTTTTGTAATCCTCCATGGTCAATAGCTAAGGTGGGTTGGTAGTTGATAGTAGATGGAACACGACCAAGCAAAGTGGATACATTAGAATTTATCTGAAGAAAAATGCATGAGAATGAAAATATCAAAATGCCAACTATAGGCAGCAATTTCTTGATCAAAATGCCAACTATAAACAAAACACATAAGAATATAGCTTAAATGATGCACCAAATGCTCACTTTCTTATCTCCAAGCTTAATCACACCATTCTCAATCATATCCTGGTACAAGTCATTGCCTTCACAAGCTCGTTCTCCAACACCAGCAAAAATAAAAAAATCACCTGACCAATAAACCATTGTAATTTGATGAGTAGTGACAATGTCATAGTGAAACAATAAAAAGTAGTTTTTACAACGAACCATGAGCTTTAGCAACATTGTTAATGAGTTTCATAATAAGCACAGTTTTCCCAACACCACCGCCACCAAATAACCCAATCTTACCACCCCTTTGATAAGGTGCAAGAAGATCAACCACCTAAAGAAGATAAACATCAATGAAAGCTAGTTTTTTGTGTAAAAAAAGTCAAGTCTGCTCGAAAGACACAAGATTGTAGTATGTTCTTCAAATTTAGGGAGCATTTATCACATAATAAAAAACATTAAAATAAAGCATTTGTAAAAAAAATCGAGGGGAAATCAATGTATTACCTTAATACTAGTAATAAGAATTTGTTGCTTTATTGCGTAATCAACAAAGGCTGGAGCCTCGCAATGGATTAGAAAGACGTGATTTGTCTCTATAAAGAGTGAATGAAATAAAATAAAAGATACCCTAATTAAATATGGCCCTATGAACCTCAAACAAATTGACATATAAAAAGAACTTACTTATTTCTCCCTTCTCATCAATAGGCTCTCCAATAACATCCATGATGCCAGCAAGAGTAGGTCTACCCACATGTACCTAGTAAATAGTAAGAAATAGGCAAATGTGAAATCATTTCCTATGGAATCAAGTCCATATAACATACATTTAAATGCAATAATCTTCAATTGACGCACAATAAGAGAATAACCATAAGCACTACAGAGCATATTTAGCATAATCTAAGAACTAACTTATTATAGGTTCAATTGAAATATACATTATACAATATTACATAAAAAGTCCATAATCATATCCCAAAATAAGACCTCAACAATAGCAAAAAATTTTCAAGGAAAATAGTCAGAATGTACACGTAGAGAGCCTAAAACTCGGGTCATTTTTCAGAATCTTCTTCAATTAAAAAGCCAGAAATACCAAATGGAAACCACACAATAGTACAGAAAGAAAAATTCAACTTTCCGCATACAATGATGTAGAAACATAAATCAAGTTTCCGCATACAATGAAACACTTTTTCTTAGTTTTTAAAATGTAGATCCTACTAACCTATTGAATCTAAAAAGTCTTAGTGATTATTAAGCCTAAGGAGTTATAAAATTATTCAAAAATTAAGAAAATAAAGAAATTTAATAGCGAGTTTTTATTGTTGATAATTTAATTAGTGATGAATTTTATTCTTCAAGAAGTATTAAATCAATGTTGCTACATAATGGGAAGAGTTTACTTTGTATAATTCATGTTTTATTATAACGAGTTACTTAAATGATTAAATATTATATTATTATTGAGTTCATTAGATTTGTTTTATTATGAATGAAAAGAATTCTTTAATTTAGAGTTAGTTTGATTACTATGTTGTTAAGTGTAGATTATCTATTTACTGAGGGTCATAGCTCACTTTCATGGAGTAGTCTCACACTATTAGCCATAGTCCTAAGTAGAGACTCTTCAAGTTGCCTACTAGGATAGTTTAGTTTACATTCATGACATAAATTGTTTTTATTTTGATTTATTTTTTTCAATGATTTATGTTTCTTAACTTGTTCGAGTTCAAGCTCGTGAGCTTGAGCTGGATTCAAGCTTTTAGGATGGTGTTCAAGCTCATGCTCATTTAAAAAAATCTTATTCGAGCTCGGTTCAAATTGGGCTTATCGAGCTTGTTAACAAGCAACTCATTTATTCAAATAAATGAGCCTTAATTGAGCTTGTTCGCGAGCAACATATTCAGAAATATAAATGATACTATTTATGAAAAGCTTTAATCGAGCCTTAATCGAATCGTTATCGAGCTCCTTAACAAGCTTGTTCCTGAGTTTTAAATGATACTATTCATGAACATAAATAAACTGAACAACTATTTGTTCAAGCTTGTTCATTTATCAATCGTGTATTTACAGAAGTATTCAAGCTCCTTCGATTAGTTAAATAAACGAACATAAACGAGCTCTAATCGAGCCGAGTCACGGATAGTTTGTTGAACACTCAATTTTTTGTTAAAAGGACACTACAATGACTTCCATCTCAGATTTTTTGATCATTTATTTTATATTTATCCTCTAAAATATATTATAAATTTGATTACCATAACATAGTGAAAGATCTTCCTATAGATATTCGATTTAAATTTTATATGTGTTGCGTGCTAGAAAACCATTCGGTAGAAAAAAGTTTACTTAGCCTTTGTTCAATCCAACACACACGTATTTAAAGTGAATAAGAAAACTCTAGAAATTTTAACGAAAATCTCGAAAGAGGAAAAAATCAGGCCTAGCAAGAAAAGCTTATATATTTGTTTTGGAGTACAAGTTTTCCCAATAACAGGATTACAAAATTATACATGAGAATGGCTGACAATGAGAATCTCAGGATCAGACAACAGCCATATAGTCACATTCAGGTTGTAACAGTTACTAGTGGTAGCAGATGATAGTGAACAGCAGGGAACAATGACAAACGATGAAGGTCATCATGATGGAGACCGATAGAGATTGACGATGGCAAGGATCATGGAAGGAAGCGGCTGACGACCGTCGAGTGGCGGCACGATTGTGCTTGGAGGATTTCCAAGCTTTAGAGCTCTCTCCTCCCTCTTGCTTCGCCTCCCTCATATGAAGAATGAGGTATTTATAGATTGAAGGAGTGACGTCTCTGTAAATACATGCAAAATCTGAATCACTCTTCTCCATTGGACTACTCAAAATGATTCATTTGATCATATAATGTATTTTGTGTATTTGAATGCTCAAATGAAGTCGAAATTGTGAGATCTTGGACTTGTTAAAGCCGGCTCGTCGAGACGCTCGATTTGACAATAAACACTCCATGTTTGAGAGTTATTTAGGGATTTAACTGATATCCCAAAATTTTCAATGATATTTTAAGTGCTTGATCTCACCATTTAACTTCGGATCGACTTGTTTTTTTAACATCAAGATTCGTGCTTCGACTAGTAGAATTTTCAGGGTCATATCAGTTGTCCCCCTATTTTTGGATGATATTATCTCAATCAACCAAAAATATATATGTTGACAATCGGTACCCGACTTTCGTCGAGAATACTGACGGGCCGTGGAAAATTTGACGAGCTGGAAAGGGTCTTGGCCCGGTTTCGACAACGCTAAACGTCGCGAAATGGGTCGGTCCGAGCGAAGATGGATCAGGCGGTCAGCGTGGCAATCCGGCGGCTGAGCGTCTCGGTGGGTGGTCTGGCGAAATGAAACGCTCAGGCCGAGGCGAACGCTCTTGTGGCGCCATGATCTTACATGCGTGCCAGCGAAACATCCATTTCATATTTTGAGAGATTTTGAACGGTTTTGAGCGATTTCTAGCGGTTTTTGACTTTTTTGCCCCTAAAGAGGGTCTATAAAAATCCCCCTTAAAGCCAAGGGAGAAGGCACACTCCTCATATGCTAGAGTGTCCCTCTTCTTCTTAAGAATAGGTCATTCGGAGGCGATCAAGACCCGTAGTTCATACGGCAAGGCTCCAATTTTCCCTCGAAAGAGGTGTCGACCTCGTCGACCAGGGTTGGATCGGGACAGAGTTCATACTGTGAGGTTCTGTTTTCCCTCGAAGAGGTGTCAACCGACCTCGTCGACAGTCGGGTTGGGCGATCAAGCCCGTAATTCATACCAAGACTCAGTTTTCCCTCGAAGAGGTGTCAACCGATATGACCAAAATTCTACTTAGTGAGAATCTTGATGTTAAAAGCAAGCTGATCCGAAGTTGAAACATGTCTAGATCAAGCACTTAAAAAATCATTAGAAATTTTGGGATATCAGTTAAATCCCTAAATAGCTCTCAAACATGGATTGTTTATAGTCAAATCGAGCGTCTCGACAAGCCGGATCTAACAAGCCCAAGATCTCATAATTTTGACTTCATTTGAGCATTCAAATACACAAAATACATTATATGATCAAAGGAATTATTTTGAGCCGTCCAGATGGAGTGGTTCAATTTTGTATTTATAGACGCCACTCCTCCCTATAAATAGTCATCATTCTTCATATGATGGAAGCGGCAAGAGGGGAGGAGAGTCTAAAGCAAATCCTCCAAAACCTGTCGTACTCGTGCGTCACCACCGTAGGCCACTGCCACCACCGCTAATCTTTGTCGTCGTCAATCTCTGTCGGTCTCCATCACGATGACCTTCATCGTTTGTCATTGTTCCCACGTAGTTCATCATCTACCTGCAGAACTATACAACGACATATTTGTTGTTGTCGATCCCTGATTCTCATTGCCAGTCATTCTCATGTATAATTTTGTAATCCTGTTATCGGAAAAACTTGTACTCCAAAACAAATATATAGTGAAAACTTTTTACTGGGCTAGGCCCCGTGATTTTTTCCCTCTTTTTGAGGTTTTCCACATTAAAATTTCTGGAGTTTTCTTGTTCACTCTTTAAATACCTATGTGTGTGCTAAATTTTGCAACAAGGCTAAGGCGTAAACTTTTACTCTACCACAACTAGTTTTCTAGCATGCAACAGTTTGGCGTCATCTGTGAGAACTGATTCTCATTATTTCATCTTGTATGGCAACCAAGTTTCCCAACAAGATCAAAATCACCATCGAGGTAGAACATTTCAAGCCTTTAAGGAGCGCGAGCGAAGAATGAAGATTCATCATACTTCGTTCCTTCAGATTTTGTCGAAAACTAGGGGCAACTCTTAATCTCAAAAGATTATCCAAATCAATATTCTGGATATCTAATTGATTATCAGTTAGAGAAGCAAGTCAGCAATACCAATGAAAAAGACCAAGGTTAAGGAGCAACTTTAGCCACAACCATAAACGGATGTTTTGATTCTACCTCTTTCTTACAGTTAACGCCACAAGTAATACTGACAAACAATCTCGGGTCAAAATCCTCGGATTCAATTCGATCTCTTTCATACATGCGTTAACGCCATCGAAAGCAAAGACTACAAACAATCTCGTGATAGATCAAAACTTCGACCTACTCCATGTATGTTAACGCCATCGAACAAAGACTCGACAAACAACCTCGATGGGTCAAAATCTTCGCCGATTCAATTCGACCTTTTATACGGTTAACGCCATCGAAAGAAAGACTCGACAAACAACCAGATAGTCAAAGGTCCTGGTGGACTTCCCACGACCTCATCCATACAAGTTAACATCATCGAGTAACACCCTGACAAATAATCTCGGATAGGTCAAAAATTCTCAGTGTATTCAATTCGACCTCTTCCATAAAGGTTAATGTCATCAGGTAACACTCTGACAAACAATCTCGGATAGGTCAAAATCATTATCAATTCGACCTCTTACATAGTTAACGCCATCGTAAACCCTCGACAAACAACCGGATAGTCAAAATCCTCAGCGGATTCAATTCAACCTCTTCCACACAGGTTAACATCATCGAGAAAAGACTCTGACAAACAACCTAGAATTGGTCAAAAGGTCCTTGATGGACTTCCAACGCTTCTCTTCCACATAACTTAACGCCATCGTAACACTCGAACAAATCAAAATCTCAACGGATTCAATTCAACCTCTTCCATAGCGTTAACGCCATCGAGCAAAGACTCGACAAACAACCTAGATAGGTCAAAAGGTCGCGTTGACTTCCCACGACCTTTTTCATACAGTTAACGCCATCTAACACTCGACAAATAACCTCGATAGTCAAAATCCTCAGGATTCAATTCGACTTTTTCCATACAGTTAACGCCATCGTAACACTCGACAAATAACCTGATAGTCAAAAGGATTCAATTCAACCTCTTCCATTAATGTCGCCATCTAACACCGACAAACAACCTGATAAGTCAAAATCCTCGCCAGATTCAATTCAATCTCATCCATACGTTAACGCCATCGAACACTCGACAAACAACCTCCGGATAGATCAAAATCCTCCAGATTCAATTCGACCATCTATACAAGTTAACATCGTGCAACACCGACAAACAACCTCGAGATAGACAAAAATCTTGGCGATTCAATTCAACCTCTTCCACACGGTTTGGGTAACACTCGACAAACAATCTCGATGAGTCAAAGTCGATTCAATTCAACCTCTTCCATGTGGCCGCCACATTGATCACACTTTGACAAACAACTCGAATGAGTCAAAATCCTCACGATTCTAATTCAACCTCATCCATAGTTAACGCCATCTGCAACACCCCGACAAAACCTCGATAGTCAAAAATCTCGATTCAATTCGACCTCTTCCATACAGGTTAACGTCATCGTAACACTCTGACAAACAACCTTAGATAGGTCAAAAAATTTTAATGGATTCAATTCGACCTCTTCCATACAGGTTAACGTCATCGGGTAACACCCTGACAAACAACCTCGAATAGGTCAAAAATTCTCGAGATTCAATTCAACCTCTTCCACATGGTTAATGTCATTGGCAAAGACAACAAACAACAGATAGGAAAAGGTCGGGACTTCACGCCTCTTCCAGCGTTAACATCATTGGATAACTCTCGACAAACAACCGGATGGGTCAAAATCTCAGGATTCAATTCAACCTCACATAGATCGCCATCGGTAACACTGAGCATAAACAACCTCGATGATGGGTCAAAATCTCACGGATTGATATCTTTCATACAGGTTAACGCCATCAGTAACACTGGCAAACAACCTGGATAGGTACTCATCGAATTCTATCATTGCCGAATTATCGCTGACTACTGCTGCCGGCAATTGCCGCTGCAGGGCAATCTCGTGGTCACCACCATCGTCTGGTCATCTCGCTGATCTGACGCTGCCGCACTGCTGACTATTGCGCGCGCCGCAACCACCCTTGCTGACCGCTTCACCAATTGCCGCTGAATTATCGCCGAATCATTACCACCATCATCGCCGGCCATCGCTGGATACGGCGCCGGTCATCGCATTCGACGGCCACATCATTTATCACTATCATATCATCGTTTATCATCATTCAACTCGGTCTTGACAGGTTGACGCTCTTCGAGGGAAAACTGAGCCTCATCAGATGAACATGGGCCTTAATCGCCAAACCGGCCAAAGTTGACGCCTCTTCGGGAAAACGAGCCATATGTATATGGGCCTTGATCGCTTCCATACCGGTCCGGCGGGGCTGACGCCTTTCGAGGGAAGAGTCACAGATGAACTACGGGGTCTTGACGCCCAACGATCTTCTTAAGAAGAGGGACACTCATAAGAGTATGTCTTCTCCTCACCATGGGGTTTCATAGACCCCATAGGGGCAAAAAAGTTAAAACTAATAACCTCAAAATCACAAGACAGTAAAATGGGCAAAAGATAAAACGGACAAAAGACTCTCATGGCTCCCCCACGCCAGCGCATCAGACACGCTCGCTGCTCGCTTACGCTTCACTGCCCACCAGTTCTCGCGACGCCGCCCGCCATTCAGATGACCGAACTCCCAACAAGGAACAAGAACTCGACTCGACCACATCAGAATCAGGACTGCCATGTTCAGACCTCCAAATTCATTCCGTCATGCTCCGGAATTGAACCCCTATTCCACAGATACATGCGGAGCGCCATAGGCGCTCATGAGAACCAACAAACCGAATCACCTGGAATGGGACCATAACTCAAATCTTGCACGCAGATCTGCATACTCGGCCTCGCTTCCGCGTGATCATAATCTCAAGGCCCCACGAAGATCTATTCTCTCAAAATGTATGGTTGATAGACCCATAAATTTCATTGAAGAATGTATTTTCAAGTATTTGATGTATAGATTTTTGTATGATTGAAATAATATCATCCAAAAATAGGGGGCAACTGATATGACACTTAAAATACTACTACAAGACGAATCTTGATGCTAAAAGTGATCCGTAAACTGGTCGAGATCAAGCACTTAAAATATCCTTGGAAACTTTGGGATATCAATTAAATCCTAAATAGCTCTTAAACATGGAGTATTTATACAATCGGCGCCGGATCTAACGAGCCTAAGATCTCATAATTCTGACTTTATTTGAGCATTCAAATACTTAAAATACATCAAATGATTAAAGAAATTATTTTAAGCAGTCCGATGGAGAGGAGTGGTTCGGATTTTCTATGTTTTTACAGAGACGTCACTCCTCCAATATATAAATAGCTCCTCATTCTTCATATGAGAGTGGGTGGAGAGAGAGAGCTCTAAAGCAAGGTCCTCCAAGCATAATCGAGACCACTGACGATCGCCACCACCCCGTTGGTTGTCAACCACCACGGCCGCCGCCGATCCTCATTGCCGTTGATCCCCGCCATTCTCCATCATCTCGCTACCACTAAGAATATTCATACATGAACGTGACTACATAGTTGTTGTTCCCTTCTCATATACGATTCTGTAATCCCGTTATCGAGAAGATTTTGTACTTTGAAACATATACATAGTGGAAGATTTTACTGCCAGCCCGTGATTTTTTCCTTCTTTTCAGAGATTTTTTAAAAATTCTGGAGTTTTCTTGTTCACTCTTTAAATACATATGTGTGTGTTGGATTTCACAATAAAACTAAGGCGTAAACTTTCACTCTACCGCAATTGGTTTTCTAGCACACAACAATATGAATGAAATTTAAAAAGTTTACGTTATTATGTTTCGAAATTATGCAAACTCCAAATTAAAAGTATGATAACAAAAATAAGAAGAAATGGCATGTGATTGTAATGAGGTAAACATAACTAAATTGAAATCTTAATCTTCCTTAGAAGCTTATTAATCAACTTAAGTGAAATTATCGAAAATAGTTAAAATTTTCATAAATGATCAAAATATCCTTCAAAGTCAATTTGCTTCAAAACCAAAATAAATCTAATAATTAGCCTTTCCTTGAGCTAAATATGACCTCAAATCATTTTGAAGTCATTTAGACTACGATCAAATCCTGGTCAAATCATGTTGGCTCATTGACCTAATTTAGGACTAATTCAATTCAGATTCAAAATCAACTCTTTAATCTACTTCCAAATAACATTGAATCATCCCTATATCAATAAGTATCTTTTGACCACTATTTGACTAAGGTTTGACCAAGCTAACCTAAAAAGGCCCATATATTAAAATAATTGATTTTCTCTAAGAATTTATTTTTTTTATGAATTTGATAATTATGAAGGACATTAAGAAATATAAATGGAGTAAACACAACAACTTAAACCCTCATGACAAATCTTATTGAATCATTAATAAGGCCATTTAGGATGCTTTGAGTTTAACTTAATTATTCTTAAATCAAATTTAATCAAATCACTCTAAAGTGCTTCTTAATGAAATATTTGACTTTCTTAAAAATTAAACTAAACTCTATAATAATCAAAACAATTATAACTTTAACTTAATCAAATGGACTTTAATAACTTCAATGAAATATTATTAACCAAATAATCATTAAATCAAGGCATCTAATCTCTTGCCCAACTAAACTTAGTTCTAGTTGTCGCATCATAAGTGCGATCCAATGAGCCGATGGCTAGTATTAAAACTAGAAAATGGGTATACAAATTAAAGAATGGTGTAATCTTAGAAATATCATGCAATATTCTTTTTAAATCCAAAAATGCTAAAAACATTGTTCGATCTAGTGAGCATAGGGAAATCTAATAAAATAAGAGCCCCAAATTATCATTAATAATTTATGATTAGTTAAAAATAATAATAATAATTAAATTAGTGAAATTAACATAAACTATTTTATTAAGAAAATTTTATAGAGGGTTCTCTAATGTTTTCCTCAGCACTATAATTTTTTTGGGGAATTATGATTAAAATATTGTTAGAAATTACTCTAAGTCAAAGTTAAAGAAATTATATCAAAATTTGATTTATAAATAGGAACATTATCAAAGACCCATCAAGAATAATGTTATACCATTAATAACTAATAAGAATTATATAAAATTATTATGGTCCTCTAGTCTTGATTAAATTTTATTAAATAAATAAATAATAAATTAAGGAACAATGATGAAATAAAGCAATTAATTATCAAGTTCTTTAGAATTCTTAAATAATTCAAAATTATTCTTAAAAATATGAAATAAATGTTTACAAAAAATAAATAAGATATAAAATAGAGAAAATTTGAATCAAAATAAAATAATTAATAATGAAATTATTAATTAAATAATTTAAAAAATCAAGTAAACTATATAAAATTAAAATTAATTTAAATTCACTCGAATTTCTTATATTTGATTCTAAAGATCAATATGAACCTTCATAAAAAATTTCATGACATCTGAAATTAGTTTGTCATGATAATTAAAATTAAAAAGATAATTTATTAAAAATAATAAATAAAATATTAAATAATATTAGAACATCTACCAAAATTTTATGGGAACTTTCTTCATTGTCCTGTGTTAACAAAAAAAATCTTATAATTTGTGAAAGTATTTTGATATTTTTCTTAAATTTTCTAACTTAAAAATAATAACAAATTCATAAAAATTCTAAATTAATTTAGAATAATATTAAAATTTCATGAAAAACATATGATAGTGTTCTCTAATCATATAGATTTTTTTATTATTATTATGAAATTTAGGATTTATTTTGAATAATTTCTCAAATTTCTTTTAGAAAAATAAGATAAAGTCTTGATTAAATCAATTAAATAATTATGAAATCTATAAAATTCTAGATAGATTTCAAGGCATTATGAAAGATATCCTTAGTTCTTAAATATGAGATAAATTTTATAATATCTACGATGCTTGGGTTCACTTTTTGGTGAACCCTATTTTCCGCTGAGCGATTTTAAAAATTCCTAAGTAATTAAAAATTAAAAAAATTCAAATTCAAATAAATTTATTTAAAATATTAATAATCTAAACTTGAAATTATCTTTAGTTAAAATAGACATTTGTTCAAAACTGAAAAATTTAGAACATAGAGTTTAACCTAATAGAGAGACCCTCACATAACTTAGGGGTAATTTGGATAAACTCATTTTATCCGCAGCAGGCCGCTCCCTTCGGATCACGTTGAAATTTCGCGGTAGCTTTCCAAAATTTTGCGGAAACAAACGGACCAACGGCGCGATTGGTACCACGCTGTGGACGAAATGCTGCCCCAAACGGGCCCGTGGTATACACTAGTTTACTTGTTAGGGACACAACTCTTAGTTCCTTAAGTTAGGGATGATTGGTTCTAATTGTTGTGATGTTTTGATGTGCTATTTTGAGACATTATGATGTGATGTTTGCATTAAGTTATTTTTTTGATATTATGTTAAGATAGTTTTGTGACGATGATAAAATTCTATATAGGACTAGATTAATGATGATTTTTTTTAAGTGATCATGCTTAAAAATTAGGCATTATTGTGATATAATTGTAATATGAATGCTAATATTTGATATTTAAAGTTGATAAATTTCCTTTTTGGTGTTGCTATAAAAAATATAAAGCCCCTTAAGCATGATCAATAAAATAGGTAACACGACAATTGAAAGTACTAAGCATTTTGTGGGATATTGAGAAACGTGTGAATGTTTGCTTTATAATATAACTACTAGACTAACATCTATTTTATAGAGAAAACTTGTAATTTTTCTTTTTTGTAAATGTATATTTTTAGTGTCTTAAGAAATATTGTTATTAGACTGTGAAATTCTAAAATGTAGATTATGAAAGGAAACGAAAATAAATACCAAAAGGATTATTGCGTGCTAAAAATCAATCAGGTAGAATAAAATTCTTTTTTTGTTGTAATCCTCCTAAGATATTTGAAGAATTAATAAAAGAAACTCTATAATTTTTACGTGGAAAAACCTCAAAAAGAGGGGAAAAAATCACGAGGCCTAGTCCAGTAAAAATCTTTCACTATGTATCTGTTTCAGAGTACAAAATTTTCCCGATAACGAATTACAATCAGATATATGAGAAGCGACAACCCCGAAGCGTAAATGATATGCGATAGATTGAGTAGTGAAGAAGTAGATGGTGAACAGGGGTCGGAATCGGCCACGCGGATGACCGCGTGAGATGGCCGGCAAATCAGCAGAATGGCCATGACGGTGGCCGATGATGACGAGTGATTGAATTAATGACAATGATGATTGATGGGTGACGACGGCAGCGGTGGTCGACAATGCAAACAACGACGAACGACGATGGCGACGCGAGCCGAGTGGGATGACCACGACGATGGTGAGCCGATGATGGTAATGACCGCAGAACGGTGGTCGACGGTGGGGCGAGCCGCTGGTTTCGACGGAGACGACCGGCGATTGCGATGTCAATGGCGATGATGGCAGCGTGGCCAACGAGGTGGTGGCAACCGCCGAGTGGTGGAACGATTATGCTTGGAGGATTTTCGCTTTAAAGCTCTCTCTCTTTACTCAACAGAATGAGGGGATATGAGATCGATGAGTGATGTTTCTATAAATACATGCAAAATCCGAACCACTCTATCGGACGGCTCAAAATGATTCATTTGATCATTTGATGTATTTTAAGTATTTGAATGTTCAAATGAAGTCAGAATTATGAGATCTTGGATTTGTTAGATTCGGCTCTTCAAGACGCTCGATTTGACTATAAACACTCCATATTTAAGAGTCGATTGATAATAAGCGTTTGATCTGGGTTAATCTTGATTCAGAATCAAATTACTTTCGACATCAAGATTCATGCTTCGACTAGTAGAATTTTTAGTGTCATATCAAGGATGAATCTTTATGACCTTTTAGTGTCCAAATGTGCTGAGAGAATCATAAGAAGAAAAGAAAAGAAAGGAAATAAGAATGAAACCCAAAAGTGTGAATCATTATATCCTTTTGGAGTCCAAAAAACTAGGAGAATAAGAAAAAGAATAAGAAGAAAAAGTGAGTATAGATTTTTAGTAGCATATCAAAGGAGAAAAGAATATATCACTAGATCCCAAATCAAAGCTTGAACTCAAAAGAATTTTTAGTAGAATTTATGTATAGATTTATGTTTCATGTGTTGTATTTGTAGTAATGGATGCATTTAATCATATGTAAGTATTGTATTAGAGTTGTGATTGAAAACATATGATTCTTGTGTTCAATTTCATGGGGGTGGGTTTAGCATCAATGCTGCACTTTGTAGGTTTAGCATTTAGGGACCGAGAAGCTGGCAACCTGGCAATGGGATATGGTGCCTCGTACTAGGCTATGGCGTCGAGGTGCCGGGTCATGGAGCCATGACATTGCGAAACAACTATTCTAATTCTTTTTTGGTAGTTTTCTCCCCAAATGACGCATCCATTAAAGTATTATGCTTATTTAAACACATATTCCGACCTAATGAATGACTTTTGATTTATGTGTCAAAATGTAGAGTGAAAACTCTTTGGTTGGAGCTTGATGGCCTGCCGTCCGGGAGATTTAGTGATCTCTCGCTATCATTATACTTGAGTGAGTAGAACTTCAAACTTCTTCCACTTCGGTAAGTGGAAGATCTTGATCTCTCTTCCACTGTAATGAGTAAAAGAACAGTAGAGCATCTCTTTCTTCACATTTGCTGCGACATCCTTTTCTCCATGATCTTGCTTCTTACCAAGAAGAAGTTTGAAGACATATAAGCTAAGTTTGTTTGTTAAGTGTCTCGGCTTGATTGTCTAAAGCAGAGCTCAACTGTCATTATCTTTTCCTTTTATTAGGATTGTATTTTGTGGACCCAATCATACTAACCTTTTCTTATTATTTTATATTTTATTTGGCCTTGTTTGATGTTTTTTTAATTGTGTATTTACTTTACTTGAACTCTAGAGTGGTTCGAATGCATTTGGAATGAAAAAGAAGTGTAAAAGATTACTTTATAGTTGTTTGGTTGAGTTTTTAAATTCATGACTTTGATTTTTTGTAATGACAAATAATGTGAAGGTTCGACGTGGTGGTGGGGCGGTCTGACCACCGGGCGGCAGCCAGGTGGCGGCGGCAAGCATGGCGGTGAGATAGGGCGAGCGGGCAACGAGGCGGGCGGCAGGCCCGCGGCGTGGCGGCAGGCGAGTAGACGCGCCAGAGCGGCAGGCGGCGTGGCCAACGGCCCCGCCAGATCATTTATATTGGCTGTGTTTTGAATGATTTGAGCAAATTCCAAATACACGAACCGCTTTTCGATGTATTTGATACGACCGGAATTTTCTTTACTTAACCAAACGCTGAAATATTCAAAGCGTGATTTGAATGAGGTATTCCAAATGCACGCCACCAAACTTTAAAATGGAATGAAATGCTTATTTTATTTATTACTGCTGTGACTTACGATAATTATTACGTGGCTAGATGAGTCACGTTAAGATTAGAAATAAAAATTTTCTATTGAAATCTAAATTAATTAAATGACATAAGAATAAAATAAAGTAAGAACCCTTAGGTGATGTCACCATGAATGCATTCATATTGCTTCTTCATTCTTACAATAGAACTCGATCTTCGCTGCATAAATAGAGGTCACTTAATCTTTGAGGGTGACAATCGCTTAAAGGAGAAAGAAGCGCATTAAGGTAGGGCCAAACTAGGATATGCCATTACATTTACACTAGAGTTGTGTCCTAATCAACAAATAATATTAAAATTAAACATTAATGCATTTAGTCTAAGAAAATTGTATACCCTACCAATTTAGTTTTAGTAGTTTTGACTAAAATCCTGTATTACATATGCATGTGATCGAACCTCATGATTTTAAAGTGATTAGATGGGTTAGGTAGTAATCCTTTCAAATAAGATTGTAAATCCTGAAGAGTTAGGCTTATTTTAACTTCAAGTAGAGTTGAAATATGTATGTCCTATTATATATTGTTAGACTAAGTCTGAGTAAGTACTTGATAGGAGTTCTTATTTTAGCTTAGGTTCTCAGGTCAATTTTTTTCTTAAGGTCATATCATAAATCCTCATCTCTTGGATATATTCATAATCTTATGCTAGTCAATTATAAGTCTTAACTTTGTAATAAAAATATGTAACATCAAACTAAATAAATTTGAATACCAAAAAAATAATGTCCAACTTTAAGATAATTTGAAGTACTATTGAATTTCTCAATATCATGTGCCCCTGCTTTTCTTTTTTGACTTCCTACAAATAATTATTCCTAAATTTGAACTTATCCCATTTGAAATTTCCAAATTAGCAATCCTTGAATATAAACTTTGAATGAATCATAAAATTATCTACCACAATTTTAATTGATAGTTTTCTTCATAGTTTATCTTTTTAAGAAATAATTAACTATAAGGATTTGGCTCCATAGGGAACTTACACACCATAATCTAAATAAAATTTAAATTCAAATAATTTAAAATATAGACAAAACAAATTTTGAAAATCCTCTCCAATTATTATATCTAAATCCATAGAAGAATGACAATTCTATCTTCAGGGATAGTAAATCATTTTCTACAATGCAATTAGATACAACAATAGAAAAAAAAATTTTATTTTAATCTTTGAATCCATTGTAGAATAATAATTTATTCTCTCAAGATAATATATCATTCTTGATATTGTGTTGATCACTAAAATAAAATTTAATTTCAACGTTTATGAGTTTTTCTCATACTAAAAAAATTTTCTCACAAAATTTTTGACGACTTTGCTAAGGAATATTTCTTGCTCCATCTTTAGTAGTGAATAATTTTATACATTGGTTCCATGTCTATGCTCGCATAAGCTTAGATAACCCTTCATTATTATATATTCTTGAGCAAGAGTTACCAACATTTGGTCTTTAGGCGAACTTAAAATACAAGGTTCTAAACTCCTTTGGAATTTTTTTAAAAAAAAACAATACTCTTTAAAAAAGATTAGTTATTCTTTAACGAAATCTAATAGTTCGTGAATTCTACCCTATCCAATTTGTGAATGAATACATCATGAAGTTTCAATATTAAGCATTTTCTTAAAAATTCAAATTGGACATAAAGCACAATAACTAAAGAAAGAACAAAAATCACCCATGTAAGGATTCAACTTCTCTAGGAATAAAATAATGGTCAAAATGAGAGGAATATTCCAAAACTTGCTTCACCTCTAAGTCAAATACTTCGTGAAAATTAAATAATCATTGAGAAATACATCTTCATATAAAAAAATGCTAAAATGTGCATCATAAATACATTTATGAAAAAGAGAAAAACCAATAAAAAAATACAATTCTTAATAAGACAAAATTATGCTTATTCTTTGATTACGCAATCACGTCCTTCTATCAAATGGTTATGTTGAATGATATAATGGAGGGTCATTTTTTAATTTGAACACACAGGTAGAATTTTTCTCCTAAGAATCTAGGTCAAGCAAGACGTTTTTAGTGATACCATTGGTGTTAACAATAGAACTCATTTCTCACTCTAATACAAAAGTTTGCTTAAATAGCATGCCGCTTCTAATCTTTTATGCTTCGGCTTAGAATTAAAAGGGTATGAGAGGAGGATTGATCACTAATGGCAATTGAAGTTTCCAATCATGAAGGACTATATTGACAATATATTTTACAATTTAGTTTAACTTAACATCTATCAAGCTACCTTTGGTAGTCCCTACCTACATGACAAGTATGCAATATTATATTACCATCCCACCAATGCCAAAAGATAAAGGGAAGAAATTCCTAAATTAGGTATGGACTACTAGCAACAAATGCCATGACAAGATGTCAAACAATTAAACTTATGAATACTACATTTTTTTTTTTTTGCTTTTGCTTGTCAATGAAGTTCATATATAACAAAAGAAAATTGAAATAAGATGAGGGTCAACAAATCAACTAACATATCTAGGAAGCAATAAATTAGGCACAAGGAAACTAATAACATCATTACAAATGAAAAAAAGTATCTCTTTTAATGTATGACATAATACATTAGGAACCATTAAGTAGTATGGATCAAAATAACCATATGCTCACATTTTTATTCTTATTTATAATAGATCCAATTACATAAAGCTATCACATCTAGATGTCATTTTATCGTATAATATTAATGTTTAAAATTGTTAATATCATAATCTTTAATATGTCTTAGCATATGAAGAACCCAATTTTACCACTTATTTTGGAACAAAAAATTTATCACCAAGTGAGTACATCTCCAAACTATATAATTCAAACATACTATTATCCACATTATACCTAGACCCAATAAAAAAGAACTAAAAGTTTGACACTGTACTATAAGGAAAACTAGGGATATGTAAAATAACATGAATATAGCTGTGAATATCAAAAATACTTTTACGATATTTTAGCAAACTATCAAAACCTATATTTAGACACTTACTTTTACAAATTACCAGAGCCATATAATATTTTATGGAGCCAACAATTTCTCCAAACTTATCCCAATGATATAACTTTAGGTAGCAAAATACAATTTGCTGAAGAAAGGCTTGCAAAAGCATGCCAACAAATTGACCTACAAAAATAAAATAAAAAATAAGCAACCTAACAAATGACTCCATTTAAAGCACTTTAAGTACCAAATTCCTTTACTTAGTTGTTTCAAAGGTATCTATTAAGCTTACTATTGGATTTAGAATAAGATGATCCAATATCATTTTAATAAACAAAATCCTAACTTCATAAAATTTTTAAATAAGGAATACAAAATTGCTTGCAAAATAGAAGACTTAACTTCGAGATAATGTGCTCTAAAATACAAATGTAAAATGATCAATCAATATAAAGGAACCAAAACTACATTCTAATTTACTTCTCACCTAAAAACTTCTGATACACTCTTTTAGGTCTACATACTTTCCAAGTGCACTAGTGAAACCTTCACCAACATGAAAAGGCTGATTCTAGAAATGTTGGATCTTACAAGCATGAACAAAATAAAGATTGTCATCTTTAATGAGCTCATCCATTCCAACAATTGCAATTATATCTTGAAGGTTTTTATGGTTTTGAAGAACCTTATGAATGCCATGATTGATATTATAATGCTCCTCCCTTAGGATATGGGGAGAAAGCATTCTAGATGTAGAATTGAGAGGATCAACAATAGGATAGCTACCATGTTTAGAGATCTAATTGTGAAAAAAAGCACAAGTTGTTGGGACATGTCTAATTAATATTGAAGAAAAAATTGCACAAGTTCGTATTGGTAAGAAATGCTTAAGAAGAAAAAGGAAACCTGTCCAGACAACACAATTGTCACATCAAAATGTGCAAAGGTGGTTGCAGGTGCTAGATCTATCAAGTTATCAGCATGCACAAAAATAGTCTTCGCAAAAGTAATAGATCTCATCTTTGTTATCATAATGTCCTTTTGTAATCCTCCGTGGTTAGTAGCTAAGGTGGGTTGGTGGTTGACAGCAAATGGAATATGACCAAGCAAAGTGGACACATCAGAATTTGCCTGAAGACAAATGCATGAGAATGACAATATCAAAATGCCAACTATAGACAATGATTTCTTGACCAAAATGCCAACTATAAACAAAACACATAAGAAACGAAGCACTAAATGCTCACTTGCTTATCTCCAAGCTTAATGACATCATTCTCAATCATTTCCTGGTACAAATCACTGCCTTCACAAGTTCATTCTTCAACACCAACAAAAACAAAAAAATCACCTAACCAATAAACCATTGTGATTTGATGAGTACTAACAATATCATGATAAAATAATAAGTAATTTTTCCAGCGAACCATGAGCTTTAGCAATATTTTTAATGAGTTACACAATACAAAGAGAACATACTTATGGCCCTAGGAACCTCAAACTAATTGAAATGCAAAGAGAACTTACTTATTTCTCCCATCTCATCAATATCAATAGGATCTCCAATAACATTCATGATGCGGCCAAGAGTAGGCCTACCCACAGGTACCTAGCAAATAGTAAGAAATAGGCCAATGTGAAATCATTTCTTATGAAATCAAGTCCATATAACATATTTAAAGGTAATAATCTTCGATTGATGCACACTAAGAGAATAATCATAAGCACTATCGAGCATATTGAGCATAATCTAAGAACTAACATATTATAAGTTAAATTGACAAATACATTATCCATGAGAACAATATTATATAAAATGTCCGTAAATAATATCCCAAAATAAGACCTCAACAACAACAAAAATTGCTCATGGAAAATAGCCAAAACGTACTCCTAGGGAGCCTAAAACTCGGGACATTTTTCAGAATCGTCTTCAATTTAAAAGCCAGAAATAGCAAATGAAACCCACATAATAGTAAAGAGAAAAAAATCAACTTCCGCGTACAATGCTGTAGAAACAATGATGTAAACCATTAGAGCTTCCCGTGGAAGGGAAGATCATTAAGCTGAGAATAACTAAATCCTGAAATAAACGCATAAAAAAATTTTCAAATATTTTTTTTTAAAAAAAAACTATAAGTGAAAACAAGAGGAGCATCAGGTTTGGGAAATAAGAAAAAACAAATAGGATCTTTCGTCGGACAAACAGATTATACAGTGATCAGTGATCCAGTGTTCAAAACTTTCTGTCGATGCAGAAACCCCTTTATCCCATCCATGGCGATCGTCCTATCCATGTTCTCACCCAAGTGCTGCGCCACCTCGAGCACAATGCGGATTGGGTTGTCAAGCAACTCAAGAGTAGTCAGGATCAGCGGCAGTCCATCATCAAACCGCATGTCGACAACGGTTCCGATCACTTGGCACACACGGCCGATAGAACTGGCGCCAATGAAATCGTCTGTAACCATGCCACTAAGGCCAGCAGAAGATTTAGCGAACGATGGTGGGGAAGACGCAGGTGCGGCGGCGGCGGTAGCATACTCGACGGTGTGGGATAGGAGGAAACCGACGGCTGAAGCGCGGGAGATGGGGTATGGAGTAGGGGATCTCGGATTGGAGAATGGGGATCTGGGAGATGAAAACCGGCGAGAGGAGGTGCGGGGTAAGGAAGGTAGGCTCCGGCTGGCTTAATTTTCAAATTAGGGCTTAGTTAAAATTTTAATTAGCTAATTAGATATTTAAAAAATTAAAAATTAAAAATAGGCCCAGCCCGGTACCTGGGTTGCCCATGAGCGTCGCCCGTTGACCGGAAGACTGGCTATAATTTTATTTAAAAAATAAATAAAATATATAATAACTATTTTTTAGTTATATCAGGCTCATCTGGTGTCGGATTTCAATGTATTTGATATCATTGGAAAGACAATGAAAAATTCTATAACTTTTATGTTGACAACTTTCAATGAATCTCGCCCGTTTAACCGCAGTTTTTGAGAATGTATGAATATTTAAGTTTAAAAAAGATATTGCGGCAGCCCCCGTATTTTAGCCGTATCGGGCTCATCCGGTGTCAGATTTTAGCGTGCTTGGTATCGTTGGAAAGGTAATAAAAAGTATTACAATTTTCATGTTGACAACTTTCGATAAATATCGCTTGGGTAGTCGCAATTTTTGCAAATGTATGAATATTTATATTGCAAAAAATAAAGATATTGCGGCAGTCTAGGTTTTTTGGCTATATCGGGCTCATCCGGTGTCGGATTTTAGCGTGTTTAGTATCGTTAGAAAGGTAACGAAATGTACTACAACTTTCATGTTGACAATATTTGATGATTCTCGCCCGGGTAACCGCAATTTTTGTGAATGTATGACTATTTGAGGTGCAAAAAATATATATATTGCGACAACTCCCATTTTTTAAGCATCGGCTCATCCGGTGTCGGATTTTAGCGTGTTTGGTATCATTGAAACGAAATAAAAATTTTTACAACTTTCATTGTGACAATTTTCGATGATTCTCGCTCGGGTAACCGCAGTTGTGCAGTAACATTCTATGAAATAATAAAATCAAAGGAATTTTTCACTCTTAAAAGTCAACCAAATGAAGCATTGCAGAATTTGTTATATTGCGCTGCACTAAAACACTCTTATTAAAGTGCAATTAACAAGCTCTTAAGAGAAAAGACATATCATCATAAAAAGACATACATTAACACACAACCTCATCTCAATATGTGATGTGAAGAAATTGAATTTAACCAAACGCATATAAACCTAATGTCGATCTCTGATGTAATCTAACCAAAACAAACAAATAATAAACAACACTAAGATTATACAATTCAGAGTTATATAACTGTGAAACCGAATGAGTAACCATAAGAAATGAAAAACAGTCACAAGTACATGTCATCCACTGTATAAAAAAGATAACACGTTTATCTTCGTCGATGTCTGCGTGGTGGAATCGCATCACTATCAGGAGTGTAATAAAGCATATATGACATAGTCAACATTATTTATGATGGATCAATCCTGAACAGCAAACTGTAACTGCTTCTTATCATGAAAAAACATACATTCGAGCAATTCATCTAGGATGCAATTCTTTTCTTCAAAGGTTGATTCATCTGACAGTCTAGCAAATGTAAGGTCATCATCCCATTCTCTAGCTGTTTGAGCACTACAAATATACAGATTGTTACATATCAAGTGCTCTTCAGTATGACTTGTTCTAATTGAGTATTCTACAAGTAGGTCTCTGACCCTAAGGGATGGTTCTGTGGCCCCTAAAACAGTCTACTCTACGTCGTTATCATCCTCCTCATCATCATCACTACTACTTCCACTATGCATAGTTTCATATCCAACATCTTCAGGAGATAGTGGATTCATGTGATCATTTTCTAGGTCACCTATAGCAGCAGAACTTATCCCAGCAAAGTCAGCATGTTTTGTTGGTGCAGACCCATAGTATTTCACTTGAGTACTTAGTTGAGAAGCCGGTGTGATGTACTCAATAATGGTTCGAGTTCTCTGACATTCCTCAATATTGTTAAACTCTCTATCTTCACACGACAACTCCTCAACTTCAATATAAATCACAATATGTTGCACGCATGATGCATTGATTACAGCTTCACAGACTTCTGCATCATTAATGTGAGTTACAATAAATCCAACACCAATAAAAAGTGACCTACGAGATTAACAAAGAATTTTTGTTGGATCTAGCTTCAACGATCTCATTATTCGCTTCTCTAACTCCTCGAATTTAATCCGCCATGGGATCTGGACCAAATGATTTTTCCCACTAATATACGTTGGAATGAAATCGTCGCTTACATTGAGTTCACCGCCATAATAGAGAACTATACAGATAGTATCTGAACTCATTTCTAATTAACAATAACACAACAACAGTAATCCTTCGTCCCACTTAGTCAATGTACATAATTCAATTTAGGAGAAATCGTAAATCCAAATTCCTAATGTGCATACACAAAATCCAACCAAAACAAATAGCTAGTCAAATCTTATTAGAAAAGCAAAATCCAACAATTCAAAACTTCTTTGGTCATAAGGTTAACGATTGAAATAAGAAATAACTAACCCACACCAATTTAATCCAAATATTCTTTATATTCATTGATAGACATAACTAACCCCCATAGTTGATAACAATCAATTCAGCAAAACCAACTAAATATGAAAAAAGAGGACAACCAAAAGCAATGATTATCCAACAAGTGAAATCTCTGTAAATACTATTATGAAAAGAGATCTCGGCAGACAAAAAACTAAACAAGTTTATCGTACATCAAAATAAACACCACATTTAAAATGAGATCTTGCACACATTTTCTACGAAAATTAGACTAATTAACTTATCATACCAACTAAACTCATATAAAGTAAGATCTAACACACATTTCTCATTTAAGGTTAGAAATACCTAAATCGGCGGAAAAAAAAAAATAAACACCACATTTAAAATAAAATCTCAAATACATTTTTTATGGAAATCAAACTAAATAACTTCGTAATACCAACTAAACTAATATAAATTAGGATATAACACACATTTCTCATTTAGGGTTATAAATATCTAAATCAAAAAAAAAAATACAACATTTAAAATAAGATCTCACTCACATTTTATATGAAAATCAAACTAAATAATTTCATAATACCAACTAAACTCATATAAATTAAGATCTAACACATATTTCTCATTTAGGGTTAAAAATACCTAAATCGGCAGAAAAAACAAGAAAATGAGTTGCGAGCTTCTCTTTCTCCGGCGGCGAGCTGTCCTTGGCCGGCGGCGGGTACAAGTGACGTAGTCGGTGCGGTGCACGACAACCTCGTGGACGGACGGAAAACCGAGAGCAAAAAATGAAATTCGGATCTCGGTTTCGATTTGGGGCTAAATTATACGAATGGTCTCTTGTGAGGCGATTGATCGGCAGCCAGGTTAGTTAGTCTTACGCGTTATTTTTAAATTTTTTTAAAATATCTAATTAATTAATTAAAATTTTAATTAAGTTTAATTTGAAAATTAAGCCGGCTCCGACACGAGTCATAGGAAGCGAAAGCAAGGCTAAGCGGCTGTTTTCAGAGCGAGAGGAACCTGCATTTAAGATCTGCGATTCCTAAACTGTCTGATGACGTCCGGAGGTGGCGGCTTCGTTAAGATCTAAAACATTATATATATATATATATATATATATATATATATATCACTCTATTTTTATTTATTAAATATTTTACATTTTTTATCAAATCACTAATGAATCAGTATTTAAATTTCTGACCATGGAAAGGAGACTCTGCTCACCTTCTCCATAGGCCAAGTTTTAAGAAACGCCACTACTAAAACAAAATTTTGTAAAAACGGAGATGGAAAAATAAAATTCGCGAAAGAAGCCTTATCGCCAATATAACAGCGATTTGGCGAGTTGGCGAGTGTAAATATTTTTTTTTTAAACTACAGTTAAATTAATTTAAAAATTTACATTATATATCTTGATTTTATTTTGCTAAAAAATAATTTTATATAACTTTAGAGAGTAGAGAAAATTTAAATATAAAATTATTTCTAGATTATATTGATTAATTTAATTTATTTCATATATTGAAATATTTATATTTTTAAAATTAATTGGTTTGCAGCATTGTATAAGTAATTTATTATTTACAGATATTTTTTATATGAAAAAAATTTTAACGGTAATTACGTATATTTAACTGAAAATAGTTATGATATCAATTTTATTTATAAATTATAATATTTTGAAGGCTAAAATTGTTTATTGGAACTGGGAGAAATAATACGTTCACCATCACAAAAATAAGAATAACATCTATATTAATTAGAGCAAAATACAACGTAACTACAAACAACATAATAATAAGAAAGTAATGATATGATATAACAATTCTAATTATAATAAAAAAAGATAATATAACATAAAAAAAGTCAATTCATGTGTGCTCTTGATGTACTCGATGCTTCGCCACTGCCTACTTTGGTGTTTGCTACTCCATCAAATGAATGGCGAAGAAACACATGAAAAGATATGTGAAAGGAAATGAATTTACTAATCGTATGGAGTAAATGATGATATTTGAAATGAGATGTAGTCAACATTTTGCACATTTACTTGCAAAAGAACAATCTCAATATAAATCAAAAAGGTTTTGGTGATACGTAATTCCAAGATGTGTGAATATACTGCATCATCATTGATATCAATTGTGACGAAACCTTTTGATATGACTCAAAATCCTCTAATTACCAAATTAGAACATACATCCATCATTCTGATAACTATAAAAGAAATTATTATAGAATATAACTCAATTGAATACAACAAAAGACTTAACTAATCCAGGTATAGATTTAGCAACAAATAAATAAGTTGGATGATATCAACTACAAATAATAAGCCCAAATTAAACATCAGAAAGACCAACGAGAGAAGATAACAAGAATAACAACCATTCTGACGTAACTGAGATGGCCGGAATAACGAGAGGAGGTCTTGCATTAAAGCCTACAATAATATCCAGAGGCGAATAGGCAAATATAACATTAAATCTCCAACGAGGATCATTACAAACAAACATAATTATATATGAATAATAGCAATGAGAAAATAAGCATTCGAGCCGACGAAAGTAAAGTCCATAGAAATAAGCGTCAAAAGAAGAGACAGGTCTTTCGATAGCGAAAAACAAAAGATGTGATAAGATAACATATTGCTCTACCTCAACGGAAACGAAAGCAAGTTTGATAACGTATGTAAAAGTAACAACGAAAGTAGTTAGGCTTGCATGATAGCTCGGATCCAAGCTAAAGAAGGTAAAATAGAAAGTATAAATAGAGATCAGTCAAACGAAGGGTAATCAAGAATTTCAGAAAGAAACTTATCTTCTTCGATCTCCCTCTTCTTCTCTTCCTCCCGCGCATCTTTCCTCTTGGTTTTCCTCACCGGAAACTGTTGTTCTTCATCGGAGGAGAAACCTAGGTTCTCCGATGGCTACAGCCGCACCCCCTTTTCCTCTCAGGAGCGACGACGGCTCGAATGGTCGAAGAAACGAAACAAAAACACTGACTAAGGAAAGCTTCCTCTAGAAGCTTCATCCCACGACCCATAAACGCCATACTCATCAGGGTTCAAATTCATTCAGAACCGCAGGCAAGGATCGGCTGAAAGCACGTGGAATCCACTCAAGAAACAATAGATCCGGTTCAATTCAAATAGCGGCTGTCAGTGCTAGATCCAGCGGCTAAGGAAGAAATGCGCTAATCCAACGGTTCAGAAAGCACCCGCTATTCTCCCTGAATATTCAGCTAACTCAGTCGGGTTCATTCCACTCAGAGTGAGTCAACTCACCGAACCAAACCCCATTCCCACCAAACCAGACCCAATTAGATCAGACCAACCAACAACAATTAGGAACATATCCAATTGCGATAATGCATTCCAAGATGTGTGAATATACTGCATCATCATTGATATCAATTGTGACGAAACCTTTCTTCATCAGAAATTAACATATTAGCTTTGCAATGTGACATCATACTTTAACACATTAATAATTGTGCTATTTAATTCTAACAAACTTTTTTGTAATGAGATAGCAATCGATTATTTTTTCTCGTGATATATACTTAGGCACTAATTCATCTGACAGAGTTAGATGGCCATTGAAATTAAGTATCAACTAAGTAAATGCTTAACTCATTTTTCGTAAACAGACTCTATAAAATATAAAGAGGAATTGTTTAAAATGTTAGGTAGGTCTAACTTACATTACATAAATGCAAATACCAAATTGCTATAAGAAGTATAACTAAACAATTTTAAAAGTGAAGGACTACTGATTTTATTGAGTGTCAACTGACAAGAGAAGAAGAAGAGGAGGAGAAGAAGAAGGATTAGAAGAAGAAAGGAGATTAGAAGAAAAAAAGAGTTATGAGATATTTTGGGGCGATTTTATAAGGCCCAAATCGGCATAACGGCTAGTCGCGGGGGGGATTTTATGAGGCCCAAATCGGCATAACGGCTAGTCGCAGAAGTTTAAAAAAAAAAACCTCAAATCGCCTTGTTAGTGTCCATTTCTATCTCGGTGGATACAGACAATTGTGCCTGTTTCTCTAATTATTTTGTTTCGGTACCGTTTTCACGAATTAAATTTCTTAACGTCACATTTTTTTAAATTTGTCCCTTCATAACGTCACATAATTTTAATGAATTAGATTAAAATTAGGTGCTGTATCTAAATTTAATATTTTGAATGTGAGAAATGTCAATACCAAAGGGGTAAGTATATAAATATCCCTTATTATTTTATCTAATTTCTAAAATTAGTTTTCAAAATAAACTTTTAAATAAATTCTTAAAGAAGCAAAAGCTCAAATAAATAAGCCTTACTATCGAAAGCAGTTAAGATATTATGAGAAAATTACTTGGCTGGCATCAATTCAAATGGGCAATGTGACAAAGTCTTAGGTGAGTTTTAAGTAGACACAACGCATAATGTCTACATTAAAAAAAATTAAAAAAAAAACTCAAATTTCATTTTTTTCATTATGAATATTATTTTAAAAATTCTTTTCTAAAAATATTAGATAAAGCCCTTATGCACATTTACTTAACATTTTTGCATTATATTTTCTATTTTTATACAAATTATTTTTTCAACCATATTTTGAAAACAATTTTCTTAAAATAAACTCTAAAAAAGATTAAAAATTCCCACTATCTTTTAAATTATATATCATTAGTCTATTTAAAGTAGAGATTGATTTTAATTATTTAAAGATGATAGCCTTTTAATTAATTTCAAAATATTAAAATTTCTCTATGTTCTCATGGTTATTCTTGTAGGAAAAATAAGTATTGTACCATTTATTGAAGATTGTATAAAATAAATAATAATATTCAATTAATAATTAAGTTAGTGGGAGTGACTTTCTAATATGTATAAAGAATAATAACACCACATAAATTTATTTTACACAATCTTCAATATAATTATGAAAAAAAGTACAAGAATCAACAATTACAAATACTAGTAATAATTAATTTTACAATGAATATTAATTTAAATTACAAAATAAGAAAAACAAATTGTTACTTATGTGATTTAGCTTATCTTATGTAATATTAATTCTTTTGTTACAACTGCAAGAAGATGAATAATCTCTTTTCCTTCTGCACAAAAGGTTTTCTATTCAAATGGATCTAATTATTATGTATTCTAAATTATAACAAGTGCAACAAAATTATTTAGGAATTACATAATAAATGATATATTAGGTATGATTGCACTATCCATCATGTAGTTGCATTCTATTTTTAACCTACTATTTTTTTTTTTATAATGGGTATCCATCGAACACCTCATCCATCTTGTGGGTGGAGATATCATCAGAATAATCTCACTAAGACATCATCACCCACAGCTGTGCCACTTACTTTTAAGGTAGTATTTAGATGATTCAAACTCTTCATGTACACGCCCACTCGAAGAGATTGAATATCTACTATTTATTAAGAGGTACATAAATTCCTAAATAATTATCATGTCTATCATGTTGCTAAGGAAATATTGACTAATGCTAGCCTTTATCATCCTTCTGACTATTCCAGCTGTACTCGAGCTTAAGGTAAGAAGTCAAGATCTAATAAGTTTGATCTACTCCTTAACCCGAATCTTTAATAAATAGTAGCATAAAATATATTTAAAATATATTAGAATTTAATATTTAAAATTTAAATTTATTAAAAATATTTAAATTAAATTTTTTTATTTTACTTAGAATTTTTTAAAATTTATTATTTTATTATAACAATTATTTAAATTTGAATTATTTTATTATATTCATACTAAATGAATCGGCTCATAAATTGATTATAACTCATAAAATAATATTTGAATTTAAATTTAATTTATTAATTAAACTCATATTCATATAAGAATGACTCAAACTCGATCAACTTGATTGCACCTTTGTTATTTTCACTGTTTTGATGGCCGATAAGTTGAAGGATCTTATGAATGTTCATAGTTTCAAATTTTGGATGGCTCATTTAATGCATATTAATATAAAATATTTTTAAATATTTTAAAATTTAATAATGTAAATATATAATTAAAAAGTATTTAATTATATTTCATTATCTTATATTAAGTAATTTATTATTATTTAATTTCTAATTTTAAATTTTTTTATCATTCTTATTATAGTAATTATTTAAATTATAATTATTTTATTTTTTCATATTAAATAAATTATTTTGACTTTATAAAATAAAATTCAAATTTAAACTTAAAATTAATAAATTAATCAAATTCAAGTTCAAATAAAATTAATTTATATTTATATTCAAAATAGTTATAGTTATTTTAAAAAATAATAATAAAATTAAAAAAAATAATTGTACGGAAAAATTATGATAGATACATTAATTATTTTATTTTAAAAAAATTAAATCTTAAATGTTTGACTGCTATCATTGACAGTTAAAATAAAATAATTATTTTATCATAAAATTTTTAAAATATAATCAAAATACAGGTTAGGACATAGTTATCAAAATGCTAAAAAGGAGTGCTGTTGCTCTGCTCTCCCTAGTTCCAACCCTAAATTTAATATTATCTGCTCTTCTTCGGAAAATGCGTAAAAAGGAAAAAGATGGGTAATTTTAATTTGAAGGATCTGAAAGTACGATTGATTTTAGCAACCTTAATACCCTTAACAATAATAGAGAATTTCATTTCTATCGTGTATTAGTAAATCAAAGTTTTTGAAAAGAAATGAAAAGTTAGGACCGATAATATTCCAATAGATGAAATGTTGGAGATCAGAATTTCGGCTTACAAATCTTTAATGTTATTTTAAAGACTAAAAAGACGCTTATGATGGAGAAAAGAAATTATGTTCATATTTAAGAATAAAGGTGATGCAAGAGTGCAAATTATGATAATTAAGTTAATCACATTAAAATTATGGGAGAGTAATGAGCATATTTACGATCTAAGCCTAATCAATTTGGTTTCATGCCGTAGATCTACTATGCTAACATTTGTTAAGAGGGTTGATAAGCAGAGAAAGTAAGAAGGATCTAAATATGATATTTATTGATTTAGAATTTTATGAAAAATTTAAGAGATTTTAGAGTTAGAAACGAAAAAAAGTTAATATTGGTTATATTCAAGTTATTAAGGATATGTAGAATTGATTGTGTCCAAACACAAGGAGGATTTGACAAAATATTTTCCTATTTCTCATTACATCAAGGATCAACATTAAGCCCTTATCTTTTACTTTAGTTATGGATGTGCTTAGAGGCATTTACAAGAAGATGTACCTTGGTGTATGCTTTTGGATGACATTCTTCTGTTGATAAGACTAGAGGGAGTCCAACATAAACTTGATTTATGGAGGTCAACTTTAAAAGGTTTTTATAAGTAGATCTAAAATTTAATATAGTGTAATTTTAGTTAAGTTTTAGTGATATTTCATGACTTTAGGTGATCAAGTCATTAATAATTTAATTTCTATTTAAATTATCATTGTCCAAAATGAAAAATGGAGATGTTATTATAGAAATTAAAATAATGATTGACTTTATAAAAGTTCCAATTTAAACTTAAAAATTTTATAAGATGGTGGTAATCAAATTCAAGAATGTCAAATAAAAGAGAAGCATAAGACTAAGTTTATATTAAATATGCTTAGTGGATGAGTTTATTATTTTAAAAATAATAATATGTTTGAAAAAAAAATTGTAGATAAGAAGGAGAAAATTAGATGGTTTGTACATAATTATTTTATAAATTTAAAAAAATTAGATTTCTTTAAAGAAAAGGTAGAAAAATAAAAGATTTTATCATATAAATAATGATCTTAAAATACTTGAATTATATGAATTTGACACATAATGCTAAAGGAGCGAAGGATTCATGTAAATTCATGATTAATATTATTGTTGTTGGATATAGATATTTAATTATGAATTTATATATTTCACACTTAAATTTTAATTTTTACTTAAATAGCATTTAAATTTTTATTATTACATCAAAAATATCATCTTGTATTTTTTGAAATGTTTTTTTGAGTATGGAAGTGTTAGTTTATAAATATTTAAATTGAGTGTGAAATATGTAAAAGAATTGCGTGGTATGTATGTAAATTTCCCTTTTAATTTTTCTTCTCTTATCTGGAAGTGGAAGTAGCGTTACCTCGAGGATCCCGATTCGCACGTTAATAATTTCTCTGTCAAAATTTTTTAGATCCTCGAAAACTCATTTTTTTCGTCCCTAAGCATCGAGAGTATGATCTCGTCTGGTCCGATATGCGATTTGGGGCAAAATATTGTGTGCTATGTTTGCAAATCTTCCAAAAATTTTTAGAGCTCGGAGAGATGAGATGTTCTATCTATTCTCTTCTCTATCTCTCGACCTTCATCTTCTTTTCCTTTTCCGCTATGGCCGTGAGACGTAATTTCTGGTACGATGAAGGTGTATTTTTCCAATTTACTGTTGTTTTTTTGAATCCCTGGTTGCGTAATAAGATCCGAAAATATTGAGGAGTGTAGCATACCACTTCTTTCCGAATGGCCATTGCATCGAGGATGGCCTGGTGAGGGGTTCATACTTCTCAGGCAACCCGTGCAGCCATAGTTCGAAGGATGGATCGGAAGGTAACAATAATATTAGCTGCTTGCCTTCCAAAAGAAAAGCTGTACTCCGCTTTTGTCAGAAGGAAATATACGGGTAATTTATCTTCTCTTGTGTGAACGTAGGGTTACATCCAAAATCCAGATTCCGCACGTAATAATTTATTTTATCAAACTTTTTTAGATCTTCGAAAACTCATTTTTTTCGTCCATAAGCATCGAGTATGATCTCGTTGGGTCCGATCTGAGATTTGGGGCAAAAAATTTGTGTGTGCTCTGTAATTGCATAAGAATTGGTGCTATGTATGTAAATCTTTCAAAAAAATTTAAAGCTCGGAGAGATGAGATGTTCTATTTATTCCCTTATCTTTCTCGACCTTCGATTTCTTTTCCTTTTTCCGCCATGACCGTGAGAAGGAATGTATGCCAATTGTCTTTTGTTCAGCTTTATTGTTCTATTTTTGAATCCCCAGTTCCGTAATAAGATCTGAAAATTTTTGGGGAACACTTTTTTTCCGAATGGCTAAGGCATCGAGGATGGCCTGGTGAGGGGTTAACACTTCTCAGGCAACCTGTGCAGCCATCTTATGGTTCAAAGGATGGATCGGAAGAGAACAAAGGGTTGTTTGGTAACTTATTTCAAGTAGGATTTAGCTTTCGTTCCAGTAAACAGATGTTTGGGATTTTAAATCTCATGATTCATAGGATTTAACACTTTTCAAGTTTTAATTCTCTCAAAATTTACTGAAAATCTGGATTTATATAATTTACTACATTCTACTTGAGTTTCTACTCTTTCTCATAGAGAAGCTTGCTCTCTCTCTCTCTCTCTCTCTCTCTCTCTCTCTCTCTCGCGCGTGGTGGTTGGCTTGCTCTCTCTAATAAGGGCTTGATGATTGTCTTCGTTTGACAACACTACTATGCTGTGCTTTTGAAACATGTGAAGTTTAAATACATAAGAATTGAATGGTATGTTGGCTAGCTTATACATTCACCTTTCATCTTCTTTGATATCCAATTTATTGTATAAATCATTAAAAGTTAAATTTTTTCCATTATATATTATTTTCTTAGAATTTCTACGGGCTATTTTATATCTTTTCTAATTTTCTGAGTTTTTACATTTAAATCAAGTTTTATAACAATGTTTTTTATTTTTTATCTTTATTTTTGTATATTCTGATTCCACCATCAATTATTTTTATTAAAAGAAGTTTTTTCATTTGATTCTTCAAGCACATTTTTTACAATTTAATTTCATTTGCTATTTTTCTCACATAACATTAACTTTTTTATGAACATACCAAATTCTAAGCTTTTGTAAGTTATTGTTAAAAATATTTTTATTAGTGTTTTTTAAGTACTCCAATCTAATTTTAGAACAATAATTTGATTTATTTTTCATCTTCTAATATTTCATCTTAAAATCTAAAATTAATAGTTGAATTTAAGCTTTCACCTGAATTAATTTTATAATCTTTATAATTTACAGGATTTGTTTTTTTGTTTCATAAAATAATTAATCTATATTTTACTAGATCTATTTTTATAAGTAATAATATGATCATCTATTTTCTTAAATAATGTATTAGTAAATATAAAATTATAGGTTAAAGTAAAATCTAATAGGATTTTATTTTTTTATTAATCACTTCAAATTCGTAACCATCATGAATATTTTTAAAATCTTATTCCACTCTATCAACATGTTCATTTAAATCTCCTCCAATAAATATCTTTGTATTAATCCCGTTAAGTCATTCCAAAAATTTTTTTAGCTTACATCCAAATCTACTTAAGAAGTATAAACACTTATAACATTGATAATCTTAGTATCAATAATAATTTTTAAAGTTATAATTTTATCTCTAATCCTATTAACATCTATAATGTTATTCTTCAAACTTTTATCTATAATCATCTACACTATTTCTAATTCGATTTTACCTGAATATTAAAATTTAAAATATAAACTATTAATTTTCTTAGCCTTCTCCCCAATCCATTTAATTTCTTGAATACTTAAAAATTAATCTTCTTATTTATCATAATATTTATTAATTCTATTAATTTATTTGTAAGAGTATTTATATTTCAAGTTAATCTAATTCTAGTTTCATGGATTAACTTTTTTGCCCGCATTTGTCCATAATGTGGAACCCTTGCTTATTTTAATATTGCATCTGGACGCCGATGCAGCTGCCCTTGCACACTTTTCACTCTGTTTGGGTCATACAGCGCGTCGCTTCTAGGGGATGCTCTAGCATTAACATTGTTTTAAAGGATTCATGGCGTCATTATTTCAACAAGTTTTACGTTGGCTGTCGATTGTCTATCGCAACCCTCCACTTTTTACATTCGGGACTTGGGACTCGGCAAAGGCAGTGTTAAAGCATATGCGATGTGATATAAAAGTTTCTCAAATCCAATTTGACTTTATATTGAGTAGGTCTATTTCAATGCTATGCATTTGTTGAGAGGTTTGATTAAGAAGTACATGAAGGGTTAAGAGGATTTATATATGATATTTGTTGATTTAGAGAAAGCATATGATAAAGTTTCAAGAGAATTGCTTTGAAAAGTTATAGAAAAGAATGGAGTTAATATTACATATGTTCTAATCATTAAAGATATGTATACTGGAGCTGCTACTTGCATTCAAACACTTGGAGGATTGATCAAGTATTTTCTTGCTCCAATTGGATTACATGAGGATTACCTTGTTGTATGCTTTTTATTGATTATATTCTTCTTGTTGATAAGATTAGTGAGGAAGTTCAAGAAAAATTTAAATTATGGAAGTCAACTCTAAGGTTGTAAAGCTTTTCATATTAGCAGGAATGATAAAATGAGCTGCCACATAATTTCATATTAGCAGCATCAAGTGAAAGTAGTAGCATATTAGCAGGAAGGATAAACTATGCTACCATATAATTTCATCATTTTGATGATTGATATGACCCTGAAAATTCTACTAGTCGAATCACGAATCTTGATATCAAAAGCAAGCTGATCCTAAGTTGAAACTAGTCGAGATCCTAAGTTATTAGCAGGAAGGATAAACTATATAGCTGTTGCCTCGATTAGATTCTCATTGATCTTCTCATATACAATTCGAATCCATCTAAAAATTTTGTACTCTGAAATAGATACATAGTTGAAGATTTTATTGAGCTAGGCCCCGTAGTTTTTTCTCTCTTTTCGAGGTTTTTTCACGTAAAAATTCTGGAGTTTTTTTATTAATTCTTTAAACATCTCTGCGTGTGCTGGATTCCGCGACAAAGCTATGGCATAAACTTTTATTCTATCACAATTGATTTTCTAGCACGCAACAAAGATAAAGGATCATGGCTTCATAGCCAAGGGCTGAGAACAAATAGCTTCTCTTTCTCCTACGTGTACTTATTTAGTGCTGCTATTTTTCATTCGTGTTGTGAGCTTGGTTTGAGTTGTGGCTTGTAATGCATGTCTGAAACATTTTAACAGGCAATTGGTTGCATTCCGAGTAGTGGCACATTCATGTTTCTTATGTGAATGGAATTGATTTGGATGAGGCTCTCCTAACAATAAGATTAATGGGTGATAAGTGCTTGCTGATACTATGTTTGTTAAAAATTTGTTAATTGCACCTCATTAAGAAGGTTGTATTACAAAGAGTTATTACAAATTCTTTCAAGGGTTCATATGGTCGCTTCCAAACGGAAAACATAATTTTGAGTGTTAAATTTGCTTGATTTCAGTCAGTATTTGGTTGGATGTAAATTAAAGTTTCTGATGGTATGCCGAGAGGAGGAATGTTTAATCTTTATTCCGTGGCAAAATCTTGTTCCAAATATGTCTGCTGATGAGAGACGTGGCCACGTCCCCTTAATTTATTTCATTAAAGGCGGATATTGCAAGGGGCATGTTAATTTTCTCTGCATTCTTCCGTTTTTATCAGATGTCTCCAGAGGGACCAGCACATGTTTACCAAGGATAATTACAAATGTTCCAATTTGCATTACATGTTTGCCACACATTGCAGGGAGTTGTTACATATTCATCCAAGACTGAATGCATCTTTATTAAAAAAAATGCTAGTTTTCACTGTTTGGTTGGATGTAATTATGTTGATCTAAATTGAAGAGGCTATGATGATATGCCATGAGGTTTGTTCTCTCTTTGTTGTGCATCATTGTTGACTTTAATTGTCACAAAAATTCTTGCAAGGGCTCGAAATGGAATATCATGGAAGATTTGGATGAAGCAAGCTCAACATTCAACTTGCCTGTGGTGCTAATTGTTGGTTTCTTTCATTTTCATGTTTTATGTTAATTTCTTTGAAATTTAAATATGAGATAACGGCTGTTTTTTCCAAACATGATAATTTTATTCATTTTTCAGCTTTCAAGTTATTCAAGAATTTCTCGGTGGCATTTTTTTGTGGAGCTACTTACTGCTGCCATTCTTCCATAAAAAGCACGAAGAGGATGTCTTTCTTAACACGGGCATAACTGAGCCTTTTTTTTTCTGGTGGAGTGCAGTTTTACATGATTATATATAGTTCTGTTTGAGTACTTCTAACTATTCCATAAAATCATGTTGGATGTATAATTCGATTCAGTTTTTGCTCTCTCTCTCTCTCTTTATCTATATATATATATATATATAGCTTGATACTATGGTAATGTCAAAGAACTAATGGATATATGCTATGCAATGATGTTGGATATGGCCTGATAGTTTATTGATGAGAGATCACATTCAAAATACATCAATTACTTTGTTTATTTTCTCTAACCTTGTAAATCGTAACTTATTATTGTTCATCTTGTTCCTAGTGTGTGCACATTGTATGTTGTACTTTTGATGGTATGGTGGAGATGGTTTTTCTCTTGGGTGTTTGGGAATGCATGTGGGTTTGTGTATATGCCTAAGCCATGTATATATTCATGTGTCCGTATGGTATGTTTTGGATATAAATGTTTATTTTAGCACAATTTATTTTTCTGAGCTTATTTCTCTTCGTTTTGAACTTACAGGCATAAATATTTTTCAAGCATTTTTATTTATTTAAAGATGAATTGATCACATTTTTTTTATTTAATATGTATAAATAATAGCAAGTGAGATTAAGCAAGTTGTAAAAAATGTGCTTAGATAATTAGAAGAAAAGATTTTCTTTTAATAAAAATAGTTGGTGGTGGAATCAAAATGTTCAACAAAAGATAAATAATAAGAAGTTTTGTTATAAAATTTGATTTAGATGTAAAAATTTGGAGAATTGAAAAGATACAAAGTAGTTCGTATAAATGTTAAGAAAATAATATGTGATATAAGGAATTTAATTTTTAGTGATTTATACAATAGATTGGATACCAAAGAAGGTAAAAGATATATGTATAAGCTAGCCAAGCAAAGTGATTGTAGAAGTAAAGATTTAGTTTAAATGAGGTGCATTAAGGATGAAAATCATGAAGTGCTTTGTTTAGAAGATGATATTGAACATAAGTGGATGAGATATTTTGATTAATATTTCAATAAAGGTTATGAGAATATGATTGACTTTAGCAACCTTATTATCTTAAACAAAAATAGATATCATAAAATTTTGGGGAGTGTAGCATAACACTTTTTAGGAATGGCCGAGGCATCGAGGATGGTCTAGGAGGTGCTTCACATTATTCAAGCAACCCGTGCAACCATATTATCGTTTGAAGGATGGATCGGAAGATAACAAAGGGTTGTTTTGGTAACCTATTTTAAGTAGGATTTAGCTTTCGTTCCAATAAACAGATGTTTGGGATGATCTAATGATTATTATGATTTTTCTTTTCTCTCTCTCTCTCTCTCTCTCTCTTGTGTGTGTGGCATTCGAGGCTTTGAGAATGGCTTAGGAGAGTTTCTTAGGTAACCCATTAACCATTGAAAAATTATTATGTGTGGATCGGATGTAGTTTTAACATCCGGACTTTTATAACATAGGGTTATGTGGCTCTCAGTCAATATACAGTTGTTGTGTATTGGTTGTAAAATATTGTGTATTGGTTATAAAATATTATGTATTGTTGTGTATATATATTGTGTATTACTATGCAATTAATATTGCATCAATACATATCACTTTAGGTAACCCATTAACTATTGAAAAATTATTACGTGTGGAGTTTTGATGTAGCTATAACATAGCGTCATGTGGCTCTCAATCAATACACACTCTGTATTTGTTGTAAAGTATTGTGTATTGCTGTGTATATATATGTGTATTACCATGTAGTTAATATTGCATAAATACATATTATTATATAGTCAATATATAATAACTGTGTATTAGTTGAGAGCCACATAGTGCTATGTTATTAGAGTTTTGATGTATAGTTACATCCAAACTCCACACGTAATAATCTCTCTTAACTATTAGGGAGATTTACATGAATATCATTCAAAACCTCCTTATTTTCTTATCTAACACCGTAAACCTTTTATTCACAATTATGCCACCCAAAGTCCTTTAATAGCTCTATTTTACAGCTCCATAACCCTGTTGCTAGCCGTCGTTTGCTAGGGGACACTAGAGAAAAACCGTGTGTAGTTCTAAGACTCTGTAATGCTGTAGCCATTGTCGTTCCCTAAGATTAACCCATCATCTTGGCTCATGCCATCTTCCTTGACCGCACAAAGTTGTTTTCTCTCTTGGTAGTTGGTCTTTCTCCTATCGTACATGGAACCATCCTTGTCTAAAGATTTTGTTCGTCATTAAAGTGACGTCTGTCAACCTCAGTGGTCGGGTAGTTCCCATCCCTCTCCAGGTGGCTTCCTTTCCATTTCACAGTTTGAATTTTCTAAGAATTTTTTTGCTTAATCAAGCAACTTGCATCTTGGTTCTATTAAATCATTATTCCTTTTGGTGCTCCTCTTGGTCTTTCTTATGCTGTTCATTACTATGTTGGAGTCTAGTGTAAAGACGAAACGAGCTCTCTTGTGTTTGTCAAAATTTTGTTGTGTTTGACTCGTTTATATTCGAGCTTTGAAATGTTTATGTTCTCGTTTAACTAGAAAGCAAGCAACGAACAATTAGAATGAAAGTTTTTTTTTGATGAGGGAGGATTAATTTGTCAATTTTTTTGTATAAGTTTTAACCCTGATACTGCGTTTGTGATATGTAAATGTGTTAGATGTATATATATAATAATAATAATAATAATAATAATAAAAATAAAAATAAATAATAATAATAAATAAAAATAAAAATATAATAATAATAATAATAATAATAATAGTAATAAATAAAAATAATAGTAATACAATAATAATAATAATAATAATAATAGTAATAAATAATAATAATATAATATAATATAATATAATATAATTTTTTATTTATTCATCGAGGACACGATCGAAATGATTGTGTTCATTTATATATCGAGTTTGAAATATTTGTTTGTGTTGCGTTTAGTTAATGGTAACACTATTCTTGACAACAGCTTTTTTCTGATCTGTGTCGTATGTTGTGTTGAGATTACATTGGCACACAATTCAGTGTCATTCCTTTTACATTTTATGTTGTATAGAATCAATTCAAAACAACTTTGGAAGGGGTTGTTATTACAGAATCAATTCAAAGTCTCAGTAATCCTCATAGTCCTGTATTCTAGGGCGAACACTATTGCTCCTTTCATGTAAAAATGTGGATGGCCATCCCCTTTTTGGTACTTGCCTGAATCAATGCAACCCCATATATCTGCCTAATGGATTCTTTACTGACAGTTATTTAAAGAGCCTTCACTATGACAATAGTAGATATTTTTGCTTTATTCCTTAATGTTCAGGGAGTAGTGTTTTCCGTCATGGCTGCTGATAATTTGTTTGAATGGAGTCATAGGCATCAAAATGCTTTTAAAGCACTGAAAGGTACTTACATAATGCTCATAATCTTGTAGTTTTAAGGGGATGATTGTTGCTCATTTCATGTTGAAATGTTGGTAGCCATCCCCTTTTTGGTACTTGCTATTTTGATCATCTTGAGATGCCATCTTTATGATGAGATGTATTTTTTTTCCAAGTCTAAATCAATCTTCAATACTGCTCCATATATCCAGCTGATGGTTTCTTTGGTGGAAGTTAATTGCAGATCCTTTTTGATATATGTTTAATTGGCATTCTTTAGCTTTATTCGTTAATGTTCACTCATATGTGTTGGCTAGCTCCCTGGATAGTTCCTCTTTGGCATATCTTTTTTTATTTTGGCTTTGATTTCATTGAATTTGATGTAAACATGCATTGTTGTATTGAATAAGCTGTTAACGAGATTTAGTGGCTGTGATAAGCCTTTTATTCCTTTTCTTACACTAGAATTGATTCACAACTTGTATATATGCAGGTTCACAGTCGAAAAACTAAAAATGACATCCTTGGAGCTTGCTTCTGTTTTTTTTTTTTCTTTTTTTTGCTATCAGTTATGATAGAAGTATGGTTGACAGATTCCAGTTCGTTCTCCTTTTGCCAAGGCTGTTTGGATTGACTTTGTGCAGGATCAAGGATGGTGTGAGGGAGTGGGCTGGTTTAACCTTAAGGCAACAGGGGTGGCTACTAGGGTGGCTGCAGCGTTATGGAGTAGTTGAAACTACTTGTAGCTCTCGCCTCACGCTTATCTTTGGTTTCCACTAGGGAGCAGTGGCTCGTGGTAGGGTTACAAAGTGGTAAAATAGAGTTATTAAAGGGTTTTAGGTGGCATGGCTGTAAATAAAAAGTTTGAGGTATTATTTAAGAAAACAAGAAGGTTTTGAGTGGTATGTATGTAAATCCCCCTGACTATTATTGGGTTTTAGCATCTGAGAGGTATAGATGAGAGTTTCTGAACTCTTTTTTTTGTTTCTTTGATAGGTTTGAAAACCATTTGAGCATTTTTCTCTCTCCCTCTGAGAAGGCTAACCTTATGCTTTATTTTGGCTTGAGATTATACTGGTGGTTAGAGTGCTATGAAACTTTTAGGGGGTGTTTGGTATTTATTTTAAGTAGGATTTAGTAAATCCAGTACATTTAGATTTAGTAATTCTAGAAAAGAATGGAGTTAATATTGGGTATATTCTAGTCATTAAAGATATGTATACTGGAGTTACTTGTTCAAACACAAGGAGGATTGATCAAATATTTTCTTGAATTGGATTACATCAAGGATTAGCTTTAAATCCATATCGTTTTGTTTTAGTTATGGATGTTCTTACTAACATTTACAAGAGGATGTACCTTGATGTATGCTTTTAATTGATGATATTCTGCTCGTTGATGAGATTAGAGAGGATGTTCACAAAAAAAATTGAATTATGGAGGTCAACTCTAAGGTTTTAAAGCCTTTCATATGGGGAGGACGGATAACTTAACGTGGGACATAATTTCATCATTGTGATTATAAGAGATCATTGCTTCACAGCCAAGGGCTGAGAACAAATAGCTTCCCTTTCTCCTACTGCTGCTTTTTTAGTGCCACTATTTTTCATTGTTGTGACCTTTGTTTGAGTTGGCTTGTAATACCTGTTTGAAACATTTTAATAGGCAATTGGCTGCTTTCCTAGTAGCGAATTATGCTCTCCAAATTAATGGGATGTAAGGGCCTGTTGATATGCTATGTCTCTTAAAAATTTGTTAATTGCACTTCATTAAGATGGTTGTATTGTAAAAAGTTATTACAAAAATTTTCAATGGTCCATTTGGTTGATTTTTGAGGTGATAAATTTACTTGATTTCATTATTTGGGTGGATGTAAATTTAAGACTTAAGAGAATGATGACATGCTGAGAGGAGAAATGTTTAATCTTTATTCATTGCCAAAATCTAGCTCACAATGGGCTTATTGATAAGAGACATACTTGTTAAACTTTCATTAATTGCTTCATTAAGGGGCCATATTGTAGGGCCATGTTAATTTTTTTTTTATTGTTCCAGTTTTATTGATGTATATAAAAGTGAACGATTCAGATATTTAGGCTCTATTGTTCAAAATGATGGTGAAATAGATGGAGATGTTATTAGTAGAATTCAAGTTGGATGGTTGAAGTGGAGGAATGCATCGGCTGTTGTGTGATAGAAAAGTTCCAAAACTTAAGCAAGGAAAATTTTATAAGATGGTGGTAAGACCTGCAATGACTTATGGTGCAGAATGTTGGCCAATAAAAGAGAAGCATAAGGCTAAGTTAGTGTTACAGAGATGAGGATGCTCAGGTGGATGAGTGGCTTTACTCTTAGAGATAAAATGCCAAATGAGTATTTTTGGGGAAAAGTTGGAGTAGCTCAGGTGACAGTAATATTAGAGGGAGTCGCCTTAGATGGTTTGAGAGGGGTAATTAACTATATTGTGCTCGTGCCTATGAAAAACATGGAACTAGATCTGAACTCTTCACCAAATGCGGGCGAAATCTTTGAGCATTGCATTTTTTATCTACAAATAAAATTCATCTGTCTTTTGAGAATTTAATTCTCTATTTTATTGAGAGGTCGTGGTTGAATTTATGGAGCCCATGGAATGTTTAATCTTTATTTCTTAGCAAAATCTAGTTAAAAATGTGCTTGCTGGTAAGGGATGAGAATGGAAGCTTTTGTGTGCTTCATTAAGGGCATATTGCAGGGGCCATATGTTAAGTTATTTATTGTTGTAATTTTATTGGATGTCTCTGAAGAGATTAGAGCATGTTTAGAATGGATAATTACAAATCTTCCAACTCGCATAATGTGTTGGCCACACATTGCAGGATGCTATTACAGATTCGCCTACGGTTAAATGTTTGTAAATTGAATACATGTTTAATAAAAGATTGCTAGTTTTTACTGTTTGGTTGGATGTAATTAGATTATTCTAAATTCAAGAGGCCATGATGATATGCCAAGTGGTTTGTTTCTTCTTTCTTCTGCAGCTTTGTTGAATTTTATTGTCACAAAAATTATTGCAAGGGCTGGAAATGGAATGTCATGGAAGATTGGATGAAGCAAGCTTAACATTGGTACTTCCCAGTGGTGTTAATTGTCATATGTTTTTTTTTTTTTTTCATTTTCATACTTGTCATGTTAATTTCATTGAAATTTAAAATAATTGAGAGGCTATTTTTTCAAATATAACAAGTTTAGCCATTTTTCAGTTTTCAAAATATTCAGTTTAACATTCTTATTTTTTACCGTGTTTTGTCTTATTGACTTTTTATTGTGAGGGGGCATATTGCAAGGCAAACATCATTTACATGAATGGTATTCCTAATGAATGTAAGTCCTACATTTATTCATGAAATAAATCACATTTAATAATTGCATACCAAAGGGATGTAAGTTCAACATGTATTCATAAAATGAACCCTACATTTAAACATTGGACTTCAATTGGATATAAGTCCAATGTGTCTTCATAAAATGAAACTCTATATTTAATGAAGGCCTCCCTACTTAATAAAGGCTTTCTAGATGCAAGTCCGATTTGCGTTTGCAAGATAAACACTACTCACATCTATGGCATTGCAAAGGATGTGAGTTTAGTTTATGTTCATAAAATGAACTTTATGTTTAAATTTGTTTTTACAATGAGTGTAAATCCAAATTGTCTATAAAATAGGTCTCACCTTAAATATCAGCATTCCAATGGATGTAAGCTTAATATATGTTTGGAAAGCAAACTTCATTTGCATTTATGGTCTCAAATAGAAGTAATCCCAGTTTATGTTTACAAGGCAAGCTTCATTTAACATTGGCCCTAGGATGGATGTAAATATTACCTCTCATAAAATATATTCTTCTTGTTGATAAGATTAGTGAGGAAGTTCAAGAAAAATTTGAATTATGGAAGTCAACTCTAAGGTCGTAAAGCCTTTCATATTAGCAGGAGTGATAAAATGAGCTGCCACATAATTTCATCATTTTGAGGATAAAGGATCATTGCTTCACAACCAAGAGCTGATAACAAATAGCTTCTCTTTCTCATACTTCTACTTATTTAGTGCTGCTATTTTTTATTTGTGTTGTGAGCTTGTTTTGAGTTGTGCCTTGTAATGCATGCCTGAAATATTTTAACAGGCAATTGGTTGCATTCCTGTAGTGGCACATTCATGTTTCTTATGTGAATGGAATTAATTTGGATGAGGCTCTCCTAACAGTAAGATTAATGGGAGATAAGGGCTTGGTGATGCTATGTCTGTTAAAAATTTGTTAATTGCACCTCATTAAGAGGGTTGTATTACAGGGAGTTATTTCAAATTCTTTGAAGGGTCCATATGGTCGCATCCAAACGGAAAACATAATTTTGAGTGTTAAATTTGCTTGATTTCAGTATTCGGTTGGATGTAAATTTAAGTTTCTGATGGTATGCTGAGATGAGGAAATTTTGATCTTTATTCCTTGGCAAAATCTTGTTCCAAATATGTCTGCTGATGAGAGACGTGGCCACGTCCCCTTAATTTATTTCATTAAAGGCGGATATTGCTATGGACATGTTAATTTTCTCTGCATTCTTCCATTTTTATCAGATGTCTCCAAGAGACCAGCGCATGTTTACTAAGGATAATTACAAGTGTTCCAATTTGGCTGAATGCATGTTTAATAAAAAAATGCTAGTTTTCACTGTTTGGTTGGATGTAATTAGGTGGATCTAAATTGAAGAGGCTATGATGATATGCCATGAGGTTTGTTCTCTCTTTGTTGTGCAGCTTTGTTGACTTTAATTGTCACTAAAATTCTTGCAAGGGCTGAAAATGGAATATCATGGAAGATTTGGATGAAGCAAGCTCAACATTCGCACTTACCTGTGGTGCTAATTGTTTGTGGTTTCTTTCATTTTCATGTTTTTATGTTAATTTCATTGAAATATGAAATATGAAATAGGCTGTTTTTCCCAAACATAATAATTTTATTCATTTTTCAGCTTTCAAGTTATTCAATAATTTCGATTTAACATTTTCATTTCCAGCGTGTTTTCTTTTATTGATTTCTTAAATGTTTAACAAATGAATCCTCGCATCATGAAGTTTTAGTTGTTTTGTGATCCCACACTTGCAAGAATTTCTAGGTGGTTATGGAGGTTACTTATTACTGCCATTCTTCTGAAGAAAGCACGAGGAAGATTTATCTCTTAACATTGGCATAACTGAGCCTCATTTATCTGGTGAGCCTCATTTATCTGGTTGAGTGCTGTTTTGCATGATTTATTCAGTTCTGTTTGAAAACGTCAAACTCTTCCACAAAGTCATGTTGAATGTATAATTTGATGTAGTTTTTGTGTGTATGTATATGTTTGTGAATAGTTGGATACTATGGTTAATTCTAAACCTCAAACTCTTCCAAATTCATAGCCACCATGAACACCAACATGCTCATTTAAATATCCTATAATAAATACCTTTTCTTGAAGAGGTATCTTTTGTATTAATCCCTCTAAGTCATTACAATTTTTTTTTAAGCCTACATCTAAATCTACTTGAGAAGTGTAAACACTTATAACATTGATAATCTTAGTATCAACAATAATCTTTAAAGTTATAATTCTATCTCTAATCCTATTAATATGTATAACATTATCCTTCAAACTTTTATTTATAATCACATCTACACTATTTCTGACTTACTACTTGAATACCAAAGGTTAAAATTTAAACTATCAATCTCCTTAAATCTCCCCAACCTATTTAGTTTCATGAATACATAAAATATTTATCTTCCTATGAATTGTAATATCTATTAATTCATTAGTTTACCTGTAAGAGTACTTATATATCAAGTTCCCATTCTAATTCTAGTTTCATGGACTAACTTCTTTGTCCGCATCCGTTCATAATGTGGAAACCCTTGCTTATTTAACACGCACTGCATGCACGCTTTTCACTCTATTTAGCCCATCTGTAGTGACGACATTAACACAATATTTTAAATGATTCATGTCATAATTATTTTGATAAGTTTTACATTGACTATCGATTGTCTATCGTAACCCTCCACTTTCACATTCGGGATTTGGCCCCCGGCAAAGGCAGTGTTAAAACATGTGCGATGTGATATAAAAATTTCTCAAATCCAAGTCGACTTTATACTGGGTAGGTCTATTTCGATTGTTATGCATTTGTTGAGAGGTTTGATTAAGAAGTACATGCAGAGTAAAGAGGATTTATATCAAGTATTTTCTTGTTCCAATTGGATTACATCAGGGATTGGCTTTAAGTCTATATTTTTTTGCTTTAGTTCTGGATGTTCTTATTTGACATTTACATGAGGATTACCTTGTATGCTTTTTATTGATTATATTCTTCTTGTTGATAAAATTAGCGAGGAAGTTCAAGAAAAAAATGAATTATGGAAGCCAATTCTAAGGTTCTAAATCCTTTCATATTAGCAGGAATGATAAAATGAGCTGCCACATAATTTCGTATAAGTAGATGGCATATTAGCAGGAAGAATAAACTATGCTGCCACATAATTTCATCATTTTGATGATAAGGGATCATTGCTTCACAGCCAAGCGCTGAGAACAAATAGCTTCTCCTTCTCGTACTTCTACTTATTTAGTGATTTTTCATTTTTGTTGTGAGCTTGGTTTGAGTTGTGGCTTGTAATGCATGCCTGAAACTTTTTTACAGGCAATTGGTTGCATTCCTAGTAGTCGCACATTCATGTTTCTTATGTGAATGGAATTATTTTGGAGGCGGCTCTCCTAACAATAAAGATTAATGGGACATGAGGGCCTGCTGATGCCATGTCTGTTAAAATTTGTTAATTACACTTCATTAAGAGGGTTGTATTGTAGGGAGTTATTACAAATTCTTTCAAGGGTCCATATAGTCGCTTCCAAATGGAAAACATAATTTTGAGTATTAAATTTGCTTGATTTCGGTATTTGCTTGGATCTAAATTTTAGAGTCTGATGGTATGCCGAGAGGAGGAATGTTTAATCTTTATTCCTTGGCAAAATCTTGTTCCAAAAATGCCTGCTGATGAGAAAGGGGGATATTGCACGGGACATGTTAATTTTTTATGTATTCTTCCAATTTTATTGGATGTCTCCAAAGAGACCAGCACATGGTGTTCCAATTTGCTTTACATATTGGCCACACATTGCAGGGAGTTGTTACATATTCATCCAAGGCCACATGTTCGTAAGTTAAATGCATGTTTAATAAAAAAAATGCTACTTTTCACTGTTTGGTTGGGATGTAATTAGGTGGATCTAAATGAAGAGGCTATGATGATATGCCATGACGCTTGTTCGATTTTCTGTGCAGCATTGCTGACTTTAATGATCAAAAAAATTCTTGCAAGGGCTGGAAATGGAATATCATGGAAGATTTGGATGAAGCAAGCTCAACATTTGCACTTGCCTGTGGTGTTCCAATTTGCTTTACATATTGGCCACACATTGCAGGGAGTTGTTACATATTCATCCAAGGCCACATGTTCGTAAGTTAAATGCATGTTTAATAAAAAAAATGCTACTTTTCACTGTTTGGTTGGGATGTAATTAGGTGGATCTAAATGAAGAGGCTATGATGATATGCCATGACGTTTGTTCGCATTTTCTGTGCAGCATTGCTGACTTTAATGATCAAAAAAAATTCTTGCAAGGGCTGGAAATGGAATATCATGGAAGATTTGGATGAAGCAAGCTCAACATTTGCACTTGCCTGTGGTGTTCCAATTTGCTTTACATATTGGCCACACATTGCAGGGAGTTGTTACATATTCATCCAAGGCCACATGTTCGTAAGTTAAATGCATGTTTAATAAAAAAAATGCTACTTTTCACTGTTTGGTTGGGATGTAATTAGGTGGATCTAAATGAAGAGGCTATGATGATATGCCATGAGGTTTGTTCGCTTTCTGTGCGGCATGACTTTAATGATAAAAAAATTCTTGCAAGGGCTGGAAATGGAATATCATGGAAGATTTGGATGAAGCAAGCTCAACATTTGCACTTACCTGTGGTGTTATTTGTTTGTAGTTTCTTTCATTTTCTTGTTTTTATGTTAATTTCGTTGAAATTTGAAATATGGGATAATGGCTGTTTTTCCCAAACATAATAATTATATTCATTTTTCAGTTTTCAAGTTATTCAGTAATTTCAATTTAACATTCTCATTTCCAGCATGTTTTGTTTTATTGACTAACAAATGAATCCTTGCATCATGAAGGTTTAGTTGTTTTGTGATCCTACTCTTGCAAGAATTTTCAGGTGGCATTTTGTTATGGAGGTTAGTATTTGCTGCCATTCTCTGAAGAAAGCACAAGGAAGATTTATCTCTTATCATTGGCATAACTGAGCCTCATTTATCTGGTGGAGTGCTATTTTACATGATTGTATTCAGTTCTGTTTGAAAACATCAAACTCTTCCGCGAAGTCATGTTGAATATCTAATTTGATGTAGTTTTTGTATGTATGTATATGTATGTGAATAGCTTGATATTATGGCTAAGTCTAACCTAAGAGACATAATATGCAGTGTTGTTGGATATGGTTTGATAGTTTATTGATGAGTGAACTCATTCAAATTACATCAATTACTATGTTTATTTTCTCACTCATCTTATCAGTCGTCTCTTAGTACTGTTCATCTTTTCCAAGTTATGTTTGCACATTGTATGTTGTACTTGTGATGGTGGAGAAGATTACTCTCTTGGGTGTTTTGGGAATGCATGTGGGTATGTTTTGGATACAAATGTTTATTTTAATACTTCTATTTTTTTGAGGCATATCTCTTTGGTGTGAATCTCAAAATGATTCTCCAACTATTTGCACAATTTAACCTCAGACTATCACATTTCTCCAATTTAGTCCTAGACTATGTAAAATTGATTCGATACTATCAATTTTGTACTTGTAATATTGGTGTTGAATAAGATTTTTGCTTAATACTGATGGAGTGTGCCAATAGCTTTGAATATCGAATTCACTAGTGAGATCATCATATTCTTAGTCGTTTGGCGTGCATTTGAAATGACCAGATTTCAAATGCACGCTAACATTTTGTTGCAAAAAGTAAAATTAGGTCATTTCAAATACACCGTGAAAGATATTTATGATTGGAATTCTCCCAACCGGCGAATTCCAAATACACAGAATAAAGTGACGCGCCGGCCACCACTGCCGCGCCTTGCCCGGCCGTCGTCGCCGCCGCCGCCCAGCCGCCAGCCGCCGTCGCCACCGTTTGCCGCCGCCGCCGCCACCGTCTCCAACCAAACAAAAAACGCAGTAATGAATTTATAAAGTTTCCTCAACCAAACAACTATAAAGTAATCCTTTTAATTTTTTAATCGATTCCAATGTGAAAAGAACCAAACAACTCCTTAGGCAAAGTCTACTTTATTGTAAAATAATCTTCTCTATTGAGTGGCTTGCTTCAAATTTGGTTTGAGTGATTAGGGCAAACTTGACTGATTGTGCCTAGGCTGCAGTGGGTTGTGTTCATGACAAAGTTAAGGGTGATGAATTTCATATGTCTAACATAAATTGCTGCATCTATATGCTAAGCAATTAGTAATAAAATAACTAGTCTTAATCGAAAGTTCTCACTTATCATTATGAGAGGTAATTAACCATTGGATGCTTGTGCTTGTGGGAAACGTAACCTGCATCTAAAGTTCTAGCAAAATGAGGTCAAAATCTGTGTAGTGTATTATTTGTAATGTTATTTACCTTCTAAAAGTTCAACTCAGGACAAACAAAACTTTCTCGGCGAAAGGCTGAGCGCAAATCTTTGGAGCCCGCACATCAAACCATGACTATTTACAAAATTACTATTCCTTGTACCTCTATTTGTGAAATCTCATTTAAATATCAAAATTCACAGCAAAACCCGGGCATCGATATTCTATTTCGTGAATTTCCATCAACATTGGCATCAAAGGAAAGCAAATTTCATAGTAGTATGATGGATGAACTAAGCTGAATAATTTCATCATTTTGATGATAAGAGATTGTTGCTTCACAGCCAAAAAGCTGAAAAGAGATAGCTTCCCTTTCTCTTACTTCTACCTATGTAGTGCTGCTATTTTTCATTTGTGTTGTGAGCTTGGTTCGAGTTTGCTTGTAACGCATGTATAGAACATTTTAACAGGTTGCATTCCTAGTAGCAGCACGTTGGTATTTCTTATGTGAATGGAATTATTTTGGATGAAACTCTCCTAGGAATAAAATTAATGGGATATACGGTCCTGCTGATATGCTATGTCTGTTAAAAAACTGTTAATTGCACTTTATTAAGAGGGTTGTATTACAGGGAGTAATTACAAATTTTTGCAATGGTCCATTTGGTTGATTTTGAGATATCACTTTACTTGATTTCACTATTTGGGTGGATGTAAAGTTAAGAGAATGATGGTATGCTGAGAGGAAGAATGTCTAATCTTTATTCCTTGGCAAATTCTAGTTCATAACGAGCTTACTGATAAGAGACGTGGCTGTTAAACTTTCATGAATTGCTTCATTAACGGGGCAGATTATAGGGGTTATTTTAATTTTATTTTTATTCTTTTAATTTTATTGGATGTCTCCAAAGACACTAGAATATGTTTGCTATGGATGATTACGGGTGTACCAATTTGATTACATGTTTTTGTAGCCCACACTGTACTGTACTGTGAAAAAATGAACTGAACCATATGGAATTTAATTGCATAAGAATTAAGTGCTAGGTATGTATTTTAGATTCTGTTTCTTGTTCTTTAGTGAGGAAGTGATGATGAATCATTCATTGACATCGAACTAAAGATGTTTATTGACATTGAACTAAAGATGGAATTCTTTTTTGTACTCAATTCATTGAGGATGGCCTGAGGGGAGTCTTTTCAGGCAACTTGAATAAACAAGGGATTGAAGGATGGATCTTTTGAGTGCGTTCATGTTTGTTTGATTAACTAATCAAACGAGCTTGGACATTTTTTAAAATACTCGATTGTTAACCGAACAAACTTGAACAGCTTGTCGTTCGGTTCATTTATGTTCATGAACATTTCATTTAAAGCTCATGAACAAGCTCGCTAAGGAGCTCGATTACGGCTCTATTAAGGCTTGTTTGTGAACAATATTGTTCAAATTATTATTTTTTTAGGCTTAATAAGTTTTAATTGATACAACTCATGTATATTTCTCAACAAGTTGTTCGTGAACAAGCTCGATTAAGGATTGATTAAAGCTTGTTTATTTTATTAAACGAGTTGCTCGTTAACAAGCTCGATAATCCAATTTGAACCGAGCTCGTGAACAAACTCGAATGCTCGATAATGATAAACAAGCTCAAGCTTGAACATTATTCTTAAAAGCTTGAATTGAGCTCAAACTCAATAATATTAAACATGCTCAAGCTTGAACACAAGCATGCTCGGCTCGGTTCATTTGCAGCCCTAAGTATATGTATTAGATTCAAGAGATGTTATGCTTGATGGTTTTCCAAGAGGTGGAATGTTTAATCTTTATTTCTTTGCAAAATCTAGTTCAAAATGGGCCTGCTGATAAGAAATTTGGCTGTTAAACTTTCATGAATTGTGCTTCATTAAGGGGGCATATTGTGGGGGACATGTTAATTTTCTTTTTATTGTTCCAATTTTATAGGATATCTATGTAAAGGCCTAGAGCATGCTTACTATGGCTGACTACGACTGTACCAATTTGCATTACATGGTGGTCACACATTGCATGGTGCTAATGCAGATTCGTTCAAGGCCACACATTATATGTTTGTAAATTGAATGTATGTTTAGTAATAAAAAAATTCTAGTTTTGACTGTTTGGTTGGATGTAATTAGATGGATCTAAATTGAAGAGTCTATGATGATATGCTAAGATGTTTGTTTCTTCTTTCTTGTTCAGCATTGTTGACTTTAATGGTCACAAAAATTCTTGGAAGGGCAGGAAATGGAATATCATGGAAGATTTGGATGAAGCAAGCTCAACATTGGTACCTGCCAGTGGTGTTAATTGTTAGTGGTCTCGTTCATTTTTTAAGTTTATCATCTTAATTTCATTAAAAGGCAATTTTCTGAAACATAATAATTTGTCATTTTTTAGTTTTCAAAATATTCAGTTTAACATTCTCTTTTCTATTTTATTTTGTTTTATTGACTTCTTTATCAAGAGGGGGCATATTGCAAGGCAAATATCATTTAAATAAATGGCATTTCAAAGAAATGTAAGTCCAACATATATTCATGAAATAAATTATATTTAAAAGTTGGCATTCCAAAGGGATGTAAGTCCAACATGTATTCACAAAAAGGAACCCTACATTTAAACATTGGCTTTCCCATGGATATAAGTTCAATGTGTCTTCATAAAATGAAACTCTATATTTAATAAAGACCTCTATATTTAATAAAGGCTATCTAAAAGATTTAAGTCCAATCTGTGTTTGCAAGACATTGTACTCACACTTATGGCATTCTAAAGGATGCAAGTCCAGTTTATGTTCATAAAATGAATATTATATTTAAATATGGTTTTATAATGAATGTAAATTCAAAATGTTTTCAATAAAGCGTATCTCATTTTAAACGTCACCATTCTAATGGATGTCAGCCCGATATATATTTGCAAAATAACCTTCATTTGCATTTGCCATTTTCCAAATGGATGTAAGCTTAGTTTATGTCTGCAAGATAAGTTTCATTTGACACTGGCCTTACAATGGATGCAAATATTACCTATCTCATAACATTCTTAAATCATTTGTTTAAAGGATGAAGTCATATAAGATTAAATAATCAGAAAAATTTACAAACTAAGTTTAGCTTAAATAATTCAATGGACACTAGCACAGTAACACTTGCACAACAGTTAATTTACTCAGGATTCATGGGATGAGGCAACCTATGTCTGCTAATCAGGTTTTGTAGACATTACGCCAAATAGTCCTCTAATATTGATAGACTGAAATAACAAAAGCCTTGGGATGATTGAACCATGGGATCTTGATCGATTACATTCTTTTGCCCTAAATAGTTATTCACACAATATCACTAATCACAAATTCACATCAGAGGTCAATGTTTACATCCAACTTTAATCAAGTGGTGATTGACTATGGTAAGAGGGGTACCTTTCGTTTATAGTAAGAGTGTTAATTAACTACGGATGTTTGCGCCCATCGAAAGTAAGACCTAGATCTAACTAAACCCCAACATAATGTTTGGAGAAATCTAGTTGAACAAAAATCATTCTATCTCAAGAAGAATTATTCTCTAACATTCTAGATTACGAAGATTTTTAGTTTTTTAGCAATGATTGCAAGTGTTCCAATTTGCAGTGCTTGTACAATTGCAGGGTGTTATTACAGATTCTTCCGATGCCACATGTTTGTAAATAGAATATTTGATAAAAAATAATACTAGTTTTTTTCCTTTTGGTTGGATGTAATTAGATGGATCTAAATAGAAGTGGCTATGATGATATGCCAAGAGGTTTGTTATCTCTTACTTTAATGGTCACAAAAATTCTTGAAAGGGTTGGTAATGGAATGTCATGGAGGATTGGATGAAGCAAGCTCAACATTGGTACTTGCCAGTGGCGTTAATTGTCTCAGCTTCTTCTTTCATTTTCATGTTTGTTTTGTTAATTTCGTTGAAATTTGTTTTGTGAGGGATAAACAAAATAATTCCCTGCTGTTTTGTGAGCCTACTCTTGCAAGAAATTTTATCTGGTTTTTAGTTGTAGAGCTTACTGCTGCCATTCTTCTGAAAAAAGCAGGAAGAAGATTTCTTTCTTGACATTGGCATAACTGAGCCTCATTTATCTGGTGTGCAGTTTTGCATGATTATATATAGTTCTGTTTGAATACTTCCAACTCTTCCATTAAGTCATGTTGGATGCATAATTTGACGTTGTTTTAGTTCTCTCTCTCTCTCTCTCTCTCTCTCTCTGTCTGTCGTGCCCTAAATGTAAATTTCACCTATATGAGTTCACTTAAATAAATTTACTTTGATTTAGATTATGTTATATATTAGCTTATGCATCATTTATAATTTGATCATTCATTGAGTCAATATATATATATTATGTCGTATTAATAAATCTGAAGTTGGTGAAGCTTTAAAGAAAATAAAAAGTAGAAAAGCAGTAGGACCGGATAATGTTTCAATAGATGTGTAGAAATGTTTAGGAGATCAAGGAATTTCTTGGCTTACAAATTTTTTTAATGTTATTTTAAAGACAAAATATGTCAGATGAGTGGAGAAAGAGTTTGTTGGTTCTTATATTTAAAAATAAAGGTGATGCACAAGAGTGTGCAAATTATAAAGGAAATTAAGTTAATGTGCCATACATTAAAATTATGAGATAGAGTAATGAGACATAAGCATGCGATACAAAAGTTTCACAACCAGTTTATTTCATGCCGTAGATCTATTATAGATGTTATAAATTTGTTAAGAGGTTTGATGAGAGAACATAGAGAAAGTAAGAAGGATCTACATATGATATTTATTGATTTAGAGAAGTTTTATGATAAAGTCTCAAGATGTTCGGAGTATTCTGTAACGAGAGTTAATAATATATGCTTCACATTAAGGATATGTATACTCAAGCATTTGTGTTGTGTCCAAACACAAGGAGGATTGACAAAATAGTTTCATTTTAGTTGGATTACATCAAGATCAACATTAAGCCCTTATCTTTTACTCAGATTATGGATGTTCTTACGAGGCATTTACAAGATGTACCTTGGTGTGCTTTTTGTTGATGACATTCATCTTGTTGATAAGGCTAGAGAGAGAGTCCAACATAAACTTGAATTATGGAGGTCAACTTTAGAGTCTAAAGGTTTTAAGTAGATCTAAAATTGAATATATATGAAGTGTAGATTAAATGAAGGATTTGATACGCGTTAAGTAATAAGAGCGAGATATTTATCTCTATTGATCAAAATGATGGTGAAATAGATGGAGATGTTATTAGTAAAATTCAAGTTGGATGGGTTGAAGGAACGATCTCTATTATAGATAAAAGTTTCACTTAAACTTAAAAAAATTTTATAAAGATGGTAAGACTGCACACTCTATGTGTAATGTTGGCCAATAAAAGAGAAACATAAGACTAAAGTTAAGTGTTATAGAGATGAGGATGCTCACGTGGATGAGTGGCTTTACTCTTAGAGATAGAATGCAAAATGAGTATGTTAGGAAAAAGTTGGGTAGCTCCAGGTGGTAGAGAAGGATTAGGGAGAGTCGCTTAGATGGTTTACACGCGTCGGTCGTCCGATGATGACGATTAGGAGAGTAGATGCATTAGATTTGCCTTATGTTAAGAAAGGTAGAGGTACTAAAAGACTTGGTTAAGATGTATAAAAATGATCTAATCCAGCGGTTGAAAGCACCGCTATTCAAAAGCGAAAGCCTGTCAGAGTGCTAGATCCGGGCTAAGGAAGAAATCGCTAATCCAGCGGTTGAAAGCACCGCTATTCTCGCGAATATTGACTAACTTCGGTCGGGTTCATTTCACTCAGTGAGTCAACTCACCGGCCATTCCAAAGGATCAATTAGAGCATGCAGAACCGATAATTAGGAACATATCCAATTAGTGATACGTACTTCCAAGATGTGTGAATATACTGCATCATCATTGATATCAATTGTGACGAAACCTTTCTTCATCAGAAATTAACATATTAGCTTTGCAATGTGACATCATACTTTAACACATTAATAATTGTGCTATTTAATTCTAACAAATTTTTTTGTAATGAGATAGCAATCAGATTATTTTTTTCTCGTATATACTTAGGCACTAATTCATCTGACAGAGTTAGATGGCCATTGAAATTAAGTATCAACTAAGTAAATGCTTAACTCATTTATCGTAAATGACTCTATAAAATATAAAGAAGAATTGTTTAAAATGTTAGGTAGGTCTGACTTACATTACATAAATGCAAATATCAAATTGCTAAAAAAATTTTTAAAAAGTATGCCTAATCAATTTTGAAAGTGAAGGACTACTGACTTTATTGAGTGTCAACTGATAAGAGAAAAGAAGAAGAAGAAGGAGAAGAAGAAGAAAGGAGATTAGAAGAAAAAGAGAGTTATGAGATATTTTGGGGGGGATTTTATAAGGCCCAAATTGGCATAACGCCTAGTCGAAGAAAAAAAAAAAAAAAAAACCTAAAATCGCCTTTTAGTGTCGATTTCTATCTCGGTGGATAAAAGACAATGTTTCTCTAATTATTTTGTTTCGGTACCGTTTTCACGAATTAAATTTCTTAACGTCACATTTTTTTAAATTTGTCCCTTCATAACGTCACATAATTTTTAATGAATTAGATTAAAAATTAGGTGCTGTGTATCTAAATTTAATATTTTGAATGTGAGAAATGTCAATACCAAAGGGGTAAGTATATAAATATCCCTTATTATTTTTATCTAATTTCTAAAAATTAGTTTTTCAAAATAAACTTTTAAATAAATTCTTAAAGAAGCAAAAGCTCAAATAAATAAGCCTTACTATCGAAAGCAGTTAAGATATTATGAGAAAATTACTTGGCTGGCATCAATTCAAATGGGCAATGTGACAAAGTCTTAGGTGAGTTTTAAGTAGACACAACGCATAATGTCTACCTTAAAAAAAATTTAAAAAAAAACTCAATTTTCATTTTTTCATTATGAATATTGTTTTAAAAATTATTTTCTAAAAATATTAGATAAAGCCCTTATGCACATTTATTTAAGATTTTCGCGTTATATTTTCTATTTTTTTCCAAATTATTTTTTCAACCATATTTTGAAAACAATTTTCCTACAATAAACTCTAAAAGATTAAAATTCCACTATCTTTTAAATTATATATCATTAGTCTATTTAAAGTAGAGATTGATTTTAATTATTTAAAGATGATAGCCTTTTAATTAATTTCAAAATATTAAAATTTCTCTATGTTCTCATGGTTATTCTTGTAGGAAAAATAAGTACATGTACCATTTATTGAAGATTGTATAAAATAAATAATAATATTCAATTAATAATTAAGTTAGTGGGAGTGACTTTCTAATATGTATAAAGAATAATAACACAACATAAGTTTAGTTTACACAATCTTCAATATAATTATGAAAAAAGTACAAGAATCAACAATTACAAATACTAGTGATAATTAATTTTACAATGAATATTAATTTAAATTACAAAATAAGAAAAACAAATTGTTACTTATGTGATTTAGCTTATCTTATGTAATATTAATTCTTTTGTTACAACTGCAAGAAGATGAATAATCTCTTTTCCTTTTGCACAAAAGGTTTTCTATTCAAATGGATCTAATTATTATGTATTCTAAATTATAACAAGTGCAACAAAATTATTTAGGAATTACATAATAAATGATATATTAGGTATGATTGCACTATCCATCATGTAGTTGCATTCTATTTTAACCTACTATTTTTTTTTTTATAATCCATCAACACCTCATCCATCTGGAGATATCATCAGAATTAATCTCACTGCCGGACATTCATCACCCACACGTTAAGTCCACTTACTTTCCCCACTTAGATAGGCCTCTTGTAGAGATTCAAACTCGATCAAGGCTTCAGCCCACCATGCAAGAGAGGTGAATATCTACTATTTATTAAGAGGTACATAAATTCCTAAATAATTGTCATGTCTATCATGTTGCTAAGAAAATATTGACTAATGCTAGCCTTTATCATCCTTCTGACTATTCCAGCTGTACTCGAGCTTAAGGTAAGAAGTCAAGATCTAATAAGTTTGATCTACTCAACCCGAATCTTTAATAAATAGTAGCATAAAATATATTTAAAATATATTAGAATTTAATATTTAAAATTTAAATTTATTAAAAATATTTAAATTAAATTTTTTTATTTTACTTAGAATTTTTTAAAATTTATTATTTTATTATAACAATTATTTAAATTTGAATTATTTTATTATATTCATACTAAATGAATCGGCTCATAAATTGATTATAACTCATAAAATAATATTTGAATTTAAATTTAATTTATTAATTAAACTCATATTCATATAAGAATGACTCAAACTCGATCAACTTGATTGCACCTTTGTTATTTTCACTGTTTTTGATGGCCGATAAGTTGAAGGATCTTATGAATGTTCATAGTTTCAAATTTTGGATGGCTCATTTAATGCATATTAATATAAAATATTTTTTAAATATTTTAAAATTTAATAATGTAAATATATAATTATTAAAAGTATTTAATTATATTTCATTATCTTATATTAAGTAATTTATTATTATTTAATTTCTAATTTTAAATTTTTTATCATTCTTATTATAGTAATTATTTAAATTATAATTATTTTATTTTTCATATTAAATAAATTATTTTGACTTTATAAAATAAAATTCAAATTTAAACTTAAAATTAATAAATTAATCAAATTCAAGTTCAAATAAAATTAATTTATATTTATATTCAAAATAGTTATAGTTATTTTAAAAAATAATAATAAAATTATTGTAAAAAAAATAATTGTACGGAAAACTTATGATAGATATATAAATTATTTTATTTTAAAAAAATTAAATCTTAAATGTTTGACTGTTATCATTGACAGTTAAATTAAAAAAATAAAATTATTTTATTATAAAATTTTTAAAATATAATCAAAATATAGGTTAGAACATAGTTTTTTTTTTTTTTTTTTTTTTTGAATGGTATTCACCAACACCCCATATTGACGTATCATGTAATCAATTTACCATATTCATCATCCACACGCTATTACTGATTTCCCATCAAGTATGAGAATTCAACTCTAGGGAGTTTCGCTTTCATCAACCGAAATTTAAGAGACGATGGGTTGTTAGAACATAGTTATCAAAATGTTAAAAAGGAGTGCTGTTGCTCTGATCTCCCAAGTTCCAACCCTAAATTTAATATTATCTGCTCGTCTTCGGAAAATGCGTAAAAAGGAAAAAGATGGGTAATTTTAATTTTTCTTCTCTTATCTGGAAGTGGAAGTAGGGTTATCTCGAGGATCCCGATTCGGACGTTAATAATTTCTCTGTCAAAATTTTTTAGATCCTCGAAAACTCATTTTTTTCGTCCCTAAGCATCGAGAGTATGATCTCGTCTGGTCCGATATGCGATTTGGGGCAAAATATTGTGTGCTATGTTTGCAAATCTTCCAAAAATTTTTAGAGCTCGGAGAGATGAGATGTTCTATCTATTCTCTTCTCTATCTCTTGACCTTCATCTTCTTTTCCTTTTCCGCTATGGCCGTGAGACGTAATTTCTGGTGATGAAGGTGTATTTTTCCAATTTACTGTTGTTTTTTTGAATCACTGGTTGCGTAATAAGATCCGAAAATATTGAGGAGTGTAGCATACCACTTTTTTCCGAATGGCCATTGCATCGAGGATGGCCTGGTGAGGGGTTCATACTTCTCAGGCAACCCGTGCAGCCATAGTTCGAAGGATGGATCGGAAGGTAACAATAATATTAGCTGCTTGCCTTCCAAAAAAGAAAAGCTGTACTCCGCTTTTGTCAGAAGGAAATATACGGGTAATTTATCTTCTCTTGTGTGAACGTAGGGTTACATCCAAAATCCAGATTCCGCACGTAATAATTTATTTTATCAAACTTTTTAGATCTTCGAAAACTCAATTTTTCGTCCATAAGCATCGAGTATGATCTCGTTGGGTCCGATCTGAGATTTGGGGCAAAAAATTTGTGTGTGCTCTGTAAATTAATTAATGCGTTATTTAATGACACTGAAATTAAGATAGGAACAGATCGATTATATGTAGTATTAGTCATGCTATTAATTATTAAATATTAATTATGTTAATGTTAACTTATAATTTAAACATTAGATTCTATGAATAATTGACTACAAATTGAACTTGATAAAAAAAATAGAAGACCAAGTAATAAAACTTCTACTTTACTATATACTATATACTTTCAAAATGATTCCTTTGATCATTTGATGTATTTTAAGTATTTGAATGCTCAAATGAAGTAATTAGATCTCTTTGTTAGATCTCGCTAGTCAAGACGTCGATTTGACTATAAACACTCTATGTTTAAGAGCTTTTTAGTGATTTAACTGATATCCCAAAATTTTCAATGATATTTTAAGTGCTTGATCTCAACTAGTTTCAACTTAGGATCAGCTTGCTTTTGATATCAAGATTCGTGATTCGACTAGTAGAATTTTCAGGGTCATATCAATCATCAAAATTAACAAATAGCTTCTCTTTCTCCTACTAGTACTTATTTAGTGCTGCTATTTTTCATTCGTGTTGTGAGCTTGGTTTGAGTTGTGGCTTGTAATGCATGTCTGAACATTTTAACAGGCAATTGGTTGCATTCCTAGTAGTGGCACATTCATGTTTCTTATGTGAATGAAATTAATTTGGATGAGGCTCTCCTAACAATAAGATTAATGGGTGATAAGTGCTTGCTGATACTATGTCTATTAAAAATTTGTTAATTGCACCTCATTAAGAAGGTTGTATTACAGAGAGTTATTACAAATTCTTTCAAGGGTTCATATGGTCGCTTCCAAACGGAAAACGTAATTTTGAGTGTTAAATTTGCTTGATTTCAGCCAGTATTTGGTTGGATGTAAATTTAAGTTTCTGATGGTATGCTGAGAGGAGGAATGTTTAATCTTTATTCCTTGGCAAAATCTTGTTCCAAATATGTCTGCTGATGAGAGACGTGGCCACGTCCCCTTAATTTATTTCATTAAAGGATATTGGGGCATGTTAATTTTCTCTGCATTCTTCCGTTTTATCAGATGTCTCCAGAGGGACCAGCACATGTTTACCAAGGATAATTACAAATGTTCCAATTTGCATTACATGTTTGCCACACATTGCAGGGAGTTGTTACATATTCATCCAAGGCTGAATGCATCTTTAATAAAAAAAATGCTAGTTTTCACTGTTTGGTTGGATGTAATTATGTGGATCTAAATTGAAGAGGCTATGATGATATGCCATGAGGTTTGTTCTCTCTTTGTTGTGCAGCATTCTTGACTTTAATTGTCACAAAAATTCTTGCAAGGGCTCGAAATGGAAGATTTGGATGAAGCAAGCTCAATATTCGCACTTGCCTGTGGTGCTAATTGTTTGTGGTTTCTTTCATTTTCATGTTTTTATGTTAATTTCTTTGAAATTTAAATATGAGATAACGGCTGTTTTTTCCAAACATGATAATTTTATTCATTTTTCAGCTTTCAAGTTATTCAAGAATTTCTCGGTGGCATTTTTTTGTGGAGCTACTTACTGCTGCCATTCTTCCATGAAAAACACGAGGAGGATGTCTTTCTTAACACGGGCATAACTGAGACTTTTTTTTCTGGTGGAGTGCAGTTTTACATGATTATATATAGTTCTGTTTGAGTACTTCCCACTATTCCATAAAATCATGTTGGATGTATAATTTGATTCAGTTTTTGCCCTCTCTCTCTCTCTCTTTATCTATATATATATATATAGCTTGATACTATGGTAAAGTCAAAGAACTAATGGATATATACTATGCAATGATGTTGGATATGGCCTGATAGTTTATTGATGAGAGACCACATTCAAAATACATCAATTACTTTGTTTATTTTCTCTAACCTTGTAAATCGTAACTTATTATTGTTCATCTTGTTCCTAGTGTGATGTTGTACTTTTGATGGTATGGTGGAGATGATTTTTCTCTTGGGTGTTTGGGAATGCATGTGGGTTTGTGTATATGCCTAAGCCATGTATATATTCATGTGTCCGTATGGTATGTTTTGGATATAAATGTTTATTTTAGCACAATTTATTTTTCTGAGCTTATTTCTCTTCGTTTTGAACTTACTAGCATAAATATTTTTCAAGCATTTTTATTTATTTAAAGATGAATTGATCACATTTTTTTTATTTAATATGTATAAATACTAAGCAGACAAGAGTTGAAAAAATGGCTAGATAATTAGAAGAAAAGATTTTCTTTTAATAAAAAATAGTTGGGTGGAATCAAAATGTTCAACAAAAGATAAATAAGTTTTGTTATAAAATTTGATTTAGATGTAAAAAGAAAAAGATACAAAGAATAGATAGATGTTAAGAAAATAATATGTGATATAAGGAATTTAATTTTTAGTGATTTATATAATATTGGATAGAAGGTAAAAGATATATGTATAAGCTAGCAAGCAAAGTGATTGTAAGTAAAGATTTAGTTTAAATGTGCAGACAAGGATGAAAATCGTGCTTCCTTTAAGATGATATTGAACATTAGTGGATGAGATATTTTGATTAATATTTCAATAAAGGTTATGAGAATATGATTGACTTTAGCAACCTTATTATCTTAAACAAAAATAGATATCATAAAATTTTGGGGAGTGTAGCATAACACTTTTTACGAATGGCCGAGGCATCGAGGATGGTCTGGGAGGTGCTTCACATTATTCAAGCAACCCGCAATAACCATATTATCGCTTGGATGGAAGATAACAAAGGGTTGTTTTGGTAACCTATTTTAAGTAGGATTTAGCTTGCTCCAAAAGATGTTTGAGATGATCTAATGATTATTATGATTTTTCTTTTCTCTCTCTCTCTCTCTCCCTCTGTGTGTGTGTGGCAATCGAGGCTTTGAGAATGGCTTAGGAGAGTTTCTTAGGTAACCCATTAACCATTGAAAAATTATTATGTGTGGAGTTCGGATGTAGTTTTAACATCCGGACTTTTATAACATAGGGTTATGTGGCTCTCAGTCAATATACAGTTATTGTGTATTGGTTGTAAAATATTGTATATTGGTTATAAAGTATTATGTATATTGTGTATATATATTGTGTATTACTATGCAATTAATATTGCAGCAATACATATCACTTTAGGTAACCCATTAACTATTGAAAAATTATTACGTGTGGAGTTTTGATGTAGTTTTTACATTTGGACTCTTATAACATAGCATGTCCAATTACACACCGATTGGTTGTAAAGTATTGTATTGTGTATATATATGTATTACCATGTAGTTAATATTGCATAAATACATATTATTATATATAATATATAATAACCGTTATTAGAAATACATATGTATTGGTTGTAAAGTATTGTATATGCTGTATATATGTGTATTATTAGTTAATATTGATAAATACATATTATTATATAAATATATAATAATTGTATTTGAGAGCCACATATGATGTTATTAGAGTTTTGATGTATTACATCCAAACTCCACGCAATAATCTCTCTTAAATATTAGGGAGATTTACATGAATACCATTCAAAACCTCCTTATTTTCTTATCTAACACCGTAAACCTTTTATTCACAATTATGCCACCCAAAGTCCTTTAATAGCTCTATTTTACAGCCCCCCCCTAACCCTGTTGCTAGCTGTCGTTTGCTAGGGGACACTAGAGAAAAACCGTGAGTAGTTCTAAGACTCTGTAATGCTGTAGCCATTGTCGTTCCCTAAGATTAACCCATCATACTGGCTCATGCCATCTTCCTTGATCCCGCACAAAGTTGTTTCTCTCTTGGTAGTTGGTCTTTCTCCTATCGTACATGGAACCATCCTTGTCTAAAGATTTTGTTCGTCATCAAAGTGACGTCTGTCAACCTCAGTGGTTGGGCAGTTCCCATTCCTCTCCAGGTGGCTTCCTTTCCATTTCACCGGTTGAATTTTCTAAGAATTTTTTTGCTGAATCAAGCAACTTGCATCTTGGTTCTATTAAATCATTATTCCTTTAGGTGCTCCTCTTGCTCTTTCTTATGCTGTTCATTACTATGTTGACAGGTCCCAGCTATGTTGTGTTGAGATTACATTGGCACACAATTCAGTGTCATTCCTTCTACATTTTATGTTGTTATAGAATCAATTCAAAACAACTTTAGAAGGGGTTGTTATTACATAATCAATTCAAAGTCTCAGTAATGCTGATAGTCCTGTATTCTAGGGCGAACACTATTGCTCCTTTCATGTAAAAATGTGGATGGCCATACCCTTTTTGGTACTTGCCTGAATCAATGCAGCCCCATATATCTACCTAATGGATTCTTTACTGACAGTTATTTAAAGAGCCTTCTACTATGACAATAGTAGATATTTTTGCTTTATTCCTTAATGTTCAGGGAGTGTTTTCCATCATGGCTGCTGATAATTTGTTTGAATGGAGTCATAGGCATCAAAATGCTTTTAAAGCACTGAAAGGTACTTACATAATGCTCATAATCTTGTAGTTTTAAGGGATGATTGTTGCTCATTTCATGTTGAAATGTTGGTAGCCATCCCCTTTTGGTACTGCTATTTTGATCATCTTGAGATGCCATCTTTATGATGAGATGTATTTTTTTCCAAGTCTAAATCAATCTTCAATACTGCTCCATATATCCAGCTGATGGTTTCTTTGGTGGAATTTAATTGCAGATCCTTTTTGATATATGTTTAAGTGGCATTCTTTAGCTTTATTCGTTAATGTTCACTCATATGTGTTGGCTAGCTCCCTGGATAGTTCCTCTTTGGCGTATCTTTTTTTATTTTGGCTTTGATTTCATTGACTTTGATGTAAGCATGCATTGTTGTATTGAATAAGCTGTTAACGAGATTTAGTGGCTGTGATAAGCCTTTTATTCCTTTTCTTACACTAGAATTGATTCACAACTTGTATATATGCAGGTTCACAGTCGAAAAAGTAAAAATGATATCCTTGGAGCTTGCTTCTGTTTTTTTTTTCTTTTTTTTGCTATCAGTTATGATAGAAGTATGGTTGACAGATTCCAGTTCGTTCTCCTTTTGCCAAGGCTGTTTGGATTGACTTTGTGCAGGATCAAGGATGGTGTGAGGGAGTGGGCTGGTTTATCCTTAAGGCAACGAGGGTGGCTACTAGGGTGGCTGCAGCGTTATGGAGTAGTTGAAACTACTTGTAGTTCTCGCCTCACGCTTATCTTTGGTTTCCACTAGCGAGCGGTAGCTCGTGGTAGGGTTACAAAGTGGTAAAATAGAGTTATTAAAGGGTTTTAGGTGGCATGGCTGTAAATAAAAAGTTTGAGGTGTTATTTAAGAAAACAAGAAGGTTTTGAGTGGTATGTATGTAAATCCCCCTGACTATTATTGGGTTTTAGCATCTGAGAGGTATAGATGAGAGTTTTTGAACTCTTTTTTTTTGTTTCTTTGGTAGGTTTGAAAACCATTTGAGCATTTTTCTCTCTCCCTCTGAGAGGGCTAACCTTATGCTTTATTTTGGCTTGAGATTATACTGGTGGTTAGAGTGCTATGAAACTTTTAGGGGGTGTTTGGTATTTATTTTAAGTAGGATTTAGTAAATCCAGTACATTTAGATTTAGTAATTCTAGAAAATAATGGAGTTAATATTGGGTATATTCTAGTCATTAAAGATATGTATACTGAGTTACTTGTTCAAACACAAGGAGGATTGATCAAATATTTTCTTGAATTGGATTACATCAAGGATTAGCTTTAAATCCATATCATTTTGTTTTAGTTATGGATGTTCTTACTAACATTTACAAGAGGATGTACCTTGATGTATGCTTTTAATTGATGATATTCTGCTCGTTGATGAGATTAGAGAGGATGTTCACAAAAAAAATTGAATTATGGAGGTCAACTCTAAGGTTTTAAAGCCTTTCATATGGGGAGGACGGATAACTTAACCTGCGACATAATTTCATCATTGTGATGATAAGAGATCATTGCTTCACAGCCAAGAGCTGAGAACAAATAGCTTCCCTTTCTCTTACTGCTGCTTATTTAGTACCGCTATTTTTCATTGTTGTGAGCTTTGTTTGAGTTGGCTTGTAATGCCTGTTTGAAACATTTTAATAGGCAATTGGCTGCTTTCCTAGTAACGAATTATGCTGTCCAAATTAATGGGATGTAAGGGCCTGTTGATATGCTATGTCTCTTAAAAATTTGTTAATTGCACTTCATTAAGATGGTTGTATTGTAAAAAGTTATTACAAAAATTTTCAATGGTTCCATTTGGTTGATTTTCGGGGTGATAAATTTACTTGATTTCATTAATTGGGTGGATGTAAATTTAAGACTTAAGAGAATGATGACATGCTGAGAGGAGAAATGTTTAATCTTTATTCATTGCCAAAATCTAGCTCACAATGGGCTTATTGATAAGAGACGTGCTTGTTAAACTTTCATTAATTGCTTCATTAAGGAGGCATATTGTAGGGCCATGTTAAATTTTTTTTATTGTTCAGTTTTATTGAAAAATAAAGAACCATTTATATTGTTTTTTCAAAATGATGGTGAAATAGATGGAGATGTTATTAGTATAATTCAAGTTTGATGGTTTATAAGATTACAGGGATAGAAAAGTTTTTAAACTTTAAAATTTTATAAGATTTGGTAAGATGAATGACTTATGGTGCAATGTTCCAATAAAAGAGAAGCATAAGGGTAAGTTAAGTCTGAGATGAGGATGCTGTGGATGAGTGGCTTTACTCTGAGATAAAATGCCAAATGAGTATGTTTGGGAAAAAGTTGAGTAGCTCGATGTGATAAAATCAGAAATGCCTTAAATGGTTTCCACATAAAGCCTCGGTCTTTAAGAGAGTAGATGCATTAAATTTGCTTATGTGGAAAGATAGAGATAGACCTAGACTTTGTTAAGATGTATAAAAATGATCTTAGTATTTGAATTAAATGAGAATTTGACACATAAGGGACTAAATGGAGACGATTCATGTAGAACTTGGGATAAAGGCTTGTTGTTGTTGTTGTTGTTGTGTTCCAGTTTTATTGAATGTCCCTGAATATATTAGAGCATGTTTACTATGGATGATTACAAGTGTACCAATCTGCATTACATGTTATTTACACATTGTAGGTTGTTATTGTAGATTATCTTATTAGGGTTTTTCAAGTAACAAATTTGTTATTCACACATTTTATAAGATGGTAAGATTGGCAATGATTTAAGATGCAGAATGTTGGCAAATAAAAGAGAAACATAAGACTAAGTTAAGTGTTGAATAGATGAGGATGCTCAAGTGGATGAGTGGCTTTACTCGTAGATTAAGTGCGAAATGAGTATGTTTGGGAAAAAAAGTTGAGTTAGCAGATAAGATTAGAGAGTCTGATGGTTTAAAAGCATTTTTTTTGATGGCCATTAGAGTAGATTTTGATTCTTTATGTTAAATTTAAGACCTAAAAGACTTGGTTAAGATGTATAAAAAATGACTTTAGTTTATTTGAATTAAATGAGAATTTGACACATAATAGGACACAATGGAGAAGAAGGATTCATATAGACATAGTGGGATAAAGGTTTGCTATTGTTTTATGTGTGTGTGTGCGCATTGGATATTTTGTTGAGTTAAGACTTTTTATTTATTTATTTATTTTTGCAATTGAGAATTTTTTAGCACGCAATAATAGAATATAGGCATAAATCCCTATGTCAGCTAGTGTGAACTTAAAATTATCCTCTTAGACAAATATTATCTTAAATTCATAATTTTCTCTTGGATGAAGCAACCCTGGAAAGGATTTTATAAGTTGGTCAATATTTTACAGATGGGATCAACAAGATACATAATCATGAGATCTTGATTGAGCACATAATCATTTCCCTATCATATACTTTAAGTTAATACTGATGAATTTAATAAATTTTAAAGCAAATTTACTATTACTATTTGCTAAGCAATTAGTGATTTAATGACCAGCCTTAATTGAATGTTCTCTCATCATTATTGAGAGGGGTAATTAACTATATTGTGCTCGTGCCTATGAAAAGCATGGAACTAGATCTGAACTCTTCACCAAATGAGGGCGAAATCTTTGAGCATTGCATTTTTTATCTACAGATAAAATTCATCTATCTTTTGAGAATTTCATTCTCTATTTTATTGAGAGGTCGTGCTTGAATTTATGGAGCCCATGGAATGTTTAATCTTTATTTCTTAGCAAAATCTAGTTAAAAATGTGCTTGCTGGTAAGAGATGAGAATGGAAGCTTTTGTGAATTGCTTCATTAAGGGGGCATATTGCAGGGGCCATGTTAAGTTATTTATTGTTGTAATTTTATTGGATGTCTCTGAAGAGATTAGGGCATGTTTAGAATGGATAATTACAAATCTTCCAACTCGCATAATGTGTTGGCCACACATTGCAGGATGCTATTGCAGATTACTAGGGTTAACTGTTTGTAAATTGAATACATGTTTAATAAAAGATTGCTAGTTTTTACTGTTTGGTTGGATGTAATTAGATTATTCTAAATTCAAGAGGCCATGATGATATGCCAAGTGGTTTGTTTCTTCTTTCTTCTGCAGCTTTGTTGAATTTTATTGTCACAAAAATTATTGCAAGGGCTGGAAATGGAATGTCATGGAAGATTGGATGAAGCAAGCTTAACATTGGTACTTCCCAGTGGTGTTAATTGTCATATGTTTTTTTTTCATTTTCATGCTTGTCATGTTAATTTCATTGAAATTTAAAATAATTGAGAGGCTATTTTTTCAAATATAACAAGTTTAGTCATTTTTCAGTTTTCAAAATATTCAGTTTAACATTCTTATTTTTACCGTGTTTTGTCTTATTGACTTTTTTATTGTGAGGGGGCATATTGCAAGGCAAACATCATTTGCATGAATGGTATTCCTAATGAATGTAAGTCCTACATTTAGTCATGAAATAAATCACATTTAATAATTGCATACCAAAGGGATGTAAGTTCAACATGTATTCATAAAATGAACCCTACATTTAAACATTGGACTTTCATTGGATATAAGTCCAATGTGTCTTCATAAAATGAAACTCTATATTTAATGAAGGCCTCCCTATTTAATAAAGGCTTTCTACATGCAAGTCCGATTTGCGTTTGCAAGATAAACACTACTCACATCTATGGCATTGCAAAGGATGTGAGTTTAGTTTATGTTCATAAAATGAACTTTATGTTTAAATTTGTTTTTACAATGAATGTAAATCCAAATTGTCTATAAAATAGGCCTCACCTTAAATATCAGCATTCCAATGGATGTAAGCTTAATATATGTTTGGAAAGCAAACTTCATTTGCATTTATGGTCTCAAATAGAAGTAATCCCAGTTTATTTTTACAAGGCAAGCTTCATTTAACATTGGCCCTAGGATGGATGTAAATATTACCTCTCATAAAATATATTCTTCTTGTTGATAAGATTAGTGAGGAAGTTCAAGAAAATTTGAATTATGGAAGTCAACTCTAAGGTCGAAAGCCTTTCATATTAGCAGGAATGATGAAATGAGCTGCCACATAATTTCATCATTTTGAAGATAAAGGATCATTGCTTCACAACCAAGAGCTGAGAACAAATAGCTTCTCTTTCTCATACTTCTACTTATTTAGTACTGCTATTTTTTATTTGTGTTGTGAGCTTGGTTTGAGTTGTGCCTTGTAATGCATGCCTGAAATATTTTAACAGGCAATTGGTTGCATTCCTAGTTGTGGCACATTCATGTTTCTTATGTGAATGGAATTAATTTGGATGAGGCTCTTAACAGTAAGATTAATGGGAGATAAGGGCTTGGTGATGCTATGTCTGTTAAAATTTGTTAATTGCACCTCATTAAGAGGCTTGTATTACAGGGAGTTATTTCAAATTCTTTGAAGGGTCCATATGGTCGCATCCAAACGGAAAACATAATTTTGAGTGTTAAATTTGCTTGATTTCAGTATTCGGTTGGATGTAAATTTAAGTTTCTGATGGTATGCCGAGATGAGGAAATTTTGATCTTTATTCCTTGGCAAAATCTTGTTCCAAATATGTCTGCTGATGAGAGACGTACCACGCCCTTAATTTATTTCATTAAAGGCGATATTGCTATGGACATGTTAATTTTCTCTGCATTCTTCCATTTTTATCAGATGTCTCCAAGAGACCAGCGCATGTTTACTAAGGATATACAAGTGTTCCAATTTGCATTACATGTTTGCCACATTGCAGGGAGTTGTTACATATTCATCCAAGGCTGAATGCATGTTTAATAAAAAATGCTAGTTTTCACTGTTTGGTTGGATGTAATTAGGTGGATCTAAATTGAAGAGGCTATGATGATATGCCATGAGGTTTGTTCTCTCTTTGATGTGCAGCATTGTTGACTTTAATTGTCACTAAAATTCTTGCAAGGGCTGAAAATGGAATATCATGGAAGATTTGGATGAAGCAAGCTCAACATTCGCACTTACCTGTGGTGCTAATTGTTTGTGGTTTCTTTCATTTTCATGTTTTTATGTTAATTTCATTGTAATATGAAATATGAGATGAGCTGTTTTTCCCAAACATAATAATTTTATTCATTTTTCAGCTTTCAAGTTATTCAATAATTTCGATTTAACATTTTCATTTCCAGTGTGTTTTCTTTTATTGACTTCTTAAATGTTTAACAAATGATTCCTTGCATCATGAAGTTTTAGTTGTTTTGTGATCCTACTCGTGCAAGAATTTCTAGGTGGCATTTTGTTATGGAGGTTACTTATTACTGCCATTCTTCTGAAGAAAGCACAAGGAAGATTTATCTCTTAACATTGGCATAACTGAGCCTCATTTATCTGCTGAGCCTCATTTATCTGGTCGAGTATTGTTTTTCATGATTTATTCAGTTCTGTTTGAAAACGTCAAAAGTCATGTTGAATGTATAATTTGATGTAGTTTTTGTGTGTATATGTATGTTTGTGAATAGTTGGATACTATGGTTAATTCTAAACCTCAAACTCTTCCAAATTCATAGCCACCATGAACACCAACATGCTCATTTAAATCTCCTATAATAAATACCTTTTCTTGAAGAGGTATCTTTTGTATTAACCCCTCAAGTCATTACAAATTTTTTTTTTAAGCCTACATCTAAATCTACTTGAGAAGTGTAAACACTTATAACATTGATAATCTTAATATTAACAATAATCTTTAAAGTTATAATTCTATCTCTAATCCTATTAATATGTATAACATTATCCTTCAAACTTTTTTTTATAATCACATCTATACTATTTCTAATACGACTTCTACTTGAATACCAAAGGTTAAAATTTAAACTATCAATCTCCTTAAAATCTCCCCAACCTATTTAGTTTCATGAATACATAAAATATTTATCTTCCTATGAATTATAATATCTATTAATTCATTAGTTTACCTGTAAGAGTACTTATATTTCAAGTTCCCATTCTAATTCTAGTTCATGGACTAACTTCTTTGTCCGCATCCGTTCATAATGTGGAAACCCTTGCTTATTTAATGCTGCACTCGGGCATCGATGCAGCGGCCCTTGCACACTTTTCACTCTATTTAGGCCATACAGCGCATCGCTTCTAGGGGACGCCCATAACATTAACACAATGTTTTAAATGATCCATGTCATAATTATTTCGATAAGTTTTACATTGGCTATCGATTGTCTATCGTAACCCACCACTTTCACATTCGGGATTTGGCCCCCAGCTAAGGTAGTGTTAAAACATATGCGATGTGCTATAAAAATTTCTCAAATCCAAGTCGACTTTATACCGGGTAGGTCTATTTCGATAGCTATGCATTTGTTGAGAGGTTTGATTAAGAAGTACATGGACAGTAAAGAGGATTTATATATGATATTTGTTGATTTCGCGAAAGCATATGATAAAGTTTCAACAGAATTGCTTTGAAAAGTTCTAGAAAAGAAATGAGTTAATATTACATATATTCTAGTCATTAAAGATATGTATATTGGAGTTGCTACTTGTGTTCAAATAGATGGAGGATTGATCAAGTATTTTCTTGTTCCAATTGGATTACGTCAAGGATTGGCTTTAAGTCTATATTTTTTTTTTTAGTTCTGGATGTTCTTATTTGACATTTACATGAGGATTACCTTGTATGCTTTTTATTGATTATATTCTTCTTGTTGATAAGATTAGCGAGGAAGTTCAAGAAAAAAATGAATTATGGAAGTCAATTCTAAGGTTCTAAAGCCTTTCATATTAGCAGGAATGATAAAATGAGCTGCCACATAATTTCGTATTAGCAGCATCAAGTGAAAGTAGATGGCATATTAGCAGGAAGAATAAACTATGCTGCCACATAATTTCATCATTTTGATGATAAGGGATTGCTTCACAGCCAAGCGCTGAGAAAAAAAATAGCTTCTCCTTTACTTCTACTTATTTAGTGATTTTTCATTTTGTTGTGAGCTTGGTTTGAGTTGTGGTTGTAATGCATGCCTGAAACTTTTACAGGCAATTGGTTGCATTCGTAGTAGTCGCACATTCATGTTTCTTATGTGAATGGAATTATTTTGAGGCGCTTTCTAACAATAAAGATTAATGGGACATGAGGGCCTGCTGATGCCATGTCTGTTAAAATTTGTTAATTGTACTTCATTAAGAGGGTTGTATTGTAGGGAGTTATTACAAATTCTTTCAAGGGTCCATATGTCGCCAAAATGGAAAACATAATTTTGAGTATTAAATTTGCTTGATTTCGGTATTTGCTTGGATCTAAATTTAAGAGTCTGATGGTATGCCGAGAGGAGGAATGTTTAATCTTATTCCTTGGCAAAATCTTGTTCCAAATATGCCTGCTGATGAGAAAGGGGGATATTGCACGGGACATGTTAATTTTTTATGTATTCTTCCAATTTTATTGGATGTCTCAAAGAGACAGCTGGTGTTCCAATTTGCTTTACATATTGGCCACACATTGCAGGGAGTTGTTACATATTCATCCAAAGCCACATGTTCGTAAGTTAAATGCATGTTTAATAAAAAAAATGCTACTTTTCACTGTTTGGTTGGGATGTAATTAGGTGGATCTAAATGAAGAGGCTATGATGATATGCCATGAGGTTTGTTCTTTTCTGTGCAGCATTGCTGACTTTAATGATCAAAAAAAATTCTTGCAAGGGCTGGAAATGGAATATCATGGAAGATTTGGATGAAGCAAGCTCAACATTTGCACTTGCCTGTGGTGTTCCAATTTGCTTTACATATTGGCCACACATTGCAGGGAGTTGTTACATATTCATCAAGGCCACATGTTCGTAAGTTAAATGCATGTTTAATAAAAAAAATGCTACTTTTCACTGTTTGGTTGGGATGTAATTAGGTGGATCTAAATGAAGAGGCTATGATGATATGCCATGAGGTTTGTTCGTGTTTTCTGTGCAGCATTGCTGACTTTAATGATAAAAAAAATTCTTGCAAGGGCTGGAAATGGAATATCATGGAAGATTTGGATGAAGCAAGCTCAACATTTGCACTTTCCTGTGGTGTTATTTGTTTGTAGTTTCTTTCATTTTCTTGTTTTTATGTTAATTTCGTTGAAATTTGAAATATGGGATAATGGCTGTTTTTCCCAAACATAATAATTATATTCATTTTCAGTTTTCAAGTTATTCAGTAATTTCAATTTAACATTCTCATTTCCAGCATGTTTTGTTTTATTGACTAACAAATGAATCCTTGCATCATGAAGGTTTAGTTGTTTTGTGATCCTACTCTTGCAAGAATTTTCAGGTGGCATTTTGTTATGGAGGTTACTTATTGCTGCCATTCTCTGAAGAAAGCACAAGGAAGATTTATCTCTTATCATTGGCATAACTGAGCCTCATTTATCTGGAGTGCTATTTTACATGATTGTATTCAGTTCTGTTTGAAAACATCAAACTCTTCCGCAAAGTCATGTTGAATATCTAATTTGATGTAGTTTTTGTATGTATGTATATGTATGTGAATAGCTTGATATTATGGCTAAGTCTAACCTAAGAGACATAATATGCAGTGTGTTGGATATGGTTTGATAGTTTATTGATGAGTGATCTCATTCAAATTACGCCAATTACTATGTTTATTTTCTCACTCATCGTATCAGTGCCTTAGTACTGTTCATCTTTTCCAAGTTATGTTTGCACATTGTATGTTGTACTTGTGATGGTGGAGAAGATTACTCTCTTGGGTGTTTTGGGAATGCATGTGGGTTTGTTATATGCATATGTCATGCATATATACATGTAAGTTCGTACTTGGTTTTTATATACATATATCTATATGGTATGTTTTGGATACAAATGTTTATTTTAATACTTCTATTTTTTTGAGGCATTTCTCTTCGGTGCGAATCTCAAAATGATTCTCCAACTATTTGCACAATTTAACCTCAGAGTATCACATTAATTTAGTCCTAGACATGTAAAATTGATTCGATACTATCAATTTTGTACTTGTAATATTGGTGTTGAATAAGATTTTTGCTTAATATGAGAAAGAATAGCTTTGAATATCGAATTCACTAGTGAGATCATCATATTCTTAGGCAAAGTCTACTTTATTGTAAAATAATCTTCTCTATTGAGTGGCTTGCTTCAAATTTGGTTTGGGTGATTAGGGCAAACTTGACTGATTGTGCCTAGGCTGCAGTGGGTTGTGTTCATGACAAAGTTAAGGGTGATGAATTTCATATGTCTAACATAAATTGCTGCATCTATATGCTAAGCAATTAGTGACCAAATAACTAGTCTTAATCGAAAGTTCTCACTTATCATTATGAGAGGTAATTAATCATTGGGTGCTTGTGCTTGTGGTGAACGTAACCTACATCTAAAGTTCTAGCAAAATGAGGTCAAAATCTGTGTAGTGTATTATTTGTAATGTTATTTACCTTCTAAAAGTTCAATTCAGGACAAACAAAACTTTCGCAAAAAAGGCTGAGCAAAATCTTTTGGAGCCCGCACATCAAACCATGACTATTTACAAAATTACTATTCCTTGTACCTCTATTTGTTAAATCTCATTTAAATATCAAAATTCACAGCAAAACCCAGGCATCTATATTCTATTTCGTGAATTTCCATCAACATTGGCATCAAAGGAAAGCAAATTTCATAGTAGTATGATGGATAAACTAAGCTGCATAATTTCATCATTTTGATGATAAGAGATTGTTGCTTCACAGCCAAAAAGCTGAAAAGAGATAGCTTCCCTTTCTCTTACTTCTACCTATGTAGTGCTGCTATTTTTCATTTGTGTTGTGAGCTTGGTTCGAGTTTGCTTGTAACGCATGTATAGAACATTTTAACAGGTTGCATTCCTAGTAGCAGCACGTTGGTATTTCTTATGTGAATGGAATTATTTTGGATGAAACTCTCCTAGGAATAAAATTAATGGGATATACGGTCCTGCTGATATGCTATGTCTGTTAAAATTGTTAATTGCACTTTATTAAGAGGGTTGTATTACAGGGAGTAATTACAAATTTTTGCAATGGTCCATTTGGTTGATTTTGAGATATCACTTTACTTGATTTCACTATTTGGGTGGATGTAAAGTTAAGAGAATGATGGTATGCTGAGGAAGAATGTCTAATCTTTATTCCTTGGCAAATTCTAGTTCATAAAGGGCTTACTGATAAGAGACGTGGCTGTTAAACTTTCGTGAATTGCTTCATACGGGGCAGATTATAGGGGTTATTTTAATTTTCTTTTTATTCTTGTAGTTTTATTGGATGTCTCCAAAGACACTAGAATATGTTTACTATGGATGATTACGAGTGTACCAATTTGATTACATGTTTTTGTAGCCCACACTATACTGTACTGTGAAAAAAATGAACTGAACCATATGGAATTTAATTGCATAAGAATTATGTGCTATGTTTGTATTTTAGATTCTGTTTCTTGTTCTTTAGTGAGGAAGTGATGATGAATCATTCATTGACATCGAACTAAAGATGTTTATTGACATTGAACTAAAGATGGAATTCTTTTTTGTACTCAATTCATTGAGGATGGCCTGAGGGGAGTCTTCTCTGGCAACTTGAATAAACAAGGGATTGAAGGTTGGATCTTTTAACTAATCAAACAAGCTTGAACATTTTTTAAAATACTCGATTGTTAACCGAACAAGCTTGAACAGCTTGTCGTTCGGTTCATTTATGTTCATGAACATTTTCATTTAAAGCTCGAACAGCTAAGAGCTGATTACCTACTCAACTTTTTTGTGAATATTGTTCAAATTATTATTTTAGGCTTAATTAGTTTTAATTGATACAACTCATGTATATTTCTCTTGTGAACAAGCTCGATTAAGGATTGATTAAAGCTTGTTTATTTTATTAAACGAGCTGCTCGTTAACAAGCTCGATAATCCATTTGAACCGAGCTCGTGAACAAACTCGAATGCTCGATAATGATAAACAAGCTCAAGCTTGAACATTATTCTTAAAAGCTCGAATCGAGCTCGAACTCAATAATATTAAACATGCTCAAGCTTGAACACAAACATGCTCGGCTCGGCTCGGCTCGGCTCGGTTCATTTGTAGCCCTAAGTAGATGTATTAGATTCAAGAGATGTTATGCTTGATGGTTTTCCAAGAGGTGGAATGTTTAATCTTTATTTCTTTGCAAAATCTAGTTCAAAATGGGCCTGTTGATAAAAATTTGGCTGTTAAACTTTCATGAATTGCTTCATTAAGGGGGCATATTGTGGGGGACATGTTAATTATCTTTTTATTGTTCCAATTTTATAGGATATCTATGTAAAGACCTAGAGCATGCTTACTATGGATGACTACGACTGTACCAATTTGCATTACATGGTGGTCACACATTGCATGGTGCTAATGCAGATTCGTTCAAGGCCACACATTATATGTTTGTAAATTGAATGTATGTTTAGTAATAAAAAAATTCTAGTTTTGACTGTTTGGTTGGATGTAATTAGATGGATCTAAATTGAAGAGTCTATGATGATATGCTAAGATGTTTGTTTCTTCTTTCTTGTTCAGCATTGTTGATTTTAATGGTCACAAAAATTCTTGGAAGGGCAGGAAATGGAATATCATGGAAGATTTGGATGAAGCAAGCTCAACATTGGTACCTGCCAGTGGTGTTAATTGTTAGTGGTCTCGTTCATTTTTTATGTTTATCATCTTAATTTCATTAAAAGGCAATTTTCTGAAACATAATAATTTGTCATTTTTTAGTTTTCAAAATATTCAGTTTAACATTCTCTTTTCTATTTTATTTTGTTTTATTGACTTCTTTATCAAGAAAGGGGGCATATTGCAAGGCAAATATCATTTAAATAAATGGCATTTCAAAGAAATGTAAGTCTAACATATATTCATGAAATAAATTATATTTATAAGTTGGCATTCCAAAGGGATGTAAGTCCAACATGTATTCACAAAAAGGAACCCTACATTTAAACATTGGCTTTCCCATGGATATAAGTTCAATGTGTGTTCATAAATTGAAACTCTATTTTTAATAAAGTCCTCTATATTTAATAAAGGCTATCTAAAAGATGTAAGTCCAATCTGTGTTTGCAAGACAAGTTGTACTCACACTTATGGCATTCTAAAGGATGCAAGTCCAGTTTATGTTCATAAAATGAATAGTATATTTAAATATGGTTTTATAATGAATGTAAATTCAAAATGTTTTCAATAAAGCGTATCTCATTTTAAACGCCACCATTCTAATGGATGTCAGATATATATTTGCAAAATAACCTTCATTTGCATTTGCTTTTCCAAATGGATGTAAGCTTAGTTTATGTCGCAAGATAAGTTTCATTTGACACCGGCCTTACAATGGATGCAAATATTACCTATCTAAACATTCTTAAATCATTTGTTTAAAGGATGAAGTCATATAAGATTAAATAATCAGAAAAATTTACAAACTAAGTTTAGCTTAAATAATTCAATGGACAAGCGTAATACTTGCTAATTTAATTTCATGATTCAGGGATAACAACTATGTCGCTAATTGTAGACATTACGCTAATAACCCTCTAATATTGATAGACGAAATAAATAAAAGCCTCGGGATGATTGAACCATGGGATCTTGATCGGGATTACATTCTATTGCCCTAGATAGTCATTCACACAATATCACTAATCACAAATTCACATTAGAGGTCAATGTTTACATCCAACTTTAATCAAGTGGTGATTGACTATGGTAAGAGGGGTGGTACCTTTTGTTCATAGTAAGAGTGTTAATTAACTAGGGATGTTTGCGCCCATCAAAAGTAAGACCTAGATCTAACTAAGCCCCAACATAATGTTCGAAGAAATCTAGTTGAACAAAAATCATTCTATCTCAAGAAGAATTATTCTCTAACATTCTAGATTACGAAGATTTTTAGTCGTGTTCTTTTAGCGATCAATGATTGCAAGTGTTCCAATTTGCAGTGCTTGTTGGCCACAATTGCAGGGTGTTATTACAGATTCTTCCAATGCCACATGTTTGTAAATAGAATATTTGTTTAATAAAAAAAATACTAGTTTTTTTCTTTTTGGTTGGATGTAATTAGATGGATCTAAATAGAAGTGGCTATGATGATATGCCAAGAGGTTTGTTATCTCTTACTTTAATGGTCACAAAAATTCTTGCGAGGGTTGGTAATGGAGGATTGGATGAAGCAAGCTCAACATTGGTACTCGCCAGTGGCGTTAATTGTCTCAGCTTCTTCTTTCATCATTTTGTTTGTTAATTTTAAATTTGTATGTGAGGGATAAACAAAATAATTATTCATTCATCAGTTTTCAAAATATCCAATGTAGCATTCTTATTTCCATGTTTTGTTTGTTTATTTTTATTTTGTTCAACAAATGAACTTATATCATGAATTTTAGTCTTTAAATTTTTTTGAAATTGTTTTGTGAGCCTACTCTTGCTTTTTCATTTTTTTGTTGTAGAGCTTACTGCCATTCTTCTGAAAAGCAGGAAGAAGATTTCTTTCTTGACATTGGCATAACTGAGCCTCATTTATCTGGTGTGCAGTTCTGCATGATTATATATAGTTCTGTTTGAATACTTCCAACTCTTCCATTAAGTCATGTTGGATGCATAATTTGATGTTGTTTTAGTTCTCTCTCTCTCTCTCTCTCTCTCTCTGTCGTGCCCTAAATGTAAATTTCACTTAAATGAATTTACTTTGATTTAGATTATGTTATATATTAGCTTATGCATCATTTATAATTTGATCATTCATAGAGTCAATATTATAATTTATTTTTATTGAGTGTAAATCAAAACTTAAAAGAATTGTATAAATAAGAGGAAAAAATTGAAATAGAATTTAAATAAATTAATAAAAATATAATAAATTATTATTAAATATATGATAAATTTAATTGTGAATATGAAAGTATTATTTTTATAAAAATTGATAAAAAAGTAGTAGTGTCTATATGAGTGTTAATTGCAACATTTAATAAAATTTATTGTTTTATAGATGCAATTTTTATCTTAATGTTATTAAATCAAAATTTAAAGCTTGTTTAAAACAACCATCGCTAGCTATAGCCATTGGTATCATTAAATCAATTTTGTTTTACATTAAGGTGCATTTTGGTTTCATGTTTTTTTTAGTGTATTTCAAATTTCAAGATTTCAAAAATATATTTGAATTACACTCTTTTTTAGTTGAAATTTAATATTTGTAAAATTTATCAAATTTGAGTATTTTTTAAATAAATTATTTGAGTTAAAAGTGTCCACTCTCCCTTTTGATTTATTGTGTGGTGGTCACTAACTTTCATTGCTTGAAATCGAAGTCTCCAACACGACGAATGTATTGTTTTTTAGGGTAAGCTAGTGAGCAAGTTTTCTTCGATCTTCTCCTTCCTCCTCTTCAACACAATCATCTCCTTCTCTTTCAGACATTATTATGGGTGTTTTTCTTTCTCGAGATGTTTACTGTGGATCTGTTTTTTGTTTAGCGATAGCTTCATCTCTTTCAATTGGAAGGACTTACTTTGCTCAAAATGAGAAGAGTAAGGTTATCTTTGATAGAGGTTTGTTTCTAAGAGGATATATCAAAAGAATGGATCTCTTTGTATGGATGTAAAGATTATTATGGTTCTAAAAAGAAGAGATGGAAGTTCAAAGGATCATGGATTCTAATCTTGAAGGATTTCTTTCTTTCAAATTTTCCCAGATGATTACCACCAATGGGATAATGGACTGCACCTCAAGTCAGCCTTCATTTTTATGGAAATGAAACTTTAGAAAAGAACAAATCAAGGAAATTGGATCAACATGAACTTTCCACGCTTGGAATGAGTTGGGTTTCTAAAGTTATGATAATAGATTCCTTTATGTCGATAACCTCACCGCAAACGAAAGCATTATATTCGCCAATGCATTTAATACTTCATCTATCTGCTATTCCATCCTATTAACATGAATGGGCTTAAGTTTAATCGATATCTACATTGTGGTTTGTACCAAATGTCAATCATTTTCTCATGATGAGAAATCTTGCCTTAACAGATACCAATGCTATTTTAGAATAAAAAGTCGGAAGCCAAATAATAAAAATTGTGCAAAAAATGCTACTTTGATATTTCTCCTGGGTGAATCCATCCATGCCACATTCATAGGAGTCAATATTATAATTTATTTTCATTAAATCAAATTAATCAACCACCCATAATCATTTGGAGGATGAAATTTAAAGATCAATAAATAATATAATGATATTATCCAATGTGAAGTCTTACCCATGAATGGTTACTTGCTTGCTACCTCTCCTAATTTCGAGAGGAAAATTTAATATGTGAAGTATGAAGAGAGGAAACTATTAAATTAAAGTAACACCAAATGCTAACAAAGGTATGCAAAAAAATACATCCTCATCTTCTAATGTATTCTCTAAAAGTATGAATGTTAGGGGCTCGCACGAGTTTCGATCAAAAGATTAATTGGATTTTCAAATTTCTTTTGTCTCAAACAAAAAATTATCAAATCTCTCAATTTCCTTCTTAAAAGTTCAATCTTTTCTCTTAGTGTTGTTCCAATCTTTGTGTTTTATGATTAAGTGGTGCTTATAGACTAGACTTTAAACCTTTTTTTATAAATTATTCATGGATCGTTTCCATTCAAGGAAATGAATCCTTCCTTTCGTATATTAAAAATTCCTCGCCACCTCAATTTGTTGAGATCTTGCCAAGGACATATTCCTTGGATTTTGATATGATTTCAATCTTGTTTTCAAAAGTCGGAGGAATCATTTTCTAAGTCGTTAGACTTTATGGATTGTAAATGGTCAATTGATCAGTTATCGTGGTTTGATTAACTGTTGAATCAAGAGCAATAATCCTATTCTTTCTAGGATAGAGAAAGTGTTGTGCAATCCTATAATTTATTCCATACTCATTATAAAGTCTCTCCACCTCTCATTCGACCATTTTTAATAACCACTCTTAAATAGTTACTATCCTACGGTTCATGTATAAAAATCATTGGTCATCACATGAGGACTTCAAAATTATTTGCTTGGAGTGGGTTTGTTTAGTGACTTATTATCATTGATCATCTCTGTCAGCAATAATTTTATTTTATTTTATAATAATTTGTTTTAATAAAAATAAATTGATGTAAGTTTAAAATCAAATAATTTTAAAGTATTTAAAATACATAATTACATTTTATTTCAAAATCTAGCGGACTAAATAATTCCTAGACTTTAAATTATTTTAAATAAGATTTATTATTTATTATTTTATTGGACAAACTAAATATCATGAAATTGCCGTCAGATTTCTGCAGAGAATCTAAATACGCTGCTTTTTTCGCTTTGCAGAATGAATTCACAAAATTTGGGAATATTTCGCTTTCTTATTTTTCGAACAAATACGCCAAAAACGAGCGTATTTCGCTTATCACCGAACGCTGAGGAAAAATACGGAGAAATATTTTTTTTCATTTTGGGAGGATGGCTGGAAAATTTTTTTTTTATTTATTTATTTATTTTTTTTTGAATCCGCTGAATTGGTAATATTAAATATTATTATAATTTAATTAAGATTTAATAAATATAATTATATTTATTCAAATTAAAAATAAATAATTCAAGATTAATAAAATAAAATAAAATAATAATTAAAATTTTATTTATTTAGTAAAAAAATAATTAAAGCATAAATTATTTATTAAAGAAATTATTTAATAAATAAATATTAAATCTTGACGATTAATTTATTTAATAAAAATTCTTATTAATTAATTAATATTTAATATAGTAATAAAATTATATATATATATATATTAAATTTGGGTCATGTTAATATAAAATTATAATATTCAAATTTTATTTATTTATACTAATAATTAATATCTTAGAAAATTTGTAAATTAATTACTAATAATTAAATATTAGAAATAAATTTTATTTGTATTTAATTTTATTTTAATATTTTAGAAAATTTGTAAATTAATTACTAAAAAATTAAACATTCAAAATAAATTTTATTTGTATTTGATTTTATTTATTTTTTTTAGTCAAAAAAATTTTATTTATGATTTATCTATATTTTATTTGATAATATTTATTTTTAATTGAATACTTTAATTAAATAAATTTATAATTAATTTATATATAATAAATATCGTTACAAATAATTACTTTTACATACTTTACAATCAAACGTAAAATATATACATATTTACTTTACATAAAACTAAATAACTGTAAAGTATTCAGAATTCAATGTATTCATTTTACACTATATTTTATTTTACACTGTATTCTAAATACAGATAATCAAACAGCTCTAAAATCTTGAGTTTTTCCTTTTTCGTTGGGATGTACTAGAAGGAATATCGATAGGTCAAAAGCAACGGACAAGATTAAATTTAGATGAACGGCCTTCATATAACCTGCTCGCCTTCAGAAAATGCAGAGCTGTTCTCCAGTCCACTGTGGTCAGAACGAAAAAGAGGGGTAATTTATCTTCTCTCATCTGGACATAGGGTTTACCTCTAGAATCCAGACTCCGCACTTAATAATTCCTCCTTATCAAGAGTTTTTTCGATCTTCCAAAACTTATTTTTCTCGTCCCTAAGCATCGAGAGTATGGTCTCGTCGGGTTTGATCTGTGATTTGGGGCAAAAAATCTCGTGTGCTATGTAAATGCATAAAAATTGTGTGATATGTATTTAAATCTTCTAAAAATTTTAGAACTTGGAGAGATGAGATGTTCTGTTTATTCTCTTCTCTATCCTCGACCTTCATCTTTTTTCCTTTTTCGCCATGGCCGTGAGACGTAATTTCTGGTATGCTTATGGTGTCTTTGTTTTTCAGCTAAAGATACTGTTCTCTTTCTGAATTCCCGGTTCCGTAATAAGATCTGAAAAAAGTGTAGGAAAACACTTTTTCCGGAATGGCCAAGGCGTCGAGGATGGCCTGTTGAAGTGCTTTACTCTTCTCAGGCAACCCGTGCAGCCATATTATCGTTCGAAGGATGGATTGGAAGATAAAATAGGGTTGTTTGGTAACCTATTATAAGCAGGACTAAGCGTTCGTTCCAGCAAACAGATGTTTGGGATTTTAAATCCCATCATTCGTAGGATTTAACACTTTTCGGTTTTTAATCCTCCAAATTTACTAAAAAATGGATTACAGGATTTACTGTATTCTACTTGAGTTTCTACTCTCTCTCTCTCTCTCTCTCTCTCTCTCTCTCTCTCAGTGTATGTGTGTGTGTGTGGTGGGGGTGGTTTGGATTCATTTGGCAACACTACTATGCTGTGCTGCGTTGAAATAAGCTGAAACATGCTGTGCTTCACACTATTCAGGCAACCTGTGCAACCATATTATGTTCGAAGGATGGAGGAGGAAGATAACAAAGGGTTGTTTGGTAACTTATTTTAAGCAGGATTTAGCTTTCGTTCCGATAAATAGATGTTTGGGATTTTAAATCCCATCATTTGTAGGATTTAACACTTTTCAGGTTTTAATCCTCAAAAGTTACTAAAAATCTGGATTTATAGGGTTTACTATATTCTACTAGTTTCTACACTTAACTTGTGGAGAAGCCTGCTCTCTCTCTCTCTCTCTCTCTCTCCCTCTCTCTCTCACTCTGTTGTAGGGTTGTAATATTTCTTTATATTTAAATGATCGAGAATGGCCTAAGGTGAGTCTTCTTAGGCAACCTGTATAGACATGCAAGGGATTGAAGGATGGATCTAAAGATTATTATGGTTTCTCTCTCCCCCCCCTTTCCGCTACTCTTTAGAGGCAATGAGAATGGTTTAGGAGGGTGTCTCAGGTAACCCATTAACTATTATTAGGCTTTAAACAGTTGAGAGTTTCTTCTTTCTTCCTTCTTTCTTTGATAGGTTTGAAAACCATTTGAGTATTCTTCTTGATGTATAATTTAAAGGTCTTGCAGTTTATGATGAATGCCTTGTCATTTTGAACATACAAGTAAATTTTATGAATTTATGTTGTGATACTAAAGATTTAAGTGTTAGGAAACTTTAGGTGTTAACTATGTAAACAATTGTGTTGTAATCATGTAAATTTTCAATTTTTTCCCATTAAAGAGTTAGGTAGTAACATAATCATTGATTGAGATGAACTCAAGATAGCATTTTTTTGGTAATGGCAAAATCAAGAGGAGCTTTAGATATAATTATTTTTTAAATTGACTATCAATTTTTTGGGGTTAATTTCATACATACAACTCAAATCATGACTATTTACAAAATTAATATTCCAAGTATCTTCTTTTCTGAAATTCCCATTGAAATATAAAAATTTGCAACAACATTCCAACCCGTGTTTTCTCTTGAATTTCCACCAACATCAACATCAAGGCATTTCTTGACTTATTAAATTTTTTAATATTAGTTTAAAGACAAAAGATGTTGGATGAGTGGAGAAAGAATTTTTCAGTTCCTATTTTAAAATTAAAGGGCTTGATAAAAGTGCAAATTACTGGTGAATTAAGATAATGTGCTATACATTAAAATTATGAGAGAGAGTGAGTATAGATTACGATGTGATATAAAAATTACTCAAAATTGGTTTGAATTCATGATTAATATGTCTATTATGGATGCTATACATTTGTTGAGAGGTTTGGTGAAGAAGTATAGGGAGAGTAAAGAGCATCTACATATGATATTTGTTGATTTACATAAAGCATATGATAAGGTTTCAAGAGAATTGCTTTGAAAAGTTCTAGAAAAGAAAGGAGTTAATATTGCGTATACTGGAGATTTGTATATTGGAGCGGTTACATGTGTTCAAACACAAGAAGGATTGATCATGTATTTTCTTGTTTTGGTTGGATTACATCAAGGATTAGCTTTAAGTCCATATCTTTTTGCTTTAGTTATGGATATTCTTACTACACATTTACAAGTGGTTGTACCTTGATGTATGTTTTTTATTGATGATATTCGGTTTGTTGATAAAATTGGAGAGGGAGTTCTAAAAGAATTTGAATTATGGAGGGTAAGGTTGTAAAACCTTTCATATTAGCAGGAGGGATAATCTAAGTTGCCACATAATTTTATTTTTTTGATAATAATAAATCATTGCTTCATAGTGAAGAGTTGAGAACATATGGCTTCTCTTTCTCTTATTGTTACTTATTTAGTGCAGCTATTTTTCCTTGGTGTTGTGAGCTTGGTTTGAGTTTGCTTGTTATGCATGTTTGAAACATTTTAACAGGAAATTGGTAGCATTCGGGCACGTCATCATCCCTCCAACCATCCGCGTTAAGCTAATAATGATGAATTCATGAATTCTAAAATCCAAATTTTAAACTCCATTGCTGCTACTATACGCTATGCATTTAGCGACTTAACGACTAGCCTTAATCGAAAGTTCTCTCTTACTTATTGGGAGGGGTAATTAACTATACGTGCTTTACCTATAGGAAACCTGGAACCAGATCTAAAGTTCTCTCTTACTTATTGAGAGGGGTAATTATTGGGCAGTATCGTTGGCTTCATTTGGCAACACTACTTTGCTGTGTTGCGTTGAAATAAAAGTTGAAACCTGTGAAGTTTAAAAACATAAGAATTCAGTGCTATGTATGTAAACTCCATTTTAGATTCCGTTTCTTGTTTTTTGTTGAGGAAGAGATGACTAATCATCCATAGACATTGAACTAAAGATGGGATTTTTCTGTGCAATCAAACGATCGAGGATGGCCTGAGGGGAGTCTTCTCAGGCAACCCATGTCGACATGTAATGGATTGAAAGATGGTATGATTTTTCTCTCTTTCTCTCTGTTGTAGGGTTGTAATATTTTTTTATACTTAAATGATCGAGAATGGTTTGAGGTGAGTCTTCTCAAGCAACCTGTATAGACATGCAAGGGATTGAAGGATGGATCTAACGATTATTATGATTTCTCTTTTCTCTCGCCCTCTATTCCTTTCTCTCCTCCCCCTACTCTTTAGAGGCAATAAGAATGGCTTAGGAGGTTGTCTCAGGTAACCCATTAACTATTATTAGGCTTTAAACAGTTGAGAGTTTCTTCTTTCTTCCTTTCTTTGATAGGTTTGAAAACCATTTGAGTATTCTTCTTGTTGTATAATTTAAAGGTCTCACAATTTATGATGAATGCCTTGTAATTTTGAACATACAAGTAAATTTTATGAATTTATATTGTGATATTAAAGATTAAAGTGTTAGGAAACTTTAGATGTTAACTGTGTAAATAATTGTGGTATGTATGTAAATTTTCAATTTTTTTCCCATTAAAGAGTTAGGTGGTAACATAATCATTGATTGAGATGAAGTCGAGATAGCATTTTTTTGGTAATGGCAAAATCAAGTGGAGCTCTAGATTTAATATATTTTTTTAAATGACTGTCAATTTTTTGGGGTTAATTTCATACATACAATCAAATCATGACTATTTACAAAATTAATATTCCTTGTACCTTCATTTGTGAAATTCCCATTGAAATATAAAAATTTACAAACATTCTAACATGTATTGGTTTTTTCTTGAATTTTCATCAACATCAACATCAACATCAAGGCATTTCTTGCCTTATTAAATTTTCTATTATTAGTTTAAAGACAAGATGTTGGATGAGTGGAGAAAGAATTTTTAGTTCCTATTTTAAAATTAAAGGGCTTGATAAAAGTGCAAATTACAGGTGAATTAAATGTGATGTGCTATACATTAAAATTATGAAAGAGTAATTAAGCATGGATTATGATGTGATATAAAAATTACTCAAAACCAATTTGAATTCATGACTAGCATGTCTATTATGGATGTTATACATTTGTTGAGAGGTTTGATGAAGAAGTATAGGGAGAGTAAAGACCATCTACATATGATATTTGTTGATTTATAGAAAGCATTTGATAAAGTTTCAAGAGAATTGCTTTGAAAGTTCTAGAAAAGGAAGGAATTACTATTGCGTATATTCTAGCCATTAAAGATTTGTATATTGGAGCTGTTTCTGTGTTCAAATACAAGAAGGATTGATTAAGTATTTTCTTATTTTGGTTGGATTACATCAAGGATTAGCTTTAAGTCCATATCTTTTTGCTTTAGTTTTGGATGTTCTTACTACACATTTACAAGAGGTTGTACCTTGATGTATACTTTTAATTGATGATATTCGGTTTGTTGATAAGATTAGAGAGGGAGTTCAAAAATTTTTTTTGAATTATGGAGGGCAACTCTAGGGTTGTAAAGCCTTTCATATTAGCAGGAGGGATAAATTAAGTTGTCACATAATTTCATCATTTTGATAATTAGAGATCATTGCTTCACAGCGAAGTGCTGAGAACATATAGCTTCTCTTTCTCTTATTATTATTTATTTAGTGCAGTTATTTTTCATTGGTACTGTGAGCTTGGTTTGATTTGGCTTGTTATGCATGTTTGAAATATTTTAATAGGAAATTGGTTGCATTCCTAGTAGGGGCAAATTGATTTTTCATATGTTAATGTAATTAATTTGATTGATCCTCTCCAAACAATAAGATGAATGGGAGATAAGTGCATGTTGATTGATATGTCTCTTAAGAGTTTGTTAATTGGGCCTTTATTAAGAGGATTTTGTTGTAGGGAGTTATTACAAATTCTTCCAATGGTCCATTTGGTTGATTTTGGGAGTGATAAATTTGCTTGATTTCAATATTTGGGTGGATGTAAATTTAAGAAAATGATGGCATGCTGGGAGGAGGAATGTTTAATCTTTATTCCTCGGCAAAATTTAACTCATAATGGGCTTGTTGATAAGAGAGGCGCTTGTTAAACTTCCATGAATTGCTTCATTAAGGGGGCATATTGTAGTTACCATGTTAATTGTTTTATAGTTTCAATTTTATTGAATGTCTCTAAGGAGACTAGTGCATGTTTACTATGGATGATTACAAGTGTACCAAGATGCATTAACAAGTCACACATTGTAGGGTGCTACTGTAGATTCATCCAAGTCCTTGTAGTTTTGCTTTATTGGGGTTTTTAATGTTAAAATTTTTGTTATCTTTGTGAGTGTGTGTGTTGGATATTTTTGTGAGCTAAGACTTAATTTCTCTCTGCAATTGAAAATTGTTTAGCATGCCATAATAGAGTATACCTAATAGGGCATAAAGCTTTATGTTAGTTAGGCTTGACTTCAAATTATTCCCTTAGACAAATATCATCTCAAGTCCATAATTTCTCTTTGGACGAAACAGCTCATGACTTTCGATAAGGATCCTTTGGCTAGATTGGGTTGACTAGCTCATTTGGTTAAGTGGATTAAGAATCACGACAGTTTGTGATGATAGAACCATGAGATGTTGATCGGGCACGTCATCATTTCTCACAACATATACTTTAAGTAATAATGTTTTCATATATTTCAAAATTAATTTATTCATACTATTTGCTAAGCAAATAGTGGTCTAATGACTACCTTTAATTAAATGTTCTCTCTCATCATTATTGGGAGGGGTAATTAACTATATGTGTTTGTGCCTATAAGAAACTTGAAGTCGAATTTGAAGTCCTTATCAAATAAGGGTGAAATCTTTTGAGTAGTGCCTTTTTTATCGACAAACAAAAATGATCTACCTTCTGAAAATTTCAATTTCTCTTTTATCAAGAGGTTGCGAATCTTCGGATCCAATGGAATGTTTAATCTTTATTTCTTAGCAAAATCTAGTTAAAAATGTGTCTGCTCATAAGAGATGGGTATGTAAACTTTTGTGAATTGCTTCATTAAGGGGGCATATTACAGAGGCCATTTTAATCTTTTTATTGTTCCAATTTTATCGGATGTCTCCAAAGAGACTAGAGCATGTTTATTGTGATTGTTAAAAGTCTTCTGATTTGCATAATGTGTTGGCCACACATTGCAGGGTGTTATTGCATATTCGTTCATGTCACATGCTTGTAAATTGAATACGTTGTTAGCAAAAGGATGCTATTTTTCACTGTTTGGTTGGATGTAATTAGATGGATCTAATTTAAAGAGGCTATGATGATATACCAGGAGGCTTGTTCTCTCTTTTTTCCTCAACAAGGTTGACTTTAATTGTCACAAAATTTTTTTCAAGGGCTGGAAATGGAATGTATTGGAAGATTGGATTAAGCGAGCTCAACATTGGTACTTTCCATTGGTGTTAATTGTCACTGGTCTTTTTCATTTTCAACGTTTGTCATGTTAATTTTGTTGAAATTTGAAATGTGAGGCATAAAGAAAATAATTTAATCATTTATCAGTTATCAAAATATCCAATTTAGCATTCTTATTTCCAGCATGTTTTGTTTTATTGGCTTATTTTTTGTTCCACAAATTAATCATTGCATCATGAAGTTCTAGTTATTTTTATAAAATTTTCTTGCAATTCCTTAGTGTTTTGTGATCCTACTCTTGCAAGAATTTCTCGGTGGAATTTTTTTGTGGAGCTACTTACTGCTGCCATTCTTCCATAAAAATCACAAAGATGTCTTTCTTAACATGGGCATAACGGATCCTTTCTTTTTTCTGGTGGAGTGCAGTTTTGCATGATTATGCATAGTTCTGGTTGAGTACTTCCCACTATTCCATAAAATCATGTTGGATGTATAATTTGATTTAGTTTTTGCTCTCTCACTGTCTTTATATATATATAGCTTGATACTATGGTAAAGTCAAATCTAAGGGACATATACTATGCAATGATGTTGGATATGGCCTGATAGTTTATTGATGAGAGATCACATTCAAAATACATCAATTACTTCGTTTATTTTCTCTCAGCTTGTAAATTGTATCTTAGTATTGTTCATCTTGTTCCTAGTGTGTGCACATTGTATGTTATACTTTTGATGGTATGGTGGATATGGTTATTCTCAAGAGAAAGCTTATGATAAAGTCTCAAGATATGTTTTTGGAGAGTTCTAGAAGGAGTTAATATTGGTTATATTCAAGGCATTAATGATATGTATACTAGAGCTGTTACTTGTGTCCAAACACAAGGATGATTGACAAAATATTTTCCTATTTCAGTTGGATTACATCAAGGATCATCATTAAGCCCTTATCTTTTTACTTTAGTTATGGATGTTCTTACGAGGCATTTATAAGATGTACCTTGGTGTATGCTTTTTGCTTATGACATTCTTCTTGTTGATAAGACTAGAGAGGGAGTCCAATAGAAACTTGAATTATGGAGGTCAACTTTAGAGGCTAAAGGTTTTCATTTAAGTAGATCTAAAATTGAATATATGGAGTGTAATTTTAGTTATAGAAGTTCTAGTGGTAGTGTTGTGACTTTTGGTGAACAAGTCAATAAGAGTGAGATTGAGATATTTAGGCTCTATTGTTCAAAATGATGGTGAAATAGATGGAGATGTTATTAGTAGAATTCAAGTTGGATGGTTGAAGTGGAGGAATGCTGGCCTATTATCACGATAAAAAAAAGTTTCATTTAAACTTTAAAAATTTTATAAGATGGTAAGATCTGCAAATGACTGAATGTTGGCCAATAAAGAAAACATAAGACTAAGTTAAGTGTTATAGAGATGAGGATGCTTAGGTGGATGAGTGGCTTTACTCTTAGAAATAGAATGCAAAATGAGTATGTTCAGGAAAAAGTTGGAGTAGCGTATATTAGGGAGAGATGGTAGATGGTTTGGCTACAAAGCCGATGATACAGGAGAGTAGATGCATCAAATTTGCCTTATGTTAAGAAAGGTAGAGATAGACTTAAAAAGACTTGGTTAAGATGTATAAAAAATGATCTTAGTATACTTGAATTAAATGAGCAGTTGAGCAGTTCCCATCCCTCTCCAGGTGGCTTCCTTTCTATTTCACAGGTTGAATTTTCTAAGAATTTTTATGCTTAATGCAGATTTATGCTTAATAGAGTAACTTGCATCATGGTTCTATTAAATCATTATTCCTTTTGGTGCCCCTCTTGCTCTTTCTTATGCTGTTCATTACTAAGTTGACATGTCCCAGCTATGTTGTGTTGAGATTACATTGGTACACAATTCAGTGTCATTCCTTTTACATTTTTTGTTGTTATAGAATCAATTTAAAAGTCTCAGTAATGCTCATAGTCCTGTATTCTAAGGCGAACACTATTGCTCCTTTCATGTAAAAATGTGGATAGCCATCCCCTTTATGGTACTTGCCTGAATCAATGCAGCCTTATATATCTACCTAATGGATTCTTTACTGACAGTTATTTAAAGAGCCTTCTACTATGACAATAGTAGATATTTTTGCTTTATTCCTTAATGTTCAGGGAGTAGTGATTTCCGTCATGGCTGCTGATAATTTGTTTGAATGGAGTCATAGGCATCAAAATGCTTTAAAAGCACTGAAAGGTACTTCTTACATAATGCTCATAATCTTGTTGTTTAAGGGGATGATTGTTACTTATTCCATGTTGAAATGGTGGTAGCCATCCTCTTTTAGGTACTTGAGCTTGAGATGCAATCTTTATGATGAGATAAGTATTTTTTTTTTTCAAGTCTAAATCAATCTTCAATGCAGCCCCATATATCCAACTAATGGTTTCTTTGGCGGAAGTTAATTGCAGATCCTTTTTGATATATGTTTAAGTGGCATTTTTTTAGCTTTATTCGTTAATGTTCACTCATATGTGTTGGCTAGCTCTCCCTGGATAGTTCCTCTTTGGCATATCTATTTTTATTTTGGCTTTGATTTCATTACAAAAGCATGTTAAGAGAAAAATCATAGGAATGTCGCAATGGAAACTCTCGCCTTTGCTCCCTTTGTGTGCTTCAGTTTTTATAAATCCCATAAATCCGCCTTCCTATTGTGAAGGGATTTATAGGATTTACTAAATCCTGAAAATGTGTTTGGTTGGATTTACGGAATTTAAGCGCTTAAATCCCATATAACTTTGTATTCTCTAACATTCTAGATCATGGAGATTTTTATTCTTTTTTTTCGTTTTTTTGAGCGATCAATATTACAAGTGCTCCAATTTGCATTGCTTGTTGGCCACACATTGCAGGGTGTATTACAAAATCCTTCAAAGGCCACATATCCATAAATAGAATACATGTGTAATAAAAAAAAAATGCCATTTTTCACTCTTTGGTTGGTTGCCATTAGTGGATCTAAGTAGAAGAGGCTATGATGATATGCCAAGAGGTTTGTTATCTCTTTCTTTTTCAGTAAGGTTGACTTTAATGGTCAAAAAAAAATTCTTGCAAGGGCTGGAAATGGAATGTCATGGAAGATTGGATGAACCAAGATCAACATTGGTACTTGCCAGTGTAGTTAATTGTCAGCTGTTTTCTTTCATTTTGATGTTTGTGAAATGTGAGGGATAAGCAATATAATCTTATTCATTTATCAGTTTTGAAAATATCCAATTTCCTGCCACCCCCTCTGCAACCCTCCAACCGTCTACCGTCACTTATAACTCCAAAAATATTTTATATTACATTCAATCTACCAAAAAAAAAAAACAAATATATATTAGTAGAGTTTTCAATCAAATTTAAAATAATTTAAATATATTCTGATGTTTGTATGCACAGAATTATTATTCAGAGCTTTGATGTGCATATTTATTGCTAATGATATCTTATTTTTTGACAAAATTATTGTTTATGACTTATCTGAATCTATGTCACAAGATTAATCAAATATTACATTATATTATTTATCATTTTGTATTTTGCGAATTTTTGGGAATTTTTGGGTTGGGTTTCTTTGGATTATTTTCTACCTGGACAAATCACTTTCACTCATTAACCCAATTTAGGACATCAATTCAGATTCAAAATCTTGGTTTTTACCTTAAACTTATTTGTCGATCGAAATCCTTCAACGAAGGAGAGTCAGCAAAGGCGTCCTTCAACGAAGGAGAGTCAGCAAAGGTGTCCTTCAACGAAGGAGAGTCCTGCATCGATGCTTCATCAATCAAATCCTCGTAAACTGCTTGAATGCTATTTTTTTGATTTATAATTTAAACTTAATTAATGGAATGATGGGTGTGATATTAATCACAAAATAGTTAACAAATTACTAAAAAAACCATTATGATTGCCAAATAAGAGGATTACTGTATTTAAAGGATTTAAATTAGACTATTGAGCTAATTTGATTCAGCAAATTCATTTATTATAGTACTTAAATTTTAGAGAGTAATAAAAGATTAATTAGTTTTAAAAATTAGATAATAAATTATCATTTTTTCATTATGAATATTGTTTTAAAAATTCTTTTCTAAAAATATTAGATAAAGCCCTTATGCACATTTACTTAACATTTTTGCATTATATTTTCTATTTTTTTTACAAATAATTTTGACAACAATTTTTTTAAAATAAACTCTAAAAAAGATTAAAAATTCCCCAGTCTTTTAAATTATATATCATTAGTCTATTTAAAGAAGAGATTGATTTTAATTATTTAAAGATGATGGCCTTTTAATTAATTCCAAAATATTAAAATTTGTCTGTGTTCTCATAGTTATTCTTGTAGGAAAAATAAGTGCTTGTACCGTTTATTGAAGATTGTATAAAATAAATAATAATTTCCAATTAATGATTAAGTTAGTGGGAGTGACTAATAACACCACATAAATTTATTTTACACAATCTTCAATATAATTATGCAAAAAGTACAAGAATCAACAATTACAAATACTAGTAATAATTAATTTTACAATGAATATTAATTTAAATTACATAATAAGAAAAACAAATTGTTGCTTATGTGATTTAGCTTATCTTATGTAATATTAATTCTTTTGTTACAACTGCAAGAAGATGAATACTCTCTTTTCCTTCTGCACAAAAGGTTTTCTATTCAAAGGGATCTAATTATTATGTATTCTAAATTATAGCAAGTGCAACAAAATTATTCTGGAATTACATAATAAATGATTTGTTAGGTATGATTGCACACTCCATCATGTAGCTGCATTCTATTTTGAACATACTATTTATTAAGAGGTACATAAATTCATAAATAATTATCATGTCACACACAGCCACATGATAATTTGATAATTAGATTCAAACTTTCTCGGATTATTTATGGGTTTTTGCATTGCAGACTGCTTGATTTCCATCACTAATTATTATAATCCATCTTGATTGTTTGAACATAGAACTAATTATAAAGCTTTTGAATATCCACAAGCAAACACTTCATAATTTGAAAATATAAATAGCTAAGTATAAAGTTTTAGCTAATCAATCTAGTGCCACCTTAAATTTGATGCCAAGGATCATATTTGGGCTATTTTGACAAAGCTACAAAATCAATCCATTAAAAATATTGCCAAAATCAACACAAATGCATATCTTTTAATATCATAACTTGATATTTACACATCTAATATGTCTAACATTAAACATTTGGCTCCATATGTCAGGATATCTCTACTACCACTTTAGAAGAGTCTAATTCGAGCTAAGCTATTTTCCTTTCAGGAGAATGATGTGAGGTGTATGATTGGAAATTGAAGCGAATAAACTTTTTGAAATAGCTTATTTCCATTTTAATTTTATTTTATCTAAAAAAAGCCATGTATGGGCCAAGGAATAGTTTTAGATTTGCTTAATTAATAACAATTTACATCACTAGGGCACTCAAGTAAGAAAATGTAAGGTATAAAGTTTGATATAAGGTATTTGATGCCTTATTTTAGTGCTGAGACTAAATGGTGGTGTCTTAGTGTGGGATTAAGCAGCTATAATAAAATCTTGAAGGAATGAAGGGGGTATAATGGCCTTTGGGAATTTATAAATAGTTATTGTTACATGAAGGTTCAAATGTTGACAACTAGTTAAAAGCATTATTGTTTTTAAGACATCATTAATTGTTATCATCCAATGGATTAGGTAGAACTAGTTCATGAAAATGGCCGATGTTGGTGTCTATGACTCTTTATTAAACTTCATCACAAGATATGTACATTTATTTGTTCTCTAAGTAACATAATTTGTATCATTTTACACATGGTGGATATCCCATAAAAACCTCTTTTTTTTTTTTTATTGATTTAGCTAAGATTTAATTTAAAATAATAGATTTGCGATTGGATCGAGTAGATTTCTTATGTTTGAATCCCGATGAATAATCATGGAGCTTAGAGCATTGCCTTTTGTTTAATTAATGAAGTTGTAAGTGCATTGAGGTCTATCTTTCTTAAAAATTTTATCATTGCTAAGCTTGTTGTACCTTGTTGTGATGGAGTAATTGTTCTTAACACTGAAAGGCATTATATTATTGATTCTTCCATCAAAGTACTACCATCCAACCATTCTCTAATTCTCTTTGTGAAAGATGAAGGAGAATACTAAGTTGATGGTTATGGTAAGGGATCTAATAAGAGAATATGTTTGCATATTTGAGCGGAAGAGCTGTTAAGACCCATTAAACATGATATCATTACTATAATTATCATGAGAGCATATAATTTGAAGATGGCCTGGCTCTTCCCAAAGGGTTTTGGTTTTGTGAAATGTTGACCTACAATGGCTTATCTTGCTTGTGATTAATTAATTTGAAACTTAATTGAAAGATCTTTAACCCATCACTTTTATGGATGTGACCTAGAGGTTCATCCAAATCATGCATGTTGTCTCTACTATATGATGCTTGTCGAGATTTCCTTGGAGATCGAGTTTAAGATGTAAGAGATAACAACATCAATATCCTTAGTCAAAGAATTGTGTAGATTTAAGTTAGTACCTTCTAGCTTAGGCAAAAAGTGATCTAAAAATGCTAATTTATTATAAGTAATCCTCAACACTTAGCCCAAGAGTTTTAGTTATTGTTAGTGATGTTTTGAAAAACTAGTGGTATGTTGGAGCTACTAAAATGCTGGAGGTTGAAGCAATTGAGTGGTTCATCGAGAGCCAAGATTGGGGTCAATGAGATTAGCTAGAATACAATAGAAGTTTCTTTGAAGCCACATTGTAAATAATAGAGCGCCGGAGATAGGAAGAAAGATTTAAAACAATATTATTTAATATCTCCAAAATGTCCAATGATTACTCCCTTGTCTTGCAAAGTACAAAGGTGAGGAAGAAAAATCAATAAAAGCCTTAAGCTTAAAAGAATGTTTTTGATACATTTGTGCTATTGATACACTTTAATATATTTTTTTTAAAGTTATGCTCAATCTTTTGTTAACTTTATTGAAGAAGTCATTAGTTAGGAGCTTAAGATCAAAGATGTTCTAGTTGAGAGGGGATCACTCTTTCTTTTGATAACTCATTCTCTATCAAATAAAATATTGAATAATACTATAAATAGATTTTATCTTCTTTCCACTCAAGGTGTAACTAATAAAATTTGGACTAAAGGAAATATATCATATTTACAGGTAATTGCTTGGCTTTAAACATAAATATTGAAAAGTATTCTCTTCACTAGTAGACTAAAGTCTAGGAGATGGAAATTCAAAAGTGTATTCCAATAGAATAATTATGCTTTACTTGATGATGATAAGTGAGACTATTCTATTTTTGTGGATTTGTTGTTCTTGTTATTAGCTTGATGCATATGCAACTACAACTCCTTATATTCTTGAGTTTTTTTTATATGCCTATAGTTAAGCTTCCCCCTCTTTGGTATGGTTGACTTTTGATGTAATTTTGAAACCAATTTTTTTTTTTTTATCAAAAGGACATAAGCATTCCTTTAATCTTAAATTTGTTGTCTATTTCTTTTATTTATATCATCTAAAATAAATCATAAAATTGATTACTATAATTTAGTAAAAAATCTTTCTATAGATGTTTGATCTAATGTGACAACTTTATGTGAATGCAATTTGAAAAGTATGCCATATTTTGAAATTATGCAAAGTCTAACTTAAGGTTTGATAACAAAAATGAGAAGAAGTGTGAATGCAATTTGAAAAGTATGCCACATTTTGAAATTATGCAAAGTCTAACTTAAGGTTTGATAAAAAAAATGAGAAGAAGTGGCATACGTTGATCTCATTTTTGCAATGAGGAAAACATAACTAAATTGAAATTCTAATATTCCTAAGGAACATAGTTTAATCAACTTAAGTGAAACTATCCAAAATGGTTAAAATTTCACATAAATTATAAAAAAATTTCAAAGTCAATTTGCTATGAAACCAAAATAAATCTCATAATTAGCATTTCCTTAAGCTCAATTTGATCTCAAATCATTTTGATGTCATTTAGACAAGGATCAAATCCTCGACAAATCACTTTCACTCATTGACCCAATTTAGGACGTTCAATTCAGATTCAAAATCAACTTTTTAGTATACTTCCAAATAACCAAGGATCATCCCTATATTAGTAAGTAATCATTTGACCACTATTTGACTAAGGTTAACCAAGACAAATAAAGTTGACCTAGTTGGATCCATATATATATATATATATATATATATACACACACATTAAGAATCATACATGGTGTAAACACTCATGAGAAATCTTATTCACTCATTAATAGACCATTTAGGATGTTTTAAGTTTTACTTAACTAATCTTAAACAAAATTTAAATAAATCAATCTAAAGTGCTTCTTAAAGAAATAATTGACTTTCTTAAAAATTAAACTAAGCTATATAATAGTCAAAACATTTCTAACTTGATCTTAACAAAGTTGCATTTAATAAGTTCAATGAATTGTTCAAGTCAAATTGAAATTTAATTAAAATGAAAAATTGGCTTAAATAGTTCATTGATATATTATGGTTCATTAAAGTAGAAAGTGGTTTATATGAAAGAAAACATAACTAAAATTAAAGTTTATTTATTTAATTAATTATATAAACTAACCACATGAACCAAAGCATAAGCATGGTTACAATAAATTTGAATTCAAGATTATTTTTGAGCCTGTGCAATTGAAAATATTTTGAATTTCATTGAATATGGCTAAAAATTTCCTTAGATGTATATGTGTGTAGTTGAGATTATAAACTAAATCAAAGTCCAATAAAATCATATTTTGTTTAAAATCTACTATTTTATTAATTATCCATTAAAAGTTAAGCCTTATGCAAATCATAATAATTTGGGTTAAATTTATTTATTTTACTTTATACGACTTACTATAAGCATTGGAGTTAACATTTAATTAAATTTGTTTCAATGATTTTAACCAAATAATCATTCGTTCAAGGCATTGGAACTCTTGCCCCACTAGACTTAATTCTAGTAATCATTAAGTTGTATATAATACTTTCTTGAATTTATGATTAAATTTTAAGCTAAATTCAGTCCAATTTGGCTAATTATATTATTTACACTAGAAGTTAAATTGAAGTTCTAAAAATAAACAAGTAGCCATTTGTTCACCATTTTTTATTCCTTAAAGATTATGTAGATCAAGATTCAAGAATAATCTAATGGCTAAAATACTCTCAAGTCATAATCATCTAGGACTTATAGGATTGCCATCAAGAACTATTCTATCTTATTCTATTTAACTTCATAATATTAGCAACTTTAGAATGGATTCTTGATAATAAACTCATTTGCATGCCTACTTGAGATAGAACAACAACCTTTTTTCTCTCCCTTATTTTGAACAAATGCCTGTGAGAAGAATTCAACTATGATCATCCATTTCTCTAGTTAGTACAAAGTCGGAAAATCAATTGAAACAACCCTAGCCATAGGCAACCTTTTTAACCATAAGACCATTTTGAGCATTCACACTTTCTAAAACAATCTTGGGTGTGGAAAGGATCACATTGTAGGTGAGAGACGCGGAGCATTTGTGTGCCTTTTAATATAAAAGATTCTAGAAATCCTGATATCTTTTGGATCATTGCTATATTGTTCGACATTTTACATCTACCCTTAATGGTTGAAGATGAAATTGAAACTATTTGTTTCTTCTATTTAAAATAAGTGGTCAAGATCTCAATGAATTTGTATCGATTTGAGTCCCTTTTATATCACTAATTCATTTTCAATCATCCAATCATATCTAAATAGATAAAACTTATTTAGTTTGAAATCCTTCCCACCTAAGCTTTGATAGCCTAATAGAATCACATCATGTGGAAGTGTGATCCAATTAGTCAAAGGCTAGTCTTAAGACCAAAAATGGGAATAGAAATTAAAGAAAATGGTTTGAACCTTAGAAATATCATGAAAATTTCTTTTTAAATCCAAAAATACCAAAAAATATAGATTCATTAGATCTAGTGAGCATAGGGGAATCTAATAAAAATAGAAGCTCCAAATTATGATTAAAAACTTCTTATTAGTGAAAGAAAAGAAATTCTAAAATTAAATTAGTGAAATTAATCTAAAATATTTTGTTTTTAAAATTCTATAAAGGGTTCCTTAATGTTTTTCTCACTCTATAAATTGTTTTGGGGAATTTTAAATAAAATATTATTAGAAATTAAAATTCTAAGTCAAATTTAATGAAATTATGTCATAATTTATTAAAAAAACATTATGAAAACCTACCAAGAATAATCTAATGCCAATAATAACCAATAAAATTTATATGAAATTATTAATATCCTCTAATCTTGATTAAATTAAATTAAATAAATAAAATAACAATTAAACTAGGGAATAATGATGAAATAATGCGTTTAATTACCAAGTTCTTTAGAAATTCATAAATAATTTAAAATCAATCTTAAAATAAAATTTTACAAAATTAAATAAAATATAAAATAGTAAAAATTAGAATCAAAATAAAATAATTAATAATTAAGTTTTTATAATTATATAATTTAAATAATTAAATAAAATTATAAAAAGCTAAACTTAATTTTAGTTGAATCCAAATTTGTATATGTGATTTGCAATATCAATATGAATCTTCTTAGAAATTTTCATGATTTTTGAAATTAGTTTATCATGAAAATTAAAATTAAGAAAATAATTTATTAATTAATACCTAATAAAATATAAAACAGTAAATAATAGTAGAATATTTGCCAAAATTTTATGAGAGCTTCCACATATTGTCCCATGTCATATAATATTTTTTCATAATTTGTGAAATTATTTTCATATTTTTCTTAAATTTTATAATGTAAAATTAATAAAAAAACATAAAATTAATAAATTAATTTAGAATAAAGTTAAAATTTTATGAAATGTATATGATAGTGTTCTATGATAATATAAAATTATTCAAAAAATTTAGAATTTATTTTGAATAGTTTCTCAAAATTCTTTTAGAAAAGTAAGACAAAGAGTTGATTGAAATCATTTATATAAAAATGAATCCTTAACATTCATCTAGATAGATTTCAAGGTATTATGAAATATATCCTTAGTCCTTCAAAATGAGATATATTTTATAATATCTATGATGCCTAGGTGATGGGCTTCACCCATCACTAAACTTGTTTGCCTTTAAGCGCTTTTGAAAACTCCTAAATAATTGAAACTTAAATCAATTAAAATTTAAATAAAATTATTTAAAATATTAATTAAATAAACTTGAAATTATCATTGGTTAAACTAAACATTTTTCAGAACTTAAAAAATTAGAATATAGTGGTAAACTTAATAGACAAACACTCACACAACTTAGCATACACTAGTTTACTTGTTAGGGACACAACCCTTAGGCTCTTAAGTTGGGGTTGATTAGTTCTAATTGTTGTGAAATGATCTTCAAGTTAACTTAACCATATATAATGAATTGAAATACAAGTTAACTTAAAGCAAACATAAGAATTTAAATCAACTTTAATCAAATGGACGATTTAAAATAAATTTACAAAAGCTTCCATGACCTAAAAGTATAATGATTTTAAAAATGTAAAAAATAAGAAATAATCTTTGTAGAAGTCTTATGAATATTATTTAAATCTAATAAAATAAAGAGAGAACCATTCAAATCACTTGGAATAAGAATAAAAAGAGCTTATGAGAAAAACTTTAACAATGAAGCATGCAAATTTGTTCATTCAAATTAAACAAATGAAAATAAATGATTTAAAATATTAAAATGAATTTAACTCCATTACTCAAATCCTTTGTATGTATGAGCAATGAAAGCAAGGCTTGATTCTAACTTGTCAAAAAACTTGAAAGAAGCTTGAAAAGGTTGAAGAAGAACTCCACTTGAATGTTGTTGAAAGAGAGAGAGGAAGAGAGATGAGTTTTAGCAGTTTGACTCCAAGAAATTCACTAGAATAGGTTTGGCCAAGATGGATAGAATTAAAAAGAAAAAAGTGATCATGAAAACACCTCCTTAAATAACATTTGGTCTAGGGAATGGTCATCCAAAACAAGATTAAAGCAAGGGAATGAATGAGAGGGAAAATTAGTAAAGAAAGAATTTAACAATTTTAATTTCTATCACATGATTTGAATTCAAATAATTTTAAATCGAAAGAGATGGAAGCTAGTCAAGTATGAGAGAAAGAGAGAGGGATATTGCTTAACATAATTAACTAATCCACGAATTAAATTGAACCAAATGAGATTTGGCCAAGCAAGAAAGGAGGGAAGGTAATTAAGGCAAGTATTTGTGTTTTGAATAATTAAAAACATGCTTAAACATTTGAATCCAATTAATTCAAGCTTAAGTGGAACAACCAAGCATGAAGAGGGAAGGTATTTAGTTTGGATTTAATAAGGAAGGGTTTTGAATTAAATTGAAATAAAACAATCCCACTAATCTTTCATGCATGGGACGACCAAGGACTTGCCATAAGAAGTTCAATCATGATTTAATGCAATGCATATGAGAGATTAATTAATTAATTAGATGGGAATAAATAACTCGAGTTACAAGAAGTAATTTAAATAAAATAATTAAATTAAATAAGATGGATTTTGACCAAAAATATTTCATGTATGGATTAGATCCTAATAAATGTAATCAATCTAAATTTAATCAAGAGAGATTAAGAGGGAAAGATTTAAATTTTAAACTCAACATAAATTAATTTAAAAATTAAATTAAGGGTTGGCCAAATACTTTTCATATATATATATATATATATATATATATATATATATATATATATATATATATATATATATATATATATATATATATATATATATAATTAAATTAGGAAAGTGTAATTAATTAATGGTCCACTTGAATTTGAATTTATGTTAAGTTAAATTAATTCATATAAATTCAAAATCAATTAATTTAAGCAATGTGACATGCCAAAGCTTGCTAAAATGGAATGATTAAATTTGGAAATAATTTAAAGCAATGACCCATTTAAATTCAAAATACAAATAATTTTGAAATCCAAAAAGATAGAAAATGAGGGAAAAGTTAATATAAAGTTAATAAAAATAATTCTCACAAAATTTATCATTCAAAAATAACAAAAAATTCAGCCAAGAATAAAACTAAAAAGGAATTATTGGTAGGTGAGAGAAAATGAATGATAGGAGGGAGAAAAACATAATTAATTGGATAATGAAGAAATAATTTAAGTCTCATGATAAAAATAAATAAATAAAAAATAATCTAAGCATAGAAATAAGTTAATGAAATTCCAAATAAAGTCAACTCACTTTAAGACGAAATAAATAAGGATTAAACTAATGAAAGTAGTTAAATTATCCCAAAAGGATAATTTCAAGAATATTAAAAAATTAATGCAAATAAAATGTTAAAAAAAATCAAAATAAATTATATGAAAATATTTTAGCAATTATTTTTGCATTATTAATCTTTTTATTTATCTTATATTGCAAAACTTAAGAAGATTTCCAAATTACCCCAATCTAGGCTAATCTTGACTTTTCAAATTTGATTGAGTTAACTAAGTTTGGTGAGCTTCCTGAAATACTTAAAATAAATTATTTATTTCATCTAATCATATATTTTTTATCATCAAAATTAATATCCATAAGAAATGGGGCTCATGGAGTCAAAATTTTCTCCTTTTTTTAATGATGACAAACTTATGCTGATAGCATATAGAGATGAAAGTACAAAATGATAGTAAAACAAGTAGAAAAAATGAAACATTTGAGAATATGTAAAAATAAAACATGTATCAAAATAAACTACCAATAAAAACAAGTAGCTCCCCCTAAATCTATGCATGTGTAACAAAATTGAAAAATACCAACATACATACTTCTATCTCTTTAAGCAATATCGAAAAGATAAAAATATATGAGAGTATATTAAAATTCATGTAAATAAATAGGTAGATTTAACTTGCCAAGCATACATCTCAAAGTACAAAAGTGTTCTTCGGGTAAAGTTTTTGTAAAAATATTAGGAATTTGTAAATCAATATTGATAAATTCAACATTAACATCACCTTTAAGAACATGATCTCTAATAAAATAATATTATATCTCAATATGCTTGGTCCGTGAGTGTTGAATAGGATTTTTGGTTAAACAAATAGTAGCAGTGTTGTCACATCTAATATGAATGTGCTCTAACCTAATGCTAAAGTCTTGTAGTTGTTGCTTTAACCAAAAAACCTAAGCAACACAACTTCCAATAGTCATGTACTCAGCTTTAGTGGTAGAAAGGGCAACTAAATTCTATTTTTTAAAGGAACAAGACACAAGAGAAGATTTAAAAAGTGGCATATGCTTGATGTACTTTTGTTATCTATTTTGTAACGTGCAAAGTCAGCATCAGAATAAGCAACCAAATTACAAGATAAAGAATTTTTAGGATACCACAAAGATAACCTATATGTGCTTATCAAATAATAAAATATACGCTTGACTACTATTAAATGAGATTCTTTAGGAGTAGTCTAAAAATGAGCACACAAATAATAGTGAACATAATGTCAGGCCTAATAGTATCAAAGTATAGAAGTGAGCCTATCATACTTCTATAAAGCTTTTGGTCAATAAGTGTATCTGATTCGTCTATGTCTAGTCTAGTGGAGGGGCTCATGGGGATTTAACTAGATTTCAATATCTTCATGTCAAATATTTCAATCAAATCATTTGTATTCTTAGTTTAAGAAATGAAGGTGCCATTTTTTGTTATCTCACTTGAAGACCCAAGAAAAGTTAAGTTCTCTCATGATAATTATTTTAAATTCTATAGACATGAAAGATGAAAACTCATGATACAAAAATTCATTTGTACTTTCAAATAACATATCATCCACATAAATTTGCAGAAGGATTAAGTTATCACTTATGTTCTTGAGGACTAGGGTGGTATCTACTCTACCTTTTCTAAACTAATTGTCAATAAGAAAATTGCTCAACCTATTATACTAAGCTGAGGAGCCTATTTTAAACCATTTAAAGCTTGTTTAGTTTAAATACATTATTAGGAAAATCTAGGGTCTTAAAACTAGGGGGTTATTCTATAAAGACATCTTGGTCAATAAATCCATTCAAGAATACACTTTTTACATCCATTTGAATGAGTTTAAAATCCTTATAACAAGCATAAGCAAGAAGCAACATAATGCCCCTTAGTCTTACTATAGTTGCAAAGAATTCATCAAAATCTATCCCCTCTACTTGTGCGTAGCCTTGTGCATCTAACCTAACTTTATTTCTAATAATGCAATCTGAGTCATCTAACTTATTTCTAAAATCTCATTTAGTTTCAATAACTTTTTGATCTTGGGGTGTAAGAAATAATTTCCATACATCATTCCTAATAAATCGATTCAATTCCTCTTCCATAGCTACACTACAATAATGATCTTTCAAGGCTTCTTCAATAAGTTCAGTCTTTGATAAATTAATAGAAAGATTTATCACAGCCTTAAAATATCTTCTAGTTTTAACAGCTTGGGACGGATCTCCTATAATCAAATCTTTTAGATGATTCTTTTTAAAGCTCCACTCTTTAGCCAAAGAATCCAACTTTTTCTTCTAATTTGTTTTTAAATTCATCTATCTCATCATCAACTAAATCATCTATAATAGTATCAATAGTACTTTCATTAAAAATGAAAAATACTGAATCTTTAACAATCATTGTTCTCTTATTAAAAACTCTATAAGATTTACTAGACAAGGAATAACCTAAGAATATTTCATCATCCGATTTACTATCAAATTTTTCTAAGGATACTTTTCCATTATTAAAGATAAAGCACTCACAATAAAAAAATATGAAAGTGACTAACCTTAGGTTTCTTTCCAAAGAATAACTCATATGGGCTTTTCTTTAAGATAAGTCTTAAGTTAACTCTATTCATAACATAATAAGCTGTATTAATAACTTCAACCTAAAAATATGTAGGCAAAGAATATTCATCTAACATACCTTCATTCAATTCAATCAAAATCCTATTTTTTCTATCTATAACACCATTGTGCTTAGGAGTCCGAGGAGTAGATAAATTATGTTTAATTCCAAACTCATTAAAAAAATTCTTAAATTCTCAAATTCTCCTCCATGATCTATTTGAATTTTACTAACCAAGTAATCTCTCTCTATGAACATATTTTATAAGTTTCCTAAAGACACAAATGCATCACTTTTATGTCCTAAAAATATAACCAATGTAAATCTAGAAAAAGTCATTAATAATAATAAAACCATAAAATTTACCTTTTAAGATAGTAGTGCTAATGGGTCCAAGTAAATCCATATGTAAAAGTTCCAAAGGTATGAAAGTTAAAATAATAATTTATTTTTAAATGAATGTTTTGAATGCTTACCATCTATGCATGCATCACAAACATAATTAGAATGAAATTTGATTTAGATAATTCGTTAACTAAATCATGTCTTTTAATTTTATTTAAATAATGCATGTTAATATGACATAATCTTTTGTGCCACAACCAAACATCTTCAAGAGTTCTTTTGAAACAAAATAAATTCAAATTTGCATCACAATAACTTTTAAAGTAAATGAAATAAATATTTTTGTGTCGATGACCTACAAGCAAAACATTTTTTTATTTCTAATTACATAAAAAAGTATGAAATTCAGCATTTAAATCTCTTTCACATAATTGGCTAATTGAAATTAGATTATGCTTTAAGTCATCAACTAGAAACTCTTTATCTAAGTAATTGAATTTTTAAAATAAAACCAATACCAATAATTTTAACGTTAACATTATGACCATAAACAACATATCCTTCTTCATAGGGTTCTAAATAAGTAAATTTAGTTTTGTCACTTATTATATGCCTTGAACATCTATTATCTAAATACCACATGCCTTCTTTGGTTTTGCTTTAAAGTCATTCCTATAAAATAATAATAATAATAAAGAGTCAACTTTTGAAAACCCAAACATGTTCGGGTCCACATTCTGTAAAAAAATGATATAATATATGTAGTGCAGTGTGTGTTATTTCATTTCTAACTTTAGGTAGCTGTTGAAGTCACTTTTGGAGTGAGAATTCAATCTTCTCATCCTAGATCTAGGAGTCTTCTAGACACTAGATTCTCCTTAGTCATAGGACACTTCTAGTGACTAAGTGAACACTTAACCCAAACTTAGGGACTTAGGAGGATTTGCCATAGGATTAGGCTATGACTTAGGACTAAGAAAACCTACCAACCCTATGGCCTAACCCATGACTTATGCCTAACCTTAAGTCCAACACCAACTTCAAATCAATGCAAAACTAAACCTCAAATCAAACCAATACCAATTAAATCTAATCTCATATCCAAACTACAAGCCAAAATCAAACCTATCTTAACCCTATGATTAAATCCTATGGATTTGACCTCAAACCTCATTCAATCAAACCAAACTCAATTTATTTTCTCAAACCATTCAAATCATCATATCAAACTCTTCCAAAAGCTACAATCAAGCCAACACCAACAATCAATTCAATTAACCTAAGTTAGCCCATTTGAACTCAAGATGTCCAAGTGAGCCAAAGTCTAATTAAGCCCAAATCAATCACAATCAAAGCCATCAATCAATCATAAATCAATTATTAAACTCAATCAAACTCAATTCAACCCAAAATCAAACCAATTGACCCATTAGGGTCACTTGACCCAAAGTGACCTAAAGGACCTATTTGAGCCAAATTCCAATCCAACTCAAACTGGATTGAACCAACCTATCCAAAACCTCCTACAATGATTATTGATCACCCTTGATTAATCAATTGTAATCAATTGGGTTAAACCAAGTCAAAATGGTCATTTGATCAAGTCGACCCAATTAGCCTACATGAGCCAAATTAAACTAAATTTCACCCTACATCAAATTGATTGAAATAAATGATCTTAAACAACTTCAAATCAACCCTTGAACATTACTTGACCATCAATTGAGTCAAACCAAATCCAATTAGCCCTTTGACCCAAGTTGACCCAGTTTGACCTAAAAGGCTAAATTGGGCCAAATCAAATTCTAACCCAAATTAATTACAACCAATGATTTAAGTCCATCACGTATTGATTATTGAACGTGATCAAAGCATCCATTGGACCCAATTTGATCATTTGAACCCAATTAATCCATTTAGCCAAAATTAAACTAAAGAGTCAAATTGGTCTAAATCATTTCAAAATCTAAATTGATTGAAATCAAAGCCTACAATAATTCAATTGAATCTAATCCAACCACTAACCCAAGTCAATTTGACTAATTTGACCAAATTGACCAAATTGGTCAACTTTGCCCATTTGACCCATATGAATCCATATGAGTCAAATTCAAATCTAATGCAAACCAAACCAAACCAATTGAACCAAATCATGCTAAATACTCATTTGAACTTGCCTCAACCCATGGCTTGACTCAATTTGATGAATTGATCAACTTGACCAAACCTAGCCCAATTTGACCTACATGGGCAAATTGAGCCAACTTGACTAAACCAAGCCCAAACCCATTCAAATTTAGCATGACCCATCCTTGGGTTAGCCCAAATCAAACACAACCCAATTCTAACTCAAATTGACCCATTACCCAATGGATAAAGCCCTCCAAATGGGACAAAACCCACATTTAGGAGGTCAAACCCAATCTCCTCCCCTTGATAGCCACCCTAATCTCCAAATGGACTTAAGGATCACTAGCTCACCTGACCCAAAGCTGTTTGGGTCATCCATGAGCCAAGTGGAGGTGAGATAACCCATTTCTCCTTATTGGAACACTTGGAAACCAAGGACAACCACCTATTCCCCTTGGTAGCCACTCAAATTGAGCCACCTCATTGATTCCCTACCACCCACAGCCGCCTGCGCTGGTTGGCCACCTGCAATTTGCAGAACACATCTAAACCCTCGGTTTGGATGGGGAGGATGGTATACTCCTCCATTTAATCTTATTCCATAGATTGAACATCCTTAGAGCACATGCAACCCAAGGCGAGTCTCCTAGAGCTATTCCCGAGTTCCAAAGCCTCCCCATCACTAGAAATGCCAAGCTCAAAATAGGACAAAGAAAATCTCCATCCATCCTCCTTCAAACTTCATAACTTTTAAATTAACCTTATCCATGCATTCACCAAGCTCCAGCGTGATGAAACAAATCGATTCCTGATCGATTCGAGCACCAAAGACCACTTATAGACCAACTCTTATGAGTTTTCTGATGACATTTGATCCACAGAGTCATCGGCAAGGAGGTAAGGTACAAGCTTCTTAACAAGGATTCATATCTTCAAGACGAAGCTACCTTAGTCGATTAACTGCCGATCCTGAGCTCCGGTGAGGTATATTCTGGCAAACTGATATTTTCTTAATTTGTTTTGAGCCTTTGTGAAGGAAAATTTGATTTCGTGCAAATCCTACTATAAGATCCTTTTAGATCCACTTCGTGAATGTTTTGGGATCAATTCTGAGCTTCCACTAGCTTCGACAAGATTAGATCAAGCTGAGAAAGGCAGACGACGTCCATCTTCCATCGTTCAGGGAACGATAGATCATCCACCGCATGTTTCACATGATTGGAATAGATGACCGTGATTAATCAGTTAGTTTTAATCGATTTTAATCTTATAGGAACCAAAAAATTAATCCTACCATCCGATCTTAGATCAAACGGCAGGGATGAAAGCGCATCCGTCCCCGCCACATCAGCACTATGTTAGACCATTTAAGTGGCCAATCCCATGACGCCATATGGAAAGTGATGTCATGTCAGCCACCCGCATGGTGCCAACGAGATTAGGGATTAATTAGGCTTAAAAATGTGTTTAAATGGTTAAAACTTCCTAAATTTATAATTAATTTTAGAAAAATCCAAAAAATTGAAATAAATACTCTTTAGAAAGGTAAAACAAAGGAGAATTAAAAATAATAATTTCATTTGATTTTGAATAGTGATTAAGGCTTAATTAGGGTTTGAATATTTTTTAATTAGCTTAATTAATCCCTAATTACTTGGGCAATTAATCCCAAACTTGGTATGATGATATGATGGGATATCCTCTAACTCCCATGATTTTCTTGTGATTTATTGGCTAGGTAATTAAAGAAATTTGAAAGTCAAACCTTAATTACTCTCTTAATTAATTTAATGATTAATTAAGGTTCTAAACATTGAAATTAATTAATTTAACTTCATTAATCACTAACCAACAATGAGACGATGAGGGAGAGTGATTATGACCTCTTTCCTAATTACTTTTCCAAATTCAATTCATTAAAGAGAGTTAACTGATGTCAAGTTTAAGAGATTAATTAATCAAATAATGGTCAATTCAATTCAAACTAAAAATGTTAATCACTTCAGATAACTAACAGTCAGATTAAGGGTTCCCCTTTATGTGTTCAAAAACATAAAGATACTTAAGAAAATTATGACTTACCCATAAGTATGGGAAAATCATAAAAGTACTTAATTAGATTCTTTAGCTTAAATGATCTCTAATCATGAGCCAATTATATTAGGTTCTTTAGGAGCATTGCAATTTTATTTTCTCTCATGTTCATGTCATTTTTGGCTCATGATCAAATGATTAATCAAATTAAAGAAGCATAGAAAAGGGTAATTAAATGGATTGCTTAATGATTTAACTTGATTAAATCATAAAATTCAACTAATTATCTTTCCTTAAACAAATTAAGATTACCAACATGGGAATTGGATTAAAATACCAAATGACTTGTCTTCTTTAAGCTTAATCAAAATCCAAAATTCAAATTAATAAGAAACTTTGGTTTTCTTTAAATAATTTTATTTAATGTGATTTTCCTTAAGAATTAGTGTAGTTGATTGAATCATATGGATATGTTTGGCTATTCCTTTTCAATCACTTTTAAATTTTGTATGTCATGTGATCTCATGCATTCATGCTTTCAAACTCAAATGAATCTAATGGAATTTGCTTATATAAGCTTGCATGTGTTGGCTTAATTTTATCATATGTGTGGCTATTATCATTAATAAACCAAAATTTATTTTTCAAAAGCTATAAGTTGATAATAATATTTGGAGTGGTATTAGTTATGAATACATATAGGATTCGTATGTGTTTATAGCTTAAGCATGTGTATGTGAAGCCTTCTTTTCTATGTTTATTTGTAGATTTACATAGGCTTGAATGATATAAGTATCTAATCTGGACATCCCAGGAAGACGAGCTTTAAGTTTCCCCAAAAAGTCATTTGATTATCTCACTCCCTGGTTAACAAAGGCACGTACTTATTTAATTTCATTCATTTGTATATAGAATTTGGATAGAACTTTAAATTACATGTATAAATAATTCAACCAAAAAAAATACAATCTTTTGCATGATTACTATTCTTGTAATTATTTATACATTCATATGTATTTAAGGTAGCAAGTATGTAGTCTAAACATCCCAAGAATATGAGGCTTTAAGTAGTCCCAAGGAGGTCATTTGATTATCTTACTTTTCTGGTTTAAACAACGACACATACTTGCTTATATCTTTTATAGTGTGTATTCTATTTAATTAAAGAATGAGAATCTTCTTTTATATTAAAAATACATGCATCCACAACCATTTAAGCATATAAATTGCATTATATGTAAAGATAATACTTTCTTTCCTAAGTTCCTTATATGAATTTACATGTGTTTGAATGATAATAAGTATATAGTCTGGACATCCCGGGAATACGAAGCTTTAAGTAGCCCCAAGGAGGTCATTTGATAATCTCACTTCCCTAGTTAATAAAGACACGTACTTATTTAATTTCATTCCTATGTATATTTGTATTTGGATAGAGCTTTAATTTACATGTATAAACAATTTAATCAAACAAAATTACAATTTCTAAATGTATGCATCCATGATCATTCAAGTGTGCTAAAATAAATTGTATGTATATGTATACTAAGGGGCCGTTTGGGATCACTTTTGTTTTTTATTTTTTATTTTGTAATTTTATTTTATTTTGTTTATGTTTTGCTTAAAAATAAACTTGTTTGATTACACTTGTTGTTTTTAAAAAACACTCAAAACATCTTTTAGATTTTTTGAGTTTTTTTAAAAATAACATTATTTATTTTTGAAAACAAAAAAATAAAATCATATAAAAGCACTCTAAACAAACATGTTTTTAAAAACAACATAAAAATAAAAACATAAAACAAAATTGATCCCAAACAGCACCTAAGTGTTAAGTCATATGTATGTTATGGGTGATAAAAAGGAATAGTTCAATATATTGATGTGATGGTAATTCAATTACATTAATCTTAAGATGGCTTTCATTTTGAATAAGATTCTTTAAGGTTAACCCAAACTTAAGATTGATAAAACATTTAATAAATTATTCACCTAAAAAACTAAATCATAAAAATGTGCTTTAGAAACAACTTAAGGTAGGGATGAAGGAGGTTAAACTTATTTCATCTCTTCATAACTCTTAGATGCTAAGTGTAAATCTGATGAAACAAAAAAACATAAATTAAAACTTACAAATCATTTGAACAATTTAAAATGAAACCATCCAACATGTTAAATAAATAATTCCAAACTTTATACAATCATAACTCAAATGCTTAGTTAAGATATACCACACAAAGCCTTAGCACCATATTAGAACTAAGCCACCACTCTAGTCCTAGGTTAGGACAATGTATGTGTGATGTTATGTTTTTCTTTTTGATGTAATATTTTAATTGGATGTTAGGGTGTATGACTCGTAGATTAGATGTTAGGTCGTTATTAGCTTAATCTTATTTTCTACAGGGGATTGTGCTTAAGGGCCTGCTAAAAAATAAATACAAATATTCTCTTTGTAGGTTGTTTATACCCCTAAGCATAATCTACATCAGGACAGGTGGGCTTGGTTATCCATCTGTAGGATTCCAAGTCTAGATTATGAAATATAATTGCTTGAGATTGTATGTATGTTTAGATAATCTCTAATTTACAGGTGTAGTTAGATTTATTCTTCTAAAATTATAAATTTTCAATAGGAATTAGAATTAGTGCTATGGAGATTAGGATGAGTAGTGACTAGAAGGCTTAGTTCTAGGATGCCTTATGATGCCTTGGAGCAAATAAAATCAAAAGAAAAAAGAAGGAAGAAAGAAGGAGTGAAGAATGAAGACCCCCATAGCATGTATTCAATTTAAATTATAATATTATTTTGTAATTCCAGGTTATATAGAGGTAGAGCTCGACTATCCATCTTTTCTCTTTTTTGGGGTGTACAGTGGTACCCAGCCACATCGGCCTCTTATTCTTTTCGATAGTTTATAAAATGGACGATGTTGTGTTTAGCTTGCATATCAAGATTACATCTTTTTCATAGTTTCTTTATGATTGATGTTTTAATGTATTACCTAGATGCGGTAGGCTCTTAGGACAAAATTATATTTTCCACCCCTACTAACAACTCATAACTAAATTTTAAACAACTTTCAACTTCATCATAAAGCCTATGCTATAATAAAGATAATTAAAAGATTTAACAACATTTTAGCTAAATGTTGTATGTTTCACATCATGCATAACATATTGATTCACTCTTGAATAGGGAAGGTCTCCATTCTTGCATGATAGGGGAATGCTTGACCTGTGAGGGCATCCTTTATTGTAGAGAACACATACTCCCACTGATTTAGCCAACAACTCTATTTCATCATGCATTTAGGCATAAGAAATCCCAAAGCCTTTTGTCCAAAATATTGTATCAAAATTATAAAAAATAATTTTTTTTTCATTTTTAGACTATGTCATATGCTCATATCAAACATGATCTAGTCTCTTAAGGAGTGAGTTTAGGACTCTAGTCTATTTCTAAACTAAATAACAAGTCTAACCATCGTGCAATTACATAAGACCGACCTACATGAGTTTGAATCATAGGAGGTGTTAGCCGGCGGCCACTCCATGGTGTTGTAAGTCAAGAAGAGTTGGACGGGTCTATCTTCTATTGTGGAATGGACATTTATGCCCCCTTTCACTTAGATTTAGGTCATGATTTAGCCTGTGTTAAAGGTCCCTAGATTTAGGATCTAAGGTTGCTTATTTTCATTGGGCTACAAGCATAAATCCTCACCTCTTAGGAATTTTCATGATCTTGTGTTTATGGATTATAAGCCCTAGCAATCTATTAAAATTATAACTTGAACAAAATAAATCTCTTCTTCACTTTCAAACACATAAAGCCTCACCATATGATAGATTGGAGTGCTCACTAGGCTTCCTAGTATCATGAGCATTTCCTACTCATCTACTTTAGGATTCAAAAATAAGTCTCTCCAATTGAACAATCCCATTTGATTTCCCAAAAATATCTAATTTATTGATAGTCTTAACCTTGAAATCTTTCGAGATAATGATTGGCTACTTTAATCGAGAGTTTTCTTAAGAAATCTCATTTCCTAGGATGTAATTAACTATGGAGGCTTACCTCCACAGAGAATTAAAGAACCTAACATAAAATAAACCTTACTTTACTTTTCCATGTAAAGTAGGGGAAGAAACACTGGTACATACGAAGACCCATCGTGCCTTAGGAGTCCTTATTAGGTGATTAGATCCATTATAGGGTGATGTTTTTATCTTTTGAGCTAATACAACATACCTTAATGTCATACCCAATCACTTCAATAAGTACCCCCAAAGATCTGCGTGGTGTCCACCCGACCATCTGAAGATAAACACCATAGATTTTTCTAGCAACTCCACTAGGGGGAGTTTTCCTCTCCATCTTTAGTAGATAATTATTGTCTTTAAGCATTGATAGTGGACTTATATTTTTTATAAGCCCAATACTATATTTCTTTTCATTGGCACTTTGCTTATTACATCCTTAAGCAATGGTGGCCAACATCCTTTAGGTTTTAAGACCTCACTCCAAGTAGGTCTTAAAACCTCTGTTGGGTCTCCCAATAGATAAAAATAAATTAATCAAAGAAAGAAAAATAACCAAACATAAACCAAACCAAATTAGGAACCTCTTACCACTATCTTGGTGAAGTAAGGTTCATCCAAAACTCAACAAATTTAAATAAAATCCAAACCAAGAAATAAAGAAAAATCTTTTCCAAAATTTCAAACCCCTTTTAAAAAAAAATAAATGAACCCCCCCATTTAACATGCACAAATTTGTGAAATGAGGGTTCTCATTTAAAAATCAAAATAAATCGAAACAACAACAACAACAACAATAAAAATCCTTTCTTCCAAAAGCTTAAAATATTTTCAAAATAAAATTTACCAATGTCATTTAACATAATCAAAATTTTTAAATAAGAGTTTCCAAATTAAATTAAAATCAAACATCAACAACAAATCCAAAACAAAATTCCTTCTCCAATATATATATATATATAATATATATCAAAACTCTTTTTTAAAACAAAATCAACCAATTATATTTAACATAACCAAATTTATTAAATGAAAAACCATCAATCAAACAACAAGCAAAAACAAGAATCCCTTCTTCAAAAATTTTAAAATATTTTTAAACAAAATTAATGAATTCCATTTAGCATAACTAAATTTGTTAAATGAAAATTCTTATTTCAAAATTAAATCAAAACTACTAATAATCAAAAGCAAAATCTCTTTCTTAAAATATTCAAAATTTCTCCAAAATAAGTGAACCCAATTCAACATAACCAACTTTGTTGAATATGGGTTCCAAACACAAAATCAAATGAAAATCAAACATCAACAAAAAAAAAAAAAAAAAAAAACAACCAACATCAAACAAAATAAAAAGCCCTTCCCCAAAAAAATTTTAAATCTCTCCACACAATTGAACGCCATCCAACATAACCAAATTTGCTGAATGAGGGTTCCAACACAACATCAAAAACAAATCCAATAACAATACAATCCAAAGCAAGAAAGATCTCTCCTCCAAATCTCCAAATCTCTCCTACAAATAATCAAACCCCATTTAGCATACCCAAATTTGTTAAATGAGGGTTCCAATTCAAAAGTTGAATCAAAATAAAACAATTCAAGTCAACATCAAATCAAAGGCTAATTCAGTTCTCTTTTCCAACAGTGCAATAGAGACACCAATCTCCTTCTTTTCTTTCTACTTTAGTCAGCTTCCCAACCTTGTCTTCTGGCAAGCTAATCTTTTCATTCTCATATGGTGTGGATCTGGCGTTGGATCAGGCCATACTCACCACCACCCCCATCATCAAGTTTGGACTTGGCGTTGAGAGCTTTAAAGTCACGTGTGAGGGGCCCACCCTTTCTACTATCAGTAGAGAGGAGATGGCAGGAAAGAAGCCACTTCTACAGTTCAAGCTACAATCTGACTCTAAGTTCCCTTCTTTGAAGAGGAAGCCTGTTGAGGTTCCCCTAGATTAAGTCCACATGATTGATACCTGAGGATCCCTATACAGAGAGCAGCATAGCTAGGAAGGCATTTTAGTTGAGGAAGGTGAGGCATCAGACTCAACTCAATGCCTCCTCCAAGAAATCAAGTAGAAAGATAATCAGATTGACATGATGGAGAAAAAGGTAGAGGAGTTGATGACAGTGGTCCTAGCCTTGCAGAACCAAGCCCCAGTTTCACAGCCTTCCCTCATGGAGGCCGGTCGGCCTAAGCTAGTTCATACCCTAGATCGTCCCAAGTGCACTCCCATGGAAGATGATGCCGGCAGCTTGCATAAGAAGGTCACCGATAGCATCTCCATGCATGAAAAAGACATAAAGCAAATGGTAGAGCTGCAGGTGAAGGAAACATTGGCCCAAGCCCTGGAGAGCTCATTTATTCCAAAGGGTAGGCACTACATGGAGGAATTCGATGTAGTTCAGTACCTCAAGGGTTTTATGCCACCATCCTTTAAGATTTTTGATGGCAGTGGAAACTGAAGGCAACATATAGCACACTTTAGGGCTAGTTGTTGTAACGCTGGTGACAGTGACACACTTCTTTTTTGGTTGTTTGTCAGTAGCCTTTCAAGAGTAACATTTGATTGATATGCTGAACTGCCCACCAGTTAGGTGAAGACCTTTGTAGAGTTAGAGTATATCTTCATCAAGAGATTTGTAGGAGCTCAACAAAGGGTAACTGTAGGTGACCTCTTTGTAAAGAAATAAATACCCAATAAGTCCCTTATTGATTACATTCTCAGATGGCATAACTTGAGTATGAAATGTGAAGCATTGCTGCAAGAGCATCATGCCATTGAGATTCTACTCAAGAATTTCTATGTTTCGGTTACTTTCATGCTTAAGTGCTTTAGCATAAAGACATTTGAGAAGCTAATTAGCAAGGAAGTCAAACAGTTACCCTTTTGGACTAGTAATCCAAGACAAAGCCTCAGAAGGTTTTTTAAAAGAAGCCTGGGATAGTTGTGTCAGTGGACCAGGGGAAGCAGCCAGCTATAGCACAATTTGAGAGGCCTAGATTTTAGCAACCTTTGTTACCTTCTCCTCTTCTACTACCTTGACCGCTACAATGGTCGCCACCATCTCCATAGTAGCCTACTCAATGGCGATACCCCTATCCATAATAAAATAGCTACTTTTCACCTACTCTTGCTGAAAAACTTAATAAACCACATTCTTTCAAGAGGGTGGTAGTCAAGAAGATCTTCAAGAATCTCTTGAAGAAGCCTGATTTTCATCTACACGAGCCTAAGAAGCTGGAGGAAGTGGACATGAGTGATGATCCTAACTACTGCCCCTACCACCACATGTTAGGCCATATCTTAGAGGATTGCATTACCTTCAAAGATTGGCTTGAGCTCAGCTTCAAGTCAGGAGCTATAATTATCCCAAAGGAATACTTAGTAGAACAACCATCTGGTTCAATTAGAGTAATCCTTGGGGATACCTCCAATCCTCTTAAGATAATTAAAGGTTGAGATATTTCTTTATCTCGTACCTCTAAAAAGATCATTACTAAAATCAAGAAACTTTCCCTGCAGGTGCTTGAAGCAGCTTAAACCTCCAATATTAAGAAAGGATTGCTAGTTGTGAAGGACAACTCAAGGAGGGTGGAAGCCCAACACCAGCAACAACAACCTACCTCACTTGCCCGAAATAGATCCGTAGCGCAACCACCTTCTGAGTCTAGCACTCCTTCCACCATTGTAGCTACTACCACCCCACTAGCTCCTTCGGTTCTAGCAGGAGCATTATATCAGTGGCATCATCCCACATACTTTACTTGATTTCTATTATGTATCTCCCCCAAAATTAATGAAATCAATGAAAAAATTTGATTCCACATACATCTTTGCCACTTCTAATGTTCCGATTATTTTATTCCAATAGAAAGCTGTTCAAGTCAAAGTAATACAAATTCAAATAATTATGATCAATCCCAATCCAATTCAGAAATGGAATTTTTTTCTAAATCAATCTGATTCATCGCTTGAGATTGATTTGGAGTCATCTGACTTTGAGGATCCTTTAGGAGAAGCTGTAGGTATACCCAATGAGCAGATAGAACTTTCCACAAACTCATCATTCCATGAAGTCATTGAAGTCAACTCCATAGAGGCAAAGTTCTATGTCCTAGGATTGCACCTCAGGATAAGGGTAAACATGTCATTTATTCTAGTGAGCAGATAACCCCTCCATAAGATGCTCCACATATGGATATGCTTATGGAGGATCAGTCCAAAGTTGATTATAATATCCTCACACATCTTAAAAAGTTTCCAGCTATGCTAAGCATATATGATTCCTTGTCTTATCTAAAGAAATGAGGGAATCTCTAATCAACACTTTGCTTGATCCATATATATGTTTAGCTCAACTGACTGCTATGGAGAAGGAAGCATGCCATTCAAAGGAAATCCTAGGAGTTACATTCGGTGATGAAGTCCTACTTCTAGGGACGATCGAGCACAACCGTCTTCTTTACATTATAGTGGATGTTGGTAGATTTAGGCTATCCAGAGTTTTGGTTGACCCAGGTACATCAGTCAACATTATGGGTTTAAGAATCCTTTCTTACTTAAGCATTGACATCTCTAAACTTTATATAAAGAAGATGATGTTGGAAGGATTCAATAAACAAAGCGAGAGGGCCTTAGTCTTCATAGTATTGCCATTAGAGATAAATGATTGAAAGACTGAAGCCATGTTTCACATAATTGACTCAGATACATCTTTCAATACTTTGCTTGGGAGATTGTGGATACATGGAAACAACATGGTTCCATCCTCTTTACATCAGTGCATCAAGTTCCTAAGAGGTGAAATTGAGTATTGTGTCAAAGGAGATCTCAAGCCCTTTGTAGTTCATGATGTCGGGATATATGAGGATGTAGCCTACTACCTCCCTGAGAAACAAAAAGTCTATTCTCATGTATTTAGTCAAAATCTTTATGTGATAGAAAAGAAAAAGAAAGAGAAAAAGAAAGAAAAGAAAAAGAAAAGAAAAAGAAAAAGAAAAAGAAATATAAAAGGACAAGAAAAGGGAGCGAGAAATAGACCTTAGAGAGGAGGTGGAGCCTACGATTAGATTCCACCCATACTTCATTACTCAATTCTAACAAGTGGGGAGAATGACCAACCTCGTCTATGACAAGAATGAGGCAAGTCCAGAGGGAGTCCCCAATGTGGAAGGCCTCCATACTTACCACCCACCAGGAGATTTGTCCTAGCTACTAAGAGTACACATGTTATCCTAATAGACTTTGAATCTAGTTAAGATGATGAGTCTTATGTGGTTAGCACACCGGCTAGCTCTTCTCGATAGAAGATCCCATTGGAGGTGATATTCGAGCCAGACAGTGATGAAGACCGGATTCCCAAGCAAAGCATAAATGTGCCCAAGTCCTCATTATGTGAAACTGTTAGGCATCAATTGGGAATCTTAGCTCTAACCCCACTTTCCTCATAAAAAGTTGAGGGTTTGGTAGTTATGAAGGCCCCTAAATCATATGCGACCATGAAGATCTAGAGGTTCTATCCTAGAGCATCATCCTCAAGTCAAGAAGTTGATGTAGAACTTGAGGATGATTCATAAAAAAGAATTAATTGAATTACCTTTTGATTGGTACTCAACTTAGCAAAGAAAGGTTTAATTCCACATACATGGTCTAAGCATAAGTTGGGAGGAAAAATGCCCCACTTGGTTGGCCAGTGTCATTCCAGTTAAGAGAAAGAATGGCCTGATTCGCATATGTATTGATTTTATGGATCTAAATAAGGCATGCTCGAAAGATGAATTTCCATTACCAATACCATAACTGATGGTGGACATTGTCTCATCTCATGCAGTCTTCTCTTTCATAGATGGTTCATCTAGATATAACCAAATAAAGATGACACCTGAAGATGAAAGAAACACTACCTTTAGAACCCAAATAAGAATTTATTGCCATAAGGTCAAGCCTTTTGGCCTTAAAAATGATGGTGCCACATACCAATGGGCTATCACTTGAATCTTTGATGAACTCATTCATCACAAAGTCGAATGTTACGTTGATGATCTTGTGGTCAAAAATAAAGAAAAGGAAGACTAGCTCTTTGACTTGAGAGTAGTTTTCAAGCAGTTAAGATAATATAACATAAAAATGAACCCTCTAAAGTGTGCATTCAGAGTTGCTTCAGGAAAGTTTCTTGTGTTCATTGTTTGACACCGTGGAATCAAAATTGACCTTGAGAAGATTAAAGTGATATTAGTGTTAACCTCATTTTTAGGATGAGCTCTCAACCCCTCCATCTTAGACATAGGACTTCTCTTAGACACTAAGAGTCTCCTTAGTCTTAAGACACTTCTAGTGATTAGGTGGACACTCAACCTAACCCTAGAGGCTTAAAAGAGTTAGCCATAGGAATAAGTCATACCTTAGGGGTGTTAGGAAAATTTTCCTACCCTATAGCTTAAACCAACTCCTCACTTCCTTCCTTCAAGTCAAATTCAAATCAAGTCTAAACTAATTCCAAACTCCAAATCAAATCAACATCAAAACTAAAATTAGTTTCAACTTAATTGATTTTCTCAAACTCAAATCAATTCCAAGTGATTGAAACCATTGAATTCTAAATTTCAAAAAAAAAAAAAAAAAATCCTTCTCAAGTCACTTTGATTTTATCTTATGAACTTAGCCTAAATCAAATCCAAATCAATTTAAATTCAAGAAATTTTTTCATAACCCATTTTAATTATCATTTATATTCACAAATATTAATAAAATATGAATTCAAATGTTGAAAACTAAATTCAAAACTGAAGTCCAAATTCAACCAAAATTCAACCTAAGCCTTTCAAGTCAGATTCTTGAACTTAGCCAAATCGATTTCAAATCAAGCCAAACTCTTAATTTTCTTCATGATTCAATCAATCCTTCAATCATGAATCCAAATATAAATACAAACTTCAATCATCAATCCAAAACTAAATTCAAAAATCAAACCCAAGTCAAACTCATGTTCACCCTTTGAACTTAAAATTGTCAAATGAATCAAAGCCCATTTGACTCCAAATCACTTGTAAATGGATTCATATTTCAATCATAAGTCCATATGTGAGTTCAACCAAGCTTGATCCAAGCCTTGATCAGGTCAATTGACCCACTTAGGCTCACTTGACCCAAAGTGACATAAAGTACCCATTTTGAGCCAAATTCTAATCCTACCCAAATTGGATTGAACTAAACCCACCTAAGCTTCACATTATGAACAATAATCATCATGAGATGATCAATCACTCAAATTGCATTAAACCAAGTCAACACTTTGCCAAAATGAAACCTAAACTAGCCAAAATCTACCATAGGTCAAATTGATTGAAACCATTGATCAGAACTCATTCCTGATCAATATTTGAACTTGACCAAGTCATCATTTGAGCCTAACCTAGCCCAATTGGCCAGTTGACCCAAGTTGACTCAACTTGATCTAAAAAGTCAAAATGTATCAAAACTTGATCTAAGCCAAATTGATTGAAATCAATTCGACCCAACCTAACCCAATTAACCTTGAACCAAACTTGACTTAAAAGGTCAAATTGAGTCAAAATCAAATTGAACCAAAATTGATTGGAAACAAAGACACCAATACATTTCGTATGACTAATGGAGCCTAAACCAACCCATGACCTAACCCAAATAGGTCAAATGGGTAAAATTGTTCAACTTGACCCATTTGACCTAAATGAAATTGAATGAACCAAATTCAAATAAAAATCAAATTGAACCAAACCAATGATGCCAAAATAATTCAAATGGTCATATGAACTTGACACAACCCTTAATTTGACCCAATTTGACCAATTGGTTAACTTGATCCAAGTTGACCCATTTTGACCTAAATGGGTGAACATGAGCCAAATAAGGGGGAGATACACTCCCCCTAATTCCACTTGAATTGAAGACTCTCATACTCGATTGAACTTAGGGAACTCAGAGCTAACACCCCAAGGTTCCTCCAAGCTTCCTCAACCCATTTCCATTTCTCCTCTTCTCGATTTCTTCAAGCTGAAAATAGGGGAGCTCCACCATTTTTCCATCTCACTCGATACTTAATATCAAGCCAATTCCTCTTGCAAGCATCTTCAGAGGACTCAATCGAGCTTGCCTAAAGCTTAATGCAAGTTCTCAAGGCATGGGAGAGGGGGGCTATACCTAGCATGCAATTAGGATTTTGGAATGATTGTTGTGGGGTATTAGGATGAACATTGGTCATAAGAATATGTCTTATGTTCCATGTGAAGCCTTTGGAGCAACCACATTCCAACAAACCAAAAGAAAAAAAAAAGAAAGAAGAATGAAGAATTAAGAAATGAAGAATGAAAAATGAAGACCCCCATAATAATGAATTCCTTATTGATTGTATTTAATTCATTTGTAATCCAGGTTGTATAAGGGTAGAGCTCGGCTACCCAATTTATTTTCAGGTTTGTGCAGTGGAGCTCAACCATAAATGACCTTTTATTCTTTTACATTAGCTTTATAAATTAATTGATGTTTGTTTAGCTTGTGCAATAAGATGACATCTTTTCTTAATTTATTACTTGCTTTGATGTGTGACCTGGATGACGATTAGGCTCTTAGGAAAATAAATTTTTTATCTAACTAATCAATTCAAACTAAAAATTAAATAACTCATAACCTCACCTAAAGCCTTGGTTATAAATCAAGATAAAAGAATTAACAACCCTTTAGCTAGATGTTGTATTACTTTTCTCACATCATGCATCAAAAGCATACTATTTCACTCTTGATTGGAGGGCTTCCACCTTGTGAGAGAACTTAGCTTGACCTTTGAGAGCCATGGTGGAAACACACCTGCTTATCTTGCTGATTTTGGCCCATAATCTAATTTCTCATGCATTAGGCATATGAATCCTAAAGCCTGTGTCAAATTGATAATCAAAAATAAAAATAAAAATGTGAAAATTTGCATTAGATTTTTGTCATCAAATTATGCCCTACATGATCTAGTCTCTTAAGGAGTGTGTTTAAGGACTTAGTATCTTTCTAAATAAACAACAACCCAGCTATCTTGCAAAGCATTTGACTTGCCATACATGTTTTAAAATCGTAGGAGTTAGTTGGCGACCACCCCCAAGCAGTTGTAAGTCTAACAATCAGGTGGTTTATCCTCTATTATGGAGGTAAACTAAATATCCAATTTCACCTTAAATTTAAGTTGTGCTTTTGGCCCTCTCCAAAGCTCCCTAGATTTATGTTTAGAGGTTGCTACTTCCCTTTGCAGGCTACGAGCATAAATCCTCACCTCTTAGACATTTTTATGATAATGAATCATGGAATTGTAAGCCCTAACTTTATAACAAAAATTCAACTCAAATAAATCAATTCAATTTAAAAAATATAAAGCCCAACCATAGGATAGTTTGGGATGCTTACTAGACTTCCTAATATCCTAAGAATCCCTTACTTATCTTCATTTGGCTTCGATAAGAGTTCCCTTCTCTTGATCGATCCCACTTGACTTCTGTAAAAATAAATCAATCGATTGATTGTCTTACCATTCAAAATATTTAGAGACGATGATCATTTACCTTAATTGAGAGTATTCTTAAGGAATCATGTTCCTTAGGATGTAATTAACTATTGGGGCTTACCCCTGTAAGGACCTTAAAAAACCCGGTTTAAATTAAACTCTGCTTTACTTTTCCATGTAAGTGGGGGAAGAATCTCTAGTACATTCTGAAGACCCATAGTCTTTAAGAGTCTTTATTAAGGTGATTAGGTCTATTGTAGGGTGATGACTTCTATCTTTTGAGATATTACACCTCTCCTCAATGTCATACCCGATCAACCTAATAAGAACATCAACAAATCTGCATGACATCCCAACAAGGCTTTTTATATTTTTGTTTTCATTTATCCTCTTTTCTGAAAGGGGATAGATGAAGGCAAAGATATAAAATTTCACCACATATTAGAAATGCCACCCCTAAAAGTTTAACTCAACTCAGATCATTCCAAGGGTGGTTGGCTTATCTAGATGCTTTATGTCTAACTTATCAGGAAAATTCTAACCTTTATTAACACTGGTTAATAAGGACACCAAGTTTAAGTGGGACGACCAGTACCAGCATGCTTTCAAGAAAATCAAGCAGTATCTGATGAAACTGCCAATTTTAGCCACCCCTATCTCGAGCAAGCCACTCATACTCTACACTGCTACATTAGATGACTCCATTAGCCTATGCCAATGATGATGGGAAAGAGAATGTATTCAATTATCTCAGCCATCATTTAATCCCTGCTTAAGTAAACTATCCGCCCAATGAGAAGCATTGCCTAACTTTAATCTTTGCATCCCAAAATCTAAGACATTATATGTGTTCTCATAAAGTAAACTTGATTTCTAGAATCAATCCACTCTAATATCTCATGATGCGGCCGACGCTATCCAGACGATTGGCACATTGGTCCATGATTTTGTGACAGTTTGATATCACTTTCTTACCCCTCCATGAGGTGAAAGAACAAACACTCACAAATTTCTTAGCAACACACCCACTTCCTGCTAACTCTCCTCTTAGTGATGATCTCCTTGATGAACAAATCATGAACTTAGGGGATACTAACATTCACCCTTGAGAGATGTACTTTGATGGTGTGGCTTCCTCTCAAAGAGGAGAAGAACCACAATCTACTCTTTTAAAAAAGACAAGGGTAGGAATAGTTCTCCTAACTCCAGACCACGATATGATGAGATTATCATATCATATATCTGATCCTTGCACCAACAATGAAGCCGAATATGAGGCTTTGATTATCGGTCTGGAGTTAGCCATCTCGTGAAGCATCCAAAACATCAACATCTTTGGGGATTTCCAACTAGTGGTCAACCAAATCATTGGCTCCTACAAGGTCCTGAAGCTTAGACTCCATCACTACCATAAATACACCATGGAGTTGTTGGCCCAAATCCCAGAAGTGATGATCTATAAGATCCCTCAATGAGAAAATGCTATAGCAGATGCCTTAGCCAAGCTTGCCATGGAGTTGGCATGTCCGGAAGATGAGTCCATATTAATAAATGTCCAAAATAGGCAAGCTCTGCCTCTTATTGATACTGAACTCATCGAAAAACACTCTCTTGAAGGGGAGTTGCCGTTGCCCAAAAAGATGCAGTGTTGGATTGGAGGAAACCCTTTATTGATTATATAAATAAAGATAAACTATCTCAAGAGAAGTTCCAAGCACATTAAGTGAAGCAAATGACACTTTCCTACACCCTCATGGACGATGTCTTATATCGGCGGTCTTTTGATCATATGTGGTTACATTGTTTAGACATGCATGAAACCCAAAAGATCATGACCAAGGTATATTCAGGATTATGCAGAGTTCACCAATCCAGTCCCAAGATGAAAGACAAAATCAAGAGACTTGGATATTATTGGTCGTCGATGATAATCGATTGCATGGACATAGCTAAGCAATGGCACCAATGCCAAGTACATGGTGTGGTTCTTCACCAACCACACAACATTCTACATCCAACTTTAGCCTCATGGCCATTCGAGTGTTAGGGTAATGACATAATGGGTCCGATTGATCCTCCTTCTTCTAAGGGCCACCAGTTCATCTTATTTGTTACCGACTACTTTTCCAAATAGGCGGAGGTGATTCTGCTCAGAGAGGTCAAAGCTCAACATGTGCTCTAGTTTTTCAAGAACCATATTGTATATAGATTTGGGATACCCCGCCAAATTATATTCGATAATAGTACTACATTCAAGAGTACCAAAATCAATAGCTTCATCCGGAGATACAACATTGATTGGAGATACTCTTCCATCTATTACCCAAGGGCAAATGGTTTAGCAGAAGCCTTCAACAAAACTCTCATCCAAATACTCAAGAAGATGCTCGACGATAATAGGCGATAGTGGCATAAGTAGTTAGTTGAAGCTTTCAGGGCCTATCACACCACTTATAGAACTCTGACTCAATCTACCCTTTTCTCCTTAGTGTATGGGACCGAAGCCATTCTACCATTAGAAGTCTAACTCCCATCACTAAGGATAGCTGTGGGTAGCAAAATCACAATGAAGTAGAACACCTAATTGTGGTCAGAAGAACTTGAAGGTTTAAAGGAGAAATGATTGCAAGCATGCCAAAATCTTGAGTTGGACAAAGAAAAAAATGATTCAAGCTCACACAAGAATTTAAATCAATTTTAATCAACTGTAAGATTTAAAATAATTTTATAAAAGCTTGCATGAAGTGAAAGCATAATGATTTTAAAAATATGAAAAATAGGAAATAATCTTTTTAAAAGCCTTATGAATATTTTTTTAATCCAATAAAAAAGAGAGGAAATAATTCAAATAACTTAGAATCAGAATAAAAAGAGCTTTTGAGAAAAATTTTAACTATGAGGCATATATATCTTTTCATTCAAATCAAACAAATGAAAATAAGTGATTTAAAAGATTAGAATATATTTAACACCCTTACTCTTGTTCTTTGTCTAGTCCAACTGAAAAGAAAGGAGGAAAAAAAACCAAGATTATCCATCATTTTAGAGTTTGTTGAGTGCATTATGGAAGGCAGCTTGTTTGATGCTAAATTTAGAGGTAAACCATTTACGTGGAAGATATGGAGAACATTGGAAAGACTAGATAGAACTCTCACTAACCCAGATTAGAACACCTTTTTCTGCACTTTGAAAGTTCAACACCTTGCTAGAATAGCTTCTGACCATTCCCACTTGTTGGTTAGTTTCAATCATATCATTAAGCCAAAACACCATCCTTTCAGAATAATTAAAATGTGGGCATCCCACCCTAATTTTATTAACTGTATTTCAAAGTTTTGGCATAGTGGAGAGCACCCCAACCATTGGAAACATTTATGGATCCTTCACAAGAGCATTACTCAAGGCCTAAAGAAAATATAATAAAGAAGTTTTTGGCAACATCCATCACCAAATTAAAGTCATTGAGGAAAGGATTGACAAAATAGAACAAGAGATGTCCCATGTAGACTGCATTGCTAATTCTCACTTTGAAACCCAACTTGAAAGCTTCAGCTGGAACTTCAAGGATTTATTGAAAGAAAGGAGGACTTCCTTAAGCAAAAATTAGCTGTTCAAAACTTTTTACATGGATATAGAAACATCAGATTTTTTTTTTCATGTTTACATTAGAAAGAAGAGGGAGGAAGAGTGGGTCAATAAGATTAAGGACTCTAATGGTAACTGGATCATCAACCAAGATGGCATCTTGAAAGACTGTACTAACTACTTCACCAACTCTTTGAGCCAGTCTCACAACAACAACATAAATTATCATCATAATAGAAATTTATTTGACTTTGATTAGGTTCCAATGAATAATAATGATCTCACTTCGATTCCTAAGGATGAGGAGATTTGGAATGCTCTTAACTCAATGGATTATAAAACTATTGGTCTAGATGGTTTTATTGCCCTTTTCTACAAAAAAAAGCTTGGAATGTCATCAAGGTAGAAGTCATCAAAGATATACAAAACCTTCTTCAAAGAAATGAGCTGCTAGCAATACTTCACCATATCAAATATCATCCTAATTACAAAAGAAAATGCTGCCACACATGGGACAAATTTAGACCCATTTTCCTTACCCTATCATTAGCAAGAGCATCAACAAAATCATTACCAATAGACTCCAAAAGCTTCTCCCAGTTCTCATCTCTCCAAATTAGGTAGCCTTTATAAAAGGTAGGAATATTATTGACAATATATTACTAGCTCAAGAATTGATCAAGAGCATTGATAAAAAAAAGGTAGAGGAGGTAATGTGATGATGAAGATTGACATAAAGAAAGCTTTTAATACTATTAGCTGGGATTTCTTACTCAATTCCCTTAATGAGAGAGGTTTCTCCTATAAATTCTATAAGTTGGCAGAGAAACTTCTTTCCAATAGCCATTATAATCTTACTCAATGGGCAATCAAGTGGCTTCATCCAAGCTAACAGGGGTGTTAAGCAAGTTGACCCCCTCTCCTCCACCCTATTCATATTAGTTTTGGATATCCTTTTTAGAAAGCTGAATAGTGTTTCTAATTCAAAAGGAAAAATTATTTTCCACACTATTAGGAATATTAACATCACCCACCTAGCTTTTATTGATGACCTCCTATTAGTCAACAATGTGAACAAGAAAGCTATCATTACCTATTTGACAATTATGAAGGACTTCATGAACATCTCTGTTATGTCTTTAAATACTAACAAATATCTTTTTGTCATAGAAAATAGATCAAAAAAACCAAAATCAAATGTATCACTGAGAAGACTAGATTCACCCTCTCTAAAATCCCTCTCACTTACCTTGGAATCAAGCTTTATAAAGGCAAGCTAACGTCTTCCCTATTCTATGATCTCATTGACAAAATTCAAAATATAATTAGCACTTGGGAAAACTCATTCCTCTCATTTGGAGTGAGAATCACCTTAGTTAGAAGTATTCTTAATTAAATTCCACCATCCACCTCTCAAGTTCAGCACATTCCCAAAACTATATAATAAAAAAATTGAGAGGTTGTTAAATAGATTTATTTGGAGTCATAAACCTAAATCCATCCATTGGGCTAGTTGGAAAAAGCTGTGCAAACTGACCAGTAGAGGTGGTTTGGCTTCAAGACAATTAAGGAGAATATCAAAGGTAACACCATCAAACTATGGATTAAATTTAGAGAGAACAACTCACTTTAGTCTAATTTCATGCTAAAGAAATACTACATTAACTCACATCCAATGGCTGCCAAAGGAAGCTTACAGACTTTGCAATATGGAAACAAATGCCGCTGAATAGGGAGGAAACATAAAAATCTAATTTTTAGGGACCTTAGTGAGGGACTGATTGATATTTGTAATGATCATTAGCTGGGTGAAGAACCTCTTTATGTGGAATTTTTTGGGAACATACCCTTACACTCGTACTATATCATGGATTTCTAGACTGATGCTAAATGGGATATTGATAAGTTAAAAACAATCTTTCCTCCATACATTTGCAAGGAAATTTATAGATTACCCATTGAGATTGGTAGAAAAGATAAGCTTATGATCAAGGGGAGAGCCACCAACCATTCCATTCATAAGACAATCTACCTCACTTGGTGGAAAGATACCAACCAAATCCCTTGGAGTAAAGTAATATCGAATTCCAAAATTAGATCCTTAATCTCCTTTTTCAGTTGAGGACTCTTCCATCATTTCTTCCCTTCGGATGATATCCTTAAGCTCAAGGGATTGACACTACTCTCCATGTGTACTTTATGCAAAGAAGAGGAGGAAGGGATTCTACACATCTTAATTCAATGTAGTTTCAGCAGGAAAATCTGGATTGCCTTTGCTGATCAGATCCATTGGAAGGATAATGCAATGACCACTCAACTACTACAACTCTTTGAAAACATCCAACTAGAGGATTGCTATATGACTATGAAAGTCCTGAACTCCTTATTTATCATCTTTTGGTTTATTTGGACAACAAGGAATGACCTCAAGCACAATGACTCAAGTATTACTCCTAAAAGCGCTACACTCAAAATCAGAACCCACTTGTAGAAAATGGACATAAATGAGAAATTTAGAGCTACTAGGAACAAGGAAAAACCTAACACTCTTCCTAATTGGAGCCTTGTATATTAGCAAAAACCTCCCCATGATACCATTAAAATTAACATTGATGGTAGCTTTGAGTCAAAGTCTAATAGGGCTGGTATTGGAGACATTTTTATAAACTAGAAGGGGAACTGTTATTATTTCTCAAAGCCTCTTGCTGCTCATTCAACACTCCTTGATGAGGTGGTTGCCTTGCATTATGCTCTCCTATTTTCTTCCAGAAACCCACACTTAAACTATTGGATTGAATCAAATTCAATGACACTTATCCATATTCTTAATGAACAACTTCCACTTGGTATATCATTAGCACTCTCAAATCTATTAGAAGTTGATGAAGAGCCTTAATATATCTTGCTCTCATATATGGAGAGAAGGTAATCATCCTACATATCTTCTGGCTAAAGGTGGATCCCAACTCCAACAATTCTCCTTCTCTAAGTCTCTTGAAAAAGAACTAAACCTACTTGTGCATAGTGACAACTTGGGCTTACCTTACATTTGATCAAAACTTTGGCAATATCTTTTTCTTTTTGTGTTTTTTTTGGATTACTATATCTTTGAGTAATCAATAAAATCTCCATCTTATGAAAAAAAAATGTATGACTGATGAAAGCAAAGCTTGATGTGAACTTTTCAAAGGCCTGAAAGAAGCTTCAAACGGTTGAAGAAGAACTCCACTTTAATGTTGTTAAAAGAGTGAGGAAGAGAGATGAGCTTCAGCACTTTAACTCTAAGAAATTCACTATTATAGGTTCAACCAAGGCAGATAGAATCAATAAGAAAAAAGTGGTCATAAAAGCACCACCTTAAATAAAATTTGGTCCATGGAATGGTAGGCCAAAATAAGAGAAAAGTGAGGGAAAAAATGAGAGGGAAAATGGGTAAGAAAATAATTTCAAATTAGTAAGGAAATAATCGTTGCATTTCAAATTCAAGTCCTTTGGTTTGAATTGAACTAATTTCAAATTAAAAGAGATGGGGGTTGGTTAAGTATGGGAGAAAGAGAGAGGGAGCTTGCTTAACATAATTAAGCAATCCATGAAATAAGTTGAGTCAAATAAGGCTCGACCAAGCAAGAAAAGAGGGATGATAATTAAGGCGAGAATTTGAGTTTTAACATTAAACACATGCTTTAAACATTTGAATCCAATTAATTTAAACTTAAGTGGATCAACTAAGCATAAAGAGAGAAGTGTAATTAATTAATGTCCTACTTGAATTTGAATTTGAATTAAATTAAATTAAATCATATAAATTCAAAATCAATTAATTTAAGCACATGGGCCAAACCAAAGCATGCCAAAATGGAATGAATAAATTTGGAAATAATTTAAAGCAAATTCCCATTTAGATTAAAATGAATTTAAATTTAAAATGAAAATAATTTTGAAAACCAAAAAGACATAAAATGAGAGAAAATTAATATGAAATTAATTAAATAATTCTAACAAAATTTATAATGCCAAAAATAACAAAAATTCAGCTTAGAATACAAAAATAAAAATAATTACTGATAGGAGAGAGAAAATGAAGGATGAGAGAGAGAGAGAGAGAGAGAGAGAGAATATTGGATAACGAAAGAATAATTTAATTCTCATGCTAAAAGTAAATAAATAAAAATTAATCTATACATGAAAACAAGTTAATGAAGTGTAAAATAAATTAAAATCACTTTAAGATGCAATAGAAATGACTTAAACTTGTATAAGTAGTTAAATTATCCAAAAGGATAATTTCAAGAATATTGAAAAAATTGATGCAAATAAAATATAACAAAATATGTGAAAAATCAAAATAAATGATATAAAATATTTTAACAATTATTTTTATATTATTGAGCTCTTTATTCATCTTATATTATAAATCTAAGAAGATTCCCAAACTACTCTTAACTTTCTTGTTGACTCCATGAGCCCCATCTCATATGAGATTGATTTTGATGATAACAAACACATGTTCAAATGCTACTAATCAAGTTAAATTCAAGTGTGTAGGAAAAATTATTTATCTCCTCGTTCTTCACTTATAATAAATTGCTAAAGCTATTGGACATGGACTGGGTGAGAATTTTTCTAGGAATTACTATATCAAGGTAAATAAAAAGCTCACTAAATTAAAATAAATGACCCATTCATTTTTAGATTCATCATTCTAAAATTATTTATATTTTTTTATATCTTAATATTGCAATTATTCATTAAGTTATTTATTTTGGATAGAATGAACTAAATGTATGATATAAATTCCATTAAATGGGTGTTCAAGCAAGATGAATTAAGTTTAAATGTTATTAAATCATTTCCACATCATTCATAATTTTAATTTATAATTTTTAGTGCACAAAAATTGAATTATCCCAAAATTATCCTTTTTTCCTCTGATTCTCTCTCCTATTATTCTTTCCTCTCTCTCTCTCTCTCTCTCTCTCTCTCTCTCTCATTATCATTTTCATCTTAACATTATTTTGGACAAATTTTTTAATGTATTTTGTGCAATAAATTATGTAAAATTTATTCAAAACATTTCCATATTATTTTCCCTTATTTTTATATTTTAAAATTCATTTATTTGAGTTTTTGAATTTGAATTATTCTTTTATTCAAACTCCTTTATGCATGACATTTACTTGCTAAATCAAATAAAATTTTGTATGGAATATATTGAAAGTCCCATGCATGATTAATTATGATTATTTAGAGTCTAATAAATCTACTTCAAGTTATTTTAAATCTAAATTCAAATCAGCCCTCTTTTTCAAAATAATTCCTTTCCTTTTTTTTGCCAATTTGACCTATTTTTAAATCTAAATTCCACTATGCTTTAAATTTAATAAATTTATATGTTAGTTAAACATTAAATAAGTATAGAGTTCAATCAGCTTTGATTTATAATTAATCCATGCATTATTTTAAGAATTTCTTATTTTAGGAAACCTCTTTGGCCAAATTTTTGAAGTGATATTCTGTATATTTATTTTATTCAAAACTCCCTCCTTCATGTATAACCTTCCTTGGCCAAAATTGTTATGGTATTTCCTCCATCATTAGCCATGAATCATATAGCATACATTCCATATTGGGTTTAAACAAATTTGCAAAGGAGCCTATGAAAGATCTCCTTGGCCGATCACCTCTATTTTGAATTTGAAATTTAAATTGATGCCAAATAAATTTCCCTCTCATTGGATCAATTTTTGGATGAAACTAGACTCCTACCTCATTTAAGAGCCTTGTTTCATCTTGAAAAATCTTCCAGAAAGTTAAAAACTCTTTCTTGCTCTTTTACTCTCTTACTCACCTTTGGCCAATTCTTGCTATGTAATCTCTTGGAGATTTTTGGTGATTCAAGTGCTAGAATTCCTCATAATTCTTCTCTTTTCCTTGGACATTTATTTGGCTTGAAGATTGATTGGGAAAATTGAAGGTTTGGTGTGCTTCCACCCTTGGCCAAAAACATCAACTCCTTGGAGTTTATTTTCTAAGGTGCCAAGTTCTTAAACATATTTTATTTCTTCTTGGATTTGGAGTTTACTAGGTTATGTAAATTTTTTTATGTTCATTCATGACATAATCTTGAAATTTTTTTTTCGCCAAGAACAAAGATAAGAAGATCAATTTGTGTGGACTTAATTACTTGATAATCTTTGATTTCTTGTTCGGCATAATGCTAACATATAGAAATTAATTTATTTTGTGCTTAATCATTAAATATTTCTTTGGTTTTTTGTTTGTCTTAAGTCTTTTTAAGGTTATTAATTTCCTAAGTGCTTAATAATTTGAATATCCATTGTTTATCTCTTTGGCTTAAAGTTTCATATAGGCTGGTTAAATTTAAATATTCTTAAAATTTTATTACATCTCTTTTTTCCATTTGGCCGACCGTACCACATCTTGAATAAATTAGTTTGTGCTTATTCATTACTTGTATTCAATTGGTTTATGCATATATTATGTGATAGCTTTCATGTGATATAATTCAATTCCTTATTCAAGTGATTGTTTGCTTATTCAAATTGCAAATACAGGTATCATTTTAATGAAAGTTAGCTTGTGTGAAAAAGAATTCAAAGTAAAGTTTTTGGTGATTGCATTTTAGTTTGCATTTCAAAGTCATTCAAGAAAATTATTTCAAACTTTTAAAGATCATTTAAGAAACATTAAGTTACTTAATTACATTAAATATTGGATTGAAATTCTTGTTATAATTTCATTTAAAATTAAAGTGAGCTATCTTTTTCATTAATATTCAATTGCCTTAATATTAGCATAGATTGGGTTGTAAGTGCAAACATATTTTAAAATTGAGAGTTATACTTGTATCTTTCTCTTTGCTTTGTCTTAATGTTTTGATGGGTTGTACTTGCCCATTAAGGAGAGTACATGTTGGGTTATACTTTCCCATTAAGAAAATTATGTGTTGGGTTGTGCTTTCCTGTGAAAGAGAGTAAGAGAGATTTATTATAATCTCAACTTTGGTTTAGTGAATTCCTAGCCTGAGTAGATAGGCATGGATGTAGGCCAATTTTTAGGGTTTCGCTGGACTACGTAAAAATCTTTGTGTTCTCTTTCTTTACTTTTCAACAATTTACTTTTTGTTGCTTCATTTCACTAAAGCATTATTATTAAATATTTAAATATTCTACAAAAGATAAAATTAATTTTTTTTTGAAATTTACTTTTAAAACCCAATTCACACACACACACACCTTTCTTGGGTGCTATAGTTAAGTAACATTTCCAAATTTAACTGAGCAGACTGTGTGTGGTAAGATTTATAATATACTTAAAATAAACTATTAGTTTCATCCAATTATATATTTATTGTCAACAAAATTAGTTTGCATAAGCAATGGGGCTCATGTGCCAACAATTGTATCATATTAGAGCTTAAAAAACTTAGGAGAACAAAATGAACAAGAAGCTTGAAGGCCTAAAGCTATGTTTGTTTGTCAAAAGGTGTAGGCTGGGTTGTCTAAAGCAGATCTCAACTATCATTATATATTACTTCTTTCTAGGATTGTATTTTACGTACTCAACACACTAACCTTTTTTATTATTTGATATTTTATTTGATTTTTTTGTTACTTATTTACTTTGCAAGCACTCTTAATTTATGCAGTCATGGTGACATCACCTAGGGTTCCTACTTTTTTTCAATGACTTATGATATTTTTAGGTTCTTAGATGATTCATATTAAAATTAGAAATGAAAATTTTCTATTGAAATTTAAATTAGTTAAATAACATAAGAATAAAATAAAGTAGGAACCCTAGGTGATGTCACCATGACTGCAATCATATTACTTCTTCATTCTTGCAAGAGCACTTTATCTTCATTGTGTAAGGGTCACCTGTCCTTTGAGGCTGACAACCACCTAAAGAAGATAGGAGCACATTAAGGTAGGGCCAAACTAGGACATGACACAATATTTATTCTAGAGTTGTGCCTTAATCATCAACTTCAATGCATTTAGTCTATGAAAAATTGCATTCCCTACATATTTATTTTTAGTGATTTTAAGTAGGACCTTATCATACATATGCATATGTTTGGACCACATGATTTTAAAGTGATTAGATTGGTTAGTTAGTAATCATTTTAGGGAGGATTACAAATTTTTAAGAGTTGGCTTATTTCAACTTCAAATAGAGTTGAAATTTGTATGTCTTACTATATATTATTAGACTAAGTTTGAGTAAATACTTGATAAGAGTTCTCATCTTAATTTAGGTTCTCAAGTCAATTATTTTGTTAAGGCTACATCATACCTCCTCACATCTTTGACAAATTCATAATCTTGTGTTAGTCAATTATAAGTCCTAACTTTGTAATAAAAAAATGTGTAACGTCAAACTAACTAAATTTGAATACCAAAATATTATGTCCAACTTTAAGATAATTTGAAGTACTGCTAACCATTTCAATGTCATGTGCTCACTACTTCTTTTTTACTTTCTAAAAATAATCCTTCCAAAATTTGAACTTATGTCATTTGAAATTTCCAAATTACCAATCCTTGAGTATAAATTTTGAATGAATCATAAAATTATCAACCACTATTTTAATTGATAATTTTCTTAAGAGTTTACCCTCTTATAATGCAATTAACTATAAGGAATTACCTCCATAGAAAACTAGCATGCCATAATCTAAATAAAATTTAAATTTAAATAGCTAAAAATATAGAGTTGACAAACTCTAAAAATCCTCTCTAATTATTTTATTTAAATTCATAGAAGAATGACATTTTTGTCACTTAATAGACTAAATCATTCTCTATGATGCATTTAGATATAACAATAAAAAATTCTCTTTATTATAAGCTTTGAATCCATATTAGAATATTATTTTTCATCTCTTAAGATATTATATTATTCTCAATATTATGTTGATCACTAAACCAAACCTTAATTTCAATGTTTATGAGTTTTCCACATGCCAAATAAAGTTTTTCCACATATTTTATTGGTAACTTTACTAGGGAATGTTACTCATTCTATCCTCAGTAGTAGTGAGTAATTTTATACATTTGTGGTATGTTTATACTCCCACCAGCTCATACTACCCTTCTTCATTAGATATCCTTAGGCAAGGGCTACCAATATTTGATCTTTAGGCAGACTCAATATATAAGGTTCTAAAGTCCTTTAAAATGTAAATAATAATAATAATAATAATCAACTTAAAAATTTAGATAAATTCTAATTTTGTTAGAATGAGAAAATTTAGTGAATTAATTTGGTAGACCTATAAAACTTCAAGGAATAGATTCAATTTTAAAAAATTTTAAAGCTCTAAATTCATTCTTTTAGATTTATATGTAATAGATTAAATTAAATTTATCTTTAAGTTAAAATTTTTTAAAAAATATAAATCAATCAATCAAGCCTAAAACTTGGTGTATTTGATTTAACTTCTTTTACAGATTTCAAATTTTAAAAAACAAAAGTCATAAAAAAAATCATTGAGTCAATTTTTCAAAAATCTAATCTTCTAAATTAAACTCAAAGATTATCTTCTAAAAATAAATAATAATAATAATTTTATGTGAATTTATTTACAAATTCAAATTGGTAAATTAATTCAGACACCTTCTTATCCCATAATATTTAAGAAAATCAAGTCTAAAACCTAAGAATTTTGAGAGTTCATTATATCAAAATTTTATGACTAGTTTAAAATTCACCAAAAATTAAGTATTAAAATTCCTCTTATTAAAACTTTCATTACTTTAACATAATTGAGGATTACATGGGCCTTATCATGTATTTTAAGATAGGGTCCACAAAATTTTATAACTTTAAATTAATATTTTTCAAAATTTCAAATAATTATCATAATAAACTAATAATTTAATTTCTATGCACAATTTCAAAAAATTATCAGATAATTGATATTCTCCTTTAGCTCTAAAGTCATCTTCTTTATTGACAACAGAAACAATATCTAATTAGTTAGTGATCAAGTTTGGTCTAATTTTTATGATCTGAGCATGACCTTCGATGGAATTAAATTGGCTCTTTTCAATTTCAACTCTATTCAAAATAGTAGACCCATATGGGTGTTTACTTTAGGGTGCAAGGCTACTAAAATACTCCCCCAAAGCTTGCAGTGAGCTCTAAGATGGGGAGCTTGAATAAGAAAATGAAACAACCACTAATTGAGTTAGCTACACTTTCTTCCCCCAATAAATTCCAACTTAGGTCCACTTCTGCCCTTCCTCTTATAGCTAGAATTTAGGGGGAAAAAAAGATGTGGAGAACTAGAAGGAGGATTCTTAAAGATAGAAAGTAAGCTAAACTACAACCCATAGATGAGATTGGGAATGTGGAGGAGTCTATACTCCTAGGTGAGAGTAGGTTCCATCCTATTTTAACTATCTAAGGGGAGGAGACATACAAAAGATAATGGGTTCTTCACCTTATTCTATTTACTATGAAATGAAAATGTCTTATGGATAGATGAGTAGGGAGCACTATAGTTGGATGAAAATGAAATCTCAGAAGACTACGAGATGAAGTTTGAAGTCCTAGCATAGATAACACTTAGGACTAGGAAGCTGTATGTTAGTCATCCAAGTATCTCAATTATCACCATTAAGTACTACAGGGTCAAGAGGGATTATTATAGTATACTCCATTAAGTCAAATATTGAACAAAAATTAATAGCCAAAAAGTCACATTAGGTGATTATGAAGAGGCAATCTTCACCTTTCCCCAGTATACCTTGAGGAATAGTTAGTTAAATCACAACGTAATATGTAACACCAATCTTTTACTTTTAGGCCTCATTTGGAAGGTTACACTCCAAAACCTATTTTTGTTGTAGGAGGTTGAGCTCTCCAAACCTCCCTTTTCACCCCTCAATGGTGAGAAAGGGTAAACAACTTCAGGTGGGTGGGTGCAACTCTTGCAAATAATAATAATAATAATAATAATAATAATAATAATAATAATAATAATAATAATAATAATAATAATAATAATAATAATAATTATAAAATAATAATAATAATAATAATAATAATAATAATAATAATAATAATAATAATAATAATAATAATAATAATAATAATAATAATAATAATAATAATAATAATAATAATAATAATAATAATAATAATAATAATAATAATAATAATAATAATATAATAATAATAATAATAATAATAATAATAATAATAATAATAATAATAATAAAGAAAGAGGTTAGAATAGATAAAGAAGTGAAAAAAAGCGAGAAAAGGCAAAGCAAAAAGAGAAAAATCCAAACTTGAAAGTGAATGTGGAAGATAAGAAAGATATGGAGTATGTCCCAATAGATTTAAATTATGTGTTAAACAAAAGCATTAAGGAGACCTTAAATATTTAAAACTAGTTTGAAGAAATTTGAGAAAGAGAAGAAAGTTAAAGAAGCAGTAGTTGAAAATGAGTTTGATATAAGTCAGGATGATCTATTAGAAGAAAAGTTATAAGAAATAGAAAATAGTTTTGTGAGGGACGTCACTATGGCTAATATATAAACATTCATGGTTGACACTAGAGTGTCCAATAGAGACCAACTGTCTCACAAAGTTCAGGATGTTGTAATCAAAGAAGGTGATGTACCAAACTTAACACAACATTTAATTGATCAACTCCATAAGAAATATGAACAAATCTCCAAAACAAAGAAAAACATTTGAGGAAATAATGGCTGCCATGTTAGTTTTGTAGGGTCAGCTTATTTGTCACAACTAGTATAGGGTGATGTTGATCAACTTGAATACATCCATGCAACTAAATAGAAAAAAATTGCATTAGATTCAGGTGAATAGAGTCAGAACAAGAAGGGGTTTAATAGTCTAGTGTAGGAGAGAACTTCAGCAGTTAGCAAAGTAGTAGGTTCAGGAGGCCTTGGCCCAATCCCAAGGAACTTTGTTTATTGCAAAGGGTAAGCCCTATCTAGATTGATCAATGCCTTATCCTAAGTGGTTTATGTCACCCTCTTTCAAGATCTTTGAAGGCATAGACAATCCCATGTAACATTTTGCCTATTTCAAAGTTAGTTGTTGTAATACTGGTGGCAGTGATGCTTTATAATTTAGGTTGCTTGCCAACATTTTATTTGGTGTAACATTTGACTGGTGTGTAGAATTATCAATGCTTTTATGCAAACATTTACAAGTTAGAATATATGTTTATTTAAAGAATTATTTGTACTTAACATCACATCACCATAAGAGATTTGGTGATGGAAAACAAAACCTAATGAGTTAATGGTACACTGCATTTTAAGGTGAAGAAACTTGAGTATAAAATGTAAACCTCAATTGTAAGAGAAACATTCAGTTGAGATCCTCCTTAGAAACATTCATGGTTTAGTCACGTTCCATTTAAAAGGATTCTCCAATAAGACTTTCAAAAAGTTGCTAAAAAGACCTCTAGCCTCCAAGAAAAAAGCCTTAAGAAGATCAATCATTGTTAGAATTAAAGAAATAGAAACTCCAAAAACTTTTAGAGCAGAAAACAAATTTATGTTAGTAGCAAATAAGGGGGAACAATAGATGAATGTTTAGTTTAAAATTTTTTTTCCTAAAAAATAGTAATACACCAATATTCATGTTCACAAAGAAGGCTATATTTGTCCTCTCTTGATAAAAGGATAAACAAAGTCTTTTATTTTAAGTGAGAGAAAATAAAAAATGATTTTAAAATCTAATGAAGAAAATAGAGTTTGAATTAACTAATCTAAAGTAAGTTAGAGGAAGCAGACAAAGATAATAATCCTAACTATTATCCCTACCAGAATATGCTCAATCATGTAATTGAAGACTACTTTGTTTTTAAGTTTGGTCAGAGAAGATCTTCAAGATAAGAATGGTTGCAATACCAAGAAAAGATTTGTTAAGATAGTCCTATGTAAGTCTTTCATCCTAATACATGATGCTTCTATTAGTGATAAATGTGATCTTGCTTTATCTCGTTCATCTAAAATATCTTCTTAAACATTTTTTCAATCTTATTTGCAGGTGCACCAAGAAACATTGAGATCTGTTGTCCAGGTTAACTCATTAGTTGTAGAGAGTTACTCAAGAATCATTCCTTCACAGACATTCCGAGAACCTTGAGTTAGTAGAAGTTTAGGAGTGTGTGATGAAAAGATTGTAAAAATGTATTGCATAAGAGTGTTATTAGGGTAGATGGTGGGGCTATATGCCCCCCTCACTTTGTTTGACTTTTATTTTGTCCCTTCAAAGAATAAGAAATCAATTAAAAAGAATTTATGATATGTTTTGTCTTATTCAAGCATTAATGATACAAATTACTTAATTGAAAATAATAACAAAATTAAAAATAATAATTTAATAGTTAAAAATAATAATTTCTAAATTGATTTATCTAGCCTCAATGACCTTGAACAATCTTATGAGTCACACTCTAATAGTAATGCTACTATTGTTAATTTTTAGACACACCTTTCATTATAGAAGTCAAAATTTTAGATTTTAATTGCCCAGTAGAAGAATAATTAGGTGCCATTGAGAGTCAAGTTGAAACTATAACTATTTCTGAGTTAGAGGAGATTATTGAAGTTATCCTTCATAGTGTCAAAGTCCCACCACCTTGGATGACACTCAAAGAAAAGGATAAACAAGTCATTGACAATGATCAGACTCTCAATCTTACATAGAAAAATCATTTTAAAATTATCTTAATAATTAAATTTAATGTTTTGAAGATTGATTATATTGTATTAGCCCATCTTAGGAAGTTCCCAAGTTAAGTATTTATTGCACTCTTGTAAAGATATGAAGGAGTCAATAGTTAAAGCTCTGCTTGATCCCAAGATTTATCTCGCTCAGGTAGTGGTAACATCTTTAAATGGGGTCTTTATTTTAAGGAAATTCTTGTGGTAACCTTCTTAGATGAAGACTTTTTACTAAGAATTACTGATCAAAGTTATCCATATTATATTTCTATAAAAGTAGATAATGTCAAGTTATCTAGAGTTATAGTTAATCTAGGTGCATTTATCAACATTTTGAATCCTAAATCCTTATCTTACTTGAGAGGGGATACACATAAACTCAATTCTGACAAAATGATGCTACATTGATTCAGTGTAAAAGGAGAGAAAGTACTAGGTTCAATTACTTTATTATTAGAAATAGTTGATTTAAAAAAGAAGTTAAATTTCATCTAATTGATTCAAAAATATCCTTTAATTTCATTTTAGGTAGACTCTAGATCCATGAGTATAGCATGGTTTCATCTGTGCTCCTTTAGTGTATCAAGTATACATGTGATATAATTAAATATACTATAAAAGGTGATTTACAACCATTCTCTTTTTTAGAAGGACATGATCTATTAGGGTGCCACAAATCACTTACTTTAAAGGTAGACTAACTTTTCTAGTGAGTCAAATATTGGCAAGATTTAAGAAAAAGAAAAAGAAAACAAAGAAAGAAATGAAAATGAAAAAAGCTACAAAAATTAAGTGCTAGTAACATACATTGATTTAGAGTCTAGTAAAAAGGTTGAATCAAGTGTACGAGGTGAAAGTGTAAAAGTGGCATAGAAAAACAAATACCATGGAAAAATTTGAAATATCTTTGGATCGAGATAGTAACAAAAATAAGATGTAAGAGTAGAAGGATAAGCAAAAATTAACTATGTATAAATATCTCAACAAATATGTATGTTTATAACTTTAACTCCACTATCTCATAATTGTATGTTGGAAGTTAAAATAGTTCCTAACTTTTCTAGAGAAATTAGAATAAAATAAAAAAATTATTTTGTACCATTCATCTACATGCTCAAAAGATGGCATAAAGATTATAGTCGAGTCTTTAAATGAAATAATATAATTCTTTTTTGATTGGTATCTTGATTGTGTCAAAAACTCAATTAAGTTTGGTTTATTTTACATTATATGGTATAAGGGTAAAGCTCATTTCCAAGAAAAATTATAGAAAGCTATATTTACTAAATCAAAATCTAATGTTGTTGTTGACATTAATACTGTTGGGGCACTACATGATGATAAATTTAATTTGATGATGTCTAATAATTTGAAAGCTAAATTATTTTTTGCAAATTAATCTAATTCATTTGACAAATATTATTTAAAGAGTTCATGACCTAGATGAAGTTTAGGTTAAGGATGCACCCTGAAAATTTGAAGAGAAAATTAAGTGAACTATTGATTAGTTAAGAGAAATTAACCTCAAAATAGAAGACAATCCACGTCACACTTTCAGAAGTTTATTATTAAGCGAAGAAGTTGCTAGTGACTTAGTTAGGTTACTTTGGGAGTTTAAGTACTATGTTGTTGAGACTTATGATGAAATGCATAATTTATGCCTAAAAGTAGTAGTCCATAAACTCAAAATTAGACTTGACATAATTTTGATTATGCAAGCTCTCTAATGCTTGTGTTTAGATATTGCACAACAAGTAATTGCTAAAGTTAAAAAGTGATTGAGGCTAATTTTGTTCAAGAGAAACAAATATCCCTCTTGGTTGTCTATCATCATTCTAGTTAAAACAAATGATCAAATATGTGTAAGAATCAACTATAGGGATTTAAATAAGGCATTCACTAAGATGAGTTCTCATTACTTATACTTGAACTCATGGTGGTCATAATCATTTCACATAAAATTTTCTCCTTCATAAATGGTTTGTTTGGTTAAAATCACATCAAGATAGCCTCTAATGTGAAACCCATATAATAATATCTTGTTATAAAGTTATGTCATTTCGTCTAAAAAATGTTAGAGTTGCTTATCAATGAACCATGACTAAGATCTTTGATGATTTAATTCATATTCAAATGAAATGTTGTATCAATGATCTTGCCATTAAAAGTAAGAAAAAGATGATCACTTTTTGATTTGAGAATTTTTTTCTAAATGATTGTGCTAATATAATATGAAGATGAACCCTCTAAAGTGCTCTTTAGGGGTGACTTAAGGAAAGTTTTGGGTTTTGTAGTGAGGCATCATGAAATTATAATTTAATCTCAAAATATTAAAACTATCTTAGAAATTCCACTTCCTAATAGTCTTACATAATTAAGGTCTTTTTAGGGTAGATAGGCATATCGAAGAAGATTTATGTCAAATATATATGGTAGATGTCTACCTTTTGATGTTTTAACTAAGATGGATTCCTAACTCCATTGAGATGAACAATGTCAAAATGTATTTAATAGCATAAAAAGTTTATCAAATATATCCGGTAGATGTCAAACTTTTGATGCTTTAACTAAGATGGATTCTAAATTTCATTAGGATGAATAATGTCAAAATGTTTTTTATAGAATAAAATAATATTTAATGTCCCTTATTTGGTTATTCCTATTCTATAGAAGACATTAGTTATTCAAACTATAGCTTTAAATGAATCTCTTGCTACTTATTTAACTCAAGTAAATGCCAAAGAAAAAGAGAATGCTCTATATTTTTTAAGTCATCGGTTCATTCCCATAGAAATAAAACGTACACCTATTGAGAAGTATTATTTGGCTTTGGTATTTGCATCTCAAAAGTTAAGGCATTGCATATTTTCTTAAAAAATAAACTTAATTTCAAGAGTTAGTCAATTATAATATCTAATGAAACATGCAACACTATATGAACATTTGGCATGGTGGTATAATTTTACTTTAATTTTACATAACTTAGAATCCTCTGCATTTTGTGAAAAGTCAAGCTATTATAGACTTTTTAGCAACACACCTACTTCCCATAAACTTTTTCCTTAAATGATGATCTTCCAAATAAACATATCATGAGTTTAAGAGATTTGAGTAACACTACTTGGGAACTATATTTTGATGGTGTGGTATCCTCCAAAATCGCTGGATTACATATTGATATCTCAGGGAAAGATGGGATTAGTTTAAAATTCATGATAGTAGAGCAAAGGATGATGCAATATTCTTACCACTTATCAGATCCAAGTACAAATAATTAAGCTAAATAAGAAACTTTAATAACTAGATTATAATTACTAATATTAATTGATATAAAATAAATCAAATCTTTAGAAATTCTGAGCTTGTTATTAACCATGTAGTCTAATTGCTCATGCATATTCAAAGTACTATGAAGTAGTAAATCTATGAAATTGCATGAGCATATTATTATCATGAATTTGTATAGGATACTTCATGGAAGCAATGCCATAGTGGATGCCTTAGCAAAGCTTGTGAAGAAAATTACTTGTCCATAAAAGGAACCAATTCCTATAGATGTATAAAACGACCCTATGTAGCACAAGCACAAGGTCACTTAACAAGAGATAAGTGAAGTAGTAAGAGTGCTTTGGGAGTAAATTAAAGCTTGATGCATGAAGACCAATTGGGAGATTTTACTTTATGTATTTCATGTCATATTGTGGTGTTATGTGATATTGTTGTTTGAAAATACATGTGTAATTATCATGAATATTGTATTTAGTCAATGTAATATCATGTAAAGGGAGGGGCCTATGTGCTAAAATGTAAAATTAATTATTTAATGCTTTATTAGATAATTAAAATTTTTTAGAATTTTGGGAATGAGGTGTAGTTAAGGAAGTTAAGGCCATCTTTAATCACCCAACTTTATTTTCTCTTATTCGGTGAGTTTGAAGTGTATAACCTCTATTAAAACTCTTGTTCTATTATTTAATAATTTTTAGTAATGTTATTGAATAAAAATTGCTAGGAGCTTTTCTTTTGTGAAGGTTAGGTGGCCTGCAAAGCAATCAAAAAGATTTGGTAAACTTCTACCTAGACTACTTATGTGAGTGGTCTAAAATTTATCCACATTGTGTTTTAATATAATTATTATTTTGAGATGTTGTTAAGATTCCATAGTATATACAAAAAAAATATCTTGATTTTCTACATAATATAGTGTGTTTTCTGTAAGTTTGTAGTGATCGGCCAACTCTAGGGTCTGACTAACTAGTGGATGTTATGATTAATGTTTAGTGCCTTTAAACTTCATCAAATTTTGTAGAATTCTCCAAAAATATTCTCAACATAAGTTTCTACATTTTCACTTTAAGTGCCAAACTTGAGAGTTAGCTAGACTATTTTCATAATAACTAGTCCTAGGAGAAAATTTTAGAAAATACTTATACATCTCTAAAAATTATGAAAATCTCCAAATCACAACTAGTCTTTCTACTCTTTAATTTTGTGTTTTATTTCAAGAAGTTTGTGATATTGGAGTGAGAGTTCTAGTTGTTAGAAGATTGGGTTTCATATTTCAACTACCTTTTTTGTTTGTGAGTTGGATGACCCAAAACCCTAATATAACCTCACCACCACTTCAAATCCAGAACTTTCCCACAACCACTTCAACGTTTACTATCTTTTGCAATCATTATAAAACTCATGGAAATTTTTTTGAATGCTTTATTACACACCCGTAATGAAAAAGGCTCATATGCAAACAAAACTAGTTCAAATTGAGAAAGAATCATCTTTAAATATTCAAAAAACCTCTCAAGAAAATGCTAGGGAAAAGGTTAATCAATCCAATTGGAATGGATCATTGAAATTCTTCCATATGCTAATAGAGCTGATAAAGACATTCCTAAGAATGATGCACCAAAATTACATAATAAAGGAAATGAAGTGTTTACTAAACTCATTCAAAATCTTTTGGATGCCAAGGTTAATAAAAACATTAAAATTCACCACATGATGTTGAACCTGATTCTTTTATGTTTGATCAAGCTGGTTTAAATCAAGATGATGATTTTGATTCTATGCCATCTCTTATTGAAGTAAAAGAAATTAATAATGATGTTGAACTTTTTGATTCTAATATAAATTTTATTCAAAAAATTGCAAGATCAATAAGTCCACATTTGTTCCTTTTCTAAATTCTAATCTTGATTTGATAAACTCTTCTAATCAAGAATTAGAAGAAGGAAAGTGTGCTCCTAAAGATAGTTTGTCTACTCATAATACTTTTGATATTATTGTTGTTAAATCATTATCTAATGGAAAATTATTAGACAAAGAACATGGCTTTTAAATTGTTTATAAAAAGAAAAGAAAGATGTTAAGACTTTTCCTTGTAACCTGCCAAGGGCCACTCGATCTAAATTGGCTTCTCTTCCAAAAGATGATGAATTTTTTATTTTGGATTGTCAGAATGATTGATACCCTCTCCATTATAATTTAGGAGTCTTTGTAGATATTATAATGTTCATTTATTAGTAATTTTAGAACCTTTGATTGCTTCTAACAAAATTGTTCATGCAACTAGAGTGATTGGCATTAATAATTTTTTTCTAATTCAAGCATTAAAATATGGCTTTTCTAGAATAATAACTTGAATATTTCTATTCCTCAAGATTTGTATCAAGAAGGTAATGCTAAATTTAACTATGATGAATATTGTGCTTTTAATTCTTTTTTTTTATGCCACTTGCAATAGATAATGGGGACAAATTTTATGGGATCAACTAAATCTTTTGCTTTATTGTTAATGATCCTTGGTTTATGGGAGATCTTAACTATATCTGAGTGACATGGGGGTAGTTCTCCTAATTTAAATTTAGTGGAAATGTCCTTGTCAAATTGGATATTTTTAAATCCTTTGATAATATCTCTTAGTATTTTCTTTATAAAATTGGCTTTATTCAAATTTTCAAATCAATTTATCAATTTGATCAAAAATTGTATTGAAAATGCATGGGTTTTAGTGATGATAAATGCTGAATCTCATGGTTTCTTCTCTTCTTCTCAAGGTCTAAGGCAAGGTGATCCTTTATCTCCTTGATTATTCATTATTGCTATTAAATATTTATCAAGAAGTTTTTACAAATTGCTCTCTATCTTTTTTAAAATGTATTTTTGAACTCTTGGTAGTTTTCCTACATCATATTTGAGTTTTGCTAATGATTTTATAATTTTATTAGAGATATAGCTAGTAGCACAAGATTATATAAATTCCTAGGGTTAAAGACTCACTCCAGTAGGATTTGTCAGATCCTAAGTCTATAAATGCTTCTAACATAAGTCAAAGGTTTGACCTAATTTGACTTTTTGGGAATTATTTGTACTTTCTCTCATCTAAGAAAGGAAACCGATCCTTGACTCTTCTAGACATATAACTTGCTTGGAAGGGTTGCTAGCTAACACCACCTAAGTGAATTATAAATCCATGATGTCAAGTCCCATGAATGCAATATAGCTAGGCTATTGTATTTTAAAAAATGAATATAATAAACTAGACTCACTCCCTAATCGCTAAGATCACGTTGGGTATAATATGTACCTATCTAATGCAAAGAATTTAAACTTGATCTCTTGACTCATAATTTATTCAAGGCTTTTGGGTTATGCAATTTATGTCTACAATGAGATGAAATTAGAAATGGTCATGGGCCAAATCAAGAAGAAAAGATAGACTTCCCCAAGAAGGTGGTCATCCTCAAAGTTCAGATGTCCCTTATGTGCAATGGGTGAAGCACCCAATTCAAGAATTTAGAATAATATGCTAGCATGATTCACAAAAGCTAGTTGTTTCTAGTTATTTTTAAGTTATTCCTAGTGCTTTAATTTATGTGAAAAGTTTTGAATTTCTTTATTTTTATTTAAGTTATTTAGATTTAGGTTGGGTAAAATATTTAGTTTTCCTAGGAGCCTAACATCCAGGCATTCATCACGAAAAACATAACATAGAAAGAAACCTTAAAAGGTAGATTGATTTTATTATGCACCCAAAATAAATCAAGCCAAATATAAATTAAAAGAATAGGCCAATGCGGCAAGGTACTATTGTACACCCGAAAGAAAGAGAAAAATGGGCAGCAAAGCTCTACCCATATACAGCTCGACCTAAAACTATAAATTTAGATCTATGGGTATTCTTCTAGGCTCATCTCCTTCTTTAGGGACCTCCTATGGGCATCACAGGAGACCGCCATCTAATAGGGTCAGATTTTGCTATTCCTAGACTTATAGATCCTAGCCTAATTCTAGGCTCAAATTATATTTAAAATTCAAAAAGAAATTCCTAAGCCCTATAAAATAAATGAAAGGAAATGCAAATAACACACTAGTAGTTATATTTACAAATATATGGGCATAGCATTAGTTGCTTGCAAGCCCGCCTCTTCTATTAGGCTATGCTTAGGGACTTAAGCATACCTACAAGCAAATAATATTATTTATAATTTATTATAGCAGTCCCTTTTAACATAGCCCCCCGTAGAAGACAACATTAGTTCGAGAGGGAACGTCCTACCATCTAGTCTAATGGGAAAATAGTCCTACTCATATAATTTAAAATATTATATCACAAAATAATAAAATATCACATCACATATTGGCCTAACCAAAATCTAGGGTCAATGATCAAATATTCTAGTGTTTGAAGAAAATGGGCTTGTGTTGTAAGACTGTACTAGGTCCTTTTGAGTTCAAGTTTCAATTTGGGTTTCAAATATTTTATTTCATTTAATTTTGAGATTTTTTTACTTTTTATAATTTTGCTTCATAACACTGCCTTTGTCGATCCCGAGTTTAGATGTGAAAAGTGGAGGGTTGCGATCGACATTTGACAACCAGTGTAAAACTTGTCAAAATAATCATGACATGAATCCTTTAAAACATTGTGTTAATGCTAGGGCATCCCCTAGAAGTGACATGTTGTATGGCCTGAATATAGTGAAAAGTGTGCAAGGGCCGCTGCATCGCCTCCCAAGTGCATGTTAAATGAGCAAGGGTTCCCACATTATGGATGGATACGGGCAAAGAAGTTAGCCCATGAAATTAGAATTAGGTTAAGAACTTGGAATATAGGTACTCTTATAAATAAATTAATGGAATTAATAGATATTATGGTTCATAAAAAGATAAATATTTTATGTATTCAAGAAACTAAATGGGTTGGGGAGAAGGCCAAGGAGATTGATAGTTTAGGTTTTAAACTTTGGTATTCAGGTAGAAGTCAAATTAGAAATGGCATAGGTGTGATTATATATAATAATTTAAAGGATAATGTTATAAATATTAATAGATTTGGAGATAGAATTATAACATTAAAGATTATTGTTGATACTAAGATTATCAATGTTATAAGTGTTTATGCTCCTCAAGTAGGTTTGGATGAGGCTAAAAAAAATGGAATGAATTAAAAAGATTAATAAAAAAGATAGCTCTTGAAGAAAAAGTATTTATTGGAAGAGATTTAAAATGTGAAATGAGAATATTCAGGAAAAGGTTGGAGTAGCTCCAGTGGTAGATAAGATTAGAAAGAGTCACCTTAGATGGTTTGGACACATAGAGCGTCGGCCTTCTAATGACCCGGTTAGGAGAGCAGATGCATTGGATTTTCTTTATGTTAAGAAAGGTAGAGGTAAGACTTGGTTAATATGTATAAAAAATGACCTTAATATACTTGAATTAAATGAGAACTTGACACATAATAGGACACAATGGAGAAGAAGGATTCATGTAGCCGACCCCACATAATGGGATAAAGGCTTGTTATTATTGTTGTTACTGTATAATTTTGCTTCAATCACCCTCTCATGACCTAAGGTTGAACCCAACAGCCTTGGGTTAGGTTGGGTCAGTGGTCCTAGTGTCCAAGAATGGCCAAAGGTGGCTGTCATGACTTGGGGAGTGGGTGAACCCCTCCAAATGGGGATTTTATCCCATTTGGGTGGGTTGGTTCAAGGGTTTTGACCTAAACCAGGTTCACCTTGGGCTGCATCCACTTGGCTTGGCCCATGGTGACCCAAAGATGAGTCATGCGAAGTTTGGTGAGGTTTGGAGTTGGTTTGAATGTGTTTGGCTCAATTTGACCCATATGGGTTAAATGGGGATCAATTGGGTTAGGTTGACAAATTGGTTGAATTGAGTGAAACTAAGGGTTTGGTTATGTTCAAATGATCATTTGGAATGTATTGGTTTAATTGGTTTGATTTAATGTGAAGTTGATTTAATTTTGGCTCATATGGGTTCATTTGAGTCAAATGGGCTAAGCTGACCAATTTGGTCAAATTGGCTAAATTGGCTTAGTTGGAGGGTTGGTTTAGGTTCATTTGATCATTTAAGAATGATTATAGGTGGTGGTTTGAAATAATTTGTATTTGGTAATGATTTAGTTCAAAGGGTCAAATTGTGCTAAGTGGGTCAATTAGGTTGGTTTTACCAAATTGGGTTCAATTTAGGGTTGGAGTGTAATTTTAGTTGTAGAAGTTCTAGTGGTAGTATTGTTACATTAGGTGAACGAGTCATTAAAAAGAGTGAGCGATTCAGATATTTAGGCTCTATTGTTCGAAATGATGGTGAAATAAATGGAGTTGTTATTAGTAGAATTCAAGTTGGATGGTTGAAGTGGAGGAATGCTTCTGGCCTATTGTGTTATATAAAAGCACCACTTAAACTTGAGGGAAAATTTTATAAGATGGTGGTTAGACCTACAATGATTTATGGTACAGAATGTTGGCTAATAAAAGAGAAACATAAGACTAAGTTAAGTGTTACAGAGATGAGGATGCTCAGACGGATGAGTGGCTTTACTCTTAGAGATAAAATGAAAAATGAGTATGTTTAGGAAAAAGTTGGAGTAGCTCTAGTGGCAGATAAGATTAGAGAGAGACGTCTTAGATGGTTTGTCCACATAAAGCATCGGCTGTCCAATAATCTGGTTAGGAGCGTAGATGCATTAGATTTACCTTATGTTAAGAAAGGTAGAGGTAGACCTAAACAAACTTGGTTAAGATGTATAAAAATGACCATAATATATTTGAATTAAATGAGAATTTGACACATAATAGGGCACAATGGAGATGAAGGATTCATGTAGCCAACTTCACTTAATGGGATAAAGGCTTGTTGTTATTGTTGTTGGTTCAATTGAGTGTTAGATCATATTCAATAATTAATTTATGATTGATTAGAGATATTTATTTCAATCAACTTGGTTTAAGATATGATTTGATTCATTTTGGTCCATGGGTAATTGGGTCAATTTGGATTAAGTGATCAAATTAGTTTGGTTTGATCAAATTGATTATAATTGGACTATCAAGGATGATCAACAATCATTATAGAGAAGATTGGATTGGTTGATTCAATCTAATTTGGGTTGGATTGAAGTTTGAGTCAATTTGGTCGCTTAGGCCAGTTTGGGTCAAGTGGACCAATTAGCTTGATTGGGTTGAATTGGATTGAATTGAGTGTTGAGAAGGGTTCATTGATGAGTTTAGGGTTAATTGATGGCTTTGATTGCAATTGATTTGTACTTGATTGGGTTTTGGCTTAGTTAAACTTTTTGGGTCAAATGGGATAACTTGAGTTTATTAGACTCATTTGGTTCAATCAGTTTGGTGGTAAGTGTTGGATGGGTTTTGAATAGAGTATTGAATAGTTGGAGTGCTTTTGTGAAAATCAATTTGGGTTTGGTTTACTTAAATGGGCTTTGGGTTGGATCCATAGGAATTAACTCAGGTTAGAGATTCAACCAATTTGTCTTGGAGCTTGGATATAAAAAAAAATCCAATTGAGGTTGGTTGTGTTGACTTGAGGTTGGTTTTGGATGACCGAAAAAACATGGGTTTTGGTTTAAGCAATGGGATAGGTAGACCCTACTTTCCCTAGGATATAACCTAAGCTTAGGGTATGCCTTCCTAAGTCTCTAGGCTTGGGTTTAGTGTTCCCTTAATCACTAGAAGTGTCCAATGACTAGGAAAATCGAAGTGCCTAGAAGTTTCCTAAGTCTAAGATGGGAAGGATGAATCCTCACTCTAAATGTGAGGTCAACAATTATCCTCAGATAAATAAATTAGTTGAAGTCTTTAAAAAATGATCATTCAAAATTTGAAGATTATTCTTGATTAAATAAATATCAATGGCATGAGAAATTGGTTGAAGCCTTATGGTCTTTTCAAACTATGTATAGGGCCCCAACTCAATCCACCATATGCCTCAGTTTATAGGGTTAAACCTGTCCTCCCTTTAGAGGTATAACTTCCCTCTCTAAGGATTGCTATCAGTGAGCAAATCTCAACAAAACATAATGCTCAATTTTGATTAGAAGAGCTTGAAGATCTTGAAGAAAAATGCTTAAAAGCTCAATATGACCTTGAGCTTTACCAGTCTCAAATGGTTCAAGCACACAATAAATTTGTCCATTCTCAAGCTTTTTAAGCATGAGACTTGGTTTTAGTTCTTCTAAGGTTTATTTTAGCACATTTAAAGGTGGGAAGTAAGTTTGGACTAACATGAGATAAGTCATTTGTCATAGAGAAGATTTTTGAAGACCATTCTTATCAATTAATTTATTGCAATTGTGAACTTCATATATTTAATCTCAATGGATGTTACCTTAAGAAATATTATTCATAAAAATTATATTGTATAAAATTTGTAAGACTAATTAAATAAAAATTTATTTCTTAATTAAAGTTTAAAGTTCAAGTAGTTGAAATGTTTTGATGTATTCTTCAAATTAAAAATAATTTAATAATTTATTAATATTTCTTTCAAAAAATAGAGTAAAAAAATAAGTAATAAAAATTATAAGGATGTTATATTGAGTGCTTCATAAGAAAATAAATTATAAAATTTCAAATTTAATCATATTGATAATAAAATTATAGTAATCTTCAAAAATTCAAACATTAAATCAAATCTCCAAAATTAATAATTCTCTAAGCCAATCTAGATGAATCAAGTTATTGTCACCTCATCGAGATTTGACATATATTATTTAGGATATGATCAATCCTTAGAGGCTTATTTCCTATTAAATAGACTATTTAGGTTAGGTTCAAGCCCCCATGGCCCCTTTCCTATTAGTAAGATGTACTTATGATAAGATTAAGCCTTTTAAAGCCTCTTTACTATTGAGTCAATATATAGATTCAATTGATTGTTACCCTTTGGCTAGTAAATCTAAGTAGGATCAAACCTTTGTAGGCTCCTTCTTAATTTAGTCATTAAAACTAAATATAGTAAATAAAAATCATTTAGTACATCCTAGTTGGATCAAGGCCATGTAGCCACATCTAAGCATGACCAAGAATATTTAAGTTAAAATCAAGCCCTCAGAGCCTCTTTCTTATTAATTATCCCATAAGTGGTTAGCCATTGGCTCAATATATAGATTCGATTGGTTAGCCCCTTAACTAGTAAATGTAAGTAGGATCAAACCTTTTAGGCTCCTTCCTAATTTGATCAATACAAACCAATAGGGTAAAGATAAATCATTGGGTTCATCCTAGTGGGATCAACTCCCTGTGACCGCATCTAGGTATGATCTAGACTATTTAAGTTAAGATCAAGCCCTTATGGTTCTTATCCTATTAGTCGCCCTTAGATTGGTTAGCCATTGAATCAACATATAAATTCAATTGACTAACCCCTTGGATAGTAAATCTAAGTTTGATAAAGCCTTTTAGGCTCCTTCTTATTTTAGTCATTACAAACTAATAAGATAAATAAAAATCTTTAGGTACATTCTAGCTTGAACAAGTCCCTACAACTTGATTTAGGTTTGACCTAGACTATATAAGTTAGGCAAGCACTCTTGACATATTTTCTATTAGTCACCCCTTAGTTAGCCATTAAATGAACAAATAGATTCAATTGATTAACCACATGGCTATTAAATCAAAGTTATATTAAGCCATTTAGGCACATTATTGGTTTAGTTATTGAAAATTGATAAGGTAAATATAAATCTTTACTTACATTCTAATAGGATCAAGTCCATGTGACCCATATATGAATGACCAAGATTATTTAGGTTAGGATCAAGCTCTCACAAGCTCATTCCTGTCAGTCACACATAGGTTGGTTAGTATTTGAGTCCACATATAGATCAATTGACTAACCCTATTGGTTAGAAAATCTAAGTTTGATCAAGCCTTTTAGTCTCGTCCTTAGTTCAATTATTACAAACTAATAAGGTAAATAGAAATCTTTGGTTCATCCTAGTTAAATCAAGTCTCTGTGTCCCCATCTAGAAATGAGCTTGATAAATTTAGGTTAGGATCAAGTCACCCTTAGGTTAGATAACCACTAAATTAATAAAGTGATTCAATTAACTAACCCCTTTGCTGGTAAAACTAAGTTAGATCAAGCTTTTTAGACTACTTCTTAATTTATTTATTATAAACTAATAGACCAAATAGAAATATTTGGATACATCCATTTAAATATGACTTAAACTATTTAGATTAAGATCAAACCCACATAACCATTTTTTTATTAGTTTCCCCTAGGTTGGTTAGTCATTGAGTCACCATATAAATTCAATTGACTAACCCCATGGCTTGTAAATCTAAGTAGGATCAAGCATTTTAGGCTCCCATCTTAGTTTAGTCATTGCAAACCAATGAGAAATGAAATTAATAATCTTTAAGTAATTAAAACCTTATGGTATTCTTAATAGCTGATACATTAGGTAGTATCATGTCCTTCCTAGATAAGCTCATGTTAAACTTAGGATAACCAATCTTCAGATGATCTTGTTAAATAACCTTTCTTTAGGTGATTTAAGTCTTCCTTTGATTTAGATTTCGAAGATTAATATTTCAATAGAACCTCTAAACTTTTATCAAAATCAAAGTTCTTTGATTTTAACTTTAATATACTTCAACATAACTTATTAGCTTTAATCAAAATAAATCAATATTGATTAAAATGAAAGCAAAATCTAAATTACAAAAACATCTTAATCAAATTATATTTAGTCAATGCTACTATTTATGGTGTATTTTAATGGTCCATAATAGATATTATGGGTTCATTTGTTGACTTTATTTTTAGAATTATGTACATGTAACTCAAAAAAAATCTTAATCTTTCTAAGAAGCTCGATTTAATCAAAAATACCTAAAAATTTTCAAAATGATTAAAATTTCTCATAAATTATCAAAAATACCTTCAAAATCAATGTTTTGCAAAACAAAAATAAATCTCATTATTAGCCTTTACATGAACCCAATATGACCCTTGATCATTTTATAGTCATTTGGACTAAGATTAGATCCTAGTCAAGTCGCATTGACCCATTGACCCAATTTATGACCAATTCAATTCAAATTCAAAATAAACTCAAAAATGTGCTTCAAATAAGCTAGGATCATCCCAATATCAATTAGTAATTTTGTGACCAATATTTTACTGAGGTTAATTAGGCCAAATATAGTTGACTTAGTAAGGCCCATTTATCAAAATAATTAATTTTCTACAATAATTTCTTTTTTTATGTATTTGATCGTTATAAAAGACATTAAGAATCATACAAAAGCAAAAACACATAATCCCTCATGAAAAATTATAGCGAGTGGTTAATTTGAAGTTCTAAAAGCAACAAACTAGTCCTTAATTTATCTTTCTTTAATTCCTTAATGTTTATCTAGATGAAGATTCAAGAATAATTAAATGGATAGGACAATCTTAAGTTAAAATCTCTTAGAAGCTATACGATTTCCCTCAAGAATTCTCCTACATCAACCTATTTAATCTCATGGATATTAGCAGCTCTAGAATAACTTTTTGGCACTAAAAAATCATCCATAGACCTTTGCAAGACATAACAAAGACCTACTTTCCTCTCAATCCCTATTTCAATCAAATTCCTATGAGAAGAATTTGTCTGTGGCCAAGTCATCCATTTCTTGATCCATTGCCATCATAGTTGATAAGAAGATTTTCCTCCAATTATTATGTACTTGAGGAACTAATTGAAACAACCCAAGTGATGGAGGTGGGCGTTCTTTCTTTTGATGAGATTGAGAGAATGTGAGAATTGGAGGTGAAGGAAGAGGATATGTTGGATAACTAGCGCTCCCACCAAGGATTGCCAAGGTTTGGCCACCAAGCTCTCAAACCACAAGAATAACTCAAAATTTTGTAATTTCCAAAAGATCCCTTTCATTCTAGTAAGAGGGGAAATTTATAGCCATTACAAGCATCTTTCAAAAGATAATAATTCAAAACATGGAGGGAAAGGTGGGTAGCCACATTAATGTGAAGCATTAAATTGCCTTATTATTTTATGCCATCCACCCATTTCACATGCTATTATTTTATGTGGATTTAACCACCTCACATGTCATGCTTTGAATTTTTAAATGCAAAATTTCAAACATGGAGTTTCTAGAAGAAAATTAAAAATTACATAAATAAAAAAAGATGAAATCATAAAATGGGCCTTAGCAGGATAATGGGCTAAGCCTTCTTCTTTCTTGAATTTTCTTAGGCTTTAGCTTAAGATCTTGTAAATGGACCTTGAGCTCTAATTTCTGGATCCTCATGATGTTCTACATCAACTCCCCTTGGCTCAATTGAACTCTACTCCGTAGAATTGAAATCTAAGAAGTCTTCTACTAATTGTGGGACTAAAGTCTCCAAATCAATATGGGTCAATCATGTGTCTTCAGCTGGTGGCTTATTCTTCCAACGAACTAAAAAATGATGTTCAGAAGCTAGATTAATGAGTGCTTCCTCGGTGATAATATAGTCAACTTCAAAGGAAGAGGGCAAGTACTGCATTACTATATCTCTTGCTAAAGAGTTACAAACAAGTGGAGGTTTTCTAATTCCTTCATATGATAGAATATCTTCAATATTTATAACTGGATGAATGAGCATATTAGCAGGCAAATCAAGGTGATAAGCATTAGTTCAAATTTTTTTGAGAATTTTAAATGGACCACAAGCTCGTGCATGTAATTTCTTATATCTAGTAGTTTGATAATGCTCAGGTCGAATGCGAATCAATACATAATCATCTTCTTTATATTCTTTTGTTGAATGATTATGATTTGCCTTAGAAGCATAGTTATCATTACTTATAGTAATTTATTTTCTTATATCTTCACGGAGGCTTTGAAAATCTTTAGAAAATGAGAATGCTGCATCAGAAAATACATGAGATGGTAGGTTTTCTACATCTATTGGTCGTCATGGGTTTTGACCATAGACTATCTCAAATGGTGATTTTTTTGTAGTTCTAGATATAGTACTATTCTAGGAAAATTCTAAGATTGGTAAATGTAAATCCCAATTTCCTAAAATTTTACCTACTAAACATCTAAGCAAATTTCCTAAGGTGCGATTAACAACTTCTATTTGTCCATTAGTTTGTGGGTGAAAGGCAGAAGAAAATTTTAATTTGGTACCTAATAATTTCCATAATATTTTCCAAAAATATGAGACAAACTTAACATCTCTATTAGAAACAACGGTTAAAGGGAGACCATGGAGTCACACTATTTCCTTAAAAAATAATTTGGATATATAAGAAGCATCGTTTGTTTTTGAACAAGGTAAGAAATGAGCCATTTTTGAGAACTTATCCACTACAACAAAAGTACTATCATGTCCTCGAGCTGTCCTAGGTAATCCTAGAATAAAATCCATTGATAGGTCTTCCGAAGGCCTATAAGGAACAGGTAAAGCAGTGTTTGGTCCAAACCTTTGTTTGATAGTTTTAGCCTATTTACAAATTAAACATTGAGCCACCAATTTTTGAACATCTCATTTTAATGAAGGCCAATAAAATTAATTTTCTAATAAACATATGGTCTTATCCTTTCCAAAATGACTAGCTACACCCCCATCATGTAGCTCAGTGATAAGGAATTCTCTAAGAGAAGATCGAGGAATGCATAATTTATTTTCTTTATATAAATATCCATTTGTTTTCAAGAATGTCCCTTGTAAAGTTATTGGTTTATCTAGGTGTTCAAGATAAATTAGGTCAAAGTCAGGGCACACAATATAATCATCTTTAATTCTATCAAATCATGGGATTCTTAATTCTAAAGAGAAAATCATTAGGTTTACCCTGGATAAAGCATCAGCAGGCTTATTCTCAATTCCAGGCTTATGCTTTAGAACAAAAGAGTAGTCTTGTAAAAATTCAACCCATTTTGCATGCCTATGACTTAATTTTAGTTGAGTATTAATGAATTTTAAGGCATGATGATCAGAATTAAGTATAAATTCTTTATGTAAGAGATAGTGTCGCCAATGCCTTAAGGATTGAATTACAACATAAAACTCTATATCATAAGTGGAATATCATTGTTCAGCTTCATTTAATGTTTCACTAAAGAATGTTATAGGATGATTCTCTTGACTTAAAATTCCACCTATCCCAATTCCTGAAGCATCACATGTCACTTCAAAGGCTTTAGAAAAATCAGGAAGCCTAAGGATTGGTGCATAAATGATAAGAACTTTAATTTTCTCTAAGGCATTTTGTGCATTAGAAGTCCAACAAAATTTATCTAATTCTAGTATATCAGTTATCGGAGCAACAATGGTACTCAAATTCTTAATAAATCTCCGATAAAAAGTGGCTAACCCATGGAAGCTTCTAACTTCAATAAAACTTTTAGGTGATGGCCAATCTAAGATTGCTTTCACTTTAGAAGGATCAAGTTTAAGTCCAGTAGTGGATATAATAAAGCCTAAAAAGATTACCTCAGCTTGGAAAAAGAAACACTTTTTAAAATTAATGTATAATTTCTCTTGTCTAAGTAGTTCAAGGTCTTTTTGTAGATGTTATGATGTTCACTTTCACTTGGACTAAAAATCAGAATATCATCAAAATGCACCACCAAAAATTTACCTATATATGGTTTAAGAACAGTATTCATTAGTCTCATAAATGTGCTAGGAGAATTTAAAAGCCCAAAGGGCATGACAACCCATTCATAAATTCCATCAGGGGTCTTAAAAGCTATCTTCCACTCATCTCTTGATCTAATATGAATTTGATGATATCCACTTTTTAGATCAATCTTTGAAAAAAAATTTGCTCCTGAGATTAAATCTAACATATCATCTAATCGGGGAATAGAAACCTATATTTGATAGTAATTTTATTTATTGCTCGACTATCAACACACATTCCATGTTCCATCTTTCTTTGGAGTTAATAATGGGGCGCACAAGGGCTAAGACTCTCTTGAATAAAACCCTTTCTTAATAATTTCTCAACTTGTCTTTTAATCTCAATATGCTCGGTAGGGTTCATACTATAATGTGGAAGATTAAGAAGTTGAGAACCGGGTAAGAACTCAATAGCATGTTGAATGTCTCCTAGAGGAGGTAGCTCATCAGGAAGCTCATCAGGTGCAATATCGTTAAAATCAGAAAGAAGAGAAGAGACCATAGCAGGTATGTGAGTCTCATTAGGGTATGGTATGACTTCTTTTACATGTAATATGTGAAGAAGAAATGGATTAGAAAATTCTTTTCGTAAAGCTCCAAAACCTATTATTTCTATCTTTGGGGTCAAAGGAGGAAGATTAGGTGTTTTATGTAAGAATCAGAAATGATAGTATTAGGCATAATAGTAGGATTTTCTATGATAATTAATTGAAGTTTGACATTTTTCTTCAATAAAGGCTTAGGTTGCAAGTCAGAAGTTGTTTTGTGTGGTGTTATGGAAGGTATTTTTTCTATTGACTTTATTGGTAGGAGTTTAATAGTCTTATTATTATGTTTAAAAATATAAGTATTTTTCCTACCATAGTGAATAACATTCATATCATATAGCCAAGGTCGTCTAAGAGAATATGAGCAATGTCCATAGGAGAACATCACACCAAATTTGATCCTCATAGCTTCCTATTTTAATAGGAACTAAACCGATTGGTGATGGGAAGAGATGTATGATTTACCCAACTAACATGAAATGGTTCGGGGTGAGGTTCAGATTTTAGGTTGGCTCGAGTTAAGGTGTGTGTTGAAATGACATTCATAGCACTCCCTCCATCTATAACTAACCTACATCTCTTTTCATTACACAAAACATACATGCTAAAAATGTTCTTTCTCCTCCAATCTTCGCCTCATTTTTATTAGTAAGATATCTCATCACATTAACATGAGGGTCATCAGTTAAATCCAATTCTTCATCAGATAATGGGGTGTCATCATAAACTTCTTCTAGATTATCATCTATTGGATTTTCAACTTCTTCTAAATATAAGATTTGAGCTTTATATTGATTTTGCATATGACCCTTTTTATGGCATTTAAAACATATTACTTCCCTAATGTTCTTAGAGCTTTCTTCAATTGAAGTTTTAGGCAAAGGGGATAGGCCATTTGGATGGGCGGGTCTAATAGTAGATCTATGGGATGAAATGGAAGGTACTTGACTTTTAGTTTTAGAGAGGGAGACAGATTTTTTTTATTGTTCAACCAATAATGTATAATGAAATGCTTCCTCTAAAGATTGTGGGTCAAATAATTCAACTTTATTTCTAATGTCAGTCCTAAATCCAATAAAAAATTTATTGGCTAATTGCCAATCATTATCAGCATAATCAGTTCTAGAAACTAGATCTTCAAAAGTATTCAAGTATTCAGTTACAAGATAATTACCTTGTCTCAAAGTTAATAATTGACTATGCAGCTTCTTATCATGATGCCTAGGATAGTACTTTGCTCTTAACATTTCTTTTATTTCTATGCAAGTGAGGTTTGTCCTTCCTAATCTTTGTTCTTTAACTAAAGTATTTGTCCAATAAATTTTAGCATGCCCTATCAATTTCATTTTAGCAAAAGTAACCCTTTGGTAATCATCCATTTTATACTAATCAAAGAAGTCATCCATTTGAACTAACCAATCGAGAAATTTATTTGGGTCATGTATACCATCATAAGTTGGGGCTTCTACTTTAACTCTTCGAGATGGATCATTAGAGTCTTCTATAGTCTTAAAATAATTTTCTCCCCTTTCACCATTTCTAGCAATTTATGCTCTTATAAGTGGTTGATTTTCTCTATGGTTTGGATATGAATCTTCTTCATCTATTCCTATTGGCATAGTTTGAGCAGGTATTGGAGGAGGAGTCAATACTTTATTATTTTGTAGATGCACTATAAGAGTTGGCATTTATTGTTTAAGTTCTTGCATTTGATTCTTACTTTCTTCTAATATTTGTTGAGTTTTTAATTCATTATCTTGGATCCTAAGATCTAAGACATCAACTAATCTAGTCAAATTTTCAACTTGATCTTGAGAGATAGATTTTGGTGCCATGAGATTTTTTTTAAAGGAAAAAAAGATATATGAAAAGGGATCAATAAAAAAAGAAATAAATAAATAAGTATAATATAATTATACAATCAAAGTGAAATATTATGCTAAGAGAACTTCCAGGTGAGGAGGGCAATACCACTTAAATCCCAAGCTCTCCTTAGACAGTTTATGTCTTTTTTTGCAAAGTTCTATTTAGCTTCCAAAATCACTAGGTTTAACACACCTATATTATTATGCATGCATTTTTTTTTATTTTTTTTAATGCAATGAAAAAAAATGCTCAAATTTATCAAGCCTCTTTTTTTTTCTTAAGAAAACAAGTTATCATAAGTTAATTAAAAAAACTTCTAAAATTAACAATAAACAATAACAAAGATAATAAAGCAAGAAATTTGATTTTGATTTGCACTAATGGTTAGGTTGTTTTAGGTGAAGAACTACCTCACTAAGGTCCTCTCTTAATTTTTTTTATTTTTTTTTTTGGGGCACAAGTTCACACAATTGGAAAGTGGCTAATATATAATGGAGCTTACTAATTAAAATTTTATGCTATCACCATAAACTTGCAAGCAATATATATCTTTCCAAGTTACTAATATGTATTTAAACTATCCTATAAAAGAAAATTAATTAACCTCACAAATCCAAGAAAAACTCACAAGTTTGAAGACAAGTCCAGCACTTGAGATGCTCCCTTTGTTGAAGCAAACTTTTGACCAAATTTGCTCCTTCCAGGCTTCACTCTGATACCAAATTTGATGGAGGTGGGCGTTCTTTCTTTTGATGAGATTGAGAGAATGTGAGAATTGGAGGTGAAAGGAAGAGGATATGTTGGATAACTAGCGCTCCCACCAAGGATTGCCAAGGTTTGGCCACCAAGCTCTCAAACCACAAGAATAATTCAAAACTTTGTAATTGCCAAAAGATCCCTTTCATTCTAGTAAGAGGGGCTATTTATAGCCATTACAAGCATCTTTCAAAAGAAAAGAATTCAAAATATGGAGGGAAAGGTGGGTGGCCACATTAATGTGAAGCATTAAATTATCTCATTATTTTATGCCATCCACCCATTTCATATGCTATTATTTTATGCGGATTCAACCACCTCACATGTCATGCTTTGAATTTTTAAATACAAAATTTCAAACATGGAGTTTCTAGAAGAAAATTAAAAATTATATAAATAAAAAAAGATGAAATCATAAAATAGGCCTTAGCAGGCTAATGGGCTAAGCCTTCTTCTTTCTTTAATTTCTTGGGCTTTAGCTTGAGATCTTGTAAATGGACCTTGAGCTCTAATTTCTAGATCCTCATGATCTTCTATATCACCAAGGCATCTCAACACTAAGAAACCTTTAATTCTAAGGCCATTTTGAGCATGCATACTTTATAAAATAAGCTTGAAACATGGAAAGTTTCACACTATAGGATAAAGATCTTGAGTTTATGATGCTTTTTAATCTAAAATATTCGAGAGATCCTCGATGGATCTTTTGGATCATCACTATATTATTGGATTATTTATATCTAGGAGGTTGAAGATGAAATCTTGTCTATTTGTTCCTTCTATTTAAAACAAGTGGTCCAAATCTCAAAACTAGTTTCAATTTGACCATCCCATTTTTCTCATGAATTCATTTTTGATTATCTAATCATTGATCGAATGACTAAAATTTATTCCAGTTTAAGTCAAAGTTAAAGAACCCATCATGAATGATGTAATACACTTAATAATTAATATATTTATAAGAAATTATTAAGGTCCTCTAATCTCAATTAAATATAAATAAATAAATAAAATAAATGATTAAATTAGGGAATAATGATGAAATAATGCATTTAATTATCAAGTATTTTAGAGATTCGTAAATAATTTAAAGTAAACCCTACAACATATAAATTTTTTTTCAAAGACAATAAATTATATGTAATAATAGTGGAAAGAAGAATGAAGGCAAAATAATTAATATTTGATTATAATAATTAAATAATTAAAGTTAATCAAATAAATTGTAATAAATCATATTGATTAAAATTAACTTTTTTTATATGTGATTCCAAGGATCAATATGAAATACCAAAATTTTTTTCATGATATTAAAAAATAATTTAATATAAATTAAAATTAAAAAATATATATGAATAATTTTAAAAAATAAATTGTTAAATATTAAATGATATTATAATATTTGCCAATTTTTATTGGAGGTTCTTCTTGATATCCTAAATCAAAGAGATTTTTTCTAGAGTTTGTGATAATATATTGATATTTTTTTTGAATTTTTTAACCTAAAATAATAAAATATTCATAAAAATTGTGCTTGGACTTCTAGAATCAATAGAGCTAAAAGAATAAGAAGAAGAAGATGAAGAAGAAAAGCTAGAAGAACCACAAATTGAGTCTATCCGTAAGTACATTTAGGTTGGGTTGTATGAAGCATAACTCAATTGCAATTGTCTTTCTATTTCTGCGAGATTATATTTTTTGGACATAGCCACACGACCTTTCTTTATTATTTTATATTTTATTTGGTAATTATTGCTTGTTTACTTTACCTACACCCTAGACGAAATTAAATGTTTATTTTTCATGCTACTTGTGTGAGTTGTCATATTTATTAGGTTTTGGATTGAGTCACATTAGGATTAGAAAATACTTTTTATTAATACATAAATTAATTAAATGACATTGAAATATAAATAATGTAAGATTTCTACTAGAGTGCTCTATCTCCATTACACAAATAAGAGCCACTTAACTTTTGAGGGTGATAATTGCTTAAAGAAGATAGGTATGCATTAAAGTTGGACCAAACTAGGACATGACATTGTATTTTTATTAGAGTTGTGTCTAAATCAATAAACAAAATTAAAATAAAACTCTAATGTAATCAATCTAAAAAAGTTGCATGCCCTAAATAATAGCTTTACCTTCTAAGAAGAATTATATAACTAGAAGAGTCAGGCTTGCTTCAACTTGAAGTGGAGTTAAAATCTCTATGTCCTATTACATATCATTAGGCTAGCTTTGGGTAACTGCTTGATTGTAGTTGTCACCTTAGCTTAGGTTCTGAGGTCGATTGTTTTCTTTGAGCAACATCATAAGTTCCTACCTCTTGAACATATTTATGGTCTTGTGCTAGTGAATTACGAGTCATTAGTTTCAAATAAAAATATACAACTAAAAACTAAATAAATTTGAATAACAAAAACATGAAGCCCAACTTTATGATATCTTAAGAGTTCTACTAAGTTTCTCAATGTATTGTGTTTCTTACTTTTCTTCCTATGGCTCCCTAAAAATAATTGTTTCTAAATTTGAACTTATCTCATTTAAAATCTACAAATTCTTAGTCCTTGAATATTGACCTTGAATGAATCATAAAATTATTCACCATTATTTTAATCAAGAAATTTCTTAAGAGTTATGCTCTTAAGATACAATTAACTATAAGGGCTTGCCTTTATAAGAAACTTGTACCCCATAATCTAAATAAAATTTAAATTCAAATAAGTAAAATTGTAGGTATGTCAAACTTTTGAAGTCCTCTCTTGTTACTATCTTTCAATCCAAACAAAAAAAATCATTTTTGTATCTCAAGATTGTATATCATTTTACTATGTTGCAATTATAAATGATAATAGAAATGTTCTCTCTATTTTAGTCTTTGACTACATTATAGAATATTATTTATATCTCTTAAGATAATATATTATTTTTTATTGAATCTAAATCTATTTATGGATTGAGGTAGAGCCTTCTAAGATAGATGGGAAATAAGGTTAGGCAAAATATGGAAGATAACAAAAGAAAAAAAAAGAATAGAAAGATAGTGAATTCTATTTCATTTTGAATATGAGTACAAAGGCTGTGAGAATAAGAAGAGGAGGTAAAAAGTCCCCTCTCAAGAAAAGGTACCCCTTTTTATATTTTTGGGAGGGTTTCTACATTTAGTAAGAACATACAAGGCAGGTTAGTTTTTAAATAAGAGCTCATCTCGGCTAAAAGCAAGTACTCGAAGGCAAGTGAGGACTTGATGGATAGTAGAGGTGAGTAACCCATTGTTCATGTAGATATGCGAGTCAAGATCAAATAACTGAATTCATGTTTTCTGTGAATATTTGTCCTCACTTAGTTGCTAGCTTATTGTGGCTGAATTGATTCATAGCTATTTTTTTTTTCTAAGTTGTTTTGGGATTTCCCTACGTAGGATGAGTCTTCATTATTAAGTGACCTTCTCCTATAGGCTCACCCACATTGATAGCCCTGCCAAGAATGTCAATCTTACTCATTTGTTTCTTTAGGTGTACAATTAGCTCCATGATTCTTCTACTCCTTATAGAGGCAACTCACAAAAAGGATAGAAGAAGAAAAAGAATGATGAGCCATGAGCATTTAATGAATCTTAAAAATAAATTTTATGCAATTATGAAGAGTCACTATTTGCATCTAAAAAAATGATGAATGATGAAAATTGGACAGCCAGACCCGTGGCTCTGAAATCGTAGTGCGTAGGTGCTCTTGCTACCTTAAAGAATCAAGAAGCTCAAACTACCCCTAATAATTGCCTACTTAAACGACATAGTGTAACAGCACTATGATACTAGTGTTGAGGTGCTATCAAGATGATATTCAATTTTTAAATCAAGAAATCCACTGTCCCTGCCCCAACAGCAATAACTACCTATGGGAGCAGAGTGAACATTTATAGAGCATAAAACCACACCCATAGGTGAGAAATTCACTATAAGAAGTAGAGAGAAACCCTTAAGTTTATCTTGTTCTTTCTATTCTACTCGCTCTCTCTAGTCTTCTTACCCCTTTCATTGCTCTCAGTTGTCTACACTGCCTATAGGTGCACGTTCTCCCATTTACTCCAGCAAAATGATTTCTTGAAATGTTTCTTTTATGATAGTTTTCTCTCTAAAAAGTAAAGTTAAAAATATTCCACTATCGATCTCAGATCCAGTGAGACATAAACAAGCATGTCTCCATCGATGTTGATTCCAGAGTAAAAAGAATGCCTGCTATGACTAAATTTTTTTAAAATCTTGAATGTTGAAAATCTCCGCCATTGAACTTAGTTCTAGCATAAGAAGAACACTCTCCCTCCTTCGATCTTGGATCCAGAATAATGAAGAAGATCATGTTTGCAATAAATATGTAAAAATCTAGCACTATTAAAATTTGAGTTCAAAATAAAATTCCTGTCAAAATAAAATTGAGTTCAAAATAAAATTCCTATATTGTGGTGTTGTAACATTGAGGTCTAGCACTGAGGCACTACATTCCCAAGAATGAAGTCTTGAATGCTCCATTCCATAGCATCAAGGTGCTAGAAATCTGGTGTCACAATGCTAACCTCTTGGGTCTTGGTATCATTATTGTCGCACCGAGGTGTTACATATCAAGCATGATAGTGCTAAATTCTCTAGTTTCATAACTTTAAAACATCATTACAACATTGTTCGCCCAATGATGAGATGCTTTATCCTAAAATGTTTTGTTCTAACATTGAACTTAGTTCCATCATGAAATAAAACCCTTCTTCTGTTGATCTTAGATTTAGAGTAAGAGAGAAGGGTGCTAATACACTAAAAATTTAGGAAATCTAGCATTACTATGGTAGTATGTTGCAAAAATTTTAAATTTTTAGGCAATGCTAATACACCATTAGGCATTAAACTCTTAGGTTTTGTGTGGTAAGCTTTCTATGACACCAAGATGTTGTCCTTTAAGCATTAGAGCACTGGGATAAATTTATGATTTTGAGCACCTAGAACATAACCTTAACAAATCTTAAGCTTGAGTTTTGTCTAACGAGCACTGGAACACCACAAATTAAGCACCACAAAACTAATCTTTCTGGTAGATTGATAAAAATGGCTATCTTAGGAGCACTACTGCACTGCATATCGAGCACCACACCACTATGAACTCTCATATTTTAAACTTTTATCATGTAGGCTAACAGTGCTTAGACACTGAATTCACAGTGTCGAGGTGTTACTACTGCAATGTTGTTTTTAAGATAGAAAATTTTCATTATTTTAAATCCTAGAGCTTTTAAATACTTAATAGAAAGACATATACATGAAATTATACAAAAAAGTATTGAAATAAAAATAAGTTTTTTAATAATAAATTTATTACAAGATGTTCTATAATAAAAGAAAAGGATAAAATACAAAAATAAAGAAAAAGGGGAAAATTAGTAGTCATAATCATCCTCCTCCTCCTCTCCTTCTAATGCCTGTGAGGTGTTCACAGAAGATTGTTATTGGGACGCTATAGGAAAAAAAGCTTGATCTAGACCCACAAAGCCATAATTTTCAAACATATGAACTAATGCTAAATTAAATTGAGCCATGTAAGAAAAATGCTTTTGCATCTGATGCATATGATAATCAAACTTTCCTTTTAAAGCTTTCTTACCTACATCTACTCTCACCAACCTATTTTCTCAAATTTGAGACTTGCTCGCTTAAGATTTTAGAGGATGGGGATCGAGGTTGTGAGGCACGTGAGCTTTCCCCCACCTCAAAACTTGAACTAAATCCTCGAGTTATCCTCTATGTTAGAGGAGCCTTCTAAATAAGAACTTCTTCATCAGGTTCCCCTAACGCACCCACTATAGTGCACGAATAATAAATAAAAAAAGGATGACCAAATCCTACGTAGTACTACCCTTAAGCATATTATAAATAGAATTATAAATAATCTTCCTTATATTAATTGTAAATCCCTTCTGAATAGTATATTATAAATATAATTTAAAATGACCCTACATTTGGTCACCTCAATAATATTACAAGTGGGCATTAGCTTGGCAGAAATAAAGTAGAGTCAAGCTTTAGACTTTACTGTTGAGCTGGTGGTAGAAAAGTTGATAATTCATTCCTCCGATCATTTTCATTAGATATTGACATTTTACTGATGAGAAAAGGAAGAACTTCATCAAAATCAAGATGATTATTATAATATGGAAGATACTAATCATATACTACCTTTTGTAAACTGTAATATGTGTTAATGGTAGTACAATCAAAACTTACCAATTTTCCCCCGAACAAATACTTTATTATCTTGGTGCTCCTTCATATTGATGAAAATTCCAACACCATCCAAATGACATGGGAGTTGTTCTCATAGGTTAGCTTCTCCCAGCAACTATTGCTAATTATTCTCTCTACACTCCGACTTAGATTGTAGAAGCTCCTCTCTGAAATAAGATGCTTGTGGGTGAGAGCATGCTAGTACCTTTCTACCACTTCCACACTAACAAATCAAATATTAGCCTTTTATTCAGCATGATTACTCCTCTAATATAGAAGATGGCTGAAAGAGAAAAAGAAAGAGAGAGCTCTAAGGTTTACTGCATAATTAAAATTTATAGCTCAAGGAGGTGGGTCTACTTATAACTAGACATAGCGCTGTGGTGCTAGCCTTTCAGGTTCTAGAACAAGGAACTAGCACTATAATAATCACATGCAATGCCTAGGTGCTGATCAGTTGGTTAAGTTAGTTATTGTACCGGTCAAAAAGAATTTTTATTATCATTCATTTTGTAACTAAAAAGCATGTTAGGCATTGATGTAGCACCGCGGCACTCTGACTCATCGCTAGTAAAAAACTTTATCCTTTCCATTTAAAGCGCTCGTCTGTTTGCCAGCTTTTCTGAACTGACCTTTTAATAACACTACGATGCCATATGATCAGCTCCTAGGCACTTGTCAACTGGTGAATATGACTAAACTAATCTAAACAAGACCAATTTTAAGTGCCAAAGTGCTGTACTTATAATGTTGAAGCATCAAATTCTTAGGTTCGTAAGACAAAAATATCTGCCCCATAATGCTACAATGCTAATCACTCGATGCGAAGGCTTTAATTTAACAATACCATAGTGCTACCAAATTCCTAGGCGCTATGTTTCCAGTGCTGAGGTGCTAACCCTAAGAATAACATATTAATGTTTACCATGTAAACACCCTATCAATCTATCAGTTCACCATGCGAACATCCTATAATTCATTCACCATGTAAACACCTATATAATACTAACATTCTAAAGGGATGTAAGCCAGTCTTTTATTTGTTCACCATGTGAACATCCTATAATTCATTCACCATGTGAACACCTATATAATATTGACATTTTGAAGGGATGTAAGCCCAATCTCTTATCTGTTCGCCATACGAACATCCTATAATTCGTTCACCACGTGAACACCTATATAATATTGGCATTCTAAAGGGATGTACGCCTAGTCTCTAATCCATTTACTATGCAAACATTTTATATATTTCTCACAATGTGAAAGCTTATATAATACTAGAATTCCAAAGGGATGTAAGCCCAGTCTCCTATATGTTTTCCATGTGAACATCCTATAATTTGTTCATGTAAACACTTATATAATATTTGCATTCCAAAGAGATGTAAGTCCAACCCATGTGTTCATCATGAGAACACCCTAATGACTTTCTAATCAATGTAAATCTAACTAATAATTGTAATGCAAGCACAACCCATACTCTGCTCACATTCCAAAGGGGGTGAAAACCTAGTATTTTATATGTTTGCCACATAAACAATCCTATACCCTATAATTCGGTCACCATGTGAACACCTATATAAACCTAGCATTCTAAGGGATGTAAGCTCATTCTTCTATCATTTCACTATATGAACACCCCTACACTAAACTTTTGGCCTACTCAGCATATCTGAGATAAGGCAACCCATGAGTGCTAATCAAACTCTCTAGACATTATGGCTAGCCCTTTGATATTGGTATACTAGAATAATATAGTCCCGAGATGACAGAACCATGGGATCTTGATTGGGATTATTCTCCTATTTCCCTTAGATAGTCATCTATGTCATACCACACACACCACTATACACCAATTCATATCAGGAAGATATGTTTATTTCTAACCTAATTGAGAGTGCTCTCTTACTATGGTAAGAAAGTTAATTAATTGAAGGCTTGCATTCATAGAAAGTATAACCTAGATCTAAATAAACCGTAATGTAATGTTAGGAAAAAATATGATTGAATATAATTCAATGTACCTCATGAGAAAATATACTTCTGCCCATCTCAATAAAGATGGAAGAGATCATTTTCAAAGGTATTTTTTGAGTGATTAGTCACATCACCTTTTTATTGAATTTCTTTTTCTAACATGTTCGAGCCTCTAGTGGATATAAAAGGAACCTTTATCCTACCATTGAAATACTCTGTGATACATTGCATCACCAGTGAGTCTGTGAAAAAGCATACATAACTTCCATGGATGTGAAGAGACCTCGTAGTGGCATATATTATGTTGTACTTTTGGTTGGTCTTTGAAAAAAAGGTGAAGAAGACTAGGAATTCATTGATGCTTTATGGATGAGATGAGTGTGACAGTCACTCATATTAGTGAGACCATTGTCACTCTATATTAAGATTTGTCAAAAATTCATAGGAGGAGGTAAGCACTCGCCTGGTGAAGGCACAAGGTGTGTCAGTGACATTGCTCTTTATGCTGCCTATGAGTATTGAGAGAGAGAAGAGGGTGAGATTCTTTTAATCTGGTGTAGGAAGGTTGCGGTGAGCGGATTAATGGGGATTACCTTTTTAAGGGAAATTGTAGATAATTGACTGACTAAAGTAAGACTTATCTCCATCTTGTATCTCAGATTTCTTTATTTGCACTTCTAAACTTCCTTACTGATAGAAGATAAGTGTGACCAATGTGCAGGAATCAACTGATGTTAATGAGAAGCACTTGTTAACCTTTAAAGTTATCTTTTTTGATAGTCTAGGTAGTTCTGCAAAATAATTGACATTTCTATGAGTGATTTGCTAAGTCATGATTCAAATGAGAAATTTTGTTTGCTTGAGTGATGGCTTCTACTCCTGAGGGCCTGGCCTTTAGCTAATCCTCTCATTAAAATTTTTGTCCTAATTTTTGAAGAATTCCTTTCTTATCATTCAATGGTGACTCCAGCTTTACCACCAACCAACTTGGTGATGCTAAGTATGGATTTGATAAAAGGCTTACACCCACAAGGGGAAATCATCAATGAACCTACTTTATCTTTTGCCATGGTGACTAGCTTCACTTCTATTGAAGATTTTAGCAAGTTTTTCTTCATCCACTCACTAAGATAGCGGTGAGTCTACAAGGGGTGAGTTAGGGAGTGATGTAGAGAAGGAGCCATAAGTTCTCACTTACTCGTTCGAGCACATCATTATGCCAAATAAAGTTGCCCTCTTAAAGGAGGTTTTAGACTCATCGAGGTAGAAAATACATGAGTTGTGTGCACTACTAGAGTTAGAGTACAACTAAAGCAGTCCATGGTAGTGGAGTCTTAAATAAATTTCATGACTATGAGGACTGAGTTGAGTTTGTTTCATAATGTAATCAAATTGTAGGGGACTTCTCTTCTCCTTTCTACTTCAAATTTTTTGTTTGATTATATGTACGATAATGGAAAACTCGGTAAAGAGTCACACTAAGACCCTGTCATTAAACTACTGAAAAAATAATGTATAAGGGTCATGGTGAGTTCGTATTGTATTCTATTTTTCTCGCTTTTTAATAAAAATATTATTTTTTTCTACTCACCATTTTCACTTTAATGAGTCTACTTTACGATGTGAATGAACATCAGTATTTATTTTTGTTATAATTTACACCACATGAGAGATCTACTAGATCGAGTAATCACTTCTTCATTTAGTGCATGATGTGACATCCTCATTACTACACCTTACTTATTTCATCTATAAATTCATTCTTAGAATGGGTGATTGAGTCTTTATTACTCTTTCATCTTCCAGTGGGTAGAGTTTTTTCCCAGTGAGTATATCACACTTATGTTCTTGTCTATGTAATCTCTCTTACAATGACACTCCTGAGGAAGGTGGCTTCGGTGTTCTTGTAGACACAGGCTAAGGAAGTGTCAGACATAGATTAGTCCATCTTGACCTCTATCTTCCTCAACTATAGTTGTGACAATCTTGAGTTCATAATATAGATAGCCAAAAGGTGTGAGCAATTCAACATGACTCAATCAAGCGAATTATGCCTCTCTTACCCACTTCAAAAATGAGTTCTGGCTCTCTCTTTCTCGTAAGTGGGTCAATTTCTTGAATTTTTTTAGGTTGCTGCTTGTCCAAGTTCTCCCTAACATAGTGGAAAGCATTACCACCTTCATTCTTTTTTATGAGAAGAGAATCTACTTTGGAGCTTGAGCCTTTTTTTGGCAAGTTTTCATTATGAAGGGCCATCAAGATAAGACTATGCAATTTTTAATGACTTCAGTAACTATTCATTGTATGGTGAATAAGGTACAGTGATGGTGCTCAAAGATATTATTTATCAAGAGCTCATCCCCATGGCCAATGCTGACTCTTCCTCTTCCCTTCTGGTCTTGTAAGGCAATGAAACTCACCAAGTTGAATGCTTAAGAGTGATGGGTGCTAGAAAAATTGAAAGGCAGAACCTTAAACATTTTTCTTTTGCTCCACTTTCGCAAAGTCACATGTGCCCTCTTTGGTGACTATTTTAATGATAACTCATTATTAGTTATGAATTTTTTAAACTATCATTTTCTTATTATTCAACTTGTGCTTTTATAGAATAGGAACCTTGGCACCGCTTACACATAATCCTAACATGGTCAAATTCACAAAGGAGGGTGAACATGAGGTAGATGAACACAAAGCTGGAGAAGGTGGGTAAGCTCCCGTAGAGGTCACCGATGAGGCAGGGCAGAGTACAACCCCCACGGAGGTCATTGATGAGGCCAACCTGAGTATAGCTCTGAGGAAATATAGGAATAAATCCATGAGCTCAACTCCTCAAGGTCACCAGTAGCAGGGTGAGTCTAAGAATAAGAGGAACAAGTAAATATGTTGAAGATAATTATACTCTAAAATTATAAGTTGACTAGTAAAGCCTATAAACTTGGGTAGATGATCTTTTCTAAGTAGTTTGATAATCTTTTGGAGAATATTCCTAATGGCCGACCACCTTATGCTAATATGATCGCTTAAGAAATGGAGTGGCAGTCGACTTGGGAGATCTACCAAAAGTTTTTTGTTAAGAGGAAAGATGCCTTCATCACAAAAACTAGATTGGTGACTATAAAGAAAGCTTCAATTCCTTGAGACCAAGTTTGAAAATATATATATATATATATATATATATTGAAACTACTAATTATTTATTTCTAGTATTTTAGGAAATTCATGAGACTCAAGTTGCTTAGTCAGATTGGTAAAGTCATATCAACTAGACTTGGGCAATTTAGGAATTTTCATAGCACTTGCAAACAAAGACAAATTAAAGCTCATTAAAATGAAAATAATTGTTAAATCTTTTATATCATTTATTTTGATTTTTTTACATATTTTTTATATTTTATTTGCATTGATTTTTCAATTTTCATGAAATTATCCATTTTGGGTAATTTGACTACTTGCACTTTTTTTTTTTTTTACTTGCACTTAGTTTAGCCTTATCCATTGCATCTAAAGTTGAGTTTAGTTTATTTATTTCTCCTTTAATCAAACTTCCATGCTTACAATAAATTTAATTCATTTATTTTAGCAAGAGAATTAATTTATTCATTTCATTATGTAAATTATTATTTTTCTTTCTCCTACCAAAAAAAATTATAATTTTAGCATGGCCAATTTTTTGTTGTTTTGGCATGATAAAATTTTTTTGAATTATTTTTATTAATTCCATGTCAATATTCTTTATATATTAAATTTTCAATTTTCAAATTTATTATATGTAACTTGAATATTACCTTGAAACATTTCCAAATTTGGTTTAATCACTTCCCTAAAGCATTTTTATTTAATTTTGTACGATGTGATTTGATTTAATGAGAGTTAATTTAAATTTTTTCAAATTTGAAATCAAGTAAATTGGTATTTAAAGCACTTTTGTAATTTATATATTTATTTTAGGAAATACCTTGGTTGACCCATATTTCCTTTAATTTAATTAAATTTAATTAAATTTAAATTTCAAAAACATTCCCATTTAATCTCCCTTGATTGAATTTAAACTAGTTTTCATTTATTTTGGTTTTTTTTCCATACATGGAATGTCTTGGCTTAATTTATCTTAGATTTATTTATTTGATTGTTAAATTTGAATATTGCACTTATTTTTATCCAAAATCAATTATCTCTTCATGAAATGATTATGGACTGCCCCCATGTGTTTAATTCAAGTTATTTTAATTGTATTTGAATTAATTATGCTTAGACTAAATTTCAATCCAAGTAGCCATTTATTATTGCACTTTCCAAAAATTAAATCTTAATTTTTGGAAATTCTTTGGCCAACCCCTTCTTTATGTCATTTAATTATTTTATTTTTATTTTAAAATTCAAATAAATATATCCTTATTAATATCCTTTGATTATTAATTAGTTAATCAAAATTTATTAAAAATTAATTCATGCATGGAAAGCTTTAACTAACCCTTGCATTATGGTTAAATTAAATTATTTTTCGTTTAAATTGTTTTCAAATTTGATATCATCACTAATTAAAATCTCTTCATTTATGTAAATGGCATTTAAACTCATTCCCTCTCATGTTTTGGTCATCCACATGCTATTTAGGTAAAATTTATTTTGAATTTTTACATCATATGCTTTAGTTTTCATAAATTAAATTATTTCCTTAAGAAAATTTCCCTCTCATTTTTCCCTCCCTTTCTCTCTTGGCTTAAACTCAATTTAAAGAGTGGATTTCATGACTTAATCACTCTTGATTGTCTCCACCTTGGCTGAACCAATGCTAGTTAATTTCTTGGAGTTAAAGTGCTAAAGCTCATCTCAGCTCTTCACTCTTTCAACTGCATTCAAGTGGAGACCTTCAAATCTTTCAAGCCTCTTTTATTCGTTTGAAAGTTCACATCATGTCAATTGACTTCATTGCTCACATACAAAGGGTTGAGTAAGAGTATTTATTTTATTTCTATATTTTGAATAATTTGTTTTATTGGTTTGATTTGGATTAAATGATTTATGTGCTTTATGGTTAAGATTTTTCTATAATATCTTTTTATTCATCTTCAAGTGATCCTTTCAGTTTGATTTATTTGAAATAATCTCTTTCTCATATTTATTGTCTTTCATAAATTTCATTTTCAAATTATTTGGCATTCATGTTTTGTTAATTAAAAAGGATTTATTTTAACATTGGTAAAGATTTTTAAAAATCTTTCTTTTTAATTCGTCTTTCAAGAGACTTTCAAGTCATAGATCTCTTTGCATACACATAAAGAATTTGAGTAAGAGTTTTCAATCCATTCTATGCTTTTGACTTTTAGTTTTTCAATTGTTTGATTTGGATGAAAAGCACTTTAATAAAGTATTGTTAAAGTTTCCTTCTTAAGCTTTTTCATTCTCATCTCAAGTGATTTGAAAAGCTGTTTATTTTTATTGGATTGAAAGCATTTTTGTCTTTCATATGTTATAGCTTTCATATCATAAAAAGTTTCATAAAGTTACAATGATTCTTAAAGTGGTTTCTTAATTTATTATTTTTAAGTAATTTTATAGCAAAGGAATTCACATTAGCTTGTTTATTTGGAAGTATTCATTGCATAAGTCCATTAGATTACATATTATTACTAGAGTTTTAATTATCTAAGTGATTTAATATCTTATAGCTTTTCAAGTTCATTTCATTTCAAGTCTTACTTCTTTTAAAGTAGAATACTTGTCAAGACTTCTTTATTTCAAGTTCTTCATATGATGTTCACATCATTATTTTAATCTTAATTCAACAAGAAATATATTCACTTTGAGCTCTCTTTATTATTTGTCTTAATATTGTGTTAGTTGGGTTTTCAGTGCAAAATTCTTTTATATTGAGAATTAGATACTTTGTATCTTTTCTTATTTTATTCTCTTGTGCTTTATTATGGTTGTACCTACTCGTGTAAGAAAGTATGGTGTTAGGTTGTACTTGCTGTTGGTTAATAATTTCTTTTACAGGAGTCGCCTTTCAAATCTGTGGAGAAAAGAAAGAGGAGACCAATAAAGAAATTCATCTTGGTAAGACGCCATGCAGATCCGCATATGTACTTATTCAGGTGATCAGATACGTCATCGAGAAAATAGTGTACTATCTCAAAAGATAGAAGTCACTACCTTTTAATCGAATCAATCACCTCAATAAGGACTCCTAACTACGTCCATATGAACCGAGATTCTTCCCTATTTTATATAAAAAAAAAGTGTTAGTTTCCTGGGGCAAGCCCCCATAGAAAATTACATCCTAAGGGACGGGATCCCTTAAGAAAACTCTCAATTAAGGTAAATGATCGTTATCTTTAACTATCAATTGATTGGTTTGTTTTTAAAGATCAAATGGGATTGATCAAAAGAGGGAGTTATTATCGAAGCCAAAATGGGAAATAAGTAGGAGATGCTCACGATGCTAGGAAACCTAGCAAGCATCTCAAACTATCTTATAATTGGAATTTATATTTTAGAAAATGATATAGTTTGTTTGAGTTCTATTTTTTATTAGAATTTTAGGACTTAAGATTCCTTAACACAAGATTAAGGAAATTCTTAAGAGGTGAAGAATTATGCTTTATCTCCCCCGAAAGGGGAAAAATAACCTCAAAACCTAAATCTAGGGACAAGGGCCGGATGCACAATCTAAATCTAAGGCGAAAATGGGTAATTAGTTTGCCTCCATAAGAGAGGACAAACCTTCCGTTAGCTTGGACTTACAAGCAACTGGGGGTGGTCGACAACTAACTCCTCCTACAATTTTAAATATATGTAGGCAAGTCTTTATGCTTATGCAAGATAGCTAGGCTATTGTTTTATTAGAAAGAGACTAAGTCCATAAACTCACTCCCTAAAGAGACTAGATCATGTAAAGGGGCATGCTTCAAATGACCTAAATCTAATGCATTTCAAATTTAATTTTATTATTATCTTTGGACAGTTATTTTGACTCAGGCTAATAGAATTTTTATGACTAATGCATGAAAAATTAGATTATTGGTTAAAATCAACGAGAAGTTTAGGAGGTGAGTTTCCACCATGGCCCTCAAAGGTCAAGCCGGGTTATCCGGCAAAATGGAAGCCCTCCAATCAAGAGTGAAATAAGATGCATTTGTGCATGATTTATAAAGAAAATGCTCATCTAGCTAAGGGATTGCTAATTCTTTTATCTTGATTTTAATCTTAAGCTTTAGGTAAGGTTATGTTATTTATTTTTATTTCAAGTTTTTTTTTAGGTTGGGTAAAAGATTTTTTTTTCTAAAGAGCCTAATCCTCAAGCAGGCCATACATAAAGCAAGAAAAAAACTAGGAAAAGCATGCCACTTAATGCAAAAGCTAAATAAATCATCAAATAATTTATAAAGCTAATTGCAAAAAGAATAAATGGCCATTTGTGGTCGGGCACCATCGTACAAACTCGAAAATATCAAAATGGGTAGTCGAGCTCTACCCTTATACAACTCAGATTACAAATGAATATTACAATTAAGCAAAGGAATTCATTGTTATGGGAGTCTTCAAGCTTTATTCTTATTTCTTCTTTTTTCTTTCTTCTTTCTTCTTTTTTCTTTCTTTCTTTCTTCTTTTGGTTCATCCTTTGGAAGGTTGGATGGTAGATGCTCCAAAGCTTCACATGGTGCATAAGATGAACTCTTATGACCAATGTTCATCCTAATCCACATAACAATTCATTCTAAAATGCTATTTATACAAATTTTTATATGAAAAGGAAAAGTGGAAAAAGCTAGCTAACACCAGTAAAATAAAGGTTAGCTAAATCATACCACACAAATCCTAAGCATGTATATTGGACTTATCACCCACACATGGGTGACTAAGTCCACTTGGCCTTTGGATTATGCAAAGGGGTATGAGCACCTGCAAGCAAGAAGCATTTATATTTTTATTTATGATAGTGCCCCTTTAGCACAATCTTCTACAGAAAAGAATACTTAGACTAAGCACGTCCTACCATTCATTCTATGATCATACACCTTACCATTTAGTCTAAAACATTCATCATAAAATAAACCAAGACATTAAGCCATGCACCGACCTAACCTAAAGCTAGAAGTGGTGACTTAGGCTAATGTGTGTGCTTTAAAGGTTTGTGTGGCATGCTTAGCTTAAGATTTTGGGTTTAAGTTTTCTAAGTGCTTAGGTTTAAGTTTTCTAAGTGTGAAGAACATGTTCAACTTAGAAGGGAGTTTCATTTAAGTTGTTTAAGTGTTTTGGGTTAATTTTATTTCATGTTTTATTTGGTTTGAGTGAAACCTACAATTAATTACTAAGTTATGAAGAGAGTAGAAAAGGTTTTCCTTATCCAAAATTTCACATACATGCATGAAAGTAAGAAAGGCATAAGTGAGTATAGCGTCATTGTTAACCAGAGGTGTAAGGTACAAGACATACTTAGGGCTACTTAAAGCCTCGCAACCTTAGGGTTTTGCAAACTAATATACCACTTTCCTTAAATACAAACATGCATATAAAAGAAATGAAATGGAAAAAGAATATGCAAAAGTTGTTTAATAGATTTGTTTTATTTATGCAATTTATTCATGCAAGTGTAGGCAATCCTTCTTAGATGATAGCATAGGGATGAATAGGATATGAAACTAGGTGAGCATTAGGTCCTTTTCAAATAAACCTTATGTCTCACCAAAATTCCTATTCAAAGCTATGCTAGCATAAGAGGGAAAGAAAAGGCCACACTAAACATGACTTTATAATCTATCACATGCAAGCTTATAATTAAATTATAAGAATAGCATACTTTTAGATTTGATGTTTCATTTATAGGTTTTGAAAATACTTTGGATTTAGTAGTGATAATAGGCACTCATATTTTACTTTAGCCAACACATGCACATTTGACATAAAGTAAGCAATTTCATTTTAAAACTTTGAAAACATGAAATTATGGATGCATGAATCACATGGTATACAATTTAACATGTTGGGAAAGATATAAAGCAATGAAAGCAGGTAAACAAACTCACTTTACTTAAATCCTAAAGACATTCTTAAAGAATAAGAAAATTTAGAATAAATCAAAGTGAATTTCAAAAATAATTTTTGTTTGTTCGAAGTTTGATTTAATTTTGAAAAGGTGAGATGAGTATGTTGTTCAAAACCTATTCCCACATGAGTTTTGTATTTTTGTTTAATTTTTAGATAATTAAATTCATTTTTATACATTGATTAAGTTAGTGTATGAATTAAGTGGCTTAATTAACCCTTAAAAAATTAATTAAGTAGCCAATGAGATGACATAAAACCCATAAGGTATTTAAATTTGTAATGCACCTAGTAATGATAAGGCCTATTGCAATTTGGCTCACAATTAAAAGTTAATTAAGCTAAGAGGTTTTAGCTTAAGTACTTTTAAAACACCCTTTCACACTTATGAAAGGGGTTTTAATTTCCTTAATTAGACTTAGGCTATTAAACACCTAAGCATCTACCCAAGATAGATTAATTAAATTTTGGAAACTTTTAGAATTTTAAAAAATTATTTAAAGGGATGATTAATGAATTAACCCTTAATTAAGAAAAGATTAAGAAAAAAAGGGGGTTTAGGGAATAGCTTAAGGAAAATACACCAAAAATATTTTAAAAACCCTTACTCATTGGATCTGACCTTAATCAAACTTAATCATAGGGAAAATCCACTAATTACATCTTAATTACCCTTAATTATATGAAGGGGATAATTAGAGAATGAAATAGCAATTTCCCCCAATTAAGGCCTCAAAAAATCTCAAGAAAATCAGGGGAGGTAGGGGTCATCCCCTAAAATGAACCTTAAAAATTTGAGATCAGTTGGCGACTTAATTAGGAAATAATTAATTAATTAACCTTCCCAAAGAAACCTAAATTCAGAGAAAAGGGGAATTTAAAATCCACTGAAAACATTTTAAAAATATTCTAGATGGAATTATCTATTCATAGCATTTTTCCTTATATTTTTTAATTTTTTTTGAAGGAGTTATAATTTTAGAAGCTATAGGGATTAATTAAAAATTAATTAGGCAGATAACTAATCCTTAACTAATCCTTGGCTCATGGCACGACGCATGGTGGTGGCGGTCAGCGCACTCTACATGCATCACGGTGTAAGCCATTTACTTAAATTATCAAATCAGGGGAGGCGGCGGTGGCGCACATGCTATTATCCTTAGCCATCCGATCAAAGATCGGACGGCTGAGGATACACCTGCAATTTTAAAAGGAGAATTAATTTCTAGCGTGCATCTCATCATCTAAAATGTAGATGGGGTGAAGATTCTTCCCGAGGACCAATGTGAACCGTCCATGACCCAAGGGGAGATCAGGGCGATCATGATTCATTCAAGACTCAACCCACACCATCTAAAGGACTAGAGCGGAGAATCCAATGGTTGATTTCACATGCAATGAAATTTTCTTTCACAAAGGACCAACACCTATCAATCTAAGTGGTCAAAAAATCACTAACCTCACCGGCGCTCGGGATCGATGCGGTAGCTTTGCCTAGTAGAGACAAAGCCTTGTTGAAGTTCCTAGGTCTTGAGGTTGAGTGGATGAATGGGTGGACCAATTCCTCTTGACCTCTCCCTTATGGTTTTGATTGAATTGAGCTCTTCCTTATTGTGGGAACTCAAGTGGATGCTTGGGCAGGCTCGACTTGGTCCTTGGATGATGAGTGTAGAAGGAATTAGGCTAAGATCAAGTGTAGAAGAAGTTTGCTGATCACTCCACCTCCCCTATTTTTGCACAGTGCAAAATCGAGAAGAAATAATTCCAATCTTCCTTAGAAGGCTTAAGGATGCTCTCTGATGATTATTAATTCTCTCTACGCCTCAATCAAGTATGAGTCTATTCAAATTTTAGTGGATTAGGGGGAGTATATCTTCCCCTATGGCAATCGGTCGACCGATAATGAGCTTGCTATTTTGATCCAATTGACACTATGAGATGGGTTGCTTAGGTGGTTAGAATAATGCACATGGTCGGTTTGGCCAGACGAGTGGAATGTTAACTCCCACATGCATCCAATTGAGCTTAGGGGGGAGTTTGAAATTTTAATTTCATGCAATGGGGTCGGGGTTTGTTCCATGGGCCAAATGGGTTGACCCAAACCCATTGTCTTGGGTGCACCACTCATCACTAAGTCCCCTTGAGCTTTTAGGAGAGCCTCAAGTGATTGTGATGAGTGTATGACCAAAATACCCATGGGCTAGGCCAAAATTTGTTCTATGGCCTAGGGGTAAAGTAGTTATTTTGCTATTTTTTCAATTTGGGTATGTTTGGTATGTTGAGAAAGTAGGTTTGGCCAAGTTTCATTGGATTTGGAATCCATTTGATAGGGTTTGGCTCATGTTGACCCATTTAGGTCAAAATGGGTCAACTTGAGTCAAGTTGATCAATAGGTCAAATTGGGTCAAACCAAGGGTTGGGTCAAGTTCAGATGACCATTTGAAATATTTTTGTACTTTTTTTTGGTTCAATTTAGTATATATTTGGTTTTGGCTCATATGACTTCCTTTAGGTCAAATGGGTCAAGTTGACCATTTGACCTATTTGGGGAAGGTCAAGAGTTGGTTTAGGTTTGGCTAGTCATATGGAGTGGATTAGTATCTTTGTTTCCAATCAATTTGGGTTAAGTCCAATTTTGGCTCAACATGACCCCTTTAGGTCAAGTTGGGTCTAAGGTCAATTGGGCTAGGTTATGTCTAGTTGGCTAATTAAGGCTTTGGTCAAGTTTCATCAAGTGATTTGAAATGAACTTGACCCATTCATTTTAATCAATTTGGCTTAGACTAAGTTTTGACACATTTTGTCCCTTTAGGTCAAAATGGCTCAACTTGGGTCAAGTTGATCAAATGGGCTAGGTTAGGCTTAAAGGTTGACTTGGTCAAGTTCAAACATGGGTCATAAATTAACTTAGATTAATGGTTTCAATCAATTTGGCCTATAGTGGGTTTTGGCTATTTTATGTTCCATTTTAGGTTAACTGTTGACTTGATCAACCCTTAGGTTTGACTTGGTTTGACCCAATTTGATTGATTGGATTGTTGATCATGATGAGAGGCAAATATGAGTTTGGTTCAATCCAATTTAGTTAGGATCAAAAGTTGGCTCATAAGGGTACATTAGGTCACTTTGGGTCAAGTGAGCCTAAGTGGTTCAAATGGCTTGGTCAAAGCTTGATTTGAAGTTGATTGATCTCGTATATGGAGTTATGATTGAAATATAAATCCATTTATAAGAGGTTTAAGGTCAAATGGATTTTGATCCATTTGAAAATTTCATATTCAAAGGAAGAAAATGAAAGGGGATTTGGCTTTGATTTTGATTTGGGTTTAGATTGTTTGATTGAGGTTTGGATTTATATATGAGCTCATGATTGTAGGATTGATTGAACCATGAGAGAAAATCAAGTATTTGGCTTGATTTAAAATTATTTTGGCTAAGTTCAAGATTTTGGCTTGAAAGGTTTAGATTTGATTTTGAGTTGATTTTGAGTTTGATTTTTGGAGTTGGTTTTAATTATTTGAATTTATATTTAATTTATATATGTGAATATAAATGAAGGTGTAAATTGATCATGAGAAAATTTCAAGAATTTGAAAGGGTTTAATCATGATTTGGGATAAATCCATTAATGGAAATTTAAAGGATTTAAGGGAATTTTTAATTTAAAATTTAATTTTTGGACTGAATTGGATTGATTTATATTTATATTTCATTTATATATGTGAACATAAATGAGAATACAAATTGATTTTGAGAAAATCCCATGAATTGGTATAGGTTTGATCAAAGTTTAGGATTGATCCATTAAAGGGAAAATTATTGGATTTAAGGGAATTTCAAGGATTTCAAATTTGTAATTTAATTTTTGGATTGGATTTGATTGATTTGTATTTATATATCATTTATATATGAGAATATAAATGAGGAGATAAATAAGTTTTGAGAAAATTCCATGAATTTGAATGGATTTGATCAAGGTTTAAGATTGATTTTGGTTAAATCCTTTAATGGAAAATTAATGGGATTTAAGAAAATTTTCATGGATTGACTTGGGATTTTGAATTTGATTGGATTGATTTGAATTTATATTTCATTTATATATGTGAATATAAATGAGAATATAAATGGATTATGAGATAATCTTAAAAATTTGAGTAGGTTTAGATCATGATTTTGGCTAAGTCCTTAAGAAAGAGTTAAGGACTTAGGAAATTTGAACTTAGGAATTTTGGTGGATTTTGGTCATGGGTTTCAATCATAGTTTCAATCATGGATCTCAATCATGGAGTTGATTCATGTAATTGATCTGAGTTTGTAGAAAATCAAATAGAATTGATTTGGAGTTTTATTTGAAAGAAGGAAAGTGAGGAATGGTTTAGGCTAAAGGGTAGGAGATTTTCCTAACACCCCTAAGGCATGACCTATTCCTATGGCTAGCTCTTCTAAGTCTTCTAAAGCTAGGTAGGAGTGTCCACCTAATCATTAGATGTGTCTTAAGACTAAGGAGCTCTTAAAGTCTATGAGAAATCCTATGTTTAAGATGGATGTATTGAGAGCTCATCCTAAAAATGAGGTCAACACTTGCCCATATAGGAAAGTATGGTGTTGGGCTGTACTTGCCCATGATGGAAAGTACATGTTGGGGTTGTTCTTACCTAGTGTAGGAAAGTATAAATTATTTCTTGCAATCTCATTTTTACTTAGTGAACTCCTAGCTAGGGTTGTTAGGCGTGGACATAGGCCAATTTTTAAATTTTGCTGAACCACATAAAAATTATTGTATCATCTGCTTTCTTTTTATGCACTTACTTTACTTTAGTTATTTATTTCATTGCTTTCATTGATTATTAAATTTAATCATTTGCAACTAAATTTTCTATAAATTTTTAAAAACTAAGTTTTAGTTCGATAATCTCTTAAAATACCCAATTCAGCCCCCCTCTTGGGTGCCATAGCCTCTTAACATAAAGATCTTTTGTAGCTCAGCAAGAGGAGGAGAAGAATAATGCCACTTTGGAGCTTAGTCGAGTGGCCAAGATAAATAAAGAGCTGGAAGAAGATCTCTCTCATTACACTAAGTATTTTAAGAGAAAGAAAGCTGAGTTTCCTAAATTCCTTGACTCTAACAAGTCGAAGACTTACTACAACAAAAATTTAAGGTGGGAACCAATTTCATTATCACCAAGCTAATGAAATATGGCCAATTGGATGCTCTTGGATTTCTTCAATTTACTCAAACCCTTAGGATTCAATGAAGATGATGATGAGGGAAACATAAGTTGATTTTCATTCCTCTCTATTTTTTTACTAGTCGAGAAAGATTATATACCTTGCACTCTCATATTTTATAAAAATTTTATTTGTGAATGGAAGTAATAATTTTTCTACTTTCTATTGAGTACCTTCTAAATTTTAAATATTTTTTATTTGAATGAATATGGGAGTTGTGTCTTTGTGGAGACTTGCTGGATTTTCTTGGTAAGAATTTACTTATTATTGACCTCACTTTTAGAATGAGGATTAACCTTTCTCATCTTAGACTTAAGAATCTTTTAGGCACTTGGATCTCCTTAATGATAAGACACTTCTAGTGACTAAGGGAACACTAAACCCAAGCTTAGAGACTTAAGAGGCATATCTAAGCCTAGGATATGCCTTAAGACAAATAAGTTATACCTATCATATGGCCTGAACCAAGACACATGCCTATTCACTCATCCAAACCTAAACTCACATAAATGAGACATAACCAACCTCAACCCAATTCACTTAACCTCATTTAAGTTTATTTTATAATCTTAGCTCTAAGCTAAATTGAATTAGACCCTAACCTAAGTTAACTCCACCATGATGCTATGAACCCAACCCAAACCCATTCAAGAAAACTAAATCTAATTTTATTTTCTCAATCACCCTGACCATTCCATAGATCATTTCAAAATCTTCCAATACTTGCAATCAAATCAATTGAATCAAGTGAATTTGATCAACCAAAGTTAGCCCATTTGACCCAAAAAGTTCAAATTAGCCAAAACCCAATCAAGCTAAAGTCAATTACGATCAAGGACACTAATCAACTCTAAATCCATCATCGAACCTCTATCAACACCTAATTGACACCAACTCAACCCAATTGGTTCACTTAACCCAATATGACCTAAATGATCAATTTCATTCAAACTCCAATCCAACCCAAATTGGATTAAATCAACTCACCCAATCCCTTCCATAATAATTGTTGATTAGCTTTGATTATCCAATTGCAATCAATTAGGTCAAATCAAACCAATTTGGCCGCTTAACCCAAGTTGACCTAATTGACCTAAAGTGACAAATTGGGCCAAATATCATTTTTATTCAAATGATTGCAACCAATGCCTCTAATCACTCATAATTTGATTATTGAACACCCTACAATCATCAATTAAAGCAAATTTGACTAAGCCAACACAATTGACATACTTAGCCCAAATTAACCTTAAAGATCCAATTTGACCTAATCATTCTCTAATCCAAATCAATTCAAACCAACACCTACAATCATTCTTAAATGGAAAATTGAACATAAAACCAACCCATACCCAAGACAATTTAACTAATTTTGTCAAATTCGTCAACATGACCCATTTGGCCTAAATGAACCATACTGAACCAAACACAAATCCACTTTGAATTAAATCAAACAAATTGCACCAACTCATTCATAATAATCATTTGAACATTTTCTAAGAGCCATTTGAATCTAATTTGTCAAATTGGTCAACTTAATCCAAATTGACCCATATGGGTCAAATTGAGCCAAACCCAACCAAACTTGGCATTACTCATCCTTGGGTCATCGTGGGCCTACCCAAGTGGACCCAACCAATGGTGAACTTGGTTTAGGTCAAACCCATTGAACCAAGCCACCCAAATAGGACAAAATCTCTATTTGGGTGGGTTCTCCAACTCCCCACCCCATGGCAACCACCTTTGGCTCTTCTTGGACAAGGGGACCACTAACCTAACCTAACCCAAGGCTACTGGGTTTAGCATTTGGTCATGAGAGAGTGAGTTCACCCATGGCAACCCATTGGTCCACCTAAAGGAGGTTGTACACCCCATGCTATCCCATTCCACTCCTTCAGCCTCTCACCCTCAACCACTTCAACAGTCATCTGCCACCTCTGGCCACCTACCCCGGTCATACGATTGCCAAAGGTTGAATCAATCTCAACCCATGGTTCATTTCGGTAGGAGAGTATACTCCTCCCCAAGGATTCAAACTTCATAGAGACCTTCCTTAGAGCATTCTGAACAGTCCAAGACCCTCTCCCAAGCTCCTCATGCGTTCCACCACCATCGAGATCAACCTCCGAGTGAACCCTAAAATCTCCACCAAATTAACACTTCCCACACCTTCACCTTCCTCCGGTGAACCAAAAAGAATCATTTCCAGAGTGATTTGAGCACCGAAAGACGTCCATAGAACAACTATGGAAAGCGTTGTGATGACATTTGGTCCACAGAGCAATCGATGGGGAGGCCACTCATGATCTTCTCAATAGGGCTTCATATCTTCAAGATAAAGCTAACTCTATCAACAAACCACTAGTCTCTAGCTCCTACAAGGTAAAAATCTAGCAATTGTAGTTTTCACCCCAAGATGTTGGTTTTTTTAAGTGTAATTTCATGCAATTTCCACCATAGGATCCTCTTAGATTTCTTCTTTGATCATTTTGGAGTCGATTTCACAGTCGAACGAGCTTCGGTGAGCTCGGATTGAGTAGTGGAAGGCATGGTGTTCGTGTTTTAGGGCTTGTGGAATGACGAATTATCGATCATCCATTCTGTGTGATTAGAACGGATGGTTGTGATTAATTATGCTAGAATATTTTATTTAATCCTTTCAAAATCACATGATTAATCTCGGCCCGCGTCCGCTGCCGCTGAGTCAGCTACCGCATCGGACAATTTAAATAACCAATACCGTGACGCCACATGGAAAGCACTACCGCGTAAGCATCTATGTGGCTCCGAAGATTTAAATGATTATTAGGCATTTAAAATATAATTAAATGGATAGAACTTAAAAAATTTATAACTAATTATAAACAAATCTAAAAAATGCAAATAAACCCATTTTGGAAAGGTTAGATAGAGGAGAATTTAAGAAAAATAAAATCTCTGATTTATGTCTGTGAACAGTGCTTAATTAAGATTTGAAGCTTAGGATAATTACTTTAATTAAGGCTTAATTATTTGGGTAATTAATTCTAATTTTGGTGGGATGATTCTATGGAATGTCACCTGCCTTCCATATTATTGTGGAATTATTGACCATGTAATTTAAAGAATTTAAAATTTTAGCCATAATTACCCTCAATAATTAATTTAATATATATTAAAATTTCAAAATAATAAAAATTAAATAAATTATGATAATTAATCATTGTAAACAGTGAGAATAATGATGAGAAATAATTAGGGCCTCTTTCATAATTATTTTTCTAAATGTATTTCCTTAGGAGGGTTAATTAACACATGTAATAATTAAGGATTAATTAAAGAAAATTTATGATAAGATAGAAATCAAACTAAATTAATGATTGGTTTAGATAATTCAAATATAATGCATTAGTTTCTCTTTATGTGTTTAATAGCATAAAGTCAATAAGGAATTTATGGTTGACCCATTGGTGTGGGAAAACCATAAGAGTACTTAACTCAGATTCTTTCCTTCTTTAATCCAATTAACTTTTAAGCATGAGCCTAAGTGCATTAGATCCCTTCAGGTGCATTGCAATTTTTAATTTCTTAAATTCATATCATTGGAGGCTCATGATTAAGTAGTTAATTAAATTAAAAAAAACTTAGGGAAGGGTAATTAAATTATTTTCTTAATGACTTGAACCTAATCAAACCATGAAACCTACTCAATCACTTCCCTTACATATATTAAGTGTGGGATGGGGGCAAATACTAAGAGTCATCTCTCCGCTTTAGGTTTTAATAATTCAAACACCAAAATTAAATTTCATAAGTCTTTTAGTTAGTCTTAAGGAATATTTATTTGACTTGATTGTCCTTAGGAATTAATGTAATTGAATGTATTATGCAGAAATATTTAGTCATCTCTTCTCAATCATTATAAATTTGCATGCCATTTGTGTCATATATTCATGTTTTCAAAAAGAATCAAAAGAATATGGTTACATCTAAGTTGCATTTATTGGATAAATATTATTATATGGTGTGGCTATTAATAAATCCTAAATTATTTTCAAAGTTATAAGCTAATTAAGAAAATCTAAGTTAGTATTGGCTATAAATATTCAATAAAATTTACATTTACTTATAATTTAAGCATGGTACAGAATTATTTTGTTTTCATATTTCATGTGTATATTTACATATGTTAGGAGTTAGCAAGTATAAAGTCTGGACATTCTGAGAACACGAGGCTTCAAGTAGCCCCAAGGAGGTCTTTGATAATCTCACTTCCTTGGCTTAATAATGACACGTACTTGTTTAATTTCATTAATGTATATGCATGTGCTAGAATTTGGGATAGAACTTTGCTTTACCTGAATAAAGGATTTATTATTATATAATCTTTGCATGATTTTCATTCCCATGCTTATGTATATGTTTACATGTATTTATGTTTGCAAGTATATAGTCTGGACATCCCGAGAACACGAGGCTTTAAGTATCCCTAAGGAGGTCTTGAATAATCTCACTTCTCAAGTTTAACAATGGCACATACTTACTTAAACCTATAATACATGTGTATATATGCTCAACTATGTGATGAAATCTTTCTTTTTTTTGCCAAAATACACGCATTAATGATCATTCAAGTGTTGGAATGTAAAATATATATATTACATGTACATATATGTGTATTAAATCAAATATCATGAATAATAAGAATGAAGAAATGTGTATGCTATTGATGATGAGGAGAAGTGGTGGAATGTAATCAATGTGATAGTCATTCAATTTTACTAATCCTAAGATGCATTTCATGTTTAGATAAGATTCTTTAAGACTAACCCAAACTTAAGTTAAAAAAATGTTTAATGAATGATTCACAAAAGAAACCAAAGTCATAATAACATACTTTTAGAAAACAACTTAAGGTAGGGATGAAAGGGGTTAAACCACTTTCCACTCTTTATAATAACTAGATGTTAAGTTGGCATCAAATGAAACAAAAGAAATGTAAATTAAAATTAACTAATCCTTTCAATAATTTGAAGTGAAACCTACCCTAATGTTTAACTTAAATATCCTAAATTTTAGATAATCGTACTTCTAAAGCCTAGTTAAAACATACCACACCAAACCTTAGCACACACATTAGAATACTAAGTCATCAATTATAGCCTTTAGGTCAGGTCAGTGTATGTTATGGTGTTATATTTTATTTTATAATGTTATATTTTAGACTGGATGTTAGGATTATTGGTACGTAGAATTGATTGTATGCCATTAATAGCCTAATGGTATTTTCTACATTGGGTTGTGCTAAAGGGACCGCTAAAATAATAAGTAAATATAAATATTCTTGCGTACAAGTTGCTTATGCCCCTAAGCATAATCTACTTAGAATAGGTGGGCTTGGTTACCCAAGTGCTGGGTGCTAAGTCCAAATATGTGAAATATAATTTCTTGTCTTATATGCTTGTTTAGCTAACATTTATTTTATAGGTATAGTTAGATTTTATTTATTATAAATCTGTAAGTTTTGCAATAAGAATTAGAATCAGTGCTATGGGGTTCAGAATGAGCAGTAGTTAGAAGGCAAAGACGTGGGAGGCCCTATGAAGCTTGGAGCAAACTAGTCCAAAAGAAGGAAGGAAATGTAAAAGATTGAAGACCCCCATAACATTCATTATAATTATAATATTCTATTATAATCCAGGTTATATAAGAGTGGAGCATGCTACCTAATTTCTTTCTTTTTTGGGGAGTACTGCGGTACCCATCCACACTGACCTTTTATTCTTTTATAAAAATCACATGTTTGATTTGTTGTGTTTAGATTATGCAATAGAAATGGCATGTTTTTCATAGGTTTCTTAAAGTGTGATGATTTGATGTGTGGCCTGGATGCGATAGGCACTTCAGGATAAAATCAAATTTTTTATCCTCACTAAATAACTCATAAGTAAATTTTAATACAATTCACAACCTCACCTTAAAGCCTAGGTTCATAATCAAGATAAATAAAAGATTTAACAACCCCTTAGCTGAATATTGTATGTTAACACACCATGCATATAATATTATGTCACTCTTGAATAGGGAGGGTCTCCATTCTTATAAGATAAGGGATATGCTTGACCTTTGAGGGTGATCCCTTGTAGTAGAGAACACCTCCTCCAGCTGATTTAGCCCACAACTCTATCTCATCATGCATATAGGAATAATTGTCCCAAGCCTAAGTCTAAAATGAATGTGTCAAAATAGTTTAAAGGATTATAAATTTTTTACATTAGTCAAAGTCATATTTTTATGCCAATCATGATCTAGTCTCTTAGGGAGTAAGTTTAGGATTCTAGCTTCCTTTCTAAATAAATAACAGCCTAGCTATATTGCATCTACATAAGACCGACCTACATGATTTTAAAGCATATGAGGTGTTAGCTGACAGCCACTCCAGGTAGTCGTAAGCCCAAAAGAGTCAGGATGGTCTATCCTCTTTTGTGGAGGTAAACCATTTTGTCCCATTTTTTGGATTAGACTTAGGTCGTTCTCTTAGCTTGTGCTAAAACATCTTAGATTTAGGTACCTAGACTACTTATTTTTGTTGGGAAATAACTATAAGTCCTCACCTCTTAGGCATTTCTACAATCTTATGTTGATGGACTAGAAGCTCTAGCATTCTAATAAGATTCCAACTTAAATAAAAAGTAAATTCTCTCTTTCAAATGTGTAAAGCCTCATTATAGGGTAGATTGGAGCATTCACTAGGCTTCCTAGTATCATGGGTGCTCCCTATTTATCCTCTTTTGAAATCTATAAATAAGTCTTTCTATTTGAACTCACCCATTTGATTTCCATAAATACCTAATCCTTTGTTAGTCTAACTTTGAAACTTTTGAGATACTTATTGACTACTTTAATCGAGAGTTTTCTTAGAAAATTCTATTTCCTAAGATGTAATTAACTATGGAAGCTTGCTTTCATAGAGAACTAAAGAACCCAACATAAAATAAACCATGCTTTACTTATCCGTGTAAAATAGGAGAAAGATCTCTTGTATATATGTAGACCCATCTGCCTTAGGAGTCTTTATTAGGTGATTAAGTTAATTATAGGGTGATGTTTCCATCTTTCTAGATGGTACATCATATCTTAATGTTGCATCCAATCACTTCAATAAGTACCTCCCTAAGATTTGCATGGTGTCCCTACAGCTCCATATAGTTTGTACTAGGACTAGTACCTCCTCTACCGTAGCCCCAGCTCTTAAGGGGAAGTCAATTCTAGCATATGAGATTGTTTCCCCTACCTTCAAGGTTGGTACTAACTCCCACCATGCACCCTTGACTAAGAATCAGCATCACAATAAGAATATGAAGATCAAGAGGTATTATGAGGGCATGACCAAAGAAGTTGAGGAAGCCTCCCATGTAGTTGAAGAGGGGTCCATCCGTGAGACCTCTCCCCTTCTTGGTTGTAGTAGGTTTCACACTCTCTTAGCTGTAGAGGGAAATGAAGATGTTAACTGGATAGCAATATCACCCCCCATGACCTATAGAGTATGAGACACCAAATGGGTAGAGGAGGAAGCCCTATGCTTATCTGAGGTCCATTCTCAAGAAAGTAGGGAGAGTACATGGAAATTCTGAGTCTGCCACTATCCATGATTTAAGATAAGTGATTCCTAGGAGTGTAAAGGATCAAATTTATAGAGAGAAGGCCATGGTGGCCAAGATTGCTGCCCAAGCGAACAAGAGAAATATGAGGAGGTTTGCTAGACTGTCGGTGGCCTTAGCATTGATTGACCATCCTGATCGGTGAGCTAATAAAGATGATCATTTTGATAGGGTAGTTCTCACTAGTTTTATCCATAGGAGGAGACCTTCAGTGGAGAGGTAGCCGGTGTCACCACCATCACACCGCTCCACTCGATAACCTCCATCACTAGTCCATGTCCCATCATTCGAAGTTCCTGCCAAATACCATAAATCAACATTTAGAGAAAAGACATCCCCCTTGGTGATACGATTACATCCCAAGGACCACACTCCATCTACTCCATCAATTGAGGTGAGGTCAGACTCTCTTGCTCAACTCTCCACCCTAACAGTAGAGAAGAAGGAGTGGCGGCCTAAGAGTATTGTAATCGCTCCACCACCACAATCGGAGGAGAAGGAAGGAGAAAATACTGGGTTGGCTCCCATGATTGTCGAGTTGGTCGGAGATAACACTCCCCCTATTCACAACATATAGTACATCACCTCTTTAGGACACAGTCCAATAGTGAGTCACCACCCAACATATGTTTGAGTAGTTTTGAGTAGAGTAGATGACTGATCATTAGAGGAGATATTAGAGGTCTATCGTGCTATAGTGAGGCAGATAGTTAGAGCTGACCATTCTAATCAATAGGAGGGTATGACAGACTTCAATGCTGATGAGGATGACCTTTTGGATGATACTGCTAAAGTCTTTATGGTTGATACCCGAGGATCCTTGCATAGGGAACATCCCATTCAGGAAGCTCAGAGCTTTTTAGTTGAGGAAGGTGAGGAATCAGACTCAACTCAATGCCTTCTCCAACAAATCAAGCTCAAGGATGATCAGATTAATTGGGTGGAGAGGAGAGTAGAGGAGTTGATGGTAGTGGTACTAACATTATAGAATCAAACACTTGTCTTACAACCCACTTCTATGGAGGCCGATAGACCTGAGTTAGTGCATATCCTAGATTATACTAAAAGCACTATTCTAATGGATAAAGATACCGGTATCCTGCATAAGAAGATAGCTGATAGTACCTCCATGCATGAAAAAGACATCAAGTAGATGGTAGAATAACAAGTGAAGGAGGCATTGGTGCAAGCCCAAGGGAGCTCATCAATTTCAATGGGTAGACCCTACCAGAGGAGTTAGATGTTGTTCAATACCCTAAGGATTTTGTGCCACCATCCTTTAAGATAATCGATGGAAGTGGGAACCCTAGGCAGCATAGTTTAGATCTAGTTATTGTAACACCGGTGGTAATGATGCCCTACTCTTTTGGCAGTTTATCAGTGGTCTTTCTAGAGTGTCCTTTGATTTGTATGGTTTGCTGAAATCCTTTACAGAATTAGAGCAACTTTTTATTAAGAGATTCATAGGGGCTCAATAGAGAGTAACTGTAGGGGATCTCATTGTAGAGAAATAAAAACCCAATAATTCTCTTATTGATTATATTCTCAGATGGCAAAACCTGAGTATGAAATATGAACCATAGTTGTAGGAGTAGCATGCCATTAAAATTATTCTCAAGAATTTTTATGGTACGGTCCCTTTCATGCTCAAGGACTTTACCATAAAGACATTTAAGAAACTGATCAGCAAGGCAGCTAACCTATAAGAGGAAGCAAAATAGTTCCCTTCTTAGACGAGTCATCCAAGCCTAAACCCTAAAAAAGTGTTTGAGAAGAAGCTAGGGATAGTAGTAGTAGTGGATAAGGGAAAGTAGACAGCGAGAGCACTGTTTGTGAAGCCCAGAGCTCAGCAGCCTTCACCCCCACCTCCTCTTTCACTATCTCGACAAGCACAAAGGCCACCCCAGCAGTCCACCCAATGTCGATACTAGTATCCACCACCAGGTAGCTACTATCCACCTACTTCTGCCGATAAGCTCAATAAGCCATACTCATTCAAGAGGGAAGTAGTCAAGAAAATTTTTAAGAACCTTTTCAAGAAGCCTAGAAAGCCAGAGGAAGTGGATAGGGGTGATGATCCTAACTACTGCCCTACCACCGCATGCTAGGCCATGTCTTGGAGGATTGCTTATATTCAAGGATTGGCTTGAGCGTAGGTACAAGTCAGGAGCCATGGTGAACCCCTAAGAATACTTAGTAGAACAACCTTCTGGTTCTATTAAAGTAGTCTTTGGGGATACACCTAATCCTTTTAAAATAAGAGAAGGTTGGGATATTTCTTTATCTTGTAATTTTAAAAAGATTATTTCTAAAGTCAAGAAACTTTTTCTATAGTGCCTGACTCAGCTCAGACCTCCAGCACCAAGGAAGTTCTACTAGTTGTGAGGGCCAACTTGGGGAGAGTGGAAGCCTAACAATAGTAGTAGCCATCATATGCCCAGGATAGTTCCATAGCACCACCACCATTTGAGTCCAACGTTCTTCCTCCCATCGTTGTAGTTATCGCATCTACTAGCTCCGCCACCACCAGTAGGAGTGTTGTATCTGTGGATGAGAGCACCAAGCCACTCATATCACTCACTTTACTTTACTTTTATCATGTACCTTCAAAGTTGAAGAAATCAATGAAGAAAAATAATTCCACTTTCATCCTGTCTACTTTTGAATATGCTAGTGATTTTATTCCCATAGATAGCTCTCCTAGTCATAATAATAATAATTTGAATAACTCCGATCAATTCCATTTTGATTCAAAAGTAGATTGCCCTTATGAATCTTTAGGGTTCACCACCCGAGATAGATTTAGAGTCATCTGACTCCAATGATCCTTTAGGATAAGTTGTAGGTATACCTAATGAGCAAGTAGAATTTTGCACAAGCACTTCATCACAAAAAGTCATTGAAGCTCCATAGTGGTAAAGTTCTACCTCCTAGGATAACACCTTAAGATAAGGCTAAATAGGTCATTGGTTTCAGTGAGCAGATAGTCCCTTCACAAGATGCTCTAGCCTTTGATATGCTTATCGAGGACCAACCTAAAGTTGATTACAACATCCTGGCACACCTTCGAAAGTTGCCAGTTAAGTTAAACGTATATGATGCTTATATTTTATCCAAAGCATTGCTTCACCAGAAAATATGCTTAGCTCAGTTGGCCGCTACTAATTCAGCTGGAGAGGAGGCATGTTTTTTAAATGAAGTCTTAGGAGTCACGTTCTTAGATGAAAACTTACTACTAGGGATAATAGAACACAATCGCCCCCTCTACATCATTGTGAATGTTGGTAAGTTCAGGCTATCCAGAGTATTGGTTGATCCAGATGCATCTGTGAATATTATGAGTATAAAAACTCTTGCCTACTTGAGGATCGACATCTCTAAACTCCAATCTGAGAAGATGATGTTGAAAGGATTCAATCAATAAGGTGAGAGGGCCTTAGGGTCCATAGTGTTACCTTTGGAGATAGACAATTGGAAGACAGAAGCCAAGTTTCACATAATAGATTTTGATACATCTTTCAATACTTTGCTAAGGAATCCTTGGATTCATGAGAACAATATGGTTCCATCCCCTTTATATCAGTGCAACAAGTTCATTTAGGATGGCATCAAATATTGTGTCAAAGGAGATCTCAAACCATTTGTAGTACATGAGGTTGGGATTTATGAAGATGCATCCTATTACCTTCCTAAGAGACAAAATATATTCTCTCATGAACTTAATCAAAATCAAAAAGTAAAAAAAAGAAAAGAAAAAAAAAGAAAGAAAAGAAAAAGAAAAAGAAAATGAAAGAGAGAAAAAATGAGCGAGAGGAAGACATTAGGGAGAAAATAGAGCTTGAGATTAGATTCCACCCACAGTTCATTACTCCATTTGAGCAAGTGGGGAGGATGACCAAACCTCCACCAAGACAAGGAAGAGGCAAGTATAGAAGGAGTCCAAGAGGTGGAAGACTCCCATACCTACCACCTACTAGGAAGTTCATCTTAGCATCCAAAAGTACACATGCCATCTACATAGACTTAGAATCTAATTCAGAGGATGAGTCTTATATAGTAAGCACACCAGCTAGCTCTTTATGCCAGTAGATTCTGTTGGAGGTGACACTAAAGCCTAACACTGATGAAGACCAGGTCCCCAAACAAAGCATGGATGTGTCCAAATATATTTCATGTGAAACTTTTAAGCAACATATGGGTGTCATAGCTCTAACCCCACTTTCATCATAAAAGGTTGAGGGTATGGTAGTTAAGGAAGCTCCCAAAACATATGTGAATGCTAAAACCCAAAAGTTTTACCCAGGCGCAACATCCTCAAGTTGAGAAGTTGATGTATAACTTGAGGATGAATCATTCAAAGAGCTAATAGAATTACCATTTGGTTGGTACTCGCTTGTGTTCTTAATATAGAAAAGAAAGGATTAATCACACGCATGGTTTAAACACAAGTCAGAGCATTTTGAAAGATTATGAGATAATAAATGCAAGAATTCTCAATCAAGACCTAGACTAGGCTTTAGTACAGTAGGCCTAATGGACGATGACGATTACTGCCTGGTCATTACTAATCATCTAAAATTTGATAAGTTCTTCTCAAACCACATTAACTCATATGAGGAGGTGTGTTTTGAAACTTTGGATGACCTAGATGAGCTCTAAGTTAAAGATGCACCCCCAGAATTTGAAGAAGAAATTAAATTAACCATCGATGAACTTAAAGAAATCAACTTGGGGACTGAAGAAAATCCGTGCCCAACAGATGTCAACTCCTAATTGAGTAAATCTGAAACTAATAACATAGTTAGGCTACTAAGAGAGTTTAAAGACTGCTTTGCATGGAATATGAATAAATGCCCAGATTAGCTCCAAAAGTAGCAGTTTAGAAGCTAGCAATGCAGCTTAACGCTAACCCCATCAAGCAAGCTCTTACATGCATGCAATTGGACATTGAACAACAGGTCATTTCCAAAGTCAAGAAACTAATTGATGTTGGTTTCATCCGGGAGGAAAAATACCCCACCTGGTTAGCTAGCATCACTTCAATTAAGAAAAAAATGGCCAAATTCGCATATGCGTCAACTTTAGGGATCTTAATAAGGCATGTCCAAAAGATGAATTTTTATTACCGATACTAGAATTGATTGTGGACATTGCCTTATCACTTGTAGTCTTCACTTTCATGGATGGTTAATCTAGATATAATCAAATAAAGATGGCACCTAAAGATGAAAGAAACACAGCTTTCAGAACCCTGATCAGAATCTGTTATTATAAGGTCACACCTTTCAGCCTTAAAAATGTTAGCGCTACCTACCAGTGGGCCTTGACTCAAAATTTTGATGAACTCATTCACCACAAAGTCGAATGCTACATCGATGATCCTGTGGTCAAAAGTAAAGAAAAGGAATACCTTCTCTTTGACTTGAGAGTAGTTTTCAAGCTATTAAGATAATACAACCTTAAAATGAACCCTCTAAAGTGTGCATTTGGAGTACCTTCAAGGAAGTTCTTGGGTTCTTTGTGCGACACCACAGAATTGAGATCGACCTGAGAAGATTAAAGTAATATTAGAAATGTGACCCCCTAAAAGTCTAACCCAAATCAGGTCATTCCAAGGGGGGTTGGCATATCTAGTATCTAAGATGCTTTATATTCAACCTATCTGGCAGATGTAAACCATTCTCAGCACTAGACAAGAAGGACACCAAGTTCAAGTGGGATGAAAATTGACAACACATGTTCAAAAGTATCAAGCAAAATCTTATGATGCTGCTAGCCCTAGCTGTCCCTATCCTGGGAAAACCTCTTATACTTTATATTACTGCATTAGATGACTTCCTTGGTGTTTTGTTGGCCCAAGACAATGATGAGGGGAAAGAGAATGCACTTTACTATCTTAACTGTTGTCTGATACCCACTGAGGTGAACTATCAACCCATTGAGAAGTATTATCTAGTTTCAATCTTTGTAGCCCAAAATCTATGACATTATATGCTCTCTCACAAAGTGAACTTGATTTCTAGAGTCAACCCTCTACAATACCTCATGACACGGCTGATGCAATCCGAACAGTTGGTATGATGGTCCATGATTTTATCATAGTTTGAAATCATATTCATACCCCTCCGTGTGGTGAAAGGATAAGCACTCACAGACTTCCAAGTGACATATCCACTTCCTTCAGATTCCCCACTCAGTGGTGATCTCCCTAATGAAAAAATCATGAACTTAAGGGATGCAAACATACGCCATTGGAAAATGTACTTTGATGGTACAACTTTCTATCAAAGAGAACAAGAACCACAGTCCACTCTCCCAAGTAAGGCAGGGGTAGAGATAGTCCTCCTCATGCTAGATCGTGATATGATGAGATTTTTGTATCATCTATTTGAACTTTCACCAATAATGAGGCTCTGATCACCGATCTAGAGTTAGGCATTCAGAGTATCAATATCTTTGATGATTCACAGCTAGTTGTCAACCAAATTGCTGGATCTTATAAGATCCTAAAGCCTAAACTCCATCACTACCATAAGTACACCATAGAGTTACTAGCCCAAATCCCAGATGTCACAATCTATAAAATTCTCTGAGGATAAAATTCCATAGTTGATGCCTTAGCCAAGCTCACTAAAGAGTTGGCATGTCCTAAAAATGAGTCTATATTAATTGAGGATCATAATTAACAAGTTTTGCCTTTTATTGATATTGAACTCATCAATAAATACACTCTTGAAGGGAAGATTATAGTTTTCGAAAAGGATGAGGAGTTGGATTGGAGGCAATGCTTCATTGATTACCTGAACAAGGAAAAGCTACCTCAAGAGAAATCTCAAGCACATCAAGTAAGGTAGAGGGTACTCTCCTATGCCCTCATGGATGGTGCCTTATACCGACAGTCTTTTAATGATATGTGGTTAAAGAGTTTAGACAAACATGAAGCCCATGAGATCGTAACTGAGGTGCACTCAAGATTATGTGGAGCTCATCAATCTAGTCCCAAGATGAAAGCTAAGATTAAAAGACTTGGGTATTACTAGTTAACGATGTTCACAGATTGCATGAATGTAGCAAAGCACTATCACCAATGCCAAGTACATGGGGTGGTTCTACACCAATTGCCCAACATTCTACATCTGACATTGGTCTCATGGCCATTCGAGTGTTGGGGCACTGACATGGTTGGTCTGATTGATCCACCAGTTCATTCTAGAAGCTACAAACTACTTCTCCAAGTGGGCAGAGGTGACTCTGCTCAGAGAAGTTAAAGCTTAACATGAGCTCTAATTCTTTGAATCATATCGTTTATAGATTTAAAGTGCTCTGCTAAATCATATCCAACAATGGTACTGCTATCAAGAGCACCAAAACTAATAACTTTTCCCAGAGACACAACATAGATTAGAGGTACTCTACCATTTACTATCCGTGAGTGAATGGTTTAGTGGAATACTTCAACAAAACTCTTATCCAAATACTCAAGAAGATGCTCGATGATAATAAGTGACAATGACATGAGCAGTTAGTTGAAGCTTTATGGGCTTATCATACTACCTATAGGACTCTAACGAAATCTATCCCATTCTTGTTAGTGTATAGGTCCAAAGCTGTTCTACCATTATAGGTTTAGCTCCTATCACAATGGATAGCTATGGGTAACAAAATTGCTACCGAGCAAAATGCCAAGCTATGGTTGGAAAAACTCAAAGGTTTGGAAGAAAGACTCTTACAAACATGTCATAAACTCAAACTGTATAAAGTGAGAATGGTTCAAGCTCATAATTAATTGGTCCGCCATTGAGCTTTTTGAGTTGGAGAGCTTGTTTTAATTCTAAAGAGACCAATTATAGCCCATCGCAAGATAGGATGCAATTTTTAACCTACTTGGGAAGGCATTTTCACCATAGAAAAGGCCTACTAGGATGGATCTTATCAACTCATCAATCATAAAGGAGAATGTCCGATGCTCTCGATCAATGAGCTCTACCAAAAGAAATATTATGCATGAACAATGTCAAAAATAATTTCTTATCAATAAAAATTCTATTTTGATTGAATCATTTCCCAAGTTAAAAAATGCTTTCAATTACCAAACTCTTTATGTGTCTTGGATAGGTGCAAGGGAACCCGAGTGGCATCCTAGATCTTATCAGCACAACACAAACACAAAATTACACACAAACACAAATAATTCAAACACAAATCAAATCACCTCGGGCTATTTTTAGTCGAGATAAGACCCCCTAGTGGCCCTCACTTAGTAGATGCCCTAGGTCAGGTTGATTCACTACTTGGCTAGTGTGTCTTCCCAATGGTCACTTTTTCTTAGGAGAATGTGAGACCCCATGCTTTTTTCTTAGCTTGACTGCTGCAAACTAATGTGCACCTTATTAGTATTGTATGTTTTATTATATGGCCAATAAGCTACCCCAATGGTTAGCTTTGCTTAAGAAGATGTGAGTCCCTGAGCTTTCTTCTTGAACTAGCCATCATGCACTAACTAGGTCCAAATCTATATATCTAAGAATTAGGGTAAGACCCCTAGTGGCTCCTCTTCCTCATAACTACTTCAAGTTTGGGTTCAACCCTTCTTTATGACTCCCCACTTGGTAGTTATCCTAGGTCAGATAATAGCTGTCTAGCTGACAAGAGACTATCCCGATGATCAGTTTCGCTTAGGAGGATGTGAGACCCCAATGCTTTCTTCCTAGATTGATCCTCACAAATTGACAGGTACCTTTGGAGATACTTATTGACTACTTTAATCATGCATTTTCTTAGGAAATTCCTATTTCCTAAGATGTAATTAACTATGGAAGCTTGCTTCCATAAGAAACTAAAGATCCCGGTATAAAGTAAATCCTGCTTTACTTCTCCATGTAAAATAGGGGAAAGATCTCTGATATATACATAGACACATCTACCTTAGGAGTCCTTATTAGGCGATTAGGTACATTGTTGGGTGATGTTTCCATCTTTCGAGATGGTACGTCATACCTTAATGTCATACCTGATCACTTCAAGAAGTACCCCCCTAAGATCTTTGTGGTGTCTCTACGGCTCCAAATTAAAACACCACACTCATATTGCTTGTAAGAATATTTTGTCTGGGTCTTAGGAAAATTATAGATGTTGACTTTAGGTTATATTTCATTATTGACTATAGAAGATCACTCATTCATAATAGCTAATTTTAGTGAGTTTGATGATTCTTTGTCATTAATCCATGAGTGTTGATTCTTTCTTTGTCAATTATGGTGAGTTAATCTACCTCATCTTCTTCTCTCTTCTTTTTTGATTGTCAGCTATAAGGAGTTAGTATTTTAGTTAGTAGTTATTGACATCTTGGGATGTTGGTCTTACACTTGAGTCTTTAACTACACAAAGTGTTGGTCTTTTGGTTTCCAATTATAAGGAGTTAGTTTTTTAGTTAATAATTTCCAACCTTTTGGGGTGTCAGTCTTTTACTGGAGTTACCAATCTCATTAAGTATTGGTGTTTTTATTTGCCAACTCTGAGGGGTTGGTCTTTTAATTAATAGTCATTGACCTCTTGGGGTGTCAGTTTTACACTTGAGTCACCAATCATACAAAGTGTTGGTCTTTATTGTGTTGATGTGCCAGCCTCCTGGGGTGTTGATCTTTAGCATTGAGTTGCCAACCTCACAAGGTATCAGTCTTACACTTTAGTCACCAACCACATAAAATGTTAGTCTTTTTTGTATTTATGTGATGACCTCATGGGTGTCAGTCTTTCTATATTGAGTGATTTGTTAGTTTAGGTGGTGAGTATTTAACAATTTTAATTTATGAATTCCCTATCTAATTAATATCCTTGGGCAAAAAATGACACAGTAAGTATTTGTATCTCCTACTCGGACTTTTTTGTAGCTCACAAAGTGGGACCATTTTCTTGAGCTAAAAATGGCACACAAAGTGTCTTAAGTCATCATGCAACTCCTTGAGTGTTCCTTCATTAAACATTGCTTTGCTCAATGTTAATATTCTCAGGCCAAGAATGACATGCAAAGTACTCAGATCTCCTACTTGAAATTTTTATAGCTCATAAAGTGGGATATTTTCCTTGGGCAAAAAATAGCATACTGAGTGTTTTGAGTTGCCACTCAGCTATCTGAGTATGTTTCTTTAATAGTCATTGTTATTCTAGATGTTATCTTGACCATGAAGAAAAAATATTAAAAACTTTATTACACGAAGTAGGTAAGTACATAACTTATAAGAAGTAAGGAGCAAGTACAAGTTGGGAAACTTCCTATAATGGGTAAAACTTCTTTAAAGTCATTGCATTCCATGTTTTCAGTATGTCTTCACCTAAATAAGACTATAGTCAATACGTGCTAGGGCCAACTTATTCTTTGATTGTGAATGATCCATCTCAGTTATGGGTGAGCTTTCCCAAGGTATTTTGTCAAGTTGTGGAAACTACCTTCCTCAATACTAAGGCACCTTTCTTGAATTTCTTTTATTTTACATTGTGATTGTAGTATCTCACCATTCCTCTCTTTATTTTCTCTTGCCTTAATGGTGCTTTGATTCTCAATTCTTCAAGCATGTCGAGTGTATCTTCGATAGCTTCAGAATTTGTCTTTCCCACTCACCATAATCACCTCAAAGTTCCTCCACTATTAGAACCCTCTAGCTATGGAGCTCATATTCGACTAGCAAGATGGCTTTTATTCCATATGATAGTGTGAATGGAGAATGCCTTGTTGCATTGGTGGGAGTAGTCATGAGGGCCCAGAGTACCATGGGTAGCGCATCTATCCATTTAGCTTTGGCACCTTCCACCTTCTTCTTGGGTAGTTTGAGGATCTTCTTGTTGGAAGCCTTTACTTGGCCCTTTTCCTATTAGTAATGTAATGAAGTGAATTTTGGTTTGATCCACTAAGACTTGTGAAAATCTTTTAAACCCCTTTCAATGAATTGCGGCCCATTATCTATGATGATCACCATAACTAGTCAATACTTATAAATATGTCAGCCCAAATAAAACTTTTAACTACTTGGGAGGTGATCTTAGTGAGAGGTTTTTCCTCAATCCATTTGTTGAAGTAGTTATCATGATGAGAATGAACTTTCTTTGTTATGCAGCTATTAGTAATGGGACTATCAGGTCCATTTTCTAAATGGCGAAGGGCCACAGTCTCATGATAGGCTACAGAGGTTATGGCGGCTGCTATTAGAGTGCGACAAAATTTTTACACTATACAAATCTCTTCGTAAAGTCCTCCGCATCCTTTTTAAGTCTAGGTTATAAATATCCTTGACTTAGGTTTGATTTGACTGGGATGTTGTGTGAACTACTAAAATTGATAATAAATTTTATAAGATCTTGGGGTTTGAACTTCATTCTATGCAAGTAAGATTTATCAAACTTGCTTAATTCAACTAATCATTTTAGTAATCTTCCATAGAGGTTTAATGAGTACAGGTTTGAGTGCGTTATCTATAACATCTTGGATTGAATGTTCCTAGAAGTTTGATCATGGTTTTCAAACCAAAATAATAAGTACAACTATGAGTTTTTTCATGAGCAGGTAATTCCACTCAACACCTCATAAAGATTTGAAGATGCCTTTTACCCTAATGAGGACATAATTGACTGAGTCATCTCAAACCCCTAAATATAACAACTAGGCCCCTCCTTGTTTTGGGCATTATAATAAAGGTGGTGATACGAGTTGAGTCTTGAAATTGTAAAAAACCTTCTCACATTCAAGAGATCACTTAAATAGTTTTTCTCCCCTAAAAACTTTAAGAATGGTTAACAACACTCCCCGGCTTTAGAAATTAATCTGTTTAACTTAACTACTCATGTCATGATTTGTTGCATCTCTTTCGTAGTCTTGGATGAAGGTGTTGAGCTCATTTTTGGATGAGGTTAACATCACTTTGAAATCAATAATTATGACACATAATCTTATATTAGAAACCTCCTAATTAAGTGCTTGGGACACTACATCTATTGACCTAGTGCATTTTCCTTTAGTTTGATCTATCCTAATAGGCTTAGGTAGACTCAACCCAAATTCCAAACCTGAATTAAAACAAATCAAATCCAAATTAATCAAAATAAATTTAAATTAAATTAAATGAATGAATTCAAATCTAAATCAAAGTCAAATCTAGTCAACCCATTTGACATAGGTGGGTCCCACCAAGTTAAAGGCCAACCCACCAAACTTTGACCAAACAAAATCTTTCCAAATGTTCCAAATGATAAAATAGACATGTTTAATCTTGAATCTAAAGAAAATTAAATCTATTTAAGCCTAAATGGGTTGAAATGAAATGAAATCCAAAATTAATTCAAATCTTAAATGAATTAATTTAATAAAAACTTAATAAATCATCAATTAAAGATGATTGAACCTAAAATAAAATGAATTAAAATAAAATCAAAACACCTTGAATCCAAATGCTTGAATTTGGTTTAGATGTCTAATCCAAATCAAATGGATTTGGATTTAACCTCAAGCTTACATTGGGTTTGATATGGGCAACCACACACTAGCCTAAGGGTTATGATGGTGATGCCAAAAGTCATAAGTGGAGTCAAAGGACAGATGAGTTGAGATTTTGACCAAGTAAAGATGCTTGGTGGATTACTCCTTGCTTCATCAAAAATCTCTTGGATTTTATTCAATCAATCTTTGACCACCTCTTGTTGGATAATTCAAAGGTGTGGAATGAAGAAGCCAGGCCTCCACCATGAGAAAAAGCAAGAGAGCAAAAGAGAGACCATAGATGCCATGCCCTCAGTGAAAGAAGGAAAGGGGAGGAATTCAATTCCACCCCTAAACTTTTTATCCCAAGATACTCACAAGGCCAAAGGGGACTACATACACCCTCACGCCAAGCTTCCTGCCATTGGTGGTTGGAATTCGGACATCCAAAAGCTCAAATACATGGCTCTCGGCCATGTATGGAAAGAGGGGAAAGAAGCCATTTCCTCTCCCTCATTTCATCCCAAAACATCCACAAGATGAAGAGAAGAAGTCTCGCTATCGGCAAGCTGGAGTTTAGCTAAATCCGACGATGAAACATTCAGCCTCTAATGGCAAAATGATAGGGAGTGTGTTTTATCTCAAATTGAACGTCCCAACATATTCTATAGGTTGAAGCAACCTTAAATGAATTCTCACCAAGGCTCACCCCCACTAGCGAGCTAGAGAATAGTCAAACCTGATGAAAAATGGTCGTACATTGGTGTTCAAGGCATTTGGCGGTGAGGCAAGCTGTCAAATCACATCGATGGCTTCATCCCATTGAGTTGATCCCATCATCGGAGATCATCAAAGTTGAGGCATGCTTCACAACCGAGCTATTTAGCATTCAGTTTTGATCATTTTTGAAACAAAATTGATTCCCATGAGAATCAAATCATAAAAATCAATTGAAAATCAATCTTTTATCATTTTGTAATTGAAATTGTATTGAATTTGACCTCAGATCATCGAAAATCTATCAGATTCAATAGACAGTGTCCATCTCTCGCTAAAGATGATTGGGGAGTGATCGCTGCCATCTGCTTCTGCTATTTCGAATGAATGGTCGAGATCTAGCACCCTATTCAATTCTATCCCTATAAAAAATCATAGAATGAACCGGGACCATCCGATCTTAGATCAGATAGTCGAGATCCATCCTACATGGAGCCAGTTTTGACGTGGCGACCACGTGGATTCCGCTTGGCCCAATGGCACTATGCCATGTGGCAATGACTCTACATCGATGCAACATTTTAAAATAATAATTCCCACTTAAAATAATTTAAAAATTATTCAGAAAAGCCTAAAACTTAAAAAAATATAGAAAATTAAATATAAATCTTAAAAATGCAAATGATGACTCTATGGATTCATTTTAATGAGTATAATCCATTAAACCCAAAATCCATAATTAATTTTGGGTAAATTTTGGGTTACATCGATGCCACTGTCTGATCTTAAGATGAATGTTACATTCCACTAGAAGTTAAAATGTTAAATAGAATGGGTTCCACCCAAAAGTGGAATCTATTCTACTCTTCATTCTTGAAAACTTAAACTTCACTTTAACAAAATAAAAGTGAACCTGAAAATAAAAGGGAACCTTAAATCATGTAAATTGAAACCATCCAAAGGTAAGTCAAACGAACTCAAAACTCTAGATTGAAACTTGAACTAAAAAGGCCTAGCAAAATCTTGTCACACAATCCTATTCCCTTCACACACTAGATCATTAGGTCATGGGCCCTAGACTTAGGTTAGGTCAATCTATGATACTCTGTGGTACTTTATGTTATATTGTGACACACTTTTCATTTCATTGTGGTGTATAATTTTATATTGCATGTCTAAGATTTTTTGCTAGTTAGATAGGATGATAGGATGTTCTTTTTAGAACTAATATTATCTTCTATAGGGGGCTATGCTAGAAAGGACTACTGCCATAAATAAATTAAGTTATTATTTACTTGCAAGTACTAAATAGTCCCTAAGCATAGCCCGATAAGACAGGTGAGCTGGCAAGCAACTAATGCTAAGCTCATATGTTCATGAAATATAACTGCTATGTGTTATTTGTATTTTCTTGACATTTATTTTGTAGGGCTTAGAATTTATTTTTAAATTTAAAATGTAAATTTGAGCTTAGAATTAACTTAAGATCTATGGGGTTAGCAGGAGCTGACCCTACCAGTAGATGGTTGCAGTGGCCCCTTGTGAATCCCCTAAAGAAGAAGATGATCCTCAAAAGAAGACCCATAGATCTAAACTATAGTTCTAGGTCAGACTATATAAAGGCATAACTCGGCTGCCCATTATCTCTTTCTTTCAAGCTGTACAGTGGTACCCGGCCACATTAGCCTTTCTTTAAAATTAAACTGACATCATTTAGTAACAGAATCAAACTACTTTTTTAGGTTTCTTTATGTGTTGTGCTTTTCGAGATGAACATCTGGACGTAGGTTCATAGAAAAAACTAAATTTTCTGCCCAACTTAAATCCAATCAACTTAAACAATAATAAAGAAAACTTGAAACTTCATAGAATTTAAAACCTTAGGAATAACATAAAATCAATTAGAAATAACTAGCTCTTGAAAATCATGCAATCATTTTGTTCTGGATTTTTGAATTGGGTACTTCACCCATTACACATAAGAAGCATCTGACCTGTCAGGATGCCACCTTCTTGGGGAATTTTATCTTTCTTTATTAGTTTGGCCCATAACCAATTCTCATTGCATGGTATTTAGGCATAAAAATGCATACCCAAGATCTTAAATGAATCATGAGTCAAAAAATAAAAAAATATTAAAAATAAGTACTAATTAGTACATTTCATACCCTACATGCTTTTAGGGATTAAGGAGTGAGTCCAAGTTCTTAGATTCTTTCCTGAAAAAGTAATAGGTTAGTCATCTTACATACATTAGACTTGGCAGCATGAATTTGAAATGTGCTTAGGTGTTGTTAGCGGGTAGCCCTTCCAAGCAGGTTGTAAGTCCAGAAGAGTCAGGGATAGGTTTGTTTCCTTAGGTGAGAAGAATAGCTGATAATTCCCAAAATAAAACTAGGTTGAGCATCTAACTTGTGTTAGAAGAACATATAGACTTAAGTTCTGAAGCATCCTCCTTGAAGTAAGGCTTCAACCTTAGGCATTTCTATAATCTTGTGCTACTAAAATCTAAGAAAGATTACTTAGAAAATGTTAACTAAAAATCTAAATTAAATTCCAAAATTCAAATCCAAATGATAGAATAGTTAAAATGCCTACTAAGCATCCCAATATCAACGGGTATTTCCTACTTCATCTCATTTACCCCCAAAAAGAATTCTTTTCACTTTGGATCAATCCCAATTGAAAATTTCAAATGTCATTCCTTTGAAAACCAACTTAAAAATCCATAGAAATAATAACTTATTTCATTAATCGAGAGTATTCTTAAGAAGAGAATCTTATTCCTAAGATGTAATTAACCATAGGGGCTTGCCCTTAGGGAACCATGAACCCACTTTACAATAAACTCTCCTCTACTTCCCATGCAGTTCAGATGGAAACTCTCTAGAACATGAAAGACCCATTAGTCTTAGGAGTCTTTTATGAAATGATCGAATCTATTATAGGATAACATGATTATCTTCTGGGATAATATGTTTATTCTTTAATGACGCATTTGATCATCCAAATAAGAAATTCCTAAATAATATGTGGTGTCATAAATTTTTTCCATAGAAGGCATTTCAAGTATCGTCTTTACTTTATCGAGATTAACTTTTATTACCAATATTAACCTAGACCATTTTAATTGTTTAAGTTATTTAAGTGTGATTAATTTATTTAATTGCCTTTATTTATGCTTTAGGATTATATCATTTACTAACTTGAACAAAATTTAGGAAATTTCAATACAAATCAGTTTCACATTTAAGTATGGATTTCAGAGGTTAATTAGTTTTGATTTTAATTGATTAATTAATTAGTTGTGAATTTCCTAAATTCATTATTTAAGGTTTGATTAAATTTTATGTTCTTAATTGTTTCATTAAGTTCTAAGTGCAAAGTTAAGTGAATTTCTTAACTTCAAAGGGTTAGAGAATTTTGTTTAAGATGAATCCATAGGGCCCTTATTTACATTTTATGTGTACTTTATTTTCTATGATTTTTTTTAAAATTTTCTTTGATTTTTTGAATTTTTGAATATTTTTTAACATTTTTAATTAGGGAAAATTGGAAATTTATCATTTTAATGGGTGATGCCGATGTGGCACTGATTTACATGTGGCAGCACTTAATTCGGCCAGCTGGATCTAGCTCAGATGTTGGCAGGGACCGCAGAATTCATCTCGATCGTCTGATCTTTGATCAGATGGTCCAATTTTATGCAAGTTTCCTTATGTGATTAAAATCGATCCATTTGGCTAGATCTAGACTGTTCGTTCCTAACAGAAGGAACAGACGGTGGAGATTACATTTCATTTAATGGCTGTGAAAGCCGTAAGCCGTCCATTGATTCAAGAAGATCTCTTGATTTTAATTGCAAATCCATCAGTGAATCAAATGGGATGCATATATATGATTTGATCTCCCTTGAGATCAAATTTGTTTAGAAAAGTACCAAGATTGAAATCTAAATAGGTTAGTTTGATGACGTACCTTGTCAGCGACAGTCTCTGGTGGTGGGGATAATTCAAAAAGTGTTGGAATGATGCGTTGAGCCTCTAGGAGGAAGAAATTGGACTACCTTCTCTCCAATCACTCTATGGACCAAGGTTCGTGCATTTTCTAGCAGCTTTGGTCTTTTCTTGACGTGTCGATGGTGTGGGGATCAAGGGGAAGGTGCGTTCATCTTTTTTAGCTTAGGGAAGGTGATGGGACACTTAAATGGGTTTGAGAATAACTCTCTTCTCTTTTTTCATGAGAGGACAAGAGCTTTATGCATGGAAAGCTACCTTGGTCGGCCAAAGTCATTGCCACCCTTAGAAGCTAGCTCCAAGGGGGTGGTCAGCTAATTGAGATCAGTCCAAGGTAGTGAAAATGAAGTGGGGGAGGAGGAATCAAAGAAGCATCTTGAATTGGGGAGGATTTTGTTAGCATATTCTACATCACTTCTATATGTGATATTTTCTTTTTTGGATGGATTCTAGCCTCCTTATTGCACTTAACCTTGCTTGGTAATCATCTTTAGCTCACTTTAGGATGAGTTTAGATGATTTGAAATGTGATTAGTGAAAGCTTTAAGTTTACATTCTCACCATTAATGCCTTTGGGTTTAAATTAATTCAAAGTGAATCAAATTCATTTCTTTTGATTAATTGATTTTAAATGTAAATACCAATCATTGTTGCTTCTCCAATGAATGATTTATGAATTAATTGGTCCATACCACACAAAAATTTGATATCTTTTAGGCTAGTTTGACCCGTTTGACTTGAATGGGGTCAAATTGATTTCTTAATCTATTAGGACATTTTAATATTTTGGTTTCAACTTAATTATGTTCAATTAGTCATTTATCATGTTTTAAATTTATTTATTCTTTTAATTTTAAATTGATTTTGATTTTATTTTAACTTGATTTAGACTTAAATTGGTTAAGTTGAGTTCACTTGAGTCAAATGACCAGTTGACTCAATAAAGTTATATTTGGACTCCAATCATGTTTAATCACGTGTGTGAGGTGATTTAGAGTGATTAATTTTATTTGATTTAAAATTGATTTCAGTTTTCACCCATTTGACCCAAATTGGGCTTAATGGGTTAAGTTGGATTCATTTGGGTCAAATGACCAAATTGGTCAAATTAGATCCAATGATTGGTTGGATTGTGTTTAATAATTATTTCCAAATAATTTTAAATAATTAATTTGAGTTGAATTTAATTTGATTTGGATTTAAACTCAATAAGGCTCATTTAAGCCTATTTAGATCAAATGATCTAATTAGTCTAATTAAGGTCTTAATGAATTTATATTTATTTAATTTATGTTTAAATATGCTTATGTTGTCATTTAACTCATTTGGAATAATTTTATTTGATCAAATTTTAGTGGGTTGACCTTTGACTTGGTGGGACTCACATAAGCCATACCTACGTCAAAAGGGGTGACCAAATTTGACTTCATTTATGTTTTTTTTTATGATTTAATGGTTTCCTTTTATTTTGATTTTGATTTGTTTTGATTTAATTTAGATTCCTTTAGGTTTAAGTGATTTAGGGTTAAATAGGATAATTAGGTTTATTACCCTATTAATGTTAATTTAAACTCAACTAAATCCATATTTTAATTATTTTAGATTTGGATTTGAATTTAGTCTAGGTTTATGCAATACTATTAGATTAGGTTAGACCCTCAAAAGAAGCACTAGTTCATTAAGTGAAGTGTCCTAAATGCATAATTAGAAGATTCCTAATCTAATATTAGGTATCCTAATTAATAATGTTAGAAATGATATTAACCTCATCTAAAAAAGAGGTCAATACTTCCTATTATAGGCATTCCATATAAGGAGTGTGTTCCTCTAGATTATGAGCTCTTTTAGCATCATCTAGCTGGCCAATGTAGCAAAGATAGTTATTTATATTCTTCAAGTCTCCATTATGCTCTACCTCACTATCAAAGACTATTCAGAGAGCGAAGATCAAGCCGCAGGTGATGGAGCACAGTTGCTCTGGACACATGGTTTGAGAGTTTCTTTAATTCAATAGTATGTTCGCCTCATTTTGCATGATTAGATGATTTGTTTGATGTGAGATTTCATTCATCTGAGAAGTCCTTCAGTGCTAGATTTGAGCTTGAAGGAAGAGCCAATTCTCGATGTATCCTAGCATGGGACATTAATGAGGAACTATCTTAAGTGGCCTTCATTGCCACTTGGTTTTGTTATGTTGTGTTTCCAGGTCACAACAAACTTTTCCATTCTTCCATTATTTTGATGACCAATTTGTTTGCTCCTAGCAAGGGGATAGCACTAGCACTTGCATCGTTAGCCTGCCTATACCATGGAGTAGGCAAAGTGAGCATTATGACAAACTCATGATGTTATGATATAGATGCTCCTTAGCACTACTTACATGGATAAATTTATGCATATATTTCAAAATATTTTAGTTGTCCTGAGATGCCACCTTACTTTAGAGAGCAGTGGTTCCCTCTAATTATATAGTTGAGCTGGGATACAATCGCCTCAGATAAGAATTATATTTAGACTTTCATATTTAGTTTATCATGCATAACATATCATTTTTAGATCATTCATAGATCATCCTTTCATAGTCTGCCTATTTAGAGTTAGGGATAGAGATTCATAGATTCTCTTACTGATAGAGAGATAACCTTATTATTATGAAAGCTAGGATACAGATGCATAGCAGAATACCTCATTAAGATGAGTCCTACTTGGCTTTGTTATCCGTATCATTAGTCCCTGATATTGGAGGGATGTAATCCTAACATACTGGTTAGGCAGTATGGATTCACTCAGGCTACACCTGTATATGGACTACTATAGATACTAGGTATAGTACATACTCATTCCCTGGGGACAATTCCACAATCTGTTCATTTAGCATAGCTTCTACACAATGGGCTTTCTCACATTACCTAAGGACTAATTTTAGTTTTTGTATGGCTCCATAGGAGACTTACATAGGAGTTAGTCACATATGGTTACTGTGGATCCACCATACCCTCTCTTCCTTCTTAGAGTTAAGCTTTCACATATATAGTCATAGATTAGGAAGAGCTAGATCAGCATTACATTTGCATTCTCCCTGACATGTCACTCATGCTCCAAAGAGATCATCAAATGAGAGGGGTAGTAGTAGGAAGTGATTATGACATGCTTCATCCGTTCAGGAGAGAGATGTTAAAGATATTCACAGGCCTTTGTTAGCTAGTTATTATATGGGGTAGTAGGGATGAATGACTCTACTTATATTCCCATCTCACCAATAGCAATTGAGCCACTAGTAGACAAATGGAGAGTGATGTCACCTTAGTGTTATCGAAAAATATTAGTGTAGCTTCCCCAGCATCTACTCAGTCTGTCAATAATGATAATGTGCATATTGGAGATGGCACATTTATAGAGGAATCTAACACTTTGATGACTAGCCACGAGCTTCTCTTATCAGACTTGAGTTGGGTGATAGTGAGTGCCACCCTAGATGATTCCTTGGATGACTCATGTGAAGGAAGCCACCCTATTCCCAGTTTGAGTTATATAGCTCAAAGAAAATTATTTAGACTAGATATCTCATACTTCAACTCTATGATAAGCCCTAGGCATCCAGATCCACTACATTATGATTCTTCAAAGAGCTTGTCATATAATGACAGCACTATTCCACCTGCTTATAAGAGTCGACTAAGAAGTTTTTCTTGAGCTTTCTAGCTTCTATATGGAAGCAAATTATTTATTAGATTATGCTGCCACCTTGGGTCTTAAAGTAGGAGAGCAATATCTTTAGTAGATAATGAGTTTATATTTTTCACATTTTGTACTACTTATCAGGAGATCTTCACAAATACAATCACTATTGTAAAGACCTCATTCAACACTACTTCGCATCAAGTCTCCCTAGTTTTCAAAGATCTCAAGTGTAGTCTCAGAGCCTTGAGATTTTACTAGAGAGAGCTTTCTAGTGCACAGATTGAGCTCCTCGATATATCTGTTGAATTGAGAGAGTTACAACTGAGGAGATAATATCTATTAGAGAGGAGATCTATGGTCAGAAATTCTATCAAAATTATAGAAGAGAATTCCTCAAAAATGGATGCTCAAGTGTCCAAACTTAAGCAAATTCTTTTTCCATTAGCTCACCACTAGGAAGCTGCCCTTCAACAACTCCATGAAGCTCGAGAGAGATAGTCTTCTATGGCTTATAGAGTTCATACAACTTATGTTTGTATTAGAGAAATTTAAGGTAATTATTTATAGCTAAAACATCTTTTATGCCACTATCTAATATAATATATGAAAGTGATTAGAGATTTTTAAAGACTATATTCTCTCTCTTCCTATTATATTGCTACATATAAGCATCAAAAAATAAATAAGAATACAATGAATGCATCATGTCCATTTGACATGACACATTTGTGATGGGGGGGGGGGGGGCAATTTTATTTGTATCTAAATAATAATAATAAAACAAAATAAAATTTTGACCTAGAGTGTGACAATGCTATAATCTTGGTGCCTAAGCACTATCACATCATTCAAGAAGGATAACCACCAATGTTGGTTATCTACTTAAATAGCATAATGCAGCAGCACTGTAATCCCAACATCTAGGCACTATCGCAACGACCTTTAGTTTCAAAAGCAAGAAACCCTTCCTGCCAACTACTTCCTTGGCAGTGACAACTTCCTAGAGAACAAGAGGGGGAATAGTTAGAGGACGGAAAAACTACCCAAGAAAAATGGGAACAATTGCTCGAACCACTATAAAAAGAGGTGGGAACTGCCCACTCACCTCTTCCCCTTTTTCCATCTCTCTTCTACTTTCCTCTCTTCATTGTTCCCAATCTCCAGCACTCTCTCTTCATAGTGAGTTTCTCGCTACTGTGTAAGGGTTCTCTCCTCTTCCATGAGACAAGATCAAAGCTAGCCAACATGAACTTTAGGTAAAGATTCTTGGAAATGTTCTTTTATATAATTTTCTCCCTAAAAGAAGATTTTCACCATCAATTTTGGATTCGGTGAGAAATAAAAAAGCCTACCTTCATTGATCTTAGATCTGGAGTAAGAAAGAACGCCCCAAAGCTCAAAACTCCCAAGAATCATGAAATTTGAAGGCCTCCCTCCATTGATCTTAGATCCAAAATAAGGGAAAAGTGTGCTTTTGTACTAACTAAAATAAAAATCTAGCATTGCTAAGCTGTTATGCTACCAAAATTTTTAAAAATTATTGAATTTTTATAAGAAAACTACCCAAAAATGGAGTTCCCAATTTGTAGCTCCTCGATGTTGGGGGAAACTCCAATTTGCAGCTCCTCGATGTTGGGGGTTTAACGAGAAATCAAATATATAATGTCCCGTGTCATGGTGTTGCAGCACCCTATATGGTGCTCAGGTGCTAAACGTAGTGCCACGACTTTGCATATTTAGCATCGTAGCACTAACCTCTTTAATTTTGCAGGATCAAAACATCCAATTATAGCATCAAAGTGATGTCTTTGAAGCCTTAAGGTGTTGTATTAATTTGATAATTTTATACACTTAGAATACTAACTTTTTCAAATCTAAAGTCTAAGTCCTGTCCACCCAGCACCAAGGCACCGCCAATCAAGCACCGCAGTGCTAGCTTTTCAAGTTAGGACCCAAAAATTCTCTATCTTATAACACCATAGTATTTGGTGCCATAGTGCTACCTTCACAGATTAAAAATCAAAAGTCTTGATATTAAAGTGTCATAGTGCGACCCTCTCAGGTTAAATGATAAAAATTTCTAACTTATATAGTCGCAAAGCTGTCCTTTCAGTGTCGCAACACTACCTTCTTTGGTTCTATGGGAAAATTTGTTTGTTTCCAGTGCCATAGTGCTACCATCTTTGAGTCAAAGTCTGAGTTCATACATATACCCTGAAGTAGAAAATGTTACAGCGCCTAGGCATTATTTTCTTAACTCCACGACATTATTGCTCTAAAGTTATTTTTTAAAACCTTAAAAAATTTAAATCTTGGGGCATCCAAACAATAATTAAAATAATAGGTACACATATATGTAAAATAAAATTACACTTCATTATAAATTTAAAATGACTACATAATTTATACAAATAAAAAAAGAAGAAGGGGAAAACTAATAGTCATCATCATCCTCCTCTTTTTCTTCTTCTAGCTCTGGTGTGGTGCTCATATAAGGGTAATATTGAGGCATCACAGGAAAAGAAGCTTAACCCTAACCCACATGAAAGTCATAGTTTTCAAATATGTGAACAAGTGTTGGGTTAAACTTAGCCATGTATAAAAAGTATTGCTACTATTGATTCATTTGGTGGTCAAATTTCCTCCCCAATTTATGTTGTTGGTGACTGGTTTCACCAACCCTTTTCTTTAAATCTAAGACTTGTCCTCCAATTTCTTAGAGTTGCTCATTTAAGGTCATGGAGGATTTAGGTTAGTATTGAAGAGCGCATATAGTGCAACACATAAAGAGTAAATTAAAAAAATTTACCATAACTTATAATAGTACTACCCTTAATCATATTAGAAATATAATTATAAGTGATCCTTCCTACATTTATAGTGAAGCCCTTTTAAATCATATAATTCAAAATGGCCCTATCCCTAGTCATCTCATTAGTATTGCCTGTAAACATTAACTTGGTAGAAATAAAATAGTGCCAAGGCTGGTGGTAGAAAAATTCATAATCTATTCCTCCCACCTTTACCTAGACATTAAAATATCTAATAATGAGAAAACTAAGAATTTTAATATAATCAAAATGATCATCATAATAAAAGAGATATTGATCATATACAATAACTTGTAAATTGTAATATGCATTAATAATACTAATATCAAAACTCAAAAATTTTTCTCACATGAAAACTATATTATTTTGATGCTCGTTCGCATTAGTGAAGAATTCTTGCACCATAAGAATGGAACATGAGTTGTTATCATAGGCTAGCTTCTCCTAGCCTTGCTCATTGATGATTGTCTTCATGCTCTTACCCAGGTTGAAGAAACTCATCTTTGAAATAAGATGTTCATCCATGAGAGTGGTAGTATCACTCCTCTACTTCCACACTAACAAACCTTCTAGAGTCGCTGATGACTATCCTTTTCTTGCCCATGTTGAAGTATTTGATCAGCATATTGACTTTCTTAGAGTAGAATAAAAGCTAAGAAGGGAAAGTGCAAGAGAACTCTAAGAAGGAACTAAAGCTTTAGAATGCAAAATTCACAGCTTGGGGGCCTATTTATAGACTAGACCCAACATTGCAATACTGATTTGACAGCACCAAGGTGCTGGCCTCTCAATTTCTAAGATTTATGACCAATGACATAATGCTTCACATGCAACACCTAAGCGCTGGTCACCCAGTCAAAATGGTTATTATGTTAGTCAAAAAGAGCAATTATTCTTATTTATTACCATTAATTTCATAATCGATCGAAACTAAAAAGCATGTCAGACATGGATGTAGCACCACGACATTATTCAAAAGTTCCGTCCTTTTCTATTAAATGTGCCTACCAACCTATTGGCCTTTGAATGTATTTTTTACTGGTGATCAACGCCATTTTTGAAACATCTCAGTGCTAGTCAATCCATTTATATTATTTTTATGGCACCTTAGCACTATGACACTAGGTTTATAGTGTAGCCATCTCTGGTTTTGATACTCATATTCCTACCTTATGACATAGAGGCACTATTTTATTTATGTCGAAGCACTGAACTTCAAGTGTAGAGGAACCAATTTCTTAGTGCCATGGTGTTCTACTCCTAGCACTTTGGTGCTTCTTCTATAATGTCGAGGTGTTGTACCCTAAAAATATATACAATAAAAAAATCAAACCAAACTCCTTTACATTCTCCATGTGGACACCCCTATAAAATCTACTAGCCTTCTAAGGGATGTAAGTCCAATTTATGTTTCATCATGCAAACACCCTACTGGTATTCTAAAGGGATGTAAGCTCAATCTGCTTGTTCTCCACATGAACAATACCATAATAATGGCATTCTAAAGGGATGTAAGTCCAATCTATGCATTCGCCATGCGAACAATCTATATCCATATTGCATTCCAAAGGGATGTAAGTCCAATCTATGCATTCTCCATGCAAACAATCTATATCTATATAGCATTCTGAAGGTATGTATGCCCAATCGATTAGTTTACTACGCAAACTCTAACATCCAACTGGCATTCCAAAGGGATGTAAGTCCAATCTATACGTTCATTATGTAAAAGATATATATCCATATGACATTCTAAAGGGATGTAAGATCAATCTATCCGTTCTCCATGCAAACATTTCTACTTGTCATTTCTCAAGGAATGTAAGCCCAATCTACTTGTTCACCATGAGGACACCCATATATTCTGGCATTCTTATAAATGTAATTCCATTCTACACCATGCAAACATCCCCACACCACAACCCCTACACTAAAACCCTAGTCTACTCAAAAAGCTAAAATGAGGCAACCCATAGTTGCTAATTAGACTCCCTAGACATTGCGGCTGATAGCCTTTTGATGTTGGTAGAATGGAATAACAAAGTCTTGGGATGACAGAGCCATGGGGTCTTGATTTAGACTTTCTCTTATTCCTCTTAAGTCATTCATCACACCTCTAGACACTGATTAATATTAGATAGATTTGTCTATTTCCAACCTTAATCGAGAGTTCTCTCTTACTGTGATAAGATGCGGAATTATGAATGCTTGCATTCATAAGTAGTAGAACCCAAATCTAAATAAACCCTAACATGATATTAAGGGAAATCTGGTTGAATATATATATATATATCAGTTTGTCTCATGAAGAACATACTCCTACCCATCTTATTAAAGATGGCAGAGAGTTTTCAGAAAGACGTTTTTCCTGAGCGATCAATTATAAATGTATAATATCATTCCATATCCATGTCAGTAACATATATTTATAAAATTGATGTATCATTTGTTTGTGTCATATAATATTTGTGTCCCTTATCCTTGTTGGTGCAACCTAGCTTCACCATCATATATAAAAACCATGACAAAGTTCCATTCGTCTAGCTAAAGTGAAGACATCTTGTCCTTAAATGACACGATACCCATTTGAAGATGAATACCCATCAAAGAAGATAAGGAAGGTCATGCAATCACTTTAGTAATCATTTTAATAGCTGATACCTTGAGAATTCTACCCAATGTAATTTGTATAAAAATACATCATAAAGTTTTTATGCAAGCATTCACTTTAGGGTTCAATTGGGATGGATAAATGGTCACCCAACTTCACACCCAAATCATTACATGAGTTTTCCTCACCAATATGGGTATGATTCCTAGATTTACCTCTTCTGTGTTGGGATAATAAAAACATTGCATGAATAGCATCATTCATTGGAGAACCACTATAGGTGGACCACCAAACTAATGCTTGGGGACAAAGCATGTATGATAGAGTTTGCATCAGAATTGATCTTTCCATAAAACTCCCAACTAGAGTTTGGATCAAAGGAGAAAATGGTTGGTTTTTCCAACCAGTGGAATATAAAGGCATAACATAGTTGTGTTTCCATTGTGGTTTTGTGGGGCATAAAAATGAATCCTACCCAATTCTAAAAAAGCTGCTAACAACACTCACGTTGGCAAGCAAGCCAACCCGTCCTATAAGGGGTGCTTGAGCATCGCCCAGCCACCCACGCTTGGTGAAACTCTTAGCCAGAACACCAGACCCACTTCCATAAGTAAATTGGGAGAATGTAGCCACTCTAGGAGCTCCCTACCCCATTACGATCCCCTTCAAGGTGTATCCAGCTCGGGGCAGAAGGAAAACTGTAGGGCCAACTCCATTCCTACCTAATAATTAGCATTCCATCATGCTATAAATCAGAAATGACAACAGACTGTTATGGCCAAGATTGATTATGGTCCTTGGATATTGGTCATAAGAAAGAAGAAACCCAGCAATCGGGAGTCCAATAGTGCAGCTAAGGCTAATCAAAGTGGCTCGTTCCAGCAGCAACAACCCAATAGCAAACCTGTTGATAACAAAGCAGCTAACATAATTAGAATGCATGAAGGAGGGACTTGTACTGCAGTAAGAGAGGAGCTCACACATAAGCCAACTATACTAACTCCAACAATATTCACTACTGCCTTTAACAACCCAAAATCATCAAACCACCCCTAGAAAACACCCTTAAGTAAAAGTAAAGCTGGAAAATAATGGATTTCGAAAGCCCACTTTGATAAAGAAATCAAATAAGTATGACCAATTGAAATTCTATCCAAAAAGAGAAAAAAAAGTGGTGGTCGAGCTAACAGACTACGTGGACTTATCCTTTTTGGTTGACTAATGACATCAATCATCATTTGGAATTGTTGAGGTGTCTACAAGAAGGAGGCGGGCAACTACCTCTGGTACATCATTGGGGAGCGCAATGCACTCTTTACTGGCCTCCTAGAAACCAAAGTTGAGAAAATCAACAGAAAAGAGATTGATGCCATTGTCGAAAGGAATTAGGATTTCATACACCAACCAGCTAATGGGATATCTGGTGGAATTTTAGCTATTTGGAGAAGTGACCTGCTCTCTTTCACCCTGGTAGCTCAGTCTAACTAATGCATCATGGGAAAAGCTTTTTTCTATGATAATAGCACTTGGATGATAGCTATTATCTATGCCAACAATGATCACCATATAAGGAGAGCTCTTTGGGTTCTCATATCCCCTTTACTGAAGGATGGGCTGCGTGTTGTCATTGGGGGGGAGACTTCAATTGCATCTTTTCTGGTGAGGATAAAAAGGAGGCAAACCCTTCAGGTTTTCTCCTTCTGTCCAAGAATTTAAAGACTTCATTGGCTGCATGACCTTGACTTCACAGGGCCGAAGTACACTTGGACCAACAACAAATAGGGAAGAAGTAAAATTTGGGTATGACTGGATCATTTTCTGATTAATGTAGTAGCCTCCAATCAACTCCCCTTCTCCAAAACCATACACTTGACTCAGATCGCTTCAGATCATTATCCCATTCTCCTCCAAATGGTTTAGCCCTCTGTTTTAAAGAAACTGCACTGGATCAGATTCAAGGATACATGGATTTCATACCAAATGACATGGAAATTAGTGTGGAGATGTTGGAACAAGCAGGTTGATGGCTCCAAGGCTGAAATTCTAGAGTCCAAATGCAGTCATACTCTAAAGAAACTCTTCTATTGGAGCAAGAACAAGCTAAAAGACCTAGAAAATCAAAAATATGTGCTGAAACAAAAAAATCAAAGAGCTGACTGCTCTCCAATTGGACGCTCTAATTTGGAGGAGGCTGAATTACGTCATAGTGTTGATAAACTTAACACCACTCTTGCTAGGCTCAATACTTGGTGGAAACAAAGAGCTAAAGTAAGATGGTTGGAGAATGGAGATGCCAACACACACTTCTTCCATACAGTGGCTTGAGCAAGACAATGAAGCAATCGAATTAGTGGAGTCAAACTTGCTAATGGGCAATCATCCAATGATCTTGAAGTTATTAACTCCACTTTCCTGGACTTCTTTAAGAGAAAATAGAGCAAATATGAAACATCAATTGAAGGATGGCCCTCCTTTGCTGAAAATTCAACATACCTCAAGAAATTGGGAAGCTATTGGAAACCAATATTAAAGACCAATAAATTTGGAAGATTATTCGATCCATGGGAGCCAACCATGCATCAGGTATTGATGGCATTACCACAACCTTCTACAAAAAGTTTTAGAGAATTGTTGGTTGTGATGTCAATGTAGCTATCCAAGAATTCTTTAGAACAAGGGAAGTTCCTTTTGCATGGAAGGAAACACTCATTATACTTATTCCTAAAACAACAGGGGCTGATTGTCCAGCTAAATTCTGTCCCATCAGTCTATGCAAAACAATTTACAAGGTCATTGCCAAAGTGCTGATTATGAAACTAAAAAATCTACTCCCAAAGTTGGTGGCTGACGAGTAAGAAGTATTCGTCCCTCACTGATCCATCTACCATCATTGCTTGCTTACACAAGAACTCATCAACAAATTCTAGCATTTCACATCTAAGGATGGATTCTTGGCCATTAAAGTTGACATGGAACAAGCCTATGTTAGGATGAGTTGGCATACACTTTCCATGATACTGGTGAAGTTTGGGCTACCACATAAGTTCAATAACTGGATCCTCCAATGTGTGACACTCCCATCTTTTTTCTCTTCTTCTAAATGATAGCAGAACACAATGGATCCAAGCTCAATGCAACTTCAGACAAGGATGTCCCTTATCCCTCTGTGCTTGGAGCTTCTCTCCATGACATTTCAACAGCATGGACAATATCTGGGAATCGCTATTGCCAATGGTGGAACACGTATCTCCCATCTTTTATATATCAATGATATCATCATTGCTTCCAAGGTCTCAATCTGCCATGCTAATAGAATCATTGACATCCTTGACAAATATTGTTGGTGGACGGGGTAAAAGGTGAATGCTAGTAAATGCACCATCCTTTTTAGGAAAATAACACACAATTGGAAAGCCAACAGGATTGCTCGGATGACTAGCTTTCACAAAGTGAAAGAATTTGATTATCTGAGCTTCAAATTAGCAATGAGAAAACTAAATAAAAGTGACTTTGGCAACCTCATCCAAAGAGCACACAACAAAATCTGCTCATGGAGTTTTTCGCACCAATCAATGGCTGGTCGCACCACCTTAATTAGCTCTTCCTTATTGTACATCTCCACATACCATATTACCCTCACCAATGTCCCAAAAAATGTCCTTACTGATGTTGACAAGATGGGAAGGAGTTTTTTTTAGCAAACAAAGCCTAACCAACTAGGTATTCATTACATTTCATGGGAGGAAATCTGCCAACCTGCCCGACATGGTGGGCTCGATTTCCATGCTGCTGCTAAGTGGAAGGGGCCCTTGCGGGCTAGGCTTGCTTGGGAGCTCATCTCTAACCCAAATACCATACTCCACTAATATTTAAGGGAGAGATATGGCTTAGATAGCTGGAGAAGATAGCCCAAACATGGGGATTCCATCAGCTGGGTGGTAATTATTAAAGGTGCTCGTAGCCTCTCCAAAATTCTAAAATGGAAAGTCGCAAATGGTGAGCTGATCGCCCCAATCAACCATGCTTAGATTACGAACATTCTACTTGCCAAATGGCTAGTCTACATCAATATGGACAACATAGATAACCTCCAAGTTGTAAATCTAATTTTTGGGAAGGGGCAATGAGATTTGGAGTAGCTTGAATAACAGTTTGGTGCCATCATGACTAAAACTATTGCTACTGTTTGAATTCACAATAATCCAAATGAGGATCGCCCTAAACTCTTGAAACTTCCTCAAGGAAAAACCATTACATTTATGGCTTATGAAACATAATTTGATTCGGACATTGAATGGAATGAATGGCTCTCAAAACTCAAATTCTAGCCCAGAGTGAGAATGTTTTGGGGGAGGCTAATGAAGAATGCTTTGCCAACCAATTATTGATTGAATAAGATGGGCCTTAAAGAAGACTGTGGCTATCCTAGGGGTTACAGTAGAGAAGAAGACATTGAACATCTCACAGTAAATTTTTCCCTCACCATTAGCATTATCTAGATTATGGTCGGTTGGGGGTTTCCTATTCCTATCTTCATTAACTTTATTGGTTTACTGATTTCCCTCTCCAAAGTAACAAGTATCAAATGACATGGTTCAAGTGCTATTGCTCTATAATATACCATGTTTTGAGAAGTAGAATGCCAAGACACATGGCCACCCCCATGGAACTCCTAAGATCATTACTATTACTATTCATGAAACACATACCAACCCCGTCCACTTCCCAACTCAAGGGCACTAGGACACCACCCAGCCTTATAGGTTATTTCTACCCAACTTCTAGTCCCACTCCCTCCCCCCCCCCAAAATAGTTGGCTCAAGGCAAATGTTGATGGTGCCTCCCTTCATGTGGCATTGGCATAGTCATCAGAGATGATGATGGAAACTTCATTAAGGCCTTGGGATATAAATTTTAGCATTGGGACACCTCTTAAGTTAAATTCTAAGCTATGATTCATATCAAAAGCATTATTGAGCCCTGGATGTTTGAATAAAAATGGATTATTATGGAGGGTGATAACAGTAGTGTTGTGGACTTTATGGAGTAGAGCATGAAGAAAGAGGTTTAGAGTGGCTGACCTATAGATAGTCAAGACATCAGCTTTCTGAAGAACTTCTATCAAGTGTTATTCTCACACACCCTCAGAGATAGTAATAGGCTGGCAGACTTTTATGTAGAAATTGCTATAGGTTCTAATTTTGTTTAGCACTATGCTGATAGTCACATCATCCCTCCATGGTTTTTTATTCTTTTGGAGGAGGATAAAGCCCATATTGTAACTACTTAGTTTTTTATTTCCTTTTTGAACACTCTTTGTACTTGTTTACCCTTTTATTAATGCAAATGCATACTTTCAATTTGGATGTAAATCACATTAATCAAAGAAAGGGCAAGCACTAAAACCACCCAAGTAAGGATTAAATTTCTCGGGGCATAAAATGAAGGACAAAATTGCAAGTAATGTTCTAAAACATGCTTCCACCTCTAAATCAAATGTTGCAAGAAAATTATTTGATAATTAGAAAATACATCTTCAACCAAATAAAATGCTAGAATGTGCACACTAGATACTTCCCTAAAAGAAAAAAAGAATAAAAAAAGAAATATAATTATAAATAAGATAACATTATGCTTAGTCTCAAACAAATTGATGGAGTGATCGTAATAGAACACCACAGTAGATGGAGAAAGAATGTGTGCTCCAAATCTTCCCCTCACCAAAGAAAAAGAAATGTGAAAAGTTCTACTCACCCAAGTAGAATGGTAGCAAGATATCATCAAATCTCTTGAATAATCGCCAAGCTCCAAACTAATAGTTTTTAATCCAAATTTTCACATAAAACTTGTCTAATTTTTTCCATTAAGTCATAATTAGATATTATATAAGTTACAATAACCCGAAGGATGTGTACCTTTAGAAAAACTACTCAAAAACTAAAAAAAAATAGAACATGTCATTTTGCAAAGCTGAGGCACCATAGGCCAACACTTAGGTGATGACTTCTCTACCCATATACCTTATAATGAATCGGCCATAACACCAAGGTGCCTGCTTAGGCATTATATTGTTGATACACTTTTGACACTAAAACACTAAATGATTTTAATCACAAGTCTTATAGAACACTTAAACATGATCAAAAACTTTCACTATTATATAATACAACATATGAGACTTCAACATAAGATACCACAACATATAAAGTATAATAAAATTCCTCATAAGTTTAAGCTTTTTGTTTGTGATATGTTTACACTTCTTAAGCTAGATTTCTTAGTCATAAGACACATCTAGTGATTAGGTGAACACTTAACCTAAGCCTAGAGACTTAGAAGTGTTAATCATAAGATTAGTATACCGTGGCTTAAGAAAATTACCTATCCCATAGCCTAAACTATAGATACACTTTCTCAAATCAAACCCATTTGATTCTCAAGCCAAATCTCAAATTCAAATTCAAATCTAATTTCAAATTTGACTCTAAATGATTGAAACCCAAAATCAAATTCAAATCCTAAGACCCTTCCTAAGCCATATGAACCACATTCATAAGCTCAGCCAAAACTCCCTTTAGATCAAATCAAACTCAATTGATCTCTTTATAAATCAATTATTTCTCCATTTATATTCACAAATATAAATGAAATCCAAATTCAAATGACCAAAACTATATCAAAAATCAAATCTAAACTTAATCTAAGCCCTTTAAGCCAATTCTTTGGACTTAGACAAATTCTATCCAAACCAAGTCAAAACTAATAAATTTTCTCTCGAATAAATCATTCATTTGATCATTTATCCAAATATAAATAAAATCTATAATCATCAAACCAAATTCAAGTCAACCCAAGTCAAGCAAAACTTAGCTCTTTTGACTTAAAACTTTCAATTGAGCCAAAACCTATTAGACTCCAAATTGATTACCGTTGAATTTATATTTCAATCTAAGGCTCATATATAAGTTCAACTAAATTGAATCAAACCAATATCAAATCAACTGGCCCACTTAGGTCCACTTGACCCAAAGTGACCTAAAGGACCCATTTGAGCCAACTTCTAATCCACCCCAAATTGGATTGAACCAAGCTCACTAAAACCTTCCACCATGATTGTTGATCACCCTAGGATAATCACTTGCAATCAATTGGGTCTAAATCAAGTCCGGCCAAAATCCAAAAACCAAAACTTATTCTACACCAAATTTATTGGAACCAATGATTTGAATAAACCTAAAGTCAATAATTAAATATGACTTGACCACCAATTTAGCCAAACCAAGCCCAACTGGCCATTTGATCCAAGTTGACCCAAATTAGCCTAAAGGACCAAATTAGGTCAAATCATGATCTAACCCAAATTGATTATAGCCAATGGCTCAAGTTCATTCCAAATTGATTATTGAACTTAACCAAAGCCATAATTAAACCCAATTTGATCAATCAAGCCCAATTGAACCATTAAGCCCAAATAGGCCTAAAGGGTCAATTTTCCCTAAATCTAAATTAAATCCAAATTAATTCAAACCAAAGACTACAATCATCAACCATTAGCCAATTGAACATGAATCAACCCATGACCCAATTTTATTTTTGGTCAAATTGGTCAATTGACAATATGACCCATTTGACCCAAAAACCCCTTGAAAGCCAAGACCCATTGCTAATCAAACCCAAAACCCATTTGGGATCAGCCCAAAATTAACCCAACCCAAATAAACCCCTCATGGATCCTCCCTCACATAGGATTCCATCCAACCTCATTTAATTCTCCCCCATCACATGCACTTAACTCCTCCCCAACATTTACATTGAATTGAGCTGATCATATGGCAGCAAGAGAGGACTTTGGAGTAAACCATCCCAACCACCCCAAATAAGATGACAATCAATTTGGAGCCAAAACATTCAATAAAGAATGGATTTTCAGCCATTATAAAAGGAGAGTGAGATGAACTTTAGATCTCTTCCTCCCACCACCATTCAGCCCCTAAAAGCTCCCCAAAGCAAAAAGGAACCCATCCCCCGCCTCTTTGATCCATTTTTGAGCTAAAAAAACTCAAATAATTACTTTTCTAGCGAGGCGACGGTAAACATCAGAGAAGACGATGTTTCGAAGGAAGGTAAGGGTTAAAGATCATTCCAAAGAATCCTCACATACTTAGGAGTTCGCTCAGATCTTCACTACATCCGAAAACCATCCCCAGTGAGGTAAATTTTGCCAAACTTTTGCCAGCCTTAGGATTTCGCATATTTTGTGTTAATTTTCTTGTAATTTTAGGAATTTCTCCTAGATAATTGTGCATTTTTATTTTAAATCATCTCAATTAGAAAATAAAATTTTTTCAGTGTGAATCGATGTGAAAATGAGTCCATTTGGATAAGATTCAACAAACTCAAAATCCTAAAATTTACTAAGTATTTTGAGTTTTAGTGAAAATCAAATTTCATTAATTAAACTAATATATATGTGAGATTAAGTTGAAATTTTCAGGAATTAAAATTAAAGTTAAAACACACCTACCATAAAATTTTCAAGTAAAAATGACTTTTAGATTGGGAGAAATTAAATTTTGAAGTTCAGATTGTCCATTTTAATAAGATTCAAATAAAAATTCATAAATTTACAAAAATCTTCAAAATGGCTTAAATCACTTTAATTGATCTGTAGGACTCTTAAGAAAATAATGTGATCTTCTGAATCCTAATGAACCCCAAACAAACACTTAAGAGTAGAGTTTAATCAATTAAGGAGTTAATTAAAACGTAATCTAAAAATAATTTAAATATGAAATCAAAATCAGAAATGAAATAGCACATAAGCAATCATTAATCAAACTTCAAATCAGAAAAATATCATCCTTAGAGAAAATTAAATTAAATATGATTAAACTTATTTAAGTTAATTAAATGATTAAATTTTAAATCAAACTTAAAATTAAACAAATCTATGAAGCTTTAACACCAGTGAAACCAATATAACTAAACCTACACTAAGCATGGAATCTTAATCATATGAAACCATTTAATGAGTATAAATAAATTGAAACTAATTAATCATTAAATAAACTAAAAAAACAAATTGACTAATAAACCAATACAACATAATCATTTAATACTAATCGAATTAAACTAAACAAAGTCAAAGTAAACTTAATTAACATATGATTAAACCACATCCATTTGGAATAAGATAATTAATTAACCATTAAATATTTCAACCTAATAACTAAATCAAACATGTTAATGAAATCAAACAAACAGAATAAATGAATCAAATCAAATAAAACTCTAATCATAAATAATCAAACAAAATTGAATTGAAATAAACAATTAATTCACTAAATAACAATTATGGTAATAATAATAATCTTTTAATCAAATCAAACTTAAGTAAAACACTTAACTAAATCAAATCACTCACATGTGAGAAATTAAGTCATTAATCTTTAATTAAACAAACACTTAATTAATCTAATGATTTAAAAATTTAATTACCCTTAATAAAACTTAATTAATCAAACATCTAATTAATGCAAACTTAATGAATTAATCCATCATCTTAATTAATCAAATTAATTTAAATAAGTTACATTAAAGCTAACTCTAAAATTTAAATCAAACCCCTAATTAAATTTAATAATTAATCACACCCCTCAAGTAAACTAATTAAGTTAATCAAATTAAACATATTAAACCTAAGATTAATCAAACATAATCAAAATGTAATTAAATACAAATCAAAACCTAAATTAAACCTAAATCATTAAGTCATTAATTACATCATTAAGAATTAAATAAATCCTCATTTAATTTAATAATTAACTTAAACACACTTCTTAATTAGACTAATTATCCTTAAGCTAATCCAATTGAATAAACACTTAATTAATGCAAACTTACCAAATTAATCTATCATCTTGATGAACCAAATTAATTTTATAAATCACATTAAAATTAATTCAAATTAAACACTTAATTAATCTACTAATTAATTTAATCACACCTCTTAAATAAACTAATTAAGTCATCATATTAATCATATTAAACTTAAGCTTAATCAAACATGAAATGTAATTAAATTCTAATCAAAACCTAAATTAAACCTAAATTATTAAGCCATTAATTATATCATTAACCTAAACAAATATGAAATCAAATTGAAAATTAAACAAACCTTTATAATTAACATAAATACACTTCTTAATTAAACTAATCACATAATCACATTGAACCTAAGAAAACCCATAGACTAATAAAGCTAATCAAATCAGATTAAATCAAATTAAATTAAATTAAATTAACAAAGACTCATCAATTTAATATGAAATCAAATCAAATCTCATTCAATCTACTTAAATAAGATAAACTAGTTAACTATCCAATGTTTGAAATCAAAATACAAACCAAACTTTGATAAGCATGACAAATGGATGAGATTAAAAGATAAAATCCTAATTACAAGAAATCAAACTAAATTAAAATCAAAATAAAATCTCAATTAATCTAATATGATCAAACTTCAAATGAATGAACCATAATCAAATCAAATAAACATAAAGTCAAGTCACATAACCATAATCACAGAAAAGAATTAAATATTCATTTAAAAGGATATTGAATTATCAAGACTTAATTAAACTAAAACATCTAATCTGAAATTAACCAATCAAAAACACATGAATTTAAACAAACTTAAACTTCATTAGATATTAAAGATATTGAATTATCAAGATTTAATTAAACAAAAAAACATCTAATCTGAAATTAATCAATTAGAAACACATGAATTTAAACAAACTCAAACTTCATTAGATATCAAGGATATTGAATTATCAAGATGTAATTAAATCAAACATAAAAATTAAAATCAATCAATCAAATACTGGAACCAACACAAATTCTAAGCTCTAAATCAAATCAAATAAATTACACAAATTAAAATAGGCTAATTAAGATACTTAAGGACCTTAGTTAGATTCTTTAGGAATTGGGATGTAGAATAAGGTGAGTTCCATCTACAAATGAAATTCATTCTACTCTTCATTCTTGAAAACCTAACATCATTTTAACCAAATAAAAGTGAAATAAAAATGAAAAATAAATTATTAAATAATTTAAATTGAAATCACCGAAAGGTAAAATTTAAACAAATTCAAACTCCAAATTGAAACTTAAACTAAAGAAGCCTAGTAAAGTCTTGCCACACAAGCCTTAAGCACACACACACATTAGAATACTAAGTCACCACTTCTAGTGCTAAGTTAGGGCGTTGTATGTATGATATTGTGTTTTATTTTGTGATGTAATATTTTAAACTAGATGTTAGGATGTATGTTTCATAGATTGGATGTTCGGCCATTATTAGCCTAATCATGTTTTCTACGGGAGGTTGTGCTTAAGGGGCCGCTATAATAAAAATTTAAATGTGTTTATTGTGCAGGTTGCTTAGCCCCTGAGCATAACTCACGTTAGGACAGGTGTGCTTGGTTACCCATGTGTGGAGTGTTAAGTCCAAATTATTCATATAATTGCTTGGATTGTATGGTATGTTTAGCTAACATTTGTTTTATACATGTAGCTAGATTTACTTTTCCTATTTTTGATGTAATTTTGTAATAGGAATTAGGATTAGTGTTATGGGGTATTAGGATGAGCAGTGGCCAGAAGGCTTAGTCCCTGGGGTACCCTGTGATGCCTTTGGAGCAAATCAAATCAAAAGGAAGATAATGAAGAAATGAAGAAAAGAAGACCCGCATAATGTGTATTATTTTTTTTTTTATAATCCAAATTATATAAGGGTAGAGCTCGATTACCCATCTTTTTTTTATCTTTTTGGGGTGTAAGAACCCGATCGCACTATCCTTTTATTCTTTTATGGTATTCTATAAAGTTTTTTGATGTTGAGTTTAGATTGCATGTTAGAATAACATACTTTTTATAGTTTCATTATGATTGATGCTTGAATGTGTGGCCTGGATGTGATAGGCTCTTAGGATAAAATTAAATTTTATATCCCACTAACAACTCATAACTAAAATTTTAAAATAACTCAAAATCTCATATAAAAGCCTAAGAATTAAATCAAGATAATAAAATTTTTAGCAACCCCTTAGCTGGAAGAATGAATGTATAATATCATGCATGTCATATTATTTCACTCTATTAAGGGGCTTCCATCTGCTGAGAATGAAGGCTTAACCTGTGGAGCCTTTGATGGAAGAACACCCATTTCTCTCTTAATTTGGCTCATAATCAAATTCTCATGCATTTAGGCATACAAAAATCCCATAACCTTTGTCAAAATAAAGAGTCCAAAAAGAATCAAATAAATTTGATAAAATTTACATTAGATTAAGTCATGATTTCATACCACTCATACTCTAGTCTCTTTGGGAATGAGTTTAAAGACTTAGTTTCCTCTCTAAACAGACAACAACCTAGCCATCTTACAAAGCATAAGACTTGCCTACATGAATTTAAAGCGTAGAAGGAGTTAGTCCCACTCAGTGAAGTCCATGGGTGATTTATTCTCTCTTATGGTGGTAAACCAAATACCCATTTTTGCCTTAGATTTAGGTCATGTTTTGGCCCTTGCCAAAGCCCCCTAGATTTAGGATCTGAGGTTGTTATTTCTTTTTATGGCTACAAGCATAAATCCTCACCTCTTAGGCATTTTCACAATCTTATGTTGTGATTATAAGCCCTAGCAATCTAATAAAATGTTAACTCAAATCATTACTCTCTTTAATTTAAAAATAATAAAGCCTAATTATAGGATAGATTGGAATGTTCACTAGGCTTCCTAGTATCATGAGCATTTTATACTTTCTCTCTTTAGATTTCAAAAATAAGTCTTCTCCTTGATCTATCCCATTTGATTTTCTAAAATAACTAATCCTTTGATAGCCTTATCCTTGAAATCTTTGGAGACCCTAATTTTCTACTTTAATCGAGAGTATTCTTAAGGAATTCTCATTCCTTAGGATGTAATTAACTATGGGGGCTTGCCTCCATAGAGAACTTAATAAACCTAGCTTAAAATAAACCCTACTTTACTTTTTCATGTAAAGTAGGGAAATGATCTCTAGTATATTCGAAGACCCATCATGCCTTAGGAGTCTTTATTAGGTGATTAGGTCTATTATAGGGTGGTGGTTTCTATCTTTTGAGATTGTACATCATTCCTTAATATCATACCCAATCACTTCAATGAGTATCCCCTGAGATCTGTGTGGTGTCCCACATCCTCAAAAATAAATACCACATGACCTTATGATAAGCCCTTTCTTGCTTTGCGCTACATCAACTCCCTCGTACCTCAAGAACTCTTCTCTGAAGAGTTACAATTTTAAAATTCTTCAAGAAGTTTGGGAACAAAGCTCTATAGTTATTTTAAGATTATTTAAGCATCCTCACTTGGTGGCTTGTCTTTCCAACTAATTAAGAATCTATGAACAATGCTATCATTGGTTGGTGTTTTTGTTGTGGTGATGTTCTCCACTTCAAAGAATATTGACTATATAGGTACCTACAAATAATTTTTATCTTCTCTTTCAAAAGTATCATTCAACAAATTTGGAGGTTTGGTAAGGCCTTTAAAAGATATTAGATCTTTCATAGTGAAAATAGAGCTTAAAAACATGTAAGGGGGCAATTCAAGAATATAAGTCTTAGTACCAAATTTCTTAATAATTTTCAATAGCCCACGTGCTCTTACTTGTAACATCATATATTTTGTAGAAGAAAATCTCTCATGATGGATATAAAGTAATCAATAATTACCTATCTAATATTCTTTAAAAAATTTATCTGTATTAGTTTGTTTAGTGTACTTAGCATTTTGTATTTCCAATTATTTCTTCATGTCTCAAAAAGAAATTTATGGGTTGAATTGAAAATGAAACTATTATATACAAATTCAGATGTATGTAATGTTTAATCCTAGGTTCCTAAGTTTTCCTCAACTAAACATCCCAGTAATTTTCTTAATGTCTTACTGATGACTTTTGTTTATCCATCATTTTATGGAAGAAATATAAGGAGAATTTTAGTTGTGTTCCCATTAGTTTCCTTAAAGTTTTCCAAAATAAGATATAAATTTGGCATCTCTATTTGAAACTATAATGGATGGGACTCCATGTTACCTGACAATTTCCATAAAGAAGAATCTTGCGATATAAGATGCATCATTTGATTTTGAATAAGTATGAAATGTATCATCTTAATAAATCAATCTACAACAACAAATATACTATCATGTCCATGAGGCCCCTAGATAAACCTAATGTAAAATATATGGATAGGTCTTCCCAAGGTCTAAAAAGAATAAGTAATGATGTGTAATTATTCACTTTTTATTTGACAATTTTAGCTTGACGACAAGTGTAACAATTGGGCTACTATACATTAAACAAGTTTTTGTGGAGATGGTCAACTAGTGTTTGAGTCTTTAATTGATCAAAATGTCCTAATATACCTCTTGAATGTGGTTCAAAAAAAGAAATTTTCTTAAGAATGTTTTAAGAAAACATGACATTTTACCTTTTTAAAGATATTTATCTAAAATGGTAAAACAATTATCAAAAGTCAATGGCTTGGATTCATGTTCCAAGTATATCATATAAAAATTAGGGTAAATTTTATAAGCTTTCTTTAAAGTTTTAAATCCAGGGATTTAAAGTTTGAAAGTTGATACTATTAGAGATAATTCGGATAGAGCTTTTGTTAGTTTATTTGTTTTCTAAGTTTATTTTTAAGTATAAAAGAAAAGTCTTGAAGATATTCGACCCATTTAGTGTGTTTTTAATTTAGCTTCTTTCGGGAGTTAATAAACTTTAGTGCCTAGTGATCTATATTGAAAAAAACTCTTTATGTAATAAATAATGTCTCTAGTGCTTAAGAGTTTGAATAATTGCATAAAACTCTCGATCATATGTAGAATATTTCTGTCCAGCATAATTTAATTTCTCATTGAAGAAAGTAATTGCATGAGTTTTTTGACTTAATATTCTACCAATTCTCAAACATGATACATCACAAGTCACTTCAAATAGTTTATTGAAGTCAGGAAGTCTTAGGATCGGTGAAGAAGTCATAAGTGTTTTAATTTATTTCATGGTTTTTTTAGTATTTATGGTCTAGTATAAACTTATCTTTTTATAAGATGTCAGTGATAGGGCTACAACAATGTTGAAATTTCTTATAAACCTCCTATAAAAAGTACCTAATTTATAAAAACTTCTAACATCCATAAAAAAACATTGAATTTGGCAAATCTATAATAGACTTAATTTTTGATGGGTTTTCCTTTAATCTATTTGCAAATATAATGAAAGCTAAGAAGATGACTTCACTTTGACATAAAAAATAATTCTTAAGGTATAGATATAATTTTTTTGCTCTCAATTTTTCTATGACCATTCTTAAATAATATAAATTTGACTTCTTATCTAGGCCATTAATAATATCATCGAAATAGACTACAAAGAATTGACTAATAAAAATTTTCAATATAGTGTTCATTAGTCTCATGATTGTCTTAGGTGCATTTAAAAGACCAAATGGCATGACTAACTATTCATAAAGACCATCAAGATTTTTGAATGCTATCTTTTATTTATCGTCTGGCCTAATCTTTATTTGATAGTATCCACTTCTTGAATCAATTTTAGAGAACAAAGATGAACTTGAAATAAAATCTAACATGTCATCCAACCTAAGTATAAAAAAACTATATTTTATTATGACTTTATTTACTGCTCTACAATCAATACACATCATCTAAGTTCCATCTCTCTTAGGAGTTAAAAGAGTTAGTACAATATAAGGACTAAGGCTTTTTTTAGATAAAATTCTTCTTCAAGAGTTCATCTACTTATCATTTAAATTTTGCATGCTTAATTGGATTCATCCTATAATGGGGTAAGTTAGGTATTTATGAACTAGGAATTAGGTATTATCATATTGAATATCCTTTAATGGTGGTAGTTCATTTGGTAAGGCATCGAGAATTAAATCAGTAAATTTAGATAAGAGCACTAAGACCACAAAAGGTATGTGGTGATCCTTAATATCAATAGAGACTTCCCAATAGTGCTAAATGAATAGAGAAGTAGGATTAGTGAACTCTCTAACTAAGCATCTAATCCTTAAGGTTGTGGTTTAAATTCTAATAAATTTGCATGTATTAAAATGTATATCAGTAGTTTCCTCCCTATCACTGAATGGTGATATCACTTTTTGCGAAGAAAATTTATGACTCCACATAGATTTTGTGTACTGATTGAGGTAATCAAATATGTCATTAAGAGATAAATATATTATCTCAAAAGATATTTATATCACCATATAATGGATTTAATTACTTCATAAAGACTCCTAAGGCTAATGAGTCTTCAATATTCTAAAATTTTTCCCTTGAAGTACATAAAATGTAGAATAAGCTTTATTTATTCTAAGGTTAATAGCTCCCTATAAAGGCAAGCCCTTATAGTTAATTACATCTTAAAAGGAAAGAAATCTCTCTTAAGAATACTCTTGATTAAACAAACTGACATTTATCTTTTATGGATTTCAAAGCTTGTCTTAAAAAGACTATTAATTCAAAAATTCAAAGGGGAACACTCCAATGGGAAAGAGTTTTTTCAAAAGTCAAACAGGAATAAGTAAGAAATGTCATTAGATATTAGGATACTTAGTAAGAATTTTAACTATCCTATCATTGGGCTTTATATTTAAGAGATTGAATTTAATAAAATTTTTAATTAGCATTTTATTAGAAGTCTAGGACTTAGATTCTAACATCATAATATTATAGAAATGCCAACTAGTTGAAGACTTATTCCAATAAGATGCTCTAGAACCTAAGTTTAAAATTCTTCTAACATAAGTCAAAAGCTCGACCTAATATAATTTCTAGGAATTATTGGTTCTTTTTCTCACTAGAGAAAATGAACATATCCTTGACTCTTTTGGACATACTACACGCTTAGAATGGTTGCCAGCTAACACCACCTAAGCTATTTTAAATCCATGATTTCAATCTTTTGTATGCTAAATGGTTGAGATGTTTCATTTAGAGAAGAGGCTAAGAACCTAAACTCACTCCTTAAACCTTAATATCATGAATGGCATGTTATGAATCTTACTAATGCAACAATTTTTATATTTTATGTATTTTGACTTAGAATTTTATTTTTTAAGGCTTAGGCATGTAATTTTATGCCTAAAATGAGATGTAGTTAGAAAAAGATTATGGGCCAAATCAATACAAGAAGACACACTTCCCTAGGAAGGCTGATCATCCTCACAAGTAAGATGTCTCTTTATGTGCAATGGGTAAAATGCCCAATTCAAGAATGATGAACAATATGCTCACTTGATTCACAATGTTTAATTATTTTTAGTTGTTTTTAAGCTTAGGGCTTTATTTATGGCGAGGTTATGATTTTTTATTTTAGGTTTGAGTTATTTTATTTAAATGTGGTAGAAATTAGTTTTTTTAAGAGTCTAATATTTCCTAGTTTTTCATCACAAAGTACATCACAAAAAGAAACTTTAAAAAATCATGCATTTTTATTACACACCATAAAATAAATCAAGCTAAATTTAATTAATAAAATAGAACAATGTGATCATGTACCACTATATACCCTAAAAGAAAAAAAATGGGTAGCAGAGCTCTACCGTTATACAGCCTGGCTAAGAACTAAAAGTCTTGATCTATGAGGGTTTTCATCTTGGATCGTCACCTTCTTCAAGGACCTCCATGGGCTGCACAAGAGACCACCACCATGCAAAGTTAGCTTCTGCTATTCTTAGACCTCATAGATCCTAACCTAATTCTAGGCTCAAAGAATATTTTAAAATTTAAAAAAAAAAGTATTTAATCCCTTCAAAAAAGATATTAGAAAATACATACAACATATCAGCAGTTTATAATTCAAACAAACGGGGTTAGCGCCAGTGTTTTCCAACCTCACATGTCTTATTGGGCTATGCTCTTTCAAACAAATATAATTTCCTTTATATTTATTATGATAATCCCTTTAAGCACAACCCCTTGTAGAAAATATTATTACCCTAAAAAGAATGCTCTAACATCTAAACTAGCAAGCAAATAATTCCTAGCAATTTATTCTAAAATATTACACCATAAAATAAAACAAAAATATCACAGAACAACACATATCATTGAACTAACCTAAATCTAGGGTCAGTGACATAACAATCTAGTGAGTGAAGAGAGGCGTGTGTGGTATGATTGCATTATGCCTTTTAAGTTTAAGTTTTAATTTAAGTTCAATGTTTATTCAATTTTTACCCTTGGTTTTAATTCAAATGATTTAATTGATTTTTTATTTCATTTCAATTTGGATTTTATTTTTATGTTAAAGTTAAATTTAAGTTTTAAAGAATAAATAATAAAATAAATTCTGCTTTGGGCAGAACCCATTCCATTCAACAACATAATCCTCATATAATAGAATTTTCATTTTATGATAAAATATCCATTCTATGAGTCAAACTAAGAATCTAAGTATCTTAATTAATCTCTTTTAAATTTGTTCAAATGATTTATTTAAGTTGAATTTAAATTGATTAATGTCTAACTCTTTCTTTAAGGTTGAAGTTAATGTTATTTATTTAATTTTAAATATTATTGGAATTTAAAGATTTTATTCTTCTTTCATTTTAACCTCATTTGATTTAATTAGTGTATCTTGGCTTTAACTAATTTGTATATTTTAATTAAAATTTTAAATAGTCATCTAAATCTTAATTAAAAGCTTGATCTTTTGGTTGATTGATTTTAATTTAATGATTATTTATCTTAATTTGATCTTTTAGTTTTGTTTCAAATATTTTACTTTATATAGACATCATGTTGGTTAATTTTGATATCGTTTAAGATGAATTTTATTGAATATGATTTCATAAATTAGGTTTATATTCAATTTATATTTCTTTGATTTGATTAAGGTTTAAGATAAAAATGATTATTTAATTTCACATATTTTAGTTTAGTTCATCTAATTTTAGATTAATTAGTCTTATTCACTTATTTCTTTTAATGTTAATGGTTATTAACTTAAATAATCTAACTTAGTTTATTTAAGTTAGTTTTTTTTATAATTTATGTGATTTTTAATTTATTATTTGATTTAAATTAATCCAGGACTTGAAAATTTCATAACTTCTAATCTATAAGTTATTTTCTTTGAAATGTTTATGGTAAGTGGGGTTCCTTGCCAATTTTATTTTTCTAAAGTTTCATCTTGATCAAATGTATATTTTGAGGCTAATTAAGATTTAATGATTTCACTAAAACCTAAATTAAGCCAAAATTATTAAAAATTCTTTAAGGGTTTTAATTTTTTTAATTCCTCTCTAGAAGAATCCATAGAGTGTTTATTTAGGATTTGTTTATTCTTAATTGATTTACTATAGTTTTTTAACGATCAAATTAATTAAATGAATTAATTAATCCATTTAATTTTCTAATTAGACCATTTTGAAGATTAATAGGTTTTAGTGAGATTTAATATTTTTATCGATTTCATTAATGTGTATTATGATATTTAATAGATTCCATGATATTCCTCAATTTTCTTAATTTATTATTAATTTATTTTATTAAATTAAGGGTTGGAGACTAAAAATTTTATATCTTTTATTTCAGTCATCAATAAATCCCCAAACTGTTATCTAAAATGTGTTTTAACCTCTATTTTAATTTCCCAATATTTCAAATTGATTGGATTAATATTTTGAGTTTTATTTAGGTTTGATTATTTTCAATTTATTTTCCTACTTAATCCAGTTATCGTCACATGGTGGTGACATGGGGCTACATGATTAGGCCTCATGGGCTCCTCATGGATCCCATGTAGTATGCCAACAAAGATGTGGATTAATGAGGACCATTCGATCATGAATAAGACGGTTCATTTTTAATCCCGCTTTCCTTAAGGGATTTTAATCAATTGGTATTTCTAAATCATGACTGTCCGTTCCAAAAAGAAGGAGCAGATGAATGTCATCTCGTCTTTCCCATCCGAGGTGGAGGTCGAGTGTTGTCCATAAAAGGGCTTGATTTTCGGTGATCTAGATGGAAAAATTGCATGATTTCAGTTTCAAATCGATCAAAGATCAATTTGTAACCTATCTAAATGGATCGATCATAAAAATGATCAATTTAACTTCATAATGTACCAAACTAGCACTAGGGGTGGTCAAGATTGGAACATACCTCACTGACGTTGATCATCGACAATGAAAACACTTTGTGCACCTTCACCTCAACACAACAAAGCTCTGGGAGGTGATTTCGTGGAATGCCTCCCTCTAGATCGGTGTGTAGACCAATCTACACTACTTTTCCACTAGCTTTGGCCATTTTTTAGCCTGTTGACAGTGGGAGAGCTAGTTGAATGGCTGGTTGTGGTCACATTCACTACAAATTTGTTGGCTTTGGCCTAATTTTGGCTTGCCGATGGTGGTGAGAGATTTAGGGAAGAGGTCAAAATGATTCTTCTTCACTTTTGAAGCATGTGGGGATAGTTGGAATGAGGAGAGGAAGTCTCTCTCTTCCTCTTTGTACTTACCCCATGAGCTATGGCCATGGAGAAGTTAAATGGAAGTTTTCCATGGTGATTGACATCCTTGGATTCTTCTTCCAAATGGTGGTTAATTGAATGGAAATAGCCCTTTATCAATTGGATGAGGAATGGAGAGGGTATGGAAGGAGAATGGGAGTTTTTGCTTCATGGAGAGACTTTGGACTTTTCTTCCTTCCATGCTTTATATCACCATCCATGGCACCTCTTGGCTTCATGGTATCACCTCAACACCCTTTTGGATTGATGGTTGACTAGCCAAATTAAACCAACGTGAACCAAGAGTCAAACTCAAGTTCATTTGAGTTAGACTTAGGTTTAAGTGTTCAAGTGTGATCCATTTGCTATCTTTTGTTTTTTGGTTGACGTTGACCAATTCATTTGATCAATAAATTTAAATTCAGATTTAATTGTATTTATTTAGCCATTTGTGATGTTTTTAATTGATTTTAAATTCATTGGATTTTGGATTGATTTTGATTTTGTCTTAACTTGACCCATTTAACTTAAACGAGTAAAGTTGAGTTTAATTGAGTCAAATGACTTTACTCATTTACCTCAAAATGAGTAAACTAGGCACATGTTCATTTGATAATTCTAAGTCCTTAGAATGATTTAATTTGGTCAAATTTGGTGAATTGATCTTCGACTTGGTGGGGCCCACATAGTCCAATTCTATGTCAAATGACATAATTTCCTATCTTAAACCTCACGTAGATTAATTTTGTTAGGTTCAATTATGTTCATGCATTGATTTTATGCTTTTTGTTTGATTTGATTTTAATTTATTCTGATTTTATTAGAATTTCTTTGGATTTAGGTGATTTTGGGCTTAAATATGTTAATTTTGTTAACCACCTCCAATTACTTTGGTCTATTAAGATTTCAATTAAGATGTATTTGATTTAGATCTATGTTAAATTTTATTATATTTGAGTGTACATTGGATTCACCTAATCTAATGGGGTTAGGTCAGATCCTAATGAAGTTCACTAGGATAACCTAAGCCTTGGGGTATTGAGTTTGATTTGCTTTTAAATTTAGTTTCGATGTCAAGTTTATTTTTTGATTTTAGACTTATGTTTGATTTGATTTGTTCATTGATTCTAATTTGTTTATACAGCTGATCACTAAGTGCAGTGAGCTAATGCCTAATTAGGAAACTCTTAATCAAAGATTAGGTGTTCTAATTACTAGGGTTGGAGATGACGTTAACCTCATTTGAAAATGAGATCAACACTATTAAATAGAGTTTTGCATTTTTTTTTTCTTGGTTGGGTTTAGGTTGTAGTTTAAAATTAGGTTTATGAGGAGTTGCATGAAGAATTGTATGTGAGAGTGTAATTGACCTCTTTTCGTTTGGCTTTATGGAGATTAATTTAATTATTTTCTCATTATGTTTGGAAACATGTGTTTTCATGACCATAATGAATTATATTCAAATCATAAAGCTATGATATTATTAATAGGATATGAATTATTTTATTGTAAGAATATTACACCAAATTTGATTAATATAGCTACATATCTTAATTGGAACAAGACATCTGTTTATGATAGATAGGGATGTGTGATTTACCCAACTGACTTGGAATGATTCAGGATGAGGTTCAATTATAAGGATAGCTTTAGTGATAGCATGAGTTGATACAACATTCATAGCACTATCTTAATCTATTACTAACTATGCATATTTTCCTTACATAAGATATGCATTGAGAAAATATTTCTTCAATTGTAGTCTTGTTGTTCCTAAGAAGCAGCCATACACTTCATAAATGAAACTAAATTACCTATATTTGAATCCACTTCTTCATCTGACAGATTGAATTTGTGCAGTGTCAGCAGGCGGTTTGAGTGATTTTTGGAGTGGTTCAAAGGACTTACTTTTTAAGATATGTGGGAAACTTAGGAGAGACTAAAAGCTATAAAAATGAGAGGAATTGCAAGGAGAAAATTTTTTTGGTAGTGTGTGACGTCTATGTGTGTTTGTAGCTAGAAAACATCAAAACAAAAAAAAAAGAAAGGAAATTTTGAAACTCTAACTTCTCTGATTAACCATTTTCATGTCAGCCAAAACTGCTTAGGAAGAGAAAGAAATAGTTGATGACTTAAAATTATATAAAGAAAGGAGGAGAGGAGTCAGCCAGGGAGTTTTTGAGGAAACCTTACACAAATGTCGACACACACACGAGAGTGAGAAATTCAGAGAGCAAACTTACCTCTTACCTTGCATGAAGCCATACCCATTGATCTCTCTTATTTGCTATGTGAAAGCTCTATCCACCAACATCCTTGCTCCATCAAAGCCTAGCTGGCTTCCCTTAGTATACTGAAGCCCTAGATGAGAGCCTCACTTTGTGTGGAGATGCCCTTCAGTGTCTTAGCCGCTAACCCCCATTGTTTTGTAAAACCACCCAAGTCACTAGATTTCATCCTGAGAAGGACAAAAGATTGAAGGCTTCACTCGATTGAACCATAAGAGAGTGGTCGGTAGCTTGTCAATTGAACCCTAGATAAGGCTCTTTAAGGAGAATTAGGAAGCCATAATTCCCATATTTCCCTTCACTCTTTAAGCTTTAGTGAAGAATAATCAAGGGCACTTTCATCTAACAGTGGAGAAAATAGGCTTTAAAGTGTCAATTTTAGATTAAATTTGAAATGAAATTTTTTGCAATTAATTTTCTTATTCCATAGGTCAAATCAAAGGCCTCCACCATCAATCTTAGGTCTAGTATGAGATGAAATTATCTCCCTCCATCAATCCTAGATCTGAAGCAAGGGAGAAGGCACAAGTGTGCTATTTCACAAAAATATGACACAATTAAGATGTCTTTTCCAAAAAAAAAAATAATTAACTTGAGATAAAATTACTTGAAATTTATTAAAATATAGGTCCTAAAATTCAAAGACCCATGTTCATTAATCTTGGGTTCGGCCAAAAATTTTATGAAGACCTCTAATGTCGATCTTGGATCTGGTGCAAGATGAAATTACCTTCCTCCATCGATTGTAGATTTGAAACAAAGGAGAAGAGTATGTATCACACTAAATTTCATGAAATATAACACTATTAAGCCATCATGCTGTTGAAATTTTGTGGAACTTATTAAACTTAAATTTTTTTTATGAAAATCATTAAAATATTGAAAAAAGGACTTTATAATATGACAAAAAAAAGCATTCATATTAAAAATAAATATTAAATAAATCAAATGTTATAATTATTAAATGCAAATTAATTTGTACTCCCTTGTCTCATATTAAAATGACATATTTAATTAATCACATATTAAAATCTTAAAGATCCATTCTTAAACCATCAATTCCTTTAATAGAGTTAAGTGTATTAAGAAATAAATTGAATGATGAAATGACAATTGCATAGTTATATTTGGACATAATCAGAAATGATTGTTAATTATTTAGTGGATCAAACACATTGAAAAATCAAGATAGACTGATCAAACATCTGAGATTTGTCCAACTCAGATAATAATAATGAAACTTAAACACCAGGATTGCAATAGATTCAAGTATAATTGATCAAATTAGGCCATAAAATATTGAAGATAAAAAATACATCAAAATTGATTTTAATAAACTTTGAATTCACATCAAACATAACTCAAATTAAAACCAACGATTCATATCAAGGACTAAATGAGATTGAATCAAAGATTTATCTCAAAACACAAAAATGGGATTAAATCAAAAATTCATCTCAAAGATGAATCATATATTCATCTCAAATATTGAATCAAAGATTAATCTCAAACACTAAAATGAGGTGTGTTGACCTCATTTTTGGATGAGATTAATTAGAACTCTGAAATCAATAATTATGATGTCCTAATCTCAAATAGGAATCTCCTAATTTAGTTCTTAGAACATTATATTTAAGGACCTAGGGCATCATCTTTGGGTTTAAGCTAACCTAATTGACTTAGGTGGAATCAACCCAAATTTCAAATTTGGATTAACTTAAATCAAATTCAAATAAATCCAAATGAAATCAAATTAAAACAAGAAGCCAAATTGAAGTCAAATCTAGTCAACCCATTTGACTTAAGTTTGACTTAAGTGGGTCCCACCTAGTCAAAGGTCAACCCACTAAGAATTTGACCAATAAAATCATCCAAAATGTTCCAAATGATCAAATAAACATGTTTGATTATGAATCTTAAGAAATTCAAATTCATTTAGGCCTTAATTAGGTTAATTAGACCACTTAGTCTGAAATAACCCTAAACGACTCCTATTATGTTCAAAAATCAAATTGAAATCAACTCAATTTGATTGCCCAAAATCACTTAGAAATGATAACAAAACATAATTCAACCCACCATTGGGTCTAATTTGGTCAAATTGGTCATTTGACCCAAATGAAACCCAAGCTTAACCCATTAAGCCCACTTTGGGTCAAATGGGTTCAATTTGAAATCCAATTGAAATTAAATGAAATCAATTACTCCAAATCATCTCACACATGTGATCAAGCATGATTGGAGACTAAACCCAATCCAATTGAGTTAAATTGGTCATTTGAACTCAATCGGAACCAATCATAACCCATTTAGGCTAAATGGGTTAAAATAAAATGAAATTCAAAAGAAATTCAAAATTAAATGAATTAGTCAAATCAAAACTCAATCAATCATCAATTAAAGATGATTTATTTCAAAAAAGAAAGAGAATCAAATTAAAATCCAAACACTTTGAGTAAATGCACTTGGTTTAGATTCAGTTTTCCAATCCAAGTCAAATTGAGTTTAAATTTGAATTCAAATTTATTTGAGTTTGATGTAGGTAGCCACATATTAATCTAAGGATTTTAATAAGTGATTCCTAAAGCTAAAAGCAAAGAAAAAATCAAACCAAGGGAGGCATTGGAAATCTTTGACCAAAAGAAGATTTATCCCCCTCTCCATCATAAAAATAACTTGGATTTATCCAAGTAAGCTTGAAGCTTCATCCCACATCTTAAGAAGAAGGTTGTCCTCAAGTGAAGGCCACCAAGCCAAAGCCAAAATGGAATTGGCTTCTTCAAAGGAGAAGAGAAGAAGAGAAGAAGAAGAAGAAGAAGAAAAAAGGCTCAGCCAAGCATGGAAAAGAGGCTAAATGTCTTCCACCCTCCCATGTGAACATCTAAACATGTTCATAGGCCAAGGGGGATTGAACCCACCCCTTGTCTGGCCTTGCCGCCGCCAGTGGTCAGATTTCGGCCACCAAAAATCCCATAAATAAGGCTCTTGGCCACCTATGGAAAGAAGTGAGGGGGAGTCTATTCCCTCCCCCTTTTCACTCCAAAATGTCCACCAAGGCAGGAGATGAAGTTCTGGATCCTTCCCTCGATTTCTCGTCGTCGGCACGTCGGCAAACGGACGAAATTGAGCCCCCTTTAATGGAAAAATCCAAAGGAGAGCTTCCCTCATCAAATTGAAGCTACCAAGACATTCTAGAGGTCGGGACGAGCTCAAACAAATCGCCACCCCGCCCCACGCCACCGACAAGTCGAAAAATGACCTAAGACGCTAGAAAACTAAGCCCATGTTGGTCTAGGGAGCAATCCATGTGGAGGCAAGCCACCAAACTTTGTCCACACATTCATTGGGTTAAGGTAAAGATAATAAAGTCAATCTCACTATCAATGATCACTGGAATTTGGGTATGTTCCCTGGCCAATCCTTTAGGCCTTCGGTTTTAGAGCTTTTTGAAGAAAATTTCATCACCAATTGGATCTAGCCGTACGAATAGGTCATAAATCGATCACTAAACGATTTGGGATCAAAATCATTATCCAATTCATCGATGATTAGGCAAAAAAGATGGATGGCATTCTTCTCTCGCTAACGAGTCGTGGGATTAAATCCTAACCATCTGATCCTTCTATTAGGAATGAACGGTCTTGATCTAGGCAGTGGCTTGATTTAAACTCTAAAGAAACCACGGGATCGATCGGACGGTCTAGAATCATCCTGTCTGGCACCGCTTTTGACGTGGATGCCATGTAGGATTCTGTGTGGCCCACTCATGCCGTGTCACGGGGCTCCCACATCAGCCCGTCGTTACTAAACGCCTTAATCCCCTTTAAAATTAAATAAAAATTACCTAAAAATCATAGAAATTTCCAAAATTCATAATAAAATATAAATTAAAAAAATGCAAACTTGGGCATCTTGATGAGAGGAATCCCTAAAAATTAAAATACCCAATTAATTTTGGGTAATTAAGCTTTAATTTGGGTTTAAATGAAATCCATTAAACCTTAATTAATCCCAAACCATTAAATTAATTAAAATAAACATTGGGGAACTAAAATGGATGTTAAAACACGCCATAAGAAAAATTTTCATGATTTATTTCAATGTAATTCATGAGAAATGAAATTTCAAATCCTAAACCTTCATTTTTAATTAAATAAATTAATATTAAACTAATTAATTAATGAAAATGAATCAAAAAACCTTAAATCAACTCAATGAACCTTAATGAACAATAAAACACTAATAAAATTGATTCAAACTTAATAAATCATAAATTTGCTTGATTATGGAATTAATTGAATTAAATAATTCAAATAATTAACCTGAATTTAATTAAATCATAATAAATCAACCAAATATCCAAAAATTATGAATGAACCCTCTTCGGAAACATCTTTCCGAGAGGAATCAATGAAAAATAAAACTCCTAAATGACCTTCATTAAATTAGGCTTAATTGGAATTTTAATTGAAATGAGTAAAACCATAATTACACCTAATTATGAATCTAATCAAGATGAAACTTTCGAAACATGAAATTTCAATGTAACCCCACTTTCCAAATAAATTTCAAACCCAATTGCTCTTTGGATTGAGAATTATTGAATTTCTAAATATCTTGATCTATATTAATCAAATAATGAATAAAGAAAATTCCTTAAGCTAATAAATTCATAATTAAACAATCTGAATCAAATCAAATGAAATCAAACCTTAACCTAAATACTCTAAGTTAACATGAAACAAACTAAATGAAACCAACATAACTTAATCCAAAGCATTAATACAAATCAAATGAAACTAACCAAAGTCAAAACACCAAATCAAATAAAACAAATGAAATAAATGAAATGAAATGATCCAAATCAAAATAAAAACAAATGAAATAATTTAAACCAAACTAAACTGAAAACTAAACCAAGAATGAAAATCAAATTAAATTCCAAAGAAAAGAATCAATCCAAATTCAAACAAACTAAATGAAATCAAAAGGATTAATTAAGATACTTAAGGATCTTAGTTAGACCTTTGGGATAGATCTTCATCTTAGTATGAAGATTTCATTTCATTAGGAGTTAGGATGTAGAATAAGGTGAGTTCCATCCAAAAAATGAAATCCATTCTACACTTCATTCTTGAAAACCTAAACATCACTTTAACCAAATAAAGTGAAAATAAAAATAGTAATAAATCCCTTAATCATTTGAATTGAAACCACCCAAATGTTAAATTCAAACAAACTCAAACTCCAACTTGAAACTTAAACTAAAGAAGCCTAGCAAAGTCTTGCTACACAAGCCTAGCAAAGTTTTGCTATACAAGCCTATTCTCTTCACACACTAGATTATTAAGTCACGGACCCTAGAATTAGGTTAGGTTATTCTGTGATTCCTTTATGATTCCTTACGATGTGTTTTGATATGATGTGCTTCACATATCTTAGTGGTCTACTATTTTAGACTATATGTCTAGGATTGTTCAGCTGTTAGATTGGATGGTGGGATGTTCTTTTAGATCTAACATTGTCTTTTGCAAAGGGCTATGCTAGAAAGGATTTCTATCATAAATAAAATTTAAAATATTGATTCTTGCAAGTATGCTTAAATTTTTAAGCATAGCTCATATGGAAGGTGGGCTTGGCAAGAAGCTAATGTTAAGTCCGTCTATTTGTGAATTATAATTGATGTGTGTTGTTTGTATTTTGCTAATATTTATTTTACAGGGATTAGGAAATAATTTTAAAATCAAAATGTAAATTTGAGCTTAGAATTAGGTTAGGATCTATGGGATCTAGGATTAGTAGGAGCTGACCCTACTAGAAGATAGGTACAAAGGTCCCCTGTGAAGCCCAATGGAGGTCCCTAAAGAAGGAGACTATCTTGGAAAGAAGATCCATTGATCTAGACTTGTAGTTCTAGGTCGGGTTGTATAAGGGCAAAGTTTGGCTGCCCATTTGCCTTTTCTTCTAGGGTGTATAGTGATACCTGGCTGCATTAGCCTTTTTTAAAATTAAATTTGCTTGATTTATTTTGGTTGTGCAATAGAATCAACCTACTTTTTCAGGTTTCTTTATGTATTGTGTTTTCCTGTAATTGAATGCCTGAACAATTAGGCTCATAGAAAAAATTAAATGTTATACCCAACTTAAATAGAAACAACTAAAACAAAAATAAAAGAAAACTTGAAACCTCTTATAAACTAAAGCCTTAGGAAAAACATAAAATCAATTAGAAATAATTAGGTTTTGAAACTATGAAATCATATTACTCCAATCCATGAATTGGGCATCTTCTCCCATTGCACATAAGGGACATATGACTTTTAAGGATGACCACCTTCTTAGGGAACCCTGCCTTCTATATTGATTTGGCCCATAACCATTTGCATGACATTAGGCAGAGAAATGCATACCCAAGACTTTAAATGAATCTTGAATCAAAATATTTTAAAATCTAAAAAATGTGTATTAGTTAGATGCATTTCATACCCTACATGATTCTAGGGATTAAGGAGTGAGTCTAGGTTCATAGATTCCTTTCTTAGAAATACAACAACCCATACATCATGCATTCATGAGACTTAGCATCATGAATTTAAAATGTACTTAGGTGGTGTTAGCTAGTAGCCCTCTCTAGGTGAGTTATAAGTCTAAAAGAGTCAGGGATAGGTTAGTTCCCTCAAGTGAGAAGAATGATCGATAATTCCCAAAAATAGAACTAGGTCAAGCATCTGACATATTTCAGAAGCACCTATAGACTAGCTTTTGCAACATCCTTTTTAGGAGTAAGTCTTTATCCATAGGCATTTCTACAGTCTTGTGTTGCTAGAATCTAAGTCATAGACTCCTAAGAAAATGTCAACTCAAAATCTAAATTAAATTCCAAAATTTAAAGCCCAATTCTAGGATAGTTGAAATGCCTACTAAGCATCCCAATATCAATAGGCATTTCCTACTTCATTTCGTTTGGCCTCCAAAAATAACTCTCTACAATTTGAATCAATCCCAATTGAAATTCCAAAAATCAATCCTTTGAAACCCAACTTAGACATTTTTATAAATAACAACTTATTTCTTTAATCGAGAGTATTCTCAGGAAGAGACCCTTCTTAAGATATAATTAACTATAGGGGCTTGCCTCTACAGGGAACCATGAACCCAGTTTAAAATTAAACCCTGTTTGACTTTCCATGTAGTTCAGGAGAAAAATCTCTGGCACACAAAAGACCCATTAGCCTTATGAGTCTTTTATTAAATGATTGAATCCATTATAGAAAAACATGCATATCTTCTGAGATAATATATTTATTCCTTAATGATGCATTTGATCATCCAAAATAAGAAATTCCTAAACTCTACGCGGTGTCATAAATTTTCTCCACAAAATGAAATCAAAGAGTCATCATAAACACAAAAATGATATTGAATCAAGATTCATCCTAAACATAATGTGGTTATATTAGTTTAAATACTCCACATAAAAATTGGCATTCTAATGAATGTCAACATAAATGCATGTCTGACGTGCAGACCTTAATCACACATCAATCAAACCATCATTGGCTTTCTAAAAGGATATAAGTCCAAGATATGGTCATAAAATAAATCAACTATACACTGACATTCCAATGGATGTAAGCCTAATCATTTGTTCACCATTTAGATAGTCATTTACACCACACCACTAGAAACCAATTTATACCAGATATTCATGTTTATTTTCAACTTTAATTGAGAGTGCTCTCTTATTGCTATAAGAAAAGAAATTAACTATGGTTGTTTGTGTTCATAGGAAGTAGAACCCATATCAAAATAAACTCTAATATAATCTTAAGGGAAAACTCGTTGAATATAAATCAATCTACCTCACGAAGAATGAGCTCCTTAACATCATAAGATGGCAAAGATTTCACCAAGTGTTTTTCCTGAGAGAATAAAAGATAGTGAGTATGAGTGTGAGTGTGACACTTAGAGAGTGAGACTCCAAGTGTTGTGGGTAGTCTAGCATTCATGTTTGAACTCATATTTGTGATGTTTGTATGTTGTTTGCACTAAAGACTGAAGACAAAGAAGATCCATTAGAAGGAGAACCCATTATTAAGAGGCAGAAGGACTTAGATTAAGAGAAAACTTAGAAGGACCTAATTGGTTTACTCTTTCCTTTATTTTTAATATTTCTCACAATGATCACATACATTTGTGGCCTGCCAATGTTATTTTCCTTCTGTATAATAAGCAACTAAAGTATTAGTGCTCTAAATTCATGTTGATCTCATGTTAAATTGTGTACTATTGTTAGTGTAATATATATGAACATCATTTGTGCTTTAATATCATGTTGGCTTGGGTTTCTCTTTACTTCATTTACTTGTCATTTGATCAATTGGTTGTTAAAATTAAGTGTAATATAGAGATATCAAAAGAGTCCTAGTGGAACAATTAAGAATATCAAATGAATTTTCTAAAAATACATAGACATATAATATTTTGATCCTCATATAGTGGAGATAAATTTAATGCAATCATTTATTTTAATTAGACCACAAGGAGATAACTAATTAATTATAGTGATTAGGTTATATTGATCTAAACATAGATGATATGACATTATTGCCCCTAAATGACAACTATGAATTGAGAATAATCCTATTTTTTAAAAACAATTTTTAAAATTTTTAAAGTTATTTTAAATTCATGCAAATTTCACTTGATTAGATAAAAATTAGGTTAGTAAAGGAGTACTAATTAACTTAATAAAAATTCAACATGGAGTACTAATTAACTTAATAAAAATTCAACATAACAACCTCATAGGAATGATACTCTTTTCATCACTATATTACTCAATAGCACGTACACTTGCTTACACCATTTTAAATTAGTCACAGATAGTTAGTTAGCTCTTGAAATTCCTTACTTTTCTTTATTGAATTATGTTAATATACTATTTATTGTTTATTGTTTAAGCAACAAAGGCTACATAGGTAATAAGATATTACCTCTATAGTTTAACTAATATTTGTTTAATTTATAAAAGAAATTAATAAACTATTAGATGATACTACATAAAAATTTACTATCATTAAATCACTAATTATCCACATCTGAGTCACATGGATTATGGGATCAATATAAGGTTTTGATTACTTATGCCTAGTTTGAAAAAAAACTTAAGTCAAAATAGACTAAGTAGATCACTTAGAGTAAAAGGAAAATCAATATCACCTACACTGCCTATTTATCAATCATACGATAGTTGTGTTTAAATTTAAATCAAAATAGCCAAGTAGTAACCTTGAATGTTGTCATTAATACTCAACACTTCACTATAATTGTAAGAATATATGTAGACTTGTCATTATCAAACACTTTAAGATGCTCAACAAGATCATTGATCTTCATATATACATTGAGTTAAAAAGTTTTAGACTTTAAATGGAACTCTTCATCTAGAATATTAGGTGCTATTAGATTGGGGAATATTAGTCTTTCAGGTACAACACTATTTATCAAATTATCTAATAGACTATCCCCTCAAACTAAGGTGATGTTAGCTTAGGCATGAGTAAGTCAGTTAAAAGAAGTTTTTCTAACTCCACAAGTTTGAGCTAGAGATTATAACCAAGAAATTATCTTATTAAGCTAAACATCAAAGCTAATTAGAGAAGTGAAATAATGATAATGAAAGTAGAGTTGGAGATTTCTCCAATATATTGCTCATAAGTTCTTATTTCATTATTTTAATAAGTGAGACAAGTATTAATGTTGGTATTATGAATATCACGACCTTGCTAAGATTTCTCTTATTTCAACTTTAATTTTCAGCAGATCCAAAAGTATGAAACATAGAAGAAGCCCTAGAATATGTATGACTCCTAAAGCTACAGTTGAATTTCACAATTTCTAGAAGATCCAGTGGCCTCAATTATTGAATAGGAATCTGGGCTTATGACATCAAGAAAAAATTTTAGCATTGATTCCTTAACTTTAGATAGTTTTGAAAGATAATCAAGTATTTCAATAAAAACTACTTGGCACGTATTCCTGGAACATTGTTTAATCCCATCTTTCTCAAAATAATAATGGGGATGGCTGGAGGATTCTCATTCCCCATGCTACACGGCTAAACTCATTAGCAAGAAGAGCAAGCTTAGATTTCCCTCGGGCAACATTTTGTTGTAATAACAACCAAGTCAGGCTTGGTATGGTGATTCCATGTTCTTCACCTCAACATGAGTTAGGTCCCTCTCCTTTTCTGGTGTTTGGGTCAATAAGTGAAACTTGAGTTTTTGCTATTGGTATGTCTCGTATGTTATCTAAGAAGAAATCATCCCATGGTGCCAAGATAAGAACGCCATGAATTTTGTAGAGAACTTGGTCCTATAATTTGTAGCTTTCTAACATGCATTTCTCGGACATTCGAATTCAACTCAGACAAAAGATCAACAAGTTTTGTGACCATTGCAGTGGTACAGAACGCCATAACCTTACTAATAGCAGGATAATCATGGATTGCAGAATCCTCCATGTGTCCCACACCTGTAACCAACTTTGTCTTTTCCAGGCGATAGCTTTCTATATATACATGCTTACTGTTACTATAATGAAATAGGAGAGGTAATATTCCACTTCATTCACCACTCGTAGATGGCTGTGCTCCTAACTTAGATCATAAGAAGAATGCTCTTCATTGTATCAGAGCTTAAGGCCTGATTAGGTAATATTCTCTATACCTCTCTACTTGACTCCTGAGCCATGGCGGAAGAATCTTCATCTATTTCACCACAATCTGTTTAGAATAAGGAACAATGTGCACATGCTCAGGATGTAAGCATTCCACCACAACTGAAGTTCCATATATCTAACATTAAAAACATCATCCCCATCCCACTGTCTATGGATAACCATCAGATTTAGAGATCACAAGTGTTAAAACTGCTTCGAGCCAATGGATTTGTTGGACACCTCACTGGCGACATTCTTCTGTCGGCCACCATTTGTCTGTTCAGCTGAAGGTCATTAAATAACAAATTATGATTATCATCTATAGAATCTCGCTGATCAATACGTAGCAACCGCTCTATATGCCATAATATCACCATCACTTTTACCCTACGTTTTGAATCTGGAGGCTTGCACTGAGATATGGCACACCTAGGATAGACAGTTGCAGTCAAGCAAAAGAGCTAAAATCTTTCAGCTAAAGAATGAATCGCACAACCAATCCATAGGGTAATGTTGACTCACTAACGATGTAATTTTATATACTTTAAACAAACTACTTGCATCCTACCAGGCATTCAAAACAGCCATTTGCACTAACCTTAAACTAGTGAGTATGGATGACTTATACTCCATCTATGCAGTGAAGAAACTATACTGGCTTCAAAAGAAGCTCATAACATCTCTGAAATCTCCGCTGAGACTGCCCTTATTTTAAATAAATCCTTCAAAGGGCATGGAAAGAAATTATCCAGTAGATATTAGGGAAAGTGCAATGTCAATCAAGGAAGAGGAAGAGCTCATATTGATGAATGCCAAATATGTGGCAAATCTGGTCACTCCCACTCAAATGCTGGTATCGATTGAATCCTCATTATACACCATCAGCTTCAGGTTGACAACTTGCACTCCATGCTAGTGCTACTCTGGCAAACAGTGATTGGGTGCTTGATACAGGTGCGACATCTCACCTTACATCCGAATCAACCTTGATGTCCAACATCACTCTTTACACCGGTCAATAACATATCACCGTGGGTAATGGCCAGAACATCCTTATCTCTCACTCTGGCTTCCCACCCCAACCCATAAGCTCTTACTATCCCCCATCTTTCATTCTTCATAACTCTCCCATAATCTCTTATCAATCCATAAATTAATGGCTGACAATTATTGCTCCATCTCATTTGATGGGAATGGATTCTATATTAAGGACAAACGGAACAACCAAATCCTGCTTCAAGGATGGAGTTCTAATGGACTTTTGTGGCCAACCCCTAAACTGCCATCAACAGCCAACATTCCTGTTCTCTCCCTCCACTTTAGTCAAAACCTCCTCTAGCATCAACAATTAGGTTACCCCTCTGCATCCATTCTCCCTCAACTGCGCAGATATGTTCCACTACAAAATAGTTCCTATGACTTTACATTATGTTCAGTTTGTCACATGCCCAAGAGCTACCATCTACCATTTAAACCTTCAAATACTTTATCGTGTATCCCTTTACATACTATACATTCTGATGTATGTGCCCCCTCCCCTTTTTGTTCGCATCAAGGATACAAATATTATGTCATTTTTTTGATGAATTCTCTCAATATACATGGCTCTTTCCAATGCGTAACAAATTCGATGTTGACACTACCATTAAACATTTCAAAGCTCTCATTGAAAATGAATACAATCATCGCATTAAAATTCTTCATATTGATGGTGGCAAAGAACACTCTAACTCATCTCTCCAACATATTCTACAAGGTGCAGGGATCATTCACCAAACCAGTTGTCCATACACCCCCCAATAAAAGTCTAGATGAACGTAAACACCGTCATATTCTAGACAACACCAGAGCATTCCTCCAGAATTCCCTCTACATTTTAGCCTAATACAGTGCTTACGGCAACATATCTAATCAACTGACTCCCTTCCCCAAATATAAACAATATTTCCCCCTATGAACTCCTGCAAAAAGCCAAACCTGACTACTCTATGCTATGGGTATTTTGTTGTCTTTTCTTTCTGTGGCTTCGTCCCTATACATAAACCAAACTTGACCCTCATTCCCTACCATGTGTCTTTGTAGGCTATCATCCCTATACAAAAACCAAACCTGACCCTTGTTCCCTACCATATGTCTTTATAGTCTATCATCCCTATACAGAAACCAAACTTGACCCTCATTCAATTGTTTATAGATTCATGTTCATAATCATGGTGATTGTCTGTGGAATGATTTTATGATCAATTAAGCCAACTTTCATATAAATTCAACATGATTGGGGTAAGTTTGCCTAATTCGATGCAAATAAATCAAATTAAATCATTTGATCCAATTAATCATTTTTAAAATTGATTTTGATTCACCTATGTATAATGGACCATTCATGATGTTTAAGAATGATTGATTTCAATATTTTTTTAATTATTTCAATCTCGACTTTGATTGGAACTCATTTTGACCCATTATAAATTTAAATGAATCAAGTTGGGTTTACATAAATCAAATGGCTAGTTTGATATAATTAAAATGTGTTTGTACTAAATTATGTTCAATTAAGTGTTTGATATAATTTTAAATAATTAATTTTAATTGATTTGAAGTTGTGTTTTGATTTTAACCATTTTGATCCAAATTGGGCTTAATGGGTTAAAATGGTTTCACTTGGGTCAAATGACCAAATTAGTCAATGTAAACCTAATGATTGGTTGAATTATATATAATTATGATTTTTAAATAATTTTGGATATTTGATTTGAGTTAATTTCAATTTAATTTAAGTAGGCTCCATTTGGGTCTATTTTGGTTAGGTAAGCCTATTAGCCATAATTGAGTTTAGTTTTATTTATTTTTGTGTTTGAAGGTGTTCATTTGATCATTTTGAGTACTTGGGATAACTCAATTTGGCCAAATTTTAATTGATTGACCTTTGACTTGGTGGGGCCTATCGGGACAACTCTAGGTCAAATGACCTAGTTGACCACTTTAAACTTTACCTGGATTCATTTTTTGGTTCATTTAAATGTGTGCATTGATTATGTGCTTTTTATTTGATTTTGATTTATTTTAATTTGATTCTATTTTTTTTTAGACTTAGGTGATTTTGAACTTAATTGGGTCAATTGAGTCAACCTTCCCAACAAACTTGATCTAGGCTCAATTGAATTTAGATTTCAATTCAGATATATTGATTTAAATTTTTGTTGAATTTTATTATATTTAGGTTTGATTATGTTCTCCTAATCCAATTAGATTAGGTCAAGTCCTATAAAGATTCACTAGGATGACCTAGACTTTCACTTTAGAGTGTTGGGCTCGATTTTAATTTCAAATTTAGTTTCAATTTAAATTTTAGTATTTGATTTTATTTGTGATTTGGTTTTGGTTTGTTTACCTAGTCACTAAGTATGGTGTCTAAGTGCCTAATTATGAAGCTCATAATCTAAGATTAAGAATCATAATTACTAGGATTGGGGATGATGTTAACCTTATTCAAAATGAGGTCAACACTCCTTAGCAAATCCTCTTTAAAACTCTACATTACCAAAGAAACTCCTAATTCTTTTAAGTGATGTAGGTGATGGAAGGTATTCTAATACTTGAATTTTTTGTCTTATCTACTTTAATCCCTATCTCTAAAATTTTTATGTCATAAAATATCCCTCTTTAACCATAAATTAGTATTTCTCCAAATTTAACACTAAGTTAGTCTCTTCACATATTTGTAAACTAAAGTAAGATGTTCATGGTGATTGTTATAAGAATTATCAAAAATAAAAAATTATCCATAAAAAACTTCAATGCCCTATTCAATCAAAATAGAAAAGATTGCCATTATGCATTTTTGAAAAGTAGTAGGGCCACTACGAAGTCCAAAAGATATTCTTTTAAAGGCAAAAGTTCCATTGGGATTACTAAATGTAGTTGTGTCCTTATTTCAAGTGCTATAATAATTTGATTATGCATTGAATACCCATTTAGAAAATAGTAAAATGGATGCTCTACTAACCTATATAACATTTGGTCAATAAAAGTAATGGAAAATGATCTTTATTAGTAGCTTTGATCAATTTCTTATAGTCAACACAAATTCACCACCTAGTTACCATAACTTTTAGAATTAATTCATTTATCTCATTACTAACACTATCAATCATCCCATCAAAAATAAAGTAAATAATATCACCATTTAACAATTTTAGAATCTCTTTCATCACTACTTTCATCACAGGGTTAAGCCTTCTTTGTTAATCAACTTTTGGTATATATCTTCTACTAAAATTGTATGCATGTATAATGAAGGGCTTATTCATTTAATATCTACAATTTCCCAACCAAAAGCTTTCTATCAGCAACTTCTCTTCTTGAATATCATTAAATTTAGAAGAAATTATAACTGACAAAGTTGATGATTCACCTAAAAAGGCATACTTAAAATGTTGGGGTAATATTTTCAACTCTAAAGAAGGTTTTATTTAACTAAAGGTCTCAATGGTCATGCTAAATATGATGTATCTAGAGCTTCAATTTTTTTTAAAAAACATTCTAGGTGAAGCTTCTAAAAAAAGGGCATAACCATTCCTAAGTTTATTTATTTCCTCAACTATAAAGGCTTGCTCTAACATATCTGACTCTAAGTTTTCATACATTCTATCCTGCATGCATCCATCCATTAAATCAACTCTAAAATAATCACCACTAGAGTCATCGGGGAATTTCATTGATCTAAAATGTTAAAAGTGATTTTTTAATCTTCAACGTTAATTATTAAGTCCCCTTTTGGCATATCAAATATAGCTTGTTAGAATAATTGAAATTTCATTACATTTCTCTATATCTAACACTATGAAGTTTGCATGAACGATAAACTAAATATTCTTTACTAAGACATCATCTATAACCCCCTAGTATAGGTTAATGAAAGGTCTCTTAATTGAAGGGTTACAATTGTAGAGTTAAACTTTTCATAATCTCAATTTCTTAAAGATAGATAAAAGCATTAAATTAATACTAGCTCCAAAATTACATAGTACCTTCCCAAAAAATCTAACTCTTATGGTGCATGGTATAGTAAATTAAACTTCATGGATTTTTAAGTTTTTTGTAGAAGTTTGTTTTTTTTTTTTTTTGAATTATTGTACTACATTCTTTTATTAATGCCATCATTTTAAAATCCCCTAAATTTCATCTTTATCAAGAATGTCCCACATATGAATTTTTTATATTTGGGTATTTATTCAAGAGCTTTAGCAAATGGAATGTTAATAGTAAACTTCTTGAACACTTCCAAATCCTAAAAAGTTGTTTACATAGATATTATTTATGAAGTATTTATGGAAAATAAGGTGATGGTCTTCTAGAGTTTTTATTTGGACACCACGTAGATTTTAGGGTTTCTTATTTTGGTGATTAAATATGACATTAAAGAATAATATACCATCTCAAAAATGAAAAAAAAAATCATACTTCAATGAATTCAATCACTTAATGAGAATCTTTAAGACTAACTAGTCAACATATACTGGAGATTCTTCTCTTAAAACTACATCGATAAAGTAGAGTATGGTTTATTTTATATCAAATTCTCAATTCCCTATAAGGGCAATTCCCTATAATTAATACATCTTTAAAAAAAAAAACCTCTTTACGAAAAATTTTTATTAATTATATTATCTCTCTATCTCTATGAATTTCAAAGTTTAATTTCAAGACTGCTAAATATAAAAGTCAAATAGGATAAATCAACTAAAATAGTTCTTTTCAAATTCTAAATATGAAGTAGTAGGAAATGCTTGATGTTGGGAAGCCTGATAAGCCTTCAAACTATTTTATGGTTAGGTTTCAAAACTTTTGAAAATGAGATTTATTTTATTATGAGTTAACATTTTATTATAATGGTAAGAATTTTATTCTAATAATAAGAGACTGTAGAAAAACCTAAGAGGTGAGGACATATTCTCATAGCTAAAGAGAAATAATATGATCTAGATCTTATAACTGATAGTGGTTTTGACACAAGCTATAGGCTTGACCTAGTCCAATAAAGAAAATTGGGTTGTATTAATTCTCTCTCACTAAAGAAAGTGAACCTTATCCTGACTCTTTGGGGTTTACATCCCACTTGGTAGGGTTGCCAACTAACACCTCCTATACTTTAAAACCATAAGTTCAATCTTATGAAAATGCAAGATATTGTTATTGATTAAGAAAATGATTAAGAATCTAGTCTCACTCAGTAAATTTAAGATCATGAATGGTATGATATGTTTGACTAATGCATCAATTTATAGATTTTATTTTTAAGGCTTTGGATATGCAATCACCCTTATAATGATATGTAATTACAAACAAGCTATGGGCTAAATCAAAAAAGAAGACAAACTTCCCAAAGAAGGGTGGTCATTTTCAAAGGTCGGATGTCCCCATGTACAATAGGAGAAGGGAAAATTCAAGGATTGAAGATGAAATATGCAATCAGGGATCACAAGTTCTAGGAGTTTCTAGTTATTTTTATTGTTATCCCTAAAGCTTAAATTAAGTGAAGTTATGAGTTAATTATTTTTTATATTTGCAAGATTTAATTAAGTTGAGTAGAAAAATTAATTTTACCTTAAGAGCTTATGGAATAATTCGGGCTTTCACATTGACATAAATTCACAAAAAGAAAACTATAAAAAGTATGCTAGACTAGTGCACCTAAAATAAACACACAAATCAAATCAAATTAATTATAGAGAAATGTAACTATGCTTTTCGTTTATACAACCCAGCATATAACTAAAAGTTTTGATCTATAGAGGTCTTTATTTAGTTTCTTCTTTGGATCCCCTCCTTCTTTAAGAACATCCTTAGGCTCCACAAGAGACCATTAGCTCATACAATACACTCCAATTAATCTTAAACTCCATAGATCATAACTTAATTCCAGTATTAAATTATATTTTAAATATCAAAAGAAAAATTACAATTAAACCTACAAAATAAAGGTTATCTTGAAAACACACATACACACAAGCAATTATATTCTATATGATAGTGCTTAGCACTAGCTGGTACCAAGCTCACCTGACCTAATGAGCTATGCTTATAGACTTAATCAAATATCACCTGCAAGCAAATGAAATTAATTTTAATTTTATTATGGTAGTTTCTTTATTAAGCATAGCCCCTACATAAGATAATGTTAGTCTAGTAAATAATGCCCTAACATCTAATCTATGAGGAAATAATCCTGACATCTAGTCTAAACGACTACACCATAAAATAAAAAAATTAATACATCACAAACAAAGCATCGGCCTAACTTAAATCTAGAGTTAGTCACCAAATAGTCTAGTGTGTGTAAGGGAGCTAGTGTGGTGAGGCTGCACTAAGCTTTTAAAGTTTAAATCTTGATTTGAATTCATAGTTCAATGAATTTACCATTGGCTAGTTTTAGTTGTATTTATTTAGATGATTTTGAAATGAATTTCAAGCTTTAGTTTAGTTTATGTTAAGGTTAAACTTAAGGTTTTAAAGAGTGAACAAGGTAGTGGGCCTCACTTGAGGTAAGATTCACTTCCTTAAATTACCTAGCCCTAATAGGATAAACTTCTAACTAAAGGGTGAACAAGATTTTTCTAAGTTTTAAATTAGATGATTTAATAAACTATAAGCATTTAACATACTTAACTTAATCATGGTTTAATTAAATATGTTTGAGATGATTAACTTAAATGATATACTTAATCGACTTTTAAATGATTAATTTAATTTAACATGCTTAGTTTAATTAAATGATTAACTTCATTAAAATTTAATTAATGATTAATTAAATTTGGCATGATTAACTTAATTGTGATTTTCTTAATTAAGGTTTAATTGTTATTAATTAATTACATAATTAAATGATTTTAGTTAAGTGATTGATGTAATTAAAGTTAATTTAATTATTATTTATGCTTAATGTAATTAACATAATTAAATCATAAACTTGATTGAGATTTAATTAATGATTAATTAATTTCAATATGATTTAATGATTTAGGTGACTAGCTTAATTTGTTTAATTAATAAGATTTAATTTGATTGAATGATTAACTTGATTAAGATTTAATAAATAATTAGCTTAGCTTAGTTTTGTTTAGCCATGTAATTAGTTATCTTTGATTAGGTTAAAATAGTTAAATGACTAAGATTGAAGTTATTTCATTTATTAAATGGTTTCAAACATGATTTATTGATTTCTATAATTCTCTTATTATTTAAGGGGTTGATTATTATTTAAAACTATAGTTTAATTAGTAACCCTAAGTTAGTGTGAGTTATTCAAGAAAAAATCATTATAAGTGGGTGATAGCTCTAACATTATTCTTTGAACATTTTATCATGATTAAACTCATATTTTATGATTAATTTCATTATTTAAGATTTCATTAAGCCTTTAATTAGTCCTTAATCCTTTAATAAAGTTTTAGAGTCTTTTACATTTTTTTTAGAATTCTCCTTTCAATGTTGAATTTAATGAACATTTGCAATTTTTAGTAGAATATTTGATTTATTATGATTTATTTAAGTTTATTTATACTTTCCTTAATGAATTTGATTAATCATGGATTAATTTATCTTTATATTTAATGATTTGGTGTTATAAGTGAGATCAGTGAGTTAAATTATTTTATTTTCAAGTAATTCTCTATTAATATGAGTAGTTTAAATCACTTGACATTATTTTTGTAAATCTTCTGATTTTAAAATTAATTATTTTATAAACTTATTTTAAGATAGTTGAAAATTGATAAATATTAATCCAACAACCCAAATGCCTCAAAAATTTTATGAGAAGTAAAAATTGATGTAATGAACCCATAAAAAAAAAATTCAAACAAATTAAGAGTATATTTTAAGAGTAATTAAAGAAATTAAATTTAAAGTACTCTTAAGATACACTATGAAATTTAGGGGTTTTAATTTTGCTATATTCCTATCTGGATGCTAAATCCAGGAAGAGATCACTTATAATTTTTTGATAAGTGGTTGATTTCATATGAAATTTTGAAGTTCAAACTTAATTATGTCATTTCATTTAATTTTAACATCTTATTATCTTAAATTGAATCATTTCAAAGTTTAATCAAATTCAAATGATGTAATTAATTTTATTAGGTTCCCCATTGATAATAAAAGTGTTTTGAATCATTTGGTTTATTTTCATAATTTTTGTAATTTTATACTAATTATTTTATCCAAACTATTGTAGTATGTTTTAAAAATCATAACTTTTTTTCCAAAGCTCTAACTAGCTTAAAAATTTTATGGTAAGTAGATTTTGGCATTAGGTTTTTACCAAAAAATTAAAACTAGATTGAATTTGAAATTTAGAAGTATTTAAAAAATTATCATTTTCAATAAAGCTCAAATTAATCTTAAAATACTAGATGAAATTTAGAGATTTTTAGACCATTAATCTTGACATTTATATTTTTGGTTTAATGGTTAATTTTCTATGAATTTTTGAAGTTTGGCTTAATTAAGGTAATTAATTAAGATTTAAATAAACTTTAAATTAATATTTTATAATTTTAAGTGGTTCAAAGGGTTTAAATAATTTTTATATGTTCTCTATTGATTAAGAAAGTGATATGAGTCATTTAGTGTATTTATGCATTTTTATAATTTTTAATTATTTATTTATTTAAAATTACTCAACAAACTTCAAAAATTAATACCTTTAATTCAGTGCTCCTCTAAATGGTTTGAAATTTTTATTGGGGGTAAGAGTTAACATTTGGACCATACCATAAATATTTTAGCCCAATCAAATCTATGGTTTGAGAGTAATTAAAAAAATTTAATTTTTAATTAACTTATTACATCAAAATTACCAAGAAAAATTAGAGGCTTTTAAGTTCATTGGATTTCTATTTGAATGCTAAATTTATAGAGGGGTCAATCACATTTTTTGATAAAGTATTTTATTTTTATAATTTTTTAAAAGTTTTATCTTCTTTCCAGTTGTTTTTTAAATTCTAAAATTTTCTATTTTTCTACTTATCATTGTTAGCACTGATGAGGTGCGCCTTTATGCATCACACATGATTGAGCCACACAATTGCTTGTGTAGTAGGTGGTAGAAAAAAGGATTTGATCTGAATCATTCGATCAAATTTTAGATGGTTTAGATTAAATCCCATTTAATAAAGGGGTTTAAAATCAAAAATAAAAGATCTAATGATGGTTGTCTGGCTTAATCAAATAGAATTAATGCCTAGGAGACTTTTCTTGAAGCTAGCAAATAAGAAGGGTGAGGGATGGCTTTTTCGCCCCTAATTCTCCCCAAACATGTGAATTTTCCTTGATCATTATCAAAAATTGCTACCTTTTACATCAAGAATGTTCAAAACTAAAATAGCAAGGGAATATAAGTGTAATTCCTAGAATTGTGCCAAATTTTTCTCAAAACTCCAATTCCTATGGCTTGTCTTTACATCGAAGAAATTATCTTGTCAGAGCTAATGTTTGGCAATTTTTTTTTAATTTATTTCTTAGTATGAGATGAAGCTCTAGAGTGCCTCCTTTTCCTCCTCGATGGATTGCTCCAACCACCAAAGGCCATTAATCCTCACTAGAGTTTGATCCAATTTAGAAGTTTCATGGTCATGAAAGGTTAGAGAAGTTGGATTTTGATTTTTAGGTGATAGAGAGGGTGTACAATACAAGAAAAATGAAGATTGGAGGCTATCATCTTCTCCCTTTAAATTTGTCCAAAAATCATCATTAATAGTGATGTGGTGTTGATCATCTGATTAAGATGGGCCTGTGATTCATTGCGTGATGTGGTTAAATGATTGAGATCACTCTAAGTCAAACAAGTTGTGGGATGGAGAGAAATGTGAGGAAAATTATGGTTTTGGAATTTTGTGCAATTTTCTTTGTTCCTCATCCCTTTCTTTTGAATTCTCCTCCCACCCTTCAATGCTAAAGTTGTGTAAGGTGATATGTTGGGATTTTGCCTTCCAAAGTCTAATTTTGTGTTTGCCTTAAATCATGGTTTTAAGGTGACTCAACTTGGCTCATTTGAGTTGGATTAAGTCAAGTGAGTTCTATTAGTATAATTGACTCAATATTAATGTAGGTAATGTCTAACCAATCATTTAAAGTATTTAAGATTATTTAATTTAAATTAATTTGAGCATAGTTCAATTAAAATGCAGGCTAACTCAATTTGACTTAACTGAGTCAAATTAGTTCAAATGACCAAATTGGTCCATTTGGGCTTTGAAGCTCAATATTTGCTGAGTTATTTAGAATGATTAGGATTGATTGGTTAATTTTGATTTTGGCCCTAGGTGACCCAATTGGATCAATTTAGGCTAACTTAGGTCTAAATAGGTCAAATTTGACCTTAAAAAGGATAGAATAGGTTCAATTATGCATTTAAAGTGACTTGTAGTGTTTAATTTGGTCTAATTTCAATTTAGTTTGATTTTAACTTAATATGGTCCATTTGAGTTTATATCGGTTAAGTGGCCTAATTAGCTAATTTAGGCTTCAATTAAGCTCAGATTTGGGTTTGGTTGAGTTATTATGATGATTTTAAGTCTTTAGAGAAGTTCAATTTGACTTAATTTTGATTAGATTTAATTTGGACTTCATTAGGTGTAGGTTAATTTAGGTCAAATAGCCTAATTATCCAAATTGAACTAGATTTTGATTTATTTTTTAATTAAGCTTGAATAATAATTCTAAGCTTCTAGATTAATTCAACTTAATTTGATTTGATTGGTATTTTTATTGAATATGATTTAAATGGGATAACTAGGTTAAGTACTCAAATTAACTTGATTGGGAAGCAATTGAATATAGATTTTGGTTCAAATATGTTTCATTTTGAGTTTCATTCAAATTTATTGAATTTGGTGGTGTGTGATTTCACATAACTTATTCGGCTAGGTTAGGTCATGGTGGAGCCCACTAGTCTTAATATTGGTATAATCTTGGAATTTGATTTCAATTTAGTTTTAGCTTAGACTTGAATTTTGAATTTCATTTTATTTGATTTTGAGATCTATTTGTTTTAGTTTTGAGTTTGATGCTCACATAGCCATAAAGTAAATGTCCTAAGTATCTAGGTGAGAAAGTCTTTAGTCTAGGATTGGAATCTTAAGCACCAAAAAAAGGATGAGTGTTAGCCTCATTAAAAAATGAGGCCAACAAGTCTTCCTACTATCTTTTTAAATTTTTTTTCAAAACATTCTAATGCTTGATCATTTTCTTTTTTAGATTCAAGTTCATTCTCTTCTTCCATAACTTCTTTTTTAGATACATGTTCTAGTTCTTTATCACTTATCAATTGAATATCTTTGCATTATTTTTTAACCTTATCTTTAGGATTCACTTCAATGTTGCTTGGAAATATCCCTTATGGTTCATTAATCATGAACTAACCAACTATTCTAATTTATTTTTAATATTCCTAATAGTTGCTACTTTACAACTAAGTACCCATCCGTATATCCAAATCTTCTAATGGCATTTTCTTTTCTTTTGATTGATTGTTTGTAGGGAACCCTTGAGGATAACTAGATCTAGGATTTGAACAATTATTATTTTGGCTATTCTAATTTCTCATAGGATTTTGTTGGTTATTTTTTAAATTTTTATTTTCTTAATTTTGATTAATATTCTAACTAAAATTAGAATGGTTTCTCCAACCTTGATTATAAGAATTTGAGTATGGGTTATTGTGCTTATTATTTATTAAGTTCAATGACTCCTCATTTGGATCACTTTCATCATAATTCATAGGTAATCATTGACTTTGATTCATTCTTAAATTTTTTTTTTTAAGATTACTACTACTTGTGAAGCCAAAATTAACAAATCATCTATTTCATGAACACTAGCTACTTTCTTAATATATAGTCATTCATAAGACCATTAAAAATTATTAATAGACATTTCTCATAAAGTTTAAACATCAATGAACAACCATCAACAACATCTATTATTGACCTTAGAGAACCCACTAGCCCATTATTAAATGTTTGAATAATTAGCCAATCAGATAGATGTGATGAGGATGTTTTCTTAATAGATTTTTAAATCTCTCAAGCTTCATTTATTGGCTCATTATCCAATTTGGTGAAAGAATTTATATCATTCTTAACTTTGGTAGTTTAAGATAGGGTAAAATATTTGGTCAGAAACTTTTGAGTTAAGTCATTTTAAGTGTTGATTATGCCTGAGGATAAGGAATACAACCACATTTTTTGCTTTATCTTTTAAAGAAAATGAAAATAGCCTAAGTCTCACAATATCATTAAACACTCCATTATACTTAAAAGTTGTACATATCTCTAAGAAACTAGCAATATGTTGGTTAGGATCCTCTATTAATGAACTCTTAAACGAGAAATTTGAACTAATTGATTTATCAATGGTTTAAAATACGTAGTCGGTTGATACATTAATGGATTATGTCAACAAAGGGTGTTGCATATTCTTCATGAGGTTTAAATTATTATACTTCCTTTGGTTGATTATCCATTTTGTGAATCTAACTTTAATTTCTCTTTTTTTCCTAATTTTTCTATAAACATTTTTTATTTTAGGATTATATGGTATGAGATCAAAGTCAAATTCACTACACATACAACGTATCAAAATGTACTAAAAAATAATTTAGATAGAATCATAAATAATAACTAAATTATTTGTAAAATATAAAAACAAAAAGAAACATAATTAACTATAGCTACACAATTCATTGAATTTGATTAATGGGATAACACAAATAATAACTTGAATTAAAAAATGCTAATGCATCTATTACTAACTTATTTAAAATTTGCTTGTATCCCTTACAATGATGCCAAAATTTTGACAGTTAAAATTGTATATATAGGTGCATGTGCCACACAATATAAGGTGTAATTAATTAAATAAGTTAAATATTAATATTATGTTGACCTAAGCTTTTATTCAACTAATCAAATTAGATGCAACTACAACAACAAATTTTGTAAAATCTAGACTAGAATATTGATTTTAATTAGTAATAAAAACACTTTGAATTTATACTTCACTTATGTTGATTTTATGGATTATTATATTGGAGTTTTCTACTAAAAATAATGTTAATCAAGAAATTTTATCTTTCAATCTCTAAAGATAACTAGAAGACTTAATCACTTATATTAAATAGTAACATGTCACCTAGTTTGAATGACTGTATTGGAAATATTTCTTTTATGATTATAAACGTCCAAGTATTATATTCTATATACTCAAAGATTAATTTGTTTCTCTCTAATTATTTTTCTATGACTCTTCAGATATCTATAGATGCATTAGATATGGATAACACAAAATTTTAATAAAACTTCACATCACATTATATAAAGAAACAACATAGGATCACCAAAATTCATAGTATAAATAATTAGTTCTTCATTGAGCAAAAAGAAACGTCACTATAATTCATAAATAATTAAAGACATATGAAATAAACATGGTTAATGAAAGAAAGAACCATGAAATTGCTTCTCTAATTATGACTCTCTACTACTTCTTGCCTTTTTTACCTGCATCTTCTTATGGATATAGTCTTTCTTCTCTCACACACATTTCACACACTAAGTTGCACTCCAAAATGACAAAAAGACAAGAAAGAACCAAAGAAAACACCGTAACACAAATGAGGCCTACATGAATAACTCTCTTAACCGTAGTAATAAAACTACTTTAAAACAAAATATTTTTGGTCTTCATGTCGTGGCACAATGAAAGATGGCACCAATGCATTAGTCACTTTGTCTTTCTAGTTTTTCTTTATGAGTTCTAGCTCCTGGCACTAAGCTCTTTGAATTTTTAGCTCATTTTCGTTGACTTTTTAGCTCATTTTTGCTCTTTCTGGTGCCAAAAGTGTTTCGACACATAGCTCTCTTTCTTGAAGTCATAGTGTCCATTCATATTGGCCCTACGATGCCAATCTCAAGAGCCAAGGAACTATATTCTATATTAGATTTCTTATGATTGGCTCCACGATACAACATAGTACAGTGTCAAGGTGTCACGTTGGCATTTTGTAAAAATCTTTATTTCTCTTACAACGAGGGATTTCAATTTACAAACACTATAAATTAGTAAAAATAACCATAAAATTATTTTATTATTAGTTTAAATATATGCTTATTTCTTAATTTTTCTCAACCTACTAACTAATCATCGATCACCCTTAATCACCAAATTAATATTAAGTTTTTAGTTCATTCTCTTAAAGAGAGAGATTATATTGAATGCACTCACTCAATTTTCTAGCAATTTTATGTCTTTTATTTTCCACCCTCTTTATGAGAAGATGGACTATCCAAACTACATTCCAGTGCCATCTATAACAACACCTCCCTATTTTGTTTGCTACATTTAATTTTAGGCTTGGGATAAATCCAACCAATCTTGGTGTCCTTTATAACCTTGTTGTGCTACCTTGCTCATGGTTATGACATGTCCATCACATATTCAACCTTCCCATATTTCTTCACTAGCCACTTTTCAATTGCTTCATCTCCATTTATGTAAGGACTATCTTAAGTACCTTAATCACCTCTTTCTTTATTTTTTCCTTCAAATCATAGTCTTCATATCCATTTGAAATTTTATGGATATTATCATTAATGACCTCTTTGATCTTTTAACTTTGTGATATTTATCACACCATTATTATGTCACCTTCATCTTGTGAAGGAGGAACTTCTAGCAATGATCATTTGCCTCCATGAGCTTTCACCATCACATCATCCATTGCTTTTAGTTTTTGGTTAACTTCTCCCCCTAGAGGATTTCCCCTATATTTGACATTGTTGTGTCACTTACATTGAGTATACTTGCAACAACCTATTTTTACTTATTTTAATGCATTGTCAAAGTTCAAGAAAGGATGGCCTTTTCAACTCACATATTCTATATTACAAAGTTATACCATATGCTTTTCTCTTTTTTGGGGTTCAAGTAAAAATCTTATGTCTCGTATTTACTTTATTTATTTCTTTGATTATGTATGTTGATTGTTATTAATAACTAAGGTGTTCAAATATTCTTAGACTGTCATCCTAACTTTAGGAATGAATTTATTTTATAAAATAAACTTTTGGTATATATATATTTCTTAAATAATCAAATAAACATTTAGAATGCATTTTTTATTTGTATCTTCCATTTGTTCATATTCAATATAAAAACAACTATTTCACCACCAAAAGAAAAAAAAAATATCTAATCTTTATGAATGAACTTCATAGATTGCATCTTGAAAGAAAAATATTAGAGTGCCTAAAAAAAATAGAAAAATATGATAAGTTCAAACTTATTAATAAGTTTGATAATTCACAACCATGTATTACATCTTTTTTTTCAACATCATTGAGTAGCACATATTCTTCTACATGAAAATGTAAATTTTTTAAATTGAAATAAATTCACTCTTTTGAACATTGATAAATGGACGTTTTCAAACTGCAATAAAATTAGTTGTATTGATCTGAACAAAAATAAATACAAGTTAAATTAGAAATCAAGTACAATATAATTTTGTCTAATTTTATGAGGAAATAATTAGCTTTATATGCCTCACAATTATAATAAATTAGAAAATAAAACTATTATTTATTTTTAATAGAAATATATTTAAAAATTCATTTTCAACAAAATTATTCTTGTTATTCTCACGAGCTAGTTATTATAGCTTATAACAAAAGAATTTTTTTTGAATAAGCATTCAATCAATATTTAATCAAAGTTTAGTTATAGTTTGATTAATTTATGGAGTTCAAACTTGAGTTTTATTTTATTATTTTGAGCTGACACATTTAGTATAAAAAGAATAAAATAATTTTAATTTAAAGAGTTACTATAATAAAAATACAAAAAAATTAAGAAATTTAAAATAAAATAATAAGAACTTACTTGATTTAAGATAATAAGATAAAATTTTTAAATATTTTAAATAATTGTATATTTAGACTATTAAATTTTAATATATTTTAAATATAATTTATATAAGTATTTCTTAAATGTGTTAGCTCACGAGTCATATATATATATATATATATATATATATATATATATATATATATATATATATATATATTATTTTTTACTAAAATTTATATAAAAAATATATTATATCATGATATACTTGAGATTCAAATTCAAAATTTCGATAATTTTTAAAGTCCTAATTAATTAAATTAATCGGCACCTATAAAATAATTGAATAAATAAATTTAATATATCATTTTATTGTCAAAAAAATTATCATAATTTATAATTTATTAAAATTGTGTGAGTTATAATACTTTTAGAATGCTATTATTTGCAACAACTATGTTGATGAAAATGATTGAAATTTAAAATTAAATCTTAAAACTATTTTAAAACTTAGTTTTCAAATAAACTAAAAGAAATTATAGTATAGCATAGATTGCACTTATTTTAAACACATATTTATTAAAATGTTATTAATAAAAGATTAATACTTTTCATCAATATTTTTTTTTTGAAACATATTAAAATAATATAATAGTAGAAAAAGAGCGAAACTAAAAAGATTTTTCTTTTTTATGAGATAATATAAATAAATTTTACTGGATATTAAATTGAATTGGATTTGTTCATGTAAGGAAGTTGATTTATGTCTTTCTCTCATTGTAATAAATAAAATATTACTTTCTCTCCCCATAACGGAGATGAACAACAGCTCGTGACCTCCTTGCCAATCAGTAAAGGGAAAAAAGCAAGCAAAATAGAGAGCCTGCCGTTTTCATCTTCCTCTCCACTTTTCAAAAAAAAAAAAAAATTCTTCCTCAACAATGACGATTCTCTTCTGGGCTAGCGAACGTAACATCGAGGGAGTCAAGGAAGCTGGTGTCGGTTAAGGGCAGCGACGGTAGCATCAGTTGGGCTGACGTGCTGTGGCTTTGTTGGCCTAGCCGCGTACGGCTGGCCAGTGAGGGCACAGCCCCCAGTGCCTCTCCACTGTAGCTTGTCTCGAGTCATATGATAGATCAATTTCGTAATTATAAGATGAAGTGATTTTAGATTTAATCCTTTCTCACTTTTCTACCCTTCAAATTTGTGTAGAGCTGCAAACGAATTGAATGTAGCTAAGTACGTGCTTGTTCAAGTTTAAATTCATCGAGCTCAAGCTTGATCGAGCTTGAGCTCAAGTAAAGCTCGATTCGAGTTTTTAGAATAGTGTTCAAGCTTAAGCTCGTTTAAAAAAAAATCTTGTTTGAGCTCAACTTGAGTTTATTTGTGCGCTCAGTAATGAAATAAACAAGTTTCAATCGAGTCTTAATCGAGCTTGTTGTTAAATATATAGAAGCTATATCAATTAAAGTTTATTAAGCCTTATTTAGAAAACCGGTAGAGTGAAAGTTCTTTAGCCTCATAGTCGACACACAGACGTTTGAAGAATTAATAATAAAACTCCAGAATTTTAACGTGGAAAACCTCGAAAGAGGAAAAATCAAATTAAAAAAAAAGCTTTCACTATATATTTATTTTGGAGTATAAGTTTTCGATAATTGATTACATAATTGTATATGAGAAGGGCAGACAATGGGAATCCCAAAATTAAACAACAACAAACCATATAGTCACGCGTTGATTAGCGGTAGAAAATGATAAAACGTAGGGAATGACCACGACGATGAATGTTATCATGATGACCCGGAGATTGACGACATGGATCGTTGGCTACCGACGGGTGTTTTAACTGCTGGTTAGAACCAAAGGGGTGGTCGCCGAAAGGTGACGATTATGCAGGAGCTTTTAGAGCTCTCTCATCTCTCTTGTTTGGCCTCCCTTATATGAAATGAGAGCTATTTATAGATTGGAGAGTGGCGCCTCAGAAATACATGCAAATCAACCACTCCTCTCCATCTGGACGGCTCATGATGATTCCCTTGATCATATGATGTATATTGTGTATTTAAATGCTCAAATGAAGTCAGAATTATGAGATCTTAGGCTCGTTAGATCCGGCTTATCGAGATGCTCGATTTGACTATAAACACTCTATGTTTGAGAGTTATTTAGAGATTTAACTAACATCCAAGAGTTTCCAAGGATATTTTAAGTGCTTCATCTCGACCAGTTTCAACTTCGAATCAGCTTGCTTTTAGCATCAAGATTCATGCTTGAAGTAGTATTTTAAGTGTCATATCGTTTCTATTTTTGGATGGCATTATCTCAATCATCCAAAATATATATGTCAAATACTTGAAAATAGCAAATTCTTCAATGAAATTTGAGGGTCCATTAACCACATTTGAGAACGATCTTCTGGGAGCACAAGAATGACTAATGAATAGATTCATGTGATGTAGGTAGTATGCGTGCGAGATTTCGAGGTTCTGGACCCATCCGGTCTGAAGCAGGCGCATGAGTGATCGAGCCCGGCGGCGAGTGGCACTCCGGCGGCACGTGCGCGATATGCGCTGAGCAGGGCGATGCCGAAATGGCGTCGCGAACGACCTCTGTGAACGCGAATGGGACGCTACGGTCGGGGTCCGGCTGGAGCTGGCGACGCGTTGGCTAAAGCGGTCGAAGGGAGCGAAGCGGGCAGGCCGCGCTCGCTGACGCTGGTTCGCTGCGCGATATTTTCACCCATTTTCACTGCGCCGTTTGAGCGGTTTGGGGCCGTTTTTAGTGATTTTTGATCTTTTTGCCTTTATATGGGGTCTATAAAAACCTCCCTAGGGCCAAGGGAGAAGACACCTTCTCTTCTTCTTGAGAGAAGGTCATTTGGAGGCGATCAGCCGTAGTTCATACCAAGGCTCCGCTTTTCCCTCGAAAGAGGTGTCAATCACTCCTCGGACCGTCCGGTTCGGCGATCAAGGCCCACGACATACGTTGTTCACGTTTTTTCCTCAAAGAGAGAGTCAACTGCCATCTGATCGCCCAGTTGAGGCGATCAAGCCCACGATACATACGTGTACAATTTTCCTCGAAGAGGCAATTGCCGGATCGTCCGGTTCGGGCGATCAAGGCCCACGGTACATATGTCGTCACGCTTTTCCCTCGAAGCGCCAACTATACTACCTGACCGTCCGGGTGAGGCGGTGAGGACGATAACCGAGATCTGGGTTGAGCGATGCTTCGATGATGGTGGTCGACAGACTGCGGACTCGGCAATTGGTCGGCGAGATAACCGGATGGTGGTGACCTGAGATTGGCATGGTAAGCCCGGCAGAGGCCAGCAGACCGGGTACAATGGTTGGTGGTCGACGCAGTGGTCAACAGAAGAGCAATGTTGATAGACCGGCATTAGAGGATGACCCGACGATGGTGGTGACCAAAAAATTAATGGCGGTCGGTGGTGAGCATGCCGGCAGGTTGGTCGATGGGCAGAATAACCGGCACACCACATGGAAAATCCGATCAGCGAGGATGATACGGTGGTGACCGCTAAGATTGCATTCATGGTAGCGGCATAGTAGGGCGGTGGTACCAGCGAGTTATACCGGATGCGGCGAACGGCGAGGCCGCGGACCGGCAGCGTGAATAGCGGATGTCCAGCCGATGGGTGGTGACCAAAGAAGATGATGGTCGACGAAGGATACGCTGAGTGTTGCGGAACCGGCCATAACCGATGACGGTGGTGGCAATGCGAATCAGCCAGCAATCGGTGGCGACCGGCGCCGGAATGCAGCGGGAGACAAAGTAGGTGGACCGAAAAAAATTGTTAACAATGGTGGTGAAGCCGGCGGTTGGCATACCGTGGTGGGCGCACCGGCGATGGTAGTCAGCGACCGGCGAAGCCGGTAATGGCGATGACCGCAACGGTGGTGACCAAAAAAGAGCGATGGTCGGCGGCGGTGACCGGCGATGGTTGTCGATGGCGGTGACCAGTGACGATGAGGATTTTTGACCTATCCGAGGTTGTTTGTCAGAATGTGACTCGATGGTGTTAACCTGTATGGAAGAGGTTGAATTGAATCCGAGGATTTTGACTATCGGTTGTTTGTCATGTTACGTGACGCGTTAACCTGTATGGAAGAAGTCGAATTGAATCCGCTAAGAATTTTGACCTATCCGAGGTTGTTTGTCAGAGTTTTACCCGATGACATTAAAGTATGGAAGAGGAATTGAATCAAGGATTTTAACCTATCGAGGTTATTTGTCGAGTGTACCCAGATGGCGTTAACCTATGGAAGAGGTCGAATTGAAGAAGATTTTGACCTATCCGAGGTTGTTTGTCAGGGTGTTACCCGATGACGTTAACATGTGTGGAAGAGGTCGAATTGAACCGCAAGGATTTTGACCTATCCGGTTGTTTGTCAAAGTTTTACCCATGACGTTAACCTGGAAGAGGCCGGAAGTCCACCAAGGACCTTTTGACCTATCATAGGTTGTTTGTCAGAGTCTTTGCTCGATGACGTTAACCTGTATGGAAGAGGTAGAATCAAAACATCCGTTTGTGGTTGTAGCCAAAGTTGCTCTTTAACCTTGGTCTATTTTTTCCATGAGTATGATTGGAAAATCATAATTTGCAAAGCTATATCTCTTCTCAATATTGAAATATCCTCCAACTTTGACTTGTTTCTTGGGATGGTAATCGATTAGATGTTTAACATTGGCAATCTTCTGAGATTAAGAGTTGCCCCTCCCCTCCCATTTTCGACAAAATTTGAAGGAACAAAGTTTGATGAATATTCATTCTTCGCTCTTAAAAGCTTGAAATGCTCTACCTCGATGGTGGTTTTGATCTTGTTGGAAAACTTGGTCGTCATACAAGATAAAATAATGAATCAGCCCATTGCCAAACCGTGCTAAAAAACCGCCATGGTAGAGTGAAAGTTTACGCCTTGTCAGTCCACACACGGCGTTGAAGAATTAATAATAAAACTCCAGAAATTTTAACGTGGAAACCCTCGAAAAGAGGGAAAAAATTATGGGGCCTAGCCCAGTAAAAAGCTTCCACTATATATTTATTTTGGAGTACAAGTTTTCCCGATAATGGGATTACATAATTGTACACGAAGACAATGGGAATCCCAAAATCGCAACAACAACCACATAGTCCGCGTGAGTAGTGATAGAAATGATGGTGAACAATGGAATGCCAACGAATGATGAATGATGGATGAAGACCGGAGATTGATGACGGCGAGATCACGTGGTGGCCGTTTTAGCGCGATGGTTAGTAACTAACGCGGTGGTCGACGTCGGCAGGCACGATTATGCACGGAGGATTTTCAAGCTTTAGAGCTCTTTCTCTCTTGGCCTCCTCATATGAGAAATGAGGCTATTTATTGATTGCGGGAGGACGTCTCAGAATACATGCAAACCAACCACTCCATCTGGACTCCATATGATTCCCTTGATCATATGCATTTTGTGTATTTGAATGCTCAAATAAAGTCGAATTATGAGATCTTGGGCTCGTTAGATCCGCTCGTCGAGACGCCGATTGACTATAAAACACCCATGTTTGAGAGTTATTTAGGGATTTAACCGACATCCCGTAGTTTTCAAGGATATTTTAAGTGCTTCATCTCGACCCGCTTCAACTTCGGATCCCTTTTTTTAGCATCAAGATTCGTGCTTCGACTAGTAGTATTTTAAGTGTCATATCAAGCCTAAAAATAAAATTTAAAAGATATTATTTACGAATAAGTATTAATCGAGCCTTAATAGAGCACTTAAACAAATTCGTTCACGAGCTTTAAATGATACTATTCATGCACATAAGTTGTTCAAGCTTGTTCATTTAACGATTGAATAGTTAGATAAGTGTTCAAGTTCGTTCGATTAGTTAATCGAATGAACATAAATGGGCTCTAATCGAATTTAATCATAAGTAACTTGCTAAACGCTCAATTTATTTGCAACCCTAACTTTGTGTTAAAGTAAGTGAAATATTTCATTATCGTATAACACATTCCTTTTAAACTATCTTCTATCCCTATGTGCAAAGAAAACTGTTCTCGCAATAGAGCTTGTTAGTAAATGCATGGCATGATTGATGACATGTGAGAGAGTTCACATGATTTGAATAAAATAATTCAAACAAAAATTCAAAATTTTATTTGAATCTTTTTTTTTTTTCCATAAAGGGTTCAACAAATAGTTTATAAATACACGAGAAGTATTTTTGTTTCAAATAAACTTTTAAATATAGTTTATTACTTTTTATTATTTTAAGATATTTAATAATAAATTTGTTAAAATTCATCATCAATAATACTAATTTTTGTCTTGTTGTAAAATAATTTTTTGATAAAAATATATATATATATATATATATTCCTATTTTGGTTGGAAAAACTTTTTAGATACTGGTTCTCATATCTAGGGAAGGCAAACCTAGGGACGGCATCATTCGTACGGTTGGTGTGGTACAGCCTCCTCAGGCGTCATTTAACTTTAAAAAAGTGACATAAAGTATCATCAGCCTCCATAAATCTACTTAGTTTAATGGTTACAAAAGTAAATTAGTTGATTGGTTCATGTAAGACGGTTTTTTAAGGTTTATTTGTCAGGTACTTGTAACAGTTCTCTCATTATAACTTTGTTATTAATTTAAAAAAAATTATATAAGGAAACATTTATATAAGAATTTATGATCCAATGATTATAAAAATAATTTCCCTAAAAACATTAATATAATTTGTATATTATACAATTTATTATTTATAAATCTAAATTAACTTTTATAATTGAATCAATTATAATTGATAAAAATATGGTCTTTAAATATTGTCAAAATTTTAAAATTTGTAATACTTTTAATAAATTTATGAAATATATTACTTATGTATTTATATATCTAGCACATAAAATTCTATATTAACTAATATCACACATAAAATTAGGGATGTCAAAAAATCCGACACAATAACTCGATCTAAGACTAAAAAATCGAGTTGGGATGACGAATAATTTTCGGGTTGAGGTAGGTTGACCCACTAGAATTTACTCGATTTTGACCATTAACCCGAATTTGACTTAAATTGACTACAATAAATTGACGATTTTTTTGACACAAACTCGAATTTGACTCAATTTTGACTTAAAAAAAAATATCATTCAGTGTCGGGTCAATCGAGTTTCAGTCGGTTGGTTGAAGTTATGACCGTTTAATAAACTCGGGGTCAACCCTATTCGGTCAAAGGTCAACAACCACCCGTCGATCCGAATTAACACCCCTACATAAAATTTATAAATTAAAATGGATATAACATCATATCTTTCTTTGTGCGACTTTACGCTCACTCGGCCAACGATGAACCTCCATTAAGCAATCTATTTGTTGGAAGCAATTGAAAAACTGAAGTAGAAATAAGTATGACTGTGGAAAGAAAATTTTATTAAATTTGAGAAAATTTTGATAAGTTTTTGTGCTTAAAGAGGATATCAAAATAAGTTTTCTTAGCTAAAAGAGCTTGATTTTGAGTCACTATTTTGTTTTTGGAGCATGTTATGTGTTCACAAGGTGAAGAGGGTGGGTGAAGATACTAGTCGCATGTTGAAGTATTATAACTCTGCTTTTAGAAATACTAATGTTTCTAGCATTGATTTTGAAGCTTGTGATGATAGATTGTTATGTACGTAAAGAGGAGAAAATCAAATATTATTAGTTATTGCATGTTTTACTGATTCTATAACTTTTAAGCTAACCCTAAAAGTAGAAGCAATCATAAATAATTTTGGTATTAAGATCATAACTATTAATAGATCTCGAGTGATCGCTATCTGCTCATATCGAGGTTTTACATAGCAAATAAAAGTAGTATTGTGTGTAGATAGACAAATTTTTGAAGTTAAATGATTAGATGTAACACATATATGCCTTGGAGTTATTAGAGCTGGCAATAAACGGGATACAATGGCATGGGTGGCTGATCAAATTCAAGATAATGTCAATAAGGATCCAAACATTACTCCATATTAAATTAATAATAATTTAGAGAGTATTTATGGTCTCTTGCTTTCATATATAAAGATTTTATGCTCAAGAGAATAAGCCAAAGACACTATATTTTGATCTATTGATGAAAATTATAAGTGAGTACTTGCACTAAGAGCAAACTTTTTAATAGAAATTTTGGTTCCCACATTACATGAAGTTACAACATGCATGATTTTTTTCTTTTAAAAGGTTCTATGTCACCTTCGGGGTTTGCATCGATGGATTTCTAGTGGTTGTAGGTACCTAATTGGGCTTGATGCATGCCATTTGAAATCAAAATATTTAGGTGTGCTACTATCAACAAATTATTTAGATGGTAATAATGGTCTTTACACCTTAGCTTTTGAAGTAGCTAAAATAGAATCAAAGAAATTATGGGGATGGTTTTGTAAAAACTTATCTGAGTAAAATGGGTCAAACATACAACACTTAATGAAGTCAAAAGGTTTGCAATTTGTTGACCTCATTTTTGGATGAGGTTAATATTTCTTCCAAAACTAGTACTTAGGATACCTAATCCTAGATTAGGAATCTCCTAATTAGGCACATTGGGCATTATACTTGGAAGCCTAGTGCATTCTTTTTTAGGTTTAGTACAACCTAATGAGTTTAGGTTAACTCAAAACAAACCTCAAACAAAAGTGAACTTCCAAATCAAACACATACCAATTAAAACTTAAATCCAATTAAGCTTAGGTTAAGTTAATTTAAGAAATTAAACCTAATTATATTAATTAAACTAGAAAATTACATAAACCCAAAGAATTCAAATTAAATAAAAATAAAACAAAATAAACTAAAACAAAAGCATATGAAATTAAATTAAATTAAATTAAATCCAAATCAAGGTCAAAATGGTCATCTTTTCAAACATAAGCTTGACTTATGTGGGTCCCACCAAGTCAAAGGTCAACCCACTAGAATTTGATCAAATAAAATCATTCAAAATAATTTGGATGATGATATGAACATATGTAAACATGAATATAAGAGAACACAAGTCCGATATGGTCGTAATTAGGCTAAATAGTCATTTGACCTAAATGGGTCTTATTGGATTCAAATCTAAATCAAACTCAAATCAACCCAAATCAATTGTCCAAAATCATTTGAAAATGATTATTGGACATAAAACAACCCATCATTGGGTCCAATTTGGCTAATTTGATCATTTGATCCAAATGAACCCAACTTAATGCACTAAGCCCAATTTGAGTCAAATGGGTCAAAATTGAAATCCACTTGAAATTAAATGAAATTAATCACTCTAAATCATCTCACACATGAGATTAAATATAATTTAATTGAGTTAAAATTGGTCATTTTTCTCAACCAAATCCAACTTAACCAATTTTAGGCAAAATGGGTCAAGTTGACTTGGAATTGGACCAAACCCTCATGTGACATGGGTTAATTCAATTCCTAATCATCCAATAGACAATCAAGGATGATTTAAATCAAAATCTAAAACAAATTAATAGTGATTAAAGCATTTTAAATTAAAATTGAATCTAATGCTAAGATTAATCGCCAAATGAATTCAAATTGGAACTAAACTTATTCAAACATATATAAATTTATCCTAGCATGGGCTAAGAGAGATTGCTAGCCAATCTTAAGCAAATTAATTAAGTCCAAGTCAAGCTAAAAGGAGGGGAATATGCCATGGTCAATTATAAGTGCAAAATCACAAATGAGCTTCTCCAATAATTTCACCTCTTCCCCATTCCACCTCTTCATCTTAGGACAATTGTGGAACATCTGAAGAGCCTTGGAGCTAGCCTCCAAGGACCTCAATTAGCTATGACCTACCAAAGGAGGAGAAAAAGAGAGATAAGAGGCTCGACCTCTAATAGCGAAACCTAAGAAGGAAGATCTCACTAAAATTTGACATTTCCGTTACCATCCCCACCAAAAATGAAGATGATCGCGACCTTGCTGTGATCCCCTTGCCGCTGGGAAGCTCGAAAATGACCAACGTCTCTGGAAATCATCTGTGAGTTGGTCTAAGAGACGATCTATGTGGAGGCAAACCAATTCCTTCCTCCCACAGCTTCATCACGTCATTCTGAAGGTGTTTGAGTCGATCCCATCATCGGAGGTCGCCAGAGTTGAGGTATGCCATGAACGCCACCCCTTTAGCTTTCAATTTTAGTCATTTTTGAAATAAAATTGATCTTCATGGAGATCAAACCTTATAGATTCATTCAATTTCATTCACTAATGGTTTTGTAATTGAAATCGATCGATTTCAATGATTGGATCGCCATAAATCATCTCAAAATGATGGACAGCTCTCAGCTTCCACCATCGTTGTAGGAGGTGAAATCTCTGTCATCCGTTCCTTTTATAAAGAATGGACGGTCAAGATCTAGCCGGATCATTTGATTAAACCTTTATAAAAAACCCGCGGAATGATCCAAGCTGTCCGATCGAAGATCAGACGGTCCAACCAAACCGCGTAGGTGCTGCCATTTTAACACGAGATCCATGTGGATCCGGTGGAATGTCGTAGCACCACATGGAAAATGTTACATTGGATCCACGTTGATCCGATGTAGTTAAAATGAAAATTGGGTTTCCTGATTTAAAAAGTTAAGGAAAATGCTAAAAAATTCAAAAAATCATAAAAAATTATAAATTTGGGCTTATGGATTCCTCTTGATGAGAGAAATATATTAAAATTAAAATCTTCAAATTATGTGGGGGGTATTTTAGCCTTAATTTAAGTTTGAATGAAAATTTTCAAACCTAAATTAATCCCAAATCATTGATCAAAATGATTTGAAACTTTGAAGAATTAAAATTGATGTTAAAGATACATTTGGTAAATTTTTCATAATTTATTGAATAATAAATATTTATATAATAAATTTCAAACTCTAAACCCTAATTTGATAAACTAAATTAATATTAAATAAAATAAATTATGAAAAATGATCGAATCATTTTAAATCATCATAACACACCCCAATAAACATAAATAAACCTTTGAAACTGTTAGAAATCTAATGAATGACAAAATCACTTAATTTAGCCTTTAATTGAATTAATTAATTCAATTAATCAACCTAAACTTAAATAAATCATAATAAATCAATCAAAACCCAAAAAATTATGAATAAATCTTCTTTGGATGCATATTCCAGAGGAGAATCATGAAAAAATCCTAACTGATCCTCATTAAATTAGGCTTAATTTAAATTTTAATTAAATAATTAAAATATTAATTAATCTTAAAATATACATCTGATTAAGGTGAATTTTAGGAAAATCAAATTGGCATAGAACCCCACTTGCCATAAAAATTTCAAACCAATTGACCTCTAGATTGGGAATTCTTGATTTTCTAAGTTTCTAGGTCAATTTAAAGGAAATAATAAATCAGAAAAATCATAAGAGATACAAAATCCATAACATAACCTTAAAACATCATAATTGACATCAAAACACTTAAATAAAAATACCTAAGTAATCTAAAAGTAAAGAACCTAATTAAACATAAGTTAATGATTTTGGATGATTGAAAATATGAGATTTAGTCATATTCCAAAAATTAATAACCAATTAGCCATGATAAATCCATTAATAAGTTGAAATATAAAGTTCACTAACCTTTGAACTTTGTAATCCATCAACATATTAATGCATTAAGGCCATTTAGATTAAGGAATAAAGAGATCATAAATGCAAATATGAAAGACTAATTATAATTGAACTTTAGGGTAAGTTTAATTAAACTTAAAATGACATAGGAATTAAAGTAGCAAATGATATAAGAGTTAAAATAGCTTAGGGTAAGTTTAGTTCACATAACATAATAACAACTCTTCCTTAAACTTCTTAGGTCATAATGAATAAAGAAAATTACATTATGCTATGATAAAAAAAAAAAAAAAAATCATCAAAAAAAAAAAAAAACTATTCTATAATGTCTTTAATAATATGAATTTTCATTAATAAATTTCATTAATAATTAATTAATAAATGAATTAATAAATTAAATTTGAATAATAAAATTATGCAAATATGTTATAAAATTGAAATATAGTAAATTGAGTAATACTAAACTTAAAATTGAATGCAAAATTACTTAAGTTAATAAATATCAACAAAATGAATAAATGAAATTAAGTTAAATTGAATGAATGAATAAGATACATACTCCTAAATGTAATAAGTAAATTAAATCATTCCAAAATTAAATAGACAAATGAAATGAATATAACTTAAATGAAACATAAAAATATAAAAGATGAAATATTAAGTTAAATGAAAGCAAACATAAAGGTTTAGCCTAAACTAAAACATAAAAATATCAATAAACAAAATGGAAAAAAATGAAATATATTAACCTAAATATGTTTGATTGACATAATATCAAATATAAACATTAACAAAAGAAATAAAAATAAATCAAATAAAAAAAGGAAACTTAAAGAAGAATCAAATTTTAAAAGAATTAAAATCAAAAATTTAATTCAAATCAAATCATCTAAATCAATCTAAAAGGGTTAATTAAGATACTTAAGGATCATAGTTTGACTTTTATGATAAATCTATCTTAGGATGAAGACTTTATCCTATTAGGACTTAAGATGTTGAATAGAATGGGCTCCACCCAAAATAGAACCTATTATATTCTTCATTCTTGAAAACCTAATCTAACTTTAACATAAAAAGCATCTAGAATGAAAATGAAATTGCAAATCATTAAATCATTTAAATTGAAACCATCCAAAGGTGAAAATAAACAAACTTCAAAATTCAAATTGAAACTTGAATTAAAAAGAAGGCCTAGCAAAGTCTTGACACACAAACTTATTTTCTTCACATATTAGATCATTAGGTCACAAACCCTAGACTTAAGTTAGGACATTCTGTGATTTTTTTGTAATGTTTTATGATATTGTGATGTGGATTGCCTTTTTATTATTTTGTAGTGTACTATTTTAGACTTAATGACTAAGATTGATTGTCATTAGTTTGGATGGTAAGATGTTATTTTTAGAATTAACATTATCATTTATAGAGGGTTGTGCTAAAAGGGAACTCATCATAAATAAATTATAAAATTATTGTTTGCTTACAGGTGTTGAAGAGTCCCTTAGCAAAGCCTAATAGGGCAGATGGGCTTGGCAAGCAACTAATCCTAAGCTCGTATATTTGTAAAATATAATTATTGTGTGTTGTTTGTCTTTTTATGACATCTGTTTTACAGGGCTTCGGATTTATTTTTGAATTTAAAGTGTAAATTAAAGCTTAGAATTAGGTTAAGATATATGAGGTCTAGGATTAGTAGGGTGACCCTACCAACAGATGGGTGCAGATGTCCCATGTGAAGCCCAATGGAGGTCCCTAAAGAAGGAGATGGTCCTAGAAAAAGACCCATAATTCTAGACTTGTAATTCTAGGTCGTTATATAAAGCTCAACTACCCTTTTTTTTTCTTCCGGGGTGTATAGCGGTACTCCGCATTGGTCTTTCTTTAAATTAAATTAGCTTAATTTATTTTTGGTGCATAATAGAATCAACCTGCTTTTATAGGTTTATTTCTATATTGTGCTTTTTTTGTGATGAATGCTTGGACGTAGGCTATTAGGGAAACCAAAATTTTCTACCCAACTTAAATATAATCAACTCAACACAAAAATAAAGAAAACTTGAAACTTCATATAAATTAAAACCCTAGAGATAACCTAAAATTAACTATTAGTTGTTAAAAATCATGTCTAACGTTTAAATTGGGCACTTCACCCATTGCACATAAGAGGTATCTAATTTATGAAGATAACCACCTTTTTGGGGAAGTATGTCTTCTATTAATGATTTGGCCTACAACCTTTTCTAATTTCATAGCATTTAAGCATAAATTTGCATACCTAAGACCTTAAAAGAATCTTGAGTCAAAATATCTAAAAAGCTAAAAAATGTTCATTAATTAAGTGTATTACATACCCTACATAATCTTAGAGATTAGGGAGTGAGTCTAGGTTCTTAGATTCCTTTCCTGAAATATAAGAGCTTAGCCATCTTGCATACTTTGGCATCATGAATTTAAAATATGCTTAGGTGGTGTTAGCTGGCAGCCTTTCTAGGTCGGTTGTAAGTCCAAAAGAGTCAAAGATAGGTTTGTTACCAAGTGAGAGGAATGGCCGATAATTCCCAAAATAAAATTAGGTCGAGCATCTAACTTATGTAGAAGCACTTACAGACTTAGATTTTAAAGCATCCTCTTTATAGTAAGTCTTCAATCTTAGTCATTTCTGTAGTCTTGTGCTGCTAGAATCTAAGCCCTAGATTTTTAAGAAAATGTCATTTTGAAATCTAAATTAAATTCTAAAATGTAAAGCATAATTGTATGATAGTTGAAATGTCAACTGGGCATCCTAGTATCAATAAGCATTTCCTACTTAATCTTATTTGGCCACTTAAAAGAACTCTTTCCACTTTGGATCATTCCCTTGAAATTCAAAATATCATTCCCTTGAAAACCAACTTAGAAACTACATAGAAATAATAACTTAATTTTTTAATAGAGAATATTCTTAGGAAGAGACCCTTCTTCCTGAGATATAATTAACTATAGGGGCTTTCCCTTATAGGGAACCATGAATCTTGTTGTAAAATAAACCTTGCTCTACTTCTCATGCAGTTCAGAGGAAAACTCTCTAGTACATAAAAGACCCATTAGCCTTAGGAGTATTTTATTAAATGATCAAATCCATTATAGGATAATATGATTATCTTCCAAGATAATATGTTTAATCTTTAATGACGCATTTGATCATCCAAATAGAAAATTCCTAAATCCTATGTGGTGTCATAAATTTTCCCCATAGGGTTTAGTATAATCAACTAAAAATATTTATACCAAACATTATTATGACATTAAGAAGAACGAATTACTTAATATTTTGTACACTACACTTCTATTTGGTCGCTCTACCACTCAAGTGATTGAGATGTGACCTTTCATTTGAAATTAAAAATCATAGTAACATAAACAACATGTTAGAATCATTTAGTTCATTAATAGAAGATGTCTTAACCAAATTGGTAGTCGACTTAATCGACATGATACAGGTATGATTATGGAGTGGAGGGCTGAGAGGAAAATGACTTTATTAGGATGTAGAGAAAAGTTAGTGCCATATACTGAAGCATATATTAGAAATATAAGCCCAAGATAACAATAGTTTATTATCAGATAATAAACTCCTAATAACGATGAAGTGGAAGGTACTATGAACTGAATGAAGTTGACATTGACAAGAGAGAATGTACATATAGATTCTAGTAATTATCTAGTTTACTTGCATTCAATTGCATTCCTTGGCACATTTGTGTAGACGATCACCTTATTATTATCGATAAAAAATTATAGTTGTTAATATAAATTTTCATATTTAATGCTTTATCATATAATATAATCATATGATTTGTGATTATAGATATAAAATATCATATGATGGTCCAATATCAACTATGATAGGGTAAGAGTAATGGGATATGGTAAATGATGAGTGAATATTTGCATACTTAACACAGTTAGGTGAATAAGCTTCCCAAAGAAGAGGAGAATAAATAATTTATTGGAATGCAACAATAAAAATTTAAAATAGTTCATAAAAGCCATAATTTTGGGCTTTAAGGCCACCATATGACTCTAATTGCTAAAAAAAACACCTTTGAGGATGCTCCGCCATCTTTGTGGGATGGGCTGAGAGTCTATTTTTTTCGTGAGACAAATTGATATATATATTCAACCTGATTTCCCTTAAGATTTATATTAGGGTCTTTTTTGTTATGGGTTCTACTTTTTATGGATGAAAGCCTCTATAATTAATTACCTCTCTTCCTGCAATAAGAGAGAACTCTCAATTAAAGTTGGAAACAAATATATTTATCTGAAATGCAATTAATGTCTTATATGTGTGTGTGGCATAGATGATAATTTTGTAGAAAATAGAAGTGTAATCCTGATCAAAATCTTATGGTTCCATCATCCCAAAATTACATTATTCCAACTTACCAACATCAGAGGGAGATAGCCGTAATGTTGAGAATCTAATTAGCAGTCATGAGCTACCTTGTTTCAGGTATCTCGAGTAAACTTAAATCTTTAGTGTAAGTGGTGCAAGAGTGTTCAAGTGGTGAACAGATTATAAGGTGTACGCATGACGAATGAGCAGATGTTCACATTATGAATGAATATATGGTTGGACTTTCATTCCCTTGGAATGCTAAAAATCAGAGTTGTCCACATGGTGGACGGATATGAATTTGTTCGCATGATGAACAAATTATGGGGTGTTCGTATGACGAATGGACAATTGTTCACATGGTAAATGAATAGGAGGTTGGGCTTACATCCCTTTGGATTGCCAAAAATTAGTGTTGTCCTAAATTGTGGACCGATATAAATTTGTTCACATAGTGAATGAATTATGGGGTGTTCACATTATGAATGAATAGATGTTCACATTGTGAGCGTGTAGAAGGTTGGGCTTACATCTCTTTCAGAATGCCAAAAATTAGGGTTGTCCACATAGTGGACGAATATGAATTTGCTCACATGGAGAATAAATTATGGGGTGTTCACATGATGAATGGACATTTGTTCACATGGTGAATGAATAAAAGGCTGCTTACATCCCTTTAGCCGCCAAAAATTAGGATTGTCCTACATGGTGGAGATATGAATTTGTTCACATGGCGAATGAATTATGGGGTTGTTTGCATGGTGAGCAATAGGAAGCTAGGCTTACATCCCTTTGAAATGCTAAAACTTAGGGTTGTCCTACATGGTGGACAAATAAGAATTTATTCATATGATGAATGAATTATGGGGTGTTCGCATGGTGAATAAATAGATGTTCACATAGTGAATGTATAAAAAAATTAGGCTTACATCCCTTTGGAATGCAAAATCATCGGTGTTTGCATGGAAAATGGATAGCAAAATTGGACTTACATCTTTTTAGATTGTCATATAGATGAGTTATCCACATATTAGGTAAACATAGTGGTGTTTACATGACAAACAAATAAGAAATTTGTAGTGTTATAAAGCATACGTTTGGGGAAAGTTGGTGAGTTATGATAGTAGTGTTATAAATGCATATTATGTTCTCTCTAATATTGAGTATGATTAATGTCTCTCCTACTATAATGATCATCATGATTTTGACAAGATCATTCTTTCTTCTTGTGGAGAAAATGAAATTGTGCAATAGAAACGACGGAGGAAAGGATTATCAACTTTCCAGTATGATAGTTGCTTTTAAGTCTTGACACTATTGTATTTTTGTCAGGCTTATGCCCTCTAGTCATATAAGTGAGGTTATCAAGAATAGGGTTATTTTGAATTTTGCTATTCAAACAGGGTTTTCGATCGATATTAGGAAGGTTATTTTTAATTTTATTTGTAATATGCTGAAGGGGATTGTTAAGTACGACCATCCTTCTATTATTTATGGTTTGTGTGTAGTGTGGTAGGGGGCCTGATGATGAGGTACTCCTTCATAAGGCCCCTCTAATGACGAGGGTGATTGGGGAGTTCGAGAATAGATTTAAAGTGGGAGAGAGTTCACGTCCTCCCCGATCTAGATCCCAAACTCCCAAGTCCTTGGCCGAGTAAGTTCAAGAGATTGGCAAGCAGGTCTCGGACTTACAAAAGTGGATAGATAAGAGTATTCATAGGTAGGAGATGTTAGAGCTCAAATTTGACCATCATATGGATCAACAATAGATGTAATTCTCCTACATGGCCTAATCCAACAATGCACTGGTCAACATATTTCATAATTACAATCTTGAAAATCCTAGACAAGTTTTCTTCTCTACAGTACCTCAATATCAACTCTGCATAATTACCCCACTGCTATTAGGCACGAGGAGGAGGAAGAAGAGGAAGAGGATGGTGGTGACGAGTACGACTACTAGTTTCCCTCGTTTGTATTTTTTCTTTCTTTTCTTCTTTTTTTCTTATTTTGTAATTGTAATATCCAAATTTAGTAATAAAATTTTCCATTTTTAGACTTATGTGTTGTGTTCGTGTATTGTTATCACTATTGATGCTCCAGGATAAAATAAATTTTTTAGCACTTATAAAAAAAAAAGTCATATCAAGGTACAACACTGTGGTGCTAATATGTAAGTGCCTCTACGTTGGAGATAGAATGAAGACCCGAGAGGCGGGTGCCACTAGTGTTATCCTGTGACATTGTGGGATTTTATTTCCTCCCTAGCTGAAATTTTCTATGTCCTTTCACATACAGCTAGGCGACACAACGCTACAGCATTGTCCCTACAACTCCACGATGATGTCCCTATAGCACCATAACACTATTAGATTTTTGTTATTTTTATCAAATGTTATAAGTCATATTCCAAGTGACACGTGGGTGTGGCACCACGATGCCATGGTTCTATAAGATTTCATTAAAGCGCTATGACATTAATTCTTGGGCGTTGTGGTTCTACTCTTGTAATATGAATACCCAAGAGCATATGGTACTGCGACGCTGATTTCCAGCGTTATAGGCTATATTTTAAATTTAAAAGTACAAATCTTTCAAATTTTTTTAGAAATTTCGGTAGCATTTCACCTTAGCTATGCTAGATTTTAAAATCGTATAGTGTAGAGAAATCTTCTCTTTTATTCTGGATCTAATATCAATGGAGGGGAGGGGGTTTTCATCTTATTCCATAATAAAATTCAACAGCAGAGGTCTTCAATTTTTTAGTTTTTCACACTTTATCAAATATCAAAGGTGGGATTTTTTTTATTAAACTAGTGAGAAAGAGCATAAATTATTATTTTTACCTAAAGTAAGAAAGCTTGGAGTGAAATGTGTGCACTTGTTTAGAGAGAGTAGAGTCAAGTGGGGAAGATGATCTTTGAAGTGAACTGCTCACTCTTATTTATAGTAGTGGGTTGATAACTATTCTCTCTCAATAGCTAGTGTAGTTCCTCGATGCCAAGATCGTAGTGTCGTGACATTGTACAATAATTTGACAGCTTGATTAAGCAATTAGGCAGTACCTCGGTGCGAAGATCATGGTGATGTGGTGTTGTAATGTAATTTAATAGCTACATTAGGCAATTGTTTCCTCTAAAAGATTAGTGCAGTGCCTCGGTGCTATAAACATAATGTCGTGGTGCTATAACCAAAATAAAAATATTTTATTTTATTTTATTTCATTTCTTTTGATGTAAATGAAATTGCCCCCCAATAAATGTATTATGTCATTAGGACATTATGCATTCACTATCTTGATCTTCTATTAGTTGCAGTACACATATATAGAGACAATTAGGCAAAAGAATTAAAGCCTCTAACATGTTACTGCAATAGTCTTCATGTATTATATGATAATAGAAACAGTTACATAAGAAAATTTTAGCTATAAAAGTTAATCTAGATTTCTCTAATATAAACTGAAGTTATATAAGCTATGTAGGCCATAGTTTCTTACCTGTCTCATGCTTCATGAACATGCTGAAGGGAAGCCTCTTGATTACACTCCAATGAAGAAAGAGTTTGCTAAAGTTTGGACACTCGAATATCTACCTGTGAGCAATCTTCTTATATGACTGTGACAGCTTCTCTGATCAAAGCTCTTCTTTCTAACAAATATTATTTCCTCTATTATAGTTCTCTCAATTCAACAAAGATGTGGAGGAGTTCCATTTGTGCTCTAGAAATCTCCCCTTAGAAGGATCTCAAGGCTTTGAAACTATGCTCTAGATATTGGCAAATTAGGAAGACTTGATGGGAAATGGCATTGGCTAATGTTTTAGCAATAGTAAGTGTATTTGACAAGACCTCCTCATAGGTAGTGCAAAAGAGAACATTCAATTCAATGTCTCTACAGATGGATTCCCATAATTGTAATTCTTTTGTTTCAAGACCTAGAGTAGCAGCTCAATCTAGCAAATAATTTGCTTTTACACAAAAGCTAAATAAATCTGGCAAAACTTCTAAGTTAACACTTAGAAGTAATTGACACAGGGCCACTATTATATGATATAAGCTTTTTGAAGGACTACCATGCAAGCAAGTTGAAGCCCTCGAGCATATTCTAAAACAAAATATGAAATTTCCATGCTAGATAATTGCCTCTGAAGTATATGTTTCGAACTAGATAGGGTGATTTTCTGCACAAGAATCTAGATCTGAAAAGTCATCTTGGGTCGTACTCACCATCACCCAAGTTGAATCTGATAAAAGTGGTTCAAAACTAGTAGCCATAGTTCCAGATTCCTTCGTATTGTATTTTCTTGAGTATATATATATATATGATTAGTACTAGTATATTGGATGTATAAAGGAGAAACTGCAGTAACATCTATGGATAATACCAGCATGACATCACTATCCTTTTGCTCTGCTGGTGGTTCAGGTACTATGAGTGAGGTAGGAATATGAATAGAGTTGTCTATATCTACTACTCTTATATTAGAATCAACTGGTGAGGGGTTGTAGAGATCCTTGTTATCTTTCTCTTGGTATCTAAATTTTGACGGCATCGTTTCCCACTAACTTTTTGATCATCTAATGCTCTTTTAGAAGCATTAGTCATATGTGGTATAGGTTGAACCAGTTTGGTATTTCACATTTTGCAGTTGTATATGCGAAAGCCTAGCTCCAAGAAGGAAGATAAAGAGTGGTGGATCCATATTAACCATAAATGGTTGACCCTATATGAATCTCCTATGGAGCTATATAAAACTAGAATGGGCCCCTAGGTGAAGTTTGAAGGTCCATGTTGTAGAGGCCGCAAAATGGACTACTAGTGGAAGTGCTCCTAAGGAATGAGTATCTGATATATATATTATTATTGGTAACCCGTATATAAGTATAGCTTGAGTAAATCCGAACTACCTAGCTACACTATTGGGGTCATAACCTTCCAAGATTATATATTCATGGTGGTGATAGCATAACCAAGTGGGTCTCAGTCCAATGAGATATTATGTGATGTGTTTGTATCCCGACTTTGATGATATCGTAGGAGAGTTTGTGAATTTATGTCCCATACTTTGAATAGACATACTATAGAAGGATGATCTATGGATAATCTAAAAATGATATGTCATGCTCACTGGGGTGAACATGAAGGTTCGTATTTTTTCCTATGGATAATCTAAATAGACTGTGGCTCTATTCAGTTGCATAATCATGGGCTCTCTAAAATAGGATGATATTTTAGGATAATTGAAGGCTCCTAAAATATAAGCATGAATTCATCCATGTAGATAATTCCAAGGGGCATTCACATCGTAGTATTGTGAATCAGTATTGTGAATCAGTCATAACACTTGCTCTACCTAATCCACAATATAAGTAATGTGCCATAGACAATAATGATATCCTTTCACCATGAGTGAGTAGGCTAGCCATCAATAAGGTAGAAAGATGGAATAGTCTATTGTGCTATGGGAATACAAAATAGCATAGCCAAGTAGCAATGGAAGCTATTAAAGATAGCTTCTCATCGTTAATTCATGCTAATATCCGGTAGGAGTTGACTTTTCACGTTGACTCAAATTTGGCCTTAATGGATGTATGGGCTCCATTATTGAATGGATCTTCAAGCCATGCAAAATGTGGTAAGTGCATTCATGAATGGAAGAAGCTTTTTGACTATGTATCTAGAGTAATCATGTTTCAACATCTGCAACCTATCATCCGTTCTTTGGATAGTCTTTGATAATGAGTCAAGGCGTGACATAGTCTTGATATATATATATATATATATATATATATATATATATAACTACCTCTTTTGTGTTGGCCATCTAGTTGGGGCTGAAAAAGCTTATGATCTAATGAAATACATTCTTCATAAAGAGTTCCTATAATTGGTAGTCCTATTATATCCTATATATCTGCCATGGTAATTGTCAATTCATGTGGACCAACTCAGCAAGTATTGGTAGCTCTATCCCAATGTTCTGCTATACTTCTGATCCATGCAAAGGGAAGGCAGATATAATCAAAGAGTGATGCATGCCTGATATATACCAACATTTCTAAGAATATCACCATGCATTTGCAAATGATGTCAAACCTAGTATACATATCCATTAACAAATAATGGGGTGCCAAAAATTGATTTTAGCTCCAATCTTCTACTTCATGATGCAATATATGGTAACCTAGTAGCCTGACTATGCTTGTAGATGGAGCAGTGTCTTTGGCTGGTTATAACACATTCTGATCACCAAAGTTAAGGTTATCTATGACTCATTTTAAAGGGACATCATGAATATATCTTAATTTTAAACTGGTTATCCAGTCATTTGGGTCATAGCCAGTTGGAGACTATGAGTTGGATAATTGGAGGCATGATGATTGAATAAATAAGTCTTCAAAAATATCTCTACCTCTTAATATATCTTAGTGCCATGATAACCTATCTTGTGCAATGTGGATCATGGGCTTCAATAATAGCCCATATATGTTCTTCAGTAAGCTCAATGGAAGGCATATCATCTGGTCTTTTCCAGATAAACATTGTAATAAACATATAATATATCTAAAATAGAGAAGCATATAACTTTTAAGAGTTTTATAAATCAGCAGTAATATCTAAATTTATACATGAGTTATGCTTGTGGGATTTTTTTAGTTTAGACCTTTATGCAAATTTATATTTAAACTTGCTCCTCTTGACTATATGGAATCTAAATTTAGATTTAGATCCAATCTCTTTTTATATGATGGATTTGATCTAGCCCCTTTGGGCATGATAGATCTTAATTTAATTTAGATATGATCTTTTTAGGCATAATAGATCTTAGTTTAATTTAGATCTAACCCCATTGGGTATGATGAAATCTAAATTGAGGCCCTTTATGCTAGATAGATCTGATCCAAACCCTTTGGACATGATGGATTTTGAGTTAACTTAGATTTGACCCATTTGGGTATAATGGAATCTAAATTATAATTTGGATCTGATCCCTTTTAGGCATGGTGGATTTGATCCACCTTTGGCCATGATAGTTCTTAATTTAATTTACATCCAACCCCTTTGGGTATGATGAAATCTAAATTATGATTTTGTATCCAACCCCTTTGGGCATGGTGGATCTGATCTTGCCCTTTTGGGCATGATAAATCTTGATTTAACTTAGATTCGCCCCCTTTAGGTATAATGAAATCTAAATTATGGGTTTAGATAGCCTTTTTGGGCATGGTGGATCTGATCAAACCCCTTTGGGCATGATAGATATTGATTTAACTTAGATGACCTCTTTGGGTATGATAGATCTTAGTTTAATTTAGATCTGACCCCTTTCGAATGATGGAATCTAAATTGAGATTTTAAATTCGGCCCCTTTAAGCATGGTAGATCTGATCCAGCCCCTTTGAACATGATGCTTTTTTAATTAACTTATATTCGACTCCTTTGGGTATAATGGAATCTAAATTGTTGTTTTGGATCTAGCCCTTTTGGGTATGGTGGATTTGATCCAGCCCCTTTGGGCATGATGGATTTTGATTTAGTTTTGCTTGATTAGACATTATTTCCTTTAGATAATAGATCATGATTTGCATGATATATAAAATTGCCACCTGTTAATAAGGGTATTTCTCATTAAGATGAGAATATTTCATTCATAATTACACATAATATCTTTTGAGATATTTTCCATTATAAGAGGCATGAGCCTGATTCCTTTTGTATCAATCGGTGATAAGCTCCACCTTCACCAACTCATTGATTTGGGATGATGGGCCTTCTTCATAGCAATAGTAGTTCACTTATTTTGAAGCTTCTTGGGTAAACCATACGGTCATTTGCTCGGGTTATTCTTGTTATATATGTTTATAAACCTTGTTGGGATTGTAGTCATATTTCAACTAAGGCTTTAAGCTCTTCGTATCTTATTTGAATATTTTCTTATATTGAAAGTTTGCTTTGAACTGCTATGCAGAGTGAAGGAAATTCTACTTCGAGAGAAAGTATTGTTTCTACTCTGAAGATAAAAGAGTATGGTGTTGCTTGTGCAGTAGTTTGATAAGTGGTCTAATATGCCCACAATGATTCAATTAATTCTTGTATCATTCTCTTTTATTTTTGGAAAGAATTTTTTTAAGCAACTTAATTATCATTTTGTTAAATGCCCCTGCCAAACCATTGGCTCTTTGATTGTATATTGAGGAATATCTCCATTCTATCTTATACTTTTTGGTAAAATGATTGACTTTGGTATTCTTGAAGGCAATGCCATTGTCTGAAATAATTAATCGAGGTATTCTGAATCTATAGATACTATGGTCTCGGAAGAACTTTACTATATCATCTGCTTTAACTTCTCTTAATGGGATTACTTATGCCCATTTTGAGAAATAATCAGTAGCAGCCAGAATGAAGCGATGTTCTTTAGATGATGAAAGATCTATTAGACCTATTATATCCATGCCCTGCTTTCAAATGGTCATAACGCTTATTGTTAGTGTAAGGTATTGGGTGGTCGATGTAGTGTATTTGCATGTATTTGACATTGATAACATCTTTTAGTATATTCAATGCAGTCTTGAACCTTGCTTGGCCAGTAATATCTCATTCATTCAATTTTGATTTTCATTTTATGGCTAGATTGGTGTGCTCCACATAATCTTTCATGAACTTCAGACATTATTACCTTGGCTTCATCTAGTCCCAAGCATCACAACCATATTTGATCAAATGCACACTGATATAATGTGTCATTTATAAGAGTGTATCATAACGCTCTTTGTTAAATTTAATGAGCCTTTGATTTACCTTTTGATAGTCCACCACCTTTGAGATAAGTGATAAATGGTTCTCGCCAATCATCTTCTCTTATCATAATCATGACTTCTTAACTTTCTTTAGCTTTAAAGGCTTGCAAGAGAGTTGGCACTATTGCTAGCCTATTTTGGACTATTACTGTAATTGGATTTCTTTAAGGGTTTGTCATTTCTTTAGCTAATTTAGCTAATGCATTGACCTTGCATTGCCTTAATGACACTTGTGTGGTTACTTCACAAATTTATTTAAAAAGCTCCAAGACATGTTTATGTTAAAACATTATTTATGACTTATTAATCTTAAAAGTCTTAATTATTTATTGGATTATGAGTTGGAAATCTCCATAAATATGAAGCTTCTTAATTTTCATATTAATTGCTAGTTCTCGAACCATAATTAATGCTTTATATTTGGCCTCTTTGTTAGATCAAGGCTCAATAAGACTATAGGAATATCCCAGTATACCCCCATGCGGTGTTATGAATATGAGGCCGATTATGATTTTTACTATAGGTAAGCTAAGCAGTTTTGGGCATGATTTATTTAAGTATTGAAAATCAATGCAAACTCGAATTTACCCATTTTTCTTTCTTAATAGGATAATATTAGCAATCCAGTCAGCATATTTTTTTCTCGAATGAACCGCTTCAATGAGGTCTTTGGTTTCAATGATTACTTATTCTTCAATTTCTGATTGCATTCACCTTGATGCTTGCTTTACTGGTTGTACATCAGATTTAATAGCATGTTTATGTATAGCTACATCTCGTGATAAACTTGGAATTTCACTATAATTTCATGCAAAATAGTCTTTATATTCATAAAATAGTGCTTTCAATTCTTCAAATCTTTGATGTAAGGTTAGCACTAACAAAAGTTGGTTTAGGCTCTTCTTCGATACTTAGGTTAATTTTCTGAAGTTCATCGATCATGGCTTGATTGCCTTCTTCAAATTATTTTGGGGCTTCTTTGAGGTTGATATTAATTATTCTTTAGGTGCATTTTTGTTCCCTTGTGAGGTACCCTTTTATAGATTTGTGGTTTCGAATAGAATTACTTCCTTATCGGATATGGCACAGTATGAACTCATTGAGGAATTTGATGAGGGAATATATCCTAATCCCTATGTAGTGAATTTTGTACATCATATGGAACTCTGAACATTATCCCATTACTAGAGCCTTTTGAACAATTGAGCTTGTGCATTCGATTGTGATAGTTGGACATTGTTTCTGATTAGCCTCTTTAAAGCTGAAGAAAAGTATTGAGGAATCATTATTGAAATGTCTTCTTTCTCAAAATCATATTCTTTAAACGATTCTTTCATGGAATTTATGATTCACTCTCAAATTTATAGAAGAGGATTCCATGATCTTTATACCCTTTTCTAGGAGAAACATATAATATTCATAATTATTATATTTCTTCTCTCCTTGGAGTTGATAAGGCATTTATATGTGCTTTTGGTATTAATGTTATTTTCATAACCTTATTAGAGACCTGAGACTTAGACAATCTTATTAGAGATATGCGTATTTTTTCTAATTATTTGGTTGCACCATTGGTACTAGCCTCTTCTTTCTTTTGACTAGTTAAGGCCCTCTAGGTACTAATTTCTCTTCATCTTCTTCGATATCACTATTAAGGTGGGGAATTACCTTGGGTTATTTTGATTCATTAGTAATTTTACTTTTTGAATCGCCGCTCTTTAACATTAGTTTGATAGGAGTTTCTTTCTTTTGGGCGTTAACCCCTTCAATCTTCTTAGGGATATAGTACTTGGCGTCATCATAGATCTTGATTTCATGTATCAAGAATGGATTCATGTCTCCATCAATTTGATGCTCTTTACCATTTTAGATATATTTCATACATTGATGAAGAGTTGACTATACCATACTCATGAATCCATGGCCTACCTAGGAGTGCTTTATATGCAACTTTGGCCTCAATTACATGAAATTTAGCTTATGTATTTAATTCTCCAAAGCGTATGGGTAGAATAATAGATCCTAATGCTTGTTGCCCTTGTTCATTGAAACCTTGTAAAAATATTGTGCTCTTGTCGAGGTATCGAGCACCCAAAGCTAATGCTCTAAGTGTCTTGGCTATTAGGAGATTGAATGAAGCACCTAGGTAAATCAACACTCTCTTTACATGTGTAGCGTTAATTTTAGTCATAACATAGATAGGTTGACTGTGTTAAGTCATTCCAAGTAGTAAGTCTTTATCATTAGAAGTAATAGTTGTTGGCTTTTGCAAGATAAGATCTTCTTTCATTCTCTCATCAGTGAAAAATGCTTCATATTGTTCTATGATTTGCAAGGCTTTTATTAAGGTCTTCGTATATTCTAGATAGCATGGGAGCATCATATATACTTAATAAAGCAAGAAGCTTTCATAAGTGTGCTAGAATATTATAGTCTACTCCTATTTCAGTAGACTTTGGAGTTAGCCTGTGGTGGAGGTAAGGCATCTTCATTATTTAAATTTTTTGTCTTATTCATTGGTTTTCTACTATCAAGGAGGAGAGATCTTTCTTCATACCTTAATTAGACCTATATTACTTCTTCTCCCTGGCTTTCTTCATCAGAAGAAGTTTTTGAGCTCTATAACTCTTTGAGGTTTCTAGAGTCTTCATGACTCTCAGAACTACTATTTGATTCAGGTCACAACTTCTTAGAGTCTAGCTTATTTTTTTCATTTGATAGGCTTTTCTTTGGGAAAGCATAACTCTTCTTTAGAATCACTTGAAGTAAACATACTTATTATTCGACATGTTTCTCTTACACCTTTTTCTTTATGCTCTTATGTGTTGAGCTATAAATGGTGCGCATATTTTTCCAACCTAATCGATCTTTGATGAGGTTATTCATATTCTTCTAGAGAATCTATCATTTTTTACGTCTTAGATTTTTATTTCCAAGCTTTCTTATTTTTTTCTTGACTTATAAGGCTTTGATGTAGAAGGCTCATTATTTTTCATCTACTCCTTTTTATATAAAAATTGCCCCCTCATTAGGGGAAGTATCTGGGATCAATTTCTAGTTCTACGACATTCCTCCACCGAATGCCCTCTATAGCTAAAGTAATATTGATCATTATTTTAGTCTTCTTTAAGATAAAAGTTTTTCAACCACATTCTTCTTTTTCTTATACTTGTGGAGTTTTATCTTTGTCTTTATTTGTGCCCTGAGTCTTGCTTGACTCAACTTTCTCATTCGGCTATGCCATAACAACACTTACCTTTTCTTTTTTTATAATTTACTAAGACATTGTTTGACAAGGTAAGTTCTCCTTTGCGATAGCTTTTCTCAACCCAATCTTTGAAAATAAAATAATCTTCAATCAGGTGACTTATAAGTGTATGGAAGGGACAATAATTGGGATCATTGACCTTGTCTACTTGATCTAGTCAACATGGCTCTGGTAGCTATAATCCCAACTTTATGGCATGTTTAAAAATCTAGCAATACATTCTCTCTTAAACGAGTCTTAGCCATCTTCTCCAAGATGGTTGGTACTCTTTTCTATTCTTGTTGGGTTTGTGGCCGATCGTGAAGTTGATGCTCCTCTAATTCCCTTTTTGTTTACTATAAATGTGAATGTTGTATGCACATCATTCTTTTTGGACTCTTGCAGCTTGGGTTGCTTTCCTCTTCCTGCAAAGTTATTTCTATAGCCCAAATTAAACCCTTTTTATTTGAACAACCTTTCAAACTTGACTAAACGATCTAATAATTCTTGAAATATATTGACTGTAGCCATGGCAAGGTATGATCATTTGATCGTCAATTTTTCCCATAAAGAGTTCCACTGCATATTTTTCTGTGAACTGCTAATGACATCTCATGCTTAGATTCCTCCATCTAGTGATATATTTAGTGACACTCTTGTCCTTTCTCCTTTTCACCAAGGTGAGCTCTACAATTGTTACTTTCTTTATTATGCCTATAAATCTCTTGATGAAGACTGCTTCTAACTCAATGAATATTTTTACTGAGTCATTAGGCAACTCAGAATACCAACTAAAAGTCATATAAGTAAGACTACTGACGAATTGACATAGTAATAAAAGGTCATTTATGCCAGTAATTTTGTATGATGCTTTAAATTGAGCTAAATGTTGTCGCAGATTTTCTGTGCTTGGGAAGGTGTTAAACATCAGCACAACATATCCCTTAGGATATTGTACTTGATCGTATTTGGCTAGATATGGTCATCCTTTTCTTACCAGTTGCTCGCAGTTTCTGAGGCTATCACTACTTTAACCTTTTGGCTAATGAGATCTTCCACATGGGATTTGTTGATAACATCACCTTCCGATGAAGGTTTAATATGGCTTCCCCTGGAAGTTCTTATCTTTATGTTCTAGTTGCTAGTAAATTGGATGGAGCATTTTGTACACCCTCATTCTCCACTGCTAGATTATTTATCTCTAAAGAATTCTTTGAAGGAATCCATTGTGTTGTTGTTGCTATAAGGTTAAGCTGATCAAATAAGTCCTTCATCAGCCCACTCATTTCATTAAGGTTGTTGAGTTGACTGATTTCTTGGTCTCTCCTTTAGTGTTGGGAACCCATCTGTTGTTATAGCCTTACTATAATATCCATGAGTTCTTCAGCCACTTCCACTTCTACTTAAGCCTCACCTAGGCTCTTGTTGACTTGGGTTTCTTTTTCTTTGTTGATCCTCCTCGCTTTGTTGTTCAAACACTACACCTTTGTTTCTAGGCGAGTATCAACCATGCAATGATCTCGGCCTCCATGTGATCAGCCTCTTCATTATCTTGGAAATCTAAACTTTACAGTTCTTCATTGGTTAGGAGATCTTCATCATCCCAAAAAAGTTGATCATCCATGTCATCATCCATTGGTCGGTTCTTTTCAGACTGAGACTTCTAGCATGTGATAAGAGAGTAAGCTTCTTCATTATCTGGAGGAGCTAATTTATGACGAGCTCCTTTGACATCTTTCGATTCTTTGGCTCTCCATATGAGTCGGGACTTCTTAGTGATGGATCTCTGAGAATGAGTTTTAGATGTCACACCCTGTTATCACTAACTAGGTTAGAATGGTTTGGGTGATGTGGCTTTATTTGATATTATTGTTGGGACCTTCGATAACTAGCCATCTATTTGTTTTTGATTGAATGTTTGTTGTCAGTGTTCACGGATCATCCAATTTTTTGGTCTTGATTTCTACTCAAGATAGGAAAGATGATACTTTTTAATATTCTCCTTTTGAAGTAGGAATTTGTTGGTTTGGTTACCTAGCTCGCCAATTTCTTGATCCTCCTTTGAAGACCTCTATTCTTGATAACCTTCAGGTTTATCGATTAGTGAAGAAATAGTTTCCCTTTGTCGTGACTGATTTTGAGACAAAGAACTTGTAGGTTTGTCCCAAAAAGATTTATTTATAACTCGGGGTTGTTTCTTTTGACCAATTTAAGGAAATCAAAGCTATTACTTGTACCTACCTATGGGTTAAATTGCTGCTCAATATGAATAGGTAGTTCAACAACTCTATGAGAGGCATTATATTTCCTTTGAGCTCTTCTAGACATCTTAGTGCTCAAAGAAGATGCTTCATGATCATTTTTGCACTTAGAGCTAGGATAGTGGTTTGTGTTGGCCTCTGTTCCTCAAATGCGATGCTAAGTGGGTTAATAATGATAGATTTAAATTTGGGCTTGGTAATCATTTTATTTTTAGCATACGAAACTATCTTTGATAACCTATCAAAGACATATACTTTTGAGGTTATGTCAGGCCTGCGTTCATTTAGAGTTGACTTGTTTCTTTCACTGTACACCTTGGGTATGAATTCATTCACTGGTCTAGGTAGTAAACTGGACAACCTCAGAGATTGTTCTGAACTGGATAGTGGCTCCAATAGATCTGGTGTTAAATATTGCTTGGGAAAATCTGACAGTGAATCCCTCTCTTAATCAAACAATTATCATATTATTTGAGTTCTCCATGGATGATTTCAAACCTAAGGGTAAATCTAAAGTCAGATTCTACTAGAATTGAGGAATCTAAGGAATATAATCCATTATATTCCTAAGACACCATATATTTTTTTTTTATAATTTTCCAACCAGATATGGAAAGAGATAATCCCCAGAATTTTTTATAATTTCAAAACAGTGTTGTGATAGCGGAGCCAATTTCTTATATGGCATGACACGTGAGAAGATGAGCTGGAGGCTCAGCGCCTCAGTGCTGTATATGTAGCTCTACGACGTCAACATTATTGGTCATTTGATTATTTGAAAAGCACTGTAGCGCCACTTTGCAGCTCAACGATGGTCAAGATTTCTAACAGGCATGTAGTGGGTTTTAAAGGAAAACGACAGCCTCATTTTAATGAGTGTCGTGACGTTGGGTCAAAGTGCTGCGGTGCTATGCTCTTTTCGCACACATCGGTCATGAAATTTATTATAATTAAATTTATCTTCTTGATCGCATAGTAACCTATGGGATGAGCTGACCAGTGCCTCAATGCTACATGTGGGCACCACGATCATAATTCTGCAACCCGAGAGAGTAGCACCTCGGCACTAGGTTTGGGCACCTCAACGCTGGGTCCTGGTTTAAAAATAAAGACCCAAACTGTTAAGAATTTTCATTTAGTAATCCCTTCTCTTAAGGATTTTCTTTCTCTTCTAGCTCTTTCTACTTTCTAATTTCTACTATTAATCATGACTCTTAGAAGAGTAGTGGGCAAGAAGAGGGCATCTACTGATGCCAATTGCTTCGTTAGCGCCGACACCGAGGAGCAATATCAGCATGCTCTCCTTTACAAGCACCTGATTCCATAATGGGGTTTTCGGAATCCCGGCGGTAGCGTGGAGGGGATAATCATGGAACGAAGGTGGCTCAAACGGGCCTACGACAACAACTCGTGCATTGTCCCGGTGGTGTGCGAATTCTTTGTGAATGCACGGGATGACCATGATAATAAATAATATGTCCGAGGAAAGCTAGTGAGTTTTGACAGTAGTGTTATAAATGCATATTATGATCTCCTTGATATTGAATATGATCAATGTCTCTCCAACTACAATGATCATCCTGATTTCTACGAGATCATTTTTTTTATTGTGTTAAAAATGAAAGCGTGCAATAGAAATGATGGGAGGAAAGGATTATCAACTTTTCTGCCACCAGTATGATAGTCGCTTCTAAGGCTTGGCAATACCTTATTTCTGCCAAGCTTATGCCCTCTAGTAACATCAGTGAGGTTACTAAGGATAGGGCTATTTTGAATTTTTTTTTATTCAAAAGAGGTTCTCGATCGATATCGATAATGTTATTTTTAATTTTATTTGTAATATGTTGAAGGGGAGCACTGCTGTTGGGTACAACCACCCTTCTCTTATTTATGATTTTTGTGTAGTGGCAAGTGTGGTTGGGGTGAAAAGGATGTAGGGATGTGTAAGAGCAACTCAATTATATTTGGTTTAATGTACTACTATTAGAAGAAATTATGATATATTAATTCTTTGTATCATTTCTTGTTGACTTGGTTTTTGCAAAATCTCAAATAAAAAATTGTTTATGGCCATAATATGTACCTGTTATAAAGCTTTTGCATAGTTGCATGTTGTCATTAAGAATGTTAAATATGCATTTGCTTGGTTGTGTGGCTTTCTTGATTGAGATTCAATGATATTAGTCTTAGACATTAATTAGAGCATATTCATTTTTCTCTTTATTCATAGTATATCTTTTATCAAGATTCTGAAAAGAATAATATCTACAATGCCAAAAAGATTTACTAGATATCTAATTACAAGATTCAATAAAGCATACATAAGTCATGATTTGTATGGAGCATGAGAAATACTCTTTTGAGGCAAGAAAATCATGATAGTAATGAGATCAATGTCGAGCATAACATAATATTATAACAATGAAAAGGAACACATTAAATTGCCATCACTTCATCTTGAAACCATCACAAGTAGCAAGAAGTTGTAATACATTCCAAGAAGATATAATATACTTGCTTTTAAAATAGTATATATATATATATATATATATATATATATATATATATATATATATATATATATATATATATATATATATATATATATATATATATATATATATATATATATATATATATATATATATTGAAATATAACATAAAAAAATTTGTTACTATTGTTCATTGCTTGACAATTCCTTTACGCCATTACTTCATATAGTACATGATCAGTAGATCACTAGATGTGTATTTGGCTTTAAAAATTAATTTTTTTTCAAAATTTTAATATGTTTGATATTAAGTGTTCATTTGGAGCAATTGTAGTTTTTTGTAAAGTTATTGTAATGAAAGTTGCATTTGGAAAAACTATTGTGGGTGTTAAAGATAATTTTTTTAAAAAAAATTAAATAATAATTTTTAATAGTCATCATATTCTAACAACTTTGGTTCTCAAAAGTAACTTTTTACTACAAAATTTTATAAAAAATAGCCAAAAGTGATAATCAAATATAGTTGTGATTGATTTTTGAAAACAAAGCATTCATAAAACTGTCAAATATCTTAAGAATTATGACAAAGAGGTGAGTGAGCATAAAATGTAGTTGGAGTATTATTAAGAACTTTCTAGAAAGCAATAATAAAACGTTTAAACATGTTCATAAATGTGATCGATGGGGAACTCTAAGCTTTAAAAAATGAGCATATTTTAAGTATGAATGATTACATTCTCCCAAAGAACAAATAATCTTCAAAATCAAACAACTACGAATTACAAAAGTTCGTATTTTGAAATACATTCAACCTTTAAAGGCAACAAAACTTTGAGTTACAAATGGAAGTTACAGTCGCAATAAATTTTATGATTTTTGCTCTAATTTGAACTTGAAGAATGACTTGAACTCATATAAATCAATGATGAGATTACACATAAGTTTCAAATGCTAGCAAAAAATGTGAAGTTATAATAAAAAGAATTGAGAGCTAAACTAGACCTAAGATCTAGCAAGATTGGAATGGAAGATGAACTAAACTTAAAGAGGTCACTCACAATTAGTTGAAAACAACTTCTAGATTGTCTAAAACTATATGCCAATTTATACAAAGATAATTCACATGAATGGATGTAATTTTTGTAAGTTTCTAATATTCTAAAAAAATATGAATGATTATTTTCATATATATATATATATGTAAAATTTTAAATTTAAGCTCTTCCGGTTCAGAGCTAGCCTTGCCAGTCTGACCTCTCAAATGGCGGCTCCAATCTTTCACAGACGTGGTTTGACTCGTTTCATTGTTTAAATGGGAGCGTTTAAAGCCTTCCCATGGTGAAGCCTTGGCTTACAGACTATTTAATGTCACTCTTTCGCTGATCGCATTACCCTCCACTGCTCTCTTATACTCAACACCCGATCTCTAGCCATGGCGGATTCCAAGACCTCATCTTTAAACCCCGCAGAGAGCCAGACTCTAATCGATGGCAACGTTCTCACAGCACGTGTCCTGGCCCTCGCGGGCGTCAAGCACATGTTCGGCGTCGTCGGCATCCCGGTGACATCTCTCGCCACCCGCGCCGTTGCGCTTGGTATCCGCTTTATTGCTTTCCACAACGAACAGTCCGCAGGCTACGCCTCTTCCGCCTACGGATACCTCACATCCCGCCCAGGTGTCTTCCTTACCGTCTCCGGACCCGGTTGCGTCCACGGACTTGCTGGCCTCTCCAACGCCACCGTTAACGGCTGGCCAGCGGTCATGATCTCCGGATCCTGTGACCAAAGAGACTTCGGAAAGGGTGATTTCCAGGAGCTCGATCAGATCGCCGCCGTCCAACCTTTGTCAAATTTACCGCCAAGGCCACAGAGATCTCCCAAATTCCACGGGCTTGTTCTTGCCGTGTTGAACCACGCTGTCGAAGGAAGACCCGGAGGTTGCTATTTAGACCTCCCCACGGATGTCCTCCATCAAAAGATTTCTGAAGAGGACGCTTCTTTGTTATTGTCCGACGCAGAAAACCCTAGGGTTCGAGTGATTGGGGATAGCGTTAGTGCCTCGAATATTGAGACTGCCGTAGGATTGCTTAGAAAGGCGGATAGGCCGCTGATTGTGTTCGGCAAAGGCGCGGCCTATGCTCGTGCGGAAAATTCCCTGAAGAAACTGATTGAGACAACGGGTATCCCATTCCTCCCTACGCCAATGGGGAAAGGTTTATTGCCTGATACTCATGAGCTTGCAGCCACCGCTGCAAGATCACTTGCCATTGGCGGTTGTGATGTTGCACTGGTAGTAGGTGCACGTCTCAACTGGTTACTGCACTTTGGCGAGCCGCCCAAGTGGTCTAGTGATGTGAAGTTTATTCTTGTGGATGTGTCCAAGGAGGAGATCGAGTTGAGGAAGCCACATCTTGGTTTGGTTGGAGATGCTGTCAGGGTTCTGGATTTGATCAACAGAGAGATCAAGGACGATCCATTCTGCTTGGGGAAGTCGCATCCTTGGGTGGAAGCTATTTCCAAAAAGGCAAAGGATAATGTGGCGAAGATGGAAATACAGTTGGCTAAGGACGTCGTGCCATTTAATTTTTTGACACCCATGAGGATAATAAGAGATGCAATTCTTGCCCAGGGAAGCCCAGTTCCAATATTGGTGTCGGAAGGTGCAAACACCATGGATGTCGGAAGAGCTGTGCTCATACAGAATGAGCCGAGGACAAGGTTAGATGCAGGGACATGGGGAACGATGGGGGTTGGCCTAGGTTACTGCATTGCTGCTGCAGTTGCTTCACCTGATCGGTTGGTGGTTGCTGTTGAAGGAGACTCAGGTTTTGGATTCAGTGCTATGGAAGTTGAGGTATGATAGATTTTTCTAAAACAAATTATTTTTAAATGCTAATTTTCTTATCTTCGTACATTTAGTTTCTCTCTCCTTCATGAAGACGTATTTCTTTTTAAACCTTTTCGTTAACAGAGTGTTTTCCGGTCTGCCTATTTCAGAGTGCCATGAGCTTTTCTATTATCATCATTAGGGCAGCGAAGTTCTTTTTGTATCGTATGCGTCGCCAATTAATTTGCTTTTTTATTTAATTGGTCTATTTCATTTATAGAATATGCTAATCGAATAAGGACAGCCCACTTAAAATTATGTTGTAACAACTCTTAAGCTAATTATTAACACTTTCTAACATGCTATGTGTTAAGATGCTGCAACCTTATCTACAAATATTTCTTAGAGTTGTGACACATTTACTTGTATCTGTAGCATAGTAAAGTAGAGAATGATTAAGTTGCTTGCATGATATATTGCGCTGGCTTTTCCTGCACTGTCAATCACATGTCTTTTTTTATTTAATTATAGATGACCTTAGCAACGTAGAATTGAACAGCTGAATTGTGTTTATTGATAGTCTTTCATATTTGTTTATTGATAGTCTTTCATATTTGTTATAAGACTAGAGAGGGAGTCAAAGAGAAACTTGAATTATGGAGGTCAACATTAGAGTCTAAAGGCTTTCGTTTAAGTAGATCTAAAATTGAATATATGGAGTGTAATTTTAGTTGTAGAAGTTCTAGTGATAGTGTTGTGACATTAGGTGAACAAGTCATTAATAAGAGTGGCGATTGATATTTAGGCTCTATTGTTCAAAATGATGGTGAAATAGATGGAGATGTTATTAGTAGAATTCAAGTTGGATGGTTGAAGTGGGGAATGCATCCGGCCTGTGTGATAGAAAAATTCCATAAACTTAAGGAAAATTTTATAAGATGGTGGTAAGACTGCAATGACTTATGAATGCAGAATGTTGGATAAAGAAGCATAAGACTAAGTTAAGTATTTGAGATGAGGATGCTCAGTGGATGAGTGGCTTTACTCTTAGAGATAAAATGAAATGATGTTGGAAAAAAGTTGGAGTATCCGGTGAGATAAGATTAGAGAGTAATAGATGGTTTGGCCATTCATACGTCCGATCACCCGGTTAGGAGAGTAGATGCATTAGATTTCTTTATGTTAAGAAAGGTAGAGGACCTAAAAAACTTTGGTTAAGATGTATAAAATGACCTTAGTATCTGGAATTAAATGAGAATTTGACACATAATGGACACCTGGACGAAGGATTCATATAGCCGACCCCACTTAGTGGGATAAAGGCTTGTTGTTATTGTTGTTGTTGTTGTAGACACCTCTTTAGGATTGTATTTTGGTATGGCATTTACAGTGATCAAAACTCATGTTTCCTTTAAAAATATTCACATGTAGAAAGAAGCACATCAGTTATTGTAAAAGATGCTCTACAAGAATAACTTTTATTCAAGACTTTGCAATGATTGGGTTTGTTTGTTTCCTCAGTTATTTTTGAGTTACATAAAATCATTTTGAAACCTAGTTTAATAACTTTTTTTTCTATGTATGTCTGATCCATTTTTTAGTCATGCAAATTTCATGTCATTTTCATTTTATTTTCATTGCATGAGGTGTTTGAGATTTCCTTGAAAGCTAGTGCACCATACATATCACAATGATATGTATCACTTGTGAATCTGTAAAGGTTTGCTAGCTTGATCTAGAATATTTACTACTCTATCACACTTGTGCATGCTTTTTGTTTATTTAAATTTTTTGTAATGCCCGAACTAGTTATATTATGCAGTTATATAATCTAAAGTCAATTCCATCACCACTATGGACAAGTGCATTGTTATTCTTAATGTTGTTGAAAATTTTAGGGCATTTTTTTAGATAAATTAGGATAGGAATTGGAGGGGATTTTCTGTTAATTAGCATACTGGAGTTCTATGCATGCTATAGCGCTAACTTCAACTTGATCAAAGCATTGCTTTGTTGATTCTAGAAGTTGATCAAAATTTAGTCTTCATTCATTTTAATGCAAGAATATGTTCTATTGGTAATTCGGACTTATAATATTGACATTTATTGAGCTTACCATTTGACAGGCATATGTTTTGAAACCTCTTATTATCATCTTATATTTAATGGTGGGTATTTCTGCAGACGCTGGTGAGGTACCAATTACCGGTTGTAGTGATTGTTTTTAACAATGGAGGTGTTTATGGTGGTGATCGAAGAACCCCTGATGAAATAACAGGTCCATATAAGGATGATCCTGCTCCTACATCCTTTGTCCCAGGTGCAGCTTATCATACATTGATGGAAGCTTTTGGAGGAAAAGGTTATATTGTTGGGACACCAGAGGAACTTAAATCTGCACTTTTTGAATCTTTCTCTTCCAAGAAACCAACAGTAATTAATGTTATAATTGATCCTTATGCTGGTGGAGAGAGTGGAAGGATGCAGCACAAAAATTGAGGTAGTATCATTTTGTGATAACATGTGTTGTGTAATGTTACGTCTGAACTAAAGTGTACTTGAAATGCCATTTTTTTTGAATCATCATAAATGTTAGATCCAAGACGTTTAAAGAGTTTAATGTAATACCTGCTATTGGTATATTTCTGTAAGCTATTTCAGCTGATATCAATGTGTCATCAAATAAACTTCTAGTCAATGGGAGAAAGCTTGATTTATCTGCATAACTGATATCTTGACAAATGAAAATCTCTTGTTTCTAGATTCTGTAGCTCCAATTTTAACTGTTTTCTTTTCCTGAATGTTTAGCATGTCTCTTTATAATTCGGTTATTATTTTTAACCCTTTAGAACCTGCCTATTTTGGCCCTGCAATTTTTGGTTTTGAATTTAGTCAAATGAAATTTATAAGTGAAAATCACCAAAAACAATGGTAAATGGTCAAGATGTATATTTGACTTGTGGTTAAGCTTGTGGTAGTGGGTCCAACCCATCAAATGCTTGTGTCAAATAATTCTTTGTCATTGTGGCAGCTTTACACTTAATTCCATTATCTGTTGTTTTTCCTTTCAACCATGTTCTTTTCTTAATATTGATAACAATGATTGTACCAACATATTCTAGAAACTAAAGGTGAAAACACCAATTATTGATTTCAATTCTAGGATTTAGGCAATTAAGTGGCAATGGTAGAGGAATTTTTAGAAGAAATTGGACTGATTTCAATTCTAGGATTTAGGCAATTAAAATATTAATTAAATTTAAATTTAAGTCTATTTAATTATAAATGAACTCACAAATCAAGCAAAGCTCTATCATTTCTAAACTATATTAAACTATAAGTCATTGAATGTAAAAATAATTCAAATTCATTATTTTATATACCCCATCTATTAGATAAGTTTTCTTGGATTGGTTGATCAATTCAGTCTTGTTGAGTTGCAATCATAGATAATTTAATTATTTATTCGCTTGATTTGATTCTCAAATCATGGATTTCTATTTTTAAAGGATTTCACTCATGCAAAATTATAGCTCCATATGGGAGAGTGATGACCCAATAATAAATTGACCTGTCTTGCCAATGCAATGGACCTTCTTTTTGGCCATGCCTTATGGTCGTTGTCTTTTCCCCCAATAGGATGTCCAAATCGTATGATACTTCTCGATCCATAAACAAATTACACATTGCAAGCATGCCTTCTTCAAGGCCATAATCTAACTGATATGATCCCAAATCATATAATTGCCAATTCGGAACAGCCTATCCTATATACAAGATATATGCATGAATAAAGCTCCCAAAGGCGACAGAGAAATTACAAGCTTATCTGAATAGCAATATACAGCGAGAATAAATCAACTTATTACAACGTAGACAACAAGAACAAGGCTTTCATAAATACTAAAATCCAATCCAACAGAATAACAGAAATAGAGATCAAGAAACCTAATTTGTCGAGATGAGAAGAACTAATAGCATGAGATCAAGAAATGCTCAAACAAAACATCCAAGGCAGCAGAATATCCAACCGAATAGCAAATCATCGTAATGTAAAGTAGTTAGGATGATAGAGCTTAGATCCAACCTAAGCAGAAAACTATAAATAGGACTCCAAAGCCAAGCGAGAATATATCAAGAACTGAGAAAGAACTTGGTCTTTCCCCCCCTCTTCTCTTCTTCACCGATTCTCGGGTTCCCTCACGAAAACCATCACAAGCCAGGAGAAACGTGACTTCTCGTGCCTCCATCGGCCATCTTCCTCTAGGTCTTATTCGAGCAGGCAGCGTGAAACAAAGAAACAAAGCATCGAAAGTTAGATTAATTCAAAAATTGATCCAACGATCAAGATCAACAGCGCTTTTAATCCATCGAGATCTCATCCAGATCAAGCGGTTGATCAACACACCTTAATTAAGAAACAAGCGGGCGATAGATCAAGAAACAAATCAAAGGTCGGTAATAAACAATTTAATCCAAAGGTTAAAAGCGGTTTGACAAAACCACAATCAGTGAATCGGATCCAACACACTCTCACGAGATCCAGCGGATCGAGCGGGTTAACACTCAAAGCGGAGTCAACTGGAGGTGAATCAAGCTCAAGTTTCACCCAAGAATTGAAACATTAAACCAAGCTCAAACAGAAATAATCACTCAATCCTCACTGTATCAGATCTAAGATCAAGAAAAAGTACTTATCATTGGTGCTCTCGTTGACTTCCCACTCTTGCTGATTCCCACAACTCACACCTACAACACTCAGAAAATGGCAGAAGGAACCAGAGACAATGCCAAAACACTTGAAGCATGTGTTACGTGAACAACAATGAGCGACAAATGACCTCAATCACTATGGCATTGAATGAAATATTAAAGAGATTGACATCAGAAAGCAGGTTAGAAAAACGACCTCAAAGCAATGCATCTTGATGAATCTATTCTCCAAACATACCACATACACACACTATCAATGCCTTTAAAATAGATATGCCCGATTTAAGGAGAAGATCTAGAGGATGGATCTTTAAAAGCGGAATTTTTTATTATCAATCCTCGGATGATCGAATTTTAATATCCTCAATATACATGGATGCATTAAGTTGGTAATGGATGCAAGCAAATAAACAATGGCATTCTTGGCCCGTTCAAAGAACAAGTCTTTGCAGATTTGGCCCTTCCCTACACATTTAAGAGGAGAACTAGCTAAGCTTCAACAAACAACGATCTTTTGAGTTTGAAGACTGGTAACCAAATGTCGATATCCCAGTGCTACAAAGTTGCTTTGAATCAGCTTAAAAGAGAAATCGAGCCTACCTACTTCATTGCAAAGCCAATTGGCCAAATGGAGGATAGGCTATCGAATCTGACAAATACAAATCAGATAGCAAAATGGACAAACACCTGCCTAATCCACCACATGGCAATGAATATAGCAACAAAATGCCAACTTATGTGCATTCATGAGTGTCAATGAAGAACAAGAATATCAATTCTGACATTATAATCAACCGACTCGGTGGATACAAGAGAATGCCTTAGAACCAAACTTCAAATATCGACCATTCAATCCAGTTAAGGCGGGACATATAAATGTCTATTATAAAATAGCCTAAATAAGTTGCATAGTTCGAACATAGAATTAGCCTAGATAGATAAATTGGGATATAGCCCAATTATCTAGCATAAGATAGTCCACGTGATAAGTCATGGGGCAATTCCTTCCAACCTCAAGTAGATGGCCACATTTCCCACAGATGTCAACAATCTTGCCATATTACAAGTGAGCAACAATGAGTGACAAATAAAATAAGAGCAGTGTCACATAATCTGACCACATATAGGTTGGACAAACCATATAACTCAGAAGCTCAACAACAACATGAAACAAAGGGCTAATAGAGAGCTTCAATCCAAGACTCAAGACAATTCAGACAAGCTTTACACTACAATCAGTAAAATCACCAATTCAGTTCAGGAGAGGGACAGAGGATAATCAAGCTTGTTCAGAAGTTTTAGATCCTGAAAAACACGGCGGAGACCCACAAAATAAGAAATATCAAAGCAGAAAGTTCCAAATTCCACACCTCTTAGATTTCAGTAGGGTTAGACCAAGGGTGGTTTAACTCGATAAATAGACTTCAAGTCGAGAAGGTCCAAATTCAAAGGAATCTGAGATCCAAGCACCAGAATTAACCAATAAGAGCCAAATTACAGTTAAGCTTCTAATCAAAGGATTTCTAGCCAAAGCTGCGCAATTTCAAGTAAAGAAAAGACGAGCATCATGACCTTGAGGAGAGTCGGTGTGAGAGGAGTAATGATATGATCCCAAATCATATAATTGCCAATTGAACCTATCTATATACAAGATATAAACAGTGAATAAAAGCTCCCAAAGCTGGGAGAAATTACGAGCAGGGGAACAATATACAGGAGAATAAATCAACTTATTACACAAGAGAACAAGGCTTTCATAAATACTAAAATCCAATCCAACGAATACGAAATAGATCAAGAAACCTAATTTGTCCCTGATAAGCGAGAGCATGAGATCAAATGCTCGAGCAAAACATCCAAGACAAGAATATCCAACAGATAGCAATGCATTCTTAGCAGAAAGTAGTTAGGATGATAGAGCTTAGATCCAACCTAGAAAACTATAAAATGGACTCCAAAGCCAAGCGAGAATATATCAAGAACTTTCGAAAGAACTTGGCTCTCGGTCTTTCCCCTTTCCTCTTCTTCTTCTCTTCTCTGGGTTCCCTCAGGAAACCATCACAAACCAGGAAAGCACCTCAGCCTCCATCCGCCATCTTCCTCACGGAGTCTTAACATTTCGAGCAGGCGAAGCAAAAAAGTAGATTAATTCAAAAGGTCGATCCAACGATCAAGATCAACGCCTTTTAATCCGGATCGGTCATCCGAGATCAAGCCGGCGGATCAACACACAATCCATTAATTGAAGCAAGCGGAAGATAGATCAAGAAACAAATCAAAGGTGATAAACAATTTAATCCAAAGGTTAAAACACGGTTTGACAAAACCACAATCCGAGTAGTCGGATCCAGCAGCCACACTCAGCGAGATCCAGCGGATCGGCGGCAGGTTCACTACTCAAGCGGGTGTCAACTTCGAGAGGTGTGCTCAGTTTCACTTGCCCTACTAACGATGCTCAAGCGAAATAATCACTTCAATCTCCGTATGATCAGATCAAGAAAAAATCTAATAATTTTTTTTTTTTTTTTTTTTTTTTTTTTTTTTTTGAAATGGCAAACTTTAGTATTTGGTTTAGCCAAGAAATCACTTTATACCAAGTGATATTTAAGGATTGTAAAAAAGAGTATCTTAGTTGAATCGGCACATGATAAGTACTTTTTCTTGATCTTATCGATCTGAGATTGGTGATATTTTTTTGAGCTAATTTTATTTCTGTTTGGGTTTGGGTAACAGCACTTGATTATATACAATTTCAGATCCGTTGATCTGTAATGATTATAAAATTTTATCAAGTAATGATCATTTTTTCTTGTTTTTTATTTGCTATATAGATAGATGAATTGCTGAATCAAAAAGCGTTCATTTTGATGTTAGTGCTTTATTTCTAACATTCTCTTTGTTAGTAAAAACGGCAAGACTTGATAGTTTCATGTTATATCTTTGTTCTTGCTTTTTTTTTATTTTAAATTCTATTCTATTTATTGTTGATTTCTTGGGTTGTTTTATGTTATATTTTCATGTACAATTTATTTTTAGACTTTAAATAAAGTTTCTTATACATTTTGGATTATAGGCTCGATAGCTTTGCTTTGAAGATCGTCTTATATTATATTTGCAGTCTGGTTGAACTTTTATCCAATCTGTTGTTTGTCTATTTGATGCAGCATGTTCTCCTTTGGTGGATCCTTACCCATATGCAATCTTTCAAAATTACCTGCATGGAAGTTTACTTTGACGTGAAGAGGATCGTACCGTTCTTTGATTTTTTTTTTTTTTTTGTGTTTTCTACAATTGCTTCTCCATCAACATGTGGACCTTGTAAATGCCTTCAAGGAATTTTTGTGCTCTTTGTTGATTGACTTTAACCCCATCTGTATGTATTTTGGTTATTCAATCATTTTATATTAGTTTTTTTTTTTTGTTGTTTGGATGAAAACTAAAATCGGTGTAATTTTGAGGTAAATTTAAATCTCTTCTCTTTGCGTGACTTTTAAATAAGCTAAAGTATTTCTCGATTGGAGCAGGAAAAAATTTTTTTTTTTTTCTTTTGGCCAAACGGACTTTAAATTATTTTTTTTTTTAGAAACAGAATTTTTTTCGATTTCAATTTTTTATAGTCTTACTCCTTAGTCTTCTCGCTGAAGGAATAAGAAACGTTAAAATAACAAAAATTAAAATAACTCTAATTATAATTTAATAAATATAATTATATTTATTCAAATTGATGATAGTAAATAATTCATGATAAATAAAAAAATTAAAATAATTATTAAATTTTAGTTTATTTGGTAAAAAAAATAACTAATGAGTAAACTATTTATTAAAGAAAAATTATTTAATAAATAAATATTAAATTATAACTTGATGATTAATTAATTTAATAAAAATTCTTATTAATTAATTAATGTTTAATATAATAATAAAATTATATATATATATTAAATTTGAGTCATTATGTTAATATAAAATGATAATATTCAAATTTTATTTATTTATAACACTAATAATTAATATCTTAGAAAATTGTAAATTAATTACTAATAATTAAATATTAGAAATACATTATATTTGTATTTGATTTTATTTATTTTTGTCAAGAAAAAAATATTTATAATTTATTTATATTTTAAAAATATATTTATTTTTAATTGAATCGTTAATTAGTGAATAAATTTTATAATTAATTTACATATTAATAAAGTATTGAGAATCTGAAATAGAAAAATAAAGTGAGGTATTAGAATTTTATTACTTTATTAAATGAAATAGAAAAATAGTTTGTATATTTCTTTTAACAAATGAAACAATACAAAGTATTAATTACTAACTTTTCTGTTTGTATTCGCTACTGGGTTCTAAATGCAGTAAAGTAATGGAGAAGTGGAGGTTGAATTTGTTTGTGAGGTAAATAGGCCAAACACATCTTGAGGCAAGTCTTCAACATCGAGAACTGGAGAAGTGGGAGTTGAATTGCCTTTTGAGTCAAGTAACCCAAATATCTCTCGAGGGAAGTCTTCATCATTAACAAGTGCACAACTCAAAATGAAAGCAAACTTTATGGTAAGATGAATTAGAAGGTTGTGAAAATCAGATCAAAGAATGAGAAATTCAAGGTTCAATGATTTGTTTGAGGTTGAGTTGAGTTATGAGATGTAATATAATTTAAATTATTTAATAATATTAATATATAATAAATATATAATAATAAATAAATAAAATGCATACATAATTTTAAATTTTAATTATGTGTATTATAAATATAGATATATGAATTCTAAATACATTTAAAAATTAAAAAAATTATAATATAGATTTATGAATAAATATAATTTATAGTAAGAATTAAAAGTTTATAATATAAAAAATATTTTAAAATTTATAAAATATATATAATATTTAAAATATTTATGACATGTTATTTTAAATTTGATATTCTTAAAATAATTTTTTATAGAATGAAGTATAATTTATAATAAGAATATATAGTTAAAATTAGAATGTTGTTTCAATAAAAGAAAAACTCATATATAGACATCCAAAGTCCATTTAATATTCTAAAGCTCGCATCATACAATCCAAATGCTTCATTCCCACAGTACACCCCAAGTTTTAGCATATTTAAAATTTTTTTTGTTCCACATCACATGTGAGAGTTAGTATTGCCCTCTTTGTATCAAATAAAGATCTTTAAAGAATGAGCTTGTAACCTACATGAGTAGTGCCTTGGTGGGTATATAGATTAATTTACCTAAACTCATGTTAATAATAATAATAAAATATTTAAGATTTATTAGATTATTTAAAAAATATTTAATTAAAATATTTTGTTTAATTTAATATAATTTTTATAAGTAAAATTCTAAGCATTTGATTGAGAAGTAAAGGTGATTGATAGATTTAATTTGAATCGGTCGATTTTATATAATCAAGACATTTCTCCAATTCACTAGCCCAATGAGTGGTTTAGGCTAGTTTTCATTAGTTCGATGTGAAACTAGTTTTTAAAGTTAATGGATCGATCATATGCTTGGTTCACAGTCAAAACGGTCAGCTCAATTGGCCAATCCAGTTTTTAAAATAGTTATAGATTTATCATCCTATGTTTTGAGATGCTTGTTGTCATAACCTCACTATTTTCATTTAGTTTATGGGTGGAACAATATGCTCATAACTATCTTTGAAAATCTCTTCTTTTTTTTTTTTTTTTAATAATTTGCATTCTCATAACCTAGATTGGAATCTTTATTCCAGCAAGATAAAGTGTGATGATCATATTTCATGTAATTATACTATTGAGTTTTTGATTTGTCATACCTTGAGTTCCTACTTTATTTTCTTTCATCATTATTCCTCATTTTCAACCACGTTCGCTATCTCTCCCTCAGCCACAACAATGTCCTATTTGGTTTTCTTTTTACCAATTTTGGAATTTTCTTTGCTGTCCCTCAAGGAAATCTTCATTTTAAAACTTTCTTTCTTTCAAAGTTCTTGGTTCTTTGTTAGCCTTTGCTCATGGTCTTGTGATGAAAAAAATAATTTCATAAGTTTTCATGATCTTTAGTCCTTGTCTAAATCTAATTAAATTTTATATACAATGATCATAAGTTTTCATGATCTTTAGTCCTTGTCTAAATCTATTTTAACACTACCATTGCCGGTCCCAAGTCCGGATGCAAAAAGTGGAGGGTTGCGTTAGGTAGTCGTCGTAAAATTTGTCGAAATAATCATGACATGAATCCTTTAAATCATTGTGTTAATCTAGGCGTCCCAGAGCGGCCTTGTGAATCTGATGAAAAATGTCTAGAATGCATGCTGGCGTGCGGTAAATAAAGCAAGGGTTCCCACATTTTGACGGATGCGGGCAAAGAAGTTAGTCCATGAAACTAGAATTAGGTTAGGATCTTGGAATATAGGTACTCTTACAGGTAAATTAATTGAATTAATAGATATTATGGTTCATAGAAAGATAAATATTTTATGTATACAAGAAACTAAATGGGTTGGAGAGAACGAGATTGATAGTTCAGGTTTTAAACTTTTGTATTGGTAAAAGTCGAACTAGAAATGGTGTAGGTGTGATTATAGATAAAAGTTTGAAGGATAATGTTATAAGTATTAATAGATGTGGAGATAGAATTATAAAGATTATTGTTGATCTAAGATTATCAATGTTATAAGTGTATGCTCCTCAAGTAGGTTTGGAGGTAAGTAAAAGAAAAATTTTGGAATGAATTAGAGGGATTATAGATACCTCTAGAAGAAAAGTATTTATTGGAGGAGATTTAAATGGACATGTTGGTAGAGTAGTAGAAGATTTTAAAAGTATTCATGGTGGTTATGGATTTGGAGTGACTAATGAAGAAGGTAGGTATATTAGATTTTGCTTTAGCTTATGATTTTGTAGTTGCTAATACTTTTTTTAAGAAAAGAGATGAACATATTATTACTTATATAAAATGGATCTAGTAAAACAGTTGATTATTTTTTGATAAGAAAAATAGATCGTTTAAATTATAAAGATTGTAAGGTCATCAAGTGAAATTTTAAGTACCCAACATCGTTATTAGTTTTAGATTTTAAGATGAAAGGTTGTAAGAGAAAAATAAACTAAATTATTACTAGGATTAGATGGGGACACTTAAAGAACACAAATAAAATATTTTTAAGCAAGCTACAAGATATTAGAATTTGGGGTGTTCATAAAGATCTTAACGTTATGTGGAAAAAAAAATATCAAGTGAAATTAAGCAAGTTGCTAAAGATGTGCTTGGAGAATCAAAAGGAAAAGCTTCTTTTAATAAGAATAGTTGGTGGTGGAGTCAGAGTGTGTTAGAAAAGATAAAAATAAAAATAAGCGTTATAAAACTTGGTTTAGATGTAAAATTCGGAGAATTGGGAAAGATATAAAGTGGCAGTAGAGATTCTAAGAAAGTAATATATAATGCAAAAAATTTAGCTTTTGGTGATTTATACAATAGATTAGATACCAAAGAAGGTGAAAGATGTATGTATAAGCCAAGCAAAGAGATAGGAGAAGTAAAGACATAGTTCAAGTGAGGTATTAAGGATGAAAATAATAAAGTGCTTTTCTTAGAAAAGATATTGAAAATAGGTGGATGAGATATTTTGATAAACTTTTCAATGAAGGATCTGATTGATTTTAGCAACCTTAATACCCTAAAATAATTTCATTTCTATCGTATTAGTAAATCGAAGTTAGTGAAGCTTTAAAGAAAATGAAATGTGGAAAAGCGTAGGACGGATAATATTCCAATAGATGTGTGGAAATGTTTAGGAGATCAAGGAATTTCTTGGCTTACAAATCTTTTTAATGTTATTTTAAAGACTAAAAGATGCGGATGAGTGGAGAAAGAGTCTATTGGTTCCTATATTTAAGAATAAAGGTGATGCACAAGAGTGTGCAAATTATAGAGGAATTAAGTTAATGTGCCATACATTAAAATTATGGGAGAAAGTAATTGAGCATAGGTTACGATGTGATACAGAAGTTTCTGACAATCAGTTTGGTTTCATGGGTAGATCTACTATGGATGCTATACATTTGTTAAGAGGGTTGATAGAAGCATAGAGAAAGTAAGAAGGATCTACATATGATATTTATTGATTTAGAAAGCTTATGATAAAGTCTCAAGAGATGTTCTTTGGAGAGTTCTAGAGCGAGAAAGAGTTAATATTGGTTATATTCAAGTCATTAAGGATATGTATACTAGAGTTACTTGTGTCCAAACAAGGAGGATTGACAAAATATTTTCCTATTTAGGTTGGATTACATCAAGGATCAACATTAAGCCCTTATCTTTTTTACTTTAGTTATGGATGTTCTTACGAGGCATTTACAAGATGTACCTTGGTGTATGCTTTTTTTTTCTTGATGACATTCTTCTTGTTGATAAGACTAGAGGAGTCCAAGAAACTTGAATTATGGAGGTCAACTTTAGAGTCTAAAGGTTTTCGTTTAAGTAGATCTAAAGCGAATATATGGAGTATAATTTTAGTTGTAGAAGTTTTAGTGATAGTGTTGTGACTTTAGGTGATCAAGTCATTAATAAGAGTGGCGATTGATATTTAGGCTCTATTGTCCAAAATGATGGTGAAATAGATGGAGATGTTATTAGTAGAATTCAAGTTGGATGGTTGAAGTGGAGGAATGCATCGGCTTTATGTGATAGAAAAGTTTCCACTTAAACTTAAGGAAAGTTTTATAAGATGGTGGTAAGACACTGACTTATGGTGCGAGAATGTTGGCCAATAAAAGAAGCATAAGACTAAGTTAAGTGTTACGAGATGAGGATGCTTAGGTGGATGAGTGGCTTTACTCTTAGAGATAGAATGCCAAATGAGTATGTTCGGAAAAAAGTTGGAGTAGCTCAGTGGTAGATAAGATTAGAGAGAGCTGCCTTAGATGATTTGGCCATATAAAGCGTCGGTCAGATGACCGATTAGGAGAGTAGATGCATAAGATTTGCCTTATGTTAAGAAAGGTAGGTAGACCTAAAAGACTTGGTTAAGATGTATAAATAATGATCTTAGTATACTTGAATTAGATGAGAATTTGACACATAATAGGACACAATGGAGACGAAGGATTCATGTAGCCGACCCCACCTAGTGGGATTAAGGCTTGTTGTTGTTGTTGTTGTTGTTGTTGTTGTTGATCATATAATTTTCTTTACTACTTAAATGTTATCTAGAGTCTTTTCCTCTTGGAAAACATCTTTTTGTTAATGGTGAGGGTGTTTCTTTCTTGTGGTTTTGTGTAACCTACATCAACAACATCCCAAATTCTTGAGATCCAAGTAAAGCCTTCATTTAGATATACAACTCTCATAATCGGTATAGGTAAGATGAGAAAATGTTGGTTGTAGAAGATTGTTGTTGCAGTAAGCAAGCTTTAATACAACTCTGTTAGAAATTAAGAGAAACAGAATGTGACTATCATAAAATTGAACAACATGTCAACAACAAGTCTTTATCTCGCAGTTACAATTTAATCAAATTTTATTTCCAACTACGCCTTGAAATTAGTTGAGCCAGTAGTTTAATTTAAATTATGTGCTTTACTGATGTCTAGTTCTATATGTTGCATTGTCCTCCTAAAGATTGCCCTTTTAAGGTCTAGCAGCAAGCCATTCACATCTATTTCATGGTGATGAAGTTGAGTATTCTCCACTGGATCCGGGACACAGCTTGAAGTTTTGTAGTGGCAAGAAAAAATTGTTTAGTTATATATTTCCTTTGACATGGACACACAAAAAATTACTTAATATCACCACGATATGGTTGCAGAACTGTTCTCGTAAATTGTGCCTTTGGGCACTGCTTTATATAAACTGGTCATTACTCTCTTTCATGGTGCTCATGCATGGCCCTTCTAAAAGATAGCCAACTTAGAGACACTCTACAAATATGAATTTATCTTCTAGTACAATGATCAAATAAATGATTTTTCAATTGGTTATGTGGTACAATACATAATCAAGAAGACCGTTCTTTCAAAGAAATGCATATAATTTGTATTGTACAACAAATCGTCTGCGAGCACAAGACTAACCAGTCTTTTCTCACTTGTACTGAAGTTTCAGTAACTGATGTTCCTTATATCTGATCTTAATGGAAGAATGGAGTTGTGAACGCTTTCCCTGTGCTTCGTATTCTGATTTCTATTAGTGGAGCCATTTTTAGGATAATTTAACTGCTGTATAAAAGCAACTTGAAGTTGCCAAGCTAGCTGAACAAATCTTAATTCAATGTTGTTGTGATGTTGCATAAGTTGATGAAAATATGAACTAAAATTAATGCCCTCGAAATATGGTTAAAAATACTTTACTTTTGAACAAAACAAGAGGGCTGATTTTGTCTTTACCCGCCCTCCTTAGAAAGAGTTCAAGGTTTAAGGTTCAAATTCCTCAAGAAATAAAGACTTTTTAACCTTAAGATCAGATACTCACTTGCACTCACCAACTTAATGTTCAATGTTATTTGCTTGATTAAGTTTTCATTTGGTTGTTTGTTCTCTGACTAATTGAAATGTAGATTTAGTATTTGAGAAATGTGTTAAAATTTTATCATTTTGCATGTACATTTTTCAGTGACTTCATGATCATATGTATTATGTCCAGGAGCAATCTGTATTTTAACGAGTCTATTGATTTTATTTCATATAGCATATTAAGGCATGGCATCACATAGAAAAAGTACCAAACAGAGCTTTACAGCTATATATATTTTTATTTTAGAGGAAATATGTTTTATGAATGGTGTACTTGTTTGTTCCACTTGGTGAAAATTTCTATTATTAGAAGTTGCAAGACCTTAATTTTGATAATAATAAAATTGTAGCAGCCACTAAAATCTATTTTGAGTATCATGTATGTATATTCTCAAAGCAGTGTGTAAACCCAAGCGAGTCTATATGACAACAAATATACTCGCATAGAGGGTACCCGACGACCCAAAATGAGCATCTGATAAGGGAAGATAGATCTGAACCAGCGAGTCAAAAGACTTAGAGAATAATAACTCGATGGTAAAACATATTCTAACTCGCCATCATCTAGTGACTATATAGAAGAATAATCAATACTTATTACACTCACTAAATAACTACAGCTCTTATCGATGAACCTATACTCGCTCACCTCCATCAGCATAGGCGGGAATTTATTTGTATTAAATTTACTATATATGATTTTTTATGTTTGGTCACCCTTTTGATATTATAAAAGGGGAGATTCTTTCTGAGGACTTTTTACTCTCACTCTAGATCCCTATGTTTTGTACTCGCATTCTGAGCACTAAAAAAATATTATTTTTCCTGTACTTTTTCTTTTTCCTGTCTTTCTGCTAGCAATCTTTTTGCCTAACTTTATTTCCTAAGCAGTTGTAGAACTAGGGGGTGAGGGGAGGCAGTTGCCACCCCAAAATTTTACTAAACTTTTAATACTATATAACATACTAATTAGTCCCCTAGATTTCGCCACCCTTAGCTGGGTAGGCAGTTGCCACCTCTAAATTTTGTTGTCATCCTCTCTTTAAATTCTAGTTTCATTGTTCCCAAATATTTTAGAAGGTTCTTCCTTCATCCATGGATAGATTTGGATTCAACATCTTTTAGGTGTGGTGAGTGTGGATGAGAGTTAGAACCAGAAGATAATTACAAAGAAAACAAGGACTTTCAATGGGAGATCGCTCGGTAGACATGGAGCAGAACATCCAACAATTCACAACTCAATAAGATTTGCGTGACATGGAGGACAAGATCACTCGCCTTGTACAGGTGGCCATCGGGAAACCACACCATGAAGATCTCAAACAAAAATAGAATGAAGGATTCACGGGATCAGCTACTCTCCAAGCTCGATAAGAAAGGAGACGGTCATCCAAGATCCCTAGCTCTCACTCATCTAAAATCTTTGATTCTGAGGATGAATCCTATGACACTAGTGAAGAAGAGGATGCGTCAAGAAGTACAACTAACCAATACTTTCTCTGCAAAGATTATAGAAGCTCACTTTATAAATTCAAGATCCCGCATCTTGAATCTTCAAAAGGTGAGACATTCCATACAACCTACTTGAGTCATCACACCAAATGACCCCTATTCTAGGGTGCGTTAGTGTAATAGAATAGGATGACTTATTACGATTTCACCAACAAGTTCAACATATCATTTTGAAACAAACAAGTGAAATTTGTATCTCGTCAAATCATCACAAACAAATTCTTATATTTTGAATTTCTCAAATAATTAATTCAGATCACATAATTGGAAGCGTGAGAATCTTCAAATTTGTACACAATCCAGAGCAACTAAAGACATTAATGTTAAAATTTGTACGGACCCAAAAAACCTTTACAGTCTTCCAAAATTATACACCCAAAATTGTACAAATCAATAAAACTTGACTAGCTCCTACTCTCCTCGTCCTTGCCAGAAATTATCAACGTGTATTATCATAAGCTAAAGCTCAGTGAGAGAAATAATGTTAAAGTAATTTCAAAACAAGACATTAGAAATAATGTGCTTGTACATTTGAAACTTGCAGGAAGGTAAGAGTTGTAAAATATCTACAATTATAAGGCGAATAATAATAATCGTAAGCGGTAATATGTAAATAATTTATAATAAAACTATCTAAACATATGAATCGGTTATTTAATGAAATCAAGTTCGGTTATATTGAATCATTTCCAAAATGTCATTTATAATTTGCGTTTTTGACTTTCATAACATAAGTTGTCGTCGGTATAAAGTGAAGATAAAGGCGGTAGCATACTACTTGTCTAACTTACCCCAACACCAATTGATCGCCCAACCTCATATCAGTGAATGCTAAGATCCCACATGAGGCTCATCTTGTCAGAACTTTGTCCACCTACACAGGTTTTTATAATATAGTCTTCCTATTACAATTTCCTTACATTTCTCTATTTATCATATTACATTTCATTTAACAATTAATAATACATATGTTAAAATATTTCAATATGCACAACAATATCATATGATATCAAGACATTTGTATTTGCATGAAATATGATAGGAATATTTGTGTCATGCATATAATATTCATAAAAGTAGTATGAATCAACATGAACAGTAGCATACACTAGTACTAGAGAAATTAAATTTAAATTAATTATGTCTCTCACGATTAATAGGGTTAGTGTGTGATGTGCTTTTCTTCATTGAATCTGATATAATTGACATCTTCTTAATACATAAAATTCATAAATTAATTTAATGTAGTAGTGCCACAAGCTTAAATTTTACTCTTACTTGAATTTGATGTCTCTGCATATAGTTTATCTTAATTAATAACCAGATTTCTTCACTTCAGAGAATCTTCAAAGACCATTCACCTGATTATATTAAAATTAATATTATTAACTTATCCCATTTATAGATTTGAAATGTTTTAAATTATCATTAAATAATCCTAACTTAATATTAGCATACTCCCTATGCACTTACACAATTGTGATCGTCATAATATCTATTTATTTATCTATAATATCCTTGTTATTGCATAATAAACAGGTTAATTATCAATTTATACATGAAACTTAAAAAATAAATTATCATACCAACCTCCTTTTCCCGCCATCCAACACCAATATGCATGACTACTAGCACTAACTGAATCCAACAACCTATTGGCTGTTTAATTTTCACTTCACACTACACTCATACACCATAAATGAGGGGCAGAAACTAGAAAATCACCATGGATAGCAACTATTTAAAGTGCCAAGGATAGCAATCAGCAAGGGAGAAGGCACAACCACAGTTGGTAAAGACGAAAACCACAGCAACAGTCAACAAATTGGAGGGTTGCGGAATTATAAAGAGGAAGGGATTTAAGGTTTATGTAAGAACATATATATATATATATATATATATATATATATATATATATATATATATATATATATATATATATATATATATATATATATATATATATATATGAATGTAATCAAATACATTCATATATACGTGTACAAATTTACTCTTATATAAGTGGATATAGATTTTTCTTTAAATTGTTGTTTCTCACAGCTTTTACAATCTTCCATTTTCCCAGCTACTCTACAACCATCTAATGGCTGAATTTCTAGCCATGAAAACAAACAGCAGGTTGAAAACACAGGGAATATGAGAACTGCCCAAAATATATGATATATATATATATATATATATATATATATATATATATATATATATATATATATTATCACATTTAATAATAATAATGTATGATCATTGATTAATGTGAAGTTAAAATTTAATCTTACATACTAAAGTCTCTTCCCTCCCCTCTTACTTCACGGCATCCAATCCCCGCCCAACCGGCTCCTTTATCCCTTGATATGGCACTTAAAATACTACTAATCGAAGCACGAATCTTGATGCTAAAAGCAAGCGATCCAGTTGAAGCGGTAGAGATCAACACTTAAATATCTTTGAAACTCGGGATGTGGTTAAATATCTAAATAACTCTCAAACATTGAGTGTTTATAGTCAATCGAGCGTCGATGAGCTAACTCAAGATCTCATAATTATGACTTTATTTGAGCATTTAAATACACAAAATACATCATATGATCAAGAGAATCATCATGAGCGTAGATGGAGGTAGTTCGGATTTTGCATGTTGGGCGTCACTCCTCCAATTTATAAATAACCCATCATTCCTCATATGAGGGGTAAAGCGAGAGAGGAGAGAAAAAGCGAAAAATCCTCCAAGCATATGCGCTCAACCGTTTGTCAACCGCCGCCGCCGGCCGTCTTGCCGATCGTTCGTCGTCACCATCATGACGACCTTCCGTCGATGGGTGTTGTTATTGTTCATTTTCTTCTCACAAGCTGTTCTGGAGCGGTATATAGTTGTTGTTGTCGATTTTAGGATTCTCGTTGTTCCTCTCAGCCATGTAATCAGACTTTTTTCTACAAAAAATATATGGAAGTTTTTTTGAGTCCGTGGTTTTTTTCCTCTTTTCGCGTTAAAATTTCTGGAGTTTTCTTGTTCACTCTTTTTACATGTGTGTGTGATGGATTTCACAGAGTAGGCGTAAACTTTCATCTCACTCGATTTTTTAACCCCTTTGGTACAGCCAATTACCTGAGAATTCCTCTCAAGGGCTTTCTCTCTTGTGTGGTTAAAGGCAAGGTAAAGCAGGCCGGTTGACGAGAAGGAATTAAATGAGAATTGTCCTTAGTAATGTTGTTTCAGAATTATTGATTTGATAGCTAAGTTAATCACCACCGTTCAACCAGTCGACTAAAAGGATCCACCAGATGCATGTCGTGCTTAGTGGAGGCAATTAATGAAGCTACAGTACAAAATTGATGGCTAAATAATCAGGTTATTTAATTAGGAATTCAATTAATTAAGAATTACTTTTTAACCCTTTTTCTTCCCCACTATAAAGATGAATGGTTCCATGCCATGCAAGGCTAAGTGGAAATTGCTACAAATTTTAATTACAGATTTTAATAGAAACTAAGATTATTAATCAAGGAATTAGTATTATCATTTTTTTTGTATATCTTAAACTAATTTATAATTATAATTCTGATTATAATGTGTGTACGTTTTATATATCAATATTATCCTAATAAAATATAAGATTTTATAAGAATGCCTATGATGATTTTTAAGATATATGAAAAATGGGGTATATTTTAAAATGCATGAAATACAATATTTACCATTCCTTTTTGAATGTTTTTGGGTATCGCCCACATCGCCACTAGACTTAGACGATGCAATGAAGTGTCGACTCTTCTTCACCACTTTGAAAGAGTCGGCCTCAAATGAATCTCATGTCTTTCTTTAGGAGTCATTACATCATTCACTGATTTCAAGAGGATGTTTGTCATACAATTTGTTAGCATTTAGAAGCCGTTGAAGAGTTCTCAAGTTTCCCGAAGATAAGACATGAGCTTGGAGAGTCCCTATGGGAGTTCAATACTTGCTTCCAACGAGGGACTGGACATCAAAGGTCTAGAACTCGTTGTCACTCAAGTGGCACACGCTCAAAATTGAAGGAGGGACCCTTCAGGTATGCCTTGCGGCTCCAACAATCTAAGACACTCGTTGAACTACTGGAGCTGGTGAACAATCATGTTAATATTGAAGAGTATAATTAAGTGGTCCAACCAAGACGGCCAAGACAAAAGACTCGTTGAAGAGGCCTTTAGAGTGTCTCTCAAGGGAAGGATATCAAAGGTGGAGAACAGATAAAAGAATGTGACCAGATGTACCAGGGTGAGGTTTCAGAAACCCATCTACTTTCTATCCTGGAGCCAACTATGCAAAACTCACTCTAGCGACTCCCCTGAGGGTGTCAATGGAAGAATTTATAGAGGCGATCCAGAATAAAGATTATTTCAAGCAACCGACACCCATGAAAGCTATGGAGTGCGTGATTTGTCAAGGTATTGTGCTTATCACCGTGATCATGGCCACGACATTAAAGAGTGCCATTTGAAGAGCTTAGTGGATGAGTTTGTAAAAGCTAGAAATTTCAAGGAGTTCACAAAGAGGAATGGCAAAGAAGTCATCGAAGCTAGTAATGAACATGTACCCATGCACACTATTCACATTATTGGAGTTGTACCTGCTATCTTTGGGGGTGTTGGCAATTCATTTAAGAAGGCAAGTATGAAAAGGCTATGATCTAGAGAAGTGAACTCAACAGCCATGACATCAGCATCCTCTACAATCATCGTGCTAGTGAGTTTTTTAAAAAGGGATAGATTTCCTATTGGAAATCCTTACAATGATGCAGCTATGATGATAGTTGTGATCACCTACTATTATGTAGTCCATTTTGATTGAGATGGGGAGCTCGATCAATATCATCTTTAAATCAGTCTTTGACAAATTGGGTTTAGTGAATTCCAAACTTATGCTCACTAAAGGACCACTATACGGTTTTTCAGGAGAGCGTAGAGAAACAAAGGGGATGATTACTCTCCCATCACTTGGGGGGAAGGCACTTGAGTGGAAGGCAAGAAAAATTCCACATATATGGCCTACTTTATTGTAGTAGAGGCTCTTGCTACTTACAATGCTATATGTGGTCGACCACTACTCGATATATTCAAAATGGTGGTGTTGACGTATCATGTAGCCATTAAATTTTCCATTGAAAGAGAAGTGATTACTGTTGAGGGAACCTTAATCAATCCTGCATGTGCTACTTGAAATCTATTGGCGGGCTAAGTAGGGAAGAAGAAGTACTGTAATCGGATATACTCACACTTGCATTATGTCAATAAATCTCTATGAGGTACCGAGTTGAACTATCCACTCATGGAGAAACTTCGCACTTGCATTAATCACCTTGACTAGACAAATGAGAACTTATTTCCAAGCACACTTCATACAAGTCGTCATTGATAGCTTGCTTCAATTTGTGCTTGCTAAGCTTGATCACTTGGGAAGATTGCTCAAGTGGTACGTAGAATTGAGCGAGTTCAACATATCCTACTCACCTCGAACCGTGATCAAAGCTAAACCACTCATGGATTTCATTGTTGACTTCAGCAACTCATAAGATATTCTTGTCAAACTAGAGCCCTTGTGGCCACTGTATGTTGATGGCTCTTCCGACGAACCAATAATGGGAGTAAGTATAGTACTGAAGACCCCAACAAGGATCAGCATAACACAATCATTTAAATATAGTAATAAGGTGACAAAAAATTAAGGCGAATACAAAACTTTACTCACTAGGTTGAGATTTACTAGAGGACTTGGACATGTTTGCCTACTATTCGCTTCGTGGTTAAGACAAGTGAATGGAGAATATGAAATTCGAAATCAGTCTTTGATGAAATATTTGCTTAAAGTGAAACCAGAGATTGAACAACTAGAATATTTAAAGATTGAGCAAATTCCCAAAGAAGAAAACCAACTTGTTGACTTGTTATCCAGAGCTAGTGGACTCGAAAATCACGTAGTCATTCACCTCATCCAGCCAAGTATTGAAGAAGAAGAGCTAATGTAGACAAATCATGAATACTCGCCAAGCTGGGTTGACCCCATCAAAAATTACTTATAGATTATGAAAATTGGAGAAATGACGAAGGACCTGAAGAGGTTCAAAATTAGAGCAGCTCAATACCTGTTGATAGGAGGTGAGCTATTCGAAGGTCGTGACCTCACTCAAGCTTAGATGTGTAAAAGAGGCAGCAAAAGAAAGTTCTTGATGAAATCCATTCTAATGAGTGTGGTAGTCATTCAAGAGGAAAGACACTCGCTAACATAATTTTGAGGCAAGAGTACTTCTGGCCTACATTGAGAAAGGATGTCGAATGGTTCACAAGATGTATACAATGTTAGAAATTCGCAACACTCTAGCAGCAGTCATCACAACCTTTGCAACATATCATTAGCCCTTGGCCATTTGTTATTTGGGGAATGGATCTTATAGGTCTATTATCAGTTTCTAGTGGACAAAGAAAGTTCATTTTAGTTATGGTTAGCTATTTCAGCAAGTGGATCAAAGCAAATCCACTGCAAAAATCACCTCTCAGGTAATAAAAAATTTAATTTAGATTAACATTATTTGTAGGTATGGATTGTCATTGGCAAGCATCACTGACAATGGACCTCAATTCGCTAAGAGAGGTTTAAAGAAAGTCTGCGAGTCTTAAGGAATTAGGCTAAAAATCACATCAGTATATCACTCGCAAAGCAATGGACAAGTGGAAGCTGCTAACAAAAAGATACTCAATTTGCTCAAAAAAAAAGGTCGAAGGTGCAAAAGTTAAGTGGGTAGACACACTACCCACAATACTCTGGGTTCTCAGGACAACTTCCACTAATGCCACTGGACACTTGCCCTTTACATGGCACATAATTACCGGTCAGTATGAAGTCTAAAGAGTCAAATAAAGAATGAGAAATGGAGATGAAGAATGGACCTAAGGTAGTTGGGGGCTATGGAAGATCTTAGAATTGAATCATTAAGGCAATAGGAAATAAAAAGGCAGATGATCAAGTATTACAACTGCTATGTGAAAAAAAAATCATTTCAAAAGTGGTGATCTCATGTTGAAGAAAGTAGATGCCATTGCTTGACAAAATGTTCTGGGAAAACTCACCCACAATTGGGATGGACCTTTCATAAACAAAAAGCAATTCAGTTTCGGCGCATACTAACTGTAATCTCATTCGGGCAGAAGACATACCAAGGACGTGGAATGCCAGAGTTCTGAATAAGTTCTCATTAAGAGAAAATTCTCATCATTTGTACACATTTTATTAATTTCGAGCATAATGTATTTACTTATTTTTAATAATGAAGTTTTATATATTTTGTTCCTTAAATGAGTTAACTGATAAGATTATGATAATTTCCAAAGAGAGGTCCCACTCCTTGAGGTCAACAACTAAAATTAAAAAAAAAAAAAAACCAGCACTCTACGTGGTTGATGATTATAGTGTAATACTAACACCCTATAAGGTTGGCAAATAAACTCAAAAAAGATCAACACTTTGGGCGGTTGGCAATAATAGTGTAAGGCTGACACTCTGTGAGGTAGGCAATTAAACTAAAAAAAGACCAACACTTCATGCAATTGATGACAATAGTGTAAGACTGACACCTCGTGAAGTCGGCAACTAAACTCAAAAAAGACCACTTCTTGCAATTGACGACTATCATGTAAGATCGACACTCGTGATGTCAACGACTAAGAAAAGATCAACTCTCCTAATTGGAAAGTCAAGGCTAACCCTTAAAAAGGATGACTAACGTAGAATAAAATATCCTAAGTCAGGGAGAATTTTTCATGCATCGACATACTGAGTTTCAATTCGATGAGTATACATAAACCTGTGATATTAAAGCAACCATTTAGAAAAGTGCTTCCTATTGGTTAATGACTCAAAATATTCCAAGTTATGGGTTGATTCATTCAAACAAGTGACATTATCTTAATAATTATACACATATTAGCTATGATTATCCATACAAGATGCTCTCAAATGGATAGCATCATAAGCGAAGTTGCTCGCGTGTCAATGAACGAGTATCAATCTAACGAGTGCACAAGAGCTCTCTATGCTAAATTGACCACCCATAGAAGTTTTTATTAATCAGAGATCTAGTATTATAAGTAATAAACAAGGCTATTTGCACATTGACCAGCGAGTACCAGCTCAATAACATAACATTCATTAAAAAATACTTAACAAAGAAGTAAATCCAATCGCTATTCAGATAAATATACTCGATTAGAAATGTACTTGTAATTTGTATTTTATATAAACCATTTTTTACAGTTAAACAAGTAAAATATATGCATCCTACTTGCCAAAAAAAATTATTACATAGAAATGAAGGAGGAAAGAATGTGTCAGCTCAAACTGCTCTCATCATCATCATCATCCGAGTTTGAGAATGTGAGTACATTTGAGAAGTTCAAAAACTTAACATCAAGGCGACCATATTTCACCAACTTGGTGATTTCAAAGTCGGTGCCATCCTTAAACTTATGTTGCAAGAGCTCTTGGTACTCCTCAAAATCGAGAAACCCAGTAAACTCAGCTTCTCTTTTGAAACTCTTTAGTCTGACGTGAGAATTTCTCATTTAATTCTTTCTTCACTTTAGCAAGGCGAGTAAGCTCCATTGTCTCCCTCTTCTTCTCCTCTTCTTAGCGAGAATCCTTGGCTTGAAGGTCCTTATGCTTGGCTTCGAGAGGTGTTAGTTTCTTCTTTGTACTAGCAAAAACCTCCTTTCTCTTCCCAAGAAACTTATGGCATAACTCCCAAGTGAACTGTCACACTATAGTTCGAGCAATCATGACAAGATGTAGGTGGGCATTGGGAAAGTCGCTCAAAGGATGATCAAGATCTCATGAGAAGATAAAAGAGTTGAGCTCGTAGGCTTTACGGATAGGCTTACACAAGTTTGGAATAAAATTATCCTCCAAGCCTTCCTCCAGCTCTTCCTCCTCCATAGACTTGCAGCTCTGTTGCTGACTATGAAAAGTTGAGTTCGTGGCTCATTTTTTGTATTTCTTGGGAGTACTACTTAGCCCTACCTCATCAGCGAACTTGGTGGGAGCTGCACTCAGCTTCCCCTTCTCTTTCTCCTCGTCGACCTCAAGAGAGGTCGGTTCCTTGCCGTCAACCACTTGCTCGCCGATCTCGCGCTCACCTTCCTTAAAGAATTGGAGCACTTTAGGGCTGAACTCGGGGGTAACGAAAGTTGCCTCTCCTAGTAGTAGATAAAATTAGAACAAGTCACTAAAATAATAAAGGGATTAGCGACTAAAAAAGTAAATGGAATTTAACAAGGACGACAAAAATCTTGCCAAAGTAAAGGTGGAGAGAAACATTCAGGCTACGACCCTGCAACCATTTCATTGCTTCCTCCTCTCGTACACTCAGATTATCGAGCTTGGTGGCCTTGCTTGCCATCAAGTTGGGAAGGATTTGGGCGGCCACCACACCATAGAATTTGAGGATGTCAATCCACTCGTTGGGAAGGGGAAGTTAAAAACCCTTTCCTAAAATGGGCGTGTGGAATACATAGCTCATGCATCCTCACTAAGTTGAGATGCTTGGTCCTCTTGTTTACTCGCAAAGTAAAATTTAGATTCAAACCATAATATTTGTAAAATATAGAGGTCGCAATGGAGGAGTCTAGCTTGGAATTTTTTTTAATTTGGGCCTATTGGAAATATGAGACAACCTTCTTTAACAAAACCATACTCGCTGATAGTGAAAAGCCAATCACGATTTACTCACAAGCTTGAAGGAGAGCAATAAAGTCTCAACTACTCCAGTCAGAAAGAATTTATAGATGCTGTAAGAAAAATGTGGTAATATGGATGTCAAATCAAGTATTAAGTGAAGAAATGATTACCCAAATTTTGCTAATATCTCAAGCGATAGGTGCTACAGGGAAATAATTAATACGCAACAGTAAAAAAAATTAAATAATACTCACGACTAGAGAGATATAAAATGTATTTATTTATGAGTAAAAAAGTACAACACACTCGCTATAACCTTAATATATTATTTTTTTAGTAATTTTATTATAGGGTTCGAGTACCAGTCCTCAATGAGTCCACCTTTCTTGTTTATATAATCAAATAGAAAATTCACATCAGAAAGGAGAAGGGAAGTACTTCACGACTTGGTCGAGTTTTGAAGTAATGTTATCTCAGTTCTCATGGTCGCAAAGTTGCATTGGTACTCTGCCTCCAAGGTCTGCAGCATTGCAACTTTTGCTCCAATTGTGCTTGCAGCTCTTTTATGTCCCACTGGGATGAATCTAAAGCTTCCTTCAAGAGGGCAATCTCCCCCTGCAGAGTGACGACCTCAGAGGGGTCTATGAATAAGAGGATTTGTTGTACATCCAACCATTGAGAAGGGAAGCCATCTATCGAGTAAGTGAAATTCATCTTTACTCTAGAAAGGACCAAATAAATTGCCCATGGAAAGTTGAAGCAACTTTACGAAATTACCTAGACTGTCGGAGGAGACGACTTGAAAGGCTGGCGAGTGTTCTTCACTATCCTCTACTGAAGCTTGAACCCTACATATGCTCAGTTATGACCAAAGAAAGTGAAAAACTCAGATAAAGAAGACTCGTAGCACGCAATAAAAAAACAACTTTCACCTCATGGACATTCCTCTATTCTCATGGTAGCAACCACCAACCATTCAAAGCTTCAAGTTGACTCTTAAGAGACAAGATTTATCCAAGTGAGTAGCTAAAGGAAATTGAAGAAATTGGATCAATCTAAAGGTGATGTAATCTCTTAATAATTGCATGAATTTTCACAAATATTTACATGTTTATAGTTAATTATTTTTCTATCCTTTTTGTAAGGTACCTCTATAAGGAGTAGAAGAATCAGAGAGCTAAATGTATACCCAAAGCAATGGGTAGGCCCAAGTGAACCTATATGGTAAGACAAGTGTAGTTGCATAAAGGGTACCCGATGATCCATAATGGGTATACTCGCTAGAAGGAGTATCCGATAAGTGAAGATAGATCTAACCGAGCAAGCTGAAAGACTTAAGGAACATTACCCCAATGGTAACCATAATCCAACTCACTGGCATCGGGATACTATGCAGAGGAACAATGCGACTACTCTCCTCAGCCCCCCGCGGGAGACTATGCAGAGGAAAAATATGATGATCAACTTATTGATAATTAAGTTCAAATCCTTGAATTTCAAATGTGGAAATTAGAATGTGAAATATCTTATGACAACAAAATATTGGCTGAACTACAGAAAATAAAAAATTATCTCAATGGTGAAGTAGATGAAGAAGAATTACCCCTATTTCATAATTACGGACTTTATGTAATTATAAAAAAGATATTCCTTCTACAAGTACTTGTATAACCAAAAAAACCAAACATACATTCAGACTCATACTCTTCAGTTCTACTCAAAGAATCAAAGAAATAAAAGAATATACTTGAAATAGCAGATGAATGACAACAATTTTCTTTATTTCAAGAACAAATTAACTCTCAAATATATTTTCACTCATAAAAAAATATAAATGTATGCTACATTTATGGAGATACCGACCAAAATTAATCCAAGATTTATATCATAGAAGAATAACAAAATTAATATATCTAGAAAGTCTCCAGACAATCAGCAAAGTACCCAAAATAGTTATTAAAGCAGTAGAGACATTCAAATAAATTTTTAAGTATTGGAATATTTATGCCAAATTATTCCAGATATATTCAGAGATAAAAGAAGGAACAATTACTATAATACAGCTCGGTATTAACAATGAACTATATCTACCTAAATATCATACATGCAAGCATAGAAGTGGAAGAAAAATTCTATAAAAAGATGCAAAAAGAAAACTACACAACTGTATATTCTACAAAAGCAAAAATACCTTACAGTCAGTAAAAGAAAATTAGAATCCAAGCTTCTCGAAACTTAAGACGTTAGCTATGACCTTAGAAAGAAAATAGCGTAAGCAATGACATCAGCAATTAAATGATGTAAGCACTTACATCATTAACACAGATACTTCACAAAGTCTATATATTGATAGGAGAAGCAGAGGAGAAGGCAAAGCTCAAAGACATCTCTTCTAAATTTTTCTTAAGACTTCTTGAGGAAATTATGTGTCATAGCCGTAGAGGCTAAACTTATCTTTTCTCTAGTTCATGTATGTAAGTATGTTTTGATTATTATGTTTATATGTAAGTCTATTATGCGTCTGTATCATATTCTGATCTAAATAATATCTTATGTTTTTATAATTACTATCTGATCTGGTTATGCTTAGTGTAGGAAATGAACTAAAGTTGTGTTATGATTCTCTGAAGTAATCATATAAGGTTGTGGTCTTTTGTTGAGCCTGTATCTCCCCTAGAAAGCCACTGTATTAGGAGAATATGATATGAACTGAAGAATTTACGGTCACAATCTAGGTTAGATAGATAGGATAATTAAATAATATTAGGGATCAAAATATCTCGGAAGCATGATGGACCTATATAGATAAAATACAAAAAAACATTATTTTATAGACACGACTAGAGAAAAGACTATTTTATGGATTCTTCGCTTGAATCACTTAGAATTAAACTTAGCAATATAGAAAAATAGTTGGGAAAATATAAGAAAAATGAACAAAACTCTACAAAATATAAGGTAGAGCCCCTCGCTCAAATTGTATCAGAGCCAGATAGATCTACTCAAATTACTATAAATACGCAATATTGTGATAATAATTATGCATGTTTATGTACTCGTAGCTACTATTATGATAATAATTTCTCATCTTATAACTCGAAAATAAGGGAAGAAAAAGAAAGGACTAAAAGATTAAAATTAATAGAATTAGAAGAAGATATATTCTCTATTAAATGATAAACCTGACAAAACAATATCTTCAAAAAGAATTGAAAAGAATTCAAGATTTATTAAAAATTAATATTTTTAACATTCGGTTAGAAGTATTCTTAGAATAACAAATTTTCCACATTAAAGCACCTTTAAGAAACTTTAATGAATGGATAGTCACTAGTTATATGATAATAAAATAATACTATGAATTAGGTATTAATTCTAATATGTCGAACAAAATATCAACCACTGATTTATGAAATTAAATCAAATTCAGTATAATAAAATCAAAAAAATTTAAAAATCTACTACAAAAAAGGTACAAACCTATACTCTATACTGAAAGTACTAGTAATATACCCAAATTAAGAAAATGAATATTAAAAAATCAATAAATTCTCAACAACAATATAGCTACAACTGTTATATTAATAGAATGTGTATGTACTGAATTTGATTTATAAGAATTAAAATCTCAAGAAAATTTATCTTGGTCCTTATTCTGACAAGAATATAGCACCTAATAAAAGTAATATACAAGGTGCAATAAGGATAAATAAAATAATCAATATAAATGAATCCTCACAAGAGTTAGATTTAATTTCGTCTTACAACAACATCAATTTATGAATACTCCACAAACTCCTTGTAGATGTCATGATTACCCTCTCAAACAACCACACCTAGTACAAGTAGTGTAGATTATTCAACTGCTTCAACTTCAACTAATAGAAAACAATTCATACCAGCTAGTGTTAGGAGAATTCCTACACCTAGAAAAAATCCATCAAATCTACAAAAGGATTTTTCTCATGAGCCAATCAGTGGACATGAAATCTACTTAAATCTAGACTATTGTAAAAATATAGCAGGAACGATTGACAAATGGACTATAGAAAATAGTCTAGACATTTACAATTATAATCTTCAAGGTGAAGATGCATACAATTTCTTTACATTCACAGGTATTTGTAAAAAATGATTTATCGTTCTTAAATCCAATCAAAAATAAGAAGTTAGAAATACTTGTTTAGCCGAATCTACTATAAGTAGACCAGGAAAATGGGTAAAAATTTATGCATAGTTAATTAAAAGTGAATTTCTAGGATACAGAGTTAGATACACTGCCAAAGAAGAAAAAGCTAAGAGACAATCTGAAATTACAAAATAAAAACTTACAGTTCTCAGTAGTTGCAATATTTATTATTTAAATGAATACAATTGTGAATATCAACAATTCTTTTATGATATTCTTGCTGATGAACGAAGTCAATATCTAGATACATATTTCTATAAATTATCCAAACCATATAATATAATATGGAGTCAAGCATTTCTTCAATTATATCTTATAGATATAACCTTAGGAAGTAGAATTCTATTTACTAAAAAAAAAGTTAGCAGAAGTCTGCCAACAAATACATCTACATCAATAAAATAAAATATATATAAACAATCTTTATGTTGTAATAAAAATGATCTAGTTGCACATCAATGGGGATGTTCCAAAAATACAAATTGATGTATAGGATCGACCTGTAATAAAAAGAAAAAATTCTTTAAGAAGACAAATAAACATAAACTGAATTTAAAGAAAAGAAATTTGAGACTAAAACAATTTAATAAAAAACCAAAAAATTGTTAGTGCTGGTTATGTAAAGAGGAATGATATTATGCTAATGAATGTCCTAAACGAATGAAAGTTCCAGGCATAAAATATGTTCAAATTATAGACGAACAAGAATTAGAACATCTTTGATATACTCAAAATAAATTCTAAAGAAGAAATTTATGAATTATCTGATCAAGAAGAAGATCTTATTCATTAATATTATTATTCATATAATGATTTAAACGAATATTTATATTCTGATTAAATGTCTGAACTTGAACTAATAAATAATACATATGAAATTATAGATGATCAATCAGAATACAGTAGACAATTAACTTTTTCAAAAGATGAATATAAGAAGATTAGAAAAAGAAAATTATCTCTAGGAACAAAAGACTATTTTGATATGCCCATTTTAAATTGGAAAAAAATCAATTCATTATAGTATTAGACAAGGAGAATATCCTATTGAAATAACTAAATCTCAAGTAAGTACAAAAAATTATTTATATAATTATATAATGAGAAATCAAGATTTACAAAAAGTACCTCACCCAGAAAAATATAAACATATGTTTTTTTGGTGGAATACAAGTATTAATAAAAGCATACTTTCGCAAAGGTATAAATAGCCCTATAACTTTATGGATATATGATGATAAAATTATTCATTCTAAAAAAGATGCTTTATTAGGAGAAATTTAAAGAAATTTTTGTTATCAAACCTTAATGTTTAATCTACATCCTAATTATGCTATAAATATCAATGATAGACATATAGAAAAAACTCTTACTCTCAAACATAAGTTAGATCGAGTTCAATTAAGACAATGAAATGGTGTTTATAGTATTACATACAAAGCAGCATACACTTATAGTAATCATCATAATACTGTAGTATTCATATCATATAACAAGCCTATTCATATAGACTCTATGTTCTCTCAAATAGGGCAAACTATCCAACCAGATAAAGTAGATTATACAAATTTAACACTACCACCTGATCAACTATCTCTTGATTTTGGAGAAAGTAGTAGTATATGAAGTAATAGTTTTAAAATACCTAGAAAGCTACTCTCTTTTAATGAACATATTAGATAAGGAGAATATCATATTGAAATAACTGAATCTCAAGGAAATACAAAAATTCATTTATATAATTATATAATGAGAAATCAAGATTTACAAAATTTACCTCATCCAGAAAAATATAGACATGTATTTTTTTGGTGGAATACAAGTATTAATAAAAACATACTTTCACGAAGGTATAAATAGCCCTATAACTTTATAGATATACGATGATAGAATTATTCATTCTGAAAAGGATGCTTTATTAGGAGAAATTCAAGGAAATTTATGTTATCAAACCTTAATGTTTAATCAACATCATAATTATGCTATAAATATCAACGATAGACATATAGATAGAACTCTTACTCTCAAACATAAGTTAGATCGAGTTCAATTAAGATAAGAAAGTGTTGTTTATAGCATTACATATCAAATAACATATGCTTATAGTAATCATCATAATACTGTAGTATTCAGATCACATAACGATCCTATTCATATAGATGTCTTGAGGCCCCAAAAGAATTTAAATAAGACAATCAAGCCATCGTTAATGAACTCTAGGAAATCAACCTAGGTATTGAAGAGGAGCCTAGGCCACTTTGTTAGTGATAACCTTAATTCAAAAATATTAGAGGAATTAAAAGCACTACTCTATGAATATAAAGATTGCTTCATATAAAATTACAGTGAAATAACAAGCCTATCGTTAGATATTTTTGTATATAAGCTTGTCATTAAACCTTATGTTAAGCCTACAAAGCAAGCATCAAATAGAATGTGATTAGAAATCGAAGAATAAGAGATCACCGAAAGAAAAAAAAAGCTTATTAAAGCAGGATTCATCTAGGAAGAAAAGTATGCTGACTACACTGCCAATATTATCTCAGTTAGAAAAAAGAATGGATAAATTCATGTATATATTAAATTTAGGGACTTAAATAAAGCATACTCAAAAGATGAGTTCCCACTACCCAATGCAGAATACATAGTAGACAACATGTCAAATTATGACATGTTCTCCTTCATGGACAGTTCATTGGGATATAACTAAATTAAAATAGCTCTAGAAGATGAAAAATATACGTCCTTCTGCACACCAGTCGGCATATATTGCTATAAATAATGCTATTTTACTTGAAAATTGACGGCAATACATACCAAAGGGTAATGACCCACATCTTCGATGACCTCATACATAGATATGTGGAATGTTATGTCGATGATTTAATTGCCAAGAGTATGAAGCAAAGCGAGCACATAAATGATCTAAGAGTTGTATTCAATAGAATTTGAAGTTATAACTTAAAGATGAACTCGTTAAAATGTGTTTTTGGTGTGACTTCTGAAAAATTGTTAGGCTTTATTGTGCGTCATAGAGGGATTGAAATTGATCCCTCTAAAATAAAAGCAATAATAAAAATGCAAGCACCTAAGACCTTGAAGCAACTATGCTCACTACAAAACAAATTAGCTTATATTAGAAGATTCATTTATAATCTTTAGGAGAGATGTCAATCATTCATCCAATTAATGAAAAAGATGCAACTTTTATATAGAATGATGCTTATCAAGAAACATTTGATAGTATAAAAAAATTATATGTTACATCCCTCAATTTTGGTAACGCTAATAATAAGAAAACCATTAATATTAGATATGACAGGATTAGAAGAGTCATTGGCAGCTTTGTTAGCTTAGAACAATGAAATAAAGGAAGGAAAATACCCTATACTACATAAGTCATCGTGTGATAGGAGCCTAGATAAAATATTCACCTATTGAGAAGCAATATCTAGCATTGATATTTGATACTCAGAAACTGAGGCACTATATGCTATCACATAAAATAATGTTGATATCTAAAATCGACCCTCTTAAATTTTTAATGATTAGACCCACCTTGATTAGTCGCTTAGTTAAATTGGCAATCATATTACTTCAACTTGATACAACATATACCCCACAAAAGCTTATAAATGGGCAAGCTCTCGCTAATTTGCTAGCCACTCATCCCTTACCGACAAACTCTCCACTCTTCAAATCCAAGCAACAAATCACATACAACTCCTTTTTTTTCTTTTTTTTTTCTTTTTTGTTGGAAATATTTAGTATTGAGATTTATATTTATAAATGTAATGATATTAGATCTTAGTGCTTTTAAATATTCATTGAAAAGGATCATTTGGAGTAATTTTCTCATAATTTTATTTCCAAAAAAAAATTATGATTAAGAATGCAATGGTATGCCAAAAATAAATCTAAGTTAATTTGTTTAATGAATTTTATTATATTTTTTTCTATTCTAGTTGTTGACAAAGGATAGATTGGATTTGTGGTTAAGGATGAGAGCTGGATTTTTTTTTCAGTGTTGAGTAGTTTAGGATAGGTTGGAATCACTATGATTGATAGGGAGTATATGTTTTGGGACTTTTGTTATTTGCTTTCCTATATGTGAGGTTTTTTATCTCTCTTCAAGGAGCTATTTGGTTAGCTGAATTTTATCATATTGATTTCATATCAAAAGTATTAATCACTATAAAAATTTTAATGTAGTGATTCCATATCAGTAATGTGAATTTCATATCAACCACACAAAATTCCATATCAATCTTCTTATAAAAGTCATTCATATCTTTAAGGGGATGTTTGGTTGGTTGAATTTTACCATAGTGATTCCATATGAATCAAATTATTGATATATAGTGATATGTCAACATATTAGTATTTATTGATCCATTAATTTAGTTGTTATAATTATTGATTTATTATTTTATTTATTACTTTGATAATATTTAGAATTATATATATACATATATTTCAAAGGGGAAATACATCGCCATATCTCATGTGGCTCTTAATAGATTTTTTTATTGATCAAAAAATAACTTATTTTACTAGAATTAAATGAAAATCTGATATTTAATAGGACACACTGAAGAAAAAATATTCATGCACTTGACCATATAGTGGGATAAAGATTTATTGTTGTTAATATATTTATCACTAAACAGTTCAAAATGCTTAATTTATATGTTTAAGGAAATTTTTATTCTTTTAGAACTTGGTGATTGTTCGTGTAAGTTTTCTTTATAAGGGAATTATGACTATCCAAAGACCATTGCTTGCTCATAACTATTTAATTGATGGGATTTGGTGATTGAGGAACTTTTGAGATTGTGGTGATTGTTGCTTATCTTTGGCAAGAAAGGTGAAATTCTCATTGATTTTATGCCTTTACTATGAACATGCAAATCTTTTGTGTGGGAATGCCAAATGATGTTCTTCAAGTTGCAATTATTTATCAGTTAAGTCCATACAAGACAAATGTGAGTCACTCTTTCAATGTATAAATACTTTTGAGGGGATCACTTGCTTAGTTGTTGAGTTTGAGCCCTTTTTTTAGAGCTTGTATCAATCATCTTATTAAATTTGGTACAATGAGATAAAATGTGATGGGATATTTCATATAAATAAGTATACACAAACATCCAATTTCAATTAACTCTCATCCCAAAATCATAAATAAACCAAGCCATATACAGATTATTTTTAAAAATAAGCATACACATATGACCTATTTCAAATATGAGATAAGTATAAATAATGGAAAATTTAAAATAAATATGTTGGAAATTTTTGAGAGAAGAAAGATTGTTGAGTGAGCAATGAGGAAAGGATTTTAGATGGGTGAATAAGAGAAGGGAATAATAAAATTTATTACTAATATTTGTTGAGTAGCTTTTAACTTTACTTATAATGCTCTCTTATTTATAGGCATGAAAGCAAAAAAAGATTTATACAATAATACAATTCTTTTCATGAAAATATAATTTAAATTATTCATATTTATTATATATTCTAGAATCGTCTACTTTATACTAGTACTCCCTTCTAAATAATCATAGTCTACAACCTTCTTATTTATTATAAATGTTCTAGAATATTCTATTTTTGTACAATTTTTTATTTATTAGTAGAATATTCTAGAATAATATTGAAATAAACATCAAATTATCAAAATAAAACCATAAACATAGCACAAATGCAAAGCACCTTATCTTCTCCTCCCTTCTTCCCATGGCAACCATCTCCTGTGTCTCTCCGGCCGTAACAGACCTAATGGCGCTAAGAACTCCTCACCTTGGCAGCACATCATTCCCTCCCAAATGACGCCAAACTCTTAAAAGGTCTCACCTTTATTTCTGACAGCTATTACGATTATGACAATTTGTGGCACGAGCTCGCCGCTATGGTGTTGTTCATTGCATGGCATAGCAGAAAGGCTGCAAGAATGGGGTGAGATTGTTTAAATATGAAAAGATGGTGATGAAGATTTTTGACAGGGAGTGTGGGAAGGCTAAAGATTGCACTTTGTAGGTGATCAGACCTAAGGGTGTAAACAGCTTGAATAAAATTTGAACCTTTGTTCTGTTATTTATTCAAAATTACTTTGTTCAAATTACATGTTGAAATGACTTTCAAGATCAAACCACTAAGCCATGCTTATAACTAATATATATATATATATATATATATATATATATATATGCCATATATATATATATATATATATATATATTATATTATTTTTAAATCGAGAACTGATTGAATGAAGATTTTTATCATTTATAAATTGAGTTTGAAATATTTGTTAAATGACAAATGATGATGTGAAAAAATTCCCCCTCTCTCAAATGAGAAGAGTATGATTTAAGTGTGTATAATTTTCGAGGCGGTGAATAATAGATAAGACATTCCCAAAGATTTCACCCTCATTTTGTGAGGACTTTAGATCTGGTTCCCTCCCAAATGACGCCAAACTCTTAAAAGGTCTCACCTTTAATTCTAACAACAATTATGATTATGACAATTTGTGGCACGAGCACGCCGCTATGGTGTTGTTCATGGCATGACATAGTAGGAAAGGTTGCAAGAAGTGGGTGAGATTGTTTAAATATGAGAAGATGGTGATGAAGATTTTTGACAGGGAGTGTTAAGGTCATAATTGGTTTAAATTAAAATCGATTCAAACCGAAATTTTAAATTTGGATCAGTTTTTAATTTCTATTTTGATTTGTTTTAATTTTAGCTAAATTCGGTTTTGGATTATGGATCATTTAAAATTTATAATCAAAAAATCGATGTTAGCGGTTAGCGTCCATCTGCCTGGTCCCTGCGTGCAAAAATGAAAATCCTTAAAAGTTAAAAGCGATTAAGGGAGGCAAAAGGGCAAAGACAATCCCATGTCGTTTGGTACTTCTCTTGACTTCTCTTCGACTCTTCATTTTCAATTTCCATTTTTTTATAGTTGTCATTTTGTTATGTTCATCTATTCTCTTCTCGGATTCTAGCCTCTCTCGTTCAATAGAGATGTTCTAACTCTGCTCTTTGAGTTTGCCTCTTTGAAATCCTAAGCACCCAAATATGGTAATCCTTATAGTTGAACTCGAAAGGCGGAACTCAATTTCTTCTTCTCTTCTCTAAGTTTTTTCTCTTGGGCTCTTGGCTCTCGTCTCGATTCTGACTCCTTGGCGGTTCTTTCGGATTGATAAAAGCGCAGGTTTTATCGATTCTCATGGATTCTTTTATGGTTGTTTAGTGTTTTACGCTTTGGAGACTTGGAGTTGTTGTTTACTATCACCTCGATAGTAGTTCTATTATGTGGTATTCTTATCTTGAATGGAGTAATGGGTTATTTTGTTATGATTCATTCGACTTTCTTTTTCCTATGGTAGAGTAATGGGTTGTTTTCTAGGTGATTCATTGACTTTCTTTAGAAATGAGTTATAATGCTACCACCATTAATTATAAGCTTACACTTTATTTTATTTGTTCTCCTAACTATGGCCCATATGAAGAGATGAGTATTTGAAAAACCTTTCATTGAGAGTGATTGAGTTGATGCTTCATCATGATTTTTCAAGTGAAAAAATCTTTGCACTTTTCTTGATTGATTTCCTTCAACTCTTTGGTTTTTCTTGATGGGATAGATGTTGTACATGGAATACATGTTATGCTTGAGTAGAACCTATTTTGACTCTAACTTTGTTCTTATCTACAATTTTATTGAAAATTTCATGATATATTTTATGCTTGGATTGAATGTTAATAAACAATGAATTTTTTTGCATGTTCATCTTACTTCTTGATTTCGAGCGACTCAAAATTTTATGCTCATTTCATACTTTTCGTGAAGGACATCTGAGGACTTTCTGCAATGGATTTGATTATTAAAAGAAATGATAGAATTCCATTTGTTTCATTTGTTGTTTGCTTCATGGTAAAACATGGGATATTTATTATCATATGCATTTCAAGATTGTTAATATAATATAATACATTATGTAAGGAAGACAAATATGGTATTATTCATATGCCTCTTTATCTATTCTAGAAGTATGTTTTTAGCAAGAATGTCATAATATCTTGTTATCCTATAATATTTGATGCGTTCATTGTTTCAACTTGTTGGATCTTAATCACATGGAAGTACTCAACTTTGTGGAGCAACCTATATTCATGTTAGCAATGGTTTTCATAGAAGTTTGAATAGAAATAATTCAATATTACTTTTTTCTACTCTCATTTGGCTTATTCTTTCTTGATCTCATTACACTTTGATTAGATATCTCATTGTGGAGAGAGTTCTAACATGATTGGTTCTTCCCAAAATCAAATACATATCAACCAAGATAATGCCCATTGTGTTGCAAGTGCTTCAAGTAGCAAGTCATCTTTTGAAAAGAGAACAAGAAAGACAGTCCGACCAAGATCTGATGTCTGGGATAATTTTACTAAATTTAATAGTTCTGATGGAGAAAAGATGAGTAAATGTAACTACTATGGGAAGACTTATCATAGTGATACAAAGTTTAATAGTACTACAACTTTATGGACACATCTTTTTGTCAAGAATCCTCATAACATGGAAAAAAATCAAACTCTAGTATTTAGTGGTAAAGGTGAACAAAATCTGGAGGTCTCAAAGCTTGGAGGTTTGATCGAAGCATTAGAAAAGCTTTAGCGACCATGGTAATTATGGATGAATTACCATTCAAACATGTTGAAGGATATGTGTTCAAATATTTTATGACTCAATGTTGCAATGTTTAAAATACCTTCCGTTGGACACTCATTGGTTTGAACTTAGAGAAGAATGCTTTGAAAAAAATGAGATTCAACTACAAGGGTTTGCTTGACAATGGACATGGACATCAATTAAGAATTATTATTAATGTGTACCTATATTGATGAAGATTGAAAGTTAAATAAGAGTCATTAATTTTTGTCCCATATATAGTCATAGAGGGGAGATTGTTGGGAGTAAGAGTGTTTGATTGATTGGGGTATTAATGCAGTATTTAAAATCAGTTGATAATGTTAGCTCCAATAATAGTATTATCAATCATTTGCAGAAGAAATTTTCTAAACGAGAGGGAAGTGTTCTTGATTGTAAGTTCTTTCTTATGAGATGTGTTACATATTATAAATCTTATTATTCAAGATGAAATTAAGGAGGTTGGTAAATCATACAATGTGTAAGAGCGGGATGAGGTATATTATCAAGACTTAAAAAATTCAAAGAATGCATTGAAATCAAAAAAATACAAAGTAAAAGCTTGTTGTGTTTGGATGTACCTACAAGTGGAATTCTACATATCTGATGTTAAATTCAGCTTGATTTCAAAAAAAGCTTTTGAGATATAAGAGGTTGATCCTCAATTTAGAATAGAGTTGGAGAAGGAAGTGGGCGCAAATCATGGGGGAGGTGGAGTTCCATGTGATGGTGATTGGGAGAATGCAAGAAGGCTTGTTACATTCTTAGAAAGATTTTATGAACGACTCGCGTTTTTTGGTTATATGTCACTTCAAATACATTCTTTCATGAGATTGGAGGTTGAGGTGTGCTTCAAAGTTAGAATCTCATAATGATGTTGAAGTTAATAGCATGATAGAAAATGAAATTAAAGTTTGATAAGTATTGGGGATGTGTTGATAAAATGAATATGAATATTTATCTTGCAATTATACTTGATCCAGTTCAAACTTAGATATATTGAATTTGTTGTAGTGGATATGTATCACGCTTGGAGGGGCTAATTTGGCAGTAATAAGGTCTAATTTATGATATTTTATGATTATAAGATGAAGTTAGTTAACGAAATAGAGATCTTACGAGATAAGACAAAATATTGTTGAAAGTCATCATGATCCAAGGGATGGGGGAAGAAAGTACATGATAGTTGAGAAGTTCAAGCAGCATAATTATGGGAGAGATGATCTTAAGAATAAAATATACTTAGATAAATACTTGGCTGAAGACTCTGAAGTTATGCAAGATGACTTTAACATTTTAACATGGTGGAAGGTTAATGCTCCAAGGTTTCCCATCTTATCTCAAATGGCTAGAGATATTTTGGTTGTTCCTATATCAATTGTAGCTTCTGAGTCTACTTTTAATACTGATGGTAGTGTTTTAGATGCTTTTAGAGCTCTTTATCTCCAAAATAGTACAAGCTCTTATTTGTGCCCAAGATTGGATGAGCAAAGTGGACAAATGAGCGTCAATGTTGAGGAGAACATTCATGATATTGATAAATTTGATGAATGTATTGTTATATCTTTTAGACTTTTCCCAATTACTTACATCACTTTTTTTTCATACATCACTTCATACTATATTATGCATTAATACTTTTTCTTTCAGATCTATCGAAGGTTATAAATGATCCAACCTTTTGGTAAAGAATTAAAATGATATAGTCATACAGATACAGACTATAATCATATAGATATACTCATATACATCAGTACATGTTATACTGAAATGATACATTTTGGTAGATTCTTTTATGATTTATATTTTTTTTTGTTTTTTAGTAATTACTAGTTGACATATGGTGAAACACTATTCAACAATATGGATTGGATATTTGGATTATTTCTTGTATGGCTGCTCCCTTTACTGAATTGTAACTTCTGCTGCTATTGTTGGTTGTCGGGTGGCAGCTATTGGTCTCTTAAAAAGACTCTCTTTAGGATTTTCTTAGCTTTGGTTTTTTTTCAATTCTTTTTGGTTATTTTCCTAGTTTGGGTTGGTGTTTTCTTTTGTTGGTTGTTTTATCAATTGATTGGTATGAGGACGCTTTGTGGTCCTTTTTCTTCCGGACTTGGGTTTTACTGAGGAGATGGTTATGGTTGTTTTGTCTATGCCTCTGGTTTTCTTTGCCCTTGCTCCTGATTGAATTGGCCTAGTGTTTCTTTGGTGTTGCTCTCGGCTTGGTGACTTGGGATTGGATGTTATCTTGCCTTGGATGCTTATGCACTGTATTGGTGTCTTGGGATTTAAGTTGGTTGTTGGTATTGAATCCCTCTTATTTATTTTGTTGTCTTGTTTCCTGATATTTTTCTCTTAGTCGATGGTGCTGGATTTGGTGTTTTTCCTGCTGCATTGGTGGTGATTTTTATGGTAATTTATGGATGCCCTCTTGGTCTCCCTATGGCTTTCCTCTCTATGGTGCTGCTTATATTCTACTATTTTGCTATTTGGGTGGAGGTTTTACCCTTGGATTTGGATTGCTAGTGCTCGAGATGGTTGTGGGTTGTTGTTATGCCTTTGGGATTGTATTATTGGGTTGTGTTGTTACCCCTATTCATGTTGACTGCCCCTTTTTGTGTTTCTCTTCCTTTTGGTGGTGGCTTTGGTGGAGTTACTACTGTTGGTTGTTGCATTTGTTGGTGGTTTTTCCCTTGGATTTGGATTGCTAGTGCTCTGGAGATTGTCGTGGCCTCATGGGTTGTTGTTATGCCTTTGGGATTGTATTGTCGGGTTGTGTTGTTACCCCTATTCATGATGACTGCCCCTTTTTTGTGTTTCTCTTCCTTTTGCTGGTAGCTTTGGTGGAGTTACTATTGTTGGGTGTTGCATTTGTTGGCTGTTGCAGCTGGTTCCTATAGAATGACAGTAACTTGATGAGGTCATGGATGCTTCATCAAATTACGAATATGAGTGAGGTAACATTTCTGAATTTTGATTGCTTCAGGATGTGCTATTTCAGACTTTTTGAATGCAGCAGTTTAAATGTTTGGCGCACTTTCGATGGCTTTGATGTTATATTTTACTATAGTTGGTAGCATTATATGTGATTGTAACCCTCAAATCTGGAGTTTGGATGCTCACATATTTTGTTGCTCTTAGTAATTTTTTAATTGAGCCTGAGCCTTTCTTTTTTTTTTTGAATTTTACTTTCATTTTTTAGTCTCTCTTTTATTTAATCTCCTATTTCTAATCATAATAAAAGATGACGCCCCTGATCCAATTGCCACAAAGAACATTTGTAGAGTTAAAAAGCATAATCGTTATTATTTCAAGACATTAATCAGAAACTATAAGCACAGCCTCATAAGTAAGCTTCAGGTCAGATTTTTTTCTTAAAAAAACTTCTTATATTTATATTTATATATTTGTTATGTTTGTTGCTTTCCACCTCTTTTAGATCTTTTAATGTTATTGCTTATCGAAGTTCAATAATCACTTATATATGTGTTTTGTAGATTAAATTTCTTTCGGTGCTCATCATTTGAGCTGATAAAGAAATATGCAAAAGGTAAAATTAGCACTTTTCTGGGTTATATGGAACTCTTTCACCGAATGCGGACAATCGATCATGCTTTCATTCAATATGTAATTATAATCCTTTTAAATGTGGAATGTTTATGAATGTTTATAATATTACAATTGAAAATTTTCTTTTTGTTAGCATATAAATTTTATTGGATTAATGGCAAATGTATTATGTTATTAAAAATGATATCAAGAAAATTTTATTGTGATCTAATGCAGCTTTTACTGATTGGATTTAATATTATTATCTATTCTAATAGTATGATTATATATTAAATTCTTTTTAATATTAATAACTTATAATTGACTTTATAGAAAGCTACAGCCGGCCTAACAAATAGTAGGAGTTAATTAGTGTCATTTAAGTAATATATTTAATATTTATTTATTTTATTAAATACAAAGCCTTTCAAATCAAAAATCTACCTGTACAGTGTACCCCAAAAAGGATTTTTGCCTGTACAGTGGAACCGTTGAAAGTGGAAACAATGGTTGTGCATAGCAGAATATTCACAAAATTACTTTAATTACATAACAGGCTTTGCATTTTAATTATTTTTAGTTTTTTGAAAATCGAACCAAAAATCCAAATTTTTTTTTGGATTGGATTGGCTCGGATTATATTAAATCTTATATGGATCGGATTTTCGGATTATGCATTTCAAATCAAACGGATTAGCAAATTAAAAAACTGATCCATCCAATCTGGCCGAATGCACACTCCTATGGAGTGTGGGAAGGCTAAAGATTGCACTTTGTAGGTGATCAGACCTAAGGGTGTAAATGAGCCAAGCTTGAATAAGTTGAACCTTTGTTCGTGTTCGACTCATTCGAAAATTGCTTTGTTCATGTTCTGCCAGTGTTCGAAATGACTCCTCTAAGCTCAAACCACTAAGCCATTATATATATATATATATATATATATATATATATATATATATATATATATATATATATATATATATATATAATTTTGGAAAATTGAGCCAAACATGATTGAATGAACGATTGTTCATGTTCGGCTCGCTTGCTTGACAAATGAGTCGATGTTGGCTCTAAAAATTCGCCACCAACCTCTCGCAAATGAGTAGAGTATGATTTAAGTGTCGATATAATTTTCAGAAGGCAGGTGGAATAATAGATAAGACACTACCTAGAGATTTCCTCTCTTTTGTGAGGACTTTTAGATCTAGCTCTGGGTTTCCTATGAGCACACTATAGTTAATTACCCCTCCCGATAAGTGAGAGAGAACTTTTGATTAAGGCTAGTCGTTATGTTGCTTAATGCGTAGCGTATAGTAGCAACATATCGAGTTTTAAAATTTAGAATTTGGAATTTATGAAATTTATCATTATTAGCTTAAAGCAAATAGTTGGGAGAATGATGACATGCCCAATCTAGATCCTATGGTTCCGTCATCCCAGGCTGTTGTAGTCACTTAATTAGAGGAGGTAGTCAACCCAACCGACTAAGAATCCTATTAAGAACACACATGGGTTCCATCCAAGAAATTCTTATAAACTTGAGTGGTGTTTATCTAAGACAAAGCTTAAGTCTACCTTAGCTGACAGAGGGTTTTTTGCCCAATCAAGTATACCCTATGATTCACAACTCAAAGGGAAAAGCCATTGGGAGCATACGGGCTACAATCGTGATCGTAATATAATGGTTCCATTTGGTGGCAACCACCGATCAGATGACTGGTCGTAAATGCATCATATGTGGAGTCTACTGGCCAAGCCACGTAATCAAAGAACATGGGTCACATCCTTACTAGCATGAGATTGATTGAGAGTGAATATAGTAGAATACTTGATTTGATATTGGCTCCTTGTGAGCTAAAGTTTTCTTAATTTGTCACCTTCAACAAACTATTGCGGAAGGTGGATTAAATAGAGTTTCTTTAAGCTTTTAAAGATTAAATTTCATTCAAGTAGATTTTAGATTGATACTTAATTTGAGTTAATTTAATTTGAAATTAGAATCACATTTTGATGGAAGTATTCTCTCCGATTAAAATCATAATTTAATACAACCATCATCGGGTCAGTTAATTGATTAATTTGAATATATTTATGAATTTAAATCATGTCAGCTCTGTTTAGCTCCTAACAGAGGATCAAATCTACTCTCACATTATAGAATTAGCTTCTCAGATATTTCAATAAGTTGAAATTCTTATAATAATTAGATTTTTAGGTTTTTTTAACCTGGACCCGGTATTAAGACCAAACCGGGAACAAACCCACGCAGCATCCTCAGACACTAAGTTTAGGCATTCAGCATTATGTCGGGACCCGTGCTGGTATTTGATAATTCAAATAATTTTATTTCTAAATCAAGAGATTAATTTCATATTTTTATTTAATTCCAACTTAGCATGACCTTTACATTAAATATTACATTTTAAATTTTCATGTCTAAGATATATTATATATTAGATAATTTCATCTAATTAATGAGATCATTGATTTTATAAATCATAATTATAATAAAATTTCTTAATTTTGATTGAAAGAAGCCCTATAATTTTGTAAAATTTAATTTAATATTTATTCTGGCTTGCAAAGTGTTGCAAATCCGGAGGCGATGGCGGCATTTCAAATTGTTATAGTAACTTATTAGATCCCTTGGATTAACATTTAATTGCTTTCTTTTATTCAATGTTGTCTAGTCTTTGGATCTTCAATAGACTCTCATTTATATCTATTGATGATCTTTAAACTCATTACTATCTCTGTTCAATTTCTCTTTGATCCAATTTGAGCATTTAATAAGATTAATAATATGTTTCAAATATTTTCTAAGAATTTCTTGATTATGCTTATTAGTAATCTTTCAATTTCATTAGAATCTCTTATGAATCCTTTTATTTTCTTTAATTTACTTGGAGTGAATTATATTTGAAGATTATATCTTAATTCCAAAGGGATCTCTTTTGCTTTGATTAGATATTCAATCAGATCATCTTTCACATCAATTGAAATGAGGTATTGAAGTGCTAAGCTTATGTTTATCACTAAATGATCGAAGTGTTTTGCTTATGTTTATCTTAATCCTCACTTCAAACTCATTTCAATTATTTCATGATCGAGCATCTGAATATATTTTCAGACATTGCATATTTCAATCTTCAAAATGATTGAAATTTTCTTTTAATTATCTCAACGTAAAATCCAAGATAATTCAAATATTGAGTGAGAGATATTTGTTCATTTGAGAGTAATTGACTAATCATTGATTTCAGTTGGAGTCAAATTTTGATAATTTTGTTTACTTCAAAACTTAGCAAACTCAAATTAAATTTTAAAAGTAGCTTAAAATTTTTTAATTTAAACAAATTTATTTGAGTTTTTGTCAATATAAAATCTGGCATAATTTACAAGATTCGACGCCATCCTGCATATGGGCTACATCAACTATTTTGGCTTACTTGTACGCTTCATGAAAGATATAGTAAGCATTTTCACACTCTCTTCACACCCATTACGCCCTATTTGACAATAACGGGGTCTTGAAACCTGCAAGTAGCAAACATATATAATTTTCACATATTTCAGCCTCATCTTTTTTTCTAAGTCCTAGATTTTGACAAAATTTTGACAACATTTCAACATAGAGAGACATCTAACAATTTTTGGCTTACTTGGTACACCCTAATGAGCGTAGCGAGCAGTGTCTTGCGACACCACAGCCGTCTCTTTGCACCCGCTACCCCCTATTGGACATTAGCGGGGTCTTGAAACCTACAAAAAGAAGCCAATACAACGTACATTCAATGCACATTTACATAGCTCTTCACATTTACAATCAGCAATAATAATATTTTCGCTTGAGTTCGGCTAGAAGGAATTGAATAGGAGAGGTTATTAGGTTGACTATTTGGATTGGATAGGTGATGATCAACAATTGTAAGCTCACAGTTTTGCTGGATGGAATAAGGAAAGGATTTGAATGGGGAAGACAAACCATTGCGGGTAGGAAGGGATCGATATTAGAAATAGGCTAAAAGAGGAATTAAGAAGGGTAGTTCGGTTGGGCTTTGGTTAGGCTTCAATCAAGAGGAAGAATTCGGCGGGGTTACCCTCACGTGCGTAGAGTTCAAACCGAGGGAGAGAGGGAGTTCGGCTAAGGGAGGTTCGGCCAAGGAGGAAGTTCAAGAGAGAAAGAGGCTTACTGGATTGAAGGGATGAATGAGGTTGCTTGCTGTTCAGAGAGACCAAACGAAGAGAGGAGGATCTTCTTATACAATTGAGGGAGACGAATGGGGTGCAATTTTTTCTTGCAATTTTAGGAGGTCGAACGAATAAGAACCAGAGAAGGAAGGAGGGAATGGTTTCTTCTTGCGATTGAAAGGAGTTTGGTCAAGTGGTACATGGGGGAAATAACGAGAGGGAAGGAGAATGAAGAGCTTGAATGAAGAGAGGATGGATCGGGGTGAGCCTATGAGAGTCGAGAGATAGAACGTATGAATCGGTTGTTAATGAGGAAATTAGGGTTAGAGGATTTAGGGAATAGCATTGTTAATAAAAAACTTCCTTAGCATTTTATCAATCTTAATATGACTTTTACGTTAAAATTATTACATAGTTAGTATATATGTTGATCTTAGGTTATTTCGATATTCTGGACGCAACGGCGCAGTCCATTTTACGATTGGAGGCTGTTTGGTTTAAGTCGACGTCAAATTGAATCAATTTTGGCTCAAAATGCACGTTATCGCTTCCAACCACTCGATTTTTGCATAGATTTTCTTGAAGCAGTCGCGGACAGTCTCATTTGATAGATTTTGATATTTTTAAGCTAACAACACAATCAATTTTATAAACGGAGGTCATTTGGACATCGTCGCAGCTTCCTAACTTTGATATGCACGTCGGCACATTGATAGCTCAATCGTTTGATCATTTGATCATTAGATTGTGCGAAATTTATATTCTGACCAATTTCGATGTTCTGAACGTGATGGTGAAGTCCGTTCATCGATCGAAATTCATTTGGGCATCATCGCAACCTCCCGACTCCGATATGCATGTCAGCATATTGACTGCTTGATCGCTTAATCGGTTGATCGTTAGATTATGCAATATTTATATTCTGATCGATTTCAATGTTCTGAATGTGATGGCGAAGTCCGTTCATCGATCGGAGGTCTTTTCGACTGATTTTGGTAATGTTTTGTGCATCTCGCCTCATTTGTGGGTCGTTATATCAAAATCCGTTTAATTTAGATTTGAGCTCGACTCAACTGATGTATCACGCATGGAGGTCAACAAATGCCCCCAAACAAATGTGATTCGTGCATGGAGTAGTCACGCGAAAAAATGGTTGACCTTTTGAAATGCCACGATCTGGATCACTTCATCTTCGATTTCAATAGCTTGGGGGCTTTGGAGGAATTCATCATCAGTGTGATGCCAAATGTTTAGATGATCTAAACAGTGAAATTATTCGATTTGTCTTATCAGATTAAGAACTTCTTCTACCATTTACTCTCTACTTGAATGGATTTACTGAAGATCTCTTTCTTCTATGTTGTTGTAAATTTGGGTTTCCTTCGACCCTAGCTTTGTGCTTGGTTGGGTTTGATGGAGGAATTAGTTTGCTTATTTTAAGATTTGAGATTTCTTCTGTCCTAGCTTTAAGCTTGATAGACTTGATGAAGGATTTGTCTGATTTGTCCACATTGATTTATCAGGAAGTGCACGTATATATTCATCCCTATGCTTGCTGCTTTGACGGACTTGATGAATGATTAACCTGATTTGTCCATATTAACTTGTCAGGAAGTGCACATACACCATGAATCATGTGCTTACTACTTTGACAGATTTGTTGAAGGGTGCATACAAACGACCTAGCCTTTCAGCTTATATTAAGTCTATAATGTTAAGTCATCAGCCTAGCAATGTATGCTTTAACAGACTGAATAACCACAAAATTCCTTTAGTTCGTCCATTAGTTTTGTATGAACTATGGAATTACTTTCTCAATCCTGTGCTTTCTGCTTTGACGGACTTGATGAGGAGATTGGCTTTGATCTTTGTTTTATGCTTGATCAAATTATTTGAGAATAAATTGAATTATCACCCTGCAGGCAATATAAAGATTGACTTAAGGCAACTCTGAATTAAGAGTTTTCTCATATTGTCTTGGTTTATCGATCAAGTAGAAAGAACCCTTGGATTCATTTAGTCACTAAGATGGATCTGAGATTGAACAACTATCATCATTAGACTTCGCGTGCAAGGGCTCTTTCACTACGACCTTTTCTTACGGCTTGTTGAGTGAGGAGAGCATCAGTAACTCGACCATTTATAGGCTTGTTGAGTTCAATCTGTAAAACCTACTCAAGGCTTCGACTTAAGCTGTGATGGCTTTGGTGATTTAATCATCGGATTAACGAACATGGGCTCTTTTACTGTGACCTTTTTTTACGGCTTGTTGAGTGAGAAAAGCGTCAACAACTTGGCCATTTGTGGGCTTGTTAAGACCTTTAGAACCCATCTATGTCATATACTTAAAAATATAGAGTTGATATTTTTTTCAACTCAGTTGATTGAAGCTTTCAAAATTGAGAGTTCTTCAGACTTGATCTTCAAAATTTGGCAAATCTGGGATATAAACTTTTGATATTTAGGGCTATCTTTTAATGCATAGAACTATATTTTTTTGTTTATTGCAAGAACCTACAACTTTAATAATAACAATTATGGATATATGCAGGGATCTGGGTATAAAGCTTGAGGTCAATCTAAATATGTATATATATATATATATATATATATATATATATATTCAAGGATCGATCTTATAGCACGATTTCAACATAACTAAATATATAAAAATGCCCCTATCTTATAGGAAAATTCTAAAGCACTTTGAAAAAGCTCTAAAATAATTTTAAAATATATATCAATGTATAAGTTGATACATTTGATCTTAAGAGGATTTTAATATGTAATATTAATTTAATCTATGTATAGAAATCTAAAAATGTCTCCTGTGTAACAGGAAAATTTTCACAGAAAATTTTCTTCATCTTGAGTAGGTATATTTATTTAAGGATCTCGACTTGAAGCACGATGTCAACCTGAGTAAATATACTAAAAAATGTTCTCTATCTCGCAAAGAGATTTCTATTGTACCTTGAGAATGTATTTATCATGTATAATATTTTTTCAAGTATCGACCATTAATTAGTGACATTAGTCTTTCACCCTTTAAGTTAATGAGTTGGTATGCCTCTCCTTGATACACTTTCTCATTACCAAAAGGCATTCTCAATTAAGCTCAAATTTATCACCGAATTTTCGATTAAAAATAATTAGTCTTCTCAGCTCCAAGATCAATTCTCCTTTTTGGAATGTTCGAGGTCGCGATGATTGAATGCTTTGGACATCCGCCGATAAACTTCTAAAATTTGTTTGAGCTTGGAACATGACCTCATCCGCATCAAGCTCCTCTCATCCAGACATTCTCATCTTGGTAAGATCATGTTGGATGGTTACTGAGTAAGGTAGTTCAACTTCTAGAAAGATCGACCCAAATACTAGCATAAGGAGTGGATTTTGTGGGAGTACAGTATCACATTGTTGTCTTCTTTCTTGGCAATTTCACTGGTGCTCTTGCCTCCAAATTTGCTTACCTTTTTGTCGGGATCTTTCAAGGCGATTCTTAGACCTGGTAAGTGTCACGCCTTGATGCTTACCGCAGACTTGAATTGATTGACATCTTACCGAGATTATGGAGGAGGTCTCCTGAGAAGCTACCGCCTCCTAATGACACCTTCATATTTTCTTTTATCAGTCATTTTCTCCTTAGCAACTTTGAGGACTCGATGCACTCTTGTATATATAGCCTCGAGTTTCCTCATTAGAGAAGCTAGAACTTGGTGTTATCGAGTCCGTATGAGCTTGATTTGACTTAGAAATGCTTTTACTTTATCCATTTTAGGCTATCAAACCTATTATGGGTTGGAACACTCACTTCTGATTCACTGCTAGTTATATAATTTTTTGCTTGAACAATGACTGTTGAACACGCAGTTTAGCATTTCTTTTTTATCGTTATTTCTAGGTTAGCTTGCTTCCAGATGAAGAAGCTTTTGCATCACTACTTCTTCTCAAGGCTTCGGCCTCTATATTTATTTTCTTTTTTTATTTTGTCAGGATCTTTCGGCAGCGGATTCCTGGACATGCGGTCTAGGTGTCACACCCCGATGTTCACCATGCAGAACTTGTGTAGAACGATCTTGAGTTCTTACTATCACTGATAGTAACTTTGTGAACATTTTGGCTTTGAATGATGAGAAGGCTTTTGTAGGAGCGATAGAGTTTTTGCCCTATCAAGTATACCCTATGACTCACAACTCAAAGGACAAAGCCATTGGGGAGTATACGAGCTACAGTCATGATCGTAATATAATAATTCCATTTGGCGATAACCACTTGATCGAGAGGGTCAGAATCGCTTTATATGTGGAGCCTACTAGCCACACTTAGAGACATGAACCACATCCTTCCTGCATGAAACCATTGAGAGTGAACATAAGTAACACTTGATTTGACATCCCTTTGTGAGCTAGAATTTTCTTAATTTATCACCTTCAACAAACTATTACGAAAGGTTGATTGAATGGAGTTTGTTTTAACCTTTTAAATACTAAATTTTATTTAAGCAATTTTTAGATTGATACTTAATTTAAATTAATTTGATTTGAAATTAGAATCACATTTTGATGGAAGTATCCCCTCTGGTTGAAATCATCATTCAACACAGCCATCATCAAAGTAGTTAATTGATTAATTTGAATATATTTAAGAATTTTAGATCCTGTCAATTATGTTTAACTCCTAATAGAGGATTAGATAAGAGAGGATCATATGATAGAATTAGCTTCTCAGATATTTCACTAAACTGAAATTCTTATAATAATTAGATTTTTAGATTTTGTTAACTCGGACTCAATCTTAAGACCAAATCGGGAACCAACGAGCACAACACCCTCAGACACTACGTTTAGGCATTCAACATTGTGTCGGGGCCCATGCGGGTATTTGATAATTCATATAATTTTATTTCTAAATCAAGAGATTAATTTCATATTTTTATTTAATTTCAACATAGCAGCCTTTTCAGACATTAAATTTTGCACTTTAAATTTTCATGTCTGAGCACATGCAGGTATTTATAGATTAGATAATTTCATCTAATTAATGAGATCATTAATTTTGTAAATCATAATTAGAATGAAATTTCTTAATTTTTGATTGAATAAAGCCCTATAATTTTTTTAGAATTTAATTTAGCATCGTCTTCTATCTGCTTGTATGAAAAGTTGCAGAGCAGGTGTCGATGGAGGCGTTTTAAATTGTTATAATAGCTTATTAGATTCCTTGGAATAACATTTAATTGCTTTCTTTTATTCAAAGTTCTCTAGTCTTTGGATCTTCAATAAACTCTCATTTATATCTATTGACGATCTTTAAACTTCGTATGATCTCGCTCAATTTCTCTTGATCCAATTTGAGCATTTCATAAGATGAATAATACGTTTCAAATATTTTCTAAGAATTCCTTAATTATGCTTATTAGTAATCCTTCAATTTCATTAGGAATCTCTTATGAATCCATTGATTTTCTTTAATTCACTTGGAGTGAACTATATTTGAAGATTGTATCTTAATTCCAAAGGAATCTCGTGCTTTGATTAGATATTTAATCGATCATCTTTCACATCAATTAAAATGAGGTATTGAAGTGTTGCTTTATATTTATTACCAAAATATCCAACTCATTTCATGATCGAGTATCAATGTATTTCCAAATATTATATATTTCAATCTTCAAAATGATTGAAATTTTCTTTTGATTATCTCAATATGAAATCCAAGATAATTCAAATATCGAGAGATTTTTGTTCATTCGAGCGTTGACTAACTTATATTTCGATCGAGTCAAATTTTGATAATTTTGTTTACTTCAAAACTTAGTAAACTCAAATTAAATTTTAAAATTAGCTTAAATTTTTTAATTTAAACTAATTTATTTGAGTTTTGTCAACGTAAAATCTAAATTTGCAGATTCACGCCATTCCCACGCTTGCTACATGGAACTATTTATTTACCCTAAGACGCCTTTAATGAAGCGTAATGAATGACTCATGACACCACAACATCTTTCACACTCACTACGCTATAGATTCAAACCCTGCAAAGAAGAAATATATATAATTTTCATATTTTTAGCCTCATATTTTTTTTTCTAAGTCCAGATTTTAACAAAATTTCAACCAGATGGAGTAAAATATCTAATTTTTTACTACTCAGACGCTAATGAAGATAATGAGCCTCACGACATCACGTTTTGCACCCGCTAATGCCCAAGGGTCTTGAAATTTGCAAAAATAAGCCAATACAACATACATCCCATGCATATTTATATAGTTCTTCACATTCACAATCAATAGTAATAATAACTTCGCATGAGTTCGGCTAGAAGGAATTGAATATGAGAGGTTATTGGGTTGACTATTTGGATTGAATAGGTGATGATCGACAATTGTGAGCTCGCAGTTTTGCTGGATGGAATAGGGGAAGGATTTGAATGGGGAAGACACACGATTGCAGGTAGGAAGGGATTGATCTTAGAAATAGGCTAAAAGGGGAATTAAGAAGGGTAGTTTGGTTGGTCTTTAATTAGGCTTCAGTCAAGAGGAAGAATCGGCGGGTTACCCTCGCATGCGTAGAGTTCAAACTGAGGGAGAGAGGGAATTCAGCCGAGGGTTCGGCCAAGGAGGAAGTTCAAGAGAGAAATGGGCTTACGGGATTGAAGGGATCGAGTGAGGTTGCTTGCTGTTCGGAGAGACCAAACGAAGAGAGGAGGATCTTCTCGCGCGATTGAGGTAGACAAGCGAATGGGGTGCCATTTTTTTCTTGCAGTTTTAGGAGGTCGAACGAATAAGAACCAGAGAAGGAAGGAGGGAACGGTTTCTCCATGCGGTTAAGAGGAGTTTGGCCGAATGGTGTATGCGGTTTCATGGGAAATCGGACAGGAGAGGGAAGGAATCGTGCGATTGAAGAGCTCGAATGAAGAGAGGAGGGATCGTATGAGCCTATGAGGAGTCGAGCGAGACAAAACGTGCGTGAATCGGCTGTTAATAGAGGGAAGTAGTTAGAGGGATTTAGGGCATCATTAAAAAATCTTCCTCAGCGTTTAATCAATCTTAATATGACTTTTACGTCTAAATTATTACATGGTTAGTATTTATGTTGATCTTAGGTTATTCCAATATTCCGGATGCAACAACGCAAAATCCGCTTCGATTAGAGCATTAGTTTCACAAATCGGATCATTTTAACAGAGGTATTATCGCTGACGCTCATTTCGTAGAGTCCCCAATCAAGCCGCCAGAAAATCTCATTTGAATTTCGATGTTTCGCAGCTGTCAATTTTATGAACGACATTTGACATCATCGCACTTCCCCTACCCGATATACGCCGGCACATTAATAGCTCGATCGACGCCGATCGTTAGATTGTGCAATATTTATATACCATTCGATGTTCGCGATGACAAAGTTCGCTCCGACGGAGGTCATTTGGCATCGCCGCAATCTCCAACTGATATACGCGACGACATTACTGATTCGCTGACGTTGGGATTGGTAATATTTATATTTCGATCAATTTTGATGTTCAATGACGTCAAAGTCGCTCGTCGATCTGGCCATTTCGACCGACGTACATATCCGTACATCTAAACTCCGATGATGTTACATCAAAGTCATCAATTGTGATTGAAATTTGACTCAACTGATGTATCACACATGGAGGGCAACAGTCGAACACAAATTGTTCGTAAACAATGAGTTTTTTTTGACAACCCTAATAAGGTAAATCTGCTTTATTCGTATTAATTTCTCTTGATAAAAGAGATGAATTTAGCATAATCGCAACTCATTTTTATAAAATCTTAGCCTATGACAAAGAATTGAAATTCAAGCAGGTGAAGCTCGTGTCAGAAACAGATATCCTGGCCTCCCCTCATGGGGCTCACCTTACAAACACTTTCTTCACGGTCAAGAACAACAGAGTCATGGAGTTCTTCCCCAAAGGACAGACGGAGTTCGTCGGACTCGGCCAGTATGTTTTCTGGTGGATCACCGTTGCCTCCGGTGTCATGCACCAAGAACCTTGGCACGACGACAATGGTGATCCATGCCCATACACCAACAATTCCAGGTGTTTTGGATTATACAAGAACGCAAAGCTTTTTTCACCGACTGGACGGCCAAGATTATCAAGGACATGAGGGAGTATAAGCTCACCGAGGAATACAGAGTTGTACAGCAGGAGCTGAATTCATGGAACTGCCTCTGCGTTAGCTGATTACTCAGGATGATTGTAATTCTTCTCCTGAATCAAATTTCAGTGCTTTGTGTTAATTTAAAATAAATAAAAATACTAAAACCATCTAACTCCAGGAGACAATATTAAGAAAAATAATCCGAGAGCATATTCAAATACTATAATAGTGTATAATGCATTATGGACTACTGTCGCCAGATCGGCTAGAGGTCTGCAAATCTAGTCATTGAACTTTGATGAACTTCCAACAAGTAAAATTGCATCAAAATTGAAAGACTTTCTGTTTATCAGAATTTGCCCAAAAAGACTGTTGAATGCGGTAATATGAAGCCATCCTTAGTGATTAATATTTTTCCATATAGTGTCCCTGTTTTGTTAAATATAAATGTTAAAATCTTATAAATTTTGCGAAATTCATTTAGTATTTATTTGTAATAAATTTCAATGTAAATTTCATGATAGGAGCTCCCTAGTTTTTCATAATTAGCGGTATTTTAATATTTTTGTTTGGTGCAACTTGAGGTCACGGACTACTCTTATTATCAATGAAGGAATCATTCTCAGTTTTAGAGAGATGATAAGAGAGAGAGAGAGAGAGAGAGAGAGAGAGAGAGAGAGAAGTGAGAGAAATATTGATGAGATATAAGTGAGGAAAATAGAAATGAATGTTTATCTTTTTATGTGGTCATGGATATAGATGGATCTCATTGAACCATGTAACTTTCTTGTATTCTTTTATTTCTCCTTCTCTTTACACATTATTATTCCTCCAAACTTGTCATTTCATTGCTCCACAGCGTAAACTTTTTCACTATAATTGGGTATTAGAGCAAAGTTAATTTTACAACATTTGAAAAAAAAGTTGTAGTAATGACATAGTAATGAAGATGCAATGTCAAGATTGCTGGATTGGATGACAAATTTTGAGTACTAGAAGATGTGGATTGAAAACAACTCATATCATAACAAATTACACCCACTGCCATCATTCAATAATAATAATAATAATAAGATTTCCTAACCAAGTAGACAGTAAGGTTTTATTCGTGCGACTAAAAAAAAAAAAATTTGTTTTTTTTGGGGAATATTGCATAAGAGGATCATAATAGATGTGATGAAAGATCTGTCAAGAACATGAAACATGGGAGAAACGTTCAAAAATAAATAAGATACATCTACGACCATCCAAAACATGGAACTTCAAGAAGTTACATATACTAACTATACTCCTAAGAGTAAATATGGGAATGGAGCCAAGAATTGCTGGCCTTTATTTAACAAACGAGAGGTTAACCCAGCTCTGGACCACGTTGATTGGTTACAGAGGCCACCCAAACCTACTAATTATAAACCTTCCAAACAAAGTCTTAGCTTAGATCTGATGACTCTGACATCAATCCTAATTTGCTTAAGGGTATTGCACCAACCATCAATAGCTTTGGCGCTCAAATTTTGAATAACTCCTTCAAATAAATTCTTCCAACGTTCATCTCTCTCTCTCTCTCTCTCTCTCTCTCTCTCTCTCTCTCTCAAGTCTTTAGGAGCAATTTTGCAAGTTTTTCCAACATCAGGAGCATATGGAGCTGTTGCAAGGTTCTTGTATCCTTCTTATTTTACCTGCATACTCCTATACTTTGAAGAATTTATGAATTTGTTTCCACTGATTTCTGATTCAAATCTCATTATGCAGGAAATGAACGGGTTGGTCGGAGCAATCAAAGCAAAGTTATATCCCATGATATACGTTTGGTTTCATCTTTTACTGTTTCTAGTTTCTATTTCATATACAAAGTAGTTAGATTATGCAATATAGATATAAATATATATCTTTTTAGATCAGAATACAATTGCAAAGGCTAGTAAAAGATACATCTGTGGTAGAAATACTTTAATCTGCAATGAGAGTAATTGATTGAATTGCTGTTCATTAGGGAAGCTTATCTGAAAAACTGGTCTCCAAAGAAGAAAGAAAGATATGGATATGAGTGGAAGTTTCCAGCAGAGTCATGGCTCTGAATGGTAAAGAAAATGCTCTAAAAAATGTTGAATATGAGTGGAAGTTCTGAAGGGAAACGATATACGCTTGGAGAGCCGGTGTCAAAATAAGGCTACAAATTTTCATGCCATAATGGGCTCAACAGCAGTTGTTTTATTGTATGAGTGTGAGTGTACAAATGCATCAGATTTTATAATTGAGTGAAAACAGTTTTTGTTCTTCTTGAAGAGATTTTTACGAGAAAAATAACGAGAAACATGTGAAAATAATCTTACATTTCAAATTGTAGACCATCGAAATGTTTTACTTGATGAATAGCACAAAAAATGTGAGGCAAGCATATATCAAGTTTTCATCATGAAAAATAAGAAAAATATGAAGGATAAAACCACATCTTTTTTAAAAGAATAACCAACAGAACCTGGAAGCCACGACGGATTTCTACAATCCAGTGGGATTGACGGAGAAGAATGTTCCATTCCATGGTGTCTCTATTTTGTGCTTTGTTTCAGCAATTTGTGGTAGAGTGGGCATATTATAACTAGATTTATTCCAAATTTATGATTATCATACTTCACTATTTAGACAGCAGAATACACAGATAGGCGCCTTAATTGAAGTTACATAACTTTATAAAAGCTAAAAATTTGATATTTTTTATCAAGTCAGTGCAACTAACAATCGAACAAAAGGTCGTTTACAGGTCAAAAATAAAACATTACAGGTTTAATAGCAAGAGAGAGAGAGGAGGAACCCTCATTAAGTTGCAAGAACTTAAGTTAGTAGAATTATTGGCATGAATCAGGAAAATACATTAAGTGGATTAAAGTTATAGGGTATTTCCTATTGTCCTTAAAAGGGAACAGGGAAACCACCAAAGCCTGTCTTGCTTTTTCACTACAAAACTGTTTGTCATAACAGAGCTTGGAACCACAAATCTGGAAGTGATAAAAGAGATCATATCAAGCCTATGATGCACCTTCATACAAGTGCTTAATCATTATTCAAAGACGCACTAAAAGAAAAGAGTACTTTGCAGTTTAGATGCCAAAAATAAAGGAAAATAGAAGTACAATTATTTTTTGCAAGAAAAAATAGCAGTACTTGTCATACAACTTGGGCAAGATACATGAAAGTGGAGAACTGCTTGAGATTTAGATGCATATTTTGTTGTGATGGCTTTTCTCACAACTAGGGCTATCAAAAAAACTCAACTTGTGTCGCTCATTAAGTATTCGTTGCTCTGCTAAAACAAATGAAACAACAACAAATATTTTAAGCGATTTATAAATGAACATGAACAATCATTTGTTCGATCGTTTACTAATTTAGAAATAAAATATTATTTTATTTTATATTATTATATTATTTTATATATATATGTATATATATATATATATATATATATATATATATATATATATATATATATATATATATATATATATATATATATATATATATATATATATATATATATATATATATATATATATATATATATAAAAAACACGTTTAGTGGTTAGAGTTTTTGTTATGCAAAAGAATGACCCAGGTTCAAATCCTTTATTGCTTTACGAGCCATTTCAAGCTTATACAAGCTATATTCAAGCCGAACACGAACATTAAAATTTCGAGACATTTTAAACACGAACCGAACACGAAGAGAGTAACTTTCAAACGACTCGAACACGAACAAAAGTTCGGCTCGTTTACATTATAATAATAGCTAACAGTATAACTCAAGTTGCAAATGCAATTAAAAGTACAATAAAAGCCTCTGAAAAAAAATATTCATTGAATCACGATAGAGTTATCAAGTATTTTAGGATTTTTTGAATAAACATTTGATATATATATGACAACTTATCTAAGAACTCAATAATGATTCATTCATTCTTCTCAAAATATGTTTAGTCAAAAAAATAAATGGATTTAGCAAGTTAAGCAAATTAGTTTGTAGTGTAGAACTTACTGATAGATTAATCATTTTGGGTTGTAATGTATTAAGAGTGTGTTTGTGGCAGCTACAATTGTCTTGAAAAAGCAGCTGTAAAGCTACCTAAAAAAAGTTTTGTTGTTAAAACAATATGTTTGCTTGCAAATTTTAATTGTAAATCTATGTTGATGCAACTGTGTGTGGATAAAAAAATGAAATACTGATATATATTTTTAATTTTAGAGATTAATTAATTTATTTATTTTGGAGATCTTTTATCTTTCCCTTATAGAAACTATTTATTAATTGAAAGTATAAATAGCTATATTTTATAAACACGAGGATATAAACAAACTTTGGAGGAGTCATATGTACAAGTAATACATTCCTTGTCATTACTCCACAACCAAACAACCACATCATAAGAAATGAGAATATCTTAATTCTAGCCACAATCTGCATCACCTTTATAGCAAGCAATACAAAGCTCAGAGCAATGCATCAAGTGTTTTTACATGGTTTGAGAATAGAAGTAAAGCCTCCAATAGATCTATGAATGAAGCATCTCTCATATACATGCTATGCAAAATAAAAATCTGAATAGTAAAAATTGTCTTGCAGCATTTGTATCCATAAACAATGAGCTAACATTGTAGCAAAAGTAATATAAACGATCCAACGAAAAAAATAATGAGATCAAGAAATGTCTTAAAGATCTCCCTTTTCCTTCAAAAGAGCCATGAAAACCTTCAAGTAATCTCTGTACACCTTCAGGAAGTTAGGTTGGGTTGTGGTGTGAGCAACATAAGGCAGATTAAAGGAAAGCAAAAGAGGGAGAACCAAAGTGAGAGGATGTTGGGTCAGATAACAACGCAAGAGAGGGAGGCAGAGCTTTGGTATATTTTTCTCGCATGATGCCTGGGAGGATGATAGAGGGGGCGGAAGAGAGAAGATGGGAGACAAAAGCATACGCAGGAAGGGGAGATGGGCAAAAAAAATGAGAGAGAAGAGGCAAGCCTGCAGTTATTGTGCATGCAAGGAGGAGAGACCGAGATAGTGAATTAGAGGTAGAGGAAGAAACTGAAACCATGGAACAGATCGCTCAGAATTAGAGTTATTGATATGAAATCTTTTGGTCTTCAAATATGATCCAAAATAATCTTTTTGTTGTATTACTATAAATCATATTTGAAGAACAAAGAGATTATCTAAATCAGATTTGAGCAGTCAACAGGCAGAGTTTGACATATAACATAGTTTAGGACTAAATAGCTCCCAATGAATAATCTATAATCTTTTTTAACTTCCCTATATATGAGATTTTTTGTCTCTCTTTACGGAGCTATTTGGTCAGCTAAATTTTTACATAAAGATTTCATATCAATAACATAAATTCACTATAAAAATTTACTATAGTGATTTCATGTTAATAATAGGAATTCCATATCAACCAACAAAAATTCCATATCAATCTTTTTTTATAAGACAACCATATTTTTAAGGGGTAGTTTGGTTCTTTGAATTTTACCATATTGATTCCCATATCAACCAAATTATTGATATAGAATTAGTATGGTAAAGTTTTTATAGTAAATTTATGTTATTGATATAGAATCACTTTGATCAAATTCATTTAACCAAACAACCCCTTAAAGAGATACAAATAATCTCACATGCAGGATAACAAATCACAGAAGTCCCAAAACATATTAAATCCCTTCAGACTATAGTGATTACAATCTATAATACTACCCAAAACTGTAAAAGAAAGTCCAGCTCTCATCCTTAATCACAATTCAAACAGCTAATCCTTTATCAATAACTAGAATAATAAAAATGAAATGAAAGTAATAAAATAAATTAACTTGAATTTATTTTTGACATGCCATTACATTGACTCGTATAGCTTCGTGGTTGGGGCTATTCCCATAAAATCTAAGTTCAAATCCTACATCCTCCACTTTTTTTAGATTTATTTTAATTTATTAAAGAACGAGCCACATACAAACAAATTTCTTACAAGCCTAAATCGAATGCGAGCTAAATATAAATACAAGTTAATGTAAATGAGTCGAACATAAACAGGAACTAAGCACACTCATGTTCAGCTCGTTTACACGCTTACCTCCCTATACAATTGACTAAAACTCCGGTCCTCTCCTGCTAGAGAAGCCCCCATACTAGCTGATAGTCGAAGCTGCTCTGCTTCTATGCTAATATCTCTCCTTCATCACATATTCCGGGAACTGCAACTTGAATCTTCCGTCCCCGCCAAAAACTACCGCGTCCTAATCTCGTCTCAATGCCAAACTAATAGGAATTCCCCACACTATATTTATAAATAATTATTAAATGAAAATGTCTTTTATTCTTCTAGAATTTGCTGGTTTTTGGTGTAAGTTTCCACTATAAGGAAATTAAAACTATCCAAAGATTGTTTTTTTAATCTTTTAGAATTTGCTGGTTCTTGGTGTAAGTTTCCACTATAAGGAAATTATAACTATCCAAAGATTGTTTTTTAATCGTTTAGAATTTGCTGGCTGTTGGTGTAAGTTTCCACTATAAGGAAATTATAACTATCCAAAGATTGTTTTTTAATCGTTTAGAATTTGCTGGCTGTTGGCGTATGTTTCATATATAAGGGAATTATTATTGCCTGCATCAGCATTTCCATCCCTTTAATTCTCCACAGCTGTACTCCTACCTTCGCACCACAAGAGAATGACATCCATGGCGACCAGCAATCAGAGTTGAATTAGCTTTACACAACATAGACCACTAAAACTGACAACTTTCCTCACTCTACTCCTCTTCATTGCTTCCTTGCCAGCCGTCGCTATTAGTGAGGCCTGAAACGAATAAAAATAGTCCACACACCACAAGCGTGAGCCCAATGATATCACTTCTCATCATAGCCTTCATCGGCATTCTCCTTTTGGTAATATTCCTCTTCATCTGCAATCACTTTTGTATCGACGATAGATTCATCGTGACCCCGACAATGATCAACCTATCCCCGCATCGAGTGCAGAACAGAGGCTTGGACTCAAGTCTCCTTGAAATGCTTCCGACAATGGTGTACCCGAATGTGAACTGGCATAACTTGAGAAATGACAGGATAGAATGCGCAATCTGTCTTGGTGAATTTGAGGAAGATGATATCCTTCGCTTCCTCCCCGTATGCAACCATGTGTTCCACCGCAATTGCATCAACGTTTGGCTTTACTCCCACGTCACAGGTCCCGTTTGCCGTAGCAATCTCGCAGTTGATCTACCGCCAGAGACTGACCAAGCCACCATGAACATTGATTAGGAGATGGACTTGGCTGATCTAGTTCAAATCGGGATCGATAAGGGGAATTCCTATGAGTTCGTTTCGAGAAGAGATTGGGAGGTGGTAGCTGTTGGTGGGGAAACTAATCGGCCCTTAAGTTAAGCAATTGTGTGGGATCTTGGGAAGACTAGGTGATTTGAACTTCGTTATTTCATTTCTCTAATGCACGAACTTCTTTCCTAAGAACTAGTATTTGAGAAAAGCTTGCTTTAGAGTATACGAGAAAAGTTGTCGTAATGACAATAATCACCAGATTCGATGTCAAAAGATTTTGGGTACTAGCAGATGTAGAATGAAAATTACTCACATAGTAAGAACTCGCACCCAGCGCTCTTGGAGAATAAGACTTCCAAAGAGAAATGACAACAAAACATCAAGAAATGATAATATTTAATTGTTAACATTCACCTCCAACGGTCAAACCGTGATGCAACAACAACTATTTATAATACGCCGTTGACGTTCCAACTACTAACCTAAGGATCTTCAATTAAAATTCTACCGCCACACCCACATAGTACACAGACGGCCTCACCTCCACTATCATGCTATCACAAACTTGCTCTGTCTCTCTCTCTCTCTCTCTCTCTCTCTCTCTATATATATATATATATTCTTTTCTTTTCAAAATTTTAAATTATTTTTTATATAAACGTATAAAATTTTGTTATAAAACTCTAAGCAGATTTTTTTATTTATTTAAACATGCAAAATCTGAGATTTATTTTATGTTTTTTTCCATTGTGTTATATATCTTTTGTAATATGAAATCTATTTAGTTTGAATCATTTTGTTAAAATCATTTTTACATAAATGAATGCTTGGTAGAATCAGTTATTGGTTTGCTAAATTCATTTTGCTGCATTTTTTTTACGAATTGTTTAAATCTGTTTATAATTTGGCATATCTGACTGATATATTTTGCTTCTCTTATTTCTCAATTATATTTTCAAATACAACGAAATTTGTCAGTTTATTTATTTTTATTTGTGGAAGCCTTCTCATAAAAAAATTTATTCAGCAACTTTGTGGAAGCCTTCTCACAACAGCGATCAATTATAAAGTGCTTTCAACGAGTCAAAATTACTCCAGAGAATAATATTCATGGTAACTAGCAATCACAGTCGGATCACCTTTCCACAATATAGATTACTGAAGAGGACAGCTTTTCTCACTCTACTCCTCATCCTCACCTCCTTGCCAGCCACCACTCAACCACCGTCGTTGGCGAGGCCCACAACCAACAAAGAAGCCCCATACAGCACCAGCACGAGCCCAATGCTATCAATCCTCATCGTAGCCTTCATCGTTCTCCTCTTCTTGGTAATATTCCTTTTCATCTACATCCGTTGTTATATCAATAACAGATTCATCGTGACTCTACAATCATCAACCCATCCTGGCACGAGGCCTAGATGCAGCTTCGCTCGAAATGATTCCGACGCTGGTGTATTCAGCTGTGAAGGGGCATAAATTGGGTCAAAATACACTAGAATGCATGATTTGCCTCTCTGAATTTGAAGACGATGATATCCTCCGCTGTCTTCCTATATGCAGCAATGTGTTCCATCGTGATTGCATCGACATCTGGCTTGACTCCCACGTCACCTGCCCTATCTGCCACAACAATCTCTTAACTGATCCATCACCGGAGACCGTCCATGCCGATGCCATCGTCATTGATCAAGAGGAGGATTTGGTTAATATAGTTCAAATCACAAGCTAGAGGAGGTTGACATTTGGATCAGTGAGAGTGCATATCAGTTTGCATAGAGAAGAGATTGGAAGACTCCTAATGGGGAGATTATAACAGGAGTTATTTTATTTATGTTTTTTCAAATGATATAGAATCATTAAAAATTTTATTTGATCCCCGTAATAAATCTTTGCTATGTTATATGTTGTTATTTCTTTATTAATTTATATCTAACATTAATTTTGCATTATACAATCACTTGATAAATACAAAAAAATACTATTTTCACTGTAAAATAAAGCAACTATGTTGGAGTAGGATAATTTTTAGAAAGGATAAAAGATTATATATATATTTTTTATAAAAAAGAACAAATTACGCCTAGTTTTCATAACTATCGTCATTTTAAATTTTTGTTTGGTGCAACTTAGCTTTTGGTGACTGGTGTTCTTTGAATTGTTAAACAGCTAGATGCATTAGCCATAATTGCATTTTGTGCTGAAGAATATTTCAAAAAACTATTACGTTAGTGTTATTAGCATTGATATGACTCTCAAAATATGACTAGTCAAAGCACAAATCTGCCGATAGATATGATAGAAAACATCGAGATCAAGACTTAAAATATCATTGAAATCTTTGGGACATCAATTAAATCCCAAAATAGCTCTCAAATATGGAGTTTATAAATCGAAGGCCTCGACGAGTAATCTAACGAGCCTAAGATCTCATAATTCGACTTCATTTGGGCATCCAAATGCTCAAAATACATCAAATGATCAAAGGAATCATCCGAGCCGATCGGGGGAGTGACGGCTTTATGAATTTACAGAATGCCTCCTCTCATAAATAGGTCTTCATTCCTCACATGAGGGAAGCCAAGCCAAGTGAAGTGAAGTGAAGTGAAGAAGAGGAGCCACCGCTCGACGATCGTCAACCACCAGCACACTGCCGATCCTGCCGCCACAATCTGCCAGGAAGAAGAGGAAGAGTCCGGCAAGGAAGAAGAGGAAGAGTCCAAGCAAGGAAGAAGAGGAGGAACCCAAACAAGAAGGGAAGAGTCAGTGAGAAGAAGAGGAAAAGCCCAAGTGAGGAGGAAGAGAGAGCTCAAGCAAGATCCTCCAAGCAAGATCGACCCCAACAAGATCGCCGGCGCCATCTACCGCCACCTACCACCGCCACTAATTGTACCGCATTCCCACAAGTACCTGATTCCACCATCGAATACAACTGATCATTGTTACAGTTGTATTCCTCTCTCATGCAATTGTAATCTGTTATCGGGAAGATTTTGTACTCAAAAGATACATAGTGGAAGCTTTTACGCTAGTGATTTTTCCTCTCTTTTTGAGGTTTTCCACGTTAAAAATTCTGGAGTGTCTCTTATTCGCCCTTTAATTACCTGTGTGTGTGTTGGACTTCACAACAAGGCTAAGGCGTAAACTTTCACTCTACCGCGATTGGTTTCTAGCACGCAACAAGCATGTTTAGATTTTTTTTTATTCGACATAAGAGATCACAAACTCCCCTACCTTCAATGAGCATGATGAACGAAGGAATCATAAAAGTTCAGAGAGAGAATAAAAAAGAGATAATTATACTTTCTTATGATTTTTCTATTTTCATTCTCTTTGCACATTTCATTTGAACTTATTATTTCATTGCTCCATGATATAAACTCTTTCCCTATAATTGGTATAAGATCAAAGTTAGCTCATACTAAAAAAGTTATAGTAATGATATGGCAATGAAGATGAATGTCAAGATTAGTGGATTCGAAGACATATTTTGAGTACTAGATGGTGTGGAATGAAAAACAGCTCTTATCATAAGAAGTTATATCTGCCACTCTTGTAGAATAAGCCCACTAATATCATTCAAAAAAGTTAAGATCTCCTAAACAAATAACATTAAGGGTTATAATCCTGCGACTGACAAAAAAAGAAATACTGCTTTTGGCATATTTCATGAGAGGATCATAATAGATGTGATGAAAGATTTATCATAAACATGAAACATCCGAGAAAGCTTCAAAAATAAAAAAAGATACATTTAAGACCCTGAAAAATGACTTGGCTTAGACTTCAGCACATATGAAGCCTTGCACAATTAAACTCATATGACCATGATGATTATACACTCAAATTATTTTATTCAGATGATACCTCAATGGTTTATTTCTATCAATCTTGCTCTAAGAAGCTAGGACAAATAGCCAATAGACTCTCCATAGGTCACCTACGGGATAAATTTTATTTAGTCAGCCTTAATTGCATGCAATCGATATTTTGAGATTTTTGTTAGACTAAAAGTACTCAATTGTTAACTATAAAGTAATATTTAAACTCTAGGGTACTCATCCCACAAGTACTTCAAGAAGTATGTTGGCCCTTGTTTTGGAAAAATCTCTCATAATAAAAGTTGTAATACATAATAATTCTACTTCTACAAGTGAATATATAGAGCCATGCATCCCCAATGTACTGCCCTAGAAAAACATGGAACAATAGGTAGTTACACACTATACTCTTAAGAGTAAAGATGGGAATAGAGTCAAAGAATTTTTGGCCTTCAACCAATGTGAGATTAACCCAACTCTACATCATGTTGATTGGTTATAAAGGCCAACCATATCTACTAAGTATTTCTTTCCAAGTAAATCCTTAGCTTAGAACACATGACTCTGACATCGATCCTAATATGTTGAGGGTATTTGACCAAGCATCAATAGCTTTGACGGTCAAATTTTGAATAACTCCTTCAAATTAATTCTTCCAATGTTCATCTCTCTTTCTTCTATAAACCTCTCCTCAAAGACCCAAATATAGAAATAAATAGGACACAAAACAAATATCTCCAAATCCATGTAAACATAATCTCACCACCAAACAAAAATAAAACTCTTAAAGGTAACATTATAAAAATGCCTAATCTTATAGAAATATAAGAATCATATAAAAAGAATTAAAAACATATAAGGTATAGATCATAACATAAGATCATCACTTGAATTCTCCTAAAAAGACACCATCATATTTACTCCGACCCCACCATGCATACCATAATATCGCAACAGTTATTCTAGCACCACTTTGTTTGCATAGTGTGTTTACAACAATCATCAATAATTAATTAACTAGGGTTTTTTTATTAGGAGTTAAAATATTGGCATGAAGCAGGAATGATTTTTAAAAATTATATAATATGAAAATTGATTTGAGTAGATGCATTAGATTTGTCTTATGTTAAGAAAGGTAGAGGTAGACCTAAAAAGATATGGTTAAGACATATAAAAAATGACCTTAGTATACTTGAATTAAATGAGAATTTGATACATAATAGAACACAATGGAGACGAAGAATTCATGTAGCGACTCCACTTAGTGGGATAAAGGCTTGTTATTATTGTTGTTTTTGTTGTTGTATATAATATGAAAATTGAAAATTTGAGGTGAGGTAAGTATTTTTTTTTGGGGCATTTACATACCACATAATTCTTATATAATTACTTGTCATATATCTAAAATTTGATATTTACATCTCGAATCTTTAACAATATATTAAAAAAAAATCATAGAAATTATGCTATATCTAAATTCAGAGAAATGATAATTTTATATGAACAATAAAAAATATACATATAAATTATTTTGAAATGATAACATAAAGTAATATATTTTTCTTACAAACAAGTGTTTATATAATTATAGGTTGAAAGAAATTACAAATTACAACAAATGTCATAAGAATAATTATTTCTTTTTACCATAAAGATGCAAGTGCTTATAGGGAAGAGTCCCCATCCAAAACCCTCTAAGTCCTTACTTTGTGCATAATTTTATTAAAATAATTCTAAAAAATATAAAAAATCATGAATACTACAACAACAACAACAACAACAACAACAAGCCTTTATCCACTAAGTGGGGATAAAAAAATCATGAATGCGATATGATAATTTCAAATCCAAGTAACAAATCACATACTTTTTTTTTTTTTGGAAATATTTAGTATTGAGATTTATATTTAATTGGAATGAGATAGATCTTAGTGCTTTTTAATATTTATAAAAAAAAAAAAGATCATTTGAAGTAATTTTCTCATAATTTTATTTCCAAAAAAAAAAATTATGGTTAAGGATGCAATGACATGTCAAAAATAAATCTAAGTTAATTTGTTTAATGAATTTCATTATATTTTTGTTATTCTAGTTGTTGGCAAAGGATAGGTTGGAATTGTGGTAAAGGATGAGAGCTAGATTTTTATTTTTCAGTGTCGAGTAGTAGGATGGGTTGGAATAACTATGATTGATAGGGATTGTATTGAGACTTTTTTTTTATTTGCTTTTCTATATCTGAGGTTTTTTTATATCTCCATAGGAGATATTTGGTTAACTGAATTTTACCATATTGATTCTATATCAATAGTATTAATTCACTATAAAATTTTAATATAGTGATTCCATATCAGTGATGTGAATTTCATATCAACCAACAAAAATTCCATATCAATCTTCTTATGAAAGTCATCCATATCTTTAAGGGGATGTTTGGTTGGTTGAATTTTACCATAGTGATTCCATATCAATCAAATTATTGATATATAGTGATATATCAACATATTAGTATTTATTGATCCATTAATTTAGTTGTTTATAATTACTGATTTATTATTTTACTTATTACTTTGATAATATTTGGAATTATATATATATATATCAAAGGGGAAATACATCGCCATATCTCATGTGGGTCTTAATAGATTTTTTTTATTTATCAAAAAATAACTTATTTTATTAGAATTAAATGAAAATATGATATTTAATAGGATATAATGAAGAAAAAATATTCATGCAGTTGACCATATAGTGGGATGAAGATTTATTGTTGTTATTATATTTATCACTAAACAGTTCAAAATGCTTAATTTATATATTTAAAGGGATTTTTATTCTTCTAGAACTTGGTGATTGTTGGTGTAGGTTTTCTTTATAAGGGAATTATGACTATCCAAAGACCATTGCTTGCTCATAACTATTTAATTGATGGGGTTTGGTGATTGAGGAACTTTTGACACTGTGGTGATAGTTGCTTATCTTTGGTATGGCTATTAACGAGCCGATCTGAGGCTGGATTGAAATCAGCTCGAAATATTTTCGAGCAGCTCGAGATCGGCTCATGGCTCGAATCATTCGATTTTGACCCAGCTCGGCTGGTTTTCTAATCAATTTTGAGCTAGCTCATTTTAATTTCAAGCTAGCTCGAATTGAACATTTTCAACTTTTGGCTTGAATTCGAATGAAATTGACTCATTTTGATCGAGTAATTTAAATTTAATAAAAATGATTATTAAAAAAGTTTTAAAAATTGAATTAAGTGCATGAAATAAAAATATGATTTTCAAAGAAATAATATTTATACTTATAAATATATTATATTTATTTTAAAAGATTATAAATTATAATTCCATACACTTAATTTTAGGAATAATTTAATTGTTAGTATTATATATAAATTTAAATATTTTTAATAATAGATAAATTCGATCCGATCTCGAGCTAGTTTGATCTGATCTCGACCTAGTTCAATTCGATCTGTGCTCGATTCGAGATTGGCTCGAAAAAAAGTTTGATCCAACTTTTTGGCTCATAGCTCGGCTCAATGTAATCAATTCGATTCAAATTTTGATTTAATTTTCGAGAGATCCTCCTTAATCTTTGGCAGGAAATTGTCATTGATTTTATGCCTTTGCTATTAACATGCAAATCTTTGTGTAGGAATGCCAATTGATATTCTTTAGCTTGCAATTATCTATCAATTAAGTTCATACAAGACAATTGTGAATCACTCTTTCAAAGTATAAATACTTTCGAGGCAATCGCTTGCTTAATTGTTTAGTTTGAGCCTTTTTTAAGAGCTTGTATCAATCATCTTATTCAATTTGGTACAATGAGATAAAAATGTGATGGAATATTTCATATAAATAAGTATACAAAAACACCCAATTTCAATTAACTCTCGTCCCAAAATCATAAATAAACCAAGCATATATACATTATTTTTAAAAATAAGCATACACATATGACCTGTTTCAAATATAAGATAAGAATAAATAATGGATAATTTTAAATAAATTTGTTGGAAATATTTGAGAGAAGAAAGATTGTTGAGTGAGCAATGAGGAAAGGATTTTAGATGGGTGAATAAGAGAAGAGAATAATAAAATTTATTACTAATATTTGTTGAGTAGCTTTTAACTTTACTTATAATGCAATGCTCTCGCCTATTTATAGGCATGAAAGCAAAATTAAAAGATTTATACAATAATACAATTCTTTTCATGAAAATATAATTTAAATTATTCATATTTATTATATATTCTAGAACCGTCTACTTTATACTAGTACTCCCTTCTAAATAATCATAGTCTACAACCTTCTTATTTATTATAAATGTTCTAGAATATTCTGTTTTTATACAATTTTTTATTTATTAGTAGAATATTCTAGAATAATATTGAAATAAACATCAAATTATCAAAATAAAACATAAACATAGCACAAATGCAAAGCACCTTATCTTCTCCTCCCTTCTTCCCATGACAACCATCTCCTGTGTCTCTCCGGCCGTAACAGACCTAATGGCGCTAAGAACTCCTCACCTTGGCAGCACATCATTCCCTCCCAAATGACGCCAAACTCTTAAAAGGTCTCACCTTTATTTCTGACAGCTATTACGATTATGACAATTTGTGGCGAGCTCGCCGCTATGGTGTTGTTCATTGCATGGCATAGCAGAAAGGCTGCAAGAATGGGGTGAGATTGTTTAAATATGAAAAGATGGTGATGAAGATTTTTGACAGGGAGTGTGGGAAGGCTAAAGATTGCACTTTGTATGTGATCTGACCTAAGGGTGTAAACTAGCCAAGCTTGAATAAGCTGAACCTTTGTTCGTGTTCGACTCATTCGAAAATTACTTTGTTCAAGTTCTACCAGTGTTCGAAATGACTCGTCTAAGATCAAACCACTAAGCCATGCTTATAACTAATATATATATATTATTTTTGGAAATCGAGCCAAACATGATTGAATGAAAGATTGTTCATGTTCGACTCATTTATAAATTGAGTTTGAAATATTTGTTCATGTTCGGCTCACTTGTTTGACAAATGAGCCAATGTGAGCTCCAAAAATTCCCCACCAACCTCTCTCAAATGAGGAGAGTATGATTTAAGTGTCAGTATAATTTTCAGAAGGCAGGTGAATAATAGATAAGACACTACCCAAAGATTTCACCCTCATTTTATGAGGACTTTAGATCTGGTTCCCTCCCAAATGACGCCAAACTCCTAAAAGGTTTCACCTTTATTTCTAACAGCTATTATGATTATGACAATTTGTGGCACGAGCTCACCGCTATGGTGTTGTTCATGGCATGGCATAGTAGGAAAGGTTGCAAGAAGGGGGTGAGATTGTTTAAATATGAGAAGATGGTGATGAAGATTTTTGACAGGAGTGTTAAGGCTGTGCATAATTCGGTTTAAATCGAAAATCCGATTCAAACATAATCGAAATTTTAAATTTGGATCAGTTTTTTAATTCTACTTTGGATTTCGGTTTTAATTTTAGCTAAATTCGGTTTTGGATTATGGATCTGATTTAAAATTTTATAATCCAAAAAAATCGATTAGCTGAAATTTAGCCGGTTAGCCTGTCCAACTGCGCCCCGCGGTCTGCCCGTGGCCCCGTGCAAAAAATGAAAATCCTTAAAAGTTAAAACCTAGAGCCAAAAGCGATTAAGGGAGGCAAAAGGGCAAAGGCAATCCCCACGGCCGCGGGCTGGTTCTGTACTTCTCTTCGACTTCTCTTCGACTCTTCATTTTCAATTTCCATTTTCCACTTGTAGTTGTCGACATTTTCGTTATGTTCATCTGTTTTTTCTTCTGCGCCTCTGTCTCACAGCAAGGCGCCATTCTTGCTCTTTGAGTTTGCCTCTTTGGAAATCCGCAAGGCAACCCTAATATGGTAATCCTTATAGTCTGAACTCTGAAAGACGGTAACTCTGAATTTCTTCTTTCTCTTCTCTAAGTTTTTCTCTTGGGCTCTCGGCTCTGATCTCGATTCTCCACTCGTGGCGGGTTCTTTCAAGATTCAAATCTGAGTTCTGTCATTCTCATGGATTCTTTTTATGGTTGTTTAGTGTTTTCTGCTTTGGAGACTTGGAGTTGTTTACTATCACCTCGATTGGCTGTAGTTTCTATTATGTGGTATTTCTTATCGGCTGAATGGAGTAATGGGTTATTTTGTTATGCCGGCTGATTCATTCTTACTTTCTGTTGTTTTTCTGTATGGCTGGAGTAATGGGTTGTTTTTCTGTAGGGCTGATTCGTTTTGACTTTCTGCTTTAGAAATGATAGTTATAATGCTACCACCATTAATTACAAGCTTACACACTTTATTTTATTTGTTCTCCTCTAACTATGGCATATGAAGAGATGAGTATTTGAGAAAAACCTTTCATTGAGAGTGATTGAGTTGATGTTTCACTTCATCATGATTTTTCAAGTGAAAAAATCTGCTGCACTTTTCTTGATTGTATTTCCTTCAACTCTTTGGTTTTTCTTCGATGGGATAGGACTGTTGTACATGGAATACATGTTATGCTTGAGCAGAACCTATTTTGACTCTAACGGCCTGTTCTTATCTAGGGTACACATTGAAAATTTCATGATATATTTTATGCAGTTTGGATTGAATGTTAATAAACAATGAATTTTTTTTGCATGTTCATCTTACTTCTTCTTGATTTGCGACTCAAAATTTTATGCTCATTTCATACGTGAAGGACATCCGAGGACTTTTCGCAATGGATTTGATTATTAAAAATGATAGAATTCCATTTGTTTCATTTGTTGTTTGCTTCATGGTAAAACATGGGATATTTATTATCATATGCATTTCAAGATTGTTAATATAATATAATACGTATGTGCAAGGAAGACAAATATGGTATTATTCATATGCCTCTTTATCTATTCTAGAAGTATGTTTTTTAGCAAGAATGTCATAATATGCTATTATCGGCCTATAATATTTGGGTACGTTCAGTGCTTGTTTCAACTTGTTGGATCTTAATCTGCATGGAAGTACTCAACTTTGTTAGCTGGAGCAACCTTATATTCATGTTAGCAATGGTTTTCATAGAAGTTTGAATAGAAATAATTCAATATTACTTTTTTCTACTCTCATTTGGCTTATTCTTTCTTGATCTCATTACACTTTGATTATATATCTCATTGTGGAGAGAGTTCTAACATGATTGGTTCTTCCCAAAATCAAATACATATCAACCAAGATAATGCCCATTGTGTTGCAAGTGCTTCAAGTAGCAAGTCATCTTTTGAAAAGAGAACAAGAAAGACAGATCAGACCAAGATGTCCGGGATAATTTTACTAAATTTAATAGTTCTGATGGAGAAAAGATGAGTAAATGTAACTACTATGGGAAGACTTATCATAGTGATACAAAGTTTAATAGTACTACAACTTTACGGACACATCTTTTTTGTATGTCAGAAGAATCCTCATAACATGGAAAAAAAATCAAACTCTACTAGTATTGCAACCTAGTGGTAAAGGTGAACAAAATACTGGAGGTCTCAAAGCTTGGAGGTTTGATCAAGAAGCTGTTAGAAAAGCTTTAGCAGCCATGGTAATTATGGATGAATTACCATTCAAACATGTTGAAGGATATGTGTTCAAATTTTTTATGACTCAATGTTGCCCAATGTTTAAAATACCTTCCCGTTGGACACTCACTCGTGACTGGTTTGAATTTTACTTAAATGAGAAGAATGCTTTGAAAAAAATATTATGAGATTCAACTACAAGGGTTTGCTTGACAATCGACATATGGACATTAATTAGTACATGTTAATCATCACTATATTGATGAAGATTGAAAGTTAAATAAGAGAGTCATTAATTTGTGTCCCATATATAGTCATAGAGGGGAGATTGTTGGGCAGGAGGTAAAGAGGTGTTTGATTGATTGGGGTATTAATGCAGTATTTACAATCACAGTTGATAATGTTAGCTCCAATAATAGTATTATCAATCATTTGCAGAAAAAATTTTCTAAACGAGAGGGAAGTATTCTTGATTGTAAGTTCTTACATATGAGATGTGTTACACATATTATAAATCTTATTATTCAAGATGAAATTAAGGAGGTTGGTAAATCTGTACAATGTGTAAGAGCAGCAGTGAGGTATATTAGACAGTCACCATCAAGACTTAAAAAATTCAAAGAATGCATTGAAATCAAAAAAATACAAAGTAAAAGCTTGTTATGTTTGGATGTACCTACAAGTGGAATTCTACATATCTGATGTTAAATTCAGCGCTTCAGTTTCAAAAATCTTTTGAGAGATATGAAGAGGTTGATCCTCAATTTAGAATAGAGTTGGAGAAGGAAGTGGACGCAAATCATGGGGGAGGTGGAGTTCCATGTGATGGTGATTGGGAGAATGCAAGAAGGCTTGTTACATTCTTAGAAATATTTTATGAACTGACTCGCACATTTTCGGATCCTTATATGTCACTTCAAATACATTCTTTCATGAGATTGCGGAGGTCCAGTGTATGCTTCAAAGTTAGGAATCTCATAATGATGTTGAAGTTAATAGCATGATAGAGAAAATGAAATTAAAGTTGATAAGTATTGGGGATGTGTTGATAAAATGAATATGAATATTTATCTTGCAATTATACTTGATCCCAGGTTCAAACTTAGATATATTGAATTTGTTGTAGTGGATACGTATCCTGGCTTGGAGGGGGCTAATTTGGCACGAGTAATAAGGTCTAGTTGCTATGATATTTTTATGATTATAAGATGAAGTTAGTTAACAGAAATAGAGATAAAATTTCTTCTGAGATAAGACAATATTATTGAAAGTCATCATGATCCAAGGGATGGGGGAAGAAAGTACATGATGGTTGAGAAGTTCAAGTGGCATAATTATGGGAGAGATGATCTTGAGTATAAAATAGACTTAGATAAATACTTGGCTGAAGACTCTGAAGTTATGCAAGATGACTTTAACATTTTAGCATGGTGGAAGGTTAATGCTCCAAGGTTTCCCATCTTATCTCAAATGGCTAGAGATATTTTGGTTGTTCCTATATCAACTGTAGCATCTGAGTCTACTTTTAATACTAGTGGTCGTGTTTTAGATGCTTTTAGGAGCTCTTTATCTCCAAAAATAGTACAAGCTCTTATTTGTGCCCAAGATTGGATAAGAGCAAAGTGGACAAATGAGCCAGTCAATGTTGAGGAGAACATTCATGATATTGATAAATTTGATGAATGTATTATTATATCTTTTAGACTTTCCCAATTACTTACATCACTTTTTTTCAGCCATACATCACCATCATACTATATTATGCATTAATACTTTTTCTTTCAGATCTATCGAAGGTTATAGATGATCTAACCTTTTGGTAAAGAATTGAAATGATATAGTCATACAGATACAAATACAGACTACAATCATATAGATATACTCATATACATCAGTACATGCTATACAGAAATGATACATTTTGGTAGATTCTTTTATGATTTATATTTTTTTTTTGTTGCTTGGTAATTACTAGTTGACATATGGTGAAACACTATTCAACAATATGGATTGGATATTTGGATTATTTCTTTCATGCCTCTTTCGAATTGTAACCGCTATTGTTGGTTGTCAGGTGGCAGCTATTGGTCTCTTAAAAAGACTCTCTTTAGGATTTTCTTAGCTTTGGTTTTTTTCAATTCTTTTTGGTTATTTTCATGGTTTGGGTTGGTGTTTTCTTTTTGTTGGTTGTTTTATCAATTGATTGGTATGAGGACAGCTGCTTTGTGGTCCTTTTTTCTTCCAGACTTGGGTTTCTGTTAACTAGAGGAGATGGTTATGGTTATTTTTTGTCTATGCCTACTGGTTTGCTGCCAGTTGCTCCTCTGACTGAATTGGCCTAGTGTTTGTTGAGGGCTGGTTGTTGCTCTCTCTGGCTTGGTGACCTGGGATTGGATGTTATCTTGCCTTGGATTCTTGTGCACTGTCTTGGTGTCTTGGGATTTAAGTTGGTTGTTAGTATTGAATCCCTCTTATTTATTTTGCTGTCTTGTTTCCTGATATTTTCCTCTTAGTCGGTGGTGCTAGATTTGGTGTTTTTCCTGCTGGATTGGTGGTGGTTTTGATGGTAATTTATGGATGCCCTCTTGGTCTCCCTATGGCTTTCCTCTCTTTGGTGCTGCTTATATTCTACTATTTTTCTATTTGGGTGGAGGTTTTACCCTTGGATTTGGATTGCTAGTGCTCTGGAGATAGTTGTGGGTTGTTGTTATGCCTTTGGGATTGTATTGTTGGGTTGTGTTGTTACCCCTATTCATGCTGACTGCCCCTTTTTGTGTTTCTCTTTCTTTTGGTGGTGGCTTTGGTGGAGTTACTAATGTTGGTTGTTGCATTTGTTGGTGGTTTTGCCCTTGAATTTGGATTGCTAGTGCTCTGGAGATTGTCGTGGCCTCATGGGTTGTTGTTATGCCTTTGGGATTGTATTGTCGGGTTGTGTTGTTACCCCTATTCATGATGCCCCTCTCTCTTCATTTTGGTGGTAGCTTTGGTGGAGTTATTGCTGTTGGTTGTTGCATTTGTTGGCTGTTGCAGCTGGTTCCTATAGAATGACATAACGATGAGGTCGTGGATGCTTCATTCAAATATGAGGTAACATTTTCAATTTTGATTGCTTGGATGTGCTATTTCACTTTGAATGCAACGGTGATGGGGATGTTTGGCGGCACTTTCGGCAATGATGGCTTTGATGTTATATTTTATTTACTATAGTTAGTAGCATTATATGTGATTGTAACCCTCCAATATGGAGTTTGGATGCTCACATATTTCGTTGCTCTTAGTAATTTTTTAATTGAGCCTGAGCTTTTCTTTTTTTTTTTAATTTTACTTTCATTTTTTAGTCTCTCTTTTATTTAATCTCCTATTTCTAATCATAATAAAAGATGACACCCCTGATCCAATTACCACAAAGAACATTTGTAGAGTTAGCTGCAAGCATAATCAGTTTATTATTTCAAGACATTAATCAGAAACTATAAGCACAGCCTCATAAGTAAGCTTCAGGTCAGATTTTTTTCTTAAAAAAACTTCTTATATTTATATTTATATATTTGTTATGTTTGTTGCTTTCCTCTTTTAGATCTTTTAATGTTATTTGCTTATCAGTTCAATAATCACTTATATCTGTGTTTTGTAGATTAAATTTCTTTGCTCATCATTTGGTGATAAAGAAAATATGCAAAGGTAAAATTAGCACTTTTCGGGTTATATGGAACTCTTTCATCTGGACAATCCATCATGCTTTCATGTCAATTGCGATATGTAATTATAATCCTTTTTAAATGTGGAATGTTTATGAATGTTTATAATATTACAATTGAAAATTTTCTTTTTGTTAGCATATAAATTTTATTGGTTTAATGGCAAATGTGTTATGTTATTAAAATGATATCAAGAAAATTTTATTGTGATCTGATCTAACTTTTCGATTGGATTTAATATTATTATATATTCTAACAGTATGATTATATATTAAATTCTTTTTAATATTAATAACTTATAATTGGCTTTATAGAAAACTACAGCCGGCCTAACAAATAGTAAGAGTTAATTAGTGTCCTTTAAGTAATATATTTAATATTTATTTTTTTATTAAATACAAAGCCTTTCAAATCAGAAATTTGCTGCTACCTACCCCAAAAGGATTTTTTGCCCTGCATGGAAAGAAAGTGGAAACAATGGTTGTGCATAGCAGAATATTCACAAAATTACTTTAATTACATAACAGGTTTTGCATTTTAATTATTTTCGGTTTTTTGAAAATCGAACTGAAAATCCAAAGTTTTTTTTGGATTGGATTGGTTCGGATTATATTAAATCTTATACGGATCGGATTTTTGGATTCTGCATTTCAAATCGAACGAATTAGCAAATTAAAAAAATTGATTTGTCCAATCCGACTGAATGCACACTCCTATGAAGTGTGGGAAGGCTAAAGATTGCACTTTGTAGGTGATTAGACCTAAGGGTGTAAATGAGCCAAGCTTGAATAAGTTGAACCTTTGTTCGTGTTTGACTCATTCGAAAATTGCTTTGTTCATGTTCTGCCAGTGTTCGAAATGACTCCTCTAAGCTCAAACCACTAAGCCATGCTTATATGATATATATATATATATATATATATATATATATATAATTTTGGAAAATTGAGCCAAACATGATTGAATGAACGATTGTTCATGTTTAGCTGACAAATGAGCCGATGTTGGCTCCAAAAATTCGCCACCAACCTCTCGCAAATGAGTAGAGTATGATTTAAGTGTCGATGTAATTTTCAGAAGGCAGATGGAATAATAGATAAGACACTACCTAGAGATTTCATCCTCTTTTTGTGAGGACTTTAGATCTAGCTCCAGGTTTCCTATAGACGCAAGCACCTATAGTTAATTACCCCTCCCAATAAGTGAGAGAGAACTTTTGATTAAGGCTAGTCGTTATGTTGCTTAATGCGTAACATATAGTAGCAGCATATCGAGTTTTAAAATTTAGAATTTGGAATTTATGAAATTCATCATTATTAGCTTAAAGAAAAAAGTTGGGGGAATGATGACATGCCCGATCTAGATCCTATGGTTCCGCCATCCCAGGCTATCGTGGTCACTTAATTAGAGGAGGTAGTCGACCCAACCTGACCTAAGAATCCTATCAGTAACACATGGGTTACGTCATCCAAGAAATCCTTATAAACTTGTGGTCTTTTCAGGAGAGCTTAAGTCTACCTTAGAGGTTTTTTGATCAAGTATACCCTATGATTCACAACTCAAAGGGCAAAGCCATTAGAACATCTGAAATCGTGATCGTTATTTCTTAGTGGCAAAGATCGGTAACTTTGGTCATTAAATGCATCATATGTGGAGTCTCTTGGCCAAAGACATGGGTCACATTACATGAGATTGATTGAGTGAACATAGTAGAATACTTGATTTGATATTGGCTCCTTGTGAGCTATTTTCTTAATTTGTCACAAACTATTAAGGTGGATTAAATAGAGTTTCTTTAAGCTTTTAAAGATTAATTCAAGTAGATTTTAGATTGATACTTAATTTGAGTTAATTTAATTTGAAATTAGAATCACATTTTGATGGAAGTATCCTCTCCGGTTGAAATCATAATTTAATACAGCCATCATCGGGTCAGTTAATTGATTAATTTGAATATATTTATGAATTTTAAATCATGTCAGCTCTTTTTAGCTCCTAATAGAGGATCAAATCTACTCTCACATGATAGAATTAGCTTCTCAAATATTTCAATAAGTTGAAATTCTTATAATAATTATATTTTTTAGGTTTTGACCTGAATTTTAAGACCAAAGCGAACAAACCCATGATCCTCGACACTAAGTTTAGCATTCAGATTATCGGACCGTCGGTATTTGATAATTCAAATAATTTTATTTCTAAATCAAGAGATTAATTTCATATTTTTATTTAATTCCAACTTAGCATGCGCAACCTTTTTAGACATTAAATATTACATTTTAAATTTTTCATGTCTAAGGCACATCAGGTATTTATATATTAGATAATTTCATCTAATTAATGAGATCATTGATTTTATAAATCATAATTATAATAAAATTTCTTAATTTTTGATTGAAAGAAGCCCTATAATTTTTGTAAAATTTAATTTAATATTGCATTTTGTCTGCTTGTACGAAGTGTTGCAAATCCGGAGGCGATGTTGGCATTTTAAATTGTTATAGTAACTTATTAGATCCCTTGGATTACCATTTAATTGCTTTCTTTTATCCAAAGTTGTCTAGTTTTTGGATCTTCAATAGACTCTCATTTATATCTATTGATGATCTTTAAACTTATTACTATCTCTGTTCAATTTCTTTTTGATCCAATTTGAGCATTTAATAAGATGAATAATATGTTTCAAATATTTTCTAAGAATTTCTTGATTATGCTTATTAGTAATCCTTCAATTTCATTAGGAATCTCTTATGAATCCTTTTATTTTCTTTAATTTACTTGGAGTGAATTATATTTGAAGATTATATCTTAATTCCAAAGGGATCTCTTGTGCTTTGATTAGATATTCAATCAGATCATATTTCACATCAATTGAAATGAGGTATTGAAGTGTCTTATGTTTATCACTAAAATATCTCATTTCAATTATTTCATAATCGAACATCCGAATATATTTTTGCATTTTCAATCTTCAAAATGATTGAAATTTTCTTTTAATTATCTCAACGTAAAATCCAAGATAGTTCAAATATTGAGTGAGAGATATTTGTTCATTTGAGAGTAGTTGACTAATCATTGATTTCAGTTGGAGACAAATTTTGATAATTTTTTTTACTTCAAAACTTAGCAAACTCAAATTAAATTTTAAAATTAGCTTAAAATTTTTTAATTTAAACAAATTTATTTGAGATTTTGTCAATGTAAAATCTGGCATAATTTAATTATTATTCGTCATCCATATGGACATCAACTATTTTGGCTTGGTGCTAAAATGAGAAAGCGGTGTCTTGCACACCAGATCTCTTTGCACCCATTACGCCCTATTGGGCAATAGCGGCGTCTTGAAACCTGCAAGTAGCAAACATATATAATTTTCACATATTTCAACCTCATCTTTTTTTTCTAAGTCCCAGATTTTGACAAAATTTTGACAATATTTCAACATAAGGGAGAGACATCTAACAATTTTGGCTTGGTACACCCCAATGCGTATGAAGGTGTCTTCTGACAACACTCTCTTTGCACGCTACCCCTATTGGACATTAGCGGGGTCTTGAAACCTACAAAAAGAAGCCAATACAACGTACATTCAATGCACATTTACATAGCTCTTCACATTTACAATCAGCAGTAATAATATTTTCGCTTGAGTTCGGCTAGAAGGAATTGAATAGGAGAGGCTATTAGGTTGACTATTTGGATTGGATAGGTGATGATCAACAATTATGAGCTCGCAGTTTTGCTGGATGGAATAAGGAAAGGATTTGAATGGGGAAGACAAACCATTGCGAGTAGGAAGGGATCGATCTTAGAAATAGGCTAAAAGAGGAATTAAGAAGGGTAGTTCGGTTGGGCTTTGAGCTTCAATCAAGAGGAAGAATTCGGGTTACCCTCATGTGTTCAAACCGAGGGAGAGGGAGTTAGTAGGAGGTTGCCAAGGAGGAAGTTCAAGAGAGAAAGAGGCTTACGGGATTGCAGGGATGAAATGAGGTTGCTTGCTATTCAGAGAGACCAAACAAAGAGAGGAGGATCTTCTTGTGCAATTGAGGGAGACGAGCGAATGGGGTGCAATTTTTTCTTGCAATTTTAGGAGGTCGAATGAATAAGAACCAGAGAAGAAAGGAGGGAACGGTTTCTCCTTGCGGTTGAAAGGAGTTTGGCCGAGTGGTGTATGTGGTTTCGTGGGAAATCGAACGGGAGAGGGAAGGAGCCGTGCAGTTGAAGAGCTCAAATGAAAAGAGGAGGGATCGTAGCCTATGAGGAGTCGTGAGCGATGCGTAATGACTATTAATAGGAAATTAGTTAGAGGATTTGGCATAAGCATTGTTAATAAAAACTTCCTTAGCAAATCAATCTTAATATGACTTTTACGTTGAAATTATTACATAGTTAGTATTTATGTTGATCTTAGGTTATTTCGATGTTTTGGACGCAACAGCACAGTCCATTTCATGATCGGAGGCTGTTTGGTTTAAGTCGACGCCAAATTGAATCAATTTTGGCTCAAAATGCGTGTTATCGCTTCCGACCACTCGATTTTTGCATAGATTTGCTTGAAGTAGTCGCGGACAGTCTCATTTGATAGATTTTGATATTTCTAAGCTAACAGCACAATCAATTTTATAAACGGAGGTCAGTTGGATATCGTCGCAGCTTCCCGACTTTGATATGCACGTCGGCACATTGATTGCTCAATCGTTTGATCATTTGATCGTTAGATTGTGCAAAATTTATATTCTGACCAATTTCGATGTTTTGAACGTGATTGTGAAGTCCGTTATCGATCGAAAGTCATTTGGGCATCATCGTAACCTCCCAACTTCGATATGCATGTCGGCATATTGACAGCTCGATCGCTTAATCGGTTGATCATTAGATTATGCAATATTTATATTCTGATCAATTTCAATATTCTGAATGTGATGGCGAAGTCTGTTCATCGATCGGAGGTCTTTTCGACTGATTTTGGTGATGTTTTGTGCATCTCAGCTCCTATTTGTGAGCTGTTACATCAAAAATCCGTCGAATTAGATTTTGAGCTCGACTCAACTGATGTATCATGCATGGAGGTCAACAAATGCCCCCAAATAAATCTGATTCGTGCATGGAGTGAGTCACGTTAGTTGAAAAATGGTTGACCCTTTGAGCTGGCCACAGATCTTGGATCACTTCATCTTCGATTTCAATAGCTTATGGGGCTTTGGAGGAATTCATCATCAGTGTGATGCCATATGTTTAGATGAGCTAAACAATGAAATTATTCGATTTGTCCTGATTGACTTATCAGATTAAGAACTTCTTCTACCATATATTATCTACTTCAATGGGTTTACTGAAGATCTCTTTCTTCTATGTTGTTGCAAATTTGGGTTTCCTTCGACCCTAGCTTTGTGCTTGGTTGGGTTTGATGGAGGAATTAGTTTGCTTATTTTAAGATTTGAGATTTCTTCTGTCCTAGCTTTAAGCTTGATAGACTTGATGAAGGATTTGTCGATTTGTCCACATTGACTTATCGAGAAGTATATATATCCATCCCACTTTGCTTTTGACTTGATGAATGATTGACTGATTTGTCCATATTGACTTGTCGAAGTGCACACACATGAATCTGCTACTTTGGTGATTTGTTGAAGGGTGCATACAGACGACCTAGCCTTTCAGCTTATATTAAGTCTATAATGTTAAGTCATCAGCCTAGCAATGCGTGCTTTAACAGACTGAATAACCAGGAAATTCCTTTAGTTCGGCCATTAGTTTTGTATGAACTATGGAATTACTTTCTCAATCCTGTTCTTTCTGCTTTGACAGACTTGATGAGGAGATTGGCTTTGATCTTTATTTTGTGCTTGATCAGATCATTTGAGAATAAATTGAATTATCACCCTGCAGGCAATACAAAGATTGACTTAAGGCAACTCTGAATTAAGAGTTTTCTCATATTATCTTGGTCTATCGATCAAGTAGAAAGAACCCTTGGATTCTGATTGATTGTAGTCACTAATGGATCTGGTTTGAGATTGAACAACTATCATCATTGGACTGGCGAGCAAGGGCTCTTTCACTACGACCTTTTCTTATGGCTTGTTGAGTGAGGAGAGCATCAGCAACTCGGCCATTTATAGGCTTGTTAAGTTCAATCTTTAAAACCTACTCAAGTCTTCGACTTAAGCTGTGATGGCTTTGGTGATTTAGTCATCGGATTAACGAACAGGGGCTCTTTCACTGCGGCATTTTCTTACGGCTTGTTGAGTGAGAAGAGCGTCAACAACTTGGCCATTTATGGGCTTGTTGAGTTTGACCATTAGAACCCATCTATGTCCTATACTTGAAAATATAGAGGTTGCTATTTTTTTCAACTCAGTTGATTGAAGCTTTCAAAATTGGGAGTTCTTCTGACTTTATCTTCAAAATTTGGCAAATCTGGGATATAAACTTTTGATATTTAGGGCTATCTTTTAATGCATAGAACTATATTTTTTTTGTTTATTGCAAGAACCTACAATTTTAATAATAACAATTATGGATATATGTAGGGATCTGGGTATAAAGCTCGAGGTCAATCTGTGAATATATATATATATATATATATATATATATATATATATATATATATATATATATATATATATATATATATATATATATATATATATATATATATATATATATATAATCATCTTATATACGATTTCAACATAACTAAATAAATATATAAAAATGCCCCATCTTATGAAATTCTAAAACACTTTGAAAAAAGCTCTAAAATAATTTTAAAATATATATCAATGTATAAGTTGATACATTTGATCTTAAGAGGGTTTTAACATGTAATATTGATTTCATCTATGTATAGAAATCTAAAAATGTCCCCTGTGTAACAGGAAAATTTTCACAAAAAATTTTCTTCATCTTGAGTAGGTATATTTATTTAAGGATCTCGACTTGAAGCACGATGTCAACCTGAGTAAATATACTAAAAAAATGTCTCCTATCTTGCAGAGAGATTTCTATTGTACCTTGAGAATGTATTTATTATGTATAATACTTTTTCAAGTATCGACCATTAATTAGTGACATTATTCTTTCACCCTTTAAGTTAATGAGTTGGTATGCCTCTCCTTGATACACTTTCTCATTACCAAAAGGCATTCTCAATTAAGCTCAAATTTATCACCGAATTTTCGATTAGAAATAATTGGTCTTCTCAGCACCAAGATCAATTCTCTTTTTTAGAATGTTCGAGGCCGCACAGTATGATTGAATGCTTTGGACATCCTCGCTCAATAAACTTCTAAAATTTGTTGAGCTTGGAACATGACCTCATCAAGCGCATCAAGCTCCTCTCATCCGTAGACAGACATTCTCATCTTGGTAAGATCATGTTGGATGGCTACTGGGCGTAGTTCAACTTCAAGTAGAAAGACTGCTTCAGCTCCAAATACTAGCGCATAAGGAGTGGATTTTGTGGGAGTACAGTCCAGATATCACATTGTTGTCTTTCTTTAAGGAAATTTCACTTCGAGACTCTTGCCTCCAAATTTGCTTACCTTTTTGTCGGGATCTTTCAACGGCGGATTCTTAGACCTGTGGTCTAAGTGTCACGCCTCGATGCTCACCGTGCGGGACTTGAATTGATTGACATCTTACCGAGGTTATAGGAGGAGGTCTCCTTGGAGAAGCGACTATGGCCTCCCTAATGACATGACCTTCATATTTTCTTTTTATCAGTCATTTTCTCCTTAGAAACTTTGAGGACACGATGCACTCTTGTATATATAGCCTCAAGTTTCCTCATTGGAGAAGCTAGAACTTGGTGTTATCGGGTCCAGAAGACTGTTTGATTTGACCAGTAGAATTATTTTACTTTATCCATTTTAGGCTATCAAACATGTTATGGGTTGGAACACTCACTTCTGATTCACTGCTAGTTGTACAATTTTCTACTTGAACAATGAATGAACAGGTTTAGCATTTCTTTTTATCATTATTTCTAGGTTAAGCTTGATGAAGAAGCTTTTATACTACTTCTTCTCGCTACTCTATATTTATTTTCTTATTTTATTTTGTCGGGATCTTTCGGCAGCGGATTCCTGGACATGCAATCTAGGTGTCACGCCCCGATATTCACCATGCAGAACTTGTGTAGAACGATCTTGAGTTCTTACTATCACTGATAGTAACTTTTGTAGCAGAGCATTTTTGGCTTCTTTGATAATTGGTGTTTGATATCTCTTCTTCATAAGATCTTTTTTCTTGACAATATTCAGGACTTTATGCACTCGAGTAAATAAAATTTCAAATTGTTTCTTCTGCAAGGTTTAAGGTGAATGTTATTGAGCCCAAAAAGATTGGTTAATATCACCAATAAAGCTGTTCCTTTTTCACCCACTTGAGATTTTCAAACTTGTTGTGAGTAGAAACACTCGCCTCTGCCATTATGTCTTGTGGCATGGTTGGTGATTCATGCAACGACTACTGAGCTCGCAATTCAACATTTCTTCTCATTTTCCTTCTACTCAATTTTCCTCCAAAAGAGGAGGCGTCAGCATCATGCCTTCCTAGTGTGAAAGATTTGATTGACAGAGTTGTGTTATTCTGGAGAACTAAAGTAACAGTTCTCCAAGTAACTTTAAACTTTAATTTCATTATATTTATTTGTATATATACCAGATTGAAAGATGAAAGATAAACTTATCCCCAACGGAGTCGCGAGAAATCTGTGAGCTCCGAAAATTCACCACCGACCTCTCGTAAATGAGGAGAGTGTGATTTAATTATCGATGTAATTTTCAGAAGGAAGGTGGAATAATAGATAAGACACTATCCAGAAATTTCGCACTTATAGTTAATTACCCCTCCTAATGAGTGAGAGAGAACTTTAGATTAAAGCTAGTCGTTAGGTCACTTAATGCGTAGCATATAGTAGCAGCATGTGGAGTTTTGAAATTTAGAATTTGGAATTTATGAAATTCATTATTATTAGCTTAAAGCGGATGGTTGTGGGAATGATGATGTGTCTGATCTAGATCCCATAGTTTCATCATCCCGAACTGTCGTGGTCCCCACTCTACTTAGTCAGAAGAGGTAGTCGACCCAACCTAACCGAAAGATCCTTATCAATAACACATGATTTACGGCATCCAAAAAATTCTTGTAGACTTGGGGTGGTGTTTGTCTAAGGAGATAAGCTTAAGTCTACCTTAGCTGATAGAGGGCTTTTTGCCCTATCAAGTACACCCTATGACTCACAACTCAAAGGACAGAGCCATTAGGGAGTATGCCTGATCATGAGTAATATAATAATTCCATTTGGCGATAACCACTGATCGAGGATCTCATGCATATCGTATGTGGAGCCTCTACCAAGGTGAGGACATGAACCACGTCCTTCCTAGCATGAAATTGATTGAGAGTGAACATAATAGAACACTTGATTTGACATTGGCTCCTTTGTGAGCTAGAATTTTTTTAATTTATCACCTTCAACAAACTATTGTGAAAGGTGGATTGAATGGAGTTTGTTTTAACCTTTTAAATATTAAATTTCATTTAAGCAGTTTTTAGATTGATACTTAATTTAAATTAATTTGATTTGAAATTAGAATCACATTTTGATGGAAGTATCCCCTCTGATTGAAATCATCATTCAACACAGCCATCATCAGAGTAGTTAATTGATTAATTTGAATATATTTAAGAATTTTGGATCTTGTCAACTATGTTTAACTCCTAACAGAGGATTAGATAACAGATGATCATATGATAGAATAAGCTTCTCAGATATTTCACTAAACTAAAATTTTTATAATAATTGGATTTTTAGATTTTGTTAACTCGGACTCAATCTTAAGACCAAATCGGGAACCAACGAGCACAACACCCTCAGACACTACGTTTAGGCATTCAACATTGTGTCGGGGGCCCATGTGGGTATTTGATAATTCATATAATTTTATTTCTAAATCAAGAGATTAATTTCATATTTTTATTTAATTCCAACATAGCCTGGCCAGCTTTTTCAGACATTAAATTTTGCACTTTAAATTTTCATGTCTAAGCACATGCAGGTATTTATAGATTAGATAATTTCATCTAATTAATGAGATCATTAATTTTGTAAATCATAATTAGAATGAAATTTCTTAACTTTTGATTGAATGAAGCCCTATAATTTTTGTAGAATTTAATTTAGCATCGTCTTCCATCTGCTTGTATGAAAAGTTGCAGTGCAGGTGTCGATGGAGGCGTTTTAAATTGTTATAGTAGCTTATTAGATTCCTTGGAATAACATTTAATTGCTTTCTTTTATTCAAAGTTCTCTAGTCTTTGGATCTTCAATAAACTCTCATTTATATCTATTGACGATCTTTAAACTCGTTATGATCTCTGTTCAATTTCTCTTTGATCCAATTTGAGAATTTAATAAGATGAATAATACGTTTCAAATATTTTCTAAGAATTCCTTAATTATGCTTATTAGTAATCCTTCAATTTCATTAGGAATCTCTTATGAATCCATTGATTTTCTTTAATTTACTTGGAGTGAACTATATTTGAAGATTGTATCTTAATTCCAAAGGAATCTCTTGTGCTTTGATTAGATATTTAATCATATCATCTTTCACATCAATTAAAATGAGGTATTGAAGTGCTAAGCTTATATTTATTACCAAAATATCCAACTCATTTCATGATCGAGTATCTGAATATATTTCCAAATATTACATATTTCAATCTTCAAAATGATTGAAATTTTCTTTTGATTATCTCAACATGAAATCCAAGATAATTCAAATATTGAGTGTGAGATATTTGTTCATTTGAGAGCAGTTGATTAATCATATATTTCAATTGGAGTCAAATTTTGATAATTTTGTTTACTTCAAAACTTAGTAAACTCAAATTAAATTTTAAAATTAGCTTAAATTTTTTTAAATTTAAACTAATTTATTTGAGTTTTTGTCAATGTAAAATGAATTTAAGACTCATTCCCGGTTGGAGCTACATTGGAACTATTTTGGCACCCCTAATGAAAGCATAGCGGTGACGACTTTCTCTTCAAACCCACTTACATTAGGCGTGTCTTGAAACCGCAAAGAAGAAATATATATAATTTTCACATATTTTAGCCTCATCTTTTTTTTCTAAGTCCCAGATTTAAACAAAATTTCGACAACATTTCAACATATGGGGAGCGATATCTAATAATTTTGCTTACCTTACGACGAATAGCATGTGCGAATGCTGTCATCCGATATTGCACCGCTTTTGGGGAGCTAGTCTTAAAATTTGCAAAAATAAGCCAATACAACATACATCCCATGCACATTTATATAGTTCTTCACATTCACAATTAATAGTAATAATAACTTCACTTGAGTTCGGCTAGAAGGAATTGAATATGAGAGGTTATTGGGTTGACTATTTGGATTGGATAGGTGATCGACAATTGTGAGCTCGCAGTTTTGCTGGATGGAATAGGGGAAGGATTTGAATGGGGAAGACACGATTGCAGGTAGAAAGGGATTGATCTTAGAAATAGGCTAAAAGGGGAATTAAGAAGGGTAGTTTGGTTGGTCTTTAATTAGGCTTCAGTCAAGAGGAAGAATTCGGCGGGTTACCCTCGCATGCGTAGAGTTCAAACTGAGGGAGAGAGGGAGTTCAGCCGAGGGTTCGGCCAAGGAGGAAGTTCAAGAGAGAAATGGGCTTACGGGATTGAAGGGATCGAGTGAGGTTGCTTGCTGTTCGGAGAGACCAAACGAAGAGAGGAGGATCTTCTCGCGCGATTGAGGTAGACAAGCGAATAGGGTGCCATTTTTTCTTGCAGTTTTAGGAGGTCGAACGAATAAGAACCAGAAAAGGAAGGAGGGAACGGTTTCTCCATGCGGTTAAGAGGAGTTTGGCCGAATGGTGTATGCGGTTTCATGGGAAATCGGACAGGAGAGGGAAGGAGTCGTGCGATTGAAGAGCTCGAATGAAGAGAGGAGGGATCGTGTGAGCCTATGAGGAGTCGAGCGAGACAAAACGTGCGTGAATCGGCTGTTAATAGAGGGATATTAGGGCCCGTTAGAGGGATTTAGGGCATAAGCATTGTTAATTAAAATCTTCGTTAGCGTTTAATCAATCTTAATATGACTTTTACATCTAAATTATTACAGGGTTAGTATTTATGTTGATCTAAGATTATTCCAATGTTACGATCTGTGATACAATCGTGATCGTTTGTTTAGTTTAAATTCGTCAGTGGATCAATTTGGCTAATGAGTGTTATCGCTCGGCGATTTCACGTAGAGTTGTCCGAATCAAGCGCGGAAAATCTTATTTGGTAGATTTCGATGTTTCGAAACTAACGGCGTAATCAATTTTATGAACGGAGGTCATTTGGACATCACCGGAGTTTCCCTACTCCGATAAATGCGTGCCGCATTAATACTCGACGATCGGTTTGGATTAGATGCAATATTTATATTTCGACTAATTTCGATATTCGAATCGATGACAAAGTTCGTTCGCGGAGGTCATTTCGCATCGCGCTCTCAACTTTTGCATCGGCGGCGCATCGATCGCGATGTTGATCGTTATGCGATATTTATATTTCGATCAATTTCGATGTTCTGAACGTGATGGCGAAGTCCGCTCGTCGATCAGAGGTCATTTCGACTAATGTTAGCGATATTTGGTACATCTAAACTCCGATTTGCGAGCTGTTACATCAAAAGTCTATCGAATTAGGATTTTGAGCTCGACTCAACTGATGTACCACACATGGAGGTCAACAGTCGAACACAAACTGTTCGTAACAATGAGTTTTTTTGACAACCCTAATAAGATAAATCTGCTTTATTCGTATTAATTTGTCTCTTGATAAAAGAGATGAATTTTGCATAATCGCAACTCATTTTTATAAAATCTTAGCCTACGACAAAGAAGTGAAATTCAAGCAGGTGAAGATATCCTGGCCTCCCCTCATGGGGCTCACCTTACAAACATTTTCTTCACAGACAAGAACAGCAGAGTCATGGAGTTCTTCCCCAAAGGACAGAAGGGGTTCGTCGGAGTCGGCCAGTATGTTTTCCGGTGGATCACCGATGCCTCTGGTGTCATGCACCAAGAACCTTGGCACGACGACAATGGTGATCCATGCCCATACACCAACAATTCCAGGTGTTTTGGATTATACAAGAACGCGAAGCTTTTTTCACCGACTGGACGGCCATGATTATCAAGGACATGAGGGAGTATAAGCTCACCGAGGAATACAGAGATGTACAGCAGGAGCTGAATTCATGGAACTGCCTCTGCACTAGCTGATTACTCAGGATGATTGTAATTCTTCTCCTGAATCAAATTTCAGTGATTTGTGTTAATTTAAAATAAATAAAAATACTAAGACCATCAAACTCCAGGAGACATAATTAAGAAAAATCATCTGAGAGCATATTCAAATACTATAATAGTGTATAATGCATTATGGACTACTGTCGCCAGATCGGCTAGAGGTCTGCAAATCTAGTCATTGAACTTTGATGAACTTCAAACAAGCAAAATTGCATCAAAATTGAAAGACTTTCTGTTGATCAGAATTTGCCCAAAAAGACTGTTGAATGCGGTAATATGAAGCCATCCTTAGTGATTAATATTTTTCCATTTAGTGTCCCTGATTTGTTAACTATAAATGTTAAAATCTTATAAATTTTGCGAAATTCATTTAGTATTGTTGCGTGCTAGAGAATTTTATTCCGGTAGATGCGAGATCTTCGTCGTAGCCCAAAAATTATCCAAAGCGATATGAACACAGTTATCGTGGAAAACCCGTTAAGGGAAACCACGGGCCTGTCAGAACTTTCACTATGTGTTCAAAAGATACGGTCCGCTTCGTTAGTTGAGAAGAAGGTGTTTAGGAAACAATATTCCGAGTGTAGAAAAACTGATATTCCAACCCAAGGAGAAGTTTCCCAAAAAGCGGCAGGAACGGATCTTCTGGGAGCAACCTCTTGATCTTCAGGAGAAAGGAGCGGCAACTGGTCTTTTCTAGTCCTCTGGGGGCGATCTCCTGAGGGCGAGCTCCTGATCTTCAGGCACTACTGGTGGTGGCACTGGTGGTGATAGATCGTTGGCGTCAATTCGGTGGAGGTTCTCGAGCTCGTCTTCAAATCGATTCCCCTTTAAGGTGAGAATGAAGCTCTATTTATAGATTTTGGAGTGGCGGCCAGAATTCGTGGAAAACTCCAACCACTCATAACCATAACCGTCGGACGGCCCGGTCGATCCCCGATCGACGGTGTATTTTGATGATCCGTGCCTTAATGATGTCGAATTGGGTGATCTCGAGATTCGTTGGATTCTTGACGAGCCTTCGACTATAAATATGTCGGTTTTGGTATTTGGCGATCGGATCCATTTTCATCGATAGCGATCGGTCGATTAGTTGGATCGATTATGCTGATGTTCTTATCAGATCCGGCGGTCAGTTTAACTAAACTGCTGAAATCGGTGATTAGATCGAAGCATTTCAAAATGCGAGATTCGTGATCGATTAATTTTCTAGGATGTCAAGTATTTATTTGTAATAAATTTCAATGTAAATTTCATGATAGGAGCTCCCTAGTTTTTCATAATTAGCGGTATTTTATTTCATTCAACATAAGAGGTCACGGACTCCTCTTATTATCAATGAAGGAATCATTCTCAATTTTAGAGAGATGATAAGAGAGAAGAGAGAGAGAGAGAGAGAGAGAGAGAGAAGTGAGAGAAATATTGATGAGATATAAGTGAGGAAAAATAGATAATGAATGTTTATCTTTTCATGTGGTCATGGATATAGATGGATCTCATTGAACCATGTAACTTTCTTGTATTCTTATATTTCTCCTTCTCTTTACACATTATCATTCCTCCAAACTTGTCATTTCATTGCTCCACAGCGTAAACTTTTTCACTATAATTGGGTATTAGAGCAAAGTTAATTTTACAACAACAACAACAAGTCTTAATCCCACTAGGTGGGGTCGGCTACATGAATCCTTCGTCTCCATTGTATCCTATTATATGTCAAATTCTCATTTAATTCAAGTATACTAAAATCATTTTTTTATCTTAACCAAGTCTTTTGGTCTACCTCTACCTTTCTTAACATAAGCAAATCTAATGCATCTACTCTCCTAATTCATGACGACGCTTTATGTGGCCAAACCATCTAAGGCGACTCTCCCTAATCTTATCTATTTGAAAAAAAAAAGTTGTAGTAATGACATAGTAATGAAGATGAAATGTCAAGATTGCTGGATTGGATAGAAGATGTGGATCGAAAACAACTCATATCATAACAAATTACACCTACCACTCTTGGAGAATAAGCCCACTGCCATCATTCAATAATAATAATAATAAGATTTCCTAACCAAGTAGACAGTAAGGTTTTATTCGTGCGACTAAAAAAATAAATTTTTTTTTTTTGGGGAATATTGCATAAGAGGATCATAATAGATGTGATGAACGATCTGTCAAGAACATGAAACATGGGAGAAACGTTCAAAAATAAATAAGATACATCTACGACCATCCAAAACATGGAACTTCAAGAAGTTACATATACTAACTATACTCCTAAGAGTAAATATGGGAATGGAGTCAAGAATTGCTGGCCTTTATTTAACCAACGAGAGGTTAACCCAGCTCTGGACCACGTTGATTGGTTACAGAGGCCACCCAAACCTACTAATTATACACCTTCCAAACAAAGTCTTAACTTAGATCTCATGACTCTGACATCGATCCTAATTTTCTTAAGGGTATTGCACCAAGCATCAATAGCTTTGGCGCACAAATTTTGAAGAACTCCTTCAAATAAATTCTTCCAACGTTCATCTCTCTCTCTCTCTCTCTCTCAAGTCTTTAGGAGCAATTTTGCAAGTTTTTCCTGCATCAGGAGTATATGGTGCTGCTGCAAGGTTCTTGTATCCTTCTTATTTTACCTGTATACTCCTATACTTTGAAGAGTTTATGAATTTGTTTCCATTGATTTCTGATTCAAATCTCATTATGCAGGAAATGAACGGGTTGGTCGGAGCAATCAAAGCAAAGTTATATCCCATGATATACGTTTGGTTTCATCTTTTACTGTTTCTAGTTTCTATTTCATATACAAAGTAGTTAGATTATGCAATATAGATATAAAAATATATCTTTTTAGATCAGAATACAATTGCAAAGGCTAGTAAAAGATAGATCTGTGGTAGAAATACTTTAATCTGCAATGAGAGTAATTGATTGAATTGCTGTTCATTAGGGAAGCTTATCTGAAAAACTGGTCTCCAAAGGAGAAAGAAAGATATGGATTGAGCTGGAGAATGAGATAGAGAAGAGCATGGAAGAGGGGATCAAAGACGGCAAGCTTATCTGAAAAACTGGTCTCCAAAGGAGAAAGAAAGATATGGATTGAGCTGGAGAATGAGATAGAGAAGAGCATGGAAGAGGGGATCAAAGACGGCATTTGACAACAAGTTCTCCAACTGCACAAGCTATACGAACAAAGAACAAGAGGCAGAAAGGGTGCGGTGCTTCAGCTCCAGGAATCAGCAGAACCAAAAATAAATCAATTAACAAAGCTTTCGCAGAGCTAACAATAAGCATTAAAACAGGGAGAGGTTGCACCATTCAAATACATGAACATAAAATCGATGACATTCTTAGGAACAGGCCACAGAGTTGGAGATCTGAAACAAGAGAAGGCCAACCGATCTACAGAGGAAAGAGTTTTGATTGGTCAAAGACCCTGCGATCAGTTTCCAGCAGAGTCATGGCTCTGAATGGTAAAGAAAATGCTCTAAAGAATGTTGAATATGAGTGGAAGTTCTGAAGGGAAACGATATACGCTTGGAGAGCCGGTGCCAAAATAAGGCTACAAATTTTCATGCCATAATGGGCTCAACAGCAGTTGTTTTATTGTATGAGTGTGAGTGTACAAATGCATCAGATTTTATAATTGAGTGAAAACAGATTTTGTTCTTCTTGAAGAGATTTTTACGAGAAAAATAACGAGGAACATGTGAAAATAATCTTACATTTCAAATTGTAGACCATCGAAATGTTTTACTTGATGAATAGCAAAAAAAATGTGAGGCAAGCTGATACGACAAGGATTTAATTTGAGCCGTTGGATCTGCCTGGGGACTCTTACCGCGGGATTAAATCTTGTCCGTTGCTGGTCTAAGCGCTGGGCATGAAGCTTGTCGAGGAAGAAAACACGCCTTCTCAAGCCCGGATCGATAAGGGGTAAAGCTTGACGAAACTCCTTGGAAAGGCGGAGAGGGAGGGAGAGACTCGAGGAAATTAGGGTTCTTCCAGGAAGAAGAACCAGAGAAAAACTGGGAAGAGAAGAAGAATAAGGAGAAAGAAAGTTGCAGAGGATCAAGTGATTATATTTCTTCTTCTGTCTTTTTACATTGCTTATTTATAGCCCTAGTTTTACAGAAAAATAGATCTAACTATTTTTAGTTTCTTTTCATATTTTTATCTTTAAGTTCTTGATTTCTTTTCTGTTTTCTGTTGGTTGTTGATGTAGCTTTCGATGAGTTCTTGATTTCTTTTCTTTTCAGTTGTTTAGTTGTTATAATAGTCGGATCCGCAAGATCTTTCCTTCCTCTTCTATTTTTATTTCTTGGTGGTAGTAGTCCGATCTAATATATCGTATCAGAGTCATATTAAACTTATTTTATTGGACAAAGTCCTTTAGCCAAGATGGTGTTTTTCTTTCTCTGGTGTTCTCTCTTGTGATGTTGATGTTTGTAGTTATGTTTGGGTTCATATCATTACCCCTTTCCCAAACATTGACCTTGCCCCCAAGGTCAAAACTTGGAAAAACTTTCTGGAATTCTTCAATTGATACCCAAGAGGCATTTTTTGTTAGCATCCCATCCCATTGGCCCATCCCATTGGACTAATACTTCTTTAATAGGCTTATCTGCTCGCAGTCTTGTCCTTTCTTCTAGAATTTTGATGGGTTTGACTAAAGGCTGGCCTTCTATGAATTGTGTTGGGAAAATTATCAGGTGTAGCTTGGAATCTTGCCTGTATTGCTTGAGTCTTGATACATGAAAAATATTATGAATCCTTACTGTTTTTGGAAGTTCCACTCTGTGGGCTACTGTCCCTATTTTCTGTAGAATTCTAAATGGGCCATAGTATTGCCTTTGTAATTTTGTGTAAGGATGTTTTGAAATTGAAGTTTGTCTGTAGGGTTGTAATTTAACTAATACCAAATCATTAGCTCCTTTTTTGTTAGCCATTTGTTGTTTTGAGTTTCTGTAAATTTTCTTTAAGGTGAATCTTGCCTCTTTGTTGTAATAAGGTGTCTACATGTTTGTTGTATACCATTGTAAGGTATAATTGTAGGTGGATGTGCCATATACTATTTGGAAGGAGTCAGTTTTGTGGAAGTATTGGTATGTAGTAGGAGAATTCCCCATGGTAGAAAGCTATTTTCTTGGTGTGTCTAGCACAAAACTCCTTAGATATTGTTCTAATGTTCTATTAGTGACCTCTGTTTGGTCATCTATTTGGGGATGATAAGCACTACTGTGGCTGAGTGTTGTTCCACTTAACCTGAATAATTCTTGTCAAAAATTACTCATAAAGATAGGGTCCCTATCTGAAACTATGCTTTGTGGTATGCCATGTAATTTGCATATATCTGAAATAAAAATTTGAGCAATAGAAGTAGCTGTAAAGTTGGTTTAAAGGGCTGAGAAATGTGCATACTTAGATAGTCTGTCTACTACCACTAGGATAGCAGTTTTGTTGTGAGATCTGGGTAATCCTGTGATAAAATCCATAGACAATTCCTCCCAAATAGCTGCTGGTATGGGTAAAGGTTGCAGTAGTCTGAGCTTATTTGTCTTAACTTGTTGACATATAGGGCCTGTTGAGATAAAATGCTGGATGTCTTGCTTCATCTTTCTCCAATAAAATTGTTGATGAATTCTGGCTAGTGTTCTTTTAATCCCACAGTGGCCTCCTACTGGAGTTGAGTGTAGTTCTCTCATAATGATTTTTCTTACTTCTGACTCTTTATCTATGATAATTCTGTCTTTATAGTACACTAAACCATTGGAAAATTTGTGCTTTGGGAACAAACTTGAGTCTTCTATTATTTGCTTATACAGTTGCTGTAATTCTGGATTGTTTTGTGTTTCCTCTTTGATTTTCTATACTAAAGAAGTAAATTGTTGAGTGTAAGCATATAAACTTTGATATGTAGAGATTTGAGAGCTGTTTGATGTAGATTGTTCTTTTGAATTGTAAATTTTTTAGACAAAGCATCAGCTGCTTTGTTTATGATCCCAGGTTTATATTCTATGGTGTAATCAAAGCCAAGGAGTTTAATTAAGAACCTTTGCTATTCTGGTGTCTGGATTGTTTGATGCATGAGTTCTCTAATGCTTTTTTGATCTGTTCTGATGGTAAATTTGTGACTAACGATATTGTCTCCATCTCCCAAGCTTCATTATGGCATATAATTCCCTTGCATAAGTAGATGATCTGTAAGGTTGGGGATAGTTTCTTCAAATAGGCAATAGAATGATTATTTTGAATTATCGCTATTGCAGACACATCTATTTCTATAATAAAAGGTATAGTAAAGTTTGGAAAAGCTAATACAGGTAGGGATACCATAGCTTGTTTAAGCTGTATGAAAGCTTTTTGAGACTTTTTTGTCCACTAGAATTGTTGTTTAGCTAGCATTGATGTTAAAGGTGCAGCAATTGTTGTATACTGCTTTATAAATTTCTTGTAATATCCTGTTAAACCCAGGAATCCTCTTAACTATTTAACTGAAGTTGGAAAAGGCCATGATTGTACTGCTTCAATTTTCTTTTGATCAACTTCTATCCTTTGTGCTAATAATATGTGGCATAAATATTCTATCCTTTCCTGGATGAATGAGCATTTAGAGGGTTTGATAAATAAGGTATTTTGTTTCAATTTTTCCAATACCTCTTGTAGATGTTGCTGATGTTGTTCCAAAGTGAGGCTGTATATTAGAATATCATCAAAGAATACTAACACAAATCTTCTTAGAAATGATTTAAGCACTGTATTCATCATGGCTTGGAAGGTTGAGGGTGCATTGGTTAACAAATGGCATTCTATGAATTCATAATGCCCTTCATGTGTTCAAGGTTTTTTGTATATATCTTCTTATGTCATTCGATCGATGGTATCACGCAAATCTAACTTGGAGAAAAGTTGCTCCATGTAATTCATCCATTAACTCTTGAGTTGGAATGGGAATCTATCGGTGGTTGTTGTTTGTGCCCACATCTACACAAAATCTCTAAGTTTCATCTTTTTTTTAATTAGTAAAGCTGGTGAGGAGAAAAGGCTAGTACTCTCCCTTATTATCCCTGTTTCTAACATCTCCTTGATTTATTTTTCAATTTAAATTTTCTGGAAATATGGATATCTGTAGATTTTAACCTTGATTGGTTGAGTTACAGGTGGCAGATTAATATGGTGATCTATGTCCCTTTTGGGAGGTACATCAGAAGGTGTTTGAAATAATTCTTGGTATTGATGTAATACATTGTATATTTAGGTATGTTAAATTCCCTGGACTTGGATTGATACTTCTCGAGTTGTAGGTAGGATGCTATCTCATCCTTGTGTTTGACTTTGTAAAATGATGTAAGGTAATGCTTTCCACCTTTGAGGTTGTATCCCCTTGCTTGTAATGTGTCATTGTGTTTGAACTTCATAGTTAGCTTTTGTAATCATTTGTACATTCTCAAGCATTCATGTCTAATACCACATTTGCTCCTTGTATTGGTAGCAGGTAACAGTCTATTTTGAAAGTATATCCTTGTAGTTTAATGGGTATGTTGGAGCAAACTCCTGAGCATTTTAATGTTTTCCCATTTCCTTCTAATACTTTAAAATTGATGCGGTGTGGTGTGTGATCTATGAACTTAGCTAGTTTGGATTGAATAAAATTGTGGGTTGAACCCTCAATCGATTACTTGTACTATTTTATTTCCAATCATCCCTCTCAAGGTTCTAGGGTGACACTGAATGCATTGAAATTGATTTGGAATATCTTCTTGTATTGATAGGTTTTCTTCTTGATTTTCTACGCGGTTGTAATCGATCCTTGATCACCATGAGGAAAATAACTTTGATTTACATATGTGGCTATGAAATTTCTCATCAGTTAAAACATAATCTTTTCTTTCTTTTCTTCTTTATGTTGGTGTGTGAGTCTTTGTATTGGAATAGTTGGCTTGTTATCATTGTTGTTGTTGTGAATTGGCATGGCTGGTGTGGGAAGTAAAGGTTGTTGATGTTTTATTGCTGGTATTTGATTGAACCTTGATGTTTTTGCCATATACACCTCATCTGCTAATCTGTCTTTCATTAATTTTGCTAGTTGGAAGGCTTGTTGTAGTGAAGTTGGCTGTAAAGCTCTGACTTCTCTTTTGATGTTTTGTCTTAAACCAAATTCAAAGCGACTTTGTAAGGAGGAGAATTCACGAAATCGATTAGCCTTCTTCAAACTCATTGTAAAACTCTTGTACAGTTGTTCTTTGCTGTAATTTGGCTAATTTCCCTCTTAGATCTCTGTATAATGAGGGTCCAAATCTCTATATTACTTGTTCTTTAAATTGTTGCCAAGAATGCAATTGCTTATTAAAGTGCATTCATTGGAACCAACTTAAAAGTCCATCCATATATCATGCTATTATAAATCTATGATCTTAGAAGATTGTAATACTAAAAAAGCGTCGCTTGAATAGCCATCTCTGGATTTTCTCCATTAAACCTTGGCATATCTACTTTTACAGGTCTTGAATTTTGAGTGTGTGACCTAAATTTGGGAGTAATTTCTACAAGGTTTGGGTTACATACCTGTGATTCTTTACTCTGTTGCTGTTGTTCTTGACAAGATTTGTCCAGTTTGCCTTCAATTGCTGAAAGCCTTCTTGATACTTCATTTAGTATGATAGTGATTGAAGTCATTTGTTCATCATTCTTGTTTAGACTTCCTAAACATTCTTCTAATATTTTCTTTGTATGCCTTTGCCTTTCATTCTTGTTTGCGAGTCAACGAGAGCATGATAATGAGTTTAATTTGGGCGTTGGATCACTGGGACTCTTACGGGATTAAATCTGTCCGTTAATTACTAGCGTCGGTGAGCACCGTCGTTGAAGCTTTTAGGAAGAAATCGTCTTCTCAAAAAGGATCGATGTACGGCTCTTGGAAACTCCTTGGAAAGGCGTTGAGGGAGAGACTGAGGAAATTAGGGTTCTTCCAGAAGAAACCGAACAGGAGAAAAAAACTGAAGAGAAGAAGAACAAGGAGAAATAAAGTTGCAGAGGATCAAGTGATTATATTTCTTCTTCTGTCTTTTTACATGGCTTATTTAAAGCCCTAGTTTTACATAAAAATAGATCTAACTACTTTTAGTTTCTTTTCACGTTTTTATCTTTAAGTTCTTGATTTCTTTTCTGTTTTCTGTTGGTTGTTGATGTAGCTTTCTGATCTAACAAGTTCTTGATTTCTTTTCTGTTTTTCAGTTGTTTAGTTGTTATAATAGTCGGATCTGGCAAGATCTTTCCTTCCTCTTCTGTTTTTCAGTTATTTCTTGGTGGTAGTAGTCTGATCTGGCGATATCTGTATATTCAGGGGTCTGTATGTCTTAAACTCATTTTATTGGACAAAGTCCTTTAGCCAAAATGGTGTTTTTCTTTCTCTGGTGTTCTCTCTTGTGTTGTTGATGTTTGTAGTTATGTTTGGGTTCATATCACAAGCATATAACAAGTTTTCATCATGAAAAATAAGAAAAATATGAAGGATAAAACCACAGCTTTTTTAAAAGAATAACCAACAGAACCTGGAAGCCACGACGGATTTCTACAATCCAGTGGGATTGACGGAGAAGAATGTTCCATTCCATGGTGTCTCTATTTTATGCTTTGTTTCAGCAATTTGTGGTAGAGTGGGCATATTATAACTAGATTTATTCCAAATTTATGGCTATCAAACTTCACTATTTAGACAGCAGAATACACTGATAGGCTCCTTAATTGAAGTTACATAACTTTATAAAAGCTAAAAATTTGATGTTTTTGATCAAGTCAGTGCAACTAGCAATCGAACAAAAGGTCATTTACAGGTCAAAAATAAAACATTACAGATTTAATAGCAAAAGAGAGAGAGAGGAGGAACCCTCGTTAAGTTGCAAGAACTTAAGTTAGCAGAATTATTGGCATGAATCAGGAAAATACATTAAGTGGATTAAAGTTATAGGGTATTTCCTATTGTCCTTAAAAGGGAACAGGGAAACCACCAAATCCTGTCTTGCTTCACTACAAAACTGTTTGTCATAGCAGAGCTTGGAACCACAAATCTGGAAGTGATAAACGAGATCATATCAAGCCTATGATGCACCTCCATACAAGTGCTTAATCATTATTCAAAGACGCACTAAAAGAAAAGAGTACTTTGCAGTTTAGATGCCAAAAATAAAGTAAAATAGAAGTTCAATTATTTTTTGCAAGAAAAAAAAGCGGTACTTATTTTCAAAGATACATGAAAGTGGAGAACTGCTTGAGATTTAGATGCATATTTTGTTGTGATGGCTTTTTTATCACAACTAGGCTATCAAAAAACTCATTGTTCACTAGATTATATTAAATCATGTTGAACTTTCAACAATAAAATTCAAATATTTTAAGCGATTTATAAATGAAACAAACAATCATTGATATGTTCACTCAAATTTAGCTCTAAAATATTATTTTATTTTATATTATATTATTTTATATATTATATATATATACATATATATATATATATATATATATATATATATATATATATATATATATATATATATATATATATCAAAGTTTATTTATGGTTAAGTTTTGTTGTCTGAAAAATCAAATTTTATTTTTTACTTTATCTGTTATTAACACATTAAAATTTACATTTTAAACAAAAGTAACTTTCAACAACACAACAAAGTTCAACTCGTTTACACCCCAACTCATAGCAAAATTTGGGTAGCCGCATAGCTGTTGTGCCGGATAAGTTTTAATTACATTATAATAATGGCTAACAGTATCACTCAAGTTGAAAATGTAATTAAAAGTACAATAAAAGCCTCTGAAAAAAAAATATTCATTGAATCACGATAGAGTTATCAAGTATTTTAGGATTTTTTGAATAAACATTTGATATATATATGACAACTTATCTAAGAACTCAATAATGATTCATTCATTCTTCTCAAAATATGTTTAGTCAAAAAATAAATGGATTTAGCAGAAGTTAAGCAAATTAGTTTGTAGTGTAGAACTTACTGATAGATTAATCATTTTGGGTTGTAATGTATTAAGAGTGTGTTTGTGGCAGCTACAATTGTCTTGAAAAAGCAGCTGTAAAGCTACTCTAAAAAAAGTTTTGTTATTAAAACAATATGTTTGCTTGCAAATTTTAATTGTAAATCTATTTTGATGCAACTGTGTGTGGATAAAAAATGAAATACTGATATATATTTTAATTTTAGAGATTAATTAATTTATTTATTTTGGAGATCTTTTATCTTTCCCTTATAGAAACTATTTATTAATTGAAAGTATAAATAGCTATATTTTATAAACACGAGGATATAAACAAACTTTGAGGAGTCATATGTACAAGTACATTAGTCATTACTCCACGACCACATCATAAGAAATGAGAATATCTTAATTCTAGCCACAATCTGCATCACCTTTATAGCAAGCAATACAAAGCTCAGAGCAATGCATCAGGTGTTTTTACATGGTTTGAGAATAGAAGTAAAGCCTCTAATAGATCTATGAATGAGGCATCTCTCATATACATGCTATGCAAAATAAAAATCTGAATAGTAAAAATTGTCTTGCAGCATTTGTATCCATAAACAATGAGCTGACATTGTAGCAAAAGTTATATAAATAATCCAACTAAAAAAATAATGAGATCAAGAAATGTCTTAAACATCTCCCTTTTCCTTCAAAAGAGCCATCAAAACCTTCAAGTAATCTCTATACTCCCTTCAGGAAGTTAGGCTGGGTTGTGGTGTGAGCAACATAAGGCGGATTAAAGGAAAGCAAAAGAAGGAGAACCAAAGTGAGAGGATGTTGGGTCAGATAACAACGCAAGAGAGGGAGGCAGAGCTTTGGTATTATTTTCTCGCATGATGCCTGGGAGGATGATAGAGGAGGCGGAAGAGAGAAGATGGGAGACAAAAGCATACGCAGGGGGAGATGGGCAAAAAAAACAAGAGAGAATTGGCAAGCCTGCAGTTATTGTGCATGCAAGGAGGAGAGACCGAGATAGCGAATTAGAGGTAGATGAAGAAACTGAAACCATGGAACAGATCGCTCAAAAAAAACACCTTCAAGGATGCGCTCCACCATCTTTGTGAATATGAGCAGCAGTATGTTCTTTTTTATTGATTAAGATTTCTTAATGAGTATTAGGGCTTATTTAGATCAGGGTTCTACTTCTTGGAAAGTCCATAGTTAATTATCCTCTTAAGGTAAGAAATCAATTAAGATTATAAACAAATATATCTATCATATGCATTGGTGTCTCAGAGGTGTGCGTGACATAGATGACTGTTATATAGAATTCGCATAGCGAATAATGAAATCGGGCTTACATCCCTTTGAAATATCAGAATATAACTTAAATATTCATATAATGAAAAACACAAATTTTTAATGTATAGCATGTAGCGAATAATGAGTGAAGTTACGTATTGCTGCAATGATGATAAAGCCCGTCGAGAACTTCGTGGTTAGTAATCCTGGTTTTGAGGATTACTTAGCGATTATTGCGAGAAGAATTGTGGTAGTAAGTCGATGGTCAAAGAATTATAAATTGGGGTGGTATTTATTACGGGTGAAATCACAGCTTAACTAACCTCTGGGTTTTGCTATTAAATATATTCAATAATTCCTAGATCAAGGAGCAGAGCCATTAATAAACATATGGGCTATTACTATGACCGAAATATGGTGAAGTTGTATATATGTCAAGTCATCCGTCAGAGGGTTTTGTATTCACATTTCATGTGGTGTTGTTTGGCTACAAAATCACATGATAGGGAGATAAACCACATCCTTATTAGTATGAGATTATTTGAGTATGATCATAATGAAAGATTTAATATAACATTGACTGCTTCTGTGAGCAAAGATTTTCTTAGCTTATTATCCTTGACAAATAATGATGGATAGGTGGATAATTATTTGCTTTAGGTTATATTAAATGATCAGCCTCATTCTCTCATTTTTTTTCTTATCAATTTTTTTAAATTTTTTTATACAAACGTATAAAACTTTCTTATAAAACTCAAAGCACATTTTTTATTTAAACATGCAAAATCTAAGATTTATTTTATGTTCTTTCCATTATGTTATATAATTTTTGTAATATGAAATCTATTTAACTTGAATCATTTTGCTAAAATCACTTTTACATAAGTGAATGTTTGTTAAAATCAGTTATTGGTTTACTAAATTCATTTTGCTATATTTTTTTTTACGAATTATTTAAATCTGTTTATAATTTGGCATATATGGCTGATATATTTTGCTTCTCTTATTTCTCAATTATATTTTTAAATACAACAGAATTTATTAGCTTATTTTTTAATTTGTGAAAGCCTTCTCATAAAATATTTTACTCACAAACAATGAAAAATGTGCTCATTTATCGATGCATTTGTTAAATAAGCAATTTTCCCATATTATACGATCTCTAAAGAAGTTAATCCATGATAGAATTAGGTTAGGATCTTGGAATATATTTTCTTATATTTATTAATAAATATTATGGTTCATAGAAAGATAAATATTTTATGTTCAAGAAACTAAATGGGTTAGAATAAAGATTGATAGTTTAGGTTTTAAACTTTTGTATTGTAAAAGTGAACTAGAAATGGTGTAGGTGTGATTATAGATAAAAGTTTGAAGGATAATGTTATAAATATTAATAGATGTGGAGATAGAATTATAGCTTTAAAGATTATTGTTGATACTAAGATTATCAATGTTATAAGTGTTTACTCCTCAAGTAGGTTTGGAGGTAAGCAAAGAAAATTTTGGAATGAATTAGAGGAATAATACAAAGATACCTCTTGAAGAAAAAAGTATTTGAGAGATTTAAATGGACATGTTGGTAGAGTGGAGAAGATTTTAAAAGTATTCATGGTTATGGATTTGGGTGACTAATGAAGAAGGTACTATATTAGATTTTGCTTTAGCTTATGATTTTGTAGTTAACACTTTATTTAAGAAAAGATATGAACATATTATTACTTATAAAATGGATCTAGTAAAACACATTGATTATTTTGATAAGAAAAATATATCGTTTAGATTGTAAAGATTATAAGGTCATTCAATGAAAATCTAAGTACCAACATCGATTGTTAGTTTTAGATTTTAAGATGAAAGATTGTAAGAGAAAAATAAACCAAATTATTATCTAGAATTAGATGGGACACTTAAGAACACAAATAAAAATATTTTTTAAAACAAGCTACAAGAGATTAGAATTTGGATGTTCATGAGGAAGTTAACATTATGTGGAAAAAATAGCAAAGTGAAATTAACAAGTTGCTAAAGATGTGCTTGGAGAATCAAAAGTAAAAGCTTCTTTTAATAAAAACAGTTAGTGGTGGAGTCAGAGTGTGCAAAAAGATAAAAAAATAAAGAAGATTATAAAACTTGGTTTAGATGTAAAACTTCAGAATTGGGAAAGATATAAAGTGGCCGAAATTCTAAGAAAGCGATATATTATGCAAAAAATTTAGCTTTTAGTGATTTATACAATAGATTAGATACCAAAGAAGGTAAAAGATGTATGTATAAGTTAGCCAACCAAAGAGAAAGGATAAGTAAAAATATAGTTCAAGTGAGGTGTATTAAGGATGAAAATAATAATACTTTTTTTAGAAAATGATATTGAAAATAGGTGGATGAGGTATTTTGATAAACTTTTCAATGAAGGATCGAAAGTACGATTGATTTTACTTAATACCTAAACAAAATAGAATTTCATTTTATATTAGTATTAGTAAATCAGAAGTTAGTGAAGCTTTAAAGAAAATGAAATGTGGAAAAGCAGTAGGACCAGATAAAATTCCAATAATAGTGTGGAAATGTTTAGGAGATCAAGGAATTTCTTGGCTTACAAATCTTTTTAATGTCATTTTAAAGACTAAAAAGATGTCAGATGAGTGGAGAAAGAGTTTGTTGGTTCCTATATTTAAGAATAAAGGTGATGCACAAATAAATTATAAAGGAATTAAGTTAATGTGTCATACATTAAAATTATGGGAGAGAGTTGAGCATAGGTTATGATGTGATAGAAGTTTCTCTGTCAGTTTGGTTTCATGCAGTAGATCTACTATGGATGCTATACATTTGTTAAGGGTTTGATGGAGAAGCATAGAGAAAGTAAGAGGATCTACATATGATATTTATTGATTTAGAGAAAGCTTATGATAAAATTTCAAGAGATGTTCTTTGGAGGTTCTAGAACAAAGGAGTTAATATTGGTTATATTCAAGTCATTAAGGATATGTATACTAGATTGCTTGTGTCCAAACACAAGGAGGATTGACAAAATATTTTCTATTTAGTTGGATTACATCAAGGATCAACTTTAAGCCCTTATCTTTTTTACTTTAGTTATGGATGTTCTTAGGCATTTACAAGAAGATGTACCTTGGTGTATGCTTTTTCGATGACATTCTTCTTGTTGATAAGACTAGAGGAGTCCAACGAAACTTGAATTATGAGGTCAACTAGTCAAGGTTTTCGTTTAAGTAGATCTAAACGAATATATGGAGTGTAATTTTAGTTGTAGAAGTTCTAGTAATGTGTTGTGAGATTAGGTGAACAAGTCATTAAAATAGCGTTTAGATATTTAGGCTTTATTGTTCAAAATGATGGTGAAATAGATGGAGATGTTATTAGTAGAATTCAAGTTGGATGGTTGAAGTGGAGGAATGCATCGGCCTATTATGTGATAGAAAAGTTCCACTTAAACTTAAGGAAAATTTTATAAGATGGTGGTAAGACTTGCAATGACTTATGATGCGAGAATGTTGGCCAATAAAGAGAAGCATAAGACTAAGTTAAGTGTTGAGATGAGGATGCTTCTGGATAAATGGCTTTACTCTTAGAGATAGAATGCAAAATGAGTATATTCGAAAAAGTTGGAGTAGCTCCGTGGTAGATAAGATTAAAGAGTCGCCTTAAATGGTTTGGCCACATAAAGCGTCACGTCGATGACCCGATTAGAGGAGTAGATGCATTAGATTTGTCTTATGTTAAGAAAGGTAGAGGTAGACCTAAAAAGACTTGGTTAAGATGTATAAAAAATGATCTTAGTATACTTGATTTAAATGAGAATTTGACACATAATAGGACATAATGAAGACGAAGGATTCATGTAGCCGACCCCACCTAATGGGATTAAGGCTTGTTGTTGTTGTTGTTAGAAACTTTGTTTTAACAATTATCATATATATATTTTGCATTTATCTACATTTTACTTAAATTGATGATGCATTTTCACTATTTTTTTACATCTCTAAAGTTTGAAGATGCATTTATCTAAATTTTATATTATTTTTCTTATATTTATTTTTATTATTTTATTTATGTTCATCCACTCTCAAAGAAGATGTTAATTCCACCAATAAAAAAATTAATAAAAATTCTCAAAATCCTAATCTCAACTGCTGTTTTATTTGAGAGCTTGTTTTGTTGTCATGCTAGTGCGTTTACCTCAGTATTTACTTGAAACTGTATTGCTTCTTTAATATGAGGGCACATATGATAGGTTTTTTTTTTTTTTTTGAAATCTGAGCCTTTGTTTTTATTATGTTTAGTAATAAATTTTTTTAAGCTCCGTAAACTGTAGGTCCACTTCAACACACCATTCTCTAACATATTCTCCACAGGCAACAGCGATCAATTATAAAGGACAGCCTTTCTCACTCTAAAAAGTTGCTTATTCCTTGCTAAATCCCAATCAATACTCCATGTGTTTTTTTTTTTTCTCCTCAAAAAGCCAAAAATTGCATGATCATGCTTGCTATTTGCTATTATTTTGAATTTAATTTTTTTTTAAACTTTAACTCTTTCAATATTGTTGAACAATTTTAATTGGACAAAGAATGTAAAGAAAATTTAATATTTGTTTAGAAATTATAACTTAATTGTAGCTTTTTTTTTGCATGCACTTTTACTACATTAATAATTACATTTTGCGTGCTTTTTGTGCTTTATTTCTTGTATGGTCACCTAATGCCAAATGCTTCAAGAGAAATTTAAACAATATGTACAATACATGTATGACTCCTACCTATCAATGATAACTATGGTGGAATTATGTTAACAAGTTGAAAAATTGCAACTAAACTATAAGTCGCTAATAGTTAAATTAACTATAGTTTTTACGAAATGATTCAAGTGCTTAATTGGTTGATGATGATGAACAGATGCTCATTATAAAATATCAATCTGTTAAAAAATTGATTTTCATTCCAAACAAATAAATTTGAGAGTAGATTCATAGATTTTAGATTATATATTTTTTATTTTTACTTGTAATATTCATGATAGTTTTCAAAAATAATTTATGAAAATTATATTCTCTGATCATAATAGAATAATATTATCCTCAGATAAATCTTATCAAATAGAATAAAATGCCAAAAATAGTCTTTAGGTTATTTATGGGGAGCCATCTTAGTGTTAAATTATAAACCTATTTATTTTAATCTTTTGGTCTTCAAATATGATCCAAAATAATCTTTTGGTTGTATTACTATAAATCATATTTGAAGAACAAAGAGATTATCTAAATCAGATTTGAGCGTCCAGGAGTTTGACATATAACATAGTTTAGGAGTAAATGTCTCCCAATGAATAATTTATAATCTTTTTAACTTCGATCAAATTATTTGGTCTTGCGATATCTAAATATTATAAATACATTGATGATGATGGCTAATGAAATTTTGATGAAAAGATTGATGAAAATAATTCATACTAGGCTAAAAAGAATTATCGTAGCCACCACACCATAAGAGAATAATATTCATGGCAACTAGCAATCACAGTTGAATCACCTTTCCAATACATAGATCACTGAAAAGGACAACCTTTCTCACTCAACTCCTTTTCATCGCCTCAGTGCCAGCCACTGCTCAACCACCGTCATTGGAAAGACTTGCAACCAACAAAGATGACCCATACAGCACCAGCACGAGCCCAACACTATCAATCCTCATTGTATTCATCAATCTCTTCTTGCTTATATGCCTCTTCATCTACATCTGTTGTTATAATGATGATAAATTCATCATGACACCGACAGCCATTACCCCATGTTGGCACAGACGGGTCAATGGCATGGATTTAACCTTGCTCAAAATCTTTTAAACATAAGATTTTGAAATTATGGGCATATCTCTTTTATATATATATATATATATATATATAATTACATTGCTAAATATAAATTTTAAACTTTTCTCTGTTTTACATAATGATACAAACTTTAGGTTCAAATTGAGACTCTTATATTTATGGCATTTTAAAAAAATATACATACCCCAAAAAAATTATATAAAAATTTAAATTTGATGAACTTGTTAAGTGAATATTCTTTCCAAACAAAAATGATTTATTTATTACAATGTCATGTATTAGTGTCAAATCAATTTACGACATGAAATTATTTCTTTATTTTATATGCTTATTGATACATCACAAAAAATGCTTGATGAAGCATAATTTTTTACACTAATATTTGACTTAAAAATTTTTAGAATTATATTTATGATTGTCAAAACTCTAATTTCAATAAATTTATAGTTGATAAGCACATCTTAATATTAATTAAGGGAGCTCAAGATCACTAGATTTCAATAAGCTATTTAAATGCTAAGAAAATAAAGAATTTATGAGAATATTTGGGGTGGTCCAATGGATAATTTCATTAATGTTGATTTTATATACACACACACTTGAGGGGCATTGAAGTGAACAATGTTATCCCTTATAGGAATATTTAAATGATCATCACTAATAATCATCATCATTCACAATCAAGCAACATCGAAAATTATCAATATTTGTTGTCATCTAAATATCATGTCTTTTTGTCAACTAATATTGACATCTATAATTATTGAACTGTAAATTTATATTCACAATCATCCAACAACAACACCTGTCATCATTATTATCCCTCTAATATTTTTCATTACTTTTAAGAAAGGCTAATAATTCAGGATAAGGAAAAATAACCTCTTAAAAATATCAAATTATATTATGTATTATTTTTTACTTGCTAAATTTTTCACATAAAAATTCTTGTGGGGTAGTAGGATAAGAGATTTGAATTGTGGTTAAGGTTGAAAGCTGAATTTATTTATTTTTTGTCAGTGTGGGGTAGTAGGATAGGTTGGAATCACTGCAATTGATATAGATTGAATATATTTTTAGAGCTATTTGGTTAGCTAAATTTTTATATAAAGATTTCATATCAATAACATAAATTCACTATAAAAATTTACTATAGTGTATCAATCATTTGTTATAAGACATTCATATTTTTAAGGGGTGGTTTGGTTCTTTGAATTTTACCATAATGATTCCCATATCAACCAAATTATTGATATAGAATTAGTATGGTAAAGTTTTTATAGTAAATTTATATTATTGATATAGAATCACTATGGTAAAATTCATTTAACCAAACAACCCCTTAAGGATATACAAATAATCTCACATACAGGATAACAAATCACAAAAGTCCCAAAACATATTCAATCCCTTTAGACTATAGTGATTCCAATCTATAATACTACTCAAAACTATAAAAGAAAGTCCAGCTCTCATCCTTAACCACAATTCAAACAACCAATCCTTTATCAATAACTAGAATAATAAAAATGAAATGAAAGTAATAAAATAAATTAACTTGAATTTATTTTTAATCGTTTAGAATTTGCTGGCTGTTGGTGTAAGTTTCCACTAAAAGGAAATTATAACTATCCAAAGATTGTTTTTTAATCGTTTACAATTTGCTGATTGTTGGTGTAAGTTTCCACTATAAGGAAATTATAACTATACAAAGATTGTTTTTTAATCGATTAGAATTTGCTGGTTGTTGGCGTATGTTTCCTATATAAGGGAATTATTATTGCCTGCATCAGCATTTCAATCCCTTTAATTCTCCACAGCAGTACTCCTACCTTCGCACCACAAGAGAATGACATCCATGGCGACCAGCAATCAGAGTTCAATTAGCTTTACACAACATAGACCACTAAAACTGACAACTTTCCTCACACTACTCCTCTTCATTGCTTCCTTGAAATATAAGTTAGATCTTTCAATTTTGTAAGATAATATTTCTATCTAATAAAAAAATCACTCATTTTATCTTGATTATTGTCCACTAAAGTAGAAAAAAATTCTAATAATTTTAAGAGTTGTCTTATATCATAAACTAAATAAATTCTCAGATTTTTTTTTCACTTGAAATAATAATAATCCATCCGGGAGAAATCTACAATCATATTCTTATTTTCAACACGCATCATTAGCTGGTATTTTTACACCTGATCAAATTCGAAGGCCAGCAGCTCTCCACTACAGCTCTGATTGATAGAGATGCGACTGATTAATAACTTGAAAGCAAGCTTAATGCTTTAAAAAAATCAACAAGTGGGTAATATAAGAACAAACCAATCAATAAAGACTGCTATTTCCTACTATATTCCCACTGCAGTTCTTAGTGTGAACTGACTCCTTAAAAGTCTGTCTCATTGCTTCAGCTCAATAATTATAAGCTCAATGGTATCCTACCTTCTCTTAATACAACAACTTAATATTATCTATATATATATATATATATATATATATATATATATATATATATATATATATATATATATATATATATATATATATATATATATATATATATATATATATATATATATATTAAGCAATTGTGTGGGATCTTGGGAAGACTAGGTGACTTAAACTTCGTTATTTCATTTCTCTAATGCACGAACTTCTTTCCTAAGAACTAGTATTTGAGAAAAGCTTGCTTTAGAGTATACGAGAAAAGTTGGAGTAATGACAATAATCACGATTAAATGTCAATATCACCAGATTCGATGTCAAAAGATTTTGGGTACTCGCAGATGTAGAATGAAAATAACTCGCATAGTAAGAACTCACACCCAGCGCTCTTGGAGAATAAGCCCACTGCCATCATTCAAGAATATTGAGATCTCATGAACAAATAGACGTTTAGAATTGTATACATTCACCAACTGTGGTACTAAAGATAAAAAAAAAAGTTTGCTTTCAGCATATTGTATGAGAGGGACATAATTGATGTAATGACAGCTTTATCAGAAACATGAGAGAAACCTCCAAACAATAAATAAGGTAAACAACTTAGACTTCCAAAGAGAAGTGACACCAAAACATCAAGAAATGTTAATATTTAATTGTTACATTCATCTCCAACGGTCAAACCGTGATGCAACAACAACTATTTATAATACGCCGTTGACGTTCCAACTACTAACCTAAGGATCTTCAATTAAAATTCTACCGCCACACCCACATAGTACAAAGACGGCCTCACCTCCACTATCATGCTATCACAAACTTGCTCTGGCCCTCTCTAACTTCGTAGCTTAACTCGTAAGTTTCATGCATGAAGCATAATGCAGACGGCCTCATCCCGACTGTCCTGCTGCCACACTTGCTAGCTTACTCAGTTTCATACGTAAAGATATTCAGACATGCACCACCGCTCTCTCTCTCTCTCTCTCTCTCTCTCTCTCTCTATATATATATATATATATATTTTTTTTTTCTTTTCAAAATTTTAAATTATTTTTTATATAAACGTATAAAATTTTGTTATAAAACTCTAAGCAGATTTTATTTATTTATTTAAACATGCAAAATCTGAGATTTATTTTATGTTTTTTTTCCATTGTGTTATATATCTTTTGTAATATGAAATCTATTTAGTTTGAATCATTTTGTTAAAATCATTTTTTCATAAATGAATGCTTGTTAGAATCAGTTATTGGTTTGCTAAATTCATTTTGCTGCATTTTTTTTTTACGAATTGTTTAAATCTGTTTATAATTTGGCATATCTGACTGATATAGTTTGCTTCTCTTATTTCTCAACTATATTTTCAAATACAACGAAATTTGTCAGTTTATTTTTTTTTATTTGTGGAAGCCTTCTCATAAAAAAAAATTATTCAGCAACTTTGTGGAAGCCTTCTCACAACAGCGATCAATTATAAAGTGCTTTCAACGAGTCAATATTACTCCAGTCAGCACATCACAAGAGAATAATATTCATGGTAACTAGCAATCACAGTCGGATCACCTTTCCACAATATAGATTACTGAAGAGGACAGCTTTTCTCACTCTACTCCTCATCCTCACCTCCTTGCCAGCCACCACTCAACCACCGTCGTTGGCGAGGCCCACAACCAACAAAGAAGCCCCATACAGCACCAGCACGAGCCCAATGCTATCAATCCTCATCGTAGCCTTCATCGTTCTCCTCTTCTTGGTAATATTCCTTTTCATCTACATCCGTTGTTATATCAACAACAGATTCATCGTGATTCTACAATCATCACCCCATCCAGGCACAAGGCCTATATGCAGCTCTACGCGAAATGATTCCGACGATGGTGTATTCAGCTGTGAAGGGGCATAAATTGGGTCAAGATACACTTGAATACATGATTTGCCTCTCTGAATTTGAAGACGATGATATCCTCTGCTATCTTCCTATATGCAGCAATGTCTTCCATCGTGATTGCATCGACATCTGGCTTGACTCCCAGGTCACCTGCCCTATCTGCCACAACAATCTCTTAACTGATCCATCATCGGAGACAGTCCATCGTCATTGATCAAGAGGAGGATTTGGTTAATATAGTTCAAATCACGAGCTAGAGGAGGTTGACATTGGGATCAGTGAGAGTTCATATCAGTTTGCATAGAGAAGAGATTGGAAGACTCCTAATGGGGAGATTATAACAGGAGTTATTTTATTTATATTTTTTCAATTGATATAGAATCATTAAAATTTTTATTTGATCCCTGTAATAAATCTTTGTTATGTTATATGTTGTTATTTCTTTATTAATTTATATCCAACATTAATTTTGCATTATACAATCACTTGATAAATACAAAAAATACTATTTTCACTGTAAAATAAAGCAACTATGTTGGAGTACGATAATTTTTAGAAAGGATAAAAGATTATATATATTTTTTTTATAAAAAAGAACAAATTACGCCTAGTTTTCATAACTATCGTCATTTTAAATTTTTGTTTGGTGCAACTTAGCTTTTGGTGACTGGTGTTCTTTGAATTGTTAAACAGCTAGATGCATTAGCCATAATTGCATTTTGTGCTGAAGAATATTTCAAAAAAACTATTACGTTAGTGTTATTAGCATGTTTAGATTTTTTTTTTTTATTCAACATGAGAGATAACAAACTCCCCTACCTTCAATGAGCATGATGAACGAAGGAATCATAAAAGTTCAGAGAGAGAATAAAAAAGAGATAAGCGAGAGGAAATAATAGTGAAATAAAAGTGAGAAATGAATGTTTTATTTTTAATATGATAATGGATATAGATGGATCTCATTGAACCATATATACTTTCTTATGATTTTTCTATTTTTCATTCTCTTTGCACATTTCATTTGAACTTATTATTTCATTGCTCCATGATATAAACTCTTTCCCTATAATTGGTATAACATCAAAGTTAGCTCGTACAAAAAAAAGTTATAGTAATGACATGACAATGAAGATGAATGTCAAGATTAATGGATTCAAAGACATATTTTGAGTACTAGATGATGTGGAACGAAAAACAACTCTTATCATAAGAAGTTATATCTGCCACTCTTGGAGAATAAGCCCACTAATATCATTCAAAAAAGTTAAGATCTCCTAAACAGATAACATTAAGGGTTATAGTCCTACGACTGACAAAAAAAAAATACTGTTTTTGGCATATTTCATGAGAGGATCATAATAGATGTGATGAAAGAATTATCATAAACATGAAACATCCGAGAAAGCTTCAAAAATAAAAAAAGATTCATTTAAGACCCTCAAAAACAACTTGGCTTAGACTTCAGCACATATGAAGCCTAGCACAATTAACCTCATATGACCATGATGATTATACACTCAAATTATTTTATTCAGATGATACCTCAATGGTTTATTTCTATCAATCTTGCTCTAAGAAGCTAGGACAAATAGCCAATAGACTCTCCATAGGTCACCTAGGGGATAAATTTTTTTTAGTCAGCCTTAATTGCATGCAATCGATATTTTGAGATTTTTTGTTAGACTAAAAGTACTCAATTGTTAACTACAAAGTAATATTTAAACTTTAGGGTACTCATCCCACAAGTACTTCAAGAAGTATGTTGGCCCTTGTTTTGGAAAAATCTCTCATAATAAAAGTTGTAATACATAATAATTCTACTTCTACAAGTGAATATATAGAGTCACACATCCCCAATGTATTGCCCAAGAAAAACATGGAACAACAGGTAGTTACACACTATACTCTTAAGAGTAAAGATGGTCAAAGAATTTTTGGCCTTCAACCAATGTGAGGTTAACCCAACTCTATATCATGTTGATTGGTTATAAAGGCCAACCATATCTACTAAGTATTTCTTTCCAAGTAAATCCTTAGCTTAGAACACATGACTCTGACATCGATCCTAATTGCTTGGTATTTGACCAAGCATCAATAGCTTTGACGGTCAAATTTTGAATAACTCCTTCAAATTAATTCTTCCAATGTTCATCTCTCTTTCTTCTATAAACCTATCCTCAAAGACCCAAATATAGAAATAAATAGGACACAAAAAAAATATCTCCAAATCCATGTAAACATAATCTCACCACCCAACAAAAATAAAACTCTTAAAGGTAACATTATAAAAATGCCTAATCTTATAGAAATATAAGAATCATATAAAAAGAATTAAAAACATGTAAGGTATAGATCATAACAGAAGATCATCACTTGAATTCTCCTAAAAAGACACCATCATATTTGCACCGACCCCACCATGCATACCATAATATATAGATTATTGCACCACTTTGTTTGCATAGTGTGTTTACAACAATCATCAATAATTTATTAACTAGGGTTTTTTATTAGGAGTTAAAATATTGGCATTAAGCAGGAATGATTTTTAAAAATTATATAATATGAAAATTGATTTGAGTAGATGCATTAGATTTACCTTATGTTAAGAAAGGTAGAGGTAGACCTAAAATGATATGGTTAAGACTTATAAAAAATGACCTTAGTATACTTGAATTAAATGAGAATTTGATACATAATAGGACACAATAGAGACGAAGAATTCATGTAGCGACCCCACTTAGTGGGATAAAGGCTTGTTGTTATTGTTGTTTTTGTTGTTGTATATAATATGAAAATTGAAAATTTGAGGTGCGGTATCAATATAAGTATTTTTTTGGGGCATTTACATGCATACCACATAATTCTTATATAATTACTTGTCATATATCTAAATTTTGATATTTACATCTCGAATCTTTAACAACATATTAAAAAAAATTATAGAAATTATGCTATATCTAAATTCAGAGAAATGATAATTTTATATGAACAGTAAAAAATATACATATAAATTATTTTGAAATGATAAAATAAAGTAATATATTTTTCTTACAAAAAAGTGTTTATATAATTATAGGTTGAAAGAAATTACAAATTACAACAAATGCCCTAAGAATAATTATTTCTTTTTACCACAAAGATGCAAGTACTTATAGGGAAGAGTCCCCATCCAAAACCCCCTAAGTCCTTACTTTGTGCACAATTTTATTAAAATAATTCTAAAAAAATATAAAAAATCATAAATGTGATATGATAATTTCAAATCCAAGTAACAAATCACATACTTCTTTTTTTTTTTGTTGGAAATATTTAGTATTGAGATTTATATTTAACTGGAATGAGATAGATCTTATTGCTTTTTAATATTTATAGAAAAAAGATAAGTAATTTTCTCATAATTTTATTTCAAAAAAAAAAAAATTATGGTTAAGGATGCAATGACATGCCAAAAATAATCTAAGTTAATTTGTTTAAAGAATTTCATTATATTTTTGTTATTCTAGTTGTTGGCAAAGGATAGGTTGGAATTGTGGTTAAGGATGAGAGCTAGATTTTTATTTTTCAGAGTTGAGTAATAGGATGGGTTGGAATAACTATGATTGATAGGGATTGTATATGTTTTGAGATTTTTTTTTATTTGCTTTCCTATATCTGAGGTTTTTTTATATCTCCTTAAGGAGATATTTGGTTAACTGAATTTTACTATATTGATTCTATATCAATAGTATTAATTCACTGTAAAATTTTAATATAGTGATTCCATATCAGTGATGTGAATTTCATATCAACCAACAAAAATTCCATATCAATCTTCTTATAAAAGTCATCCATATCTTTAAGGGAATGTTTGGTTGGCTGAATTTTACCATAGTGATTCCATATGAATCAAATTATTGATATATAGTGATATATCAACATATTAGTATTTATTGATCCATTAATTTGGAATTATATATATATATATATATATATATCAAAGGGGAAATACATCGCCATATCTCATGTGGGTCTTAATAGATTTTTTTTATTTATCAAAAAATAACTTATTTTACTAGAATTAAATGAAAATATGATATTTAATAGGATATAATGAAGAAAAAATATTCATGTAGTTTACCATATAGTGGGATAAAGATTTATTGTTGTTATTATATTTATCACTAAATAGTTCAAAATGCTTAATTTATATATTTAAAGGGATTTATATTCTTCTAGAACTTGGTGATTGTTGGTGTAGGTTTTCTTTATAAGGGAATTATGACTATCCAAAGACCATTGCTTGTTCATAACTATTTAATTGATGGGGTTTGGTGATTGAGAAACTTTTGAGACTGTGGTGATACACAAACACCCAATTTCAATTAACTCTCATCCCAAAATCATAAATAAACCAAGCCATATACACATTATTTTTAAAAATAAGCATACACCTATGACCTGTTTCAAATATAAGATAAGTATAAATAATGGATAATTTTAAATAAATCTGTTGGAAATATTTGAGAGAAGAAAGATTGTTAAGTGAGCAATGAGGAAAGGATTTTAGATTAGTGAATAAGAGGAGGGAATAATAAATTTTATTACTAATATTTGTTAAGTAGTTTTTAACTTGACTTACAACGCAATGGTCTTGCCTATTTAAAGCATGAAAGCAAAATTAAAAGATTTCTACAATATTACAATTCTTTTCATAAAAATATAATTTAGATTATTCATATTTATTACATATTCTAGAACCTTCTACTTTATACTAGTACTCCCTTCCAAATAATCATAGTCTACAGCCTTCTTACTTATTACGATTGTTCTAAAATATTCTTTTATACAAAATTTTTTATTTATTAGTAGAATATTCTAGAATAATACTGCAATAAGTATCAAATTATCAAAATAAAACACAAACATAACAAACACAAATGCAAAGCACCTTATCTTCTCCTCCCCTTCTTCCCATGAGAACCATCTCCTCTGTCTCTCCGGCCGCAACAGACCCAATGGCACTAAGAACTCCTACACCTTGGCAGCACATCATTCCCTCCCAAACGACGCCAAACTCTTAAAAGGTCTCACCTTTATCTCTGACAGCTATTACTGATGGAGGTGGGAGTTCTATCTCTTGGTGAGATTGAGAGAACTTGGGTATTTGAGCTGAGGAAAGAAGATATGTTGGATAACTAGCACTCCCACTAAGGACTAGCACTCCCACTAAGGTTTGACCACTAAACTCTCAAACCACAATAATAACTCAAATAATTTGTAATTGTCAAAAAGATCTCCTTCATTCTAGTAAGGGGGCTATTTATAGCCATTGTAAGCATATTTCAAAAGAAAAGAATTCAAAACATTGAGAAAAAGGTGGGTGACCACATTAATGTGAAGCATTAAATTACCTTATTATTTTATGTCATCCACCCATTTCACATGCTATTATTTTATGTGAATTCAACCACCTCATATGTCATACTTAAAATTTTTAAATATAAAATTTTCTAGAAGAAAATTAAAAATTACATAAATAAAAATTGATGAAATCATAAAATGGGCCTTAGCAAGCTAATAGACTAAGGTTTTTTTTTTTTGAATTTTCTTGGGCTTTAACTTGAGATCTTGTAAATGGACCTTGAGCTCTAATTTTTAGATCCTCATGATGTTCTACATCAACTCCCTTGAGCTCAATTGAACTCTGCTCCATAGACTACTCCGTAGAGTTGAAATCTAAGAAGTCTTCTACTAATTGTGGGGCTAAAATCTCCAAATCAGTATGGGTCAATCATGTGTTTTCAGTTGGTGGCTAATTCTTCCAACGAACTAGAAAACAATGTTCAAAAGTTGGATTAATGGGTGCTTCCTAGGTGATAATATAGTCAACTTCAAAGAAAGAGGGCTTCTGCAAGTACGGTGTTATATCTTCTGCTAAAGAGTTAGACTAAACAAGTGGAGGTTTGCTAATTCCTTCATATGATAGAATATCTTCAATATTAATAGTTGGATGAATGAGCATATCAACAGACAAATTAATGTGATAAACATTAGTTCTAATTTTCTTAAGAATTTTAAATGGACCACAAGCTCATGCATATAATTTCTTATATTTAGTGGTTTAATAACGCTCAGGCCGAATGCAAATCAATACATAATCACCTTTTTTATATTCTTTCGTTGAATGATTATGATTTATCTTAGAAGCATATTTTCATTACTTATAGTAATTTGCTTTCTTGTATCTTCATGGAGGCTTTAAAAATCTTTAGCAAATGAGAATGTTGCATCAGAAAATACATGAGATGATAGGTTTGCTACATCTATTGGTCGTCGTGAGTTTTGATCATAGACTATCTCAAATGATGATTTTTTTATAGTTATAGAAATAGTACTATTATAAGCAAATTCTGAGATTAGTAAATCTAAATCTCAATTACCTAAACTTTTACCTACTAAGCATCTAAGCAAATTTCCTAAGGTACGATTAACTACTTCAATTTGTCCATCAGTTTGTGGGTGAAAGGTAGAAAAAAAATTTAATTTGGTACCTAATAAATTTCATAATGTTTTTAAAAAATAAAAGATAAACTTAACATCTCTGTCAGAAATAATGGTTAAAAGGAGACTATGGAGTCGCATTACTTTCTTAAAAAAATAATTTGGCTATATAAGAAACATCATTTATTTTTGAACAGGATAAAAAATGAGCCATTTTTGAAAACTTATTCACTACAACAAAAATGCTATCATGTCCTCGAACTATCCTAGGTTATCCTAAAATAAAATCCGTTGATAAGTTTTCCCAAGGCATATTAAGAACAGATAAGGCAGTGTATTGTTCAGACCTTTATTTGATAGTTTTAGTCTGTTTACAAATTAAACATTGAGTCACTAATTTTTGAACATCTAGTTTTAATGAAGGCCAATAAAATTTATTTTTTAATAAATATATGATCTTATCCTTTCCAAAATGACCAACTACACCTTCATGTAGCTCAGTGATAAGAAATTCTCTAAGAGAATATCGAGAAATGCATAGTTATTTTCTTTTATATAAATATCCATTTGTTATCAAGAATATTCCTTGTAAAGTGATTGGTTTATCTAGGTGTTCAAGATAAAGTAGGTAAAAGTTAGGGCACACAATATAATCATCTTTAATTCTATTAAATCTTGAGATTCCCAATTCTAAAGAAGAAATCATTAGTTTATCCTAGATAAAGCATCATCAGGTTTGTTCTCAATTTTAGGCTTATGCTTTAGAACAAAAGAGTAGTCATGTAAAAATTCAACCCATTTTGCATGTCTATGACTTAATTTTTGTTGAGTATTAATAAATTTTAAGACATGATGATCAGAATTAAGTATAAATTCTCTATGTAAGAGAGTGTTGTCAATGCCTTAAGGATTGAATTACAACATAAAACTCTCTATCATAAGTGGTATATCGTTGTTTGGCTTCATTTAACGTTTCATTAAAGAATGAGATAGGATGATTCTTGACTTAAAAGTCTACCTATCCCAATTCCTAAAGCATCGCATGTCACTTCAAAGGCTTTAGAAAAATCAGGAAGCCTAAGGATTAGTGCAGAAATGATAAGAACTTTAATTTGCTCTAAGGCCTTTTATGCATTAGGAGTCCAACAAAAATTATCTAATTTTAATATATCAATTATCGGAGCAACAATGGTACTAAAATTCTTGATAAATCTCCGATAAAAAGTGGCTAATCAATGGAAGCTTCTAACTTCAGTAAAAGTTTTACGTGATGGCCAATTTAAGATTGCTTTTACTTTAGAAGGATCAAGTTTAAGTCCAACAGGGGATATAGTAAAGCCTAAAAAGATTATCTCAGTTTGTAAAAGAAATATTTTTTTTAAAATTAATGTATAATTTCTCTTGTATGAGTATTTCAAAAACTTTTTGTATGTATTGTAGATTCTTATTTTCACTTGGACTAAAAATCAGAATATCATCAAAATATACCACCAAAAATTTACCTTTATATGGCTTAAGAACTATTCATTAATCTCATAAATGTGCTAGGAGCATTTGAAAGTCCAAAGGGCATAATAAGCCATTCATAAAGTTCATCAGGGATCTTAAAATCCATCTTCCACTCATCTCCTGATCTAATTCAAATTTGATGCTATCCACTTTTTAGATCAATCTTTAAAAAAAATTTGCTCCTAAGATTAAATCTTTTAGGCAAAGGGGTCAGGTCATTTGGATGGGTGGGTCTAAAAATAGATCTATGAGATGAAATTTAAGGTACTTAACTTTTAATTTAAGAGATTGAAGTAGATTTATTTTGTTGTTCAACCAATAAGGCATAATGAAATGCTTCTTCTAAAGATTGTGGGTCAAATAATTCAACTTCATTTCTAATGTCAATTCTAAGCTCAATAATAAGTTTATTTGCTAATTATCAATCATTATCAGCACAATCGGTTCTAGAAACTAAATCTTCAAAAGTATTCAAGTATTTAATTACAAGATGATTACCTTATCTCAAAGTTAATAATTAACTATAGCTTTTTATCATGATGCCTAAGATAGTATTTTGATCTTAACATTTCTTTCATTTCTATCCAAGTGCGGTTTATCCTTCATAATCTTTATTCTTTAGTTAAAGTATTTGTCCAATAAATTTTAGCATGTCATATCAATTTCATTTTAACAAAAGTAACCCTTTGATAATCGTCCATTTTATACCAATCAAAAAAATCATCCATTTGACTAACCAATCAAGAAATTTATTTAGGTCATGTATGCCATCATAAGTTGGGGCTTATTTTAACTCTTTGAAATAGATCATTAGTCTTTTGTAGTCTTAAAATAATTTTCTCCTCACCCACCATTTCTAGCAATTGGTGGTCTTCTAAGTAGTTAGTTTTCTCTATAGTTTGTATATGAATCTTCTTCATCTATCCCTATAGGCATAGTTCGAGCAGGTATTGGAGGAGGAGATAGTAATCTATTATTTTGTAGATGAGTTATAAGAGTTTGCATTTATTCTTTAAGTTCTTGTATTTGATTCTTACTTTCTTCTAATATTTGTTGAATTTTTAATTCATTGTCATGGATCCTAATATCTAAGGCATCAATTAATCTAATCAAAATTTTCACTTGATCCTAAGAGATAGATTTGGTGCCACGATATTTTATTTTTTTTAAAAGAAAAAAAAAGATATATGAAAAGGCATCAAAGAAAAAAATGAAATAAAATAAACAAGTATAATATAATCAAGCAATCAAAGTGAAATTTTAGGCTAAGAAAACTAAATTGAATGAGTGAACATTTCTTTAGGACTTTATATTTTATATTTTTTTGTTAAGTACAAAAAAATTAACGTAGATCATGGATCGATCTTTTCTACCATTCGATTTGAAAAACCGATAGATTTTCATCTCATCATACGATGATATGTTCTCAAACCTGAAAAAGAAATTAATGCATATATACATTCAAGCCCCTTTTTATTTAAGTCAAAATTCCCTAAATTTTAAAGATAGTCTAGATAGGCATCAACGGTTTCTATTCTATTTAGAAGCACGGTATGACACTATAACCGAGTCTTCATGCCCACTATGCCCTATTGAGCATTAGCGGGGTCTTCAAACCTACTTTTATATCAAGAAGCACAATTTGCTCTACCGTTTGCTGCAGTTATAAACGATGCTGTACATTTCTGAACATATAACCAGTCATCATCACACTGCACATGAGCTGCGCCAAGTTTTCTGCAATAGTGGTTACAGTCACTGCAAAAAATTAAGGGGGGAGTGTTCTAATCATATTGGTCACAGTCTGGTGCAATGCATCTACAACTTGCTGTGGTGACCTCTTCATAAGTTGCTGCATAAAATCTGGCTGAACATTTTTTATATACTCCAAAAGAATCACCCTCCTGCTCTTAGGCAGATTCCTATTGGGCGACTTGGTATCTCCATTGGAAGCAACGCTTCTAGGATCCTGAACGCATAGAGCCCTCAAACTACATGAGTTTCGCCTATGTAGAGGAAATTAATAGAGAAGAGAGGAAGGCCTGAAGTGGAGCACAGAGGCGTTGAAATAAATGGAGAATAGGAGGAAGAAGAGAACGACGGTGAGAGTGGCCTCAAAGTGAGGTAGAAAGACATGAGCTCGATCTCTCTCACTTTCTCTCTCTCCTCTGTAGCCTCAAAGAGGGATTTCGGTCAGCTGGGAGCAAGGAAATGGAAGAGAACGATAATGGCTCATTCGTTCGTCCAGGAGCACGGAGGAGGCTTGCAATTTCTTGCGGTTGAGGGAAAAAATGAACGAGAGAGTGGGGCTTCGTGTAGTTTTAGAGAAACTAAACGAAAGCGGGAGTGGTTTTCTTGTGGGACGGAGTGAATGAATGAAGAGAGGGAAAATTGAGAGAGTCTATGAGGCATTCAGATTTTTATTTATTATTAAAATAATATTATGGTCAACAAATTTCCCCTAACAAATATATTCGCGCATGAAGCGAGTCATATTTGTTAAAAAATGATTGACCTTTTGTGTCGACCATGAATTTTAAACTACTTCAACTTCAACAGGTTCGCTGATGAGCTCTTTCTTTTGTATCTTTATGGATTTGAATTTTCTCTGACCTTAGCATCATGCTTGATCAGATTGGATGGAGAAGTTGGTTTGTTTGCTTTGAGATTTGAAATTTATTCTATCTTAGCTTTAAGCTTGATGGACTTGATGAAGAGTTGATCTGATTTGTTCATATTGACTTGTCAGGAAGTGCATATATGTCCTCAATCCTGAGCTTGCTACTTTGGCCAACTTCTCAAAGGATGCATACATATGACCCAGCCTCCCGAGCTTATATTTGGTATATAATATCGAGTTATTAGCCTAACAATGCGTGCTTTAACAGACTGAATAATGATAAAATCCCTTTAGTCCATCGATTTTGTATGAACTATGGAATTGCTTCCTCAATCCTGTGCTTTCTACTTTGACAGACTTGATGAGGGGATTGGATTTAATCTGTGCTTTGTGTTTGATCAGATCATTTGAAAATATATTGAAATATCACCCTACGGGCAGTGCAAAGATTGATTTGAAACAACTCTGATTTGAGAGTTTCCTCAGATCATCTTGGTCTATCTATCAGGTATAAAGATCTCTTGAATTCTGATTGCTTGTAGCCACTAAACTGGATTTGGTTTGAGATTGAACAATTATCATCATTGGACTGACGAGCAGGGGCTCTTTCACTGCATCTTTTTCTTACAGCTTGTTGAGTGAGGAGAGCGTCAGCAACTCGGCCATTTATAAGCTTGTTGAGTTCGACCTTTAGAACTTACTCGAGTCTTCGATTTAAGCTGTGATGGGTTGGTGATTTGGTCATTGGACTAACGAATAGGAGTTCTTTCACTGCGGCCTTTTCTTACAGCTTGTTGAGTGAGGATAGCATCAGCAACTCGGCCATTTGTGGGCTTGTTGAGTTCGACCTTTAGAACCAATCCGTGTCTTAGACTTGAAGATGTAGAGGTTGTTGTTTTTCCAACTCAGTTGATTGAAGCTTCAGAAATTGGAAGTTCTTCTGACTTAATCTTCGACATTTGATGAATCTTGGAGAGAAGTTTTTGACATTTAGAGCTGTCTTTTCATGCGTAGAAATAGATTCTTTTTGTTTCTTACACGAGTTTGCAACTTTAAAAATAATAATTATGGATATATTCATGGATTTCAACATAAAACTCGATGTCAACCTGAATATATATACAAGAAGGACCCTTGTTTCACAAGAGATGATTGAACAACCTTGATCATAAAAAAAGGGCTCATGTCTAACAAGAGGATTGCAGATTAGCTTAGAAATGTATCACGGAGTTTGAACTTCTTCAATATAAATAAACGTAGCTCATTCTGATCATCATGTATATTTATTTGAGGATCTCAGCTAGAAGCACGATGTCGACTCAGATAAAATTAAAATAAAATAAAAATGCTCCCTGTCTAACAGGGAGATTTTTCTTTATTTTTGAAAATGTATTCTTATGTTATAAGAGAATTTCTAGGCAAAACTTATACTTGTAATAAAGGTAAGGAATAATTGGTATTCTCAGCACAAGGATCAATTCTCTTTCTTAAAAAGTTTGAGGACATGCTATATGATCGAATGCTTGAGACGTCCTCGCTCAGTAGGCTTCTAAATTTTGCTGAGCTTGGAGCCTAGCTTTGTCAAGCGCATCAAACACTTCTATCTATAGATGGGCATTCTCATCTTCGATACGATCTTGTTGAATGGCTACTCGGAGTGAAGGTAATTCAAATTCAAGTAGAAATACTACTTCATCTTTAAATACTAGTGCATAAGGAGTGGATTTTGTGGAAGTATAGTCCAGATGTCACGTCATTGTCTTTCTTTAAGACAGTTTCACTTCGAGGCTTGTTGACCTCATTTTTAGGATGAGCTCTCAACCCCTCCATCTTAGACATAAGAATCCTCTTATACTTTAAGAGATCCTTAGTCTTAAGACACATCTATTGATTAGGTGGACACTTAACCTAGCCCTAGAGACTTATAAGAGTTAGTCATATGAATAGGTCATGCCTTAGGGGTGTTAGAAAAATTTGCCTACTCTATAGCTTGAACCAACTCCTCACTTCCTTCCTTCAAGTCAAATTCAAATCAACTCCAAACTCATATCAACTTCAACTCCAAATCAAACGTTAAATCAATTCCAATAGATTTTCTCAAATCATGAATCAATTCTAAATAATCAAAACACATGATTGAAAGTCAACCCCAAATTCAAAAATCTTTTCTAAGCCCTTTAATTCTATCTTATGGACTTAGCTCAAATCAAATATAAATTAATTCAATTTCAAGAAAATTTCTCATAACCCATTTATATTCTCATTTATATTCACAAATATAAATGAATTATAAATTTAAATATCCAAGAATTAATTCAAAAATCAAATTCAAATTCAATCAAAAATCCAACCTAAGCCTTTCAAGTCAAAATTTTGAACTTAGCCAAATAAAATTCAAATAAAGCCAAACTCTTGATTTTTCTTCATGATTTAATCAATCCTTCAATCATGAATCCAAATATAAACTTAAACTTCAATCCTCAAACCAAAACTAAATTCAAAAATCAAACCTAAGTCAAACCCATATTCACCCTTTTGACTTGAAATTATCAAATGAATCAAAACCCATTTGACTTCAAATCTCTTGTAAATGGATTTATATTTCAATCATAAATCCATATGTGAGTTCAACCAAACTTGAATCAAGCCTTGATCAAGCCAACTAAACCCAATTGACTCACTTGACCCAAAGTGACCAATTTGACCTACATGAATCAAAATTCAATTCAATCCAAATCAAAATAAATTAAGCTAATTCAAACTTCATGTCATATTTGTTGATCATCATAGGTTAATCAATTGTCATGAATTGGGTCAAACCAAGTCAACCTAGCCCATTGACCAAGTCAACCCTTTAACTCATATGAACTCAAACTAGCCAAATTGCAACCTAAACCAAATTGATTGCAACCTAAACCAAATTGATTGCAAACAATAGCTCTAGTTTACTTCAAATTGATTATTGAACTTGATCAAAGCCTCAATTAAACCCAATTTGATCAATTGACCAACTAGACCCAACCTACTCCAATTGATCATGAACATAACTTGACCTAAAAGGTTAAATCAAGCCAAATTCAAATATAAACCAAATTGATTGGAAACAAAGATACCAATCCATTTAGAATGACCAACCAAACCCAAATCAAGCCATGATTCAAGCCAATTTGGTCAATTGGGTCAAAGCGGTCAACTTAGCCCAAATTGACCTAAAGATCAAATTGGCCAAAATCCAAATTAAACCAAATTAATTGAAACCAATTGAATCGATATACTAAAAATAGTCATTTGAATTTGACCCAACTCTTGGTTTGACCCAATTTGACCAATTGGTCAACCTAACCCATTTTGACCCGATTTGACCCAAATAGGTCAAATTAACCCAAATTAAATCAAATGAACTTCAAATGATATGAAATTTGGTCCAACTTACTTTTGACTTATTTCAAATCTGCCCAAATCAAATTCAATATCAAATGATCACTTTGCCCTTGGGTCAAGGGCATTCCATAAGAAAAGACACTTTCCCAAGTGGTCATTTCTCTTCTTTGACTACTTGACACTCCATTGGTCCACATAGGCACCAAGGACACTGATTTTCTGACCCTAGGAGTGGTTGGGGCAGCCATGACTCATGGGGAGGTGAAATCACCTCACCTCTCCCATTGGAACACTTGATATGAAGGACACTCACCTCCTCTTGGCTAGGACACCAACTTGTCCTTCAGGATAGCCACTTTCCATATCTTAGCCAACCATAGAGAGCCACCTAGAATGATTCTCTTCCATTCCCAACCACCCCAAGCCAAATGACATGAGTTTGAAGCCAAAATTTTAAACAAAAAGTAGATTTTAGTTTATTTTCAGTCACTTTTCATTCTAAAGCTTTAGAGGCTGAAAGAAACTTCCATTTTCCCTCATTCTCCTCCTCCTAGAGCTCCTAAAGCCATTGGTAATCACCCCCACTTCATTTTGAAGAGAAATACTTCAAAAATAAGTGGATTTCAGTGAGGAAACAACAATCTTGGAGGAAACTTTGTTTCGACGTGAAGGCAAGGATCTCAGCTCAATCCAAGGCTTCTTGTCTCACTTGACAGCGCGCTCGAGTCATCACCGCCGCCGAAAATCATCCCCGGTGAGGTAATCTTCAAAAACTGTAGCCGACCTTAGGATCCCATATTTTGTGATGATTTTTGCGCAATTTTTAAGAATCTACTCTAGATAATCCCGCATTTTTGCTTTAAATCATTTCAATTAAGAAATAGAATTTTTCCGGTAAATCGACATGAAAATGAGTCCATTTGGACAAATTTTCACTAAGAAATCTTATTTTTCTTCTTAAAAAAGCCTGAAGTTATTGCTCATCGCTGGCGGGCTACAGCCGCCGTATGATCCCGTAGTTTGCGGGATCAGGCGGATCCCGATCCGGGCCGATTACTTTGCGATCTGGACCATCCGATCAGCGGTTATGACCGTACTTCAATTGCGCGCCCGATCATCCGGCCTTTGGATTGCGTGATCTGATCTGGACCATATGATTAGCAATCAGACGATCCAGAGTGAACCATGGGTCCCTTTCCAGACTGTTAACCCGTTTCCCGCTCGTCAACGCTTAAGATTAAGCCTTAGGGTCGGTAGAGCAAGAGTAAAGGTTATTCTATAAAATATATTTGATGCTTAATTCATCTCATTATAACTCTATAAATACCTTTTTATATGTCATTGATTTGATAAAATAAAAATTAAATTAAATAGGAGGATAAAGGTTTGAGAGAGTGGTGAGAGATTTGTGAGAATTTATACTTTGAGTTTTATGAGAGATTTTATATTCGACATTATCATCAATCACCTTCTTTTATTAGTAAATTTATGATCTAAAAATATTCAGAAGCAAATAAATAGGGCTGCAAACCAACAGAGTCTAGCCAAGTATGCACTTGTTGGAGTTCAAGCTTATTTACCATTGTTGACCTTGAGCTTAGCTAAAATTCGATTCAAGCTTTAGGATGATGTTTAAACTTGAGCTTGTTTAAAATTGTTATTTTGTGGTGCCTGATTTTATCTTTAAGCCCTATCCTTTGGGTCAGTAGAGCTAGAGATGCAGCGCCTCGATGTCAAAAGGACAACGCCATAATTGCTGAATTTACCGCAATATTAGAACTCAGGACACTAGAGATTCAAGACAGGGGGTTAGCACCTCAATGCTCGAACTAGTGCAAAAAAGCCTGGAGGATAGTGGAGTCAACACCTAGGTGCTAGGGGCACAACACTGCGGAGCTACAAGCCAGGAGACTTCGTATTTAGGTAGTTTTTATTTTCCTGCAATTTTTTTTTTACTCTTTCAAAATTCTTTTATATGTGAGAGTGGAGTACCCTACAGTGACCAAAGTATGAAGAGACTCTAAATATGTGTAATCTATACTATTTTCCTCGATTTTTTTTTCATAGTGGATTTTTTGGCTCTATGCTTTTTTTTCATTTTCAGGTTTTTCCACATTAAATCTGAAGTCTTCTATATGATTACTTTTACTTTTGGTGTCATTTGTTCTGTGTATGTTCCCAGACACTTAAACTAGTTTTCCGTGCATACTCTGTGATCTTCCAACAAAAAAAATCATGTTCAAACTCAATTCCAGATTGTTCGAGAATTTGGTTCAAATTAGGATTATCGAGCTTGTTAATAAGTAGCTTGTTTAATGAAATAAACAAACTTTAATCAAGTCTTAATAGAGCTTGTTTACAAGCAACTTATTGAAATATCACTAGCTGTATCAATTAAAGCTTAGTAGGCCTAAAAAAACAAAATTTAAACAATGTTGTTCAGAAATAATCTTTAATCAAGCTATAATAGAACTTCTTTATAAACTTAAAATTTTAAATAATTTTATATAAATATAAATAAATTGAATGATAAACTGTTTAAATTTATTTTTCTAATATTAAATCGTTATAAAATATTTAAGCATATTCAATTAGTTAAACCAACAATCATCATGCTCTTCTCCTTGTCTCCACCCATAGAGTGGCAAGATGACAATGTTATCTTTGGCGTTAACTGTCCTCAACTAATGCAGAGATGTCTCTATATAAATGCCGCAACCAAGCGCCTGCTTGCTCTGTATTTTTAGTCTGCCTTTCCTAAATTCATTGACCCTTCTTATATGGCGCTCTCGCATCACTTGGTGCAATTTTTAGATCGAAGGTTCTTATAAGGTTACTTTTCTTTGGTCGGTTCTCTGAATTGCATCAATTAGCTGCTTGATCTTTGCCCTGGAACCTTATACTTGCTGGAAAAGCCTAAAGTTCTTGTGATTCAACATTTCAATTGTTGTTCCCTTCGGTATTTTCTTTCTTTCTTTATAAAATCTTAATAGCGAGGGCTTTGAAAAACTTCGAATTCTAGAGGAGATTTGATTATTCTTATGGATTTAGTATAGCAGTGAATATGCTTTTCTTTTATGGAATTTTGGTTTTTTACCTGTTATACTGATGCAGTCAAAAAATTTTGTAAGTGAGAAATTTATAAGGTCTATTGCAGTTAAAGTAATTTTATGTATTAAAAATCATTCTTTGCCCCAATCAAAAAAGGTGATATTATAAAGATTGTATTATTTATTTTACCATATGTGAGAGGTGAAATATTTTGGAGAGCGAGTAATTATCAAAATTTCAAATAAAAATTTTTATTATTATTTATTAATTTTTAGGGTGGGCAAACTAATAAAATAAAAATAAATTTGTCTTTATTGAGCAAGAATTTTCATTTGAATAAAACCATTGCTTAATTTTAAAAAAGAAATTTTAATTTGAAAAAAATTGAGGGTGGGCAATTGCCCACCCTCACGTACACATGGGTCCGCCCATGTATGTGAGAGTAGTGAAAATAGTTGATAAATTGGCAGAGAAGAGAGAAGTGATGATGTTAGAGTTTATCGAAATTTAATGATGGTGATCAAGTAATAATGACAATCAATGTTACTGAAAGATGGATTTAATGATTGATGATTGTGAATATTAGCATTGGTTGGCATAAGATAATGATGGTCGGGCAAGACTTGTGAGGTGATAAAATTGGGTGATTCAATCAAGCAAAGATGATTGACAATGCTAATCATCAAGCAATGATCTAAGATTCTTTGACTTTATGATCGTTGTTCAACACTAGGTCTTTTTCATATATGGGCAGAGTTAAAATAGGAGCTTACAAAAAAAAATCTTCTTGCTCATGTACTTCTCACTAATCTTATATGAATTGAGCCTCTAAAACTATTTTACTTATGGAGAATCTCACATTCTCACTCTATTTATCCCTTTGGTGATGTAGCCTACTGTTGTGTGCTTGCTGTATGAGAATCAAGCTTTCTCACAATTAGGCCTAGTTTCGCTAAGCATTTTGGATTCTTAAAAAGCTGATTTAAAAGTATTTACTGAAAAGCTGTAGTTCAATATATGTTGGCTGAAAAGTTTAGATTACCTGTTTGAATAAAAATAGCTTTTTAAAATTTAGATTAAACCGGATTCATATTACAATAGGAAATGACCAAAGCATTGTCGATTATGAGAGATAGCCCAAATGCGATATTTAGGAGTTTTGAGGTTTAGGACATTCACAAATATATGCGTCATAATAACATATTGCCGAAAAAAATTTTAATCAAACTCAAAATAATTTTTTTTAAAAAAATTATTTTTTTGATTAGTTCATCAAACTAAATGGCTTCTAGCATGTTCTTTTTCTTTTACTTGATATATATATATATATATATATATATATATATATATATCTCTAATGGTACAAATAAAGTTTGGTATATCTAACAAAAAATTAATTGTATAAATAAAATTTAACAAAAATAAATATAAAAATATAGTAATTAAAACTTTATTATGATCTTAAAATTTTAAATTTTTTATCATAAATTTAAGAAATTTTACCTTGGGTATTATATGATATATTTTCCATAAGCATATTTTTAAAAATGTTATGCTAGTCAATATTTAATTATATTCATTTTAATAATTATGTATAAATATCATAATATTTAACTAGTCTGTAGAAAGTGTATTAAATATCATCATTATGTCTAAATTTTTAAGTAAATTAAAATTTTATAATTATAGATTATTTAAATACACTAGAAATATAAGCAATCATTGTAATGCAAAATTTTTATTATAAAATAATTAAATTATAATTTTATAAATATACCTTAAAATATCTTATAAATTGAGCCTCATTCGAAAGCTTGAATAAATAATCCATATATGTACCAAATTCCCCAAAAATTAATTTTCAGAGAGACAGCCTAAAAAAAAATTAACTAAAAGCCCCAAAAATTACTTTTCAGAAAAAGCCCCCAAAAATTTAACTGGCTAACCGTTAAATTAAATAAATATATAAACCAAATGCATATTAATTGTGATGATTTTTTTTTATATTAATGTGAATCAACTATATTTCAAACTCTATTATAATAATATTAAAATTTCATTTTACCTTCCATAATACTATTACAAAATAAAATCTCACACATTTTACTTTATTTTCTAGTTGACATATATTAATAAGTCAATTTTCATCTTCTAATCATCTATGTTTTAAATGTATTTGAGAAATAGTAATTTTATTACTTATGATTTGAATATTACATAGTCCGTAGAGAATACTTATCTTACACTAATTGAAATTGATATATTTGAGGTTGAGAAAAACCCTCCAACTAATACAAATATAAGATTAAAATTACGTAAAAAAAAAAATTTACGCTCGACAACTCGATCACGACTCCAAGTCTTGCAAATAACACCTACAAAATATACAACCAATTAGATGCATAGTTAATTCAATATGAATGACCAAACCACTATCAAAATAGATAATTTACAACTTTACAAGTTAACATAAATATATTACTGAGCCAAAGTCCAGATTTAAATATTTTTTAGAAATCCAAGTTTACCTTCATACGGTTTAGCATGACTATATCAAATTTGATTCCTTCAATTTGCACTCACGCAACATATATATATATATATATATATATATATATATATATATATATATATATATATATATATATATATATATATATATATAAATAAATCACAATAATAATAAGGGATGATAAGGATGTCTCTGACAAATACAATAAAGTACAATAAAGTATAATTAATTCCTAAGTGTTTCAATAATGAATACTTTAGAGAAAAATAAATAAATACATTACCAACAACAGTTTACATCACTGAATAAGTACTACAATTCCATCATTAATTGTCATCGGTAAACATGAAATTTATCAAACAGCAATAGAATTACAAATAATCATTAGTGATTACTACTAAATTTAAAAGACCTAACTCATCATGTAATAGCATTTTATCAAATACACATATTGGAAATCACGCACCGATTAGAATGGCATAATTGAAGTGCGATATTATCTCAGTTCATCTCTTCACACACATTAATTCTTACTTATTCTTGGTTGAACATTCAAATGTACTCTTGCTCATCTGTCTTACGGTAATTAATAAAAAAATTAAAAGGCAAACTTTCAGTTTTCTACTAATAATTAATAAATAACTAATCCATGACACATTCTGTAATTTGCTATTAGAGCCATATGGTAAGTACACATCTACACATGGTTGAAACAAGACATGGTGGTTATAAAAGTTAAAATGAAATTTTAGTGGATTGGTAGAACTTAACTTTCTAATATATGCACCGAAATGATACCACCTCATCCAACATCATTATTTTTTTATTGATGATACTAAATGGATCTTTCTAAAGCATTACCAAAAATTGTAAGAAAAGATGAAAGTTGTGCCGTGTAATAACCAAAATTACTAAAAAAAAATTTCTGCTTGCATAGAACTCCTCATTAACTATATCTGAAAAACTAACAGAGTTTTACATAACAATGTATTCTCACACACATATAAACAATTTGAAAACATAAAAAAAGGTTTAAATGAACAGTGAAGGCAAATATATTTAGAAATTGCAATGAAAAAAACTTTTAGTTTTAATTGTCGACTTAAAGAGAACTCTGAAGAAGCGTCTCCTTAACCACCAAGCTTTTCGTTCAGAAGGTATACTCATAAAAGTCTTCCCACGATTTTTATCTTGCAGAAAATCTATAGCGAAATCATAGAACTCCTCATCATTAAATATATCCGAAATCACGTGCAACTTCATATAATTGTAAAAGTTTTATTTATAGAAGAGGCGATAGATCTCATTGCATTTCTGATCATTATGATTTATAAGAAGTTGCCTTCCACCGGACTTACAACTTTTAGTTTTTTCTGTCTTAGTGATTGGAATGGATGTTTGAGATTTTGAGATAGAAACCTGTACCTTCATGTGGATAATTTACTAAATTTGGTTCATCTTCTTGATTCTCATCATCATTAGATGTGTCTAAATCTAGTTGTTAATTTACAGGTAATACTCAATTTGGAACCCAAACATTATCAGTTCTTCTTATGACCAAACATCCTATCTTTAGCTTCGACTATGCCATTATATCTAAACTTCTTGGCAGCGGGTATTACCTACATTATATGCAGAAAACAAATGTGAAGTAATTATATGTGTTTGAAATTTAAATTTAATGCTAAAATTGTACTAAGATAAGCGGCGTACTTTTCAATCCACCATTCAAAAGCATCTATTATTTTTTGATAGGATCCCATCCAATTCAGCACAGTAGCTCTTTCCATAACTTACTCCTTTTTAAATGATCCATTTTTAAGTTGTCTGATCATATATTCTCCCTTTCATTGAAATTGTTCATAATATTTTTCATCTTTGTTGAAATGAGAAGTTATTTTTATTCCTTTCTCTTATCTGAAGTCACAATTGATAAGTAAAGTAGTACCTAACTCCCAAATTCTGCATCTGCTTTCATCTACTTAATAAGAAAAGGAAATAAACTCAAATAAAACTTTCCTGTAGATGAGGAGAAAGTAATTCGCATGCCACAAATCATATCATTTAAAAAAGCATATTTTATGTGCCACAAATCATAAAGGTCAATAATTACGATTGGGACAAACTCTCTGACTTGCATTACTATTGCAAATTAGAAGATGCAGGCTATGCAGTTAGAGCAAGAGTTCTTGAACTCTTTTGCCATAGAGACAAGGTATGCAGAAAACTACTTACAGATATTGACAAATGAATTCCCCTGGAACCCAATATATGTTATCCAGTAATATGTTCATAACATGAATTGGTCTAATGGTTGTTTGAGAAGTTACTTCATATATGATAGAGCTTCCGTTGTGGGATTATTTCTTAGCAGATGAAGCTTTGAAGCGGAGTAACCACTTGATGCTTTTAATGAGACTGAGACAACACCAAGAGAGTCAGGAGAAAGTAATTCACATGGCCAGCAAATCATAAAGGCCTGTGATGATACACACAATCTAATTCAAGAAAGATGTATGCTTAGCCCACTAGCCCACCAAAGCATATTTTATGATTTCATCTAGTAATTTTAATTTTCTTATAGAAATGCTAGGTTAGAGAATTTAAATTTAAAATTCAAATCAATTATGTATGGCATGTGAAGCACAAATAAATATAAAACCTTATTATTGAGAAAATTAAATGTGAAGCACAAAGGTGGTAGTGGGCTTCAAATCAACTACTTAATGTACTTACATCAATTTGTATTCTACAATGGATTGGTCTAGTCTAGAAGAAGATGATCATATTACCTAAACCTTATCACTGAGAAAATTAAATTCCTACAAAATAAATATAAAACCCAACTCAACTTTAAAATAACAACATAGATGCTTTGTAGCGATGAAACTTGAGCGATTAAATACAAGCAAGGTCAAATGCAATTTATCCACTTTTCTTAGTTTGGAACTTGCAACCAACACCGAATAATTATTAATCACATGTAATGTACTCTAAGAGAAAAAAATTCTTTTGAAAGATGAGATCTAGTTCCATCCTTTAAACATTGAACCAACACAATATAAGAAATTCAAAGATCAACTCAAAAACACCACATCAGTCCATCAAAATAACGACAATTACTTTCTTACGTTTCATGACACAAAATATAGTTCATAATAGTGGAACGAAAAAACTTAAATTAAAAATTCAAGTTGGTAGAACTATCTGCTCACTCCGCACTCGCTTCCCTGTCCTTGGGACCCCATTTAAATATAAAGAGACTGGCTACACGCCACCATAAAAATGGGAACAGAGGCATAATTAATTTTCTCCACCAGATCACAGACTAGCACAATTAATTTTCTTCCACTTGAAGCCCACTACCACCTTACCTATGTATCAGGCTCCCTTAACAACTTGCTACCTCATAAACTAACTACCCTCTGCTAACACCAAAGCAAATCCTCCTACTAACTCCCTTACAACTAGACTCCATCCTATAACCATCTGAAAATATTTAGCTGTCAATACTTTCCCTACCATCAATCTCACCTTAAACAAAACAAACTCTCTTCATTCTCTAAACCCTGCATCTTCATTCGTCATTCCTCCACTCAAAAAGGCTACAAATGCCTAAGCCCAATCACTAATTACAGCAGTCATCATTTAATTCTGCTCAACGAAATAATTTTTCCCTTTCAAACAGCTCACAAAAACTTCATCACAATCTTTAATACCACCTCTTCTTCTAGTCACCGTCTCTTCCAATCGACAAATCAAGCACCTCTCTAATCGAACTACATTCCAATTCCCCGCAGCTTCCTCCAACCATCAGACAACTTTATAGAAGAATGTTTGATTTTTGTAGAATAACACAAATACAACTCAAGAACAGAGAAAAAAATCAATTAATTTTGTTTACCTTGTGTGAAGAAGAACGGAAGAAGAAGACCTAAACAATGTCTTGCTTATAACTCCGGATGGGGTGCGGGGACAAAAACGAAAGCAACCCTAAACTGAAGAAGAAAAGAGAGTTGCGCGGGAGGTGCTTGATTTGGCCACCAGCACCGTCGGGCTCGAAGGAAATTAGCGCGGACGAGGAGTAGTGGCCGGATAGGACATCGTGCTAATGGATCGTGGTTGTAGAGTGCGGAGGGGGCAATTACGACATTTCAATCTCCTAAACAATGGAGAGCAGTGCGAAATGCGTTCTTGATTTTGATACTCGTTTGAATAGTGCGCTTTTTTAAATGTCGTTTTATAGAAAATTTATTTTGATTTTGGCGAAATGAGAGCGGCTTTTCCGTAATCGTTTTGGAAAAGTAAATGTAAATTGCCTTCTCTCACTCATTGTCGATCCCTTATCCGCAACTACTCAGTGCCCTCATCCGCTCTTCTCCTCGTCCGATCGACATTGCCTCAAGCCCACGGTGCGACACTGCATCGAGCATCTCCGAGCAAATCCCTCTACCTGGGGTTGCTTTCCCAGTTCGTTCCTCTAATTATTCACTGTTATTTTGCCGACCGCACCTATCCAAAGTAGTATGCGCTCTTGATAAATTTCCTAATGCGAGAAGTTGTTATTGGGTTTGTCTACATTGTAATTCTTTGTTTTGCAATGAACGAAAGTAGGTTTGCAAGCGATTCTTTATTATGGGTTTTATTTTTTTACATGAATTTCTTCCTTTCGGGAACGACATTGTTTTAATTTTTGTTTATTTGATTTCCACATGCATTCCTACGGTATGTGGAATGACGATTTGCTTCAAGTGATGATTTGCATGTGGAATGCTGATTTCTTCAATTATTGGAGGTTCTCGTAAGTAGTTTAGGGAAGGGATGTAGATTGACGTTTCCTAAGATATTGATTGTTTATATACAAATTTTTTTAGGAATTTTAAAGCGTCAGGAATTGCAAGTTATCCTACTTGTAGGAGATCAAGATAATCCACTCTCTTTAAGTTCATTAGTTCTCAATCATATTAATTCTTAGCTTTTCTAATTATGAGCTTCTACTCCTATAAATAGAATTAAGGACTACATCTTTCTTTAAAAATCCTTCTCTTATGTTTTAACTTAACAAACGTAGACACTTTCAACACATGTCCACATAATTCTTCCAAATATCTCAAGCAAGATCATCGTGTTTTCTAAGATCCATTACTACCCGTTAACTATGTAGGCTATATTAATAGAAAATTAAAGGAGTTGAGATAATATTTTCATATGATTTTCATAGATATTAAGAATGAATAATGATCAAATGCCTTGAGAATTTATTTTTGTTTGCATAAGAGCGAAATGAAAGTCCAATGGTTATTGGGGCAGGTTTTGTATTCTATTTTTCAGATTACTTTCACACATTTATTTGGCTTTTATTTTCTCATAAAGTTTTGTGGTGAGAATCTGTTCTATAGATCAGCATTAGGGATCAGTTGTATCATACAGTTTTGAAGGTTTAGTTTTTTTTAAGAAAATATTCTTTCCCAAGAAACAAGACTGTAAATAATTATGTCATTATTGTAAATTCAACATGCTTACATTTGAATATTTGGAGCGCAGTGGACTTCATGTCAAGTTGGTGTGATACAATTTAACATTTAGTGTTGCATAATAAATGTTGATCTTGTGAAACTTATTGAAATTAGTTTGTTTTTGGTAATAATATGCTAGGAACATTGTGTCATCAAATCTCAATGAGAAAGAATTTGAATCAGATAATTAACTAACTATTTGCAAATATAGTACTGCAATTTGCTAATTGCCTAAATATCTTTTTATCATGTTCTCTGCTCTTTCATTCTTTGCTTTACAATGCAATCTTCTTCATGTGACCATGATTCGTAATCACTATCACGGAAATAACATAATATGATATGATGGCAATGCGATTTATAGTCTCATCACCTACAGGGAGGTTTTCTTTTAATTTATGTCTTATTATTATTATTAATTATGGGAAAGCGAGAAAGAAGAGGTGGTGCACAAGTTAGTTTCTACGTGACTTACATCAAAGAAATAGAGTTGCAGCACTAACCGCATTTCAACAAAGATGCGGAAAAATATTATGAACAATTTTAATGGGCGAATAGGAGAACATATGATCACTTAAAATAAATGGGATCATTTAAAAAAGGAGTGAAAGTTGTGGAAAGAGCTACTACGTGGTGAAACTGGAATTGGATGGGATCCTATCAAAAAAATAGTAAATGCTTCAACTGAATGGTGGAATGAAAAAATACAGGTCTGTTAACTTAGTGCACAACTTTAGCATTAAATTTGAATTACATATAATTACTTAACATTTGTGAATGGATATAATGTAGGTAATACCGCCAAAGTTTAGACAAAATGGCCTAGGATCACGGAAGAAAAGCTGGATAGGATGTTTGGTCATATAGTAGCAATTGGTGATAATATTTGGGTTCCAAATTCAGGAGTATTACCTACAGAATTAACAAATACAGATTTAGACACATCAAATGATGATGAGAATCCAAATTTAGTAAATTGTATAGGTGGTGAAGGTACAACTTGGCCTCCATCTCAAAATCTCAAACATACATTCCAATCCAGTAGAAAAACAAAAGTTGTAAGTTTGGTGGAAGGCAACTTCTATTAAACCATATTAATGAGGTAGTAATTGCAGTGAAATCTATCAGCTCTTCTATTGCTACCGCAAATGCAGATCGTAAAACTTTTACAATTCCCGAGGCATTACATGAAGTTGCACAAATTCCAGATATATTTGACGATGAGGAGTTCTATGATTTTTCTGATTTTACGCAAGATAAAACCGTAGGGAGACTTTTATGAGTATACCTTCTGATCGAAAAATTTGGTGGTTAAGGAGACGTTTCTTTAGGAGTTCTCTATAAGTTAGTGCAATGTTAAACTCAGGACTTCTCTTTAATTCCTCTTTAAGTCCATGTGATATAGGTTACTAATGTTTTTGTTAATGTAATGTACTGTTAGAAAATTAATTTTTTTTTTATGTCCAGGGGAACTTAATGTCGTTTCATGTACAAGCATTTGTTTTTTTTATTAGACAATCTTGCGAGGACTATTGTAGTAGTTGAACTTAGATATTTGGATAGCATGATTACTAAATTAATATAGTTCCATTTACATCTAGATGAACTTCATGTTTTTAAGACCGCAATGATTTGATATTGTGATAATAAAGTGTTTATCAATATTCTCACAGACACCTTTTTTTCATGATTGAACTAATATTTATGTTGGATGACAGCACTTCATCAAAAAAAAAAAAAAATTGAGTTGAATACTTGTGTGTTTTATATATTCCAATCTCATATTAGACTGCGAACATCCTTGCTAAAGAATTGGCAAGACCCATCCTTATGTGAAAAAATAAGTTGACAAAAAGGAAAATAATCAAGTTATTTACCTTCTGCATTGCTTTACGTTTTTTCAAGTAGAAACTTGTACATGAAAAGCAAGTTGGGGTAGTGGTTTCAAGCCTCTAAGATGGCTTATTGATAGCTAACCGACAGCTCTTCCTCCTATTGCAATACTGGTTGGATGGGAATTTCATCTTTTTCTCCCACATGGCTAGGTGCAAAATGTTCTGGAAATGGATGAAGGTTGGCTTAGGGCTATTTGGGAACTAATTTAGAAGGATTCTATTTATTATATTTAGTAGTTTTCAATTTAGTCTACTATAAGATTTTAATGTTTCTTTCTTGCTAGGATGGGTTACAAATTCATCAGTGCAAATTCAGCAAGACAAATTAATTTATTTGTCATCTAAACAAAAGCTCTTATATTATGCATTTATTTTATTGTAATACTTAAATTCAGCAGCACTAAATTCAGGTTAATGGTTAATGGTACTTGTTTAGGTCATTTCCCACTAGACAAAATGTATATGTTTCAATTGGATAATGGGATGGTTTTGTTGAACTCTTCATTTTTTTGTGTATATTTTGGGTTAGCCCAGTTTGGTTGTACTGATGTATTAGGAGTTACATGATATGGTTTAAAGGTGATGTGTAAAAAAAAAAATTTATATAGGCATTTTTTAACAGTTTCTTCTCTTTGGTGCTTAGTGGTTGATACCATAGCTCTTTGGTCAGAATTTTTTTTATATTGTTGTTATATAATTTTTTGTATACTTCCTCAAATCCCCTACAATCCCATATTTACGTGAATGATGCAATTTTCTAAGTGATGCCATGAGTGCATTGCAAGATTTTACTTATTTCGGTTTTTTTGTTGAATTTATGTTTTGATATTCTGTTTTAAACTATTATGTGTTTCATTCACGGCTTGAATGTTTGGCTGCCTTGAAGTTACATTTTACTAACTATATACTAATTTGAATCATTTTTTAGAATATGAAAGTCGTTTCCATTTCAGCGCTAAGTTGCATCATGACCAATATCTATAAACTCAGCATACACTACATCTATTAGCCTGTAGTGGTAAAGAAATTTCCGTTAACATATGTAATTCATTATATAACATTTTGCTAGATTGGGGCTTGTGTGACAGGCATAGTAGCTGCTGACAAAAATATCAAGGTTGCTCAAATTCAGGTGGTATGGCTATCATTACATGAATTAGTATTCCATGATGAGATCTTGTACTTTCAAGTCATACTGTAAAGCCACATGGGTTATGCTTCTCATAATTCTTATTGCAGTTAGCAGTAATGTCCGATGAAGAAAAAATATGCTTGAAGATGACTATGACAATTATGGTGAACAGTGGATTGAACAGGCAGCTATATCACAATTTTGTAATATTTTGACATCATCATATTGTTTGATCCATGATTATAACAGACTATACCTACACAAGAAACCATGCATGACATCAAGACATACAGGTGATAAGTGGGTATTAAAATTATTACATGGTCATCCAATCCGATTCTACAATATGTTTAGAATGTCACAAAAAATTTTTAAGGACTTATTAAGGTTACTTGAAACATCTTATGGGTTGGAGGGTTCATGTAGAACAACACCTAGAGAAATTCTTGCTCTAAGTTTATATATTTTAGCACATAATGATGGTCTATTAGAAACATGTGAACATTTTCCACTCCAGACAATAAGTAGATATTTTTCTCATTCATTAGTTATGTTAGGAATGAATATAATTATCCCAACGGATAAATTGTTTCTTTGAAATCCGTCACATATTGAAATGATGATACGGTATATGCCATATTTTAAGAATTGTATTGGGGCAATTGATGACTCATACCGCATTCTATTGAAGAACAAGTTGCATTTATAGGAAGACATCATTCACGACCGAGAATATTATGGTATGTGATTTCAATATGTGTTTCACTTTTGTGGCATCGGGATGGGAGGGCTCTGCGCATGATGCTCGTATATTTCATCGTGCAGTCAAAGATCCTAGATGCAATTTTCCAAGCCCACCTGCAGGTTTCTTCTTGTTTGTATATTAATGACTTTTGTCTTTTTATTTTACACTATCCAGAACTAATATGTTTCTCTGTTAACTAGGCAAATATTATTTAGTAGATGCTGGTTACCCGTTACAAAGGGATTTCTTAAAACCATATCCAGAAATAAGATATCACTTACTAGATTTTATTTGTGGTACACATCCAATTAGAGGGCATCGTGAGATATTCAATAGAGCACATTCATCACTTAGAAGTGTTATAGAGCGTACATTTGGTGTATGGAAAAAGAAATGGGGAATTCTTAGAGATATGCCAAATTATCCTTTCAAAAACAACGGCTTATAGTTGTGGCTTCAATGACAATACATAATTTTATTAGAAGACATCATTCACATATTGATCCAGTTGAAATGTGATGTTGATGAATTTTTTATTCATCGAAGCGGATGTATAAGCGGGGGTACATTTTAGTGAATGTTCAACAATTAATAGTGATGTTGAAGTAGCTGATGGTCCAGGTGCTGAAGAGATGGCTGAACTTCGAGATAATATTGCACTTCAATTATGCCAAGTAAATCGATAAGACGTGATATTCATTGACTGTATTTGATAATATCTGTTTGTTACATGATGAGCTTAGGCCTTTTAAATTTTGTAGTAATAACCAAAGAATACTTGTAATTCGAATATTGTTTGCTAAATTTCAAGTTTACCGATTACAATTAATTGTGGAATTGTACTACTTATTCAGTGATCTAAACTGGATATTGGTAATGTATCCGTTCGGTGATGTGAATTATTGTTGTTAATACAGTACTTATTCAGTGTTGTGTTTATTCATATGTGAATTAACTTGTGCATATAAATATTTTTGAATTTTGTAGGTATTATTTGCAGGACTTGAATAGTGTAAGAGAAGTATTCTCTATGTGGACTATGTAATATTCATTCATAGTAGTAGAGTTTGAAATATAGTTGATTCTCATTAATAAAATCATCACAATTAATATCGTTGGTTATTTTTTTGCTTAATTAAGTAGTTAGTAAAAAATAAAATTTTGGTCCATTCTCTTAAGAGTAAATTTTTTGGGGTTTTCGTTATTATTTTCTGAGGCTTTTTTGGAAATTAATATTTGCATAAGTTGGTACATATATGAATTATTTATTTAAACTTCTGAATGAGGCTGAATTTATAAGAGATTTTAAGAGGTTTAATATGCTTATAAAATTACAATTTACCAATTTCATAATAAAAAAATTTGCGTTACAATATTATTTAAAGTATGTTTAAATAGTTTATAATTATGAAAACTTAGTTTACGTTGTAATATAGAAATAATATTGATATTTAATATACATTCTATAGACTAATTAAATATTATGATATTTATATGGAAGTACTTACATAAATAAAATTATAATTTGATTGGCGTAAAATTTTTACAAATTTGTTAATGGAAAATATATCATATAGTACCTAGATCATATTTAGTAAATTGATCATAAGAAATTTCTATTTGAAGATAATAGTACTGTTTGTAATATATATATATATATATATATATATATATATATTAAAAGAAAAAATAAACCTGCTCAAAGACATTGGGTTTCCTATATTAAATAAAAAAAATTTTGAAGAAAAAAAATTAACTCAAGATTGTATAAAATGTTTTCTTGTCAATATATTCTCCATGATGCATATATTTTTGAATGGCCTAAACATCTCAAATTCCTAATTGCCGCATTTCTAGGAATATGTCTCATAATGAGATGGAGGACATTTTTGTCATTTCTTACTGCAATATGAATCTGACTCAATTCAGATTTTAAAAAGCTATTTTCATTCAAATAGGTAATCTTAACTTTTCAGCCAACATATAAAAATTCATATTGAACCACAACATTTAAGTAAGTACTTTTAAATGAGATTTTTAAGAATCTCAAAAGCTTAGCCAAACAAAGCATAAGAAAGCATAATATTCAAACGTTTAATAAAATCAGAATTTCACGTTCTCATAATTAAAACACACTAACAAAGTTTTGCCAAACGAAACCTTAGTCTCTCTCTCTCTCTCTCTCTCTCTCTCTCTCTCTCTCTCTCTTCACACACCACTAATCAAGTTAACCCCTTACACAACGAGCTCTTGTGCAATGTTTTTACTTCTTTGTTGTTGAGGGTTTCAGGAATTTGGGTAGGAGCTAATAGGAGAGACAAGGGATTTAATGGTGACATGTTAATAATAATAATAATAATAATAATAATAATAATAATAATAATAATAATAAAATAAACGAATATAAATTTATTCTACATTATCATATAAGCCATTGAGGATTTTATTTTTTTAATAAAAGCGCATGACAATTTTTAAATTTGATGTGTTGATCCTCTTTTGTATTTCATTGTTGGAAATAATAAAAAATAATAATAATAGTATGTGTATATATATATATATATATATATATATCTATATATATATATATATATATATAGGTATTACATATTAAAAAAAAAGAAAAGAAAAAAAAAAAAAACAGAGGCCTCATCCACACGAAAAAATATTACGTGCGGACTCCGTTCGGCCAAAGCAAATCCGCACTCGTCCGTTCCCTAAAAGCCGCAAGTGAAGGCTCCCGTTCGTCTTCTTAAAAAGAACCGAAAACCTTCGGCTCCTCCATGCGACCTGCAAGCCCCTCATTTCCTCTTCTTTCGGTTGAGGAACGGCAAGGAACCGCACAAAAACCCCACTCTCTCATTCGCTCTCCTTCAAAACTTCAAGGAACGGCAAGCATTCGCCCCTCTTTGTTCAATTCGCTCAGTTCCTACTCATAGGCTCTCGTTTTCTCTGTTTTCCAAACCACTCGCCCGCCGCTCCTACTTTCTCCAAATTGATTCTGTTTCCACTATTTTCCTCTCTAAAAGACTTGTCTTTCCTTCATCTTCCTCGCATTCAGATCGCCTTCTTCGCAAGCAATGGACGGTGTTCGGATCTCTGCTGTCATCTTCTATATGGATGGAACTCATCTTGATATCGAAAGAGCAACAAAAGGAGTATTAAGGGAGTTCTTGGAAAAGTATGGCAAAGTTCTGGATCGAGAGAAAGAGGTGAAGAGGCCTGGGAAAATGCACAAGGAGTCAACCAAAGCTATCATGGAGGATTATGAACTGCCAATGACAGCGGAGGAGTATTCCCAGGCCATAATGCCCATCTATCAACAAAGGTGGTCACAAGCACAAGCATTGCCTGGTGTTAATTGGCTTATCCAACATCTTCATCAACTTGGAATCCCAATTGGGCTTGCTTCAAACTCTATAAAGAAGCATATAGAAACAAAGATTTCTCATCAACAGGGTTGGAAGGAAATGTTTTTAGTTATTATTGGTGGCGATGAAGTTAACCTTCTCCAGATATATTCATTGAAGCAGCAAGAAGACTGGGTACTGATGTATCAAACTGTCTTGTGATTGAGGATTCTCCGGTTGGAGTTTGAGCTACAAAGGATGCTGGAAATGTGGGCGGAGAGGAGTTGGACGATCCTTAGATCTACTCTACTTACGTCTCAGATATTTATTGCTGTCTTCGATCCATGGAGGTTGAGGAGAAGAGAAGGCCAATGGCGGGGTATATTGAGAGTATTCAGAACGATGTGAATCCTAATATGAGGGGGATTTTGGTGGATTGGCTGGTAGAAGTTGCTGAAGAGTATAAATTGGTCTCGGATACATTTTACCTCATAGATTTCTACATTGATCGGTATCTATCGTTTAATTCTATTAACAGACAGAGGCTTCAGCTTCTTGGTGTTTCAGCAATGCTCATTGCCTCAAAATACGAAGAGATCAGCCCTCCTCGTGTAGAGGATTTCTGTTATATAACAGATAATACATATACCAAGAAATAGGTTGCTAAGATGGAAAGTGATCCTCAAATTTCTCCTCTTTTTTTAGCAGCCGAGAGGAAATTTCATCATCAAGCAGATTCCTCTCGACATACTCTTCATGATTCCTCCTCCGATCATTTCCTTTGCGGCTGCCAAAAGGACTCCGTCATCAGACGGGTTCCACCCAGTCTCCGGCACTTTCCTATTCCCTTCCTTCCTCTGGGTTTGGTTTAGATGCCAGAGTTTATCATTGTGGCTGATTGTGAATGCTTAAAATAGGTAAATGAGTATTTGGTATATGTATATGCTTCTTTTAGCAGGTTTGAAGGCCTCGTCACGTTCATCAGGGCGTGATGAGATGAAAATCGAGGTATTTTAAAAGCACCATCACGCTCATCGCATGACGTAGCCAAAAGCATTAGATGTGGCATACATGCCAAAATGTCGAAATTACAGATTTTGGATTAAATTTTGTACTTAAAAAAAAGAAGAGAAAAGAATCAAAATTCATCTAAAAGATCAAAATATGATAATCTAAAATGAAATTTAAATATATTAAATTGAAAATTCTAACAAGACAAACATAAAGATGAATATCAAATTGAAATAAAAAAGGGGGAGATTACAATGAACTTTAAAAGGACTTGAACCAAAAATTTAAATTTAATATTAAGTTAAATATAAAATATCCTAAAAAATGAATTTATAATTAAATTTGAATGAACTTAATAAGTATTAATATCATATAAGAGTGAATTAACTAAAAATGAGTTCATTCACTTAATTTATCGTCGAATGAATGCTTGAGCCTATTGTTTTATATATGAAACAAATGAGGATGGTCAAGTTAAATGTAAGTGAAACTTGACGTGGCAAATGCTAAACTTACAAGAGACTTACAATAAATTTGAAGTCTAGTTTTCAAATAAATATGAAACTTGATGTAGAGTTAAGGATGAATCTAGATTGGGTTTAATAACTCTTATATGAATATGGATGTGGCTACGATGCTAGCCAATAAGCATGAATATGACTAAAGCAGTAATACTCGAGCTATTATAACTTATTCCAAGTGAATTAAAAATGATTTCAATTGAACACAATTAAATATTGAGAACTTATATGAAGCTTGATAGTTTACTTCTGAGCAAGTGTAGGTTTTAAAATCTCACAAATTAACATGAATAAGATTTTTCTTGACTATTTAAAGTGCCAATTCATGAAATAATAGCAAGCATGAAATATAATCAATTGAACACCAAGATAACTACATTCAATATTGAATGAAATAAATACCTCAATTAAATGTAAAAAGTAGATGATTGGTGATGAACCTAAAAGTCAATTCTAAATAGAATAAGAGTTTGTAAGAAGTTCGATAGCTTGCATGCAAGCACAAGTTCAATTAAAGAGCTCGCTAATGAGTATGAACCTACCATTAAAGTTTATAGATTCAATAAATAAACTTAATACAACCAAAGATGTAATTTTTGAATTGTAAATAAAAACTTAGTTTTGATCCAAAAATGCCACCGAATCTGTAATTTTTCATACAAGTAGACAGAAGACGATGCTAAATTAAATTCTCTTTAAATTATGGAGCTTCTTTCAATATAAAAATTAAGAAATTTCATTCTAATTATGATTTTCAAAATCAATAGTTTCATTAATTAAATGAAACTGTCTAAGTCATATATACCTACATTTGCTCGAACATAGAAATTTAAAGTGCAAATTTTAATGTCTGAAAAGGCTGCGCATGTTAAGTTAAAATTAAATGAAAATATGAAATTAATCTCATGATTTAAAAATAAGATTATCTAAATTATTAAATTCCCACATGGGACCTGACACTACATTGAATGCTTAAATTTGGTAAGGGATCTTGTCTTGGGTTGCTTCGATTTGGTCTTAGGATGGTGCAGGTTAACAAAACCTAAAAAATCTAATTATTATAAGAATTTTAGCTTATTAAAACATCTGAGAAACTAATTATGTCATATGATTGTAGATTTGATCCTCTATTTTTAAACTAATAGAGTCGACAGGATCTGAAACAATAAACTAAATGATCAAGCAATCAATCTACCTCGACGATGGCTGCATTGAATGAAGATTTCAACTGGAGGAGATACTTTCATCAAAATATTATTAAAATTTTAAATCAAATTAACTCAAATTAAGTATCAATATAAATACAAAATCTAACATGTCATTAAGTGTTAAATGCCTAAATGAAAATCCTTTAAGAAACTTAAAGCCAAAAATTCAACCCACCTTTCATAATAGTTTGTTGAAGGTGACAAATTAAAAAAAACCCTAGCTCATAAAGGAGCCAATGTCAAATCAAGTGTTCTACTATATTTACTCTCAATCAATCTTACGCTAGTAAGGTCGTCCCCCGTGTCCTCTGACTGTGTGGTTTGGCTAGTAGGCTCCACATATGATGTAGAGTTCTCTACGAGTGGTTGCCAAATAGCACCATTATATTACGATCCACGCTGTAGATGCTCTAATGGCTCGCCCATTTGAGTTGTGAATCATGGGTATACTTAATAGAAAAAAACTCTCTCTCGGTAAGGTAGACTTCTCCTCTGAACACCACCCCATGTCTACAAGGATTTCTTGGATGATGCAATCCATGACTACTGATAAGGATCCTTCTAACAGGTTGGGTTGACTACCTCCTCTAACTAAGTAGACTAGAGACCGCAACAATCCAGGATGACGGAACATGAGATCTAGAATGGGCAAATCATCATTCCCCCAACTATCCGCTTTAAGTTAAAATGATGAATTTCAAAATCTTAAATTTTAAACTCCACATGCTGCTACTATAAGCTATGCATTCGGTGATCTAATGACTAGCCTTAATCGAAAGTTCTTTCTGAGCATTAGGAGGGGTAATTAGGTGCTTGCATAGGAAACTAGAACATCTAAAGTCCTCACAAAATGAGGGCGAAATCTCTAGGTAGTGTCTTATCTACTATTCCATCTACCTTCTGAAAATTTCACCGACATATTAAATCATACTCTGTTCAATGTGAGAGGTCATTGGCGGGAGCCCACAGATATTTAGCGACTCCACTAGGAATAAATTTCTCTTTCCATCTTTGGTAGTTGAATTTGAGTTATAGTAGCAGTGGAACAGGATAAAAATTAAAATTTAAAATTATTTATCATTGAAATTAAAGTTAAATCAAACATTTCATTATGACTAATCTGCTTGTTCTCTATATCGATGGATCTTCAGAATACATTGTTCATATTGCAGCTAGGTCCCGAAGCCAATATCTATTTGGCTAACGCTGTAATCAATACTAGAGATGCTGAAGCTACCATCCAATTTGGTAGTGTAAACTTTTCAATTATCGCTGCTGCAAATAATCCTCTACTGAAGCACATGCATATTGTACACACCAATCTGTGCATGGGAGAATGATTGGAATGGTCGCAGTTGTTATCAAGGTTCTTCAAGAGAAAGCCTTCATATTCGAAAGATTGAGTCATTCTGAAGTGTCAATCATGAAAAGAATCATCAATGGCAAAAGTTTCAATCATGCATGTGAATGTGAACACTCTGCCAGTTGAACCTTTCGCACTATTAAGGCATAATGCCGAAGCCTCTCTTTTGGAGGAAAATTGAGTAGAAGCCAAAGGAGAAAAAAATACTGAACTACGAACTCAACAATTGCTGCCTGAATCACTAACCATGTGACCAGACTTGATACCAAAAGTGAGTGTTCATATTTACAACAAGTTTGAAAATCTCAAGTGGGTGAAAAGGAACATCTCTACTAGTTTATCGAGCAAGGATGTCTAAAGCATTCAATCATATGGTCCATCCTCAAACCTTTCAAGAAGGAGAACCGATTTGATGCTAAGAATACTAGTTATTCCTCACCATCATTACATGTGTTAGTTTTGCTTGAAAATTTTCTTATTATGCAAGAATGCACTTTTGAAATAAAGCAAACATCCCCCTGTCAGATAGGAGGCATTTTTTGAAATTTTATAGTAAAATGTTAGGCTTCCCCTCATAAGACGGGGGCCTCCTTTTGTATTTGGGTTGACATCGTGCCTAAGGCTGAGATCCCCTTATACATGTTCAAATTATGTATTCAAGTTCACAAGTCTCAAATTCTTATCGACCAAAAATAGAAATTTTCAAGTCTGCAAATTGCAACAAATAAAGTTGAAAACACATCTTCCATCCATACATCAAATCTAAGGCTTGAGTAGGTGCATAAAGTTGGACTCAACACGCCCAAATTTGGCCAAGTCACTGACAGGTTAGCTTACTCAATATGCCACAAAGGCCATAGTAAGAGATCCCTCGTCTCATTAACACGATGATAAAATCCTCCATCAATAGCTTAAGTCCAAGACTCAAGTGGATGCATAAGGTCGACTCAACATGCCCAAATATGATCGAGTCGCTGACAGGTTTGCTTACTCAACATGCCATAAATGTCATAGTAAGAGATCCTCCTACTTTGTTAACTCAAAGGCAGCATCTAAATATTTAAATCTATCAACTTGGTGAGTTCAAGTGGCCTAGACTGGGAGATCATCCATAATAATCGTAAGGTCATTTTTCAAAATCCAACCAAAAGATCCTCACTCGAGAAGGCACTAAGCTGAGTTTGGTATGAATATCAAATGATAATTGTCAACTCCTTCAATAAGTCAGTTAAAGTATAAATTAAAGACCGAAGAAAACTCTTCTTCAGTAAGTCCAACTATTGACCTCATTTTTAGGATGAGCTCTCAACCCCTCCATCTTAGAGATAGGATTTCTCTTAAACTTTAGAGTTCCTTAGTCTTAAGACACATCTAGTGATTAAGTGAACACTCAACCTAGCCCTAGAGACTTAGAAGAGTTAGCCATAGGAATAGGTCATGCCTTAGGGGTGTCAGAAAATTTTGCCTACTCTATAGCTTGAACCAAATTCTTCACTTCCTCCCTTCAAGTCAAACTCAAATCAATTCCAACTTGATTGATTTTCTCCAAACTCATATCAACTCCAACTCTGACTCAAACCTTGAACCAATTCAATGGATTTTCTCAAATCATGAATCAATTCCAAATAATTAAAACTTATGATTGGAGCCCATGATTGGATTCCAAACTCCAAAATCTTTCCTAAATCCTTTGATTCCCTCTCATGGACTTAGCTCAAATCAAATCTAAATCAATTCAAATTCAAAAAATTTTCTCACAACTCATTTATATTGCCATATATATTCACATATATAAATGAAATATAAATTCAAATCAATCAAACTAAATCCAAAATTCAAATCCAAATAAAAAATATTTCATATGTCCTTTGATTCACTCTCATGGATCTAGCTTAAATCAAAACTAAATCAATTCAAATTCAAGAAATTTTCTCACAACACATTTATATTATCATTTATATTCACATATATAAATGAAATATAAATTCAAATCAATTAAACTCAATCCAAAAATTCAAATCCAAATCAAAAGTGTTTCCCAAGTCACTTTGATTCCCATCTCATAGACTTAGCCTAAATCAAATCTAAATCAATTCAAATTCAAGGAATTTTCTCATAACCCATTTATATTCTCATTTATATTCACAAATATACATGAAATATAAATTAAAATATCCAAAAATAAATTAAAAACTCAAATCCAAATTCAATCAAAAATCCAACCTAAGCCTTCAAGTCAAAATCTTGAACTTAGCAAAATAAATTTCAAATCAAGCCAAACCCTTGATTTTTCTTTATGATTCAATCAATCCTACAATCATGAATCCAAATATAAATGTAAACTTCAATCATCAATCCAAAACTAAATTCAAAAATCAAACCCAAGTCAAACTCATGTTCACCCTTTGAATATGAAATTATCAAATGAATCAAAACACATTTGACTTCAAATCACTTGCAAATGGATTTATATTTCAATCATAAGTTCATATGTGAGTTCAATCAAAATCAATCAAGCTTTGAAGCCATTTGACCCACTTGACCAAAGTGACCTAAAGTACCCCTTTTGAGCCAAATTTTAATCCTACCCAAATTAGATTGAACTAAGTCCAACTAAGCCTCACACTGTGAGCAACCATCATCATAAGATGATCAATCACTCAAATTGGGTCAAACTATGTAAAACATAAGGGTTGACCAAGTCAACCAAATAGCCAAAAATCAAACATAGGCCAAATTGAAACCATTAAAACTCATTCATGATCTAAGTCATCATTTGAGCCTAACTAGCTCAATTGTCCATGACCCAACTTAACCTAAAAAGTCAAAATGTGTCAAAACTTGATTTAAATCAAATTGATTGAAACTAATGGGTCAAGTTCATTTTAAATCACTCATTGAACTTGACCAAAGCCCTAATTTGCCAACTAGACCCAACTAGCCTATTGACACTTGACTTAAAAGGTCAAATTGCCAAATATAAATCAAATTGATTGAAACAAAGATACTAATCCATTTCAAATGATCAACCAAACATAAACTAACTCATAGTCAAATGGGTCAAATTGGTCAACTTGACCCATTTGACCTAAATGAACTCAATTGACCCAAAACTAAATATAAATCAAATTGAATCAAACAAAAGCACCAAAATATTTCAAATAGTCATATGAACTTGACCAACCCTTAGTTTGACCCAATTTGACCCAAGTTGACCCATTTTGACTTAAATGGGTCAATATTAGCCAAATCATATCAAACCAACTCCAAATTCATTGAAACTTGGCCCAACCTATTTTTCAATCATACCAAACATATTCAAAATGAAATCCAAGCCAAATGACCATTTTACCACTACGTCATAGGATAACCTAAAATCAAAATCACTTGGAATATGATCAAATCCTTTTCATGGACACTTAACATCCTCTTAGTGGACCAAATGATCACTAATGGACATGTTGCACATGACCCAATGGGTTTGGGTCAGCCAAACCCAACCCAAGGTCAAAATCGACCACCCACATGGACGTGGGCACATTAGAATCCTTCCTCCACTCATTTCAAGCACATGGGACCTTCACTACTCCACTCCACACCTAAAACCGAATGCCATGACACTCTAACATAACCCATTGAATTGGTGTATTGGATCAAAATGAGCTTGTCGGTTCCATGGGAGATATACTCCCCCTAATTTCACTTGAATTGCATTCTCTCCTATTCGATTGAAGCATAGGAACTCAAAAGAAGTGATTGCAAGCTCCCCCAAGGTTTCCTAAGCATTTTCCATTTCCCCATTTTGAATTTCTTTAAGCAAAATAGGAGAGTTCAAGTGAAATTCAATTTCATTTAACTCTCCATTAGAGCTCAATTCCTATGGCAAGTTTCTTGAGAGGATCAAATCGAACTTGCCTAAAGCTAAATCAAGTCCTCAATCTACGGGAAGAGTACTCTTGATCAAGGTCGAGCCCAATTGAAGGAGAGCTTGGTCATCCCAAATCACCTCAAATCTTCAACAAGGCTTTGTCTCTCACTAGAGCGAAGCTACCTCAATAGATTTGGCGAGTGATAACCCTGGCGAGGTATACCTCAACCTACGTTGGCAATGATTTGGTTAGAGTTCAATGAGCTCAATCGAATCGAATCTTGCCTAAAGGGTGGATGGATGTCCTCTCCCATAGGAAAACTGATGATCATGGGCATCCATATTGTTTTGGATGGGCGACCATGATCAAGGCGTAGGATCGATTTCCCCTTTAAAACCACTCGATCTCGGCCGTCGATCTTAGATGCATGATGGGAAAGCTGCGTAACCACCACTGATGCGATGCTTCGATGTGACAACTTAAGTGGCCTCTCCCATCAAGCCAAGTGGAAAGCATGCGCCGCGTCAGCCTCCATGTGGCGCCAATGAGATTAGCCGTATAATTAAGGGAATAATTATTGAATAATCTGAATCTTTAAAATAACTTAACTAATTCTAGAAAAAATTATAAAAATACAAGGTAAAATGCATTGTAAAGATAATTTATAGGAGAATATTCTAAAATTATTTCCAATGGGTTTTGAATAGTGTATTTTTCTTAATTAGGGATTTATTATAACCTTAATAACCCTAATTACTCCCTAATTATCCCATTGATTAATTCCAAACTTCTCATGTGCATTTAGGGATGACTTCTGCCTCCTTAATTTTCTTGGGATTTATTGATCGGTTAATTAGGAAGATCAATTAATGAATCCTTAATTACTCTTTATATAATGAAGGGTAATTAAGTATATGAATAGTGGTTTAATACCTTTATTAATTTAATTAATCCTTATTTAAGTAGGGAAGAGGTTTATGAAATGGATTTAGGGAATTTTTCCTAAGCCATTATGTAAACCCCTATCCTTTTTTAATCTAAACTTAATTAAGGACTAATCCTCTAATCACTTGCTTAATTACTTTGATAAAATTTTCAAAATATTCTAGACCTTAATCAATTCATCTTGGGTAGGTGCTTAGGTGTTCAATAACCTAAGTAGCTTAAAAAAATTAAAATCCAACCCACATGTGTGGGAAGGGTTATGAAAGTACTTAAATTAAATTCTTTAACTTAATTAATCATTAATTATGAGCCAATTATATTAGGTACCTTTCTTTCCTAGGATGCATTGCTGATTTAAATTCCTTGTGTGGTTTTATGTCATATTGGCTCACAATTATTTGATTAAGTATGTTAAAGTGGTATAGGTAAGGGGTAATTAATACGCTTAATATCACCTTAACCTAACCAAAGCATAAAATTGATCTAATTACCTAAAAATTGAACTTGAATAATTCACATATGGGGGGAATGAGTTAGGACCAACAAACTCATCTCACATTTCTCAAATTGAAATCAAACTCAAATAAAATCCAAACGCTCCTTCAAGTAAATTTGATTTATTTTAAATAATTCTATTTCATAGGATTATCTTTAGGAATTAATTAAGGTAAATGAATTTACATGCTTTCATCATTTTATTTCTTTTCTAGCATGCTAAATGTGTATGCCATATGAAAATCATGCATTCATACTTTTTGAAGATCAAATTAAAAATGAAATATTTTCTTTATTTCAAATTGCATGTTTTGGTTAAAGTAATAATATGAATGACTATTATCACTATTAAATCCAAAATTATTTTCAATATTTATAAATTCAATATAAAAATTGAAAGGTGTGCTACTTATAATTATTTATAAGCTTGCATATGAGTATAAATATAAAGATATGCACAGTATGGCTTTCCTTCTCTCTTCTTTTAACATAGTTTTGAATAGGATTTGGTAAAGTGTATAATTCATTTAAAAAGAATACAACACTTGCTTAAATCCTATTCATTCCTATGTTATTACTTAAGAATGACATCCACACTTACACATATGAATTGCATAAATGAATCAAACAAATAAACACAAACTTTTGCATCTTTTTTTCATTCATTTCTTTTGTACATGCATATGTATTTAAGAAAAGTGGTATATTAGTATGGACAACCCCGGGGTTGCGAGATTTTAAGTAGCCCTAAGTAGATCTTGTACCTTACACCCCTAGTGCTAACAATGACACCGTACTCACTTATGCCTTTCATACATATAAATGTGCATGTGAAAAATGGATAAAAGAATCCTTCTTTTCTACTTAATGAAAATCATGCATCATAAAGTATCCAAAATTTCTTATGTAATATCACTTAGCATTCATTATGAAAGTGTGATAAACATCCTCATTTGTATGTATAGATATGCTTAGGATTCATCCATATGCATGTTATATATGTTAGAAAAGAAAATAAAGTGTTGGACGTTTTGTGATATTAATTCACTTTACTTAATCTTAAAATGTCTTTCTTTTGGATAGGTTTGTTTAGAGAAAAATCTAAACTTAAGATTAATTAAAATACATAATAAAGCATTCATTAAATAAAAATTAAATAAGAATATATTTTAAAAATTACTTAAGGTAGGGAAGGAAAGAGAAGTTATCTTCTCTTTTCCTTTCTTTACAACTTAATAATTAATTGTATGAATCACGTAAACCAAATCAAAATACAAAATAAAATCAACCAAAGAAACTAAATCACTTACATGAAACAAACCCTCTAAGTTGAACATTTTCATACTTAGAAAACTAAACCTTAAAGCCTAGCTAAGCATGCCACACAAACCTTTTAAAGAACACACATTGGACTAAGTCACAATTTCTAGCATTAGGTTAGGGTGGTGCATGATTTGATACTCTGCTTTTTTGTGATATAATGTTTTTGTCTAGATGTTAAGGTATGTGTGTAGAATGAATGGTAGGATGATTTAGTCTAATCTTTGTCTTCTATAGAGGATTGTGCTTAAAGGGCGCTGTAATAAATATAAAATTTTTTTTGCTGTGCAGGTGCTTATACCCCTAAGCATAATACAAAATAGGTCAGGTGGACTTGATTACCCATGTGTGGGGTGCTAAGTTTAATTTATATATATACATGCTTAGAATTGTATGGTTTGTTTGGCTAATCTCTATGCAGGTGTTAGTTAGATTTCTTTTTTTTTTATTTTCATGTACTTTTACAATTAGAATGTTGGAATGATTGTTATGAGGGATTAGGATGAACATTGGTCATAAGATCTTATATTATGTACCATGTGAAGCTTTTGGAACATCCACATTCCAACCATCTAAAAGAAGGAGCCAAAGAAAAAAGAGGAAAAAAAAGAAAGAAGAAATAAGAATGAAGACCCCTATAACATGAATTTCTTGCTTAAATGTAATTAATTCATTTGTAATCCGGGTTGTATGAGGATAGAGCTCGGCTACCCAATTTATTTTCGAGTTTGTGTGGTGGAGCCCAACCATAAATGGCCTTTTATTCTTTTGTGCTAGTTTTATAAATTGATTGATGTTTATTTAATTTACGCAATAAGATGACATCTTTTATTAGTTTCTTACTTACTTTGATGTATGGTCTGGATGACGATTAGGCTCTCAGGAAAAAATAAATCTTCTATCAAATCAATCAACTTAAAACTAAAAATAAATAACTCATAACCTCACCTAAAGCTCAAGCTATAAATCAAGATAAAAGAATTAGCAACCCTTTAGCTACATGTTGTCTTACTTTTATAACATCATGCATAAAAAAAATATATTGTTTCACTCTTGATTGGGAGGCTTTCACCTTTGCCGAGAAATTGGCTTGACCTGTGAAAGCCATGGTGGAAACACATCATCTTATCTTACTGAATTTGGTCCATAATTTAATTTCTCATGCATTAGGCATATGAACTCTAAAGCCCGTGCCAAATTGATTGTACAAAATGAAAATAAAATATAATAAAATTTGCATTAGATTTAAGTCATTAAACTCATATCCTACATGATCTAGTCTTAGGGAGTGTGTTTATGAATTTAGTCTCTTTCTAAATAAACATCTTAGCAATCTTGCAAAAGCATTTGACTTACCTACATGTATTTAAAATCGTAGGAGGAATTAGTTGGCATCCACCCCTAGGTAGTTGTAAGTCCAACAGTCGAGTGATTTATTCTCTCTTATGTAGGTAAACCAAATACTCATTTTCACCTTAGATTTTGGTTGGCCGCCATCGCTAAAGCTCCCTAGATTTAGGTTGAGGTTGTTTCTTTTTTGCTTAGTATAAATCCTCACCTCTTAGGCTTTTTTTTGAAACCTTGTATCATGAAATTATAAGCACTAACATTGTAATAAAAATTTAACTCAAATAAATTAATTCAATTTCCAAAAATGTAAAGCCCAACCATAGGGTAATTTGGGATGCTTATTAGGCTTCCTAGTATCTTAAACATCCCCACTTATTTTTAATTTGGCTTCGATAAGAACTCTTTCCTCTTGATCGATCCCACTTGACTTTTTAAAAATAAACCAATCGATTGATAGTCCTACATTTTTGAAATCTTTGGAGACAACATCATTTAAAATAAACCTACTTCACTTTTCCATGTAAAGTAGGGGAAGAATCTCTGGTACATTCTGAAGGCCCATAATCCTTAGGAGTTCTTATTGAGATGATTAGGTCCATTGTAGGGTGGTAAATTCTATCCCTCGAGATAGTACACCTCTCCTCAGTATCGTACCCAATCACCCTAATAAGAACTTCTGCGGATCTACATGGTGCCCCAATAAGGCATATTTTATATATTTTTCTATTTTCATTTATCCTTCTTTTGAAAGGGAAGGGGATAGATGAAAGTGGAGATATATAGAAAATTTTCACCACACAACCAAACAGAAAGCAAAGGACCGAAGAAGTCATCCTAATATTCATACAAAGCTAAAGGCTAAACTAAGGGAGTCATGTCATCAATATATCTGTTACGTGCAAATCATAGGACTGATGACTCTTCGTCATTGACCCAAGACAAGCTCTGAGGGCTAGGTCACAGGCAGACATCCTTCAATAAGCCTATGAAAGTAGAAAGCTGTGACAGAAAGTATCACCTGACAAGTCTTTAAGATAATTCAAGAAATTCCTTCGCCGAATCCGTCAAGGCATAAAGCTAGGATAAAAAGGAAATATGAACTACAAAATTTTGAGATTGAATCTTCAACAAGTCCCTCAAAGTACAAAGCATAGGACCGAAGATGTTCTTATCTCACCAACAAATTATCAACTCCATCAAGTCTACTAAGGCACGAAGCCAGGACAGGAGAAAAGTATAAATTTTAAATTTCAAGATTGAATCTTCAACAAGTCTAGTAGTTGACCTCATTTTTAGAATGAGCTCTGCATAGTCTTAAGACACATTTAGTGATTAAGTGGACACTCAACCTAGCCATAGAGACTTAGAAGAGTTAGCCATAGGAATAGGTCATGCCTTAGGGATATTAGAAAAATTTGCCTACCCTTAGCTTGAACCACACCTCATCTTTCCTTCCTTCAAGTAAAATTCCAAATCAACCTTACTTGATTTTCTCCAAACTCAAATCAATGCCACATGATTGAAATCCATGAATGAAATCCATGAATGAAATTTCAAACTCCAAAATTTCCTAAGTTCTTTAAATTTCCTCTTAAAGACTTAGCCTACATCAAATCAAAATCAATTTAAACTCATGGGATTTTCTCATAACCCATTTATATTCTGATTTATATTCACATATATAAATGAAATATAAAAATAAATCAATCAAACTAAATCCAAAATTCAAATCAAAAAAATTCAAATCTTTCCTAAGTCCTTTAAATTTCCTCTTAAAGACTTAGCCTAAATCAAATCAAAATCAAATCAAATTAATGGATTTTCTCATAACTCATTTATATTCTCATTTATATTCACATATATAAATGAAATATAAATTCAAACTAATCAAATCAAATTCAAAATTCAAGTTCCAAACTCCAAAATTTCCTTAAGTCCTTTAAATCTACCTTCATGGACTTAGCCAAAATAAAATCTAAATCAATTCAAACTTATGATATTTTCTCACAACTCATTTATATTCTCATTTATATTCACATATATAAATGTAATATAAATTTAAATTACTCAAACTAAACTCAAAAATCAAACTCAAAATTCTAAATCTTTCCTAAGTTCTTTAAAATTTCCTCTTAAAAGACTTAGCCTAAATCATGAACAAATCAATTCAAACTCATAGGATTTTCTCATAATTAATTTATATTCTCATTTATATTCACATATATAAATGAAATATAAATCCAAATCAATCAAACTAAACTCAAAAATTAAATCCTAAACTCCAAAATTTCCTTAATTCTTTCTTAAGGACTTAATCTAAAATCATCTTCAAATCAATTCAAACTCATGAGATTTTCTCATAACTCATTTATATTATTATTTATATTCACATATATAAATAAAAAATAAATATAAATCAATCAAATCTAAATCCAAAATTCAAATTCCAAAATTCCAAATCTTTTATAAGTTCCTTAATCTTCTCTTGAGGACTTAGCCTAGATCATGATCAAATCACTTCAAATTCATGAAATTTTCTCATGACCCATTTATATTCTCATTTATATTCACACATATAAATGAAATATAAATTCAAACAATCATAACCAATTCCAAAAATCAAACTCAAATCCATTCAAAATTCAACCTAAGCCTTTCAAGTCAAAATCATGAACTTAGCCAAATCAACTTCAAATCAAGCCAAACTCTTGATTTTCCTTCATGATTCAATCAATCTTACAATCATCAATCCAAATATAAATACAAACTTCAATCACTAAATCAAAACCCAACTCAAAAATCAAACCCCAAATCCATTCATGTTCTTCCTTTGAATATGAAATTGTCAAATGAATCAAAACTCATTTGACTTCAAACCACATGTAAATGGATTTATATTTCAATCATAAGTCCATATACAAGTTCAATCAAACTCAAATCAAGCTTGGACCAATCCATTTGACCCACTTAGGCTCACTTGACTCAAAGTGACCTAAAGTACCCTTATGAGCCAAATTCTAATCCTAATAAAATTAAATTGAATCAAACTCACGTATGCCTCTCATCATTATCAACAATCATGATGGGATGATCAATCAATCAAATTAGGTCAAACCAAGTCAACATTTAGCCAAAATAAAACATAACATAGTAAAAATCCACCATAGGCCAAAGTAATTGAAACCAATGATCTAAGTTCATTCATGAATTATGTTTGAACTTGACCAAGTCAACAGTTGAGCCTAACCTAGCCCAATTGGCCACTTGACTCAAGTTGACCCAACTTGACCTAAAAAGTAAGAATGTGCCAAAACTTGATCTAAGCCAAATTGATTGAAACCAATGGGTCAAGTTCATTCCAAATCATTGAACTTGACCAAAGCCTCAATTGGCCAATTAGAGACATAATCTAGCCCAATTGACCTTGATCCCAACTTGAGCTAAATGGTTATGTTGAGCCAAATTCAAACTTGACCAAAATTAATTGGAAACAAAGATACCAATATATTTCATATGACTAACCAAACCTAAACCTAGCCATGACCTAGCTCAAATAGGTCAAATGGGTCAAATTGGTCTACTTGACCCATTTGACCTAAATGAAATCATATGAACCAAATTCAAACCTAATCCAAATTGAATCAAACCAAAGCCACCAAAATATTTCAAATGGTCATATGAACTTGACCCAACCATAGGTTTGACCCAATTTGACCAATTGGTCAACTTGACCCAAGTTGACCCATTTTAACCTTATGAAAGAAGAGAGGTTTGATATGATTCAACTTACTTAGGTAGAAATCAAAGAAATGTTTAGAGCTAAGTATTATTTTAGAAAATATCACAAGAAATTACATGATTAATTGATGACATTCATGCAAAAATATGCAAGTGGTAGAATATACGAAAATCAATTTGAGGATTTGTAGAACCAATTACACAGATTAAAAGTGACAACTAGCCAACAAATTTTTTATTGGTCTTACGAGTGAGATTAGATATAAGGATAAATTGTAAAATCATATATATATATATATATATATATATATATATATATATATATATATATATATATATATATATATATATTCCCTAACATTATGTTAGGGTTTATTTAGGTATGGGTTCTACTTCCTATGAATGCAAGCCTTCATAGTTAATTACCTCTCTTACCACAGTAAGAGATCACTCTAAATTAAAGTTGGAAATAAGCATATATTTCTAATATAAATTAGTGTCTAGTGGTATGTGTGGTATGGCATAAATGATTGTCTAAAAGGAATAGAACAATAGTCTTGATCAAGATCCCATGATTCCATTATCGTAATTACATTATTTTAGTCTATCAACAACAAAGAGCTAGTCTAATGTCTAGGGAGTTTGATTAGCAATCCGTGTGGAATCAATCCAAGTGCTGCTCAACAGGCTTCGTCTTAACTAGGCGAAGCTTCCTCAAGCATGCAAACCGCCATTCTTAGCTCCGGTGAGGTAAATCAATTGAACCAAGCTTTAGGCAAAAAAGTGTTGTAGTTTTGTGAAGAAACTTTGCTTGTGAGTCGATCTTAGTTGTTGGATCTTCGTGGATCCCTCATGCGAAGGTGTAGAGTTGTTGTGGAGTGAATCCAGCTCAGGTAAGCTCAGATCGAGCGATCCATGGTGGACGAGCTTCGTCGTTCATTGCTTGTAGGAAGAGAGATCACGGGCCATCTGTTCCATGTGATCAGAACGGACGACCATGTTCAGATCACACTAGATCATCCATTTAATCCTTCTTTAACCGCGACATCCAGCCTCCATCCAAATCAACCGTAGATGTGACTACTTAAATAGTCAATCCTGTGGTGCCACATGGAAAGCATGTTGCATCAGTGTGCCACATGGAGTCGACAGAATTAAGGCTTAATTTAGGCTATTTATTCTATTTTTAAGGCTGAAACTTCCATAATTCATAACAAATTGTAGAAAAATCCAAAAAAATATGAACAAAAGCTCATTTTAAAGATATTTCATAGAGGAATCCATTAAAATTACTCTTAATTAAATTTGAATAATAATTTTGGCTTAATTAAGGTTTAATTGAAACATTAATTACCTTAATTATGCCCTAATTAATTAAGTAATTACCTCAAATTTTGAGATTGTTTAGGGGGATGACCTTTGCCTCCCCTAGTTTTCTTGAGATTTATTGGTTAATTAATTGGAGAAGTTGATTGATTAATCCCTAATTATCTCATTAACTTAATTAAGTAATAATTAACCATATGAACAATAACTTGCTTAATTAATTGGGTCATTTATCACTATTTAATAGTGAGGAGGCTTAGAGAATTAGATTGGGGCATCTCTCCTAATCTTTTCCCTAAATTTCCTTCACTTTTTCAAGAGAAATTAATTAAAGATGGATTAATTAATTACTTTATTAGTTTAATAAAATTTTAAAATACATCTGAACCTAATTAATTCATGGGTAGATCTTTAGGTGTTCAATAGCCTAAAGAGATTTAATGAAATTATGATTTGCCCATATGTGTGAGAAAATCATAAAGTAATTAATTAAGTTCCTTAAGCCCAATTAGCCATTAATTATGAGCCAAATGCATTATATCCTTTGATTTCATAGGATCATTGCTAATTTACTTTTAAATTCATTTGCATATTGCATTAGCTCATAATTATTTAGATAATTACTTTAAGGTAACATAGGTAAGGGTTAATTAATTGAGTTAATCCATATCTTAACTTAATCCACAAAATCAACCAAATTACCTTCTTATTAAATCAAATTAACCTACAAACATGGGATGGGATTAGGATTAGCAAACCTCTTCCTCTCTTTCCTTAAATAAAGTTAAATATCAAATTAAAAATGATATCAAAAAGCTTTGGTTTGCTTTAAATAATTTTATTTGATATGATTATCTTTAGGAATTAATTTGGTTGAATAAAATCATATGCTTATGTTTATTTATTCATCTCTAATAATATTAAATATTGTATGTCATTTGATTCATGCATTCATCTTTTACAAAATTAATTAAATTAAATAGTTTCCTTTATGTCAAGCTTGCATGTGTTGATTTAATTTGATATATGTGTGGCTATTATCACTATTAAATCTAATTTTTCCAAAGCTTATGAATGAATGATTGCATATACTATGAATGCTAGTTATAAATATATAGAAAATGTATCTGATTATTCCTTAAGTGTATGGATTGAAGCTTTATTTTATTTAATTCATGTGTAGCTTTACATGCATTTGAATGTTAATAGATATATAGTCTAGACATCTCAAGAATATGAGGCTTTAGTTAGCCCCAAGGAGGTCATTTGATTATCTCACTTCCCTGGTTAATAGTGACAAATACTTATTTGATTTTATTTACATGTATCTCTACATTATAATTTGAATAAGAACTTTAACCCATATGCATAAATGTTTCAATAAAGTAAAAATAATACCTTTACATGGTTCTCTTTTCTTTATTTATGTATACATCCATATGTATTTGAGAAAAGAAAATATTTAGTATGGACATCCTGGGAATACGAAGCTTTAAGTAGCCCTAAGGAGGTCATTTGATTACCTCACTTCCCTGCTTAACAATGATATGTGCTAGCTTATATCACTTATACATGTGTGTGTATGTGTATATAATTATGAAATTAGAACCCCTTTTCTTTTATCAAAAATACATTCATTTGAAATTGCTCAAGTGATTGAATTAATTGCTCATGTAATTTAGAGTTCTCTTTCTTATGATTCATGTATGCAAATTTACATATGGTTGAATGCAATGTTATATATTATGGACATCCCTAGAATGCGAGGCTTTAGTTAGCCCCAATGAGGTCATTTGATTACCTCAATTGCTTGTTAACAATGACACGTACCTATTTAATTTCATCATTATGTATTTTTGTATAGGAATTTAGATAGAGCTTTAAATTAAAATGATAAGATAATTCAATCAAATGAAAAATATAAACTCTAAATGTACATACTCATATCCACCATTCAAGTGTGCTAAAACATTATGATTTAATCATATGCATGTTACATATGATGGAAAGGAATGGCTGAACATATGTCATGTGATAGTAATTCAATCAAATTAATCTTAAAATGTCCTTCATATTGAAAATGATTATTTAAAGTGAACCTAAACTTAGGATTAATTTAAAATATATAATAAGTCATTCACTAAAGAGAACTAAGCTAATTAATATACTTTAGAAATGATTTAAGGTAGGGATGAAAGAGAGTTATCCTCTCTTTTTCTTCTCTTTATAACACTTAGTTGCTAAGTGTAAGTCAAATGAAATAAAAGAAAATACAAAGTAAAATTCTCAAATTAATTAAACCACTTAAAGTGAAATCAAGCTCTTACAATTAAATCCTTTCATATTTATAAAATTATAACCTTAATTCCTAGTTAGGACATACCATACAAGCTTTAATACACACACATTAAAATTAACTCACCATTTTGAACTTTATGTTAGGGCGGTGCATGATTGTGGTGAAATATTTTTTATCTTCATCTATCTTTTGAAAAGTAAAAGATAATAAAAATAACACATCTTATTTGGATACCACGTAGATCCGCAGATGATCTCATTAGGGTGATCGGGTAGACATTGAGAAATGATGTACTATCTCGAGAGATAGAAGTCACCATCCTTCAATGGACCTAATCACCTAATGAGGACTCCTAAGGACAATGGGTCTTCAGATGTACTAGAGATTCTTCCCCTACTTTATATGGAAAAGTAAAGAAAGATTTATTTTAAATTGGGTTTGTTAAGCTCCCTATAGAGGCAAGCCCTCATAGTTAATTACATCTTAAGGAATGAGATTCCTTAAGAATACTCAATTAAGGTAAATGATCATTGTCTCCAAAGATTTCAAAGATAGGACTATCAATCAATTGGTTTATTTTTGGAAGATCAAGTGGGATTGATTAAGAGGAGTGAGTTATTATCAAAACTAAAGGGAGATAAGTTGGGGATGCTTATGATACTAAGAAGCCTAGTAAGCATCCCAAATTATCCTATGATTGGGCTTTATATTTTTGAAATTTGAAGAGAGTTAATTATTTAAATTTTTATTAGAAATCTAGAGCTTACAATTCTATAACACAAAATCATGGAAATGCCTAAGAGGTGAGGATTTATGCTTATAACCTGCAAAGGGATGTAGCAATATCTGAACCTAAATCTTGGGAGCTTTGGTGGGCTAAGGCATGACCTAAATCTTAGGTAAAAATGGGTATATGGTTTACCTCTATAAGAGATGATAAACCACCCGACTGTTCGACTTACAACCGCTTGAGGGTGGTTGCCAACTAACTCCTCCTATAATTTTAAATACATGTAGGCAAGTCATATATTTTTGCAAGATATCTAGGTTGTTGTTTATTTAGAAAGAGTCTAAGTCCTTAAACATACTCACTAAGAGACTAGATCATGTAGGGCATGAATAATGATTTAAATCTAATACAAATTTTTGTTATGTTTTATTTTCTTTTTGGAGAATTTATTTGACACAGGCTATGAGATTCATATGATGCATGATAAATTGGTTATGGGCCAAAATCAGCAAGAAGGAGGTGTGTTTCCACCATGGCTCTCAAAGGTCAAGCCAAGTTATTTGGCAAAGGTGGAAGCCCTCCATAAGCAAGAGTGAAGCAAGATGCTTTTTATGCATGGTGTGAGATATACAACATCCAGCTAAGGGGTTGCTAAATCTTTTATCTTGATTTATAACCTAGGCTTTAGGTGAGGTTATGAGTTATTAATTTTTAATTTTGAGTTGATTAATTGGATAGAAAATTTATTTTTCCCTAAGAGCCTAATCGCATCTAGGCCATTCATCAAAGCAATGAAGAAACTAGGAAAAATAAGTCATCTTAATGCACAAGCTAAATAAACATCTAATAATTTTATAAAGCTAGTGCAAAAGAATAAAAGGCCTTTGTGGTCGGGCACCACTGCACAAACCTGAAAAGAAATATGGGTAACTGAGCTCTACCCTTATAAAACCCAGATTAGAAATGATATAATTTATAAAAAAATTCTTATTATGAGAGGTCTTCATTCTTCATTATTCATTTCCTCATTTCTTTCTTTCTTTTATTTCTTTCCTTCTTTTGGTTGGTTGGAATGTGGTTGCTCCAAAGGCTTCACATAGTGCATAATACATAGTATTATGACCAATATTCATCGTAATCCCCCATAACATTCATTCCAAATCTTAATTGCAAAATTACATGAAAAAGAGAAAGTAAATCTAACTAAATCTACAAAATAGAGATTAGCTAAATATACCACACAATCCTAAGAGAGTATATAAATAAATTAGACTTTGCACCCTGCACATGGGTAACCAAGTCCACCTAACCTATTTTGGATTATGCTTTGGGGTATGAGCAGCCTGCACAGCAAAAGTATTTATATTTTTATTACAACACCTCTTAAGCACCATCCCCTATTGAAGACAATGATTAAACTAAGATCGTCTAATCATCCAGTCTATGCACATGCACCCTAACTTACAGACTAAAATATTACATCATAAAATAAAATCAGGCATCAAACCATGCATCGCCTTAACATAGAGCTAGAAATGGTGACTTAGCCTAATATGTGTGCCATTTAAGGCTTGTGTAGCATGTCTTAGCTAGGCTTTAAGGTGAGAGTTTTCTAAGTGTGAAGGATTCAACTTAGAGGGTGGTTTCATTTAAGTGATTTAGTTGATTTGTTATTTTGTTGATGATTTTATTTGGTTTGAATGATCCTAAATTTAATTAGTATTGTAAAGAGAGGAAAAGAGAAGAGAACCTCTCTTTCCTCCTTACCTTAAATAATTTCTAAGGTAGATTCATTGGTAATTTTTCTTTAGTGAATAATTTATTATGTGTTTTATTTAATCCTAAGTTTAGATTTACTCTAAATAAACCTACATAATAAGAAAGGCATTTTAAGATTAATAAAGATAAATTACTATCACAAAACACACAACCTTTTATTTTTTTCCAACATGTATATCATGCATATGAAATGATCCTAAGCATAGCTATACATGTAAATGCAAATTTTAGCACACCTTAATGATAAATGCAAAGAGATGTTGTTTAGGAAAATTTGGATATTCCATCAATGCATGATTTTATTAAGTAGAAAGAGGGACTCTTTTATCCATTAATCAAATGTGCATTTACATGTATGAAAGACATAAGTGAGTACGACGCCATTGTTTTCTACACTAGGGGTATAAGGTACAAGACCTTCTTAGGGATACTTAAAGCCTCGCAACCCCAAGATATCTAGATTAATATACCACTTTTCTTAAATACATGTGCATGTACAAAAAGAAAATAAATGGATGAAGAATCAAGCAAAAGATTTTTTGTTTTTTTATTTGATTTTGGTTGTTTAATTTACATGTGCAATGTGAGGATCCTTCTTAATTCATGACATGGGAGTGCATAGGAATGGATTTAAGCAAGTGTTATGTTTTTTTCAAATGAACTATACACTTTGCAAATCCTACGCAAACCCATGTTAAGGAAAGAGAAGAAAACTACATAACACATTTTATGTTATAATCATATGGAAGCTTATAATTATTTATAAGTAGCATACCTTCATTTGTAATATTTCATTTATAAGTTTTGAAAATAATTTTTGATTTAATAGTTAGATTAGCAACTCATATTCTTACTTTAGCCAAAACATGTAATTTGACATAAAGAAAATATTTCATTTATTTTGATTTTTCAAAAGATATGAATGCATGATTTTTATATGGCACATAACATTTAACATGTTTGGAAAGAAATAAAGTGATGTAAGCATGTGACTTCATTCACCCGAATTAATTCCTAAAGATAATCTTATGAAATAAGATCATTTAAAGAAAATCAACATTTCTTAAAGAGATTTTAATTTTTGTTTTGAATTTGATTTAAGAAGTGTGAAAAGAGTTTGTTGGTCCTAACCTATTTTCTGATATGTGAATTTATTTAGTTTAATTTTAGAACCATTAGATTAATTTTTATGTTCTGTTTAGGTTAAGGTGTAAGTTAAGTCTATTAATTACCCCTTACATACACCACTTTAACATAATTAATGAGCCAACATATGATATGCAATCACATGGAATTTAAATCAGCAATGCACCTAGGAAAAAGGGTCTAATGTTACAATTATTGATTAATTTAAAGGGTTTGATTAAGTACTTTCATGACCTTCCCACACATGTGTGTTGGAAATGTTTTCCTTAAATTTACCTTAGGCTTTTGAACACCTATGGATCTATCCAGAAAGTGCTTGATTAAGTTCAGATTTATTTTAAAATTTGATTAAGCAAATTGAGTAGCTCATTAGTGGATTAATCCTTAATTAGGTTTAAATTAAAGAAGAAAGGGGGTTTAGAATAACTTAGGAAAATACCCCAAATCCATTCCATAAATCTCCTCTTCACTTAAACAATGTTTAATTATCTTAATTAAGTGATTAAACACTATTCACATGCTTAATTACTTTAATTATATTAGAGTGATTAGATTCATTAATTGATTTCCCTAATTAACTCATTAATAAATTCCAACAAAATTAGGGGAGGTATAAGTCATCCCAGTAAACATTCCTGAGAAGTTTAGAATTAATTATTGAAATAATTAGGAATAATTAGGGTTATTAAGTTTTTATTTAAACTATAATTAAGAAAAATTCACTGTTCAAAATCAATTAGAAATAATTTTATATTATTTCTCACTGAATTATCTTTAAAAGATCCCTCATTTATGTATTTTTAAAATTTTCTATATTTAATTATGGATTTAAAAGTTTTAGTGATTAAATAGCCCTAATTAATTAACTAATCTTGTCGACGCCACATGGACAGCTAACACGGCATGCGCTTTCCATGTGATGTGATGAGATTCATTATTTAAGTTGTCAAATCACATCTCACCGCATACGCGCTTTTCTTGGCCATCTCAAGATCGGATGGTCAGATAAAACTCATGGCTAAAGGATTAATCAATGGATCTACATGCATTAATCAGGACCATCCATCCAAAACATGCTGGATGGACGATCCATGATTCATCCCTGCCTTTGCTTATGGGAGATGGAGACTGTCCGTCCTCCATGGCTTGATCCAAGATCACTTGAGCTCAGATTAGGCTAGGATTCAATCTAGACCATCAAGAAGCATAGAGAAGAAGATCTAATGAATGAATTTCAATGGGATTATAATTCCCTTCATAAAGGACCAAAGAATTTTCAACTTAAGCTCAATTTTGATTCATACCTCACCGAAGGCTATCACCGCTTCAACGAGGTAGCTCTAGAGATGAAGCCGAAGGTTTGAAAGTTCAATTTGTAGTGGATCTGACCAAAGCTTGCTTCAATGGCTTCGGCTTTAGTCTGGTGAGGCTTTCCATGGCTTGGATACTTGGGAGAAGCTTTGAGCTCGACTTGCCTCCGATGGTGCTTGCAAGAGAATTGGACTTTGGTGGAGATGTGAGTTGGAAATTTCACCTCCCTATTTTGCTTAAGCAAACGAGAGGAGAGAAATGGAATGAGCTTAGAATGCTAGGAAGCTTGAGTGTTTTCCTTGATCCTGAGCTCAATCAAATGCAATTGAATTAAATTGTGAGGGGGAGTATCTCCCTACTTGGATTGATGAGAGCTTTCTTACCATTTTGATCAATTTGCTCTGATTGAATAGGTTGAATTGGTTGTTAGCTCCATGTGATTCCATTTTGGTTGAGGAGTGGGAGTGTGAAGGTGCACATGGGTTAAAATGAGTGGAGGAGGTGATCCATGTGGATAATTTTGAGTTTAGTGATTAGTTTTGGCATTGGGTTGGATTTTGCTGACCCAAACCCATTGGGTCATGTGCACCACCTCCTTTGCTATCCAAATGGTCCACTAGGACGATGCCAAGTGGCCATGAAAAGGAATTGACCAAATTCTAAGTTTATTTGGCCATAGGTTACCCTTTGACCTAGGGTTAAAATGGTCATTTGGCATTGATTTTGATTTGGACATATATCAAATAATTGAGAAATGGGTTGTGCCAATTTTCAATGAATTTGGAGTTTATTTGATATGATTTGGCTCAAGTTGACCCATTTAGGTCAAAATGGGTCAACTTGGGTCAAGTTGACCAATTGGTCAAATTGGGTCAAACCATGGGTTAGGTCAAGTTCATATGACCATTTGTAATGGTTTGGTATCATTGGTTTGATTCAATTTGGTTTATATTTAGTTTTGATTTATTTGAGTTCACTTAGGTCAAATGGGTCAAGTTGACCAATTTGACCCATTTGACCTAGTTGGGTTAGGTCATGGGTTGGTTTAGGCTTGGTTGGTCATTTAAAATATTTTGTAAGCTTTAGTTTCAATCAATTCTGGTTTGGTTGTTTCAAATTGATTTGACCTTGCCAAGGTTCATGGTCAATTGGGCTTGGGTCTAGTTGGCCAATTGAGGCTTTGGTCAAGTTCAACAAGTGATTTAAAATGAATTTGACCCATTGGTTGCAATCAATTTGGCTTAGATCAAGATTTGACACATTTTTACTTTTTAGGTCTACTTAGGTCAAGTGGCCAATTGGGCTAAGTTTGGCTCAAATGATGACTTGCCAAGTTCAATCATTGATCATGGATTGGTTTTGATTAATAGTTTTAATCAATTTAGCCTATATTGGATTTTGGCTAGTTTGGGTTTCATTTAGGTTAAGTGTTGACTTAGTCAAAGGCTAAGTTTGACTTGGTTTGACCCAATTTGAGTGATTGATCATCTTATGATGATTTTTGCTCACAATGTGAGGCTTAGTTCAATCTAATTTGGGTAGGATTAGAATTTAGCCCAAAAAGGTGTTTTAGGTCACTTTGGGTCAAGTGAGCCTAAGTGGGTCAATTGAATTGATCAAGGCTTGGTTCAAGTTTGGTTGAACTCACATATGGACTTATGATTGAAATATAAATCCATTTGCAAGTGATTTGGAGTCAAATGAGTTTTGATTCATTTGACAATTTCATGTTCAAAGGATGAACATGGGTATGATTTGGGTTTGAGTTTTGAATTTAGTTTTGATTTGATGATTGAAGTTTATGATTGAATTTGATTTATGATTGAGGAGATTGTTTTGAAGAGAAAACTAAAGAATGGATTTGAAGTTAGATTTGGATTTAAGTTTTTAATTGATTTGGTATTTGAATTTATATTTCATTTATATTTGTGAATATAAATGAGAATATAAATGGTTATGAGAAAATATTTTGAATTTGAATTGATTTGATTTGATTTGGCTAAGTCCATAAGATGAAATCAAAATGGCTTAGAAAGGTTTTGAATTGATCATGAATGTCAATGGGAATTGATTCATGATTTGAAAATCCATTGAATTGATTTATATTTGAGAAATCAATTGGTTGGAATTGATTTGGATTTTATTTGAATTTGAGTTTGAAGTTGATTTGAATTAATTGGATTTGATTGAAATCAAGTTGATTTGGATTTGAAGTCGATTATGATTTGAGGTTGATTTGAATTTGAAGTTTGATTTGAATTTAAAGTTTGACTTGAAAATAGGAAGTAAGGATTTGGTTTAAGCTATATGATAGGCAAGTTTTCCAGACACCCCTAAGGCATGACCTATTCCTATGGCTAACTCTTCTAAGTCTCTAGGGTTAGGTTGAATATTTATCTAATCACTAAAAATATCTTAAGGCTAAGGAACTCTTAGTATGTAAGAGGAGTCCTATGTCTAAGATGGAGAGGTTGAGAGCTCATTCTAAAAATGATATTAATAAAGGGCGCCCAATAGGTGTGGTGTGACTTACATGGCATACACACATATTGATGAATCAACAACAATCAAACATCACAATTAATAGAAATGATCTATCCCAACCCAAGGTGTAGAAGGTATCAGAGCTTAGTGCAATTTCTCTCATGTCAAGACATAAGAGAGTGAAGGAGGAATCCACTTTGAGTATGTGAACCTTCATGGGAAAAGGTTCAAGTCATGTGGGGATGAGAGGTTTGATTTGATTTGAGTCTTGTTGGGTGAAATTTGATTTGATTTGTTGATTTAGATTTGGTTCCAGGGATGAAAAGTGAACTCTAATTGGGGAACAAGTTCAAGTCATCCATGGGGATAGAGGAGGAAATCACTGGGAACTAGAAAGATTTGCATCTCACTGAGGAGAAGCTGATTATTTTGATTGATTTGATTGTTTGATTATTTGATTTTATTTGACTCCACTGAGGGAGGTTGATTAGATTTTGTTTTGTTTGTTTAGTGTGACTCCACCGATGGAGGAGTGTTGAATTTATTTCAATTTTTTTAAAAATTTTGATTTGAGATGGATTGGTTTATGATCAGTATGTTGAGGAAACTCAAATTTACTCAAAGTACTCTTTAGGACTATCCAACCAAAGTTGCTTTTTTTGATGTATAGTTGTACTGAAGAAAGCATGATTACATCCTCCAAAGTAGGGATGTTGGGTCATCCATGAGGAGGATTGAACCATTAGATGACTATTGAGTGAATGGGGACTTAAATTAGCTCAAAGATAGTCAAATTTTTAGTTATTTTGATGGATCCCATCGGTATGGATGACCGCATCAGTAGGCCATGTTGGCCTTGGTCTAACACAAATTTACCAATCCAAAGAGGTAGTCTACCAACCACATAGTAGGACCATACAACCAAAGGGGTTTCCTTTCAGTTTGCAATGGTCAAGTTATGAAGAAAGCATGGGGACTCACATCTTATAAAATAAGGAACCACTTCGGTTGCTTATGCAACAAATCAAACTCAACCTAGGGTTGACTATTGAGTGAATGCCATTGGGGGACTTAAATCAGTTCAAAGATAGTGAAAATTAATTTTATTTTTAATTTTTTTGTGGATCCCATCGGTTTATGATGGACTACACTGAGTAAGGGCCGTGTTGGCATTGATCTAGCTTAGATTTACAAATTTAAAGGGGAAGTCTACCAACCACATAGTAGGACTATCCAATCAAAGGGGTTGCTTTTTGGTTTGCAATGATCAAGTTAAGAAGAAAGCGTAGGGACTCACATCTTCCAAAATAAGGAAACACTGGGGTGATCGGTTACTTGTGCAATAAATCGAACCAAACCTTGGGCTGACTATTGAGTGAATGGTGCTGGGGACATAAATCAGCTCAAAGATAGTCAAAATTAATTTTTTTTGACTATTTTTTATGGATCCCATCAATTTACAATGGACTGCACTGAGTAGGGGCCGTGTTGTCCTTGATCTAGCTCAAATTTACCAATCTAATAGGAGTAGCTTCCCGGCCGAGGGGAGAACTATCCAACCAAAGGGGTGCCTTTTGGTTTGCAATTATTAATTTAGGGAAGAAAGCATGGGGACTCACATCTCTCCTGAATAAAAGACCACTAGGGTGACACATTAGCGAGGTAACATGTCAACCCAAGGTCGCCATCTTGGAGTCATGCTAGAAAGAATGCATAGACTTACATCTTCCAAAGTGAAATGATCGTGGGCAACCTTTGTGGAAAAATAGATTGAACCTAAGGGTGACTACGGAAAGAGTGCAAGGGACTTATCTCAACCTAAGTGTAGCCAGGCAATTCCTATAGGGAGTTCTGCTGACACTACCCTAAAGATAAGATGCCTTCTTGGGAAAGGGGCCACTATGGGATTAAATTCCTAATCCACAAGTGAACTAAATTATTTATTTTATTTGTTTATCGTGGACCCTGTTGGTTTGTAAGAGATCATACTAAGAAGAAGCTTATATCAGCCTAGACATTTCTCGATGAACCAAGGGAGAATTTGCATCTCAACAAATTCTAACCACAAGGGTGGCTACTATGAAAGGGAGACTGTCCAATCTAAGAGTAACTTGAGTAGTGTCTAAATGGGTTCACAAAGGACGTGATCCAAGTAGAGTGCCCACAGGGAGAGGGCCGCTAAGGGCTTTATCCAAAACCCTAGAGAAGATAATTTACATAGGAATTCAATAGCCAACTCAAGGAAAAAGCTGGACTCACATCCAAGAGTGGTGTATCCACCGTGAGCCGATAACAGCATCAACCAACCTATGGTGCCCATCAGTTTGCAATAATCATCCTAGGAAGAAAGCATTGGGACTCACATCATCCTATAATGAAACTGATTATCGGGATAGTCTATCTTCTTTGGCTCAATGTATCACCTAGGGCTACTGAGTGAATGCCACTAGGGGACTTATATCAACTCAAAAGTAGTCAAGAGGAAAGGAGCCTCCGGGGACTTAACCTAAACCTCAAATATACTCAACCTAGTCAGGGCATGATGGTTAGTTCAAGAAGAAAACACGGGGACTCATATCTTCTTAAAAAAAATCAACATAAGGTAGCTTACTGGCTGGGCAGTGAAGTCTACCAAACTAACAAGATGCTCATTGGTTAGCAATGGTTAAGTCAGGAAGAAAGCATAAGGATTTACATCTGCTAGATAAGTGATAACTAGGGTGACATACTAGCAAGGTAGCATGTTAACCTGACCCAGAGCATCTAATGAGTGAGTGCCATAGGGAGCTTTCTCCCACATAAAAATAGCTCGAGATAAAAGATAAATGTTTGATTTTGTTTGTATTTGTGTTAGAAGGAATAGGATGCCTCTCTGGTTCTCTCACACCTATCCTAAAACATGCTAGGGAATTGATGAAATGGTGCCATGAATGATAGTGATCCCACTAAGAAAGGATGTCGCTTGGGTTCTTTACACCTAACTTAGTTGTGCTAGTGGAAATAAGATGCCTCTTGGGTTCTCTCACACCTATTCTAGTAGCATTGGGAAATTGTGTTTGATCGTGTTCATGTTGTGAAAGAGGGATAGGTTGCCTCTTGGGTTCTCTTACACCTACCCTAAATACGTCATGGCGGATTCACAAGATAAGCAAACAACACTTCGAATGAAGAGAAGATTTTGATGAATTGGAATGAAATTTTGTTATTTTGATGATAATTATTTTCAAACATGTTTTTATGGGTAATATTTTTCAAATAGAGCCCATTAATTGGAAGCATCGAGTGTTCCCATTTACAATCAATAAACTGATAAGATCCTCCTTGGTAGGCCTTTTATATGACAAAAGGGCATTCCCAAGTGGGTTCAAACTTGCCTCCCATCTTTAGACGGGCAACAATTGGTCTCCTTAAAACTAGGATAAGCTCTCCTACTTGAAAAAGTTCTAGGGTGGACCAGCTTATTGTGAGCTTGAATCATTTTGGCCTTGTGCAACTCAAGGTTTTGGAACGCCCGTATGCTTCTCTCCTCCAAACCTTTGAGCTCTTTTAACCAATTTAGCATTCTACTCTGTAGTGATTTTTCTACCCATTTCTATCATTAGTGATGGGAGTTGAACTTCTAATGGTAGAACTGCTTTAGACCCATACACTAAGGAGAACAGGGTAGATTGAGTTGGAGTTTGGTATATGGTGCGGTAGGCCCACAAGCTTCAACAAACTGCTCATGCCACTATCGCTTTTTGTCATATAGTGTCTTCTTTAGTATTTTGATGAGAGTTTTGTTGAATACTTCTTCTAGGCCATTTGCCCTGGGATAGTAGATGGTGGAGTATCTCCAATCTATACTATGTATCCTAACAAAGCTGATCTGCTTTTGAATGCGTACATTATCGATATAATTCATCGAGGCCCCAACCTATATATGATATGGTTTCTAAAAAATTGGAGCACATGCCGTGACCTCTCTAGTGGGATTGCTTGCCCCACTTGGAAAGTAGTCGGTCTAAGATGAACGATGACCCTTGGAAGAAGAGGATCGATAGGACCCACATATGGTACCCCAACACTCAAATGGTCATGAGGCCAACATAAGATGTAGAATGTTGGGTGGTTGATGTAGGACCACACCGGTACCGACATTCGGCATCTCCATGCTCATGCAGCATCAAAGGCCAGTAATATTCTAGTATCTTGATCTTTACTTTCATCTTTGGACCGGATTGATGCACTCCACATATACCTGAATGCACCTCTCATGATCCTACATGCTTCATGTTTGTCTAAAAAACATAACCACATTTGATTGAAAGACCATCGGTATAAGGTGCCATCCATGAGAGCAAAGGAGAGATCTCTCTACTTCATCTGATGGGCTTGTGATTTCTCTTGAGGTAGTTTATGGTGTTTACGTATTGCTAGCGGATGCCCATCCGTGAGGAGAATATTGCGTGAGATGGCGATTTCCACCATTAATTCCAGTATAGAGAAAATTCATCCTTAGGACATGCCTTATTTAAGTCCAAAATTGACATATGCAAATTTGGCCATTCTTTTTCTTAAGCGGGCAGCTAACCGGTAGGGTATTTTCTTCCCGATGAAACCAGCATTGATCAATTTCTTGACTTCATAAATGATCTGTTGTTCGATTTCTAATCGCATGCGTCTAGGAGCTTGCTTGATAGGGTTAGCGTTAGGGTCTATTGCTAGTTTGTGGACTGCTACATCAGGAGATAATCCGAGCATCTTCTTAACTCCATGCAAAACTATCCTTAAACTCAATCAATAGCCTAACTAAGTCATTAATTTCTTCTTCATTCAGTAATAAACTGATGTATGTTGGGCATGGATTTTCTTCTGTCCCGAGGTTGATTTCTTTGAGCTAGCAATAGACACTAACGCCAAAATTTATGAATGGATTTTCTCTTTAAATTATGGTAGTGCATCTTTGATTTTGAGATCATCTGGATCATCTGAAGTTTCTAAATAGACATCCTCATAAAAGTTAGTGTTGTTTGAGAAGAACCTATCAGATTCTAGATGATTGGTAACAACTAAGCAATAATCATCATCATGTTGGATCCATTATCGAATCTAGTCGATCTTGATTGTGCATCCCGCCTCTATTGACATCTTCTCAATACTCGACTGTGCTTGGACCATGTATAAGGAATCAAACCTTCTTTGCAAGATTAAGAACACAAGGCGGTACCAATCAAAAGGTAATTCATTAATTCTTTTATATGAATTATCCTCAAGTCTACATCGAGGACTTGAGGATGATGATCCCAATATGAATCTCTTGGCTTGACATACATGGAAGACTAGGGGCTTCCTTAACTACTAAACCTTTAACTTTTTGAGAGGAAAGTGAGGTTAGAGCTAAGGTTTCTAACTACTTCATGATAGTTTTACATAAACTTGATTTGAATACATTCGTGCTTTGCTTGGAGGCCTGGTCTTTATCACTATCTAGCTTGAGTGTCACCTCCAATGAAACATGCTAAGAGGGGTTGGCTGGTATGCTAATCACATTAGACTCATCCTCCGAGCTGGATTCCAAGTCTATGTGAATAGTAGGGGTACTCCTATGAACTGGAACATAACCCTATTTGGCTGGCTGCCAACCAGGGGGTCTTCCACCTCTAGAATTACCTCTATTTTTGCCTCTACTTCTGTCTGGTGGAGGTCGAGTCATCCTACCCATATGTCCATATGATGGAATAAACTGTGGGTGGAATGTGACATGTGGCTCTACTTCTTCCTTGATGTCCTTTTATCGTTCACTTGAACTTTCATTTTTCTTTTCTTTTTTTTTCTTTTTTTTATTTTTCTTCTTTTTCTTTTTCTTTTGCATTTGAATTTTGACCAAGTTCATGAGAAAATGTGTTTTGAGGAAGATAGTAGGTTGCATATTCATTTATCTCAACCTCTCTAACTAAAAATGGCTTTTCATCTCCTTTGACATAGTATTCAATTCCATCCTTCGAACTTGATGCAGATGAAGGGAGGATGGAATCATCTTATTGATGTATCCAAGGCCTACCAATCAAAGCGGTGAATGATGTATTCAAATCAATTATATAAAACTTAGCTTCAGTCTTCCAATCACCTATTTCAAAAGGTAACAGTATGGGACCTAAAACCCTCTCTCCTTGTTCATTTAATCCTCTCAACATCATCCGATCTCCTCAGAGTGTATAGATATCAATACTCAAGTAAGCAAGAGTCATTAGACTCATAATGTTCACTGATGCACATGGATCAAGAACCTAGAAATGCAATCCTATCCTATAATGTAGATGGGACGGTAGTGCTCCATGCTCCCCAGAAGAAGGTCTTCATCTATGAAGGTGATTCCCTGGGCTTCTCTTGGATAATGTGCCTCCTCTCTAATAGTGGTCAGCTGAGCTAAGCATATCTCTGGATCAAGAAGAGCCTTGATTAAGGATTCTCTCATTTCTTTAGATAAGATAAGGGTGCCATATATGCTTAACTTAGTTGGAAACTTTCATAGGTGAGCGAGGACATTGTAATCAACTCTGGCCTAATCCACCACAAGCATATCCAAGGGTGGAGCATCCTGTGGAGGGGCTTCTTGATCATCTAAACTAATGACTTATTTCCCCTTATCTTGAGGTGCTGCCCTAGGAGGTAGAACCTTGCCACTATGGAGGTTGACTTCGGTGATCTCTTGTGACAGGTTAGTAGAAGATTATACTTACTAGTCAGGCTCACCAACATCTTCTCCTATGGGACCTTCGGAATTAGATGATTCCAAGTCTATCTCAAGAGATGAATCTATATTATTCAGAGAAGGAAAGTCTAACTCTAAATCAAAAAGAGGAAGATTAGAGTTATTATAATTATTATTTAGACTTGGAGAGTTTTCTAAGAGAGTGGAATTAAACAACCCATCCGAAGTGACATAGATGTAATTCAAACTAGCTTTATTCCATGATTTCTTTGATTTATAAGGAGGTACATAGTAAAAATCTAGTAAAGTAAGAGGGGTGAGAGATTTGATGCCCTTATCTATCGATACAAGATGTCTACAAGAAGAAGAGCTAGCTGAAGTAGAAGTCCGATTGATGTAGTAGTTACAATTGTGGAATGGAGGCTGGGCTTGGTCGGTGGTTGCGCTACTTGGCTATCTCGGGCTGATATGGGTGATGTTATTGCTACTACTGAGCTCCCACTTTCCCAAGTTGTCTTTGGCAACTTGCAAACCTTCCTTGATGTTGGAGATTTGAGCTACCTCGGGCACAAGGAAAGTTTCTTGATTTTTGAAATAATCTTTTTAGAGGTTTGGGATAAGGAGATATCCCAACCTTCTTTGGTTTTGAGAAGATCGCAGGTATCCCCAAAGATTACCCTAATGGAATTGGATGATTATTCCACTAGGTATTCCTTTGGGATAACTATGATGCCTGTCTTGTAGCTATGCTCAAGCCAGTCCTTGAATGTAAAGCAATTCTCTAAAACATAGCCAAGCATGTGGTGGTAGGGGTAAAAGTTAAGATCATTGCTCCTGCCCACTTCCTCTGGCTTCCTAGGCTCAAGTAGCTATAAACCAGGTTTGTTTAAGAGGTTCTTAAAGATTTTCTTGATTTCCTCCCTCTTAAATGAATAAGGTTTGTTTAGTTTGTCCAAAAGAGTAGGTGGATGAGAGCTACCTGGCGGTGGGTATGTGTACTACTGCTGTGAATATGGCTAAGGAGGAGGCGACGAAGGCCATGGAGGCTGCTGTGCCGGCTGGTAGGATGGCCAAGGTGGTGGTAGTGGAGGTGGAAGTGAAGGCTGTGGAACTCGAGGTCTCTCATACTAATCTCTGGTCAGTTGCTTCCCCTTGGCCAACACTTCTACTGCCCCTGGCTTCTTCTCATAAGCTTTATGGCTTTGAGTTTGATGATTGATCTGAAAAGGCAACTATTTGGCTTCTCCTTGTAGACTAACTGCCTTATTGATTAGCTTCTCAAATGTCTTGATGATAAATCCTTTGAGCATGAAGGAGACCGAGCCATGAATATTCTTTAGTAGAATTTCAATGGCCCGATGTTCATATAATCATGGTTCATATTTTATACTCAAATTATACCATATGAGAATATAATCAACTAGGGACTCAGTGTTGTTGTGCCGAGATCACCACGTCACTTTCTTGAGCTCCAAACCTCTTAATGAAGAGTTGCTCCAACTCAACAAAAGTCTTCACTAAACTATTGGGGAGTTAGTACCAATCAAAGTGATGCACGCTAAGCTACTAACAAAAGAAGAATAGTAATGCATCACTGCCATGTTACAACATTACTACAAGTGCTATGTGTTGTCGTGGGTTCCCGCTGCCATCAAAACTCTTGAAAGAAGGTGACACAAAACCCTTAGGATATTGGATGGCATCAAATTCCTCTGGGTAGGGTCTACCCTTTGGAATCGATGATCCTCCTCGGGCTTGCGCCAATGTTTCTCTCACTTGTTTCTCAACCATGAGTTTGATATCTTTTTCTTGTACGGAGGTACTATCCACTACCTTTCTATACAAGCTAGTGTTGCCCTGCTCTAGTGGAGGTGAAGTCTTGGCTTGATCCAAGACATACAACTTCAGTTAGTCTGAATAGTAGGATGCACTTCTTGATTAGTGCCAAAACTAGCTAACAAGTCTTCAAGCCTCTTTCCCATCCTATCTCTCTACATTTTCATCTTTTTAGTTGTTGAAGGAGGTGTTGGGTCGAATATGTCATCATGTTGACATAACACCTTCCAAAGTCTGATCTCAAGGAGAACCCACAGTGCACCATATGATCCTCGGTTGAATCTTCCAATAAGTCATCTTCATTGGGATATAAGCTAACCTTGTCTTCCTAGGTCATACTAGGCATACCCTATAATTTCCTTCATCTCAACAAGATACTGAGCTAAAATGTCATCTAAGGATCAATCCAACTAAGCAGACACAAATGATCATGACTGACTAGTAGTAGGATCATGAGCATGAACAGAAATACATCTAACCTCCCCTGCTACGGGAAGGCCAATCTTGTGAGGACTATGCTCACTAGAGGATAGATGCTCCTGACTCTCATTAGATTTGGGTGGAGTGGTACTCCTAGGAGGATCTATCACCATGGGGCAAGCTATCTCCTCCTCCTCCCTACTATCTCCAAGATCTACTATGGTGGTGTTGGTGATGGCATGACTACGATGCTCCATGGTTGCCATTCCTCTTCATAAGCAGAAGGGTCGGCGAGAGCTGACCTACCATTCGGCGGTGTAGATGGAATGGGATCTCTTGGTCATAGCTGGATCACCAGTGGGGCTCTCTTTTCCTCGGATGCAGCCTTCATGGCTTTTGTTGGAACTGTGGATGATGGGATGCGGAGATGGTGGGCGTGGGTGTGTGGTGGAGGCACCATGACTCTCTCAGAGCTCCCTCTTGGTGGGTAGTACCCATTAATACAATGCTATCAGTATGATCGACATGAGTAGCATCGATGGAAAATCCTGAGGAGCGGCTGAGCATATGCCTCTAGCTGGTGACATGTACTAATACATGGCCTTCCGGCCCTCCCCTGTTAGATGCACTCCCCTATGCTGCGAGGATGACATATCATAAATCAAATTGGGCCTCAGTCTAAACCCCGCCACTTGACAACATCTAAGGCCACCTCACGACCTCTTATCTTTGGTAGGGCCTCAGTGAACTACAGTGAGGTGAAATTAAGATCCTCTAATATCTTCCTCTCCATCGGATCGAGAGGGGTGAAACTTGTTCTCTGTGATGAGAAGGAAACTATCATGGGTAACTCTCCTCTCTTGTGAGCAAGCACTCCATCTCTTGGCTGCATGATGCCCTTGATCTTTGGCATCTGTGCTTGGGTCTGTGGGAGGAGTAGTGTGGGAACTAGACCCTTCCTCATAGGTAGGGGAGACTATCACTGGAACCAAGGGATCCTTCCTTTTGGAAGAAGCCAACGAGTGGGTGCTAACCGTCTTGAGCATGAGAACCACGTGCTGCACACGGCTACTTCTGACCTCAGCCTTCCTCTTGGTGAGGGAAACTCAATTAGATGGCATCTCAACTGGATGATGGTCTACCCGGTCATGACACTCCTCGATGGTTGTGGTGGTCCCCTCACAAGTGACCCCCTCAAAACCACAGCCAAAATGAATGAGGTGGGAAAAGTTAGTCTGTGGGAGGCTGGCCTGATCCAAGGAGAAATGCATCCCAAAAGGAAAAGTGAACACATACTTCTGAGCTTCCATTACTACTAAACTACATTTAATTGAAAACTGACTGAAACTGAGTTGAAATTCTATAATTTTGGAAAATAAACTCAAATTAGATTTCTACTTTAATTTGATTTTTTTAGAAGTTGAACCCACACTCAACAATTTGAATATGTTAACTAGGGCTCTTTGATTTTGGAGAGATACTTAGAATTTAGAATTGGAGAGGAAAGTTTTGAATTTAGAATCCATTTTCAACAAATTTGTGTATGTTGAAAATGGGTTCATATATTTTGAAGAGATTGATGCTTCCATTGGCTCATATTTGAATTTGATTTTTGATTGTTTGGACCCTTTATTTAACAAATTTAAGTATGTTAAAATAAAGGTGATTGATGTTTGGAATGTCTCATTTAGTAAATTTGGGTATGCTAAATGAGTTGTTTGAAAATAATTTTCTTCTTCTTTTTTTGTTGCTTATTTGTGAATCATGTGTGAGTTTGGAAATGGAATCTTTTCTTAGCAAATTTGTGTATGCTAAATAAAGTCCAAATGTTTTTCTTTTATTTTGATTTTGAAAGAGGATCTTACTTAGCAAATTTGGGTATGCTAAATGAAGAATCCAAGTGTGTTTTGATTTTTTTTTTGAAAGAGGATCTTTACTTAGCAAATTTGGGTATGCTAAATGAAAATCCAAATGTGTTTAATTTTATGATTTTGAAAAGGACTTCACTTAGCAAATTTGGTATGTAAATAAAGAATCCAAATGTGTTTTTTTAATTTTGATTTTGAAATGAGGATCTTACTTAACAAATTTGTATGCTAAATGAAGAATCCAAATTTGTTTAATTTTATGATTTTGAAAAGATGATCTTCACTTAGCAAATTTGGGTATGCTAAATGAAGAATCCAAAGGTGTTTGATTTTTATGATTTTTATTTTGAAAAGAGGATCTTCACTTAGCAAATTTGGGTATGCTAAATGAAGAATCCAAGTGTGTCTTGATTTTTGATTTTAGAAAAGAGTATCTTTATTTTAGCAAATTTGGGTATGCTAAATGAAGAATCCAAATGTGTTTTGATTTTTTTTTTTTTTTGAAAGGAGGATCTTCACTTAGCAAATTTGGGTATGCTAAAAGAAGAATAGAAGTGTGTCTTGATTTTTGATTTTTGAAAAGAGGATCTTTATTTTAGGAAATTTGGGTATGCTAAATAAAGAATCCAAATATGTTTCATGTTTTGATATTTTGATTTTTGAAAAGAAATTCTTCACTTAGCAAATTTGGGTATGCTAAATGAAGAATCCAAATATGTTTGATGTTTTTGATTTTGATTTTGAAAAGAGGATCTTTATTTTAGCAAATTTGGGTATGTTAAATAAAGAATCCAAATGTGTTTGATTTTTAAAATTTTTTTGAAAAGAGGGATCTTTGTTTAGCAAATTTGGGTATGCTAAATAAAGGATCCAAATTTATTTTGGAAAGTGAAACTCTCATTTAACAAATTTGGGTATTTCAAAGGGGAGTCAATTATGTTTTATTTTTCAAAGATGAAATTTGTTTTGTGTGTGATTATTGCTTTTTGAAAAGAAAGAAATTATAACTCCAATGTATGTGAGATATGTTGTTTTCAAATGGTTTAATTTTATTTGAATAAAACCTCCATCAACATATTTGGATATATTAAATAAAGCTTATTTTTAAATTTGTACTTTTGAAAGAAAGAAATTTAACATATGTGAGATATGTTGAAAATTCAATTTTATGATTTGATTTTATTTGGAAATGAAATCTTCTTCCAATTAATTTGGGTATATTGAAAGAGGATGTTCATTTTCAAATATGTGCTTTTTGAAAAGGTGATTGTTGATTTTATTTTTAAAAAGGTGATTATTGATTTTGTTTTGAAAAAAGAAATCTTGATTCAATAAATTGAATGAGGATGTTCATTTGTGCTTTTTGAAAATATGATTGTTGATTTTATTTTTGAAAAGATGATTGTTGATTTTTATTTGAAAAGTTGATTGTTGATTTTATTTTTGAAAGATGATTGTTGATTTTTATTTGAAAATGAAATCTTCATTTAATAAATTTGGATATATTGAATGAAGGATGTTCATTTGTGCTTTTTGAAAATATGTTTTTTATTTTTATTTTTGAAAAGATGATTATTGATTTTTATTTGAAAAAATGATTGTTGATTTTATTTTTGAAAAGATGATTGTTGATTTTATTTTGAAAATAAAATCTTCATTCAATAATTTTGGGTATATTGAACGAAGGATGTTCATTTGTGTTTTTTGAAATATGATTGTTGATTTTTATTTTGAAATGATCCTACATGTAACAATCATGAAGATTGTTAGATGAGGTTGAAATATGTGAGTGCTTTTTGGAAAGTGTTGTTTTATAAAGGATTTATTTCTATTTATTTTTGGATCGAACCTTTCCTTACTATCGAAATGGTAAGGAGGAAGTATTTAGTTATTTCTCTTATTAAATTTTTATTTTCACCTATTGGGAGACCCAACAGGGGTTTCAAGACTCACATGGAGTGAGGTCCTAAAACCTAAAGGATGTTGCTAGCTTAGCTTAAGGATTTAATAAACTAAGTGCCATAGAAAAAAAGGATAGTCTCGGACTCATATAAAGTATAAATCCACTATAGATACCTGAAGACAATGATCATTTACCAAAGATGGAGAGAAGAACCTTCCCCAGCGGAGTTGCCAAAAAAATCTGTGGTGAAATATTTTTTATCTTCATTTATCTTTTGAAAAAGAAATGAAGACAAAAATAACACATCTTGTTTGGACACCACATAGATCCGCAAATATTCTCATTAAGGTGATCATGTACAACATTGAGGAATGATGTACTATCTCAAGAAACAGAAGTCATCATCCTATAGTGGACCTAATCACCCAATGAGGACTCCTAAGGACAATGGGTGTTCGGATGTACTAGGGATTCTTTCCCTACTTTACATGGAAAAGTAAAGTAGGGTTCATTTTAAATCGGGTTCATTAAGTTCCCTATAGAGGCAAGCCCCATAGTTAATTACATCTTATGGATTAAGATACCTTAAGAATACTCTCAATTAAGGTAAATGATCGTTGTCTCCAAAGATTTCAAAGATAGGACTATCAATCAATTGGTTTATTTTTGGAAGATCAAGTGAGATTGATCAAGAGGAGGGAGTTATTAAAACCAAAGGGAGATAAGTGGAGGAAGCTTATGATACTAGGAAGCCTAGTAAGCATCCCAAACTATTATATGGTTGGGCTTTATATTTTTAAAATTTGAAGAGAGTTAATTATTTGAGTTGAATTTTTATTAGAAATCAAGGGCTTACAATTCCATAGCACAAGATCATGGAAATGCCTAAGAGGTGAGGATTTATGCTTGTAGCCCATAAAAGGAAGTAACAACCTCTGAACCTAAATCTAGGGAGCTTTGGTGGGGCTAAGACATAACCTAAATTTAAGGCAGAAATGGGTATATGGTTTACCTCCATAAGAGGATAAACCACATTATTTGGACTTACAACCGAGTGGCTATAACTAACTCCTCCTACGATTTGAAATACATGTAGGCAAGTCATATGCTTTTGCAAAATAGCTAGGTTGTTGTTTATTTAGAAAGAGACTAAGTTCTTAAACATACTCCCTAAGAGACTATGTCTTGTACGGCATGAATAATGACTTAAATCTAATGCAAATTTTTGTTATATTTTATTTTCATTTTTGGATAATTTATTTGACATGGGCTATGGGATTCATATGCCTAATGCATGAGAAATTGGTTATGGGCCAAAATCAACAAGAAGGAGGTGTGTTTCCACCATGGCTAACAAAGGTCAAGCCAAGTTCTCTAGTAAAGGTGGAAGCCCTCCATAAAAAGTGAAAGATGCTTTTATGCATGATCTGAAATACAACATCAGCTATGGGGTTGCTAAATCTTTTATCTTGATTTATAACCTAGGCTTTAGGTGAGGTTATGAGTTATTAATTTTTAATTTTGAGTTGATTAATTGGTTAGAAAATTTATTTTTTCCTAAGAGCTTAATCGCATTCGGGCCATTTATCAAAGAAAGGAAGAAATTAGGAAAAATATGCCATCTTAATGCACAAGCTAAACAAACATCAAACAATTTTATAAAGCTAGCGCAAAAGAATAAAAAGCTTTTGTGGTTGGGCTCCACCGCATGAACCTGAAAAATAATGTGGGTAACTGAGCTCTACCCTTATACAACCTAGATTACAAATGAATTAATTACAATTTAGAAAGAATTCTTGTTATGAGGGGTCTTCATTCTTCATTCTTCATTTCTTCATTTCTTTCTTTCTTTCTTATTTCTTTCATTTCTTTCCTTCTTTTGGTTGGTTGAAATGTGGTTGCTCCAAAGGCTTCACAATTGTGCATAAGATATAGTCTTATGACCAATATTCATCCTAATCCCCTATAACATTCATTCCAAATCTTAATTACAAAATTACATGAAAAAAGAAAGTAAATCTAAGTAAACCTTCAAAACAGAGATTAGCTAAACATACCACATAATCCCAGGCATGCATATAAATAAATTGGACTTTGCACCCCACATATAGGTAACCAAGTCCACCTAGCCTATTTTGGATATGCTTTAAGCAACCTGCACAACAAAAGTATTTTTATTTTTATTACAATGCCCCTTAAGCACAATCCACTGTAGAAGACAATGATTAGACTAATATCATCCTATCATCCAGTCTACACACATACAACCTAATATCTAGACTAAAACATTACATCAAAAAAATAAAATTAGGCATCAAACCATGCATCACCCTAATATAGAGCTAGAAATGGTGACTTAGCCTAATGTGTGTGCCATTTAAGGCTTGTGTGGCATGTCTTAGCTAGGCTTTAAGGTTATAGTTTTCTAAGTGCGAAGGATTCAACTTAGAGGGTGGTTTCATTTAAGTGATTTAGTTGATTTGTTAATTTTATTTGATGATTTGATTTGGTTTGAATTAACCTACACTTAATTACTAAGTGTTGTAAAGAGAGGAAAAGAGAAGAGTACCTCTCTTTCCTCCTTACCTTAACTAATTTCTAAGGTAGATTCATTAGTGATTTTTCTTTAGTGAATATTTTATTATGTGTTTTAATTAATCATAAGTTTAGATTTGCTTTTAATAAACCTATCCAATAATAAAGGCATTTTAAGATTAATTAAGGTGAATTACTATCACAAAACACACAACTTTTATTTCTTTCCAACATGTATACCATGCATATGAAATGATCCTAAGCATAGCTATACATGTAAATGCAAATCTTAGCACACCTTAATGATGAATGCAAAGAGGTGTTGTTTAGGAAAATTTGGATATTCCATGAATGCATGATTTTGTTAACTAAATAGAGGGATTCTTTTATACATTAATCAAATGCACATTTACATGTATGAAAGACATAAGTGAGAACGGTGCCATTCTTTTACACCAGGAGTATAAGGTACAAGACCTTCTTAGGGCTACTTAAAAGCCTCACAACCCTCAGGATCTGGACTAATATACCACTTTCTTAAATACATGTGCATATACAAAAAGAAAATAAATGGATGAAAAATCATTCAAAAGATTTTTGTTTATTTGTTTGATTTTGGTTGTTTAATTTACATGTGTAATGTGGAGATCCTTCTTAATTCATGACATGGGAGTGCTTAGAAATGGATTTAAGCAAGTGTTATGTTCTTTTCAAATGAACTATACACTTTGCAAATCCTATACAAACCCATGTTAAGAAAAGAGAAGAAAACCACATAACACATTTATGTTATAACCTCATGCAAGCTTATAAGTATTTATAAGTAGCATACCTTCATTTATAATCTTTGATTTATAAGTTTTGAAAATTATCTTTGATTTAATAGTGATAATAGCCTCATATTCTTACTTTAGCCAAAACATGCAATTTGACATAAAGCATTTCATTTATTTTGATTTTTCAAAAGATATGAATGCATGATTTTCATATGGCACACAACATTTAATATGTTTGGAAAGAAATAAAGTGATGTAATCATGTGACTTCATTCACCCTAATTAATTTCTAAAGATAATCTTATGAAATAAGATCATTTAAAGAAAATCAACATTTCTTATAGAGATTTTTATTTTTGTTTTGAATTTGATTGTAGGAAGTGTGAAAAGAGTTTGCTGGTCACAACCCATTTTCCCATATGTGAATTGATTTAGTTTAATTTTAGAACCATTAGACTGATTTTTATATTTTGTTTAGATTAAGGTGTAAGTTAAGTCTATTAATTACCTTTACACACCACTTTAACATAATTAACAATTGAGCCAACATATGATATGAAACCACATGTAATTTAAATCAGTAATGCACCTAGGAAAGAGAGGGGCCTAATGCAATTGGCTCACAATTATTGATTAATTAAGCTAAAGGGTTTAATTAAGTACTTTCATGACCTTCCCACACATGTGAGTTGGAAATGGTTTCCTTAAATTTACCATAGGCTTTTTAACACCTAAGGATCTACCTAGAAATAGATTGATTAAGTTCATATTGATTTTGAAAATTAGATTAAGCAAATTGAGTAGATGATTAGTGGATTGATTTTTAATTAGGTTTAAATTATGGAAGAAAGGGGGTTTAAGGAATAACTTAGGAAAATACCCCAAACCCATTCCATAAACCTCCTCTTCACTTAAACAATATTTAATTAACTTAGTTAAGTGATTAAACCACTGTTCACATGCTTAATTATTTTTAATTACATTAAGAGAGTGATTAGGGATTCATTAATTGATTTTCCTAATTAACTCATTAATAAATTCCAAGAAAATTAAGGGATGTAGAAGTCATCCAAGTAAACATGCCTCAGAAGTTTAGAATTAATTAATGAAGTAATTAAGAATAATTTAGGTTATTAAGTGTTTATGTAAACTCTAATTAAGGAAAATTCATTATTCAAAATCAATTAGAAATAATTTTATATTATTCATCACTAAATTATCTTTAAAATGATCCATGATTTATATTTTTGATTTTCTACATTTTTATAGAATGAATTCTTAGTGATTAAGATAATTAAATATTAAATTAATTAACTAATCCCGCCATGAGGAGGCGCTTGGCGCTTTCACGTGCGATCTAGATACGTTATTTATATTGTCAAATCACATAGCGTCGGTGTGATTTTGCTTTCGTTGGTGGTCAATCAAGGATCAGGCGGTTAAGATAAAACCCATGGCTTTAAAGGAAATAATCAACGGATCTACTTGGAGTAATTATGATCATCCATCCAAAACATGCGGAATGATTCCATGATTCATCTCTTCCTTTGCCTACTGGAGACGGAGACCGTCCATTCTCCATGGCTTGATTCGAACTCACTTGAGCTTGGATTAGGCTAGGATTCAACCCACACCATCAAGATGCATAGAGAAGAAGATCTAACAGTGTAATTTCAATGAGATTATAATTCCCTTCACAAAGGACCAAAGAAGTTTCAACCTAAGTTTGGTTGATTCATAACTCACCGGAGGCTATCACAGGTGCTTCCAACCATTGAGGTAGCTTCATCTAGTGGAGACAAAGCCATGTTGAAGGTTTGAAGGTTCAATTTGCAATGGATCTTCCAATTGACCAAAGCTTGCTTCAATGGCTTGCGGCTTTTGTCTAGGTGAGGCTTCCCATGGTTTGAAGACTTAGGAGATGCTTTGGATGAGATGTCTTGCCTCCTGATTGCTTGCAAAATTGGACTTTGTGGAGTGATGAGTGAGTTGGAAATTTGTCCTACCTCCCTTATTTTTGGCTTAAGCAAAATCGAGAGGAGAGAAATGGAATGAGCTTAGGAATGCCTAGGGAAGCTTGTGGGTGTTTGCCTTTGATCTTATGAGCTCAATCAAATGCAATATAGTTGAATTGAATTGGAATGGGGAGGAGTATATCTCCCCCTACTTGGATTGGACGCCCTTCTTTCCATTTTGATCAAATTGTTCTGATTGAATAGGTTATTTTGATTGTCATGAGCTCCATGTGGTGCAATTTTGGTAGAGGAGTGGGAGTGTGGAGGTGCACATGGGTTAAAATGAGTGGAGAGGTGATCCATGTGGAGAATTTTGATTTGAGTGGTCAATTTTTCCCTTAGGTTGGGTTTGGCTGACCCAAACCCATTGGGTCATGTGCACCACCTCCCTTGGTGTCCAAATGGTCCACTAAGAGGATGTCAAGTGGCCATAAAGAATTTATCAAATTCCAAGTGCATTTGGCCATAGGTTACACTTTGACCTAGGGGTAAAATGGTCATTTGGCTTTGATTTTAATTTTGGCATATTTGGAATAATTGAAAAATGGGTTGTGCCAATTTTTATTGAATTTGTTTATTTGATATGATTTGGCTCAAGTTCACCCATTTAGGTCTAAATGGGTCAACTTGGGTCAGGTTGACCAATTGGTCAAATTGGGTCAAACCATGGGTTAGGTCAAGTTAATATGACCATTTGGAGTGGTTTGGTATTATTGGTTTGGTTCAGTCTAGTTTATATTTGGTTTTGGTTCATTTGAGTTCACTTAGGTCAAATGGGTCAAGTTGACCAATAAGACCCATTTGACCTAGTTGGGTGATGTCATGGGTTGGTTTAGGCTTGGTTGATCATTTGAAATATTTTGTAAGCTTAGGTTTCAATCAATTTTGGTTTGGTTAAGTTTCAAGTTAATCTCACCGTTTAGGTCAAGTTTGGTTCTTGGTTAATTGGTCTAGGTTGGGTCTAGTTGGCAATTGAGGCTTTGGTCAAGTTCAACATGTGATTTATAATGAATTTGACCCACTGGTTGTAATCAATTTGGCTTAGATCAAGATTTGACATATTTTGACATTTTAGGTCAACTTGGGTCAACTTAGGTCAAGTGGCCAATTAGGCTAGGTTTGGCTCAAATGATGACTTGGTCAAGTTCAATCATTGAGCATGGATTAGTTTTGATCAATGGTTTCAATCAATTTGGCCTATATTGGATTTTGACTAGTTTGGGTTTCATTTGGGTTAAGTGTTGACTTGGTCAAAGGCTGAGTTTGACTTGGTTTGGCCCAATTTAAGTGATTGATCATCTTATGATTATTGTTGCTCACAATGTGAGGCTTAGATGGGCTTAGTTCAATCTAATTTGGGTAGGATTAGAATTTGGCTCAAAAAGCTTTATTCTTCTTTCTTTCTTTATTCTTTGGATCTTCCTTTGGATGGTTGAATAGTAGGTGCTCCAAGGCTTCACATGATAAATAAGATGAAGTCTTATGACCAATATTCATCATAATCCCCCATAACAAATCATTCCAAATCCTAAATATACAAATTATTTACATGAACAGGGAAAGCATAAATCTTACTAACACTTGCAAAATAAATGTCAGTCAAATCACACCAAATAAATCCCAAGCATGCATATTGGACTTAGTACCCCACACATGGGTACTCAAGCCCACCTAACTTATGGATTATGCTAAGGGGTATAAGCACCTGTAAGCAAGAAACATTTATATTTTTATTTATGATAGTGCCCCTTTAGCACAATCCCTGAGAAAAGAATAGTTAGACTAAAGGTCTACCATTCATTCTATAATCACCACACCAATCTAAGACATTTATCACAAAACAAAATAAGACATCAAGTCATGCACCGACCTAACCTAAAGCTAGAAGTGGTGACTTAGGCTGATGTCTGTGCCTTGGAGGTTTGTGTGGCATGCTTAGCAGGATTTTGGTTCAAGTTTTCTAAGTGTGAAGACATGTTCAACTTAGAGGGTTTCATTTAAGTTGTTTAGTGACTTTGGGTTGATTTTATTTCATATTTTATTTTTGGTTTGAGTGAAACCTACACTTAATTACTAAGTTATAAAAAGAGGGAAAGAGAAGAAGAACCTTTCCCAATCTAAGTAATTTCTAAGGTAGTTCACATTTTAGTTTTATTTAGGTGAATGTTTGATTCACCTTTAGATAAATTCTAAACAAACCTATTCAAAAGAAAACATTTTAAGATTAAATAAAATGAACCAAAATTCACATAACATACATTACTTCAATTCTTTCCCAACATTTATAACATGCATATGAATGCACCTAAGCATATATACACACATGTGAGAATATTTAGCATACTTTATGATGAATGCTAAGTAGATTATTTAGAAGAATTTAGATGCTTTATGATGCATGATTTTATTAAGTAGAAGAATAATCCTTTTCCAATTTTCACATACATGTGAATGAAGAAAAGGCATAAGTGAGTATAAAATTGTTAGCACCAGTGTAAGATACAAGACATAGTCAGACTAAAACCTCAATGGGGACTAATATACCACTCCTTAAATTCAAACACATATAAAAGAAATGAAAGGAAAAAAGAATAATGCAAAGTTTATATTGTATTCATTTGATTTATTTATCTGGTTTATGTGTGTAAGTGTAGACTCCTCTTAGTTGGTAGCATAGAGATGAATAAGAGATAAATTTCAGCAAGTGTTATACCCTTTTCAAATAAGTTATACACTTTAGTTTCAAAACTATGCTTGTAAAGAGAAGGAAAGGCTACTATACATACCTTCATATTTCATCACATGCAAACTATAATTAAAGTATAAGTAGCACTTTTTGATAATTGGTTATATATTTTGAAAATAATTTGGGTTTAGTAATGACAATAGCCACTCATATTTTACTTTAATCAACACATGCACATTTGACATAAAGTAAACAATTTCATTTTTTATTTTAAAATTTTGAAACATGAAAATATGGATGCATGAATCACATGGCTTACAATTTAACATGTTGGGAAAAATCTAAAGCAATGAAAGCATATGAATAGACTCTGTTTACTTAGATCCTAAAGAAATTCTTAAAGAAAAAGATAATTTAGAATAAATCAAAGTGAATTTCAAAATGATTTTTGTTTGATTGAGGTTTGATTTAATTTTAAAAAGAGTGAGATTAGTTTGTTGTCCTTAATCCATTCTCACATGTGTTTATTATTTTAGTTTAATTTTTAGTTCATTAGATCCATTTTAAATATTGATTAGGTTATGAATTAAATGGCTTAATTACCACCACACTTAGAAAATTAACTAAATAGTTATGAGCAAATGGGATGACATAAAACCCACAAGGTATTTAAATTTGCAATGCACCTAGTAATGAAAAGCCTAATGCAATTTGGCTCACAATTAAAGTTAATTAAGCTAAGGGTTAAGCTTAAGTACTTTTAAAACTTCACACTTATATGAGGGTTTAATTTCCTAATTAGATTTGGCTATTGAACACCAAGTATCTACCAAGGTAGATTGGTTAAATTCGGAATTTTTTTTTATGAAAATTGTTTAAGGGGATAATTAATGGATTAACCCTTAATTAAGAAGGGATTAAGGAAAGAAAGAGGGGTTTAAGGGATAGCTTTGAGAAATGCCCCAAATTATTCCATAAATCCTATTCTTGGATCAACCTTCAATTTAAACATGAGGAAAATCCACTAATTACACCCTAATCATGCTTAATTACATGAGAAGGGTAATTAAGGAGACCATTTACAAGTTCTTCAAGCCTCAATAAATCTCAGAAAATTGGGAGGCGGAGGTCATCCCTAAAATGAAGTTTGGGATTAATTAGAGGCCTAATTAATGGGTAATTAACAAAATACAATCTTCAATAAAAGAGAAAAATATAATTCAAAACCCTTTGAAATTAATTTTAAAATAAACTAGGTTGAATTATCTATCCATAGAATTTTTCCTCATATTTGTTTGATTTTTATTGAATTAATTATGAATTTTAGAAGACATAAAGATTAATTAGAAATTAATTAATATACTTAACTAATCCCTCAATCCCACGGCGTGATGCATGGTTCGCGTGCTACGCGTACCATGAGGGGACAACTTAAGTTTTCACCTCAAAGAACCATGATCACACCGTGAATTCAAAACTTACTAATCTCTCTTCCAAAATGTGCGGATGGATGACCAAGATCTCCCTAGTTCTTCCCTAAGGAGGAATGAGCCATTCACAATCCAAGGGATGATCCGAGCCCGATCTCTTATGGATTCAAACAAAACTCAACACCACCATCTAGGGGATCAAAGTGGCCAATCCAATGGCTAAGATCCCAATATATGGAAATCCACTTCATAAAAGACCAATACACCTTTAAGTGGTAAAATGTTCCTTGGGAGGTGATCCTGCTCAGAATGATGAAAGCTTTGTCTAGTGGAGATAAAGCCTTGTTGAAGTTCCCAGCTCTTGAGGTTAAATGATGAGCAGATGGATCAACTCCCCTTGGCTCCCTTTGGGGATTTGATCCAATTGCTCTTCTCCTTGGCTCTAGAATCTAATTGAATGCTTGTACAAGCTTGACTTACCTCTAGGTAAAGTGCGCAAGAGAATTTGAAGTGGGATTGGGTATGGAGAATTTTGGAGATCAAGGTGAACTCCCCTATTTTGCACTATGCAAAATCGAAGAAGATGAAATCCAAATCTCCCTTAGAGGCCTGGGGAAAGCTCTGTGAAGGTTGATAAAGCTTCCTCAATCTTAATCGAGTATGAGGCCAGTGTGAATTTAGTGAATTTGGGGGAGTATATCTCCCCCTTGAAGGATCGGATGGCCGACCTCCCTTTTACCATTTTGATCCAATTGCTCATAATGGAGAGTTTATTTTATGGTTTTGAGTGTGCACATGGTCGGTTAGGCTAGAGAAGTGGATTCCAACTTTCCATGTGCTCAAATTGAGCTTAAGAGGGATTTTGAAAACTCAATTTCAAGTTATGGGGTTGGGTTTGGTCCATGGGCCAAATGGGCTGATCCAAACCCATTGTGGTAGATGCACCACTCATCACTAAGTCCCTTTGATATTTTAGGAGAGCCTCAAGTGTTTGTGATGAGTGCATGACCATAATACCCAAGGATTAAGCCAAAATTTGTTCTTTGGCCTTGGGGTGTAATGGTCATTTTATTGACTTTTCACTTTAGTTATGTTTGGTATGTTGAGAAAATAGGTTGGGCCAAGTTTCAGTAGATTTGGAATCCATTTGATAGGGTTTGACTCATGTTGACCCATTTAGGTCAAAATGGGTCAACTTGGGTCAAGTTGAGCAATAGGTCAAATCAAACCAAGGATTGGGTCAAGTTCATATGACCATTTGAAATTTTTTGGTACCTTTGGTTTGGTTCAATTTGGTATAATTTTGGATTTGGCTCATATGACCCATTTAGGTCAAATGGGTCAAGTTGACCTATTTGACCTATTTGACTTATTTGGGTTAGGTCAATGGTAGGTTTAGGTTTGTTTGGTCATATGAAGTGGATTGGTATCTTTGTTTCCAATCAATTTGAGTCAGGTTCAATCTTGGCTCAACATGACCCCTTTAGGTCATGTTGGGTCTAAGGTCAATTGGGCTAGGTTGGGTCTAGTTGGCCAATTGAGGCTTTGGTCAAGTTCCGCAAATGATTTGGGATGGACTTGACCCATTGGATTCAATCAATTTGGCTTAGATCAAGTTTTGACACATTTTGACCCTTTAGGTCAAAATGGGTCAACTTCGATCAAGTGGGACAAATGTGTTAGGTTAGGCTCAAAGGTTGACTTGGTCAAGTTCAAACATAGGTTATGAGAGAACTTGGATCAGTGGTTTTAAATAATTTGGCCTATAGTGGATTTTGGCTATGTTTGGTTTCATTTTAGGTTAAGTGTTGACTTGGTCAACCCTTAGGTTTGACTTGGTTTGACACATGGTAATTGTTGATCATGATAAGAGGAAAATATGAGTTTGGTTCAATCCAATTTGGTTAGGATCAAAAGTTGGCTCATAAGGGTACTTTAGGTCACTTTGGGTCAAGTGAGCCTACGTGGATCAAATGGCTTGGTCAAAGCTTGATTTGAAGTTAATTTATCTTGTATATGGACTCATGATTGAAATATAAATCCATTTACAAGAAGTTTGAAGTCAAATAAGTTTGGTCCATTTGAAGATTTCATATTCAAAGGAAGAATATGAAGGAGTTTAGGGTTTGATTTTGGATTTGGGTTTAGGTTGTTTGATTGAAGTTTGGATTTATATATGAGCTCTCATTATTGTAGGATTGATTGAACCATGAGAGAAAATCAAGAGTTTGGCTTGATTTGAAATGATTTTCGCTAAGTTCAAGATTTAGGTTAGAAGGGCTTAGATTTGATTTTGATTTGATTTGAGTTTGATTTTTGGATTAGGTTTTGATTGTTTGAATTTATATTTCATTTATATATGTGAATATAAATGAGGATATAAATTGATCATGAGAAAATTTCAAGAATTTGAAAGAGTTCAATCATGATTTGGGGTTAAATCCATTAAAAGAAATTTAATGTAATGGAATTTTAATTTGAAATTTAATTTTTGAGTTGGATTTGATTGATATATTTATATTTCATTTATATATGAGAATATAAATGAGGATACTAATATATTTTGATAAAATCCCATGAGTTTGAAGTGGTTTGATCAACATTTAAGGTGAACCCATTAATGATAAATTAATGAATTTAAGGGATTTTTCAAACATTTTTAATTTGGAATTTAATTTTGAGTTGGATTGAATTGAGATATATTTATATTTCATTTATATATAAGAATATAAATGAGGATACAAATATAGAATGAGAAAACCCCAAGGTTTTGAATAGGTTTGATCAAGATTTGGAGTTGATTTTAGCTATGTCCTTTAATGGAAAATTAAAGGAAATTTGAAATTTTTCATGACTTGAATTTGGATTTTGATTTGATTTGATAGGTTTGAATTTATATTTCATTAATAAATGTGAATATAAATGAGAATATAAATGGATCATGTGAAAATCTTAAATATTTGAGAGGTTTGAATCATGATTTTGGTTAAGCCTTTAAGGGAAAATTAAGGACTTAGAAAATTTTGACTTAGGGATTTTGATGGATTTTTTTTTATGAAAGTATCAATCAAGGATTTCAATCATAGAATTGAATCATGGCATTGATTTGATTTTGAGAAAAATCAAATTGAATTGATTTGAAGTTTGACTTGAAAGAAGGAAGGTGGGGAATGGTTTAAGCTAAAGGGTAGGAAATTTTTCTAACACCCTTAAGGCATGACCTATTCTATGGCTAACTCTTCTAAGTCTTCTATGGCTAGGTTGGAGTGTGCACCTAATCTAGATGTGTCTTAAGACTAAGGAATCTTAAATTCTAAGAAATCTAATCCTAAGATGGAGGTGTTGAGAGCTCATTCTAAAAATGAGGTCAACAAAGGCGTCAATAGGTGTGGTGTGACATACATTGCGTATTGGTTGGCCTGATCAACAACCGAAGATCACAAGCACTAACAAAACAAACTATCCTCAGGGAAAAAAGAATCTAGAGCTTAGTGCAATGTGGCTCTACTTATGTCCAAGACATAAGAGGGAAAAATCCACTAAGGGATAGAGTGTGAACCTTCCACTAGGGAAGCAGGTTCAAGTCATCTACAAGGAGATGAGAGGTTGGATTTGGTTTGGATCTCACTGAGGAGAGGTGTCCAGTAGGGAAGAGGGTTGAAATTATTTCATTGGTTGTTTGTTAATTTGTTTGTTTGTTTAATTTTTAGATTGATTACCATTGGTTTTTGCGATGGGTTGCAGTAGGGACCATGGAGGCTTGACCTTCGATTTACCAATCAAAGGGGTAGTCTACACCATAGTAGGACTATCAATCAAAGAAATGCCTTTTGGTACACAATGGTTAAGTCTTAAGAAGAAAGAGACTCATCTTAGAGATAAGAAACCACCAGGTGATCGGTTATTGCAATAAATGAGCGACATTTATTGAGTGGCTCAGGGGACTTAAAATCAACTCAAGAATAGTCAAGATTAATTTCATTTTAGTTTGTTTGTGTGGATTACATTGGTTTGAGAAGGAGCTTATTGCAGCCTAGACCCAAGATTCTTAAACCAAAGGGAATAATCCACTGTGGGAGTATCCAACCAAAGGAGTGCCTTTTGGTTTGCAATGATCAATTGAAGAAGAAAGCTGGACTCACATCTTCCACTAGAAAAGATCCGGGTGATCTTACTTTGGGCAACAAATCAAACCGACTAGTGTTTTGGGATAATCATGATAGAAGAAGATTGTCATTCATATTTTTTTGAAGTGGAATGATTATCGGGGTAACATGGCAAAATAGATTGAACTGACCTAGAGTGGTACATGAGCAAACGAGGTTCTCATCGGTAGTCAGCAATTCTAGGGGTCTGTTGACAGAAAGATAGGATGCACTTGGGAGAAAGGGGACCTTTGGGGCTTGTATTTAATCCACAAGCGATTAATTTATTTGTTTTTCTTTTGTTTTGTTTAACATGGACCTGTTGGTTTATGAGGATCAAATTGAGAAGGAGCTTATATCGACTATCTCAGATTTATTGAACAAGGGAGAATCTATGCATCTAACAAATTTCCAACACGAGGGGTGGCTACTAGGAAAGGGGCTGTCAATCCAAAAGTAACGGGTAGTGTCTAAATGGGGTCACAAAGGACTTGATCCAAATAGAGTGCCAGGATGGGGATAAGGGCTTAATCCAACACAGAGAAGATGACATGGCTAGTCATATATCAAGATTGTGTCCAACTCAGGAGAAAGCACGGGGACTCATATCTGCAGAGTGGTGTACTCACTTGAGTAGCTGTCAACATAACATCAACCAACCTAAGGTTCCCATCAATTTGCAAATGTCAGGAAAATCTGGGGACTCACATCCTCCTATGTGGAATTGATTGTTGGGATAGTCTATCTTTGCTCGACAGGTGCTATCCGACCTAGGATGACTATTGAGTGAATGCCACTAGGGGACTTAAATCAACTCAAAGTAGTCAGGAGGAAAGGAGCCTCTAGGGGACTTATCCTAAGCCTCAAATATACTTAACTAATTGGTGGATGATGGCTAGTTCAAATAAAAAGCACAAGGACTCACATCTTCTTAACCAAAGTCAACACGAGGCACTTACTAGCTGGGCAGTGAAGACTACCATACTAACAAGGTACTCATTGATTTCTAATGATCAAGTTAGGAAGAAAGCACGGGGACTCACATCTTCTAAAATAAGAGACCATTGGGGTGACATACTAGCAAGGTAGCATGTAGACCTGACCTAAGCAGCTAATGAGAGAGTGTCACATCCCACATCAAAATAGGTCGAGATAAAAGATTTGTGTTTGTGTTTTATGCATGTGTTAAATGGAATAGGATTCCTCTAGGGGACTCTTACACCTACCTTAGAACATGCTGGGGATTTATCAAATGATGCCATGGGGGCAAAAGAATTCTCACTAAGAAAGGATGCCGCTTGGGTTCTCTCTATGCTAATCGAAATAGGATGCCAGTCAGGAGATCTTACACCTATTCTAAAGCATCTGGAGATTATGTTTATGTTGTGAAAGAGAAATAGGATGCCACTGGGGGACTCTTACACCTATCTAAACATGTCAGATTCATAAGACAAGCAAACAACACTTTGAAAGAAGAGAAGATTTGATGAATGGAATCAGATTTTGTTCTTTTTATTAATGGTTATTTTCAAACATGATTTATTTTTGTTTAATGGGTAATATTTCTTTAGATAGAGCCCATTAATTGGAAGCATTGTGTTCCCCTTTATAATCAATAAGGCGATAAGATCCTCCTTGGTAGGCCTTCTCTATGACATAGGGGCCTTCCCAAGTGGGTTCAAAATTGCCTCCCATCTTTTGATGGGCAACAATTGGTCTCGGACTAACACAAGTTCTCCTACTTGGAAAGACCTAGGGGACCAACTTGTTGTGAGCTTGAATCATTTTGGCTTTTAAACTCAGGTTGGCACAGGGTGACTCTCCTCAAACCTTTATGCTCTTCTAACTGTAACTTTGCATTCTACTCTATGGTGATCTTGTTACCCAATGCTATCTTTAGTGAAGAGAGTTGAACTTCTAAAGGAAGAATGGCTTCAGACCCATACACTAAGAAAATGGGGTAGCAGTTGGAGTTGGTATGTTGGTGTAGGCCCTGAGGCTTCAACTAACTACTCATTCCATTATCATTTGTTGTCATCAAGTGACTTCTTCAGTATCTGGATGAGAGTTTTATTGAATGCTTCTGCTAAACCATTAGCTCTAGGTAGTAGATGGTGGAGTATCTCCAATCTATACCGTGTCTTCTGGCAATGCTGTTGATCTTCATGCTTTTGAATGCAATACCATTCTTGGATATAATTTGTTGAGGCACCAAACTATATGATATGGTTCTAAAATTGAAGCACATGGTGAGTGTGACCTCTCGAGTGGGATGGCTTACCCACTTGGAAAAAAAGTAGTCGGTGGCACTAAGATGAATCGATGCCCTTGGAAGAAGGAGGATCGATAGGACCTACAATGTGTACACTCAAATGGCCATGAAGCCAAAGTAGGGTGTAGAATGTTGGGTGGTTGGTGGAGGACCATGCAGACAACGATGGCATCTCCTAGCTACATCCATGCAATCTGTAATCATAGAAGGCCAGTAGTATCCTAGTCTTTTGATCTTCGTCTTCATCTTCAGACCAGATTGATGCGCTCCACATAGACCTGAATGTACCTGGGTTATAATACCATGGGCTTCATGTTTGTCTAAACAACGTAACCACATCTGGTCAAAGGATCGGCGGTATAGGGTGTCATTAACAAGAGCATAGGAAGGAGCTCTCTATTTCACCTAATGGGCTTGAGATTTCTCTTGAGGTAGTTTATCGGTGTTCAAGTAATCTATGAATGGTTGCCTCAATCCAACTCCTTGTCCATTTTGGCAACGACAACCTCCCCTTCAAGAGAAAGTCTCTAGATGAGTTTCAAATCAATAAGGGATAAGACTTGTCTATTTTGGACCCTTATTGAAATGGACTCATCTTCCGGACATCTTTCTTCAAGTTTAGCCAAAGCATCTACACTACATTCTCGCTGGGAACCTTGTAGATGGTGACTTGGAATAGCCAACTTTCATGGTATACTCATAGTAATGATGAAGCTTGGGTTTAAGGACCTGGTAGGACTCGATCTAGTTGATCACCAACTGAGAATCTCAAAGATATTTATGCTCTTGACACTAATAGTGATGGCTAACTCCAAAATAGCAATCAAAGCCTCATACTCGGCTTCATTGTTGGTGCAGGGATTAGAAATATAGTATGAGAATCTCATCATATCACGGTTTGGAGTTATGAGAACTATTCTTACCCCTGCCTTTCCTGGGAGAATAGATCGTGGTGCTTCACCTTTAAGAAAAGAAGCAGCACCATCAAAATACATCTCCCATTAGTGGTTTTTGGCCTCCCTTAAGTTCATAATTTGTTCATCTGGGAGATCATCACTAAGCAGAAAACGCAGGAAGTGGGTGTGCTGCTAAAAAATCTGCTAGTGCTTGACTTTTTACCGCACGAAGGGGTACAAATGTGATATCAAACTGTGAGAGTATCATGAACCAATGAGCCAAACATCCAAAAAGAGTTGGTCGTGTCATGAGGTATTGCAGCCGAATGGTTCTTGAGATCAAGTTCACCTTATGGGAAAGCATATAGTGTCATAACTTCTGAGAAGCAAAGATCAAAGCTAGGCAATGATTCTCAATACGTAGATAGTTTGCTTCAGCAGGAATCAGATGATGATTGAGGTAGTAGAGAGCGCTTTCCTTCCCCTCATCATTGGCTTGGGCCAATAGAGCACCGAGGGAGTCATCCAATGCAATGAGTAAAGATCAATGGCCCGCCCGGATAGGGTCGCTAGAATAGTGCTTCACCAAGTATTCTTTGATGTCTTCGCGCTGCACTTATCATCCCACTTGAACTTGGCATCCTTTTGACAAGTGAGAAGGGCATGCATCTCCAAATAAATTTGAGATAAAGCATCTTAGAAATGCCAATTGTCATTGAAAGGATCTGAGTTGAGTTAAACGCTTAGGAGGTGGAATTTCTAAGATAGCTTTGATTTTTTTAGGATCTATTTTTATTCCTCGGTGTCGAACAATAAACCCAAGGAATTTTCCTGAAGTGACTCTGAATGCACACTTTATGTGATTCATTTTGAGGTTATATTATCTTAACCATTCAAAAACTACTCTCAAGTCAAAGAGGTGGTCTTCCTTTTCTGCTCTGACTACTAGATCATCAATGTACTCAACCCGATGATGGATGAGTTGAAGATCAGTCATGGCCGGTATGTAGCACCAGATTTTAAGGCCAAAAGGCATGACCCTATAGAAGATTCGGTGTTCAAAAGTAGTGTTTCTTTCATCTTCGAGACATCTTGATTTGGTTATAGTGATGATCCATCCATGAAAGAGAACAGCATGAGATGAGGCAATGTCCACCATTAATTCGTATAGGAAGAGGAAACTCATCCTTAGGGCATGCCTTGTTTTAAGTCCCTAAAATTGACAAAATGAATTTGGCCATTCTTCTTCTTAATTAGACACTAGCTAACCGTAAGATATTTTCTTCCGATGAAACCAAGATCGATTTTCTTGACTTAAATGACCTATTGTTCAATTTCTAATCGCATGCCTAGGAGCTTGCTTAATAGGGTAATGTTAGGGTCTATTGCTAGCTTGTGGACCGCATAGGAGATAATCCGACATTTCTTCATAACTCCATGTGAAGTCTTTAAACTCACTAATAGCCTAACTAAGTCATTGGTTTCTTCTTCATTCAAAGAAATGATAAATGTAGCATTTTTCTACCTCGATGGTTGATTTCTTTAGCTTATTGTTGAATGAATCTCCTCTTCAAACTCTTTGACTTGGAGATCATCTGATCATTTGAAGTTTCTAAACACACATTCTCATAGTTGGGGATGTGTGAGAAGAACTATCGATTCTAAATGGTTGGTAATAACTAGGCAAAATCTTCATCATCGACCACTATCAAATCCTAGTCCTCCTCTTGATTGCATCTTCCCAGATTATTCCATAATTTTCAAAATATTCGACATGTACTTGAGTGTGAGGAACTAAACCTTTCTGCACAAGATTTTGAACACAAGGTGAGTAAAAGTCAAAAGGTAATTCCATTAATTCTTTAAAAGTATCTTCCTCAAGTCCTACATCCAACTTTGGACTTGAGGAGGATGAACCCAAAAAGAACCTCTTCTGCTTCAAGTCACTGGAAGACATAGGGACTTTTAACTATCAAACCTTCAACTTTTTGAGATGTAAGTGAGGTAAGAGCTAAGGTTCCCAACTACTGCCTGATAGTTCTACATAAATCAAATTCAAATACTTTGCTTTGCTTGAAGGCATGGTCTTCGTCTCTGGTTGGATCAAAAGTCACCTCCAATGGAACCCATTGAGAGAGGTTGGATGGTATACTAATCACATTAGACTCATCCTTTGAGCTATATTCCAAGTCTATGGAATAGTAGGGGTACTCCTATGAACTAGAACATGACCTCTATTAGTTGAAGGCCAACTAGGGGTCTCCCACCTGAACTACCTCTCTCACCTACTTGGTGGAGGTTGAGCTATCCTACCCACATATCGATATGATGGAATGAACTGTGGGTGGAATGTGATATGTGGATCTATTTCTTCTTCAATTCTCCTTTCTTGCTCACTAGAACTTTTCTTTTTCTTTTCATTTTCTTTTTCTTTTATATTTTCTTTTCATTTTCTTTTTCTTTTATATTTTCTTTTGTTTCAATTTCTTTTGCTTTTGCATTTGCATTTGAATTTTGTCCAAGTTCATGAGAAAAGGTGTTTTGAGGAAGATAATAGATTGCATCCTCATAAATCTCAACCTTCTAACTGAGAATGCTTTTTCATCCCTGTTGACACTATACTCAATTCCTACTTTTCTAAACTTGATGCACTGATGAAGGGAGGATGGAATGATCTTGTTCTGATGTATCCAAGGCCTACCAAGCAAAGTAGTCAATGATGTGTTTGAATCAATGATGTAGGACTTGGCTTTAGTCTTCTAATCATTGATCTACAAAGGTAACACTATGGAACCTAAAGCTTACTCGCCTTGATCATTGAATCCTCTCAACATCATCATACCTCCTCAGAGAGTAGAGATGTCGATCCTCAAATAGGCTAGGGTCTTTAGACTCATAATGATCGATGCACCGAATCCATGAGAACGATGAGTTTGAACCTGCCCATGTCAAATGATGTATAGGGACTGCTCCAAGTCCCCAAGTAGAAGGTCTTCATCTATGAAGGTGATCCCTTGGGCTTCTTTTGTAGTGTGCTTCCTCACCTATAGGTCATAAGCTAAGCATATTTCGGATCAAGGAGGGCCTTAGTGATTCCCTCATCTCTTTGGATAAGACATCATATATGCTTAGCTTAGATGACAACTTTCTTAGATGAGAAAGGATGTTGTAGTCCACCTTCTGATCTTCCACAAGCATATCCAAGGGTGGAGCATCTTGTGAAGGGCTTCGATCAAGATTAATGACTTATTTCCCCATCTTGAGGTGCTAGGGTAGAACTGCCACTACGGAGGTTGACTTGGTAATCTCTGGTGATGTAAGGCAAGTTCTACCTGCTCAAGCTCACCTACAACTTCTCCTATGGGACTCTTGGAATCGATGATTCCAAGTCTATCTCAAGAGGTGAACCATAGAGTGAGAAAGATCCAACTCTAAATCAAAGAGGAAGATCAAATTATTATAGTTAAATAGACTTGAAGAGTTATCATTAGAATATAAGAAGATAACTCAAGATAGATGTAATTCAAATTAGCTTTATTCTTCAATTCTTTAAGTTTGAGGAGGTACAAGTAGAAATCAAAGTAAAAGTGAAGAAGTTTGATGCCCTTATCCATCGATACAAGGGTTCTACTTATAGATGAAGAAGAACTAGCTAAAATGGAAAAAAGAAGAAAAGTAAGGTGAGTCGGACATGTGGTTGCTAAGGGCTATCCACACGAAGTCATGCCACGAAGCTCCACTTTCCTAGAGTTGACGGCAACTTGCAAACCTTCCTTGTGTTGGAGGTTTGAGGACTCATGAAGGAAAGCTTCTTGATCTTCAATTATTTTCTAGAGGTTTTAGACAAAGAAATGTCCCAACCTTCTTTGGTTTTAGTAGGATCATGTATCCCCAAGGATTACCCTAATGGAACTGAAGGTTGTTCCACAAGGTATTCCTTTGAACAATGACTAGTCTTGAAACTATGTTTAAGCCCCTTGAATGTAAAACAATCCTCCAAAATGTGGCCTAGCATATGGTGGTAAGGGAAAAAGTTTGGATCATGACTTTTGCCTACTTCCTCCGGCCTCCTAGGCTTGGTAAAATCAAGTTTCTTTAAGATTCTTAAAGATCTTCCTGATTACCTCTTAAAAGAATAAGGTTTGTTTAACTTATCTAAAAGAGGTGGACCATAGCTACTGGTGGGTATGCATGCGCTACCGGTGGTGGTATGGTGAGGGTCTTTGTATCCGTGGAGGTAGGTGGAGGTGGCTACCTCTGGCAAAGGAGGTGGAGTCAGAGGTCATGGTCTCTAACTACCCTCTGCTTTTCCCTTATCAACCATCGCTACGCCTAGGTTTCTTTCATAGACCTTTTACACCGCAACCGAAAAGGCAACTCTTTGGCCTCCTTGTACTAGCGCCTTGTTGATTAGCTTCTCAAATGTCTTTATGGTGAAGCCCTTAAGCATGAAGGGATGAGCCATGGATATTCTTCAAGAGAATCTCAATGGCATGTTCGATAGTATGGTTCACACTTCATACTTAGGTTATGCCATCGAGAATATAATCAACAAGTGACTCACCGAGTGTTATTGTACAACAGATCACCTACAAGAACCCTTATAAGCTCCAAGCAAACCTCTTGATGAAGAGTTGCTCTAACTCAAATATCATAACCATTCAAAGATACCAATCTGATATCTTGCTAACAAAGAGTCTAAAGAGTAAGAATCACTACCTGTATTGCAAATAGGCTCAAAATGTGCAATATGCCGCCTTGGATTCCCACTACCATCAAAGCTCTTGAAGGAAGGAGGCACAAAACCCTTGGAATACTGGATGGCATTGAATTCCTCTGGGTAGGGTCTACCCTTTGGAACCGATGATCCTCCCTGGGCTTGAACCAAAGCTTCCTTCACTCCGCTCAACCATGGATTTAAATCTTTTTCATGTAGGACCCACTACCTTCCTATACAAGATAGTGCTACCTTGCTCAACGGGAGGTAGAGTCTTAACTAGATCTAAGACATGCACTAGCTCAAGTTGACTGACATCGACTGTACTAGGATGAACTGGAGGGGCTTGTTTCTAAAGTGTTGATACTACTACTAACAAGTCCTGCAACTGTTGTGCCATCCTAGCAATCTGCTCGTCCTTCTACCTTAACTAAATCTGGAGGTGATGGGTTGATTTTGCGGTGTCTCCTTGATCAACCTCATCACCTTCCATGGCCTTCTGCTCCCTAAGAAGAGAATCTTTGGTCTCAACCATGATACATTAGCTGAATCCTCCATCATGTCATCTTCATTGGGATCAAAACTCTTCTTTCTTCATCGACCAGTACTAAGATCTCTTCTTCTCCATAATATAATGTGCAACTATCTCATCTGAGAACGATCCAAAGGTACAAAAGCTTGGGTGACAAGTGTTGTCACTATCATAACCGAGAGACCGACCTCACCTCTGAGAGTCAATCCTATGGGACGTACTGGATGAATGACACTCCTCGACTACAGCCGTGATGGGGAAATAATTGATCTCTATCACTGTGCTAAATTCTCTAGAATGCTCATGATTCACCATCTCATCCGAATGGTTGGAGTGAAGGATGACCAGATGCTGGGGTCGCCACTCCTTCACACCACCGGGATAGTAAGTAGCAGAGCCACCCTACCAATGGGTGGTGTAGAGGGGTAGGATCCCTTGGCCATGGATCACCAAAGGGGTATGTTTCTCCCGATGTGCTTCATGGCCTTGATGGAATGGGTGATGGCAACTCGCTGACATGGGGTAGATGGGGTGGAGACACCACCAGTCTCTCATTGTAGATGCTCTCCATGATGGCTAGTCCCAGAAGAAGGAATACACAAGAGCAGCCCACCGAAATGGAAAATCAATAAAGAGCGCTAATGACGAAACCTCCACCTCCCCCGGTAATATGTGATGTATGGGCCTCCTGACCTCTCTCATGATTGCCTCACATTATGGGGATGATGGATCAGATCAAATTGAGTTCACTCAGCATCCCAGAAGCACTACTTAGCGTTGAGATAAGGTCGCATAAACCTCCTACTGAAACCGGGGAAACCGCACCAGGTGGAGGTGATGGATCCTCAACATCCTCTCTGATGACCCGAGAGAGGATGAACTGGTTAAAACCAAGTGGTGAAGTGATCAGGATCTCCGGTGAGACATACGCTCTATCTCTCAATCTGTGGTACCGCTTGATCATGCATTCTTATTCCTACATTGTGGAAGGATGGGAGGGAGTGAGAGCAGGCCATACTCAAAAGTAGGGGAGGCAAGCCACGAGTGGGAGCCTTACCCAGGGGGTATAGATGAGGAGGTACTAGCTCACCCGGGTAATGTGGGCAGCTTCGAGATGAACGCCACTAATCTTGCATCATCATCTTGAGGCTGGGGCTACTACAGTGAATGCTTTGCTTTCCTCTTTATTGAGGAAGTCTCTAAATCTGAGGGTAAGTCTACCCTAATGACCTGCTCGACCACCTTCCTCCTGCTGATAGTGGTGAGGGGAATGCCCTCACAAGTAATCTTGGCTCCCTCAAAGACATGTCCAAAATGGATCAGATGGGTATGATCCAAGTGAGGGAAATCAGCCTAAATCAAGGCTAAATCCATGCCATGAGGGAAGGTAAAGAAAAACATCTATGAACCGGCCATCTCAGAATAACTGTGGAAGAATGAAAATTGAACTTATCACTGTACTATCTATAAGAATCTGCAATAGGAAATGAGTTTGTATTAGATTTCTATCTTTATGGATATTAAATTTTGAATTTTTGAAAATTTGAACTCACAACCAACAACTTGGAAGTGTTAAGTGGGGTTCAAAATAGATTTGAGAAGATTTGATTGAAAGAGGAATTCGAGTATGAATCCAACTTCAACAAATTTGAGTATGTTGAAATATGAATTCAAGATTTTAATAAGATGCTTCCATAGGTTCTTTTTTTTTCATTTGAATTTTTGCTTTGGTTTGAAGATCTTTTCCTTTAACAAATTTTAGTATGTTAAAGTAAGGGTCAAATTGATTTTGTGCTGTTTGAATATTTTGAATTTTCACTTACTTAGAAAATTTAGGTATGCTAAGTGAAGTGAAAGTGATTGTTTTCTTTTTGAAAATTTTGTTTTATTTTGATTTTGAAGAATTTTAGAATTCTTACTTAGCAAATTTAAGTATGCAAAGTGAAGAACCCAAGTGTATTTTGTTTGGTTTTGAAAAATAGGATTCTTAGAAAATTTAGGTATGCTATGAAAATCCTAAGTGTTTCATTTTTGTTTTGATATTTTGATTTTTGAAAAGGTAGGATCTTAGAAAATTTGGTATGCTATGAAAATCCTAAGTATTTCATTCTTAGCAAATTTAGGTATGCTATGAAAATCCAAAGTGTTTCAATTTTGTTTTGATTTTTGAAAAGGTAGGATCCTTAGCAAATTTGGTATGCTAAGGGAATCCTAAGGTGCTTCATTTTATTTTTGTAATGATTGGAAGTGGAGATTCAACTTTAGAAAATTTGGTATGCTAAAGATGAAATCCCACTTGATTTTGTGAAATGGAAATTTCACTTAGCAAATTTGAGTAAGCTAAATGAAATTCCAAATGGTGTATTTAAAACTTTGATTTTATTTTTTTTTTTGAAAAATGGAAACTTCTCCTTAGCAAATTTGGTATACTAAGGGAAGAAGTTCCATGTGAGAAATTTTGTTTTGAGTGTGGAAACTTTACTTAGCAAATTTAAGTATGCTAGGTGGAGTTCCAAAACATGTTTTGAAAGATTTTGAATTTTTGATTTGGAAACTTTACTTAACAAATTTAGGTATGTTAAACAAAGTTCCCAAAATAGTATTTAGAAAATTCTGATTTAGGATTGGAGACTTCACTTAACAAATTTGGGTATGTCGAGTGAAGTTCCAAAATGTGTTTTGAAAAATTCTGATTTTGGATTTTGAAACTTCACTTAACAATTTTGAGTATGTTAAGTAAGGTTCCAAATGTGCTTTGAATTTTTTTTAAAAAAATTTTGATACTTGGAGAACTCACTTAGCAAATTTAGGTATGTTAAGTAAGGTTCCAAATGTGAATTGAAATTTTTTGAAAATTTTGATATTTTTGGAGATCTCACTTAACAAATTTGGTATGTTAAGTAAGGCTCCAAATGTGCTTTGAAATTTTTTGAAAATTTTGATATTTGGAGACCTCACTTAACAAATTTGGGTATGTTAAGTAAGGTTCCAAATGTGCTTTGAAATTTTTTTGAAATTTTTGATATTTGGAGACCTCACTTAACAAATTTGGGTATGTTAAGCAAGGTTCCAAATGTGCTTTGAAAATTTTGGAATTTTGGTATTTGGACATCTCACTTAACAAATTTGGGTATGTTAAGTAAGGTTACAAATGTGCTTTGAAATTTTTTGAAATTTTTGATATTTGGAGACCTCACTTAAAAATTTGGGTATGTTAAGCAAGGTTCCAAATGTGCTTTGAAAACTTTTGAATTTTGGTATTTGGAGACCTCACTTAACAAATTTAGGTATGTTAAGTAAGGTTCCAAATGTGCTTTGAAATTTTTTTTTGAAATTTCTGATATTTGGAGACCTCACTTAACAAATTTGGGTAGGTTAAAGGAAGTCCCAAAATGTGTGTTTGAAAATTTTTGGAATATGATTGTTGATTTTGAATATTGAAAAGAGGACCTCCATTCAACAAATTTAAGTATGCAGAAAGGAGATTGATTTTTATTTTTGAAATGTGAAATCTTTATCTTATGTGCGATTGTTGCCTTTTTTTGGAAGAGAGGAATTCCAACTTAAGAATCATATGTGGGATATGCTTAAGTAGGATTTCCTAAATGATGTTTTATTCTTTAGTTGGAGATGAAATCTTCTTTTAATAAACCTAAGCATACTAAACGAAGATATTCATGTGTGCTTTTTTTTCAAAAGTTTTGATGAATTTTCCATTCAACAATTATGAATGTATTGAATAGAAAGATACATGTTTATTTTTGAAAACTTTTATATTTGTGATTGTGATTTTGGAAAAACATGATTTGTTCATTTTATTTTGAGAATGAAAAACTTCATTCAATAACTTTGGGTAAATTGAAAGAAGGATTTCATAAGTGCTTTTTGAAAATTTATTTTTGACTTTGATTTTGGAAAGATGATTGTTCATTTTATTTTGAAATTAAAATCTTTATCCAAAGTAATTTGAAAGAAGATGTTCATTTGTGCTTTTGTAAAATGTTGTTAGTTTAATTTTTTTTTTTTTTGAAAATCCCTACATGTAATAATTATGGAAATTGTTAAATTAGGGTAACAAAATTTTGTGAAGAAATAATTTTATTAAGTGCATTTTTGGAAAAAGGTGCTTTTGAAAAGCAAAGTTCTTTTTATGGAGACTTATTATTTTTAGGATGAACCTTTCCTTATCATGAAAATGGAACCAATCACCTCAATAAGGACTCTAAGGATGATGGGTCTGCATTTGTGCTAGAGATTCTTCTCCTACTTTACATGAAAAAGTAGAGAAGGGTTTATTTTAAATTGGGTTTGTTAAGTTCCCTATAGGGGTAAGCCCCCATAGTTAATTACATCCCAAGGGACCAGATCCCTTAAGAAAACTCTTGATTAAGGTAAATGAGCATTGTCTCTGAAGATTTCAATAGGAAAGGACAATCAATCAATTGGTTTATATTTTTGAAGATCAAATGAGATTGATCCAAGAGAGGGAGTTATTATCAAAGTCAAAATGGGAATAAGTAGGAGATGCTCATGATCTAGAACATCCCAAGCAACTATCCCAAATTGGGATATTTTAGAAATTGATTTAGTTTGTTTGAGTTATATTTTCATTAGAAATTTAGGACTTAAATTCCTTGATACAAGATTAAGGAAATGCCTAAGAGGTGAGTAATTATGCTTATGGCCCATAAAATAGAAAAATAATCTTAGAACCTAAATCTAGGGAGCTTTGGTGAGGGTCAAAAGCAACCTAAATCTAAGGCAAAAAATGGGTAATTGATTTGCCTCCATAAGAGAGGACAAATCACTCGATAGCTTGGATTACAACCACTTAGGGGTGGCCACCAACTAACTCCTCCTATGATTTTAAATACATGTAGGCAAGTCTTTATATTTATGCAAGATAAGTTGTGCTATTTTCATTTAAAAATAAGCTAAGTCCTTAAACTCACTCCCTAAAGAGACTAGATCATACAAAGGGATATGCTTCAATGACCTAAATCAAATGCATTTCAAATTTCATTTTATTATCATTTTTGGACAATTAATTTGACTCAGGCTAATAGAACATTTTATGACTAATGAGAAGTAGATTATTATTAAATTAATATAATTTTAGAGGTGAGTTTCCACCACCCTCAAAAAGCAAAGTTCTCTGGCAAAGATGGAAGCCCTCCAATCAAGAGTGAGACAATATGCATTTGTGCATGATGTTATAAAGTAACCACAAAGAATCATCCAACTAAGGGGTTACTAATTCTTTTACCTTGATTTTAAACCTAAGCTTTAAGTGAGGTTATGGGTTTCTTATTTTAATTTTGAGTTTGTTAAGTTGGATAAAATATTTATTTTTCCTTAAAGAGCCTAATCCTCATCCAGCCATACTTAAAACAAGGAAGAAACTAGGAAAAACATGCCACTTAATATTAAGTTAAACAAATATCAATCAATTTATAAAATTAGCGCAAAAATAATAAAGGCCAGTTGTGGTCGGGCACCACCGTGCAAACCAAAAAAAAATATAAAATTAGGTAGTCTCTACCCTTATATAATCCAACTTACAAATGAATTAAATTGCATTTAAGCAAAAATAATTCATTGTTATGGGGGGTCTTTAAACTTTATTCTTCTTTCTTTTTTTCTTTTCTTCTTTCTTTCTTTCTTCTTTGGATCTTCCTTTGGATGGTTGAATGGTAGGTACTCCAAGGCTTCACATGGTACATAAAATGAAGTCTTATGACCAATACTCATCCTAATCCCCCACAATAAATCATTCCAAATCCTAAATATACAAATTATTTACATGAAAAGGGAAAGCATAAATCTAACTAACACCTGCAAAATAAAGGTTAGTCAAATCACACCAAACAAATCCCAAACATGTATATTAAACTTAGTACCCCACACATCGGTACTCAAGTCCACCTGGCTTATGGATTATGCTAAGGGGTATAAGCACTTGCAAGCAAGAAGCATTTATATTTTTATTTATAACACCTCTTTAGCACAATCCCCTACATAAAAGAATAGTTAGACTAATCACATCTATCATTCATTCTATGAGCATACAACCTACCAACCAATATAAAACATTTATCACAAAACAAAACAAGACATCAAGCCATGCACTGACCTAACCTAAAGCTAGAAGTGGTGATTTAGGCTAATGTGTGTGCCCTGGAGGTTTGTGTGGCATGCTTAGCTTAGGATTTTGGGTTCAAGTTTTCTAAGTGTGAAAGACATGTTCAACTTAGAGGGGAGTTTCATTTAAGTTGTTTAGTGACTTTGGGTTGATTTTATTTCATATTTTATTTTTGGTTTGAGTGAAACCTACACTTAATTACTAAGTTATAAAGAGAGGGAAAGAGAAGAAGACTTCTCTTTCCTTCCCAAATCCCTAAGTAATTTCTAAGGTAAGTTCACATTTTTAGTTTCATTTAGGTGAATGTTTCAATTACACCTTTAGATAAATTCTAAACAAACCTATTCAAAAAAGAAAGTATTTTAAGATTAAATAAAATGAACCAAAATTCACATAACATACATTACTTCAATTCTTTCCCCAACATTTATAACATGCATATGAATGCACCCTAAGCATATCTATACACACATGTGAGAATGTTTAGCATACTTTATGATGAATGCTAAGTAGATTATTTAGAAGAATTTAGATGCTTTATGATGCATGACTTTTATTAAGTAGAAGAATAATCCTTTTTCCAATTTTCACATGCACATGTGAATGAAGAAAAGGCATAAGTGAGTATGGCGCCATTGTTAGCACCAGGAGTGTAAGATACAAGACATAGTTAGGGCTACTTAAAGCCTCGCAATCCTGGGGTTGTCAAGTCTAATATACCACTTTCCTTAAATTCAAACACATATGCAAAAGAAATGAAAGGAAAAAAGAATAATGCAAAGTTTATATTGTATTCATTTGATTTATTTATCTAGTTTATGTGTGTAAGTGTAGACTCCTCTCTTAGTTGGTAGCATAGAGATGAATAAGAGATAAATTTCAACAAGTGTTATACCCTTTTTCAAATAAGTTATACACTTTTCCAAGTTCTTACTCAAAATTATGCTAAATGTAAAGAGAAGGAAAGGCTACCCTATACATACCTTCATATTTCATCACTTGCTAACCTATAATTAAAGTATAAGTAGCACACTTTTAGATTGATAATTGGTTCATATATTTTGAAAATAATTTGGGTTTAGTAGTGATAATAGCCACTCATAGTTTTATTTTAATCAACACATGCACATTTGACATAAAGTAAAAAATTTTCATTTTTAAAATTTTAAAACATGAAAATATGGATGCATGAATCACATGACTTACAATTTAACATGTTGGGAAAAATCTAAAGCAATGAAAGCATACGAATAGACTCTGTTTACTTAGATCCTAAAGAAATTCTTAAAGAAAAAGATAATTTAGAATAAATCAAAGTGAATTTCAAAATGATTTTTGTTTGATTGAGGTTTGATTTAATTTTAAAGAGTGAGATTAGTTTGTTGTCCTTAATCCATTCCCACATGTGTTCATTATTTTAGTTTAATTTTTAGTTCATTAGATCCATTTTAAATATTGATTAGGTTAGGGTACGAATTAAATGGCTTAATTAACCCTTACCTACACCACCTTAGAAAAATTAACTTAAATAGTTATGAGCAAATGGGATGACATAAAACCCACAAGGTATTTAAATTTGCAATGCACCTAGTAATGAAAAAGCCTAATGCAATTTGGCTCATAATTAAAAGTTAATTAAGCTAAGGGGTTAAGCTTAAGTACTTTTAAAACACCCCTTTCACACTTATGAAAGAGGGTTTAATTTCCTTAATTAGATTTAGGCTATTGAACACCAAAGTATCTACCCAAGGTAGATTGATTAAATTCTGGAGATTTTTTTTAGAAATTTGAAATTATTTAAAGGGATAATTAATGGCTTAACCCTTAATTAAGAAGGGATTAAGGAAAGAAAGAGGGGTTTAGGGGATAGCCTAGGAGAAATGCCCCCAAATTATTTCCCCAAAATCCTATTTACTGGATCCAACCTTAATCCAACTTAAACATGAGGGAAATCCACTAATTACACCCTAATCATGCTTAATTATGTAAGAAGGGTAATTAAGGAGACCATATGCAATTACCCTAATCAAGCCTTCAATAAATCCTCAGGAAAATTAAGGGAGGCAGAGGTCATCCCCTAAAGCTTACCCATGAAGTTTGAGATTAATTAGAGGCCTAATTAAAGGTAATTAGCAAAATACATTCTCCAATAAAACCCAAATTCAGAGAAAAATATAACTTAAAACCCTTTGAATTTAATTTTATAATAATCTAGTTTGAATTATCTATCCATAGGATTTTTCCTCATATTTTTTTGATTTTTATTGAATTTATTATGAATTTTAGAAATCATAAGGATTAATTAGGAAATTAATTAATATACTTAACTAATTCCTCAATCCCTCCACGTGCATGATATGTGATGGACGCTTTATCGTGCCATGAGGGGAGAACTTAAGTTGTCACCTCACAAAGGCGGCGGCAGCACACGCATTTATATTCTTAGCCATCCGATCAAAGATCGGACGGCCAAGATCAGACATACGATTTAAAATGGATAAATGAATTCTAAAATGTGAGGAATAATCTCGGCCATCCATCCAAAATGTGAGGATGGACGGCCAAGATCTCCCTAGTTCTTCTTTGAGGAGGAATGTGAGCCATTCACAATCCAAGGGATGATCCCAGCCCGATCTCTTATGGATTCAAACAAAACTCAACACACACCATCTAGGGGATCAAAGCGGCCAATCCAATGGCTAAGATTCCAAGATATGAAAATCCACTTCATAAAAGAGCAACACACCTTAGCCTAAGTGGTCAAAAATGTTCATACCTCACCGGCGCTCGGGAATGATGAGGTAGCTTCATTTAGTGGAGATGAAGCCTTGTCGAAGTTCCCAGCTCTTGAGGTTAAGTAGATGAGTGTATGGACCAACTCCCCTTGGCTCCCTTTGAGGCTTTGATCCAATTCTCTTCTCCTTAGTTCTAGAATCCAATTGAATGCTTGGACAGGCTTAACTTAGCTCCTAGGTGAAGTGTACAAGAGAATTTGAAGTGGTTAGGTACGGAGAATTTTGGAAATCAAGGTGAGCTCCCCTATTTTTCACTATGCAAAATCAAAGAAGATGAAATCCACATCTCCCTTAGAGGCTTTGGGAAAGCTCTCTGAAGGTTACTAAAGCTTCCTAGGTCTCAATTAAGTGTGAGGTCAGTGTGATTTCAATGAGTTATGGGGAGTATATCTCCCTCTGTAAGGATCAGACGGCTGACCTCTCCTTTGTCATTTTGATCCAATTGCTCACAATGGAGAGTTCATTTTGATGGTTTTGAGTGTGACCATGGTTGGTTAGGCCAGAGAAGTGGATTGCCCCAAGGGTTTGAATAGTTTTGATCAAGATTTGGAGTTGATTTTGGCTTAGTCCTTTAATGGAAAATTAAAGGAAATTTAAAAAATTTCATCACTTGAATTTGGATTTTGATTTGATTTGATGGGTCTGAATTTAGATTTCATTTATAAATGTGAATATAAATGAGAATATGAATGGCCCATGATAAAATCTCAAAGATTTGAGAGGGTTTGAATCATGATTTTGGCTAAGCCCTTAAGGAAAATTGGATAGAGAAAATTTTGACTTAGGGATATTGATGGATTTTTGATTAAAAGTTTCAATCAAGGATTTCAATCATAGAATTGAATCATGGCATTGATTTGAGTTTGAGAAAAATAGAATTTATTTGAAGTTTGACTTGAAGAAGAAAGGTGAGGAATGATTTAAGCTAAAGGGTCGGAGATTTTTCTAGCACCCCTAAGGCATGACATATTCCTATGTCTAACTCTTCTAAGTCTTCTAGGGCTAGGTTGGAATGTCCACCTAATCTATAGATGTGTCTTAAGACTAAAAAACTCTTAAAGTCTAAGAGAAATCCTAAGCCTAAGATGGAGGTGTTGAGGGCTCATTCTAAAAATGAGGTCAACAAAGACTTAGCCTAAATCAAATCTAAATCAATTCAAATTGATGAAATTTTCTTACAACCCATTTATATTCTCATTTGTATTCACATATATAAATGAAATATAAATTCAAATCAATCAAACTAAATCCAAAATTCAAATCCAAATCAAAAATCTTAAGTCCTTTGATTCCTTCTTAGAGACTTAGCCTGAATCAAATCTAAATCAATTCAAATTCATGAAATTTTCTCACAACCTATTTATATTCTCATTTATGTTCACACACACACACACACACACACACACACACACACACAGAGATATATATATATATATATGAAATATAAATTCAAATCAATCAAATCAAATTCTAAAATTCAAATCCATATAAAAAATCTTTCCTAAGTAACTTTGATTCCCTCTTAAGGACTTAACCTAAATCAAATCTAAATCAATTCAAATTCATGAAATTCTATCACAACTCATTTATATTCTCATTTATATTCACATATATAAATGAAATATAAATTCAAATCAATCAAACTAAATCCAAAATTCAAATCCAAATACAAAATCTTTCCTAAGTCACTTTTGATTCCCTCTTAAGGACTTAGCATAAATCAAGTTCAAATCACTTCAAATTCATGAAATTTTCTCATAACCCATTTATATTTTCATTTATATTCACATATATAAATGATATATAAATTCAAACAAACAAAATCAACTCCAAAATTCAAACTCAAATTCAATCAAAATCCAACCTAAGCCTTTCAAGTCAAAATCTTGAACTTAGCCAAATCAATTTCAAATCAAGTCAAACTCTTGATTTTTCTTCATGATTCAATCAATCCTTCAATCATGAATCCAAATAAAAACATAAACTTCAATCACCGAACTAAAACTAAATCCAAAACTCATACCCAAGTCAAACTCATGTTCACCCTTTTGAACTTCAAATTATCAAATGAATCAAAACTCATTTGACTTCAAACCACTTTCAAATGGATTTATATTTCAATCATAAGTCCATATGTCAGTTCAATTGAACTCAAATCAAGCTTTGACCAAGCCATTTGACCCACTTAGGCTCACTTGACCCAAAATGAACTAAAGTACCCTTATGAGCCAAATTCTAATCCTAACCAAATTGGATTGAACTAAGCTCACCTAAGCCTCTCATGAGATGATCAATCACTCAAATTGTCAAATTGCCAAGTGTTGACCAAGTCAACACTTAGCCAAAATGAAACTTAAACGCCAAAATCCACCATAGGCCAAATTGATTGAAACCATTGATCAAAACTCATTCATGATTAATGTTTGAACTTGATTAACATTTGAGCTAACTAATTGGCCACTTGAAGTTGACCCAACTTGACCTAAAAGTCAAATTGTCAAAGCTGATCTAAGATAAATTGATTGAAACCAATGGGTCAAGTTCATTCCAAAATGATTGTTTAACTTGAACAAAGCCTCAATTGGCCAACTAGACTCTAGCCCAATTGACCATGAACCCAACTTGACTAAAAGGTCAAATTGAGCAAACTCAAATATAAACCAAATTGATTGGAAACAAAGATATCAATCCATACCATATGACCAACCAAACATAAACCAATGACCCAAACAAAATAGGTCAAATGGGTCAATTTGGTCAACTTTACCCATTTGACCTAAATAAACTCAATTGAACCAAAACCAAATATAAATCAAATTGAATCAAACCAAAGGCTCCAAAATATTTAAAATGACCATATGAACTTGACCCAACCCTTGATTTGACCTAATTTGACCAATTGGTCAACTTGACCCAAGTTGACCCATTTTGACCTAAATGGGTCAACATGAGCCAGATCATATCAAACTAACTCCAAATTCAATGAAACTTGGCCAAACCCATTTTTCAAACATATCAAACATACCCAAGCTGAAATCAAAGCCAAATTACCATTTTACACCTAGGACATAGGGTAAATTTTGGCCAAATTACATGAAACTTGGTCAAATCCTCTTCATGACCACTTGGCACACTCCTAGTGGACCAAGTGGACACTAGTGAGTGTGGTGCACCTAACCCAATGGGTTTGGGTCAGTCAACCTCGCCTAAGGTCAAAATCAACCACTTGCTTGAAATGGCCACATGGGAATCATTCCTCCACCCATTTCAAGCACATGGAACTCTTCCAGTACCTCCCTCTGGCCAAACCGAATGCAATGAAACATCAAACGGCCTAACAAACCCACTCAAGGAGCATATTGGATCAAAATGGTAAGAGAAGGCTCGGCCATCTGATTGCTCTAGGGGGAGATATACTCCCCCCAATTTCACTTTAATTTCATTCAACCTATTCGATTGAAGCATAGGAACTCAGAGCAAGCCATTGTGAGTCTTCCCAAGCTTCCTAAAGTGAGTTAGTATTCTCCTTCTCTCAATTTTCTTAGGCTAAAAATAGGAGAGCTCCACTTGAAATCCCACTTACTCCATACTCAAACCCAAGTCAATGCTCTTTACAAGCCCCATCAGGGAACTCAATCAGGTTCACCCAAACCATTTCCCAAGCTCCAAAGGTGGGGAGGACCACTGATCAAAGCTGTGAGAAGTGGAGTTGGCCTCTAGAAGGATCTACCCAAGTTTAACACCTCCAAACTTCAACAAAGTTTCATCTCCACTGGACGAAGCTTCTCCAAAGGAATCAAACGCCAGTGATAGCCTCTAGTGAGGTAAGCCTTTAAACCGAGCTCAATCTAGCCATGTTCTGGTCCTTTGTGAAGTGAAGTTTTATCTCATGAGATTCTAGCTGTTAGATGTGATCTCCCTTGCTTGGTGATGGTGTGGATTGAATTTGAGATCAATCCAAGCTCAACCAAACTCGGATCATGCCATCGAAGATGGATAGTGGTCATCTCCCGCAGGCAATCTCAGGGAAGAATCATGGGTCATCCATCCGTGCACTTTGGATGGATGGTGATTAAAACATGTAGGATCCATCATTTTGATCCCTTTAAAACTGCAGATCTAATCTTAGTCGACTAATCCTTGATCAAACAGATAGGGAGGAAGCGCATAGCATCACCGCTGATGCAGAACTATGATGCGACAACTTAAATAGCGAATCCCATCGTGCCACGTGGAAAGCATGCGCCACGTCAACCTCCACTTGGCGCTGGCGGGATTAGCATATAATTAAGGGATTAATTTCTTAATTAAGCAAGGAAACTTCAAAAATTAATATCTACATGTGGCGCTGGCGGGATTAGCTTTATAATTAAGGGATTAACTTAATTAAGCAAGGAAACTTTAAAAATTCATATCTAAGTGTAGAAAAATTAGAAATCTATAAAATAAATTGCATATGAAAGGTATTTATATCTAGAATATTATAAATTAATTGCAATGAATTTTGAACAGTGTTACTTTGTTGATTTGGGTTTTATTAGGAATTTGATTTTGCAAATTACTCTCTAATTACCACTGATTAATTCCAAACTTCTTGTGTATGATTAGTGGGATGACTTCTCCTATGATTTTCTTAGGATTTATTGATGGATTAATTAAGGAATTTCTAGATTAATTTCTAATTACCCTCTTAATGTAATTTAGTTTAATTAAATGTGTAATTAGTGGTTTAACCCTTGATTGAGCTAATTAAGATTTGTTTAAGTGAACAAGAGATTTAGGGAATAATTTTGGGATGTTTTCCTTAAGTTATTCCTTAAACCCCCTCTTTCCTTCTTAATATAAACTTAATTAAGGATTAATTCACTAATTACCTACCTAATCAATTTGATAAAATTCTAAAACCATCCAGAACTTAACTAATTCACTTTAGGTAGATGCTTAGGTGTTCAATAACCTAAGTGAATTAAAGAAATCAAAATCCAACTCACATGTGTGAGAGAGGTTATGAAAGTACTTAACTTAAACCCTTAGCTAATCATTAATCATGAGCCAAATGCATTAGGCCCCTTTCTTTTTAGGTGCATTGCTGATTTAAATTCTTTGTGTTGTTTAATGTCCTATCATTGGCTCATAATTATTTGATTAAATATGCTAAGGTAGTGTAGGTAAGGGGTAATTAACATACTTAATTCATACCTTAACCTAAAAAAAATATAAAAATCATCTAATCATCTAAAGATTAAACTAAAATTCCATACACATGAGAGAAATGGGTTAGGACCAACAAACATTCTTTCACATTTCTTAAATCAAACATAAAGCAAATTCAAAACAAAAATTACATTAAACAAACTTTGATTCACTTTGAACTTTCTTATTTCATCAGATTATTTTTAGGAATTAATTAGGGGTGAATGAATTTACATTACTTTCATCACTTTATTTCTTTCCTAGCATACTAAATGTGTATGTCATATGAAATTCATCCATTCATATCTTTTAAAAGATCAAAATCAAAATGAAATATTTTCTTTATGTCAAATTGCATGTTTTGGCTAAAGTAAAAAATATGAATGGTTATTATCACTATTAAATCCAAAACTATTTTCAAAATCTATAAATCAAACACCTAAAAATGAAAGTGTGCTACTTATAATTATTTATAAGCTTGCATGTGGATATAAATATGAAGATGTGCATAGTGTTGCTTTCCTTCTCTTTTCTTTTAGCATAGTTTTGAGTAGGATTTGGCAAAGTGTATAGTTCATTTAAAAAGAATAACACTTGCCTAACCCCATTCCTATCCTTTACTATGCTATTACTTAAGAAGGACATCCACACTTGTACATATAAATTGCATAAATAAAATAAACAAACAAATAAAACCTTTTTTGCATCTTTCTTTTTTCCATTCATTTCTTTTATACATGTGTTTTGTATTTAAGAAAAGTGGTATATTAGTCTGGACAACCCCGGGGTTGCAAGACTTTAAGTATCTAAGTAGGTCTTGTACCTTACACCCCCAGTGCTAACAATAGCGCCGTACTCACTTATGCCTTTCATACATATACATGTGCATGTGAATAATGGATAAAAGAAACCCTTCTTTTCTACTTAATGAAAATCATGCATCATAAAGCATTCCAATTTTCTTAAGTAACATTTCTTAGCTTTCATCATAAAGTGTGCTAACATTTCCATTTATATATATAGATATGCTTAGGATTCATTCATATGCATGTTGTACATGTTGGGAAAGAAATGAAGTGATGTGTGTTTTGTGATATTAGTTCACTTTACTTAATCTTAAAATGCCTTTCTTTTGAATAGGTTTGTTTAGGGAAAATCTAAAATTAGGATTAATTAAAACACATAATAAAATATTCACTAAACAAAATCAAATATGAATCCACTTTAGAAATTACTTAAGGTAGGAAAGGAAAGAGATGTTCTCTTCTCTTTTCCCTCTCTTTATAACTTAGTAATTAATTGTAGGATTCACTTAAACCAAAATAAATCACCAAATAAAAACCACCCAAATAAACTAAACACTTAAATGAAATCACCCATCTAAGTTGAACATTTTCACACTTAGAAAATCTAAGCCTTAAAGCCATAGCTAAGCATACCACACAAACCTTTTAAAGCACACACATTAGGTTAAGTCGCCACTTCTAGGTTTAAGTTAGGGTAGTGCATGACTTGATGTTTATTTTTATTTTGTAATGTATTATTTCTAGTTTGGATGTTAGGGTGTATATCCGTAGAATGAATGGTAGGAAAATCTTTGTCTAATCATTATTTTCTGTAGGGGATTATGCTTAAGGGGCACTGCAATAAAAATATAAATACTTTTGTTGTGTAGGTGTTTGTACCCTTAAGCATAATCCAATAGGCCAGTTGGACTTGGTTACCCATTTTTAAGTGCTAATTCAATATACATGCTTGGGATTTATATGGTTTGTTTAGCTAATCTCTATTTTGCAGGTGTTAGTTAAATTTACTTTTCCTCTTCATGTAATTTTTGTAATTAGGATTTTTGGAATGAATGTTATGGGGGATTTGGATGAGCATTTGTTATAAGATTTCATCTTATGTACCATGTGAAGCCTTTGGAGCAACCACCTCCCAACCATCTAAAAGAAGGAACCGAAAGAAGAAAGAAGAAAGAAGAAGAGAAGAAATGAACACCCCATAACATGAATTTCCTTATTGATTGTAAAGTAATTCATTTGTAATCTGGGTTGTATAAGGGTAGAGCTCGGCTACCCAATTTATTTTCAGTTTGTGCGGTGGAGCCCGACCACAAATGTCCTCTTATTCTTTTGTGCTAACTTTATAAAATCTTTAATGTTTGTTTAGCTTGTGTATTAAGATGACATGTTTTCTAGTTTCTTCCTTGCTTTGATGTATGGCCTGGATGACGATTAGGCTTTTAGGAAAAAAAATAAATGTTCTACCAAATTAATCAACTCAAAATTAAAAATAAATAACTCATAACCTCACCTAAATCTTTGGCTAAAAATCAAGATAAAAGAATTAGCAGCTCCTTAGTTGGATGAGTATTTCTTTTCAAACATCATGCATAAAAGCATATTATTTTACTCTTTATTGGAGGGTTTCCACCTTTTCTAGAGAACTTGGCTTGACCTTTGAGAGCCATGGTGGAAACACACCTCCCCTACTCACTAATTTTGTCCCATAATCTTATTTCTCATGCATTAGGCATATGAATTCTATAAGCCTGAGTCAAATGATTGTCCAAAAGTGAAAGAAAATGTAATATGTTTTGCATTAAATCTAAGTCATTTCTTTATGCCCTTACATGATCTAGTCTCTTAGGGAGTGAGTTTAAGGACTTGGTCTCTTTCTAAAATAAATAATAGCCTAGCTATCTTGCATAAAGCATATGACTTTCCTACATGAATTTAAAATCGCAGGAGGAGTTAGTTGGTGGCCACCCAGGTTGTAAGTCCAAGCGTCCAGGATTTGTCCTCTCTTGTGGAGGCAAACCAAATACCCATTTTTTTTTAGATTTAGGTTGTGCTTTTGGCCCTCGTCAAAGCTCCCTAGATTTAGGTTCTAAGGTTACTTCTCCCTTCTATGGGCCATAAGCATAAATCCTTACCTCTCAGGCATTTTCATAACCTTGTATTATGGAATTATAAGTCCTAAACTTCTAATAAAAATTTAACTCAAAGAAATAATTCAATTTCAAAAATATAAAGCCCAACTATAGGATAGTTTGGGATGTTTACTAGGCTTCCTAGTATCCTAAACATCCCATACTCATCTTCATTTAACTTTGATAAGAACTCCCTCCTCTTGATCGATCCCACTTGATTTGCTAAAACAAACTAATCGATTGATAGTCATACCTATTGAAATCTTTAGAGACAATGATCATTTACCTTAATCGAGAGTATTCTTAAGAAATCCCCTTCCTTGGGATGTAATTAACTATGGGGGCTTGCCCCTGTAGGGAACTTAACAAACCTGGTATAAAATAAACCCTACTTTACTTTTCCATGTAACGTAGGGGAAGAATCTCTAGTTCATATGTAGACCCATTGTCCTTAGGAGTCCTTATTGAGGTGATTAGGTCCATTATAGGGTGATGACTTCTATCTTTTGAGATAGTACACCTCTCCTCAATGTTGTACCCAATCACCCTCAATAAGAACACCTGTGGATCTACATGGTGTCCAAAATGCATAAAGAGTATATTTCTATCTTCATTTTATTCCACATAGATTGAATATGGAAGTATACCTCTTAGAAATCTTAAAATTTTTCACCACAGGGTGTATGCTTTGTAGAGTGGATGGTAGGTTGTGATTAGCCTAATCATATTTTCTGTAGGAGATTTTACTTAAAGGGTGCTTAAAAACATAAATAATCTCTTTGTAGATTGCTTAAACCCCTAAGCATAATCTAAGTTAGGACAGGTGGGCTTGGTTACCCATATATAGGATTCTAAGTCCAAATTATATATGTAACTGCTTGGGTTGTATGGTGTATTTAGTCACACTTATTTTGCAGGGGTAGTTAGATTTAATTTTCTAATTTTTAATATAATTTTGCATTAAAAATTAGGATTAGTGCTATGGGAGATTATGATGAGCAGTGGCTATAAGGCTTTGCCTTGGGAGGACCTGCGATGCCTTTGAAGCAAGCACATCCAATTCAAAGAAGGAAAGAAGTTAAAGACATGAAGAATGGAGATTTAAAGACCCCCATAGCATTTATTCATTTGTAAATTATAATTATTCTTTCATATTTTGGGTTATATAAGGGTAGAGTTCGGTCGCCCATTTTCCCTTTTCGAGTTGTAAGGTGGTACCCGACCGCACCTATCTTTTATTCTTTTATGCTAGTTATAAAATGTTTGCTGTTATGTTTAGCTTGTGAAATAGAAATGACATACCTCTTCAAAGTTTCTTTATGATTGGTGTTTATTGTATGGCTTGGATGTGATTAGGCTCTTAGGAAAAAAATTAATTTTTCTGCCCCAACTATAACTCATAACTAAAGTTTTAAATAACTCATAACCTCATATAAAACCTAGGCATTAAATCAAGATAATTAAAAGATTTAACAACCCTTAGCTGAATATTGTATGTCTCACATCATACAAGCATATTGCTTCACTTTTGCTAAGAGAGGGTTTCCATCCTTGCATAATAGGGAAAGACTTGACCTTTGAGGGTCTCTTCTATGGTGAAAAACACCTCTTTCCCACTGATTTAGCCATAATTCACTTTCATCATTCATTTAGTCATAAAAAAAATCCCATGGCATTTGTCAAAATGAAGTGTCAAAAATCAAATAAAAATTGAAAAGATTTATATTTTTAGATTAAGTCATTATTCATACCAGTCATGATCTAGTCTCTTAGGGAGTGGGTTTAAGACTTTAGTCTCTTTCTAAATAATAATAACCCAACTATCTTACAAAATCATATGAATTGCCCACATGAATTTAAAGCAGATGAGGAGTTAGCTGGCTACCACTCCAAGTGGTTATAAGTTCATGAGTTGGGTGGTTTACTCTTTCTTGTGGAGGTAAACCATATACCCATCTTCACTTAGATTTAGGTCGTACTTTGGCTTATGCCAAAGCTCCCTAGATTTAGAATCCGATATAGCTATTTCTTTTGGGCTACAAGCATAAATCTTTACCTCTTAGGAATTTTCATAATCTTGTATTGGTGGATTATAAGCTCTAGTAATCTAATAAAATTTTAACTTAAAACATACAATTCTCTTCAATTTCAAACATATAAAGGCCAACTATAAGATAGATTAGAATGTTCACTAGGTTTCCTGATATCATGAGCATTCCTTGCTTATCTCCTTTGGCTTCCAAAATAAGTCTCTCCTTTTAGACTTTCCCACTTAATTTTCCAAACATAGCTAATTTTTGATAGTCTTACCCTTGAAATCTTTAGAGTTAATAATTGTCTACTTTAATTGAGAGCATTCCTAAGGAATTCACCTTCCTTAGGATGTAATTAACTATGGGGGCTTTCCCCCATAAGAAACTTTAGAACCCAATTTAATATAAACTTTACTTTATTTATCCATGTAAAGTAGGAGAAAAATCTCTGGTATATTTGAAGACCCATCATACCTTAGGAGTCTTTATTAGGTGATTATGTCCATTGAAGGGTGATATCTCTATCTTTTGAGATAGTGCATCATACCTCAATATCGTACTTGATCACTTCAATAAGTACCCCCTTAGATCTGCGTGGTGTCCCCCATATACATCCAAAAATAAACACCATAGGTTTTCCTTGTGACTCCGCTGGGGATGGTTCCTCTCTCCATCTCTAGTAGACAATTGTTATCTCCAAGCATCGATAGTGGACTTATATTTTATATAAGTTTGAGACTATCTTTCTTTTTATTAGCACTTAGCTTATTTCATCTTTAAGCAAAGCTAGTCAACATTCTTGGGGTTTTAGGACCTCACCATGTAGGTCTTGAAATCCCTATTGGGTCCCCAAATAGTTCAAAATAAATTAACCAATGAAAGTCAATGACTAAAAATCCAGAACCTTTTTACCACTATCTTGGTGAGGCAAGGTTCATCTTATATTTAAGAAAATAAACAAAATGACACTTTTTAAAAATTCACATAACAAAATATTTGCACAAAATTCATAAGAAGTTTTCAAAAAGCATAAAAATAACCAAACCTCTTTTAACAATTTCTACAATTATTACATGGAGGTTCTTTTCAAAACCAAAATAAAAAATTTTTAAAATCCCTTTTTTTAAAAGCACATTTTTTTTGAAAATGACTATCTCCATTCAACATATCCAAATTTGTAGAATGATGATATTACTTCAAATGAAATCATAACATAAATTTGAGACTCCACTTAGCATATTTCATATGTGCTAGAGTTGGAGTTTCCCTCTTTTCAAAAGAAAAAATCACAAAAAAAAAATCAAGACATGTTTGAACTCCATTTGACATACCCAAATTTGTCAAATGAGAGTTCTCTTTCTTTTGGGAAAATCAAAACAAATTGAATTCTATTTAACATACCCACATTTGTTAAGTAGAATTCCTCTTTTTCAAAGTCTTGAAAATCAAAACACATTTGGACTCCATTTGACATACCCAAATTTGTCAAATAAGAGTCTCATTTTCAAAAAAAATCAAAAATAAATTGAATCTATTTAACATACATAAAATTGTTAAATAGATTTCCCTCTTTCAAAAGCATAACACATTTGAACTCTATTTGACAAATCATATTTGTCAAATAAGAGTTCCACTTTTTCAAAAAAAAAAAAAAATGAAATTAAAACAACACATATCAAACACATTTGGCTTTTGTTTAACATGTAAAATTTGTTTAAGTAAGAGCCTCATTTTCAAATCAAATGAAACACATATCAAACACACTTGGCTCCTACTTAACATACCAAATTTGTTAATTAAAAGCCTTATTTTTAAATCAAATCAAACACATATCAAACACATTTGGTCCCTACTTAACATACCAAATTTGTTAAGTAAGAGCCCCCATTTTCAAATCAAATTAACATATATCAAACACATAATAAACAATCATCACAAATAAAGATGTTTCCATAAAATTTCCAAACATATAATTGAAAACCTTTTAGCATTCCTAAATTTGCTAAAGTAAAGATTTTCCAAATCAAATTTTCAAACAAAACATACATCATATATATTTCCAAAGTCTCTCCAAAAATACTTGAACCCCACTCAACCTACTTAAATTTGTTACGTATGTGTTCTAAATCAAAATCATAAGGAAAAGTCTCTCCTCCAATTATAAAAAATCTCTCAAAAAATTCAATGGACCCCACTTAGCATATCTAAATTTATTAAGTGTGGGTTTAAATTTCAAATCTAATTTAGAAGTCAATGATTGAAGATTAATATCAAAGCAAGGGTCTGACTCAATTATGTTTCAACAAATGTAGTGATTTTAGCATATTCATTCCTTTCATCCTTTAGTCAGTGCAATTATTATGGCTTCTGCCAAGTTTATTTTTTTCCATTCCCTTCTAGTGTGGATCTGTCCTTGGATCAGGACAATCTCACCATGACCTCCACCACACATCTGATTTACTTTGGCCGCAGTTTTGAGGAAGTCCGAGTTACTTGTCGAGGGACAACCCTCACACTATTAGCAAGGAGGAGGTGTCGTGATAGACACTACTTATCCTCTTTGATATTCCATCTTACTTTGAGTTCCCCTCACTGAAGAAGAAGGCTGTCATGGTTCCCACACCCCGATCAGTGTCAGTATGAGTGCTAGCTGCTTGAGTGTCTGTTTAGTCAATTGTCCCTGCCATAGCTCCAATGAGAGATACTACCTTCTCTTTGGTCACCCCAAAGGAAAAGGCTATCTTGGCTTTTGAGATAGTCTCCCCTACCTTTGAGGTAGGTTTTAACTCTTATTCTACTTTGCTCACCCGCACGTAACAAAAAAGGGAAGGTTAAGTGGCACCATGAGCGAGCAACTAGGGAGATCGATGCTGCCTCCCACATTGCTGAGGAGGGTTCTCCCCGTAAGACCTCTCAACTCTTGAGTGGTAGTAGGTATCACCCCTCTTGGCCTTAGATGAAGAGGAGGACTACAAGAGGATCGCTGCATCGCCTCCACCTCCAACACACTTCGAGGTACCGACTAGGGAGTGTAGGAGGCCTTTTGATCTCATTTTTAGAATGAGCTCTACATCTTAGACATAGTACTTCTCTTAGACTTTAAGAGTTTTATTCTTAAGACACTTCTATTGATTAGATGAACACTCAACCTAACCCTAGAGACTTAAAGAGTTAGCCATAGGAGTAGGTCATGCCTTAGGGGTGTTAGGAAAATTTGCCTACCCTATAGCTTTTCACAAATTCCTTACTTTCTCCCTTCAAGTCAAACTCAAATCAATTCCAACTTGATTGATTTGCTCCAAACTCAAACTAATTCCAAATGATTGAAAGCTTATGACTGAAATCCCAAATTCTAAAAATCTTTCCTAAGTCACTTTGATTCCCTCTCATGGACTTAGCCTAAATCAAATCTAAATCAATTCAAATTCAAGTAATTTTCTCATAACCCATTTATATTCTCATCTATATTCACAAATATAAATGAAATATAAATTCAAATATCCAAAATAAATTTAAAAAAAAATAAAATCCAAATTCAACCAAAATCCATCATAAGCCTTTAAATTCAAATTCTTGAACTTAGCCAAATCAATTTCAAATCAAGCCAAACCCTTGATTTTTTTTCTCCATGATTCAATCAACCCTTCAATCTTGAATCCAAATATAAACATAAATTTCAATCATCAATCTAAAAATAAATTTAAAAATTAAATCCAAATTCAATTAAAATTCTACCTAAGCCTTTCAAGTCAAATTCTTGAACTTAACCAAATCAAATTTAAATAAAGTCAAACCCTTGATTTCTCTTCATGATTCAATCAATCCTTCAATCATGAATCCAAATATAAATACAAACTTCAATCACTAAACCAAAAATAAATTCAAAAATCAAACCCAAGTTCCACCCTTTTGAACTTGAAATTGTCAAATGAATCAAAACCCGTTTGACTTCAAACAACTTGCAAATGGATTTATATTTCAAACATAATCCATATATGAGTTCAATCAAACTCAAATTAGGCTTTGAGTAAGCCATTTGACTCACTTAGGTTCACTTGACCCAAAGTGACCTAAAGTACCCTTATGTGCCAAATTCTAATCCTAACCAAATTAGATTAAATTAAACCCAATAAACCTCATATTGCAAACAAAAATCATCATGTGATGATCAATCATCAAATTGGGTCAAACAAAGTCAAACCTAAGAGTAGACCAAGTCAACATTTCACCAAAATAAAACCTAAACTAGCCAAAATCCACTATAGGTCAAATTAATTGAAACCATTGATCAAAACTCATTCATTATCAACATTTGAACATGACCAAGCCATCATTTCAGCCTAACCTAGCCCAATTGGCCACTTGACCCATGTTGACCCAACTTGACCTAAAAAGTCAAAATGTGTCAAAACTTGATCTAAGCCAAATTGATTGAAACAAATGAGTTAAATTCATTCTAAAATGATTGTTGAACTTGATCAAAGCCTCAATTAGCCAACTAGACATAACCTCGCCCAATTGATCATGAACTCAACTTGACCTAAAAGGTTAAAATGAGCTAAATCTAAATATAAACCAAATTAGTTGGAAACAAAGATTCCAATCCATTTCAAATGATCAACCAAACATAAACCAACCCATGACCTAACCCAAATAGGTTAAATCGATCAAATTGGTCAACTTGACTCATTTGACCTAAATGAAATCAAATGAACCAAATTTAAATATAAATCAAATTGAACCAAACCAATGAATAGATGAAGTTCTAACCATGCATGAGCACGAGCAAGTCTTAAAGTTTAGCATAATTTTCTTTCCCAGAGCATTTGGAAAATCTCATCCAGACTCTCTTGGATAATCTTGATGTATTTGCTTAGACCATAGCGGAGATGTCAGAAATTATTATTTGTCATCACTTTAATGTTTGCAAAAATGTGCAACCCATCAAGCAGAAGATGAAGAAGATCACTGCCTCACTCACTGAGCCTATCAAAGAAGAAGTCTCCAAGCTACTCGATGCTAGTTTCATTTGGAAAGTTTAGTACCCGGATTGGGTATTGAACATGGTTATAGTGTAAAAGTCAGGCAAAAAAAGTTGAGGATGTGTGTCAACTTCACCAATTTAAGCTCAAAATGTCCAAAGGATGGGTACCTCTTCACTCAGGAAAAATGATATTGGGAATTTTTGCAATCTTTATTAGGATGGTCGGGAGTACGTTCTTAATAGGTAGATTGATGTATATTCAACCCAATTTCCCCTAATATTATGTTAGGGGTTAGATCTAGGTTCTACTTCTTATGAACATAAGCATTCATAGTTAATTACCCCTCTTATTGCAATAAGAGAACACTCTTGATTAATTTTGGAAATAAACATATATTTAATATGAATCAATGTCTAGTGGTGTGGTGTAGATGTCTATCTAAATGAAGAAAGAGTGTAGTCTCGATCAAGATCCCATGGTTCCATCATCCCTAGACTACATTATTCTAGTCTATCGATATCAGAGGGCTATTAGCCGTAATGTCCAGAGAGTTTGATTAGCAGTCATGAGTTTCCTTGTCTCAAATATCTTGAGCAGACTAGAGGTTTAGTGTAGGAGTTGTGGTGTAAGAATGTTTGCATGGAAAATAAGTGATAAACCAGGATTACTATTGACCTTATTTTTGAATGAGGTTAACATCATTTCTAAAATCAGAATTATGACACCTATGCCTTGATAGGAGCTTCTTGATTTAAGCACTTAGATCACTATGCTTAGTGACTTAATGAATTTTCCTAGGGCTTGACTCAACCTAATGGGGTTAAGTGGATCCAAATCCAACCCAAATCTAAACAAACATACTCTAATTGGAAATTAAATCTAATTGAACTTAGGCAAAAGTAATTGGGAGGCCTAACCCAACTACCTTACTTAAGCTTAAAATCAATTGAACCCAAAGAAATTAACATAAAATTAAAGTAAAATAAAATTATATCAAACCAAAAGTATAAAATTCATTTCATGAATATGAATGGAGTCAAACCCAAATGAAAGTCAAATGAAAGTCAACCATTGAACATTGGGTTGACTTATGTGGGTTCCACCAAGTCAAAGTTCAACCTACCATAATTTGATAAAATTTAATCATTCTAAAGGCTCCAAATAATAGAATAAACATATTTAAACTTGAATCAAAAGAATTTAAATCCAATGAGGCCTTAATTAGTTTAATTAGACCATTTGATCTAAATTAGCCTAAATGGACTTTATTGAATCCAAATCCAAAATAAATTGAAATTAAAGCAAACTAATCATCTAAAATCATTTAAAAATTATTATTAAACATATATTAATTAATTATAAGATTAATTTAATTTGATCAATCTTAACCCATTAAGCCCAAATTATCCCAAAGTGGGTTTTAAACCCAAAAAAAAAAATTCAATTGAATTAAATCCTTCCAAATACTTGAATTAGCATAATTGAAATTTAAATGCATTATGATTGAGTCAAGAAGATCATTTGACTCAATTGGAATCAACCAAATCTATTTAAGTCATAATGGGTTAAATGTTGAAATATGCATGTAATAAATTCCAAATTCCATGAAGCCCATTAATTGGAGGCATCATAAATGGTTAAACAAACATAATTGAAACTTAAATCTAAATCCAATCCATCAAATGGAATAAGCTAGATCAAACCAAAAGAAAGTGATGGTTAAGTGATATAATTCAAGCTATTTGAACTTCAACATGGATTAATTGTCACAGTACATGTCTAAACTCATTCTAAGATGAGTTTAGAATGATTAGAAACCAAGACTAAGCAAAGCAAATGAACACAAGTCCACCCAAAAAAAAGAAATATTCCATGGAGAAAGAGAAGGAAGCTTGGAGATAAACTCCTTACCCAATCCATTCTCTCACCTCCACTCTGCATCTTATCTATCTTGGACTATTCCCAATCAACTGACCACCCCTTAGAGCTAGCCTCCAAGGGTGACAATCACCTTGGCCAACTATGGTGAACTCTCCATTACATATAGCTCTTGGTCAAGAGTGGAAAACTAAGAGAGAGCCTTCATCAAGCAAGTATATGCCTTCCATCACGTTCCCCAAGTGAAACGAAGGAGAGCGGACCCTTCTCTCGATTCCCACATTGTCAACAAGCCAGAGTTCGACCAAAGCCTCCAGCAAATGGACATAGCTTGCTCCATAGGCCAGTTCACAGGGAGGAAACAGGGAGGCAATTCAATTCCTCCTTCCCAGAGCTTTGTCAGATTCTCGCAAAGCTTTTCAAATCATCTCCATTGTCAGAGATCACCACCAACAAGGTATGAAATCAAACAAACCCCTTAAGCATTCAATTTTGGTCCTTCTTGAAATGAACTTGATCACAAGTGAGGTCAAGTCGTATAGATGCATTCCATTTGAATGATTGATGGATTTGTAATTGAAATCGAGTGATTTCATTGCCTATATCGTAAGAAATCACCTTGATTCGACAGATGGCCTTTAGCTTTTGTTTTCATTATAAGAGATATATTCTCCATCATTTGTTCCTTCTGTTAAGAACGGACAGTTCTGATTTAGTAGCACAGTCCAATTTATATCCTATAGGAATTATGAAGGAAATTCAGCATGGCCATTATTTTTGACGTGAGATTTGTGTGGCCTAATGGTGCCGAAAGTTTAAAATGGAAAATTCTTGATTTTCTAAATTAAATAAATACTAAAAAGCACCATAATATTCAAAAGAGTATAAAAAATAAACTATCCATCCAAAAACTACAACTAAGGGCTCAATGAATTCATCTCAATGAGGGGAATCCATTAAACCCAAAATCTCCAATTAATTTTGGGTAAATTTAGGTTAATTTAGATTTAAATAAAATAATCAAAAACAAATTAAATTCAAACCATTAATCTAATTGACTTCAAACTTTTGGGAATTGAAATAAAGGTTAAAATACACCTATAGATAAATTTTCATGATTTATTGGCAAATAAATCTCAAAATACAAAATTTTCAAGCCATATGCTTTGATTTAAATAAATAAATTAATATTAAATTAAGGAAATCATGAAAAATGATAAAATCAACTTGGATCATCATAACAAACCTTAATGAGTCAAAACACATCATTAAAACTTACTGAAACCTTATAATCCCCAAAATGACTTAATTAAGTAATTATTGAATTAATTATGTCAATTAATGAACTTGAACTTTAAAAAATTACAATAAATCAACCAAATATCCAAAAATTTTAAATAAACCCTCAATTGATATATATTCTAGAGAGGAATACATGAAAATTAAAACCTTAACTAATTTTGCCTAATTTAGGCTTAATTTAAGTTTTAGTGAAATAATTGAAACCTTAATTAGTCCTAAATTATGTATGTGATTAAAGTGAAATTTTAGATAATTCAAATTGGCAAGGAACCCAACTTGCCATAAACATTTCATGGGCAAATGATCTCTAGATTGGAAGTTATCAAATTTTTAATCCTTAGGTAATTTTAAATAAACATCTTAAATTAGAAAATTATAAAAATTATAGAAGTTTATAAAATCACTTTAGCACTTTCATTAACTTTAGAATACTAAAAAAAATTTCCTAAGTCTCCGAAGTTAAAGAACTCAATTAATAATGTACTTAGGATTTAAGATAAAATAATAAAATTTAAAATTTAATCTTAAACCCTTCATTATTAAATGTATAATATTTCAATTAATAAATTAAAATTTAAACATTATTTAACCTCTGAACCTTACAATCAAATATTAAATCCATTAATATGGGAAACTCTTAAACCCGTTTAAATTATTGAATAACATGATCCAAATGAAAGTAAAAGTAATAAAAAAAATAAAAAAACTTAAACAATCCAAAACTTTGAAATGGCCTAGATTTAAGTTGGGGACCCCAAGTTATGAATTCTTTAGGTTTCTTGAATCATGATTAGTAAACAAAACTCCATCATAATGAACTAAACTAAATTTTAACATGTAATATTATATTTGAATAAGTTTAATTTCAAAATAAAAATTTGAAAATAATAATATAAAAATGTATTTTCTAAATGATGACATTAAGATTTTGAAGATTAATTAGTATCGATTGAATCAATCTACCTAAATAAACATAAATGAATGAATGAAATCATAACTTAAAACTAAACTCATAACATGAATAAATGGAACCAAACAAAAATCAAACAATTGAAGATATAAATAAAAATCAATTAATTAAATGGAAATGAATATGAAATTAAACACGAATAAAGTGAATTACAATATACAACAACATAAAAGAGAATTAAATTAAACTAACTTGTTCAAATCCATAATGTTAATAAAATAAGTAAATAAAACTAAACAAAATCAAATAAATCAAGTTTGAAGTTAGATATTAACTTAAGATAATTAAGTTCATTTAAACCAATAAATATCAATAAAATAAACATAAACATAAATATAAATATTAAATTGTAATAAATACAAGATCAATCTAAATTTAGTAAAATCAAATGAATAATGAACCAAATAAAAAAAAGGATTAAATATGAAATTAAGCTATAAAATATAAAGTAGATATCATCAAATACAAATAAATTAAAATCAAACTTAAAATGAAAACTATATCATAATAATGTAAACACTAATGAAATAAGCGATAAGACCAATTAAATTGAAGTAAATTAAATTATTTGGAAATAAATCAAACCAAAATGAACATTAAACTTGATCATGTTATAAGGTTAAACTCTTAGATAAGATTTAAAAAACATATTAAATCTTAATCAAAGGTTATCAACTAAAAGATCATGAATCAAACTAAGAAACATCAATCAAATCAACAAAAGTGAAAACAAAAAATAAATCTTAATCAAAATCCCAAATAAAATTAAGACATTAAATCAAATCAAACTCAAATAAATTTAAAGACACTTAAGGTTTTAGCTTGACCCTTACAATGAATCTTTACTTTAAGGTGAAGACTTCATTCTATTAGGATTTTGGATGTTGAATAGAATGGGTTCCACAAAAATAAAATTTATTTTATTCTTTATTCTTGATAACTTAAATTCCACTACAACATAAAATTGAACAAAAAAATGGAAATGAAATCATAAATCAACTAAATTATTTAAATTAAAATACCCAATGTTAAATTGAACAAATTTTAAGAATAAAAGAAATTAAAAGAATGAAAATAAATTTTTTTATAATTGGCAAACATATGGTATATAGTCTGTACACCCGAAGTCGCGAGGCCACTAGTCCGAAAGAGGTCTTGATACTTCAATCTTCTAGTTTAATAGTAGTACCCTGTCACATTGGCCTATTCTTATTAATTAAATTTGGTGTGATTTATTTTGAGTGTGCAATAGAAATTTCTGCTTTTGTAAGTTTCTTTATGTGTTGTGCTTTTGTGATGAATAGATGGACAAGCTTTTAGAAAAAATAAACTTTATACTCAATTTAAATCCAAATAACTTAATCAAAAAATATTCATAACTTCATATATAAACTAAAGCCTTAGGTACAACTTAAAAGCAACTAGAAATAATTAGCTTTTGCAAACCATGCTAATATATTATTCAAAATCCTTGAATTGGGTGCTTCACTCATTGCACATAATGGGCATTTAACCTTTGAGGATGACCACCTTCTTGGAGAAGTGTGTCTTCTTATTTTGATTTGGCCCATAATAATTTTTGACAACATCTCATTGTAAGCAGAAATTGCATACCCTAAAGGCCTTAAATGAATTATGAGTCAAAATATTTAAAAGCTAAAAATTATTATATTAGTTAGGTGCATATCATATCTAATATGATCCTAGGGATTAAGAAATGAGTTTAAGTTCTTAGATTCTTTCCTAAAATGTAACAACCTAGCCATCTTGCTTACATAAGACTGACATCATGGATTTAAAAATTTACTTAGGTGGTGTTAGTTGACCGCCCTTTCAAGCAGGTGGTAAGATTATAAGAGTCTAGGATAGGTTCCTTGCCTAAAATGAGAGAAAGAGCCAATAATTCCCAAAAGTTGAATTAGGTCGAACCTTTGACTTATGTTAGAAGCACTTGTAGGCTTAGGATCTGAAGCATCATTCTAAGAATAAATCTTCAACCCTAGGCAATTCTACAATTTTGTACTGCTAGAATCCTAGTTTAGATTTCTACTAAAATATTTATCTAAATCTCAATAAAATTAATATCAAAAATATAAAGCCCAATGGTAAGATAGTTGAAATACCTACTAGGAATCTCAATATTTAAAAACATTTTTTAGTTTATCCCAATTGGCCTCAAAAGAACTCTTCCTCTTTTAAAGTGTTCCTTTTTGAAATTCTAATTTAACTATCCTTTGGAACCAACTTTGAAACCCATATAAATAATTCTTTAATCGAGAGTATTCTTAAGAAGAGATCCTCATTCATAAGATGTAATTAACTATAAGGGCTTGCCCTTATAGTGAACTGATCCCAATATAAAATAAACCTTGTTAGACTTTTCCATGTAGTTCAAGGAAAGAATCAATAGAATATTAAAAAGACACATTAACCTTAGAAGTACTTATTTAAGTAATCAATTCAATTATATGATAACATGTTATCTTCTGATATAATATGTTGATTCCTTAATGGCAAATTTGATTCCCTAAATAAAAAATTTCTAAAGCCTATGTGGTGTCAATAATTTTTTCCCACACTTACATCTATAGGAAAGCCAGAATATAAGGGTGTTTGCATGGCGAACTAATAGGTTGGACTTAAATCCCTTTAGATTTCCATTAGAATAGGATGTTTGCATGGAAAACAAAGGGATTAGACTTACATACCTTTAGATTCTTTCCTAAAATGTATTCGCATGAAGAATATATAGGTCAAACTTACATCCTTTTGGAATGCTAAGATATAGAGGTGTTCACATAGCAAATGAATAGATTAGACTTACATACCTTTGCAATGCCATTAAGATAAGATGTTTGCATGGCAAAGAGATAGGTTGGACTTACATTCCTATATAATGACATTAGAATAGGATGTTTGCTTGGAAAACAGACAAGTTAGACTTACATCCCTATGGAATGCAATTAGAATAGGATGTTTGCATGGAGAATGGATAAGTTGGACTTACATCCCTATGGAATTAGGTAAGATAGGTGTCGGCATAATGAATAAATAGACTAGATTTACCTCCAGTTGGAGTGCCAGTATTATAGGGGTGTTTGCATGATGAATGAATAGATTGGACTTACATTCCTTGAGAAATGTTAGGTATGTGTGTTCATAAGTTGAACGAATAGATTTGACTTACATCCTTTGGAATTCCATTAGAATAGATGTTTGCATATAGAATAAATATATTGGGTTTGACTCAAGTTAGAGTGTTTGTATTATAAAGGTGTTAATATGATGAATGAATAGAATGGACTTACATTTCTTAACAAATGCTAGGTAGGGGTGTTCATAGGATAAACAAATATATTGGACTTACATCCTTTCAGAATGCCATTGCAATACGATATTTTCATGGCAAATTGATAGATTGGACTTACATTCCTTTGGAATGCCATTAGGATCTGATGTTCATATGGTGAATAGATAGATTGGACTTACATCCCTTTGGAATTCCATTAAGATAGGATGTTTGCATAACAAATGGATAGATTGGACATATATCCCTTTGGAATGTCATTAAGATAGGATGTTCGCATGACAAACATATAAATTGATTTTTCCATAATGGAGATGCATTTTGTTATTCTGAGGGACAGTGCCTTAGTGTTGGAAATATGGTGTCTATGCACTATAAGCATGGCATCTTGGTGTTATTAGAGCTGCACCTAGGTGTTGAGAAGTTACTATTATAATGTTGGAAGGTAGAAATTCATGTCTCAAAAACTTGAAAGTTTAGCGCCTTGGCACTAGGAGGATAACACCGTGGTGCTTAAGCACCATAAAAGAATATAAATTGGGTTGATTGATTGAATAGTTCCTAGGTGCTGATTGTAGTGCCAGTTCTAGTCAAAAGGTGGTTCAAAAGGCGGCAAATGGACGGGTGCATTTGATAGAAAAGATAAACATTTTAACCAGTGTTATGGCTATGTCAGAGTGCCACAACACTCCATCAATGCCTAGCTCATTTTTTGTACAATGTTAGTTATGAAATTAATGTCAATAAATATCATAAATATACCTTTTTGACCAACACAACAACTTTCTTAACTGACTGACCGGTGCCTGGGAGTTGTATGTACAGCATCACAGTGTTAGTCCCATATTTTGGAAATTGAGAGGCCAGGATCTTGGTGCTTTTTAATTGACTCCACAACACTAGGTCCAGTCTAAAAATATAACCTTTAGGCTACTCATTTTTCTATTTTAAGGCCTTTGTTCTTTTTCAGATCTTTTAACACCCTTTATCCCTTCAATTTGTGTTCCTCTTTTAAGGGTGCAAATATGCTGATGAAGTACATCAACAAGGGCAAGAGGAGGGCAGGTTCTAGCGATATTAACATATTTGTTAGTATTGAAGCAGAGGAAAGATATCAACATGCCCTTATCCATAAGCATCTCATCCCAGAGGAGTTTTCACAATTCATGTGGGAGTGTGGATATAATTAACAAGCGAGGCTAGGAAAAGCTAGCCTACGAGAATATTACTTGTGTTGTTCCTATGGTACTTTTTCCAATGTGAATGAGTACTTGGATAATAACATTTATGGTTGGGGAAAACTATTAAGTTTGATAGTACTACTATTAATGTGTATTAAAACTTGCAAGACAGTGCATATGATCAATATCTTTTGTTAATACAATGATCATTTTGATTTTGATGAAATTATTAAGTTTTCCACTATTAAAAATTCTAATGTCCAGTAGAAATGGTGGGAGAAAAATATCATTAATTTTTCTACCTTCGTCATGATTACTAAGGCCAAAGCTTGGTATTATTTTATTTCTACCAAGTTGATGCTCACTAATAGTATCAGTGAGGTGACGAGGGATATAGCTATTTTGAATTTTGTGATTCAAAAGGGCTTTACTATAGATGTAGGAAGAATTATTTATAATTTTATTTGTAATATGCTTAAGGATAGTACTATTGTAGGGTATGATCACCCTTTACTTATTTACTCATTTTATGTTACAAAAAATGGGCAAGGGGAGCTTGATGAAGAAGTCCTGATTCAAATGGCTCCCCTAACTAAAAGAATGATTGAAAGGTTTAAATATAGGATAAGGTGGGAGAAAACTCATGCACTTCTTAGTCCAAATCCAAATCCTCCAAGACCTTAAATAAGAAACTCCAAGAAATTAGAGGACAAGTCTTAGATTTAAAGAAAAAGGTTGGTGAGAGTAGCCAACGACAACAAGAACTAGAAAAGAAATTTGGCTATCATATGGGTTAGCAGCAACATCAATTTTTGAGCACGCCTTAGTTTAACTCATCACTTATTCACATGTTTAAAAATTGTGGCTTTAATGCAGGTCTGAGTCAAGTCTTTATTCCTACAGTGCCTCATTATCACCCTTATGTTAGCACCCCGCCAAAGTAGGAAGAAGGTGAAGAGGAGGAAGAGGATGGTGATTATAATTATTAGTTTTTCTCTTTTTTATTATTTTATTTTCTTCCTTTTTATATATATTATGTAATAAACTCCATTTTGTAATAAAATATATTTTCTATTTCATGTCTTTGTGTGTTTGTTATTTCAATTGGTATTTGGCTACTCTAGAATTTAAAGTTAAAATTTGATTTAAATATCAAATTTTTTAACTCAAAAATGGGTTTGAGATATCAGTTCCCGAGTGTTGGAATATCAACACCTAGGCGCTATAAAGTTAGTGGTTTGATGTTTGAAAATATAGCACCATGGAATTACATGAAGGAACATAGACTCAAAATTAAAGAGGATAGCATTACAGCGTTATTTGAATAGTGTTGTGGCATTAGAGATAGACAACCTTTATCTTACAACATGAGAGGGCAGCACTGCTATGTGATAGGGATATTTTTTCATATAACCTAAGAGAGAGCCACACTATAATGCCTACTATGCAATGTTGTGATGCTCTAAGATAGATATTTTTAGCTTATCACCCGGCTGTTGCAGTGCTAAGTAAAAAGACTAACATTTTGAATTTAGAGAAATCAGTGTTTAAACACTAGAAAAATAGTGTTATAGAATTAATGCAGTTATTGGCCTTCAAGGACCGATGCGTCTTTGAGTAAATTTTGGATTCTCGAGAGTGCATTTAAGATTGATGTCGTGGTCACGATTACAATGCCTTGGCGTTATAGAAGGTGTTGCAGTGCCACAGTGCTGGATGCCAATGATTCAAATTCTCAAGAGATTAACGCCATAGTGTTATACCTCAACGCTAAGGTGCTACGAATTGGGAGAACCCATTCTTGGGCTGTTTCTTATGGATTTAATAATTTTCTTAGAGATTTTAGCAGCATAATGACTTTGCAATGCTAGATTTTTGAAGTAATTAGTGCAAAATGCACCCATCTATTTTATTCTGAATCACAGGTTGACTAAAAGAGCATTTTTCATCTCATGTTGGAATCAAATTCAATGATGGAGGCTTTGAAGTTTAAAAAAAAATGAATTAAGCCCATTTTTTAATCTTGATTTCGGCAACATTTTATTTTGGCAATATTTAAAATTTCATATTTAACATGATCGTGTTCTTCTTCCTTGCTTCGTATCCAAGATAGACAAAGGGAGGATCTTTATTTCACATAGGATCCAAGATCAATGGTAGAATTATTTAAGATTTCCCTGTAGAGTGAAAAATCATATAAAATGGGCTTTTCATTTAGGATCTTACTTGGAATCTTTCCCTGCAAGATGATGATCATGCAATAAAGAGAATCTTGCAAGGGAATCCACAGTGGAGAGGGAAAGAGAGTGTGATCAGAAATAATGGAGGAGAAAAAGTGGAGAAAGTGTCAAAAGAAAGGAAAGAAGGAGAGGGAGATGAAAACCCTCTATTTTCATAGAAACTAGCCTCAATATTTCCCACTCTTTACAATTGTTCCTACTTCTTCCCCCTAGGGTGGTTATTGTTGAATGGGATAATCATTTGGTAGTTAATGAGAGTGGTTATCCTTATAGATTCTATAAAGGAGCAACCCCCAGCACCTAAGCACCATGATTGTGGTGCTGCACCATGATTTTTTGTTTCTTCTTTTCTCTTTCTTTTTGTTTGTAAACAACACCCACTTCCATGGATAAATGCACTCATCAAATTGGCAGTCAGTTACTTGGTAATGAGTTTCTTGGTGCATTCTCCAGGTACCATCACATATAAATGTATCCCACTACGCTAGAGAAGATGTCCTTTATCACTACAAAGGGACTCTATTACTATAGAGTTAAGCCTTTCAGAATCAAAAAAAGTAAGGGCAACCTACCAGAGATTGGTGGACCAAGTGTTTAAGGAGAAAAAAATGGAAGAAATGTAGAAGATTATGTTATGACTTGTTGGTTAAAAAGCAAATCACTTGTGCAATACATTCAAGACCTCAAGGAAACATTCATTATTTCAAAAAGATTCAATATGCACCTTAACCCCCTAAAGTGCATTGTTTGTGTAGGGTCTTATAAATTTTTAGGATTTCTCATCACTCTAAAAGGAATAATGGTAAATTTCAATAAAAAAGGTGATATTTGAAATGCCTTCACTCAAGGCTATGAAAAAGGTGCAACAACTCACAAGGCAAGTAGCTGGGTTGAACATATTCATTTTTAAAGCCAAGAAGCATTGTTTGCTGTTCTTCAAAGTTCTCAAGGGAGCAAAAAGATTTGAGTAGACTCAAATATAAGAAAATATTTTACAACTTGAATACTCTACTCACATCACCATATATATTGCAAAGCTGAAAGTAGGGAGAGACCCTATTGTTATACTTAGGAGCTTGAGATGACTTGCTTAGTTCTATCTAGATAAAAGAAGAAGGTGGAAAGCAATGACCCATCTACTACATCAACAAATCATTGCAATGCATTGAGTTGAATTATCCACTCAAGAAAAAATTTCACTTGCACTTAGTACTTCAGCTCAATGACTACGACCATACTCCCATGCATATTTAATCCAAGTCATCATAAATAACTTGCTCAAATCTATACTTATTAAGCCTGGCTACTCTAAAAGATTACTAAAACTATTAGTAGAATTAAGCGATTTTGATATATCTTACTCACCCAGAATGACTTTTTTCTTATCTATTCTAGTTGTTCACAGGACATCTAGATCAACTCAAACCTTTATGGAAATTATATGTAAATGGCTCATCAAGCAACCTAGCTGTTAGTATTGATAATGTGCTGAAAACCTAACAGAAATCACCATAATGAATGAGTTAAATTTAGTTTTAAAGTGACTAATAATTAGTCTGAGTATGAGGCTTTACTCACTAGATTGAGATTCGGTTAAGTACTCGGGGCATCTTATGTTGTGGCTTATTTTGATTTGTAATTGGTAGTGAGACAGTCCATGGAGATTATGAAGTCAAGATTGAATAATTACAAAAATATTTATTCAAGGTGAAAGTAGAAATTGGGTAGCTAGAGTACTTCATGACTAAGGATATACCTAGAGAACAAAATCAGCTCACCAACCTCTTGTCAAAAGCTAAGGGACTTTGGAGATGATTTGATCATACAACTTTTTTTTTTTTTTTTAAGGAAACCCCATTATACGGGGGTATTTTATTGCCACAAAAAAAGGTTACAAGGTCCTTAAAGGGGATAAACTCCGAAACTACTGCTCAAAGAGCTACAATCAGCCTAAGGAGTAAATCCCCAACTAAGTACATCCAAGAGCAAAAGAAAACCATAATGCAAACAAAAGATACAAGATGATTAACATAATAAGCTAAAGAAAAGATAAGTCCAATGCTCTGATGGTTGTATGAGTGCTTGGTAATATGGAGCAAACCTGCAAGATAAAAAGGGAGAAACACAAGAAAGTGATAGTGAGAGAGAGATTAGAACAGCTAATGTAATACAGACAAAAGGTAGAAGGAAACAATGAAGAGTATGATAATAAGGAAATGTGAGAGAAGGCTCAGGCTCAATCACACCATGTTGGGGCAGATGCAAGTATGAGCATCCAAACTTCAGTAGAAGGGTTACATCACAAGAGCTACTACCGAACCAAGAAGGTGTGAGAACATCACAACCATCATAGCCAACAAACCTGTGAGAAGGGAGTACCCAATTGTTGATAATCATGTGAGCTTTATTACCTGCAAACATAAACAAAATCATATATATGCATATGCAATAGATCGGCAAAGAAACCATCCACTGGAAAACAGCAGCAGAATTAGCCTGCTGAAATCCTGTGAAGCAAGTCAATGGGTCCTTAAAAGACACCATCCCGATTATAAGGTAAATAAATGAATCAGGGCCAAAGTATAGCTCAGGGGTGATGTAAGGTCCCCCAATAATATATTCAGATTGGTGCACCCCAAGATCCAATTCAATAGTTTGCGAAATAATAGGCAGAAAGTGAAACCCAAGAAATAGCCAATAAACATGTCAAAAATCCAAAGAATTAAACCATAAACAGAAAAGACAGACAAATAATCATACTTTAATGATAGAGATCATATTCCAAGGAGTATGCACTAAGATCCCATTAGAAAAACGGGAGGCCAAATAATTTCCATATGAGAATCAAAATACAAGAGTACATATAACCAAGAGTAAAGGACCGTGCAGAAAGAGCAAGACAACAAAACCAAGACATGACGAGCATAAAGAATGCATTCCGTGATAAATCAAGACAAAAAAGATAGTAGCATAAAGCCATTGGTCCCAGTTGGCAATAGAAAACACAAGGGTACAAAAGATCGCAGCTATCGATAATGAGCAATACCGAGAAATAGGAAGGGCACTCGTGAGAAACTACCCCAACAACAAAATAGCTAGTGCAACAGAAATACATATTAGGATCCACATTAGAATCCACATTAGAATCCAGCTGCTCGATTCAAAGCAAAAACAACCAAGCAATCAGTAACATCAATATAGACTTAAACCAAATAATCCAAAGCCACGGGGAGTAAGGTGGGATTGATCCGAAAACCAACCAACAAGGAAAACCAACAAGTCCAAGATTCCACCCATAACATATATAGGATAATGCATAACTCCCACCATAAGCCTATCCAAGAGGTGACAGAGAAATCGGATCTGTCGAACCATAATCCAATTAGGGTAATAATAATAATAGGGTTTGTTAATGACCCAATTATGCATATAAGATAAATCATTGATTAATTCCAAGCATAACAAAGAAATGTGCTTCAATTTGAACGTATTCCAATCATAGCATAGGATGGGAGAATAGCAGCAAGGAAAAGCAACAACATCCCAGCCAAGATGGACAGTACAGTTAACACTCCCATAAAGAAAAGGAAATATTACTAAGATGGGTATAAAGAAGAAATTGTATAAGTTCAAGGATTTTCCATCGAAAAGCGTCACAATCCCAACAGATGCATAATGATAATCCCTTGAAAACTCCAAACCTCGATCATGGGAACCAAAACCAAAATAGACTAATATTGAAAAGAATAACACCATTCCATTCTCGCAGAGATATTAGTGTAGAGATGGGATCTAATCAAAAATAATCGCAATAAAGAAAATCGCAACCAATAGGTGCTCAATAGTCCTAAGAGCAAACAGCTTTAGTCCTCATGCATTCGTGAATAAACCGCAATGAAAAGTAAATCAAAGAAAGTCCCCCTAAATTACCACGAACTTATAGCAAAAGGACCGCAACAGATTAAGAGATAAAGGATAATGTCCACCCCAGAGACAAATCTGATCTGAAAATCAAAAAAAGTTACCACATAAGGAACATTCAAAACACTATCCCAATTCACCACAATCTTGGAGAAATACCACACAGCTTCCATAATAATAATCATTGAGTATACAACCCATGGTTAAGCTCCAGTAGAGCAGTTGAGTAGGCACAGTGATCTGCTCAATATTAGAAGCAGTAATAGGGATACTATAGCAGGTTACGACAGTAGCCCAGAGGCAACTAATCAGATAAGCCAAATCCATAAACATCCAAACTCTTAAGACATCAACAGCAACATCGACTATAATACCGCTAAAACAAAATGACACCAAACCAAGAAGGTAAAGTAAAGCCCATTAGAAGGGGAATACAATATAAATAGTGACGTAAATATGATTCACCCACCTGAATTATGTGCCGCAAAAAATGGTAAAGCAAGTCACTCCCATACGAGCAATGCAACATTGTAAGTCACTAGAATATAAAATAAGAAGATGATTCCAAGTAGAGACATCATTACCAATCAGAATTTTAAAATAAAAAGTCCAAAACCGAACTTGCTAAGATAGTAGAAAGATTGCAAAAGACAAATAGGAAGAAGTCAGGAGGAAAGACGTAAAAAAATCTGCAGCCAAACCCATAGTGATGAAAAACCAAATCAACAAACAAATCAACAAACAATCATGGTCAAACCTCCAAAACCCAAAAGCCTTTAGACCCAATCCATTCCAAGATAAGGATTTCACACCAAAATAACCATTAAATAGGTACAATTTCTTCCCTTGCAAGAAATCATGCCGAGGTTAGACATAATATGAAAGAATGCCGCATGTAAAATCAAGCCAACAACCAAAATCCTTTCAAAGATAAGTGAGAACCTTTGTATAAGGCCTTTAAGGAGTAAAGAGTCCCAAGGAATGTAAGCATTAGTCAAAAAATACTATAATCATCAAAATAAACCGCAACCAAAGATAATGCACAATCCGATGCCTAGAGTCAACATAGTTAGTAGCAATGCTCCAAGCCATATTGTTAGTGAGAAAATGGTTAAAGAGCTAGTATAAAAATCTAGCCCATCAAAATAGATAACTTCCTCCAAAGAATGATTACTTTCGTTTAAAATAATTGTGTCTGAAATTGAAGTCCCAAGTGGGATTGAGGTTATAAAACTAGTAACAGAAACCCAATGGGCAACCAATTCCAGAGATTAATGTGCATATGGTTCAACATCGCCCAATAGTATTGAAAATGCCAAAAAAAAAATCTTCAAACTATAGGAGAAGGGGTAAAGGCGAAGTCATGGCAAAGAGCACAAGACAATGAATGATATCCATGAGGAGTATCCATAAAGAACACAAGGAAACAGAAAACTAGCAAAAAAGGGAGATTAGATTCTGATGTAAGGAAGGCCAGAGTTGTCCAAGTTTACCGCACCACAAATATTTGGGTAATGTAAATTGATCAAAGAAGATGATACTCTTAATCTCTGCACCCGATTTGCAAGGTAATCAAGTGTGTTACCTTCACGCCAAACATGAGTGATGGTAAAATTCAGTTGAGAGAGAAGAACCCTAGTTTGTTTGAGGAGATAGTACAAACAAGTGTTGCTCATATTGGTAGAAGTCAAAAGATCAATCAGTAGAAGAGCGCCCACCTCTAACCAAATATTGAGCCACCATTTTGAATACAAATTTCTAAAGCTTTGTGGACGCCATAAGCTCAAGATAGGACATTTGGAAATAAGGGGATAAGCAAAAGCACATAGGACTATACCCTTAGAATCCTGAAAATGCCTCCACAACCGTGAGCCATTATTAGAGACGAGCGATAATTTTAATAATATGATCGAGGTTTTTCCAAAAAACCATTCTATCATTTCGATAGAAGGTTTGGTCTGGAAGGTTGAGGCCCAGTTTATTGGCTACAGATTTACAACCTTTAAAATGTTTGGGATGAATTAAGTTGGCTTTAAACAATTCACAAATTTTGTTTTTAGTTCTTGCAATAATCCGCATGTGATTCATACGAATTCCATGATGTTTAGCATCATTTCGTCCATCCATATGAACCAAATAAGAGTAATGGCATTATGATTTTAATATGACCTTTAATTGCATTGTCAAGTAAACTCAAGAAGTTGATATAAATTAAAAGAACAATTATAGTTGTGTTGAATAGATCGTCATACCAAATCCAAATTTTAGAGGCAATAACCCCATTAACAAAAACATGGTTAACATTCTCAATATGAGAACAACATTGACATTTAGAGGGTAAATAAAACCCTTTGCCCCACAACAAAGAGTCAATAGGAATAAAGTTTTTTAAGATACGCCAAGTAAGAATAGAGTAAGAAGAAGGGATATTGTTATTCCAGATTTTGGAGAACACAATAGAAGAATCCTGGGTGTCTTTAGTGTGAAGCCACACATTTTAAGGTTGAAATCCCCATTATAAGATAGCTTAAAGATAATCGATCATGATTGTTAGAGTGATAGGAATATTAGTAATCATATTTAAGAAATCGGAAGGAATAGAATCAGTAATCTTACTAGTATTCCATTTATGGTTTTGCCAGAATGAATTAACTCTAAGAGCAGAAGTAGAGTGAGTGTAGAGTAAGTCATCAATGGATCCACAACCGCTCCAGTTGTCTTGCCAAAAGAAGGAATTGCCGGAGTTTATGCCCCAAAAAATTAAGGATCAGATCCCATTTGACGAACATAGTCTTCTCCATAATGGAGAGAATCACCATTTAAAGGGACAAATGGATGTTTACCCCGCAATATTTGAAAGTCATGAATTTTGCCCAAAGACTATTATTGCTCCTAAAATTCCACCAAAGTTTGTATGAGAAGGCATTGATTACTTTAATGAATTTACAACCTGCACCTCCCTCTCAAGAGTACCACAATTTTTGGACCAAGATGACCGGTGCATTCTTTTTAGAGGAGGTATTGGTTCCCAAGAATTTGTTTAATAGACTCAATTCTATTGATGGTAGAGTTGGTAGGCACAATGGTTTGGAGAAGGTATATAGGCATGGAATTTAGAGTGCTCTTGATCAAGGTAAGCCTTCCACAAAGAGAGAGTAAATGAAATTCCCAAATCGATATTTTGTTGAAATTTTCTAATTAGATCATCAAAAGGTGTGATCTCTTATGTCCTTTAAAGGGAGCCCCAAGGTAATTAAGAGGGAGTTGAGCTTTGAAATTAGTAATCGGATATTTGGTTAAGTCTATTAGGTGGAATCTTAGTTGAAGGAATAAAACCGCATTTTCCTTCATTAAGAAAAAGGCCACTAACTTTACCAAAATCATTTAGAAGGTTCTTAATGGTTTTAACATGTTGAAGGGAGCCGTTGCAGAAGATAATAAAATCATCTGCAAAGCTAAGATAAGAAATAGGGAAGCCTCCATGAGTTTTAAAAGACATATTAGGATTATTAGCGAAAAGATCGTTAAGGCTCCTAGACAGGTATTCAATAGCGATGATAAAAAGAGAAGGTGATAGTGGGTTACCTTGCCTCAAACCATGGCTAGAAGGAAGAAACCTATGGACTCACCATTCAAGATAACCAAACATTATTCGTGATACACCTTTTATAATCTAAAGCTATCGAAAACCCAAACAAATTTAGGATTTGAAATAGAAACTCCCATGAGAGATTATCAAATGCTTTAGCGATATCCAATTTGAATAAGATGTTGCCACCTCTAGAAGGGACATTAATGTCATGAACCGCTTCTTGAAGAAGAATATTATCCGATATTACTGTTTTAACAAAACCAGCTTGATTTGGGAGATGATTTTAGGAAGCAAAGGGTTGAGTCTATTGTTAATTAATTTAGCAATGAGTTTTTGAAAAAAGGTGCAAAGACTAATCGGTCTAAAATCGCCCCAAGATTCAGGGTTGTTAGTTTTGGAAATAAGGATAATAGAAGTGCTAGAAAAGTATTTGGGTATAGGATTGCCATCAAAGAAATCAATAACAGCATCAACTAAGTCGGATTTAATAAATGACCAACAATGTTGAAAGAAGTGGGTCGATAGCCGCCAAAGAATGTAATCGGTGTTCATGTTCTTAAGAGTATTACTAATCTCCTCTTGGAAGGACACATAGTGAGTAAATGATTATCCTCATGTAATCATAGGGGATAAGATGAGTGTTTAATAAAGTTCCCAATAACATATTAGAATTTAATAAAGTTTGGAAATGATGAATGAGAATCCTTAATATCATTTATCTGATATCCATTCACCATTAGAGTTCTTAATTTTCTTAATAGAGTTTAAGGCTCCAAATTACAAATGGCATGAAAATACACGGTGTTTCATCATAAATATGCTTACTAGCAACTTTTGATAGGTTTCTTCCATGTTTTGATAATTAGCCAAGGTATTCTTGGCAATGTTCAACTCCTCCAGTTTACTGGGATCAGTGGAGATAGCCTCTTCAAGAGAACAAACCTCTTGTTCCATAGCTTTAAGATTTACAAAAAGATTTTTGAAAATGTGTTTGTTCCACCAATTGAGATTTTGTTTAAGTCTTTTGAGCTTAAGCCAAAGGAATCATACCTTTAACTAATTATCCGAAAACATATCCAATTAGTGAGAGCGACATTGGTAAAGTCACTATGTTGGGTCCACATATTTTGAAATCGAAAGGAGAGGAGTAGGGTGGGGGGATTTTGAAGGAAATCAAAAGAGGAGCATGGGCAAGGTTCTGCTCAAATGCTCAACAGTGGTAGTGGGCCACTGATTGATCCAGAGAGAATTATAGAGGGTTCTATCTAAACGCTGCCAAAGTCTAGAGTTATGCCAAATTGGACCTGAAACCAATGTCGATCAGATTGCAATCCAGGATCATGTTTGAGAAGTCCTCCATGGAGTGAAGGTTAGGAGAACATCCTCCCCTTCTTTCCGAGCTAGCTATGATGGTATTGAAATCACCTCCAACCAACCATGGAAGGTTAGCCGAGGAAGCGAAGGTGCGCAAGTGATTCCAAAGGACATTCCTACCAGCTCTATTACAAGAAGCATAGATAAAAGAGCCAAAAGCCGATAAATCACCTAGGGAGATTTTGACATTAACCAATTGGTCAAGATCATTAATGATGGAAATGGTGATGGAGTTGTGCGAAAAGCACCAAATTTTATTAGTAAGATTGAAGAAGAAATTATGGAAACTAAGGGATCTAGCAACAAAAGCAATCTTAGAAGAATTAATGAGAGGTTCAATAAGAACAAGTAACTTAATATTATGGGTACGACAAAGACTCCTAACACGATTGCGGACAGGAAGAGTCCCACAACCCCGGATATTCCAAATAAGAAAATTAAACATAAGGAAAGGAAAAAGGAAGAAAGAAAGGAAAGAGAGGAAAGAAGTGATGACACATTACTTTTTTGGGGTGGATGAAGAGCGAGTGGTTCTAGTGAAGTTATTATTAGAAATTTTTGCTTTGTAGGGTTTCTTGTATTTAACCATTTGAAAAGGTCTATCCGAATCCAAATTATCTCCATCAGAAAGAGATTGATTTTTGAGTTCCAGAATAGTAGGAGGATCTATTAATGTTGTAGAAGAGGGGATTTCACCTTCTTCCCTATCGGATAGAGTGTGAGAAGTTGGGTTCAATTGATGATTATCACTCTGAAGGGAAATAGATGGGGAAGTCCTATGTTCTGAAGCCATAAGGTCATCATTGTTTTGGTCCATTATATGATTCTCATTCGAATTGTTTAGTTGGGTGTCCAATATAAGGCTACCATTCGGATTTTCAGTAGGATTTAATTGCAGCAAAGAGCTATCGTGGGAAACCAGATTAATGCAAGCAGGGATGAGGTTAGGTAAATTGTCAATGGGATCGTGACACCCTTCAATGTGCGTTTTAGTACCAAGGTCAGAGTGTTTACAACTTGCCCAACTAAGTATGGAAGAAAATGAAGTAATAAAAGATGAGTACAAACACTCATAAAATTGGATCAACCATATCAACAAATATTTGTTGAATGGAAAAGTAAAAAAGCAACAAAAGACTTGAGAAGATTCAAAAGTAGAACAACATATTACTTAATAATTAAAGGCAAGCTATTTTAAAGATCGATGACCTTTCTTAACCTCAGATGGGTAAGAGAATCCAAGCAAAGAAAGGTCCCTAAAGAGATACACTTAGGCCAATATGATAATCACTCGAGAGAAAGAACACTCACCCATAGAACCCTAAAGCAAAGATAATTATGACCCACACTCAGAAAAGATATGGAGGACTTCACAAAAAGATGTGTACATTGTCTAAAATTCACTGCACTCTATCAGCAGTTGCGACAACATTTACAACTTATCATGAGCCCTTATCCCTTCACCATTTGGGAATGGACTTGATAGGCCCATTGCCAAAATCCATTGGGCAAAGACTGCATAAGAGAATTTAAGAAGTTTTACTCATGATGGGAAGACATACCAAGAATATGGAAAATAAGGGATTTAAAAAAATTTTACCCATAATGGGAAGTTTTCCAACTTATACTCACTCCTTATTTCTTATATGTTATATATCTTCCTACTTTTAATAATAAAGTTTTTTATATTTTTTCCTAGTCAAGTTAACATGTAAAATAATAATGACTATCAAAGAAATATAATCGGTGAGCTGAGTGGCAACTTAGGTCTTGAAAAGGCAAAAGACTATTGATGTATCACAACAAAGGAGAAAATGACTTATCACTAAGTCCCAAATCAAAGCTTGAACTCAAAAGGATTTTTAATAGAATTTATGTGTAGATTTATGTTTCATGTGTTGTATTACGTAGTAATGGTTGTATTTAATCATGTGTAAGTATTGTAATAGAGTTGTGGCTAAAAACATATGAGTTCATGTATTCAATTTCATAGGCATGGGTCTAGCACCTTGACGTTGCCTTTCTGATGCCTCAACATTGCCTTTTTGGCGCATCATTGTTGCATTATGTGGTTTTTAGTGTTTAGTAAAAGGGAAGCTAGCAACTTGGCACTAGTCTATGGTTCCCAACACTCAACTGTGGTGCTGTGATTTTGGTACCACGATATTATGAAATGAAGGTTCCAACATTTTTAAAAGTTTTTGATAGTTTTCTTTCCAAGGGACACATTCTTTGGAGTATTGTACTATTTAAATAAACTATTTTGTCTAAAAAGACTTTTTAGCTTTTGTCTAAAATTTATAGTAAAAACTATTGGTTGGAGCTTGGTGGCTCGTTGTGTAGGAGATTTTGTGATCTCTCGCTACCGTTCTACTTAGGTGAGTAAAATTTCTTCATCTTTCATTCACTTCGGTGAGTGAAAGATCTTTAGAATATTTCCCTTTACTTTGGTTAGTGTAAAATCATTGGACCATTTCTTCTCCACCATCCTATGATGCCCATCTCTTCGTGATCACTTCACCTATTTTTTGGTATCGTAACCCAAGATTTGGAGGTGTGGAGAAAGTTCTCACTAATAATTTATATCAAATCCAAGCAAGATTAGTTTTGTATTTTTGATTTTGAGTAATTTATTTTACGAAGTTAGTGAATTTGTTTGGAAATGCTTGCTAAATTCATGTTGTAGATAATTCTTTAAATGTTTATGTTACTACCAACTAGTTGTCTCTACATATAAAGCCTAGTATTTTCCTACCTAACTTGACTTCAAGCCATCATACTTGAGTGACAAATTAAGTAAGGGAGAGATTACTAAATAGCCTATCCTAGATGCCAACCTTACATAAAAAATCAAAATCATATCTTAAAACAAATCTTATGTTTATTTCATTGTTAAGCAACCTTACATAAAAATCAAAAATCATATCCTTAAAAAAAATCTTATGTTTATTTTTTTATTAACTGTGTTGAATATTTTGTAGTATCTATAAGTCACTTTATATTTAATGAAGGTTAGTCATTTTTAAAATTTGTGTATCTCATTTGTGTTAATTTAGTTCACTTATTGCATACTTAAAATTTTTATTTGGAGTGTCATCCTTGTATTTGTTAAACAACATGCCACCTAAATCGGTTAGTTTGGACCAACTAGAGGACTTAACTAGAAGAGAATATGAGATTTTTATAAGAAGAAAAGAGAAATTCATTAGGGTAGAATACCTACTTATGAACCTCGCCAAATAAATCCAAATATTGACTATTAGGCTTCAAACTCCACTAACTATTCCACGTCCATATGACTTAGAATCTATAGGAGGAGAAAATCTCAAACTTCATAGAGATGAGTATCCTATGAGAAGGCCAAACCTAAGGAACACCCTTGGGCAAGACCATCGTAAGATCCAAAAAACATCACAAGAACCTACAAAATAAGTTAAAATAAAAGTCTCAATATAAGTTAAGGTTCATGACCCCAATAATTTTTTAGATTAGTTAACCCAAATGGATGATTTTTTTGATTGGTATCAAATGGATGATTACCAAAGAGCAATATTTGTTAAAATAAAACTAGTAGGTCATACAAAAAATCTAATGGAATAACATTCTAGCTAAAGAAGAGAAATTCGATAGAAACTTCATGACATGGGTATAAATGAATGAAATATTGAAGGCAAAATATTATCCTAGAAATTATGATAAATGAATCCTCAAACAATTTACTACTCTTAAGCAAGAGACTATGTCAGTAGTGGAATATATGGACATTTCATAACTTAATAGCTAAAACTCAATGCTCGGATTAAGAGTGTTAAATAGCTAATAAATTTGTCGTTGGTTTAAGAGGAGATATTAGGAATAAAATAGAGCATTGTTGACCTCATTTTTAGGATGAGCTCTCAACCCCTCCATCTTAGACATAAGACTCCTCTTAGACTTTAAGAGATCCTTAGTCTTAAGACACATCTAGTGATTAGGTGGACACTCAACCTAACCCTAGAGACTTAGATGAGTTAGCCGTAGGAATATGTCATGCCTTAGGGGGTGTTAGAAAAATTTGCCTACCCTATAGCTTGAACCAAATTCCCCACTTCCTTCCTTCAAGTCAAACTTAAATCAATTCCAACTTAATTGATTTCCTCCAAATCCAAATCAATCCCACATGATTGAAACCCATGATTGAAACTAATGATTGAAGCTTATGATTGAAATTCCAATTCAAAATATTTCCTAAGTCATTTGATTTCCTCTCATAGACTTAGTCAAAATCAAATCTAAATCAATTCAAATTCATGAAATTCTTTCACAACCCATTTATATTCTCATTTATATTCACATATATAAATGAAATATAAATTCAAATCAATCAAACTAAATCCAAATCAAAAATATTTCCTAAGTCACTTTGACTCCTTCTTAAGGACTTGGCCTAAATCAAGTTCAAATCACTTCAAATTAATGAAATTTTCTCAAAACCCATTTATATTCTCATTTATATTCACAAATACAAATGAAATATAAATTCAAACAACCAAAATCAACTCCAAAATTCAAACTCAAATTCAATCAAAATTCAACCTAAGCCTTTCGAGTCAAAATCATGAACTTAAGCCAAATCAATTTCAAATCAAGCTAAACCCTTGATTTTTCTTCATGATTTAATCAACCCTACAACCATGAATCCAAATATAAACACACACTTCAATCACCAATCCAAAACTAAATCCAAAAATCAAACCCAAGTCAAACTCATGTTCACCCTTTTGAACTTGAAATTGTCAAATGAATCATTTAACTTCATACCACTTGCAAATGGATTTATATTTCAATCATAAGTCCATATGTGAGTTCAATCAAACTCCAATCAAGCTTTGACCAAGCCGTTTGACCTGCTTAGGCTCACTTGACCCAAAGTGACCTAAAGTATCCTTATGAGCCAAATTCTAATCCTAAACAAATTAGATTGAACTAAGCCCATCAAAGCCTCACATTGTGAGCAACAATCATCATAAGATGATCAATCACTCAAATTAGGTCAAACCAAGTTAAACCTAAGGGTTGACCAAGTCAACACTTAAATGAAACCTAAACAGCCAAAATCCACCATAGACCAAATTGATTGAAACCATTGATCAAAACTCATTCATGATCAATATTTGAACTTGACCAAGTCAACATTTGAGCCTAACCTAGCGAATTGGCCACATTAGGTGACCCAACTTGACCTAAAAAAGTCAATATATGCCAAACTTGATCTAAGCCAAATTGATTGAAACAAATGGGTCAAGTTCATTCCAAAATGATTGTTGAACTTGACCAAAGCCTTAATTGGCCAACTTCTAACTTGCCCAATTGACCATGAACCCAACTTGACCTAAAAGGTCAAATTGAGCCAAACTCAAATATAAACCAAATTGATTGAAAACAAAGATACCAATCCATTTCAAATGACCAACCAAATATAAACTAACCCATGACCTAACCCAAATAGTTCAAATGGGTCAATTTGGTCAACTTGACCCATTTGACCTAAATGAACCCAATTGAATAAAAACTAAATATAAATCAAATTGAATTAAACCAAAGCTACCAAAATATTTCAAATGGTCATATGAACTTGACACAACCCTTAGTTTGACCCAATTTGACCAATTGGTCAACTTGACCCAAGTTGACCTATTTTGACCTAGATGGGTCAAGATGAGCCAAATCATATCAAATAAACTTCAAATTCATTGAAACTTGGCCCAACCCATTTTTCAATCATACAACATATTCAAATTAAAACTCAAGCCAAATGACCATTTTACCCCTAGGCCATAGGGTAAATTTTGGCCAAATTCACTTAGAATTTGGTCAAATCCTCTTCATGATCACTTGGCACCTCTTAGTGGACCAAGTGGACACTAGTGGTGGTGCACCTTGGTGGGTTTGAGTCAACCCAACCCAACCTAAGGTGAAAACTGACCACCTGAAAATTAAGCACATGGAATCCCACCTCCACTTGAATTAAGCACATGGGAGCTCCACTACTCCACTCCTCTAGCCAAACTAAATGCAAGGACACTCTTAATAGCCTAACAAACCCAGGGAATGAGGTCAATTAGATCAAAATGGCAAGATCCTTCTCCCATATTGCTCTGGGGAGATATACTCCCCTAATTTCATTTAATTCATCATTCTCTAATTCAATTAAGCTTGGGAAGTGAGCCATTGCAAGCCTCCCAAGCTTTCTAGAGTTTGAATTTTTATTTTCTTAGTTTTCATGGCGAAATAGGGAGCTCCACTTGAATTCCATCTTAGCCAATACTCAACCAACCTAATTCCTCTTTCAAGCACCCTTAGAGGATCAAATCAAACTCACCTCAAGCTTCATGCAAGTTCTCCAAGCAAGGGAGGACTACTCTTGACCAAGACTGAGCTCAAGTGAAGCTGAAGTTGGTTCATGGAAGATCCATCCAATTTCAACACCACAAACCTTCAACAAGGCTTCGTCTCCACTAGGTGAAGCTGCTTCAAGGGAATCAAGCACCGATGATAGCCTCCGACAAGTTATGCCATTAGATCGAGCTTAGATTAGCCATGGTGTGGAGCTTTGTGATGTGAATTTCCATCTCATAAGAAAATATCCATTGGATGTGATCTCCCTTTCATGGTGATGGTGTGGGTTGAGTTTAGATTCAATCAAAGCTCAATCGAGCTCGGATCTTCCCCTAAAAGATGGATGGTGGCCATCTCTCATAGGGAAGGTCAGGGCTGAATCATGGGTCATCCATATGCGCAATTTTGGATGGACGGCCATGATTAAAACATGTAGGATCCAAGGATTAACCCTTAAGAACTGTGGGCTTGATCTCAGCCATTCGATCCTTGATTGGATAGACAGGGAGAAAGCGCGTTGCACCACCATTGATGCGGAGCTACAATGTGACTATTTAAATAGCCACTCCCATCGTGCCACGTGAAAAGCATGCATCACGTCAGCCTCCATGTGGCGCTGACGGGGTTAGCTATATAATTAGAGGATTAAATTATCTAATTAATCAAGAAAAATCCAAATATTTATAAGTGTAAAAAATTAGAAAAATATGAAATAAAATTGAATGTAGAATATTATAAAATTGATTTTGATGAATTTTAAATAATATTATTTTCTGAATTTGGGTCTTATTGGGAATATAATTAAACTAATTACTCTCTAATTATTCCATTAATTAATCTCAAACTTCTTATATGTATTTAGTGGGATGACTTCTGCCTCCCCTAATTTTCTTGGGATTTATTAATGTTTTAATTAGGGTAATTGCTAGATTCATTCTTAATTACTCTCTTAATGTAATTAAGCCTAATTAAGTATGTAATCAGTGGTTTAATCCCCTGATTGAGTTAATTAAGGTTTGTTTAAATGAATAGGAGGTTTAAGTTCCTTAAACCCCTCTTTCTTCCTTAATCCAAATTCAATTAAGGAATTAATCCACTAATTACTTACCTAATTAATTTGATAAAATTTTAAAACTTTTCAGAACTTAACTAATTCATTTTGGGTAGATGCTTAGGTGTTTAATAACCTAAGTATATTATGGAAATCGAAATCTAACTCACATGTGTGAGGAGAATTATAAAATTACTTAACTTAAACCACTTAGCTTAATTAATCATTAATCATGAGCCAAATACATTAGGCCCTTTTCTTCTTAGGTGCATTGCTAATTTAAATTCCTTGTGTGGTTTTATGTCATACCATTAGCTCATAATTATTTTGTTAAATATGCTTGGGTATAGGTAAGGTAATTAACACTTAATTCTTAACCTAATCAAAATATAAAATCATCTAATCTAATTAAACTAAAATGTCATACATGAGAGAAATGGGTTAAGACTAACAAACATTCTTTCACATTTCCTAAATCAAACATAAGGCAAATTCAAAACAAAAATCACATTAAACAAACTTTAACTTTAAATTGTCTTATTTCATAAGATTATCTTTAGGAATTAATTAGGGTGAATGAGTTTACATTGCTTTCATCACTTTATTTCTTTCCTAGCATGCTAAATGTGTATGTCGTATGAAATTCATGCATTCATATCTTTTAAAATCAAAATTGAAATGAAATATTTTCTTTATGTCAAATTGCATGTTCGGCTAAAGTAGAAATATGAATGGCTATTATCACTATTAAATTCAAAATTATTTTCAAAACTTATAAATCAAATATCAAAATTGAAAGGAATGCCACTTATACTTTATTTATAAGCTTGCATGTGAATATAAAAAAGTGTCATATGTTTGCTTCCTTCTTTCCTCTTAACATGGATTTGGATAAGATTTGCAAAGTGCATAGTTCTTTTAAAAGAATATAACACTTGCTTAAAATCTACTCTTATCCTTTTTCATGTTATAACTTAAGAAGGATCTTTACATTTACACATATAAATTGCATAAACAAACCAAAAATTAAATAAACATAAACTTTGCATCTTTCTTTCTCCATTTATTTCTTTTGTACATGCAAATGTATTTAAGGAAAGTGGTATATTAGTCTGGACAATTCAGGTTGTGAACTTTAAGTAGCCTAAGTAGGTCTTGTACCACACCCCAGTGCTATAGCTCTTCTCTCATATTTCTTTCATACATACATGTGCATATGAATAAAGGATAAAAGAATACCCATTTTTCTACTTAATTAAAATCATGCATCATAAAGCATTCCAATTTTTTTAAGTAATATTTCCTGCATTCATCATAAAGTGTGCTAAACATTTCCACTTATATGTATAAATATGCTTAAGAGTCATTCATATGCATGTTATACATGTTGGGAAAGAAATGAAGTGATGTGTGTTTTGTGATATTAGTTCACTTTACTTAATCTTAAAATGCCTTTCTTTTGAATATGTTTGTTTAGGAAAATATAAACTTAGGATTAATTAAAACACATAATAAAATATTAACTAAACAAAATCAAATATGAATCCACTTTAGAAATTAATTAAGGTAGGGAAGGAAAGAGAAGTTCTCTTCTCTTTTCCCTCTCTTTATAGCTTAGTAATTAATTATAATATTCACTTAAACCAAAATAAATCACCAAATAAAAATCAACTAAACTTAAATGAAACCACCCATCTAAGTTGTATATCTTCATGCTTAGAAAATCTAAGCCTTAAAGCCATAGCTAAGCATACCACACAAACCTTTTAAAGCACACACATTAGACTAAGTCATCATTTCTAGGCTTAGGTTGGGGCAGTGCATGGTGTGATGTATTATTTCTAGTCTGGATGTTAGGGTGAATGTGCATAGATGAATGGTAGGGCGATCTTAATCTAACCATTATCTTCTGCAGGGGGTTGTGCTTAAGGGGCGTTGTAATAAAAATATAAATGCTTTTGCTATGCAGGTGCTTATACCTCTAAGCATAATTTAATAGGCCAGGTGGACTTGGTAACCCATGTGTGGGGTGCTAAGTCCAATATACATGCTTGGGATTTCTATGGTTTGTTTAGCTAATCTCTATTTTGTAGGTGTTGGTTAGTTTTACTTTTCCTCTTCATGTAATTTTTAAAATTAAGATTTTGGAATGAATGTTATGGGGGATTAGGATGAGTATTGGTCATAAGATTACATCTTATGTACCATATGAATCCTTTGGAGCAACCACCTTCCAACCATCCAAAAGAAGGATCCAAAAGAAGAAAGAAGAAAGAAGAAAGAAGAAAAGAAGAAATGAAGGACCCCATAACATGAATCTTCTTACTTGATTGTAAATTAATTCATTTGTAATCCGGGTTATATAAGGGTAGAGCTCAGCTACCCAATTTATTTTTGGGTTTGTGGAGTGGTGCCTGACCACAAATGGACTTTTATTCTTTTGTGTTAGCTTTATAAAATATTTGATGTTTTGTTTATCTTGTGTATTAAGATGACATCCTTTTCCTAGTTTCTTCCTTGCTTGATGTATGGCCTATATGACGATTAGGCTCTTAGGGAAAAATAAATCTTTTGCCAAATTAAACAACTCATAATCTCACCTAAAGCTTAGGCTAAAAATTAACATAAAAGAATTAGTAACCCCTTAGTTAGATGTGTACTTTGTTTTCTAACATCATGCATACAAAAGCATATTATTTTACTCTTGATTGGAGGGCTTTCACCTTTGCCAGAGAACTTGGCTTGACCTTTGAGAGCCATGGTGAAAATACACCTCCTTATCTCGTTGATTTTGGCCCATAATCTAATTCCTCATGCATTAGGCATAAAAAATCCTATATCCTGAGTCAAATGATTATCCAAAATAAAAAAATAAAAATATGTGAAAATTTTGCATTAGATTTAAGTCATTTGAAAGCATGTCCTTACATGATCTAGTCTCTTTAGGGAGTGTATTTAAGAACTCAGTCTCTTTCTAAATAAATAACAACCTTGCTATATTACATAAAAATAAGACTTGCCTACATGAATTTAAAATCATAGGAGTTAGTTGGTGACCACCCCTAGGTAGTTGTATGTCCAACAATCAGGTGGTTTATCCTCTCTTGTGGAGGTAAACCAAGTACCCACTTTCACCTGGGATTTAGGTCATGCTTTTGGTCCTCGCCAAAGCTCCCTAGATTTAGGTTTTGAGGTTGCTTCTCCCCTTTGCATGTCATAAGTATAAATCCTCACCTCTTAGGAATTTCTATACCCTTGTACCATTGAATTGTAAGCCTAAATTCTAATAAAAATTCAACTCAAATAAATTAATTCAAATTTCAAAACATAAAAGCCCAACCATAGGGTATGCTTACTAGGCTTTCTAGTATCTTAAGCATCCCCTACTTGTTTTTATTTGGCTTCGATAAGAACTCCTTCCTCTTGATCAATCTCACTTGACTTTTTAAGAATAAACCAATCGATTGACAGTCCTACCTTTTCAAAATCTTTGGAGATAATGATCATTTACCTTAATCGAGAGTATTCTTAAAGAATCTCATTCCTTAGGATATAATTAACTATGGGGGCTTGCCTCCATAGAAAACTTAATGAATACAATTTAAAATAAACCCTACTTTACTTTTCCATGTAAAGTAGGGGAAGAATCTTTGGTGCATATGCAGATCCATTGTCCTTATGAGTCCTTATTGAGGTGATTAGGTCCATTATAGGGTGGTGACTTCTATCTTTCGAGATAGTACACCTCTCCTCAATGTCATGCCCGATCACCCTAATAAGAACATCTGTGGATCTTTATGGTGTCCAAAATGCAAAGAGTATATTTCTATCTTCATTTTATCCACATAAATTGAAGATGGAAGTATGCACTTAAAGAAAGAAAAATGAGAAAAATTTTCACCATAAGCATCATGATCACCAAACCTTAGAGGATTCCTTTTACTATGTTTTACTCCTAGAAAAGCATGAGAATGTTGCATCCACATCCAAGAAGAAAGCTTAAGTAATTTTTAAATATCTGCCGACATCTCAATCTCGAACAACCCTCTAAAAAAACCCACTAAACCTACTTCTAAATATATGAAAGGGATGGTTTGATTTAAATGTCATAAAAAGGGTCATATGCAAAATCAATGTAGAGCAAAAATTATGTTTCTAGATGAATCGAAGATTTATGAGAATAAAAGGACATTGAAGAGATGCTTGATGATAGATCACTATTTGATGAAGAAGTAAATCCAAATATAGATAATCTAATATCAGTTATGAGGTGTTTGATTACTTCTAGGGAATAAGAAGACTGATGAAGAAGGAATTATTTTTCTAAGTATATCCTATGCAAAGAAAAGACTGTAAGCTAGTAATAGATGGAGGTAGTGCTATGAATGTTATATCAATCCATATTATCTAGAGCTAATCTTACAATTGAATCTAACTCTGAATCATTCCAAGTCAGTTAGGTAAATCACACATCCCTACTTATCACTAATAGATGTCATGTACTAATTAAAATCAATAGTTATACTAATCAAATTTGGTATGATGTTCTTCCAATAGAATCCCATTAAGAAAATCATGGCTTTATGAGTTGAATGCGATCCATTATGGGCGAGAAAATGTTTATGTATCCAAACATAATGAGAAAACAATCAAGTTATTCCCTATAAATCATATTGAAAAGCGGTTAATTACACCTCCTTATAGAATTCTTTCTACACCTTTGCACAAACCCAACTCTGAACTACAACCCAAACCTAATCAAGAAAGGAATGAGAAATTCTATTTGATAATGATATCACCATCCAATAATATGGAGGATACTTTTGATATACTATTAATTTGTATGAATCTCTTAGAATTCAAATTACAATGTTAGGGGTTAGGCATTTTGTTAAAGAGTTCAATGACTCTACATTTTTATTTATCTTGCACCTTCAAAAAATCTCCATCGATACTAAGGATGACAACATACCTACTATAATCTGAATTTACTAATTTGATCCCTAATGTCTTTCCTAATGAACTACCATCATCAAGGGATATACAACATGCTATTTCTTAGTTCATTAATATCTGATTTATCCCATTTTAGGATGAATCCAACAAAGCATGCATAATTAAAATGACAAATAGATAAACTCTTGAAAAATAATTTAATCCAAGAAAGTCTTAGTCTTTGTGTTGTACTTGCTCTTTTAACTCTTAAAAAAGATGAAACATGGAGGATGTGTATTGATGGCAGGGTAATAAATAAGAACCCAATAAAATCTTTGTTTTTTATACCTAGGTTGTATGATATGTTAGATCTTATTTTAGGTTCATCATTATTCTCTAAAATTGATTTGAGAAGTGTATACCATTATATAAGAATTATACCAGATGATGAATGGAAGACAATATTCAAAACTCCTAATGATTTTTGTGAATGGTTAATCATGCCATTTGGTCTTTCAAATGCACTTAGTACATTCATGAGAGTGATGAACAATAATCTGAAATCTTTTATTCATCAATTCATTATTGTTTAGTTTGATGATATTCTTATTTATAGCCTAGATGAAAAATCACATCTACATCACTTAAGGCAGGTTCTTAAAAAATTGAGAGCAACAAATTTATATGTAAATCTTTAAAAAAAATTATCAAAGTAAAATTATTTTCTTAGGTCTCATTATATCTGCTGAGGGATTAAAAGCTAACCTGTCAAAAATTAAATCTATTTTAGATTGGTCAACTCCAAAATATTTTATGGATGTTAGAAGTTGGCAAGGATTTGCAACTTTCTATAAGAGATTTCTAAGAAATTTTAGGATTTTTGTAGCTCCTATCACTGATATCGTAGAAAGAGATAATTTTATGTTGATTACATATACTAAAAAAGCTATGCATAGAATTAAAACCCTTATGACTTTCTCACTTGCCTTAAGATCTCCTGATTTCAACAAAGTATTTGAAGTGATTTATGATGCATCAGGTATTATAATAGATGGTATATTTAGTTAAGAAAATAATCACATTAATTTCTTTAGTGAGAATTTTATAATCAAGAGTTTTATACAATTATTTGAACTCTTAAGCATTGGAGGCATTATTTGTTATGTAAAGAGTTTTTTTTTAAATACTGATCATCAAACTCTAAAGTTCATTAACACTCAAAAGAAACTAAATCATATACACGTTAAGCAGGTCAAATATCTTCAAGACTTTTCTTTTGTGCTTAAACATAAAGTCAGGATAGAAAATAACCAACAGATCTCTATCTAGCATATCTTTAATGGCATCATCCATTGAATTTCAAATTCTTAGATTTAAAAATTTGAAAGAATATTACAAAATTTATCCCAATTTTATATGATATACTTAGAACAGGAATCTAAGCCCTTAACTTTTGGTAGCACTTTTATCATTAAAAATGGATATCTTTATAAAAGAAAGCAATTATGTATTTCTAAAACATCCATAAGGGAATTTCTTATCTCTGAATTATATTCAAAAGATATACCATGATATTTTTGCAAATATTAGTTGAACAAAGGTTTTATTGGCCATCCCTACGAAAGGATGTTGAATAAATTGTAGCCTAATGTTACACTTATAATCAAACTAAAACTATCAAAAAAGATCAATTCATTACACATCATTACATATTCCTTCTAGACCACGGGAAGACATATCCATAAATTTCACATTAGGTTTACCTAGGACACCTCATGGACATGATAATATCTTCATCATAGAATATCAATTTTCTAAGATGGAACATTTTATTCTATGATCAAAATCAAATGATGCATCTCATATAATAAGATTGTTCTTTAAAAAAAATGTCAAGTTATATGGAGTCCTATCCACTATAGTTTTCGATAGAGATGTCAAACTTATATTCTATTTTTGAACAACCTTATGAAAACTTATGGTAATACAACTAAAATTCTTCTCTAAATTTATTCATATACTAACGGACAAACATAAATCATCAATATGATATCAAAAAATATACTAAAGGTGTTTAGTTAGGAGAAACTTAAGAAATTGGGATTTAACATTACCAACATCTGAATCAGCATATAATACATCAATTTCTAGAACAACCCACAAATCACCTTTTGAGATAGTTTATGGATATAACCCAAAAATGTCTATTAACCTAGCTAATACACCTACTCATGCATTTTGTTATTCAACATATACATTTTCATGTAATTTTATAGCCTTCATGAAAACATAAAGAAATGATTGAGAGTACAAAATGCTAAGTACAATGAACTAAATGAATAAAGATAAAAAATTTAAGAAATATGATGTAGATGACTATGTATTAAGTTGTATCCATCCTAAGAGATTTTCTTCCACCAAATATTAAACGTTATAAGTGAGAGCATGTGGGTCATTCAAAATTATTAGGAAACTTGGTACAATTGCTTATGTTCTTGAATTATTCCCTCACATATTTATTAGCCTTATTTTTAATAAAGAAAATCTAATATCTTTTTAAAAAATTATCGACCTCTAAATTTGTAGAATGATACTTTTATAGATGGAGATAAAAATTATTTGTTTGAACTTATCTAGCAAATATTTCTTAAGGTGTAGAATATCATCACAATTGAAACACCCATAGATGATAATACTAGCTATAGATTCTTAGTAAAGCAGAAAGACAAACCACCCAATGAGGATGCATGGATGACTTTGAAAGAACTACAGAGCTTCGCTACTAAACTTCTTAAAGACTTTCAAAATTTTAACTCTTCAAAGAAGAGTTCTTTGAGGCATGAAAGAGTTGATGTAACACATTGAAGAAGAAAATGACTTATCACTAGGTCCCAAACCAAAGCTTGAATTCAAAAGGACTTTTAGTAGACTTTATGTGTGACTTTCATGTATTAAATTACATAGTAATGAGTGTATTTAATCATGTGTAAGGGTTGCATCAGTGTTATAGTTGAAAACATGTGGGTTCAAGTATTCAATTTCATAAGTGTGGGTCTAGCCCCTTGACGCTGCCGTTTTAGAGCCTCAGTGTTGCATTCTATGAGCTTTAGTGTTTAAAGATAGAGAAGCTAGTGCCATGGCTCTGATCTATGGTGTCTCAATGCTAGACTGGCATCGTGGTGCTGGTTTGTTGAGCCACTACACTACAAAATGAAGGTTTTGATTTTGTTTTTCAACTTTTGTAGTTTTCTTTGCAAGAGACACATCTCTTGGAGTATTATACTATTTAAAAACTATTATACCTAATGAAAGGACTTTTAAGCTTTTGTGTGAAGTTTGGAGTGAAAACTCTTTAGTTAAAGTTCGATGGCTAGCCGTTTAAAAGATTTAGTGATCTTTCACTACCATTTTACTTTGGTGAGTAGAACTTCTTCATATCTTATCCACTTCGGTAAGTGGAAGATCCTTGGATTATTTCCTTCCACTTTGGTTAGTGGAAGATCATTGGAGCATCTCTTCTCCACCTTCCATTGTGAAATCCTTCTCTCTGTGATTGGTTCACCAACTACAGTCAGGGTCTTGAGTGTCGACTCAGTACCTGAAAAGGTAAATACTACACTCAAGATGCTGCCTGTCAGTTGAAGTCATTCGATGTGCCATTTTTGGCCCAAGTTTCAATGCAAGGCTTGGATCGCCATATTTATCTTGAATAATTAAGTTCACTCACCTACTCGAACTAACAAATCACTCAATAAAAAAAAGATAACACTCTATGGTTGGTGACTCAAATGTAAGATTGACATCCCGTGAGGTTGGCAACTCAACACAAATAATAATAATAATAATAATAATAATAAATAAATAAAATACCAACATTTCATGTGGTTGGCTAATAACATGTATCAACATCTCGTGAGGTCGACAACTCAATACCCAAAAAGACTAACACTTCATATGATTGGAGACTAAAGTGTAAGACCGACACTCTGTAAAGTCTACAACTCAATATGAAAGGATTGACATCCCGTGAGGTCAGCACATTAATACAAAAAAATCAACACTCCAAGCGATAGCAGCCCTATACAAAAAGACCAACTCATGTGAGGCTAATGAATTAATGTGATAAATATATACACTTCAAAGCAGTTGGAGATTAGCAATAAAAAATCTTACTCATCACATGATTGTCGAATCACATGACTCGCGATGAGAAATTCATCTAACTCCCAAAAAGTAATGACTACTTAAGGTTAATGGCCCCAATGAGTACTTGTAACTACCTTAAGTCATGAGCATAGTATTTATACAATATCAAATACAACATGAACATAATGAGTAAACTCATACCTGAGAAAACTGGTAAGGAATACCCTTCATTGTCATTCAAGTTAGAATATTTGTATTCACAATTATAGTCATACTCGATGAAGAAAAAGAAAATTTGTTCTTTACATTCATAAAATAAAAGTTTTACAAAAATAGTGAGAAATATATACATGTTTGCTCTTATTCACCAAAAAAGAGAAAGCGTCAACTTAGGCTACCCTCATCATTGTCTGCATCGGATTTAAGAGACTAAGTACATTAGAGGAATCCAAGAACTCTGCATCCAACTAGCCATGTTTCACCAACTTGGTAATAATGAAGTCGATGCCCACCTTGATTTCTGGTACTCATCAGAGTTAAGGAATCTAGCAAACTTGACTTCCTTTCTCTAAAAATCCTCAATGTGATGAGAGTGTTCTTCTTCTAGCTCTTAATTCACCTCGCCAGGAAAGTAAGCTCCAAGGTGGCCTTATTCTTCTCTTCTTCTTATTGAGTCACCTCCACTTGAAGACCTTTAAACTTGGCTTTGAGGGATTGAAGTTCTTTTTTTATAGTTTCCAGTATAGTCTTTGTGGTGAAGGCATCCTTTCTCTTAACAAAAAACTTCTACCATGTCTCATAGATTGACTACCATGCCATTGCTTAAGTGATCATAACATCATAAGGTAGTTAACCATTAGGAATATCTTCTAGAAGATCTTCAAACTTTTAAGAGAAGATTACCTACCCAAGTTTATAAGTCTCACTTATCAACTCAAACAATTTCAAAGTGTAATTATCTTCAAAATATTTTGCTTACTCTTCCTTTTTCAAACTTGCTCTTTTGCTGGTGACCTCGATGAGTTGAGCTCACAACCCTCGTCCTAAATTTTTCTTGAAGCTGTACTTGGCTTGGTCTCATCATCGATCTCCATGGGGGTTATAGTCAGCCCCGCATTATCATTGACTTCAATATGAGTTGACCCTCCTTTGCCAGACTTATGCTTGCCAATATCGCACTCACCCACTACAAGAAATTTGACCACATTATGATCAAGTGGTGGGGCACAAAAGTCACTTCTCCTTTGAAAGAATAAATAAAATAATTAGAAATGGTGATTCAAAAAAATGTGTAACTAATACGAGCAAGCGATTAAGTATTAACCATAGAGGGACCCTTGTGACATTACCTAAATGGAGGTAAAGAAAAATGTTCAAGATTTTGCCCATCATGTTTTCCAACACCCAAATCTCTTGGGAATTTAGCTTGGCGAGGTTTGTTTCATTGAGGGATAAAAGGGAAGAAGAAGAGTCGGCACTGTCCACATCAATGAGCACTTGAAGAACATGAGCTTTTAATGCCATGTTGCACCTTATTTTACTAGACCTTGAATCTTCGGCAAAGTCGCCAAAAAAATTGTGTGATCCCATCATGATGGACCTTCATCATGAAGACTCACTATCAAAGGCTCAAGATCAAAGGTAAATTCTTTTCTCATAAATCTAGAATGAAGCTGGTAATATTCACCAACAAGCTGGGCAAAACTTGGGCTGGCACAAACATATAGAAGTTCATGATGCTAAACCACTTGTAGGGAAGAGGGAGTCAGAACCCATTCTTGAAGTGGACAAGAGGGATGTGCAACTTGCCTGATTGAGTCATGTTGAATCACTCAATTTTTTCATCTATTTGTACTATGAAGTTGGGATTTCCATAATAGTAATTGCAAAAGATGGAGGTCATGATAGAATGATCCAAGTCAGGCACCTCCTTAGCCTATGTCTGTAAGAATGCCAAAGCCACCTTTCTTTGGAGCGCCAATACAAGAGAGATTGCTTAGATGAAAAGATAAGCATGATTTACTCATTGAAAAAGAACTCTACTTGCTCAAAGTCGAAGGAGTGATAAAAGCTCAACCACTTATGGTAAGAATGAATTTATAAATGTGGTAAGTAAGGCATAGTAATGTGGACATCATATCAAGCATTAATTGAAGAAATGATTACACGATCTTGCATAAATCTCATGCAACACAAATTACAATAAAAATAATTAGTGATGTTCACTCTTCACTGCTCAAGGTCTGAGTACCACTTTCGTTGAGTCCACCCTTCTCATATGTAATAAAAAAGTCCATGCAAGGAAGAAAAGGGAAAGTCCCTCGTGACTTGATTGAGCTTTGAAGTATAGTTAACTTGCCCTCATAGTAGCAAAAGCTATTCAATACTCGAATTCCATAGATTTCCTTCACTGTAACTCCAACTCCAACTGCGACCACAACTCGCTTATTTCTTGCTTCAATGAGTCCAAGGCCTCCTTTAAAAGGGTGGCCTCCCTTAGCAATGCAATAAGCTCAGATGAGTCAGCATGCACCAATGGCTCCTTCTCGACATTTTCCCCTCATATGGTTGAGAAGACTCTCCCCTTGTAGACTCACCATTGCCTCTGTGAGTGGAAGGATGAAAACTTGAAACATCCATCTAATGTTAACAAAGGTGAAGCTGGATGTCATGGCAAAAAATAGATCAGGTGCCTCAATGACTACCCTTGCAAGTGTAAACCCTCTATTGAGATCATACTCAACACCACCAAGTTGAATGATAGCAAAGCTTGAGTCATCGCTGAATGATGAGAAAAATTCATTAAAATTTGTCAAGGAAAATTCAATGAGGGGATTCGTTGAAGGCCAAACCCTCATAAATGGGAATCATCACTCAAGTGAATGAAATTTCTCATCATTTAGATCATGCCCTAACAAATCACACATAGTTAGATTAATTTGTTTTGTAGAACTATGTGGACTATAAGAAGATATAACTTGAATGGCTAACGAGTTCCCCTCATTGCCCTTAGTCAATTCTTGCACACTGGTCAAGCTTAATTGTGACCAATAAAGAAGTTTAGAAGTGCAAACAAAGGAACCTAAGATATAAGATAGAGATAAGTCTCACCTAAATTAAGCAATTCTCTATAATCACCCTCGAATAGGCAGTCCCCACCAACCAGCTCACCACAGAAAGCTTAACGCTATGCATTAGAAAACTAGCATCGTAATGCGGGGGACTTATAAGAAAAAATTTAGTATGGAAGAGCTCAAGACAATGAGAAGAACACCAAAGCATTGAAGGAGAGGTACCAAAAGGTCTCAATATTAACTTAAAGATAGAGCAACCTATTCCTAAGTGCTACAATCTTGGCATCACAAAACAATTTGGTGTAGTTTTAGCGGTTGATGTGCAGAGTTATTGGAGCTATTCAAGGGATACACTTGACATAACATGTGAACAATTGTTAGGGGACACTTATTATTATAAAAAAAGTGGATTTTCAATGGAGAGGAGTTTTAACAAATGTGTGAGGGCCCTATGTGTTTTAGTATAATGTGTCACTTGGAGAATAAGACTCTAAGTGTTATGCATCATGTAGCGTTTGTGTTGATTGTTCATGATGTTCATGTTGAATATTAAAGAGGGAGAATATCCATTAGAAGGATAATCCATACTGGGAGGTGGAAGAATTAAATTAAGAATAACTCTGGAGACCCTACTCTATTAACAATTTTTTTTTTTTTTTGATATTTCTTAGATGCTCTCATACATTTTTGATGCACAAATGTTCTCTTTACTTTGTATAATGAGCAACTCAAGTAATAGTGCTATGGATTTATGATTGTCTTATGTTAATTTGTGCACTGTTTGTGATGTGAGCTAATATATATTATTTGTGCTACAATGTTTAAGCTATTTTTCTTTTCTCCATGCTTCATTTACTTGCAATCTGTCCAATTATCATATTAAATTAAAGTGCAATTTAAGGATATCAAGAGATTCTTAGTGGAATAATTTAAAAAAAATAGACAAAATTTTTCAATGTACATAGACATATGATATTTAGTATCCACAATCATATAAAAATGTTTTAATATAATCACTTATTTTAATTAGATTTTATGCATATTACTAATTAATTTTAGTGATTATGTCATATTGATTTAGGCATAGATGATAAGATATTAATGTTGCAGATTGAGAACTATTAAATTTGAACTCTTATTAACTAAGAGCATAAAAATAAATGAGATTTTCATAAACTAAGAAAATCCTACATTCAAAAATAACTTATATAATTGTTGAGACTTTTTAAATTTCTTGCGAATTTAACTTTGTAGGTTAAGGTTAATCAAAGATTAGTAGTGATTAACTTAATTGAAAATTTTGTAAAAAGAGCCCTCATGCCTCATGGGAATGATGTTTAACTCATCATTCTATTATTTGAATGGCATGTGCACTTGCGTACACTAATTTGCTTGATCAGCAAGAAACACCATATATGTCATCAATGAGCAATATCATGTATTTATCAACAAGTGACTTCACATATATCAAACTTAAGGGACATCACACCATAAATAAAAGTCCAAAAATTTCTCCAAAGCACTAGAATGTTTAGAGAATTCCTCATAATAATTGATTTTATATCAATTTATAGACTTGGATAGAGATATTTATGAATATATAGGATGGAAGAAGGTGATCAAAAATACACTTTTAATAAGAATAATAAAATTTTAGACTAGATGGAACCTGCCCTTGAGCCAACCCATCTAATCTTGGGTTCTCCAATGCTGACCTCATTTTTATATGAGGTTAATATCATTTTGAAATCAATAATTAGGATGTCATAATATTAAATAGAAATCTCCTAATTCAATGCTTAGGACACTATACTTTGTGACCTTGCACCCTCTTTAGATTTGATCTAACCTAATAAGCTTAGAGACATGATCCAAATTTCATATTTGGATTAAATTAAATCAAATCCAAATAAATCAAAATGAAATCAAATTGAAATGAATGAATACAAAAACAAGTCAAAGTCAAATCTAGTCAACCTATTCGACATAGTTTGCTTTTAGGTGGGTCCCACCAAGAATTTGACCAAATTAAATCATTCAAAATATTCTAAATGATAAAATTAATATGTTTGATCGTTAATCTAAAAAAATTAATTTATTTAGGCTTTAATTGGGTTCATAAAAAATCCTAAATTGGTCCTATTGGGTTCAAACCCAAACCAAATTAAAATAAATTCAATTTGATTACTCAAAAATATTGGGAAATGACAATCAAACACAATTTAACCCACCATTGGGTGTCTAATTTGGTCAAATTGATCATTTGACCCCAAATGAAACCCAAAATTAACCCATTAAGCCCACTTTGGGTCAAATGGATTCAAATTGAAATATAATTAAAATTAAATAAAATCAATCAGTCCAAATCATCTCATACATGTTATCAAGCATGATTGGAGTCCAAACCCAATCCAATTGAGTCCAATTGGTCATTTAAATCCAATTGGAATCAAACTTAACCCATTTAGGTTTAAATGGGTTGAAATGAAATGAACTCCAAAATTAATTCAATTTTAAATGAATTAATTAAATTATAACCTAATAAATCATCAATTAAAGATGATTAAACTCAAAATTAAAAGAATTGAATCAAAATCACACCACTTTGAATCCAAATCCTTGGATTAGATTCAAAGTTCCAATCCATATCCAAATAAATTTGAACATTGGCTTCAAACTCATATTGCTCCAATTAAATTAGATTTTTAATAGTGATGCCAAAAGGAAATAGAAAATGAAACTAAAGAAGATAAGTGGAAATCTTTGAACAAAGGAAGATTCCTCCCCTTTTCATTATGAAAATCACTTGGATTTTATCCAAGTAATCTTAGACCTTGACCACCTCTTAGGAGAATGATTCCAAAGGCGAGGATAAGAAGGATTAGCCCTAAAGCCAAAAGGAATTTGGCTTCCTCCAAGGAAGAAGCCAAGGATGAGAAGAAGAAAGCCATGGCTCGACTAAGGAAGAAATAAGAGGTAGATGCCTTCCTCCCTTCCATTTCATTATCCAAACTTGCTCACAAGCCCAAGGGGGATTGAATCCACCCCTTAATTAGCCTTGCCGTTGCCAGTGGCTATAATCCAGCCACCTAAATGACCATAAGCATGCCTCTCGGCTAAGCATAGAAAGAGGGGAGGGAGGACCAATTCCCTCCCTCTTTTCAACTTAAATTGTTCACCAAGGGTAGAGATGAAGGTGGTGACCCTTCCCATACTCCTCACCGCCAGTATATAGAAAAATGAACAAAATTCGACAGCCACCGAGCTCCCTTCAATGGTGAAATGCAAAGGAGAGATTCTTTTATCAAATTGAACATTCCAACATGTTCTAGAGGTCGAGGCGACATTAAATAAATTGCCACCCCGTCCCCTCGCCACTGGTGAGCCAAAAAATGACCAAAGCCAATGGAAATCCAATCTGAGGTTGGTCTAGGAGGCAATCCACGAGGCAAGCCGCCAAATTGCATATACAACTTTGTTACATTGAGACGAAGCTAATGGAGTCAATCCCACCATCGGTGATTGCCGAAAATGACGTATGCTCCACCACCAATCCTTTAGGCGTTTAGTTTTGGTCCTTTTTGAAAGGAATTTGATTCTCATATGTATCAAACCATATGGATTGGTTGTAAGTCGATCACTGATTGTTTAACAATCAAAATTATTTCAAAATTTACCACGATCACTGAAAAATTAGCGAAAATGATAAATGATGTTCGTCTCTCGCTGGAGATTCTCAGGAGTTGATCTTCGTCGTCCGATCCTTCTATTGGGAATGGACAACCGAGATCTAGTCGGACGATCCGATTCTAACTCTTAGGGATACTGCGAAATGAATTTGGACCGTCGATCTTCGATGACGGTCGAGATTCATTCTGCATGGCACTGCTTTTAACGTAGATTCCACGTGGGATCTGTGTGGCCAAATCCCTCCTCGCCATATGGTGATGACGCCATGCAGGCCGCCACGTTGCCTCGCCTTCTTAAAATGATAAAATCCTTTAAAATTAATTTAAAAATTAATTAAAAATCACAAAAAATTTAAAATATCATAGAAATTAAAATACAAATCCAAAATTGCGAATGGGCTCTATGTATTCATCTTGATGAGAGGAATCTATTAAAATTGAAATCTCCATTTAATTTTAGCCTTAATTTAACTTTGAATGAATTCAATTAAACTTTAATTAATCACAAATCATTAATCGAGTTCAAATAAAACTTTGGAGAATTAAAATTGAGGTTAACACACACTTTAGAAAAAATTTCATGAATTATTTTAATGTAATTCATGAAATATGAAATTTCAAATCCTAAACCTCAATTTTAATTAAATAAATTAATATAAAATGAAATAACTCATGAAAATGAAATAAATAACCTTAAATCAACTCAACAAATCTTAATGAACTTAAAATCATTAATAAGACTCATTCAAACTATCTAAATCACAAAATTACTTAATTAGATAATTAATTAAATTAAATAATTCAAATAATTAATGAGAAATTATAATAAATCAACCAAATGTCCAAAAATTATGAATGAACCCTGTTTAAAAACATCTTTGAGAAGAAATCAATGAAAAATAAAATCTCTAAATGATTTGTATTAAATTTGGCCTAATTGATATTTTAATGAAATAATTAAAATCTTAATTACACCCTAATTATAAGTTTAATCAAGATGAAACTATGGAAATATGGAATTGCCATGAAACCCTACTTGCCATAAAAATTTCAAACATAATTGATCATTGGATTCTGAATTGTTAAATTTCCAAATTCCTAAGTCAATATAAATAAAATAATTAACAAAAGAAAATTTATAAATTCATAAAATCATGAAGTGACTTGAAATAATCTACATCAACATCAAAATACTTAGGGCAGTTCTCCAAACATCCTAAGTCAAAAAACTTAACCATTTCTATACTTAAGGGTTAAAGAAATTGATAAGACATATTAAGACATAATTAAATTCTAAGCTAATGAACTCATAATCAAACCAATGCAATCTTAATACATAATCAAACTAACTTAAGAATGAATTAAACATTAATCTAAGTGCCTTAGGTTATCATAAATCAAATTAAATCAAATAAAATCAAAACACCAACTTAAATAAAATAAAATGAAATAATCCAAATCAAATGAAATAATTTAAATCAAACTAAATTGGAAAGTAAACCAAGAATGAAAATCAAATCAAATCAAAAGAAATGAAATAAAGAATTGAAATATTAATCCAAACCATCTAAATGAAACTAAAGGGATTAATTAAGATACTTAGGGATCTTAGTTAGACCTTCGGGATGGATCTTCATCTTAAGATGAAGGTTTCATCCCATTTGGAGTTAGGATGTTGAATAGAATATGTTTCACCCAAAAGTAGGATCTATTATTCTTGAAAATCTAAACTTCACTTTAATAAAATAAAAGTGAAATGAAAATGAAAATAAATATTTAAATCATTTGAATTGAAACCATCTAAATGTAAAGTTCAAATAAGCTCAAACTCCAAATTGAAACTTGAACTAAAGAGGCCTAGCAAAGTATTGCTTTACAAGCCTATTTTTTTCACACACTAGATCCTTAGGTTACGGACCCTACACTTAGTTTATGTTGTTCTGTGATTCTTTATGATTCCCTGTGATGTGCTTCACATATCTTTGTGGTGTATTATTTTAGGCTGCATGTCTAAGATTGTTTGCATGTTAGACTGGATGATATGACGTTATTTTCAGATTTAACATTATCTTTTGCAGGGGGCTATGCTAAAAAGGCCTGTTATCATAAATAAATTAAAATTATATTTTCTTGTAAGTGTGCTTAAGTCCTTAAGCATAACCCATAACGTAGGTAGGCTTGGCAAGCAACTAATGCTAAGCTCGTATATTTGTAAAATAAAACTGCTGTGTATTATTTATATTTTGCTAATATTTGTTTTGTAAGGCTTAGGATTCATTTTTGAAATCAAAATATAAATTTGAGCTTAGAATTATGTTAAAATCTATGGGGTTTAAGATTAATAGGAGCTGACCCTACCAGAAGATAAGTGAAGTGGTCCCTTGTGAACCCCAATGGATGTCCTGAAGAAGGAGACAATCCTGGAAAGAAGATCAATAGATCTAGACTTGTAATTGTATAAGGGTAGAGTCACCGCCTATTTGTTCTTCTTCCGGTATGAGTATCCCAGCATTGGTCTTTTCTTAAGTTAAATTAGCTTGATTTATTTTGGATGTTCAATAGAATCAACATATTTTTCTGGGTTTTTTTTCTGCATTGTGCTTTCCTATGATTGAATGCATGAACGATTAAGCTCATTGGAAAAATTAAATTTTATACCCAACTTAAATCTAAATAACTAAAATAAAAATAAAAAAAATTTAAAACTTCACATAAACTAAAGCCTTAAGTAAAACTTAAAATCAATTAGAAACTAATTACATGTTGAAACCATAAAATCATATTGCTCCAATCCTTGAATGTGCAACTTCATCTATTCCACACATTAGGGGCATCTAACCTGTGAGAATGACCACTTTCTTGGGGAAGTCTACCTTCTATTATTGACTTGGTCCATAACCATTTCTAATTATATGGAATTATTCATAAAAATGCATGCCCAAGACCTCTAACAAATCTTGAGTCAAAACATTTAAAATATGAAAAATGTGCATTAGTTATATGTATTTTATATCTTACATGATTCTAAGGATTAGGGAGTGAGTCTCAGATTCTTAAATCCCATTCTTAAAATATAACAGTCCAACCATCTTGCATTAATGAGACTTAGAGTCATGAATTTAAAATGCGCTTAGGTGGTGTTAGCTAGTAGCCATCCTTAGGTGGGTTATAAGTCCATAAGAGTTAGGGATATGTTAATTAACTCAAGAAAGAGGAATGACCGATAATTTTTAAAATGAAATTAAGTTGAGCATCTAACATGTGTTAGAAGCACATATAGATTAGGTTCTAAAGCATCCTTCTTAGGAATAAGTCTTCAATCCTAAGAATTTCTATAGTCTTATACTGCTAGAATCTTAACTCTAAATTTCTAAGAAAATATAAGTTTGAGTACCTACTAAGCATCCCAATATAAATAAATATTTCATACTTCATCTCATTTGGCTCCTAAAATAACTCTCACCAATTTGAATCAATCACAATTGAAATTTCAAAAATCAATTATTTGAAAATCAACTTAGAAATCTTTAGAAATAACAACTTATTTCTAAAATCGAGAGTATTCTTAGGAAGAGATCCTTCTAGATAAGTAATTAACTATAGAGGCTTGCCTCTATAGGGAACTATGAACCTATTTTAAAATAAACCCTGTTCTATTTTCTATGTAGTTCAGGGAAAAAATCTCTGGTCTATGAAAGACCCATTTGCCTTATGAGTCTTTTGTTAAACGATTGAATCCATTATAGGATAATATGTTTATCTTCTGATATAATATGTTTATTTCTTAATGACGCATTTGATCATCCAAATAAAAAAATTTTAAACTCTACGTGGTATCACAAAATTTTCTCATCAGCCAAATTTTAAACAATAATCATAATTGACAATGGTTGGAGGCAACTTAAAATAATAGCTATTATAACAAATTTCTTTGATCCATGATTCATTAATATCATATGTGTATATTTCTCAAGTGCATTGAAAGTGATAGTTTGAAGTTTTATTAAGCATACTGATAGTAACAAGTTTAAGAAGGTTTGCCATCTTTTTTTATGAATCGAGCATGTGTTAGTGACAAAAAAGGCCATTGATATATTACTCAATAATGATTGAACCACTTGTAAAATGAAATGGCAAGCTTGATAATTTGAGTTGAGTTGCCTCTACTGGTTGCCTCAATTTAGATCAATTTGGGCCACAATTAGATTAATGAGGGTACATAAAGTTGCCTCGGTGCTCAAAATTTAATTTAGGGGGTTTGATCACACCCTATTTAGAGACCACCTAATCATCGATTTGATTACTTTAGTTTCATCCTTTTATAGGTGCTTTAAGATCCAAGCATTGTAGGGATAAGATTGTGTTTGTTTGGATAAATATTTTTATCATCTTAGCAAATATAATGTATTTATAATTATTAATGGCATTTAACTAATTGCATTTTAGTATTCATTTTTTCCTGAAAATAGTTACTATTTGAATGGGATTTTTAGTAGCATACTACCACAAATTTTTTACATTTAGTTTTGGTATGTCACATCCTCTTAATATACCACCCTAAATTGGTGGTGTTAAGCTAAGGAAAAATATCATTAACATCAAATAATATATCCTTTAATGATTTTATAAAATAATAAAATTATGTAAAAATTGCTAAAATTTTCATTTTACTTTTCATCAGAAGATAAATAAAAATCAATGAATGAAACTGGGCTAGTTTTTCATTAGCAGGTAGCAATTGAAAATATATTAATTTTTTTAATATTATTTTTTAAATTAGAATTTTTTAAATCTAAATCAATATGTCAAAAGATATTTAATTTTTTATTTATCACAAAAAATCTTACTGAATTAAATACTCTAAAATTAGATCAGCATTATAAAAATATGTTTGCTTCACATTAAAATTTGGGATGAGTTACATATATGCCACAAAATTCTTATGTATTTATATATCTAATACATAAGTTTAATATTTATATTTATAACACCATTTTTATATATGAAAATGTATATTCTTTTTTATAAAGATAATAATAATGATATTTTTAATATGATGTTAAAAATTTGACTGTTTATGTAAATATTAAATTTTAGATGTTATATATAAATATATTAGAATTATGTGATATGTTTGTAAATGTCTCAATGTCTTCAACTTATTAATTTTGATATTGTTTAAAATCACTCTTATTTAAATAATATTTTCAGCATTTAAAACAGTGAGTTGCTCTTTGTTATAGGATAGCGTGAAAAATTAACCTCCTATCAATTTATTTTATTTATCTTTTAAAATAAAGAAAAAGAAGAATTCACATAATTTTCATCCTTATTTTTATTTTCTATAAACATTTAATAGAATGTTTTTAATTAAATGAAATATTTTGAGTGATTTAAAATACTTAATTATAGTGATATTAATAATGATAATTAATATGACGAAAATTCTAAGCACTAATCTTGATGAAAGCAAGTAATCGAAATTGAAACCGATCGAGATCCAAAGACTTAAAATATCATTGGAAACTTTGAGACATCGTTAAATTCCTAAAAGCTCTCAAATATAAAGTGTTTATAGTCAAATCGAGCATCTCGACGGTTCCAACAAGCCAAAGATCTTACAATGACTTCATTTGAGCAATCAAATACACAAAATACATCATATGATTGAGGAATCATCATGAGCCATCCGGAGGAGTGGTTCGGTTTTGCATGTATTTACAGATGCCGCTCCTCCACCTATAATAGCCTCATTCCTCATATGGGAGGCAAGAGAGAGAGAGAGCTCTAAAGATCCTCCAATAATCGTGTTACCACTGGGTCAACGCCACGCCGGCCACCATCACCGCCACCGCCGATCCTGCCGCCCATAATTTGCTGCCATCACCGACCACTATATCATCGCATCGCCAACATCGCGTTAACATTGTCATCAATATCGTCAACATCGTCAGAACATTGTCTGTTACAAGAATCGTTGTCCCTTTCATATACAAATCCCAGATGGAAGATCTTGTACTCAAAGATACATAGTGGAAGTTTTATCCAGCCCCGTTTTTCCTCTCGAGATTTTTCACGTAAAGTGCGGAGTTTTTATTGTTCACTCTTTAAATACGTGTGTGTCTTTGGACTCCCAAAGCTAAGGTGTAAACTTTTACTCTCTATGGTTTTCTACACGGTTTGGCGTCGTCTGTGGGAAATTGATTCTCATTATTTCATCTTGTATGACAAGTTTTCCACAAGATCAAAACCACCATCTGGAGCATTTCAAGCTTTTAAGGAGCGCGAAGAATGAAGATTCATCAAACTTCGTTCCTTGATTTTGTCGAAAGCGGGGGCAACTCTTAATCTCGAAGATCGCCCCATGTTAAGCATCTAATTGATTATCATCCCAAGAAACAAGTTAAAGTTGGAGGATATTTCAACATTGAGAGAAGAGATATAGCTTTGCAAACTATGATTTTCCAATCATACTCATGGAAAAATAAGGCCAAAGTTAAGGAGCAACTTTGGCTACAACCACAAATGGATGTTTTAATCAACCTCTTCCATACAGGTTAACGTCATCGAGCAAAGACTCTGACAAACAACCTAGGATGGGTCAAAATGTCTGGACTTCCCACGACCTCTTCCATACAGGTTAGCGTCATCGGGTAACACCCTGACAAACAACCTCGGATAGGTCAAAATCCTCGGATTGATTCATCTTCCATGCAGGTTAACGTCGTGGCAAAGACTCGATAAACAACCTAGATAGGTCAAAAGGTCCTTGGTGGACTTCCCATGACCTCTTCCACGAGGTTAGCGTCGTCGAGCAAAGACTCGACAAACAACCTAGGATAGGTCAAAGGTCCTTGGTGGACTTCCCGACCTCTTCCATACAAGTTAATGTCATGGGTAACACGACAAACAACCTCGGATAGGTCAAAATTCTCGGATTCAATTGACCTCTTCAATAGTTAACGTCATCGAGCAAAGACTCGACAAACAACCTGGATAGGTCAAAAGGTCCTTGGTGGACTTCATGACCTCTTCCATACAGTTAGCGTCATCGAGCAAAGACTCGACAAACAACTGGATAGGTCATCATTGGTGGACTTCTCCGGCCTCTTCCATGCGTCGTAACGCCATTTCGACAAAACAACCGGATAGGTCAAAATTCTCGGTGGATTCAATTCAACCTCTTCCATACAGTTAGCGTCATTGGGTAACACTCGACAAACAACCGGATGGGTCAAAATCCTCGGATTCAATTCAACCTCTTCCACGAGTTAACGTCACGTAACGTCGACAAACAACCGGATGGTCAAAATCCGGATTCAATTCGACTTCTTCCATACAGGTTAACGTCATCCGGTAACACTCTGACAAACAACCTCGGATAGGTCAAAAATCCTCAGCGGATTCAATTCAACCTCTTCCATACATGTTAGCGTCGCCGGTAACACGCGACAAACAACCTGATGGGTCAAAATTCGATTCAATTCGACCTCATCCATACGGGTTAATGTCATCGGTAACACGACAAACAACCGATAGGTCAAAATCTCGGATTCATTCGACCTCTTCCATAGGTTAACGTCGTCGGGCAACACTCTAACAACGGATGGGTCAAAATCCCGGATTTAATTCACCCTCTTCCACATTTTAACGTCGCCGTAACACTCGACAAACAACCTCGGATGGGTCAAAATTCTGATTCAATTCAACCTCTTCCACAGCAACGTCGCCGGGTAACACTCCAAACATCACCGGATAGGTCAAAATCCTCATCGTGTGGGGTCATCCGGCCGATTCGATTGCCGACCCAGTCGGTACAACATCGCCATCATCGCGCCACTGTAATGCGCGCACGCTGACATCGCCGGCAACCTTCGCGGTCACCATCATCGTGGTCATTCCAGACTCGACTCTGAGTCTCCGATTCTGCGCGTTCTATCGCCGACACCCCATCGCCGCTAATCTGTGCCGGTCACCTTTCACTACCATGCGGTCACGCTACGACCATCGCCGGTCTGCCATGAAATCGCCCGGCGCCGATCACCACCATCGTCGTAGGTCATTCCGGTATTCAGTCTCCAGTCGACTAAATCAGTTCTTCTTCTTGAGCACTCCCATGACTCAAACGGATGTCCGTCAAGTCCGGTTGGCCTCTTTCAAACCAACGGCGGCGGCCGCGTGGGTCTTGATCCTCCAAACCGAGCGGTTGGTCGGGTTGGCGCTCTTCGAGGCGGAACAACGCGGCGTAATGCAGGTGGGTCTTGATCGCCTCCAACCGGACGGTCGGTCAAAGGCGGTTTTCTTCGAGGAAACAACGACGTTACCGGCGACCGCTTCAACGACCTTCTCTCAGAGAGAAGGTGCCTTCTCCACCCACTGGGGTTTTTAGACCTTCTAGGCAAAAGGTAAAATCAATCAGCGCGAAACCATCAAAACTATCATTCGGGCTGTTGGCCAAGCCCTTCGCGCCCTGTCTTCGCTCAACCCAGCGGGCTGCCGCCACGGGCTCAACCTCCGTTCGTCGTGGCTGGTAACCACTCATGTGGCTCCAGCTGTCGGCACAGCCGCCATGCCAGCCGACCGTTATTCGCCCACCAGCTCCGTAGCGTTCAGCGCGATCGCCGGCTGACCAGCGATTCCAACGTCACGACGTGCATCCGACGTTCGGCCCGCGATACAACCCGCGTTAATTCCGACCGGCTTGACTTCTGACCCGCCCTACGGCGCCGCAGGCCATATGCGCGGCCTTACCCGTAGCGCCCATGCACTCAGCGGAAATCTTTAATCCAGATGGTCAGTCTCGAAATCTCGGCTTCGCCTCCTGCATTCGCCATTAAAAGTCATAATCTTGTGCTTTGAAAATCGTTTATCAAAATATGTGATTAATGGACAGATTTGGTTGAAGAATTTACTATTTTGAAGTACTTGACATATATTTTTTGATGATTGAGATAATATCATCCAAAATAGAGAACGATATGACCGAAAATTCCTCTAGTAAGCCGCGAATCTTGATGCCAAGCTAATCAAAATTGAAGCGGTCGAGATCAAGCACTTAAAATATCATTGAAAACTTTGAGACATCGGTTAAATTCTTAAAAGCTCTCAAATATGAAATGTTTATAGTATCGGCGTCACCGATGGCCGGTTAAGTCAAAGATCTTACAATTGACTTCATTTAAGCAATCAAATACACAAAATACATCATATGATCGAGGGAATCATCATGAGTCAGATGGAAGGAGGAGTTCGGGTTTTGCATGTATTTCTGAGGCCGCGCTCCGTATAAATAGTCATTCCCATGTATGAGGGATGCAGCAGAGAGAGGAGAGTCTAAAGATCCTCCAAGCATAATCGTGCCACCACTTTCGGCGGTTGTCGCGCCGCCACCATCGGCCCGCGCGATCCTCGCGTCATCGACCATGTTGCCGGTCATCATCGACCACTATCGTTGACATCGCCATTCAACATCGTCGTCACGTTGCCATCGCGTCAACATCGTCGTCATTGCGTTATTCTTATGCGTTGTCCCTTTCTCATATATTCTGTAATCCCGGAAGATCTTGTACTCAAACATACATAGTGGAAGCTTTTCGGGTAGTGGTTTCTCTCTTTTCTAGGTTTTCCACGTAAAATTGAATTTTATTGTTCTCTTTAAATACATTTGTGTGTCGGACTTTTAAGGCGTAAACTTTTATTCTACCGCAATGGTTTCTAAGCGATAATGAATAATAACAGATGTGCCATTCCAACATATAAAAAAAATCTGATGATATATTAATAAATATAACAAGTATGATAATTATTAATAAACATTTTTTGTCTAAAAATACCCCAAATCAAATAATTGTCAAGTGAAATAATCAACCAAAACCCATAAAATCATAAGAATTTTGTGATATATAAATATTACAAACACAAAAAAAAATATTTACATACATATTATATAATTTTTATATATTTATATATCTAATATTTAAAATTAAATATTTATTTATTTAATATTTTTTTATATTTTAAAAAGTATATTTTATTTTAAAAAAAAGAGTAATAATAATATTTTTAATATGATATTAAAAATTAAATGATAAATATGTAAAATTTAAAATTTAAATATTAAATATATATAAATTATGTGGTATATATGTAAATCCCTCAAAATGCACTCTCAGCGCTTCCATTCTTTCTTTTCCAGCGTTTATCTGCCCTCGCCAATTCTAAATGACGGCAAGCTTTCTACCGTTGTCTATTTGTTCGAGATATCTCCTTTCAAGGTTCCATTCTTCGCCATGTCGGATCAGTATCCCACAAAGCGCCCTCGCTCCCAAACAAGCTTCTCCCTCTCGAGGTGCTTTTCTTTTTTTGGAAACCAAGTTCATCTTTTTCTTTTCCTTTTTTTTTGCAGAGAATGAATTTGCTTTTCTTAGGGAATCTCGCAGCGGGACTGAAGAGCCATGAGGTGCGCGGCAGTGATGAGCTCAACGAGGATGATGGACTCCCTAAAGAATATTTTGATGATGTTTGCTTCTAATGCTTCTCTTCCTATCGCCCAAAGTGCTACTTTTACCTTTGTCAATATGTGTGTTCGTTTGGATTTCAACTTACTGACGGTACCTATGGGTTATCTGTTCGGAATTTCATCAGATAAAGTTCCATCCTCAGAAATTCACATGGGGAACAAATTATAGATACGATGAGAAAAAAAAAAAAAAAAGAGCGGTAGACGGGGGCTCTAGGCTCTATCTAATTCATAGTTAAGATAGATCACTTTGAATAGCATTTATAATCATCTTCATAACCAGTGAAAAATAATATGAACTTAATGTTGATATTGATGTAGTTCTATTTAATTAGAATCCATTTGATCATTCTACAACTACTTCTAATGCTAGTCAATGCTCTTTCATATATATTTTTTATAGAATCAACAAGTCTTTGATATATACTTCATTTTTATTATGCAGTAAATAAATTTTTGTGTCATTTTCTCATTTGCCTTATTAAGATAAATAAAAATTATATGAAGATCCTTACTCTATTCTTTGATATTTTTTCATTTAAAATGGAAATTACCTCCATATTTATTGGCAAAAAATCAAATTGATTTTCTGATCTTGACATTATGTTCTTATGTTTGTATTTCATTATTCTTCGATTTTTGTTTTATATTTTATACATTTGATTTCTCCATAGTTATCATAAATTTGAATAGTGTTCTTCTTCCTAAATATTGGTACAAAGATGTTACCTTTTACTTATATTGTGATCTAGTTGCTTTTGTTATATTTTCTGATTGGATATGTGGATTTGACTTTTGTCTTGCTAGGAATGGCAGGCACAACAGAGGGAGAAGACTCGGGAATGGCATGCGTATCGTAAAAAAGAAGAGGAAAGATGATGAATATCGGGAAATAGGTCTGCGTCTTAAGGGGTATCCTCAAGAAGAAGTTCGGGAGGCGAGGAAATTGGTTTCAAGTTTTGTAAGAGCTGAAGAAGAAGTTGAAGTGGTAAGCACTGTGGTTCCCTTTTTTTCTATCTAATGTAGACTGCACCTGAAAAGAATTGGATCCTCATTCTCGTTGGTGGCAACGCTTAGGATGATTCCACATACAAACAGGAAAAAAGTAAATGTTACTTGCTACAGTTGTAGCAGTAATGTTACTCGAAGGAGGAATTCTTGCTGTATATGTTAATCTTATATGCATGCAATCTAAATTTAGATGCAAGTATTAATGTAAAACATGCAAAGTTTGCAGGAAACAGACTATTAATGTTAAAATAATTATTGTTCATAAAACCAACAATGTTAGAAATTCAATTCAGACAGTAGGAGTTTTGACCTTTTACTAGAAATGAATTAAGAAAGTGATAATGAAAGTCGAGCAAATGAGTTAAATTTTATGCAAATAAAAGAAAATCATATTGTAGATAATTTCATAAAATTTAATCATATTTTTAACTAATATTGCAAAAAGATCAGGAGCAAAAGAAAAGAAGCAAATAAGATTAAGTCACTATGGGGCTGTTTGGGATCAATTTTATTGTGTTTTTTTTTTTTTGTTTTTTTATTATGTTATTTTTAAAAATATATTTATTTAGTGTATTTTCTGAGTGTTTTTATTTTTTGTTTTCAAAAATAAAGAACATTATTTTTTGAAAGCACTCAAAATGATTTTTAGATGTTTTGAGTGTTTTTAAATATAGCAATTACTATAAAACATATTTTAGTTCGAAACAAAATAAAATAAAAACATAAAAAAAAAAGAGCTGATCCCAAACGGGCCTTAAAAGTAAGCCTTATGCTTGTAAAATGAGATTGAAACTCCCATAATTTTAAGTCTCACTTTTGACTAGAGAATTAAACCATCAATGAAAAAAGAATTTGATCATATAAAGCATTATTTATTCATTATAGACTTATTTTCTTTACATTCCTTAATCCATATTTATAATTTTTATGGAATATCACAAGAATAAAAATAAAAAACAAGTAGACTTTACACAATCTTGAACACCCGCTAAAGTCATGCAATAAATTCAAGTCTCATAACACCTGCAACTCTTGAAACACTCACAAGAAGGGCCACCAACTGAAGTAATAGAGCTGTAAAATAGGAAACTAGAACAAATGAACCATGGAAAATAGCTATTGAACCACATAACCAAGACATTCACTATAGAAATGGAAATATTAACACAAATAGAGGAGATGTAGATCTAAATAAGTAAACCAAATATTTGAGAAACCAACTGAAAAATAGAAATGAAAACAAATGAGACATTAATTTTGTTTTCTAAAGAAATTCTGCACTTGATGTATTGTTTGGGTTTTTTTTTTTTTTTTGCCTTTTTGCCCAATAGATTGGGTATAATTTTGAATTTCTGGTAAATGTATACATGAATTATCACAAGCAAGACTAATATATCACATAAGGTATGTCCATAACTACCATTAATAATGAACATCATTTAATCACCCATTATAGCCTTAGCCACAATATTAAGTATATTTATTTGGGAAATTTGTATGTGATTTATTGGATGTGAAACTAAAATGAGATGGGGAAAGAGAAGAATTCAAGTCATTGGTGGTTGATTTATGAATAGCCAACTTCTTGACATCATGACACAAATCTACACTAAGATGCTAGGGTAGATTAGTAAATGTTTTAGAAATATTTTTATAAGTTTCCTATTCATCTATCAATCAATTCAATATATCTTGAGCATTGTTTCATTGCTTATTGCTTTTTATTTTTCATATATTTTTTTAGATTGAAATAGCAATATTGGTCTCCATTTTGGACCCTTTGTTGGATTGCTCAGGTGGATGATTGGTTTTACACTTAGAGATAAAATGCGAAATGAATATATGTGAAAAGGTTGGAGTAGCTCTAGTGACAGATAAGATTAGAGAGAGTTTCTTAGATGATTTGGCCTCATAAAATGCCGGCCATCTGATGACCCAATTAGGAGAGTTGATGTATTAGATGCATCCTATGTTACGAAAGGTAGAGATAGACCTAAAAAGACTTAGTTAGAAAATATAAAAAATGATCTTATGTGATTAGAATTAAATGGAACTATGACACTAAATAGGACATAATGGAGAAAAATGATTCATATAGCTAATTCCACATAGTGGGATAAAGGCTCATTGTTATTTTTGGGTTGTTATAGCTCTCTTTTGTGTTGATTTTTGTTCAACAATTAGTAGTTGGTTTTGAACTAAGTTGGGATTGGACAATAGCAATTTTGTTGTTTATGCCTTTGTTCTACTTAGGAACAACAAGTAACCCTTCATGTTTCTTCTTAGGACAAGCCTTTTCCAACCCCCAACTATCTTTAGAAGTAGGCAACAATATGGTAAAACTTTTGTTTTCTCGTAGGTTCCCATATTTGAGTTCAGAACTTCCAACAACGGCCAAAGGAAACAGTAATTTTGTAAATTTTTTACATGGCAACAACACCAATCATCTGCAGAGTAACAACAATGTACTGGTAGGTGTAGAGAAGGAAACACAAAGCAATGAAGCAACAATGTGAGTGTAAAGCAAGCATATGAACATGTGTGAAGTGATAGACATGCTTGCAAATGGGTTAGGTCAGCGAAAGAATGATGAGAATATTAGGTGGCAAGGTCGGTAGGGTAAAGTTAGCCTCATTTTAATATAATGTTAGAGGAAAACTCTTTATATATTGTTTTGACCTACTAAATATATGGACCTATATGTCGTCGTATTGGAGAACATAAATAAGCAACAAATAAAGGATAAGACTATTTCTATTTATGAGGATATATAATCATATATCCTTAATATAATTATTTCCAATACTAGAATTTAGCTAATATTCTTGCATGAATATCATCCATATAGTTGTCCAGCCAGACCCATAGGAAACAAGGGCATCGTTGATGATTGTTGTCACATGATGACATTCATTGTAAATTTTATTCATTTTCTTAGCACTTAGCTCATATACCTCCAAGTGATGTTGTTGCTTGCCATCCTAGGATGTAGTGAGACTTTAAAAACAAGTTTGATATGTATGCACATTTGACATGAGACTAACTCACGCCAAAAATGCTCGAGATGTGTCCAAAATTTTTAAAAATATTGGCTTGCATGTTAGGCACGTTTGTCAATTTGACAATTTTTTTTGGAAAAATGTTTATTTTTTTCATTTTCTTCGGCAAAGTGACATTATTGTTTATGCCATTAAGTGATATTTTACTTAGAAATTATTAATCATTATATATTAGGTATTTTTTATTTGTCTACAATGATTTATGATTTAGTTTACTAGAATTAATTTTCTTATGAATTATTATAATTAATTGAAATATCTATTCTAATTGGAAGGCAAATTGTTTTATTGATATTAAAATTATTTAACTATATAATTTCTGCATTTTCTCGTGTTATGTCATGCTTGTGGTCCTGTTCGTATTTTTGCATTATAGATACAAATACCTCCATACTGTGGGAGAATTTACTTTGCATTGTCAACCATACACCTTATGCTTGTCAGTGCAGGAGAAGGCCCATCTACTGTTGACACTCCAGAATGCTTGTCAATGAAAGGTTTTCTTCCCGCTTTTTTGTGTTTTTGTTATGGATTTGTTAAATGACTTAATGTTGACAAATTCAGTACATAAGGGCCTATTGGTGCTGTTTTAAAAAAAAATACTAACCATTGTAGTGAAAACAAGTGTTTTATTTTCAATGTCATCTATATATTACAGGATCCTGCATTCGAAATCGAAAATTACACTTTGATGGAGTGTCTGGTATAAGTAATACAAATGGTAAAATGAGTTTGGAAAATATTAGAAGCTTGAATGAAGAAAATATGAAACTACATTATTGTTCTAGTTTTTCTTATTGATCTTGTGGGCATGGGTAGAGTGTTATTTCTTTCTTAATGCAACATTCACAACATTTGAGTGTGTTGATGCTATATCATGAATCTGTTTTTAGAAATGTCAGAGTTTATCTTTCTGAAATTCCTAAAAGTGCTGTCAATAATATCTGGATTTTCAAGTATTAATTTTGATTTATATGATGAGTACACTCATGTTGTTTTCATCTGCCAATGTACTGTTGCTTAGTTCAAATTCGTGAATATGGCTTTTTTCTACTATGAAAAACTATAAATTAGTGCGTTCTTTAATCCCAAACAGGAAATATGCTCACGATGTTCTCCATGACTGTAGCTTTGAACAATGTTAATTGGAAGCAGGCCTGCTGTTTCTGAATAGATAGATGAAGGGACTCCATGAACCAGCGGTGAAATATTCTTTAATGCTTGTCTAAGCTTAATTTTCATTATGTGATTAGTGCTTACAAGGGAAGTAAGGCTCTAATAGCAACACCAATCTTTAAGCATCTGCATTGCGTTTGGTTCTGAAAAAGCCTACCACGTTCACTTCTAATTTAACAATTTTGTGATTTTATTCTCCTGTTATGTTTGATATTAAAGTTAAACCAGGTTTACTTGTTTTTCTTATTCACATTATCCTTTTCAATTAACATAAAATATGATGCGTGATCTTTCTCAAGTTAGAGCTATTCATTTATTGTGCAGAAAATTGAGGAGGCTGCTGAAAAAGGCCAACTCACAGAACTAGTTTTGATGGTTATATGGAATCGGCTTGATCTTGCTCGCCGTGAGGTGTTTTTTTTGTCACTATAATTTTTTCAGTTTTTCCAGAGGTAAGGATGGAGAGATTATAATTCTTTTTTCACCATCACCGTAGGATTTTTCAACTCACTTAAACATGCCAATTACCATAATGAATTCATCCATATCTATATTAACCAATTTGCCCGGCAGCTTAAAATGACAAATTTGTAGATTCATGTTTATGATCTGGCCTTTTATACATTGCATATAACCATCAATTTTTTTTTAAATCTTCTATTACCAGTGGATTGTTACCTTTAGTATCTCAGATTTCGGTTGATTTCTTTGTTCATATTTTCTCCCTCTCAATGTAAATTAGAAGCTTAGACCTGTCCATACAGGAGAGTGGAAGTATAATTTCTTCAGCATGCTGGTTTACCATCAAAGTGCATAACTTTTTTTGGCTTCTATTCTCATTTTTTTTATCCTTTTTCAGGAAGAGAAGGATGTCATTAGAAGCCTAGACCTCTTGTATAGGAGAGTAGAGGTATGACTTTTTTCCATAGAAACTTAGTTTTTTTTAGTGGGTTATTGTTCATTATAAAATATATGTAGCCTGATCTACAACCTTTGGGTTATTTCCTCATATTTAAGTATTCAGACAGAGATTTTGAGGAGGGAAGCTACAGCATCCATGAGGTTGCTAGACAATCTCTTAAACCTCTATGATGGGCAAGACAATGAGGGTTGGCTGAGAAAATGCCGGAAATACATGATTGATACATTTCCTCGAGAAGATCCTTTCAGCATTCTTGCCCCTGCTGGTTTCGATATTAACAATGTAAGGTCTTGTGAACCTTACTTTTGTCTTCCTTTCCAAATTTTGCATATCTAATATTGAAATCAAATTGTACTCTCATAATGAAAAACACAAATCCCGTTTAAAAAAATAATATATTGATACATTTGGCATTTTTTTTAATTTCTCACACTTAAATGATACTTGCTGCAAGATTTAGCCAATATTTAGCCAAAACTAGGCTAAATATTGTGTCAAACTGGTTTTTGAGCCACATAAGCCGTACAATTTTAGGAAGTGTCATTTTCTCCCATTTTTGGCTAAATCCTGACTATAATAATACAAGTCAAAGTAGAGTTTAAGAGATTTACATTAATTATTCTCACTATAGTTTAAGTAAGATGAACATGTTTTTCTTTGCCAGCATCAAGGTCATATTGGAATGCCTCCTGAAGAGGATGACTTGCTATTGAGATCTGATTTTATTAGAGAGGTTGATGAACTGCTACAAGAAGTCAAAGCTGAGAACATAACCAGCACTCCCCAGGGCATGGATCCTGAATCAGTTGCTACTCGGCTAAAGCTACAAGAGAAAAAACTAACCATCCACCAGGTAGAGACCCTTCTTGAACTGGCTATGACACTGAAGTGGTGATACCCTAAACATTAAAGGAAAATTCTTGAATATATGAAAATCTGCAGCTTTATGTCAATGAAATCATGCATGTATCATCCAACACAATTGTAGCAAGAAATATTTATTCATCTGTAGAATCAGAAATAGTAAATAAAAGACTAGGAGTTCTGATAAGAATAATGCAGCTTATTAAAATGATTCATAAAACATAGTCCATTCATGTCAGTTTGTAGAAAGCTTTCTTATGAAATTGTGCTTTAATAGATGCAATTCATAAAAGTACATTATTAATTGTATCTCTAGGATATGATTGATGAAGGTCAGGGAATAACGAATAAATGATCTTTAGTAGAGAGCTTTGAAGCCATATTTTTAAGAACTTATGTCACCACAGAGGCCTAATTCATAAAATTATAGAGTTGGTTCATCTTTCGAATTGGAAATGAGGAATTGAGTGTGGTCTATTCATTTCCAGATTAAGAAATGAGGAATTAATGTAGTTGTTGCTTGTGTTGATATAATCCATCTAAACTGTAAAAAATCTTCCAAACTGATTCGTGACAAACTATAGATAACTTTCATACATATTTAAAGAACTACTTTGAGCACAGATAGGGCTGCAACAAAGTCAAGCCAAGTCATGAGCCAGTTTTGGCTCAACTCAAGAAATGACATTTGGGCTAAGATTGATGAGCTAATGTGCCAAATTTGAGTGAACTTTGCTTATGAACTAGCTCATTTAAATATAAAATATTTAAAATATCAAGAGTTTGAATACGAAGCTGTTAAAAATATGTAAAAATTATATCTTGTTTTTTATGTCAAGTGATTTCTTATTATTTTTATATTATTTTTTATTTTTTTCATTATTTTATTACTATTTTTTTTTGAAACAAAATCAATTTCCTTCTTTTATAATAAATGAGCCAGCTTATGAGCAGACTCAAACTCATAGAATTGAGATGAGCTCGAACTCAAATTTAATTAATTAATCAAATTAGGAGTGACTTAAGTTTAGCTCGTTTTCAACATTAAGCCCTTATCTTTTTACTTTAGTTATGGATGTTCTTACGAGGCATTTACAAGAAGATGTACCCTGGTGTATGCTTTTGCTGATCATTCTCTTCTTGTTGATAAGACTAGAGAGGGAGTCCAACGAAACTTGAATTATGGAGGTCAACTTTAGAGTCTAAAGGTTTTCGTTTAAGCAGATCTAAAACTGAATATATGGAGTGTAATTTTAGTTGTAGAAATTTTAGTGGTAGTGTTGTGACTTTAGGTGATCAAGTCATTAATAAGAGCGAGCGATTCAGATATTTAGGCTCTATTGTTCAAAATGATGGTGAAATAGATGGAGATATTATTAGTAGAATTCAAGTTGGATGGTTGAAGTGGAGGAACGATCCCTTATTATGTGATAGAAAAGTTCCACTTAAACTTAAGGAAAATTTTATAAGATGGTGGTAAGACCGCAATGACTTATAGCAGAATCACCAATAAAAGAGAAACATAAGAGAAGAGTGTTACGAGATGAGGATGCTCGGTGGATGAGTGGCTTTACCCTTAGAGATAGAATGCAAAATGAGTATGTTCGGGAAAAAGTTGGAGTAGCTCCAGGATAGATAAGATTAGGGAGATGCCTTAGATGGTTTGGCCACATAAAGCGTCCGTCCATGATGACAGAGAGTAGACGATTAGATTTTCCTTATGTTAAGAAAGGTATATAGACCTAAAAGACTTAAGATGTATAAAAAATGATCTTAAGATACTCGAATTAAATGAGAATTTGACACATAATAGAACCAGACGGGATTCATGTAGCCAACCCACCTGGGATTAATTGTTGTTGTTGTTGTTGTTGTTGTTGTTTATACTTATAATCACAAAAAAGCAATTCATTCAAGTAAAGAAGTTATTCATAGAATAATAATATGATGAGCATTCACTGTAGAGTAAGAAATAAGTAACAAATGCAATGGTTGAGTCTAATATGGATGATGCAATCCCATTAAACTGATTTATAACAATCTATATAAAGTTGTCAAATGATTTCAGGGAACTGATTTCATCACACAGAAAATTTATAGAAGTAGAGAAGTTTTTCAAAGCAGTAGTAAAAATAAAAAAAGAAAGAACATGATAAGTATTCAACAAAGATGCTCTTTATAGTGGTCCTCCTACAGTTAGCATAACTACTGAGTGTGAAACTCATATGTTATAGGTGTTAGATAACATGTTATGTTAGTTTACTTTGTTATTGACGTAAGTTTTATTAACAATTTGTACTCGCCCAAAAAAAGTATATCAAATCTCTCTCTCTCTCTGTATATATATATCTATATAGAAAACTGTAGTGTAGTAAAAGTGAGGATGAAGGTTAGAGTAACATTTTTTACTTTTTAGCAGCGTCCGTACCATCTCCTGATGTTTTGTTATTATAACTGTTAGTGCTAGTAGAAACTTTCGTCATTTTGTAATTACTTGCTGTGCGGTCAACAACAGAAATTTTGTATAGTGAATGCCTGAGGATGTCTTTAAAATAAAACAAAATTTCTATTATCTGTTTCATCCTCAATAATTGAGGAAGTGCAGAGGCTGTAAGACGTTTAATAGTTGTAATACATATAATGGATAAAAGATGTAGTTGGATCAATTTGTAAGCAGGATTTATTAGACAAAAATGGAGAGAAAAAAGTCATATGGCAGACCTCAGTAGGTGTAGGAGTACTTGCAAGCAATTCTGCTACACTGATAATCTTATTATGTTGAGATGCTTGTCTAAAGATTCCATGAGAACGTAATGCTATATGTTTTATTATCATTGTCGACATAATTCTGTTTGGCATCTGTTTGAATGTTGGAAAAGTGTTGGTTAGTAAATAAATAAAGTAAAGAGTGTTTCAATTTAGGCATAATCATTGAGTAATCTGTTTTTGCTTGTGGATTATCTGCAACTTTGGATAAGAATTGGGTAGAAAATTTTAATATTGGATATGTATAATGATGTAAATAATACTCGTCATGCTGAATCTAAATCTGTTTGCGGAGTAAGGCATAACTTTTTAAAATATCTAGGAAATAAGTTAGGAAAAACAGAACAACAAGAAAGTAAAAGAAGTGCAAAAAATGCCTCTTATTTTATTATTCCATCAAAGTTTAGTATAAGTAATGAGAGTTATAGTCTCCTAAGATAAGAAAAGAGAGAAGAAAAAGTCCATCCCCACTCTTTTGAAAGGACCCTTTTTATAATAATAGAGGCGGTAGTTACATATGGTAAGTACATATAAGATAAATCGAGTATAGACAGGGACTCGCCCCAATACGGGGTGGGTGTTCTTCTGTCGAGTGGTGAATTATGTAGCTCATTGGCGCTTCTTCTGATGTGGCGAATGGGTAGGTTTTACTAGGATTATTGAACCTTGGTCATTTGTGTTTATCTAATCTTTCTTGATCACTCGTCAGCCACGAGCGAGTCTTGATATGTAGTCAGGTTTTATACTTCATTCTTCGAGTTTCCTTCTTTGACTCATCATATGCGCAACAAGTGTTTATTATCGAGTAGTACTCTCTTGTAGATTCAGTCTTTTTACAACGATGGCTTGTTGTGAAGACTATCTTGGCTCGCTTGTATATTTGTACATACACTATCTCTCCAATTCTTCTGCTCCTTATAGGGACGACTTGCAAAAAAGACAGAAGAATGAAAATGATAATATCATGAATTTAGGAATGGACGTGCAAATATTCAAGTGAGATCCTTCTCGAGCATTTACTGAATTAAAAAATAATATCACGAATTTAGGAATTATCACATCACCTTCTAAAGCTCCCAAGCTTCCCTGGCTATAAAATGAACTTTATCCCCTCTCTTATGGACATCATTCTTGTATTGTGCCAATTGTTGAGTTAAAAATTTCTTCTTATTTATTGAGTCGTTGTTGAGAGACATTTATTAACTTGCCATGGATAGTAAGAGATTTCGTGGTGATATTGACTCTTCTGAACTCTGGGCAGGCTTTCGAAATAAGAGGAACAAAAAGTGATATATATATATATATTGAATAAAAATTAGAATAAATTTTTTTAATCAAATCATTCTAATCATATTGTATGATATAATTTTATTCGATTTATTCATATTAGAAGATATGATTGTCCTAATAGTCATAATTGTATTGTTCGACCAAGGAACTATTGTATGATTAGTACAAATTAAAATTTTAGCTCTCTATGTTTTCATCATATATGATCACATCATTTAGTATAAATTTTATAAGAAAAAATCTTTCATTAAATCCCACAAATTCTATACTTAAATAAGATAAGTACTAAGTAAATTCATATTGTATGATATTCATCATACCATATGAGAAGTCAGATTTGACAAAATTGTAATTAATTGATTTAATCTTGATTACTAAAATTAATTAATAAAATTGAATAATCATATAGTATGATTGGTTTAATTTTAATAATTTTAGTGTTAATCGACTTAATTATAGTGGTTGAATTATTTTATAAAAATGAAAAAAAAAATAATTTTTAAAGATATTTGTTATTTTATATTCCCTCAAGTATGTGCGTGTGCTTGATTATTTTTCATAATTCATATGCCAATGACATGAAGACAAAATTAAATAGAAATGTCAAAATAATGCTATAAACTTTGAGTCTTCTAACATCAACCATTTCTTATCATAGTTTTTATAATTTCTTCGTTAAACAACTTTTGTTCATACTTTCTTAGACAACATTTATTGAGCTTCTTATTTGTCGTACTTGCATTGATAATTACCACAACCTACATACATAATTGATTCAACTAAAAATGTTTGTGATCATCAAAATTTAGAATCCAAGCCAAGGCTCATGGGGCTAACAATACCGCCTTTTGATGATGGCAAATATTTTTAGTTGTGTTTTGGAGTTTAATAAATAAAAAATGAGATAACTCCTCAATTTATACATTACAAAAAAAATGCAATGAATAAAGTGATATTTATGCAAATATAAATAAAATATGCAACATCATGCAAAAAATGTAAAAATATGCACAAAAGAATTTCAAACAAAGTAAAAACAATAATTTAATCCCCATTTGATATAAAAAAGATTGAAGTAAAAGATGGACAAGAGTATGTAAAAATAAATCATGCAAACACTAGAGGTTTAGTTGTATATTTTGTTTATTAAAGTTTTTAATTCAAAAATATGATAGCTTAAGATGAGAAAATAAATTTGTCCTACAGATTACATATTATTTATTGTATATAAATATATATTAAAAAAATTTATGTGAAGGATTAAATATTTATTTGAAGTGTAATATAGAATGGAATTTTTTTTAGAGTTAGAATAAGTGTGTAAAAAAATGAAATATTAATTGGAATATATAAGAATATATATATTTTGATTTATGCAATATTTATATATTATATTATAAATATCTCCATGATAGTTTTTTTTCTTAGGGAAAATAATTATAGTAGCATTAAAAAAAATATTTACTTATATAATTATTATAAGGATTAATTACTAAGAATTAAGAGGAAGATTTACTAATATTAATCATGGCTCTAAATTTTTAAATAAAAAAGTATGCTATTAACTAACAATAATTAGATAAGAAATAAAATCAAATTTAAAAGAGAGCAAAATAACACGCATGCACACACAAACATTTATATGTTGATATAATTAATAATAACTTATTTTAATGGACTAAAACTATTAATCTGATTTTTATATTTAAATGAAAGAAGATAATGTTATTCAATAATTTATTTAATTAAGATAATTTGGCATAAATTTTTATTAATAAGATTATTAGATAATTAAATGAGTTAAGATATGATGATGATAATTAATACTGCTAATCAAAAGATGGATTAATTTGATTAAAGAAATTAATTATTTTACAAGAAAATCTGTGGAGATCAAATAACATTTCTTCTATTTCTAGTGTCAAGTTAACGAGTTAGAATATAAGTAAGACAGTTGAAGTTTGAGCTTTCTAAATTTTAAGGCTGAATATTCATATTTTTAATATATATTAATTTTATTATTTTCTTCTAAATCATTTGTTTTCAATATCATAAATATATTTTCATTGATTGCGACTAAAAAGTTTTACTGATTTATCTATTCTCTAAATATTGATTATATTAAAATGTAGAAAAAGTTATTGATATAGAATACTTTAAATAGTATAATTTTAGATGGAAGTTTTTATGATGGATATAAATGATATATATCAGATAATATATTGAATTATAATTTAGAGTGTGATTAAACTTTCTTGAAAGTCTCATAATATAAATTATCGTTTGATCATATACTAATTTAATTTTTTAATTATCATATGTAATGTTTTCTTTTCATTATATTACTGTGATTTAGGAATATGAGAATTCACTGGCTATATATAGCTCGCTATGATTTGAATCTAACTTTTGTAGATTGAAATTGTAATATAAAATGAATAATAAACAGGAGAATGTTTGTAGAAGGCGAGTTCAGAATAGTGAATGTGCATTTATGTTTGTTGCATATTATTTTGTTAATGACTCTTTCAGTTTCTTATTTTAATTGCTAGAAAATATTAGAAATTATAAAATTTATTTGTTCATCATCCGATCGCCTGTTTCCATCTTGAAAATTCCAAACTCTGAGCTAGGTCGTGATAATTTGTATTTTAAATAGGAAACTTCTTCGTTGTCAGATCTAAATCAATTGCCGCACCTATCTTGTTGTCTTTTGCTTGTCTTGGAATGGAACTTGCACACTATGAAAAAACTAAAAAAAGTATGAGAAGAGGAGGCATAATTAAAATTGTAATTAGCTAATTAAGTATTTTTAAAAAAATTTAAAATAGATAGTTGCGGTCAGGCTTATAGGCCCTACCGCTCGCCGTCGTAGACCATCATTCCTTCATTATTTTGCCCCAAATCAAAATCGAGAGCCGTATCTCGGTTTCACCTCTCGATTTTTCTTCAGAGATCACGCACACGCCGACCGTCGCTCGTCCGCCAGATGACCGCCAGAAGGAGAAGCTCGCAACTCATTTTCTTGTTTTTTTTCGCCGATTTAGGTATTTCTAACCTTAAATGAGAAATGTGTGTTAGATCTTAATTTATATAAGTTTAGTTGGTATGATGAAGTTATTTAGTTTGATTTCCATAGAAAATGTGTGTGAGATCTCATTTTAAATGTGGTATTTCTTATTTTTTTCCATCGATTTAGGTATTTCTAATCCTAATTGAGAAATTTGTGTTAGATCCTAATTTATATGAGTTTAGTTGGTATGATGAAGTTATTTAGTTTGAATTTTCATAGAAAATGTGTGTGAGATCTCATTTTAAATGTATGCTTTATTTTTTTTTTACGATTTAGGTATTTCTAACCCTAAATAAGAAATGTGTGTTAGATCCTAATTTATATGAGTTTAGTTGGTATGATGAAGTTATTTAGTTTGATTTTCATAGAAAATGTATGTGAGATCTCATTTTAAATGTGATGTTTCTTATTTTTTTTCCGCCGATTTAGGTATTTCTAACCCTAAATGAGAAATGTGTGTTAGATCCCAATTTATATGAGTTTAGTTGGTATGATGAAGTTATTTAATTTGATTTCTATAGAAAATGTGTGTGAAATCTCATTTTAAATGTAGTTTTCTTTATTTTTTCCCCGATTTAGGTATTTCTAACCCTAAATGAGAAATGTGTGTTAGATCTTAATTTATATGAGTTTAGTTGGTATGATGAAGTTATTTAGTTTGATTTCCATAGAAAATGTGTGTGAGATCTCATTTTAAATGTGGTGTTTATTTTGATATACGTTGAACTTGTTTAGTTTTTATCCACCAAGATCTCTTTTCATAGTAGTATTTACAGAGATTTCACTTGTAGGATAATCATTGCTTTTGGTGGTCCTCTTTTTTCATATTTAGTTATTTTTGCTGAATTGATTGTTATCAACTATGGGGGTTAGTTATGTCTTTCAATGAATATAAGGAATATTTGGATTGAACTGGTGTGGGTTTATTTCTTATTTCAATCATTAACCTTATGACCAAAGAAGTTTTGAATTATTGGATTTTGCTATCTAATAAGATTTGACTGACTATTTGTTTTGGTGGAGAATATATTTTGTGTATGCACATTAGGAGTTTGGATTTACGATTTCTCTTGAATTGAATTATTACATACAAAGGATTGGGTTGTGTTAGATGAAAGGTGTATACTTATCTATCATGGCGGTGAACTCTATGTAAGCGATAATTTCATTTCAACATATGTTGATGGGGAAAAGCATCCAGATCCCACGACAGATTAAATTTGAGGAGTTAGAGAAGTGAATAATGAGGTCGTTGAAGCTAGATCCAGCAATGTTTTTTGTTAATGTCGTAGGTCATTTTTTTATTGATGCTGGATTTATTGCAACTCACATTAATGATGAAGAAGTCTGTGAAGCTGTAATTAATGCAACATGCATGCATCCTATTGTAATTTATGTTGAAGTTGATGAACTGCCGTATTAAGATAGAGAGGTTAACAATATTACGGAATGTCAGAGAGCTCGAACCAGTACTGAGTACATCACACCAACTTCTCAGCTAAGTACTCAAGTGGAATACTATGGGTCTGCACCAACAGAACATGTTTACTTTGTTGGGGCAAGTTCTGCTACTATGGGTGACCCAAAAAGTGATCACATGAATCCACTATCTCCTGAAGATGTTGGATATGAAACTATGCCTAGTGGAACTAGTAGTGATGATGATGAGGAGGATATAACGATGCAGCAAGCTATTTTAGGGGCCACAAAATCATCCCTCAGGGTTAGAGACTTAATTGTAGAATACTCAATTAGAATAAGTCATACTGAAGAGCACTTGATATGTAACAATCAATACATGCGTTGTGCTCAAACAACTAGAGAATGGGATGAGAACTCTACATTTGATGGCCCGTTAGATGAATCAACCTTCGAAGAAGAGAATTGCATCCCAGATGAATTGCTTGAAGGTATGTATTTTCATGATAAGAAGTAGTTACAATTTGTTGTTCAGGATTGATCCATCATAAATAATGTTAAGTATGTCATATATGCTTCAAACCAATTAAAATTCATTATACTGTGCAAACACCATTCTCACCTAGCTAGACCTTGTTTGTGGCGCTTACATGCAAGCTCAAGTAAGAGATTGGGTGGTGCTTGGAGGATTGGTACCATTGGCTCAACTCATACTTGTAGTCATTCAGTGCTTAATGCTGAACATAGATAATGTACATCCTAATTCATCAATTATTTCATCCAACCCGCAGTTAGACGTTAGCTAGATTTAAAAGCCCAGAGAAATTGTAGGCCATATTGAGTTAAAATTTAATATAAGAGTGTCTTATATGAAGGCCTGTGATGTACATCAAAAGGTAGTTAAGGCAATATTTAATAGTTGGGAGGAATCTTATCGATCATTAGAGAAATTCATATACTCTTGTATGTTTATATAAGTGCACTCAACAGAATCAAATATGTTCCAACGTCCTCCATTTGAGCCTTCAATTAGGAAATATTGTCACCCGCTTCTATGCCTTGATGGGACTTTTCTACAGTAAGGAGAACTCTACTTAGTGCAATTGGTATCGATGCCAACGCTTGTTCCACTACCCAGCTTGTGGAATCAGAGTGTATTGAGTCGTGGGTTTGGTTTTTTCATACACTACAACACTTGATCTCACTGGTGTCTACAAGAGGTGATCTCTGCCTCATTTCAGATAGGCATGCAGGTTTAGTTCGTGGCTGTAGAGAGATCTTTCCCTGGGCTACACATCGCTTCTACCTACATCATTTGAGGGAGAATTTCAAAAGAGCTGTTAGACAATTTGGCATAGGTGATGTAGACTTTATATGTCAGAAGATGTATGTTGTAGGAAATACTAATGATATTCAAATTTTTAAAAGGTATATGACTGACATCAAGAATATCAAGCAGGAGGCATACGATTGGCTTGTTTCAAGGGATGCTTAACAGTGATCTCTAACTCACGATGATGGCTATAGATATGGTATAATGATCACAAATACAGTTGAATGCTTTAATGGTGTGCTTAAACGGGCATGTGGATTTGTCAATTCAAGCCTTGATTACAACAGTATACTATAATATAGTATCCCTGCTCATGAAACATCTTGAATTAGCTATAACTCTGGCTAACCAATAGGAATCCATGTTTTCTCCACGTGCTAAGGCAACACTGCAGTCTAACGAATGAGAGGCAATGAGATTTCCGAGGCAATAAGGATAAGCATGAATGAGTACCAATTGTTTGATATAACCAGCAGAACCTTCAAGGATAACCTCTCAGAAAATAATGAATGTAGCTGTACATGTAAACAACCACAATCTTATCATTTGCCATGTGTACACGTGATTACTATTTTGGTTCAACGATATCTAAGCAACGTGCAAATGTCTTAGCCTACTACAGTTTGCAGTACTACAGTAGCACCTACCAGGGTGAATTCCATGTGATACCTGATCGTGAAGAGTGGCCAGAACACATCATTCCACATACCCGTGACATACAATCCACCAAATATTAAAAGAATGTACGACCAAGGACAAGGATTCAAAAAATACTATGGGCGAGAACACGAAGTTCAGGTTTGTAGTGTGTGCAGGCTGTTGGACACAACAAATCGACATGTAATCAAACTTCGGCCGTGTAGATTATGTCTGATTCGGTTTGTGGGTTGTAATCTAGTTTTGTTTGAATAAGTCATAATTTGCAAAATATTATATTTCTCAAATGTTGTTTAGGCTTCCCGTACAATTGAACTATGAATTAGGTGTTGCTCGATTTGTTCAGTTAATCCATGTTTTGTTATGTAGAATATAGTTGTCTTATTTTAGAATTTCATGTAGGTCGATTCTATGTTATTTGGGCTTTTAGTACAAAAAACAAGTTATTCTATATTGTTTGAGCTATTTTATAAGTACATGACTTACTTACGAAGACTGTATGTTTGTGATGTATAATAGTTTTGTTTGAATAAGTCCCATTTTGCAAAAAAACTTGTTATGCAGTACTCTTGTTTATTAAGTTGCTTAGTTGAACTTATGACTTGCTTACGAAGACTATATGTTTGTGATGTATAATTTAGTTTTGTTTGAATAAGTCTCATTTTGCAAAAAAACTTGTTATGTAGTACTCTTGTTTATTAAGCTGCTCACGGGAACTTATATATTACTGCTTGTTGATTGCTATAATTATTGTAGGAAAGATGTCCGGTGATGATGCTCCTTGTCCCACACGCAGAATGAGACGACGAGCAGAGGAGATAATTGTTGACTACTGCCCGCCATCGGCTAAAGTTCACCCTAGCATAGCTACATTATATGGTAGACACAGAGTAGCGCATCCTGATTTGGTAAAGTTTTATTTAATAAAAGTTTCGTACACACGTAGTTGCTATACTGTCACATACTAAGCATAATTCATTGTGGTTGCAGGTTTCAGTGCTTGAGGCTGCTTCACACTTACTGATGTTTAGGAAATAGCTTATTAATTGTCCTAGATTTATGTATGCTTTGTGCGTGTTAGATAGTGTCTCATGCGATATTCATCCTGGATCACCACTGCGAGGTTAGTGGATGGCATGTTAATACCTTTCACTTAGCTAGTGGAGAAATGATTACACCATAGGATGTTGCGATAATTCTGGGTGTTCGAATAGATGGCCCGCCTATGATTGTAGGATTGTTGTTGGTGGCGAGAAACTGTGGACTTCTTGGCCAGATTGCTGTGATGAGTTGATTGGAGTATATCCAGAGCCACACACCGTGTACCATGATCCGGTCCATCCGCATGTCACATCAAAATTCTAAATGTGATAGGCTCATGCATGAACTTGTTTGCCGCTATGATGGCTGCGATGGACGTACTATAGAGATTCAATACTCCCAGCTTGATTCTTATGCATGTTGAGCATACATCTTGTTCTTATTAGTTCCTTTCCGTACATTAAGTTCGATTCTATAGTATCACCATTACTTGAGGATATTGATACATTTAGGGAGTTGTCGTTGGGTTCAGCTGTGCTTGCTCATTTTATAGGGAACTACATGAGAGGCAAACCATGATGAATATTTGGATGCATTCATTTATTGCAGGTATGGGCATGAGAGCACATTCATGTGGGCAGACTAACATTACGTGTGCCATATCCTACAGACATTGATGGACTTAGCGTATGATGTCGGTGGAATGAAGGGTTTATTCGAAATGCCGGATCCCACCTCGGCGAGTTGGGCAGTTATTGTAGAGTCATGTTTCGCATTGATATAATATTTATTTACTTACTCATTATGTGCTTACAATTGAAATAATAATTTCTACAATATTTACAGGTCATATAAGAGCCATATGGACATCAGATTCGTCTACATGTCACGAATATATATTTACAGAGAGAAGATATATGGCTAGCTAGAGTACCATTGATATGTTGGAAGAGGGTAGAGTGGTACCTTCCTGATCGTATGCTCAGACAGTTCGTCATGCCGCCTATGGTTGATGTTGCACCGATAGATCCATCGTTCATACGGGTCGATGAGGAAAAGCTGACTTGATTGGATAGATTACCACCACTCTTATGTTGCATAGTGGGAGCGCAAATGTGAGTTAGTTGTAGTGGTAGATTCATCACAATAGGACCGGGAGCCAGCGATCAACCGATACATGAGGTGGTATCGTTCTTGGGCTTCACTTTACATGTTGAAGGCTCCAACAATTCCTCCTGACACCTATTACCCTCAAGCGCATAGAGAACAATTGATGGTTAGTCTATATGCAAAGTATTACAATTTGGTTTTCCTATAACAATTAAACCCTAATCTAAATTTCTTTATTTGCAGCGTGAGCACATCTTGAATATTGAGGACATATTTCAATGCTATTTTGGGAGAGATGATGATACAGAATTTCAGCAATCTATCAACGATTACGAGGGATTGTGCATGAAACTGAGGTGAAATATGCATATCTCTGATAATAGATACAGGGATATTGACATTCCGGTACTTCGATCAGCAGATGTCGTCTGGATGTGAGTCCATCCTCACCAGGGCTACACATTCACACAACCACCCCAGTATTCATATCAGGAAGCTATGTGGTCTCAGATTCACTCATGGAAAGCACCAGTCCCACCCACATATGATCCACTGCCATTCTATATGACACCGCCATACGGAGTGTACCATGAGTATTCGTTGCCTACTCAAGCTTCGACTGATATACCTCATGTTAGACTTAGGATATTCATAACAACCTACCAAGCAGGTTGAAGAGGAGGAGGACCATCAACAACATCATCTACGCAATCGGCCACTGTGACCACCAGCCCATTACACTCCTGGTAGTGATGCGATTCCACCACGCAAGCATCGACGAAGATAGGCGTGTTATCTTTTTTATACAGTGGATGACATGTACTTGTGACTATTTTTCATTTGTTATGGTTACTCATTCAATTTTACAGTTCTATAACTCTTAATTATATAATCCTGGTGTTGTTTATTATTTGTTTATTTTGGTTGGATTACATGAGAGATCGGCATTAGGTTCATATGCATTTGGTTAAATTCAATTTCTTCACATCACATATTGAGATAAAGTTGTGTGTTAATGTATGCTTTTTTATGATGATATGTATTTTCTCTTAAGACCTTGTTAATTGCACTTTAATAAGAGTATTTTAGTGTAGTGAGATATAACAAATTATGCAATGCTTCATTTGGTTGACTTTTAAGAGTGAAAAATTCCCTTGATTTCACTATTTTATAGAATGTTACTGCAAAACCCGCAGTTATCTGGGCAAGAATTGTCAAAAATTGTCAACATGAAAGTTGTAGTACTTTTTATTACCTTTCCAACGATACCAAGTATGCTAAAATCCGCACCGGATGAGCCCGATACGGCCAAAAAATAAGGGTTGGCGCAATATTTTTATTTTTGGCAACTTTAATATTCATACATTCGTAAAAATTGCGGCTGCTTGGGCAAGATTTATTAAATGTTGTCAACATGAAAGTTGTAGTACCTTTCATTACCTTTCCAATGATACCAAGCACACTAAAATCCAAACCGGATGAGCCTGATACTACCAAAAAATGAGGGCTGCCGTAATATCTTTATTTTTTTCAACTTAAATATTCATACATTCACAAAAACTGCTACCCGGACGAGATTCATCAAATATTGTCAACATAAAATTTGAAGAATTTTTATTCCCTTTCCAACGATACTAAGCATGCTGAAATCCAACACCATATGTGCTTGATATGGCCAAGAAACAACTGTGTGTTTAATTTTTTTTTTTTTTAAATTAAAGCCTCTTAGGTCCATGGTAGAATGGCGCAGCACCAATCGGCGTCATGACGTGAGCCTATTTTTAATTTTTTTAAAAATACCTAATTAGCTAATTAAAGTTTTAATTAAGCCTAATTTGAAAATTAAGCTGAGAAGAGGAGGAACTTGCGAAAAAAAAGAAAAAAATGATGAGCTATTTATAGAGTATTGGGTTTATGAGATTGTATAGTACAAATAGGTTTGTATGGCATGATTTAGATCGTCCCAACAATCACCTTAGCAGCTACTTTGACTAAGTCAATCATAGTATGATTGAAAATTGTATAGTATGATTAAGTAACATTAATCGTCCCAACATCTATTTTAAACTACTAGTTGACTGGGTCAGTCATAGTATTCCAAACATGTCGTACAACACAACGCTATGATCTATTATATATCGTCCAACCATTTTTGTTCCAACCTTTCTGATGATCTAAATAGATCTATGTTAGGTACAATAATCGATCGTATAGTATAATAGTAGCATTTTAATTTTAGCCCATTGTGAAAAATAAATGAGATTAAGAGAAAAATATGAAAAAAAATGAAGCACATGAGAAAATAAAAAAAATGTATGAATTAAATTAAACAAAATGTAAATAAAATAAAATTAAAATAGATTACAAAAAAAAGATGCATAAAAAAAATAAGAATAATGCAAAATGAAATAAGAACATACTATAAAGTAAAAGTAAAATTAAATATTCTAAGCACTATAATCTATCACTCCTAAGTGTGATTTAAGAGAGCTAAACATATCAAAATTCAAAGCTTTTGTAAAAATGTATGCTAATTGATTCTCCGTATTAATGAATTAATTATTAATATCTTATTTGAGAACATGATCTTTAAAAAAATGATGTTGGACATTTGTATTTGATACATGAGTGCTGAATAGTATTTTTAATTACAAATAACATTACTATTGTCATACATTATTAAAATTATATCTACTTGTAAACTAAGACCAAGAAGTTGTTGCTTTAATCATAAGACTTGGGCAACACAATTTTCATTAGCAATGTACTCAGATTCAATGATAGATAAAGTAACTGAATTTTATTTTCTATCAGACCATTAAAGTAATGAGTGATCTACAAACTGACACATACATGAAGTGCTTTTTTTTATTAACTTTGCACCCTACAAAGTCAAAATTAGAATATCCAATAAGATTAAAAGATGTGCTCTCACGAGAGTCTTTAATTCTTAAGTTAGGTTTACCAATCAAATACCCAAAAAAAAAATCTTTTATAGCTTTCAAATGAGACTCTTTGTATTAGCTTGAAAATGTGCACTAAAACAAACACTAAACATGATATCAAGTCTATTAATAGTCAAATAAAGTTAAGATCCTATTGTCACACGATATTTTTTAAGGTATACAGACTTACTTGCAAGATCCTTGTCTAATTGTGTATTAGGGTTCATGGGGGTGTTGGTGCTTTTACATCATTCTAATCCAAACATTTCAATCAACCCTTTGATGCACTTAGATTGACTTGATAATATATATTTTTGTTCTTAACATTGAATCCCAAGAAGTAAGCACTTATCATGCTCATCTCAAGTTCTTTGCTCATTAGTCTTTAAAAAATTATAAAAGAGAGGGAAGAGAGGGGAGGGGTGGTTGGCAGAGTGTATGGATGACAAAAAGGGAGTGGCTATATATGTGATATTAGAGAAAAAATAAATTTTTTTCATGGTCGACAATTACTTTTAGGAATCTTGTGTTTGAAAAATGGGTTTTAATGAAGAAAAACTCTAGAAGTATGGTTAAGTTATAGTGGTCCATTTTAAGAATAATTCTACAATTTATTAACATATTTTGAAGTGATGTAAGTCCATAAACTTTAAAATGAACCAAATTAGGTATGGTTACACCCAGCCCCCCACTCAACTGTGCCTGGGTCCACCCCTACCTCCAATAGGTTACAACTACTTTAAGAGCTCCACCTAGTTAGACTTAGTAGCTAATCATGGTTTAACCATAATTAAGCATGGTAGGTCTTAGCCAAATGGCCATTTAATGTTTCAAATGTTGCCATAGAAAAAAAAGTTAATTCACCATTTCTAATTTGAGATAAGAAAATCCAACCCTTTTTCGCACTCCCATAGTCCTCAAGTGAGCTAAGACATCAAAGTCACCATAATGGAGTTTGGTCAGCCCATTGATCTTGACTAACTCAAGCCAATTTAAGAGAGGAATTTCCTCCATTCTCCTTACTAAAGGTGTGTGATGTAAGAATCCTAGCTTTCTGCCATAAATAGGTGAGAAATTCATACCATCTCTCATCTACGATCTTGATCTTTCTATTGATGTCAGCCATGGTGGTCAAAATAAAGCCCATAACTTGATCGCCTTAACCTTCTAAAGCTTTTAAATTATACCTTTATTTGTTCATTATGGATGGAGAAATAAGCCCTACTTCATAGGTCATCCTTAGCATTTCAAAGGAAGAAGACGAAACCAAGGTCATGAACTTAGATCGATGTCCCTAAATTATATTTTATCTCGTTTATAAATAGAGCTAAAAATATTTATTCATGTTTGACCTATTTTCTTAACGAACAGGCCGAACACGAGCAACAAACTTTTTTGACTATCATATATCCAACTACCCTAATTTTAAGGTATTTTATTTTAAATTTTTCTTTCTAGAAAACTATTAAATCAATATAAATAAAATTTTAGAATTGAGCATAGTTTCAATTAAGGAATTTAAGAAAAAAAATTATTTCAAAATAACTCAAGCATTTTTTTATTTTTTAAAAAATTATTTTTTAACTATTTTAATTAATTAATGCTACAAATAGATTTAGAAAATTCTCATATTTATTGAGGAAGTTTAAAATGTGCTTTTGAACTTCTTATAAAAATCCCAAGTTTAGTTGAATCCAAATACATAACTTATAAATTTTCCAAACAATATATTCACTCTTTAAAAATGACAATAATTAAAACTAAAATTGATATGTATGTATTTCTGTAATTGGATCCGATACAGCGAGGCTTGAGTGAATAAGGTTGATCTGAGCTAATTCAGATTCTAATTAAGTCAGAATTTTTGGGTTGAGTCAGTGCTTAGCTTTAGGCTTAGTGTTGAGTTAACTCGAGTGTTGGAACCGAGTGGATTATTTCGTGGGAAGGGTGCTCTTTGTGCCTTTGAACTCAGTAGTTGGATGCTTCTCGGATTGCATTCTTTAGAATGAATCTTGGCCGTCAGTTCCTTGTTTTCGATCCTTGGATTTGGTTTTGGATCATGCGGTTCTTGCTTCTTCGTGGCTTAGTGGATTACGATCTGCGATCTGCGGCGATCTTTGGATCGGATCTGAGCGTAGCGGGTTTTCTTGTGGCCTTCTTGATGAAGGATGAAGCTTTGCATTCTACCTTGTTCTTTGTTTCGATTCGAGCCGTCGAGCTCGAAGAAAAGGGATAGCGGTGGATCGGAGAAAGCGGTGGTTTCTCCGTGGAATCGATGGTTTCCTGAGGGAAAAACCGAGAACTGACGGAAGAAGAGAAGAAAAAGGGGGAAGACTGAAGAGCTAAGTTCTTTCTGTAAATTCTTGATTACCCTTCTGGTTGTCCGTCTTCCTCTATTTATAGTATTCGGCTTGCTCTTCTAGAATGTTCCTCTGCTATGTCCCTGGTAACTAATTTCTGTTATTTTCTGTTATAGCTCTGGCCTCTGTCGTGTATTCAGTTGGGTTTCTTGATTTCCTGCTATCAGTCTTCTGTTCTTTTGTTCTTTCTGTTATGGATTGGATGAGTTGTTCTTTACTTTCCCGAAGGCTGTGGAATTAGTTTCTGTTGATTTAGATTCAAGTACTGGCTGCAATCTGTTGGTTGTAACTTCCTCATTAGTCTTCACTCTGTAATTTCCCTTGTTCTTTCGTATAGTCATCACGAAGGCTGTAGTGATTTGATCTATTCTCACGTTGTATATTGTTCTGTTGTTATTTGGCTATTCGAACTTGTAATGGATTATTGTAATGGTAATTCTTAATGTTGTATGCTGTATTTTGGCCTTGGAGGAATTGGATTCATAACATTACTCCCCTCCTCACACTTACCTTGTCCTCAAGGTCAAAAATCTGGAGATGCTTTCTGTATTTCTTTACTTGATATCCTAGAAGCTTCTGTGGCTAGAAATCCTTCTGTTGTATGCCTTGATATTTCTTTAATTTGTGGCTTTCCCGTTAGTCCTTTTCTTTGATCTAAACTTTTAACAAGCTTGATTACTATCTGCCCATCTTCTGAGCTGATTTGGTAATTTTCTTGATTGTAGTGTAAAAGCATGTCGTATTATCTAGTCTTGGATTGAAGCTCTCTTCTATATTATCGACCATTTGTTTCATGTTGTTTTGAGCTTCACGATTTATATGGTCGTCCAACCTATCTCGCTCCTTTGTATGTTTTGGATTATGTGACCGCTCAGTTTGTCCCTCTTAATTGGTGTAAAAGATTTGTGCCGGTGACTTATTAATATGGACTATCTTATTCTATATAATTGGGTTATCGACATAAAATCTAAGCTAAGTTATTGGTTAGCATTTATTTATAATGTGTATACTTATACAATCTCTATGTCATTTGCCTTAGCCGGATTGAATGGTGATATTTTAAGCTTATCTAATGTCTCTTCTTGTATCCAATTTCGGTGGAATATCATGTTGTAGTTGATAGTCTTGGTCTTCATTGACCATCATGAAGGCACATAAGTTGGCTTGACATATATGCCCTTTGTGATATTTTTCCTCAACACAATCCTTTCTTTCTTCTTTCTTCTAAGTAGGTGTCACCAGAATTCTAAAGGCTTTACTTTGATTGTTGCTTTGTTGATTGGTGTTTGTGTGTGGTGAGGCGCATTTGTTATAATTGAGGTTGTTTTAGTCTTGGGTTGGCGATCTTGTAGTTTCTTGGCATTGTTACATCATCGGTTAGCTTTGTCCTCCATCAGTTAGCGGAAGGCTTCTTTGTAGGGAACTGCGGCTCTCTTACTTCCCTTTTATATCATGCCTTAAAGATTCAAAACAAACTGTAGAATTGGTGGAATACGATGTCGATTTGCCAATTCCTCAAACTCATTATAAAATTGTTGTACTGATTTTTGTTGTAATTTAGTAAGTTCACCCCAAATCTCAGGATGGGCCAAATCTGAATAAGTTGTTCTCTAAATTCGTCCATGAGTAGTATTTATTAAGATGCATATATTGATACCCTAAGTGTGTCCATCCATGTAAAGCGAGAAAATTATGAATTTCGATCCTCGAGTTATATCTTGAAAAAGCGCTTTGCTTTAAAGAGCCATCCTCTAGGGTCTTCTCCATTAAATCTGGGCATATCTATTTTAATAGGTGTTGACATGGGTGTGTGTGTATGTGGTCTGTTTGGAGAATAGGATTCTGAATGGGATGCACATACACGGATTTGAGGTTGTTTTTCCAATCATTTTCTATTGCGGTCTTTTTGATATTTCATGCCATAGTGGCGAGGTCATTTGCTCTTCGTTTTGTTTAATCGGTAACACATTCATCAAGTGTTTTGAAGTGTTTCGTTCCTTCGCCATTTTACGTGTTGTAGGTGTGAATCAACGAGCACCAATGATATGTATGTATTTACGTAATTGATCCGTAGAGGCTTGAGTGAAGTTACGAGCTGAATTCGATTGTTTTTTTTGGGTTGATGCAGTGCTAGCTTTAGCTTAGTGCGGTGAGTTAACTCCCGAGTGTTGGGGACCGGTGAGTGGATTATTTCTTGTCGGGTGCTTTCGATCGTTGGATTTCGCCGGTTGGATTGATCTTGCTTTTCGGTGCGTTCTTTAGAATGAATCTTATGCCGTCGGATTTCCTTTTATCTGCCCTTGGATTTGGTTTTGATCATGCGGTTCTTGCTTCTTCGAGAGTGGATTACAGATGTGGATCTACGCGCGGCTTGATCTTTGGATCGGATCGAGAAGGCGGTATTTGCGCTTCTTGGGATGGATGAAGCTTTGCATTAACCTAACCTTGCCTTGTTCTTTACATTTGTTGATTCGAGCCGTCGAGGAGCTCAGGAAGAAAAGGGATAGCTGGATGTCGGCGAGAAAGCGGTTTCTCCGGTGGAATCGGTGGTTTCAGGTGAGGAAAGCAGAAAACGTCGGAAGAAGAGAGAAGAAAGGCGAAGAGCTAAGTTCTTTCTGTAAATTCTTGATTACCCTTCGGTTGTCCGTCTTCCTCTATTTATAGTATTCGGCTTGCTCTTCTAGAATGTTCCTCTATGTCCCCGTAACTAATTTTGTTATTTTTACGTTATAGCTCGGCCTCGTGTGTATTGATTGGGTTTCTTGATTTCTGCTCGGTCTTACGTTCTTTTGTTCTTTTCTGTTATGGATTGGATGAGTTGTTCTTTACTTTCCCGAAGGCTGTGGAATTAGTTTCTGTTGATTTAAATTCAAGTACTGGCTGCAATCTGTTGGTTGTAACTTCCCTCTGTTAGTCTTACTGTACTCTGTAATTTCCCTTGTTCTTTCTGTATAGTCATCCTGAAAGGCTGCTGTAGTGATTTGATCTATTCTCTGTTGTATATTGTTCCTGGGTTGTTATTTCTTGGTTTACGAACTTACGTAATGGATTATTGTAATGGTAATTCTTGCTGTTGTATGCTGTAGTTTTGGCCTTGGAGGAATTGGATTCATAACAAAAATCCATTTTAAAATAAAAATTCAAGGGTTGTTTTCAACATGTTTTGGTACCTTCCCAAATTTAATAAAAATTTCTAGAAATTATTAAATAGATTTGGTTAATTAAAAATAGAGAATTATGTATTTTTTTAATTTTTTAAAAAATATTTAATATTTTAAAATTTTTTTTAAGTAAATTATGAGGATGCCTTCCAGATTAGAAGTGCCTTTTATAATTTTCTCAAATTTTAATTAAACTAGTTACTTGTTATTTCTAATTTTTAAAATAAATATTCTATATTTATAAAATTACTAATTTACCCTTAGTTGGTTGATAATCATGTGGTGCTTCTTATAACTGTAATGTGGTTTTTGTAATATAATCCAATTTGAGATTTATTTGATATAATTTGTTATATATCATAAAAAACAGTAACTTTTAATTGTGTAATTATTAAAATCTATAAAATACCTTTAAAATTTTAAATTCTATTCAAATATATTATTGTAAGCAATTTAATAATAATAATAATATTACTAAATAATTTAAATTTATCTCTTTTTTTTTAAAAAAAATTTAACAATCCTAATTTCTAATTGTATTTGAAAATATGAATCAATAATATTATTATTTATTTTTCACCGAAATACTTTTGCAACCTTAAATTTTAAGTTAGAATAAGATTTATCCACGGCAAAATCTCAGTAGAACACTGCACTGTATCGCTTATATAAGTTGGTTGCACCCACTCATGTATTAAATCAATAACATTAAGTTTACAACATTATCATAGTAGCTTTTAATTTAATTTATTTAATTTCAACTTTATTCCTGCATGTGATGCTAATTATTTTAATTAGTCTCATCAACACTATTATCTATGAAAATAAATTAATTTCTTAGGTAGGTAGCTAGCTTGGTGAGAAAACACACTATTATAGAAAAAAATTATATATATTGGCCATGCTTCTTTAACATATTGTAGAGCACTCTTGATTTTATTTATAGCATATATATATATATATATATATATATATATATATATATATATATATATATATATATATATATATATATATCATAAGTACAAAAATAAAATATTTTTATTAGAATTATCTTCCTTAAAAAATTTATAATTCCTTGTAAAAGTGAGTTTTTTGGAAACATTTATTGTTTGTTTTGCAAACTATTTTTACCTGACTGTTTAGATATGATGTTGAATTTATTAATTTTTTTTATAATTTTTAGAGTTGTGGATTTCAATGTATAAAAGAATTTATATAAAATTTAATTAAAAATAATTAATTTGAATAATTACCAATATATCATTTTTATTTTAAAATAATAATAATAATTTTGTTTATAAAATATTGTAATCCAATTCTCATCCTTAACGTTTTTCACTTTCCTCCAAACCGTGAATAGTTCAGAGAGAGTAAGTGCGACCACGGGTCATTGAGTTGATTTCATCCGTTGGGTCAGTTGGAAAAAGTATCCAACTTTGAGTAGGCTATTGTTTACCTACTTCGAATTTTAACTTTGTCATTTGTGTGTGCTTTTTTGACACTTTATTTGATTGGATTTCATATAAACTTAGATCTATGAAAATTTACATACTTTTATTATGTAACTTTTGATATGTTGTAGAATAAATAGTACTAAACATATTGACATAAAAAAAAATTTTTACTAGATAAATGCAAGTGGCTGGATGACTGTATATTATATGTATTCAAGTGGAGTTATAAGGGCTTGTGCACTTATAAAATTATCCATCTATACTTTTTATGCACCTGAATAAATGTGAATAAGTGGAGGTATAAGTGAAAGTGGAGATATAAAGGGCAAAAGAGAAATATGAACAAATAGATATATAAATGAAAGTAGAGGTGTAAGGGGCAAAGGGAAAATTATAAATAGTCTAAATAAAGAAAAGAACTATTATTTCATGTTGTCTTATTTTATTTATGATATCATATTGTTTTTATTGTTACTTGATGTATACTTATGATAAATATTAATTTTTATATTGATACTATACTTGATAGACACAACATGTGACTTATTGAATTATTATTTTAATTTATAAAATATTATTTTTAGCAATTATCAATTTTTTTATATTTTATATATTGAAAATTGTAATAGATTTTGAATAACATACTGAGCTGTGGTTGCTTTTGAGAGCCAGACTTTAGGTATTTTCTTATTTTAGATATGCTATTTTGGTAATCATAATAATATACATATTTTATTGGTGAAAAATTCATACCATGATTGTTATTTTGTGTAAAGTTGTGATATGATCTAATGTGACTACTTTTATTTTCTTGATATTTTGATGATAATAATGGCTCTATTTTGTGTAATTGGGGAAAAAAGAAAATTTCTTTTAACTAGATCTTGGGTATTTAACTAACTATTACCTCTCTACATGATGTGACTCATCTTAATATGATAGTTTATATTGGGTTGGGTTGTGAGTTACATAAAGTAGTATCTGAGCAATGGATTTGGAAGAATTGATTTATAACTTGAGCTATAGGAATGATTAGTAGATGTGTGTTAGAAATTTGGATAGCTTCAGGTTATTTTCTTTTCTGCCATTCTTTTTATGTATTAAGTCAAGTTATTGTATATGCATATAGGTGTTAGTATCGAGATATCATGAATCAAGATCAAGACATGACAAATGGACAAAGTTCTAGCCATATCGGGGTGGTATAGAGCACAATTAGAGCTAAGATATCAGATTTAATGATATAGTTTGCTAGTTTGGTAGCCCAATTAATGGGAGATGCTCAAAGCAGAATGTCTATTTTAAGGGTAGAGGAGGGAGATAGACATGTACAATTATTCTTGAGATTGAAGCCACCTCATTTCAAGGGAGCAGTGGAGCCCCAACTTGTTGAAGATTGGTTGTTGTGATTAAAGAAATCTTTTGATAGCATGTAGTGCCTAGGGAACCGTAAGGTACCTCTAGTAGTATTTTTATTGGATTGTAAGGCTGAGCATTGGTGGCTAAGTCAGCAGAAGGAGAAATTTCAAGGCAAGCTGAATGCTGAGATCACTTGGGAGCATTTACAGATACTTTTAGAGATTAATTTTTACCTCCATCAGCTAGACAATAGATACAAGAGTCATTTTTTGAGATTGGTTCAAGGGAACAAGAAGTTGAGTTTACTGCTCTTGCTAGATATTATAGGAAAAATTTATGACTCCACATAGATTTTAGAAATTTATTATTTAGGTAATCAAATTCATCATTAAAGAATAAGCATATTATCTTGGAAGATAAACATGTTATCTTATAATGGATTTAATCTCTTAAATAAGGACTCCTAAGGCTAATGAGTATAATTAATATTTTAGAGATTCTTCTCTTGAACTACATAGAAATGTAGAACAAGATTTATTTTATGCTAGATTGTGGTTCTATAAGGGCAAGCCCTTATAGTTAATTATATCTTAGGAGTAAGGATCTCTTCCAAAGAATATTCTTGATTGAAGAAATAAATATTTATTTCTATAGATTTCTAAGCTGGTTCAAAAGGAAAATCATAATTTGAAATTTCAAAAGGGAACATTGCAAAGTGGAAGGAATTCTTTTGGAAGCCAAACATGATAAAGTAAGAAATATCCATTAATATTGAAATACTTAGTGGACATTTCAACTATCCTACTATTGAGTTTTAAATTTTAGAATTTAAATTAAATTTTGAGTTAAAATTTTATTAGAGATCTAGAGGTTATATTCTAGTACCATAAGACTATAGAAATGCCTAGGGTTAAAGACTTAATCTAGTAGGATGTTTCAGATCCTAAGTCTATAATTGCTTTTGACACAAGTTAGACAGTCGGCCTAGTTTCACTTTTGGAACTTATTAGCTCTTTCTCTCACTTGAGAAAAGAAACCTATCATTGACTATTATGGACTTATAACTTGCCTGGAAGTATTGCTACCTAACACCTAAGTGAATTTTAAATCCAAGATGTCAAGTCTAATAAATGCAAGATGGCTAAGCTATTATATTTTTAGAAAATAATCTAAGAATATAGACTCACTTCTTAATCCCTAAGATCATATTAATTATGATATGTACTTAACTACTACAATAAATTTTACCTTTTATATCTTGACTCATAATTTAAGACTTTTTGGGTATGCAATTTATGCTTACAATGAGATGCAATTATAATTGGTTATGAGCCAAATCAACAAGAGAAGACAAACTTCCCCAAGAAGGTGGTTATCATCAAAGGTTAGATGCCTCTTATGTGCAATGGGTGAAGTGCCCAATTCAAGAATTTAGAACAATATGCTAGCATGATTCGCAAAAGCTAGTTGTTTCTAGTTGATTTTAAGTTACTTCTAGGGCTTTAAATTATATGAGTAATTTCAAATTTCTTTATTTTTGGTTAAATTATTTAGATTTAGGTTGAGTAGAAAATATAGTTTTTCTAAGAGCCTAATGTCCAGGCATTTATCATAGAAAACACAACACAGAAAGAAACCTAGAAAAGTAAGTTGATTTTTTGGCACCCAAAGTAAGCCAAACCAAATTAAAATTAAAAGAAGAAGCTAGTGTCTGAACTGCTGTATTCTCTAGAAGAAAAAAAGTAGTTGAGCTTTTCCCTTATGCAGCCCGACCTCGAACTACAAGTCTAGATTTATGAGTATTCCTCTAGGATTGTCTCCTTTTTCAGGGACCTCTTTTGGGCTTCATAGGAGACCACCAAAATGGTATAGTAGACTCATGTTATTCCTAGACCTCATAGATCTTAACTTATTTCTAAGCTTAAATTATATTTAAAATTAAAAAAGAAATTTCTAAGCCTTGTAAAATAAAAGTTAGGAAATACAAATAGCACACCAACAATTATATTTGCAAGCATATGGTTTAACATTAGTTGTTTGCTAACTCCACTTATCTTATTGGGCTACACTTATAGACTTAATCATATGCAACAAGAAAATAATATTTATATATAATTTATTACGACGATCCATTTTAACACAACCCCTTACAGAAGAAAGGATTAATTCTAGAAAGAACATCCTACTATTAGTCTAACGGGCAAACAATCATAGCCATACAATCTAAAATATTATATCACAAAACAATAAAACATCACTTCACATCGGAGAATATCACAAATCGGCCTAACCTAAATTTATGGTTGATGACCTAATATTCTAGTGTGTGAAGGAGGGGCTTGTGTGACATGACTGCACTAATTCTTTTAAGTTCAAGTTTTGATTTGAATTTCAAAGCTTATTTATTTACCATTGGATAGTTTTAATTCTAATGATTAAATTATTTGTAAATTTATTTCTATTTTAAGTTCATTTTTATGTTGAAGTGAACTTTAAGTTTTAAAGAATGAAGAAAGAAATAAATTTCACTTCTTGGAACCCATTCTATTCAACATCCTAAATCTTAATAGAATGAAGTCTTTACCCTAAAGTGAAGATTCATTCTAAAGGTCAAACAAAGATCCTAAGCATCTTGATTAACCTCTTCTTGAATTCATTGAAGTTGGATTTGGTTTGATTAAAGTTTTAATTTTAATTTGGATTTAAATTAAGATTCATACTTCTTAATGTTGATTAATGTTTAAATGATTTGATTTATTCATTATTTTAGTTTTTATTTTATTATGATTAAATGTTTATTTATTTTCATGTGTTTTAATTATTTAATTTTTTGATTTAAATTGATTTTATTTATTCATTTATTTAATATTTACTTCCTTCAAATGATTTGATTATAGTGACTATATTTATTTGACTTAATTATTTAATTAAGGTTTATATCCATTAATGTTTGTATTTATTTAATTTATTTAAATTTAATTTTATTCATTTAAATTAGTATTTTGATTCATTCTTAGTTTCTATTTTGATTTTATTAAGTGTTAAGATTTTGTTAGTCAATTCATAACTTAGAAGACTTAAGCTACTTTGGGCACTTAATTTAGGCCATTTTAAGGTTTTAAGCATTTAGGTTTGATTGGTTTGGTTAATTACCTTCCTTTGCATTTGAAATTATGTTATTCATTAACCCAAATGGATTTAAAGAATTTTCATATTAATGGATTTTCACATTTGAATATGAAATTCAGAGGTTAATAAGTTTTGATTTTCACTTGATTAATTTACTTATTATGGCTTTGATAGTTGATTAGCTTAGGGTTTAATTTTTCTTTATTCCATTAAATCCTAAGTATATGATTAATCAAATCCTTTAATTTTAGAGGTTTGAAAATTTTTCTTTAAGTGTTTTGATGTTAATGTAAATTTTTCATAATTTTCATAATTTTTTGATTTATTATTTCAATTATATTGATCTCGATTAAAAATTCAATAACTTCATATGCAAAAAGTCAATTAGATTTAAAATTTTTATGGAAAGTGGAGTTCCTTGCTAATTTTAGTTTCCTAAAGTTTTACCTTAATCAAATTTGTAATTTAGGATTAATTAAAGTTTTAATCATTTTAATAAAATCAAAATTAAGCCTAAATTAGAGTAATTGTTTTGGAATTTAATTTTTCTAAAATTCCTCTCTAAAAAATGCATCCATAAAGTATTCATTTTGAATTTTTGGAGTTTAGGTTGATCTATTATGATTTTTCTAAGTTCAGGTTAACTAATTGGATTAATTAATTCAGTTAATTACCAAATTATGCCATTTTATGGTTTATTGGACTTGAGAGAGTTTTAATAAAATGTTAAGATTTAGTAAGGTTTATTATGATGATTTGAATTGTTTTCATAAATTTTCATGATTTTTTATCTAAATTTAATTTATTTTATTATAATTTGAGATTAAGGTTAGAAATTTCATATCTTTTTATTTAATTTGTAATAAATAATGAAAAATTCACCTAATGTGTGTTTAACCTTAATTTCATTCCCCCAAAATTTCAAATTAATTGTATGAGTGGTTTAAGTTTAATTTAAGTTTGAATTCTTTCATTTAAACTCAAATTAATCTAAAATTATCCAAAATTAATTGGGGGATTTTGGGTTAAATGAATTCCTCTCACTTAGATGAATCCATAGATTTTGTTTGCATTTTTAATTGAGTATTTTATTTTATTTTATAATTTTTTGATATTTTTAATATATATTTAATTCAAAAATTTAAGAATTTGTCGTTTTGACATGGTGCCAGGTCGATGTGCTTACATGGCAATTTCGATCTAGCTCGATGATGGGGACCTAAATTCATTTCAATTTGATTGGACAGCCTGAATTTCATGCATGGATCCTTAAGGGAATTTAATTGAGCGGTGCTACTAAATCTCGCCTATCTGTTCCAAATAAAAGGAACGGATGGCGAAGATTATATCCCTACCTTCCACGAAGAACTGAGGACCATCCATCCTTTAAGGATGATCTCGATAATCAAAGAGATGAAATTGCATTATTTTGATTGCAAATCTATCAAGGATCAATTTACAACCCGTCAAAGTGGCTTGATCTCACTTGAGATTAAGTTGGCTTCATAAAAGAGCAAACCAAAATACTGTACCTCATTGACATTGATCCTTGGTGGCAGGGATGATTCGAACACCTTCATGAGGATGTGTCGAGCCTTTAGAGAAATTTTACACCTTGTCTCCATGTGGATCACCATGGAGACCAACCTTGGCCTTATTTTAATCAAGTTTGACCATTTTTGACTCACCAATGATGTAGGGGTCGGGTGTTCATTTGAGTTCATCTCCACTCTTAGAACATGTAGGGAAGTTCAATTTGGGTGGAGGATAGCTCGTTCTTTTTTTTCCATGAGAGGTCGAGAGCCTTGCTCTTCTTGCCGCTAGCTTTATTCAATTTCTAGCCTGTCGATGGTGATAGAGTTGGGGAAGGCTTTGAATCTTCTTCTACTCACTTGAGGAGTATGTAGGGTGGTTGGTTTTATGAGGGGAAGTTCTTTCTTGTTCTTTCCATACATGGGTGATAGCCATATATAGAAAGTTTGGGATGGCCAAATTCAGACCATAGGTGGCAAGGGCTCCAACCAAGGGTTGGACTTGGTCACACCCCCCTTGTGAGTGGATTGGAATAAACTTTTAAGGGGAGGAAGTCTCCTCCTCCCTCTCTTGGTTTGGTTGTGAGCCATTATCCCATGGAAGAGGCCTTATTCAATGCTTGCCATGGTGATGGTCATTATCCTTTTGATCTCCTTGGAAGTTTCCTCCAAGAGGCAATCAACTAAATGGAAAGAATCAAATTTACTTGAGGTGAAGAGGTGGATGGATGAGGTATGGAGGAGGTGAAGTAGGATTTGATTTCCTTTGGAATTTTAATTCCTCTTTTCTTCAAAGTTTCCACATCACACCTAACTCTCCCATGACCACCTCATTATCTCATAGTTTGCTAGTTGTTTGTTGACCCAAGCCAAACCATTTAGTATGGATTAAGTGTTGGGTTAAATCCATTTAAGATTGAGTTTAGTTTAAATATTTTATTTCAAGATATTTGAGTGTTTTAACTAAATTAATTTAATTTATTTTAATTATTTGATTAGTTTTAGTCTTGGATTCCAATCATTATTGATTGTCCAAAAATGATTTATGAATCAATTAATCCATACCATATAAGGTTTAATATAATTTAGATTAATTTGACTTAAATGGGTCAACTTAGATTTTCTAATATATTAAGCCATTTTAGGATTTTGGTTTAGACTTAATTGTTCTTAATTGGTCTTTTATGATGTTTTAGATTTATGGATTCTTTTGGATTTTAAATTGATTTTGATTTGATTTTAACTTGACCCATTTAGACTTAAATGGCTTAAGTTGAATTTAATTGAGTCAAATGACCAATTTGGCTCAAGTAAGTTATATTTGGGCTCCAATCATGTTTAATCATATGTGTAAAATGATTTGGAGTGATTAATTTCATTATATTTAAAGTTGATTTCAATTTTGACCCATTTGACCCAAATTAGGCTTAATGGGTTAAGTTGATTCAGTTGGATCAAATGACTAAATTGGCCAAATTAGGCCCAATGATTGGTTGTATTGTGTTTAATTATGATTTTCAAATGATTTTGGATAATCAATTTGAGTTGATTTTAATTTGATTTGGATTTAGATCTAATATGGCTCATTTAAACCCATTTAAATCAAATGATTTAATGAGCCTAATTAAGTCCTTAATGGATTTTTTTTTAAATTCATGTTTAAATATGTTTATTTTATCATTTGGATTATTTGAAATAATTTTATTTGTTCAAGTTTTGGTGGGTTGACCTTTGTCTTACTAGGACCCATATAAGTCAAACCTATGTCAAAAGGGTTGACTAGATTTAACCTTAATTTGGATTTGATTTCATGCTTATCATTTGATTTCATAGTTTCATTTGATTTGGATTTGAAGTTGAATTTGTTTTATTTTTTAAATTAATTAATTTTAAGCTTAAATAGGGTAATTAGGTTAATCACTTTAATCACCTTGCTTTAAACTCAAATGGATTCAAATTCTAAGTGGAATGTGTTTGGTTTAAGTTTTTATTTATGTTTGAGATTTGGGTTGAATCCACCTAATCTCATTAGGTTAGATTAAACCCCAAGAAGGATGCACTAGTCACTTGGTGTAGTGTCCTAAGTGTTTAAGTAAGAGGCTTCTAATCTAGGATTAGATGTCCAAATTACAAGTTTAGGGATGATTATGATAGGTACAACTTTCATTGCTACACAACCCTATAAAATTTTATTTGATTATGGTGCAAGTCATTCTTTTATATTTGAGAGATTTATTACTTGTTTGAATGTATTTCCTATTGCCTTATTGTTTAGTCTATCTATTCTTTTACCCACTGAAGATTATTTGATTGCTACTCAAGCTTGTATCTCTGATATTGAGATTTTAGATAAAAAAGTTAGAGTTTGAGCTGATTTTATTACCTTTGACTGAATTTGATGTTATCTTAGGTATAAATTGGTTTAGTAGATATGGAGTTTGTATTAATTACAGTCGAAAGTGTGTAGCCTTATATGTTTTTTTGGTGAACTATTTTATTTTCATGGTGTTAGGGGTATTTTATCATCTTTGATATCAGCTCTACAGGTTGATAAATTATGAAAGAAAGAAAATGATATTTTTCTTTCTTATGTAAGGGATGTGAGTAAACCACTAGTTGCTATTGAAGATGTTTCTATGGTGAGAGATTTTTTGGATGTATTTTTGGAGGAGTTGATGAGTTTACCACCTGAGAAAGGGATGTAGTTTTGTATTGAGGTATACCCAGTACATCTCCTATTATGAAGGCTCCTTATAGAATGACACTAAAGAATTATAGAGTTGAATGTTCAGTTGTAGAGTTACTAGATAGAGGCTTTATCAGGCCTAGTGTATCTCCATGGGGTGCACCTGTGTTATTTGTAAGAAAGAAGGAATGATATGATACACATGTGTATTAATTATAGAGAACTGAATAGGGTGACTATCAAGAACAAATATCCATTGCTTAGAATTGATGATTTGTGACAAGCTCAAAGCTACATCTGTATTTTCAAAGATAGATTTGAGCTCTAGATATCATCAGTTGAGGGTAAACAAGGAGGATGTGGTGAAGACAATTTAGAAACCTATCATGGCCATTAATTGTTTTTAGTCATGCCATTTAGTGTGATTAATGCATCAGTTGTATTTATGGATCTGATGAACCGTTTGTTCGGGCATATTTGGATAAGTTTGTTATTATTTTAATTGATGATATAGTGTATTCTATGTTTGAGGATGATTATGCTACCCATTTGAGATTGGTTGGAGACACTGAGACAACATCAATTTTTATGCTAAGTCTTCAAAGTGTTAGTTTTGGTTAAGAGCTATTACTTTTCTACGCCAAGTGGTGAGTGGTAGTAGCATTTCTATTGATCCCCAGAAGGTTCATGTAGTAGTTGATTGCCCAAGACCAAGTACAGTGTTAGAGGTACATAGCTTCTTTGGAATGGCCAGTTATTATAAAAAAATTGTTAAAGGATTTTCACAGATTGCCAATTCTTTTGACATGCTCAGAAGGCAATTTCTTTTGATTGGACATTAGAGTGTGAGAATAGTTTCTAGTTGAAGGATTGCTTAGTATCAACACCTATTTTAACAATTCCATTTACTGTTGATGGTTTTTAAGTATACACTAATGCTTCTTTGAGATGATTGGGTTTTGTGCTGAAACATAATGGGAGAGTTATTATTTATATCCAAATAGCCGAATCCATATGAAAAAAAATTATCCTACTCTTGATTTGTAGTTGGTAGCTATTACATTTGTTTTAAAATTTAGAGATATTATTTTTATGGAGTGAGATGTGAAATTTATATAGATCGTTAGATTGAAGTACATCTTCACCCAAAAGGAACTAAACTTGAAGCAGAGGAGGTGGTTAGAGCTGATAAAGGATTATCACTTGGGTATTTTATATCAACCTGGAAAGGTTAACATGGTTGTTGATGTTTTAAGTAGGAAGTCCACTAGTGTTGTAGCCTATATGACTTCATCTAATGAAACACTAATTCAAGAGTTTGAGAAATTAGAACTGGAAGTTATTTGTTCAGCTGATGTGGATACAAGATTTCTATCACGGATGATTATTCAGGCTTATTTACTGGAGAGAATTAATGAAGATAAAAAATTTGATGATGAGTATACGGGATTAATTGGATCATATTCAGTCAGGTGGGAGAGCTGAGTTACATGTTGATGATAATGGAGTATTGACTTGTGAACATTAACTTTGGGTTTCTACTAGTTGTGGTTTGAGAAGAGAGATATTACATAAGGCACATTATTCTGAATATATTATTCACCCAAGGAGTAGTAAGATATATCATGATCTAAAGCCAATATTTTGGTGTCCTATTAAAGAGGGAAGTGGTATAATTTATTTCAAGGTGTGAGATATGTCAAATGGTAAGGTAAAGCATTAAAGGCCAAGTGGTTTATTGCAACCATTATCATCTTTTGAGTAGAAATGGGAGGAGGTCACTATGGATTTTGATATAGGTTTTTCAAAATCCAAACAAGGTCATGATACAATATGGGTTATGGTTGACCAACTAACAAAGTCATCTCATTTTCTTCCTTTGAGGTAGATAGATTCTTGAGATGTTAGCACACTTATATATCCATGGAATACCAAAGGTTATCATTTTGATTTTGATGGTAGATTTACTTATAGATTATCGAGGTATTCAGGAAGGCTTAGGGACTAAGTTAATCTTCAGTATAAATTTTCATCCATAGATAGATGATCAGCCTGAGAGGATTATTCAGGCATTGGAAGATCTATTAAGATAATATGCACTTGACTTTGGAGGGAGTTAGGAGGATCATATATATAGCTTCCAGTCGAGTATTCATATGGATCCACATGAGGAATTACATGATAGGAGGTGCAAAACACCTTTATCTCAAACAGAAATGGGTGAGAGAAGATTATTGGGACCTAAGTTAGTGGATGATACCACTGAGAAGATCAAATTGATCAGGGATATGTTGAAAGTAGAACAAGATAGAGAAAGTATTATGATCCCAAGCATCGAGTAGTTCAATTCTAGGTGGGTGATTTTGTATTTTTGAAAGCCGCCCTAGGAAAGGTGTGAGTATATTTGCAAGAATGGTAAGTTGTGTCTGAGATTTATTGGACCTTTTGAGGTGATTAGTAGAGTTGGACAATCTGCTTATAGATTATTGTTACCAAATCATATGTCAGATGTGCACAATGTTTTTCATGTATCTACATTAAGAAAATGGGTCACTGATGTTGATTGTAGAGTTCTTGAGGATGAGGTTGAGATAAGACCTAAATTAATTTATAGAGCAACCTGAAAGTAGTTTAGCATATAATGTGAGGCAATTTATGAACAAATAAATCCTTATGATCAAAGTTTAGTGAAAGCATAAATTAGAAAGAGAGGCCACTTGAAAAAAAGAAGTAGATATGAGACAACTTTATCAAATTTATTTGACAGTTAAATAATTATGAATTGAGGATGACATTTTTCTAAGGAGAGGAGATTGTAACAACTAATTCTATAGTAATTGGGCATAGTATGACTTTCATGTTTGTTTTGTGTCCACCAATTTTATTTTGAGTTTTGGAGTTTAATTTTATGTTTGGTTTATTCATAGATTTTTTATAATTTTGATTGGACAAAATTCTAACATGTAGAAAATTATCTTACTATATTTAATTAATTTTTTGAGATGTGTTTTATACTTGATTCACAGCATCTTTACCATATTATAGAGCACTCTTGACTTTATTTTAAGCATATTTTTATCTATTTTTATGAGCATCGTAAGTATGAAAAAAAGTTTCTTATTAAAATTATATTCTTTAAGAAATTTGTACCTCATTGTAGAAGTATTTGAACCATATGGTATTTCTTTCATAAACCATTTTCACATGATTATTGTAGACATGATGTTAAATTTATTGATTTTTTTTCTATAATTTTTAGAGTTGTGGATTTCATTGTATAAGAGAATTTATGTAAAATTTTAATTAAAATAAAATAATTTGAATAATTACTAATACATCTTTTTATATAAATAATAATAATAATAATAATAATAATAATAATAATAATAATAATAATAATAATAATAATAATAATTTTGTTTATAAAATATCCTAATTTAGTTCTCATGCTCACATTGTTCAGTTCCCCCAAACCTTGAATAGTTTAGAGAGAGAAAGTGCAATCAGCGAGTCATAGAGCTGATTTCATCCAACGGGCCAGTTAGAAAAATTGTTCGGCTCTTGGTAAGCTAATGTTTAATTACTTTAGATTTCAATTTCATCGCTTGTGTGTGTATTTTTGACATTTGATTTGGTTGGATTTCGTGCAAACTTAGATCTATAGAGATTTACAAATTATTGTAACTTTTGATATGTTGTAAAATGAATTGTGCTTGACATATTGACATAGAAAAAATAATATTTTCACCAGATATTTTGTGTTGTATAGAATTTTAAATATTTTTGTAAGTATATTGAGCCTACAAAAATTGTTGTAATATAAGAAAAACTTGAGAATATTATTCTAAACATTACATATTAATGTTTTTATAAATTGTGATTGTTGATATATGCACATAAATTTACCTAAAATTCTTATTGCTAGTTGTACTCACCAATATTTATATATTTCTGCAACATGTATAATAATACTTATATATGTTGAAAATAATAATATTCAATGCTTAAGTATCAAAGTATATGTACAAAAAAGGGGAAAAGGAGGGGAAATGCAGGTGGTCAAATGATTGTATATCATGTGCATTCAAGTGGAGTTATAAGGCTTGTGCACCTACAAAATGATCTATTTGTAATTTTTTATATGCCTGAACAGATGTGAATAAGTGAAAGTATAAGTGGAAGTGAAGATATAAGGGGTAAAAAGGGAAATATGAACAAGTAGAGGTATAAGTGTAAGTAAGTAGAAGTATAAGGGGCAAAGGAAAAACTCTAAAATAGTCTATATAAAAAAGAACTATTTTTCATGTTGTCTATTTTATTTCTAATATTGTATTGTTTACACTATTGGTTGATGTATTCTTATGATAGATATTAAATTTTATACTAACACTGTACTTGATAGACACAATAAGTGGCTTGTTGAAATATTATTTTAATTCATTTAAATTTATAAAATGATATTTTTAGAAATTATCAATTCTTTTCTATTTTATGTATTGAAAACTATAGTAGATTTTAGGTAGCCTACTGAGCTGTGGTTGCTCACTTTTATCATATTTTCATATGTTATTTCATGAAAGTGTAAGACTCAGGTTGAGTAGAGACTTTTAGTTATTATTTAGAGCCTATCTTTAGGTATATTTTTACTTTAGATATACTCTTTTAGCAGTCATAATAGTATACATGTTTTGTTTGTGGAAAAATTATACCTTCATTTTTTATTTTATGTATAATTATGATATGATCTAATTTGACTACATTTTTTTTTTTTGATATTTTGATGATAATTGTGGCTCTATTTTGTGTAAATTTTAGAAAAAATTCTTCTAAATATATCTTGGATATTTAACTAACTATTATCTCTTGACATGATGTGACCCATCTTGATATGACAGTTTATATTGGGTTGGGTTGTGACACTTATATTACCTAGTCTATTCATGGTATGGTTGCATTCCTATGACTATACAAATACCATTTTATAAATATGGTTATCTTTTGGATCAATTTTAATTGGAGATTGACCAATGCCATAGTTGGTCAAACTTTGGCTTGATTGAGTTATACTAGTTTGACGAAGTAATTCTATGGTTTAGTCACACCATGTGATTGAATGCCTTTGGTTTGATGCATACAACTATACTCGACCCCATTTCTTTATCTTATGAATATATATTTTCTATTTAATACTATCTTGTACTCTAGAGATTTGATATATTTTCTTAATTGCATAGAACCCATCTATTCTTAAGTGTTTATACCCCATTTGAATACTTAGATCTTATACTTGCTAGTTGATGGTTTCAACTATTCTTATCATACTGATGCATTTTAAAGCACACAAAGTGATGAACTTTAGAATTATAAAATTTAATAATAAAATTCTTTTAAAACTTATGATTAGTAAATTATTATTATTATGTGATTGTTCATCTAATAATAAAAATCTTTTAATCATAGTTTAATTATCTTAAAGTTTATGACTTCAATTAATAAAAAAGTTATTAGCCTTAAGATAGTCATATTTTTCATAAATGACTTAGCTTGATAAGCCATCATGATCATCAGACTCAACTTTAGTTTAGGTTGGTGCTCACATTTAAGTGTTGTGATAATCAACAATCCTTCAATCATTGAGCATAGGGAAAAGGTGCCATGTGATAACTGATTCTACAGTAATTAGACATGATAAGACTTGCATATTTATTTTATTTTCAATGATTTTTGTTGAGTTTTGGAGTTAATTTTATATTTAGTTTATTTGTAATTTTTTTGAAATTTTGGTTGGATAGAATTTTAGCACATCAAAATTTATGTTACTGTATTTAATTAATTTCTTAGGATATGTTTTATGCTAGATTCACAAATAATCTTCACCACATTTTAGATCAATCTTGATTTTATTTTAAGTATATTTTTATTAGCATCATAAGTAGGAAAATAAGAGGATTCTTATTGGATTTATCTTCCTTAAAAGATTTGTGCATCTTTGTAAAAGTAGATTTTCTAAATTCATCCTATGTTCATTTCATGAGCCATTTTTTCCAATGTGTTTTAAGACATGATTTTCTAGTTATTGACTATTTTTTCATAATATTTAGAGTTATCTTGTCTTTTAATATATAAGAGAATCTATATAAAATTATAATTAAATATAATAAATTATTAATTAGACTTATACCCTTTTTATATTAATTAATAAAAATTATATTTTTATAAAATATCCCAACCTACTCCTAGATTTCATTTTCACCCAAAACCAAAACTTTTTAGGAGATAAAGGAAGAGGAAAGAGAGGATGAGGTGTGAGAAACTTAGATTCAAAGGTCGTTAAGTTGATTTTGCCCACCAGGCTAGTTGGAAAAATTGTTTGGCTCTTGATAAGCTATTGTTTGCTGATTTCAAATTTTAGTTTTGTCACTTATGTGTATATTTTTGGTAGTTTGTTTGGTTAGATTTCACAGAAACTGAGATTTATGGAGATTTATAAACCATGTAATTATGTTGTAGAATAAACTATTCACATTGATATATAAAAAAAATGAAGTTTTCATCAGGTATTTTATATTGTATAGTATGTTGTGTATTTTTATTCTATATTGAATCTAATAAAAAGTTACTATAGAACAAGAAAAACATCAAAATATTATTCTAGATATTGCATATAAATATTTTGTTAATTATGATTGATGATTTATGTGCACAAATTTACATATAACTTTTACTTTTAATTGTACCCATTGATATTTATATATTTATGTAATATATTTGATGATATTTATATATGCTAAGAATAATAATATTCAAATGCTTAAGTGTCAAAGTATATGTGCAAAAAAAAAAAAGGTGGGGAATTGCATGTGGCTGGATGGTTGCATATTTAGGACATTCAAGTGGAAATTATATGAGCCTGTGTACTTATGGAATTATGCACTTGTGCATTTTATATGATGAAACAAATGTGAACAAGTGAAGATATAAGTGAATTGATGATATAAGGGGAAAATGAGAAATATGAACAAGTGGAGATATAAGTGGAAGTGAATGTATAAGGGGCAAAAGAAAAACTATAAAATATTTTAAAAAAGAAATAAATTATTATATAAGTTATCTTATTTTATTTCTAACATCATGCTGCTTACAATATTGCTCGATTTATGCTTATGATTGATTTTAATTTTTGTACTTATGTTAGACTTGATATATGATGAATCCAAATTTGTTCGTAGATGGAAGAATAATATTTGAGATACCTAGAAAATAGGATTATGTAGAAAGGCTACATGTATGAAGATAGAAATAAAAAAGGCAAGACAAATAACAATCTTTATTGCTCAAAATTTAAGTACAAAGAAAGGGGGGTCTTGAGAGAGAGCCCATAAGGTCTAGTCATAAGAAAGGAGTTCCCCTTTTATATTATTAAGGAGTGACCATACATGAAAAGTACTTATAAGGTAGATCTTGTATAAGTGAATTCTCACATAAGCTGGTGGTATGCATGTGAGTGAGTATAGATCTATCAGTTAATAAGGGATGAGTAACCATCATCGAATGAGTACAAGTTGGGATGGCAAGAGAGTAGTTGTCTTATTCCTTTAAATAGCTGCCTACTATTAGATAGTTGTTTCATCCCTTATCCTTTGAGTTATTATTCTGTAAGTGGTTAGCTCACAGGATTAAGTCGATCTTCCCCTATCCAACATACCTTCAAGCAAGTGTACTTATTCTTGGTTGTCGAGTATTGTTTATTGTATTACCCTTATCTTGATAATTAGATTCTCTTGGCTCTGCTTACTACTTTGGGTATACATTTAGCTCCCCAATTCTTTTACCCCTTATAGAGGTACTTCAAAAAAGGGAAGAATAATAGATAAAATTGTTAGCTGTAAACATTTAGTGATTTGAGAAAAATTATGCAATTATTGAAAGGTCACATCACCTTTTGTTTGATCCAATTTTAATGCATCGAAGACTATAAATGGATCATTTCTTTCTTTCTTAACATGCTTAACATTTCTTCAGCTACTTGCTTGGATAAATGCTCTGACTTCTAAGGGTTGAGTATGCAAAATGTACAAAAATATAATCACCATGGATGCTAGGAGGCCTCGTGCTTACATTGATCTTGCGACTCTGTGGGTAGGCCTTTGTGAAAAGGCCAAGAAAGTAAAGAAGTTGGAAGAGGCTACGATCATTTTGTGGCCATGATGAGCATTTTAGCTACTTCAACTATAACAAATGTGGCTCTGGTTACTTCTTCAAACTCACAAGTAGAAGCTAACACTTGCTTATCTGAAGAATGGGTCGCTATGGCTGTGAGACCTATGAGTATACCTATAGAAAGAGGAGGATAAGAGGTACCTTTAATTTTGTGTAGGAAAGGGCTAGTAAGCTAAATGGTTGGACGAGCTATAGCAAATATTACTATAGAAGAATGCCTCATTGAGGTGAGTTTTGCCTGTTATCAAATATTTTGAGTGTTTTATATCTACATCTCATACTTTCTTCTTAATTACAACTGAGTATTACTAGCATTCAAACATTTATAAAAGATGATGAGGGGCACTTACTATCATAATCATTTCTGCTAATAGTCCAGGTAGCTTCATAGAGTAACTTCATCTATCCATGGGTGATTTGTTAGGGCACTTTTCAAGTAAGAGGAATTCCACTTACTTGATAGGTGGTTTACTTTCCCAAGGGTTGGACCTATAACAAATCCCCTTATTGAATTTTTTTTTTTAAGATTTTAACAAATTCTTTTCTTCCCGACTAGCAACAACTCCAACTTTGCCACAAAATGGATTAATGGCATCGTGTGTGGACTTAGTAGAGATTTCATGTCAGATAAGAGCGACCAAAGCTCTTGTTGTTGTGACTAGCTTCACCTCTACCAACATCAAGGAAATGATGATTGGTTTCCCCTTTCATACTGGAGATAGCGACAAGTCCGCAAAGGATGAGTCTACTTGGAAACTGAGGAATAATATGGAGGAAGAATAACGAGTATTCATAGATTCCCCTATGGTTGGCACTCTACAAGGTGAGGTTGCCCTCAGAGAGAAGCCCTAAACTCATCCAAGCAGGACATAGGTGAGTTGTGATTATAATTGGAGTTAGAGTTGCAGCGACGACAGTCCTCAGAGGTGGAGCACCAACGTAAGTTCTTAACCATTGAGTTGAGATACCATTATTATAGAACTCACTTAAGTCACAAAGTACTTCTTTTCTCCTTTATGGTGTGAATTTTTTACTTGATTATATGTATGAGAAAGGTGGACTCAACGAGGACTGGCACTTGTATATTATAATAAAATTTTTGAGAAACTAATATATTATGATCATAGCGAGTGTGTTTTCTTTTTTACTCATAAATAAAGATAGTAAATATTTTGTATTCCCTGTTTGCAAGTACTATTTGAGTTTTTACTATTGCACATTAATTATTTTCTTGTAGCCCTATCGCTTTAGAAATTTATGAGTTCAGGTAATCATTTCTTCACTTAATGCTTGATATGTATCTATGTTACCATGCCTTTCTTACTACATCTATAAATTATGCTGACTGGAGTAGTTGAAACTTTATTGTTCTCTTAAGATGCATGAGTAAAACCTCTTTATGAGTAGATCTTGATTACACTTTCATCGCAAGCAAGTATGGATTTGTTGAAGATGGTTGCCTCAACTTTTCATCAAGCCTAAATCAAGGAGGTTCCCGAGCTAGACTTCTTCACCGCGACCTTAGTGTTTTATGGATACTACAACAACAACTTCAACTTTATCGTGTAAGTGGCCAAGAAGAGTGAGCATCTTAGGATGCATGGCTCATAAGTCCATTTCAGGAATAGGTTCCAACTTCCTCTCTCCCATAAGTGGATTGGCATTCTCAATTTTTTTGGAGTGTTTGTATATAAAATTTATAACACCACATAGATTTGAGAATTTCTTATTTAAGTAATTGAATTCTTCATTAAAGAATAAATATATTATCTTCAAAGATAAATATGTTATCATATAGTGGATTTAATTACATAATAATGACTCCAAAGGCTATTGAGCCTTCAATGTTCAAGAGATCTTGCCTTGAACTATAAGAAAAAGTAGGATAATGTTTATTTTATGTCAAGTTTGTAGTTCCTATAAGGTCAAACCCCTATAGTTAATTACATCCTAAGAAGAAGGGAATTCTTTCTAAGAACACTCTCGATTAAAGAAATAGAGTTTTATTTCTATGGAGTTCAAAGCTTGTCTTAAAAGAATGTTTAATTTAGAATTTCAATAGGGAACATTTCAAAGAGGAAGAGTTTTTTAGAGGCCAATAAGAATTGGGTAAGAAATGCTTATAGATAGTTGGATATCTAGTAAGCATTTCAATTATCCTACCATTGGGCTTTCATTTTTGAGATCAAATTAATGAAATTCTTCATTAGTATTTTATTAGAAATCTAGGACATAGATTCTAACAGCACAAAAATGTAGAAATGCCTAGTGGATGAAGACTTAATCCACTAGAATGCTTCAGATCCTAAGTCTACAAATTCTTCTGACATAAGTCAGAGGCTCAACCTAATGTAAATTTTTTAGGAATTATCAAATCTTTTCCTACCGAAAAAAAGTGAACATATTGTGGTATTTTTATTTTGGAGTCATATGGTCACCACACGATCTTGGGGTACTTATTAAAGTGATCGAGTGTGATATTAAGGTATGATATACTATCTCAAAAGATAGAAACATCACCCTAGAATGGACTTAATCACTTAATAAGGACTCAAAAGATAGATGGGTCTATATATATACCAGAGATATTTTTCCTACTTCATATAGAAAAGTAAAGTAGAGTTTATTTTATGTTGAGTTATCTAGTTCTCTGTGGAAGCAAGCTTCAATAGTTTATTACATCCTAAAAATGAGAAGTTTTTAATAATACTCTTGATTAAAGTAGTCAACTAATATCTCCAAAGATTATGAAGCTAGATTATCAAAGGATTTATTATTACTGGGAATCAAGTGAGATTGTTTGAATAGAATGACTTGTTCATGGATTCTAAAGGAGAATAAGTAGGAAGCATTTAAGATACTATAAAGCCTAGTGGATGCTTAGTTTACCTTATGATGAGACTTTACATTTTTGAAAGAGAGAATTTATTTTCATTTGAGGTTAAATTTTATTAGAAAGCTAGGACTCATATTCCAACAACACAAGATTGTGGACATGCCAAAGAGGTGAGGACTTATACTCATAGTAAGAGAGAAACAAGCTACCTCAAAACTTAGATCTATAGTGCTCAGCAAGCTAAGAGCTTGACCTGAATCTATTCGAGGAAAGTGGAATATGATGGTTCACTTCTATAATAGAGAATGAATTGTTTGACTCTTCTGGACTTACAATCACTTGGAATGGCCACCATCTAACACCTCTATTTTAACACCATGTATACTAGTCATATATAAATACAAGATGGCTAGGCTATTATTAATTAGGAAATAATCTAGAATCCTAAACTCACTCCTTAAAGGACTAAATCATGATTGGTGTGCAAATTATGATATAAATTAATGCAATAAAATTTACATATTTTTATTTCATTTTTGACTCAGACTTGGAAGGATTTATGCCTAAATACATAATGAAAGTAGATTATGGGCTGAATTTGATAGAAGGGATGTTCTCCACTATAGGGGACTGCCCTCACAGGTCAAGCCTGTCCCCTATGATGCAATAGTGGAGATCCCCTATCATTAAGAGTGAAACAATATGATATGCATGACGTGATAACATATAACATCCAACTAAGTGGTTGTTAAATTTTTTATTTATCTTGATTATAAACTTAGGCTTTAAAGTGAGGTTATGAGTTGATTAAGATTTTAGTTATGAGTTATTAATGAGGGTAGAAAAATTAATTTTATTCTAAAGAGCCTATCATATCTAGGACAAACATCAAATCATCACACTTTAAGAAACCTAAAAAAATCATGCAATTTTTATTGCGCAACTGGGAACAGTCATACACCCCAGAAAAGAAAAGAAATTGGGTAGCTGAGCTCTACCCTTATATAGCCTGGATTGCAGTTAAATGAAATAAATGTTATGGTGGTCTTCAATTCTTATTCTTTTTTCCTTCTTTAGGTTACCTTGCTCCATGCTTCATAGGGCCTCCCAAGTCTTTGCTTTCTAGCCACTACTCATCCTAAACTCCATAGTGCTAATCTTATTATAAAATTACATTTCTATAAAGAAAGTAACTCTAACTACCCCTACAAAATATATGTTAGCTAAACAAATATGCAAGTCAATCAATTATATTTCACATATTTGGAATTAACACCCTACACTTGAGTAACCAAGCTCACCTATCCTAGTTGGACTATGCTTGGGGGCTTAAGCGACACTTGTAAGCAAAAGGTATTTTTATATTTTATTATTACAATGGTTCTTTAAGCATAATTCCATGTAGAAAATCTTATTAGGCTAATAATGGCCTAACATCTGGTCTACGTATAAGCATCCCTAACATCCAGTCTAAGAAAAAATTACATCACAAAAAACATATAATCATAGCAATCACCGTTCTAATCTAATATAAAAGTCGGTGACTTAGTATTGTAATATGTGACATATCCAAAGTGTGGTATGCCTTACTTAGGCATTAAGATTGAGATTTTATAGTGTATGAATGTTTAAGTCCCTTATTAAGGGAAGTTGCACTTTAATTAGTTTAATATTTCAGTTAGATTTCAAATCATATATTTCTTTCTATCATTTTCTTATAATAATTCATCATTGTAAAGAGAAGAAAAAGAGTTGAATCTTTTATCCCTACCTTAAGTTTATTTTGAGGGATGAATTTTTAAAAATTTTTATAAATCATGAATTTCAATCAATCCTATATTTGGATTTAACTTAATAAACTTTATTTAAATATGAAAGGCATCTTAAGGTTAAAGAAACCAAGTCACCATCAAATACATAATGTTTTATCATTTTAATTTCATTATCATAACATTATAATCTCATTTCACTCTTTTGTTACTTTAATTTAATATATATACACACATGCATTTCATATATTCATTTAGGCACACTTAAACATGAATATGCATGAACTTTGTAACAAAGGAATCTCATTTCATGTCCTATCATATGCATACAAGTGTATAAAGAAGTTATTCAAGCATGTGCCTTTGTTAAACTAGAAAGTGAGATTATCTAAGACCTCTTTAGGGCTACTTAAAGCCTTGCATTCTCGGGATACCGACTATATACTTGCAAGTTCAAACTCACATGAATACATATATGAATACAAAATGAAATAATGAAAAGTTATAGTTATTATATTTTAACAAATGAATTTTTATTTGATTCTTATTGCTTATAATAAGACTTGCAAATATAAAGATTTGCTATATAATCATTTAATTGATAGTTAGCATCTAATTCTTACCTGAGGTGAAAAATAATTTGAGATTTACAAAGATATAATAGGCACATCATATAATTTATCCTCCATATCATGCAATTAGATGAAACATTTTCTTTTAAACTTAAAATATGAATGTATGAAACACATGACAAATAAATTTATGATAACTGAAACAAAATAATTAAAAATGGTCAAATGATATACTTAGCTTCATTAGAACTCAAGGATAATATAGAAAAAAAAAACATCTTAAGCCTAAACAATTTTTTTTAAGATTTAAATTTTGTGTTTTGAGTTATTTAATCCTAAAGAGGAGAAGCAAGATTAATTTATTTAACCCATACCCATGTTGGTTAGTTAATGAATTCAAAAAAAATTAAGTAAATTTTATGTCTTAATTTGATTTGTCTCATTAGCAAGTCAATTAGCCACCATCCCAAATAGTTCCTTAATTTAATTAACCATTAAGCAAGGGCCTATGAAACATGATAATGCAATTGAAAATAAAATTAGCAATTCCCTAAAGATTCTAATACAATTAGGCCCATGTTTAAATAATTAATTGAATTAAGAGGATTAAGCTAATTACTTTCATAATTTTCCAAATTAATGAAAAATCATGATTTCATTAAGAGCTTTATGTTAACTAAGCACATAAGCAAGATCAGTTAAATTAATCTTACTGATTAGACTAATTATAATGAGGTTCTTTATTAATTTCAACCTTCTCCTTTTTAATTTCATTTGATAATTTAATGATTTAATTAAACACCTTAAAGATGATTTTGGAGAACAATTAGTTGGGGAGGTCATAATCATTTTCTTAGATCATCTTTACTATTATGATGACAAAATAATCTTTCTTAATCAATTTCATAATATTCTTAATTTTAATAGTTATTGAATTACTTAAAAGAGATAATTGGGCTTAAAATTATGGTTTTCTCAATCCAATTATTAAATTAATCCAAGAAAATTATGAGAGGTAGAGGTCATCCAATGTATTCAACATGCCAATTTTAGATTAATTAGCCAAGTAATTAAAGTTTAATTAATATAATTAATGATATTTTAAAGCTTTAATTAATCACTATTCATTGATCAAATCCTAGAAATTATTTTTCTAGTTCTTCTTTATTTAAGCTTTCCAAAATGGGTTTATTTGTATTTTTTGATTTTTTTATAATTAGTTATGAAATTTGAAATTCTAGTTAATCAATTATATTTTTAGCCCTAATTAACTAAAATACGCAGTCGGAGCCATGTTGATGCTTACGTTGTAGTGCTTTTCACGTGGCACCGCAGGGTTGGCTATTTAAAATATCTGATGTGGTAGCTGACACAATGAGCAGATGTGGTTTCATCTTGGCCATTCAATCTAGGATCAAATAATCGAGATTAATCCTATGGTTCTAAAAGAAATTAATCAAAAACTCTAATGCAATTAATCAAAGCTGTCTATTCTAATCTCACGGAATGAATGACCGATGATCCACGTCATCCTATGAGCGCCAGAAGACAGACACCATCCACCTTTCACCACTCAATTCGAGCTCACTAAAGCTCGTTTGATGGCTAAAATGATTCTAAAATGATCAAGGATGAAATTTAAGAGGATCTTATGTTGGGATTCACACAAAGTCATGATTTGTTTCCAGAAAAGACCAATCCTAGAGATTTCTATTGTTTGTTAGATTTTATCTCATTGAAGATCAAGATCGATGGTCCATCAACTGAGGCAGCTTCTTCTTGAAGAGATGAAGCCTTGTTGAGAAGCTCCCAAGTTTCCTAATTGCTAGTTGCTTTGTGGACCAAATACCATCGCAAAACTCATCAAGTTGGTCTTGAGATAGTTTTCAGTGCTCAAATTGACTGAGAATCGATTTGTTCTAGCTCGTCGAGACTAGAGGAAGGTGTGGGTAAAATTCATTTGGGTTTGGTGGCTTTTGGATGGAGAGAAGGCCGGGGTTTTGGTGGGGCATAGTCTTGTTAGCGTTTGGAGGCTCGAGGGGGCTCGGGGATGCTTGGAGACTGCTCTGGATCAAGTGAGGAGAGTGTGGCTTGAGTTTGAATGGGAGAGGAGGGGTATATTGCCCCCCCCCCAAGTGAACTAAGTCATGGGATTGGTTCAGCCTTTGGTAGCATTTTGCTGGTGTAGGTGGCAGGGGATTGGTGATTTGTTGGTGTTTGAGTGGTTAAGAGAGTTTAGTGGCTTACCATGGGCTATACACCTCTTTTAAGGTGGACCAATGGCCATCCAAGGGCAGAGGGCCTCCCCTTGGCCAAGGGCTGCACCCAATAGCTTTGGGTTAGGTTAGTCAACTAGTCTATGTCCAAAGAGGAATAAAGTTAGTTGCCATGGGCAAAGGAGGTGGGTAGGCCTTCAAAATGGAGATTTTGTTTTATTTAAAACGCTTGGTTCACTTGATTTGACCCAAAATAGGTTCACCATGGGTTGGGTTTACTTGGGCAAGTTATGGGAACCTAAGGATAAGTCATGCTAAGTTTTGGTTAGGTTTGGACTTGGTTTGGTTAGGTTTGGCTCAAGTTGACTCATATAGGACAATTTGGGTTTACTTGGGCTAGGTTGACCAATTGACAAAATTGGGTCAAGAGGGATATTGGATTATGTTTGATTAGATATTTGTAATGCATTGGTGTATTATTTTGATCCAATTTGAAGTGGATTTGAGTTTGGCTCATATAGGTTCATTAAGGCCATATGGGTTAAGTTGGCCAATTTGATCAAATTAGTCAAATTGGGTTAATTGAGGGGTCAAAATATGTTTGACTGATCATTTGTGATTGATTGTAGTGTTGGTTTGAATATATTTGGATTAGATTGAGATTTAGTTCAATTTGATCTTCTAAGTCAAATTGGGTCAAATGGATCAATTGGATTGGCTTGATCAAATTGATTCAATTGGTGATTGGAGTGTGTTCAATACTTAATTGGTGATTGGAGTGTGTTCAATACTTAATTGGTGATTGATTAGAGCCATTGATTTCCATCAATTTGAAGTGGAATGAGATTTGACTTAATTTGGCTCTTTAGGTCAAATTGGGTCAACTTGGGTTAATTAGGTTAATTAGCTTAGTTTGGCTCAATTAATTACAATTGGATGGTCAATGGTGCTTAATAATCACATTGAAATGGATTGAATGAATTAATTTAGTTCAATTTGGGTTGAAGTAGGAGTTGACTCAATTTGGTCATTTTTGCCAAATTGGGTCAAGTGGATCAATTGGCTTCATTGGGATCAATTAAAGGTATATGAAGGCTAGAATATTTTTAGTGATGATTTTGAAGTGGATTGGTGACTTTGACTGTAAGAGTTTTGACTTATTTGAACCCTTTAGGTCAAATGGGTCAACATGGGTGAAGTAGGTTTATTGGCTTGATTGCATGAATTTGAATGGATCATGATATTCAATTGGGAATTTAGTATAATTATGAGGCTTGCATTAGGTTTGATTAGCTTGAATCATGTTGGATAGGGTTTTGGTTATATCATGTTTAAGTGGGTCAACTTCGGTTAAAGCTTAAGTTGCCTTGGTTTGATTGAATTAAATTGGAGTCAAGGCTCAATCATATTTAATTGGAGTTCAAATGAATTTGTATTGGTTAGATCCTAATAATATTGATTTATTCTTGAGTTTGATTATTTTGAGTCAAAATAAGTTAAGTTGAACTAACTTAGCCAAATCGAACTATGATGGATCAAGATAAGCTTAGATCAAATTGGTATTTGTCTTAGAGCATGGTTTGTAATCATTAGGTTTTGGTTTGGGTAATTGATTAGGCATGAGATTTGGTTGGCCATCAAGCTGTAGTTGTAAGCTTGGGCTTGGTTTCCTCTTGTTCACTAGAAGTGTCCTAGTACTAAGAAAATCTTAGTGTCTAGAAGAATCCTAGGCCTAAGATGAGGGAAGTCAACCTCACTCTAAAAGTGAGATCAACACACATCCATAGCTCTTTTGGACTTATAGCCTGCCTAGAAGGGTTGCTAGCTAGCACCATCTAAGCAATTTTAAAAATCATGAGTCTAGTATTATGTACGCAAGATGGTTGGGATGTTGCATTTTGGAAGGAAACTAAGACCAAACTCACTCTCTATCCCTAAGATAATATTTGACATGTTATGTACCTAACTAATGCAATAAATTTTATCTTTTATATATTTTGACCCATAATTCATTTAAGAGTCTTATGTATGCAATTCATGCGTACAATGAGATGTAGTTAGAAACGATCATGGGATAATAAAAAAAAGACCCACTTCCCCAAGAAGAGTGGTCATCCTCAAAGGTTAGATGCCCCTTTTATGTGCAATAGATGAAGCGCCCAATTCAAGAAGAATGAACAATATGCTCTTATGGTTCACAAAAGCTAATTATTTCTAGATGTTTTAAAGTTATTCTTTTATTTAAATGAGGTTATTAGTTTTTATTCTATGTTTATGTCATTTAGTTTGGATGGGGTATAAAATTTAGTTTTCCTAGGAGCTTAATATTCCAAGCATTTCATCATAGAGCACAACATGGAAAAAAACTTAAAAAAAGCATGTATTTCTATTGCACACACCAAAATAAATCAAGCAAATTTAAATTAATAAAATAGGTCAATGCAATCGAGTACTGTTGTATACACTAAAAGAAAGGGAAAATGGTCACTGAGCTCATCCTTTATATAGCCCATCCTAGAACTAAAAGTTTTGATCTATGGGGGGTCTTCTTCTTGGATCATCACCTTCTTTAGAGATCTCCACGGGTTTCATAGGGGGACACCAACTAGTAAAGTCAGCTTTTGTTATTCTATACTCCATAGATCATAATTTAGATCTAGGCTCAAATTAATATTTTAATTTTAAAAATGAAGTCCTAAACCCTACCAAACAGACATTAGAAAATACACATAGCACACTAGTAGTTATATGTTTAACATATGGGCTTAAAACCAACATTTTCGAAGCCCACATATCCTATTGGGCTATGCTTAAGGACTTGAGCAACACTTGCTAACAAATAACATTTATTTAATGTTTATTACAATTATCTCTTTAAGCATAGCCCCATGTAAAAGATAATGTTAGCCTAAAAAGAATGTCATATCATCCACACTAGTGGACAAACAATCCTAGCCATCTAGTCTAAAATATTACACCACAAAATAAGAAAAGTGTCACATCATTTCATATCACAGAATGTCATAAATCATTGACCTAACCTAAGTCTAGGGTGGTGACCTAATAATCTAGTGTGTGAGAAAGTGGCTTGTGTGGTATGACTTTAATAGGCTCTTTAAGTTCAAGTTTTGTTTTGTTAGTTTAAAATTTAATTTATTTTTTGTAATCTTATTTGATAGGTATGTGTCATTGTTAAATCAAAGGTTCGAGGTATCAAGACCTTCTTCAGCCTAGTAGCCAAATGACATCGGGTATTCAGACTATATACCATATGATAGTTAGTTATGAAAAGTTTTATTTTTATTTGGGTTTCTTTTATTTTATTTTGTTTAATTTGTTTAATTTATCATTTAATGGTTTCAATTTAAGTGATTTAATTTATTTATGAGTTTATTCCAATTTTTTAGGTTTACTTTTGTGTTAAGATTAAAATTTAAGTTTTAAAGAATGAAGAATAAAATAAATTTTGCTTTGAGCGAAACCCATTCTATTTAACTTCTTATGTCTTAATAGTATGACATTTTCATCTATTCTAAAACTCAAATTAAGATCTTAAGTATCTTAACTAATCTCTTTTGAATTCATTTGAATGCTTTATTCTAAATTGAATTTGATTTAATTCATGTTTTAATTTTGTTTTAAGGTTAGAGTTTATGTAATGTAATGCTATTAAGATTTGGAGACTTCATTCTTATTATAATTCTTTTGTTTTAATTAATGTTTCTTTAGTTTAATCTATTGCCTTTAATTAAATATCAAAATATTTTTTTAAATCTTAATTAAAAGTTTATGTTATTATAATTTTATTTAATATTCATTTTAGTTTAATTTAATATCAAGTGATTTGATTCTTTTATATTTTATGTTATTAAATTTTTTTATCATATATCATGATTAAATTTAATTTAATGTTTACTTTTAAGTTCCTTTTAATTTCAAGTAATTTCATTCACTTATGTTTTGTCTTTAATTAATTAGGTTTTTTTATTATATGTTGTTTAGAATGTGAGTAGTTTTATGACTTAGGTTTCTTTTTATTATTCAATGTTATGTTATTTAATTTATTTGATTGGAGTTGATTTCATTTATTTGTTTCATTAATATTTATGTTCATATAAGTTGATCTTTAATTCATACTTAATTTTGATGTTTTGATTTCATGACTTACCTTTTAAGTAATCCATCGTACTTTAATTTCATAACTTTAAGAGAATTCATTTCCCTTAGAATTTTTAGGTTATCAATTAATAGAATATTATACTTTAAAGCTTTATTATTTAATTTAATCTTTTAAAGTAAAGCTTGTTTATTAATCATAACCTTAGAAGATGAGCTACTTTGGGCACCAAACCTAACCTAGGTTCTTTGAAACTTCTAGTTATTTAGATTTAGTTAATTTGATTAATCAACATCAATTTTTTTATATTTGAATTTATGTTATTCATTAATATTAAATGAATTCAAGTTATTTAAATATTAATGAATTTTTTATTTGGCTATGAAATTTAGAAGTTAATTGACTTTTATTTTCAATTAAATAATTAGTTTATTATGATCTTATTAATTTTATAATTTAATATTTAATTAATTTCTTATATTCTTCATTATTCCATAAGCCTTAAATGTTTAATTAAATTCCTTTACTTCAAAGGGTTAAGAAATTTTTCTTTAAGTATTATGCTATTGATGAAGATGTTAAAATTTGGTTTCATAAAATTTTATAATATTTGTAATTTTCTAGTTTATTGTTTCATTTAAATTAATTTATAGATTGAAAATTCTACAACTTCTGATCGAGAGGTTATTTGGTTTTAAACTTTTTATGACTGGTTTCTTTACCAATTTAATCCCATTAAAATTTCATCTTAATCTAATGTATATTTTAAGGAAAATTAGATTTTAATTATTTTAATAAAACCTAAATTAATGTTTAATTAGAAAAATTAATTAGGGTTTTAATTTTTCCTGATTTCTCTCAAGAAGATGCATCCATATAGTGTTCATTTAAAATTTTAGGAGTTTTGGTCAATTTATTATATATTTTCAAACTTTAGATCTATTTATTGAATTAATTTATTTATTTAATTGCTTAATAAGGTTGTTTTGTAAGTTATGAGGTTTCAATGAAGTTTCATATTGTCCTATGGTCTACTAATGTGAATTATGATGTTTTAAACTAAATTTATAAAATTTTTAAAATTTCTTAATTTAGTTTTAATTTATTTCATTAAATTAAGGATTTAAAATTGAAAATTTTACATCTTGGGATTTACTCACTAATAAATTCTAAGAAATTTATTGAACGTGTATTTTAGTGTCAATTCTACTTTCTCAAAAATTTCAACTTCATTTGATGAATATTTTGAGCTTAATTTAAGTTTAATTATTTCCAATTAAATGTAGATTAACCCAAAAATATCAAATAAAAATCAGGGATTTTATGTTTAATGGATTCTTCTCATTGAGATGAAACCACAAACTTCTTTTTATATTTTTTGGTTGAGTATTTTATTTTTTATAATTTTTTTTGAAGTTCTTTGCATTTTCCCACATTTTTTTAATTTAGAAAATCTTACTTTTCCCTTTAAAACAGTCAGTGCCATGTGGCACTAATGTGACACTACTTTATACTTGATGACACATTATTCGGCCACACATGATCTATGTGGATCCCACATTATTTTGACTAGATATGTGGGATTAATCTAGACCATCTAATCAACTATTTTGATCCACATGAGTTAACATGGGTTTAATTGAGTCAAATGACCAAATTAATCAAATTAAACCCAAAAATTAGTTGAATTATGTTTAATGATGATTTTCAAATGATTTTGGACATTCAATTTGAATTGATTTTGATTTAATTTAAGTTTGGGATGATCAAGTTGCCTAATTAACCCAATTAAGACCTTATTAGATTTAGATTTCCTTAGATTTATGTTTAAACATGTTCATTTGATGATTTTGAGCCATTGAAATGATTTAATTTTATCAAATTTTGGTGGGTTGACCTTTAATTAGGTGGGACCCACATAAGTCAACTCTATATCAAATGGTTGACCACCTTTGACCTTAATTTGAATTTATTTTTGAATCTATTCATGTTCATGTAGTAACTTCATGCTTTTTATTTGATTTGATTTCAATTTATTTTAATTTTACTTCAATTTCTTTGGGATTAGTTACTTGTGAGCTTAAGTAGGATAATTGAGTTAACTACCTCAATTACCTTGATCTAAACTCGATTGAATTTAGATTGAAATTAGAATTGTTGACTCCATGAGCTTCATCTCATATGAGATTGATTTTGATAATAACAAACACATGTTTGAAAGCTACTAATCAAGTTAAATTCAAGTGTGCAGAAAAAGTTCTTGAGCTCCTAGCTCTTCACTTATATCAAATTGCTAAAGCTATTGGACATGGATTAGGTGAAAATTTTTCTAGGAACTATATTAAGGAAAATGAAAAGCTCACTAAATTAAAATAAATGATTCACTTATTTTTAGATTCATCATTCTAAAATTATTTATATTTTCTAAATCCTAATATTGTTATTATTCATTAAATTATTTATTTTGGATAGTATGAACTAAATGCATGATATAAATTCCACTAAATATGTGTTCAAGCAAGATAAATTATGTTTAAACTTTATTAAATTATTTTCATACCATTCATAAATTTTAGTGCATGAAAATTCAATTATCTTAAAATTATTCTTTTTTCCTCTTATTCTCTCTCATATAATTCTTTCTTCTCTCTCTTATTATCATTTTCATCTTAACATTATTTTGGCCAAAATTTTTAATACATTTTGTGTAATAAATTGTGTGAAGTTCATTTAAGACATTTTCTAAATTATTTTCCCTCATTTTTTATATTTTAAAATTAATTTATTTAAATTTTTGAATTTGAAATATTTTTTAATTATTCTTTAATTCAAACTTCTTTATGCATGACATGTACTTGCTAAATCATGTCAAATTTTTTATGCAATATGTTGAACGCCCCAAGCATAATTAATTATAATTATTTAAGGCTTGATTAATTTATTTCAAATTATATTAAATTTAAATTCAAATCAGCCCTCATTTTCAAAATAATTCCTTTCCTTATTCTAATTTGACTTATTTTAGGAAGTTTAAGGGAGGCCGGCCTCTATGCTTCAAATTTAATATATTTATATATAATTTAAAAATTAAATTAGTATATAATACAATCACCTTTGATTTAAATTAATTCAACCATTATTTTGAGAATATCCTATTTTAAGAAACCTCTTTGGCCAGATTTTTTCAAGTGATATTCCATAGATTTATTTTATTCAAATCTCCCTCCTTCATGTATAAAATTTCTTGGCCGAATTTCATATGAAAATTCCTCCATCCTTAGCCATGAATCACATATGATATATTCCATATTGGGTTTAAACAAATTTGTAAATGATCATATGGAAGATCTCTTTGGCCGATCCCCTCTCTTTTGAATTTGAAATTTAAATTGATGCCAAATCAATTTACATCTCATTAGATTAGTTTTTGGACAACCCTAGATTCCTTCCTCATCTATTTAAGAGCTTGTTTTAACTTGAAAAAGGTTCGAAAAAGTTAAAAACTCTTTCTTGCTCTCTTGCTTTCATGCTTTCTTGCTTTCTTGCTCACCCTTGGCCAAATTTTTGCTAAAGCATCTCTTGGAGATTTTGGTGACTCAAGAGGAAGCATTCCCCATTGTTCTTCTCTTTCCCTTGGACATTTATTTGGCTTGAAGATTGATTTGGATATGTGAAGATTTGGTGTATTTTCTCCCTTGGCGAAAACATCAATTCCTTCGGGTTCATTTTCTAAAGTGTTAAGTTCTTAAACTTTTTTTATTTCTTCTTATCTTTGAAGTTTACAAGGATAAGAAAATTTTCTTGTGTTCATTGATGACATATTCTTTAGATTTTGTTTGGCCAAGAACAAAAGTAAGAAGATCAATTTGTATGGACTTAACTACTGAAAATATTTTGATTACTAGTTTGGCCTAAAGCTAACATAAATAAATCAATTTATTTTGTGCTCAATCATTTACTTTTACTTTTATTTCTTATTTGGCTGAAGTCTTTTTAAAGGTTATTAATTTTCTAAGTGCTTAATCATTTGAATATCCATTATTTATCTCTTTGGCTTGAAGTTTAATATAGGTTGGTTAAGTTTGATTATGCTTAACATCAAATTTTATCTCTTTCTCCATTTGGCCGACCACACCACATCTTACATAAATTATTTTGTGCTTATTGATTACTTGTATTCACTTGGTTTATGCACATGTTATGTGATAGCTTTCATGTGATATAATTCAAATCCTTATTCAAGTGATTGTTGAGTCATTCCAATTGGACATACATTTATCATTTGAATAAAAGTTAACTTGTGTGAAAAAGAATTGAAAGTAAAGTGTTTAGTGATTGCATTTTAGTTTTCATTTCAAAGCCATTCAAGAAAATCATTTAAAACTTTTCAAGATCATTCAAGCAACAATGAGTTACTTAATTGTATTAAATATTTGATTGAAGATCTTATTTTACTTTCATTTAAAATTAAAGTGAGCTCTCTTTTTTATTAATATTGAATTGCCTTAATATTAGTATTGATTGAGTTGCGAGTGAAAAAATATTTTAAAATTGAGAGTTAGACTTGTATCTTTCCCTTTGCCTTGCTTGATTTCTTCTTGGATTGTACTTGTTTGTTAAGGATGCGATTGGTTCAAACCTTCTAAAAGCAGCTTCTTGCGAGCTGCCCAGAATGCCCATACATACATCACCCATTAAGGAGAGTACGTGTTGGGTTGTACTTGCTCGTGAAGGAGAGTACGAGAGATTTGTTGTAATCTCAGATTTTATTTAGTGAATTCCTAGCATGGGTGGCTAGGTGTGGATGTAGGCCAATTTTTGGGGTTTGGCTGATCCGTGTAAAAAATCTTTGTGTTCCCTTTCTTTACTTTTCTAGCACCATACTTTTCTGTTATTGCATTTTCTATTATTTCATTTCACTAAAGCATTATTAGTAAATATTTAAGTCTTCTATAAAAGATAAAAATAAATTTCACCCACCCCTCTCTGGGTGCTATATCTAATAAGAATGTGTTTGATTCAATCATTTATCTAGAATTGAGTTTAGTTTGGGTCTACCTAAGTCTATTAGGTTAGGTCAAACCCTAAATGGATTCACTAGGTCACTAAATATAGTGTCTTAAATGCCTAATTAAGAGACTGATAATCTTGGATTGGGTGTCTTAATTATTAGTTTAGAGATGATGGTAACCTCATCTAAAAATGAGGTTTGAGGTGGTGCCCACATAAATCCTTCCCTACTCGGTGGCGAGCATCGCTACTTTCATCCTATGTTTGCGAGAAGAGGACATTCCATGAAGCTTGGACCTAAGCATTCATTGTAAAAGGCCACTAGTACAAGACCATGCAATTTTTAATGACTTTGTTGAAAATTCACGGTCTAAAAAATAAAGTGCAGAAGTGGGCATGCAGCTTCTTCTTGTGAAGAGCTCATCATAGTGGTCAATGTCAATTGTTACTCTTCTTTACCAACCGAGTAGGGCGACCAAGCTCGGTAAGCTAAGTGTGCAGGAGGAGGATGTTATGGCAAGGTTATAGGGTCACAACTCAAATATCTCTCTCTACCTTATTGACATCATTTTTACATGCGATTAATATTATCCCTAATCTTAGTAATTAGGATCCTTAATATTAGATTAGAAGTTTCATAATTAGGCACTTAGGACATTTCACTTAGTGGCCAGATGTATAAACAAATAAAAATCAAATAATAAATTAAAAAACATCAATCTAAAATAAAAAAAAATCAAAATTAAAACTAAATCAAACTCAATGCCCTAAAATGAAAATCTAGGTCATTCTAGTGAATTTTTCTAGGACTTGACCTAACCCTATTGGATTTGGTGAATCCAAATTAAACTCAAATATGATAAAATTTATTAGAAATATAAAACAAATATATTTGAATTGAATTCTAAAATCAATTGAACTAATATTGAGATACTTAGGATGGTTAATCCAATTGACCCATTTAAGCTTAAAATCATCTAAGTCCAAGACAGATCAAATAAAATAAAAATAAATTTAAATGGAATTAAACAAAAGCATAGAATCAATGCTAAACCAAATAAGAAAAAAACAAATTTAGTGGAAGTTCAAAATGGTCAACTTGGTCATTTGACCTAAAGTTGACTAATGCGGGCCTTACTAAGCTAAAAAGTCAACACATCATATTTAACCAAATTAAGTTAGTCCAAGGACTCAAAATAAAAAAATATGTTTAAACATAAATTTGAACCTAATAAATTCTTAAATAGGTCAATTAGATCACTTGATTAATATAAACTTAAATGAACCTTATTGAACATAAACTCAAATTAAATTAAAATTAATTTAAGTAAAACATTCAAGGTCATTTGAAAATCATAAATACATATAATTTAACAAATATTTGTGTTCAATTTGATAAATGTGATTATTTGACCCAAGTGAATCAAATTTAACTCATTATGCATAATTTGGGTCAAAATAAGTTTAAATCAAAATCAAATTCAAATTAATTCAAATTGATTGACCAAAAGAGCCAATTCTCGGTTCTCGAGTGGAAGCTCAAAGATGGAATCACTGATGGATGACTATGATCTAATTGGATAGTTTGATTTAATCCTTTAAGGAAATGTGGATCGATTTTAGGCCATCTAATCCATGATCAAACAGTCCTAGTAAAACTACATCCCCATCACTGCTTTAATGCAAGATTCACGTGGATCCCACGTGACCCAATCAAGCGATGCCATGCATAAAGTGGCGTTGCATTGGCATTGATTGGTTAGGTGGGAAAATCCAGATTATCTAGGTTTAAAAATATAGAAAATTCCTAGGAGATTCAAAAATTCATAAAAAAGCCATATACTTAACCAAAAAATGCAACTAAGGGCTCTATAGATTAGGCATAGTTAGAGGAATTCATTAAATCTAAAATTTCTAATTAATATTGGATAATTTTAGATTAAGTTAAGTTTAGTTAAAATCATTCAAACCCTAATTAAGCCCAACATACTAATCCAATCAACTTGAAACTTTGAGAAATTGAAACTAAAACTAAAGCATACTTTAGATAAAATTTTGAGGATTTATTTGATTGAATTAAAAGATATTTTAATCTCCAAATTTTAATTTAATGAAATAAATTAATAATAATTAAAAAATAATGAAAGTTATGGAATCAACTAAAAATTCTAAAACTATAAATAAATTTTCTCTCGATTCATCTTTCAAAGAAGAATTAAAAAAAAAGTTAAAAGCCCTAGTTAGTTCCTAATAAGTTAACCTTAATTCAAGTTTTATTAAAATTATTAAATCATTAATTAGCCTCAAAATATATCCCTGATCAAGATGAAACTCTAGAAAAATGAAATTAGTAAGGAAACTCACTTGCCATAAAATTTTCCAAGCAAAATGACTTCTGGATTAGAAGTTAATAACTTCTCAAGTTTTATGTTAATTTAAATTAAATAATAAATCTAGAAATTATAGAAATTAATGAAAATTTAAAACATATTTAACAACATTAGAAGATCTAAAGAAAATTCCTTAGGCCTCTCAAGTTGAGGAATCTTTAAAATTACATATTTAAGATTTAAGGACTAATTAAACATATGTGAAAGTATTTAAACCTTAATTTGTGAAATTGATAAATCCATGATAAATAAAATAATCAATTGAAAATCAAGATTAATCTATCCATGAATTCCACATTCAAATAAGAATTCATTAACATTGAAATCATCTTAAATCCATTTGATATTAAGTGAATGATGATAATTATAATTAAACATAAATAATTAATCAAATAATCTAATATAAATAACCTAAAAGCTTAAGATGGCCTAGATTAGGTTTGGGAATTAAGTATTTCATTCATTCAGGTTTCTTAGGCTAAACCCCAATATTTAAGTATTAATAAACAAAATCGCATTATAAGAAATTTAATTAAATAATAAACTCTTAATCATAAAACACCACTTAATTCAAATTAAATAATAATTGAACAACTAAATCTATAAAGACCAAACCATGAAATAAAAATAATATAAATTATTTGAATAATGAAATCAAAATCTTTAAATTAAGTTTAAATTAAAATTAACCTTTGAACTATGATTTAAAATTATTTAAATTAATCAACTAACAACATGTAAGTTTTTTTTTTTTTTTTTTTTTTTTTTAGGAAACCCCATTATAGGGTATTTTATTGCCACAAAATAAAGGTTACAAGGTCCTTAAAGGGGATAAACTCGAAACCTAAAGAGCTACAATCACCTAAGGAGTAAATCCCAACTAAGTACATCCAAGAGCAAAAGAAAACATTAAAGCAATCAAAAGATACAAGATGTTTAACATAATAAGCTAAAGAAAGATAAGGCCAAAGCTCACGATGATTGTAGAAGTGCTTGGTAATATGGAGCAAACCTCAAGATAAAAGAGAGAAACACCAAGTAATAATAAGAGAGAGATTAGAAGCAGTTAAGGTAATCTGAGACAAAAGGATAGGAGAAAATAGTATAATATGAGTATGATAATAAGAAAATGGGATAGAAGGCTGCTCAATCACACCATGTTGGGGATGCAAATATGAGCATCCAAACTTATTGAGAAGGGTTACATCACATGAGCTACTAGAACCAAAAGGGTGAGAACATCACGGCCATCATAGCCAACAAACCTGTGAGAAGGAAGCACCCAGTTGTTGATATTCTTGTGAGCTTTATTACCTGCAAACCTAAGAAAAATCATATCTAAAATATATAGGTAATTGCTAAGAGCTGAAGGATAAGGAGTCTCATTCAAGAGAATTATCATCAATATAGCCATCTTGATATGAGAATACAGAAACATAAGTAAGTGAACCATCTTTGCCAGAATCTCCTGAATAGCCATGTACAGGGAAGGAAATTGTTCAGCATATAATCCCTCCATAAGATAAATACGAGGACTAGCGAGAATGCTACATAAGTCGATGAGCCTATAATTAACACCATCCCAATCACATGGTATGTAATGAGTCTTTTCAGAAAACAACCCAGAAACATCCCTTTAATAATGTCCGGAGAAAGCAATAGAAAAGAGATAGCTCAACACAAGGAATGAACCAATCAACCGAGTTAGAACCGAAAGAAAACAGTTAGAGCGGCTCCAATAAGCGACAATCACCATTCAAGTAATCCAGCCGACAACAATAAATCCAAAGAACGGACGACAAAGGCGAAACCTCCAAGATGCAAAGACTAAAGTGGCCATAATATCCATCTTCTTTGAATAAAGTGCTCATACGACCAACCAACCGGTCAAAGAGGTAGCGGTGATGCAAATCGGAGAAGACAAGAGATAGATATACGGGCAATCAAAGCCAACAAACAAACATAATACACATTGGAACCCCCATAAAAGAAATCAACAAGTGAATAAAATGAGGCTCAACATTAACATCAAGAAGCATTAAGGCAAGCTAAAATAGAAAGTTACAAATTGGCGGAAAACTCCTCAATCGAGTAGACATGGCAATAGTAGATAAACGAAAATTAAGACATATAGCTTATCACGAAGGTAGCAAAATTGATAGAAATCACTAAAAGCCCTCACCATCGACGACAATTAGAACATCTGTCATGAGACCACGAAATGTTACAACCAACAAAGAGAGAGCCAACGAGGAGACAAAGAAAACAGAAAAATAAATCTCAAGACAAGAGACATAAGCGAAACTATCGAGTGCGTACCCACAATCAGATACACAAAATTCCAAACCTGATCATGGAAGCAAAACAAGAAGCAACAAGACTAATAAAGAAAAAATAACATAATTCCATTCTCAAAGATATTAAAGTAGAGATGGGATATTCCAATCAACAAAATAACGCAATAAAGAAGCGCAATAGGTGTTCAATAGTCTAAGAGCAAAGTCGACCCTCATGCATTCAGATTAATAAAACGAAATGAAAAGGTGCAAATTTCAGTTTAAATTACCACAAACTTAAGATTAAAGTCGCAGCATTAAGGGATCAAGGATAATGTCGCACCTGAGAAACAAATCCGATATGAAAATCGGAAAAGTTGCCACATAAGGAACATTCATAACAAGCGGCAATCCCAATTCAATACAATCTTTGGAGAAATACCACAGCTTGCCATAATAATCATTGAGAATATACAAACCATATGTTAAGATCCGGTGAAACTTGATTAGGCATGGTCACATAATAGCGGCAGAAAAGGGATATTATAGCGGTAACAAGAACCGGGGACAATGAGATATATACTAAATCCACAAACATCCAAGATCTAAAGACATCAGATTAAAATACTTCTCCAACAAAAATGACACTCCAATCCAAGAAGGTAACAGCACAAGCCCATTAGATGCAGGATTTACAACCACCCTGAAATGAGCAGCAATCCGAGAATAATCAATCGAAGTCACTCCCATGAGAGCAACTAATGCAACAATGTAAGCGTAAAATATAGAATAAGAAGATGATTCCAAGTAGAGACATCATTACCAATCAATTTTAAGAAAATAAAGGTCCAAAACCAGAACTTGCTAAGGCAGTAGACAAGGCGGCAAAAGACGAGGAGGAAGGCGGGAGGAGCGAGAAAAAAAAATCTGCGGGAACCCAGGATGAAAACCAAATCAACAAACAAAACAACAAGCAACCATGACAAACCTCCAAACCCCAAATCACAATTAAACCAATCCATCGGTATAAGTCACCAAAACAATCAATAAAAGAGGTGAATTACAATTTCTTCCCACTTGAGAAAGCGGTGAGGTTAGGCGTTATACAAGCAAGGGCGACATTGTACATAAAATCCTGAAGCCCAACAACCAAAGTCCTTTCAGCATAAGTGATGGAACCTTTATGAATAAGGCCTTAAGGAGGAAGAGTCCCAAGGAATGTAAGCATTAGCCAAAAAATACTATAATCATAAAATAAAAGCGCAACCACATAATGCACACTAAACCGATGCCTAGAGTCAACATAGTTAGTAGCTCCAAGCCTTATTGAGAAAAAAGGCGTTAGAGTTAGTATAAAATCTAAACCCATCAGTAGATAACTTCCTCCAGCAATGTTTTATTCTATCAGGTTTAGTAATAGTTGTGTCAATGAAAACAAGTCCCAAGTGTGATTGTAGTTATAAAAGAAGTAATCCAAGGCGGGTTCCAATTCAAGAGATTAATGTGCATATAGTTCAACATCTGCCCCATAAAATTAAAAATGCCAAAAACATGAATCATCCAACTAGGAGAAGGGGTAAAGCAGAAGTCATGGCAAAGAGCACAAGACAGCAATGATATCTATGAGGATTATCCATAAAGAACACAAAGAAACAGAAAATCAGAAAAAAAAGAGAAAAAATGGAAGGCAAAGAGGTGAATTAGATTCTGAGGTAAGGAAGCCCAGAGTTGTCCAAGTTAACTAGCCACGCAAGTATTTGGGTAATGTAAGTTGATCAAAGAAGATGATCTTGTCTAATCTGCATTGCATTTGCAAGGTAATCAAAGCGTTACCTTCCATGAAACATGGGTGATGGTAAAATTCGGTTGAAGAGAAGAACCCTTGTTTGCTTGAGGAGATAGTACAAGCGTTGCTCATATTGGTAGAAGTCAAAGATCAATCGGTAGAAGAATCCACTCTATCCAAATATTGAGCCAGCCATTTTGAATACAAATTTCTAAAGCTTTGTGGACTGCCATAAGCTCAGTATAAGGAACAGTGCTGGAAATAAGGGGATAAGCAAAAGCACATAGGACAATGCCCTTAGAGTCCCTGAAAATGCCTCCTGGAGCCATTATTAGAGGCGAGCCATCGGTATTAATTTTAATAATATGATCAAGAGGTTTCTTCCAAAAAACCATTCTATCATTTCGATAGTAATGTCGGAAGGTTGAGTCCAGTTTATTAGCTACAGATTTACAGCCTTTAAAATGTTTATGATGAATTAAGTTGGCTTTGAACAATTCACAAATTTTGTTTTTAGTTCTAGCAATAATCCTCATGTGATTCATACGAATCCCACGATGTTTAGCATCATTTCGGTCCATCCATATGAACCAAATAAGAGTAATGGCGATTATGATTTTAATATGACCTTTAATTGTATTGTCAAAGTAAACTCAAGAAGTTGATATAAATTAAAAGAACAATTAAAATTGGTGTTGAATAGATCATCATACCAAATCCAAATTTTAGAGGCAATAGCCCCATTAATAAAACATGGTTAACATTCTCAATATGAGAACAACATTGACATTTGGAGGGTAAGTAAAACCCTTTACCCCACAAAGAGTCACAGAATAAAGTTTTTAGGATACAAGTTAGACGAGTAAGAAGAGGGGATATTGTTATTCCAAATTTTGGAGAACACAATAGAAGAATCGAGTGTCTTTAGTGTGAAGCCACACATTTTAAGGTTGAAATCCCCATTATGAGATAGCTTAAAGATAATCGATCATGATTGTTAGGAGTGATAGGAATATTAGTAATCATATGTAAGAAAGCGGAAGGAATAGAATCATAATCTTACTAGTATTCCACTTGTGGTTTTGCCAGAATGAATTAACTCTAAGATCAGAGGTGGAGTGAGTGTAGAGTAAGTCATCAATGGATCCACAACCACTCCAGTTGTCTTGCCAAAAGAAGGAATTGCCAGAGTTTATGCCCCAAAAAATTAAGGATTCTGCATCCCATTTGACAGAACATAGTCTTCTCCATACGGGAGAATCCCCCGATTTAAAGGGACAAATGAGAGGATGTTTACCCTGGCAATATTTGGAAGTCATGAATTTTGCCCAAAGACTATTATTGCTCCTAAAATTCCACCAAAGTTTGTAGGAAAAGGCATTGATTACTTCTTTAATGGATTTACAACCTAGACCTCCCTCTTCAAGAGTACCACAATTTTGGACCAGATGACCTGCATCCTTTTAGAGGTATTGGTTCCCAAAAGAATTTGTTTAATAGGCTCAATTCTATTGATGATAGAGTTGGTAGGAACAATGGTTTGGAGAAGATATAGGCATGGAATTTAAAGTGCTTTTGATCAAGGTAAGCCTACCAAGAAGAGTAAATGAAATTCCCAAAGTTTGTTAGAAATTTTGAATAAGATCATCAAAAGGTGAGATCTTTATGGCCTTTGTAAAGCAAGGTAAGAGGAGTTGATTTTGCTTAAAATTAGTAATTACGGATATTTGGTTAAGTCTATTAGATGGAATCTTAGATGAAGGGATAAAAGCGCATTTTCCTTCATTAAGAAGAAAGACCACTAACTTTACCAAAATCATTTAGAAGGTTCATAATGGTTTTAACATGATGAAGGGGGTTGAAGATAATGAAATCATCACAAAGCTAAGATGAGAAATAGGGAAGCCACCATGAGTTTTAAAAGACATATTGGGTTTATTAGCGAAAAGATGTTAAGGCTCCTAGGTATTCAATAGCGATGATAAAAGAGAGGTGAAAGTGGGTCACCTTGCCTCAAACCATGGCTAGAAGGAAAGAAACCTATGGACTCACCATTCAAAATAGAAAACCAGACATTAGTGATACACCTTTTATAATCCGGATAAATCTATCAAAAACCAAACAAATTTAGGATTTGAAAGAGAAACTCCCATGAGAGATTGTCAAAGGCTTTAGTGATGTCCAATTTGAATAAGATGTTGCCTCCTCTAGAAGGGACATTAATGTCATGAACCGGTTCTTGCAGAAGAATATTATCCGATATTAATCTATTTTTAACAAAACCAGTTTGATTAGGTGAGATGATTTTAGGAAGCAAGAGCTAAGTCTATTGTTTATTAATTTAGCAATAAGTTTTGAAAAAGGTGCAAAGACTAATCGGTCTAAAATCGCCCCCAAGTTTGGGATTGCTAGTTTTGGAAATAAGGACAATAGAAGTGCTAGAAAAGTATTTGGGAATAGGATTGCCATCAAAGAAATCAATAACAGATCAACTAAGTCGATTTAATAAATGACCAACAATGCGAAAGAAGTGGTTATAGCCGTCGGGACCCAACGAATCGATGTTCATGTTCTTAAGAGTATTACTAATCTCCTCTTGAGGGACACCTAGTGAGTAAATGATTGTCCTCATATTAATCATAGAGGGAATAAGATGAGTGTTTGATAAAGTTTCCGAACGGATTAGAATTTAATAGAGTTTGGAAATGATGAATGACGTAATCCTTAATATCAATGTTATAGTTATCCATTCACCATTAGAGTTCTTAATTTTCTTAATCGAGTTTAAGGCTCTCCGTTTATTACAAATGGCATGAAAATACGGTGTTTACGTCACCATCGACAATATGCTTGCTTGCGCTTTTGGCAATAGGTTTCTTCCATGTTTTGATAATTAGCCAAGGTATTCTTGGCAATGTTCAACTCCTCTACTGGGATCGGTGGAGACAACCTCTTCAAGAGAACAAACCTCTTGTTCCATAGCTTTAAGATTTGTGAAAAGGTTTTGAAAATGTGTTTGTTCCACCAATTGAGATTTTGTTTAAGTCTTTTGAGCTTAGCCAGAGTCATACCTTTAATTTTATCCGGAAAGCCATCCAATTAGTGAGGCGACATTGGTGAAGTCACTATGTTGGGTCCACATATTTTGAAATCAGAAAGGAGAGGGAGTACGGGTAGGGATTTTTGAAGGAAATCGAGAGGAGCATGGACAAAGTTACGCTCAAATGCTCAATAATGGTAGTAGCCACCGATTGATCCAAAGCGAATTAAAGAGGGTCCTATCTAGGCGCCAAAGTCTAGAGTTGTGCCCGCGTGTAGACCCAGTGAAACCAATGTCAATCAAATTGCAATCAAGGATCATATTTGAGAAGTCCTCCATGGAATGAAGGTTAGGAGAACATCCTCCCCTTCTTTCCGAACTAGCTATGATGGTATTGAAATCACCTCCAACCAACCAGGGAAGGTTGGCGAGCGAAGGTGCGTGATTCCAAAGGAGATTCCTACCAGCTCTATTACAAGAAGCATAGATAAAAAAAAAGCCGATAAATCACCTAAGAGATTTTGACATTAACCAATTGGTTAAGATCATCAATGATGGAAATGGTGATGGAGTTGTGCCAAAAGCACCAAATTTTATTATTAAGATTGAAGAAAAAAATTATGAAAACCAAGGGATCTAGCGACAAAGCAATCTTAGAAGAATTAATGAGAGGTTCAATAAGAACAAGTAACTTAATATTATGGATCGACAAAGACTCTAACACGATTAGACAGAAGAGTCCCACAACCCGGATATTCCAAATAAGAAAATTAATCATAAGGAGACAACCAAAAGGGGAAAAGAAGAAAGAAAGGTAAGAGAGGAAAAGAACACATTACTTTTTTGGGGTGGAAGAAGAGCGAGTGGTTCTGAAATTATTATTAGAAATTTTAGCTTTGTAGGGTTTTTTTATTTAACAATTTGAAAGGTCTATCGAATCCAAATTATCTCCATCGAAGAGATTGATTTTGAGTTCGAATAATAGAAGGATCTATCAAGGTTTTAGAAGAGGGATTTCACCTTCTTCCCTATCGAAAGAGTGTAAGAAATTTGGTTCAATTGTTGATTATCACTCAAGAAAAATAGATAGGAGGTTCTAGCACCATTGTAATACAAATATCTTTCTCAATATGTTCAAGGCATAGGGTCTCATTGTTTTGGAGGCTACTATTCAGATTTTCAGTAGGATTTAAATAGCAAAGAGCTATCTTGGGAAACCAGATTGTTACAAGCAGGGGTGAGGTTAGGTAAAATGTCATTGGTATCGTCACACCCCTCAATGTGCATTTTAGTATGAAGGTCCGAGTGTTTTTCACTAGAGAAATCAGTAGTTGGTGTGGGAAGGAGAGGTTCTTTTGAGTATCTTTAGGCACATATGCTAGAATAGTGGTTTTCCAGTTCCATTAATGATAGTCTTATTAAGGTAAATTTTTTTGAGATTAGGATGAAGCACAAAGCATTGGTGGTGTGCGTGGATCTTGCTGAGTGCAAAAGAAAGTTTTGAATTGACTTTTGACTATATCCAAATTTTTGAGCCAATCCAAACCTCTTTGGGATATTTTTTGTGATGTCTATCTCAACGAGAATACGGCTGGTGGCCTAGATCTAGTGGCGTTGCTTGGTCAATTTGGAGAGGTCTACCAAAAAGGCCGTACAAACAAAACTTGATGAGTGACATAATGAATCGCATGTTAGGAAAACAAAGAGGGACAATGGGAGATTCCTCTTTGACATCAAAGGCGACCATTTCAATAGCCATATGACAATTATGCACAAAATAAGAACGACGGCGAAAACCGAATAATCTAAATCGTTTGAGAGTTGAATAAGAATGTGACGATCGATAAGCGATAGTGAAGGTGCCCGATAACTTTAAACTATGAAAAAAAGAGCGAATATTATCAAGAGTCGAAGGGAGAATTTACCAGCGAATTCAAAGGGAAGCAAGTTTCTCAACATCGATCGAACACATTCTGCCTCCGGTAAGATGTAGAAATGAGATTAACCAAGCATTGAGCTAGGGATCTTACCGGATAAAGCGTCTTTGAATGATTTAACAATAGGTGCATTAACAGTGCTTGAATCAGAAAACCATGAGTCGAGGCGAAACGTTGCCGGCGAGTAGCGACGGGTTCGACCAAAGCCTCCCATTTGTGTAATCCGAGCGTCACACCATACGGGAGCGACAGCTTCAGCGAGAGAAAAGCCACAAGCGCCAAAGACCAAACCAAACCGATGAGAGCTCGAATCGAGACGGGAGTAGAGATTAGGCGTTGAACATGTAAGTTTAATAAATATTCAACATGTAAGTTTAATAAATATTCACATTAACTAAATGTAAATTGAATTTCAAAAACTAAATGAGGTTAATCAAATGAACTAAAAGAAAATATTTGAAATTCAATAACCATTTTATCTTAAATATTAATCAAATCAAAGAAGTATAAAGTTGAATATAAAATCTAAATCATGAAATCATATTCAATAACTATTTATTTTAAACAATACTAAAATGAACTAATCAACATATAATTTAATAAATTAAATTAATTAAAATCAAATTAGAAGATTAAATTAAATTAAGCAATCATTAAATTAAAATCAATCAAATAATTAAAATTCAATGAACTAAATGATTAAACTCTCCATTAACGTTTAAATAAGAGATCAATCTAAATTGTAATAAAAATTACAACTTGATTAAATCAAGATATGTTAATCAATTCAAATTAAATTTAAATGAAAAGATAGAATCATTAAATTCAGACAACATTTTGAATTAGTTAATCAACATAAACCATGTAAAATTTAATAAAAAGCTACAAGATGAAATCTAAATGAAAGAATTGAACTGATCAAATCAGATTAAACTAAATTAAAACCTAATAAATCTAAAATAAATAATCAAGATACAAGAAATAAAATAAACTCAATGAACTTAACTCTTAAAAATCTTAATTAAAACTAAGTAAATATCAATCAAACTAAACTCAACTTGACTAAATAATTTAAGTAAAATTAAAAGGATTAATTAGGATACTTAGGTTCTTAGTTCGACCCATAAGATTGATCTTCATCTTAGGATGAAAATTTTACTTTATTAGGATTAGAATGTTGAATACGATGGGTTTGGCCTGCAGAATTTATTCTGTTCTTTATTCTTTAAAACTTAAATTTAATTTTAACACAAAAAATCCTAAATTGAAAAGAAATTCAAAATCAATTAAATTACTTAAATTTAAATCACCTTATGGTAAATTAAACAAGCCTTGAACTTGAATCAAACTTGAACCTAAAAGGCCAAGTGTAGTCATACAACATAATCCCTTCCTTTCACACACTAGATTATTAGGTCACTAACCATAGACTTAAGTTAAGTCAATGATCTATGATATTTCGTGTTATGAAATGACATTTTCTTACTTTATAGTGTAATATTTTAGAATAGATGACTAGAAATTATTTGCTCGTTACTATGAATATTAAGGCATTCTTTTTTAGGCTTATATTATTTTTTATAGAGGGTTGTACTTAAAAAGGATTATCATAATAAATACAAAATCAATGCTATTTTCTTGTAGGTGTTGTTATAGTCCTTAAGCATATCAATAGGATAAGTGGGCTTGATAACCAATTGTGCTAAGTATGTTTATTTAAAATATAAACTTTTAATGTGTTGTATATTTTTTCTAACATAAGATTTTATTTTTGAAAATTAAAAATGTAATATGAGCCTAGAATTAAGTTAAGATCCTTGGGGTCTAGGAATAACTAGAGCTGACTTTACCTGTTGGGTGTCACTTGTGGAACTTGAGGAGGTCCCTAAAGAAGGTGACTATCTTAAAGGAAGACACTATTAACTTTACTTAGATATTTAAGAGCTCAGTTATTTTTTCTTTTCTTTTGGGGTGTATAATGGTACCTGACCGCATTAGCCTATTTCATTAATTTAATTAATCTTGATTTAATTTTGGTGTACAATAAAATAATATATTTTTCTTAGATTTTTTTCTATGATTGTTATATGTTCTATGAAAAGCTTGGAAATATTAGGCTCTTAAGAAAACTAAATTTTTTATCTAATTAAACTAACCAAACTCAAACTTAAAATAAAAATTCATAACCTCGCAATAAATAAAGCCTAGCTTTAAATAATTAGAAATAATTATACTTTGTGAACCATGTGAGCATATTCTTTATAATTCTTGAATTAAGTGCTTCACCCATTGCACATAAGGGAACTTTTGACCTATGAGGCCCCTTCTTGAGGAACTGTGCCATCTTGTATTGTTTTGGCCATGACTCTTTTCTAACTACATTTTACATGAAATTACATACCTAAATCTCTAAATAAAGTTGTGATTCAAAAGTTATTAAAAAAATAAAAATTATTATATTAATTAGGTGCATATTATACCAGTCATTATCTTAGGGTTAAAGAGTGAGTCTAGGATCTTAGCATTCTTTTCTAAATACAACAACCCAACCATCTTGCATACATAAGATTGGAATCATAGTCTTAAAAATGATTCGGTGGTGTTAGTTGACAACTCTTCTAGGCGAGTAATAAGTTTAAAAGAGTCAAGGATATGTCTATTTCTTCAAGTGAAAAGAGAATTAATAATTTCTAAAAAATTGATTGGGTCGAGCCTCTGACTTGCATTAAAAGTGGTTTTAGGCTTAGGTTCTGCAGCATCTTATTGGAAAAAATCTTCAACTTTTAAGCTTTTCTACAGTCTTGTGCAGCTAGAATCTAAGTCTTATATTTTTAATAAAATGTCAACTTAGAATCTCAATAACTTCAATTTCAAAAATGTAAAGTCCAACAATAGGATAGTTTGAAATTATTACTAAGCTTCCTAATATCTAATAGAATTTTTTACTTATTTCCAGTTAGCTCTCAAAAAGTCACACAGATCTGAGGGTGTACTTATTGAGATGATCGAGTATGACATTGAGGAATAGTGTACTATCTCAAAAGATAGAAGTCACTACCCTACAATGGACCTAATCACCTAATAAGGACTCCTGGGTCTTCAAATATACCATAGATTTTCACCCTACTTTACATGAATGAATAAAATAGAATTTATTTAGACTGGGTTCTAAAGTTCCATATGGCCCCATAGTTAATTACATCTTAAGGAAAATGAATCCCTTAAGAATACTTTTGATTAAAGTAGGTGATTGTTGTCTCCAAAGAATTTAAAGATAGGACTATCAATAAATTGGTTGTGTTTTAGAAAACCAAGTGGGATGGATCAAAAGAGAAGAGTTATTATCAAAATCAAAGGAGATGAGTAAGGAGTGCTCCTAATACTAGGAAGCCTAGTGAGAACTCCAATCTATCTTATGGTTGGGCTTTATATATTTGAAGTTGAGGAGATTTATTTATTTGAGTTAAAATTTTATTAGAAATCTAGGATTTATAATTCCACAATACAAGATTATGGAAATGCCTAAGAGGTGAGGATTTATGCTTGTAGCCCATAGGAAATGGCAACCTTGGATCTTAAATCTAGGAACTTTGGCGAGGGCCAAAGCATGACCTAAATATAAGGAGAAAGTGGGTATATGGACCACCACAAGAGAGAGTAAACCACTTGATTGCTAAATTTATTACCGTCTGGAGTGACAGCTAGCTAACTCCTGCTACACTTTAAATTCATGTAGGCAAGTCATATGCTTTTTGCAAGATGGCTAGGTTGTTATTATTTAGAAAAGAAACTATGCCCTTAGACCCACTCCCTAAGAAACTAGAGCATGAGGGGAATGAATAATGACTTAATCTAATGTAAACTTTTATCAATTTTCATTTAATTTGTGATTCTTTATTTTGACACAGGCTATAGGATTTTGTATGCCTAAATGCATGAGAAGTTAGTTATGGGCCAAATCAAAAGGGAAAGAAGTGTTCTCCCATTATAGGCTCTCAAAGGATAAGCCCTTATTATCTGGAAAAGATGGAAGCCCTCCCTTAACAAGAGTGAATAAGATGATTGTGCATCATATTAAACAAATACATCCAGCTAAAGGGTTGCTAAATATTTATTATCTTGATTTACTACCTAGGCTTTTATATGAGGTGATGAGTTATTTTAGAGGTTTAGTTATGAGTTGTTAGTTTGGATAGAAAAATTATTTTTTTATCCTAGGAGCTTAATCGCATCCAGACCATACAACAATCACCAATCATGAACAAACTATGAAAATGCATGCTTTTTCTAATTCACATGATAAACAAAATATCAAATAATTTTATAAAGCTATCACAAAGAATAAAAGGTCGATGCGATCAGGTACCACCGTACAACTCAAAAAGAAATGTGGGTAGCCGAGCTCTACCCTTATACAACCCGGATTATAAGAGAATAATTACAATTACAAATGATGAATATTATGGGGGTCTTCATTCTTCATTCTTCATTTCTTCATCTTTCATTTCTTCATTTAATTTGCTACATTTCTTTCTTCCTTTTGGCTTAATTTGGATGTGCTTGCTCCAAAGGTATCACATGGTACATAAGACTTAGTCTTATAACCAATACTCATCCTAATCCCCCATAAACTTATACTAATCATAATGCAAAATTACATTAAAAGAAGGAAAGTAAATCTAGCTAAACCTGCAAAACAAATGTTAGCTAAACACACCATATAACCTAAGCAGTTATATAAATAATTTAGACTTAGCACCCCACACATGGGTAACCAAGACCACATGTCCTAATTTAGATTATGTCTAGGGGCATAAGCAACCTGCACAACAAAAAGTATTTATATTTTTATTTAGCGGCCCCTTAAGCACAACCCCCTGTAGAAAGCATGATTAGGCTAATATCGGCCTAACATCCAGACTATGCACAAACACCCTAACATTTAGTATACAATAATACATCACAAAATAAACATACATCAAACCATATATGACCCTAACATAAAGCTAGAAGTGGTGACTTAATCTAATGTATGTGCATTAAGACTTGTGCGGTATGTCCTAATTAGGATTTAGAGTTGTAATTTTACTAAGTGTGAAAGATTTAATTTATAAAGGATTGATTTCTCTTTAAGTGATTTAATTGATTTGAAGATTTTACTTAGTGTTTTCTTTTAATTCATATGGCCTACACTTAACAACTTGTTAAAGAGAAGAGAAGAAAGAGAGGGAACCTCTTTCATCCCTACCTTAAGTCACTTCTAAAGCACTAAAGCAATCAATTTCGGAGAATGGCTTATTATACGCGTCTAATCAATCCTAAGTTTAGGTTCACCACCTAGTTCATTAAGAAAGGCATCTTAAGATTAATTAGAATGAATTACTATCACACACATGTTTATTCATTTCTTTCCATCATTTATATCATATATATGATTAAATCCTAAGCCTACATGCAATGTATATCCTAAAGACACTTAATGATGAAAGAAGTGTGTTTAGAATTGTTGACCTCACTTTTGGAGTGAGCTCTCAACTTTCTCATCATAGATCTAGGACTCTTATAGACACTAAGAGTTCCATAGTCTTAAGACACTTCTAGTGATTAAGCAAACACTTAATCTAACCCTAAAGACTTAGAAGAGTTAGCCATAGGAGTAGCTTGTGCCTTAGGGATTTAGGAGGACTTGCCTACCCTATAGCCTAAACATAATCCTTACTTCCTTCTTCCAAACCAAACCTCAAATTCAAATCCAAATTCCAAAATCAAATCCAACTATCGAATGATTGAAACCCATGATTAAATTCAAACTCCAAATCCCTTCCTAAGCCATTTGATTTTATCTTATGAATTTAGCCTTAACCAAATTCAAATCAACCCCAATCCAATTGATTTTCTCAATTATCAAATTCAATCTCAAACTAAATTCCAAATCATATATCAATTCTAAACTCCAAATGATTGAAACCCAAATCAAATCAAATTCTTAATTTTAACCCTTTTAGCCAAGTTATTGAACTTGGCTAAATGATTCCCAAATCAATTAAAAACTCATGGATTCCTTCATGATTCAATAATTCCTACAATTATTGACCCAAATATAAACATAAACCACAGTTATCAAATCAAACCCAAGTCAACCCAAGTCAACCCAAGTCAAGCCCATGTTATCCCCTTTTGACATGAAATTGTCATATGAACCAAAACCCATTTAGCTCTAAACCACTTGCAATTGGATTTATATATCAATCCTAGGCTCACGTGTGAGTTCAACTAAACTTGAATCAAGCCATGATCAAGCCAATTAATCCATTTAGGCTCACTTAACCCAAAGTGGCCTAAAGGACCTTCTTGAGCCAAGTTCTAATACAACCCAAATTGGATTGAATTAGACCCATCTAAACCTCACAACATAACCAAAAATCACCCTAGGGTGATCAATTACCTTAAATTGGTCAAACCAAGTCAAACCTTTGACTGCCTAATATTTAGCCCAAATAAAACCCAAACTAGCCAAAATCTACCATATGCCAAATTGATTAAAACCATTGATTCAAATCAACTCATAATCAATGATTGAACATGACCAAACCTTTACTTGAGCCAAACCAAGCCTAATTGGTCATTTGATCCAAGTTGACCCAAATTGGTCTAAAAAGCCAAAATGGGCCAAAATATGATTTAATTCAAATTGATTGCAACCAAAGGCTCAAGTTCATTCCAAATTGATTATTGAACCAAAAGCTATGAGATTTGTCACCAAGAGGTCAACTTGATCTAACTAGCCCAAATTGACCTAAAGGGTTAAATTGGCCAAAATCTAAACTAAATCAAACCAAAGCCTACAATCATTTTCAATTAGCTAATTGAACTTGACTCAATACCTAACCCAACCCAAATTGGTTAAATTGATCAACTTGACCCATTTGACTTATATGAATCCTAATGAACCATAATCAAATCCAAAGTAAATTGAACCAAACTAGTGACACCAATACACTCCAATTGGTCATGTGAACTTGACCCTACCTTTCATTTGATCAAATTTGACCAATTGGTCAACTTGACCCAACCTAACCCAATTTGACCTAAATAGGTCAAATCAAATAAACTCCAAACCACTTGAAATTTGGGCTAACCCACTTTTTACCTAATTGAAATCTTCTTAAATCAAACCCATAGCCAAATGACCACTTTGCCCTTGGGTCTAGGGCATCCCATGAGATAAGACACATGCATAATTTTGTCATTTTCTCCTCTTGGCCACTTAGTACCCATTCATTGGTCCACTTAGGCACTAAGGACCATGGTTGACCTGACCCAAAGGTGGTTGGGTTAGCCATGACTCATGAGGAAGTGAAATCACCTCCCTATTTTCATTGGAGCATTTCAAACCACCAAGGACATCCACTACCTCCCTTGGCAGCCACCTCCACACCCTTACCCAACAAAATTGAGCCACATCATCCACCCAAGGGCCTCTGCAACCCACTAAAATGGCCAAATGATCAAGAAAAAGCCAATCTAGTCATTGCCATCCGATCCAAGGAATGAGGGGGTATTCCCCCTTCATTCTCACTCAAACTAAGAGGGACACATTTGATTCAACCCTAGTAGCTAAGGAACTCCTTTCTAGAGCTTTCTCTTACATTTCCCGAGCTCCCCAAATCCTCCACTCTTGGTTTTATGAAAAATCAAAATAGAGGAGGTAACCTATGATTTCCATTTGCTTAAACCTCCACCCAAGTACAATTAATTCTGCACACACCTTCCTTGTAGCTAGACGAGCGAGAATGAATCATTTACCATTGTCCCCAACTGCCAGAAGTAGGAGTTCAACTAATACCAATCACTTACACCTCATGGATTGGTATTTTGAGCAAAATACAATAAATCAAAGCTCATGCGGCTCAATAAGTCTTCGTTTCTACCAAACGAAGCTTCCTCAATCGTTGGAACTTCCAATCACAAGCTCCAGTGAGATATGCCATTAAAACCTTTCCTTGAATGAAAATAGGTTGGTCTTTCATGAAAGAAAGTTCTATGTCATGCGATTTCCACTATTATATTTTCTTGTTATGCATCCCCAAAGGTGTGGGATCATTTTCATCTCCATCTGAGCTCAAGTAAGCTTAGATCAAGCGATGATCGATGGACGATAGCCATCGTTCGCTGCTCAGAAGGAGATAAATTACAGACCATCCATTCTATGTAATCGAAACAAACAATCCTGATTTGATCTTGCATAGAACCTCTAATTAAACCTTCAAAATCCTGATTTATCACATCGTCCATCATGATCGACGGTCCATGGAGTTCCGATCCGCCATCGAGCCTTCTGATGTGACAAATTAAAATCCTTGTCGCCAATGAAAAGCACACCACGTTAGCCGCCACATGGCTCGATGGGATTAAGGCTTTAATTAGGTTTAATTAATTTATTTTTAAGCCTGAGACTTCCTAAATTCATAAGTAATCCTAAAAAAATTAAAAAAAAAATTCAAATTTGGGCTCATTTTAAAGATATTTTAGATCATAATCTAGAAAAATTATTATTAATTGATTTTCAATAGTGATTTTTGCTAATTAAGGTTTAATTGAAAATCTAATTAACTTGATTATTCCTTAATTAATCACCTAATTGATCTCCAACTTTATGTGGATGTTTGGGGGATGACCTTTGCCTCCCCATTTTTCTTGGATTTTATTGGTTGCTTAATTAGGGAAATCAATTGATTAAGCCTTACTCACTTCCCTACATTAATTAGTGATAATTAGTGAATGAACAATGATTTAATTAATTATTTAAGCCTAATTACCTCTATGGAACAGTAAGTGAGCTTAGGGAATGTGATTGTGATACTTTTCCTAATTCATTTCCAAAGTTTCCTTCACTGTTTGAAATTTGATTAGTTAATGATTAATGTGGTAATTAATTACTTAATTAATTAATTCATTCCAAGATAAAAGTTAGAGCCTAATTGAGTGTTTGAAGTGACTTAGGGGTTTAAAGATTGAGGCCTTATCCTTGATCCCTTTCCCTAAGTCAATTTCATCATTCTAATCAAAATATAATCAAAGAATTCAATCAATTAATTAACAAACTTGATTAACTCAATCTAAAATTTACTTCATACCAAAGCAACCTTTAATTAATCTTGGGTAGCTCTTTGGGTGTTTAACAACCCAAAGTGGGAGATAATGAAATTATGGTTAGCTCACATGTGTGAGAAGACCATAAAAGTAGTTAAGTGAGATCCCTTAAGCCTAATAAACTATTAATCATGAGCCAATTGTATTAGGTCCCTTTCATTTCTTAGGTGCATTGCAAATTTACTTGTCATGTGGTTGCATATCATGTTGGCTCATTATTAATTAGTTAATTAACTTAAGGTGATGTAGGTAAGGGTTAATTAATTAGCTTAATTCATACCCCAACCTAATTAAACCATAAAATCAACTTAATTACTTCTTCATTAAACCAAATTAACTCACACATGGGGAACGGGATCAGGATTAACAAACCTCTTTCATTTCCCAAATCAAATCAAACTCAAAATTAAAAATGTTATTAAAGAACTTTGGTTTATTTTAAATAGCCTTATCTAGTATGATTGTCCTTAGGAATTAATTGGAATGAATGAGATCATGTGCATATGTTCCTTTATTTCTTTTCAATCATGTTAAATGCTGCTTTCCATATGTAATTATGCATTCATTTCTTTTAAAATTAATTAAATGAAATGGTTTCTTCTATGTCAAATTGTATGTGGTGATTTAAATTAAAAATAAGCATGGCTATTATTACTATTAAATAAAAAATTATTTTCAAACCTATAAATCAATTATAATATACGGGGTGATGTTAATTATAAATATCTATAAGTTTGCATGTGTTGATAATATAAGATATGCAATATGAAGCTCTCTTTGCTTATCTTATATAGATTTGCATGGGATTTATAAATGTATAGTTCATTTGAAAAGAACACAACATTTGTCTAAATCAACTCATATGCATCTCCATGATAAGACTTAGGAAGAATTTCATATCATATATATATATATAAATTATATAATCAAATCAAATATAACTTTTTACATGACTTCTCATTCTTGTGGTTCTTTTTGTATGTTCGGAGAAAAGTGGTATATTAGTCCAACACCCTGCAAAGTAAGACTTTAAGTAACCCTAAGTAGGTTCCTGTTTAGAATAATGGCACCATACTCACTTAAAACTGTTATACATATGTATGTATGATATGACCAATGAATAAGAATCATAAATTAAATAAATCAAATACAACCTTTGCATGAGTTTTCCAATCCTTATAGTTGCTTATACATCTATATGTATCTAAGAAAAGTGGTATATTAGTCTAGAAACCTGCAGGTTTTTAAGTAGTCTTAAGTAGGTCTTGTACCTTATGCCCTTAGTGCAGAAAGATGGAGACGTACTCACTTAAAACTTTTATACATGTGAATGTGTACTTAGTTAATGGATGAAAAATCCCTCTTTTTTATTAAAAAGACATGCATTCATAATTCAATTAAATTAAACATTTAAATTCCAATCATAATTCTTTGCATTCATCATTTAAGTGTGCTAAGACATACATTGTATGTATAGGTATGCTTAGGATTTAATCATATGCATGATATAAATGATGGAAAGAAATGAATAAAAATGTGTTATGTGATAGTAATTCATCCTAATTATTCTTAAGATGTTTTTCTTATTGAATAAGATGATTTAAAGTGAACATAAACTCAGGATTGATTAAAATATATAATAAGCCAATCACTAAAGAAAATTGATTAATTAACTCGCTTTAGAAGTGACTTAAGGTAGAGATGAAAGAGTGATTCTCTCTCTCTTTCTCTTTATAACACTTAGTTGTTAAGTGTAGCCATATGAAACTAAAGAAAATACTAAGTAAAATCTTCAAATTAATTAAATCACTTAAAGAGAAATCAACTCTTTATAAATTAAATCCCTTACACTTAGAAAAAGTACAACTCTAAAGCCTAGTGAGGACATACTACACAAGCTTTAATTCACACACATTAGACTAAGTCAACACTTTTAACTTTATATTAGGGCGGTGTGTGGTTTGATGTATGCTTGTTTAGTGATGTATTATCATAGACTAGATGTTAGGGTGTATCTGTGTAGTATGGATGTTAGGCTGATATTAGCCTAATCATGATTTCTATAGGGGATTGTGCTTGAAGGGCCATTATAATAAAAATATAAATGCTTTTGTTGTGCAGGTTGCTTAGCCCCTAAGCATAATCCAAGCTGTGGCTTGTACCAATGTGGGTGCTAAGTCCAAATTATTAATATAACTACTTGGGTTGTATGGTGTGTTTAGCTAACATTTATTTTAGTGTAGCTAGATTTACTTTCCTTCTTTTAATGTAATTTTGTATTAGGATTATGATGAGTGTTAAGGGAGACTAGGATGAGCATTGGTTATAAGACCAAGTCTTATGTACCATGTGATACCTTTGGAGCAATCACATCAAATCAAGCCAAAAGAAAGAAAGAAAGGGAGCAAATAAAATGAAGAAATGAAAGATGAAGAGATGAAGAATGACAACCCCCATAACATTCATCATTTGTAATTATAATTATTCTCTTGTAATGTGGGTTGTATAAGGGTAAAGCTCGACTACCCATATTTATTTTCAAATAAAAGCATCTAAACCACATCGGCCTTTTATTCTTTTGCGATAGTTTTATAAAATTATTTGATTTTTTGTTTAGCTTGTGCATTAGAAAAAGCATACATTTTCATAGTTTATTTATGATTAGTGATTGTTGAATGGCCTAGATGTGACAGCTTAATAAAATTAATCTTTCTACCCAAACTAACAACTCATAACTAAACCTCTAAAATAACTCATAACCTCATATAAAAGCCTAGGCATTAAATCAAGATAATAAAATATTTAGCAACCCCTTAGTTGGATGTTGTATGTTTAATATTATACATAATCATCTTATTTTAGTCTTGTTAAGGAGGGCTTCCATCTTTGCCAGATAGTAAGGGCTTAACTTTTAAGAGCTTATGATGGAAGAACACCTCTTTTCCTTTTGATTTGGCCCATAACCAACTTCTCATGCATTTAGGCATACAAAATCCTATAGGTTGTGTCAAAATAAAGAGTCCCAAATTAAATGAAATTTGATACAAATTTGGATTAGATTAAGTCATTATTCATACCCCTCATGCTCTAGTCTCTTAGGGAGTGGGTTTAAGGACTTAGTTTCTTTTCTAAATAATAAGAAATTAGCCATCTTGCAAAACCATATGACTTGCGTACATGGATTTAAAGCATAGGAGGAGTTCGCTGGCTGCCACTCTAGGCGATTATAAGTCTAATTGTCAGGTGGTTTACTCTTTCTTGTGGAGGTAAACCATATACCCACTTTTGCCTTAGATTTAGGTCATACCTTGGCTCTCGCTAAAGCTCCCTAGATTTAGGATCTGAGCTTGCCGTTTCCTGTGGGCTAGAAGCATAAATCTTCACCTCTTAGGCATTTCCATAATCTTGTATTATGAAATTATAAGTCCTAGATTTCTGATAAAATTTCAACTCAAATAAATAAATCTTCTCAATTTCAAATATATAAAGCTAAACCATAGGATAGATTGGAGTGTTGGCACTTATCATCCCACTTGAACTTGGCATCCTTTTTAACAAGTGCTAAGAATGGCTGGCATCATCCTAATAGGTTGAAAATGAAGCGTCTTAGATACGCAAACCACCCTTGGAATGATCTAAGTTGAGTTAGACTTTTAGGGGGTGGAATTTCTAAGATAGCATTGATCATCTCTAGATCGATCTCCATTCCCCGATGTTGGACAACAAACCCAAGGACTTTTCCTGAAATTACTCTGAATGCACACTTCAGGGAATTCATTTTTAGGTTAAATTATATTAACCATTTGAAAACTACTCTCAAGTCGAAGAGATGGTCTTCCTTTTCTTTGCTTTTGACTACTAGAACATTTACTTAACATTCAACTTGATGATGAATGAGTTCATTGAAGATCCGAGTCATGGCTCGCTGGTATGTAGCACTGACATTTTTAAGGTCAAAAGGCATGACCTTATAATAATATATTCTGATTAGAGTTCAAAAAGTAGTGTTTCTTTTATCCTCAAGGGCCATCTTGATTTGGTTGTAGCCAGATGACCCATCCATGAAAGAGAATACTGCATGAGATGAGGCAATGTCCTCCATTAACTCTAGTATAGGAAGTGGAAATTCATTCATTAGGACATGCCTTATTTAGATCCCTAAAATCAATGTATATGCAAATTTGACCATTCTTTTTCTTATTTGGGATGACATTAGCCAACTAGGTAGGATATTTTTCTTCCCTGATAAAGCCAACATCGATCAGTTTCTTGATTTTAGAACTGATGTGCTGTTCAATGTCTAATCGCATGCGTCTAGGAGCTTGCTTGATAGGGTTAACATTAGGTTCTATTACTAGTTTGTGGACTGGTATGTCAAGTGATAAATCAGATAATTCTTCATAACTCCATGCAAAGCAGTCCTTAAACTCAGCTAATAGCCTAACTAAGTCATTGCATCTTCTTCATTCAACAAAGAACTGATGTATGTCGGGCGTGGATTATCTTTGGTTCCCAAATTAATTTCTTTGAGCTCACGATGTTTGATCTAATTTCTTCTTTGAACTCTAATGGTGCATCTATGTGTTCAAGCCCATTTGGGTCATCTAAAGTTTCTAAACATACCTCCTCATAAGAGTTAGCATGATTTGAGAAAAACCTATCAAACCCTAAATGAGTGGTGACGTCTAGGCAATGGTTGTCATCATCGATTGGACCCATTGCACCGAATCTTAGTCCTGGTCTTGATTGAGAATATCTGCTTTGGTTATTCTATAACCTTTTAAAGTAATTAGACCTATGTTTAGACCAAGTATGTGAGATCAATCCCTTCTTTGCTAAGTTAAGAACACAAGGCGAGTACCAATCAAAAGACAATTGTATTAAATCTTTATATGAATCATCCTTAAGTTCTACATCGGCTTCTTGACTTAAGGATGATGCTCCTAACAAAAATCTTTTTGGATTGACATCTGTGGATGACTTTGGGGCCTCCTTAACTACTAAACATTCAACTTTCTAGGAAGAAAGTGAGGTTAGAGCTAAGTTTCCCTACTGTTGCCTGACTATTCTGCATAATAGTGATTCAGATACATTCATGCTTTGCTCGAAATCCTGGTCTTCATCATTGTCTGGCTCGAATATTACCTCCAAAGGGACCAGCTGAGAGGGGTTGGTTGGCGTTCTAACCACTTGAGACTCATCCTCCAAACTGGACTCTAAGTTTATGTGGATAGCAGGGGTACTTCTGTAAGTCAGAACATAGCTCCTACTGGACGGCCACTAGCAAGGAGGTCTTCCACCTCTGGAACTGTCTCTAGATCTGCCTCTGCCTCTACCTGGTGAGGATCTATCTCTGCGTCTGCCTCTACCTAGAGGGACTGTGCTCACATATGGAGATATATTTAACATTGTTTATCACTGGAGTGCTAGCTCTGGGAGAGTCATGCTCACTAGAAGAGATATGCTCATGACTGCTCATCGGTGGAGTGGTGTCGCTGGGGAGATCTACTACCATGGGAACTATAAAATTGTCCCCTTTCCCTATACAACTATCGTTGCCACTGGTTCTGATGGTGGTGGAGGTGGCGCGACCACGACGCTATGGAGTCGCCACTCCTGCCAAACCACAAATGAGGTAGAGGGTCAAACAAGGGAGCTTGATCTCACCTCAACAGGTGGGATGGAGGGAGCGAGATTCTTGGAATGTAGTCGGATCACCAGACGGGAAGGTCTCTCCCTGGGTGGGGGCTTCTGAATCTTAGTGAGAGTGGTGGATACTATGAGCTGTATGGTTGATGGTGGACGACGAGGGGAGCGACATGAAGGAAACACCGACTGCCCCTCAACGGAAGATCTCTACCTGCGGCGGGTAATGCCGGTAAGAACAATCATATCTGAATGATCGGTTGTGTCGGGGGGATGATTAGGAAAATACATCAAAGTGGAGGACCACCACCACATACCTGCCACTCTCGCTCTGTCTAGATGCTCGAGACTCTACGGCTCTCTCTCTCTTTGGATTTGACCCCTAACACCCATAAGGAACACCAATCACAAATTAAAAAAGGTACTAGACTTTGAGTGTCTGACCAACCTGGCGTAGGACCATCCTAAGTCCAGCATAGGGTCTCCTATGCTCCCTATCCGGCATCTCATAATATGCTGATGGTGGAGGAGAAGAAGAAATTCTTCAGTAATCTTCCTCTCCGTCTGAGTCTGAGAGGGGATTGAACTTGTTGTTGGTCAGAAGTGGAGAGACCTCATAAAGAGAAGCCTCCTTGGCTACATAGGATGCAACCTCAAGCTCTCTGGCTACTCGCTCATGCTCCCACTTAATCTTTCATTTTTTATTGTGGTGTTGAGTATGAGTAAACAAGGTATAGCGGAAACTAGTACCTACCTTGAAAGTGGAGGAGACTATCTCAAAGGCTAAGATAGCCTTCCCCTTCAAGGTGATCAACGAGGAGGTAGTAGCTCTCATTAGAGTAATGGTAGGAATAATTGGAAGGACTGGTGCTACACCTATCACTAAATGGGGTGTGGGAACCACTGCGGCCTTCCTCTTCAATGGAGGGTACTCTGAATCAGATGGCATGCTGATGCGGATGACTGGCTTTTGCCTACCCGCCTTATCCCAACTGACAATAATGATGGTCACCCCCTCATAGGTAACACGTGCTCCCTTGAATCCTCGATGAAGAAAACTAGGTGGGCGGAGTCAGTCTCAGAGAGGCTAGCCTGATCCAAGGTCAAATCCATCCCAAATGAAAAAGTGAAGATGAACTTCTAGGAAGCCATGTGTACTGACTGTGAAAATAAATTGCACTGACTAGTTTACACTATATCTCTGCATGTGTTGAAATGTAACTTGAGCCAAAATTTTTCTTTAGTACTTGTCTCGAGAAAGTAATATAAATTTTGAGTTTTAAACCCACACTCAACAGTTCAAATATGTTAAGAAGGGTTCATTGGAGAGATTTTGAAATTGAGGAGAGTATTTGCCATTTGATTTTGATTTTAGAATCCATACTCAACCAGTTTAGGTAGGTTGGGTGAGGTTCATAAATTTGAGGAGAGATTTTCTTGAAGATATTTGTATTTTGTGTATCTTGTTTGAAAATATTGATGATTTGAAAGAACCTTGTTGGTAGAAAAATTTCTATAAGGGAGTCACCTTTCAAGTCTGTGGGGAGAAAAGAAAGAGGACACCCTTACAAAAATTCATCTTGGTAAGATGCCATGCAGATCTGTAGATGTACTTATTCAAGAGATCAGATATGTTATCAAGGTATAATGTACTATCTCGAAAGATAAAAGTCACTACCCTTTAATGGAACCAATCACCTCAAGTTTGTGTGGAATACTTAGCTTAGGATTTTAGGTTCAAGTTTTCTAAGTGTGAAGGATATGTTCAACTTAGAGGAGAGTTTTATTTAAGTTGTTTAAGTGTTTTGGGTTATTTTGATTTCATATTTTAGTTTGATTCGAGTAAAACCTATAATTAATTACTAAGTTATAAAGAGAGGGAAAGAGAATGAAACTTCTCTTTCCTTCCCTAATCCTTAAGTAATTTCTAAGGTAAGTTCACATTTTAATTTCATTTAGGTGAATGTTTTGATTACATCTTTTAATCAATCCTAAGTTTACACAAACTCTAAACAAACTATTCAAAAGAAAGGCATTTTAAGATTAAATAAGATAAAATCAAAATTCACATAACACACATTACTTCATTTCTTTCCCAACATATATAACATGCATATGGATGGACCCTAAGCATATCTATACATGTAAATGAGAATAGTTAACACACTTTATGATGCATGCTAAGTAATCCATTTAAGAAAATTTACAAGTTGAATATGCATGATTTTTCTTTAGTATAAAAGATTTTCCTTATCCAAAATTTCACATACATACATGACAGTAAGAAAGGCATAAGTGAGTATAGTGCCATTATTACTTTGAGGTGTAAGGTACAAGAACTACTTAGGGCTACTTAAAGCCTCATAATCTCGAGGTTATCCAGACTAATATACCACTTTCCTTAAGTACAAACATGCATATAAAAGAAATGAAATGGAGAAAGAATATGCAAATGTTGTTTAATAGTTTCATTTTGTTTATGCAATTTATTCATGCTAGTGTAGGAAATCCTTCTTAGATCATAGCATAGGGATGAATAGGGTATGAGATTAAGTAAATGTTGGGTTCTTTTCAAATGAACCTTACATCTTACCAACTCCTATTCAAAAATAGGTTAACATAAGAATGAAAAGAAAGGCTACACTAAACATTACTTTATAATCCATCACATGCAAGCTTGTAATTAAAGTACAAGAATAGCACACTTTCAGATTTGATGTTTCATTTATAAGTTTTAAAAATACTTTGGATTTGTAGTGATAATATATATACTTTAGCCAACACATGCACATTTGACATAAAGTAAATAATTTCATTTTAAAATTTGAAACATGAAATTATGAATGCATGATTTACAATGCATACAACTTAACATGTTTAAATATCTAAAGCAATGTAAAACAAACTCACTTTACTTAAATTCTAAAGACATTCTTAAAGAATAAGAAAATTTAGAATAAATCAAAGTGAATTTCAAATGATTTTGTTTAGTTTGAGTTTGATTTAATTTTGAAAAGGTGAGATGAGTTTGCTATTCCTAACCCATTCCCACATGTGTTTTGTATTTTTGTTTAATTTTAGATAATTAAATCCATTTTTAAGCATTGATTAGGTTAGAGTATGAATTAAGTGGCTTAATTAACCCTTACCTACAACACCTTAGGAAAATTAACTATGTACTTATGAGCCAATGAGATGACATAAAACCCACAAGGTATTTAAATTGGCAATGCACCTAGTAATGAAAAGGCCTAATGCAATTTGGCTCATAATTAAAAGTTAATTAAGCTAAGGGGTTTAGCTTAAGTTTTTAAAACACCTTCATACTTATGAAAGGATTTTAATTTTCTTAATAGTCTTAGATATTAAACACCTAAGCATCTACCCAGGTAGATTAATTAAGTTCTAGAACTTTTTAGAATTTTTTTGAAAATTGTTTAAAGGGATAATTAATGAATTCACCCTTAATTAAGAGGGGATTAAGGAAAGAAAAAGGAGGTTTAGGGAATAGCTTTAGGGAAATACCCCAAAATTATTCCATAAAACCCCTACTCACTGGATCTAACCTTAATCAAACTTAATCATAGGGTAAATCCACTAATCACACCTATTTTCCCTTAATTACATGAAAGGGGTAATTAAGGAATGAAATATCAATTTCTCCAATTAAGGCCTCAATAAATCTCAAGAGTTATGGGAGGCAGGGGTTATCCCCTAAATTGAACCTTAGAAATTTGAGATCAATTGGTGACATAATTATATAATAATTAGCCAATTAAAATTTCCAAAGAAACCTAAATTCAGTGAAAGTGGAAATTAAAATCCATTGAAAATATTTTTTAAATATTCTATATGGAATTATCTATCCATAACATTTTTCCTTTTATTTTTCTATTTTTTATTGATGGAGTTATGATTTTTTTGAAGCTTTATGAAATTAAATTAAAACCCCTAACTAATCCGCTAATACCAACATGCACGCATGGTGGCGGTGATCATCGTGCTTTTCAAGCATCGTGTCATGAGCCATCCACTTAAATGTCACATCTAGGGGGTGGCTGGAGGCATACGCGCCAATATCCTTAGTCATCCGATTAAAGATCAGACATTTGAGGATACACCAACGGTTTAAATCGAATACAAGATTTATAAAACATGCTTAATAATCTCAGCCGCCATAAAAAAATGCATGGATGGACTGTTGATATGAGCCAAGTTCTTCTCTGAGGATTCATGTAGATCGACCATGATCCAAGGGGAGATCTAAGCTCGATCAAGCATAAAATCATTCAAGACTCAACCTATACCATCTAAAGGAATAGAGTGGCCAATCCAATGGTGGATTTTACATGCAATGAAAATTCCTTTCACAAAGGACCAACACCTCCTAATCTAAGTGGTCAAAAACTCACATACCTCACCGGCGCTCAAGATCAATGAGGTAGCTTTGTCTGGTGGAGATGAAGCTGCTGAAGTTCCTTGATTGAGGTTGAGTGGATCATGGACCAACCTCTTTAAGATCCCAGCTTTGATTGAATTGAGTTCTTCCTTGTTGAACTCAAATGGATTGGCTTGACTTGGTCCTAGATGATGAGTGTGAAGGAATTTGGAGGGATGAATTATAGAAAGTTGGCTCTTCAATGGACTCCTCACACTATGCAAAATCAGAAGAATAAATCCTCTCTAGGGACCTTGGGAAAGCTCTGAGGTGATTTATAACTCTCTCAAGACCTCAATAGAGTATGAGTGAAGTGAGATTTTAGTGAATTAGTGGGAGTATATCTCCCCCTATGGAAATCGACAACATGTTATCATTTTGATCCAATTGACCATAGGGAGTGAGTCATTTAGTGTGGATCATTACAAATGATGGCCAGAGTGGAATGCCAACCCCATGTGCTTGAATTGAGCTTAAGAGGGAGTTTGAAAATTTCAATGGTGGTTGATCCATGGGTCAAATGGGCTAACCCAAACCCATTGGGTTGGTGCACCACTCATCACTAAGTCCCTGCTTTTAGGAAAGCCTCATTATGATGAGGGTATGACCAAAATACCCATTGGCTAGGCCAAAATTTGTTTTATGGCCTAGGAGTAAAATGGTCATTTTGCTATTTTTTACTTTGGGTATGTTTAGTATGTTGAGAAAATAGGTTTGGCCAAGTTTCATTAGATTTGGAATCCATTTGATAGGGTTTGGCTCATGTTGACCCATTTAGGTCAAAATGGGTCAACTTGGGTCAAGTTGACCAATTCAAATTGGGTCAAACCAAGGGTTGGGTCAAGTTCATATGACCATTTGAAATGTTTTGGTGCCTTTGGTTTGGTTCAATTTGGATTAGATTTAGTTTTGGCTCATATGACTCATTTAGGTCAAATGGGTCAAGTTGACCTATTTGGTTTAGGTCAAATGTAGGTTTAGATTTGGTTAGTCATATGGAGGGGATTGGTATCTTTGTTTCCAATCAATTTGGGTTAAGTTTAATTTTGGCTCAACATGACCCCTTTAGGTCATGTTGGGTCTAAGGTCAATTGGGCAAGGTTGGGCCTAGTCGGCCAATTGAGGCTTTGGTCAAGTTCCACAAGTGATTTGGAATGTACTTGACCCATTGGTTTCAATTAATTTATCTTAGATCAAGTTTTGACACATTTTGGCCCTTTAGGTCAAAATGGGTCAACTTGGGTTAGTTAATTGGCTCAAATGTTGGCTTGGTCAAGTTCAAACATAGGTCATGAGTGAACTTAGATCAATGGTTTCAATCAATTTGGCCTATGGTGGATTTTGGCTATGTAAGGTTTCATTTTAGGTTACGTGTTGACTTGGTCAACCCTTAGGTTTGACTTAATTTGACCCAATTTGATTGATTGATCATCCCATGATGATTGTTGATCATGATGAGTGGGATATATTAGTTTGGTTCAAACCAATTTGGTTAGGATCAAAAGTTGGCTCATAAGGGTACTTTTTAGGTCACTTGTCAAGTGAGCCTAAGTGGGTCAAATGGCTTGGTCAAAGCTTGATTTGAAGTTGATTGATCTATATGGACTTATGATTAAAATATAAATATATTTACAAGGTTTGAAGTCAAATGGATTTTGATCCATTTGAAAATTTCATATTCAAAGGAAGAATATGAAGGGGTCTGATTTGATTTTGATTTGGTTTTGATTGTTTGATTGAGGTTTGGATTTATATATGAGCTAGATTGATTGAACCATGAGAGAAAATCAAGAGTTTGGCTTGATTTGAATTGATTTGGCTAAGTTCAAGATTTTGACTTGAAAGGCTTAGATTTGATTTTGATTGATTTGAGTTTGATTTTGGAGTTGGTTTGATGATTGTTTGAATTTATATTTCATTTATGTATGAGAATATAAATGAGAATTTAAATTGATCATGAGAAAATTTCAAGAATTTGAAAGAGTTTAATCATGATTTAAGTTAAATCCATTAAAGGGAATTTAAAGGATTTAAGAGGAATTTTAATTTGAAATTTTTTTGAATTGGATTTGATTGATTTATATTTATATTTCATTTATATATGAGAATAAATGAGAATACAAATAAGTTTTGAGAAAATCCCATGAGTTTGAAATGGTTTGATTTTAGTTAAATCCATTAATGGAAAATTAAGGGATTTAAGGGAATTTCAAGCATTTTAAATTTGGAATTTAATTTTTTTTGATTGATTGATTTATATTTATATTTCATTTATATATGAGAATATAAATGAGATATAAATAAGTTTTGAGAAAATCTGAATTTGAATAGTTTGATCAAGGTTTAGAGTTGATTTTGGCTAAGTCCTTTAATGGAAAATTAAAGGACTTAAGAAAATTTTCATGAATTGATTTTGAATTTTGAATTTGATTTGATGGGTTTGAATTTATATTTCATTTATAAATGAGAATATAAATGGATCATGAGAAAATCTCAAAGATTTGAATAGGTTTGAATCATGATTTTGGCTAAGTTCTTAAGAAAGTGTTAAGGACTTAGAAATTTGAACTTAGAATTTTGATGGATTTTGATCATTTTTCAATCATGGATTTCAATCATGGAATTGAATCATGGAATTGATTTGAGTTTGAGAAAATCAAATAGAATTGATTTGGAGTTTGACTTGAAAGAAGGAAAGTGAGGAATGGTCTAAGCTAAGGGTAAGAAATTTTTCTAACACTCCTAAGGCATGGCCTATTCCTATGGCTAACTCTTCTAAGTCTTCTGGCTAGGTTGGAGTGTCCACCTAATCACTAGATGTGTCTTAAGACTAAGGAACTCTTAAAGTCTAAGGAAATAAGCCTAAGATGGAGGTGTTGAGAGCTCTAAAAATGAGGTCAACAAAGGGCAGGGTGTGGTGTGACCGGAACACCAAGTATTGGTGTTGACAAAATGATCAACAACACAAAAGATCACAAGCACTAATAGAAACTATATCAACCCAAGGAAAGAAAGAATCTAGAGCTTAGTGCAATGTGGCTCTACTTATGTCCAAGACATAAGAGAGAGGGAAGAAATCCACTAAGGGATAGTGTGAACCTTCCAGGGAAGCAGTTCAAGTCATCTACAAGGAGATGAAAGGTTTGATTTGATTTGAATCTCACATAGGAGAGATCTCCACTGGGAGAGAGGGTTGAATTTGTTTCAATTTTTATTAGGTTTGAATTTTTAGATGAACCTATTGGTTTGCAATGGGTTGTAAGGGAGCCATGGAGGCTAAGACCCACGATTTACCAATCCAAAGGTAGTCTACTAGCATAGGAATAACTAACCAAAAGGGATGCCTTCGATACAAGATTGTACTAGGAAGAAAGCATAGTAGACTTACATCCTCCAAGTACCAGCTGTAATCTATTGGCAAGGCAACATTGAACCCAACCAAGGGTTACTATTGAGTGAATGCCACTGGGGACTTAGATCAACTCAAAGATAGTCAAAGATTGATTTTGTTTTGATTATGATGGATCCTAGGTTGATGAACTCGACCAGTAGGGGCCATGCCTGACCTAACTCATTTATTCAAAGGGAGTAGTCTACCAACCACAAGGTAGGACTATCCAACCAAGGAGAAATGCCTTTGGTATAATGGTCAAGTCTTAAGAAGAAAGCATGACTCACATCTTCTAGAAAAGAACCATTAGGGTGATCTTGCTTGGGCAACAAATCAAACCCACCTAGGTTGACTATTGAGTGAATGCCACTAGGGGACTTAAATCAGCTCAAGAATAGTCAAGATTAATTTCATTTTAATTTATTTTATTTTGATGGATTCCATCGATTTGCGATGGATCATATTGAGAAGGAGCTTATAGAAGCCTAGACCTATCTCAAATTTACTGAGCCAAAGGGAGTAGCTTCCCAACTGATGGGAGAGCTATCCAACCAAAGGAGTGCCTTCGCTTTGTCAATGATCAATTGGGAAGAAAGCTCGGGACTCACATCTTCCACTAGAAAAGACCATGGGTGATGCTTTGGGCAACAAATTGAACCAACCTAGCCGCATTTGTATCACAAGAAAAGAATGCATCATAGTCTTATATCTTTCGAATGATTGTCGGGTAACCTTTGTGGAAAAATAGATTGAACAAGGCTGACTAGGTGAGTACCACCTGGGATTTATCTCAACTAGTAGTCGCAATTCCTATAGGGAGTTCTCACGACAAAAAGATAGGATGCGCTTGGGAGAAGGGGCTTGAATCCTAATCCACAAGAAATTTTTTGTTTTGTTGTTTTTTGTTTTATCATGGACCCTATTAGTTTGTGAGGGATCAAACGAGAAGGAGCTTATATCCTAGACCTATCTCATTTATGAACCAGGGAGAATTTGCGCATCCAACAAATTTTCCAACCATGGGTGTGGAAAGGGGAATTGTCCAATCCAAAAGTAAGTAGTGTCTAAATGGGGTCAAAGGACTTGATCCAAATAGAGTGCCCAGGGGATGGGGCTACTAAGGCTTAATCCAACACCTAGAAAATGACATGGCTACATATATCAATAGTATTCTGTCCAACTCAAGGAGAAAGCAGGACTCATATCTCGCAAGAGTGGTGTACTCACGGGTGAGTCACACAAGATAGTGAACATCAACCAACCTAAGGTGCTCATTGGTTTGCAACAGCCTAGAAGAAAGCTTCACATCCTTATATTAAACTATTGGGATAGTCTCGCCTTCGAAGTGTGCTATCCACCTACTAGTGAATGCTGGGGGACTTATATCAACTCAAAAGTAGTCAAGAGGAAAGGAGCCTGGGGACTTATCCTAAACCTCAAATATACTCAACCTAGTTAGATGATGGCTAGTTCAAGAAGAAAGCATGGGACTCACATCTTCTTAAACAAAAGTCATGAGGTAGCTTACTGTAGTGAAGCTACCATACTAATAAGGCATTTGCACAAGTTAGGAAGAAAGCATGGGGACTCACATCTTCCAAATGAATGACAAGTGACATATAAGTGAGTATGTGTGACAGTATAATGAGTGAGTGCCACGGGGCTTGCTCCCACATCAAAATAGCTTGAGATAAAAGATTTGTGTTTGTTGTTGTGCATGAATGATGAGGGGACTCTTACACCTACCTTAAAACACATGGGAATTATGAAATGATGCCATGATGATAACAAGAATTCACTAAGAAAGGATGTCTGGGTTCTCTCACACCTAACTTAGTTATGCTAATCAAATAGGATGCCTCTTTCTTTACACCTATTAAAAAGAGAGATTGTGTTTGTGTTGTGAAAGAGGGATAGATGCCACAGGGACTCTACACCTACCCTAAACATCACGGTGGATTCACAAGACAAGCAAACACTTCAAAGAAGAGAAGATTTGATGAATGGAATCATTTTGTTCTTTTATTAATGAATTATTTTCAAACAAGTTTTATTTCATGGGTAATATTTCTTAGATAGAGCCCATTAATTGGAAGCATCGGTGTTCCCCTTTACAATCAATAAGTCGATAAGATCCTCCTTGGTAGCCTTCTCTATGACATAGGGCCTTCCCAAGTGGGTTCAAACTTGCCTCCCATCTTCGATGGGCAACAATTGGTCTCCTTAGACTAACACAAGTTCTCCTACTGAAAGACCTAGAGGACCAGCTTGTTGTGAGCTTGAATCATTTTGGCCTTGTACAACTCGAGGTTCTGGCACGCCTGTAGGAGACTTTCCTCCAAACCTTCGAGCTCTTCTAACCATAACTTTGCATTCTATAGTGATCTTGTTACCCAATGCTATCCTTAGTGATGGGAGTTGAACTTCTAAAGGAAGAATGGCTTCAGACCCATACACTAAGGAAAATGGGGTAGACTGAGTTGGAGTTTGGTATGTGGTGCGGTAGGCCCAAAAGGCTTCAACCAACCGCTCATTCCACTATCATTTATTATCATCAAGAGTCTTTAGATATGGATGAGTTTTGTTGAATGCTTCGCTAAACCATTAGCTCTAGTAGATGGTGGAGTATCTACACCATCTTGCAAAGCTATTGATCTTCATGCTTTGAATGCAATACCATTATAATATAATTGAGGCCCCAAACCTATATGATATGGTTCTAAAAAATTGAAGCACAAGCATGAGTGTGACCTCTGAGTGGGATGGCTTCCCACTTGGAAAAGTAGTAACTAAGATGAATCGATTGGAAGAAGGAGATCAACCTACAATGTCGGTACCCCAACACTCAAATGGCCATGAAGCCAAAGTAGGTGTAGAATGTTGGGTGGTTGGTGGAGGACCACACACCACCATTAGATGGCATCTCCTAGCCATCCATGCAATCGATCATAAGGCTAGTATCCAAGTTTTGATCTTCAACTTCATCTTCATACTGATTGATGTGCTCCATAGACTGTTCTAATTATAATGCCATGGCTTCATGTTTGTCTAAACAATAACCACATTGGTCAAAGGACCAGATAGGTGCCATCAACAAGCATAGAGAGAGCTCTTGTTTTCATTGATGGGCTTGAGATTTCTCTTGAGGTAGTTGTCTCAAATAATCTATGAATGGTTGCCTCCAATCTAGCTCCTTGTCCATTTTGGCAATGACAACCTCCCCTTCAAGAGAAAGTCTCTCGATGAGTTCAATCAAGGGATAAGACTTGTCTATTTTGGACCCTTATTGAAATGGACTCATCTTCCGGACATGCCAACTCTTTGGCAAGTTTTAAGGCATATCTACTCTCGCCGGGAACCTTGTAGATGGTGACTTTGGGAATTTGGGCCAACAGCTTCATGGTATACTTATAGTAATGACAAAGCTTGGGTTTGAGGACCCGGTAGGACCCAGCAATCTGGTTGATGACCAACTGAGAATCCCTAAAGATGTTGATGCTCTTGACATTGATAGTGATGGTTAACTCCAACCGCAATCAAAGCCTCATACTCCATTGGTGTGGGGTTGGAAAGATAGTATGAGAATCTCATCACATCATGGTTTGAGTTAGAAGAACTATTCCTACCCTACCTTTCGGGAGAATAGATCGTGGTGCTTCACCTTTAAGAAAAGAAGCACCATCAAAATACATCTCCCATCTATTGCCTCCTCCCTAAGTTCATGATTTGTTCATCGGAGATCATCACTAAGCAGAGAATCAACAGAAGTGGGTGTGCTAAGAAATCAAGGTCATCCTTTATCAGAGGTACAAATGTGATATCAAATGAGAGTATCATGGACCAATGAGCCAAACATCAAAAAAGCATTGGTCGGGTCATGAGGTACAAGTGGATTGGTTCTGAGATCAAGTTCACCTTATGAGAAAGCATGTAGTGTCATAGAGATGCAAAGATCAAAGCTAGGCAATGTTTCTCAATAGGTGGATAGTTTGCTTCAACAGGAATCAGACGATGGTTGAGGTAGTAGAGAGCACTTTCCTTTCCCTCATCGTTGGCTTGGGCCAATAGAGCACCGAGAGAGTCATCCAATGCTAATAAAGGATCAATGCCCGAGATAGGGTCAGATGGCGCTTCACCAAGTATTCTTTTGATGTCTTCAATGTGGCACTTATCATCCCACTTGAACTTGGCATCCTTTTGACAAGTGTGAGAAGGGCTTCCTTCGATAAGTTTGAGATAAAGCATCTTAGATATGCCACCATCCTTGAAAGGATCTGTTGAGTTAAACTCTTAGAGGTGGCATTTCTAAGATAGTTTTAATCTTTTAGGATCTATTTCTATTCCCGTCAACAAACCCAAGGAATTTGACAATGCACACTTCGTGGGATTTATTTTGAGGTTGTAATATCTTAACTATTCAAAAACTACTTTCAAGTCAAAGAGGTGGTCTTCCTTTTCTCTGCTTTTGACTACTAGATCATCAACATAGCACTCAACCTGATGATGGATGAGTTCATTGAAGATCTGAGTCATGGCCCGTTGGTATGTAGCACCAGCATTTTAAGGCTAAAAGGCATGACCCTATAATAGAAGATTGATCGGTTGAAAGTAGTTTTCATCTTCAGAGACATCTTGATTTGGTTATAGCCAAATGATCCATCCATGAAAGAGAAGACCGCATGAGATGAGGCAATATGTCCACCATTAACTCTAGTATAGGAAGAGGAAACTTAGACATGCCTTATTTAAGTCCATGCAAATGCAATTTGGCCATTCTTCTTCTTAAGACATAACCGTTTTTTCTTCCATGATCGCTTGACTTGAAATGACTTGTTGTTCAATTTCTAATCGCATGTGTCTAGGAGCTTGCTTAATAGGGTAATATTGGGTTTATTTAGCTGGACTAACCGTAAGATAATGGCATTTCTTCATAACTCCATGAAAGTAGTCTTTAAATTCAATCAAATAGTCATTGGTTTCTTCTTCATTCAAGAATGAACGATGTATATTGGGCAGGATTTTCTTCATCCCGAGGTTGATTTCTTTTAGCTTGTCGATTGTTGAATGAATCTCCTCTTCAAATCGGTGCCTCTTTTGACTTGGAGATCATGATCATCAAAAGTTTCTAAACACACATTCTCATAAGAGTTGGGGATGTGTGAGAAGAACCTATATTCCAAATGGTAATAACTAGGCAATAATCTTCATCATCGACCCACTCTAATCCTAGTCCTTGATTGTGCTTCCCACTATATTGTTCCATATTTAAAATATGACCTATGCTTGACCAAGTGTGAGGAACTAAACCTTTCATAAGATTTTGAACACAAGAGTAAAAGTCAAAAGGTAATTCCATTAATTCTTTAAAGTATCTTCCTCAAGTCCTACATCGAAGCTCGACTTGAGGATGATGAACCCAAAAGAACCTTTTTCGCTTCATGTCACCGGAAGACTTAGGACTTCCTTAACTACTAAACCTTCAACTTTTGAGATGTAAGTGAGGTAAGAGCTAAGGTTCCCAACCATAATAGTTTCACATAAACTAGATTCAAATACTTTGCTTTTTGAGAGGCCGGTCTTCATCTGCTAGATCAAAAGTCACCTCCAATGGAACCCAGAGGGGTTGGTAGTATACTAATCACATTAGACTCATCCTCAGCTGGATTCCAAGTCTATGTGAATAGTAGGGTACTATGAACTAGAACATGACCTTTATTGTCCCCACCTCACAACTCGCCTCTCTTTCCTCTCTGCCTTACTGGAGGTTGAGCCATCTACCCACATGTCCATATATGATGGAATGAATGAACTGGGTGGAATGTGATATGATCCACTTCTTCTTCAATTCCCCTTTCTTGCTCACTTGGACTTTCTTTTTTTTCTTTTCATTTTCTTTTATCTTTTCTTTTGTTTCATTTTCTTTTGCTTTTGCATTTGCATTTGAATTTTGTCCAAGTTCATGAGAAAGGGTGTTTTGAGGAAGATAATAGGTCATCCTCATAAATCTCAACCTCTCTCTAAATTTTTTCATCCCCGCTAACATTTCCATCTTTTTTTGAACTTGATGCACATGAAGGGAGGATGGAATGATCTTGTTCTGTATCCCAAGGCCTACCAAGCAAAGTAGTGAAGTATTCAAATCAATGATGTAGAACTTGGCTTCTTCCAGTCACGATCTCCAATGGTAACACTATAGAACCTAAAGCTCACCTTGATCATTGAATCCTCTCAACATCATCCTATCTCCTCGAGTAGAGATGTTGATCTTCAAATAAGGGTCTTTAGACTCATAATGTTTGATGCACCAAATCCATGAGAACCCTATCAAGTGAACTCCCATGTCGAATGTATAGGGGATGGTTGTGCTCCAAGTAGAAGGTCTTCATTTGTGAAGGTGATTTGGCTTCAGTGTGCTTCCTCACCTATAGTCACAGAAAGCATATTTTAGATCAAGGAGCCTTGATTAGTGATTCCCCTCATCTCTTTGGATAAGACAAGGGCATATATATGCTTAGCTTAGATGAACTTTCTTAGATGAGAAAGGACATTGTAGTCCACCTTTTGGTCTTCCACAAGCATATCCAAGGGTGGAGCATCGTGGAAGGGGCTTCAATCTTCATCAATGACTTATTTTCCATCTAGAGGTGTCCTAGGAGGTAGAACCTGCCACTGGAGGTTGACTTTGGTAATCTCGGAGGCAAGGTGGTGGCAAGTTCTACGCACTTAGTGCTCACCTAGCCTTCTCCTATGGGACTCTCAATCGATGATTCCAAGTCTATCTCAAGAGGTGAACCCATGTATTATTGAGTTGGAAAATCCAACTCAATCGAAAGAGGAAGATCAAAATTATTATAGTTAATTAGACTTGAAGAGTTATCATTAGAATAGAAGATAACTCATCAAGAGACATATGTAATTCAAATCGCTTTATTCTTCAATTTCTTGGAAGTATTTGAGGTACAAAGTAGAAGTCAGAGTGAGTGGAGTAAGGGATTTGATGCCCTTATCCTTATCCATACAAGAGTTCTACTAGTAGAAGAAACAAAGAGCTAGCTAAAAATAAGAAGTCACCGGTGGAAGTCTGAACAAGGTTGGAGTGTGATGGTCAATGCTAAGCTATCTGGTGACACACATCACTGCTCAGCTCCCACTTTCTAGAGCAACAACTTGCAAACCTTCCTTGGTGTTGGAGGTTTGAGTGACTCAACCTACAAGGAAAGCTTCTTGATCTTCTAATTATTTTCTTAGAGGTTTTAGACAAAGAAATGTCCCAACCTTCTTTGGTTTTGGGATCACTTGTATCCCCAAGGATTACCCTAATGGAACTGAAGGTTGTTCCACAAGGTATTCCTTTGGGATAACTATACACTCTTGAAATTATGTTCAAGCCAATGTAAAGCAATCCTCCAACATACAATATGGTGGTAGGCAAAGTTTGATCAACTTTTGCTTTCCCGATCTAGTAGCTAAAAAATTAAGTTTCTTTAAGAGATTCTTAAAGATTTTTTGATTACCTCTCTTAAAAGAATAAGGTTTGTTTAACTTATCTAATAGAGTAGGTGGACCATAGCTACAATATGCATTATGGTGGTGGTATGGTCAGTGGTGGTGGCCATGGAGGCCGAGAGGTGAGTGGTATGCCTCTGGTGGCAAGGAGGTGGGTGAGGTCATGGTCTCGACTCCATCTCTAGCTGGTCGCTTCCCTTGTCAACTAGCTCCGTGTTTCTTCTCATTTGGGATTTTTGCAACCGATTGGAAAAGGCAACCTTCCTCCTTTGTAGACTAGCCTTGTTGATTATTTCTCAAATGTCTTTATGGTGAAGCCCTTAAGCATGAAGGACCCATGGATATTCTTCAAGAGAATCTCAATCATGGTTCGATAGTTTTCACACTTCATTCAGCGCCATTGAGAATATAATCAACAAGTGACTCATGAGAGTGTCTGCTACAACAAGATCACATACCCTTATCGAGCTCTAGCAAATCTCTTGATGAAGAGTTGCTCTAACTCAATATCTAACCAATCGCGCATACATACCAATCAAAAGCATACTAAGGCTACTAAAGAGTCTAAAGAGTAAAGCATCGCCGCCACTGTTGCACAACTGCCCTAAGTGAGCTATATGTCCTCGATTCTCCACTACCATCAAGCTTTGAAGGAAGGAGGCACAAACCCTTGGGATATTGGATAGCATCAAATTCCTCAGTAGGTCTACCCTTTGAACCGATGATCCTCCGCTTGAGCCAAAGCTTCCTTCACTCGCTCAACCATGGATTTCAAATTTTTTCATGTATGGAGGTATTATCCACTACCTTCATACATACTACCTTGCTCAATGGGAGGTAGAGTCTTAACCGGATCTAAGACATGCACCAGTTTCAGCCGACATATCAATTATACTAGGATGAACTGGAGGCTTGCTCAAGCACCGACACTATCTAACAAGTCGCAATTATGTGCCATCCTATCAATCTTTCATCTTCGCCTTACCGAAGTCGAGGTGATGGGTGATTTTGCTCTTGATCAACCTCATCACCTTCCATGGCCTACTGTTCTTAAGAAGAGAACCTCTAGTATCACCATGCATACACCCCCATCAAGTCATCTTCATTGGGATCGGCGACTCTTTCTTCATCGCATGCATACCCTAAGATCTCCTTTTCTCCATAAAATAGTGTCAACTATCTCATCGATCGATCTAACTCAATAGTACAAATGCGATGTGATCGCTATCATGCACCAGAGGCACCTCACTACCGGGGAGTCAATCTGCGGCGGTACTCACTAGAAGAATGATAATCCCGATGATGATGTAATGGGTAGGTCCTAGATGATCCTCTCTACCACCGCCACTAAATCACATCGGAATATCTGATAACCGCCACCATTGCATCTACAATGGGTGGAGTTGGTGAAGGACCACACGATGCTCATCTCACCACCACTCAAGCGTAAGTGAGAGAGCTCCCCTACCATAATGGGTGGTGTAGGAGGAGTAGGATCCCTTGCCGTTGGATCACCAATGGGGTACATTTTCGATGCCTTCATGGCCTTGATGGAATGGGTGATGCAACCTGACCGGTGATGGAGTGGGAGAAAGGGGTGGAGACACCACCAACTCTGGTGAGCTACCCTCTGTGATGGTCCTCATGAGGAGAATACCAGATGGTCAATGCATAGTGCACCGAAGGAAAGTCAACCAAAGCGTAGTTGACTATGGTTGAACCTCATTGCTCTCGGATGTAATGTGTATGGGCCTCATGGCCCTCTCCACAAATCTACCTCCCTATGGGGGGGGATAATAGATCATAAATCAAAGAGTACGACTCAGCATCCATATGCTCCACCCTACCGAACAAAGTGAAGGCGGCAGACCTCTACTCGAAACGCCGGCCGATGCACCACCGGAGGAGGCAATGAATAATCCTCCGGCATCCTCTCGATCAGAGAGAGATGAAACTAGTTTTCATAACCTGGTGAAGTGATCATGGAGACTCATCCATGATCCACGCTCTCAAACTCTAGATCTGAGTATATGGAACCATTTGACCATACTTCTTGTCCTACAAGGTGAGGATGAGGAGAGTGGAGCCATACTCAAATGTGGGAGGCCTCAAACCTGGAGCAAACTGGGAGCCTTACCCTTGAGGCAGAGATGGTAGGTGCTAGCTCAACCGGGGAAACATGTGCAACTCAGGGATGAACTGCCAGAACCATCGGTACCGGAATCAAAACCACTAAATTCTATGGTACCGCCTGAGGATACATTTGAATCAAGAAATATTGACTAGCCTCACCACCTTCTTCTCTTGATGGTGAGGGAATGCCTCACAAGTGATCGCCCCCCCCCATGGTAAAAATGGATCAAATGGGTATGATCCAAATGAGAAGTAAGGCTAGATCCATGCCATGGGGAAGGTAAAGACAAATTTCTGAGACCTTCCATTTGACTAAAAGTAAATTGAAACTAAAACTGCATCGACTAAAAGAATCTACAATGAGAAATGAACTTTATTTTCTCTCCATAGATTTTGTATTTTTTTTTGAATTTTGAAAATTTGAACCCACATCCAACAACTTGGAAGTGTTAAGTGGGGTTCAAATGAATTTGGAAAGATTGATTGAAAGAGGAATTTGAGTATGAATCCAAACTTCAACAAATTTGAGTATGTTGAAATATGGATTCAAAATTTTGATAGATGCTTCCATAGGTTCATTTTTGTTTTGAATTTGAATTTTGTGATTTGGAGGACCCTTTCCTTTAACAAATTTGGGTATGTTAAAAGGGTCAAATGATTTTGTTTTGTTTGAATGTTTTTTTGGTTTTTCTTACTTAGCAAATTTAGGTATGCTATGAAGTAAAAGTGATTGTTTTTTGAAAATTTTGTTTTGTTTTGATTTTTTTGGAATTCTACTTAGCAAATTTAGGTATGCTGAATCCAAGTGTATTTTGTTTGATTTTGAAAATAGGATTCTTAGCAAATTTAGGTATGCTAAGAAAATCCTAAGTGTTTCATTTGTTTGAAAAATTTTTGATTTTGAAAAGGGTAGGATCCTTTAGCAATTTGGTATGCTAAGGGGATCCTAAGTGTTCATTTTTTTTGAAATGATTGAAAGTGGAGATTCAACTTTAGCAAATTTGGTATGCTAAAGATGAAGTCCCACTTGATTTTATGAAATGAAATTTCACTTAGCAAATTTGAGTATGCTAAATGAAATTCCAAATGGTGTGTTTAAAATTTTGATTTTGAAAATGGAAACTTTTAGAAATTTGGTATGCTAGGGAAGAAGTTCCAAAGGTGTTTGAAATTTTGTTTTGAGTTTGGAAACTTACCAAGCAAATTTGAGTATGCTAAGTTCAAAATATTTTGAAAATTTTGAATTTTGATTTGGAAACCACTTAACAAATTTGTATGTTAAATGAAGTTCCAAATTTTGAAAATTTTGAATTTTGATTTCAAAACTTACTTAACAAATTTATGTTAAGCCAAAATGTGTTTGAAAATTTTGATTTTGATTTGGAAACTTTTAACAAATTTGGTATGTTAAATGAAGTTCCAAATGTGTTTGAAAATTTTGAAATGTGATTGATTTTGATTTTGATTTGGAAACTTACAGCAAATTTGATTATGTTAAATGAAATTCCAAATGTATGTTTTTGAAAATATTTGAATTTTGATTTGGAGATTTCACTTAACAAATTTGGGTATGTTAAATGAAGTTCCAAAATGTTTTGATTTTGAATTTTTTTTTTGATTTGGAAACTTCACTTAACAAATTTGTATGTTAAATGAAGTTCCAAATATTGAAATTTTTTTTTGAAATATGATTGTTGATTTTGATTTGGAACTTCACTTAGCAAATTTGATTATGCTAAATGAAGTTCCAAATGTGTTTGAAATTTTGAAATATGATTGTTGATTTTATTTTGAAAAGAGGACCTCCATTCAACAAATTTAAGTATGTAGAATGGAGATCAATTTTATTTTTGAAATATGAATTTTATTTTGTGTGATTGTTTTTTTGAAAGAGAGAATTCCAACTTAAAACATATGTGAGGATATGTTGATTTCCTAAATGATTTTTATTTTAGTTGAATGAAATCTTCATTTAATAAATAAGTATATTAAATGAAGATGTTCATGTGTGCTTTTGAAAATTTTAATTTTATTTACAAATGAACTTTTTATTCAACAAGTGTGAATGTATTGAATAGAAGAATTCACGTGCTTTTGAAAATTTTATGATTACGATTGTGGTTTTTTTTTAAAAAAAAATGATTGTTTATTTTATTTTGAAAATGAAATCTTCATCAAAGTGAATTGAAAGAAGATATTCATTTGTGCTTTTGGAAAATGTTATTAGTTTTATTTTTGAAAATCCCTACATGTAACAATTATATGAATTGTTAAATGAGGGTGAAAAATTTTGTGAAAAATATTTTATTAAGTGCATTTTTTGAAAGGATGCTTTTGAAAAAGCAAAGTTATTTGTGGAAGATTTATTATTTTAAGATGAACCTTTCCTTATCATGAACATGATAAGAAGGAAGTCTTTAAGATGTTTTTTTTATTTTAGATCTTTTCATTTTACCCATTGGAGAAACCAACAGGGGTTTTAAGACCAACAAGGAATGCATCCTAAAAAAAGATGTTGGCTAACTCAACTCAAGAATGAAATGAGCTAAGTGCCAAAGAAGGATAGTCTTGGATTCATACCAAAGTAAACCACTATCGATACTCAAAGACAATGATCATTTACCAAAGATGGAGAGAGGAACCATCCCAAGTCCAAAAAAATCTATTGTGATTTTTCTATGGAGTCATTTTCAAATGGGGAGAAAAGAAAGAGACATTACAAAATTCATCTTGGTAAGATGCCACAGATCCACGTATTATTTAGTGATCAAATACTCATCAAGGTATAGTGTACTATCTGAAAGATAGAAGTCACTATTAATGGAACCAATCACCTGACTCCTAAGTGACTCTACTATATGTAGAGATTCTTCCCTACTTTACATGGAAAAGTAAAGTATTTTTAAAGTTCATTGTTCCAGGGCAAGCCCATTAATATTACAAGGGATGGGATCCTTAGAAAACTCGATTAAGGTAAATGATCATTGAAGATTTTAATAGGAAGGACTATCAATTGATTTATTTTTGAAGATCAAATGGGATTGATCAAAAGAGAGTTATTATCAAGCCAAAATGAGAAATAAGTAGAGATGCTCAATGATGCTAGGAAACCCAACAAAGCATCTCAAACTATCCTTGGCTTTACATTTTGGAAATTGATTTAATTTGTTTGAGTTGTATTTTCATTAAAATTTTAAGACTTAAGATTCCTTAACACAAGATTAAGGAAATGCCTAAGAGTTGAGGAATTATGCTTATGGCCCACAAAAGAGAAAAGCAACCTTAGAACCTAAATCTAGGGAGGTTTGGCAAGGGCTAGAAGCACAACCTAAATCTAAGGTGAAAAATGGGTAATTGGTTTGCCTCCACAAGAGAGGACAAACCACCCGAATACTTGGACTTACAACCTCGGGTGGTGCCAACTAACTCCTTATGATTTTAAATACATGTAGGTAAGTCTTTATGCTTATGCAAGATAGCTAGGCTATTTTTATTTAGAAAGAGACTAAGTCCTTAAACTCACTCCCTAAAGAGACTAGATCATGTAAAGGGACATGCTTCAAATGACTAAATCTAATGCATTTCAAATTTCATTTTATTATCATTTTTGGAAAATAATTTTGACTTAGGCTAATAGGTTTTTTTATGACTAATGCATGAGAAAGATGATTGTTGGCCAAAATCAACGAGAAGGTAGGAGGTGAGTTTCCACCACGGCCCTCAAAGGTCAAGCCAAATTCTTTGGAAAAGGTGAAAGCCCTCCAATCAAGAGTGAAATAAGATGCATTTGTGCATGATATTATAAAGAAATGCTCATCCAACTAAGGGGTTTCTAATTCTTTTATCTTGATTTTAATCCTAAGCTTTAGGTGAGGTTATGAGTTATTTAATTTTAATTTGAATTGTTAAGTTGGGTAAAAGATTTATTTTTCTCTAAAGAGCCTAATCCACATCTAGGCCATACATAAAGCAAGGAAGAAACTAGGAAAAGCATGCCACTTAATGCAAAAGCTAAACAAATCATCAATTTATAAAGCTAATAAAAGAATAAATGGCATTTGTGGTGGGCACCACCAAAACCAAAAATATCAAATTGTGGAGCTCTACCCTTATACAACCCATATTACAAATGAATTAAATTACAATTTAAGCAAAGGAATTCATTGTTATGGGGGTCTTCAAGCTTTATTCTTCTTTCTTCTTTCTTCTTTCTTTTTTTCTTCTTTTCTTCTTCTTCTTTAGTTCCTCTTTTGGATGGTTGGGTGGATGTTCTAAGGCTTCACATGGTGCATAAGATAGGATCTTATGACCAATGTTCATCCTAATCCCTCATAACAAATCATTCCAAAATCCTAAATACAAATTTTACATGAAAAGGAAAAAGTAAATCTAACTAACACTGCAAAACAAAGGTTAGTCAAATCACACCACACAAATCCCAAGCATGTATATTGGACTTATCACCCACACATGGGTGACTAAGTCCACCCCTATGGATTATGCTTAGGGGTATAAGCACACCAAGCAAGAAGCATTTATATTTTTATTTATGATAGCGCCTTAGCACAATCCCTGAAAAGAATAGTTAGACTAAAGCATCCTACCATTCATTCTATGAGCATACACCTAACATCAGTCTAAAATTCATCACAAAATAAAACATAACATCAAACCATGCACGACCTAACCTAAAGCTAGAAGTGGTGACTTAGGCTAATGTGTGCTTTGAAGGTTTGTGTGGTATGCTTAGGACTTTTTGGTTTCAATTTTCTAAGTGTGAAGAACATGTTCAACTTAGAGGAGGGTTTCATTTAAGTTGTTTAAGTGTTTTGGGTTTTTTTATTTCATGTTTTAATTTGGTTTGAGTGAAACCTACAATTAATTACTAAGTTATAAAGAGAGGGAAAAGAGAACTTCTCTTTCCTAATCCTTAAGTAATTTCTAAGGTAAGTTCACATTTTAATTTCATTTAGGTGAATGTTTTGATTACATCTTTTAATCAATCTAAGTTTAGACAAACTCTAAACAAACCTATTCAAAAGAAAGGCATTTTAAGATTAAATAAAATGAATCAAAATTCACATAACACACATTACTTCATTTCTTTCCCAACATATATAACATGCATATGGATGGACCCTAAGCATATCTATACATGCAAATGAGAATAGTTAACACACTTTATGATGCATGCTAAGTAATCCATTTAAGAAAATTTAGAAGTTGAATATGCATGATTTTCTTAAGTAGAAAATTTTCCTTATCCAAAATTTCACATACATACATGAAAGTAAGAAAGGCATAAGTGAGTACAATGTCATTGTTAAAGAGGTGTAAGGCAAGACCTACTTAGGGCTACTTAAAGTCCTCGAGTTTATCGGACTAATATACCACTTTCCTTAAGTACAAACATGCATATAAAAGAAATGAAATGGAGAAGGAATATGCAAAAGTTGTTTAATAGTTTCATTTTTGTTTATGCAATTTATTCATGCAAGTGTAGGCAATCCTTCTTAGATGATAGCATAGGGATGAATAGGGTATGAGATTAAATAAGTGTTGGGTTCTTTTCAAATGAACCCTACATCTTACCAACTCCTATTCAAAACTATGCTAACATAAGAAAGAAAGAAAGGCTACACTAAACATTACTTTATAATCCATCACATGCAAGCTTATAATTAAAGTATAAGAATAGCACACTTTCAGATTTGATGTTTCATTTATAAGTTTTGAAAATATTTTGGATTTAGTAGTGATAATAGCCACTCTCATTCTACTTTAGCCAACACATGCACATTTGACATAAAGTAAACAATTTTTATTTTTAAAATTTGAAACATGAAATTATAAATGCATGAATCACATGACATACAACTTAACATGTTGGGAAAGATCTAAAGCAATGAAAGCATGAAAACAAACTCACTTTACTTAAATCCTAAAGACATTCTTAAAGAATAAGAAAATTTAGAATAAATCAAAGTGAATTTCAAAATGATTTTGTTTAATTTGAAGTTTGATTTAATTTTGAAAAGGTGAGATGAGTTTATTCTAACCCATTCCACATGTGTTTTGTATTTTTGTTTAATTTTTTAGATAATTAAATCCATTTTAAGCATTGATTAGGTTAGAGAATTAAGTGGCTTAATTAACCCTTATTACACCACCTTAGAAAATTAACTAAGTAATTATGAGCCAATGAGATGACATAAAACCACAAGGTATTTAAATTTGCAATGCACCTATAATGAAAAGGCCTAATGCAATTTGGCTCACAATTAAAGTTAATTAAGCTAAGGGTTTAGCTTAAGTACTTTTAAAACACCCTTCATACTTATGAAAGGGTTTTAATTCTTAATAGACTTAGGCTATTAAACACCTACCCAAGGTAGATTAATTAAGGAACTTTTAGAATTTTTTGAAAATTTGTTTAAAGGGATAATTAATGAATTAACCCTTAATTAAGAGGATTAAGGAAAGAAAAGAGGTTTAGGGAATAGCTTGGGAAATACCCCAAAATTATTTCCATAAAACTACTCATCTAGCCTTAATCAAACTTAATCATGGTAAATCTACTAATCACACCTTAATTACCCTTAATTACATGAAAGGGGTAATTAGGGAATAGCAATTTCCCAATTAAGCCTCAATAAATCTCAAGAAAATTAGGAGGAGGTCATCCCCTAAAATGAACCCTAGAAATTTGAGATCAGTTGGTAACTTAATTAGAGAATAATTAGCTAATTAAAATTCACAAAGAAACCTAAATTAAAAAAAAGGGAATTCAAAATCCATTGAAAACATTTTTTTAATATTCTAGATGAATTATCTATCCATAGATTTTCCTTTTTTATTTTTTATTTTTATGAAGGAGTTATGATTTTTGAAGCTTTATGAATTAATTAAATTAATTAAAATAACTAATCCGCTTAATACCACTCACGGACGCATGGCGTGCGGCTACACTTTATGGCGATGAGCCATCCACTTAAATATCACATCGGGGTGGTGGCATTACTAATTTTATAGTCGTCCAATCAAAGATGGATGAGAGATACACCATATTTAAATCAAATAAAATTTATAAAATGTAATCTCTCCATCTAAAATGTGGATGGATGATGAGATGAGCCAAGTTCTTAATGGAATCATCCATGATCCAAGGAGAGATCAGCCGATCTAGCATAATCATTCAAGACTCAACCCACACCATCTAAAGGAATAGGCTCAATGGTGGATTTCACATGCAATGAAAATTCTTTCACAAAGGACCAACCTCTAATCTAAGTGGTCAAAATCACATACCTCACCAGGTGATCGGCTCGAGATCGAGGAGTAGCTTTTGGGGTGAAGCCTTGAAGTTCTAGCCTTGGGTTGAGTGGATCAATGGGTGGACCAACTCCTCTTTATCCTTGCTTTGATTGAATTGAGTTCTTTGCTTTGTGGGAACTCAATGGATGCTTGAGCTTGACGTCTTAGATGATGGTGTAGAAGGAATTTGGATGGGATCAATGTAGAAGTTGGCTCTTCAATGGACCTCCCATTTTGTAATGCAAAAGAGAAGAAAATCCAAATCTCTCTAGGACCTTGGGAAAGCTGGTGGTTTTAAATCTCTACACCTCAATCAGTATGAGTGAATTTGTGAATTAGAGTATATCTCCCCTATGGAAATCAAACCATTAGTTTCATTTTGATCCAATTGATCATATGGGTGAGATTTAGGGTTAGATCGCACATGGTTGGTTTGGCCGGAGTGGAATGCCAACTCCCATGTGCTTTAATTGAGCTTAGGGGAGTTTGAAATTTCAATTTCAAGGCAGGGTGGGGTTTGGTCCATGGGTCAAATGGACTAAACCCATTGGGTTGGGTGCACCACTCATCCTAAGTCCCCTTGAGCTTTTAGGAAAGCCTCAAGTGATTGTGAAGATATGACCAAAATACCCATAGGCCAAAATTTCTATGGCCTAGGGGTAAAATGGTCATTTTGCTATTTTTTACTTTGGGTATGTTGGTATGTTGAGAAAATAGGTTTGGCCAAGTTTCATTGGATTTGGAATCCATTTGATAGGTTTGGCTCATGTTGACCCATTTAGGTCAAAATGGGTCAACTTGGGTCAAGTTGACCAATAGGTCAAATTGGGTCAAAGCAAGGGTCGGGTCAAGTTCAAATGACCAATTGAAATATTTTGGTGCCTTTGGTTTGGTTCAATTCGATATAGATTTGGTTTTGGCTCATATGACTCATTTAGGTCAAATGGGTCAAGTTGATTTTGACCCATTTGACCTATTTGGGTTCAAGGTAGGTTTAGGTTTGGTTAGTCATATGGAGGGATTGGTATCTTTGTTTTCAATTTGGGTTAAGTTCAATTTTGGCTCAACATGACCCCTTTAGGTCATGTTGGGTCTAAGATCAATTGGGCTAGGTTGGGTCTAGTTGGCCAATTGAGGCTTTGGTCAAATTTCACAAGTGATTTGGAATGGACTTGACCCATTGGTTTCAATCAATTTGGCTTAGATCAAGTTTTGACACATTTTGGCTCTTTAGGTCAAAATGGGTCAACTTAGTGGGTCAATTGGGCTGGGTTAGGCTCAAATGTTGGCTTGGTCAAGTTCAAACATAGTTCATGAGTGAACTTAGATCAATGGTTTCAATCAATTTGGCCTATGGTGGAACTATGTAAGTTTCATTTTAGGTTAAGTGTTGACTTGGTCAACCCTTAGGTTTGACTTAGTTTGACCCAATTTGATTGATTGATCATCCCATGATGATTGTTGATCATGATGAGAGGATATATGAGTTTGGTTCAATCCAATTTGGTTAGGATCAAAGTTGGCTCATAAGGGTACTTTAGGTCACTTTTGGGTCAAGTGAACTAAATGGGTCAAATGTCTTGGTCAAAGCTTGATTTGAAGTTGATTGATCTTGTATATGGACTTATGATTGAAATATAAATCCATTTACAAGTGGTTTGAAGTCAAATGGATTTTGATCCATTTGAAAATTTCATATTCAAAGGAAGAATATGAAGGGGTCTTGGGTTTGATTTTTTATTTGGGTTTTGATTGTTTGATTGAGGTTTGAATTTATATTCTAGCTCATGATGGTAGGATTGATTGAACCATGTGAGAAAATCAAGAATTTGGCTTGATTTGAAGATGGTTTGACTAAGTTCAAGATTTTGGCTTGAAAGGCTTATATTTGATTTTGATTTGATTTGAGTTTGATTTTTGGAGTTGATTTTGATTGTTTAATTTACATTTCATTTATATATGAGAATATAAATGAGAATATAAATTGATCATGAGAAAATTTCAAGAATTTGAAAGAGTTTAATCATGATTTAGGTTAAATCCATTAAAGGGAATTTAAAGGATTTAAGAGGATTTTTAATTTGAAATTTAATTTTGAATTGGATTTGATTGATTTATATTCATATTTCATTTATATATGAGAATATAAATGAGAATACAAATAAGTTTTAAGAAAATCTCATGAGTTTGAAATGGTTTGATCAAATTTTAGGTTAAATCCATTGATGAAGAATTAAGGGATTTAAAAGAATTTTAAGCATTTTTAATTTGAAATTTTTTGCCTTTGATTGGATTGATTTATATTTATTTCATTTATATATGGAATATAAATGAGAATATAAATAAGTTTTGAGAAAATATCATGAATTTGAATAGGTTTGATTAAAGTTTGGAGTTGATTTTGGCTAAGTCCTTTAATGCAAAATTAAATTGACTTAAGGAAATTTCATGAATTGATTTTGAATTTTGAATTTTATTTGATGGGATTGAATTTTTATTTCATTTATAAATGAGAATATAAATGAGAATATAAATGGATCTTGAGAAAATCTCAAAGATTTCAATAGGTTTGAATCATGATTTTGGGTAATTCCTTAAGGCAAGGTTAAGGACTTAAAAAATTTGAACTTAGGAATTTTTGATGGAACTTGGTCATGGGTTTCAATCATCTCTCTCAATCATGGATCTAAATCAGGGAATTGAATCATGGAATTGATTTGAGTTTGAAAAAAATCAAATAGAATTGATTTGGAGTTTGACTTGAAAGAAGGAAAGTGAGGAAAGGTTTAAGCTAAGGGTAGGAAATTTTCTGAACACCCCTAAGGCATGACCTATTCCTATGGCTAACTCTTCTAAGTCTGTTAGGGCTAGGTTGGAGTGTCCACCTAATCACTAGATGTGTCCTAAGACTAAGGAACTCTTAAAGTCTAATAGGAATCCTAAGCCTAAGATGGAGGTGTTGAGAGCTCATCCTAAAAGTGAGGTCAACAAACCTTTACTTAGCAAATTTAGGTATGCTAAGAAGAGGTTGTGATTTTGTGTTTTTAAAATTTTTTGTAGAATGTCTTTGCTTTTGATGTGTGATATGTTGATTTTGAAGATGGGGCATCTTGCTTAACAAATTTGGTATGTTAAGTAGAGGTCACATCTATTTGATTTATGTTTGAAAATAGAATTTTCAGTTAACAAATTTGGTATGTTAAATGAAAGCCAAATGTGACTGAAATATATTTTGCTTTTCTTTGAAAATGGTACTCTCACTTAAAAAATTTGGTATGTTAAGTGAAAGCCCAAATGTGATGTGATTTGAAAAAAAGATATTCTTACTTAACAAATTTGGTGTGTTAAGTAGGAATGAAATGTGTATTGAAAATGAGACTCACTTAACAAAATTTGTATGTTAAGTGAAGTCAAATGTGATATATTTTGCTTTTCTTAAATGGACCTCACTTAATAAATTTGGTAAGTTAAGTGAAAGCCCAAGTGTGATGTGATTTGAAAAATAAGATTCTTACTTAACAAATTTAGTATGTTAAATAGGAATCAAATGTTTATAGAAAATGAAACTCTCACTTAACAAATTTGGTATGTTAAGCAAAGTCAAATGTGATTGATGTTTTGAAAATAGGTCTCCCACTTAACAAATTTGATATGTTAAGTGGAGGTCAATTGTGATTGATATATGTTTTGCAAATGGAACTCCTATTTAACAAATTTGGTATGTTAAGTGGAAGTCAAATGTGGCATAGAAATGAAACCCCCACTTAACAAATTTGGTGTGTTAAGTGGGGAGTCAAATATGTCATGAAAATGAGATTCTTACTTAACAAATTTGATATGTTAAGTGGAATAAAAATGAAAATAAGACTCTCACTTAGCAAGTTTAACATGTTAAGTGAAAGTCAAACGTGATAGGGAAATGAGACCCTCACTTAACAAATTTGGTGTGTTAAGTGGGGAGTCAAATATGTCATGAAAATGAGATTCTTACTTAACAAATTTGATATGTTAAGTAGAATCAAAATAAAAATAATACTCTCACTTAGCAAGTTTTACATGTTAAGTGAAAGTCAAATGTGACATGGAAATGAGTCCCTCACTTAACAAATTTGGTGTGTTAAGTGGGGAGTCAAATATGTCATGAAATTGAGATTCTTACTTAACAAATTTGATATGTTAAGTGGAATCAAACATGATCTATGAAAATAAGACTCTCACTTAGCAAGTTTGATATGTTAAGTGAAAGTCAAATGTGCCATGGAAATGAGATTCTCACTTAACAATTTTAATATGTTAAGTGGGAATCAAATGTATATGAAAGTGAGATTCTCACTTAACAACTTTGATATGTTAAGTGTAATCAAATATGACATGAAAATAAGATTCTCACTTAACAACTCTGATATGTTAAGTGGGAATCAAATGTGACATGAAAATAAGATTCTCACTTAACAACCTTGACATGTTAAGTGGGAATCAAATGCATATGAAAAATGAGATTCTCACTTAACAACTTTGATATGTTTAAGTGGGAACCAATGTATTTGATGTGCTCTCTTTCTTTTATTGAAAAGAGAGGGGAATTCTTTGTTTGACAAATGTGGCATGTCAAATAAGATTCCAAAATAGAGGTGAAATTCATTTAACAAATCTTATGTATGTTAAATAGTTTTCAATGATATGTTTTGATGCCATGTATGTGATTTCTTGATTTTGAAAAGAGAGAAACTTCAACTCTAGCATATGTGAAATATGTTGAGTGGAGTTTCAATTTTATGTTATGATTTGAAAATAGAATCTTCATTCAACAAATTAGAGTATGTTGAATGAAGGTGGTTATTTTTTTTAAAAAAAAGTGCTTTTGGAAAGTGTCATTTTGTGGAAGAATTTATTTTCTTAAATTTTATGATGAACCTCACCTCACCAAGCTAGTGGTAAGGAGGTTCTAGATTTTTATTATCTCTCCCTTCATTGATAAATTTTATTTTTCACCTATTGGGGAGCCCAATAGGGGTTTCAAGACCTACACGGAGTGAGGTCCTAAAACTTAAAGGATGTTGGCTAACTTTGCTTAAGAATGAAATAAGCTAAGGGTCAATGGAAGGAAAGATAATCTTGAACTCACATAAAATGCAAGTCCATTATCAATGCTTGGAGATAATAATTATCTACTAGAGAAGGAGAGAGGAACAATCCCCAGCGGAGTCACCAGAAAAATATGTGGTGTTTATTTCAGTTTATTATGTGTATGGGGGGCACCACGCAAATCTTAGGGTGTATTTATTGTGGTGATCAGGTATGACATTGAAGAATAGTGTACTATCTCGAATGATAGAAGTCACTACCTTATAATGGACCTTACCACCTAATAAGGACTCCTAAGGCATGATGGGTCTTCAAATATACCAGAGATTTTTCCCCTACTTTACATGGATGAATAAAGTAGGGTTTATTTACTTCTAAAGTTTCCTATGCAAGGCAAGCCCCATAGTTAATTACATCTTAAGGAAAATGAATCCTTTAAGAATACTTTCGATTAAAGTAGGCGATTGGTGTCTCCAAAGAATTCAAAGATAGGACTATCAATAAATTGGTTGTGTTTTAGAAAACCAAGTGGAATGGATCAAAAGGGAAGAGTTATTATCCAAAGGAGATGAGTAGGGAGCACTCATGATATTAAAAATCTAAGTGAGCACTCAAATCTATCTTATGGTTGGGCTTTATATATTTGAAGTTGAGGGGATTTATTTATTTGAGTTAAAATTTTATTAGAAATATAGGACTTATAATTTCATAATACAAGATTGTAGAAATGCCTAAGAAGTGAAGATTTATGCTTAAAAGCCCCATAAAAATGGTAGCCTGTGATCTAAATTAGGGAGATTTTGGTGAGTGGCCTAACTCCCAAAAAGTAAGTCATACTTTTGCAATATATTATTATTAGAAAAAACTAAGTTCTTAAACCCACTCCCAAAAGACTGAGCATGAGGGGTATGAATAATGACTTAATATAATACAAAATTTTATCAAATTTTATTTAATTTGGGACTCTTTATTTTGACACAAGCTATAGGATTTTGTATGCCTAAATGCTTGAGAAGTTGGTTATGGGCCAAATCAAAAGGGAAAGAGGTGTTCTTCCATCATAGGCTCTCAAAGGTTAAACCCTTACTATCTGGCAAAGATGGAAGCCCTCCTTAATAAGAGTGAAATAAGATGATTATGCATGATATTAAACATACAACATCCAACTAAGGGGTTGTTAAATATTTTATTATCTTGATTTAATACCTAGGCTTTTATATGAGGTTATGAGTTATTTTAGAGGTTTAGTTATGAGTTGTTAGTTTGGGTAAAAAATTAATTTTTTATCCTAGGAGCCTAATCACATCCAGGCCATACAACAATCACCAATCATGAACAAATTATGAAAAGGCATGCGTTTTCTAATGCACAAGCTAAACAAAATATCAAATAATTTTATAAAGCTATCATAAAAGAATAAAAGGCCGATGTGGTCAACTATCATTATACAACGAGAATAATTATAATTACAAATGATGAATGTTATGGGGGTCTTCATTCTTCATTATTCATTCTTCATTTCTTCATCTTTCATTTCTTCATTTGATTTGCTCCATTTCTTTCTTTCCTTTTGATTTGATGTGTATTCCAAAGGCATCACATGGTACATAAGACTTGGTCTTATAATCCATGCTCATCCTAATTCCCCATAACACTTATCCTAATCCTAATGCAAATTACATTAAAAGAAAGAAAGTAAATCTAGCTAAACCTGCAAAATAAACATCAACTAAACACACCATACAACCCAAGCAGTTATATGAATAATTTGGACTTAGCACCCTGCACATGGGTAACCAAGCCCACTTGACCTAATTTGGATTATGCTTAGGGGCAAAAGAAACCTACAATGAAAAGCATTTATATTTTTATTTAGTTTTAAACCCCTACAGAAAGTATGATTAGCTAATATCCTAACATCCAAACTATGCACATACACCCTAACATCTAGTCTACAACAATACATCACAAAATAAGCACACATCAAACCATACACTGCTCTAACATGAAGCTAGAAGGGTGACTTAATCTAATTTGTGTGCATTAAGGCTTGTACAGTATGTCTTAACTAGGCTTTAGAGTTATAATTTTGCTAAGTGTGAAAGATTTAATTTGTAAAGGATTGATTTCTCTTTAAGTGATTTAATTGATTTGAAGATTTTACTTAGTGTTTTCTTTTATTTCATATGGCCTACACTTAACAACTAAGTGTTATAAAGAGAAGAAAGAGAGGGAACCTCTCTTTCATCCCTACCTTAAGTCACTTCTAAAGCAAGTTAATTAATCAATTTCTTTTAGTGAATGGCTTATTATATGTTTTAATCAATTTTAAGTTTAGGTTCACTCTAAATGACCTTATTCAATAAGAAATACATATTAAGATTAATTAGAATGAATTAATATTCACATAACATATTTATTCATTTCTTTCCATCATGTATATCATGCATATGATTAAATCTAAGCATACCTATACATACAATGTATGTCTAAGAACACTTAAATGATGAATACAAAGAAGTGTGTTTGGAATTTAAATATTTCATTTTGATTGAATTATGAATGCATGTCTTTTTTAATAGAAAAGATGGATTTTTCATCCATCAGCTAAGTACACATTCACATGTATAAAAGTTTTAAGTGAGTACGTCGCCATTATTCTACACCAAGGGTGTAAAGTACAAGACCTACTTAGGGCTACTTAAAGCCTCTCAACCTCGGGATGTCCAAACTAATATACCACTTTTCATATACATATAGATGTATAAGCAACTATAAGAATAGGAAAACCCATGCAAAAGTTTTATTTGATTTATGATTCTTATTCATTGGTCATATCATGCATACATATGTATAAGAGTTTTAAGTGAGTACAAGTAATTGTTCAATGTGTAAGGTACAAGACCAACTTTACTTAAAGGTGTCCAAAACTAATATACCACTTTTCTCAGATACATGTAAATGTACAAAAAAAGAACCACAAGAACACGAAGTCATGCAAGAAGTCATATTTGATTTGATTATATGATTTACATATGAGATATGAAATTCTTCCTAAGTCTTAACATGGAGATTCATAAGAGTAGATTTAGATAAATGTTGTGTTCTTTTCAAATGAACTATACATTTATAAATCCAATGAAAATCCATATAAGATAAGGAAAGAGCTTCATATTGCATATCTTATATTATCAACACATGCAATTTATAGATATTTGTAGTTAACATCACTCCATATATTATAATTGATTTATGGGCTTTTGAAGATAACTTTTGATTTAATAATAATAATAGCCACACCTTTTTTTAATTTAAATCCAAATGCAATTTGACATAAAAGAAACCATTTCATTTAATTAATTTTAAAAGAAATGAATGCATGATTACACATGGCAAGCAACATTTAACATGATTGAAAAGAAACAAAGGAACATGATCTCATTCATTCCAATTAATTCCTATGGACAATCATACTAAATAAGCCTATTTAAAATAAACCAAAGTTCTTTAATGACATTTTTAATTTTGAGTTTGATTTAATTTAAGAAATGAAAGAGGTTTGTTAATCCTAATCCCATTCTCCATGTGTGAGTTAATTTGGTTTAATGAAGAAGTAATTAAGTTAATTTTATGGTTTAATTAGGTTAGGGTATGAATTAAGCTAATTAATTAACCCTTACCTATATCACCTTAAGTTAATTAACTAACTAATATTGAGCCAATATGATATGCAACCACAAGAAAAGTAAATTTATAATGCTCCTAAGAAATGAAATGGGCCTAATGCAATTGACTCTTGATTAATAGTTAATTAGACTTAAGGGATGTCACTCAACTACTTTTATGGTTTTCTCACACATGTGAACTAACCATAATTTCATTATCCCACACTTTAGGTTATTGAACACCCAAAGAGCTACCTAAGATTAATTAAAGGTTTCTTAGGTGTGAAATAAATTTTAGATTGAGTTAATCAAGCTTATAAATTAATTGATTGAATTATTTGATTATATTTTGATTGGGATGATGAAATTAACTTAGGGAAATGGATCAAAGACAAGACCTCAATCCTTAACCCCTATGTCACTTCAAACACTCAATTAGGCTCTAATTTTTTATCTTGGAGATTCATTAATTACCTCATTAATTATTAACTAATCAAATTCTAAAAGTGAAGAAAACTTGGGAAATGAATTAGGAAAAATATCCCAACCACATTTACTAAGCTCCTTTACTACTCAATAGAGGTAATTAGGCTTAAATAATCAATTAAGCAACTATTCATTCACTAATTATCATAATTAAATTAGAAAAGTGATTAAGGCTTAATCAATTGATTTTATTAATTAAGCAACCAATAAAATCTAAGAAAAATTAGGGAGGTAGAGGTCATCCCCCCAAACATCTATAGAAAGTTGATGATCAATTGGGCGATTATTTAAGGTATAATTAAGCTAATTAATTTTTCAATTAAACTTTAATTAAGCAAAAATCATTGATCAAAATCAATTACTAATAATTTTTCTAGAATCTACTCTAAAATATCTTTAAAATAAGCCAAAGTTTATATTTTTTGGATTTTTCTATGGTTAGTTATGATTTTTGGAAGTTTCAAGATTAAAAATGGATTAATTAACCCTAATTAAATCCTTAATCCTGTCAGCATGCACGCATGCGCTTTCCACATGGCAATGGGAGTATATGCTATCACATCCAAAGGCTGAATGGATGGTGGCGACGATTCCATGGACCGCCCCAATTTAAGATCGAGCGATGATCCATAGAGGAGAGAATCAAAGGATCTGTGATTGATCAAGATCCCGGGAATGGATCCATGATCCGTTTTTGAGATGAATGATGGATACCATCCATCATGCTCTGAGCAGAGGATGGAGATGAAAATTATCCCACACCTTCGGGGAAGCAAAATAATGAAATCTAACTATGGAAATCGACTGACATAGAACTTTATTTTACAAAAGACCAACCTATTTTCATTCAGAGATCGATTTTAATGGCATACCTCATCAGAGCTTATGATCGGCGGTACCAATGATTAAGGAAGCTTCATTTGGTAGAAATGAAGCCCTGTTAAACCACACGAGCCTTAATTTGGTGTAGTTTGCTTGGAAGACCAATCCACAGCATATAGGCAATCGGTCTTGGTTGAACTCCACCTTTCGATCATCGGGGAGTTTGGGAAATTATTTTTTGGACTCTTCTAGGTCCAAGGATGGTGTGTGCAAAACTAATTGTACTTTGGTGGAGGTTTGAGCAAATGGCAATCAGATTGAGGCTCCTCTATTTTGTTTCACATAAAATCAAGAATGGTGATTTTAGGGAGCTTGGAAAGCCTTGGAAATTGCTCTATGATCTCTTTCCTTGGCTGCTAGGGTTGAATCAAGTTCATCTCTTTGATTTTGAGTGAGATTGAGGGGGGTATACCCCCTCATTCCTCGGATTAGACGGTTATGACTAGTTTGGCTTTTTATTGATCATTTGGCAATTTCAGAGGGTTGTGGAGGTCCTTGGGTGATGATGTGGCTTGGTTTTATTGGGTAAGGGTGTGGAGGTGGCTGCCAAGGGAGGTAGTGGATGTCCTTGGTGGTTTTAAATGCTCTAATGGAATGGGGAGGTGATTTAACCTTCTCACCAACCACCTTTGGGTTAGGTCAGCCATGGTCCTTGGTGCCTAAGTGGATCTATGAATGGGTGCCAAGTGATCAAGGGGATGAAATGGCCAAATATGCATGTGTCTTATCTCATGGGATACCCTAGATCGAAGGGCAAAGTGGTCATTTGGCTATAGGGTTTGATTTGGGCAGATTTGAAATGGGTCAAAAGTGGGTTAACCCAAATTTCAAGTGATTTAAAGTTTATTTAATTTGATTTTGCTTGATTTAACTTATTTAAGTCAAAGTGGGTTAGGTTGGGTCAAGTTGACCAATTGGTCAAATTGGGTTAGGTTGGGTCAAGTTGACCAATTGGTCAAAGGTCAAATCATGGGTTGGGTCAACTTCACATGACCAATTGGAGTGTAGGTGTCATTGGTTTGATTCAATTTTCTTTGGATTTAATTATGGCTCATTTGAGTTCATATAGGTCAAATGGGTCAAGTTGACCAATTTGACTAATTTTCCCAAATTGGGTTGAGTGTTCAATTGACTAATTAAAATGATTGTAGGCTTTGGTTTGGTTTAATTTGGATTTTGGCCAATTTGACCCTTTAGGTCAATTTGGCTAGTGTCAAGTTGACAAATTGGTCAACTTGGGCTCAAATATGGCTTTGGTCAAGTTCAATAATCAATTTGGAATGAACTTGAGCCATTGGTTGCAATCAATTTGAATCAAATCATGATTTGAACCATTTTGGCTTTTTTGGCCAATTTGGGTCAACTTGGGTCAAATGGCCAATTAGTCTTGGTTTGGCTTAAGTGAGGGTTTGGTCATGTTCAATCAATGATTATGAGTTGGCTTGAATCAATGGTTTTAATCATTTTGGCATATGCTGGATTTTTGCTAGTTTGGATTTCATTTGGGCTAAATGTTGACTTGGTCAAAGGCTAGGTTTGACTTGGTTTGACCCAATTTAAGGTAATTGATCACCCTAAGGTGATTGTTGGTTATGTTGTGAGGCTTAGAAGGGCTTAGTTCAATCCAATTTAGGTTGGATAGAACTTGCTCAAAAAGGTTTCTTTAGTCCACTTTAGGTTAATGAGCATGTAATGGGTTTGATCATTTGATTCAAGTTGAACTCACACACAAGCCTAGTTTGAAATATAAATCCAACCAGTGATTTGAGCCAAATGGGTTTTGGTTCATATGATAATTTCAAGCCAAATGGGTCAACATGGACTTGACTTGGGTTGACTTGGGTTTGGTTTGATTTTGGTGGTTTATGTTTATATTTGGGTCAATGAATATAAGAATGATTAAATCATGAAAAAAATCTGAGTTTTGAAATGATTTGGGTATCATTTAGGCAAGTTCAAGAATTTGGCTAAAAGCGCTAAAATTGGGAATTTGATTTGATTTGGGTTTGGTTTTAGCTATTTAAATTTATATTTTATTTATATTTGTGAATATAAATGAAGATATAAATGGTTCATGTGAAAATCACTTGAGTTTGGAGTGATTTGGAAACAAATTTGATTAAGCTTATGGAGGTGGGTCCATAAGGCTTAAGGGATTTTGGAATTTGAATTTGATTATGGGTTTCAATCATTTGATAGTTGGATTTGATTTTGGAATTTGTATTGATTTGAGATTGAATTTGATTTGGAAGAAGGAAGCAAGGATTGGGTTTAGGCTATAGGGTAGGCAAGTCCTCCTAAATCCCTAAGGCACAACCTATTCCTATGTCTAACTCTTCTAAGTCTCTAGGGTTAGGTTAAGTGTTCACCTAATCACTAGAAGTATCTTAAGACTAAGGAGCTCTTAGTGTCTATAAGAGTCCTATATCTATGATAAGGAGGTTAAGAGCTCACTCCAAAAGTGAGGTCAACAAAGAGGCAACTCCTACTGCTCTCAAGCTTAGCCTAACGTACTCCAATTCCTCAAGAAATGTGAGTGTGAGATGTAAGCGAGTTGTCGGTGGCAAGGACTAAACCTTTCTTGAGGTTGGCGATTAGGAAGGGGAGCCAAGTAATTCCCATCGAAGCCTCTGATGAAACAGAGCCAAGTGCAAGCTATAAAGTCCAAAAAAAGAGCTATAAGCTCGACTCCTCATAATGCTAGTAGAGCAATGAGTATGTGGAGGAGAAAGAACAAGATGATGGCTTGGAGAATAACTATACTCCAAACTTGTGTGATCCCACCGGTGAAGCTTATGAGCTCAGGTCTTCCATATTTTCATAGGATCTCAATGATCCCTTTAGTGACCTTCCTAATGCTTGCATGCCACATGCTGTCATGACTGCTTAGGCTATGACTAGGAAATCTACATGAGAGGTCAGCCTTTTTTTTTTTGAGAATGGGATAGAGGCCTATGTGAATAAGTTCTAGCTGGTGAGTATAAAGAAGAAGTTAACATCTCTAGAAGCCAAACACATGGACCTTCAAGCCAAAGCCCCTCACTAAGAAGAGAAGTAGACAGTGACTTCAGAGCTTACATTCCTTATGGAGGAAAAAAGAGAATTGGGGAAGAACTCTCATGTCAAACTGAAGAGTTTTAGAAGAAAGAAGCCGAGTTCACTAGGTTTCTCAATTCTGATGAGTACTAACATCTCTTATAGAAGAAAAGACCAACTTCATTATTGTTAAATTGATGAAATGTGATCATTTGGATGCTAAGCTTTTGTACATCTCCAATGTATTCATGCTCATGAACTCTGATGGTGATGATGATGGAAGTTGAAGTTGACATATCTTTTCCTCCTTCATTTCTCTATAATTTTTTTTGCGAGTAGAATTCTTGTATCTTACTCATTAATTGTAAAAATATTTTATATGAAATAAAAATCATAAGTGTAATTTAAGTTAGGTATACTTATCTGAGTAGCAACTAAATTTATTTTCTTAATAAGTTTTTTGAGTGCATGCTTTGTCGCTGAGCTGATACTCGCCAGTTGATGCCTGAGTAAGTCCATTTATAACTTATAATATTTTGGATCACTACAACAAAAAGAACCTTCTTAGGTAGTTGTGTTAGCATCACAAGATGGTGCACAATCATTAGATTGGTGCTCACTTATTGATGCACTGATAGTTCTGCTCATGATTTAGAACTTTTTGAGAGAATCTACCTTGTATAGTCACTCTAGCATAGCTTATTTATGTATACTCATTAGGATGATGTCCCTTATTAATATTTGAATAAATTGGCTTATGACTTATAATATTTTCAGCCATCAATTAATTTAAAGAACCTTCTTGGGTGGTCACTTTAGCATCAAGAGTTTATGCATACTCATTAGGTTGATACTATTCATGGATATGTGAATAACTCTACCTATGATGTAGAATATTTAGAGATTGATCACATGAGAGATCCTTTATATATAATCATATTAAAATGGTGAATTTGATATACTTCTTTGAGAAGGTACTCACTTATTATTATGTGAATAATTATATCTGAGACTTAGAGTATCTTAAGTCATTGATCAAATAAGAGCTTATTCTCTACATAGTAGCATTTTATGTTAGTCGATCTTTTAAGAGAATTAATCTAGCCTTTCTAATTAGAAGAACTGGTCTTTTTTTTTAGTTTAATTGTTGACCTCACTGGTGTCAATCTTACACTATAATTGCCAATGGCATGGAGTGTTCTCCTTTTAGTAATCAACTAAAAGAGTTGGTCTCTTTTGAGTCTAGTTGCCTACCTTATGATGTGTCAGTCTTATACTTATTTTTGTCAACCACATAGAGTGTTGGTCTTTTTTAGTTACTAGAAGATTTGGTCATTTTTTAGTCTAGTTGCTGACTTCATGGGGTGAGGTCTTACATTATAATTTCCAACCACATGGAATATTAGTCTCTTTAGTTGCCAACTAAAAGAGTTGGTCTTTTTAGTCTAATTACTGACCTCACGGTGTCGTCTTACACTATAATCATAAGCAACATTGAATGTTGGTCTTTTAGTTGCCAACTAGGAGAGTTGGTATTTTGTGAGTTTAGTTGTCGACTCTTGGGATGTCAGTATTACACTTATATCTTGTAGAGTCAGTTTGACACAAGGATAGTCCGACTCTAGTCTTCTCAGGCTAAGAGTATAGTATTTGGATCTTTGACATAGGATTTTCCACTTACCTAAGTATAACTTTTTCTTGGGCCAAAATCACACATCAAGTATCTTGAGTCATTACACAATTCCTTGAGTGTTCTTATAATTTGGGTTTTCTTTGCTCAACATCAATGTTTCTTGGGCCATTAGTGGCACACCATGTATCAACACTCAACTAGGCAATTTAAATGACCACGTGCTCCCCATGTTTGCTAGCTCAAGATAATAGGTTAGTGAGTTAATTTTCTACTCTAGGGATTTGTTCAATCCTAAAATATTCTAGTTGCATAATCTTTTATTTTACTTTAAGTATATTTAACCAAGGACTCATCTCAAAATTTATATTTCTTATTTACTTATTTTACTACAAGTTATGAGTTTGAATAAGTTGCCACATATGTAGCTCTAAGCCCCAAGAAATCTTAGTTAGGCAATAAAGTTTAATATTTAGCTTGATTTCTTGTCACCTTTAGTTGAAGTTGGTTTGCTAGAAGAACCATCAACATTTAGTCACCACAAGATTTTTAAGTTGACGAGAATCCCCTATGAGCTATTGAAGTCAATTAAGAAATTTGTGAGTGTTTGAGTTGGATCACAGATCATGGCGATTGTGATATATTAAACTTGCTCAACTCTATGAACCATTTCAGTAATCTTCTCGAGTGATCATGCTTAGTAAGAACAAATTTAAGTGGGTTATCAATGACAACTTATATGGTGGTGCTTGTAGGTAAGGTAGTCACATGGTTGAGGTAATTAGTGATCGCCTTCTCCATGATTGGATAGTTCAACTCAACATCTCATATAGATTTGATGACATAATAGATGGGTCATTATTTCCCACCTTCTTCTTTGATCAAGACTAAGCTAATTGAGTCTTTCCCCACTTCTAAGTACAACAATAGGATTTCTCCCTCATTTGGGCTCTATTATAAAGGATGCGATGTGAGTAGAGTCTTCAAATCATTAATGACTTTTACATATTCTAGAGTTCCATTCAAACTTCTTTGTTATTTTAAGGACCTTGAAAAATGACAACCATCACTCTCCTTTCAAATGAACCTATTCAATCTTGTTACTCTCCCAATAAGTCGTTGTTCCTCTTTCATTTTTCTAGGTGAGGGCATGTCAAGTATAGCTTCACCTTATCTGGATTGACCATTATGCCTTAAAGGCATATCAAGTTAATTCATGCCTTGTTCTTGAGTTATTATTCTCTAAATGCTTGACTCGTGAGATGAATTGATCTTCTCTTATTGAGCATACCTTCCATCAATTATACTTATTCTTGCCCTTTATACATGTACACATATCTTGATAACTAAACTCGGTTGGACTTGCTTGCTACTTTGGTTATGTAATATACATAACATGTGACATGTTGAAATGTTATTTTAATTAATTTAAGGTATAATTTATTATTTATAAAATGATATTTTTAGCAAATATCTATTCTTTTGTTTTTTGTAAATTAAAAATTATAGTATATTTTGAGTAACCTACTGAGCTGTGGTTACTCACCCATGTTATATTCACATGTGTTATTTCAAGAAAGGGTCAGGTTCAGGTTGAGTAGATGATATTTTTATTGTTGAGAGCCTAACATTAGGTATGATTCCACATTATATATATTCTTTTAATAGTCATGATAAGATATATGTTTAGTTGGTGGAAGAACTATGCTTTGATTCTTGTGTATATTCTTTTGATTTTATAGTTGCTATATGATCTATTGTTGACTACTTTTATTATTTTTATGATAATAATGGCTACATGTTTGTAAAATTTAAGAAAAAGAAAATTTCTTTTAAATAGATCTTGTGTATTTAATCAACTGTTATGATCTTGACACGATATGACCCACCTTACTATGATAATTTATATTGGGTTGGGTTGTGACTACATAAAGTGGTATTAAAGCAATGATTTTGGAAGAATTGATTTATAACCATAGCCAAAAGAATGATTAATAAACATATGATAGAAATTTTGGTGACTTTAAATTATTTTCATTTCTACCCTTCTTTGTGTATTAATTTAACTTATCGCATGTGCATATCAAGTGTAGGTATTGAGAAATCATGAATCAAGATCATGATGTCATAGATGAACAATATTATAATCAAGTTGGGGAGTATAAAGCACAATTAAAGTTTTGGAATTATATTCTATCACATAGTTTTCTAGTTTGATAGCCTAATTAATGGGTGATGATGAGAGCAGAATGTCTACTTCAAAAGTAGAGGAGGAAGATAGATATTTATAATTATTTTTGTGATTAAAGCCGCCTTGTTCCAATGGATTAGTAAAGCCTTAAAGTAGCTGAAGATTTGTTACTTAGATTAAAGATATCTTTAGATGGCATGAAGTGCATAGAAAATTGCATGGTACCTTTAACAATATGGTGAGGCTAAGCACTAGTGGCTAGGTAATGGAAAAAATTTCAAGGCAAGTTGAATGCTGAGATTACTTGGGAATAGTTTATTGATACTTTTAAATATTAGTTTGTACCTTCATTATCTATACAAAAGATGCTTGAGCCTTTTTTGATAATGGTTTAAGGGAATAAGATAGTGATGCAGTATGAGGCCATGTTCACCACTCTTGCTAAATATGCCCACAAGTTAGTTAGCACTTTTGAGGAAAAATGTTATCAATTTCTTAGATGATTAGGGACAATTTGAGACATCCCTTAGTTCTATTTCTTATGAAATATTTCAATGATCTAGTTGAGAGGGAAAGGTTAATAAAGAATGATTTAAAATTGATTCAGCAACATTTGGATATGATTCAAGGACACTCAAAGGGGAGTCATTTGGGAGTGGTGCAAGTGAAAAGAAAAGTTGATTTAAGCCATATGACTTTGGGGGAGGTTCTATAGCTTTTGGGAGTAGGAGTCTATTTCTATGAGTAGTGCTTTAGTATGTACTTCATGTTGAAGGTGGCATCATGGTCGGTAGTATTTATTTTTAAGTAGTGTTTCAAGTGTGGTCAATATGGGCAGATGATAGCTCAGTACCCTTAGAGAGTATTGGAGAGCAAATCAGATGTTTGAGTATATTTGAGATATAATGGACAACATAGGACATTCTCATCAAGAGCTTTCAATGAGGGATCATTTAGTAGAGATGGTGGGAGAGAGTCAGCACAAGGTATGTTGCTTTAGGTTCTACTACTCTAGCTCAAGCCAGAATGTATGTTTGACTCAATAGGAGGCTAAAGATTCACGTGATGTTGTGACAAGTATATCTTTCATTTCTACATAGCCATAAAGATTTTTTATTCTAGTGCAAACTATTCTTTTACTTCAGAGAGATTTCTTTTTATTTGCCTGAACATATCTTCTATTGCTTATCATCTTGTATATTCTATCACCCACTAGAGATCATTTGGTAACTAGTAAAGCTTATATCTGCGATATTGAGATTTCAAATAGAAAGTTTGAGTATGAGTTGATTATATTATCTTTCATTGAATCAATGTTATTTTAAGTATGAATTAGTTGAGTAATCATGGAGGTTGTTTTGATTGTAGTCAAAAGAGGTAACCTTATGTGTTGGTGGTAAAATATTTTATTTTCATGGTGCTAGGGATGTTCTATCATTTTGATATTAGCCCTACAGGTTGATAAATTATGGAGAAAAAATGGCATTTCTTTCTTATGTAAGATAAGAGTAAAACTCTAGTTTGTCATTAACGATTTCTTTATGGAAAGAAAGTTTTTATTATACTTCTTGAGTAATTGGTGAGTATACCTTTAGAGAGAGAGAGAGAGAGAGAGAGAAGTGGTGGTTTGTATTGAGCTAGTGTCCGATATATCTATTATTTTGAAGGCTTCTTATAGAATGACACCTAAAGAATTACATGAGTTGAGGGTATAGTTGCAGGAGTTACTTGATGGAGGCTTTATCTGGCTTAGTGTATCTCCATGGAGTGTAGCTGTGTTATTTGTGAGGAAGAATAATGATACGATGTGTATGTGTATTAATTATAAAGAATTGAATAAAATGATTGTTAGGAACAAGTATCCATTGTCTAGAATTAATGATTCATTTGGTTAGCTAGAAGGTGCATCTATGTTTTTAAAGATAGATTTGAGATCTAGATATCATCATTTGAGAGTTGAGAAAGAGGATGTAGCGAAGATAGCTTTTAGTCGTTATGGTCATTATTAGTTTTTAATCATGCATTTTGGTATGACAAATGCCCCAATTATATTTATGGATTCAATGAATCATGTGTTCAGAGCATATTTGGATAAGTTTGTTATTATTTCATTGATAACATATTGGTGCATTCCAAATTTAAGATGATCATGCCACTCATTTAAGATTGGTGTTGGAGACATTGAGACAACATCAATTATATGCTAAGTTCTTAAAGTGTCTTGGTTAAGAATTGTTATATTTCTATACCATGTAGTGAGTGGTAGTGACATTTCTATTGATCCCCAAAAGGTGCAATAGTTGATTGGCGAGACCTACCACAACATTAAAGGTTCATATTTTTCTTGGAATGACAGGTTATTATAGGAAGTTCATTAAAGAATTTTTATAGATTGTAATTCCTTTGATAAGTTTGACTTAGAATGTAGTTCTTTTGATTGGACATCAGAGTGTGAGATCAGTTTTCAAAAGTTGAAGGATTGATTGGGATAAGCATCCATTCTAATAATTACATCTAGTATTGAGGGTTTTCAAGTCTACACTAATACTTCTTTGAGAGGATTGGGTTGTGTGGTGCAATAAAATGGGAGAGTTATTGCTTATGCATCTAGACTTTGAAGCCACATGAAAAAAATTATGCTACTCATGATTTGGAGTTGGCAGCTATTGTATTCGCATTAAAAATCTAGAGACATTATTTATATGGAGTGAGATGTAAATTTTATACAAATCAATAGACTAGAGGAAGTTGTTAGAGGTGATTAAAGAGTATGACCTAAGCATTTTATATCAACCTGGTAAGATTAATATTGTTGTTGATTCTTTAACTAGGAAATCCAATAGTGTTGTAGTTTGTATGATTACATCTAATGAAGCATTAATTTGGGAGTTTGAGAGATAAAAATTTGAAGTTATTTAGGCTTTTTTACAAGAGAGGATTATGGAAGCTCAAAAATTTGATGATGAGTATATAAGATAATTGATCAGATTCAGTCACAGAGGAAAGCTGAGCTACATGTTGATGATCATGGAGTGTTTACTTATGGACATTGACTTTGGGTTCTTGTTAGTGGTGGTTTGAGAAGGGAGATTTTACATGAGGCCATTATTCTCGATACACTATTTATCTTGAGAGCAATAAGTTATATCATGATTTAAAGCCATTATTTTTGTGGCTTGGGTTAAAGCATGAAATGCTAAAGTTTGTTTTGAGATGTGAGTACATGCCATATGATAAAAGCATCAGAGAAAATAATGATTTATTACAACCATTATCTATTCTTGACTAAAATTGGAGGTCACTATGAATTTTTCTATGGGTTTTTCGATGTCCAAAAAGGTCATAATAGTATGGCTTGTAATTGAATGACTAATGAAGTTAGCACAATTTCTTCCTATAAGATAAATAGATTTTATTGAGAAGTTTCATAAGATTATTAGATTGTATGAAATACCGAAGGTTATTATTTCTGATCATGATGGTAGATTTACTTCTAAATTATGGCGATGTATTGAGGTGGTCTGGTGATTAAGTTAAATTTTAGTACAACTTTTCACCCACAAACAATGGCCAGTCTGATAAGACTATTCAAGTGTTGTAAGATCTATTGAGACTACGTGCACTTGATTTTAGAGGTTGAGGGTCATATACTATTGATTGAGTTTGCTTATAACAATAACTTTCTATCGAATATTAGTATGGTTCCATATGAGGCTTTATATGGTAAGAAGTGCAAGATACTTCTTTGATAGAAGTGGATGATAGAAGATTAATGGGACTTGAGTTAATAGATGATGCCATTGAGAAGATCAGATTGATGAAGGATAGGTTGAAAGCTGCACAAGAAAAATAGAGAAAGTATTATGATCCCAAGTATCGAATAATTAAATTATAGATGGATGATTTTGCATTTTTGAAAGTATGCCTATAAAGGTGTGAGTAGATTTTGTAGAGAAGGTAAGCTAAGAATGAGATTTATTAGACCATTTGAGGTGATTGGTAGAGTTGGCTAATTTTCTTACAGATTATTATTAGTTGATTATATGTCAGAAGTGCATGATACCTTTCATGTATATGTATTAAAAAAGTAGGTTGTTGATGTTAATCATAGAATTCTTGAGGATGAGAGTGAGATAATATCTAATTTGACTTTTCAAGAGTAACTTGAGAATAGTTTGGCATATGATATGACATAGTTGAGGAACAAGTAGCTTCAATGGAAGCATATATCAGAAAGAGAATCCACTTAGGAAATATAAACATATATGATATAGCTTTATCTAGATTTATTTGATAGCTAGCTATTTGTGAATGTCAAAGATGACATTTTTCTAAGGATGAGAGATTGTGATAACTATTTCTACAATAATTGGAAATGGTAAGACTTGTATATTTATTTTGTGTCAACTAGTTTTGTTTAAGTTTTAGAGTTAATTTTATGTTTAGCTTATTCATTGATTTTTTAAAGTTTTATTTGATAGAATTTTAACATGCAAAAAATTACCTTAATGTATTTAATTAATTTTTTAGGTTATGTTTTATGCTCGATGCACAAATCTTCTTCACCATATTTTAGAGCACTCTTGACCTTATTTTAAATAGATTTTTATCTATTTTATAGAAAAATATAAAGGTTCTTATTGGATTTTTATTCCTTAAGAAATTTGTACATCTTTGTGAAAGTGGATTTTTCAAAATAATATGGTGTTCATTTTGCAAACCATTTTCACGAGTGTGTTCTAGACATGATTTTTATTTATTGACACTTTTCATTATTTTTAGAGTTGCCATGTTTTTAAATATATAAGAGAATCAATATAAAGTTATAATTAAAATATAATAAACTATATAATTATCATTTACTCTTTTTATAGTAATTAATTTAAATTATATTTTTTAATAAAATATCCTAATCTACTCCTAGATTTCATTTTCTCCCAAAACCAAGACTTTTTGGAGAGAGAAAGGGAGAGTAAAGAGAGGAAGAGGAGAGAGAAATTTGGATTCAGAGGTCTTAAAACCAGTCAAGAAAATTGTCCAGCTCAAGGTAGGATACTTTTACCTACTTCAAATTTCAATTTCATCGCTTGTGTATGTATTTTTGGTATTTTATTTATTTAGATTTCATTAAAATTAACATCTACTAAGATTTATAAAATTTCCACTATGTAACTATTGTGATCTTGTAGAATGAAGTGTGTTGGACATATTGATATATATATATATATAAATTCACTCTATATTTTATGTTGTATAATATTTTTTTTATATTTTTGTAAGTATATTGAGTTTGATAAGCTTCGAAATATTATTCTGGACACTACATATAAATAGTTTTATAAATTGTAATTGCTGATGTATGCACATAAATTTACTTGTAATTTTTACTATTAGTTATATCCACTGATATTTACATATTTCTACAACATGTTTGATGATCTTATATGTTAAAAAATGATAATATTTAATGGTTAAGTATTAAAGAATATGTGTAAAAAAGAGGAAAAGGTGGGGAAATGTAGGTGATTAGATGACTATATTTTATATGCACTCAAGTAAACTTATAAGGACTTGTGCACCTATAAAATTATCCATTGTATGCATTTTATATGCTTGAATAGATGTGAACAAGTGGAGGTATAACTAGAAGTAGAGTTATAAGTTAAAATTGATATATAAGGGACAAATGAGAGATATGAACAAGCAGAGATATAAGTGGAAGTGGAGTTATAAAGAGTGAAGAAAAAATTATAAAATATTTAAATTAAAAAATTAAATTATTAAGGATCTTATTTTATTTCTGACATTATGTTTCTTGCAGTGTTGCTTGATATTTTTATATTGAAATTGTACTTGATAGATAACATTTGACTTATTCAAATGTTATTTTGATTTATTTAAGTTATATTTTATTATTTATAAAATGATATTTCTAATAAATATCTATTATTATTTTATATATACTAAAAATTATAATAGATTTCATGTGGCTTACAAAGTTGTGGTTGTTCACCCTTGTTGTATTCACTTGTGTTATTTCAATAAAGGGTGAGGCTCAAGTTAGGCGAGACTATTGGTTATTATTAAGAGGGTGACCTTAGGTATATTGCCACTATATTCTTTTGATAGTCATGGTAATATACATGATTTGTTCATAGATGAATTATTCCATATTTATTGTGTATTTTTATCATATGGTTGTGATATGATATAAAGTTGACTATTTTAATTTTATAATATTTTGATAATAATAGTGGCTCTATGTTTGTGAATTTTAAGCAAAGAAATTTTCTTTCAAATAAATCTTGGATATTTAATCAACTGTTTTGATCTTGACATGATATTACCCACCTTAATATGATGGTTTATATTGGGTTATATCATATTGAGTTGTGGCATGCCAAACAAATTTCATGCACAATTTTACCAATATATTATTTTATTATGTTAGTATAAAAATATTCTTGTATAAGTATCAAACGTATGATTATTATTTTTACTTTTAGGTACATTGATATATATATATATATATATATATATATATATATATATATATATATATATATATATATATATATATATATATATATATATATATATATATATATATATATATATATATTAATTTATGTTATTTTTATCTATGATATTATACTTCCATTGTGATGTGATGACTCCATTTAGCTTTATGGTGTTTTTTTTTGAATTTTATAAATTCTATATATAATAAAGTATAAGCTAATCTAATTCCTAACAATTTAAGTGCATAATTTGAACTAAAAGAAAGAACCATAAGTAAAGGAAAAAAATAATACGTATGTTTTATTATTTAAATCTTCTTATCTTATTATGTAGAACTAAATTACCATTTTACATTTTTATTCAAGCATGTAAAAAGAGATTTCCCTATAATATTAGCTTGTTATATTGACCTCACTTTTGGAGTGAGGTCTCAACTCTCATTATAGATCTAAGACACTTATAGACACTAAGAGTTTCTTAGTCTTAAGACACTTATAAACATTAGGTGAACACTTAACCTAAGCCTAGAAGACTTAGAAGGGCTAACCATAGACTAGGTTATGCTTAGGGCTAACGATTCACTTACCCTATAGCCTAAACCCAACCCATATACACCTTCTCAAGTCCAAACCAAATTCAAAATCCAAATCCATATTCCAAATCAATTCCAAATCAAATGATTGAAATCCATGACTAAATTCAAATTCCAAAACCCTGCCTAAGCCCTTTGATTTTATCTCATGGACTTAGCCTTAACCAAACTCAAATCAATCTCAATTCAATTAATTTTCTTAAATATCAATTCACTCTCAAATCAAACTATCAAATTCAAATCCAAACCCAAAATCAAATTCAAATTCCAAAAATCCTTCCCTAGCCTTTATGAACCCCTCATAAGCTTAGCCCAAACCCTTTTAAACCAAATCAAACTTGATTGATTTTCTTATAAATCAACCATTCCTTCATTATATTCACAAATATAAATTAAATCCAAACTCAAATGATTCAAATCAAATCAACACCCTTCTTAAGCCACATGGACCTACCTCCATAAGCTTAATCAAATCTTGACTCAAATCAACCCAAATTCAATTGATTTCTTTATGAATCAATTACTCTTTCATTTATATTCATAAATATAAATGAAATCTACCTTCCAATGATCAAAACCAAATCAAACTAAATCAAAATCTAAGTTAGCCCTTTTGACCTACATCCATAAGTTTGGTCAAAATTTCTTTCAAATCACTCCAAACTTAAGTGATTTTCTCATGAACCATTTATATCTTCATTTATATTCACAAATATAAATAAAATATAAATTCAAATAGCCAAAAATAAGTCCATATCAAATCAAATCTCCAATTTTAACCTTTTGAACCAATTTCTTGAGCTTAGACAAATCATACCCAAATCAACTCAAAACCTATGAATTTTTTCATGATTCAATCATTCCTTCAATCATATACCCAAATATAAACATAAACTACAATTACCAACCAAACCCAAGTTAACCTAAGTCAAACCCAGTTTAGCCCTTTTGACATGAAACCTTCACATGATCCAAAATCCATTTAGCTTCAAACCACTTGCAATTATAGTTATATCCCATCTTAAATCCATATGTCAATTCAACTAGACTTGAATCAAGCAAGATCAAGCCATATGACCCATTTAGGTCCACTTGACCCAAAGTGACCAAAGTAACTCTTTTGAGCCAAGTTCTAATCCAACTTAAATTGGGCTAAACCATGTCCACCTAAACCTCATAACATAGCCAACAATCACCCTTGAGTGATCAATTGCCTTGAATTGGGTCAAACTAAGTCAACTTAGCTTTTGACCAAGTCAACATTTGCCTAAATGAAACCCAAACTAGCCAAAACCCACCATATGTCAAATTGATTGAAACCATTGATACAAACCAAATCTAAAATTGATATCCAAACATGACTTGACCTTCAATTGAGCCAAGCCTACTAATTGGCCATTTGACCCAAGTTGACCCAAATTGGCCTACAAGGCTAAAATGGATCAAACCATGATCTAACCCAAATTGATTGAAACCAATGGCTCAAGTTCATTCCAAATTCATTGTTCAACTTGTCCAAAGCTTCAATTTGACCAATTGGACCTAACCTAGCCCAATTGACTAACTTAGCCCAAATTGACCCTTTAGGGTCAAATTGGCCAAAGTATAAATTAAACCAAATCAAAGCATACAACCAATTTCAATCAACCAATTATACGTAACTCAACACCTAACCTAACCCAATTTGGTCAAATTAGTCAAATTGGTCATCTTGATTGACCCATTTGAATTCAAGTGAGTCAAATCTAAACCTGGGCCAAATCAATCCAAACCAATCACACCAAAACATCCCAAATCATGATATGAACCTAACTCAAGCATTGGTTTAACCAAATTTGACCAATTGGTCAACCCAACCCAACCTAACCCAAATGAGCTCATTTTGATCAAATGAAGCCAAATCACTGAAAAATAACTCATGATACCCTAGGAGCTAGCCAAACCCGACCCAAACCAACCCTAATTCTCTCCCAAGCCGCTCAAATCTAAGTGGGACCCAATCCAAGGGGATTAACCATTGAACAAACCCATTTGCATTGGATTCTTTCCTTAAGAGGCAAAGTCCACTCTCCCATCTCCATGGTAGCCATCCAATTACCAAATGAGGAATCCTTAAGCCACCTTAGCCCAATCTAAGCCTCCCTAACACTTCCATGGACCAAGGGGAACTCACCAAACCACCTCACCCATGGTGAACCCCATGGGCATAGGAAGGACCAAGCAAAGTCAATCCCTCCAAATCTTGCATTAGGCTACTTGCCATGGCTTCCTCAACTAGGTCATGCCATGTGGAGTTGAGGGAGACAACTTCGACAGGCTGACGATGGTGAACCGACCAAAATCAAGGGACAAATCCCATCCATCCATCAAGCCCAATTTAGGGGCATAACCCCTCAATTCGAGCGGTAAATGAGACTTCACTTGAGTGCTTGAGTGATTTTGAAATCTAGAGCTTCTCCCCAAGCATTACCGAGCACTCCCGATCAAAATTTTTCATTCTTGTGCGAAGCTTAAATAGGGGAGCTCCACCTCTAATCCAACTTCCTCTCCACTTACCAAACTTCAATTCCCTTTGCACACACCATCCTCGTGCATCATCGAACTCAACCAAATCATTTCCCAAGCTTCCAATCCACCAAAGATAGGAGTTTGATCAAGGCTGAGGCTTTACATGTGTGGGATAGTCGATCGAGCAATCTATCTCAAATCAAGGTTTGTATAGCTCTATAGGGCTTCATCTCTACTAAATGAAGCTTCCAGTCATTAGGGACATTAGCTCTGGTGAAGTAATTTTGCAAAACCAAGCTCCCTAGTAAAAATCAGTTGCTCATTTTTAAAAGAAATTTTCATTTGAGCAAATTTTGGCTATTGGATGTGTGTGTCTCCCTTCCTCGAAGTTGTGGGACTAATTTGGAGGCAATTCGAGCTCTGGTGAGCTTGAATCGAATGGGAAAATGGATAGCATCCACCTTTCACCTCTCATGAATGGGACAAATCACTTGTTGACCTCCATGCATGTACCATAAGTCAAGTTGAGCTCACAAGGTGAATTCGATGAGCTTTAGCACACAAATTGGAGTTGAAATGCACTCGAAAGGTGCTAAAAATCAATCAAAATGACCTCTGATCGACATGACGGACTCTTCCATCACATTCAAAATGTTGAAATTAATCAGAATATGCATCTCATATAATTCGACAGTCGACCGATCAAGGAGGGCCACCGATCCATTGACACGCATGTCGATGTTGGAAAGCCCCGATGATGCCCAAATAACCTCCGTTCACAAAATTAATCATGGCATTAGCGTCAAAATGTCAAAATCTATCAAATGAGACTATCTACACTCAATTCGGATGAGTCTGCCCAAATGTCGAGCGGTCGAAAGTGATGACGCTCAATTTTGAACTGAAATTGACCCGATCCAACGTTAACTTGAACCAAACGGCGTCCGATCGTAAAATGGTCTGTGTTATTATGTTTGGAATGTCTAAATAACCAAGATTGATATATATATATATATATATATATATATATATATATATATATATATATATATATATATATATATATATATATATATATATTATATATAAATTCGCTCAAAAAATTAAAATTGGGATTAACTTTTCATTTAAATAAACAACTCTATATATGCATCTTAATATCTAACCCTAACCTTAGGGATTCCTATTCATTCTATTGGCAGCCGCACATGAGACCCCTCTTCCTTTCTCATTCGCAAGCTTGTCTATTCGATAACCCTTCCACAGTCGCAAGCCTCTCTCACGACTCCATTCTTTCTCAAGTTTGAATGAGCAACCTCTCTGTTCCTTCCTCCCAGCCTATTCATTCCTGCTCCTAGCTGAATCGAAGCCTCTCTTCTCCCATCCGTGTGAGTTGAGCAGTTAAAGGAGACTCTTCTCCCATTTCCACCATTCAGTTGAATTGAACAGTAGATGTCCCTCTTCTTTCCTTCTCCCCGTTCGGACTCCCAGTTGATCGAATCACAGGTTAGCTGCAAGCCTCCTTTTCTTGATTTCTTAACTCTGTTTTACTGCAACCAACAAAAGATCCAACCAAGCTCTATCTATAGCTTCCTCATTATAAATCATTAGCTATTTCTTCTTTTTATTTACCCAAAGTCTTATCATTCTCCATTTATTTCTCCATCACATTCTGCTGCCTTTGATTTTTCCATATACTGATGGCTCTGAAGTTGTGGACAGTGGAGGTAGAGAACTATAGGGTTGGGGTTATTCATTAATTTTTGGGTTTGATAGTGAAGAAAAGGGCTTACATTCATCACATGTGGAATTCAAGGAGGAGTTTGGTCATACAAGGCATACTTATCATATGCTTCTAAAGCAACCACGTGCATTTTACTTGGCCGGAACGGAGATGAACTGGGCTATTTTTTTAAGGGATGCTTATAATGAGGATGGAACGTTGATAGAGAATGGCCCTTTGCTTTTCAGCCACCTCCACCTTCTTATAATAAATCAACTAATTTTTCAAAACTTACAGCAACAACATCTGCATAGATTGAATCTTGTATGTTGTGCATTTGATGCAATGAGTGGAACTTGTACGTGCTCTTTGTAGCACGGTGGGGAATACCTCATAGGCGATGCTCACAGTGTGAAGGAAAAAGATTATATGATTTGTTTCGTACAGGTAACCTATACACACTCTTTATAGCGTGGTAGGAAAAATGAAGACTTAGGCTGCTATCATCAAGCCTTACACAAAATCATAAAATGCTCAATCTTAAATGCACATAAAATCCTATGTGCAATGTATTTGATGCGATGAGCAGAACCCGTACACACTCTTTGTAGCACGATGGTAAAAAATTATAGGTGACACTCACGACGCGATAGGGAAATTTACATGATTTCTTTTATGCAAGTAACCTATACATGCTCTTTGTAGCATGGTAAGAAAAATAAAGACTTAGGCCATGGTTTATACCACTCATACGCATCCTTTGTAGCACTGTGAGCAGACCAAGCCCCCCGATGCAGCCATCTACGCGGTGATGATGCAGGAAGGCTGCAAAAATTTTGTCTAAATCCTGCACTTATATAATACTTAAGCAGAATGAATAATACCATTTAAATTATTGAAACTCAGCATATGCTTAACTAAATTTGAGATTATAAATATAAATGTAATGAATTTGAAAGAGACTTGATTACAAATAAAATTATAAATCATATTTTAAATGAGGAAAAAAAAGAATCAAATTCAAGTGAGCTATAAAATTTGAAATAACTCAATTCCTTTGATATACATGGCGAACCTCATAATATTTTGCTTAAGATAATCCAAAAAGAGAACTCTAGTGAATCATTGAAACTTATAGTGGGATTAAAATATAACTTATAAGCATACAAATGTAGTTCAAGTGAGACTTGCAGATGACTTATATTAAGCAAACAAAAGGCATTAATTAAAGCATGAATACGCATCTCGACCATCTTTGAATCTTTAAACTTGGTGTTTGAGGATTAGCAGGTTGATTCCGGTTGGGTCTTAGGACAGTGCAGGTCAACAAAACCTAAAAATCTATTTATGTTATTATAATATCTTCAACTCAATAAAATATAGAAGCTAATTATCATATATGATAGAGTCGTTCATTATTAAATTAATAGAGTCAACAAGATCTAAAATAGCAAAATTATAAGCCACCCCGATGATGGCTTTGTTGAATGGAGATTTCAACCGGATGAGATACTTCCATCAAAATATGATTATAATTTTAAAACAAATTAACTTAGATTGAATATCAATCTAAATGCAAAATTTAAAATATCATTGAGCTAGAAATTCTTAAATGAAATTCAATCTCATAAAAAACTTAAAGCTAAAATCCAACTCACTTTCCGTAATTATTTGTTAAAAGTGATAAATTAAGAAAACTCTAGCTCACAAAGAAGACAAAGTCAAATCAAGTACACAACTATGTTTACTCTCAAATAATCTTATGCTAGCAAGAATGTGGCCCTTGTCTCATTTGCGTGGCACATGACTCCACATGATGTAGTTATGATGAGATTCTTCCGATTGGTTGATGAATGACTATATGGTGTATCTTGTATGTTCCCCAATGGCTCTGCCCTTTGAGGTGTGAACCATAGGGTATACTTGATATGGTAAAAAGCCCTCGGTTAGCTATGGTAGACTTAAGTCTATCTCCTTAGACAAACACCACCCCAAGTCTACAAGGATTTCTTGGATGACGTAACTCATGGCTGCTGACAAGGATCCTTCTATTAGGTTGGGTCGACTACCTTCTCTGACTAAGTAGACTAGAGACCACGACAACTTGGGATGAGAATCATGGGATCTAGATCGGGTGCATCATCGTTCCCCCAACCATCCACTTTAAGTTCAAATGATGAATTTCATAAATCTAAATTCTATAACTTCGCATGCTGCTACTATATGCTATGCATTAAGTAATCTAATAACTAGCCCTAATCGAAAGTTCTCTCTCAGTATAGGGAGGGGTAATTAACTGTAGGTGCTTGTGCATATAAGAAACCTAGAACCAGATCTAAAGTCCTCATAAAATGAGGACAAAATCACTATTTAGTGTCTTATCTACTATTCCATCTACCTTAAAAAAATTATACCAACACTTTAAGTCACTCTCTTCATTAAGAGGTCGTTGGTGAATTTTTAGTGCCCACATCACGAACTGTCCATTCCGCATGATCAAAATGGATGGTCATGATCAAATCATGCTAGATTTTCCTAATTTTCCTCCTTAACTGTAAGATTTGATCATGGCCATCCGATCTCAGACCGGACGTGGCCATCTGATCTCAAATCGGACGGTCCACGAGAAAGTGCGTCTACCGCCGGTTGACTCAACTAATGGATGTGACAACTTAAATACCTAATCTCATCATGCCACATGGAAAGTGCATCAAGTCAGCTGCCACATGGCACCGACGAGATTGAGGGGGTTAATTAGGTTAATTAATCTGATTTTAGCCTGAAACTTCAAAAATTCATAATTAAATGTATAAAAATGTTTAAAAAATATATAAATAAGGGCTCATTTAAAAGGTATTTAAGAGGGAAATATGTTAAAAATATTTCCAAGTGATTTTGAATAGTGATTTTTTCTTAATTCAGGGTTTAATTAAAACTCTAATTATGTTAATTACTCTCTGATTATGCATCTAATTAACTCCAAATTTTAGAGCATGTTTAAGAGGATGACCTCTACCTCCCCTATTTTTCTTGGAATTTATTAGATACTTAATGAGGGAAATTGATTAATTGAACCTCAATTACCCTCTTAATCCAATCCGTGATTAATTAAGCAAATGAATAGTGGATTAACCAATAAATTAAGCTTATTCCCCTCTGTAGTGAAGAGTCTTGGGGAAATGGTTTAAGTTCATTTCTTATGACCATTTCATTAAGCCTCTTTATCTATTTTAATTAATTAAGATTAAGTGATTAATTAACCATTTAATTAACTAATTTAAATTAAGATGTAAACTATTTTAGAGCCTAATTAATTAATTGAAGTGACTTAGGGATTGGGATTGAAACCCTCTCTTGATCTCTCTTCCAAGTTGATTTTTCCATCTTAATCAAGGATAATTAAAAGTTTTAATTAATCAATTAATGGCTTAATTAAAATTAAAATTGAATTAATTTAAAATCCAAATCATCTTTAAGCTTTGAATAATCAACTTGTAGTCCTTTAGATGTTTAATAGTATAGAGGAATTTAATGAAATTATGGTTAGCTTATATGTGTAAGAAAACTATAAAAGTAATTAATTAAATCCCTTAAGCCTAATTAACTATTAATCATGAGCCAATTACATTAGGCCCTTTCATTTCTTAAGAGCATTGCTAATTTATTTTTCATGTGGTTGCATATCATGTTGGCTCATTATTAATTGGTTAATTAACTTAAGGTGATATAAGTAAGGGTTAATTAATTAATTTAATTCATACCTTAACCTAATTAAGCCATAAAATCAACCTAATTCCTTTTCATGAAACCTAAATAATTCACACATGGGGAATTGGATTAGAATTAGGAAATCTCTCTCACATTTCTTAAATCAAATCAATCTTGAAATCAAAAATGTCATTAAACAACTTTGGCTCATTTTAAATAGTCTCATTTAGTATGATTGTCCTTAGGGATTAATTGATTTGAATGAGATTATATGCTTAGGTTCTTTTATTTCTTTCAAATCATGCTAAATGTTGTATGTCATTTGATTCATGCATTCATCTCTTTTGAAATTAACTAAATGAAATGATTTTTTAATGTAAAATTGCATGTGATGATATAAATTAAGAATATGTGTGGCTATTATCACTATTAAATCAAAAACTATTTTCAATAGTATATGAATCAATTATAACATATGAGTGTATGCTAATTACAAATATTAATAAGTCTTGCATATGTTCAAAGTTTAAAATATGCAATATGAAGTGTTCTTACCTTACCTTATGTGGGTTTACATAGGATTTATAAATGTATAGTTCATTTGAAAAAAATACAGCATTTATTCAAATCCATTCCTATGTGTCTCTACATGTTAGGATTTGGAAAGAGTTTCATATTACATATGTAAATCATGTAACCAAATTAAAATATACTTCACTTGTATGACTTTTCATTCTTATAGCTTTTGTGCATTCATATGTATATAAGTGTAGTGGGTATATTAGTTTGGACATCTAGGGGATGCACGACTTTAAGTAGTCCCAAGGAGGTCTTTACCTCGTTCCACTAGTGTGAAACAATGTATCCGTATCCACCTAAAGCTTTTATACATGTGTGTGCAATGTAGCTAGTGAATGAAAGTAACAATTTAATTAAGTTCTACTTTTGCATGATTTTCCATCCCTATAGTTGTGTATGCATTCATATGTATATAAGTGTAGTGGGTATATTAGACATCCCGAGAATGCACGGCTTTATGTAGCCCCAAGGAGGTCTTTACCTCATTCCCCTAGTGCAAAATAATGGTGTCGTATCCACTTAAAACTCTTATACATTTGGGTGTAAATATAGTTAATGGATGAAAATCCCCCTTTTTTTATTAAAAATACATACATTCATATTTTGTTTAAGTGATTGGATTAATTATCCGATTTAGAGTTTCTTTCCTTATACTTTTGTAAAAGAATTTGGGTAGATCTTTAAATTAATATGACAAGATAATTCAATCAAATGAAACATCTAAATTCTAAATGTATATGCTCACATTCATCATTTAAGTGTCTAATATATATTGCATGTATAGGTATACTTAGGATATAATTATATGCATGTTATATATGATGAAAAGAAATGAATGAACATGTGTAATGTAATAGTTGTTCATTTCAATTAGTCCTAAGATGCTTTTCTTATTGAATGAGGTTATTTAAGATGAACTTAAACTTAGGATTAATTAAAACATATGATAAGGCATTCACTAAAGAGAATTAAATTAATTAATTTGCTTTAGAAATGACTTAATGTAGGGAAAAGAGATCCTCTCTTTCTTCTCTTCATAACATTTAGTTGTTAAGTTTAGGACAAAATGAAACAAATGAAATAAATAAAACACTAAGTAAAATCCTCAAATCAATTAAATCACTAAAGAGAAATCAATTCTTCATAAATTAAACCCTTCACACTTAGGAAATTATAACTCTAAAGCCTAGTTAAGACATACCACACAAGCCTTAATACACACCCTTTAGACACACACACGATCTTAATCTAATCATGTTTTTGTAGAGGATTGTGCTTAGGGCCTTGTAATAAATATATATATATATATATATATATATATATATATATATATATATATATATATATATATATATATATATATATATATATATATATATATATATATATATATATATATATATATATATATATATATATATATATATATATATATATATGTTTTGTGTGTAGGTTGCTTAAGCCCCTAAGCATAATCTAAGTTAGGAAAGGTGGGTTTGGTTACCAATGTGCAAGGTGCTAAGTCCAAATTATCTATATAATTGCTTAAGTTGTATGATGTGTTTAGCTAACACTTATTCTACATGTGTAGTTAGATTTACTTTCTATTTTTAATATAATTTTGCATTAGGATTGATTAGTGCTATGGGGGATTAGGATGAACATTGTCCATAAGGCTATTCCTTAGGGTGTCATGTGATCCTTTGAAGAAAATCAAATGAAGACATGAAGAGGTGAAGGAATGAAGACCCCCATAAAAATTATTCATTTGTAATTATAATTATTATTTCATTTACCAGGCTACATAAAGGTAAAGCTCGGCTTCCCATTTCTTTTTGGGTTGTACGGCGATACCCAACGCACCAGCCTTTTATTCTTTTGCATTAGATTTTAAATTATTTGATGATTTGTTTATCTTGTGCACTAGAAATTGCATTCTTTTAGTTTCTTCTTGATTGATGATTTAATGTGTGGCCTAGATGCGATTAGGCTCTTAGGGTAAAATTATTTTTCTACCCCAACTATAATTCATAACTAAAGATTTAAGCAATTCATAACCTCACATAAATCCTGACATAAATAAAATAATTAAAAGATTTAAAACCCCTTAACTGTATGGTTGAATGTTTAATATCATGCATGCATATTTATTTCTTCCTTGAATATGAGGGTTCTCCATCCTTGCATGATAAGGGGAATGCTTGACTTAAGGGCATCCCTTGTGGTGGAGAACCCCCACTTCTTACTGATTTAGCCTATAACCAACTTCATCATGCATTTAAGCATACAAAAATCCCAAGCTTGAGTCAAATTCAAGAGTAAAAAATGGAATAAAAATTGAAAATATTTGCATTAGACTAAGTCATTATTCATCATACACTCATGCTCTAGTCTCTTAGAGAGTGGGTTTAAGGACTTAACTTCTTTCTAAATAATAATAGCTCAACCATCTTGTAATTACATAAGGCTTGCCTACATGAATTCAAAGCATAGGAGGTGTAGCTGGTTGCCACTCCAGGCGATTATAAGTCCAGTAGTCGGGCTAGTTATCCTCTCTTTTGGAGATAAACCATATACCCATTTTCACTTAGAGTTAGGTAGTGCTTTGGCTTATGCCTAAACCCCATGGATTTAGGATTTGAGATAGCTATTTCTTCGGGCTACAAGCATAAATCCTCACCTCTTAGGCCTTCTAACAATCTTGTGTTATTAGAGTATGTCATAGCTTTGTAATAAAATGTTAACTTTAACTAAATTAATCCTTTTCAAATTCAAAATTATAAAGCCCAACCATAGAATAGATTGGAGTGTTCACTAGGTTTTCTAGTATCATGAACACTTCTACTCATCTCCTTTGGCTTCCATAATAAGTCTTTCCTTTTCAACATTCCATTTGATCTTTCAAAACAACCAATTTATTGATAGTCTCACCCTTGAAATCTTTCTAGACCCTAATGTCTACTTTAATCGAGAGTGTTTCTAATAAATTCCATATTCCTTAGGATGTAATTAACTATGGGGGCTTGCCTCCATAAGGAACCTAAGAACTCGGCATAAAATAAACTATGTTTTACTTTTCATGTAAAGTAGGGGAAAAAGCTCTGGTACATTTGAAGACCGATCTACCTTAGGAGCCTTATTAGTGATTAGGTATATTGTAGGGTAATGATTTCTATCTTTTGAGATAGTGCATCATTCCCTAATGTCATACTGATGACTTCAATAAGTACCCCTAAGATCTGCATGGTGTCCCACACTCCAAAAATAAACACCACATTTACTTAATTTTTTTAAAATCATCAAAACATAGTGATTGTTTATGCTTATTCTACTTATTTGCTATTTTTTACTTTCAGATAATGTGATTATCTATGCTATAAATGATTTTACATTAAGCTCATAGAGAAAAATATATATTTTTTACCAACTTTAAAAATTTATAAATAATATTAAAATTAGCTAAAATTATATTTTAAATTTAAAATTAAGACTCTTCCTAGCTAAACATTTTAACTTACTTTAAACTCTTCTATCTCCTAGAGAGATATAAGATAGTTTTGATTTATGATCAAAACCTCTAAGGCTAGTTACTTTGCATAATATGGTCAAGTCAAGCATGATTTAAAAACCTTCCTCACTTAAGAATAGATAACCTACATTGCATATTATATCCTTTTAGAATAAGAGATTTAAATATACATGGTTTTAATTATTCTTAGAGAACCTTGGTACACTATGAAGTGGCAACCTGATTTAGATAAGATTATAAGTTTAAAGTCAAGTGGGCAATCTCCATTTCTTTTCTTTATGTAGATTTTTTTAACTATATGGAGATTATAAGTCCTACATCTTTTAATTTTGTTTGGAAATCATTTATCAAAAAAATCCTTCATTTTCCTTCTAGATTTAAGTCATAAATAAACTTTCAAAGATGTAATTTATGGCTATTGACAAAGCATATCATAGTTGGATTTGGTCAACTACCTTCTTAAGCTTGATAGCTTGAGATGATGGATCAATGAAGTTATAATTAAGGATGTTCTTACCTTTTTTTTAACTTCTTTCATTTTCCCACTTCTTTCTTAAGCCATTGTAATTTTTATTGACTCTTTTGTGATTCAATAATTATTATCATACAAGCTTTTTATCCATTGAGTTATTATCTCACTTTGTAATAGTTTTCCAATCATTGTCTTATGGATCAACTTCTAGTATATGGATTTTTTTTATTGTGGTATGTCCACCTTGATAAACATAGATAAATAATTTTAAAATTGAAATAAGAATATGTTTTTACTTGTTGAGAGTTTTTATTGGAGGTGTCCTTGAGTGTAATTAATTAAAAGAAGCCTAGTCCCATTTGGAGATTGAGAAACCCATTTTCTCCTAATTTTTTATTAACTTGATAATATGTTATCAAATAAATATTTACTATGTAGTCAAATGAGAGGTGGTGACCTTATCATGATCTTCTTCTCATCTCATCTTATAAATTATTTTGTATAAAGCTCGTAACATCAAGTTAATATTCTTCCCCACATCACTAATTTGTCATTTTCATATAATAAATTGTTGACAATATGCTTATAAGTGTATAGTATAGATCACAACAAGATCAAAACATGCCATCTTTCAAAAAAAATATGAGTAGTTGTTCCTTAAAATTGAGAATGTTTGTAAGTGACTTCATTATATTGAGAGATTTCAGCTTTTCCCACATCTCTTATATGAGATTTTAATCTGCATACATTTGTGAAGTACTTTATATCTCTGACTAAGGATGATCGGGCTATGGGCCTTTTTATCCACCTTCTTCTTTTATTTGTTCCAATTTGGGAATCAAAAACCATTATAATGCCATTTTCATGTATTTGAAAGAAATCATGCTAATCAAATATGAACAAACATGCATGTAAATGTGTGCACTTCTCATACAACTTGATTCGATAAATATCTCTTAAATTTTACTAATTTTCTTGTAACAAGAAAAAAGCAACAATAAAAAAAGTTAATAGTTTTGCACCAACAAGAGAACTTGTGAATATAAAATTGCAAAAAAATTTAAGCAATGGAGATTTACAAACTAAGAACCCGTCCTGCCAATCTAGTCTAAAGAGTATAAGTCAAACTAGATTCCACCATCTAAAACATTAGGTGGAGTAAAATAAGTGCATACAAACTATGTAATTTTTGAAACATTAAGGGAAAAAAGAAAATTGATAGTAGTATGCTAAGGTAATGAAATCTCTTGGATGTAGTCTCTTGAAGTCAAATGCAATCTATTAATGTCTTTGGCACCTTATTGATAAATAAGTCAAAAAATAATCTTATATCCTTAAATTTTTAATAAAAAACTTGTTAAAATAGAAATAATTTTGATAAATGATCAGTTATATACTTCTAAAATCTAGTATATTAACCCCATTATCCATAACTATAATTAAGCTCAATTAATTGTAAGCTTTCAATTATATCAAAAGACAAACATATATGCAAAGCATTTATAGCTCAATACATTGATCATGATGCATTGATTTGATCATTCAACTAAATTAAGTTGAATAGTATATTAATTATCTATTTCAAAATTTTCAATTATGCATACTTAGAGGGAAAAATTAAAAAATGTTATAGAATGATTAGTTTGATTAAATCATTAAGTTTTATTAACTAGATTTCAATGAAATAGTTAAACTAAATTTTGAAGTTTATTTTGTCTTTTCCAAAGAGGAATGCAAATTAAAATGTAATAGAAATATTGAAATTTGGATGATTTACATACATACCACATAATTCTTATGTATCTATATATTTGACACCTAAAATTTGTTATTAACTACTCTAAATCTTATAAAATTTTTAAAAAAACACTATTCATAAAAGGTGTATTCAATTTTAAAAGTAATAATGGAATTATTTTTATATGATGGTAAATATTTGAGTGTTATGCCTACAAAATTCATGATGTGAGTGTATATATATATATATATATATATATATATATATATATATATATATGAACTACATATGGTTGTTATAGTAGATATGAAAGAGACATTATCTTAAATGTGTCAAAAAATATATTTAATCATATTTAATGATAAATAAAACAATTAAATTTGAATTTAGCATGGGAAAATTTATGACTCCACTTATAGTTTAAGAATTTCTTTTTTGGATGATCAAATGTGTCATTAAGAAGTAAACATATTATCTCAAAAGATAAATATGTTATCATATAATGGATTTGATCATTTAATAAAAGACTCCTAAGGTTAATGGATTTTTCATCTACCTGAGAGTTTTGCCTTGAACTATATTGGAAAGAAGAGTAGGGTTTATTTTAAACTAGGTTCATGGTTCCCTATAAGGGAAAGCCCCTATAGTTACTTACATTTGAGGTAGAAGGATCTCCTCCTAAGAATACTCTCTGAATAAGTAAGTCATTATTTCTAAGGATTTCTAAATTGGTTTTCAAAGGAATGATATTTGTAATTTTAATTAGGATTGGTCCAAAGTGAAAAGAGTTATTTTTAGAAGCCAAATGGGATGAAGTAGAAAATGTCTGTTGATACTGGGATGCCCATTAAACACTTCAACTATCATATCATTGGGCTTTAAATTTTGGAATTTCATTTAGATTTTGAGTGGACATTTTCTTAGAAGTTTAGGGCTTATATTCTAGCAACACAAGATTGCATAAATGCCTAGGGTTGAAGAATTACTCCAAGGAGGATGCTTCAAAATCAAAGTCTATATGTGCTTTTGATCCAAGTTAGATGCTCGACCTAGTTCCATTTTGGGAAATTATCAGTCATTCCTTACATTTGAGGGAATAAACATATCCTTGACTCTTATGGACTTACAACATACCTAGAGGGGTTGCCAGCTAACACCACCTAAGCACATTTTAAATGCATGATGCTAAGTCTTATAGATTATTATATTTTATGGAAAGAATCTAAGATTTCTAGACTCACTCATTAATCCTAAGATCATGTAGGCATGAAATGCATCTAACTAATGCACATTTTTTAGATCTTATATGTTTGGATTCATGATTCATTTAGTTTTTGGATATTCATTTTTACACCTAAATTCCATACAATTAAAAATGGTTATGGGCCAAATCAATAAAAGAAGGTAGGTTTCCCCAAAAAGGTGGTCATCCTCATAAGTTAGACACCCCTTATGTATCATTGGTGAAGTGTCTAATTCAAGAATTCAGTGATTTTAAGAGCAAATTATTTCTAATTGATTTTAAATTTTTTCTTAACACTATAATTTATATGAAGTTTCAAGTTTGCTTTATTTTTGTTTCAATTGTTTAGATATAGATTGGGTAGAAAATTTAGTTTTTCTTATGAGCTTATGTCCAGGCATTCATCATAGAAAGCACAACACAAAAAAACATTAAAAAACACATCACAAGAAAACAATATTTTTAATTTATTTATGATTGCAGTCCTTTCTAGTATAAGCCCTCCTAGAATAATGTTTAGTTCTAAAAGATAGTCTCCTATTTTTCAACTCCATTGGGCTTTAGACCTATGCACATCTTCAGTAGGGTCAACTCACATAATCCTAGACCCCATTGATCCTAACTTAATTCTAATTTCAAATTTACATTTTAGATTCAAAAATGAATCTTAAGCCCTATAAAATATAATCCAAGAAAATACAGATAAAACACAATATTTATATTTTATAAATATATGGGTTTAACATTAGTTGCTTGTCAAGCCCACCTATCCTATGGGCTATGCTTAATGACTTAAGCATACCTACAAGAAAATAATATTTTTAATTTATTTATGATTCACCTTTATTTTATTAAAGTAAAGATAATGTTAGTTCAAAAGAATATTCCACATTCTAGGTGGAACATTCTAGACATATAGTCTAAAGTAGTACACCACAAAGACATAAAAAACATATCACATCATAACACAAAGTATCACAGAATGGCCTAACCTAATTCTAATGTATGTGACCTATTGATCTAGTGTGTGAAGGGGATAGACTTGTGTAGCAAGACATTGCTAGGCCTTTTTAGTTCAAGTTTTAATTTGGATTTTTTTTTTAAAGTTTGTTTGATTTACCTTTGGATGGTTTCAATTCAAATGATTTAATGAAATATTTTTATTTTTTATTTTTGTGTTCACATTTATTTTGTTAAAATGAAGTTTAGGTTTTTCAAAATAAAGAGTAGAATAGATTCCACTTTTGGGTGGAACCCATTCTATTCAATATCCTAAATTCTAATGAAAATTTCATCCTAAGATGAAGATTCATCTTAAAGGCATAACTCAGATCTCTAAGTATCTTAATTAATTCTTTTAGTTTCATTTAGATGAATTGGGTTTGAATTTAGTTTGGATTTTGGATTAAAGTTTCAATTTTTCTTTTTAGAATCTAATTCTTCATTTCATTCTTTTGATTTGATTAAATCTTCTTGATTTAATTGATTTTTAATTTGATTTATTTTGTTTCATTTTATTTAGATTAGTTTAACATTTATTTTCATTAATGTTTAATTTGAAGTATGTTTATGTTTGTTGAATTCATATTCATTTGATTTTGAATTATGTTAACCTAAGACACTTAGGTTAACGCTTGAATTTATTTTTAAGTTACATTGTTTGTAGATTAGGATTATATTGATTTGTTTGATTATGAGGTTATTAATCTTAAGGTTTAACTAAACTTAATATGCATTAATAGTTTCATTAACCCTTAAGTGATAAAATTTCTTTCATTTAGGATGTTGAAGAATAATCCTTGAATGCTCTAGTGTTAATTAGGATTATTTCATTTTATGATTTTGTGATTTATGAAATTTTTTTATTCATTTTATTTATATTGACCTTGAGATTTGGAAATTCAATAATTTCCAAGCCAAAGGTCAATTGAATTTAAAATTTTTATTATAAGTGGGGTTTCATGCTAATTTCTTATGCCAAAGTTTCATTTTGATCAAATGCATAATTAGGGTGTAATTAAGATTTTAATTATTTCATTAGAACCAAAATTAACCCTAATGTAGTGGGGATTATTTAGGGATTTTATTTTCCTTGTTTTCTCTCTAAAGATGCTTCCAAAGAGTGTTTTTCATAATTTTAAGAAATTTAGTTCATTAATTGTAATTTATTTAAGTTATGGTTAATTATTTGAATGATTTAATTAATTACCAAATTATTGCATTTTGTGATTTATTGAGTTTGAATGGGTTTCATTGATGTTTCTAACTTCATTAGGGTTTGTTAAGTTGATTTAAAGTAATTTGATATATTTTTATGATTTATTTCATTTAATTTAAATTTATTTAATTAAAATTGCTGTTTAGGATTTGAAATTTAATATCTCTTAAATTACATCGAAATAATTCATGAAAAAAAAATTTTGAGTTGTATTTTAACCTCAATTTTAGTTCCCCAAAGTTTTATTTCAATTAGACTAATGATTTGTGATTAATTAGGGCCAAATTAGAGCATTTCATTCAAACTCAAATTAAGGCCAAAATACCTCCACGTAATTTGGGGATTTTAATTTTAATAGATTTCTCTCATCAAGAAGAATCTATAGAGCCCAAGTTTGTATTTTTTTTATATTTAATTTTCTACAATTTTTTTGAATTTTCTAGCATTTTTATTAATTTTTTAATTCAAAAAAATCTGAATTTTAAATTTAGGCATACCAGATCCCGTATGATTCGCTTCCATCTGCATCATTTGTCCATGTGGGATCCACGTGGATCCTACATCAGAACAGCAGTACACATGAGCTAATTCTATGCCGTCCGATCTACAATTGAACGGTCATGATTTGGCCTGCATTTCTCCATATCAGATTCAATCAAAGATGTGACTAGACTAGAGCCGTTCGTTCCTAGAAGGAACAAAAGAGAAGATGGTTGAGATTGTTTCTCCTTCGACAAAGACGAAAGCCTAGGGCCATCCGTCGATTCCACATGATTTTCATCCATCCGATAGTCAAAATCACACTATTTGATGCCAAGTTCATCATTGGATGAAATTCTAATGATCTAAATGGTTTGATCTAACTTAAGATCAAAATTTCTTTGAAAAATAGCAAAATCAAATAGAGGTGGCGTTCATGGAATACCTCAATTCCGGCGATCTCTGGTAGTCGGATCAACTCGAACACCTTCGGAATGATGTGATGAAGCTATGGGAGGAAGGAATTGGATTGCCTCCTCATGGATTGGCTCTTAGACCAAGTCATGGATAGTTTTCAATGACATTGGTCATTTTTCGGCTTCTCATCCATATTGGGATCGAGGCAAGGTCGCAATATTCTTCGTTTTAGGTGGGGAAGGTAGTGGAAATGTCGATTTGGCTTTAGGATGTCTCCTTTGGGTTTTTCCATTGGAGCAGAGCCTTTAATCCTTCCCTCCCCTTTCTTTTGATCAGCCACAGCTAACTGAGGTCCTTGGAGGCTAGCTCCGAGGGTCCTCTGCTGTTTAACAGCTATCCAAAGTTTTATGGAGGTGGAATATTAAGGGGATGAGGGATTGGAAATATCGATTTGGCTTCATGCAATCCCTCTTTACCATGGTATAATCCATCATTTTGGCTTGACTAGACTTGATTAGTTTGCTTAAGATTGGCTAGCAATCTCCCTAACACATGTTAGGATGAATTTAGATAAGTTTGCATATGTTTAGTTTAAATTTGAATCCATTTTGTGATTAATCTTAGCATTAAATTTAATTTAACTTACAAATGCTTTAATCACTACTAATTGGTTTTAGATTTTAGCTTAAATCATCCTTGGTTGTCCATTGGATGATTGAAAATTGACTTAACCCATGCCATATGAGGGTTTAGTCCAATTTCAAATCAACTTGACCCATTTTGCCTTAAATAGGTAAAGTTGGATTTGGTTGAGTCAAATGACCAAATTTAACTTAATTAAATTATGTTCACACTCCAATTATGTTTAATCAAATGTGTGAGATGATTTGGAATGATTAATTTCATTTGAATTTCAAGTGCATTTCAATTTGAACCCATTTGACCCAAAAATAGGCTTAATGGGTTAAGCTTGGGTTTCATTTGGGTCAAAGGGCCAATTTGACTAAATTAGACCCAATGATAAGTTGGATTGTTGATTTATTTTCATTTTCAAATGATTTTGAGCAATTGAATTGAATTGTTTCATTTTCTATTTGGGTTTGAAATCAATGGGACCCATTTAGGTTCATTTAGACTAAGTGATCTAATTAACCTAAGTAGGGCTTAGATAAATTCAAATTTCTTTAGATTCATGATAAAAAATGTTTATTTTATCATTTGGAATATTTGAAATGATTTCATTTGGTCAAATTTTGGTGGTTGATCTTTGACTTGGTGAGACCCACATAAGTCAAACTATGTCAAATGGGTTAACTAATTTGACTTTGGTTTAATTGGATTCATTTTGATTTATTTGAATTTTTTATTTATTTGAATTTGATTTGATTTAATTCAAGTTTGAAATTTGGGTTGAGTTTACCTAAGCCCATTAGGTTAGATTAAACCCAGGAGAGTGCACTAGATCACTAGGTATAATGTCCTGAGCACTTAATTTGGAGGTTCCTAATCAAAGATTAGGTGTCTTAATAACTGATTTTAGAAATTATGTTAATCTCATCCAAAAATGAGGTAAACACTTAGTAGGCATTCACAAACTTTTGGCATATTCTTAAAATATATAGTACTTCACATGTTTCATTAAATGAAAAATGAACAATATGGTGACATTTTGCATGATAATTTTGATAAACTTATCTTACCCACTTGAAATAGAGATTACTTCATGATTAGAGTATTATTTATAATAAAAAAAAGAATAGTATATTTAAAGGAAAGAATCTAAAACAAAAATAAAAGGTCAATTTTTCCATAAAATGGCTACATAATAGGTTGCATATTGTTTTAGATTTGATCCATTTGATAAAATAGTCAACTACAATAAAGAATAATAATGTTAAGTTGTTATTATTATCATAAAATAAATGAGGCATTTAGACATATAGCACATAATTCTTATTTATTTACATATCTAACACATAAACTTTAATATTTATATAAATATTACATAAATCTTTTATATCACATCTAGAATAATAATAGCATTAGATTTTTTTTAAAGTGGAATGCTCATTTTTATACATAGAAAAGTATTATATTTGTAGATATCAGACTTTGGATGTTATATTTATAAATGACTAAGAATTATATATTATGTATGAAAATCTTTCAAAATAAAATTTATATTATTAATCATATATATTCAAGATCTTTGAAGAATGATTAGACATTTATTCAAGGGAATTGTCATAAAACTAATTTTGAAAATGTTATTATTAAAATAAAAAAATATTTGAAGGGAGTGAATTGGTGTGTGAATTTTTTATATATTTTAAATTTTAAAAATTTTAAAATTATATTTTTTTATCTTATGAAGATAAAGTAAAAAAATAATTTTGAAATATATTATTTTTTATTTTAAAAGAAATAATACAATTTAATTATTAAAATAAAGATAAATATTGAAAATAGGGATATTTTTCTTTATGCAATTTTGCACTATATCTTAAGAGATTTATTGTAAATCAAAACTACATTTGAGATTTAGGCATGGTAGGCAATCATCATTGATAATTTATCCTTCCATTGATCAAAATAAAGTAAATAACAAGAACAAAATTATTGAAGCTAAAGTAATAAAAACAAGAGAGGGATGCAAACCTATTTATAATGGTTTGGCCAACTGACTTAAATTTATTGTACAAATCCTTTACTCAAGATTTTCTCTAGTTCACTCCATCTATATCTTGCAAAGCAAATAAGGAAAGAAGCATATGTCTGTTCAATGTATGAAATAAACCTAATTGTATGATACAATTTATATCCTACAATACGATTAGTGCAATAAAAATTACTTTTGAATTTTTCTTAATTAATATAAATTGATCTTTTAGATTTCATGAATTTTAATGCTTATCGTACGATATGATACATAAGCATATATTACAATCTATTTTATCAAAAATTTTAATTGTAATACATTTGAATTAATTTTATAGGCCAGGAGGGAGAGGCCGGGTTTAGCGAGGGAAGATTGAGTGTTAATTAACATTTTATAATATTTTTTAATTAATTTCACTTGTGTGTGTTGGTTGTTTTTTTTTATATTTTTATATGAAATATAGATAAAATACATAGTAATGTATTATATTCAATTCTGCATATAAATCTCCAATATCAACATGTAGTTGTCAGAACTAAATCCTGCTTATAATTTAAATCAAAACATTAAAGATGTAAGTTTAAATTTATGGAGTTAACATTCTTCTATCCTACTTAGAATTTTTTTTTTTGATTAAGATATAAACATATAAATAATATTTTTTTTACCTTTTTTTCATTTTAGATCTGAAATTAAGAGATCGTTGGGATCACTTTCATCTTTTGTTTTATTTTTTTTTAATTTATATTTTAATTTGAAATAAAATATATTTGATAGTGATAGATGTTATAAAAATATTCAAAACATCTAAAATTTATTTTTAATTTATTTTTTAAAAAAATAGATTTATTTTCAAAAATAAAAAAATATTTCAAATATATACTAAATAAATATATTTTTAAAAATAACATAAAATAAATATAAAATTGATCTGAAACAGGCCCTAAATTTATCATAATTGAGATAGTTTGCAAGTATTTGTGATCTTTTAAATCAATATTTCTAATAAAATACAATCATCTAACTGATTTAAATAAATTTGATTTTTTTAACTATATTTCTTACCTCCACAAAGCAAATGAACCCTCGCTAAATGCAATGTAGTGTATACGTGGGTGTTAAATAGTTAAATTAGTAAAGACTTTGTAAGTTGTTCTCAATGTTTTGAATTTTAATTTTTTATATATCGTGATAAAGTCTCATCTTAGTGCAAGAAAATTTTATAATTTGTAAAACATTTCATTTGATGGATACGATATTCTTAAGTTTCATTAAAATTCAATTGCACTCCTCAATTTTCACATAAGTTTTTAGTTGCTTTTTAAAAAAAATATGGTGAAAAGTTATTTTTGAGAACCAGAGCTGTTTGAGTATGGTGTTGTGAGAAAGCTATTATTTTAAATTTTCAAAAAGAAAAATATTTGTAACACATACAATAAATTTTCAAAAAGTTGTTTTACCCATAATAGCTTTATAACTAACTTTTCAAAAAGCTACATCTATCTCAAACTAACATTTAATTGTCCACATATAAAAACATGTTTTAGATGTCATTTACCTTGGAAGTGTGATATGAATCTTTATTCCCCTGGTAATATCAAAAGCAAAAGAGAAAGAAAACGGCCTAATTGGCTAAAGGACTTCACAGCTTAACATGTAGGACTCCTGGTACCTTTTAGCCAAATTAACAAACATTATAATATGAAGACTTAGAACATTTAAAGGAGGGACTGTTACAACAACAACAGAGATTATTACATTCAACGGAACATATTAATTACAGTCTGATACAGTAAAGACAACATTCATATTACAGAGCCAATATTAACAATTTTCCCAGACCAAGTACTGGTAGGAAGGGCGGGACCACGAAGGATAGCATTATCGGTAGAAACCGCATAAATTACAAGGCCCTCGTGAAGCATAATTAAGAAACAAGTCATCAAGCAAGCGGTGGCCAATGTAATAACAACCTCAGCAGTTAAAGAACCGTGGATCCACTTAGTAAACTCAACAGATCTAACTTTGGAGAGTGAAAAAGTATAAATAGAGATCAAAAGCCAAACAGAGGGGGTAATCAAGAAAGTTAAGAAAGAAACTTATCTCCTCAGTCTCCCTTTTCTTCTCTTCCTCCTGCGTATCTTTCTTCTAGGTTTTCCTCACCGGAAACCACCGCCTTCCATCGGAGAAACCACAGTTTCTCCTCCGATCCCTAGCCCTAATTCCTCTGAGGCGTCTCGGCTCGACATAACAAAACAAAGTAAGGTATAAAGTTAGTTTCTCTCAAAGCTTCATCCCGGCCAAGAAGCGACCAGCATGAAACTACAAGGGTTGGTCAGATCAGAGCGGCGTGTAATCCACTCATTCTGTAAGAATCAAGAACCGCATCAAAGATCGATCAAGGCGGATCAAAACCGGTTTAACGGTTCAAGGATCAATTCAAGAAGCACTCAATCCAAGTGATTAGATCCAACTGAAAAAAGGCGTCAATCCGCGATTGCACCGCAAACCCTCTTAAATCTCAACTCGGTCGGGTTCCAAGCATGAGTCAACTCATTGAACCACTCAAATCAATCGGAATCAGACCAATTCAAAGAATTAGGTTCATATCATTGGTGCTCTCTGGTTACAACACTCGAAATGGCGAGAAGGAACAACACATCAAAACACTTGAAGAATGTGTTTGCAGTTAAACAAAATAGAAGAGCAAATGACCTCGTCCTACTATGGTATTGACCGAAATATCAAAAGATTGATTGCCATAGAAAGCAGTTGGAAAAACAACCTCAAATTCGTATGTGATGCATTCCCCTTAATCCTATTCTCCAGACCACATACAAACACACCTATGTCAATACCTCTTAAAAATAGATATGCCAGATTTAATGAGAAGACCCTAGAGGATGGCTCTTTAAAGCAGTAGTTTTTCAAGATATAACTCCTCGGAGGATCGATTTTTATATCCTCAATATACATGGATGGACCTACTTTGGTATCGATGGATGCAAGTAAATAAGCAATTGTATTCTTGGCCAGTTTAAAGAACAAATTATGCAAAGATTTGGCCCTTCCCTCTGAGATTTAAGAGGAAAGCTAAGCTTCAACAACAAACCACGGTGCAACATTTTATAATGAAATTGAAGACCTAGCTAACCAAATTTTCAGACATTCCACATGAATTGCTACAAAGTCGCTTTGAATCGCTTAGACCGATTAAAAGGGAAGTAAGAGCCATACCCTTCTTCCTTAGCATTTCAATTAGCCAATCTAATGGAAGATGATTGTCGATGAAACAATGCATAGAAATAGTAGAAATTAGCACACTTGTAAAAAAGAATATCGAGTGCTCCAATTACCCCTTACTCCCACAAATGCCACTCAACACGGGAACATAAGCGACAAATATCAATTCAGAATTTAACAGCAACTCAAATAGAAGACAGAAAAAGAAGAGGCTTATGCTTCAATTGTGATGAGAAGTACCATAAAGGGCATATCTATAAGTCCAAGTTATTTGCATTAATGGCAGTCAATGATGACCAACAACATCAACTGCAACATGATAATCAGCCCGACAACCAATGGGTACAAGAAGAAATATTAGAAACAAGCTTCATGTATCAACCATTCAATCCAGGTTAAGACAGAGGACATATAATTGTCTAATTATAGAATAGTCTAAATAGTTCGGAATAATTCTGACCATTGAATTAGCCTAGAAGTATAATTCAGATATAGCCAATTCTATAAAGCCCATCAGACATAGTGCAAATAAGAAATGCCAGAATTATAAGCAAAGATTGAGGCACAACAAGCTTCCCAATATCAAATAAATGGCTACAAAGAATTCCCAAAGAAGACAGTCAACAATACAGCCACATTACAAAGGTAATACAGAGAAGTTCAGGGGAAAGGATTGCTATAAAGTGAGAATCTTAAGATATGAATTCAGGAATCAGAAAAGGGCAGGTCTTAATGGTGACCTTGAGGGCAAGGTCAGTGTGAGAAGGGGAGTAATGATATGAATCTTTATTCCCCAGTAATATCGAAACAAAGAAAAGCGGCCTAATTGGCTAAAGGACTTCCACTTAACATGAAGGACTCCTGAGACCTGTTTTAGCCAAATTAACAAACATTATAATAACAAGACTTAGAACATTTAAAGGAGGTTACAACAACAGATTATTACGTTCTGAACATACTAATTACATAATCTACGACAAGAAAGACAACATTCATATTACTGAGCCAATATTAACAATTTTCCGACCAAGTACTAAGCAAGGATAGGACCACGAAAGGATAGCATTATCGGTAGACACCGCGAGTAAATTATTAGAAGGCCCTCAGGAAGCATAATCAAGAAACAAGTCATCAAGCAAGCAGTGGCCACATCAGCATAACAGAATAACAACCTCAACAGAAAGCAGTTAAAGAACCGTGGATCCACTTAGTAAACTCAATAGATCTAACCATAGGGAGAGTGAGAAAAAGTATAAATAGAGATCAAAAGCCAAACAGAGGGGGTAATCAAGAAAGTTAAGAAAGAAACTTATCTCCTCAGTCTCACTTTTCTTCTCTTCCTCCTGCGTATCTTTCTTCTAGGTTTTCCTCGCCGGAAACCACCGCCTTCCATCGGAGAAACCGCAGTTTCTCCTCCGATCCCAGCCGCAGCCCTAATTCCTCTCTGGAGCATCTCGACGGCTCGAACAGTCGACAGAAACAAAAATAAAGTAAGGTATAAAGTTAGTTTCTCTCAAAGCTTCACGCCAAGAAGCGGTAGGTGCAAACTACAAGCAAGGGTTCGGTCGATCACAGATCAAGTGCTAAGCAGCAGTGTAATCCACTCATTCTCAGAAGAATCAAGAACCGCTGATCAAAGATCGATCCAAGGCGGATCGAAACCAGTTTAATCCGACGGTTCAAGGATCAATTCAAGAAGCACTCAATCCAAGTGATTAGATCCAACGGCTGAGCAAAAAGGGGCGTCAATCCAACGATTCAGAAAGCACCCGCAAACCCTCTTAAGCATCTCAATTCAGCCGGGTTCCAAGCAATCAGTGAGTCAACTCATTGAACCACTCAAGCCAAGCCGAATCAGACCAATTCAAAGAATTAGTCTGATTTTTTCAATTGAATCGATTTGGATGGGAATGGAATCATAATTTATGGATTTTTTTAAACATAAAACTTTGTTTTTTTTTTTCAAATTGCACCCAACATAACAATAAATTGTAACAAACTTCATCTACTTATATATATATATATATATATATATATATTGGGCATTGAAAACTCAAGCATAATTTTTGCTCAAATTAATATCTCATGACATTGAAATAAATTCAAATGAGACCAATTAAAAATAAATTTTGGCTTTAATTTTTTTTCTAGGACTTAAATGTACTCTAAATGATGTGAATTTATAATTGAAATGAGTGTTTCATTGCAACTATACAATATCAAGAAATATATTTTCTTCAATATTTACAAACACAAAGACATTATACATAATAATTTGAAACATTAATGTCTTCTCATACATATATAACATAATAATCACAAACATTTCTATTAGGATCTCAATTATAACTAGCAACTTCCAATAAGGCAAAGGCTTGCCCTTCCGTGAAATAATACATGCAAGTAAAATAAGAGTGAGCAATAATAGCTCGAGAGGCTACTCAAAATTCAATATAATTTTCAATACATAAAATTAAAAGAATATATATGTATGTTAGTGCAACATCACATGAATAGTAATATATGCTTTCAATAGGTTGATATAATATTTTTAACTTATCATGTGTAATATCTATCCCACATATTGTTAGTACAATAATTAATATTAATAAGTAAGAATAAAAAACATAAAAAATAATAATTTATTTATTTATTTTATAACTTTTTTCTTCACTCCTTATACCTCTACTTCCACTTATACATCCGCTAATTCTTTTTTCACTTTTTCCTCTTATACCTCCAATTTCATTTACAACCCACTTGTTCACATTTATTCAACTATGTCATATGCATAAATGGATAATAATATAAGTGCATCACTTGGATGCACAAACATTTAAGCAATTTGCAATTAACATTTCCCCTTTTTCTTTTCTTTTTTTGACAAATACATTTTTGATGATATAAGCACTTGAAAATTAACAACCTTAATATAATTAAATATTATTTCATCTAATGCAAGATTTATGAAAAGATGGCATCTATGATAAATTTCAATATTATGGAGTAAAATGATATATATAATTTGACAATAATAGTTCACTAAATCATTCATATGTAGTACCTGTAAAATTATTTTGAAGCTTTTATTATCTTATATCTGTTTCTATCGACTTCCATATACTTGCTAAACAAAAAAAAAGTATCACATAATTAATTTTTATATGTCAATATGACCTATATAATCAATTTTATAACATATTAGAAGTTATACAGTGAAAATTTCTTAGATTTTTCTTTGAAAAAATCCAATCAAATAAAATACTAAAAACATATGCAAAAGTGACAAAATTAAAATCTAAAGTAGGGAGGTAATAGACTACATCGAGCCAAATAGTTTTCCTAATTGACACAATAAACAAAATAGACTCTATGACTTCTAAAGCACATTTTTCCTCCAAACATATTCATATTTAGAGAGCATCTTAATTTGGATATGTTCAAATGATCCATCCATAAACACAAATATGTTAAAAAATGAAATAATATTAATCATAAGCTTGGGAATGAGAATTCAAAAAATTATCCTCAAAGTAGGCCTCTTTGGGTCACAAAAGTCGAAGAAAATATAGATTTATTTATTCATTTTTATATTATAATAATATTTACAAGCTAAGTGTGATCTTTTCTTCTGAAGCTATGATTCTTCAATTTCTTCATTCAATCTTTCTTACTATGATCTTTATATTAAGAACTAGCATCTCAATATAGTTCCATGCAAATTAATCTTGATACCATATAAGAAATATATTAATTACTAAGTACTTAACTCATAGCATAATGAACTATTAAAAGCAAATTAGGGATCTACATCTAAACCAAAGTTGATCTCATAGACCTTAGTAATGGTGAATTAGGCACCATCCACAAACTCATGATGACTTTGTTACCCCATCATCTGTAAGGCCACAATTTATAAGGTATGTATTTATTTAAATATATCCATAATGTAATAATTATTAATTAAAGTTTATTAGGTGATAATTATTAAGTTCTTGTGGTGTTTATTTTTGGATGTATGGGGGACACCACACAGATCGTAGGGGGTACTTATTGAAACTATTATCCCAAAAGATAGAGGCATCACCCTTCAATGGACCTAATCACCTAATAAGGACTCCTAAGGTGTGATGGGTCTTCGAATATACCAGAGATTTTTTCACATACTTTACATGGATGAATAAAGTAGGGTTTATATTAAATCGGGTTCTAAAGATCCTTATGGAGGAAAGCCTTCATAGTTAATTACAACCTGAAGAAGGTGAATTCCTTAGGAATGCTCTCGATTCAAGTAGACAATTAGGGTATCTAAAGATTTTAAAGTTAACTATCAAAGGATTGGATATATTTGAAAATAAATCGGGATAGATCAAATGGAAAGACTTATTTTGGAAGTCAAAAGAGATGAGTAGGGAATGCTCATGATACTAAGAAGCCCGGTGAGCATTCTAATCTATCCTATAGTTCAGCTTTATATATTCAAAAGTGAAGAGAATTATTTTGTTTGAGCTGAAATTTATTAGATTGTTAGGGCTTATAATCCACCAACACAAGGTTGTGGGAATGCCTAAGAGGTGAGGACTTATGCTTGTAGCCCAAAGAAAATAGCTACCTCATATCCTAAATATAGAGAGTTTTAGTATGAGCTAAAGTACGACATAAATCTAAGCGAAGAAGGGCACAATATTTACCTCCACAAGAAAGAATAAATTCGACTGGGCTTTATTTAAGTGGCCCAGCTAACTCCCCTTATGATTTTTAAACCATGTGATCCAGTCATATGAAATTGCAAGATAGTTGGGCTATTATTTATTTTGAAAAGAGACTAAAATCCTTAAACTCACTCCCTAAGAGATTAGAGCATGAGTGGTATAAATAATGACTTCATCTAATGTAAAATCTTTTCAAATTTTATTTAAATTTTGACACTTCATTTTTTACAAAGGCTTTAGGATTTGATGCCTATATGCATGATGAAAGTAGATTATTTGCTAAATCAATAAGAAGGGGTGTTCTCCACCACAAGGGATGCCCTCACAGGCCAAGCATTCTCTTATCATGCAAGGATTGAGATCCCCAATTTCAAGAGAGAAATAATATGATGTGCATGTTGTGAAACATTCAGCCATACAGCTAAAGAATTACTAAATCTTTTAATTATCTTATTTAATACCAAGGCTTTATAGTGAGGTTATGAGTTATTTAAAATTTAGCTATGAGTGATTAATTAGGATAAAAAAATTAATTTTTCCCTAAGAGCCTAATCACATCTAGGCCACACATTAAAGCATCAAATATTTAAGAAACTAAAAAAGCATGCCATCCTAATGCATAAACTAATCATAACATCAATCAATTTTATAACTATCGCAAAAGAATAAGAGGCGTTGATGCGGTCGGGTACCACCATACAACTCGAAAAGAAAGATGGGTATACCCTTATACAACAAGAAATTACAAATAATAATTTGCAATTTATAATGAATGGATGTTATGGGGTCTTCATTCTTCATTCTTCATATCTCATTTCTTTCCTCCTCACTCCTTTAATTTGGTAGGTTTCAAGGCATCACATGCTACCTCAGGACAAATCCTTCTATCTAATGCTCAGCCTAATTCCCCATAGCACTAATCCTAATTACTAATGCAAAACTAAATTAAAAAAAGTAAATCTAATTACACCTGCAAATAGAGGTTATCTAAACACACATACAATCCCAAGTTGTTATATGTATGATTTAAGCTTAGAGCCCTACACATGGGTAACCAAGCCCACCTGTCCTAACTTACATTATGCTTAAGGGCTTAAGCAACATGCAAAGAAAACATTTATATTTATTTTAAGCACCCACTTAAGCATAATATCCTGCAGAAAATATGATTAGGCTAAGAACGACCTAACATCCAATCTACGAAGCATACACCCTACCATCCAGTCTAAAGTATTGCATCACAAAATAAAACATATACCATACATATATCATCCTAACTTAGGACTAGAAGTAGTGACTTAATTCTAATGTGTGTGTTAAGGCTTAGGTGGTATGTCGTACTAAGCATTAAATCTATATTGCTCTAAGTGTAGATGATTCAATTTAACATGAATTGTTTTTTCTTGAAGTTGTTTAATTGATTTGATAATTTTAATTTGTGTTTTCTTTGGTTTTGTATGATTACACTTAGCAACTAAGTGTTATAAAGAGAAGAAAGAGGATTTTTCTCTTTCATCCCTACCTTAAGCCACTTTCTAAAGCATGTTAAATTGACTTAATTCTCTTTAGTGAATGGCTTATTATATATTTTTTTAATTAATCCTAAGTTTAGGTTCACTTTAAATTATCCTATCTAATGTGAAAGGTATCTTAAGATTAGTCTAATTGAATTACTATCACATGACTCATGTTAAATCATTCTTTTATGTCACATGTAACATGCATATGATTTAATCCTAAGTGTATCTATACATGCGATATATGTTGTCACACTTATATGATGAATGCATACATGTATTTGACATTTATATCATTTTATGTGATTGAATTATTTAATCATATTAGTTTAAAGCTCTATCTAAATTCTATACAAATATACATAGGGATGAAATTAAATAGGTTCCTGTCATTGTTAACCAGGAAAGTGAGCTAATCAAATTACCTCCTTGGGGCTAACTAAAGCCTCGTATTCTAGTGATGTATAGACTTTATACCCATTTGCATTCAAATATATGTAAAATTGCATGCATTAATATAAGAAAGAAAGCACCAAATCACATAACCAACTAATTCAATTACTTAGTCAATTATGATGCATTTATCCTTGATAAAAGAAAAGGGGCTCTAATTCCATGATTAAGTACACATACACATGTGTAAGAGACATAAGCTAGTACATGCCATTGTTAACCAAGGAAGTGAGGAAATCAAATGACCTCCTTGGGGCTACTTAAAGCCTCATATTATTGGGATGTCTAGACTAAACACTTGCTTTTCCCAAATGCATATGGATGTATACATAAATAAAGGAAAGAAAACCATGCAAAAATTGTATTTTTATTTCATTGAAGAATTCATACATGGGGATTTAGGTTTTATCCAAATCTTAGCATAGGAACACATATAAATGAAATCAAACAAGTATGTGTCGTTATTAACCAGGGAAGTGAGGTAATCAAATGACCTCTTTTGGGCTAGCTAAAGCTTCATGTTCTCGGATGTCCAAACTATATACTTATTAACATTCAAATACATATAAAACTACATATGAATTAAGGAAATGAAAGCTTTAGTTCACATGTCTAAACTATAAGCACATGCAAACCAATATATGTTCATAACTACTATCATTAATTGATTTATAAACTTTAGAAAAATAATTTGAATTTATTAGTGATAATAACCACACCTATTATAAATTAATCCAACACATGTAAGCTTAATAAAAGAAAACCATTTGATTCAATTAACATTGAAAGGATGAATGCATGATTTCAAATGGTATACAATATTTAACATGATTGGAAAAGAATAAATAAGCATAAACACATAGTTTCATTCAATCAAATTAATTCCTAAGGACAGTCATATCAAATAAAAACATTTAAGGTAAACCAAAGCATCCTTATTGTCATTTTTAATTTCATATTTTGATTTGATTTAAGGATGTGATAAAAGGTTTATTGATCATAACCCATTCCCATGTTTGTTAATTAATTTAGTTTAATGAAATATGATTAAGTTAATTTTGAGTTAATTAGGTTGTAATATGCATTAAACTCATTAATTAACCTTCCATAAGTTACCTTAACATAATTACTCACATAATTATGAGCCAACATGATATGCACATACATTGGAAATTAAATTATGATGAAAGGGGCCAATTGGCTCATAATTAATGGTTAATTAAGTTAAGGAACTTGATTAAGTGCTTTATAACTCTCCCACAAATGTGGGATAATTATAATTTTGTTAGGATTTTCTTAAATTGTTGAACACCTAAGGGTCTTCCCAAGATCTCATTAATTAAGTCCTGATATGATTGTGATTTTAATTTAATTAATTAAGTAATATAATTAATTAATTAATTAAGCTTTGATTAGTTTGATTAATGAAATGAACTTAGGAAATAGATTGGGGAAGAGGCCTCAATCCCATTCCATTAGATCATTCCCTGTTAGATGGTGATTAACCACTTAATTAATTGACACTTCACTATTCATGTTATTAATTAGTGATTAATTAACTTAGGAGAGTAAGTAAAGCTTAATTAGTCAATTTCTCTAATTAACTAAGCAACAAATCCCAAGAAAATTATGGGAGGTAGAGATCATCCCACTATGTTAACCCACAAAGTTTGGGATTTATTACTTTTGTAATAAAAGAGTAATTAAACTAATTAATTTTTTAAATAAACTTTAATTAAACTATAATTACTTTTAAAATTCATTAAGAATATTTTTAAAATATTTTCTCTAAAATACCTTTAAAACAAGTATTTATTTGTGTTTTTATGATTTTTCTATAATTAGTTATGATTTTTACAAGTTTTATCCATTAAAACACCTTGATTAGGCCTAATTAACTCGTAAACATGTCGGTGCCACGTGGTGCAACACGACACACTTTCCATGTGGCACCATGGGATTGGCTACTAAAACTTAATCCTAGTTAGCACTTGCATGGTGGTGGTGGACACATTTTCTTGTGCATCGTCGATCTAAGATTGGATTCCATGATTAATCCGTAGTGATAAAGCATTAAAATGGATAATTCTAACAGATCTAATCACGATCATCCATTTTGATCATGCGGAACAAATGGTGCATGATTGTGGTGTTTATTTTCAGATTCATTCATATGGGGGGACACCACGTAGATTTGATGGTGTACTTATTAAGGTGATCAGGTAAGATATTGAGGAATAGTGTACTATCTCAAAAGTTAGAAGTCACTACCCTACAATGGTCTTAATCACCTAATAAGAACTCTTAAGGCATTATGGGTTCTCGAATGTACCTGAGATGTTTTCCCTACTTTACATGGATGAATAAAGTAGGGTTTATTTAAACCAGGTTCTAAAGTTTCCTATGGGGGCAAGCCTCCATAGTTAATTACATCTCAAGGAAAATAAATTCTTTAAGAATACTCTCGATTAAAGTAGGTGGTTGTTGTCTCTAGAATTCAAAGATAGGACTATCAATAAATTAGTTGTATTTAAAAAAATCAAGTGGGATAGATCAAAAGAAGAGAGTTATTATTAAAGCCAAAGGAGATGAGTAGAGAATATTCATGATACTAGGAAGCCTAATGAATATTCTAAACTATCCTATTATTGGGCTTTATATTTTTGAAATTGAGGATAATTACATGTTTGAGTTAAAATTTTATTAGAAATCTAGAGTTTACAATTCTACAATACAAGATTATGGGAATTCCTAAGAGGTGAGGATTTATGCTTGTAGCCCCAAAAAGAAATAACAACCCTAGGTCCTAAATCTAGGGAGCTTTGGCGAGGGCCAAAGCACGACCTAAATCTAAGGTGAAAGTGGGTATATGGTTTACCTCCATAAGAGAGAGTAAACCACCCGACTGCTGGACTTATTACCGCATAGAGTGGTAGCCAACTAACTCCTCCTACGCTTTAAATCCATGTAGGTAAGTCACATGCTTTTGCAAAATTGCTAGGTTATTATTATTTAAAAAGAAACTGAGTCCTTAAACTCACTCCCTAAGAAACTAGAGCATGTGGGGTATGAATAATGACTTAAATCTAATGAAATTTTTTATCAAATTTTATTTAATTTGGGACTCTTTATTTTGAGATAAGTTATGAGATTTTATATGCCTAAATGCATGATAAGTTGATTATGGACCAAATCAAAAGGGAAAGAGGTGTTCTTTCATCATAGTCTCTCAAAAGTTAAGCCCGTTCTATCTGGAAAAGATGGAAGCCATCTCTTAACAAGAGTAAAACAAAATGGTTATGCATGATATTAAACATATAATCATCCAGCTAAGAGGTTGCTAAATATTTTATTATCTTGATTTAATACTTATGCTCTTATATGAGGTTATGCATTATTTTAAAAGTTAAGTTATGAGTTAGTGGGATAGAAAATTTATTTTAATCTTAAGAGCCTAACTGCATACAGGTCATAAAAAAATCACCAATCATAAACAAACTATGAAAAGGCATGCTTTTTCTAATGCACAAACTAAACAAAGCATCAAATAATTTTATAAAGCTATCATAAAAGAAGAAAAGGTCGATGTGGTCGGGAGCCACCATACAACCAAAAAAAATATAGGTAGTCGAGCTCTACCTTTATACAACCTGGATTACAAAAAAATAATTACAATTACAAACGATGAATATTATGGGGGTCTTCATTCTTCATTCTTCCTTCTTCATTTCTTCATCTTTCATTTCTTCATTTTGATTTGCTCCATTTTTTTCTTCCTTTTGGGTTGATTTAAATGTTACTTGCTCCAAAAGAATCACATGGTACATAAGACTTGGTCTTATAACCAATGCTCATCCTAATCCCCATAACATTCATCCTAATCCTAATGCAAAATTATAATAAAAGAAGGAAAGTAAATCTCTACACACCAATACAAATGTTAGCTAAACACACCATACACAAAAAATTATATGAATAATTTGGACTTAACACCCCACACATGGGTAACCAAGCCCACCTGTCCTAACTTGGGTTATGCTTAGGGGCTAAGCAACTTGCGTAGTAAAAAGCATTTATATTTTTATTTAGTGTCCCTCAAGCACAACCCCATATAGAAAGCATGATTAGGCTAATATCAGCCTAACATCTAGACTGCACACATACACCCTAACATCCAGTCTATAATAATACTTCACAAAATAAGCATACATTAAACCATACACTACCCTAACATAAAGTTATAAATAGTGACTTAGTCTAATGTATGTGAATTAAAGATTATGTGGCATGTCTTAACTAGGATTTAGAGTTATAATTTGCTATGTTTGAGGAATTTAATTTATAAAAGGTTGATTTATCTTTAAGTGATTTAATTGATTTGAATATTTTACTTAATGTTTTCTTTAATTTCATATGGACAACATTTAAAAACTAAGTGTTATAAAGAGAAGAAAGAGAGGGAATCTCTCTTTAATCCCTACCTTAAGTCATTTCCGAAGCTAATAAATTAACCAATTTCCTTTAGTGAATGACTTGTTATATGTTTTGATTAGTCCTAAGTTTAGGCTTAGTTTAAATAAACTCATTTAATAAGAAAAGCATCTTATGATTAATTGGAATGAATTACTATCACATATGACACATATTCATTCATTTCTTTCCATCATATGTAAGATGCATATGAATTTGTCCTAAGTATACCTACACATACAACATATGACTTAGCACACTTAAATGATGAATGCAAAGAAATGTATTTCAACTAGGATATTTCATTTAATTGAATCATAAATGCATGTCTTCTTTAATAGAAAAGGGGATTTTCATCCATTAACTACATGCACACTCAAATGTATAAAAGTTTCAAGTGAGTACGTCGCCATTGTTCTATACCAAGTGTGTAAGGTTTAAGACCTACTTATGGCTACTTAAAGCCTCACACCCAGGATGTCCAGAGTAATATACCACTTTTCTTAGATACATAGAGATGTACAAACAGCTATAAGGATAGAAAATCATGCAAAAGAAAATTTTATTTTAATTGGATTATGAGTCTCATTCATTGGTTATATTATACATGTACATGTATAAGAGTTTTAAGTGAGTATAATGCCATTACTCTACACCAAGGGCGTAAGATATAAGACCTACTTAGGGCTACTTAAAGCTGCAGCCCTAGGATGTCCAGACTAATATACCACTTTTCTTATATACATATGAATGCACAAAAAGAAACACAAGAATAAGAAATCATACAAGAAGTCATGTTTGATTTGATTATATGATTTACATATGTGATATGAAATTCTTCCTAAGTCTTAGTATGGAGATACATAAGAATGGATTTGAACAAATGTTGTGTTCCTTTCAAATGAACTATACATTTATAAATCCTATGTAAATTCATACAAGATAAGGAAAGAGAGTTTCATATTACATATCTTAGATTATAAACACATGTAATTTTATAGATACTTGTAATTAGCATCACTCCATATGTTATAATTAATTCATACACTTTGAAAAATAACTTTTGATTTAGTAATGATAATAGCCACACCTATTTTTAAATTAAATCAACACATACAATTTAACATAGAAGAAACCATTTCATTTTAATTAATTTTGAAAGAGAGGAATGCATGATTAAAAATGACAAATAACATTTAATATGATTGGAGAGAAGTAAAAGAACATAAGCACATGATCTCATTCATTCCAACTAATTCGTAATGACAATCATACTAAATAAACTCATTAAAAATAAATCAAAGTTCTTTAATATCATTTTTAAATTTAAGTTTGATTTATTTTAAGGAATGTGAAAGAGATTTGATAATCTAACCCCCATGACATGTGTAAGTTAATTTGGATTAATGAAGAGTAATTAAATTGATTTTATGGTTTAGTTAGGTTAAGGTATGAATTAAATGAATTAATTAAACCTTACCTATATCACCTTAAGTTAATTGATTAAATAACTATAAGCTAATATGATATGTAACCACATGAAAATTAAATTTTTAATGCCCCTAAGAAATGAAAGGGGCCTAATGAAATTAGCTCATAAATGGTTAATTAATTAAGCTTAAGGATCTCACTTAATTACTCTTATGGTTTCTCACACATGTGACCTAACCATTATTTTATTATCTCTCACCTTGGGTTATTGAACACCCAAAGAGCTACCCAAGAGTTAATTAGAGTTATTTAGGTGTGAAGTGGATTTTATATTAGGTTAATTAAGCTTATTATTCCATTTGATTAAGCATGTTCAATTAATGAAATGAAGTTAACTTAAGAAGAAAGATCAAGAAAAGGGGGTCTTAATCTCAATCCCTAAGTCCCATATTTGATCACCTAAGCTCTGATTTTTGTGTTGAGGGTTAATTAATTAATTATACAAATAATTACATTATTAATCATTAGCTTAATGAAATTCCAAAAAGTGATGAAAGTTTAGAAAATAAATTAGAAAAAGTATCCCAAACACATTCCCTATGCTCCCTCACTATTTAACAGAGGTAATTAGGCTTAAATGATTAATTAAATAATCTGTTCATTCACTAATTATCATTAATTAACTTAAGAAAGTGATTAAGGCTTAATCTATTGATTTTCCTAATTAAGAAACCAAAAAATCCTTGAAAATATGGAAGGTAGAAGTCATCCCCCTAAACATTCAAAGAAAATTTGAGATTAATTGGGTGATTAATTAAAGAGTAATTAAGCTACTTAAATTTTTAATAAAATCTTAATTAAGTGAAAATCACTATTCAAAATCCATTAATAATAATTTTCCTAGATTCTACTCTAAAATATCTTTAAAATGAGCCTAAGTTTGTATTTATTTTTTTAGATTTTTCTACAATTAGTTATAATTTTTTAAAGTTTCAGTTGATTTAAGTGATTTTATGAAGTTTGTTAATTATTTAATTAAAATAAATCATTTGAACTTCAAAATTCAATATCTTTTAATCCAGAGATTTTTTTTTTTTTAACTTTAACTTTTTGGTAGGTGTATTTTAACTTCTAAAAATTTCAACTTAATATGATGTGTATTTTTGGCTTAATTAATAAAATTTTATTTTTACTAAAACTTAAATTAACCTCAAAATATTCTACAAAACTTGGAGATTTTAGGTTTTTAGATTCCTCTCAGAAAGACGAATCCAATGAGCTCTTGTTTACAATTTTCTGTTAAGTATTTTATTTTATATAATTTTTTGACATTTTAAGTTATTTAAATAATTTTTAAAATAAAAAATCTAGATTTTCTAACCTCGATGCTTGCGAACCACGACAGAAACGATGCCATGTGGTGTTGTGCAATTGGACCCTACCGTCCCGTGTGGCATGCGCCACCGCGGTCTTTCGCGATCGCGTGGCACGCGACGCTGCGTAGTCCCGCATGGCATGCAGTGCCATGCGACGATGTGCAATTGGCTATCGCATGTCGCATGGCGCTGACATGGCGGGTGAGCGAGAAAATGCGAGGATGGAAAAAGAGCAATGCATGGATTGGATGGTCCAGATCCGATCCGTGGATCAAAGGTGGATCGTGTATGGGGTCGAGACACAGTTTGATGTCGAGCCGTCAATCCCACGAATGCGGATCGGACACTCCAATGAAACTAATGGAAAAAGCATAAAAAATGCGAAATGATGCACAATTTGGCTCATTTTCACGTTCATCTTGCCAAAAAAAACTATTTCATATTATGATCAAATAATATGAAAAATACGAGATTTATCTAAGGAAAATTCCTAAATTTTCAAGAAAATTTTCACAAAAAGTAAGAAATCCTAAAGCCGGCTACGGGCTTTTGAAGATTACCTCACCGAGGATGATTTTCGATAGCGGTGACGATCTGAGCACGCTTTTGAGTGGGGGAAGAAACATTGAATGAGCCTAGATCTTTTCTTTCACTCTGGAATGATGCCTTCTCCAATCGCCACCACTTTATCGCTGAAATCCACTAATTTTGGTGTTTCTCACCCCAAACTCAAGTGAGAATGATTGTTGGTTGGTTTGGAAGCTCTAAGGATGAAAAATGATAGGAATAAAATGAGTTTTCTGCTTCTAACTCTCTTGGTTGAATGTGGCTGAAAATCCACATTTTTTTAAATTTTAGCTCCAAAGTGTTGTCATTTGGCTTGGCATCATTGGGAATAGAAGGTAATCATCCTAGGTGTGGAAAGTGGATGTCATGAAGGGCAAATGGGTGTGCTAGCAAAGGGGAGGTGGTAGTCCTTCATACGAAGTATTCTAATGGGAGAGGTGAGGTGATTTCACATCCCCATGAGTAATGGCTACCCCAACCACTCCTTTGGTCAGAAAATTAGTATCATTGGTGCCTATGTGGACCAATTGATGAGTGTCAAGTGGCCAAGGAAGAGAAATGACCACTTGGGCAAGTATCTTTTCTCATGGGATGCCCTTGACCCAAGGGCAAAGTGGTCATTTTGGAATTGAATTTGATTTGAACAAATTTGAAATGAGTCAAAAGTGAGTTGGACAAAATTTCATGTCATTTGGAGTTCATTTGGATTAATTTGGGTCAATTTGATCCATTTGGGTCAAATTGGGTCAAAATGGGTTAAATTGACCAATTGGTCAATTTTGATCAAACCAAGGGTTGGGTCAAGTTTAAATGATCATTTGGAGTATATTGGTTCAATTGGTTTCAATTAATTTGGTTTAATTTGTATTTAATTTAGATTTTGGTCAATTTGATACTTTAGGTCAATTTGAGCTAAGTTGACTAGCTTGACCCAATTGACCAAATTGGCTTAAATCATGACTTGGTTTGAGTTTGGTTGATCATTTGTAAAATATTATAGGCTTTGGTTAAGTTCAATTTAGATTTGATTGGGTTTTAGGTTGATTTGACCCTTAAGGTCAATTTGGGTGAAGTTGGATTAGGTTGACCGATTGGTCAAATTGAGCATAATCGAGGCTTTGGTCAAGTTCAATAATCAATTTGGAGTAAACTTGGGTCATTTGTTACAATCAATTTAGTTTATGTTGTAATTTGACTAGTTTGGGTTCATATGGGTTAAAGGCTTGACTTGGTCAACGAGCTAGGTTGACTTGGTTTGACCCAATTCATGGCAATTGATTAACCTAGGATAATCAACAATCATGACATGAAGTTTGGATGGGCTTAATTTACTTTGATTTGAATTGAATTGGATTTTGGTTCATGTAGGTCAAATTGGCCACTTTGGGTCAAGTGAGCCAATTGGCTTTAGTTGGCTTGATTTTGAGTTGAGTTTGATTTAGTTGAGTTTATATATGGATTTGAGATTGACATATAAAATCAATTATAATTGGTTTGGGTTCAAATGAGTTTTGGCTCATTTGAATATTTTAAGTCAAATGGGCTAAGTTGGGTTGACTTGAATTGATTTTGATTTAGGTTGATGATTGTAGATTTCATTTATATTTGGATAGATGATTGAAGGAATGATTGACTCACGAAGAAATATATGAGTTCTGAGTTGATTTGGGTATCTAGCCAAGTTCAAAAATTTGGCTAAAAGGGCTAAAATCAAGAATTTGATTTGATTTGGGTTTGGTTTTGGCCTTTTGAATTTATATTTCATTTATATTTTTGAATAACATTAAGATATAAATGGGTTATGAGAAAATCACTTGAGTTTGGAGTGATTTGGAAATAAATTTGATCAAATCTAGGGATGTCGGTCAAAAGGGCTTGACTTTGGAATTGATTTGATTTGGGTTTCAATCATTTGGATTTGATTTATAATTTGAAATTTAATTGGAGATGAAATTTGATACTTGAGAAAATCAAATGGAATGGGGTTGATTTGAATTTGGTTAAGGCTAAGTCCATAAGATGAAGTTAAAGGGCTTAGGAAGGGATTTGGAGTTTGAATTTAGTCATGGGTTTCAATCATTTAAATGTTAGATTTGATTTTGGAATTTGGATTTGAATTTGAGATTTGATTTGGAAGAAGAAAGAAAGGATTTGGTTTGGGATCTATGGTAGGGAAGTCTTCCTAAATCCCTAAGGCACAATCTATCCCTATGGCTAACTCTTCTTAAGTCTCTGGGGTTAGGTTAAGTGTTCACCTAATCACTAGAAGTGTCTTAAGACTAAGGAACTCTTAATGTCTATGAGAGTCCTAGATCTATGATATGAAAGTTGAGAGCTCACTCTAAAAGTGAGGTCAACAGTGATCTATTATCATGCAAGCGAGGTGGAATGGAGTCCGTCCATCATTACTCGCATGATTTGAACTCAAATCGACTCCAAACAAACCCCACACCTTCGCACGAAGGACCCAAGTGGATCCAATGGGTAAGATCGCAGGTGAAAGTTTTCTTCAAAAATCTCTAATGCTTTTTATACAAGGATCATTTTCAATGGCATATCTCACTGGAGCTCAAGATTGGTGCCAAATTTGATTGAGGAAGCTTCATGTAATAGAGACGAGGCCCCTCTAATCAGCATAAGCTCCAATTTGAGGAGGATAGCTTGGAAGGCCAACACCCAACACGTAGGTGGTAGGTGTTGATCAAAGTAGATCGTCCAGTGCGAGGGCTCAGAGGCCATTTGTTCTTGCTCGACTAGATCCAAGGAAGGTGTGAACAAAGTTAATTATACTTTGGTTGAGTTTGGAGCAAATGGGATCGAATGGGAGGGTGCCTTATTTTGGCTTGGAGGAAATCGAGAGTGGGGATTGTGGAATAAGCTTGGGAGCTTGGGGAAGCTCTCTAGAGGCTCATCTTGGGTAGCTAGAGCTCTGAGGAATGCAATTGTGTGAGAGTGGAAATGAGGGGGTGAACACCCCCCCCTCTCTTAAATCAGACGGACGGGCTTGGTTTGGGTTTATGTGATCATGCGGCCACCTTAGAGGGTTGTTGAGGTCCTTGAGTGGATGAGGTGGCTTGGTTTGGGGAGGTGAGGTGATTTGACCTCCCCATGGGTCATGACTGACCCAACCACCCTTGGGTCAAGTTAGGCAGTATCTTAGGAGCCTAGGTGGACCATTGGGAGCATGCCAAGTGGTAAAGGAATGAAAATGACCACATACATGGGTGAATTGCCTCATGTGTTACTCTAGTCCATGGGTAGGATGGTCATTTGGCAATGGGTCTAATTTGGGCGGATTTGAAATGAGTCGAAAGTGTGTTAGGCCAAATTTTATATCATTTGGAGTTCATTTAGTTTGATTTAGCTCAATTTGACCCATTTAGGTCAAATTTGATCAAATCATGTTAGGTTGACCAATTGATCAAATTAGGTCAAACCAAAGGTTGGGTCAAGTTTATATAATTATTTGGAGTATATTGGTGTCATTAGTTTGGTTCAATTTGGTTTAGATTTGATTTTGGTTTATTTAAGTTCATTTAGGTCAAATGGGTCAAGTTGACCTATTAGACCCAATTGACCAAATTAGCTTGGGTCATGGCTTGGCTTGGTTTGGTTGATCATTTTGGAATATTTTGTGAGCTTTGGTTGAGTTTAATTTGGCTTTGATTGGGTTTTAGGTTGCTTTAACCCTTTAGGTTAAGTTAGGTTCAATAGGTCATTTGGGTCTAGTGGGTCAATTGAGTTCAATTGAACTTTAATCAAGTTCAACAATCAATTTGGAATGAACTTGAGCCATTGGTTGCAATCAATTTGACTTAGATTTTTATTTGACCTATTTTGGCCATTTATGTCAAATTAGGTCAACTTGGGTCAAGAGGGCCAATTGGGTTAGGTTTAGCTCATTAAAGGTAAAGTCATGTTCAAGTATTAATTTTGAGTTGGTATGAATCATAGGTTTCAAGGGATTTGGCTTGGTTGTAATTTGACTAGTTTATGTGCATATGGGTTAAGAAGGTGACTTGGTCAAATGTCTAGGTTGACTTAGTTTGACCCAATTTATGATAATTGATCAACCTAGGATGACCAACAATCATGTCATGAAGTTTCGATTGGCTTAGTTCACTTTGGTTTGGCTAGAATTGGACTTTGGTTCAAATAGGTCAAATTGGTCACTTTGGATCAAGTAAGCCAATTGGGTTTAGTTGGCTTGATTTTGGGTTAAGTTTGATTTAATTGAGTTTATATATGGATTTGGGATTGATATATAATTTTTGTTGCAATTAGTTTGGGTCTAAATGAGTTTTTGTTCATTTGAATATTTCAAGTCAAATGGGCTAAGTTGGGTTTGACTTGGGTTGATTTTATTTGGCTTGATGATTGTAGCTTTCATTTATATTTGGAATATTAATTGATGGAATGATTGATTTGTGAGAAAATCAATTGAGTTTGGTTTGAATTTGAATGGAATTTGGCTAAGTCCATGAAATTGACTTAAAGCATTTATATTTAGATTTTGATTTAGTTTGATTTATTTTTGATGATTTAAATATATATTTTATTTATATTTGTGAATATGATTGAAGATATGATCAATTCAAGAGAAAATCAATTAAATTGGAAGTGATTTGGATTAATATTTGGTTAAGCTCATGAAGGTTGAAATATATGGCTTAGGAAGGGTTTTGATTTAATTTGATTTAGTTTGATTTAGTTTTGATCATTTGAATATAGATATAATTTCTTTTTGGGAAGATAATTGAAGATATAAATTGATTATGAGAAAATCAATTGATTTTAGATTGATTTGACTTTGGCTAAGGCTAAGTCCATAAGATGAAATCATAGGGCTTAAGATGGTTTTGAATTAGGATTTAATCATGTGCTTCAATCATTTGGCTTGGAGTTTGGATTTTGATTTAGTATTTGAATTGAATTTAAAGTTTGGTTTGAGAAGGTGAACATGGATTGGGTTTAGGCTATAGGGTAGGTGTATCTCCTTAAGTCCTAAGGCAGCCTAATTCTATGGTTAGCCCTTCTAAATCTCTAGGCTTAAGTTAAGTGTTTACCTATTTGCTAGAAGTATCCTCATGACTAAGGAAGTCTTAGTGTTTAGAAGACTCCTAAGTCTAAGATGATGAGATTGTGAACTCACTCCAAAAGTAAGGTCAAATTTTCTAAATGATAATTAAATCTTTAATTAACCCTTTTATCCGTTGTTACACTATAACAAGGATGAAATAGCGCACTTAGCTCGGCATGCATTGGTTTAGAATTTGAGTATATGGCATCGATCATTTCCCCATTTTCCCTTACATTCTTTCCTCTTCTATGCCGCTCGGTTCATTAATGTCCCGGGAGAGATGTGAGACGCGAGAGAGAGAAAGGGGTCGGTGAGGGGTTTGGTGGGCTCGATCCCTAGTATGGGTGGTTGCATTGATGTCGACGTCGACTGTGGTGACCAATGTGGGTCACTCTCGCACGGGGAAGTTGCATCCTAAGCTGTAGCGAGCACGGCTATGCTACGGCTTGGGTAGGGCTTGGCCGTGGGAATTGAGAGGTAAATAAGGTTTTTTTTTTAATAGTTATTTTGGGTAAAATATAAATTAAAAATTTAGGTATATGTTGGTTTATGTAAGATTATATATGTATATATTACGAATTAATATGATTTATTTAGTAATAATTTAATTGGTTTAATTAAATTAGTTTAAATTGACTAAGGATTATTATGAATAGTAAAAGATTAAAAGAAATTTATTTTAATTAAATTTCAATTACTTTAATTCAAATTCTAATTATATACTATTTATCACTTTAAGCAGAAATAAAGCTTAAATAAGGAGGTTTGTAGTAGAAAGCACGAGTGACAACTACCATGTTAACTTGTAAGTTTTAATAATTGATAAAATATAATATTTAAATTCTTTTAATGAATTATTGTAAATTGCTAAGTGATTAATTAGTCTTCTAAAATTTCAATTTTTGAAGCATCAAGATTTTGAATATGTTGAAATAGTATTCATATGAGGAAAAATCCTGTCAATACTGTTTAGGTATGAAAGAGGTTTCGATATCTCATTTTCTGGAAAAAGTTCACCACTTAGGTAAGATTTCCAAATTCTAATATATAAAGTATGTTTATCCTTCTCTACATTTTTGTTAAGTACAATATTAACTTTTTACACTGTAAGTTCTCATATAATCATCATTATAAGTTTATTTGAAATCAAGTCATATGTATTGTTTCATGTTTATGCCATAGAATGATTATTTTATTTTATTTCTAGTTATTTTCATACTATCTTTCATATTATTGAAAAATAGACATGCAACAGACTTATCTTATACATGTCATCTAATAGTAATCAAAAATTAGCCAACTGTTATGATATTACCTACACAAGAATTGGAAAAAAAAGAATTTTTTAGTGAGGCAAAAGGGTCCTCAAATGATATGATATGCAACAAAAGGGTCTCTTATAGAAATAAAGAAAATATCACGTAACTTTTACGTTATATCATGTTTGACAATAACTTTGATTGCTACACATGACATATTTAAAAGCTATATTTAACATATATGAGTTAGGTAGTACTTTGTATATCATATTTTAGGCAAAGAAGAATTGAAAATAAGTTATTGTGTCATTGTACAAACCAAATTGATTATGCACGCAACCTTTATTCTAATTGTTTAATTCGCATGCATATTAACATTCTATTCTTCTATAATTCAAACCTATATCAGATTTCTTATCTTACTAAGTTATATGACTTATCAGTTGAGTATAACTATTTTTTAGAGATGGGTAAGGAGAAAGTTGAGGAGTTAGTTCTGCCCCTTTTTAGAAGTTGTTTAGGTGAAACATTATAAATAAGTTCTAAATGTAAGATTAATAAATTTTAGAAGTTTTATTTTGATATCCAGTGTTTTAAATGCTCTATAGTTTCTATTAAAAATTTTAATTGGTTTGTTTTCTCCTGCTATGAATGTGGTAGATTTATTATTCAGATGTTCTTGTGATTTTGTTAGGTGAATTTAAATGACTATATTGATCTTTTACACTATTTTGTGATATGTAAAGTTTTCAAAATAGTTATTTATAAAAAATTCAGTCACCTAAATTTACTCTCTTTGTTACATCTCTTTTTGATGGGTCTTAGGTTATCATTTTAGATGTGATATAAAATTGTATCAGAGCATTTGAATTCAAATGATCAGTTACTGAAACATGGTTTGGTTTAGAGGTGGTAAGAATGGAATATGATTCAATTTTGAGCATAGGATGGTTTAGTTATAATAAGTGAGTGATGTGCAACATAAGCTCGTAACTTATATTTTATGCCATACAAAAATGTTAATATATAAGAAAATTATATGTATGCTAGTCATTTTTAGATATGGCTGAAAGGGTGCATTAAAGAATAAAAGAGTAGTCAACTCAACTAGAGAAATCAAACTTCTTGAAACTATTGTACCAGTTGAGGGAAGTATGTTAAGAACACAAAAATGTATAGCACCTGACTCTGCTATTATGATGCAAATGCAAATGATGAAACTGATGATGCAGATGATGGAGAAAATGCAATATTTCATAGCACCTGTAACACCTACTATGCCACCAACATATGTATCAATACCAATACCAATTACAGCTGCAGTTTAGAACACTAGTGTTAGTACCAATCTCAGTGATGATATCAATAAGTTGAAATTATTTCAAAGTTTGAAACCACTATTATTTAAGGGAGGAGTAGATGTTAGGGTAGCTGAAGACTAAATTATCTAAATTGAGAAAATTTTAAATGAAATGCCCATTGGGATGTAAGAGTATCTCCTCGCGCCTTTGTCGGTTGGAAGTGGAGGCAGAGCATTGGTGGAGAGGCTGATAGTTAGAAAAATTTGCAAACAGATCTATTGATCAAATTACCTAGGAAGAGTTTGAGTAAATCTTTAGAGATTGGTTCATTCCTCCTTCAGTCATACAAGTAATGCAAGAGAAATTTATAAATCTGACTCAAGGTAGCAAATCAGTGATCCAGTATGAAGTAGAATTTACATCCTTATCTTTTTATGTACCGCGGTTAATTATTACACCAAGTGAGAACTATTATAGATTTCTCAGATGATTGAGAGATCAATTCAGACAGCCATTAATTCTACTCAGAATTAATGATTTTGTAGAATTAGTAGAAAGTGCTAAACTATTGGAGCATGATATAGATATGGTCGGATAAAGATGGGATATTGGTAGTAAGAAGAGACAGATGGTTGTTAGATCTAACCAATTTAAAAAGCAGAAGTTAATTCATAAACCACAATAATAGCATCAATCTGGATAGTAACAACATCAATAAGGAGGCCATCCGTCAGTACCAATTTGCACTATTTATGGGAAAGCACATTATGAAAATTGTTTAGCAAAATTTAGATAATGTTATCTATGTGAGGAAGTGGGTCATATCAAAAGAAACTATCTAAAAAATATTCAGGGGAGCAAAGAGCTCAGAATTGCACCAAAGCTAGAATTTATAAAGGTACAAAGCCTACTATGAATAAATCATTTCAGAAAGATAAAGGACTAGTGTATGGAGCTAGTGTAAAGTCAATACCAGCTCATGCTTTTGCTTGATCATCTCAAGAAGCCAAAGAATCTTCAGATGGTGACAGGTATGATAGCTATTTCAGATTTCATGTTAAAGTGATTTTTGATTCTGATGCATCACACTTATTTATGTTTGAGCTATTTTTTAATATTGCACCTGCCACTTATTTACCTTACTTCTGGTGTTCAAATTTTATTGCCCTCTGGTGATTGTATGTTAGCCAACAAAATGTGCACTAATGACATTGTGATAACTGGTAGGAAATTTTCATCTGAATTAATTATACTACTTTTAATTGAATTTGAAGTGATCTTGAGAATGGATTGGCTAACAAAATATTTTGTAATAATCGAGTATTGGAATAAAAGGTTTAGGTTTGATTTACCTAATGAGAGACCCTTTATTTTCAATGTGAAAAGGGTGTGATAGCTTCATTAATATATTCACTCAATATTAACAAAACTATAAAAGTTGGTGACTTAATATTTTCAGTTAGTGTAGAAGTGGTTAAAGATGCAATTAGTGATATCAAATCTATTTTGATTGTGAATGAGTTTATTGATGTCTTTCCTAAGGAACTTGTTGGATTATCTTTTGAAAAAGAGATAGAGTTTACAATTGAAGTGCAACCCAGAACTACTTTGATAATTAAAACACCCTATAGAATGGCTACTAAAGAATTGCAAGAGTTGAAAAGTCAATTATCTGAATTAATTGAGAAGGGCTTTATCAAACATGGTTCATCTTTGGAGTGCACCAGTATTGTTTATTAAGAAGAAAGATGGTTCCATGAGATTGTGTATTGATTACAAGAATTAAATAGAGTGCATGTTAAAAATAAGTACCCTCTCCCTAGAGTTGATGGCTTATTTGATCAATTGGAAGGAGCTTATGTTCTCCAAAATTGATTTAAGATCAAGATATCATCAAGTCAAAGTGAGACAAAGTGACATTACAAAGACAACATTTGGCACTAGGTACGGGCATTATAAATTCTTAGTTATGCCTTTTGGATTAACTAATGCACCTACAGTGTTTATGGATATGATGAATAGAATTTTCAAACCATATCTCGATCAATTTATAATAATATTCATTGATGAGATATTAATCTACTCCAAGAATGAGGAGGATCATGCCAACCATCTTAGAATAGTGCTAAACCTGTTGAGAGAGCACCAATTATTCATTAAATTCTCTAAATATGAATTTTGGTTGAAAAGTATTGCTTTCTTGGGGCATCTCATTAGAAGAGAGGGCATTTTCATAGATTCAAAGAAAGTTAGATCAATAGTAAACTGGCCACGACCAACCAATGTGTCAGAAGTGAGAAGTTTTTTGGGTTTAGTAGGTTATTAAAGAAGATTTGTTTAAGGATTTTAATAGATTGCATCACCTTTATCCAAGATTATGAGAAAGGATGCAAAATTTTATTGGACAGATGATTACAAGTAGAGATTTCTAGAGCTTAGAAGCTTGTTGATGACTACTCCTATATTAATAGTTCCATCAGGTAAAGAAGATTTTGAGATCTATAGTGATGCTTCTTTAAAAGGTTTGGATTGTGTTTTAATGCAGAACAAGAAGGTGATTTCTTATACTTTGAGGCAATTAAAACCACATGAGAAGGACTATCCAAGAAATGATTTGGAATTGGCTGCTATTATTTTTTGCTTTAAATATTTGGAGGCAATATCTCTATGGTATAAGATGTGAGATATTTACAGATCATAAAAGTTTAAGATACATCTTCACTCAAAAAGAATTAAATTTGAGACAGAGGCATTGGTTAGAGTTAATAAAAGACTACGATCTGATATACAATATTGTCCTAGAAAAGCCAATGTGATTATTAATGCATTGAGTAGAAAATTAGGTGGGCAAGCCAACTTACTGTTAACCCAAAAAGCATAATTAATTCATGATATAGAAGCTTTATTGTTAGTAATTGGAACACAGAGTGTGCAGAGCACTAGTAGATTATACTAGATGGAGGTTCAACCTACTTTGGAAAATAGAATTAAAATTACACAAAAAGCTAATGATGATTTACAGAAACTAATGGATCAAATGCTAGCAGAAAGAAGAAAATATATTATCATAGATGAATAGGGTATTCTTAGAAGTAATTCTAAATTATGGGTACCAAAAAAGATAAATCAAATTCAAGATATTTTGTTTGAAGCTCATAATTCTGGTTATGCCGTTCACCCAAGAAGTACAAAAAAGTATAAGGATTTCAAAACACTCTTTTGGTGGCCTGGAATAAAGAAGGATGTGGAAGAATATGTATCTAAATGTGAAGCTAGTCATGTTGTCAAGGAAAAACATCAAAAACCCAATGGTATGCTTCAATCACTACCTATACTAGAGTGGAAATGAGAAAATATAGACATGGATTTTATTACAAGTTTTCCTTGATCTATACAAGGGCATGACTGTATTTGGGTAATAATTAATAGATTAATAAAGTCAGCACACTTTTTGCTCATTCGATAGAATGATTCTGTAGAAAAATAAATCAGATTGTTCATAAATCATTAGATTACATGGAATTCTAAAGGTTATTATATCAGACAGGGATGGTAGGTTTACATCAAAACTGTGAAAAGTGTTCATGGTTTTAAGTACTAAATCACATTTCAACACTGCATTTATTCCACAAATAGATAGGCAATCTGAATGAACAATTCAAGTACTAGAAGACTTACTAAGATTATGTATTTTGGATTTTGGCAATAGTTGGGAAGATCATATACCTTTGGTAGAGTTTGCATATAATAATATTATCAATCTAGTATCTAAATGGCTTCTTATGAAGTTTTGTATGGTAGAAAATGTAGGACTACTTTGAGTTGGATTGAAATTATAGAAAGACAGTTAATGGGACCAGAATTGGTTTATCAAGTAACTGAAAAGATTAGAATTATCAGAGACAAACTGAAAGCTACACAAGACACACAACAAAAAGTATTATGATCCAAAGCATAAGATGATAAAATTTGAAGTGGGAGATTTTGCATTTCTAAAGGTCAGACCTATGAAAGATATATACAGATTTGCCAAGGAGGAAAGCTGAGTCTTAGGTGCATTAGGCCATTTGAAATAACTGAAAAAGTTAAAAAGGTTGCCTACAAATTAGCATTATCACCAAATATGTCTGGCACATAATGTTTTTCATGTTCCAATGCTTAGAAGATGGATTACAGATGGAGACCAGAGAATATCTTATAAGAAGATTGAAGTTCAAAAGGATCTAACTTATGCAGTAGAGCCAGAAAGAATAGTGGAATTTGAAGTTAAGAAATAGACAAATTCCTTTGTGTGAAGGTGAAATGGAAAAATAGGCCAAAAAAAGAAGCAACCTAAAAAAGAGAAGATGAAATGAAGATGAAATTTATCTATCTTTTTACTAGTTGATCAAGGAATTTCAAGGATGAAATTTTTTAAGGGGGGAGAATTGTAAGGCTGCAATTTATAAGGTATGTATTTATTTAAATATATCCATAATGTAATATTTATTAATTAAATTTTATTAGGTTAATAATTATTAAGTTCTTAATGATAATTAAATTTTTAATTAACCCTTTTATTCATTGTTATATTATAGCAAGGATGAAATACGACACTTAACTCAGCATGCATTGGTTTAAGAATTTGAGTATATAGCATCGATCGTTTCCCCATTTTCCCTTGCATTCTTTCCTCTTCCCTGCCGCTCATTTCGTTCGTGTCCCGTGAGAGACGAGAGATGTGGGAAAGAGAGGGATTGGCAAGGGTTCAAGAGCTTGATCTGGTGGTTGTCATGGCCACACGCTTTCAAGAGTTGCATCCCAGCTATATGCAGGGTTGTGTTGCTAGGGTAGGGCTTGCCGTGGGAATTAAGAGGTAAATAAGGTTTTTCTTTTTTATTAATTATTTTGTATAAAATATAAATTAAAATTTTAGGTATATGTTGGTTTATGTAAGATTATATATGTATATATTACGATTTAATATGATTTATTTGGTAGTAATTTAACTGGATTAATTATATTAGTTTAAATTGTCTAAGGATTATTTTGAATAGTAAAAGATTGAAAAAAATTATTTTAATTAAATTGTAATCACTTTAATTCAAATTCTAAGTATATATTATTTCATTTTAAGCAAGAATAAAGCTTAAATAAAGAGGTTTGTAGTAGAAAGCGCAAGTGACTACTATCACGTTAACTTATATGTTTTAATAATTAATAAAATATAATATTTAAATTCTTTTAATGAATTATTGCTAAATTGCTAAGTGATTAATTAGTCATCTAAAATTTCATTTTTTTTTGAAGCATCAACCTTTTTGAATATGTTGAAATAATATTTGTATGAGGAAAAGTCCTGGCAACACTATTTATGTACGAAAGTGGTTTCAAATATCTCATTTTCTGGAAGAAGTTCGCTGCTTAGTTAAGATTTATAAATTCTAATACATAAAATATGTTTAACCTTCTCTGCATTTTTGTAGAGTACAACATTAACTATTTACACTGTATATTCTCATATAATCATCATTCTAAGTTTATTTGAAACTAAGTCATATGCATAGTTTCATGTTTATGCCACTCAACGATTATTTTAGTTTATTTCTGGTTATTTGCATACAATCTTTTGTATTGTTGAAAATGTGAACATGTAATAGACTTATCTTATACATATCATGTGATAGTAATCAGGAAATTAGCCAACTGTTATGATATTACCTTTGCAAGAATTGGGATAAAAGAATTCTAGTGAGGAAAAGGGTCTTCAAATGATATGATATGGAGCATAAGAATCTCTTATTGAAATAAAGAAAATTGCACATAACTTTTACAGTATGTTATGTTCACCAATAACTTTGATAACAACACATGACATATTTCAAAGCTACTTTTAATAAATATGTGTTAGGTAGTATTGTGTATATCATGTTTCAGGCAGAGAAGAATTGATAATAAGTTATTGTGCTACTGTACAAATCAAATTAATTATGCATGCAACCTTTATTCTAACTATTTAATTCACATGCATATTAACATTCTATTCTTCTATAATTCAAACCTGTATTAGATTGTTTATCTTACTAAGTCTTATGACTTATTAGTTGAGTATAACTATTTTTTAGGGAAGGGTAAGAGAAAGTGGAGGAGTAATATTTGCCCCTTTTTGGAAGTTGTTTGGGGGAAACATTGTAAATAAGTTTTGAAGATAAGTTTAATATATTTTCAAAGAATTGTTTTGATATCATGTATTTTAGATGCTCTGTAGTTGATATTAAAAGTTTCAATTAGTTTTTTCTAAATGTGGTAGATTTATTATTTAGATATTTTTGTAATTTTGTTGGGTGAATTTATACGACTGTGTTGATCTTATACACTATTTTATGATATGTAAAATTTTCAGAATAGTTATTTAAGAAAAATTCAGTCACCTAAATTTACTCTCTCTATTATATCTCTTTTCGATGGATCTTAGGTTATCATTTGGAATGTGACATCATCACCATCATCATTCCAACTTTTATCTATGCCAAAGATAATATCAACACAAGATGAGTTTGTGATGTAGTAGAGAGTGGTGCCTTTAAATGTCCGCTTCTCCAACATATCATAAGCCTTTCTTAAGCTAGGGACAATTTATGTACCACACCAACTAGAATAAGATATCATATACTAATGATCTAGTAGTTGTAAATACACCATGCATCAAATAAGAATTACTAAGATTAGAATAGTAATATGAAGAGGGCTATCTTTATAGAATCATTATTTAAGATACATTATTTAAAAAACTTGGACCATATTTGGAACCTACATGGCACATTTCTTATGTTGCTAATAAGGTGGCATAAAGAATCCTGTCTTAGCTTAATATAGATCCACAAGTTGGGATAACTAGTTAGTAAGCACTATTGACCTCACTTTTAGAGTGAGGATTAATCTTTTAATCTTAGATCTTGGAACATTCTAGACACTTGGATTTTCTTAGTGTTAAGATACTTATAATGATTAAGTGGACACTAAACCTAAGCTTAGAGACTTAAAGGGCATAACCTTAAGCTTAGACTCCACCTTAAGACAAATAGGTTTCACCCATCCTATGGCCTAAACCAAAAAAAAACTCATACCTATTCACTCATCCAAACTTAAGCTCATATAGATGGAACTAAACCAACCTCAAACCTATTCAATTAATCTTAATTGAATTTTGTTTTCTAATGCAAACTCCAAGCTAAATTAACTTGGACCATAACTCAAGTTAACTCCACCATGATCCTATGACTCAATTCAAACCCATTCAAGCAAACTAAGTCTAATTTTGTTTTTTAATCACTTCAATTATTCATTATATTATTTCAAGCCACTCTAATGCTTGCAATCACACCAATTGAACTAAAGGAAGGTGACCAACCCAAGCTAACACATTTGACCTAAAGGGTTCAAATGAACCAAAACCTAATTAAGCTAAGAAATTGCAATCAAAGCTACCAATCAACTTCAAATTTATAATTGAACACATCCCAACCATCCATAACCCTAATTGGTCCAGGTTGGCTTGACCAAGTCACTTGACCCAAAGTGACCTAAAAGAGGTAATTAAACCAAACGCTAATTAAACTCCCATTAGATCAAATCAAGTCATCCAATCCCTCCATTGATGATTGTAGGACATTATTGAACACTCCACTATAATCAATTGAACTTAATCAAGCTAATTAGATCCTTTGACCCAAGTTGATAGAATTTGACCTAAATGATTAAATTGAACCAAATCATATCTTAGATCAAATTGGTTGAATCCAATGCTCCCAACCAATCAATAATTCAATATTAAACATAATCCAACCTTCAATTTGATTCAATTTGGTCAACCTAACCCAATTATCCCACTTAGCCCAATTTGATCTAAAGGGTCAAATTGAACCAATTTGACCTAAATGGTTAAATTGAACCAATTCACTCCATAATCCAAATTAATTCAAATAAACTATTCCAATCAATCACTAATAATCAATTAAACATAGACCTAACCCATGCTCAAGCCAATTTGGTCAATTGGTCAAATTGGTCATCATGACCCATTTCACCCAAATTGAATCATATGGGCTAAATTAAAATCTAATCCAAATTGAATCAAACTAATTACACTCATTCACTCCAAATGACCAATTGAACTCACCCAAGTCATCACTTTGACTTAATTTGGTCAAAATGGTCAACTTAACCTAACTTGACCCATTTGACTCATATGGGTCAAATTGAGTCAAGCAACCAAACCAAGCCAAACCCAACCAAACTGGCATGACTCATCCTTAGGTCACCTGGGCCTACCCAAGTGGGCCCAACCCATGATGAACCTAGTTTAGGTCAAACCCATTGAACCAAACCACCCAAATGGGATGAAATCCCCATTTGGATGGGTTCTCCACCCCCTTACCCCATGGCAGCCACCTTTAGCTCTTCTTGGACAAGAGGACCACTTACCCAACCTAACCCAATGCTCTTAGGCTCAACCTTTGACTAAGAGAGGTGAGTTCACCCATGGAAATTCAATGATCACTTAAGGGAGAGTGTACACCTCATGCCAGCCCATTGTACTCCCTCAGCCTCTCACCCTCAGCCATCTCAGCAGTCCCCTACCATCTCTAGCAACCTACCTCAGTCGGACGGCTATCAAAGGTTGAACCAATCCCAACCCTTGGTTCAGTTGGGGAGGAGAGTATACTCCTCCCCCATCAAATCAAACCAAGCAGAGAGTTTCTGTAGAGCATTGTGCACAAGCCCATAAATTCCCTCGAGCTTCTAGTGCACTCCATCGCCGATGAGACCAGCTCCCGATCGAACCTGAGAGATCCATCCATCCAAACTTTGTAAACCTCCATCAAACTCAAATTAACTCTTCCACACCTTCACCTCATTCCGCAAACTGAAACTAATCATTTCCCAAGCGATTCGACCACTAGAAGATGTCCTAAGACCAACTCCGATGAGCTTTGTGTAGCATTTGGTCCATAGAGTGATCTACAAGGAGGCAACTCATGATCTTCTCAACAGGGCTTCATCTCTTCAAGATGAAGCTACTTCTATCGATGGATCATTGGTCTATAGCTCTAATGAGATAAAAATCTGACAATTATAGCTTTGACCCCTATGTGTTAGTATTTTTGAAGTGAATCATGTTTTTTGGATCTCCACTATAGGATCTTCTTAGATTCATTCCCTAATCATTTTTGGAGTCGATTTCATCATCGAAAGAGCTCCGACGAACTCAGATAGAGCTGCGAAAGGTGAACGGTGTCTATCTTCCAGTGCTCGTGGGATGACGAATCACCGATCATCTGTTCTACATGATTAGAATGGACAATCATTAAACACATTAGAAATTTTAATTTAATCCCTTTGAAATCACAAGATTAATCTCGATCATCCGATCTGAGATCAGACGGTCGAGATAAAACTGCATTCTCCACTACTGAGTTAGTTGTCACATCAAATGATTTAAGTAATTAATACCACGGTGCCATGTGAAAAGCACGTTGCATTAGTGTCCGCATGACGCTGATGATTTAAAGGGTTAATTAGGCTTTAAAAATATAATTAAATGATCATAACTTCAAAATTTTAACTAATTGTAGAAAATTTAAAAAATACAAATAAACCCATTTTAGAAAGGTTAAATAGATGAGAATTCATGAAAAATAAAATCCTTAATTTATGAATAGTGAACAGTGCCTAATTAAGATTTGAATCTTAAGTTAATTACTTTAATTAAGGTTAAATTACTTGGCTAATTAGATTCAAATTTGTGAATGTCCTCTACCTTCCATAATTTTCTTGGAGTTATTTGTCATGTAATATAAAGAATTTAGAATTTCAATCCTAATTATCCTTTTAATCAATTAAATAAATATTAAAATTAATGAATAGTAAAATTTAAATAATTAATGATAATTAATCATTGTGGACAATGGGAATAGTGAGGAGAAATAATTAGGCCCCCTTTCCTAATTTTTTTTCTAAATGTATTTCTTTAAGTGGGTTAATTATCATATGTAATAATTAGAGAATAATTAGGAAAGTTAATGATAAAATAAAAATCAAACAAAATTAATAATTTTTTCAGATAATTCAAACATAATCTATTAATTTTACTTTATGTGTTTAATAGCATAAGTCATTAAATAAATTATTATTAACCCATTGGTATGGGATAATCATCAATGTATTTAACTTTGATTTTTTTCTTCTTTAATCCAATTAATTCTTAAGCATGAGCCTAATTATTTTAGATTCTTTTAGGTGCATTACAAATTTGACTTTTCTAAAAGCATATCATTAAAGGATCATGATCAAGTAGTTAATTAAATTTAAAAAGTTTAGGAAAGGGTAATTAATTTGATGTGCTTAATGGCTTGAACCTAATCAACTCATAAAATTCATTTAATTTCTTTATTTAAATATATCAAATCGCCAACATGGGATGGGGTAATTACTAAATATCATCTTTCTTTTTTAGATTTTAACAACTCAGATATCAAAATCAAATTGTATAAGAACTTTGGTTAGCCAAAATATTTATTTGGCTTGATTGTCCTTAGGACTTAATGTAATTGAGTATATTATGTGGCAGTATTTAATTACTTTTTTTCAATCATTATAAATGTTGGCATGCTATTTGCATGTTCATGTTTTCAAAAAAAAAAAGAGAACTAAAAGAGTATGGTTGCATTTAAGTTTCATGTGTTAGATAAATATTATTATATGGTATGCATATTATCACTAATAAATCCCAATTATTTTCAAAACTATAAGCTAATGATATATAAGAATGGGAAATTTAAATTAATGTTAACTATAAATGTTTAATAAAGTTTACATTTAGTTATAATTTAAAGATAGTAAAGGATTCTTTTGTCTTCATGGTTCATGTACATGTTTACATTTGTTTGAGTTGAAAAATAAATAGTCTAGACATCCCAGGAACACGAGGCTTTAAGTAGCCCCAAATAGGTTTTAGATAATCTCGCTTCCTTGGTTTAACAGTGGCACATACTTGGTTAATTCTCTAACACATGTCTGCATATGCTTAACTATGAAATGATATCTTTCTTTTCTACCAAATTCATGCATTAATGATCATTAAGTGTGCAAAATATAAATATATTTATTGTATGTACAATATATATATTGAATCAAATATCATGAATAAGAAAAAATATAAAGAAGTGTGTATGCTATTAATGATGGAAAGAAGTAGTGAAATATTATTCATGCAATGGTGACTCAATTTTATTAATCTAAGACGTCTTTCATGTTTTAATAGGGATCCTTAAGACTAACCCTAACTTAAATTTAATAAAATGTTTATGAATTATTCACTATTGAAATTAAAGTCATAATAATACACCTTTAGAAAATAACTTAGGTTAGGGATGAAGGGGGTCAAACCTTTTTCTTCTCTTCATAATAATTAGATATTAAGTAAACAACAAATGAAACAAGAAAGTATAAATTAAAATTAACCAATTCATTCAAAGATTTGAAGTGAAACATCTCCTAATGTTTAACTTAAATAATTCTAAACTTTATACAATCATACTTTAAATCTTAATCAAGACATACCACACTAAATCTTAGCACACACATTAGAATGCTAAGTCACCGATTTTAGTGTTAGGTTAGGCCGGTGTATGATATAGTGTTGTGTTTTGTTTTATGATATAATATTTTAGATTGGATGTTAGAATTATTTGTGCTTAGACTAGATGTTAGGTCACTAATAGTCTAATGATATTTTTTGTGGGGAATTATGCTAAATGGGTCGTTGTAATAATAAGTAAATATAAATGTCTTTGCTTGCAGGTGTTGCTTATACCCCTAAGCATAATCCAAATATGATAGGTAAGCTTGACTACTAAGTCAGAATATGTGAAATACAATTAGTTGGCTTATATGTTCGCTTAGCTAACATCTCTTTTGTAGGTATAGTTAGGTTTTATTTTTCATAAATATATACTTTTTTTATAATATGATTAAGATTAGTATTATGTGGTTTAAGATGAGCAATGGCTAGAAAGCAAAGACTTTGGAGGCCTTGTGAAGCCTGGAGCAAAATGGTAAGAAGAATAAGAGATTGAAGACCCCCATAACATTTATTTTAACTATAATATTAATTATAATCTGGGTTGTATAAAGGTAGAGCTTGGCTACCTAATTTTCTTTTTTTTGAGATGTACGGTGGTACTCGGGCACATCAGCCTCTTATTCTTTTATGAAATTTATATGTTTGATTATTGTATTTAATTTGTGCATTAGAAATAGCATACTTTTTATAAGTTTCTTAAAATGATGATTTTATGTGTGGCCTAGATGCGGTAGGCTCTCTAGGATAAAATTAAATTTTTATCCTCACTAAAAATTCATAACTAAATTTTAATATAACTCATAACCTCATCTTAAAGCCTAGGTCTATAATCAAGACAAATAAAAGATTTAGAAACTCCTCAATTGAATGTTGTATGTTATCACACTATGCATATTATATTATGCCACTCTTGAATAGGGAGGGTCTTTATTCTTGCACGATAGGGGATATGCTTGACCTTTGAGGGTGATCCCTTGTAGTGATAAATAGCTCCTCTAATTGATTTAGCCCATGAACTAAATTTCATCACAGATACGCATAATTGTTCTAAACCTTGATCCAAAATGAATGTGTCAAAAAAATATTTTAAACTTTCAACATTAATCTAAGTCATGCTTGCATACCAAACATCATATAGTCTCTTAGGGAGTGAGTTTAGTACTTTAACTTCCTTCTTAATTAAATAATAGCCTAATTTTCTTGCATCTACATAAGAGCCTACATGATTTTAAAGCATAAGAGGTATTAGTTGGCAGCCACTCCAGGTGATTGTAAGTTTAGAAGAGTCGTGATATGCCTATTATCTCTCATGGAGGTAAACCATTATATCGTATTTTCCCGATTAGACCTAGGTCATATTTTAGCTTGTGCTAAAGTATTTTAGATTTAAGTTCTGAGGCTACTTATTTTCTTTGAGCTACGAGTATAAGTCTCCACTTCTTATACGTTTCCACAATCTTATGTTGTTGGACTATAAGCCCTAGTACTCTAATGAAATTTCAATTTAAATAGAAGTAAATTATCGATTTCAAAAATGTAAAGCCTCATTATAGGGTAGATTGACAGTACTTGTTGGGCTTCTAGTTTCATAGATGCTTCCTTACTTATTCTCCTTTGGAATCTATGAAGAAGTCTTCATATTGAACATTCCATTTGATTTCTAATAGTAATCAATTCTTTGATAGTCTAGCCATGAAATCTTTGGAGATACTGATTGACTATTTTAATCGAGAGTATTCTCAGAAAACTCTCATTTCTAAAGATGTAATTAATTATGGAAGATTGCTTCCATAAGGAACTAAAGAACCTGACATAAAATAAACCCTACTTTACTCCTCCATAGGGGAAAGATCTTTGGTATATATGTAGACCCATCTGCTTTATGAGTCCTTATTAGGTGATTAGTATAATGTGGGATGATATTTCTATCTTCCTGAATAGTACATCATACATTAATTTCATACCCGTCACTTCAATAAGCACTCTTTAAGATTTGTGTGGTGTCCCTACGACTCTAAATTAAAACACCACAAGCACTAACATAGTAAAGGTCAAAATAGTTTAATATTGATAATTATTTTCATTGTTTGAATGATTGTTAATATGGAAACCACTATATTATATTCAATATGTGATGGATAAATCATCAAGCCTTTTGTGCCTCAAATAATAGGCTCTTCAAGTTGTATATTTATCTTATGTGTTTATGTCATTGTAGATCTTTATAAAGTGTTAAAAACTTAATGGAGGGATCTCTTAACTCTAACCCCTTTAGTCATAAGAAAGCCCTCTTCATATTTCTATCTTACCATAATGTGAAGAATAATGAAGCTTAGCTATTAAACCTTATCTAAAACTCTATTAGTAGGGAGTTATTTGCTTTGCCAATAGACAATTAGTAAGACTAAAGGAAGATACTACTCTGGTCTTTATATAAGTTTAGATAGAGGACTATCAAAATATGTAATTCATCATCATTATAGATGTCAAATTATGTATTTGAAAGGACTTAGTGTGCCATATAATGAAATACTCAACACCAATGAATATATATGTAAGGAATTAGTAGAGAATAAGAGGGCCATTTAATGCCTGTACAATTGAGGCCTTCCAAATATAGTCTTGTACAATGCATTTAAGTAGAATAAGCATAATTTAGCTTCTATACAAAGTTAGCTAAATTGTATAAGTAGAGTTCCTAATAATATTTGCTATTTATCCATAAAGCCCTTGAACATATACTGCTCTAAATTAAGATTCCAATGAACAAGGAAGAACTTAAAGTATTCACATTCATGATGTTAACCAACTTTTCAAGTCAATAATAATATTATATATCTAGACACCTTCATAAATCTAGAAACATATAATTGATGATTATGATTTAAAGTCCCTACCCAAAAAAGTAGGCTAGTCTAGTTTTGACGTTGATTGTATTTGGAACTAATGAGGTAAGATTGATTCATACATAGCTTGGTTCAACTTCTAGTCCCTATTTCTATTGGCCTTCCTACCCACATAAGGAGAAGACTCCAAAGATTTAGAATGGCCTAAAGAGAACTCAAGAGACTCAGTAGGCAAAATCTTTCTCTTGGGTTTCTTCTATAAATCTCTTATAATTTGATAACTATTATTGTGAAGAGGTGTAAGATGGAAAAAGCTCCTCAACTTTTGGCATTCTTTTTTCGTTCACGTGAAGAGAATACATATGAAGGAGAAGAAAACTAGTGAAGCACTTAGGCTACCTCAATTGATTTAACATCAAACTCAATAAAATTTATCATAAAGTCTTGGAATATCCTTTGAATGATCCCATTAAAATTTAAAGTTAGTCATAATTATTTTTATCTATTATTGATTTATTTATTTTATTAATTAATTTCATTATTAAATTTAAAAATAGATGATTTTAAAAAATATATATTTTTTTTATAATTATTAAGATTTTTGTGCAATTTTAGGGTTTATATATTTTAATTTGAATTATTTATGTGTTACAAAAGTTTTGATCAAAATGGAAAGACTATTTAATCTAGATTTAGATTAAGTGATTTTTTATTCAAATGAACCCCAGTTTATATAATTTGAAACGTATAAGCTAAGAGCAACTTAAGAACGCTTCTCTTAAAATTTAGTTTCAATTGTATTTAATTAACTTTTATAAAACTTTTGAAAATAATAAGACTTTTATTTGAAAAATCCAAAAAGAGTTTGAAATCTGTAAACATATCTACCAAATTATCTTCTATTCTTAATGTTATTAGGCATGTGTGGGCTTTGATTTTAGATCTTTAGAACTAAACTTAGATTGTTAATTGTTGCGTGCTAAAAAAAATTTCTGCTAGAATAAAATTTTATGCCGCTGTTGAAATCCAAACACATATAGATATTTGAAGAGAGAATGAAAAATTCCAAAGATTTTTATATGGAAAAATCCCGAAAATGGGGAAAACCACGGCATAATAAAATGTTCTATATATCCATTTTAGAGAGTTTAATTTTTTCGATAATGGGATTACAGAGTTGTATGTGAGAAAACTTGACAACAAAATTGCAAAATCAGTAATACCGATTATGCAATGAAGTAGTTAATATAACGGGTTAATGCGTTAGCGATCTTGAATGATCTGGTGACAACCATCATAGTAGTAGTTGGCGGTGGTGACCATTGATAAGCGGTCGGTGGTGACAACAATAGATAGCCTGGCCGGCGATGGTCGATGGCGGTGGTGGTGGTAGTGCTCGGCGGCGGTGACTAATGGCGGTGGTCGATGGCGGCGAGGAGAAACGGTGGTAATTTTGGCGATGGTCGGCTACAAATGATTTGGTGGTAGGCGGCGCGTGGCGGCGGTGGTGATGATCGGCGGTGATATCGGCGGTACGACGATGTCGGCAACGATTATCTTGGAGGTTCTTCGTCAGAGTTCTCTCTTCTCTTTAAGCTCTCCTTTCATGTGAAAAATGAGGCTATTTATAGATTAGAGGAGTGGCATTTTTGTAAATACATGCAAAATCCAAACCACTCCATCGGACGGCTCAAAATGATTCTCTCGATCATCTGATATATTTTAAGTATTTGAATGCTCAAATGAAGTCAAAATTAAGAAATCTTGGGCTTGATAGATACGGCTCATCAAGACACTCGATTTGACTATAAACACTCAATATTTAGGAGTCGGTTAATATCATAAAATTTTCAATAAGCTCTTAATCTATGTTAGTCTTGACTCGGAATCAAATTGCTTTTGACATCAAGATTCGTGCTTCGACTAGTGAAATTTTCAGTGTCATATAAGTTGCCCCCTATTTTGGATGACATTACTTATTTCATCCAAAAATATATTATTTTTTTTAAAATAAAATAACTTTACTTATTAACATTTGTGATTACAAATGTTATATGTATTAATTTATTAATTAACTAATTAATTATCAATATTTATTTGTATATATCTGCATTTAGTCCTAAAAGTGATGAGGTTTTTTTAAATTAAATGTCATAATGAGGGGATGATTTTTTTTAATTAAATGTCATAATGAGGATAGAGTTTTTTTTTAATTAAATGGCATAATAAGGAGAGGTTATTTTTTAATTAAATGGCTAGCAAACGTCAGTCATAATTAGGAGAGAGGATTTTTTCAATTTTTTTTGACTTTTTTTTTTGTAGGAGATATAGTTTTCTTCTATATGTTGTGCTATATAAGAAATTATCTAGGAGTTCGACGAGGGTAAAATTTTTTTTCTTTTTTGTCTGAGCTCGACCTTCTTTACGAAAAGAAGGTCATTTGTTTTATTAATTAAGACTCATAGTTCATCCGAGGCTCAATTTTCTCGAGGCGTCACTATCCTCGTCGAACCGGGAGGGCGATCAAGGCCAATAGTTCATACAACGAGGCTCTGATTTTCTCCCGAAAGAGACGTCAACTATTCTTGTCGGACCGACCGGGTTTAGAGGCGATCAAGGCCCGTAGTTCATACGGCGAGGCTCCGATTTTTTCTCGAGAGACGCGTCAACTATCCTCGTCGTACTAACCGAGTTCGGAGGCGATCAAGGCCCGTAGTTCATACCGCGAGGCTCTAATTTTTCCTCGAAAGAGGCATCAATTATCATCGTCAGACTAACCGGGTTTGGAAGCGCTCAAGGTTCATATTTCATACAGCGAGACTCTGATTTCTCCTTGAGAGAGGCGTCAACTGTCCTCATCGGACCGACTGGGTTGGGAGGCGATCAAGGCCCATAGTTCATATGATGAGGCTCCAACTTTACCTCGAGAGAGGCGTCAACTGTCCTCGTCAGACTGACTAGGTTCAGAGGAGATCAAGGCTCATAGTTCATACGGCGGGGCTCTGGTTTTCCCTCGAAAGAGGCGTCAACTGTCCTCATCAGACCGTCCGAGATTGGAGGAGATTAAGGCTCGTAGTTCATACGGCCAGGCTCCGATTTTTCCTCGGGAGTGGCGTCAACTATCCTCGTCGGCGTCGAGTTTGGAATCAATGTCATAGTTTATCTGGCGAGACTCCGATTTTCCCTCAATAGAGGCGTCAACTGTCCTCATCGAACCGACCGAGTTCGGAGGTGATCGAGGCCCGTAGTTTATAGAAATTGGTTTTCTTAAAACTCTAATAGTTGACAACTGCTAAGGTGGTGGGGAAGCATTGATTGGGAACCATTCCTCAGAAAACTCAGAAATTCTGGTAGATAATTTTAAAGTGTCACTCTTCATGATGTTACTTGATGTCGTTGATTTGTATGGAATGAGTATAATCAAATTCATTGAGGATTTTTGACCCATCCGAGATTATTTGTCAAAGTGTTACTTGATGACATTAACCTGTATGAAAGAGGTCGAATCAAATTCGCTGGTAATTTTTTACCCATTCGAGGTTGTTTGCCAAAGTGTTACTTGATGACATTAACCTATATGGAAGAGGTTGAATCGAATCTGTTGATGATATTTGACACATCTGAGACTATTTGTCAAAGTATTACTTGATGACATAACCTATATGGAAGAGGTTGAATCGAATATGTTGAGGATTTTCTACCCATATAAGGTTGTTTGTCAAAGTGTTACTAATGATATTAACCTGTATGGAAGATGTCAAATCGAATCCACTGAGGATTTTTGACCCATCCGAGGTTATTTGTCAAAGTAGTACTTGATGACAATAACCTGTATGGAAGATGTTGAATCGAATCCATTGAGGATTTTTGACCCATCCAAGGTTGTTTGTCAAAGTGTTGCTTGATGACATTAACATGTATGGAAAAGGTCGAACTGAATCTGCCAATGATTTTTGACCTATCCTAGGTTGTTTGTTAGAGTTTTATTTAATCTTTGTGGAAGAATTCAATAGTTTTAACTCTCATTAGAGGTTATTTTATCAAAATATGATGTTAACCTGTGTGGAAGATGTTAGACATTTTGATTATTTTGAGATTATCTATCAGAGTATTAATCGGTGATGTTAACCTGTGTGGAGTAGGTACAAAGTTATGACATATTCGAAATTATTTGTCAAAGTTTTTGCTCGATGACGTTAACTTGTGTAGAGTAGGTGCAAAGTTTTGACCTATTGAGGTTGTTTGTCAGAGTCTTCGCTTGATGACGTTAATATATATGGAGTGGGTGCGAAGTTTTGACCTATCCAAGGTTGTTTATCAAAGTCTTCGCTCAATGATTTTAACCTGTGTGGAGTAGGTATAAAGTTTTGACCTATCTGAGGTTATTTGTCAGAGTCTTCACTCAATAATGTTAACCTGTGTGGAGTAGGTGTGAAGTTTTGACCTATCCGAGGTTATTTGTCAGAGTCTTCGTTTGATGACGTTAACCTATATGGAGTAGGTGCGATGTTTTGACCTATCCGAGGTTGTTTGTGAGAGTCTTCACTCAATGAAGTTAACCTGTGTAGAGTATGTCTGAAATTTTGACCTATCCAAGGTTGTTTGTTAGAGTCTTCGCTCGATGACGTTAACCTGTGTGGAGTAGGTGCGAAGTTTTGACCTATCCGAGATTGTTTGTCAGAGTCTTTGCAATGATGTTAACCTGTTTGGAGTAAGTCTGACGTTTTGACCTATCTGAGGTTGTTTGTCAGAGTCTTTGCTCGATGATGTTAACCTGTGTGGAGTAGGTGGAAAGTTTTGACCTATCTGATGTTGTTTGTTAGAGTCTTTGCTCGATGACGTTAACCTGTGTGGAGTAGGTGCGAAGTTTTGACTTATCCGAGATTATTTGTCATAGTCTTTGCTCGGTGACGTTAACCTGAGTAGATTAGGTCTGAAGTTTTGATCTATCTGAGGTTGTTTGTCGAGTCTTAAATTTCGATGCGTTAACACAGTGTGAAAGGGGTCAAATCAAAATATTTGTTTGAGGTTGTAGCCAAAGTTGCTCCTTGACCTTTACCTTATTTTTCGTGAGTATGACTGGAGAATCATAATTTGTAAAACTATCTCTCTATTTTTTTATTGAAATTGGTCGACATCTTTGACTTGCTTCTCGAACTAATAATCAATTAGATATCTAGAATATTGATTTGGGCGATCTTTTAAGATTAAGAGTTGCCCCAGTTTTCAACAATGATCAGTTTGATGAATCTTCATTCTTCTTATGTGTTCCACCAGAGTAAGATTTTCTCCACCATATAGATGGTGTTGTTCTCCATATAAACTCAGATTGTCAACCATTGTGAAGATGTAAAGGGAATGTTTCTCACAAACGGTGTCAAATTATTGTGTGCTAAAAAACTAGTTGCGGTAGAATAAAACTTTAAGCTTTAGTCTTGTTGAGAAATCCAGCACACACACAGATATTTGAAGAGAGAATGAGAAACTCCATGATTTTTACGTGAAAAAAATCTTGAAATTGGGGAAAAAATCACGGGGACTAGCCTAGTAAAAATGCTCCACTATATATATGTTTTGGAGTACAAAGTTTAAGTTTCCCCGATAATGGGATTACAAAGTTGTATGTGAGAAAGTCTGACAACATAAATCCCAAAATCAGGTAACAACAACTATCTGCAACGTTGAAATATGGTTAATGGCGATCTATAGTGAATGACTATATTCTTGATGATCAGACCGTCAGGTAGTGGTAGTTGGCGACGGTGACCGGTGATGGCGGTCGGTGGTGACCAACAATAATGGCCGATGGTGGCGGCTGGCAGTGGTCGGCGGTGGTGGACGGTAGCGGTCGCGGCTACCAGTGGCGGTCAGCGCGACAATGGCGAAACGATGCGGCGGGCCAGTGGTGGCCGGCATAGTGTTGCGGCCAATGATCTATGCGGTAAACGCGACCGGCGGCATGGTCGGCGGTGGCAGATGATACCGGTGTGATGGCCGGCGATGGTGGTGGCGATCTCTAGTGGCATGATTATGCTTCTTCTCTTTAACTTAGCCTCCCCTCTTGTGAAAAATGAGAGGCTATTTATAGATTAGAGGAGTGATGTTTCTGTAAATACATTCAAAATCCAAACCACTCTATCGGACAACTCAAAATGATTCCCTTGATCATCTGATGTATTTTAAGTATTTGAATGCTCAAATGAAGTCAGAATTAGAAGATCTTGGGCTTGTTAGAATTAGCTCGTCAAGCCGCTCGATTGACTATAAACACTCCATATATTAGGAGCCGATTAATATCGCAAAGTTTTCAATAAGCGTTTGATCTGGGTTGATATTCGAGTCAATTCTTTTCGACATCAAGATTCGTCTTATTGATGAAATTTTCAATGCCATATCATTAATAAATTATTTAAATTTTAGGTTTATTTTTGTACTTTTTTATTTGAAAACTGAATTTGGGTTGATCTATGTATTAAATCCATATAAGAAAATTTAGAGAAGTTAAAAGGACTTGAAAGAACTTTTCAATAAATTTGAGGGCATTCAATGGTAACTAGACCATTAATTTTTTTAACTATATTTTTGTTGTAATTTAGTTTTTCTATATGCATAAAGAATCACAGCTTGCAAATAAAAATTAATCAAACTCTAATTCTTTTCGCATACATAGGAACTAAATAATAAAATAACCAGAGTTTGTTTTTAGATTCATTACATTTTTATTTATTTGCTAATTTCAAAGAGGGATTGTTTTAATCAAGGTTGTAAAAACTAAACTAGAAATTAAATGGGAGAGAGAGACATTCAAGATTCAATGATTCTATTAAAGTTCTATTAAAGTTGAATCAGATAATTTAATAAATATTAAAATTATTAAATAATAATGTTATTAGATAATAAAATAATATAGATATATAACAAATAAATAAATAAAATAAGTGTTAAATAATTTAGTGAATATATTATAATAATTTAGTGATATAATTTAGTGGATATATTATAATAATTTAGTTCATACTCATTATAATAATAAAAATAATTTTAAAATTTTTAATTTTTTTATAAAATATTTAATTTATATAGTTTGTTAAATTTATTATTTAAATAATTTAGTTAAACTTTATGATTTTCTAAAATCGGGAATGGAACTGATGGTTTAGATCGGTTTTGACCGGTTGTTGTTTTTTAGAAAAAAATCAGATGAGTCATTTGGTCGATTCACGAACAGATCAGTTGAGCTGGTCGATCTGATTCAATTTTAAAATTTTAATTTTAATTTTGTTTAAAGGATTAGAGAGAGATGAATTTTTTAAAATTTCCTTAGATTTTTGTTTGCTTTTTATTAATTCTTATGTCTGATTGTGATTACATTTTCCAAAATGCATGATTGGCACCTTTTAATGTGATTTGGCCCTGGTTATATCGGTTTATTTATAGTCATCCGATCTGAGATGGGTTGACACACATTAAATCACACATGAGTAGTTGGATTTGAGTTATTTAAAATGACTAGATCTGAGCAAATATTCAAAACTTTGGAAAAATATAATTAAGATCTGAAATAATTTACAATTTCAAAGAAGGCAAAATCAGCCCTATTTCGGTCATAATCTAATCTAAATTATCAATTACGTGAATTAGATCATGTTTGGTTTTTCTGAAAAAAAAGTGTAGTGTAAAAGGAATATAATGTAAAATGAATGTAATGTATTAGGTTTGTTTTTTCTTATTTAGTAGAATAAATGTTATGTAAAATACTTTTCGAGGTTAAAGGTGGTGGTGTGGGTGACTAGTTGAAGGAGTTATCACCAGTAGTAGTGGGCAGCCAATAGTCAATGACGGTGGCGCAGAAGCGATCATTTATGGCGATAATTGCATACGGCGATAGCGATAGCGGTGGTACATGTGATGGTGGCGATGCTGCGGTAGAAGCAATGTATGTAAGCTGGTGCGATGATAACTGCGTTGGTAGACGACCACGGACACGGTGGCATTTGGCGGTCGAAAGGTGGTCGTTCCTTTATATCGAGCGGTATATTTAGAATTCGCCCAAATTGAGTAAATTTCAAATACACCACAAATCATACTTCCAATGTATTTCAAATACACTAAAAATATCTTAGAATTTTGTTTTGCATTATACTAAACACTTCATAAGTTAAAATTCTTGTATTTGATTTTTATACTCCAAATACATCTAATCAAACAACCCCTTTATCAATCCCTTTTTTCTTCTTGACAAAATCAAAGATTTAAAATTTTAAAAGAACATTGAACAATCAATCTTTTTTTTATGTGTCAAAATCTCGAAAACTCAGCACCACCCTTAGGCATTCGATTGGATTAGATGAATCAGTTTTACAATTTACTAAATTGACTCGATTTGAAATCTATAATCCGAAAAATTGAATCATTTAATGATTAATATAAAATCGAATTGATCTAATCCGAACTTTCAGCTCGATTTAAAAGGAACTAAAAAAATCTGAAATATAAATTAGCAGTTCCAAATTAAATCGAACGGATAGTTGGAGTATGGGATGTGGGTTAACAACTAGACCAACCGGTCCAAGTTATAATAAAAACCAATTTAATAATATTCGGTTTAATCATTTTTTTTATTTAAGAATATACTAAATGGATCCAAAAATTTTAAACTGAATATCATTAAATCTAAATCTGAAATATAAATAACATAGATAAAACAGAGCCGAATTAGAGATTTTGGTTCAGTTCAATTTAATTTTTTGGATTTAATAAAAAATGCACACCCCGCCCACATCAATGAAGGAAAAAATCAGTCGTTTTATATTTGTATTTTTACAGAAAAACACATTTGAAAAAAAAAAAAATAAAGAAAAAAATTCTGCTTGCCGTTCATCTGTTGTCCTACAAATACAATGCCTGGAAATTTCACACGAATTGGCCATCCTCTTTCCACGCAAAAACCCCACTGTTTCCAGCGACATCACAATCACATGTTCTCTTGAATCATTTGTTCTCATAATTAGCATGAAAAAATATCGACCGGCCAATCATTGATCCAACGTGATTAGACCGAGTATCAATTAATTATACCCTACATTAGGTGCAGCACACCGCCCTTCAAATATTTATACCCATTAAACCTTGGATTGATCCACCTTCTTTTCTTGAACGTCAATGGAGGAAGGCTTGCTAGTGAAAGAAGAGATAGAAGTGAGAACCGGTGTGGAGTTCAGAGAAGAGGGAGGAAGGCTTGGGAGGGTAGCAGTGCCAATGGTAGTTGTCTCTGTGGTGCAATATATGATTAATGTGATATCTACGATGTTGGTGGGGCATCTCGGCGAGCTGCCGCTTGCCGGAGCTTCCATTGCCGCCTCACTCACCAGTGTTACTGGTTTCACTATTCTGGTAAGTTACAGTAATGCTCTAACTTGATCTTTATCTATCTATCTATCTATATATAAAAGCTTATGTGAATTATTTCCTTAAGGAATTGAGAGTGGTAAAGAGACCAATTTTAAACAGGCGTAGAAATGGAATGGGTTAGAAACTTGGGGGGAGAAGGGACCTCTGATGTCCTGTAAATAGGACAGGGAATTTGTTGCGCTGAAATATTTTTCTTATTGGAGTATTCTGTATTTGAGGTGTATTGGATATTAACTTGTAAGTTGTAGCTATTCTCAATATTTTAAGGAATTTTAACTCTTCCTTTTTCTTAGGATGATAAAAAACTGCGTTATCCATGCTGCTTAATCATTGAAAATTTTTATTTATTCTTTATTAATAATATTTTTTTAATTGTGTGCATATATACATTTTCTGCACTGTTAATCGGAGAATTCTTATATCTACTTGTATATTACTTAAGGAAAAAAGTGCAACTGATGAATTTTAAACATGAAGTTGAGTGGTTGGATGCAAATTGAGGCTGTTTCGTTGCCTGAAAAAAGAATACAGTGTAAAAAAAATACAGTGTGTTTGGATTGCTTTAGGATTGTTTGGTTGAAAATATTACAAATACATGAGTTTTTTTTTTTTGGTAAATTAAATATAATGTAAAGTATTTTTGAGATTGTGAGGCGATGGCGGCAGGCGGCGACGGCAGACGCGTAAGCGGTGGTGATGATCAAAATACTTTCATTGGCCGATATTTAAAATTATCAGGCAATTTTCAATATACTAAAAATGATCATTATAATTCATTTCAAACACACTACAAATATATTATAATTTTACTTTACACTATACTAAATATTTAAAAAAAATTAAATTATCTGTATTTGATTATTTTATATAAAAAATGCAGACAATCAAATAGATAAATGTATTGGCATATCTCTCTCTCTCTCTCTCTCTCTCTCTCTCTCTCTCTCTCTCTCTCTCTCTCTCTCTCTCTATATATATATATATATATATATATATATATATATATATATATATATATATATATATATATATATATATATATATATATTATATTATGATTGTTAGAAAACGCTAGATGTGTACCATTTTATGGGATGGGCTCGGCGGCGAGAGCGTAGATAATGGGAGGGGCCGCAAGGTAGGTTATTAACAATAAGAAATCTCAAAAGAAGGCGGTAATGGGAAGGGCATCGTTGTCTGCAATTTGGAGGGATTTGGGGTGGTCGACTTGGGAAATCAGAGATGACGTGACGATCGGGGGAGATGAGCAACAATAGAGATGGGGATATGCGAGGGAGGCAATGGACTTGTGGGAGCTTGAAGGCGACAAGAGGTGCTTAAGAGAGCTTGCCAGCAATAGGAGGAGCTTGAGAGAGATCTTTGACAACGTAGACAACAATGGAAAGGCTTGAGGAAGACACGGAATTTGAAATTTTGATGATTTGACCAATTTTCAAATATAGGTATTTCTAAAAATTGAATTTTTTTTTTGACAAAAATAATTGAATATTTTACTTTGCATTTCTTTTATTTGAAATATGGTTATGTGTTACTAATCTTTGTGCTAATAGTAATTTTAATAATGTTTATCTCACATTAGAGTTCTTCACATTTACCACCCTTCAAATAAAATTTTTTTTAGTACTTTTACATGGCATGCACCAAGCTTGCACAATCATGACAAAAGTTGTTAATACCCACAAGATTTACAAACCACAAAAAAGATCAACTCCAATAAAGAAATTAACTTTAATAACACTTATAAAAGTTGAAATATTAGACACCAAAATTGAAACATTACAAAATTAGGTAAATATATACAAATCAACCCAAAAATAATGCCAATAATTATTACCCACTAATAGTATGTTAAGAACTCAAGCTTTATTTTTAATCTCATGTGATCATATATATATATATATATATATATATATATATATATATATATATATATATATATATATAAAGAGAGAGAGAGAGAGAGAGAGAGAGAGAGAGAAATGAATTGGAATTAAATACACAAGTTGTTATTGATGCCTTGCATATATTGAAACTTTTTAATTGGTTAAATAGATGGGTAATTTACAAATTTAAACATTTAATGGGTCTATATATGCCATTTGATTACTATTGTAATTCATCCAACCATGATGAATGATTTTATCATCAAAGAAACTAAAATCAAATCACATGTAATTCTTATATATGTTATACATCACATTCAATAGTGTTTTTACCTTAAAATTTAAATAAAATAATGAAAATTCAATGTAAATAATGCTATAAAAAGAGCATGATACAATATATCATGTTAACAAATCATGTTGGTTTGCTAACATATCAATAGTTATATGTAGTTCACTATATTACTTAATTTATTAATGGGTTATTTGGTTTTATGTATTGGGGGTGTATTGTATTCATTTTATATGCATTTGATTTTTTTTTGTTTTTTATGAAAGTATTTAAAAACATATAATTAAATAATCCTTAAGTATTTAATTATTAGTTGATTAAAACATTTGATTATGTTAATAGTTAATCTTAATAACTCTCCTAACTAATCCCTAGCTAAACTAATTGATTTATTTTTAATTAGTTAAAATATTTATTTTTAGTTAATCTAAATAAAAAAATTTATTAGAAAATACCTAATAAATAATTTAATGTCCTTGTTTATCAATAAGCAAAATAACTAATAATGAAATTTAGTATCCTAATTATTAATTTATACACAAATAATTTTACTAATATTTTTAAATTAACTATATAGCAATATAATAATCAGCTGGACAATGAATTCCTAATTTGCTTAGTTATTTTTGGTAATTTAACGTTGTTATGATTAAATAAAAATTAATATTATTTAAGATAATTTATTTGTTATTCAATTAATTCATGATATATATTTTTTTTTTTGGATATTTAAACCAATTTATTGACAAACTCACACACACCACATGTGCAAGATTTGAACTCAAAACCTCTATAAAAGTATAAGCTCTTGACTAAAGTATCTTGCACAATTTATGACAAGTTAGATATTTATATTATTCTAATAATAAATATAAACAAAATTAATAAATTTATTTAATAATTTAATAAAATTTAATTAATAATTTATTTAGTATTATATTTAATTATTATATTACTTATTATAATATCTTAATAATATAATCATTAATCTACAATTATTTGGTACTTATTTTTAATTGAATAACTATTTTCAACTATATCATTATTAACAGTTAGCGCAGCCCTTACCATATCTAAAAGTTAATTTGAATTTTTGTTCAATAACAAAAGAGGAACCTTTTTGATTATTTTAAGAACCTCTTACAAACCGCATAAAACATTGTAAAAACTTTTAACTTAAAACTTACAAGAATTCAATTTCCGACTGGAAGTAAAATAAGTCAATCAGTTCCCATGGCGGAACCATTTTAATTTTATATTGAGGACCACATTGTTCACAATTTTCTTCAAAAAGACACCATAAATGATGATGTATATTACTTATTGCTCAGAAACTCACAGAATAAAATTACCACTTTAAGTAATCAGCATTTCCTTCATGAACAACAGATTGGAATGGCAAGTGCATTGGAAACTCTATGCGGCCAAGCTTATGGAGCACAGCAATACCAGAAGCTTGGCATACACACATACAGTGCCATCTTCTCTCTTACATTAGTCAGCCTCCCTATTTCTATCATATGGTTATCAATGGAGAAACTGCTTCTACTCATTGGTCAAGACCCAAAAATCTCAGAGGAAGCAGGAAAGTATGCAGTGTGGACTATCCCAGCTATCTTTGCCTATGCCACATCTCAACCTCTGATGAAGTTTCTCCAGTCACAAAGCGTCATTCTTCCCATGCTTCTTAGCTCTATAGCTACTCTTTGCTTTCACATACCAATTTCTTGGTTTCTGGTTTTCAAGTCTGGGTTGGGGATTGTTGGGGCTGCTCTTTCCATAAGCATCTCATATTGGTTGAATACCGCTATGCTTGGGCTCTATATATTTCATTCTACTTATCGCAAGAAGTTCTCTTTGACACTCTCAAAGGAGGCTTTCAAAGGAATCCATGAGTTCTTAAGACTTGCATGCCCGACTGCAGTCATGATATGGTAAAAATACATTTAAGCTTTTTCATCTGGTTAATGAGTTTGAAATGTTCATACTCTTCAAATTTTTAATTTTTTTTTATTTGCATGGAATTTAATCTTCCTATGTTTGATTTAAACTTTCTTTCAAAGTTCATTTATTTCATAGATTTCTTTTCTGCGAAATAAGTGCAGCAAAATCAACAGCATTTGCTCTGAAACGATTAACTGTGCATGTTTTCTAAATGCAACTAACAAACATAGCAGTTTCTTACAATTTGCCAAACTAATTTCAGTCTTGAATATTGGTCATTTGAGATGCTGATTCTGCTTTCTGGGCTCTTGCCAAAACCAAAACTTGAAACCTCTGTGCTTTCCATATGGTAAGCAATCATCAAAACTTCTGATTATTACCAATTCTTTGTTATTGGCAAAACGTTCTGATGCTCTTAATTTTTGTGAACAGTCTCACAACCATATCACTACTTTACAATATTCCATATGGACTTGGAGCCGCAGCTAGGTAAGTTCTAAGACTAACAGCTCAGTTCTAAGTGTGACATGATGTGCATGCCTACATGTGCCTAAAATTGATAGGGTCATTCTTTGTATTATTAGCACAAGGATATCTAACGAATTAGGAGCCGCAAATCCGAAAGGAGCTCGCTTAGCCGTGCATGTTGTAATGTTTATTACAGTGATGGAGGCCACTATAATGAGTGTGACTTTATTCTCCATGCGTTACCTTCTGGGTTATGCTTACAGCAATGAGAAGGAGGTTGCAGATTACGTTAAGGAAATGGTTCCTTTGGTATGTCTGTCAGTGTTCATGGATAGTCTTCAAGGCGTACTCTCAGGTAATTTACATGCATGTTTTCTCCTCACTAAAAACACTTTCATCACTGAAACTTTGTTTTCTGAAGTTTTTTTGTTTCCAGAGTTTGGTGTTGTTATGAGGAAATTAAACATCACAATATGGTTATAAAGCTAATAATTTGAAAGTTATAGTTGGAATATTTTGAAAGTAATTCATTATCATTATTAGCATATAAGAATCTGGATTCATAATCCGACCTAAAAAGTTGGGATAAAGCTAATAATTTGAAAGTTATAGTTGGAATATTTTGTTCTAAAAAAATGTTATCCAGCAGTCATTTTCAGATAAATCGTTTGTAAAAATGATTGCCCGCTGTCTAATTACGTTAAGGTAGGTGAATGACTGATCCTAGAAATAAAAGCTAAGGAAAATTAATAAGCTTAAATGAGCCCAAAAGAATGAAAGATTTTATAGAAGCAAAAACCTGATAGAAACTCTGTAAAGACAACTCTTTTTAGCTAAACAGAAACTGGTTACTAAATTCTTTGTTGGAGACAATTTGTCGAACCACAGGATTAATTTTTTAATTGGTATTTGAATTAAATATTGACCTAAAATATTGTCTTTTGGTCATTTTCTTCAAGCAAATAAATGAGATTCAATAAGGGCAATCAAGCATGATCTTAGTAAAAAAACTAGGGGTTTAATAATGAAATACAATGGTTTCCAAAAACTTTCTTCAAGCAAGCTTCATACAAGCTGCGAAGGGACAGCTTTAGATTTTAATTTACCATGAAAACAGGTAACTTTGTTAATCATGATAAATCAAACCAAGGAAGCTATTTTGGCATGAATAAATATCTAATGCTTATAAAAGTTCCAATCAAATGGATTTTTTCTAAATGCCATGATCATGCATTAAGATATCAAATTATCAATGCATTGGACTCATTTTCCAGTTGGACTGACTCCTACAAGACAATGCAAGTCCTAATAGATTATTTTTCTCCAAGAAATCAAGAAAAAGCTTCACAAAAGAACGTAGAATCAGTTTAAACATTAAACAAATAAAAACTCATATTTAACAATTTTTTAGTGCTTATAACTTCGATATCACATTTTTCATTTGGCACTTTCAGGTGTTGCTAGAGGATGTGGATGGCAGCATATTGGTGCTTATGTAAACCTCATCGCATTTTATTTGATTGGAATCCCAACAGCTATAGTCCTTGGCTTCTCATTACATATTGGAGGGAAGGGGCTTTGGATCGGTATTCTATGTGGATCTACTGCTCAAACAATCTTGCTTTCTCTCGTAACAATCTTTACAAATTGGGAACAGCAGGCTAGTTCTTCAATTTTAAACTCGATAGATAGACTTTTCAAATCATTTCTCTCAGTATATTTACATTCAAAGCTTTTACTACGTGAATAGGATCGTAAAACAAATATTTTTGGCAAGTTTTAACCTAGAATTTAGTAATAATTGTGCAGGTAGATAGGGCCAGAGAGAGACTAGTTGATGAAACAGTATCATTGGTGAATGACTACAAGTGAATAAGTATTTATTCTTTTCCATCATTGAAGGCTGACAGAGATGAGAAAGGTTTTCAGAAACTGAAAATTTTACTTCACAATGACAGTGCAAGCAGTAATTTTGGTTCAACTTGGTGTGTATATTATATTAATGATATAAGAGTATTGATATTATATAGCAGAAGAAATCGAAGCACAAAACCTTTGGAGATAACGGTGATTAAAAATCCAAGCGTGGGATTACTCTCACACCAGATGGAGCAAAGGACTTCTCTGAAACTTACAGCTTTTATAAGTTACTCATTCATGTGATTGAGCACCTCTGCAAAGACTTGATCAATGATCTGCCTGGCTAAGTTTCGAGCTCCATATACACATGTATAGGTCCCTTTCAATCTAGATTGCATATTCCCATTGTTTGGACAACTTCCTGTTTTGACTTTGTGATCTGTGTTATAATTACCTAAGTTTTTGTTATATTTCATGTATATTGTAAAGTATTTTTCTTGCTTGTGCTATTTAGAAGACAAGGAGATTTCTACGCGGATAAGCAAAAGCATAGGTTAGCATGTCCAATTCATAATGGAGAGGTGGGATCAAAGAGTAAGGGGGTCCAATGACTTAGGCTTCATTTGGCTAAGTTTTTGGGATTCCTCTCAAAAAGTATTTCTGAAAAGTTTATTTGTCTTTGAAAAACGAGTGAGATGCTAAAACGCAGTTTCAAAAAGTACACTATTCAAACGGTATCAAAATTAAAAATTCATGCTCTCAAAAGCAAAATGCACTAAAAAAGCCCTCTCAAATGAAGCCTTAAAGGAGATGAAGATCTCAGGTTTTTTATTTCTTATTAAAGCTCATTTGATTGATAGCTAGATAAATATTTTTAGGAAATAAGTTATTATGCTCATCAATCGTTTTGATGTAGTTAGACACAAATATTTTTTTAAAATTCTACAAACCTTCTTATAACTCTCAGATTTCAGTTTCACACCTAAATGAATGAAAATAAAATCTGTACTTTTTAAAATAAGTTTTCCATCTACATGAAACCAATTGAGTCCTTAGATTTAAAAGTTTATGAACTAAATCATAACCCAAATAAGGATATTTTCAATTCCATGGAAAAAAACTATGAATATAGAGTATGAATGACTATTTCAACACCGATAAAATTTTCTAGTGTTTTGGAGAGATAGTGGTTGGAGAGGGTCCAATCCAAATCAGAGACTTGATGAGGTTATTTTAGTTCTTAGAGATGATCTATTTGGAGAGGGTTCAACCTAGATTACAACCTATCCCAATATATTTTGCTCCAAATTTTCAGTACTTGAAAGAAATTTAAGCTGATGAGGTACAATTAAAACATTGTTCATTGATCCATTTTACATGGATGGTTTCATTCAATTAATATAGGAATGTAGTAGCAATTTTTTTTATTAAAAAGGTTTGCTTAATGTCAAGAGATGCAGGAATAGAACACCAAAAAAGTAAAAATATAGGGAAAGAAGTTCTAAAAAATCAAGTTAAAAATATGAAGTAAATGCTAGTAAGAATGCATAATTTAAAAGACAGAATGATTGTAAGAAGATCACCACCATCTCTCTAGTTTCAAGACTTTCTCATAGTTATCATTAGAGATGAATATCATCAAGATCATAATTCCGTTTGAATAATGGAAGAGCATAAATTAAAATTTTATTATTCTAATTGTATGGTTGTACCCTCAACTTTTTTCGTCCATGCTTTGGTTCAACATTTATGATTTTAAAACCTTTTAGTTAAATAATTTTAATGAAAACAAAAAATGCATATTGATAAAAAAAAACATAAAATTGGTTGCATATAACATTTAGGTATTAAAAGCATATATATATGTTTATTCCATTATCGATATCATCCAACATTTCTTTTTTTAAATAAGTAATTAAAGTGTTTTTCATCCACTAATCTTCTATTTTGTTTCTCAATTAATTATTCATAACATTCACAATAGAAATACACTTTCAACACTTGTTATACTAATAAGTAAAACTAATGTCATATTCAATAGCTTGAAAATCAAGGAATATAAAATGACCTTATTATGAACCATTTTCTCACATTGTCTTTCAATTTCACTTAAAGTTGAAAATTCAATATCAAACATCAAATCTATAATGTAAGTCTCTTACAACACCTAAGTGTGTGTAAAAATCAATGTATCTTAGGTTGGCTCATATGATCTTGTTGACTTACCAAGTTAAGTCATTTATAAGAGCTCAATCATTCTAAAGTTTATCACTTTATGGTGAATCAAAGTGATAGTCTTTAGTCTAATTAACCTTATTAATTGATCATATAAAATATAATTATCGTTAAAAGACTTTTATTAGAATATGAACCATCACCTAATAATAATAATCATTCAACTTAATCAAAATTAAGTTTTAGTTCTAATATAATGTATTCAAACATAAAGTGTTGACATCATTTTATATGCTTGCATACGCATCATTATGATAAAATTAGTTGAAATCATCAACTATAAGGCAAAAGATTCAAGAGTTCAAGTGAAATAAAAATAATTAAGGATAGATGAGTTTCAACCAAATAGAAAACCATCCTTGCTATCCAGGTTGCAAATTAGTATTGAATGAAATCTTTCCAAAAAGAGAAGAAATGGGACCAAGTATGGGTGTATACTTAGAACCCAATGATGCTCAATCATAGGGTGTGACTAAATTATGGAATGACTTCGTCAAGATGGGATGACACATTCGGGTAGAAGTTTAACCTAATGTGGTATTAGCCAAACTCAAATGGAACTTCGTCTGAAGTGTAATCAAGTCCATAGAAAGTGGTATTATACAATCACAGAAGTGTGACTATAGTATGGATGATATGAATCACTGTATACATGATTAGCTCATGAGATTTTATAAGTCAAACATACATGATTGAGAGGATATAAGGAGATACTAACTTAAAGAAATATGTCAGTATAAATAAAGACATGTTGTCGACCTCACTTTTGGAGTGAGAATTCAATCTTCCCATCATAGGTCTAGAAATCTTCTAGACACTAAGAACTTCTTAGTCATAGGACGCTTCTAGTGGCTAAGTGAAAGTGAACACTTAACCTAAATCTAGGGACTTTAGAAAGGTTTTTCTTAGGATTAGGCTAAGCCTTAAGACTAAAGATACCTACCCTATGGCCTAACCTATGACTTGCAATCACCTAAGTCCAAATAAAATCAAATAAAATCAAGATTAAAATAAAATGATTCAAACCAAAAGCACAGAATCAATACATAAACATAAATGAACTCAAAAATAAATTCAAATAAAGTTCAAAGTGGCAAATAGGTCATTTGACTTAGAGTTGACCCATATGGGCCCCATTAAGTCAAAAGTCAACAAACCAAAAAATTGTCCAAATTAAATCACTCTAAAGGATCAAAATCATCAAATGAATATGTTTAAACATAAAACTAAACAAATCTAAATCAAATGAGATCTCAAATGGGTTAATTGGATCATTTAACCCATTAAGCTCAATTTGGATTAAAACAGATTCAATCAAAATTGACATCAAATCAAATAAAACCAATTACTTTAAATTATCATAACCACTTAATTAAATATGATTAAAGCTTAAACACATCTTGGTTGAATCAAACAAAACATTTAACTCAATTGAACCCGATTTAACCCATTTGAACTCAAAATGGGTCAAACCCAAATCCAAGCCGACTTGACCCAAATAATTGTTCAAGAACATTCTAAATAATTCATATGAAATAATTGAAACATTATATAAACAAAGAATGATAAACTGAGTCACATAAATCAACTTAACTAATTTTGGTCAAACTTAGTCAAACTTTGGTCAAACTTGGGTCAAAGTTAAAATTATTCCAAATTAAATAAAATTAATCAATCAAAACCATCATAAATGATCAATTAAGTATAATTGAAGCTAATCCAAAACCAATGAGTCAAATCGGGTTGCTTGAACCCAACCCGACTCATTTGGGTCAATCTTGGTCAAACTTGGATCAAATTCAAAATTAATCCAAATTAAATAAAATTAATCAATCAAAATTATCATAAATGATCAATTAAACATAATTAAAGCAAACTAAAAGCCAATGAGTCAAACCGGGTTGCTTGAACTCAACCCAACTCATTTGGGTCAACATGAGTTGACCTAATCCCAAATTAGATAAAACACTTAAAGCATCATGTAAAAAGTTAAAATCCAACCTTTATGGCTGGTGAAACCAAGAGAGAGAGAGAGAGAGAGAGAGAGAGAGAGAGAGGAAGAGAGAAAAAGAGAAGGAAAATACATAATCTTGCAAAATCTCTCACCCCCATCACTTGCATTCAATGGAGACTAACCACATAGCAGCAAGAGAGGACTTTGGAGATAGAATCCAAAGTCCCCAATCAGCCATGGCCACCCAACCATCTCCCCATCACCATTAATGGTTATTTTCGGCCACCATTAAGGGAGGGAGGGAGGATAGAGGTATGAATGAAAGGAGATTTTGGCATTTGAGAGCTTCTAGGAACTCCAGCAAGCAAGCACAACCCTTTTCCCAGAAAATCATCAAATTCGAGCGGATTCCGACGAAGTGTGGCAGAGGTTCATGATTACAATGATCTGAAGCAATACAAGAGTTTAGATTCATTCCAATGCTTCATCTCATATCCAATAGTGTATTAGAATCATCTCTGCCACTGGAAATCTTCCCGGCGAAGTAATTTTCAAATCTCGTAGCTGGCCATAGGATTGTTTGTTTGTGAGAATGTTTGCTCAAATTTAGAAATTTTCCTTAGAAAACCCTTGCATATTTCATTTTATATAATTCCAATGTAAAAATGGGAGTTTTCCAGAGAGAATCGATGTGAAATTGAGCCCAATCAGATGAAATTTCATTCCAGGAAAATCCTGAAATCCTATCGCATGCGAATGTCATGCGGTCATTGTCCCGCGGATGAAACCCAGGTGTATAATACATACACTACTAATGTTGTGTAATACTATACTATAAGACTATATATTTACTACTAAGATAGGTAAGATATATAGTGGTATAGTATAGTATATAATACATATACATACTACATACTACATCGATAATAATAGTATAAGATAATATATACATACTATATACCATAATACTATACTATATACTATAATAAAATAGTACTCGCTGTCCGATCTCCCATTCACGGAGGGATGTGATTTAGCACCCGTGATCATGCGAATATTTATAGACCGTGAATATGATCCGATCGCCCAATCCAATCGACACTGATTGGAATCGCCACATGGGGTTTTTTTCTCATAAGGCCAACCAACTACATGCATTGTTAAGTAGGAAAATCGGTGATTTTTTATTTTAAAAATTATTTAAATTATCTGAAACTTCAAAAATTTAGAAAAAAATAAAATACTCAACAAAAAATTGCAAATAAAAGCTTGTTGGATTTTTCTTTCTAAGAGGAATCCAATTAGACCAAAATCCCTAATTTCTATTGGGTATTTTGAGCTTAATTTAGGTTTTAGTGAAAATAAAATTTCATCAATTAAACAAAAAAATACACATCAGATTGATCTAAAATTTTTAGAGATTGAAACTAAAGCTAAAATACACCTATAATAAAAATTTTAAGTTAAAAGGGCTTTTGGATTGAGAGATATTAAATTTTGAACTTCAAATTATCTATTTTAATAAAATAAATCAAATAAAAATTCAAAAAATCATAAAAATCTTCAAAATAGCTTAAATCACTTCAATTAACATTTAAGATCCTTGAAAAAATAATATGATCTTATGAAGCTTAATAAACCTAAAATAAACACTTATGATTAAAATTAAATCAATTAAAGAATCAATTAAAACTAAATTCGTAATAATTTAAACATTAAATCAAAATCAAAAATGAAATAACACTTAAGCAATCATTAATCAAACCACAAATCAAAAAAACATCACATAATCTTCAAATGAAATTAAATTAAATATAAACTTAAACCTAATTAAATTAATGAAACTCAATTAAATGATTAAATTTTAAATTAAACTCATAATTAAACCAAATAATGAAACTTTAATATAAATCAAATTAATCTAATTAAAACTATATCAAACATCAAATCTTAATCATATAAAATCACTTAATAAATTAAAGTAAATTGAATATTGATTAATCACTAAACTCTAAATCAAATTAATTATAAATACAATTCATCCCAACTAATTACTTAATATTAATCAACTTAAATCAAATAAAGCTAAGGTAAACTTAATCAAATTAATATATAACTAAATCACATCTAATTCAATCCATTAGGAATAAGATAACTAATTAACCATTAGATGCATGAACCTAATAGCTAAAACTTCTTAATTAAACTAATTATATTATCACATTGAACCTAAGCAAACCCAACAAACAAATAACCTAAATCAAATCAAATTAAATTAAATTAAGATAGACTCTCATCAATTTAATACCTAATCAAATTAAATCTAATTCAACCTACTTAAATAAGATGAGTTAATGAACTATTAAATGTATCTATATAATAATTAAATCAAAACATAAATTCCTAATCAAATACAAATCGAACTCTAATAAACATGATAAATAAATGAGATTAAAATAAAATCCTAATCATAAATAATCAAACTCAATTAAAATCAAAAAAAACTTTCAACTCATTTAATCTAATCGAACTATAAATGGATGAACCATAATCCAATTAAATAAACATGAAATTAAAACTAAACTCTAAAGTCATCAAACCATATCCAAATTCCAATCAATGTCCAAAATAAGCTAAACCCTTAATTAAAAATTCAAATAAAAGATCCCATTGAAGTTTAATCAAATCATAAGTTAATTGGAATTCATTCACTAATCTAAATAAAACTTAAATGAAATAATAAAAAATCAATGAATTTAAACAACATCGAAATGACATCAATTATATAAGATTAAAATCATAAATTAAAATCCAGTTGGAAAAGAAATTAATTATTAAATTAATGGATATAGAATTATCAAAATTTAATTAAATCAAAACATCTAATCCAAAATTAATCAATCAAAATACATGAATTAGATAAACTTAAACTTTATTAGATATTAATTTAAAGGATATTGAATTATCAAAAATTAATTAAATTAAAACATCTAATCTGAAATTAATCAATCAAAAATACATAAAATTAGACAAACTTAAACTTTAGTAGGTATTAATTTAAAGGATATTAAATTATAAAAATTTAATTAAATCAAAATATCAAAACCAACATTAATCAACCAAAATATAAGAAGATGAAACAAACTCAAATTTTAAAATAAATCAAATCAAACAAACATTAATCAAATCAAATCAATCACATAAAGTTAAATGGGCTAATTAAGATACTTAAGGACCTTAGTTAGACTTTTAGAATTAGGAAAATGAGTTCCATCCACAAATGGAATTCATTCTATTCTTCATTCTTGAAAACTTATACATCACTTTAACTAAATAAAAGTGAAATAAAAATGAAAAATAAATCACTAAATCATTTGAATTGAAATCGCCCAAAGATAAAATTTAAACAAATCCAAACTCCAAATTAAAACTTAAGCTAAAGAAGCCTAGTAAAGTCTTGCCACACAAGCATTCTTTTCACACACTAGAATACTAGGTCACCAACACTAGAATTAGGTTAGGTCGATGTGTTGTTTGATGTTATGATGTAATATTTTAGAGGAATGTGGATGAGATTGGATGTTATGTCGTTGATAGTCTAACTTTATTTTTTACATGGGATTATGCTTAAGGGGCTGCTGTAAAAATAAACATAAATGTTTTGCTTGTAGGTTGCTTATGCCCCTAAGCATAATCCAAGTTAGGATAGGTGGACTTGGTTAACCATGTGCAGAATGCTAAGTCCAAATTATAAGTATAACTGCTTGGGATTGAATGTATGTTTTGTTAGCCTCTATTTTGCAGGTGTAGTTAGATTTACTTTTTTTTATATAAAATGTAGTTTTATAATAGGAATTTGGATTAGTGATGCGGGGATTAAGATGAGCAATGGCCATAAGACTTAGTCCCTGGGGTGCCTTATGATGCCTTTGGAGGAAATTAAATCGAAAGGAAGAAAAGGAGGACATGAAGAAATGAACAAAAGAAGACCCCCATAGCATGTATTATTTTGTAATCTGGGTTGTATAGGAGTAGAGCTCGGCTTCCTATCTTTTCTCTTTTTGGGGTGTACGACAGAACCCTATCGCATCGGTCTTTTATTCTTTTATATAATTTATACATGTTTGATTGATGTTGTGTTTAGAGTGTGCATTAGAATAACATGCTTTTCATAGTTTCTTAATATTTGATGTTTGAATGTGTGGCTTGGATGCGGTAGGCTCTTAGGACAAAATTAATTTTTCTACCCCAACTAATCACTCATAATTAAAATTCATAACAACTCATAACCTCATCATAAAGCCTAGGTTTTAAACAAGATAATTAAAAGATTTAGCAATCTCTTAGCTAAATGTTGTATGTCTCACATCATGCATGTATATTTCTTTCTCCTTGAATATGGGGATCTCCATCCTTACACAATAGGGGAATGCATGACCTGTGAGAGCATCCCTTATGGTGGAGAACACCCTCTTCTCACTGATTTAGCCCATAACTATATTTCATCATGCATTTAGGCATAAGAAATCCCAAGCCCTTTATCAAAATGATGAGTCAAAATTATATAAAATTTGAAAAGATTTTGCATTTTAGATTAAGTCATATGCTCATACCACTCATGCTTTAGTCTCTTAGGGAGTGGGTTTAGGACTTTAGTTTCTTTCCAATTAAATAATAGCCCAACTATCTTGCAATACATAAGACTTGCCTACATTGATTTAAATCATAAGAGGTGTTAGCTGGCAGCCACTTCAAGCAGTTGTAAGTCTAGAAATCAGACGATTTATCCTCTCTTGTGGAGGTAAACCATCATGTCCATTCTTCACTTAGATTTAGCATCTTACTAAAGCTCCCTAGATTTATGATCTGAGGTAGCTATTTCCTTTAGGCTATAAGAATAAATTATCACCTCTTAGGTATTTTCACAATCCTGTGTTATTGGATCAAAAGCCCTAACAATCTAATAAATTTTCAACTTAAACGAAATAAATCTCTTCAATTTCAAACATATAAGTCCTAACTATAGGATAGATTGGAATGCTCACTAGGTTTCCTAGTATCATGACCATCCCCTACTTTCTCCCTTTAGATTCTAAAAATAAGTCTTCTCCTTGAACTTTCCCAATTGATCTTCCAACATTTATTGATGCTTGAAATCTTTGGAGACTTTAATATCTACTTTAATTGAGAGTATTCTTAAGTAATTCACATTCCTTAGGATGTAATTAACTATGGAGGCTTGCCTCCATAGGGAACTTAACGAACCCGACCTAATATAAATCCTACTTTACTTTTTCATGTAAAGTAGGGAAAATATCTCTAGTATATTCGAAGACCCATCATGCTTTAGGAGTCCTTATTAGGTGATTAAGTTTATTATAGGGTGTTAATTTCTATCTTTCAAGATAGTGCATTATTCCTTAATGTTATATCAGATCACTTTAATAAGTACCCCTTAAGATCTATTTGGTGTCCCACATCCAAAAATAAAAATAACAGATTTTTCAAACGACTCCACTAGGGAGAGATGGATTAGTTCATATCTCCATATCTAGTAGACATTATTGTCTCCAAGCATCGATATTGGACTTATATTTTATATAAGCCCAAGACTATGTTTCTTTCTATTAGTACTTAGCTTATTTCATTCTTAGGCAGAGCTAGTCAACATCCTTTAGATTTTAGGACCTCACTCTGTGTAGGTCTTAAAACCCCTATTGGGTTTTCCAATAGGTAAAAATAAATTATTTAAACTAAAGGGGATGATTGAAAATTTTTAGAACCTCAATAAATTAATTAAACTAAAGGGGATGATTGAAAATTTTTAGAACCTCTTTACCATCCTCTTGGTGAGGCAAGGTTCATCCCATAATAAATCCTTTGCAAAAATATTATTTTCAAAAAAGTACTTTTCAAATTAATTAAAAGTCACATGACAAAATATTTGCATAAAATTTTCTAAAAGATTTAAAGATAACAAAACCCCATTTATTAATGTCTACAATTGTTACTTGGAGGTTCTTTTCAAAATCAAAATCAAATAATTTTAAAATCCCTTTTTCAAAAGAATATTTTTGAAAATAGCTATCTCCATTTCAACATACCTAGGTTTGTTGAATGAAGATCCTTTTTTCGAATGAAATCATGACATAAAATTGAAATTCCACTTAGCACATTCCACACGTGCTAAGTTGGAGTTTCCCTTTTCAAAAGCAATATCACACACAAAAATCCCATTTTTTTTTAAATCAATAAATATAATTGAATTCTATTTAACATACCTAAATTTGTTAAGTGAAACTCCCCTTCTCAAAAAAAAAAAATCAATCAAAAAATAAAAACAAAACACATGAATTTCATTTGACACACCCAAAATTTTCAAATGAGAATTTCCCTTTTCAAAATCAAGACAAATTGAACTCTACTTAACATACCCATATTTGCTAAGTAGAATTCCCTTTTTCAAAACAAAATAAAAACACATTTGAATTCGATTTGACATACCCAAATTTGTCAATTGAGAATTCCCTTGTTCAAAAATCAAGACAAATTGGACTCTAGTTAACATATCCACATTTGCTAAGTAGAGTTTCCTTTTTCAAAATAAAATCAAAACACATTTGAATTCCATTTGACATACCCAAATTTGTCAAATGAGAATTCCCTTGTTCAAAAATCAAAACAAATTGGACTATGCTTAACATACCCACATTTGCTAAGTAGAGTTCACTTTTTAAAATCATAAACAAATCAAATACACTTGAGCTGCATTTGACATACCCAAATTTGTCAAATGAGAGTTCCACTTTTCAAAATTGAAAACAAATTAGACTATATTTAACATATCATATTTGTTAAATAGAATCCCCCCCCCTTTTAAAATAAAACAAAACAAACTCATCAAACACACTCGAGCCTTACGTAACATACCTAAATTTGTTAAATAAATGTCTCATTTTTCAAATCAAATCGAAATACATCAAACACATTTGGGCCTTACTTAGCATACCTAAATTTGCTAAATAGGGACCCCTTTTTCAAAACAAATTAATATATGACACATATCATCGCAAAAAAATAAAAATTCTTTCCAAATATTTTCAAACATGCACTTGAATCTCACTTAGCACACCCAAATTTGCTAAGTGAAGATTCCAAAATTAAATTTTCAAACAAAGGATAAATAAAACAAATACATCTCCAAAGTCTCTCTGAAATGGAATGAACCCATTCAACATACTTAAATTTATTGAATGTGAGTTCCAAATTATAATCAAATCTTATGGCAAGGACTCTCCTCAAATCTCTCCAATTCAATGAACCCCACTTAGCATACTTCAATTTGTTTAGTGTGGGTTCAAAATTCTAAGTTAATATTAGAAATCAATTTTTGAAGATAAATATCAAAGCAAGGGTCTAACTCAGTTATGTTTCTACAAATGCAGAGGTATCAACATAGTCAATTACTTTCAAACTTTAGTCAGTTCAGTTGCTATGGCTCTCGGCAAGTTTGTTTTCATCTTCTCGTCGAGTGTAGATCTAGCCTTGGATCAAGGCAATCTCCCACGACCACCACCACACATCTGATTCATTTCAGATATGATTTTGAAGGGCCATCCCTCACCACTATTATTAGGGAGGAGGTGGATGGATAGAAGCCACTCCTTCGCTTCAACCTGTCATCCAATTTTGAGTTCCCCTCTCTGAAGATGAAGGCTGTGGAGGTTCCCATAGTGGTGTCGGCCTGGGCCTCAGCCCACAGTTAGTGCTAGTGGTTCCTCTACTAGTTTAGTCATTTATCCTTACCACTACCTCGGTGCGAGCTAGCACCTCCTCATTAGTTTCCCCACTTTTGAAGAGAAGGCTATCTTGTCTTTCGATATAGTTTCCCTTACCTTTAAGATAGGTTCCAGCTCTCGCTCCACCCCGCTTTCTTGCGCCCAACACCGTAATAAAAATAGGAAGATCAAGTGGCATCACAAGCGACCAGTCAGGGACATAGACGCCACCTCCCACGTCACTGAGGAGGGATCTTTTTGTGAGACCTCTCCTCTCTTGAGAAGCAGTAGATTTCACCCCCTCTAAGACTCAAATGAAGAAGAGGATTACTAGAGGATCACAGTATTGCCTCCACCACTAGCACATTATGAGGTACCGACTCGGGAGCGCAGGAAGCCCTATGCTAGTTTCAGGATAGTTCTTTGCTAGGTCGATAGAGCCTACGGACACTCAGAGTCCAGTACATTATTTGACTTGAGATCAGTGATCCCTAGGATCATCAGAGACCAGATTCATAGAGAGAAGTCCACTAAGGCTAGAGTCACAATCCAAGCAAGTAGGAGAGAGATATGGAGGTATGCCAAGTGGTCGACGGCCTTCGCCCTTATTCATTTCCTCAATTAGCGGGCCAACAGGGTTGATCACATTGACAGTATAGTTCTCATGTGCACTACCAACTGCCAGAGGATAGTTCTAGTGGGAGGGCAGCTGGTGTCATCCCCATCACACTGCTCTGTTCTCCGTCCACCATCACCTATCCGAGTCCCTCCTTCCACCGTCCCTACAAAGGTCTAGAAGTCCTCATCTAAGGAGAGGAAGTCCCCATTAGTGATCTGGTTATGGCCGAAGGATTCTACTCTATTTACCCTACCAGTTGAGGTGAAGACGAGTCCCTCCACTTGACCTCCCACTTTAGCTGTGGTGAAGAGGGAGTGGCAACCCCAAAGCATCATGATCATGCCACCACCGCAGTCACCACCAGCAGAAGTGGCAGTAGTAGAGGAGGGAGGGGACACTAGTGTAGTTTCCATGGCAATTGATCCTCCCAATGAGGGTGTCCCGTCAGTAGGCAACATCCATTGCATAGATTTAGATAAGCATAGTTCCACTGTTGGCTGTCACCGAGTCTTCGTTCTAGTCTAGCTAGGTAGAGTAGGAGATCATTCACTAAATGACATCTTAGAGGACTACTTTTCTAAGAAGAGACAGCTTTTAGGTAATGATCATTCAGATTTAGAGAAGGGGAGGGTAGCTTTTGGCAACGATGAGGATGATCTTCTAGAGGGTTCAGTTGAAGTCTACATGGTCGATACTCAAAGTTCCCACCATCGAGACCATCAGAGCCAGGAAGGTGTTGTGGTTGAAGAAGATGATGTTGTCCATTCAACCCAACACCTCCTCCAGCAGCTTTGGCAGAAGGATGATCAAATCCACATGATGGAGAAGAAGGTTGAGGATTTGTTAGTGGTAGTACTAACACTTCGGAACCAAGCTCCAGCATTACATCCTAGCCCTATGGAGGTCGAGTGGCTTGAGCTTCTACATGTCTTAGAACCACCCAGGAGTATCTCTCCAATAGATCAGGACAGTGGTAGCCTACATAGGAAGGTCATAGATAGCACCTCCGTGTAGGAGAAAGACATTAAGTAGATGGTGGAATAGCAAGTGAGGGAAGCATTGGCACAAGCCTGGGGTAGTTCATCTATTCTAAAGGGTAGTCCTTATCCAGAGGAGTTCGATACAATCCAGTAGCCCAAGGGGTTCTTGCCACCTTCTTTCAAGATCTTCGATGGTAATGGGAACCCTCGGTAGCATATGGCACATTTCTGAGCCAGCTATTACAACATCGGTGGTAGCAATGCACTTCTTTTTTGCTTATTTGTCAGTAGTCATTTACAGATTGCATTCAATTGGTATGTCGAACTGACCAATAGTTTGACAAAGATATTTGCTGAGTTGGAGTAACTCTTCATTAAGAGGTTTGCTAGAGCTCAGCAAAGGATGACTATTGGTGATCTTATTATGGCACAACAAAACTCTAATGAGTCCCTCATTGATTATATTCTCAGGTGGCAAAACCTTAGTATGAAATACGAACCACATTGTCTAAACAACATGCCATAGAAATTCTTCTTAAAAATATTCATGGCCCGGTTGCTTTCGTGCTAAGGGATTTACTATCAAAATCTTTGAGAAGTTAATCAATAAGGTGGCTAGTCTGCAAGGGGAAGCCAAATAGTTATCTTTCCAAGACTAGTTGTCCAAGCCTAAACCATAGAAAGCTTTTGAGAAGAAGCCAGGGCAGTGGTATTAGTTAACAAGAGGAAGTAGCCAGCTATAGTTCAGTATGACAGACCCTGAGCTTAATAGCCTCCTTTGTCACCACCTCGGCCATCATACTGACCACCACAGCCACCTCAATAGCCATTACCACCACCTCCTCAGTAGTATACTTAGCAGCGGTACTCCTATCCGCCACTAAGTAGCTATTACCCACCTACTCTTATTGATAAACTCAAAAAGACCTATTCATTTAAGGGCAAGGTAGTCAGAAAGATCTTTAAGAACCTCTTAAAGAAGCCTGACTTTCAACTACCAAAGCCTAAGAGGCTGGAGGAAATGGGCAAGAGTGATGATCCTCCCCTACCACCATGTTAGCCATATCTAGGATTGTATCACTTTCAAAGACCTGCGAGCTTGCTACGTGTCAAGAGCCATAATTATCCTTAAGAAATATTTATTAGAATAACCATCCAATTCCATTAGGGTAATCCTTGGGGATACATGTGATCCTCTTAAGACCAAAGAAGGTTGGGATATCTCTTCATCTCGAATCTCTAAGAAAATTATTTTTAAGATCAAGAAACTCTCTTTGTAGGTGCATGAGGAAGCTCAAACCTCTAATATCAAGGAAAGTTTGCAAGTTGTCAAAGACAACTTGGGAAAAGTTGGAGCTTAGTAGCAACAACAGCAAACCACACTTACCCGGGATAGTCTAGTAGTGCAATCACTGACCAAGTCTAGCATTCCCTCCATCATTGCAGCTACTACTTCACCCAGTTCTTCTTTCGGTAGAAGTGTTTTATTGGCAGACAAGGGCACTACAACTCTTACCCTGCTTACTTTATTTAATTTCTATCATGTACCTCCAACTAAAAAGAAATTAACGAAGAAAATAGATTCCACTTACTTCTTGTCCATTTCTGATGCTCCTGATTTTATTCCTATTGAAAGCTCTCCAAGTCTAGAAAATAATAATAGCTCTAATAATTTTGATCCCTTCTCTCTTGATTCAGAATCAGACTTTCCTTTTCTGTATCAATTAGGCTCACCCATTGAGATTGACTTGGAGTCATCTGACTCTAATGGCCCCATAAGAGAAGCTATTGGTGTACCTGATGAGTAGGTAGAACTTTCCTCCAACCCACCACATGAAGTTACTGAAGTCAACCTATGCAGTGGCAAAGTTCCACCTCCTAGGGTAGCACCTCAAGATAAAGGTAAACAGATCATTGGTTCTAGTGAACAGATAGCCCCTCTATAGGATGCTCCATGGATATTCTTATGGAGGACCAGCCCAAAGTGGATTACAACATTCTCGCCCACCCGAGAAAGCTGACAGCTAAGCTAAGCATATATGACGCTCTCATCTTATCCAAAGAGATGAGGGAATCTCTCATCAAGGCTCTACTTGATCCTGATATTTGCTTAGCTCAGCTGACCGCTATAGGAGAGGAGGCTTACTATTCATAAGATGTTCCAGGAGTCACTTTCAATGATGAAGGCTTGCTTTTAGGGATGATCAGACACAACCGTTCCCTCTGCATCATAGTGAATATGAGCAGATTCAGGCTATCCAGAGTGTTGGTTGACCCAAGTGCAGCAAGCAATATTATGAGTCTAAAGACCCTTGCCTACTTGAGGATTGACATCTCCAAACTCAATTTAGAGAGAATGATGTTAAAAGGATTCAATGAGCAAGGCGAGAGGGTTTTAGGCTCCATAGTGTTGCCAATAGAGATTGACGAGTGGAAGAATGAAGCCAAGTTTAACATTATAAATTCAGATACATCTTTCAATGCTTTTCTAGAGAGACCGTGGATAATGAGAATAACATAGTCCCATCTTCTTTGCACTAGTACATCAAGTTCATGAGAGGTGGGATTGAGTACTATGTCAAAGGTGATCTCAAGCCATTTACAATTTATGAGGTAGGCATATATAGGTATGCGACTATTACCTCCCTCAAAATCAAAAGGTCTATTCTCGCAAACTCAGTCAAAATCCCTTCATCATAAAAGAAGAAAAAGAAAAAGAGGAAAAAGAAAGAAAATAAAAAGAAAAAGAAATAGAAAAAAGAAAAAAAAAGGAAAGGATGTGGAAATTGAGAAGAAGAGGGAGCGTGATGTAGACTCAGGGGAGGGAATGGATCCCGATATTAGATTCCACTCACAATTCGTCACCCCTTTCGAACATATGCGTAGGATGACCTAACTTCCACCAGGCAGAGGAAGAGGTAGATCCAGAGGCAGCCCTAGGGATGGAAGACCACCTTATTGGCCACCCAATAGGAGATATGTTTCATCTACTAGGACTACACCTACTATCTATATAAACTTAGAATCTAGTTTAGAGGACAAGTTTTATATGGTTAGTATGCCAATTAGCACTTCTAGACAGTAGATCCCCATGAAAGTGACATTTGAGCCAGACAGCAATGAAGATTGGGCTCCCAAGCAAAGCATTAGTGTATCCCAATCTATATGTGATATTGTTAGGCAGCAGTTGGGAACTTTAGCTCTAACCCCACTTCATATTCAAAGAGTTGAGGGTTTGGTAGTTAAGGAATCCCCTAGGTCTTCCACATATGTGAATGCTCAGATATTCTTTTTGGGGGCATCATCCTCAAGTCAAGAAGCTGATGTAGAACTTGAGGATGATTCATATAAAGATTTAATACATTTATCTTTTGATTGGTATTCACCATGTGTTCTTAACTTAGCAAAGAAAGGATTAATTCTATATACTTGGTCTAAACACATGTCAGATTACTTCAAGAGATTATGGGACAACAAATGCAGACATTCACAATCAAGATCAGGACTAGAATTTGACACAGTAGATCCGGTTGATGATGATGACTACTACTTAGTCATTACCAATCATTTGGAATCTGATAGGTTCTTTTCAAATCACATTAACTCATGCAAGGAGGTGTATTTAGAAACTTCAAATGATCTTCAAGTCAAAAATGCACCGACAGAGTTTGAGAAGGATATCAAGTCAACCATTGATGAGCTAAAAGAAATCAACTTAGGAATAGAGGAAGATCCACGTCCGACATACATCAACTTCTTATTGAATGAAAAAGAGACCAATGACCTAGTTAGGCTATTGTCTGAGTTTAAGGACTACTTCGCAAGGAGTTATAATGAAATGCTCGGTTTATATCTTGACATGGCAGTCCACAAACTAGCAAAATAACCTAATGTTATCCCTATCAAGCAAGCTCCTAAGTGCATGCTATTAGACATTGAACAATAGGTCACTTTTGAAGTCAAGAAACTGATCGATGCTAGTTTTATCAAGGAAAAAAATATCCTACCTACTTGGCTAGTGGCATCCTAGTTAAGAGAAAGAATGGTCAAATTCACATATGTGTTAACTTTAGGGACTTAAATAAGGCATGTATAAAAGATGAATTTTTACTATCAATCTTGAAGCTGATGGTTGACATTGCCTCATCTTATACAATCTTCTCTTTCTGGATGGCTCATCTGGCAACAACCAAATTAAGAAGGCCCCTAAAGATAAGAAAAACACTATTTTTCAAACCCCGATCAAAATTTATTACTACAAGGTCATGCCTTTCATCCTTAAAAATATCGATGTTATATACCAGCAGGCCATGACTCGAATCTTCGATGAACTCATTCATCATTAAGTCGAATATTACATCGATGATCTCATTGTCAAGAGTAAAGAAAAGTATATGACCTCTTTGACTTGAGAGTAGTTTTCAAGCAGTTAAGATAATTTAACCTTAAAATGAACCATCTGAAGTTTTCATTCGGAGTAGCTTCAGGGAAGTTCCTTGGGTTTGTTGTCCGGCACTGTGGAATCAAAATTGATCCAGAAAATATCAAAGCAATCTTAGAAATTCCACCCCCTAAAAGTTTAACTCAACTCAGATCATTCTAAGGGCGATTGACGTATCTAAGACACGTCATATCCAACCTATCAGGGAGATGCCAACCATTCTGGCACCTATCAAAAAAGATGTCAAGTTCAAGTGGGATGACATGTGTCAGCATGCCTTTGAAGATATCAAGCAGTACTTGATGATGTCACAAGTTCTAGCAGCCCCTATCCCGAGCAAGCCACTCATCCTCTATAATGATACATTGGATGAATCCCTTCCCATTGGGAAGATGAATGCGATCTACTACCTAAGTCCATCTAACCCCATTGCAATTATCCACCCATTGAAAAGCATTGCCTAGCTTTAATCCCGATCTAAAAGCTAAAGATTACTTTTTTCATAAGATGAATTTGACCTCTAAAATCAATCCACTGTAGAATCTCATCACACTACTGGAATTATCTGTATGATTGGCACATTGGTCCATGATTCTCTTACAATTTGATATTACATTCATACCCCTCCGTGCAATGAAAGGGCAAGCACTTATAGATTTCTTAGCAGCACACCCACTTCCTGTTGATTCTCTGCCTAGTGATGACCTCCTCGATGAACAAATCATGAACTTAGGGGACACTAGCAATCGCCGATGAGAGATGTATTTTGATGGTGTGACTTCCTCTCAAAGGGGAGAAGAACCAAGATCTACTATCCTAAGGAAGGTAGGGGTAGGAATACTCCTTCTAACTCCAGACCGCGATGTAATGAGATTCTCATACCATCTATCCAATCCTTGCACCAACAATGAAGCTGAGTATGAGGCTTTGATTGGTCCGAGTTATGCTATAAGATGCATCTGAGTATCTACGTGGATTCTCACCATTATCAACTAAATCGATAGATCCTACAAGGTTCATAAGCCTAAGCTCCATCACTACCACAAGTACACTATGGAGTTGTTGGCCCAAATTCCAGAGGTTACCATATACAAGATCCCTTGAAGAGAGAACGTAGTAGCAGATGCACTAGCGAAGCTTGCTAAAGAGTTGACATGTCTGGAAGATGAGCCCATACCCAAAATAGATAATTCTTATCCCATATTGGTATTGAACTCATCGAGAGACTCTCTCTTGAAGGGGAGGTTACCGTCACCAAAAAGGACAATGAGTCAGATTGGAGGCAACCATTCATGGATTATCTAAATATAGGCATACTACCTCAAGAAAAGTTCTTAGCACATCAAGTGAAGTAGAGGCACTTTCTTACACTCTCGTGGATGGCACCTTATATTGACGGTCCTTCGATCATATGTGGTTATGATGTTTGAACAAACACGAAGCTCATAAGATCATGATCGAGGTACACTCAGGTTTATGCAAAGAGCACCAATACGGTTCAAAGATGAAGGCCAAGATCAAGAGACTAGGGTATTATTGGTCTACGAGGATTACCAACTGCATGGACGTAGCTAAGCGTTGTCACCAATGTCAGGTGTATGGAGTAGTCCTACACCAACCACCCAACATTCTACATCCAACATTAGCCTCTTGGCCATTCGAGTATTGGGGTACTAAGATTGGGTCTAATCAATCCTCCTTCTTTCAAAGGTCATCGATTCATCTTTATTGCTACCGACTACTTTTCCAAGTGCATAGAGGAGATCCCACTTGGAGAAGTCACAGCTCAGCATGTGCTTCAATTTTTTAGGAAATATATCATATATCGGTTTGGGGTGCCTCAACGAACTATATCAGATAATGGTATTACATTAAAGAGCACCAAGATCTATAACTTTGCCTGGAGACATAACATAGATTGGATATATTCTACCATCTATCACCTGAAGTCAAATGGCTTGATAGATGCCTTCAACAAAACTCTCATCCAAATATTAAAGAAGATGCTCGACGATAATAAGTGATAGTGGCATGAGCAGTTAGTTGAGCCTTGAGGGCCCACCGCACCACATACAAAACTCCAACTTAGTCTACTCCTTTCTCCTTAGTGTATGGGCCTAAAGCCGTTCTACCATTAGAAGTCCAACTTCCATCACTAAGGATAGCTGTGGGTAGCATGATCACAATGAAGTATAATGCTAAGTTGCAGTTACAAGAGCTTGAAGGTTTAGAGAAGAGATGCCTATGGGCATGCCAAAACCTCTAGTTGTATAAAGCCAAAATGATTCAAGCTCATAACAAGTTGGTTCATTTTAGAGCTTTTCAAGTATGGGAGCTTTTTTTAGTTTTAAGAATACTAATTATTGCCTGTTGGAAGATGGGAGGCAAATTTAAACCCACTTGGGAAGGCCATTTTTCCCTAGAGAAGGCTTACCAAAGAGGATCTTATCAACTCATCAACCATAAAGGAGAGCACCTGATGCTTTCGATCAACAAGCTCTACTTAAAGAAATATTATTCATAAAATTATGTTTGAAAATAATTATCATCAATGAAAATTTCATTTCAAATTCAATCTCTTCAAATTGAAAGTATTTTCATCTGTGAATCCGCCACGATGTATTTAGGATAGGTGTAAGAGAACTCAAGCAGCATCCTATTGTTCTTCAACATCCAACACAAACACATACATATATTTTATCTTGGGTTACTATGATGCGAGATAACACCCCCTGCGACCCTCACTCATTAGCTACCCTAGGTTGGGCTGACATACCCTGTTAGTGCGTCACCCCAGTGGTCCCTTATTCAGGGGCATGTAACTCGGCTACGCCTTCTTTCCTGATTTGATCACTGCACACTGATGAGCATCTTGTTAGCATGGTAGGCATTACTATGCGATCGGTAAGTTACCATCATGATGGTTTCGTTTAAGAGGATGTAAGACTGTAGACACCTTCTTTGTAAACTAGCCATCATGAACTGACTTGGTCGAGTATATTGGAGAATTAGGGTAAGTCCCCCAACATCTCCTTTCCTCATGACTACTTCAAGTCTAGGTTCAGTCCTTCTTTGTGACTCCTTACTTAGTATTCTCTCTTAGGTCATGTCGATCTATTATGCCAATAATGGGTTATCCCAGCAGTTATTCCTCGCTTTGGGAGATGTAAGTCTTCACGCTACATCCGCTAAACCCGACGGCAACCCTAGTTCGATAGCACTCCGATGACGATAGACTATCCCAAGCAATCCCCGCTTAGGAAGATGTAATTTACACACTTTCTTTCTAGACTGACTGTCACACACTGACGGGCACCTTAGGTTGGTTGGTGTTCGCTATGCTAATAGCGACCCACCCAGTGGATACACCACTCTTAGCAGATGTAAGACTACTATGCCTTCTCTTTAAGTTGGCCACCGTATACCTACAGGCTTTCTTATTTACAGAGTTTAGGATAATGCCCTTAGTGGCACCTCCATTGTGAGCACTCTATTTAGATCATGTCCTTTGTGAACCATTTAGAAACTACCCAGGTTACTACTAGATTGGATAGTTCCCTTTCCTAGTAACCACTCCTATGGTTGGAGGTTCTGTTCCACGAATGCACAGATTCTCCCTTGGTCCAATAAATCTGAGATAGGCCAAGGCTGATATAGCCCTTCTTAGTGTGGTCCCTCGCACACCAATAGGGTCCACATAAATAAAAATAAACAAAATATATGTTCGCTTATGGATTAGGAATTAACGCCCCCAATGACACCTTTCCCAAGAACGCATCCTATCTTTAGAGCATTGTTAGAAAAACTCTCTATAAGAATCGCCTGACTACTTTTGAGTTGAGATAAGTCCCCAGTGGCACTCCCTCAGTACTCTCCCTTAGGTCGAGTTTCAACTTGTTATGCCACCGATAGGTCAGCCCGGTGATCATCCTTGCTTTGGAAGATGTAAGTCTACTATGCATTCTTTCTAGCATGACCGTTACACACCGACGGGCAACCCTAGGTTGGGTTTGATTTATTGTACATCAATGGGTCACCCCAACGGCTGGTCCCTGCTCAAGAAGATGTAAGTCTCCTACGCTTTCTTCCTAGCATAGTCGTTGCACACTGAAAGGCATCCCTTCGGTCAGATAGTCCTGCCTTATGGCCGATAGACTACCCCTTTGGATCAATAAATCTGAGATATGTCAAGGCTGACATAGCCCCTTCTTAGTGCGGTCCATTGCACACTGATAAGGACCATCAAATTAAAATGAAATTAATCTTGACTACTCTTGAGCTGATCTAAGTCCCCAACAGCATTCACTTAGTAGTCGCCTTAGGTCGGGTTTGATTTGTTGTGCCATCAACAAGTCACCACAATGGTTGTTCCCTACTTTGAAAGATGTAAGTCTATTACATTTTCTCTTTAGCACAGTCATTGCACTCCGAAAGGCAACCCTTAGGTTGGATAGTCCTACCTTGTGGCTAGTAAACCACCCTTCTGGATTCATAAATCTGAGATAGGCCAAGGTCGATATTGCCCCTTCTCAGTGGGTCCATCGTACACCAACAGAGTCCATAACATAACACACCAAATTAAATTCAATCAAATCACATCAAATCAAATTAATCATCAAGACTACTCTTGAGTTGAGGTAAGATCCCTAGCGTCGCTCACTCAATAGTCGCCTTAGGTCGAGTTTAATTTATTGTGTATCCAGTAGATCACCCTAATGGTTATTTCTCACTTTGAAAGATGTAAGTCTACTATATTTTCTTTCTAGCACAACTGCTGCATACCAAAGGCAACCCTTAGGTTGGATAGACCTACCTTATAGCAGGTTGAATACCCCTTTAGATTTGTGAATATAAGATAGGCCAAAGTTCTCGTGGCTCCTTCTTAGTTCCACTACACACTGACTGGGTCCATAAATCAAATAAAATTAAAACCAAAAAAATTCATTCAAGCTCATATCCCTAGTTGATAGGCCATTAAATAAATCAAATTCAAAACCAACCTCCCAAGTGGAGTCAAATCAAATATTGCAAATCAAATTCAAAACTAACTTCCTCAATGGAGTCAAATCATACTCCTCCCTCAATGGAGTCCAACTTAAAATAAATCAAACCAAATCAACCTCCCATAGTGGAGCCAAATCAAAAAACTAAATTAAACAAGTTCAACCAGGCTTATATTCCCTAATGGATATGCCTCTAAATCAAACTTCAAATCAACCAAATTAATCTCCCTTAGTGGAGCCAAAACAAAATAAATTCATAAAACAAATCAAATCAGAACAAATGCAGTCTTGATTCCAAGTGGATTCAAGCCCATATGCCCCAAATTAAATCAACAAAATAAAAATAAACTCAAACCCTAGTGGATCCCCCTCTCACAAAATTAAATCAAATAAATTCAAACAAATTAAATCAAATCTTCATCCCCATCGGATCTTCCTCCCAAACAACTCAAATATATCAATCAAATCTCAATCCCCAGGAGATCTCTCTTACTTTTATGCCCTTGGAATAAATCTATCTCAAATCAAATCCAATTCATATGCGATTCCCCAGTGGATCTCTCTTCATATCCTCGACATGAAAACTTATTCATACCCAAATCTTCTTGGCTCTCTTATACCCTTGGTATAAGATGTGTTGCATTTCACTAAGATCGTGATTCTATCCACCCCTTGGTTTAGGTATAGATAGTCTCCGTTAGCACTTGCATTCCTTTGCATTATTGATCATCTCGGTCAACGCCAATAAGTGTGGTGTGCCTTGTCAATTACACCACACTTATTGGGGGTCCTTTTGCTGACCTCAGAAGATTCTATCTTCCCATCATATGTCTAGAAATCCTCTAGACACTAAGAACTCCTTAGTCATAGGACACTTATAGTGGCTAAGTGAACACTTAACCTAAACCTAGAGACTTTAGAAGGGTTTCCCATAGGATTGGGCTAAGCATTAAGGCTAAGGATACCTACCCTAGCCTATGGCCTAACCCATGACTTGCAATCACCAAAGTCCAAATAAAATCAAATTAAATTAATATTAAACCAAATTGAATCAAACCAAAGGCATAGAATCAATACATAAATATAAATGAACTCAAAAATAAATTCAAATAAAGTTCAAAGTGGCAAATTAGACATTTGACTTAGAGTTGACCTATGTGGGCTCCATTAAGTCAAAAGATAACAAAATAAAAAAAATATCCAAATTAAATCACTCTGAAAGATCAAATCATCAAATGATTATATTTGAAAATACATCTAAATAAATCTAAATCAAATGAGATCTCAAATGGGTTCATTGTATCATTTAACCCATTAAGCTCAATTTAGACTAAAATAGATTCAGACATCAAATCAAATAAAACCAATCAATCTAAATCATCATAACCACTTAATCAAACATGATTAAAGTTTAAACACATCTTGGTTGAGTCAAACAAAATATGTAACTCAATTGAACCCGATTTAACCCATTTGAACTCAAAATGGGTCAAACCCAAATCCAAGCTGAATTGAACCAAATAATTGATCAAGAACATTCCAAGTAATTTATAGACATAATTGGAACATAATATAAACATAAAATGATAAACTAAATCACATTAATCAAGTTAACTAAGTTTGGTCAAAGTTGATCAAACCTTGGTCAAACTTGGGTCAAAGTTAAAATTAATCCAAATTAAATAAAAGTAATCAATCAAAACCATTATAAATGATCAAATAAACATAATTGAAGCAATTCCAAAACCAATGAGTCAAATTGGGTTGCTTGAACCCAACCTGACTCATTTGGGTCAACCTTGGTCAAACTTGGGTCTAATTCAAAATTAATCCAAATTAAACAAAATTAATCAATCAAAATCATCATAAATGATCAATTAAATATAATTGAAGTAAATTCAAAGCCAATGAGTCAAACTGGGTTGCTTGAACCCAACTCAACTCATTTGGGTCAGCATGAGTTGACCCAATTCCAAATTAACCCCAAATGATAAAACACTTAAAGCATCATGTAAAAAGTTAAAATCCAACCTCTATGGTTAGGTGAAACTAAGAGAGAGAGAGAGAGAGGGAGAGGAAGAGAGAGAAAGAGAGGAAAACACATAATCTTGCAAAATCCTGCATCCCTGTCACTTGCATTCAATGGAGACTAACTACACAATAGTAAGAGAGGACTTTGGAGCTAGAATCCAAAGTCCCCAATCAGCCCTGGCCACCCAACCACATCTCCATTGCCATTAATGGTGATTTTTGGCCACCATTAAGGGAGGGAGGATAGTGCCTGAAGGAGATGAGATTTTGACATTAGAGAGCTTTTAGGAATTCCAACAAGCAAGCACAACCCTTTCCCCACTTCCCTTTGACAAAAAATCTTCAAATTAGAGCGAATTCTAGTGAAGTGTGGTGGGGGTTCATGATTATGACGATCTGAAGTGAGGCAAGAGTCTAGATTCATTCTAGAGCTTCATCTCACATCAAACAGTGTATTTAAATCGTTCTACCATCGAAAATCATCCCAATGTGAAGTGTATTTAAATCTCATAGCTGGCCATAGGATTGTTTATTTGTGAGAATGTTTGCTCGATTTTAGGAATTTCTCTTAGAAAACCCTTGCATCTTTCATTTTTTTATAATTCCAATGTGAAAATGGGAGTTATTTGGTGAGAATCGATGCAAAATTGAGCCCAGTCGGATGAAATTCTATTCGATTTTGCAAAAATCTTGTTAAATCCCGTCGATTTGCATTATTCATGCGTCACTGTCGTCTGCTCGTGGAATGAAGCTCAGTCGCCATCCGATCTCTTGTTCATGGGAGACGGATAGCTGTGATTTAGTGCCTAGATCATATGATTACAGCATTTAGATTGCGGATTTGATATAGATCACATCCATCGACGACTAATAAACCACACCATGGGTTTCCTCTGTCGAATTTTAGCCACCCAATCAAGGCGCCATGTGCAAGCACGCGGAAATCATGCGGCCTAATTATGCTTCACTGTCTCATTAGCGTGGTGGCACTAACTAGGTTAAGTAGGAAAATCAGTGATTCTTTTATTTTAAAAATTATTTAAATTGTGTGAAACTTCAAAAATTCATTAAAAAAAATACTCAATGAAATATTGCAAATAAGAGCTCGTTGGATTCGTCATTCCGAGAGGAATCTAATGAGACCAAAATCCTAAATTTCTATTTAATATTTTGAGCTTAATTAAAATTTTAGTAAAAATAAAATTTTAATAATTAAACCAAAAATTTACATCAGATTAATCTGATATTTTCAAGGATTAAAATTAAAGCAAAAATACACCTACCACAAGAAATTCAAGTCAAAAGGACTTTTGGAATGGGAGTAATTTAATTTTGAAGTTCAGATCATCTATTTTAATAAAATAAATCAAATAAAAATCTAAAAAAAATCCTAAAAATCTTCAAAATACCAGAAATCACTTCAGTTAACATCTAAGATCCTTGGAAAAATAATATGATCATATGAAGCACAATAAACCTAAAATAAACACTTAGGATTAAAATTAAATCAATTAAGAAATTAATTAAAACTAAATTTATAATAATTTAAACATTAAATCAAAATCAGAAATGAAATAACACTTAAGCAATCATTAATCAAACCTCAAATGAGAAAAATATCAGATAATCTTTAAATGAAATTAAATTAAACATAAACTTAAATCTAATTAAATTAATGAAACTCAAGTAAATGATTAAATTTTAAATTAAACTGATAATTAAACAAATAATGAAATTTTAATATAAATCAAATTAATCTAATTAAACCTATATCAAACATCAAATCTTAATGATATAAAATCACTTAATAAATTAAAGTAAATTGAATTTTTTTAATCATTAAACTCTAAATCAAATTAATTATAAATTTAATTCATCCCAACTAATCACTTAATATTAATCAACTTAAATTTCATTTAATCATTTAACTAAATTACATCTAATTCGATCCATTAGGAACAAGATAACTAATTAACCATTAGATGCATGAACCTAATAACTAAATTAAAGATAAATTCATAATTAAATGATTAAATGAAATTAAATAAACATAATAAATTAATTAAATCAGATAAAAACTCTAATCATAAATAATCAAACTTAATTGAAATAAAAAATAAACAATTAATTCACTTAATCAAATCAAACAACAATAACAAGAATAATAATCCTTTAATCAAATCAAATTCAAGTAAAACCCTTAATTAAATCTATTAAATCAAATCCTTAAATATGAGCAATTAAATCATTAATTTATAATTAAATAAATATTTAATTATTCTAATAATTTAAAATTGAATTATCCTTAATCAAATCTAATTAATTAAACATCTAATTAAAGCAAACTTAATGGACTAATCCATCATCTTAATGAACCAAACTGATTTAAATAAATCACATTAAAACTAATTCTTAAATCAAACTCAAATCAAACACTTAATTACTCTACTAATTAATTTGATCATACCTCTTAAGTAAGTTAACTAAGTTAATCAACTTTATTATATTAAATCTAAGCTTAATTAAACATAAATTTGAACCTAATTAAAATGCAATTAAATGTCAATCAAATTCTTAATTAAACTTAAATCACTAAGTCATTAATTACATCATTAATATAAATAAATATGAAACCAAATTTAAAATTAAACAAATCTTTATTTAATTTAATAATTAATTTAAACACACTTTTTAATTGAACTAATTATATAATCACATTGAACCTAAGAAAACCCAAAAAATAAATAACCTAAATCAAATCTAATTAAATTAAATTAAGAAAATCAATTTGATACCTAATCAAATTAAATCTAATTCAACCTACTTAAATAAGATGAGTTAATCAATTATTAAATGTATCAATTTAATAATTAAATCGGAACATAAACTCCTAATCAAATACAAATCGAACTCTAATAAACATGATAAATGAATGAGATTAAAATAAAATCTTAATCATAAATAATCAAACTCAATTAAAATCAAAATAAACTTTCAACTCATTTAATCCAATTGAAATATAAATGAATGAACCATAATCAAATTAAATAAACATGAAATTAAAACTAATTTATAAAGTCATCAAACCATATCCATATTCCAATCAATATCAAAAATAAGCTAAACCCTTAATTAAAATTCAAATAAAAGATCCTATTGAAGTTTAATCAAATCATAAGTTAATTCGAATGCATTCACTAATATAAATCAAACTTAAATGAAATAATAAAAAAATTAATGAATTTAAACAACATCGAAATGACATCAATTATATGAAATTAAAATCCAATTGGAAAAGAAATTAGTTATTAAATTCAAAGATATTGAATTATCGAAATTTAATTAAATCAAAAAATCTAATCCAAAATTAATGAATCAAAATACATGAAATTAGACAAACTTAAACTTTATTATATATTAATTTAAAGGATATTGAATTATTAAATTTTAATTAAATCAAAACAACCAATATGAAATTAATCAATAAAAATACATGAAATTAGACAAACTTAAACTTTATTAGATATTAATTTAAAGGATATTGAATTATTGAAATTTAATTAAATCAAAATATCTAATCCAACATTAATCAACAAAAATATATGATAATGAAACAAACTCAAATTTTAAAATAATTCAAATCAAACAAACATTAATCAAATCAAATTAATCACATAAATTCAAATGGGCTAATTAAGATACTTAAGGACCTTAGTTAGACTCTTTAGGAATTAGGATGCAGAATAAGGTGATTCCATCCACACGTGAAATTCATTCTATTCTTCATTCTTGCAAACCTAAACATCACTTTAACAAATAAAAGTAAAATAAAAATGAAAAATAAATCACTAAATCATTTGAATTGAAATCATATGAAGGTAAAATTTAAACAAATCCAAACTCCAAATTGAAACTTAAAGAAGTTTAGTCTGCCATGCTTCTTTACATTGGAATACTGGGCCTCCGACCCTAAAATTAGGTTAGGTTGATGTCTTGATTGCATGGTTGCTGTTGTGTTTTATTTTATGATGTAATGTTTTAGACTGGATGTTAGAAATGTGGATCGTAGACTGGATGTTAGGCCATTGATAGTCTAACATTATTTTCTCCAGGGGATTGTGCTTAAGGGACCACTGTAAAAATAAACATAAATATTTTGCTTGCAGGTTGCTTATGCTCCTAAGCATAATCCAAGTTAGGACAATTGGGCTTCATTACCCATGTGCAAGGTGCTAAATCAAAATTATAAGTATAACTGCTTGGGATTGACAGTATGTTTAGCTAATCTCTATTTTATAGGTGTGGTTAGATTTACTTTTTCATATAAAATGTAAATTTGTAACATGAATTATGATTAATGTTGTGGGGGATTAGGATGACCAGTGGCTAGAAGGCTTAGTCCCTGGGGTGCCCTGTGATGCCTTTGGAGCAAATCAAATCAAAAGGAAGAAAATATGACATGAATAAATGAAGAAAAGAAGACCCCCATAGCATGTATTATTTTGTAATTCGGGTTGTATAATGGTAGAGCTCGGCTACTCATCTTTTCTCATTTTGGGGTGTACGATGGAACTCGACTGCATAAATCTTTTATTCTTTTATGCAATTTATACATGTTTGATTGATGTTATGTTTAGAATGTGCATTAGGACAACATGCTTTTCATAGTTTCTTAATATTTGATGTTTGAATATGTGGCCTGGATGCGATAGGCTCTTAGGATAAAATTAATCTTTCTATCCCAACTAATCACTCATAATTAAAATTCTTAACAACTCATAACCTCATCATAAATCTTAGGTTTTAAACAAAATAATTAAAATATTTAGCAACCTCTTAACTAAACGTTGTATGTCTCACATCATGCATGCATATTCATTCCTCCTTGAATATGGGAGATCTCCATCCTTTTATGATAGGGGAATGCTTGACCTATAAGGGAATCCCTTGTGGTGGAGAACACCCTCTTCTCATTGAATTAGCCCATAATTATATTTCATCATGCATTTAGGCATAGAAAATCCCAAGCCCTTTATCAAAATAATGAATCAAAATTATATAAAATTTAAAAATATTTTGTATTTTAGATTAAGTCATATGCTCATACCACTCATGCTCTAGTCTCTTAGGGAGTGGGTTTAGGAATTTAGTTTCTTTCTAATTAAATAATAACCCAACCATCTTGCAATTCATAAGATGTGCCTGAATGGATTTAAATCGTAGGAGTTGTTAGCTGGCGGCCACTCTAAGCAGTTGTAAGTTCAGAAGTCATACGATTTATCCTTTCTCATGGAGGTAAACCATCATGACCATTCTTCGCTTAGATTTAGGTCATGCTTTAGCATCGTGCTAAAGTTCCCTAGATTTAGGATATGAGGTAGATGTTTCCTTTAAGATACAAGCATAAATCTTCACCTCTTAGGCATTTTCACAATCTTGTGTTGTTGGATCATAAGCCCTAGCAATCTAATAAAATTTCAACTCTAATGAAATAAATCTCTTCAAGTTCAAATATATAAGGCTCAACTGTATGGTAGATTGGAATGCTCACTAGGTTTCCTAGTATCATGACCATCCCCTACTTTCTCCCATTAGATTCCAAAAATAAGTCTTCTCCTTGAACTTTTTCAATTGATCTTCCAATTTTAACCAATTTATTGATGTTCTAGCCTTGAAATCTTTAGATACTTTAATATCTACTTTAATCGAGAGTATTCCTAAGGAATTCACATTCCTTCTGATGTAATTAATTATGGAGGCTTGCCTCCATAGGGAACTTAACAAACCTGGCCTAATATAAACTTTAGTTTTTCATGTAAAGTAGGGGAAAGATCTCTGGTATATTCGAAGGCCCATCATGCCTTAGGAGTCCTTATTAGGTGATTAAGTCCATTATGGGGTGGTGATTTCTATCTTTTGAGATAGTGCATTATTTCTTAATGTCATACATGATCACTTCAATAAGTACCCCCTAAGATCTGTGTGATGTCCCACATCCAAAAATAAACACCACACATGCCAATAAAATCAACTAAGTATTGGAAACTTGGCAAAGAGTATAATATCAAGTCATGGGATTGACTCAAAGGAAAGAACCAATATGCATAATGAGCATAATGTAGATGGTCAAAAAGATTAAAAAAAGTCAAAACCTTAGGATACAGTGCAAGGTGGTCCTAGATTATGTGTTTTTCACCAACCTAGCTATCTGTATAAGAAATTAACTTATGTGTACAAATATTAGTGTATATGGTGTTGATTGATATAATTAACCCTTTGTTAGGTAAAGTTAAAATCAAATTACTCAAATTAGAAACTATTATGGTAATATAATTGACACATGCTTCTAAATTAATTCATAAATGAATGTAGCCATAGAATGCAAGCATATAATGATGTGTTGTGTTTTAATAAGATTTTTATTATGACCCATATTCTCCAAATCAAATAAAACTTTGATTTTAATAATTGTATATTCAAAAGAAATTCTAAAAATTATGCATTTCTCAAATTATTTGAATAATTTAAAATTTCAAATTATAATTTTGATAATTCTTTAGCTATCTTTAAAAAATTAGTATATTAAATTAATTATTTAGAAAATATCAATTTCTAATAGGTGGTAAAGAGTCAAAGTTAAAGTCAATCCACACATTCATGAATAAATAATTCATGAATATGTTATATTAATTATGATGATTTAAATTTTTTTCTGAATAATAAAATTAAATTAATTAACATTTTCAAAATTATCAAATTAAGCATAAGAGGGTATTACCAAATAATAATGACTTCTTTGAAAAAATCATTGGGTGATCTTATGATTAATCAAAGAATGATAAATCATAATTATATCAAATGATATTTAAAAATCAACCTATTTAAGAATATTCTAAATTTGATAATTGATTTTGAATTTGATTAATTAAGTTTCGCCAACTAATAATTTCAAGCCATGAGAATTATGACTAAATGCATATGACATGTATATGAAATGATTTAATATAATCTTAAAGACATTATGAAAAAGATAATAGGATAATATTAAAGTATTAAGGACAAGATGGTGATTATATTACACAAGAGGCTCACATACTCAATACCATATTAGGATGGCTTAAAAATGATATGGCCATTAATGGGAAGCTTATTCACGCATGATATTTAAGGGTAAAATAGTAATTTCACTCATGTGAAGTGAATTCACCATTTTATGCTGATTATTATTCTGAATACTGTAATATGATAAGATGACATGATGACATGATTATCTTGCTAAAATATAAATTTTAATAACCCTAGTTAAATGTTTAAGATAATTTAAATCTTAAAGGCAAACTATTCAAGGAAAATCATAAGCAATTGACTAATACCTTTTACAAGGTTTATAATTTTTCCACGGACTCATAACTAACTGTGGAACTTCAACAAATTGTGTCAAGAGAAAATTGGTAATTTCACCGAAACCATTTGTATGAATTAAGTTTATGGTTTTAAATGGTCATGCAAAAGTTAGAGATGTTCATGAATGCCTAAGAAATATTCTCAAGCCTTTAAAATGAAACTTTGGTGAAATAGTAAAAAAAAATGTGATATTAAAAATAATATTTTTTTTATAAATAAACTTAATTATTCTTAAAACATAACCCACTATGGCTTGAAATTTTAAACATAGGCTTATTATGATGAACTTAGCCTCTTACAAAAATTTGAGAATTTTTAAACTTAATCAAACCTATTAATTAATTTTAATAAAATATAAATTAAATTTTAGATAATAAATATTTATATTTTAGCATTTTATCATTTTTTCATACTTCCACATTCATCAATACATGTATTGGATAAAGTTTAATTTGAAATGAAATGGAAATGGTATCACAACAAAAATTTTAAAATATTCAAAATAAATCCTAAGAGAATCTTTCTTCTTCCTCTTATTCACTTTAAATTAGGGAAATAGGCAAACATTAGGTAAACTAGGTTGACAAGATTTCTCCCTAAAATTGGACTTAGAAAAATGTGATGAAGGATTCAAAGAACTTAGTTTAACTTATTGTGATCTAATAAAGAGACTTTAAATAAATATTAACTAAGTTTAGAAATTATACCTACATGACCTAAAAAGCTCGAAGATGTCAACCCTCTCCCCTTTAGTACGGCGAGTGTAGCATAACCCTCTTGAGAATTAATGGATTGGGATAATAGCAAGAAAAGCCTTTGGATTGGGCTCTTCGAAGAGATATTTGTCATAGTTTGAGGTAGATGAGGTTCTTCAAAAGCTCTAAGAAATTTCTTATATCAAAGGGAATGAGAAGGGATAGTTTTTTTTTTTACCTTTGGGTCTTAGGCTTTCCTTTTGGGAGCTTGGCTGAGAGCTCTCTATTGAAATAAACCATGGAATTATTTTTTTCCCTCATCTCCATGTTTTTTATTTCTCTCTTCACTTATTAATAAAGCCATAAATGTGTATTAAGTGGGTAATAATGATAATTTCAAGGGTTATTAATGTTAAATTCATGGATGGGTGGAAAATTCTTGTTGGCAACATATTCTTATTATTTCCTTGCATAAGACATATGCTTTATAAAGTACATGAGGTTATTTAAATAAGTTGCACTTGAAATGTACTTGGAGAGAACTACAATAGTTTTTTATTATTAGGAGTAATTTTAATCTTATCCCTTTCTTAAGTTAACACTTACATGAAGCGATTTTAGGATTTTTAATTAAAAAATTCAAATACTTTATTCTCTTTCTCCATCACTTTCCACATGCACACATAGTAAGTACACTAATTACTTAGATTTTACTCAAGGGAAAACTTTTGGTGATTTTGATTGGATGAGTGTACTTTCACTCTTATCCATTTATCTTCCATTTCCCTCTTAATGCCACTTGGCTCCAAGGCTATAACTATAGAAGATTTTTGATGTAGGGGAAAATTTGGAATATTATCCAATAATTAGTATCAAACCAATTTGTAAATTCGTCTATAGATGTGGTTAAGACCATTCTTGTTAAAACTTGGTATAAATAGGTCATGTTGGCATATTTCATTAAATTGGCTCATCTAATGTAGTCAAAACAAGTTTGACTGAACTTAAAATATTTTTCTAATAGCCATGGTTAAAAGCACTTTCAAGCATGTGGCATGATTCAACCATGTAGTGGGTCTAATTTATTATTGAAATTAATGTCTCTATTTGGACCCAAAAAGATACATGCTAGCTCATTGGACAAATTGAGCATCTTAGAGGAGTCAAATCAATGAGATTAATTAATTTATTATTATTAATACTTTTTGGTTACAATCATTCTTAAATATTTGATTGGATATTATGATTAGCTTAATTTAATCAACCACCAAAAATGAGTGTTAGCCTTAGTAAGTGCAAACACATTATTTAGACAATTAAGCATGGACCGACCAACAAGCAAATGAACTAAATAATGCTTGGAATATATTTAAGAAATTTAAAAATATTACATGTTCAATTAGTCTAACCAATTTGAAGTTTAAAGAAAATTTGGCCATATTGACTCAATTAGGTCAATTAGGTTGACTTGAGTGAAATTTTCCAATTAACGAATCAATGTTCACATTAGAATATTTTTATCACATGGACTCATTAATTGGTAAATTTGATGTTATCAATGAGAATTCTGTAGATATTCGCTTTAGTCTAAGCCTAGAGTTGGCCTAAATGCCTAGTCTTTAGTGGTTATTTGATTCATAACCATGCTAGTAATATTTGAATATCTAGGCTGACTAATCAATTTGGTTATGTGGAGTAGTCACTTGGTTAAGGATCTAAATAAGGTAAGAGTGAGTGGTTACCTTTAACTCAATAATGGGTCAAATTTTTCAAATTGATTTTGTGAATGATAAAGCCAATTCTCAAAGTCTTATATTCAATTATATAAATAATTAAATCAGTGAGATGGATTGATTGTTTAAATTTTACACTTATATCTATTTAGGAATGATTGAACTCAATCGATAAAAGAGTTATACATAAGGATTGGCTACAATCAAACTTATAATAAAGGAAAGGTTTGTAAGTGACCCTCCTACATGGGTTCATCAGAAGAGTTTACTAAGGTTAACTTAAAGGTCTGTTTGGGACGACTACAACTATATGAAAAAATTGTGGTTGAGGTGTTGCAGAAGAAGCTGTTATTTGAAGAATCTATAGAGTTCTTTATTATACAAAAGTCAAATTGTAGCTTTATGATTGCCACCATAGCTAGCTAGGTTAGGTTTGAAAACATAGATTTCCCACATATATTCCTCAAAATGCAACCAAAATACATCGCCCCAATCGGCACTATAGTGCGGTGTAGACCACACCACATTGCCACCGTCGCCCCAAATGGGGCCTAATAGGATAAGTTGGTTCAAATATTTAGTACATGAATAGGATATGAGGTTAAGCCCTAGTACCACTTTCAATTTTATTACTCTTAAATAATATGGGAATAATAAAGAGTACCACCATCAAATGATACAAAGAAAAAACCTAGGCCTACCTTAACTTAGGAGAGTCAATGTAGGTTGGTCATCTTCATAGGAAAGTGCTCCATTAAAATAAAACTTTTAGGTAAAAGATTCTTAATAGTTGATACTCAAGAATTACTTTTTAAGCAAATTATTATTATGTAGAGAATAGATGGGGGATTGGATATAATGTTTTAATGTTAAGAACTTATATAAAGCTCATTCTTTAATAGTCTATTTAAGAATGAAAGTGAACTTATATTGTATCAAATTTATAAAACAATGTGCCTAGCATCATGATAATGTCAAACAAGTTAATAAATTTTGGAGGGAATTGATTTAAGAAATAACAATGAGGATACCAATAATAACATATAATGGATCAATTTTTTCACTATAAAATCTAGATAAGCCAGTATTTCTTGACTTTTAGGAACTTAATTTTAACAAAAATTAAGCATTGCGTAAGGTAGTATGAAGTGTACTCTTGCCTTTATTAAACTTTTATGGAGCTAAGAGCACGCTAATAGACTAGTCAAGAGTAATCATATATAGAACCAAATGCTCACTTAAGATGGGTGCAGCCATATCCAGGTGTGTTAAGTAACTCTTTAAGATTTTCAAAAACATCCTAATAAAAACATTCTATCAATTGACAACAAGCTTTGAGATAAATTTCCACTATATGGCATGTTAACCTTTACAAGGTTCTAATTTAGTGTAATTTCTTATGTAAAATAGCTTTAATATTTGAGGAAATGATCTTTATAATGATAAATAATAATTTTCAAGAACTTTCTAGCTGACATGTTAGAGGCACACTTTAGGGTTCACTTTGAAGTCAAACTAACATATAGGGTTGAAGATGACATGTAATTCCTAAAAGTGGTCACATTGTACTTAACTATTGAAGAATTATTCATTAAAATAAAACTCAACTTATTGATGGATAAAATCATAAATGTTTAATTCATTACATACTAATATGTATCTTCAACTTTTTTTAAGGTCAATAATCAATACTTTGTAGTAATAAATGTTGATAGGGTGTGAAATGTGATAGATTACTTATCTTTAAGGGACATTTTTATCTAATTGTATCCAAATATGCTATACATGAAGGAAAATAGTTATGTTATCATGAGATATTAATTACAAGTTCAAAAATATATAAAAAAAAGAAAACTTTCTTGTGACTTGCGTTATTCAAGTCAAAGAAGTAGATGTAGAAATAGATCTATCATTCTTCTTTCACACTAGAGTAATATTAATAAGCCAAGTAAGATATTTCTCTTCCTAATTAAAGCCAACTTTCTTAAGCTTTTGTGTCTTAAAGATCACCAATTACTCAATTTTTAACCTCATCTTATGATAAGGATGCTTGATAAGGGATTTCTTAGGATTGATAGCCAACATTTTGGCTACTACCCTTGAGTAAAACCAAAAATCCTAATATAATTATAAGAAAGATAATTATAATAATAATATAAAAGAGCTATCATACATTGAGTATTTGACTTAAGAAAAAATGTGTTGAATAATGTAGGCTATAAAATTGCATTTGAACTTAAGTTGATCTCATAAACACTATTAATAGCACATATGACACTATTCTTGGCTTCAAGTGGGGTATTTTTTAACCTTATCTTCATCATTTTTAAAATCTCATTTGGGTCATATGCATTAGCCATTTAAAAGGAACTAATGATGAAATAAGGTGTGGCACCTATAGTTATGCTTTCTTGGGGATAATTAGTGAGCCACATCTACTTTCTTAAAAGAGCATTGTAAAGGACCTATTATTAGGTAACACTATAGTTTTAAATAAGAAATAATAAAAGATAAGGTGTAATGAGGAATAGGAACATCTTTATTAGAATCATCAATTAAGCTCATAAGATTTATAGAACTTGGACATTATGAGGGTCCAAAATCTAAAAACATAGTGACAAACTCTTTATATTGTTCATGAGGAAGTACAAAGAGTGTATTCACATATCTAATAAACTCTTTTCATATGGGAGTTAACCAACAAACACCACCTAAAGATACATCTTTATCTAAGACACTACTAAACTGTAGGTTTGACAACCAAGTAGCAAGTATTAAAGTAAGCTTAGTTGATTTGATTTGATGCTTAACCATGTTATCATCATCTAAACTAATCTAAACCATTCATAATATGTATGGTTATAATAAAGCTAAATAGGTAAAATGTTCTAACCCTTAGAAATTTAAAATGACAAGTATATCGAGTGCTAAAGTTACTACTCAATTGTCATAACAAAAAGGCTAAACATAAGACAATAGATTGGGAAGATATTTATAGACCACAGTAGGCACACCATCCAAAAAAGAAAAGGCAATATGTTAACTTTTTATGATTATCGTTTTACATAAAAAGAATATTTTAAGGGAGAATAAAGTTAATGGTGGGTGGTATATCAAGATGTAACATTAGTGGTAATAGGATGACCTCAAGGTCAAGTAAATAAAATCCATAATTATGGAAATGATGTATTTAGCATGATCTTCTAATCTAATTAGGTGGTATAAGATATTGGTAGCCACATCATGTAACTTGTTTGAAAAACTAATAAGTCAATGAGGGTAGCAAAACATTACTTAAAGAGATGTTATTTGAATAAATATAAATTTAGAGATATGAGAAAATATATGGATAAGGATTTAATGATTTTAAAATTAGCTTTTTAAAGGTAGCAACTTGAAATAGGTTTCTCATGATAACTTCTCAAGACTTCTATAAAGTCATAACTAAATAGAAGATTTTGGCTTAATTAATGGAGAATGTTAAGATGTTGGCAACTTGGGGAGGTTGAAACCTGAACTTTCCTTCTTAGGATGACAAAAGTAAAGTCTATGATAAAGGTTGGAGGCATCAACTGAGTACCAAGATTACATCCATAGAGTGACAAGCTGCCATTAGCTATAATGCTAAGGAGATGCCAATAAGGTGATAAGGAGTTATGCAAGGAAAATTTCATTGTGAATATACTACTAATACTAGGTATAGAGAGGGGTAAAATTGGTTAAGGGACAAATTAAGCATGAAGAATAATTAACATTACTAGTTATTGTTGACCTCACTTTTGGAGTGAGGTTGACTACATTCTTCTTAGACCTAGGATCCATCTAGGCATTAAGACTTCTCTAGCACTAAGAAACTCTTAGTAGTTAGAAGAACACTCACCCCAGGACTAGAGACTCAGAAGACTCAACCCTAAGGCTAGACCCTGACTTAGGATAGGTAGAACACCGCCTACCTTGAACCCAACCACATCCTCAATTAAACCAATGGGCCCAAACTAAATCAAATGATTGTCAATCAAAACCTTGAACCAAAACCAATTTGACTTAAGCTCAACATGATTTATTATAATTCAATTGTGTTAGGAAACTAAGCTAACTTAACTTTGCTCCTTTAGATTCAAGAGGGCCCCAAGATCAATTCAACTCTAATTGAAATCTCATTAATTTGAATTCATTTAAATACTAATTTAGCTTGAGAAAGCCTTGACTTCAATCCAATTAGACCAAAACCAAATTGACTTGGCCCTTGACCCAACTTTGCTCATTTGAACTCCATAGTCAAAACTTGATTCAGCTTGATCCAACCCAAATTAAATTGATATAAATCTCATGATCACTCTAAAGCATCTAATTAACCATTCCAATTCATTTTAACCCATTGGGTTAAGCCAATTGACCCAATTAACCTAAAGAGGTCAAATGGGTCATAACTATGTCTAACCCAAATTAATTGTGATCAAAGCCACCAATCAAATCTAAATTCATCATTGAACACTTCTCAACACTTAATTAACACCAACTAAACCCATTTTATTCACTTGACCTAGTTGGACCTAAATAACCAATTTGATTCAAACTTTAATCCAACCCAAATTGGATTAACTCAACTCATCCAATTTCTTCCATAATGATTGTTGATCACCTTTGATTACCCCAATTAGTTGGGTCAAACCAAGCTAATTTGGCCACTTAACCCAAGTTGACCTAGTTTGATCTAAAAGGTCAAATTGGGCCAAATCTCATTCCAATCCAAGTTGATTGCAACCAATGCCTCTAATCAATCATAAATTGATTATTAAACACCCTACAATCATAAATTGAAGACAATTTGACTAAGCCAACCCAATTGATCTACTTAGCCCAAATTGACCTAAAAGATCAAATTGAACCAAAACTCATTCTAATCCAAATTAACTCAAACCATCATGTACAATCATTCTCTAATGATTAATCAAACATAGATCAACCCTTCATTCAATCCAATTTGACCAATTTGATCAAAATTTTTATCAACTTGACCTATTGTCCTAAATAAACCCATATGAACCAAACCCAAATCCACTCAAAATTGAATCAAACCAATTGAGCCAATGCATTTCAAATGACCAATTGAACATAACACAACTGCCCTCTTAACCTAATTTGGTCAATAGGTCAACCTAACCCAATTGAACTCAAATTAACCTATGTAGGTCAATTTGAGCCAAACCAAGCACAAACCCAACCAAACTTAGCATGACTCATCCTTAGGCACCCATTAACTAGCCCAAGTAGACCCAACCCAAGATGAACACAGCTCAACCCAAACTATGTGAACCAATGGTTCCAAATAAGACAAAATCTAAAATAGCCCCCACTAGCTGAACGATTGCCATGACCTAAACTAACCCCTTTGATTGGTTCACATAGGGAGGAGGTATACGCCTCCTTCTACATTTAAACTCAACACACACACTCACTAGAGCTAGACGCATAATCCCCAAGCATCCCTAGAGTTCCACGTGCACCCCATAACTTGCGAGACCAACCCCATGACCAAATTGAGCCACCACTCTGTCCAACTTCACTTAAACTCCATCAAACTAAAATTAATTATTCTCACATCTTTCCCTAGCTCTAGTAATTCAAAAAGAATTGAACCCCAATCAATTTGAGCATTAAAAGATGTCCCAAGACCAACTCTAACTAGCTTCACATCAGCGTTTGGTCCAGAGAGCAACCAGCAGGGAGGAAACTTACGGTCTTCTCAATAGGGCTTTGGTTTTCAAGGCAAAGCTACCTCGGTCAACAGATCGTAGGTCGTGAGCTTTGATGAGGTGAAATCAGGTAAACCGTAGAAGACAGTAAGATTTTTGGCCTTTTATGAAACAAATGTGATTTTCATGTGATTCTCACTATAGGATCCCTTTAGGATCTTTGGTGAGCTCGAATCATTTTAGAGTCAATTTCACAATCTAATGAGCTCTAGTGACCTTGGATCGAGCAATGAAAGGCACATGATGTCGGTCTTTCATTGCAAGATGATAATGAATCATGAACCGCCCATTCCACATGATTAGAACGAATGCCCATGATTAATCGCATTAGATTCTCTTAATTTTTCCTTTAAAATTTTTGGGATTAATCTTCATTATCCGATCAGTGATTGGATGATTGAGATGGAAGTGTGTCCACTGCCACTAAGTTAGTAGCCATGTTAGACATGTTAAATAGCCAATCTCATGGTGCCACGTGGAAAGCATTGCCACGTTAGCCATCATGAGACACTGATTGTGTAAATGGATTAATTAGAATTAAAAATATAATTTAATTAACCAAAACTTCTAAAAATTATAACTAATTATAGAAAAATAAAAAAAATACAAATAAACTTATTTTGGAAAGTTTAAAGAGAGTAGAATCTAAGAAAAATAAAATCCCTTAATCTTGCCAAGTGAATAATGCTTAATTAAGCTTTGAATTTTTAATTAATTAACTTAATTAAGCCTTAATTACTTAGCTAATTAGCTTAATATTTTGACTAATTATTTCTTGGGATGACCTCTACCTCCCATAATTTTCTTGGGTTAATTTGCCAAGTGGATTAAGAAAGCTCATTTTTAGAATCTTAATCACCTATTTAAGCATTTAATAGTTAAATATAAAATTAATTAAGGAGTTTAATTAACCATAAAAATAGTAAGGATTGCTAAAGAAAAATAATTGGGACTTCTGACCCTATTTATTCTTCCAAAGTCACTCCTAATGTTATTTAATGAATTAATTAAATAGTTTAGTTAAACTATAAAATAGATAACCTTTGTAATTAATTTAATTGATCTAAATTCTTAATTAAACCTCTTTATGTGCTTAGCTAGCATAAGAATCCCTTAATGAAATCAAGATTCTCCATTGATGTGGAGAATTTTGAAAGTAATTAATTAATTTAATTTTCTTCCTAATTTAATTAATCATTTGTCATGGGCCTAATTGCAATGAAACCTTAGGTCATTATTGATTTTATCTTCCATCATTTCATCATAATTTGCAGGCCCTTGATTAATAGTTAATCAAATTGAGAAACTTTTTTGTGAGGGTATCTAGATGGTTAAGTAATGTGATGAAATTTAATTAAATCATAAAAATCACTTAGGATTCCTTTAAATTTCTTAATGAAAAAGAGGGGTAAGGGTAATCGAAATCACTTAAAATTTTCCTTAGGTTTAAATAACTCAAAATCCCAAACTTCAGTCTAATCAATTTGATTGGGTTTAGGATATTCATATGGATGTACTTTGTCCTTAGAAATTAATGAATTCAAAGGTGATGTTTAGTGAAGTTTCAATTGCTTTTCTTATTGCATTCATCTTGTATGTGTTCATGCATTCATGTCTTTGAAATCATATAACAAAATTATATCAATTATATGCATTTGAATTAAGTAGAGTTGAAATTATCACTGGGAAATCTCAAAGCTATTTTCTTAAGCAATAAAAGAATTATATGAAAAAGTCATATTAATTGCATGCATTTGAATTAAGAAGTGTGGCTATTATTGCTATTAAATTATTTTGTATTCAAATGAGTATGAGTTGGAATGTTGATTTTGATCTTTCAAATGTATGAATGATAACTCATGAAGGTATATAGTCTAGATATCACAGGAACACAAGACTTTAAAAAGTCCCAATAAGGTCATTGATTACCTCACTTATCTAGTTCAACAACAACACATTCCTTACGATTTATAATGAGTTTTATGATAGTAACAAATCAATGTCATTATTTAAATATAAAGTAATTTTCCCAAGATTCATCTTTATGTTCTTACATGGGCATGTACACTTCTGAATTAACGAGCATATAGTCTAAACATCCTGGGAACATGAAACTTTAAGTAGTCCCAAAAGAGTCTTTGATTACCTCACTTCTCTCATTCCATCATAGCATGTACTTGTAAATATTTCATTTTATACATGCATACATATGTTAACATAAAGTTGAAAGTGCATAAATAAAAAAATAAAAAGATCGTCACTTTCAGAATTTAATACATGCATCATGTAACCCTAACTCATGCTATTCAACTAATGATATAATTAACATCTACCCATGCATGCATTGATTATGATATGTTTAGTTAGGATTCATGTACATGTTAAAAGAAATAGTATTCTTTTAGACTCACATTGGATTCATTAATCTTAGATTAACTTGCATCTTTCAAGAAGAATTTCCTATGCTAAGTCCAAACATGAAAGAAATCCCAAAGTTTAAAAGCTACTAATCCTACCTTTTAGATCAAACCTATGGGTAAGGACGAGAGGAAGTTTCTCCTTCCACTCTTTATTTTATAACATTATAATTTCTATTCAACACAATGAAATAAAATTTCCATCTAAAATTAATCCTAAGACAATAATCATGTAAAGAATAATCATTTTTATAGGGTAATTTGAAGATCCAAAATTAGAAAAAAATTTACAATGTAATGCCAATAAAGAAATATCTTAATAAGCCTTACACACACTTTAGAATGATAGACCATGGACTCTAGTCTTAAGTTAGGACAATGTTTATTGTGGTGGTGTGATATTTGGTTTTATAATGTAATGTTTTAGAATGGATGTTAGGATTGTTTATGCGTAGTTTAGATGTTAGAATTATATTAGGATAATGATATTTTTTTTAGGAGATTATGCTTGAGGGACCACTATAATAATAATAAATAAGTATATGCTTCTTCCTTGTAGGTGATGTAAAGTTCTTAAGCATGATTCAATAGGACAGGTGGGCTTGGCTACCTAAGACAAGGTGCTAAGTCCAAATATGTAGAATACAACTGCTTGGTTTGAATGTGTGTTATACTAATCTCTATTTTGCATGTGTAGTTAGATTTAATTTTTCACAAGAATATAATTTTTGTTATAGAATTAGAATTATATCTATGAGATTTATGATGAGCAGTGGTTAGAAGGCATAAACTTGGGAGGCCCTGTGAAACTTAGAGTGTTCAAATCCAAGAAGTGAAGATGAAGAAAAAATGAAGACCCCCATGACTTTTTCTTTTCTTGTAATTTTAACTATAATATAGGTTATGTCAGGGTAGAGCTCAGCTACCCAATTTCTTTTTTTTTTTGGGGTGTACAGAGGTACTCGGCTGCACCGATCTCTTATTCATTGATGAAATTGATTGCTTGATAGTTGTGTTTACTTTGATTGCATAATAGAAATAGCATATTTTTCATAGGTTTTTTAAAATGTTATTGTTTAATGTGTTGCTTGGATGTTAGGCTCTTTATAAAAATTTAATTTTTCAATCCCCACTTAATAATTTTAATTAAAACTTAAGCAATTCATAACCTCATTTTAAAGTGTAGGACATTAATTAAGAAATAAAAAATTTAGTAACCCCTAAACTAAATGTTTGTATGTTATAACAACATGCATGCATATTATTTCACTCTTAAAAATAAAGGATATCCATTCTTGCATGATAGAAAATAGACTTGACATATGAGAGCAATATCTTATAGTGGAGAACACCCTTTTCTTTTGATTTAGCCCATAACTATTTTTTATTATGCATTTAGTCATAAACTCTCCTAAGAATGAGTCCAAAATGATGAGTCAAAAAATGAAATAAAAATTATGGAAATTATATTACATTAGTTTAGGTCATAATTTGCACACCAATCATGATTTAGTCTCTTAGGGAGTGAGTTTATAACTTTAGATTCTTTCATGAGTAATAATAACCTACCTATCTTGCATTTACATATGATTAGCCTACATGGTTTTAAAATTATAGGTGTTAGCTAGTAGCCACTCCAAGTGGTTTTAAGTCTAGAAGAGTTATGATTGGTTTAATCTCCCAAGTGAAAGTGAACTAATATATCCCATTCCCTAGAGTAAATTAGATCGAGCTCTTAAATTGTGCTAGATCACTCAAGATATAGGTTCAAAGGCTTCTTGTTTCTCCTTTTATATAAGTATAAGTTCTCACCTCTTAGGAAATTCCATAATCTTGTGTTGTTGGAATCTAAGTCATAGCATTCTAATAAAATTTTAACTCAAATAAATATTTTTTTCTCTCTTTTAAAAATGTAAAGCCTTACTATAGGGTAGATTTAAGCACTCACTAGGCTTCCCAATATCATGTATGCTTCCTACTTATTCTCTTTTGGAGTCTGCTGAGAACTCTTCTTATTTAAGCTCTTTCTGATTGCTTTCTAAAAAGACCAATTCTTTAGTTATCTACCTCTAAACCTTTAGAGACACTAGTTGACTTATGTCAGTGCTCTTTCTTTTAAAATATGAAACTTCCAATGATGTTATAAACTACTTTGTTTCCATCATCTTTTTTTATGGATCTTAGGGATTTCTATCTTTCAAATGACATATGAAATTGATCTTTCAATAAGTATCTCTTAAGATTTGGATAGTGTCCCTATGACTCCAAATAAAAATAACATAGATTTTTTTGATGACTCCACTGAGAAAAGCTCTTCTCTCCATCTTTAGTAGTTAACTAGTGTCTCCAAGCATCCTATTTCCATTTAAGTCCTAAGACTAATCTTCATTCTATTGGATTTCTTGTCCATTTCATCATTGGGTAGGTGCCACCAACATCTGCTTCATTCTAGAACCTCTCTTTAGTAGGTTCTAAAACCCCTGTTGGATCCCTAATAGGTGAAACAAAAAAATCATACATAAATAAATCATGCAATCATGAGATCAACAAATTAGTGAACATATTGTTATTTTCAAAATTGACAAGCTCAGGTTTACTAATCATTACAAATTCACTTAAACTCACTTCACTAATGGAGTTAAAAGCAAAAAATCTCTCTCCCAAAATAAAATCTCTCCAATCCTTGAACCTTATTTAACATAACTAAATCTGTTATATAAGGGTCCAACTCAAATTCTACAAAAGAAGAAGAAAGTTCATCTCCACTAACCTATTGCCATTTCTTCAAATAGAGATAAAGCCTCTGTCCCCTCTATTTTTCATGCAAGCAGTAATGTATTCTAGAAAGCTCATCTTTTCTTTTGCCTCTGGTGTGGATTTGGCCATGGATCAGGCCATACTCACCTCTACACCAATCATCAAGTTTGGCATGGGCTTTAACCACTTCAAGATCACTTGTGATGTCACTGCTCTCAGTATTGTTAGCCGAGAGGAGGCAACCGATAAGAAATTGCTTTTATAATTTGACTTGCAGTCTGATATTGAGTTCCCCTCTTTGAAGAGGAAGGTCATGGAGGTTCCCTTGACACAAGTCCAAGCTGTATCCACCACTAGAGTAGTTAGGACTAGCACCACTTCCTTGATAGCCCTAACCTCTAAAAGAAAGCAAGTTATTATGTTAGAGGTTGTCCCATCCACATTCAAGGTTGGTGCTGGCTCCCACCATATCTCATTGACCAAGACTCAGCATCACAATAAGAACCAAAAGATCAAGAGGTATTATGAGCGCATGGCTAGGGAAGTCGAGTCAACTTCTCACGTAGCTGAGGAGGGTTCCCCTTGTGAGACCTCACTCCACTTTGGTGGTAGTAGGTTTAACCCTTTTTTAGCTGCAAAGGGAGAGGAGGATGCCAAAAGGATAGTAGCATCACTCCCATGACCCTTCGAGTATGAGATACTAGATAGGGGTGGAAGGAGACCCTAAGTTGGTCTGAGTTTGTGCTCAAGAGACTAGGGAGAGCTCACAGACGATCTAAGCTTGCCATGGTCCATTATTTGAGATAAGTCATCCCTAAGAGCATCAAGGATTAGATTTATAGAGAGATGGCCATAGAGGCCAAAGTAACAACCCAAGTGGGCAACGATAGAAAGAGGTTTGCTAAGTAGTCAGCAATTTGAGCTTTAGTGGATCACCACCCCAACTGATGAGCTGATATAGTCAGTCATTTTGATAGCATAGTTCTTACTAATTTTGATCAAAGGAGGAGGCCCTCGATGGATGTGCAGATGATACCACCACTATCACACTACTCCACTCACGATCCACCATCACTTATCCATTTCACACCATCTGAAGTCCACATCAAGAAAGAAATCTTCACCCATGGTGATACGATTGAAGCCAAGAATCCTCTCCAAATGATGTGATGCTCTCCAGCCTTCCACATAAATAGTGAGGAAGAGGGAGTGGCAGCCTAATAGTGTTTTCATTGCCATATCAACCTAGCAGGGTGAAGAGAAAGTTGAAGAAGAGAAAAGGGATGAAGAGAAGGTCCCCATGCTAGTTGAGCAAATTATGGTCAGTTTCTCATTAGCCCAATATATTCAGCATACCCCTCCTTTAGGAGATCACATGGTAGAGGATCATCACACAGGATACATCCCCATAGATCCCAAGAATATAGATGGCCATTCTTTTGAGAAGATCTTACCTAAATATAAGGTAATCATCAAAGACATGGAGAGCGAGGAGACTGATGAAGAGAAGGTTAATTTTGACATGGAGAAAGATGACCATTTAGATGAACTAGTAGAGGTGCACACAGAAGAGATTAGAACCTTTTCCCATAGAGAGCAACATCATAGCAATAAATAACATGGAGCTATCATTGAGAAGGGTGATACATCAAACTCAACTCAATGACTATTGCATCATTTGAAGCAACAGGATGATCAGATAGATCACATGGAGAGGAGAATGAAAGAACTTATTTTAGTTGTCTTAGCACACCAAAGTCAAATACTAGTGCCCCTATCAGTCCCTATAGATATCGATAAACTTAAGTTAGAACATGCTGTAGACTGATAAAGAAATATCACTTCATTAAAAGAAGGCACTGGTAGCCTTCATAGGAAGGGTATAAATAGTATGACAAATTAGGAGGGGGAAATCAAACAAATGGTGGAAAAACAAGTGAAGAAAGCATTGACGCAATCCTAACTGGACTCATCAGTTTGAAAGGATAGACCTTACCTAGAAGAATTTGATGTAGTTCAATATCCCAAGAGTTTTGTACCACAATCCTTCAAGGTATTTGATGGTAGTGGAAACCCTAGGCCCAGTTGCTGCAATACAAGTGATATTGATGCTTTAATCTTATGGTAAATCATTAGTAGCCTTTTCAAAGTTGCATTTGATTGGTATGATGAACAACCCAACTGTTTGATAAAATCATTTACAGAGTTAGATCAGTGTGGTGTTTATTTTTGGATGCAAGACACCACGTAGATCTTAGGAGGTACTTATTAAAGTGATCAGGTATGACATTAAGGAATGATTTACTATCTCAAGAGATAGAAATATCACCCTATAATGGACTTAATCACCTAATAAGGACTTCTAAAGCATGATGGGTCTTCTAATATACATAGATTTTTCTCCTACTTTACATGAAAAAGTAAAGCAGAGTTTATATTAAGCTAGGTTTGTTAAGTTTCTTATAGAGGCAAGCCTCCATAGTTAATTACATCCTAAGAAATAGAATTCCCTAAGAATACTCTTGGTTAAATTAGACAATTAAGGTCTCCAAAGATTTTAAGGTTAGACTATCAAAGGATTGACTATATTTGAAAAATCAAGTGGGATAGATCAAATGGAGAGACTTATTTTGGAAGCCAAAGGAGATGAATAGGAAATTTTCTTGATACTAAGAAGCCTAGTGAGCATTCTGATGAGCATTCTTATTTATCCTATAATTGGGCTTTATATATTTAATATTGAAGAGGGTTATTTATTTGAGTTGAAATTTTATTAGATTGCTAGGGCTTATAATCCACCAACACATGATTATGAAAATGCCTAAGAGGTGAGGATTTATGCTTGTAGCCCAAAGGAAATAGCCACCTTGGATCCTAAATCTAGGGAGCTTTATCATAAGCTGGAGCATGACCTAATCTAAGCAAAAATGGGCATGTGATTTACCTTCACAAGAGAGGATAAACCACCTGACTTCTGGACTTACAACTGCCTAGAGTGGTTGCCAGCTAACTCCTACGATTTAAAACCATGTAGTCCAGTCTTATGAATTACAAGATAGCTATGCCAATTATTTAATTTGAAAAAGACTAAAATCTTAAATCCACACCCTAAGAGACTAGAGAATGATGGTATGAGCATATGACTTAGTCTATAAATGCAATATTTTTATAAAATTCATTTATGTTTAACACAATATTTTGGACAAAGGCTTGGGATTTTTGATGCCTACATGCACGATGAAATGAGGTTTTTGGCTAAATCAATAAGAAGAGGGTGTTTTCCACCACAAGGGATGCCCTAACAGGTCAAGCATTCCCTTATCATGCAAGGATGGAGATCCCCCATATTCAAGGAAGGAAGAATATACATGCATGATGTGAGACATACAACATACAACTAAGAGGTTGCTAAATCTTTTAATTATCTTGATTATAGCCTAGGCTTATATGGTGAGATTGTGAGTTATTTAAACTTTAATTTTGAGTTGTTAGATGAGTAAAAAATTTATTTTTACCCTAATAGCCTGACGCATCCAGACCACGCATTAAAGCATCAAACATAAATAAACTAGGAAAAAGATGCAATTTCTATTGCACAAACAAAACAAATCATCAAGCAATTCTATAAACTAACACAAAAGAATAACAGGTCGGTGCGGCCGGGTACCACCATATACCCTAAAAAGAAATAGATGGGTGGTCGAGCTCTACCCTTATATAACCTGGAATATTAAGAATAGTTGCAATTACAATTGAATAAATTCTATAGGGGTCTTCATTCTTCATATCTTCATGTCTCCTTGTCTCCATGCTTTGATTTGGATAATTTTAAGGCATCACAGGGCACCCTAAGACAAAGCCTTCTAGCCACTACTCATTCTAATCCCCCATAATGCTAATCCTAATTTCTAATTATAAAATTACATTTTATATAAGAAAAGTAAATCCCACTACACCTGCAAAATAGCGGTTAGCTAAACATACATACATTCCCAAGTAGTTATGTAATAATTTGGACTTAGCACCCTGCACATGGGTAACCAAGCCCATATATCCTAGCTTGGATTATACTTAAGGGCTTAAGCAACCTATAGAGAGAGCATTTATATTTATTTTAAGCAACCCCTTAAGCATAATTGCTCTGTAGAAAACATGATTAGACTAACATTGGCCTAACATACATTCTACCAAGCATACACCCTAACATCCAATCTAAAACATTACATCACAAAATAAAACATACAACACATCATACACCGTCCTAACATAGAGCTAGAAGTGGCGACTTAATTCTAATGTGTTTATTAAGTCTTGTGTGGTATGTCTTAACTAAGCATTAGAGTTATGATTTTTTAAGTTTGGAAGTGTTTAATCTCTCATAAGGGTTTGTTTCACTTGAAGTTGTTTAATTAATTTATGAATTTTAATTTGTGATTTATTTTGTTTCATATGATTTACACTTAAGAACTAAGAGTTGTAAAGAGAAGGAAGAGGATTACCCTCTTCCATCCCTACCTTAAGCCACTTTTTAAAGCATATTAAGTTGATTTAGTTATCTTAAATGAATGTCTTATTAAATAATTTTTTAACTAATCTGAAGTTTAGGTTCACTTTAAAAAATCTTATTCAATATGAAAGGCATCTTAGGATTAATTTAATTGAATTACTACCACATGATTGTTGATCTCATTTTTAGAATGAGCTCTCAATACCTCCATCTTAGACATAGGACTTCTCCTAGACTTTAAGAGTTTCTTAGTCTTAAGACACATCTAGTGATTAGGTGGAAACTCTCACCTAGCCTTAGAATACTTAACGAGTTATCCATAGGAATAGGTCATGCCTTAGGGGTGTTAAGAAAACCTCCTACCCTTTAGCTTAAACCATTCCTCACTTTCCTTCTTTCAAGTCAAACTTCAAATCAAATCTATTTGATTTTCTAATGACTCAATTCAATTCCATGATTGAAACCTATAATTGAAAGCAATGATCAAAATCCATCAAAAATTTCTAAGTTCAAATTTCTTAAGTCCTTAACCCTTTCTTAAGGACTCAGCCAAAATCATGATTCAAACCCATTCAAATCTTTGAGATTTTCTCATGATACATTTATATTCTCATTTATATTCACATTTATAAATGAAATATAAATTCAAATCCATCAAATTAAATTCAAAATTCCAAAATAATTCATGAAATTTTCTTAAGTCCCTTTAATTTTCCATTAAAGGACTTAGCCAAAATCAACTCTAAACCTTGATCAAACTTACACAAATCCATGGTATTTTCTTAAAACTTATTTATATCCTCGTATCCTCATATATAAATGAAATAAAAATATAAATCAATCTAATCAAACTCAAAAATTAAATTCCAAATTTAAAATGCTTGAAATTCCCTTAAATCCCTTAATTTTCCATTAATGGATTTAACCTAAACTTTGATCAAACCTATTCAAATTCATGGGATTTTCTCAAAATATATTCAGTATTCTCATTTATGTTCTCATATATAAATGAAATATAATATAAATCCAATCAAAAATTAAATTTCTAATTAAAAATTCTCTTTAAATCCATTAAATTGCCTTCAATGGATTTAATCCAAATCATGATTAAACTCTTTCAAATTCTTGAAATTTTCTCATGATCAATTTATATTCTCATTTATATTCACATATATAAATGAAATATAAATTCAAACAAACAAAACCAACTCCACAAATCAAACTCAAATCCATTCAAAATCAAATCTAAACATTTCAAGTCAAAATCTTGAACTTAGCCAAATCACTTTCAAATCAAGCAAAACTCCTGATTTTCTCTCATGGTTCAATCAATCCTACAATCATGAGCTCATATATAAACCCAAACCTCAACCAAACAATCAAAAACCAAATCAAAAATCAAACCCAATACCCTTTCATATTCTTCCTTTGAATATGAAATTTTCAAATTGATCAAAATCCATTTGACTTCAAACCACTTGTAAATGGATTTATATTTCAATCATAAGTCCATATACAAGATCAATTAACTTCAAATCAAGCTTTGACCAAGCCATTTGGCCCACTTAGGCTCACTTAACCCAAAGTGACCTAAAGTACCCTTATGAGCCAACTTTTGATCCTAACCAAATTGGATTGAACTAAACTCATATATCCCTCTCATCATGATCAACAATCATCATGGGATAATCAATCAATCAAATTGGGTCAAACAAAGTCAAACCTAAGGGTTGACCAAGTCAACACTTAACCTAAAATGAAACCTTACATAGCCAAAATCCACCATAGGCCAAATTGATTGAAACCATTAATCCAAGTTCACTCATGACCTATGTTTGAACTTGATCAAGCCAACATTTGAGCCTAACCTAGCCCAATTGGCCCACTTGACCCAAGTTGACTCATTTTGATCTAAAGGGCCAAAATGTGTCAAAACTTGATCTAAGAAAAATTGATTAAAACCAATGGGTCAAGTCCATTCCAAATCACTTGTGGAACTTGACCAAAGCCTCAATTGGGCAACTAGACCCAACCTAACCCAATTGACCTTAGACCCAAGATGACCTAAAGGGGTCATGTTGAGCCAAAATTAAACCTAGCCAAATTGATTGGAAACAAAGATACTGATCCACTCCATATGACTAACCAAACCTAAACCTACCCTTGACCTAACCCAAATAGGTTAAATGGGTCGAATGGGTTAACTTGACCCATTTGACCTAAATGAGTCATATGAGCCAAAACCAATTCTAATCCAAATTGAACCAAACCAAAGGCACCAAAACATTTCAAATGGTCCTATTAACTTGACCCAACCATTGGTACCCAATTTGGCCTATTGTTCAAATTGACCCAAGTTGACCCATTTTGACCTAAATGGGTCAACATGAGCCAAACCCTATCAAATGGATTCCAAATCTATTGAAACTTGCCAAAACCTATTTTCTCAACATACCAAGCATACCCAAATTGAAAAAAAAAATAATAAAATGACCATTCTACCTCTAGGCCATAGAACAAATTTTGGCCTATCTGATGGATATTTTGGTCATACACTCATGGCAATCACTTGAGGCTTTCCTAAAATCTCAAGGGGACCTGGTGATGAGTTGTGCACCTAACCCAATGGGTTTGGGTCAACCCATTTGGCCCATGGACCAAACCCGACCACCTATGGCAAAATTCAATTTTCAAACTCCCCCCTAAGCTCAATTTGATGCACATGGGAGCATTCCACTCCGCCAAACCACCATGTGCAGACTCAAACCAAATAACTCCATAGGGTGAATTGGATCAAAATAGGAAGCTTATTGTCGACCATCTGATTGCCATAGGGGGAGATATACTCCCCCTAATTCACTAAAATTTTCATTCACTCTTGATCGATTGGAACCTAGGAAACCTTAGAAACCACCTCAGAGATTTCCCAAGGTCCCTAGAGAGGATTTGGATTCTTCATTCTTCAGCTTTTGCACAGTGCAAAATAGGGGAGATCCATTGAAGAGCTAGCTTCTTCTATACTTGATCCCATCCAAATTCCTTTTGCACAATTGATCTAATGACCAAGTCGAGCCTGCCCAAGCATCCATTTGAGTTCCCACAGCAAGGATGAATTCAATTCAATCAAAGCTGCAAAGGGATTGAAGAGGAGTTGGTCCACTCATTGATCCACTCAACCTCAAGACCTAGGAACTTCAACAGGGCTTTGTCTCCACTAGGCGAAGCTACCTCATCGATCCCGAGCATCGATGATCACCTCCGGCAAGGTATGTGATTTTTCAACCACTTAGATTAAGAGGTGTTGGTCCTTTGTGAAAGAAATGTTCATTGTATGTGAAACCCACTGTTAGATTTGTCGCTCTACTCCTCTAGATAGTGTGGGTTGAGTCTTGAATGAATCTATGCTAGATCAGGCTCCGATCTCCCCTTGGATCATGGATGATTCACAATAATCCTCAGGAAAACTTGGCTCATCTCAGCCATCCATCCACACTTTTTAGATGGATGGCTGAGATTATTAGGCATGTTTTAGAAATCCCTTTTCTATTTTAAGCCATAGGTTAATCCTTAGCCATCCAATCTTTAATCGGATGGCTAAGACTATAAGCGTGCACCGCCAACCGCCCCCTGATTTGACATTTAAGTGGATGGCTCACGATGCGACACATGTAAAGCGCACTGACCGTCGTCGCCACGTGTTGCACCATGAGCCAGTATTAGGCAGGGATTAGTTAGGGATTTTACTTATTTCTGAATTAATTCAAAAACCTTCTAAAATTATAATTCCTTCAACAAAAATCAAAAAATATATAAGAAAAAAAAATGCTATGGATAGATAATTTCATCTAGAATATTTTAAAAATGTTTTCAATGGATTTTGAATTCCCCTTTTCTCTGAATTTGGGTTTCTTTGGGAATGTTAATTAGTTAATTATTCCCTAATTAAGTCACTAATTGATCTCAAATTTTTAGGGTTCATTTTAGGGATGACCTCTGCCTCTCCTAATTTTTTTAAGATTTATTGAGGCCTTAATTGGAGAAATTGATAGCTCATTCCCTAATTACTCCCTTCATGTAATTAAGGGTAATTAAGGTATGATTAGTGGGTTTACCCTATGATTGAGTTTGATTAAGGTCAGACCTAGTGAGTAGGGGTTTTATGGAATAATTTTGGGGTATTTCCCCTAAGCTATTCCCTAAACCCGCATTTCTTTCCTTCATCCCCTCTTATTTAAAGGTTAATTCATTAATTTTCCCTTTAAATAATTTTCAAAAATTTCTAAAAAAGTTTCAAAATTTAATTAATCTACCTTGAGTTGATGCTTAGGTATTTAATAGACTAAGTCTAAATAAGGAAATTAAACTGCTTTCATAAGTGTGAAGATGTGTTTTAAAAGTACTTAAGCTAAACCCCTTAGCTTAATTAACTTTTAATTGTGAGCTAAATTACATTAGACCTTTTCATTACTAGGTGCATTGCAAATTTAAATACCTTGTGAGTTTTATGTCATCTCATTGGCTCATAATTACTTAGTTAATTTTTCTAAGGTGGTGTAGGTAAGGGTTAATTAAACCACTTAACTTATACCTTTACCTAATCAACATTAAAAATGGATTTAATTACTTAAAAATTAAACAAAAATACAAAACACATGTGAGAATGGGTTAGGAATAGCAAACACATCTCACCTTTTTTAAATTAAATCAAACTTCAAACTAAACGAAAATCATTTTGAAATTCACTTTGATTTATTCTAAGTTTTCTTATTCTTTAAGAGTGTCTTTAGGGTTTAAGTAAAGTGAGTTTGTTTGCATGATTACATTGCTTTAGGTCTTTCCCAACATGTTAAGTTGTCTGTCATATGATTCATGCATTCATAATTTCATGTTTCAAAATTTAAAATGGAAATTGTTTACTTTATGTCATATGTGCATGTGTTGGCTAAAGTAAAATATGAGTGGCTATTATCACTACTAAATCCAAAGTATTTTCAAAACTTATAAGTGAAACATCAAATTTGAAAGTGTATTATTCATATCTTAATTATTAGCTTGCATGTGATGGATTATAAAGTCATGTTTAGTGTAGCATTTCTGTTCTTCTTATGTTAGCATAGCTTTGAATAGGGGTTAGTAAGATGTAGGTTCATTTGAAAATAACCCAACACTTACTTAATTCCAAACCCTATTCATCCCTATGCTCTCACTTAAGAAGGGTTGCATATACTTGCACGAATAAATTGCATAAAAAATGAAATTATTAAACAACTTTTGCATATTCTTTTTCCATTTCATTTCTTTTATATGCATATTGTATTAAGGAAAGTATATTATTTAACAACCCCAATTGCGAGGCTTTAAGTAGCCATATATAGGTCTTGTACCTTACACCTCTCGTAAACAATGGCGTTGTACTCACTTATGCCTTTCTTACTTTCATGCATGTATGAGAAATTTTAGATAAGGAAAACCTTTTCTAAATTTTCTTAAATGGATTACTTAGCATGCATCATAAAGCATGTTAACTACTATGTATAATTTGATATATATATATATATATATATATATATATATATATATATATATATATATATATATATATATATATATATATATATATATATATATATATATATATATATATATATGTATATATATATATGCTTAGGATTCATCCATATGCATGTTATATATATTGGGAAAGAATTGAAGTAATGTGTGTTATGTGAATTTTGATTCATTTTATTTAATCTTAAAATGCCTTTCTTTTTGAATGAATTTGTTTATATTTTGTCTAAACTTAGGATTGATTAAAAGATGTAATCAAAACATTCACCTAAATGAAATTAAAATGTGAACTTACCTTAGAAATTACTTAAGGATTAAGGAAGGAAAGAGAAGTACCATTCTCTTTCCCTCTCTTCTTAGTAATTAATTATAGGTTTCACTTAAACTAAATTAAAATATGAAATAAAAATAACCCAAAATACTTAAACAACTTAAATGAAACCCTCCTCTAAGTTGAACATATCCTTCACACTTAGAAAACTTGAACCTAAAGTCTTAAGCTAAGCATACCACACAAACCTTCAAAGCACACACATTAGCCTAAGTCACCACTTCTAACTTTAGGTTAGGTAGGTGCATGGTTTGATGTTATGTTTTATTTTGTGATGAATGTTTTAGACTAGATGTTAGGGTGTATGCTCGTGGAATGAATGGTAGGACATGCTTAGTCTAACTATTCTTTTCTGCAGGGGATTGTGCTAAAGGGGCATTACCATAAATAAAAATATAAATGCTTCTTCATTGTAGGTGCTTATACCCCTTTGCATAATCCATAGACCAGGTGGACTTACTCACCCATATGTGGGGTAAAAAGTCTAATATACATGCTTAGGATTTGTGTGGTGAGATTTGACTACCCTTTATTTTGCAGGTGTTAGTTAGATGTCTACTTTTCCTTTTCATGTAAAAGTTTGCATATTTAGGATTTTAGAATGATTTTTTATGGGGGATTAGAATGAGCATTGGTCATAAGATCTCATCTTATGCACCATGTGAAGCCTTGGTGCATCCACCTTCCAACAATCCAAAGGAGGAACCAAAGAAGAAAAGAGGAAAAGAAGAAAGAAGAAAAGAAGAAAGAAGAATAAAGCTCAAAGACCCCCCATAACAATGAATTCCTTTGCTTAAATTGTAATTTAATTCATTTATAATCTAGGTTGTATAAGTGTCAAGCTCGGCTATCCACATTTAGTATTTCTGGGTTTGTACGGTGGTGCCCGACCGCAAATGACCATTTATTCTTTTTACGATTAGCTTTATAAATTGATTGATGAATTATTTAGATATTGCATTAAGTGGAAAGATTTTCCTAGTTTCTTCCTTGCTTTATGTATGGCCTGGATGTGGATTAGGCTCTTTAGGAAAAATAAATCTTTTACCCAACTTAACAACTCAAAATAAAATTAAACAGCTCATAACCTCACATAAAGTTTAGGATTAAAATCAAGGTAAAATAATTAGCAACCCCTTAGCTGGATGAGCATTTCTTTATAATATCATGCACAAAAGCATCTTATTTCACTCTTGATTGGAGGGCTTCCACCTTTGCTAGAGAATTTAGCTTGACCTCTGAAGGCCATGGTGGAAACTCACCTCCTTCCTTCTCACTGATTTTGGCCAATAATCTAATTTCTCATGCATTAGTCATAAAAATCCTATTAGCCTGAGTCAAAAATGATTGTCCAAAAATTAAAATAAAATGAAATTTGAAATGCATTAGATTTAAGTCATATGAAGCATTTCCCTTTACATGATCTTGTCTCTTTCGGGAGTGAGTTTAAGGACTTAGTCTCTTTCTAAATAAAAAAATAGCCTAACTATCTTGCATAAGCATAGCGACTTGCTTACATGTATTTAAAATCATAGGAGAGTTGGCTACCACCCCTGCAGTAAGTCCAAGTTGTCGTGGTTTGTCCTCTTGTGAAGACAACCAATTACCCATTTCTTGCCTTTTGTGCTTCCCCACCCAAGCTCCCTAGATTTAGGTTTTGAGGTTTCCTCAATCCTATTTGATCTTCAAATACAAACTAATTGATTGATAGTCCTTCTTATTGAAATCTTCAAAGACAAAGATCATTTACCTTAATCGAAAGTTTTTCTAAGGGATCTTGTCCCTTTGGATGTAATTAACTATGGGGGCTTGCCCCTGTAGAGAACTTAATGAACCCAATTTAAAATAAACCCTATTTTACTTTTCCATGTAAAGCCTGGGAAGAATCTCTGGTACATATGCAGACCCATCATCCTTAGGAGTCTTATTGAGGTGATTGGTTTCATTAAAGGGTAGTGACTTCTTTTGAGATAGTACACTATACCTGATAATCTTCATAACCTGAATAAGTACATCTGCGAATTTTCATGGCATCTTACTAAGTTGAATTTCTATAAGGTCTCTTCTTTCTTTTCTCCATAGATTTGAAAGGAGACTCGCTATAAGAGATTTATTCACCACAAATTTTTCTAGCGACTCCACTAGGGATGGTTCCTCTCTCCATCTTTGGTAAATGATCATTATCTTTGAGTATCGATAGTGAATCTATGCTTTGGTATGAATCCAAGACTATCCTTCTTTCTGTTGGCACTTAGCTCATTTCATTCTTGAGTTGAGTTAGCCAACATCTTTAGGTTTTAGGACCGCATTCTTTGTTGGTCTTAAAATCCCCATTTATTCCTCCAATAGGTAAAATGAAAAGATCTAAAATAAAAAGAAACATCTTTTAAAGACTTCCTCCTTATCATTTTCATGATAAGGAAAGGTTCATCCTAGAAATAATAAATCTTCCATAAAGAAATTTGCTTTTCAAAAGCACCTTTTTCAAAAAATGCAATTAATAAATATTTTTCACAAAAAATTTCTTCACCCACATTTAACAATTCATATAATTATTACATTTAAGGATTTTTAAAAATAAAACTAAATAACATTTCCCAAAAGCACAAATGAATATCTTCTTTCAAATCACTTTGATGAAGATTTCATTTTCAAAATAAAATGAACAATCATATTTTCTAAAAATCACAATCACAATCATAAAATTTTCAAATGTACATATGAATTTTTCTATTCAATATATCCACACTTACTGAATGGAAAGTTCATTTGTAAACAAAATTAAAATTTTCAAAAAGTACATGTGAACATCTTCATTTAATATACTTAGGTTTATTAAATGAAGATTTCATCCTCAACTAAGAAAATAAAATATCATTTAGGAAATCCTACTTAAGCATATCCCAAGTTGGATCTCCATTCTACATACTTAAATTTGTTGAATGGAGATCCTCCTTTCAAAACATCAAAATCAACAATCATATTTCCAAAATTTTTCAAACACGCATTTGGAACTTTGTTTAGCATAACCAAATTTGTTAAATAAAGTTTCCAAATCCAAAATTAAAATCAACAATTCAAAATTCTAAACACATTTTGGAGCTTCATTTAGCATAACCAAATTTGTTCAGTGAAGTCTCCAAATTTAAAATCCAACAAAATTTTTCAATCATACATTTGGAATTTAATTTAGCATAATCAAATTTGCTAAGTAAAATTTCAAATTCCAAAATTAAAATCCAAAAATTTTCAAAATTCTAAACATATTTTTGAACTTCATTTAACATACACAAATTTGTTAATTAAGGTTTCCAAAATCAAAATCAAAAAATTTTCAAAATTCAAACACATTTTGGAACTTCATTTAACATACAAATTTGTTAAGTGAGGTTTCCAAAATCAAAATCAAAAATTATTAAAAATTCTATAACATTTGGAACTTCATTTAACATACCAAATTTGTTAAGAAGTCTCAAATCAAAATCAAAAAATTTCAAACACACATTTGGAATTTCATTTAGCATAATCAAATTTACTAAGTGAAGTTTCCAAATCCAAAATCAAAATCAACAATCACATTTGGAACTTCACTTAACATACCCAAATTTGTTATGTGAATTCTCCAAATCCAAAAATTTCAAAATTTTCAAACAATATTTGAAACTTCATTTAACATACCCAAATTTGTTAAGTAAAGTTTCCAAATCCAAATATTCAAAAATTTTCAAAGAAAAACATATTTTGGGACTTCAACTAGCATACTCAAATTTGCTAAGTAAAGTTTCCAAAGTCAAAACAAAAAATTTTCAAACACCTTTGGAACTTCTTCCCTTAGCATACCAAATTTGCTAAGGGGAAGTTTCCATCTTCCAAACTCAAAATTTTTAAACACACCATTTGGAATTTCATTTAGCATACTCAAATTTTCTAAGAGAAATTTCCATTTCATAAAACCAAGTGGGACTTCATCTTTAGCATGCCAAATTTGCTAAAGTTGAATCTCCACTTTCAATCATTCCAAAAAACAACAAAATACACTTAGGATCCCTTAGCATACCAAATTTGCTAAGGATCCTACCCTTTTCAAAAATTAAAACTTTCCAAACAAATGAAACACTTAGGATTTTCTTAGCATGCCTAAATTTGCTAAGAATCCTATTTTTCAAAATAAAAGAAATACACTAGGATTCCTTACTTAGCATACCTAAATTTTCTAAGAATTCCAAATTTTTCCAAAAATCAAAACAAAAAAAATTTTCAAAAAAAAAAAAATAATCACTTTTACTTCACTTAGCATACCTAAATTTGGTAAGTAAAAATTCCAAAATGTTCAAACAAAACTAAATCATTCGACCCTTACTTTAACATACCCAAATTTGTTAAAGGAAAGGGTTTTCCAAATCACAAAAATCCAAATTCAAAATAAAATGAGCCTATGGAAGCATCTAATCAAAATTTTGAATCCATATTTAAACTTTGTTGAAGTTTGGATTCATACTCAAATTCCTCTCTTAATCAATCTTTAAAAATTCATTTGAACCCCACTTAACACTTCCAAGTTGTTGGATGTGGGTCCAAATTTTCAAAATTGAAATAAAAAATTCAAAATCTATGGAGACAAAAAATTGATGTAGTTTTGTTTCTCATTGCAGATTCTTCTCAGACAATATAATTTCAATTTCAGTTTCAATAAGTGCAATGACAGGTTCCCAGAAATTTGTCTTTACCTTCCCTCATGGCATGGATCTAGCCTTGGATCAGGCTGAGTTCCCTCGTTTGGATCATACCCATTTGATCCATTTTGGCCATGGATTTGAGGGGGTCAAGATCACTTGTGAGGGCATTCCCCTCACTGAAAGAAGGTGATGGAGAAGCAAGTCATCGTAGACTTACCCTCGATTGATATCTCCTCACCGAAGAGGAAAGGCGGGCGCACCAATCTTCGTTGGTTTCGATCTGCAGCCCAGGTTCATCCGAAGTTGCCTCGTTTTTGCATGTGCCAGCACATCATCTGCACTCCAAGGGTAAGGCTCTAGTTTTAGGGCTTGCCTCCCACATTTGAGTATGGGTCTATCACCTCTCCCCCATACTCACCCAAAGACAGAATAAGAACCGTATGGTCAAACAAGCCCATACAGGATAGCGAGAGCTTGAGGCAGGCCAGTCACCCATGGATGAGTCTCACATGATCACTCACCACCGGTTATGGAGAACGAAGTTTCATCCTCTCTAGATAGAGAGGATTCTAGAGGATCCATTCACCTCCTCCGGTGCACATCTGAGAATTTCAGAGTAGGAGGTCATGCCGCCTCCTCGTTGTTCTACGCCGTGCATGAGAGCATCTGCTGAAGTCCGAATTTATGACTTATTATTCCCCACAGTGTAGGGAGGCAGATCCATTAAGAGAGGTCCCGTGAGGCCCATACATAATACATCACTAGCAGAGAGCGATGAAGGTTCAGCCGTCAGTTAGCCGCTTCTGCTTTAGTTGACTTTCTAGCTCAGTGTGATACCCTGGCCGATCATACTAATAGTAACCTCCTCATGGGGACCAACCATCATAGAAGGGTAGCTCCTGTACATAGAGAGTCAATGGTGTCTCCACCCCATAGCTCTACCCCACGCCCGTCATCACCAGTGCAGGTTTCAGCATCACCCATTCCATCCAAGGCCATGAAGGCCACTTCCTCGAGAAACATACCCCATTGGTGATCTGACTATAGCCAAGGGATCCTACTCCTCCTACACCACCCATTATGGTAAGCTCTCCGACCTTGCCCCGGTGGTGTGGAGAGAGGGTGACCCCAGCATCGTGGTCGTTCCTTCACCAACTACCCATACGATGCGAGATGGTGATGATCATGGATATTCCATGATAGTCGGCAAGAGTGGTAGAGGATCATCCCAGGATTGTTACCATTATTATAGCCAATATCAATCAGGATTATCATTATTCTAGTGAGTACAGTCTGCACAGGATTGACTCCCAGCTGGTGAGGTCCGCTCTTCACGCATAATGATCACACCGCCCAAGCTATTTGTACTGAGTTAGATCGATCCTTAGATGAGATAGTTGCACACTATTTTATGGAGAAAAAGGAGATCTTAGGGTACACATGGTCTAATGAAGAAAGAGTCAGCTTCGATTCCAATGAAGATGACTTGATGGGGGATTCAGCTGGTGTATGCATGGTCAATACTAGAGGTTCTTTTCTTACAGAGCAACAGGCCAGGGAAGGTGATGAGGTTGATCAAGGAGACACCACAGAATTAGCCCATCACCTCCGACTTTAGAAAAGATGATGGATTGATAGGATGGCAAGCTGCGGGACTTTTGGCAGTGTCGGTGCTTGAAAAAGCCCTCCAGTTCATCCTAGTACATGATGTCATTGAGCTAGTGCATGTCTTAGATCTAGTTAAGACTCTACCTCGTTGAGCAAGGTAGTACTAAGGAAGGGAAGGTGGAAAGTACCTTCATGCATGAAAAAGATCTAAAATCCATGGTTGAGCAGTAAGTGAAGGAAGCTTTGGCTCAAGCCCAGGGAGGATCATCGATTCCAAAGGGTAGACCCTACCCAGAGGAATTTGATGCTATCCAGTATCCCAAGGGTTTCATGCCTCCTTCCTTCAAGAGCTTCGATGGTAGTGGGAATCCTAGGCAGTATGTAGCTCACTTCAGGTCCAATTATTACAACACAGGTGGCATCGACGCTTTACTCTTTAGACTCTTTATCAATAGCCTAGTGGGTATCACTTTTGATTGGTATGATGAACTACCCAACGGTTCAGTTAAGACATTTAATGAGTTAAAGCAAGTCTTCATCAATAGATTTGCTGGAGCTCAGTAAAGGGTTACTATAGGTGATCTCATTGTAGCCCAACAGTACTCTGGTGTACTTGTTGATTATATTCTCTAATGGCGCAACTTGAGTATGAAGTGTGAACCATAGTTGTCTAAATGACATGCCATTGAGATTCTCTTGAAGAATATCCATGGCTCAGTCACCTTCATGCTTAAGGGTTTCACCATAAAGACATTTGAGAAGCTAATCAATAAGATGGCTAGTCTACAAGGAGAGGCCAAACAGTTATCTTTTCTAGATCAGTTGCCAAAGCAAAATCCCAAAAGGTCTATGAAAAGAAACCTGGAGCAGTAGCAAAAGTTGACAAGGAAGGTAGAGATCGGACCATGACCTCAAGACCTCCACCTCCTTTGCCACCACCGAGCAATGCCTCCACCGCCTCCACCTCCACCAACCACGGCCACCACACCAGGGTGACATGCATATCCACTATCAGGTAGCTATGGTCCACCTACTCTGTTAGATAAGTTAAATAAACTTTATTCTTTTAAGAGGGAGGTAATCAAGAAAATCTTTAAGAATCTCTTAAAAAACTAATTTTTTAGCTACCCGAGCCTAGGAGATCGGAGGAAGTAGGCAAAATTCATGATCTAAACTTTTGCCCTTACCACTGTATGTTAGGCCAGATTTTGGAGGATTGCTTTACTTTGAAGGGCTGGCTTGAACACAGTTTCAAGACCGGTGTTGTAGTTATCCCAAAGGAATACCTTATGGAAAAACATTCTAGTTCCATTAGGATAATCTTTGGGGATACAAGTGATCCTACTAGAACCAAAGAAGGTTGGGACATTTCTTTATCTAAAACCTCTAAGAAAATAATCCATAAGATCAAGAAGCTTTCCTTACAGGTTCCTGAGTCAGCTCAAACCTCCAACACCAAGGAAGGTTTGCAAGTTGCCAGTGCCAACTCTAGGAAAGTGGGAGAGCGAGCAATAGTTGGCCCTGGATAGCTCTAGCACCACGACCCAGGTCTGATCCGCCTTCAGCCTTCCACATTGGTGACTTCTATCATTTCAGCTAGTTCTTATATTTCTTTACTAGTAGAACTCTTGTATGGATAAGGGCATCAAATCACTCCACTTACTCTAGACTTCTACTTTGTACCCCCAAATACTTCCAAGAAATTAAAGAATAAAGCGATTTGAATTATATTATGTCTCTTGATGAGTGATTATCTATTCCTAATGATAACTCTTCAAGTCTAATTAACTATAACAATTGATCTTCCCTTTCTAATTTTATGATTTTCCAACTCAATACTATGATCACCTCTTGAGATAGACTTGGAATCATCAATTCTAGAGTCCCATAGAGGTGAGCAAGTGTGTAGAACTTGCCACCACCTTGCCTGAGATTACCAAACTCAACCTCATAGTAGGTTCTACCTTCTGGGCAACACTCTAGATAGAGGAAACAAGTCATTGAAAGATGAGAAGCCCTTCCACAAGATGCTCCACCTTTGGATATGCTTGTGGAAGATCAGCCGAAGGTGGACTACAACATCCTTTCTCATCTAAGAAAGTTGTCATCTAAGCTAAGCATATATGATGCCCTTATCTTATCCAAAGAGATGAGGGAATCACTAATCAAGGCTCTCCTTGATCCTAAAATATGCTTAGCTCTACCGACCGCTATAGGTGAGGAAGCACACTATGCAAAAGAAGCCCAAGGGATCACCTTCATAGATGAAGACCACCTACTAGGGGACTTAGAGTACAACCGCCCCTATACATTACATCATGGACGTTCGACTCAGGGTTCTCCTAGATTTAGGTGCATCAATAAACATTATGAGTCTAAAGACCCTTGCTTATTTGAAGATCAACATCTCTACTCTCCGAGGAGATAGGATGATGTTGAGAGGATTCAATGATCAAGGCAAACGAGCTTTAGGTTCTATAGTGTTTCCGTTGGAGATCAGTGACTGGAAGACTGAAGCTAAGTTCTACATCATCGGTTCGAATACTTCATTCACTGATTTTCTTGGTAGACCTTGGATACATTAGAATAAGATCGTTCCATCCTCCCTTCGTTAGTGCATCAAGTTTAGGAAAGACGAAATTTAGTACTGTGTCAACAGGGATGAAAAGCCATTCTCAGTTAGAGAGGTTGAGATCTATGAGGATGCGACCTATTATCTTCCTCAAAATACCCTTTCTCATAAACTTGGACAAAATTCAAATGCAAATGCAAAAATAAAAATGAAAATGAAGTAAAAGAAAAGATAAAAGAAAATGAAAAGAAAAAGAAAAGTTCAAGTGAGCAAGAAAGGGGAATTGAAGAAGAAGTGGATCCACATATCACATTCCACCCACAGTTCATTCCATCATATGGACATGTGGGTAGGATGGCTCAACCTCCACTAGGTGGAGGCAGAGATAGAAATAGAGGCAGTTCTAGAGGTGGGAGACCCCATTGCCACCCAATAGAGGTTGTGTTCCATAGGAGTACCCCATTATTCACATAGACTTAGAATCTAGCTCAGAGGTTGAGTCTAATGTGATTAGTATACCAGCCAACCCCTCTCAGTGGGTTCCATTAGAGGTGACTTTTGATCCAGCCAGAGATGAAGACCAGGCCTCCAAGCAAAGCAAAGTATTCGAATCTGGTTTATGTAAAACTATTTGGCAGCAGTTGGGAACCTTAGCTCTTACCTCACTTATAGAAAGTTCAAGATTTAGTAGTTAAGGAAGTCCTTAAGTCTTCCAGTGACATGAAGCAAAAGAGGTTCTTTTTAGGTTCATCAGCCTCAAGTCCAGAGCTCGATGTAGGACTAGAGGAAGATACTTTTAAAGAATTAATAGAATTATCTTTTGACTTTTACTCACCTTATGTTCAAAATCTTATACAGAAAGGTTTAGTTCCTCACACTTGGTCCAAGTACAGGTCAGAATACTTTGAAAAATTATGGAATACAGGGGAAGCACAATCAAGAGCGGACTAGATTGACACTGGGTCCGATCGATGATGAAGATTATTGCCTAGTTGTTACCAACCATTCGGAATCTAATAGGTTCTTGTCACAGATCCCCAACTCTCATAAGAATGTGTGTTTAGAAACTTCAGATGATCCAGATGATCTCCAAGTTAAAGAGGCACCGCCAGAGTTTGAAATGGAGATTCATTCAACAATCGACAAGCTAAAAAAATCAACCTCGAGATAGAATAAAACCCTCGCCAGACATACATCAGTTTGTTGCTAAATGAAGAAGAAACCAATGACTTAGTTAGGATATTGATTGAGTTTAAAGACTGGTTCACATGGAGTTATGAAGAAATGTCTAGATTATCTCTTGATGTTGCAGTCTATAAGCTAACAATTGACCCTGATGTTACCCTTATTAAGTAAGCTCCTAGGCGCATGTGATTAGAAATTGAATAACAGGTCATTTCTAAAGTCAAGAAACTGATCGATGCTGGTTTCATCAGGGAAGAAAAATATCCTACTTGTTTAGCTAGTGTCATCCTAATTAAAAAGAAGAATGGACAAATTTGCATTTGCGTCAATTTTAAGGACTTAAATAAGACATGTCCTATGGATGAGTTTCTTCTTCCTATACTAGAGTTAATGGTGAACATTGCCTCATCTCATGCAGTCTTCTCTTTCATGGATGGGTCATCTAGCTATAACCAAATCAATATGTCTCCTGAAGATGAAAGAAACACTACTTTTCGAACCCCGATCGAAATCTTTTGTTATAGGGTCATGCCTTTCTGCCTTAAAAATGCTGGTGCTACATACCAACGGCCATGACTTAGATCTTCAATGAGCTCATCCATCATCAGGTTGAGTGCTACGTTGATTATCTAGTAATCAAAAGCTTAAAAAAGGAATACTATCTCTTTGACTTGAGAGTAGTTTTTGAACGGTTAAAATAATGTAACCTCAAAATGAATTTTCTAAAGTGTGCATTCAGAGTCGCTTCAGGGAAATTTCTTGGGTTTATTGTTCGACATCGAGGAATAGAAATAGATCCTAAAAAGATTAAAGCTATCTTAGAAATGCCACCTCCTAAGAGTTTAACTCAAATCAGATCCTTTCAAGAACAGTTGGCGTATCTAAGACATTTTATCTCAAACCTATCAGGGAGATGCAAACCATTTTCAACACTTTTAAAAAAGGATGCCAAGTTCAAGTGGGATGACAAGTGCCAGCACGCATTCGAAGATATCAAAGAATACTTGGTGAAGTCGCCGTTCGCAGCCCTATCCCGGTGCCATTGATTTTATCACCGCATTGATGACTCTATCAGCTCGTTGGCCCAAGACAACGATGATGAAGGAAGGAGAGTGCTCTACTACCTCCATCATCGATTCCTCGAAGCAAACTATCCACCTATTGAGAAACATTGCCTAGCTTTGATCTTTGCATCTCAGAAGCTACGACATTACATGCATTCCCATAACATTAACTTGATCTCTCGAACCAATCAATTGCAGTACCTCATGACATGACCAGCACTTTATGGACGTTTGGCTTATTGATCCATGATACTCTCGTAGTTTGATATCACATTTGTACCCCCTCCGAGCGATAAAAGAACTGGCACTAACGGATTTCTTAAGAGCACACCCACTTCCTGTTGATTCTCCGCTCAATGATGATCTCCCCGATGAACAAATCATGAACTTAGGGGAGGCTGACAACCATCAATGGGAGATGTATTTTGATGGTGCTGCTTCTTTTCTTAAAGGTGAAGCACCACGATCTATTCTCCCAAGAAAGATAAGGGTAGGAATAGTTCTTTTAACTCCAAACTACGATATGATGAGATTCTCATACTATCTTTCCAATTCCTGCACCAACAACGAATCCAAGTATGAGGCTTTGATTACCAATTTGGAGTTATTCATCACTATCAACATCAAGACGATCAACATCTTTAGGGATTCACAGTTGGTCATCAACCAGATTATCGGGTCCTACCAGGTTCTCAAACCTAAGCTTCATCATTATTACAAGTATACCATGAAGTTGTTGGTCCAGATTCTCGAAGTTACCATCTACAAGGTTCCCGGAGCATAGAATGCAGTAGCAGATGCCTTGGCAAAACTTGTCAAAGAGTTGGCATGTCCGGAAGTTCAATCCATTTCAATAAGGATCCAAAATAGACAAGTCTTATCTCTTATTGATTCTAAACTCATCGAGAAACTTTCTCTTGAAGGGGAGATTTCCATTGCCAAAATGAACAAGGAGTTGGATTGAAGGAAACCATTCATAGATTACTTGAACACCGGTAAACTACCTCAAGAGAAATCTCAAGCCCATCAGGTGAAACAAAGAGCTCTTTCCTATACTCTTGTTGATGGCACCTTATACCGTCGGTCCTTTGACTAGATGTAGTTATGTTGTTTAGACAAGCACAAAGCTCATGGCAATGTAACCGAGGTACATTCAGGTCTATGTAGAGCGCATCAGTCCGGTCCAAAGATGAAGATGAAGATCAAAAGACTTGGATACTACTGGCCTTCTATGATCATAGATTGCATGGATGTAGCTAGGAGATGCCATCGTGTGTAGGTGTGGTCCTCCACCAACCACCCAACATTCTACACCCTACATTGGCTTCATGGCCATTTGAGTGTTGGGGTACTGACATTATAGGTTCGATCGATCCTCCTTCTTCCAAGGGGCATCAATTCATCTTAGCTGCTACCGACTACTTTTCCAAGTGGGCTAAAGCCATCCCACTCAGAGAGGTCATAGCTCACCATGTGCTTCAATTTTTTAGGAACCATATCGTATATAGGTTCGGGGTGCCTCGATGAATTATATCCGATAATGGTATTGCTTTCAAAAGCATGAAGATCAATAGCTTCACTAGAAGACATGGTATAGATTAGAGATACTCCACCATCTACAACCTTAGATCTAATGGTTTAGCAGAAGCATTCAATAAAACTCTCATCCAGATACTAAAGAAGACTCTTAATAAAAATAAATAATAATGGAATGAGCAGTTGGTTGAAGTCTTGTGAGCCTATCGCACCATATACTGAACTCCAACTCAGTTTACCCCATTTTCCTTAGTGTATGGGTCCGAAGTCGTTCTTCCTTTAGAAGTTAAACTCCCATCACTAAGGATAGCATTGGGTAACAAGATCACTATAGAGAAGAATGCAAAGTTGCAGTTAGAAGATCTCGAAGGTTTGGAGGAAAGTCGCCTACAGGCATGCCAAAACCTCGAGTTGTACAAGGATAAAATGATTCAAGCTCACAATGAGCTAGTCCGCCCTAGGTCTTTTCGAGTAGGAGAACTTGTGTCAGTCTTAAGGAGACCAATTATTGCCTGTCAAAAGATGGGAGGCAAGTTTGAACCTACTTGGGAAGACCCCTATGTCATAGAGAAGGCCTACCAAGGAGGATCTTATCAGCTTATTGATTGTAAAGGGGAACACCCGATGCTTCTAATTAATGGGCTCTATCTAAAGAAACATTACTGATGAAATAAAACTTGTTTGTAAACAATTAATTAATAAAAAGAACAAAATTTGGTCCATTCATCAAATCTTCTCTTCTTTTGAAGTGTTGTTTGCTTGTCTTGTGAATCCATCGTGATGTCTTTAAGGTAGCTGTAAGAGTCCCCTAGTCCTATCCCTCTTTCACAACACAAACATAATTTCCTGATGCTTTTAGAATAAGTGTAAGAGAGCCTGAGAGGAATTATATTTCAATTAGCATAACTAATTTAGGTGTGAGAGAACCTAAGTGACATCCTTTATTAGTGGGAATTCTTATTGTCATCTCTGGCATCATTTCATAATTCTCCGATGTGTTTTAAGGTAGGTGTAAGTGTCCCCTAGAGGCATCCTATTCCTTTTAACACATGCACAACCACAAACAAAAATCTTTTATCTTGAGCTATTTTGATGTAGGAGCAAGCCCCCTGTGGCACTCACTCATTAGCTGCTCTAGGTAAGGTCTACATGCTACCTCGCTAGTATGTCACCCTAGTGGTCACTTGTTTGGAGGATGTGAGTCCCTGTGCTTTCTTCCTAACTTGACCATTACAAACCAAAGAGTGTCTTGTTAGTATGGTAGTCTTCACTGCACAGCCAGTAAGCTACCTCATGTTGGCTTCATTTAAGAAGATGTGAATCCCCATGCTTTCTAGTTGAACTAGCCATCATATTCTAACTGGGTTGAGTATATTTGAGGTTCAGGATAAGTCCCTCATAGGCTCCTTTCCTCTTGACTACTCTTGAGTTGATCTAAGTCTCCCAATGGCATTCATTCAGTAGTCGCCCTAGGTCGAATAGCACTATAGGAGGATGTGAGTCCCCGAGCTTTCTGCCTAGGCTGATTGTGCAAACCAACGGGATCCTTAGGTTGGTTGATGTTCATTATGCTGACAGCAACTCACCTAGTGAGTACACCACTCTTGACAGATATGAGTCCCCGTGCTTTCTCCTTGAGTTGGACACCGAATACCTCTCAAATTTGTGACTAGCCATGTCCTTTTCTCCAGAGTGTTGGATTAAGCCTTTACCGGCCCCATCATGTGGACACTCTATTTGGATCATGTCCTTTGCGACCCCATTTAGATGCTACCCGGGTTACTTTTGGATTAGACAATCCCCCTTTTCTAGTAGCCACCCTTGTGGTTGGAGAATTTTTCAGCGGATGTGCAAATTCTCTCTTGGTTTAGTAAATTTGAGATAGGTCCAGGATAATATAAGCTCCTTCTCAGTTTGATCCCTCGCAAACTAATAGGGTTCATGATAAAATAAATAAACTAAAATAAACAAATAAAAATTAATTCACTTGTAGATTAGGAATTCAAGCCCCTAAAGGGCCCTTTCTCCCAAACAGGCATCCTATCTTTAGGGTAGTGTCAGCAGAACTCCCTATTGGAATTACCTGACTACTTAAGTTGAGATAAATCCTCAGGTCAGTACTCACTCTGTAGTCACCCTTAGGTCAGGTTTAATCTATTTTGCGATATGCAAGTTACCTCGATAATCATTCAGCTTTGAAAGATATAAAACTATGTCGCATTCTTTCTAGCATGATTATCACAAATCCATGGGCAACCCTAGGTTGGGTTTGATTTATTGCCCAAAGCAACCAATCGCCCTAGTGTTCACTTGTTTGGAGGATGTGAGTCCTTGAGCTTTCTTCCCGTCAATTGATCATTGCAAACCAAAAGGCACTCCTTTGGTTGGATAGTTCTCCCATCATTCGGGAAGCTACTCCCTTTGGTTCAATAAATTTGAGATAGGTCTAGGCTTCTATAAGCTTCTTCTCAGTATGATCCATCACAAACCAATGAAATCCATCCAAACAAAGTAAAAATAAAATTAATTCTTGATTATTCTTGAGCTAATTTAAGTCCCCCAATGGCATTCACTCAATAATCATCCCTAGGTCTAGTTTGATTTGTTGCCCAAAGCAACTGATCACCCTAGTGGTTTCCTGTCTCTAGAAGATATGAGTCCCCGTGCTTTCTTCTTAAGACTTGACCATTGTGTACCAAAAGGCATTTCTCCTTAGTTGGATAGTCCTACCTTGTGGTTGGTAAAATACTCTCTTTGAATTGGTAAATCTAAGTTAGGTCTAGGTTTCCATGGCCCCTACTCAGTGTGGTTCATCACAAACCTATGGGATTCATTATAATCAAACAAACCTAAAAAAATATGGAATCAATCTTGACTATCTTTGAGTTGATCTAAGTCCCTAGTGGCATTCACTCAATAGTCAGCCCTAGGTTGGGTTCAATCTGTTTCCTTGTCAATAAATTACCCCAACAACTGGTCTCTACTTTGGAGGATGTAAGCCTACTATATTTTCTTCCTAGTACAGCTACTGCATATCAAAAGGCATCCCTTTGGTTGGCTAGTCCTACTATGTGCTTAGAAGACTACCCCTTTGGATTGATAAATCTGAGTTAGTCTTAGCCTCCATGGCTCTTATTCAGTACAACCCATTACAAACCAATAGGGTTCATCTCAAAATATAAACCTAACAAAATTTAAAACAAATTCAACCCTCTCCCTCAGTGGAGATCTCTCCTTAGTGAGATTTAAATCAAATCAAACCTTTCATCTCCTTGTAGATGACTTGAACCTACTTCCCTAATGAAAGGTCAACACTCTATTCCTTAGTGGATTTCTTCCCTCTCTCTTATGTCTTAGACATAAGTAAGGCCACATTGCACTAAGCTATGGATTTTTTCTTTTCCTTGGATCAGGGATAGATAGTTTCTGTTGGTGCTTGTTATCTTTCGTTGTTGTTGATCATTTTGGTCAACACCAATATGTGCAGTGTTCCTGGTCAGTCACACCACACTTATTGGGCACCCTTTGTTGACCTCATTTTTAGAATGAGCTCTCAACACCTCCATCTTAGACATAGGACTTCTCTTAGACTTTAAAGTTCCTTAGTCTTAAGACACAGCTAATGATTAGGTGGACACTCTCACCTAGCCCGAAGACTTTGAAGAGTTAGCCATAAGAATAAGTCATGCCTTAGGGGTGTTAGGAAAACCTCCTACCCTTTTGCTTAAACCATTCCTCACTTTTCTTCTTTCAAGTCAAACTCCAAACCAATTCTATTTGATTTTCTCATGACTCAATTCAATTCCATGATTGAAACCTATAATTGAAACCAATGATCAAAATCCATCAAAAATTCCTAAGTTCAAATTTCCTAAGTCCTTAACCCTTTCTTAAGGACTTAGCCAAAATCATGATTCTAACCCATTCAAATCTTTGAGATTTTCTCATGATCCATTTATATTCTCATTTATATTCGCATTTATGAATGAAATATAAATTTAAATCCATAAAATCAAATTCAAAATTCCAAAATAATTCATGAAATTTTCTTAAGTCCCTTCAATTTTCCATTAAAGGACTTAGCCAAAATCAACTCTAAACCTTGATCGAACTTACTCAAATCCATGGGATTTTCTCAAAACTTATTTATTTCCTAATTTATATTCTCACATATAAATGAAAAATAAATATAAATCAATCCAATCAAACTCAAAAATTAAATTCCAAATTTAAAATGCTTGAAATTCCTTTAAATCCCTTAATTTTCCATTAATGGATTTAACCTAAACTTTGATCAAACCTATTCAAATTCATGGGATTTTCTCAAAACTTATTTGTATTCTCATTTATGTTCTCATATATAAATGGAATATAAATATAAATCAAGCAAATCCAATTCAAAAAATTAAATTTCTAATTAAAAAATTTCTTTAAATCCTTTAAATTCCCTTTAATGGATTTAACCCAAATAATGATTAAACTCTTTCAAATTCTTGAAATTTTCTCATGATCAATTTATATTCTCATTTATATTCACATATGTATATGAAATATAAATTCAAACAATCAAAACCAACTCCAAAATCAAACTCCAATCCATTCAAAATCAAATCTAAGTCTTTCAAGTAAAAATTTTGAACTTAGCCAAATCACTTTCCAATCAAGCCAAACTCTTGATTTTCTCACATGGTTCAATCAATCTGAGGATCATGAGCTCATATATAAACCCAAACCTCAACCAAATAATCAAAACCCAAATCAAAAATCAAACCCAAGACCTCTTCATATTCTTCCTTTGAATATAAATTTCAAATTGATCAAAATCCATTTAACTTCAAACCACTTGTAAATGGATTTATATTTCAATCATAAGTCCAAATACAATTAACATCAAATCAAGCTTTGACCAAGCCATTTGACCCATAGGCTCACTTGACCCAAAGTGACCTAAAGTACCTTATGAACTTTTGATCCTAACCAAATTGGATTGAACTAAACTCATATATCCATCTCATCATGATCAACAATCATCATGGGATGATCAATCAATCAAATTGGGTCAAACCAAGTCAAACCTAAGGGTTGACCAAGTCAACACTTAACCTAAATTGAAACCTTACATAGCCAAAATCCACCATAGGTCAAATTGATTAAAACCATTGATCCAAGTTCACTCATGACCTATGCTTGAACTTGACCAAGCCAACATTTGAGCCTAACCTAGCCCAATTGGCCCACTTGACCCAAGTTGACCCATTTTGACCTAAAGGGCCAAAATGTGTCAAAACTTGATCTAAGCCAAATTGATTGAAACCAATGGGTCAAGTCCATTCCAAATCACTTGTGGAACTTGACCAAAGCCTCAATTGGCCAACTAGAATTAAGCATTAGACGACATAACCTAAAGGGGTCATGTTGAGCCAAAATTGAACCTAACCCAAATTGAATGGAAACAAAGATACCAATCCACTCCATATGGCTAACCAAACCTAAAACTACCATTGACCTAACCCAAATAGGTCAAATGAGTCAAATGGGTCAACTTGACCCATTTTACCTAAATGAGTCATACGAGCCAAAACTAAATCTAATCCAAATTGAACCAAACCAAAGGCACCAAAACATTTCAAATGGTCATATGAACTTGACCCAACTATTGGTTTTACCCAATTTGACCTATTGGTCAACTTGACCCAAGTTGACCCATTTTGACCTAGTTGGGTCGACATGAGCCAAACCTTATCAAATAGATTCCAAATCTATTGAAACTTGGCCAAACCTATTTTCTCAACATACCAAATATACTCAAATTGAAAAAATAGCAAAATGACCATTATACCTTTAGGCCATAGAATAAATTTTGGCCTAGCCTATGGGTATTTTGGTCATACACTCATCACAATCACTTGAGGCTTTCCTAAAAGCTCAAGGGGACCTAGTGATGAGTGGTGCACCCAACCCAATGGGTTTGGGTCAACCCATTTGTCCCATGGACCAAACCTGACCACCTATGGAAAAATTCAATTTTCAAACTCCCCCCTAAGCTCAATTTGATGCACATGGGAGTAAGCATTCCACTCCTCTGGCCAAATCGACCATGTGCATTGATCTAACAACCTAAATAGCCCACTCCATAGGGTCAATTGGATCAAAATGGCAAGCTCATTATCGTCTATCCGATTGCCATAGGGGGAGATATACTCCCTCTAATTCACCAAAATTTTCATTCACTCTTGATAGATTAGAACCTAGGAAGCCTTAACAACCACCTTAGAGCTTTCCCAAGGTCCCTAGAGAGGATTTGGATTCTTCATTCCTCGATTTTTACAAAGTGAAAAATAGGGGAGATCCATTAAAGAGCCAACTTCTTCTATACTTGATCCCATCCAAATTCCTCTTGCACACTTGATCTAAGGACCAAGTTGAGCCTACCCAAGCATCCATTTAAGTTCCCACAGTAAGAAAAAACTCAATTCAATCAAAGCTGCAAAGGGATTGAAGAGGAGTTGGTCCACCCATTGATCCACTCAACCTCAAGATATAGGAACTTCAATAGGGCTTTATCTCCACTAGATGAAGCTACCTCATCGATCAAGAGCATTGGTGATCACCTCCGATGAGGTATGTGATTTTCCAATGACTTAGATTAAGAGGTGTTGGTCCTTTGTGAAAGGAATTTTCATTGCATGTAAAATCGACTGTTGGATTGGCCGCTCTACTTCTCTAAATGGTGTGGGTTGAGTCTTGAATGAATATATGCTAGATCAGGCTCGAATCTCCCCTTGGATCATGGATGGTTTGCAGTGATCCTCAAGGGAGAACTTAGCTCATCTCAGCCGTCCATCCGTACATTTTAGATGGACGGTTGAGATTATTAGGCACATTTTAGAAATCCCTTTTCTATTTTAAGACGTGGGTTAATCCTCAGCCATCCGATCTTTGATCGAACGACTAAGGATATAAGTGCATGCGCTGTCAGCCGCCCTCTAGATTTTACATTTAATTGGATGGCTCATGGCGTGATGTAAAGCGTCGACGTGCCATCACCAGGTAGTATTAAGGTAGGGATTAGTTAGGAATTTTAATTAATTCCTAATTAATTCAAAAACTTTCTAAAAATGATAACTCCTTCAATAAAAAATCAAGAAATTATAAGGAAAAATGCTATGGATAGATAATTTCATATAGATTATTTTACAAATGTTTTTAATGGATTTTAAATTCCCCTTTTCTCTATATTTGGGTTTTATTGGGAATGTTAATTAGTTAATTATTCGCTAATTAAGTCACCAACTGATCTGAAATTTTTAAGATTTATTTTAGGAGATGACCTTTACCTCCTCTAATTTTCTTGAGATTTATTGATACCTTAATTGGGAAAATTGCTAGCTCATTCCCTAATTAACCCCTTCATGTAATTAAGGGTAATTAAGGTATGATTAGTTGGTTTACCCTATGATTGAGTTTGATTAAGGTCAGACCTAGTGAGTATGTGTTTTATGGAATAACGTTGAGGTATTTCCCCTAAGCTATTCCCTAAATCCTCTTTTCTTTCCTTAATCCCCTCTTTATTAAGGTTTAATTCATTAATTATACATTTAAATAATTTTCAAAAAATTCTAAAAAAGTTCCAGAACTTAATTAATCTACCTTGGCTAGATGCTTAAGTGTTTAATAGCTTAAGTTTAATTAAGGAAATTAAAACCCCTTTCATAAGTGTGAAGGGATGTTTCAAAAGTACTTAAGCTAAACCTCTTAGCTTAATTAACTTTTAATTGTGAGCCAAATTGCATTAGGCCTTTTCATTACTTGGTGCATTGCAAATTTAAATACCTTGTGAGTTTTATGTCATCTCATTGGCTCATAATTACTTAGTTAATTTTTTTAAGGTGGTGTATGTAAGGGTTAATTAAACCACTTAACTTATACCTTAGCCTAATCAACACTTAAAAATGGATTTAATTATCTAAAATTAAAAAAAATATAAAACATATGTGGGAATGGGTTCAGAATACAAAATTCAACTCAACTTTTTAAAATTAAATTAAACTTCAAGCTAAACAAAAATCATTTTGGAATTCACTTTGATTTATTCTAAGTGTTCTTTTTCTTTAAGAATGTCTTTAGGATTTAAGTAAAGTGAGTTTTTTTTTTTTTGCATGATTACATTGATTTAGGTCTTTCCCAACATGTTAAGTTTTATGCCATATGATTCATGCATTCATAATTTCATGTTTCAAAATTTTAAAATGGAAATTGTTTACTTTATGTCATATGTGCATGTGTTGGCTAAAGTAAAATATGAGTGGCTATTATCACTACTAAATCCAAAGTACTTTCAAAACTTATAAGTGAAACATCAATTTTGAAAGTGTGCTATTCATATCTTAATTATTAGCTTGCATGTGATGGATTATGAAGTCATGTTTAGTGTAGTGTTTCCTTTTCTTCTTATGTTAGCATAGCTTTGAATAGAGGTTAGTAAGATGTAGGGTTCATTTGAAAAGTACCCAGCACTTACTTAATTCCAAACCCTATTCATCCCTATTCTCTCACTTAAGAAGGGTTTCCTATACTTCCATGAATAAATTGCATAAATAAAAATAAAACTATTAAACAACTTTTGGATATTCTTTTTCCATTTCATTTCTTTTATATGCATATTAGTACTTAAGGAAAGTGGTATATTAGTCTGGACAACCCTGAGGTTATGAGGCTTTGAGTAGCCCTAAGTAGTTCTTGTACCTTACACCTCTGGTTAACAATGACGTTGAACTCACTTATGCCTTTCTTACTTTTATGCATGTATGTGAAATTTTGGATAAGGAAAACCTTTTCTACTTAAGAAAAAATCATGCATATTCAACTTCTAAATTTTCTTAAATGGATTACTTAGCATGCATCATAAAGTGTGTTAAATACTCTCATTTGCATGTATAGATATGCTTAGGATCCATCCATATGCATGTTGTATATGTTAGGAAAGAATTGAAGTTATGTGTGTTATGTGAATTTTGATTCATTTTATTTAATCTTAAAACGCCTTTCTTTTTGAATGGGTTTGTTTAGAGTTTGTTTAAACTTAGGATTGATTAAAAGATGTAATCAAAATATTCAACTAAATAAAATTAAAATGTAAACTTACCTTAGAAATTACTTAAGGATTAGAGAAGGAAAGAGAAGTTCTCTTCTCTTTCCCTCTTTTCGTAACTTAGTAATTAATTGTAGGTTTCACTTAAAATAAATTAAAACATGGAATAAAAATAACCCAAAACACTTAAACAACTTAAATGAAACCATCCTCTAAGTTTAACTTGTCCTTCACACTTAGAAAACTTGAACCTAAAGTCCTAAGCTAAGCATACCACACAAACTTCATAGCACACATATTAGCCTAAGTCACCACTTCTAGCTTTAGGTTAGGTTGGTGCATGGTTTGACATTATGTTTTGTTTTATGATGAATGTTCTATATTGGATGTTAGGGTGTACGCTCATAGAATGAATGGTAGGCCATGCTTAGTCTAACAATTCTTTTCTGTAGAGGATTGTGCTAAAGGGGCACTATCATAAATAAAAATATAAATGCTTCATCCTTCCAGGTGCTTATACCCCTTTGCATAATCCATAGGCCAAGTGGACTTAGTCACCCATGTGTGGGGTGATAAGTCCAATATACATTCTTGGGATTTGTGTGGTGTGATTTGACTACCCTTTGTTTTGCATGTGTTAGTTAGATTTCTACTTTTCCTTTTTATGTAAAAGTTTATATATTTAGGATTTTGGAATGATTTGTTATGGGGGATTAGGATGAGCATTGGTCATAAGATCCCATCTTATGCACCATGTGAAGCCTTGGAGCATCCACCTTCCAACCATCCAAAGGAGGAACTAAAGAGAAAGAAGAAAAGAAGAAAAGAAGAAAGAAGAAAGAAGAATAAAGCTCGAAGACCCCCATAGTAATGAATTCTTTTGCTTAAATGGTAATTTAATTCATTTGTAATCCGAGTTGTATAAGGGTAGAGCTCAGCTACTCACATTTTATATTTTTGGGTTTGTGCGGTGGTGCTCGACCATAAATGACCATTTATTCTTTTTGTGATTAGCTTTATAAATTGATTGATGATTTGTTTAGCTCTTGCATTAAGTGGCATACTTTTCCTAGTTTCTTCCTTGCTTTATGTATGGCCTAGATGTGGATTAGGCTCTTTAGAGAAAATAAACCTTTTACCCAACTTAACAACTCAAAATAAAATTTAACAACTCATAACCTCATATAAATCTTAGGATTAAAATCAAGATAAAATAATTAGCAACCCCTTAGCAGGATGAGCGTTTCTTTATAATATCATGCACAAATGTATCTTATTTCACTCTTGATTGGAGTGCTTTCACCTTTGCCAGAGAACCTGGCTTGACCTTTGAGGGTCATGGTGGAAACTTATCTCCTACCTTCTCGTTTATTTTGGCCAATAATCTGATTTCTCATGCATTAGTCATACAAAACCTATTAGCCTGAGTCAAAAATGATTGACCAAAAATCAAAATAAAATGAAATTTGAAATGCATTAGATTTAGATCATTTGAAGCATGTCCATTTACATATCTAGTCACTTTAGGGAGTGAGTTTAAGGACTTAATCTCTTTTTAAATAAAAAATAGCCTAGCTATCTTACATAAGCATAACGACTTTCCTGCATGTATTTAAAATCATAGGAGGAGTTAGTTGGCAACCACCCCTAGGCAGTTGTAAGTTCAAGTTATCGGGTGGTTTGTCCTCTCTTGTGGAGACAAACCAATTGCCCATTTTTTGCCTTAAATTTAGGTTATGCTTCTGGCCCTCGCTGAAGCTCAATAGATTTAGGTTCTGAGATTGCTTTCTCATTTATAGGCCATAAGCATAATTCCTCACCTCTTAGGAAATTCCTTAATCTTGTGTTAAGGAATCTTAAGTCCTAAAATTCTAATGAAAATATAACTCAAACAAATTAAATCAATTTCTAAAATATAAAGCCTAACTATAAGATAGTTTGAGATGCTCACTGGGTTTCCTAGCATTATAAGCATCTCCTACTTATTTTCCATTTTAGCTTCAATAATAACTCCCTCTTTTGATCAATCCCATTTGATCTTCAAATACAAACTAATCAATTGATAGTCCTTCCTATTGAAATGTTCAAAGACAATGATCATTTACCTTAATTGAGAGTTTTCTTAAGGGATCCTGTCCCTTAGGATGTAATTAATTATGGAGGCTTGCCCCTGTAGGGAACTTAACGAACCCATTTTAAAATAAACCCTGCTTTAGTTTTCTATGTAAAGTAAAGGAAGAATCTTTGGTACATATGCAGACCCATCATCCTTAGGAGTCCTTATTGAGGTGATTGGTTCCATTAAAGGGTAGTGACTTCTATCTTTCAAGATAGCACACTATACCTTAATGATGTACCCGATCACCTGAATAAGCACATCTGTGGATCTACATGGTGTCTTACTAAGATGAATTTCTATAAGGTCTCTTCTTTCTTTTCTCCAAAGATTTGAAAGGTGACTCCCTATAAGAGATTTATTCACCACAATGATATGTATTAAATCATTCTCTTCCACCACACATAACATGCATATGATCCAATCTTAAGTGTATTTATATACACAACATGTTTTAGCACACTTGAATGATGAATGCATGTGTATATTTGAAGTTTATATTTCATTTGATTGAATTATTTTATGTATGTAAATTTAAAGCTCTATCCAAATTCTTATTAAAAAATATAAAGGGATGAAATTAAATAAGTACGTGTCATTGTTAACAGAGAAGTGAGGTAATCAAATGACCTCCTTAGGGCTAGGTAAAGCTTCGTATTCCTGGGATGTCTAGACATTATATCCATTTGCATTCAAACATGTGTAGATTTGCATACAAGGACATATGAAAGAAAGATCCAAATTGCATGATTAAACCATTTAATCACTTGAACAATTATGGGTGCACGCATTTTAATAAAAAAGGGGATTTCCATTCTTTAATCACATATACATACACATGTATAAAGACATAAACAAGTACGTGCCATTATTAACATGGGAAGTGAGGTAATCAAATGACCTCCTTGGAGCTAGCTAAAGCCTCATATTCCTAGGATGTCTAGACTATATACTTGCTTGTTTAGATACATATGAATGTATCCATAATTAAGAGAGTGAAAATCATGCAAATGTTGTATTTTCTTTAATTGAATTGTTTATGCATATGAATTAAATATCTATCCAAATATTAATATCCAAATACATAAGAATGAAATCAAATGAGTACATGCCTTTGTTAACCAGGGAAGTGAGATAATCAAACAACCTCCTTGGGGCTAGCTAAAGCCTCATATTTTCGGGTTATCCAAACTATATACTCACTACCATTCAAACCTATGTAAATCAACATATGAATAAAAGAAATAGGACTTCACTTTATATACTTAGGCTATAAGCACATACACCTCCTATGTATTTATAACTATCATCATGACATATGTTGTTATCCATTTATAAACTCTTAAATATATATTTGGATTAATAATGATAATAGCCACACATATGATAAGTTAATCCAACACATGCAAGCTTTACATAAAAGAATTTCATTTGATTTAATTACTTTTGATAGACATGAATGCATGAAATCAAATGACATATAATATTTAACATGAAAGGAAAGGAATAATCAAATATAAACACATGATCCATTCAATGAAATTAATTTCGAAGGACAATCATACTAAATAAAATCATTTAAAGTAAACCAAAGCTTCTTAACACCATTTTTAGCTTTTTATTTGATTTAATTTAAGGATGTGATGAATAGTTTGTTGATCCTAACCCATTCTCATGTGTGTGAATTAATTTGGTTTAATGAAATGTAATTAGGTTAATTTTATATGTTAATTAAGTTGTATTGTGTAACAAATACATTAATTAACCCTTTCCTATGTTACCTTAATGTTATTAACTAAATAATCGTGAGCCAACATGATATGCATAGGGTGAAAAGTAAATTGGCAATGATCCTAGAAATAAAAAGGGCCTAATGCAATTGTCTCACAAATAATTGTTAATTAAATTAAGAAACTTAATTAAGCACTCTTATGATTTCCCCACACATGTGGGTTAACTATAATTTCCATTAGTACCTTTAGCTTATTAAAAACCTAAAGATCTACCCTTGATTTAATTAATTGAGATCTGATCTTATTATGATTTTAATTTGGTTAATTAAATCATTTAATTAACAAACTAAACCCTTAATTAATCTCACTTTAATTAATTTTCCTTTAAAGAGAAATGGACTTAAGAAATGAGGTAAGGAAGGAGGTCCTAACCCTATTCCCCTTGCCCATTCACTATTCAATAGTGATTATCAAACTATTTAATTAATTTGTTGCTAATTAGGGTGTTAATTAACCATTCAGTTGATTAAGAGAGTAAATAGGGCTTAAATAATTAATTTACCTAATTACCTACGAAATAAATCCCAAGAAAATTTTGGGAGGCAAAAATCATCCCATTAAACTAACACACAAAGTTTGAGATTAATATCTTGAGTAATTAAGTCTTAATTAAGCTAGTTAAGTTTTTATTTAAACTTTAATTAAGCTTTAAGTACTATTCAAAATTAATTGAAATTAATTTTAATTGAATCTCCTTTAAAATACCTTTAATATGAGCATTTATTTATATTTTTTTCAAAATTTCTCTATAACTTATTATGAATTTTTAAAATTTCATCCATTAAAACTAATTAATTAAGCCCAATTAAGCCTAATCTCATAGACGCTACATGGACTGCTAATGTGGAGGGCTTTCCACATAGCGTCGTGGGATTAGTTACTTAAAGTCGTTCGACGTAGTGCCTATGTGGTGGCGGTGAATGTGCTTTCTTATCTGCCATTCGATCTAAGATTAGATGACCAAGATTAACCTCGTGGTTTTTATAAAGATTAGATTGGATTTTTTTTAATGGATTAATCATGACCATCCATTCCGATCATGCGAAACGGACAGTGTGTGATCTATCATCTCCCAAGTGATGAGAGACGGACACTACCCGCCTTCCATCACTTGATCTAAGCTCACCCAAGCTCGGATAGATTCAAAATTTATCCCACACCTTCACGATGATGATCTGAGGGGATCTAATGATCAAAATTATGTGACATTCAAATTTTCTTCACAAAAGACCAACCAAATTTGTCCCAAAGCTTGATTTAATGGAATTACCTTTTTTCGTTGGAGCTAGAGACCAGCAGCATAATTAATTGAGATAGCTTCGTCTAGTAAATATGAAGCCCTATTGATCAGCAGGCAGGAGGATTCCTTATCGTTTACTCTATGGACCATGAACGATCAATTTGGAGGCTAACGTTGATCAAAATTGCACTTCTGATGGCCGGAGGGCTTGCGAGTTGATTTGTTCTTGCTCGACGAAGTGTGGGAAAGGTGTGTATGAAATTAATTTGAGTTTGTTGGGTTGAGTGGAAGGTTTCCCTATTTTTATTTGGAGTTTTTCGACAATGGGAAGCTTGGGAGACTTAGAGAGAGCACTGTGCATTTTAAAACTACCTTTAGAAGCGTACTGAGTGCGAATGGTGTCATTTTGGATCGAAATGAGGGCGGTATATCCCCCCACTTTTAGATCAGATGGATAAGATTAGAGCTTGAATTTTAGCCTTTCACCCGCCATTCGAGCACTATAGTGGTCGGTGTCAAGCTAAGGTGGCTCGGTTTGATTGGCCAGAGGCCTTGGTGGGTGGCTCAAGGTGGCTTTCTTCTTCCTTGGGTCTAATGTTTTAGGCTAGGTGTGGGGAGATGAGTTAACTCACCTCCCCTTGGTCCATGGCCAACCTAGCCCACTTGGGTCAGGCAAGGTAGGCAGGTCATGCCCCCACTTGGGGAAGGGACAACTGCCAGGAAGAGGGAAGGAGGGTTGACTTGCCAAAAATGGGTTTGATCCCATGTGGGGAGGAAAATATAATGGGTAAGGCTTTGGATTAGACCCAATTCAAGTTGGGCTAGTTTGGGGTTGACCCAATGTGAGTTTATGATGGGTTGGTTCAGGTCCCATTGGGTATTGGCTTGGTTTAAGTGGGTTTGGCTCAATTTGATCCATATAGATCAATTTGGGCTAGGTTGGGTTAGGTTGACCAATTTGTCAAATTGGGACAAACCAAGGGTTGAGTCATGTTCAAATGAGTAATTGGATCATTTTGGTTCAATTAGTTTGAATCAATTTGGCTTGGATTTGATTTTGGTTCATTTGGATTCATGTAGGTCAAATGGATAAAGTTGACCAATTGACCAAATTGGCCAAATTGGCTTGGTTTATGAGTTGATTCATGTTCAATTAGTTAATTAAAGATGATTGTAAGCTTTGGTTTGAATTAATTTGAATTTAATTTGGATTTAGGTTAATTAGGGATAAGTGGATCAGTTGGGTTCAATTGGCCAAATTGGATCAATTATGCCTTTGGTCAAGCTCAAAAATCAATTTGGAATGAACTAGAGTCATTGGTTGCAATTGATTTGGGTCAAATCTTGATTTGACCCAATTTAGCCTTTTAGGTCAAATTGGGTCAACTTGGATCAAAGGGACAATTAGGTTAGTTTGGCTCAATTGATGGTCAAGTTATGTTCAAAGGTTGATTTTAGGTTGGTATGAATCATTAGTTTCAATTGGCTTAGGGTGAAATTTGTTTAGTTTTATTTATATATGTTACGAGGGCTGACTTGATCAAATGACCAAGTTGACTTGGTTTGACCCAATTTATGAAAATTGATCAACCTAGGGTGATCAACAATCATAATAGGAGGTTTAGAATAGTTTGGCTGAATCTAATTTAGGTAGGATTGGGATTTGGCTCAAATGGGTCCTTTAGGTCACTTTGGGTCAAATGAGCTTCAGTGGGTCAATTGGCTTAATTTTGGGTTGAATTGGATTTAGTTGGGTTTATATATGGATTTGGGATTGATTTATAGCTTTGGTTGCAATTGATTTTGGTTCAAATGGATTTTGGTTCATTTGAAAATTTCAAGTCAAGTAAGCTAAATTTGGTTTGATTTGGATTGATTTTGGCTTGCTGATTTGATCGTATATTTGATTTATATTTCAGGTGATGATTAAAGAAAAACTTGATTCAAAAGAAAATCAATTGAACTTGACTTGAATTTGAATGGAAATTTGGCTAATTCCATAGGATAAAATCATAGGGCTTAGGCTTGGATTTGACTTGAGTTGATTTGGTTTGGATTTAAATTGAAGTTGAATTTGATTGTGGATTTTAGTAAATTTATTGAAGGGCTAAATTGATCTTAAAGAAATATAATTTAATTTGGATGAATTTCGATTTGATTATGGCTAAGTCCATAGGATAAAATCATAGGGCTTAGGTAGCATTGATTTGATTTTATTCATTTTGGATTTGATTTGATGTTGAGTTTGATTGTAAATTTTGGTAAATTGATTGAAGGGTTGAATTGATCTTTGAGAAAATCAATTGAATTTGGATGAATCTAGATTTGATTAAGGCTGAGTCTGTAGAATAAAATCATAGGGCTTAGGAGGGGTTGATTTGACTTGATTTAATTTGGATTTGATCATTGGTTTCAATCATTTGATTTGGATTTGGATTTGGAATTGGATTTGGACTTGGATGAATTGAATTTGAGGTTTGGTTTAGGTCAATAAGGTAGGCATAGGTTGGGTTTAGGCTATAAAATATGTGGATCTCCCTAAGTCATAAGGCATAGCCTAATCCTATGGTTAGCCCTTCTAGGTCTCTATGCTTAGGTTAATTGTTCACCTAATCACTAGAAGTGCTTTAGAACTAAGGTGCTCTCAGTGTCTACAAGAGTCTTAGATCTATGGTGGGAAGATTGAGTCCTCACTCCAAAAGTGAGGCCAACAAGCAGCTTTTCATCAAAAGATTTATAAGATCTTAGCAAATAGTAACTATCAAGAACCTCATTGTAGAGAAATTAAAACCTAATGAGTCCCTCGTTGATTATATTCTCAGGTGGACAAACCACAGTTCCATAAGCAATAGGCCATTGAAATTCTTTTTAAGAATATTCCTGGCTTGGTCGCTTTCATGCTCAAAGAATTTACATTCAAAATATTTGAGAAGTTAATTAGCAAGGTGACTAGCCTACCAGAGGAAGCCAAATAGTTACCCTTCTCAGACTAATCAAGCAAGCCAAAGCCCGATAAAGTACTTGAGAAGAAGCCAGTAGTAGTTTTAGCAGTGGATAAGGGAAAGCGACCCATGAGAGTGTACCCTGAGAGATGTTCATCTCATTTTTAGATAAGGTTAACATCATCTCTGAAATAAATAATTCGGACATTTAACCTTAGATAAGAATCTCCTAATTCAATGCTTAGGACACTACATCTAGTGACCTAGTGCACATTCCTTGGGTTTGATCTAACTTAATGGCTTAGGTGGACTCAACCCAGATTCAAAATTTGTATTATATCAAATTAAATCTAAATAAATCAAAATGAAATCAAATTAAAACAAATGAACGAATCCAAAATTAAATAAAGTCAAATATAGTCAACCCATTTGACATAGGTGGGTCCCATCAAGTCAAAGGTCAACCCACCAAAATTTGACCAAATTAAATCATTCCAAATATTTTAAATGATTAAATAAACATATTTAATCATGAATCTCAAAAAATTCAATATTTTTCAGGCCTTAATTAGGTTAATTAGACCACTTAGTCTAAATGAACCTAAGTAGGTCCTATTAGGCTCAAACCCAAATCAAATTGAACTCAATTCCATTTTATAGCACAAAATGATTTGGAAATGATAATCAAACACAATTCAACCCATCATTGGGTATAATTTGGTCAAATTGGTCATTTGACCAAAATGAAACCTAAGCTTAACCCATTAAGCCCACTTTGGGTCAAATGGGTACAATTTGAAATCCACTAGAAATTAAATGAAATCAATAACTCCAAATCATCTCACACATATGGTTAAGCATGATTGGAATCCAAACTGAATCATATTGAATCAAATTGGTCATTTGAACCCAATTGTAATCACACTTAACCCATTTAGGCATAAATGGGTTGAAATGAAATGAAATCCAAAATCAATTCAAATCTAAATGAATTAACTAAAGCAAAACTTAATCAATCATCAATTAAAGGTGATTAAACCTCAAAATTAAAAGAATTGAATCAAAATCAAATGCTTTGAATTTAAATGCTTAGATTGGATCCAAATTTCCAATCCAAATGAATTTGGACTTGACCTCAAACTCATATTGTGTTTGAGTTAGCAGCCACACATTAGTCTAAGGGCTTTGATGGTAATGCCATAAATCATATAAATAAAGAAAAAAAAATTAAAGAGGTGGAATTATAAGAAGAGAAGACTTGAAAATCCATGAAAGGTATGCAAGTCTCATTTTCCCTTCTTCCATACCTCATCCATTTCTTATATTAAGGTAATTTGATTGATTCCAATTACTTGAAGGCCACCAAAGAAAGAAGTCAAGAAAGACTTGCTCCATGAAGAAGAAGAAGAAGAAGAGAGCAAGGAAGAGAAGGGAATGGAGCCATAAGGCTCAACCAAGAAAAGAAAATGGGGTGATGCCCTCTTTCCAATCCCTCACCCAATCATGTTCACAAGGCCAAAGGGGGGGGATTGAATCCACCTCTTGGCATCCCTCTCGCCACCGGTTGCCAAAATCTGACCACCTAGAAGGCCATGAACATGGTTCTTGGCCATGGATGGAAAGAAAGGAGAGAGATCTTCTCACTTCCCTCTTTTCATCCCAAATCACTCACCAAGGGAAGAGATAAAGAAATGGATTGATTCCCCATCAGCTCATCACAGACACACAAAAAAATGATCAAATATGGTAGCCACCAAGCCTCTTCTAATGGTGAAAATCTAGGAAGAGTCTCCCACCTCCAATTGAACATTCTAATACATTCAAAATGTCGAGGCGACCTCAAACAAATTGCTACCATGACCCCTCACCATCGGTGAGCCTGAGAATGACTGAACCCAACAGAAAATGGTCATGAGTTGGTCTCCAAGGCATTTGGCAGGGAGGTAAGACACCATATCAAATAAAAAGAAATAAAATAAAGAATTAAATTTTAAAGAATAGAATTGAAACATTAATCCAACATTTAAATTAAATTCAAACTCAGACCATCTAAATAAGATTAAAAGAATTAATTAAGATACTTAAGAATCTTAGCTAGACCTTTGGGATAGATATTCATCTTCAGATGAAGATTTTGATTTCACTAGGGGTTAAGATGCTGAATGGAATGGGTTCCACCCAAAGGTGGAATCTATTTTACTCTTCATTTTTGAAAACATAAACTTCACTTTAACCAAATAAAAATGATAATAAATTATTAAATCATTTGAATTGACACCATCCAATGGTAAAATTCAAACAAACTTAAATCTTCAAATTGAAAGTTGAACTAAAAAGGCTTAGCAAAGTCTTGCTACACAAGCCTATTTTCTTCACACATTAAATCATCAAATTACGGACCCTAAACTTAGGTTAGGTCATTCTATGATCGTTCTATGATACTCAGTGTTGTGATGTGATGTGCTTTACATGTCTTTATGGTGTACTATTTTAGACTACATATCTAGGATTGTTTGCTCATTAGATTGGATGATAGGATGTTCTTTTTAGAATTAACATTCTCTTATATGGGGCTATGCTAGAAAGAATGCTATCATAAATAAATTAAAATGTTACTTTCTTGTAGGTGTGCTTAAATACTTAAGCATAACCCATAGGACAAGTGGATGTGGCAAGCAACTAATGCTAAGCCCATATGTCTATAAAATATAACTGTTGTGTGTTATTTGTATTTTTCTGACATTTATTTTGCAAAGCTTAGAATTCATTTTTGAATTCAAAATGTAAATTTGAGCTTACAATAAGGTTAAGATCTATGGGGTCTAGAATTAGTAGGAGCCGACCCTACCAGAAGATAGGTGCAGTGGTCCCCTGTGAAGCTCAATGGATGTCCTTAAAGAAGGAGACGATCCTGAAAAGAAGACCCATAGATCTAGACTTGTAGTTCTAGGCTGTATAAGGGCAAAGTGTATACCCATTTACTCTTTCTTCCGGTGTATAATACTCCGCATTGACCTATTTTTAAAATTAAATTGGCTTAATTTATTTTGGGTGTGTAGTAGAATCAACCTGCTTTTATAAGTTTTTTTTTTGTGTTGTGCTTTCCTGTAATGAATGCTTGGGCGATTAGGCTCATAGAGAAAATTAAATTTTCACCCAATCTAAATCTAAATAGCTAAAATAAGAAATAAAGAAAACATAAAACCTCACATAAATTAAAGTCTTAGGCAAAACTCAAAATAAATTAGAAATAAATTGTCATTTAAAAGTCATGCAATCATATTGTTCTAAATTCTTGAATTGGGCACTTCACCCAGTGCGCATAAGAGACATCTGATCTATGAGGATAGCCACCTTCTTTGGGAAGTCTATTGATTTGGCCATAATTATTTTAATTGCATGGCATTTAGGCAAAAAAAATGTATACCAAGGCCTCAAATAAATCATAAATCAAAACACTTAAAAATCTTAAAAATGTGCATTAGTTAGATGCATTTTATATCTTACATGATCCTAGGGATTAGGGAGTGAGTAAAAGATTCTTAGATTCCTGTCCTGCAAAGACAACAACCATCTTGCATTCATAAGACTTGGCATCATAAAATTAAAATGTGCTTATGTTGTGTTAACTGGCAGTCCCTCCAGGCGGGTTGTAAGTCTAAAAGAATTAGAGATAGGTTAGTTCTCTCAAATGAGAGGAATGGCTGATAATTCCCAAAATAAAATTAGGTTGAGCATCTAACATGTATTATAAGCATTTGTAGACTTAGGTTTTGAAGCATCCTCCTCAAAGTAAGTCTTCAACCTTAGATATTTCTATAGTTTCTATTGCTAGAATTTAATCCCTAGACTTCTAAGAAAATGTCAATTCAAAATCAAAATTAAATTCCAAATTTTAAAGCTCAATGATAGGATAGTTGAAGTGGATATTAGGAATCCTAATATAAATGGGCATTTCCTATTTTATCCTATTTGTTATCCAAAAATAACTCTTTTACATTGGATCATTCCTAATTGAAATTTTAAAATATCATTCCTTTAAAAACCAACTTAGAACTCCATAGAAATAATATCGTATTTCTTTAATCGAGTATTCGACCCTTCCTAAGATATAATTCTATATGTTTGCTTCTTTAGAGAACCATGAAGAGTTTAAAATAAACCATGTTCTACTTTCCATGTAGTTAAGGAAAATTTCTACATGAAAGACCAATTTATATAGTCTTTTCTTAATGATGATCATCATCTAAATAAGATAACATGTTTATCTTTCTCATCGAGGCAATTATATACACTTCCTATTCCGACATCTCATAGTAGCCTCTCCAACATTGCAGTGTCCACTACCGGTACTTCTTACTACTCTTACAAATAAGCTAAACAAATCATATTCATTCAAGAGGGAGGTATTCAAGAGTAGTTTCAAGAATTTCTTAACAAACCTGACTTTCAGCTACCAAAAACTAGAGGAAGTGATAGGAGTGATGATCTAACTTCTGCCCCTACCACCATATGCTAGGTCATGTATTAAAGGATTATTTTATCTTCAAAGACTAGCTTGAATATAGATACAAGTCAGGAGCAACAAAGATACCTAAACTTAGTGGAGTAACCTTCAAGCTCCATTAAAGTAATCTTTAGAGAATCAGTAGATCCTCTCAAGAATAATGAAGGTTAGGAAATCTTCCTATCTTATACCTCTAGAAAGATCATCTCTTAAATCAAGAAACTTTCTCTACAATGCCTAACTCAGCTCAAACCTCCAGTACCCTGGAAGGTCTGCCAGTTGTAAAGGATAACTTCGAGAGATGGTGGAAGCCTAATAATAACAGTAGCAACCATCACATGTCTAAGATAGTTCATTATCACAACCACCATCCAAGTTCACCATTTCTACCTCCACCACCATAGCTTACCACTTCTACCAGCTCTCTTACCACATCTAGGAACATTGTGTCAGTGGATGAGGGACACCAAACTACTCACTCCACTTACTTTACTTGACTTCTATTTTATACCACAAAATTCAAAGAAATCAATGAAGAAGAAAGATTCCACTTATATTTTTTTCTCTTTGATGATCTTAGTGAATTTATTTCCATAGAAAGCTCTCCAAGTCATGATAATAACAATAATCTTAATTCTGATCACTTACTCTTGATTCAAAGATTTTTTTTTTAATCCAAGGTTATCCACTTGAGATAGACTTGGAGTTATCCAACTCTGAAGATCCTTTAGAGAAGCTGTAAGTATACCTGACGTGTAGGTAGAATTCATCGCAAACCATCCAACTAAAATCAACCTCCATAGTGGAAAAATTTTACCTCCTGGTAGCATCTCAAGACAAGGTAAACAAGTCATTGGTTCCAGTGAACAAATAGCCCCTCCACAAATGTTCCACCCCAAGATATGCTTGTGGAGGACCAGCTTAAGGTTGATTACAATGTCCTGATGCATCTTAAAAGTTGCTAGCTAAGCTAAGCATATATGGCTCCCTTTTTTTGTCTAAAGAAATGAGGGTGTCATTAATCAAGGCACTACTTGACCTCAAAATATGCTTAGCTCAATTGGTCACTATCAATCCAACTGAAGAAAAGGCATGTTTTTTAAAGTTGTAGGAGTCACCTTCTCAAACGAAGACCTATACTTGGGACTATAACATAACCATCCTTATACATTACAGTGGATGTCAACAAGTTTAGATAATCTAGGGCCCTTCTTGACTCGGTGCATTCATTAATATTATGTTGCCTAAGAACCCTTGTCTTCTTGAGGATTGACATCATTAAGCATCATGATAAAAAGATGATGTTGAAAGGAATTTAATGAACAAGGCATTGGGGCCTTATACTCAATCACACTACTATGGAGATAAATGATTAGAAGGTTGAGACCAAGTTTTATATAATATATTTGAATACATTTTTCAATTGTTTGCTAGGGAAACTTTAGATTCATGAAAGTAAAATGGTACCATCTTCACTCCATCAGTGCATCAAGTTTATAAAGGATGGCATAGAATATTATGTAAAAGATTTGAAGCCATTCTCAATACATGAGGCTGGGATCTATGAAAATGTAGCATACTATCTTCCAAGAAATAAAACATCTATTATCACAAAATAAATCAAAATAAAAAGAAGAAGAAAAAAAAGAAAGAAAAAAAAGAAAAAGAAAATAAAAGGGGGGTAAGAAAAAGATTTTGGGAGGCAATAGAGCTTGAGATTACTTTTCAACCACAGTTCATTACTTCTTTTGAATAAGTAGGTGAGATGTCCCGACCTCCCCCAGGATGAGGAAGAGGAAAGTTCAAAGGAGGCTCCATAGGGGGAAGACCTCCATACCTACCACCCATTAAGAGGTTTGTTCCAACATCAAGGAGTACACCTACTATCTACATAGACTTAGAGTTGAGTTTAGAGGATGAGTCTTATATAGTAAGCACACTAGCTACTGTCGCTCTAAAAGGCCCCATTGGAGGTGACACTTGAGCTAGATAGTGATGAGGATAGGGTCCCTAATCAAAGCATAAGTGTATTTGGATCAACATTATATGAAACTATAAGATAGCATGTGAGCACTTTATCTCTAATCCTACTTTTCTCCTAGAATCTTGAGGGTTTTATAGTTAAGTATGCTTATAAATTATATACAAGTGTTAAGCCTTTGATGTTTTGTCTTGGAACAGCATCTTTAAGCTCATAAGCTAATGTAGAGCTTAAGGTCATTCGAAGAATTAAAAAAATTATCTTTTGATTGGTACTCGCCATGTGCCAAGAATTTAGCAAAGAAAGATTTAATTCTGCATGCATGGTCTAAACACATGTCAGAGTACATTAAAAAGTAATGGGATAGCAAATGAAAGAATCCTCAATCAAGATCGGGACTAATCTTTGGTACAATGGGTCCAATAGATGATGATGATGAATATTAGCTTGTCATTACCAATCATGTGGAGTCAGATAGGTTTTTCTTCGACTGTACTAACTCATATGAGGATGTGTGTTTAGAAACTTTAGATGATCCATATGATTTCCAAGTCAAGGATGCACCCCTGGAGGAAAAATTTAATCAACCATCGACAAGCTAAAGAAGATCAACTTATGCATTGAAGATAATCCTCACTTAACATATGTCAGTTCCCTACTGAATGAATCAAAAACTAATAACTTAGTTAGGCTACTTTCAAAATTTAAAGATTGCTTTGCATGGAGCTATGAAGAAATGCTCATATTAGCTTTTGAAGTTGTAGTTCATAGGCTAGCAACCTATCTTGATACTTCCCTATCAAACAAGCTCCTAGATGCATGTAGTTAGACATTGAATAATAGGTCATTTCATAAGTTAAGGAACTGATCGATGTTGGCTTTATCAGGGGGGGAAAAAACCCCACATGGTTAGCCAATGTTATTCTAGTTAAAAAGAAGAATGGTCAAATTCCAATAGGGATCTTAATAAGGCATATCCTAAAGATGAATTCTCATTGCTTATACTAAAGTTAATGGTGAACATTTCTCATCTATTGAAATTTTCTCATTTATGGAGGGAACATCTAGTTACAACCAAATTAAGATGGCCTTTGATGATGAAAAAATACTACATTCAAAACCTCGATCAAAATCTACTGCTATAAGGTCATGCCTTTTCGACCTCAAAAATGTTGGAGTCACTTACCAATAGATTATGACTCAAATCTTTTATAAACCTATCCATAACCAAGTTAAATGCTATGTTGATGATCTCATCATCATAAGTAAAGAAAATAAAGACAGTTTATTAGAGTGGAGAGTATTTTTCAAGTGGTTGAGACAATGCAACCTCAAGATGAATCCTCTGAAGTGTGCATTTGGGATAACATTATAAAAGTTTCTCAAGTTTATTGTGTGACACCATAGGATTAAAATTGAACCTGAGAAGATCAAGGAGATATTAAAAATGACACCCCCTAAAAATCTGACTCAACCCAGATCATTTTAAGGGAGGTTGGTATATCTAAGATGCTTCATATCCAACCTGTATGGCGAATATCAACCATTATCTACGCTGACTAAGAAGGATGCTAAATTCAAGTAGGATGATAAATGTCAACAAGAATTTGAGAGCATCAAGAAATATCTCATGATGTCACCAGTTTTAGCTATCGCTATCCCGAGAAACCCTCATACTATACACTATTGAATTAGATGATTTCCTTGGTGCTTTGTTGGCTCAAAATAATGATGAAGGAAAATAAAATGCACTTTATTATTTAAATCATCATTTAACCCTATAGTTGAATTATCCACCCATTAAAAAGTATTGCCTAACACTCCTCTTTGCATCTGAAGGTATGACATTCTATGTTTTCTCATAAAGTAAATTTGATTTTTAGAATTAATCAACTACAATACCTCATGACACAACCAATGTTATCCGAATGGTTAGCATGATGGTCTACTATATTATCATAGTTTGGCATTACTTTCCTCCCCTTTGTGTTATAAAAGGACAAGCGCTTGTGGATTTCTAGCGGGACACACTCTCTCCTTGATAAATCCTCTTTAAATGATGACCTCCTAGACAAACAAATCATGAGTTTAAGGAATACAAGTGATTGTAGATGGGAGATACATTTTGATGGTGCAACTTCTTCTCAAAGAGGAGAATAACCGCAATCCACTCTCTCAGGCAAAGTGGGGGTAGGGATAGTCCACTTAACGTCACATGACATGATGAGATTCTTATATCACCTCTCTAAGCCCTGCACCAACAATGAAGCTAAGTATAAAACTTTAATCACCAATTTAGAATTAGCCATCTCTTTAGGCCTTCAGCATCAACATATTCAGATTTCACATTTAGTGGTCAACCAAATTATTAGGTCCTATAAAGTTCTCAAATCCAAACTCCATCACTATCACAAATGCACCATGAAGTTATTGGCCCAAACCCTAGAGGTTACCATCGATAGGATTCCTCGAGGAGAGAATGCCATAGCCGATGTTTTAGCTAAGCTCACTAAAGAATTGGCATGTCTTGAAGATGAGTTCATACCGATAGAGTTTCGTAATCGCTAAGCCCTTTCGCCTATTGATGTTGAACTCATTGACAAGCATACTCATGAAGAAAGGGTTATTATTGCTAAAAAAGATGAGGAGTTAGATTGAAGGCAACCTTTCATTGACTATTTAAACAAAGGCAAACTACCTCAAGAGAAATCTCAAGCCTATCAAGTCAAATAGAGGGAACTCTCTTATTCCCTCATTGATGACACATTGTACCAATGATCCTTCAATCAAATGTGGTTACGATATTTAGGCAAACTTGAAGCCCATAAAATCTTAACTAAAATTCATTGATTATGAGCTCACCAATCCGACCCTAAAATGAAGGCTAAAATTAAGAGACTAGGGTATTATTGGCCGACAATGATTACTGACTTCATAAGTGTGGCCAAGTGGTGCCACCAATGTCAAGTACATTGAGTAGTTCTATATCAACCACCCAACCATAGCTTCATGCATGTTCGAGTGTTGGAGTATTGATATAGTGGGTCTAATCGATCCACCATAATCCAAAGGTCACCGATTTATACTAGCGGCTACATATTACTTTTCCAAGTGGGAGAAGTCAAAGCTCAGTATGTTCTTCAATTCTTCATGAACCATATCATATATGTTGATTTGGGGTATCTCGCTGGATCATATCAGATAATGCTATTGCATTCAGGAGTTCAAAAATCAATAACTTTGCTAGAAGGCACATTATAGATTGGAGACACTTTACCATCTATTATCCTCAGGAAAATGGGTTAGTAGAAGCTTTCGACGAAGCTCTCATTCAAATTTTAAATAAAATACTCTATAACACCAAAGGACATTAGTGTGAACAGTTAGTTGAAGCCTTATGGGCATATCGTACCACTTATAAGACTCCCACATAGTCCACTCTTTTCTCCTTGATGGATGGGTATGGAGATGTCTTCCCCCTAGAATTCTAGCTCCCATCATTAAGGATAGCAGTGAACAGCAAGATCACAACCGAACAAAATACTAAGTTGTAGTTGGAAGAACTCAAAGGTCCTGATTAGAGGCACCAAGCATATCTAAACCTCGAGTTGTATAAAGCAAGGATGGTTCAAGCTCATAATAAGTTGGTCCACCCAAGAGCTTTCCAAGTTGGAGAGTTGGTTTTAATTCTTAGGAGACCAATTGTAGTTTATCGCAATATGGGAGGAAATTTTTAACTAACATGGAAGGGCCCCTTTATTATTGAAAAAGCCTACTAAGATGAGTTCTTCCAATTAATCAACCATAAAAGCAAACGCCCGATGTTATCCAATAATGGGCTTTATCTAATGAAATATTATGCATAATTATGTTATCATAATCAAATTTTGTTAATAAAATGTATTAACTTCTTTCACTCAAACAAGCTATGTTTTCCATTTAAAATTCTATTTTTTAATCAATCCTCAAGGATACTAGGATTGGTGTGAGAGAACTCGAGTGACATCCCAATCTTAGTCTGCACAACACAAACACAAAATTGTACACAAAACAAATAAAATAAACATAATCCAACTGTTTTAGGCTACTTTAAAATTGAGATAAGACCCCCAATGGCCATCACTTGGTAGTGCTCTAGGTCGAGTTTGATCCATTACTTAGCTAGTGAGTCACCCGGTAGTTACCTTTGCTTTGGAGGATGTGAGTCCCTTGGCTTTCTTCTTAGCTTAACTACTACAAATCAATGGGCACCTTGTTAGTTTGGAATGTTCAATTGCATGACTAATAGACTACCATGATGGTTGACTCTGCTTAAGAAGATGTGAGTCTCTAAGCTTTCTTCTTGAGCTAACTATTATGTACTGACTGGGTCTGATTATATATTAGACGATTAGGTTAATACCCCTAGTGGCACCTCTTTTTCTTGACTACTTCAAGCTTAGGGTTAGTCCTCCTTTATGACTTCCCACTTGGTAGTCACCCTAGGTTGAATAGTAGTTGTCTAGTTAATGATAGACTATCCCGATGATCAATTCTGCTTAGGAAGATGTGAGTCCCTAATGCTTTCTTCCTAGATTGATCATTACAAATCGATGGGTACCTTAGGTTGGCTGGTGTTCATTTTGCTAATAGAAACCAACTTGGTGGATAACACCATTCAAGTAAATGTGAGCTTCCGTGCTTTCTTACTAAATCAGCCATCGTGTACCACATGCTTTATATGCCTTAGGGATTAGGATAAGACACCCAGAAGCACCTATCCCTATGAGCATTCTATTTAGATAATGTCTTCATGACCCCATCTAGACATGACTCAGGTTACTACTTTATTAGACAGTTCCCCTTTTATAGTAGCCACACCTTTGGTTGGATAGCGTCATTCTACGGATGCATGGAATATCCCTTTGGGCTAGTAAATCTAAGGTAGGTCAAAGCCCATATGGCTCCTCATTAGTGTAGCCCATTGTAAATCAACATAGCCTATACTAAACAAATAAACAAATAAATAAAAAATAAAATATCTTGAGGATTAGGATAAGACCCATAATTACACTTTTTCCCTAATTGGCATCCTACTTTTTAGGAAATGTCAACAAAACTCCCTATAATATTTCCTTGACTACTTCAAGTTGAGATAAGACCAAAGTGGCCCCCACTTAGTAGTCTCCCTAGGTTAGGCTTAGGCTTGCTACATAATCAGTAGGTCACCTCGATGGTTGATTCCGCTTAGGAAGATGTGAGTCCATGAGCTTTCTTCTAATTTGACCATCACAAACTGATGAGCAACCCTTAGGTTGGATAGTCTCTATTGTAGGACTAATAGACTATTCCTTTGAGTAAGCAAATCTAAAGTAATTATAGGCACTTGTAGTCCTTCCTTAGTGTGATTCAATGTAAACCAATTGGGTCCATTTTCATATGTTTAGGGTCAGGATCAGGACCTCAGGCCCCTTTCCCAAGTTACTACTTTAGGTTAGGATCAAGCCACTGTGGTCCCTCTCCTAGTAGTTGCCCCTTAGGTTGGGTAGCATCATTTTACAAATAAATGGACTACTCATTTGGGCTAGTAAATTTAAGACAGGCCTAGGCTCCCGTAGCCCATCCTTAGTGTGGCCCATCATAAATTGATAGGGTCCATGTTCATTCAATAAATCAACATAAAAGAATATAAATCAAAACCAACATCAATCATCAAAATTAAATAATATTTGTTGATTAAATCTATTAAATCAACCCCATATTCAATTAAGTTTCATTAATTCCTAATAAGTCCTCATTCATGTGCCTAACATGAACCAATCTACAATCCAATCAAACTCACATGCGATCCCTAATGGATCTCCCTTCTGGTCTTTAGCATAAATTCAACCCTCAAATCAAAATTAAATCAATTCTACCTAATTTCCCTTCATGCCCTAGCATGAAATAAAATGAATTAATCCAATCAGACATCAATTTTCTTCTAAATGAGATTCCCTGCAATTTGGATTCTCGATGAATTTCGATCAAAAGTTTCTCCAAGTTGATGACTATCTCGAGTATCCCTGATACTTGCTTCAAAACTCCCAGCACCTGTGAGGGTTCTGACTTCTCAAATAACATCACTTACTTAGGTTATCCATTGGACATGTTTGGCCAGCTTAGTCAACTCCAATACATGCGACGTACCTTGTCAGTTACACCAAAACCTAAGCCTACCTTAACTTAGGAGAGTCAATGTAGGTTGATCATCTACATATAAAAGTGTTCCATTAAAATAAAACTTTTAGGTACAGGATTCTTAATAGTTGATACTCAAGAATTACTTTTTAAGCAAATTATCATTATGTTGGGAATAGATAAGGATTAGATATAATGTTATAATGTTAAGAAGTTATATAAAGCTAATTCTTAAATAGTCTATTTAAGAATGAAAGTGAACTTGTATTGTATCAAAATCACAAAACAACGTGTCTAGCATCATCATAATGTTAAACAAGTCATTAAATTTTAGAGGGAATTGATTTAAGAAATAATAATGAGGATACTATATAATAACATATAAGGGTTCAGTTTTTTTCATGATAAAATCTAAATAAGCTAGTACTTATTGACTTTTGGGAAGTTAATTTCAACAAAAAATAAGCATAGCATATGGTAGTATGAAGTGTTCTCTTACCTCTATTAAACTTTTAAGGAGCTAAGAGAATGCTAATAAACTAGTCAAGTGTAGTCATATAGAGAACCAAATGCTCACTTAACATGGGTACAACCACATCTAAGTATGTCAACAAGCTTTGAGAAAAATTGCCACTATAAGGCATGTTAAACTTTAAAAGGTTTTAATTTGATGTAATTTCTTATGTAAAATAGATTTAATATTTGAGGAAATGATCTTTATAATGATAAACAATAATTTCTAAGAACTTTCTTGTTGACATGTTAAAGGCACACTTTAGGGTTCACTTTGAAGTCAAAATAACATATAGGGTTGAATATGACATGTAATTCCCAAAAGTGGTCATCTTGTACTTAACTTTGAAGAATTATTCATTAAAATAATGCTCAACTTATTGATGAATAAAACCATAAATGCTTAATTCATGACATACTAATATGTAACTTCAACTTTTTTTAAGGTCAAAAGTATTACCTGTAGTAATAAATGTTGATAAGTTGTGTGAAATGTGATAGATTACTTATCTTTATAGACATTTTGATCTAATATGCTATCCATGAAGGAAAATAGTTATTTTATGATGAGATATTGATTACAAGTTTGAAAATGAAAGAAAGAAAATTTTCTTGTGACTTGCCTTATTCAATCCTAAGAAGTTGATGCAGACATAGATTTGTCATTCTTCTTTCACACTAGAGAAATACTAATAAGCCAAGTAAAATATATATCTTTTTCATTAAAGCCAACTTTCTTAAGCTTTTGTGTCTTGCCAATTATTCAATTTTTAACCTCTTCTTATGATGAGGATGGTTGATAAGGGATTTCTTAGGATTGATAGCCAACATTTGAACTACTATCCTTGAGTAAGCCCGAAACTCCTAATACAATTATAAGCAAAGTAATTATAATAATAACATAAGAGAACTATCATACACTGAGTATTTGACTTAGGAAAAAATGTATTGATTAAAATAGGCTAAAAAATTACACCTAAACTTAAAATAAAATTGCATTTGAACTTAAGTTGATCTCATAAAGACTACTAATAGCACATGGCACTATTCTTTGCTTTAAGTGGGGTATTTTTTTAACCTTATCATCATCATTTTCAAAATCTCATTTGGGCCATAGGTATTAGCCATGCAGAAGGAACTAATGATGACATAAAGTGTGGCACCTCTTGTTATGCTTCCTAAACTATCATAAGCCATTATAGAGTTGGGGATAATTAGCAACATCTATTTTCATAAAAGAGCATTATAAAGGACTTATTATTAGGTAACACTATAGTTTTAAATAAGAAATAATAAAAGATAAGGTGTAATGAGGAATAGGAACATCTTTATTAGAATCTTTAATTAAGCTCATAAGGTTTATAAAACTTAGACCTTATGAGGGTCTGAAATCTTAAAACATAGTGACAAACTCTTTATATTGTTCATGTGGAAGTACAAAGAGTGTACTCACATATCTAATGAACTTTTTTCATATTGGAGTTAACCAACAAACACCATCTGCATATAGATATTTATCTAATATGTTGCTAAACTATAGATTAGCAAGTATTAAAATAAGTTTAGTTTATTTGATATGATAACCACATGTTATCATCATCTAAACTAATCTAGAACTATTCGCAATATATGGTTATAATAAAACTAATAAGTAAAATGTTCTAACCACTAGAAATTTAAAATGATAAGTATATCGAGGTGCTAAAGTTACCACACTATTGTCAAAACAAAAAGGCTAAACATAAGACAATCGATTGGGAAGAGATTGGTAGAACACAATAGACATACCATCACAAAAAGAAAAGGCAGCATGTTAACTTTTCATGAGTATCTTTTTACATAAAAACAAAATTTTAAGGGAGAGTAAAGTTAATGTTAAAAGCAATGGTATTCTTTTAAACTCACCTTGGATTCATTAATTAAGAGTTGACTTGTGTCTTTCAAGATTAATTTCTTAAGCCAAGTTCAAACATGAAAAATCACAAAGTCTAAAAGCTATGAATCCTACCTTTAGAACAAACTAAGGGTAGGGATGAGAAGACGTTTCTCCTTCCTCTCTTCTCTTCATAACTTTCTAATTTCTATTCAACATAATGAAAAAAATTTTGAATCTAAATTCATCCTAAGATACTAATCATGAAAAAAATAAGCATCTTTAAAGGGTAATTTAAAGATTCAACATTAGAAAAAAAATTTACATTCTAATGATAAGAAATACATACCTCACTAAGCCTTACACACACTTTAGAATGATAGACCACAAACTCTAGTCTTAAGTTAGGGTGATGCTTATTATGGTCGTGTAATATTTTATTCTGTGATATAATAATTTAGAATAGAAGTCACGACTATTTATGCATTGTTAGGATGTTAGGACGACATTAGACAAATAATGTTTTTCATAGGGGATTGGGCTTAAATGACTGCTATAATAATAATAAAAAATATATAAATGCTTCTTGCTTGTAGGTGTTGTTAAGTCCCTAAGCATGATCCAATAGGACAGATGGGCTAGGCTACCCAAGGTAGGATGCTAAGTCCAAATATATGGAATACAACTACTTAGTTTGATTATGTGTTATACTAATTTCTATTTGGTAGGTGTAGTTAGATTTAATTTTTCATAAAAATGTAATTTTTGCTATTGAGTTTAGGATGAGTAATGGCTACAAGACATAGACCAGAGAGGCCCTGTGAAGCTTGGAGTGTTCAAACCTAAGAAGTGAATATGAAGAAGAATGGAAGACCCCTACAGTTTTTCCTTTTATTATAATTTTAATTATAATCTTGGCTATATAAGGATAGAGCTTGGCTGCCCAATTTCTTTTTTTTTTTTGATGTATGGCGGTACCTAGTTGCACCAGTCTCCTATTCTTTTATGAAATTGATTATTTGATCATTATCTTTACTTTGATTGTACAATAGAGATGTCATATTTTTCATAAGTTTCTTAAACTGTGATGGTTTGATGTGTGGCCTCGATGCGTTAGGCACTTTAAGAAAATTTAATTTTTTTTATTCCCACTTAATAATTTTAACTAAAACTTAAGCAATTCATAACCTCATTTTAAAGCCTTGGATATTAATTAAAAATAAAAATTTAGTAACCCCTTAGCTGAATGTTCGTATTTTATAACATCATGCATGCATATTATTTCACTCTTAAAAATAAAGGATCTTCATTCTTACATGATAGGGGACAAGCTTGACCTATGAGGGCAATCCCTTATATTGGAGAAGACTCTTTTCTTTTGATTTAGCCTGTAATTGATTTTCATCATGCATTTAGTCATAAAATCTTCCAAGCTTGAGCGAAAAATGATGAGTCAAAAATGAATTAAAAATATGTAAATTTTAATGCATTAGCTTAGGGCATAACTTGCACACCAATCATGATCTAGTCTCTTAGAGAGTGAGTTTAGAACTTTAGATTCTTTTATAATTAATAACAGCCTACCTATCTTGCACTTACATATGACTAGCCCACATGGTTTAAAATTATAGGAGCTGTTAGCTAGCAGCAACTCAAATATGTTGTAAGTCTAGAAGAGTATGGATCAGTCTATTCTTCCTAGTGGAAGTGAACCAATATATCCCATTCCCTTGAGTAGAATTAGGTTGAGCTCTTAGCTTATGCTAGAGCACTCTAGATATAAGTTTAAAGGTTTCTTGTCTCTCCTTTGTTATTAGTATATGTCCTCATCTCTTAAGCATTTCCATAATATGGTGTTGTTGGAATCTAAGTCCTAGCATCCTAATAAAATTTCAACTCAAATAAATAATTTTTCTCTCTTTCAAAAATAGATTGAAGCACTCACTAGGCTTCCAAGTATCATTTGTGTTTCATACATATTCTCCTTTGAAATCTGCAAAGAACTCTTACTATTTAACCTCTTCCCAATTGCTTTCCAAAATGACCAATTCTTTGGTTATCTACCTCTAAAATCTTTGGAGACACTAGTTGACTACTTTAATCGAGAGCGTTCTAAAGAAAATCCTATTTCCTATGATGTAATTAACTACGGAAGCTTTTTTCATGGGAAACTAAAGAATTGACCTTAAAATAAACCCTACTTTATCTATCCTTGTAAAATAGGGGAAAGTTCCGCAATATATATGTAGACCCATCTACATTATGAGTCCTTATTAGGTGATTAACTCTACAGGATGATGTTTCTTTCTTTTGAGATAGACATCATTCCTTAGATGTCATACTCGATCATTTCAATAAGTATAGCTAAAGATCTGTGTGTTGTCCCTATGGCTCCAAATAAAAACACCATAGTTATCAACTAAAATGCTCATCAAAAGTTTTCAAGCCAAAATTATAAAGATTGCATTAAGATACATTAGCTAAGTCTCAATCATCATAATGGAGAGGAATCTTTAGACAAATAATAAGCAAGTTTAAAACTAAAGATTAATACACCATTATGGTTAGGTGTTTGAATGTTGTTAATGAATTTTGATAGCCATAAAATTTACATGACATTTTTTTTTACCTTAGACTATGAATTTACCACGTATATTTATTTATTTTTAAGAATTTAATAGTACTTATTATTTAAATTTTAAATTTTTGTAGGCCTATAATGAAGAAGGAAAGTTCCATCTTTAATGTTCAAAATCACATGGAGAAATGTTTGGAATAGATTTGAGAGTCAATGACATGATTAAGAGCTTAATTGATAGTTAGAGCTAAGTTAGCCGTCTATGTGCCAAGCAATAGTAACCAAATGGAGAGTCCAGTGATTAAACATTGACTTCTAGCACCTAGGCACCAGAAGCTGATTCTAAGTGCAGTCTAAGACAAAGAACTCAATATTTAGGCATTAAATCCTAGCACCTAAACACTAGATCTAGAAGTTCCTAGCGCATGCAAGATAAAGAGTGCAAAGCCTAGGTGCCCAATCTTGGCACCTAGGTGCTTGCTTAACATTAACAATTGCTACGAATTGCCTTAGATCTTTATGAATTTATTTTCTTCTTTGGGAGATTTAACGTAGCTCTACTTAAGAAAATCACTAAGATGAATTTGGAGATATCTCTAGTAGATATTCCTTTTAAGTTCATGAATGGAGCAAGAGGAGATCTTGTGGAGGCCCCTACAAACTTTTTAAAAAAAAGCCATTAAGGAGATCTTGAGACTGAGGGGACAATGTAAAAAAAGAAAGTGATTTTAGCATGCTTTACCTTTATTTTATATCTTTTTTCCTTTTTATTTATTATAAATATGTCCTTGTATCAATCCTTCATTATTTTTTTATTTCTTTGAAACTAAATTCCCCTTTCTATGGGGTGGGTGTATCAATATTATATTTATATTTATTTTGATTTTAATAAAAATTATAGTTTTGTTTCTCTTAATCATCACATATTTTATTCTGAGATTTATCTTCTATGATCATCATTTTCAATAGATTAAGAGATCCATTTAGAGCTAAGAGGTAGAAAGCAAACTCATAGTGGGTAAAATACTATGGTGATGGGTCATAGGTAAGTGATAACTATGACAAAATTGTGTAGCCATTTTTAGATAAAAAAAAGCTTTGTCAAAATTTCCTTCTATTGAATTTATCATTAAGAGGTAGGCAGGTTATGCAAGATAAATAAGGATCCTAGGCTTTCAAGAGAAAGATAGAGACTACCATGATTGGACTTTGTAAAAATTAACTTCCACTTTGTAAAAATCTTAATATCACAAATCAACATTATTAAAACCCAATTATTAAATTTAATCACTTTGAAATCTCTCCCATAATTTTTTTGTTTTCAATTAGTTTGCTAGTCCTTTATGTAGATTTTGAAGTAGCTATAATTTTTTCTTAACATATCCATTTAATCATCAAAATAATAGATAATCAATATAATTTCAATACCTGTGTTCAATCCTTAATGAAATAATATTTTATTTTGATTATTATTATGACTATGTACTCTTGCACATATGGTTTAACCCACACCACATCAAGCTTTTGGCGCTTTCATGGGTATTACAATGCCAATATTGATGCTAAGCTGGTTTTTAGCACTTTAGATAATTTTATTTTTTTTTTAACTGTTTATTTTTTTTTCTAATTTATTTGTAGGTTTGTCATTATGTATGCATAAGTTCACTTTCTATGGACCCATAAATTGAAAGAATGTTGCTAAAGAAACTTAAGAAAAGAAGACAAGCAAATCGAATATGAGCAGAAGCAATAACCAATTTGGAAGATGGAGGAGGCATAGCCATGGGGGAGAAGGCAATACAATTTTATACATGTCTCACTATACATGGTATCCCCCAAGCCATCTTCAAGCTAAGAGTGCATACCAATAACATTAAGATCAAGTCGACCACACTCTAGATGATTAAGAGCTTCCAATTTGAGGACCTTTACTAAAGATTTGAATGCTCAGATAACAAGCTTTCTAATGACATGTGATACCTTTAAGTAGATTGGAGTATCATATGATGCAATCAAATTGAGACTATTTTAATTCTCGTTAAGGGACAGGGCCAAAAGCTGGCTCAATTCATTGACCAATGACTCCATTACTAATTAGGATAACCTTGCATAGAAGTTCTTGTCAAAATACTTTCTTCTTACTAAAATATTAAGAATGAGAATAAAAATCTCTAACTTTGTGCAGATGAAAAGTGAAACATAGTATAATGCATGAAAGAGGCTCATGGACATTTTTAGGAGATACTACAAAAAAATAAGAGTAACCAACATAAATTTTTGACTATCTAATAATCACCAGAATTTTTTTTCATTTTATTCAGCATATAAATGTTGGAATTTTCTCATCATTTGTCCATTGAATAAGTTGACAAAAAAAAATTTGACAACAAAAAAATGTATTTTTGATGGATAATTTTTTTACAGCATTTTTTAATAGAAAAAGCTATTATTTATTAGTGTTTTGTGATAAAGTAAGCCATCGAAAATATCCATCAGACATACATAAACTGATTTTCTATGCCTATGCCACCAAAAATTCCCATCAATGATCATGCATATTCAGACAAATGCAAGCAACTTCTCTCATTTATGATCTCTTGCCCTAATCACGAACCCAAGTGCCTAACAATGATCTTTCTGCCTCTCTTTGCCACCATCTCGTTTCAACCACATCTAAGGTAAGAACTTTTGCAAATTTTATGTGTTTATAATGTGTGCATTCTCCTTATCTATTATATTTAGGACAAAATAGAGAGAAATTGGGTTTTAGGTTAAATAAGGGTTAGTGCAAAACTTCGGAGGAATGGGATTAAATTCTTTAAGAGAAATCAGATTTACATTTATAAAGGATTAAAGATAAATGAAAGAGAAATGAAATTTAAGTTTCATAAAATTTAAGGCAAATGTAAGAAAAATAAGATTTTACTATAGCACAAAAAAGAAAAATAAGATTTCAATTGTTATAAAATTTTAAGGAACACATTAAGAAATGACATTTAAAGTTCTAGGATAATTTGAGATGTTAGATGAGAAAAAGGTTTTGGTTTTCCATAGGATTAAAGGAAAAAACAAAATATATATATATGATTTATAGCTCTGTAAGATTAAAGGAAATGAAGAAAAAATAAATTTTTTATTAAACTCATAAGATTTAAAGAAAAATGGTGGTGAAATAGAATTTAAGACAAAAATGTTGTCATTTTTACTATTTGAAAGGATTTAGGTTAAATCCTACAAAATAATCTTAATCAAATTCAGTTCCTCACCCAAATTCCATATGAGCATATTCATGATAAATTTATATCCAGCAATAATGACATTATGTACTTTAGTACCTTGTTATATTGAAGTTTTTTCATTTTGAGTTTTGGGTAATTCTCGGCTCAAATTTACATATTAATGGCTTATTGCGAAATGAAGTGAATATTTTTTCTTTTAAATTTTCTAGTTTATAGTTGGAAATGCCTTAAATCTTGGTTAAAATCTTCATAAACTTAATTTTTCCAACTTTATCTTACTTAAGTATATTAATACCATGATTTTTAAATTATGTCAATGATGGTTAATGGATATCTAAGTTTAGAGGTCTTGGATGTATAATAGATTACTTCTTAAATGCAAAGACATTATTAAAAATTTATAAATGGAATTGAAGTACTTCATTTCTATTGCATCATGGTAGTTATCATATAGGATGAAGAAATGTTTAGATGCCCATTTACGAACCATAAAAATCAAGTTATTTTATCTTTAGATAAAGCTTGTGTTAATTTATACCATAGGGGCTTTAGCCAACCTATTGGATTTAGACATCTCATGGCGAGTTTGAACCACCATTTAACAATCAACTTGCTACATCAAGTAGTGGTCATGCACAAGGAAGTATTGGTATACCAAGCATGTATGAGCAGATAAAATTTGTTGCAGCTGAATCACAAATTCAAAAAATTTTTGAAGAAGCACCTAATAATGAAGCATAAAAGCTTTATGAATTACTAAGCATAGTGTAACCACCATTATGGCATGGATGCACACATCCAATTTTAATTTATATTAGCTTATTAAGCATTAAAATAGATTTCAACATGTCATGTAACTACTTCAATCAGTTTATTAGTAAACTTAAGAAAAGTTTTGCACACATGTTATTGTAGTACAGTTTGAAAAAAAAAATTTACTTGAAGCCTTGCATCTCAGAATGAGGCTTTGATGCACCTAGCGGTCACACTAAAGGAGATTGATTATGTGAATTTGGCAAATTTTTGTTAAACAATCTAGCTAAGTTTTTGCTCTAGTAGTCCGAGAGTTCTATACCACTATTTAGGAATATGTGGACAACAAGTGCTTTATAAAAGGTAAACACAAACTCTCTAACAATAATTGGATGAATGCTTTTATGGTTTAGCAAATATTCTAGACATTATGTACTCTAGCTTTTTTGGCAAACAAGCCAGACTACAACAAAATTATTCACTTCCTTAGCACCACATATCTAGTGTAAAAGATGGGATGGAAACAATGTGAGCTTTTAACCTTGCTCTTTATAGTTAAATCCAAGGCCTGAGACACAATCATTTCATCCAAGTTACTACCCAATGATTAGCTGAGCAATGCCTCTAAAGATAAAGACCCACTAAATTTTATAATTCAACATAATATGATGATCAATATTAGCACACTTATTTGCTCCAACAATCTGCATATAATGAGACCCATGACTACCAAAGGTTTGGACAACCCTTCTCTTATTCATGATTATGCTTTTAGATGGTCTACCCTTAATGCCTATTGATCATAACCAAAATTGCATAGATGATACTTAACGATAGATACTATCAATCTTAAGGAGGAGGAGAAAACTTAGGCCCACAATAGTAAAACCAACAAGATATTCAATATCATAAATAAAAGAGTAAGATGCCTCCTTTTAGGAGATTATTGGCCATATAGACAAGATCGAGAGGTAGAAGTTGTGGATGTAGTAGAGGATGGATACAAATCTAGAGTATTTGATGTATATGGGGAGGTTCAATACCTCATTATGACTATATGTTAGACCAAGAAATATCACATTTCTACCTCTAATCATAGTATCCTACACCATCTATCCGTGAGAAGGAGAAAGAAGAATGAGAGGAGTATGAGGATGATGATGAGTAGCTCCACCCCAATAGGAAGTTTTTGTCACCACCTTTAATATTGCATTACTTATTTATTCTTGTTTTCACTTCGATATATTATAAATTAAGCATAACTCAAGTGTTGGTAGCTTTTGTTTTAGTTTTTTATTTTTGCATTTGTTTACGATATTAGCACATTATACTTCTATTTTATTTTATTGTGTTTATATCTTTTTTTTATCTTTAGTATATTGAACCAATTCGTCTAAAACCATTTTACAACTTGTTTAGCCTTTCAATTGCTCTTATTTAGTTGTAATCTTCAATTTTTATTAATCTTATGAGGGAGGATGATGGCAAAGACAATATATTTCTTTCTTATACTTTATAATCTCTCTTTCAACTTGTTTAGAATTTCAATTACTCTTATAATTATTTATTTGTGAATAAATGTGAAGCCTAGAAATTGAGATCTCTGTTATAATGCTATTGGATTAATTACTTGTGCATAGTAATTTATATCAATTATATGTATTATAATTAATTTTCCTAGTTACAGTATTATTCATGTTTGTTTGAAACTATATACATTGCATATAACATTAACTAAAGCTAAGTAGGCACTTAGTAGTAAATACACTTTAGAACTCATAACATATATTAAAATTTTTATTGAAAGGTTATATATGTGGACAATCAAAAGTAGCAAGGGATAGATAAAGAAAAAGAAAATTTGAGTTGGGTGTCCCTAGCATAAAAAAGGAGTTATGAAACTACACCTAAAAAGTGATAAAAATGAACGTGAATTTATGTTTGCAAAAAGTAGAAATAAAGTAGAGTAATGATTAATTGGCCATATGGGTTCAATTACTAAGATAAATATACTCACCATAAAGAGTACACAATGAAGGATATCAGAATAAGCACACTCGTTGGAAAGAATATCCAACAATGAAAGATTAACTTAAGCCAATGAGTCAAGGACTTGGAGAATAAAACAATGACCCATAAAGTAAGTCATGAATCAACTCATTAGTAGCAGGCGAATACTCGAAGGGATAAGTTGGCTACACCTCTTAGTTTAGTCCTTATTTGTATACTAACACGATGATGGGTTACTCATCTCTATTGTCCACCAAGTCTATACCAGCACCGCTCTTTCTAGCATGGGCATCCACTTGTACTCATTCTACCTTAAAATTACTTTCTATTTATAGTCACCCCTTGATATTATAAAAGGGGAACTCCTCTCTTTTGGAGGGATCTTTTTTTCTGCTTTTCTAGGCCCTTAATTTTTGTACTTTAATTTTAAGGAATAAAATTTATTATTTCTTTAGCACTTCTCTACTTCCATGTCTTCCTATTGGCAATATTTCTATCTAACCCATTTTCCTAGGTATCTCAGAAGGTTCATGATCTATCCATATATAATTTAAGATTTCAAATCCTTTTAGGTGTAGTAGGCATGGATGAGGTTAAGAACCATGAGCTAGATACAAAAAAAAAAAGTAGGATAGCTCAAGATCACTGTGTGGACATGCAGCTGAATGTCTAATAATTTGTAACACAATAAGATTTATGAGACATGGAAGATAGAACTACTTGCATTGTATAGGTAGCCAAAGGGAAACCACACCGTGAATAGCCCAAAGCAAAAGAGAATGAAGGATCCATGGGATTTACTATCTCATGAAAGAAGATATCTATTTTAGGTTCTCAGATCTAATGATGAATCTTATGACACAAGTGAAGAAGAAGATGTGCAAAGGAAATAGTAGTAGCCAACTAATGCTTTCTCCATGAAGATCATTGAAGCTTGCCCTTTTTATAGGTTTAAGAACTCACATCTTGAACAAAGGTCGAATAGATCTAATTGGCCATATTTCAAGTTAACCACATTGTTATTGAACTTGAATGATGCAATGAAATGCTAACTTTCTTCACCACTTTTAAAAAAACTTATATGGTTCTTTCCTCTTAGAGTTAGAACATCATTGTTGATTTTAAAAGGATGTTCATTACATAATTCATTAGCACTCAGAAGCTGTTAAATAATTCCCAAGCTCTTCTACATATGAGATAAGAAGCTAGAGAGTCCTTGAAGAGAAATGCTATAAGATAAAGACCTAGAACCCAAAACACTCGATTAAGGGTTAAATGAGGGGCCCTTTACATATGTCTTGGGATGTCAACAACCCAAAACACTTGCTGAATTACTAGAGCTACTGATTAACCATGTAAATGCTGAAAAGTACAAGTTTTCCAACTAGCATTCGACTAGGACTAAGACTAAAAAAAAAATTTGGAGCGATTTCCCAAGGTGTATGTCAAAGGAAGAATGGATAAGAGAATGCAACCATAAGTACAAGAGAGGCTTCAAACCAAACAATCCACCAAGCTAACTACATACAACCTACCCTAGTAACTCCTCATAGAGTGTCAATAATTGAGCTAATAAAAGAAATTTAAAAAAGGAATATTTTAAACTCCCACCACTTATGAAGGCTGATGGAGTTCATGAATAATCAAGATATGGTGCTTATTATCATTCATGGGCATGACAGAGTGTCACTATTTGAAAAATTATGGATGAGTTAATAATAGTGAGAAAACTCAAAGAGTTTATTAAGAGGAAAGTTAAATAAGTCATCAAAGTTAGCAATGAACTTGTTGTACCATTCATATCATAGTCATACCCACCATCTTTAGGATAGCGAAGAGTCCTCTAAAAGGCAAGTATGTAATTAGAAGTAAACCTAGCCATTAAGATGCAAACACCATATATGACCATAATCTTAGGAGTTTTTTTCAAGAGACAAACTCTTATTAGGAACCCTACTGATGATCGACCATGGTAGTCATGATTGCCAATTCTGAGTGGAAAGTATTTTGATTGATGGGGAGCTTAATCAATATTTTTATTTAAATCTATCTTTGATAAGTTAGGACTAGAAAATTCCAAACTTGCACCCAAAGGAGGACCATTATATGATTTCATAAACAAAGACAAACTAAAATGATCACTCTTCCCATCACTTGGCGAGGGAAGAAGCGTTCATGGCCATGGGATTTCATTATAGTAGAGACACTTCATTGATACTTAGATGCCATCTTTGGCTGACCTCATTTGTGGTGTCATTGTATCACGTAACCATCAAATTTCCAACTGGAGAAGAAGAGATTATTATTAAATGAAAGCTGAATCAATCTCGCATGTGCTACTTGAAGGTCGTTGGTAAGTTGAGCAAAGAAGATGAAGTATTACAAGTGGATATTGCTCGAGCATAAATCAAAGTCCTTGATGAGATAAAATAAATTTTGATCGCATATGGCAATGGGCAAGTATTAAAGATCAGCTCAATTTTCTGTTCTAACTTAAACAAACCCTCATCCAAACTCTCTTGAATAATTTAGATGTATTTTTTTGGACAATAGTATAAATGTTAGGTATAGACATCAACATTTAATATCATCACCAGAATCTTCACAAAGATGTGAAACATGTTAAGTAGAGGGTGAATAAATCCATTACCATGCTCATCGAGCCCATTAAAGAGCAGGCCACTAAACTAAAAAAGGATAACTTCACCAAAGAGGCCCAGTACCTGAAGTGGGTATTTAACGTGGTCATGTAGCAGAAGTCAGGAGATAGTTTTAGAATATATGTCCACTTCATTGATCTAAACTTGACATGTCTAAAGGATGGATATGCTCTTCCATGAATAGGCATGCTTGTTAGTTGGTTTTACTGATGAGATTTCAAGATGCATTTCAGGATGTCAAATTCAATTGCACCCTCTAGATTTTATTAAAAAAAATTATATCACTATTGAAGGGTTACAATACCTGAGGATGTCTTTTGAACTAATTAATGTAGGGGTGACCTACCAAAGTTGGTGAATCTAGTTTTAATGAGTAGAAAGAAAGAAATGTAAAGTCTCATGTTGATGACAATCAAAAGCAAATCACCAATATAATACATCCAAGACATTTAGCATTTAAAAGGTATAATATGTGCCTTTATCCTCTAAAGTACTTTTTTTTGGTAAAGGGAAAGAAAGTATCTAAGTTTCTCATTACCTTTGAAGGCATAAAATCTAAATAAGGGAAGGCCTTACATGCCCTCACCCAAGAAAGTGAAAGAGGTACAATGTCTTACAAGGCAAGTAGCAGTATTTAATAGATTCATCTCGAATGCTAGGGAGCTCACCATTTTTTAATGTTCTCAGAGGAGAAAAAAATTAAGTGGATTCTAAATGAAAAAATAGCTATTAATGACTTAAAGATCTACTCGCACTACCTCCTTTATTGTAGAGCCCAAAGAAGGGAGAAGTCTTATTATTACACTTATGAGTGGGAGAAGACACAATTAGTTCAATTCTTATTAAAGAAGAAGGTGGAAAATAATTGTCCATCTATTATGTCAGTAAATCTCTACAAAGTGCTGAGTTGAACTATCCACTCATAGAAACTCATACTCACACAAAATTACTTAATTACATTGTCCTTACAGGCACATTCTATACAAGTTATCCAACCCACTCAAATATGCACTGCTAGGCTTAATCTTTTAAGAAGATTATTGAAATGATCCATAGAATTAAGTGAGTTTGATATGTCACACTTTAAAGCTCATCAAAGAGCCCTCATAGATTTTTTAGTTGATTTCAATAGCTCACATAACATCCTAGTCAACTTGAAATCTTTATGGTGACTATATGATAATAGTTCTTTTAGCATGCCAACAATGGGTGTGGGTATAGTGTTAAAAACTATAGTAGGAATTACAATAATACAACCATTGAAATTTAGAGGTGATGAATAATTAAATGAATAAAATTATTTACTCTCTGAGATTTTTTTAAGGGATTAGAGCCACACATATAGCAACTTACTCGACACAACTTGTGAGACAAGTTAATAGAGAATATGAAGTCCAAGATAAGTATTTGCAAAAATATCTACTTATTGTAAAAATTGAAATTGGACAACTAGAGTACTTCAAGATTGAGCAAATTTCTAGAGAGAAAAAAAACTAATCTATTATCCCAAGCTAGCAGACTTGGGGAGCATGCAATCATACAACTCACCCAGTTGAGTATAGAAGAGCGAGAGCTACTGTAAGTTGAGCATAAACACTTGTCAAGCTAGGTTGGCCCAATTAAGAAATACTTATAGATTGGAGAAGTTAAAGAAATGGCAAAAAATTTAAGGAGGTTCAAAATTAAAGTAGCCCAATACTTATTGATTAGAAAGAGATTAATTTCAAAGGTTAATCTTGCTCAATCTTAGATGTGTGAGAGAGTCCAATCTAAAGAAGGTCATTGACAAAATACATTTTGGTGAGTGCATTTAAGATTTAAGAGGAGGACACTCATCCACGTAAGAAGACAAGATTATTTTATGCTCAAAGAGGATGTTGAAGAGTTGCAAGGTGTGTATAATTATAAAAGTCAACACACCATCACAACCTGAAACCCATCACAAGTCCTTAGCCATTCGTTATTTGGAGAATGGATTTGATAGGTCTTATATCAATGGATAGATTGAGAAAGTTTATCTTAGTAATGATTGATTTCACCAAGTGGATTGAGGCAAATCCACTCAAAAGATACCTTCTGGGTAACAAAAATTTTATTTTTACTGATATTTGTAAGTATGGGCTACGTGATGATTATCATTGATAATCTCTTCAATTCACTGAGAGATGACTAAAGGAGTTTTGTGAGTCTCATGAGATGAAGTTGAAATTCACATTAGTACATTACTTGTAGAGTAATGAATAGGTGGAGGTCCTTAGCAAGAAGTTCTATGCTATAGGACATTTGTTATTCACATTTTCAAATGGCACAAAAGCTATCCTGTTAGTCGAGTATAAAGTTCAAAGTGAAAGGGTCCAAATAATGGAAAGGATGGAAAGTGAAAATGGCAAGTGGGGTAAAGCTCGAAGGTATGGAAGACACACTTAACACTTGAAGGATTAAAATTGAGGCATCACTAAAATAAAAAGGTGAATGGCTAAATACTACAATAGTTATGTGAAGGATAAGTATTTTCAAGAGTGGTGACCTAGTATTAAAGAAAGTAGACGTTATTGGTAGAACATTGGACAAACTCTCCCATAATTGAGATGGATTTTTTTCAAGGATTAAGTTGGCTAGCAATTATAATTTGATTGGGGCTAGGACATACCAAGAATATAAAATTTTAGAGACTTGAAGAAGTTTTATTATTAATGGAAAGTTCCACTACTTTGTACTCATTGTTATAGTTTCAAGTATCATGTATTTTAATAATAAAATCTTTATAGTTTGCTCATTAAATGAGTTAACTCATACATTTACAATAGCTATCAAAAGTACACTTGAATATGAATGATAAAACACACTCGAGGTGATGACTCAACATACTCAGTGCACCATTTTTAGCTCAAAGAATGGCCCCACTTGATGAGTGGCAAAAGCCTAAGTAGGAGTTCTAAATACTTGGTACACCACTCCTGGCCTAAGAATATTGATGTCAAGCAAAGTCAACTCTCATTGCAAGAATACTTGAGGAGCTGCATGATAACTCAAAACACTTAGTGTGCCATTACTTGGCCCAAAAAAGTCCCACTTTCGTGGCAAAAGTGGGAGATTCAAATACTTGGTATCTTGGCCTAGGAATACTAAATTTAGAAAGCAACCCTCAAGTCAAACTTACTTTATAAAATTAAATAGTGTAAGCCTAATACCCCATGAGGTCAATGACTAAACTAAAAAAAGGGCAACTCTCTTAGTTGGCAACTTAAAGGCCAACACTTTATGCGATTGGCAACTAAACCCAAAAAAGATCAACTCTCCTAGTTGACAATTTAAAAACCAACACTCTGTGTGGTTGGTGATTGCAATGTAAGACCAACACCCTATGAGGTCTACAACTAAACTCAAAAAAGACCAACTCCTATAGTTGGTAACTTAAAGACCAATACTCTATCATGTAAGACTACAAGACACACAGGTTGGTGACTAAACTCTAAAAATACCAACTCTCTTAGTTGGCAACTTAAAGATCAACATTTTATATGGTTGGTAACTATAGTGTAATACTGACCCCATGAGGTTGAAAATTAAACTCTAAAAAGACCAACTCTCTTAGTTGGCCACTTAAAGACCAACTCTTCTAGTTGGCAGCAAAAGTATAATTCACTTAATTAGTGAGTCAAGGTTAACTCGTTTAGCTAGCTACTAAAGTGCAATGCAACCTCCCATAAAACTTTGCAACTAATAAAGAAGTATATACAAACTCATGATTCTAATGCGACTATCCAGGGATGGCTCTCTCAATTAATCAGTGACTTAAAATATTTTAAGTCATGAGTAGAGTTATTTGTACATCAACAAGTGAGTATCAATCCAATAAATATACATAAACTCACCATAGTAATATGACTATCCAAGGGAAGTTCACTCATTTAATCGATGACTCAAAATATTCTAAACTATGAGTAGAGTTATTCATGTACCAATAAGTGAGTATCAATTAAACTAGCAAATATTCTTTCAAGAATACTTAATAAGAAAATAAACTTGATCTCTATTCAAATAAGTACACTCAATTAGCACAATTATATTGATCATAGTTTTCATTTCATAAAGTAAATTTTTTACAATAAAGTAAGTAAGATTCATGCATTCTACTCACCAAAAATATAAAAATAAATAATTATATACATATAGAGAGAATGAAAGAAATGATGCATCAACTTAGGCTACCCTCATCATTGTTGGCATTGAAATTCATGAGTGTGAGTACATTAAAGAAAACCAAAACTTGACACAATGTGCCATGCTTGGTATGGAGATAATGAAGTTTGCATCATCTTTGAATTTGAAGTAGCTCATAGTACTCGTAAGAATCAAGAAACTCAGCGAACTTGGTCTCTTTCTTTTGAGACTCCAGATGCAAAGAGAGAGTTCTTCCACCAAGTCTCTATTCACTCAACATGGTGAGTAAGCTCCAAAGTTGCCTTCTCTTTTCCCTCCTTTTGGCGAGCTGCCTCAGTTTGAAAGTTCTTATACTTAGCTTCAAGGGATATCAATTTTTTCTTCATGCTCACCAGTTTGGACTTAATGGTGTAGGCCATCTTTTCTCTTCTCAAACTTTCAAACTCCTAGATTCTCCTGGTCATAATAGTAGAGCATTGGGAGCATCATTCAAAATGTCATTAAGCTCTTTGGAGAAAATAGATTGTCCTAGTGCATAGGCTTCACAAGTCGACTAGCACAAGTTTAGAGAGAAGTTGCTCCCCGAACCTTCACTTTGTTCTTCCTCCACCTTAAACTCGTTGCTTTGCTAGTGACTAAGAGGAGTTGTGCTCATAGGTCTTTTTATAAACTTCTTTATACCTGCTTCATTGGTGCCCTTAATGGGAATGTTGTCCCCTCCTCTTCTCTCTCCTCTTTCTCCTCTTTAAAGAAAGGTTGGGTCTTCTCAACATTCACCTTCCTTAAGAAAATTGAACATGTCAAGACTAAGCTCAGGGCATGCCGAGGCCATATCTTCTATGAGTAAAAAAATAAAAAGAGAGAAAAACTAGAGTGGGAGAGTCATAAAAGTGCATAGTGGATAGTGAGTAGATAATGAAATACTCAATAAGGACAATAGAAACCTTGTTAGAGTGAAGGTAGAAAAAAATATTTAGGGTGCGTCCCTACTACCTCGCCATGTCCTCTTACTCTTGAGCACTCAACTAACCAAGCTTGGTCATCTTACTCACCAAGTAGGATAGAGGAATGGTTGACACTGACCATGAAAATGTGCTCTTTATGAAAAGGTGTTGTGAGCACCACTTCTACACTTTATTCAATAAATCATGAATTTTCAATGAAATCATTGAAATTTGCATGATTTCATCATGGTGACCTTCACCATAAATGCTTACCAAAAGAGGCTTAAACTCTATTAGATGCCCTCTTCTCCCAAGAACAAGATGAAGGTGGTGATACTTGCCATTGAGTTGGGGAGAATCTAGGCTAACGCTACTCAAAAGAACTCTAAAATGTCATCCCACTAACAGGGGAAAGGAAGCCTGAATTTAGTCCTAAAGTGGGAGAGTGAGATACATAACTCATTCATTCTAATCAAGTTGAGATGCTCACTTCTCTTAGCCACTCGCACAGTAAAATTAAGGTTGTCGTTGTAGTAGCTATAAAGTACTAAGGTTGCGAAGAAAGGGCCCGATTCTGTGATCTCCTTGATCTTTGCTTAATAGAAATTCAAAGCATCCTTCTTCCACAAAGTCATGGTCACTTGTGATAAGAGTGTGATTGAGATCTACTCACTAAGAATGTGTTTTATTTGCTCATCATAAAGAATCAATAAAGTCTCAACTAATCCCGATAAGAAGGAATTTATAGACGTGATAAGTAAGGCACGATAACATGGACATCACATCAATAATTAAGTAAAGTAATGATTACCTAAATACTGCAAATATCTTAAATGATTAAAGCTACTAAAAAATAATTAATGCCTAATAATGTTACTAATTCAATATAGTGCTCACGAGCAGAAAAAATATTAGATATTTTTTTTATTTTTTATAAAATGAGTAAAAAAACAACACACTCACTACAACCCTTATACATTATTTTTTTCAATAATTTAATTATAGGGCTCAAGTGCCAGTTCAGCAAGTCCATCTATCTCACACATATAATCAAATAAGAAATTTATGTCAGAGAGGAGAAGGGAACTACTCTATAACTTGATCGAGTTCTGAAGTAATGTCATCTCATCCCTCATGGTCATAAAGTTGCATTGATACCCCACCTCAAAGGACTATCTTTACTACAACTCTAGCTCTAACCATGATAGCAGCTCACTTATGTCTCACTGGGATGAGTCTATGTCTTCTTTTAAAAGGGAAACCTCTCCTAGTAGAATGGAAACCTCGGATGAGTCAACAAATATCTTCTACTCTTTCTCCATATCACTTCCTAACTACCAAGTAGACTTGTCGCTATCTCTGTTAGTGGGAGAAGGAAAGTCAAACATTATCTCTCTGATGCCGATCAAGGTGAAGCTAATAATTATGGTGGGAGATTCGATGTCCACTTCTTGCAGGTGTGAACCCCTTTGCCAAGTCCACATGCTGCATCACCAACTCAGAGGGTGGCAAAACTGGAGTCGATGCTAGTTGACAAGAAATCAATTCATTAAAAATTATAAGAAAAAAAAAGAATTTTGATAAATAGATTTTCTATAGGTCCAACCCTTGAGAATGGAAGCCATCCATCGAGCAACTAGAATTTCTCTTTACTCAAATTATGGCCTAGCAAATCACCCATGAAAAGGTAAAGTGATTTAGCAAGGCTAACTATCAAAGAAATTACTTGAAGACCTGAGTGCCTCTCCTTTGTCTCTATGCTTGAATGCTAATCATGCTTAGTTTTCAACAAAGGAGAAATTCAAAAATGAGGATAGAGCAATTTGCAATGTAAAATAAAAAGCAAGTGTCACCTTAGTAAGGCATTTCTCTATAATTGCTTTTGAGGTAATAGATCTAACCATCTAGCTCACCAATACTTTCATATATTAGATCAACGGTTCTTCCTCTCCTTCCTCATCCTCCCCAAGGACACTTGCAAGTAACACAGGATGAAGATTCATGACACTAACTCACCCCTCGATAGAGCAAGTGTTTGATCCTTCTTGTGGATTCCTGGAGGTATCCAGAGCAAAAGTCACGACAATGGGAGGAGTTAGCATGCATGCCTCTTCCATAAGAATGATAGTGACCTCTTTCGACATCTTGGATTTTTTAGCCATCTTTTGAAGACTTGCTCATAGTGTTGTATGGTCAATGTCATCACAAGGCCTCTTGGTCTCTATAATAATTATGTTTTCCTAGTTTCACAAACTCGACCTTTAAAGTTGAAAAGTTTATTTGAGCAAGTAGCTAACGAAATTGCTGAGCATGTTAAAGAAGAATAAAAGGATCCATTTATAACTTTTAGTTGATTGGAAAATTTAATTTGATCAAAAGATGATGTGACCTCTTATAATTGCATAAATTTTCTTTTTTTATACAGTTCATTAATAATTTATAGCTACTCATTCTTTTCATTCTTCTATCTTTATTGCAAGGTACCCTATAAGGAGTAGAAAATTTTGGAGCTAAATGTATACCTAAAGTAACAGACCCTAACCAACCGATCAGTTCTCAAAACAAACATACTCTCCATAAAAGGTACTCGATGATGAAGGCTATCATAATAAGCATATTTGTTAGAAGGGTATTCAATAATGAAAATGGATCAACTTGAGCCAAGGAGTCAAGGACTTAGAGAATAAAAGAGTGACCCAAAGCATAAGTCATAAATGAAATCGCAAACAAGGCAAATCAACTCAATCTTTACCTGCATACTCGTATGACAATGTGCTTCTCATCTCTAATGTTTGCCAGGTTTATACCCGTTCACATGTATGCTCGCCGTCAACCTAGGCGGGCATCTACTTGTGCTTGATTTACCTTATATGTATTTTCTATGTATAGTCACCCCTTGGTATTATAAAAGGGAAACTCTTCTCTTATGAGAGGATATTTTTTTCTAGGACCCTAGTATTTGTACTCTGATTTTAAAAAATAAAATTTATTACTTCTCTTCTACTTCTTTACTTCCTTGTCTTTCAGTTGGCAGTATTTTTGTTTATCTTGAACATTTAAATATCCCTTCGCATCAATGTCTTTACATCTATCTCATCATTTATCAAAATTTATTTAAGTGCATACACCAAATAATAATTTTTTTTCTAGGCATGGATGTGAGTATATAGTCAATTTTATTGAAAGAGTTTTATTTTGTGATAAACTTGAATTTATAAAATTTTTATAAGTCTACAACAAATGTGTATTAGTGTGCTATAACTTAGGACAAGTTAATATTTAGCATATAATTCAATAGAGTGTTTTAAATAGTAGTTAATTCAAGAAAAGAGTGGTAGTTAGTAGAAGTTAATAAATAATATATTTGTAATAATCCAACATCATCAAAATCAAGCAATGATATTACCTTGTCAAAGTCTTATTATCAACATTTTATTATGTCTTTAGATTTGCTAGTGGATAAGTAAAAGTCTAAGTGTGGGGAGTTAAATAACCATAAAATTTACATGGTTTTTCTTACCTTAAATTATGAATTTACAATGTGTATTTGCTTGCATTTAAGAATTTCACAACACTTATTATTTAAATTTTAAATTTTTATAGGCCTACAATGAAAAAGAAAAATTCCATTATTAATTTTAAAATTCATGTGGAGAAGCATATGACGTAGATTTAATAGCAAATGACATGATTTGATGCTTAATTGATGCTTAGAATTGAGCAAGGTACCTAGGCACAAAACACCAGGTGCTCAGGCATCCAACCATAGAAAATAGATAGAGAGGCTAGGGCCTAGAGGCTAACCTTAATGCCTAGGCACCAAAACTTGATTCCATATATAGTCCAAGAAAAAGAGCCCAATGCTTAGACACCCAATCTTGGTGCTTGGGTGTCAAATTTATAAGTTCCTAACCCATGCAAGATAGCGAGCATGGTGCCCTTGCACCTAAGCATTGGCCTAGTGACTACTATGATTTATTTTAGTTCTTCATGAATGTTTTTAAGAGATTTAATGCAACCCTATGTAAGCAAATCAATGGAAAAAAATTGAGATTTTTTTAACTAATATTCTAATATTTTTCTTAGGTTCTTAGAGGATCTAAGAGGAGACCTTATGGATGCTTCAAGTTTTTTAGAGGAACCATTAGGGATATTTAGCAAGCATGGAGATAAGTTGATGAACAAGGCGATCTCAGAGAGCTTCACCTAAGCTTTTTATTTCTTTCTTCCTACCTTTTATTTATTATAAACATGTTCATGTATTAACTTTTTATTATTTTCTTTTATTTCATCAGGAACTAAACTTTCCTTTTTAAGTGTTTGTGTAAAGCCATCTTGTATTTATGATTATTTTGATTTTAAAAAAATTTGGAGTTTATTTTCTTAATTATCATATTTTTTAGATTTATTGCCTATTGATTTATTTGACCATCATTTTCAATAGATTAGAAGAATTATTTGGAATTTAGAGGTTCAAAATAGACTCATCATGGATAAAATGCCACAATAATGGGTCATAGGCTAGAGATGACTAGTCTTTTTTATATCTAAAAAGTGTTGAAGAAATTTTCTTTTATTGAATTTATTAGTAAAAGATAGACAGGTTATGCTAGAAAAATGAGGACCCCGTGGTTTTAAGAGAAAGGTAGCAGCCATCTTGATCAAACTTAGTAAAAATTAACTCATACATTATTAAAATCTAAATATTACAAATCAACATTAGTGAAACTCAGTATTTAGGCTTAATCACATTGAGATCATACCCACATATTTTTATTTTTTATTGCTTTTTTAGTATATTTAGGAGTAGTTATTGTTTTTGCTTTTGTATCCCTTCTCATCACCCAAATAATAGACAGTCAACCCAATTTCAATACTTGGTGTTCAAGTTTTGAGGAAATGATACTATACTCTCATTTTATTACTGTAATATGATTGTATGCTCTTACACTTGTGACTTTTCATACACTACATTATGCATTGTGCAAAGTTCCATTTATATTCTACTTGTTCTTTAATGGATCTCACTTTGACATAATCCTTAAAATCACCAAGTCAAACCTTATGTAGTTTATTTTGCTCTAGTTTTTTTAATGCATCCATTTAGGTTTTGCTCACTTAGATTTATTTATTATTAATACATTATTTATAAGATAAAATATGGATTCTTTGATATATCTAAGTTTTTATTATGATTATTTATGACTATTTTAAAATACTTTAATAATAATACTTTATCTCCTCTTAATGTGTCATACACTTCAGAAATGACATAGGCTTCAAAACCATAACCGGAATATTTTTCATTTATACCATTCAATTATCAAAATATACATTGTTTTTCTTATGTTCAACAAACATTATAAAATCATTCAATATTATCAAATAGTATGATGAAGAAAATGTTGTGCTGAACTTATATCATAGAATTGAATGATACTAATTAAATGATATTTTAGATTACTTACCGACATGACTTGCTTCATATCGATATAATCATTATTGTTGTGCCAACATACATAATTTTTCTCTTGGTAATGTCTTCTAAAGACATTTTGCCACCATGCTTACTTCTAACATTATTATTTGAGAACAATGTTTTATCAAATGCCTCAAATAACTATTATATAACTGCTATGTGCCTCCATCAGCCCTATTATGAAGGGGTACTAGTACAAACAATTTATTCTTTTAGTTTTAGAGGCCAAACAACATTTGAGTCAATTTGAATCATGATGGGATAAATAGTTTATGGAGTATTTAAATCTTGGGTGAGTTCTTGTGCATGTGAAATCACAAAGAAACAAAGATGAGTTGAAAAGAATTTTATAAGTCCACCTTGGCATTCTCTAAATGAACATAACTACCACAAGCAATGCATTAAACATAAAAGTTAGCATAGTAGTGGTATTGGTGTTGATGTGCACAGTGTGTGTGGTATCTACCTTAGACCATATTTGTATTGATATAGTAGATTTATGCAATAAAGATTTATTTTCAAATGTTTTTGAATTAAATTTATTGCTTATGTTAATATAACGTTTATCTAGGCTTTTTTGCTCTTTTAATATGTAATTTCTTCACTAAGATAGCTAAATTTTATTTAATTTAAATAGTGCATCATGTCTCTTTTAGAAAGAAGCATAAGATAAAGTGAATAAAGAAAAAAATAATGATGATTCTAGCAAAGATTAAAATCTCTCCATTAGTCCATTGAAAGAGCTATTTTGTTATTATTAGAAAATAGAAGAATAATTAGTTACGAATAGAACAAAATTTATATTCTATTATACATATGAATGATAGATGAGATTGTGGTAAGCCAGTGAACAAGAAGAAAAAAATATAGTAATCATATAAAGTGTTATCCATTTGTTTGTATTATAAAAAAATTAACGTACATTACATTATATTTAATTAGAGGCATAATAAGAATAAAACCTATGTAATTAGTAATTTCACAAATCCATTTAGAAATGCAAAAACCAATTGGCTTATTAATGTGTCATTAATCTTCTATGCATAAACTTCTTAAATATAATTTAACCTAATTCAAAGCCTAGATAATAGGAATTCTAGTCAACTCCAAATAAAGTGTGGTTAAAGTAGACAATGGAAGTGCATCATAGTTCCTACAATTACATACTCCCACCACTTCACTAGGTAATATGGTAATGATTCTAATGTTAAATGTTTATATAATAACACTTCATGATTATAGTGATTCACATTTATTTACTCAATTTTTGTTTTTACAACACATATTTATTATGCTTTCTAATAAAGGAGTGGGATTGGCTCTTTCCATGTACATTTGAATTAGATGTTCTTATCATAGATGAAGTGTGTGACTAATATTGCAGAGTAGCTATTGTTGAGTTTATGAAGTATAAGAAGCCTAAGTGGATTAAAGCTGTGTTGGAGTACATAAATTGTGATGAGGAAACATTTTTTAAGTATTAGATAGATACATTATTTAGATTTTATTAAACAAATTAAAATAATGCATTTGTTGAGTTTATGAAGTATAAGAAGCTCAAGTGGCTTTTTTTAAGTGGCTTTTTTTAAGTGGCTTAAAGCTGTGCTAGAGTATAAAATTAGTGATTAGGAAAGATTTTTTAAGTATTTGATAGATACATAATTTAGATTTTGTCTAACAAATTAGAATAATGTTGATTACATAGTATGTGATATTACAGTATTTAAGAAAATAATAACATTACACAATTAAGACTATTTTATTATTATAGTTTAAACATTAGATAAAATAATATAGTTATATTACAAATGTCATCATGCATTATTAAAAATATTTAGACCCTTTATATACAAAAATAACAATCTCTCAACAACTTGGAAATGATGGAAGGCAAGCCACGATAGAATGTAAAAAGCAAGTGTTAATTAAATAACATTAAAAGGATTTTCTCTCCCTCTCTCATCATCTTATTTTATATGTTGATTTCAATAATTAAAATACTAGTAAGCTTTCGATTATATTATTTTATAATAATAACTTTAGAGTGTATTTGACTCAATACATTGTGTACTCAAAAATTGTAATATGAATTTTAGGAGGTTAAAAATGATTGCATGTGATTCTTCAAAGACAAACTCTAATAGAGTTGTTCTTCAATAATTTAGGTTACTATAAAATTAGTTTAGTACTATCATTGTAAGTATACTCATCATTATTATGCATTTATAATTGTTAATGTCTTAAAGTAAATTTCAAATTTTATTAAGTCACTATTCTATTCATTGTGAATGTGCATTCGCATTCGAGTCATTCCATTACTCTATCACAAACTTATTTGTAATTAAAATTATTTTTTTAATAATGTTTGAACATAGTTAAGTAACTTTTGAGGTTTGATGTAGTTAAATATGAGTAGATAATGTGGTTCAAATAATATTTGAATCCAATTTGAAATGATTTTGTTATTTTTGAAGTTTGATGTTAATTAAATATGAATAAATAATTAGGTTTATACATTGTTTAAATCATGTTTCTATTACTTTTAAAATTTGATATAACAAAATATGAGAAGATAATGAGGTTCAAATAACATTCAAATCTAGTTATGTTACTTCTTAACTCTAATGTAGTTGAATAGGTGTAGATAATAAAATTCAAATGAGATTCATATAATATTCAAATAAGATTCAAACAATATTTGAACATGATTATGTTACTTATAAAGCTTAGTGAAATTGGTGTTGGACATTAGAAAAAGTTTGCATTTTTAAAACAGATCTTTAAATTATTGAAGTAATTTAAATCTATTAAAAATACTAAAGTCTTAGTTTGTTATTCACAATCAAAATTTAAATTACTAGCTCCTAAAATTATGATGAACTCTAATTCTAATTATTATATGTTAGAATGTAAGCAAAACAACACAAAAGAAAAAAAAAAAGTGACTTATTTATGCCTCTTATAGTTGAAATTAAATAAATATATTAGTTATATTTTAAGTAAAATATGCTTGAAAGTTCATTTTGAACGAAAATGCCTCAAATTTCATAAATATATTTCTTTAATAAAGAATTAGAAAGTCTTTTGATTATATAAACTCTTTGGTCACCTTTTCCATTTTTAACAACTACATAGCATGTGTGTTCAGGATGTGATAAAATTTAGGAATGAAATTTTTTCAATTCATCATAAATGGATGTTAATGATATCAAATATTTATTATTTAGTTTTGTGCTATATATTTTAAACCCAAATTGTTGCTAAATATCAAATTACTTGCTATGAAGTTATTATAATCATTTTCATTTTCAAGCCTTGATTAAATAATTGAACAATCTTTAAATCAACATCAAATAATCTTCAAACCATCTTTGAATAAAAATCGAACCAACTCAATTTAATTTAAAATTTTTTGAAATTATGATTGGATTATAATTAAATCATCTTTGAACTATAATATAATCATCTTTGATTTATCTTTGAATTAAAATAAAATTATCTTTGAATATCTTATTATGGTTTAAAGATGGCTTGAAGAGTATTAAAAATTAATTTAAGATTGTTTGTTCATTTGAAGAAGATTTGATCAAAAATTATTTATTGTTCAAAAATTATTTGATTTACGACCAAAGATGGTTTTATAACAGTTTGATTATGGCTCAAAGATTATTCTAATTATAATCAAAGATGGTTGAAAAGTAGCTCAAAAATGGTTCGATTATGATTCAAAGATTGTTTAAATTATGATTGAAGATGATTGAGAGATAGTTGAATTGTGATTTGAAGATGGTTTAAAACATGATTTGAAGATGGTTAAAACATGTTTTGAATAAAGTCCAATCATGTTTTGATGACAGTTTGACTATAGTTTGAAGATGTTTTTTTCTCTCATTTTCTCTTTTAAAATAAATCATTTAAATTATTTTGATATGTATGTAGATGCTTGCTCTAATTATAAAACTAAGAGTATGATGGAGAACTTTATTAGATAGTTTAAGACTAATGATCTTATAATCAAGGTCGAGTGTTTTCCTTTAATCAATTTTTTAAAACTTCTAAACTATAATTCTCTTGATCCTTAACTCATCAACTATTATAAAGGATGGTTAATGATGATAATTAAAGACAATCTATTATGCTCAACTTTATAAATAAAAACAACATTTTTAAATTTATTGATTAATATTTTGTGGCTTTGAGATTTCTCAACTAAAGAGAAATTCAAGAAGATAAACAAAATTAGAATGCTACATAGATAAGAACAAGAACTTCAATAATTCAATTGTGAAGAAAGCTTTCATGGAGTGCAAAATAAAATATAATAATTAGAACTTGGGTTATATTTCTTGGTAAATGATTCCATATTTAATTAAAGAAAAATATAGCATTATTTTCACTTAGATTCTTGACTTAGCTAATGACGAGGAAGAAATTTTTGCATATTTATGTAGTAATTTGACATGGAAAAGAATATTGAGAGGGCTAAAAAGGGATATAGTGCATTATGAGACCATTAACCTGAAGAAGAATAACCAAGGTGTGTGTGTGCATTCAGTGTATTTTATGGTCAATTTTTGAGACCCGATGACTTACCAAGCTAAGTCATTTATAAATTTTAATTATCGTAAGGCTTCATCACTTATATATTAAGTCAAAGTGATAGGATTTAGACTAACTATGTTTATTAATTGATCATATGAGAATTGATTATAATTAAGAAATTATTATCATTAGATGTGTTATCATCTAATAATGATAATTAATCATAATTAGAGTTAAGCCTTGATTTTGTAGGACATCTTCTAACCTAAAGTGCTAACATCATTTTGTATGCTAACCAATTCATCAATATGATAAAAAACATTTTAAATCATTAATTATCAAATTCTAAATTCATATGCACAAGTGGGGGTATGAACACTTGAGGATAGATAGTAATGGACAAATGAGAAAATGTCACAGTCATCTAGAGTGTTGTGTAAGGTTGAATAGAAACTATCTATTAAAAAAAGAATGGGACAAATGTATACTTAGAACTTAATGGTGCACAATCACAGTGTGTAATTAAATAACAGAATGAATTTATCAAACTAGTATGACTTAGTTGGATAAGAATATGGCCAAAAATTATATTGGTCAAACACAAATTGAATTTGATTCAATGGATGACCAATTCCATAAAAAATATAACATGGTCATAGTAGTATGACTTATACTGTGAATAAACTACATCATTATATGTATGATTAGCCTGTGATATTTGCTTGGTAAAGCATACATGACTGAGAGGATACTTAGCCAAGGGAATCAATTGAGTATTGATTATCGAATATGAATGTAATTTTGGTTATTAAATTAACTAAAGGAGAATGGATTATACGCATATGATTGGTGATTTAGACTATTAAGTTGGTTCAAAAGATAATCAAATCCCTACTACCTTGTGTGAGGTGGTCCCAGTTATGTTTTTACCACCATGTTAGTCACTTATGTAGGTGGCTAACTTGTGTGCATGGCTTAAGTTAGTCATGCTAAGAATCGATATAAAACTTAACACATTAGCTTAGTGTCAATATTTTATAAATAATGATTATCTTGTGTGAACACTTAAGTTTGAGTCAATAATCTTGACAGACACACACAAAACTAAGTAGCATGACTAATTTAGTTGGTTCTACTTGTGTGCATGGCTTGAGTAAACATTTAAGTTGGTTCAATAATCCTTAACACATTAGCTTAGTGTCAAGATTTTATAAATAATGACCAGAGAGGTTATAATTAAAGCTTTTATGTATGTATGAATGTATATGTATGTGTGTGTGTGTGTGTGTGTAATGCTTAGCATAATTATTATTTTAAAATTTTAACATTATTTAATTTAATAATATTCTAAATATTACAATGAGCCACCTTATACTGTTAACTTTAAATTATATCTCTAAGAGATACCACTTAAATATGGAACCCATTAGTAATTCAATATTCTTAAGTTTAATCATTAAAATACAATAAAAATGGCTTAAATACTATAAAAATTATGAAAAGATTTATAAGTGTGTAATCGTTTAACAAGAACTTAATATAAATTTTCTAAATTACTTTGAATATTTTAAATAATATTAAATATTCAAAATTAGCCAAATTTCTCTTCATAAATTATTTTTAAGTCCCTTAAATATATTTAAATATTTTAAAATTTATTATAATAGTTTTGTATTTATGTTAAGAATATTCCATAAACTTTCCATACATTTTTAGTACTATTTCATAATTTTATAAAAGTTAATATAGTCAAATTGCTCAATATAGATTAGTTTAGTAAACCAAAATATTTTTTAAAATTATGAAAATTTTAATAGTAATGGAGATTTGTGTTAGAAATATTTATTAAAATTTTCCAAGAATTCTAAAATTATATTGTAATTTTTATTACATTTGAATAGTAAATTAGCACCTTTGAAAATTCATAGCTCTTAATGTTTCATGATCTCCCAAAGAAATATGAGAATTATCTAAACTCATTTAATAGTTTAATTAATTAAAATATATAAAAAATTAATTTTTAAAATTATAACCTACGTTAATAGTTTAACTTTGACATTTTTCTTAAATTCCTTATATATAATACTATTTATGATAAAATATCTAAGCTAATCATGCTAATATATTATCTAAAGAAAAAAAAGTCAAAAAATTACATATGAACGGACTAGTGTGTGGTCTGACTCGATCTGGACCATTGGATTTCATTTAAAATTGAACAAACGACCATGGGATCATCTTCTATTCCTCATTAAGCTGCACTTATGAATGTGGGTTGGGCTCAACATGACTTGAGTCTAAACCATTAATATATCTCCTTTTAGAAATCTTCCTAGGTAAAGCCTTTCATTAAAAACCTTCAGGAGGATGAGGGGTGATGTAGCACATCAATGGAGGAAATGACCTGTTATAAAGTCCCAATCTATAAGAAAAATCCTTTAAAACTTATATTATATTTTATGTATTTTGATAATTTTATATAATGGTGTTATATTATTAGTAAATGATGTATTTTGTAATGTTTAAGTGTTATATGGGAGTTGTAGTTGAAATTATTAAGTGTTTAAGTGCTAAAATTGTGTCAGACTTTGCTAGATTTTTTACCGTGGCCATACCGATATGTATATAGTAAAAAACAAAGAAGTTGGCATCTAAGTGTTGACCTATGGTGCCTAGGCATCGCGAGATGATAGGTTCTTAATTTATATCAATTTTTTAGTAGTTATCCCGAAAGGACACACCCTTTGGAGTTGTATAACCTATTTAAATATTTTTTTAGTATAATGCTTTGGGCTGTTTGTGTGAAGAATTGAGTAAAAACTCTAGGTATAGAGCTTGGTGGTCGACCAACATAATATTTAGTAATCTCTCACCATCTTTCTACTTTAGTGAGTAGAACTTATCGATTCATTCCACTTTTGTTAGTGGAAGATCCAAAGCACTCATTCTTCTTCTCTGCATTTCCCTCACCACACAACATTTGGTCTCAGAGCCCAAGGTTTGGAAGCATGAAGAAAGTGGTTGTGAATGTTTTATATCGATTCTAATCATGACTAATTTAGTTTTTTTTTGGATTTTGTATAGTTTTCTTTACAAATTTTAAAAAATTCACTTGGTAAACTCATGCTAAACTCATGTGGTAGGCAATTCTATGACTATTTATTTTACTACCAACTAGTTGTCTCCACTTAAAAATCCTAGCCTTTATTTGCTTAAAATCTATCTATAGATCATGATACTTAAATGACAACTTAAGTAAGGGAGAGTTCAGAAAAACTAGTCAAACCTAGGCTACAAACCTTGCATTAAATGGCCACTTAAGATTTTGAGATTATTTCTTTTGTGTGTTTACTTAATATTTTGTAGTATCCAAAAGTAAATTTGTATTTATTGAAGGGTGATTATTTTAAAATATTTGCATCTAATTATGCCAAACTTAGTTCACATAAAGTATATTTAAAAATTCATTTAAAGTGATATAATTGCATTTCCTTTATTTAAATCATGCTAGGAAAATATGTTAGATTGGATCAATTAGAAGATTTAACTAGAAGGGTAGATGAAATCACTATGGAAGTGAGGAGAAGTTCACTAGGGTAGAGAACCTTATTATGAACTTAGTCACTCAACTTCAAACCTTGAGTACTATGCTTCAAACTCCAATGACTATCCCACGTCAGGATGACTAAAACCCATAGGTAAAAGAAAACATTGAACTTCCCTAGAGAAGACTACCATGAGAAGGCCAAACTTGAGAAACATCCAAATATATGATCATCTTAGGCTTATGAAACCCTACATGAACCAACAAAATAAGTTAAGATAGAAACCCTAACGTATGATGGTGTTTATGATCTCAATAATTTTCTAGATTAGCTATCTAAATGGATGAGTTCTTTGATTGGTACCATATGGATGACTATCAGAGAATTATGTTTTAAAAAATAAAATTGTTAGGTCATTCTAAAAGTTACTGGAATAATATTTTGGATAAAGAAGAAAGATTTAGTAGAAATCTCATGATATGGGTAAACATGAAGGAAATGTTAAGAGCTGAGTATTACCCTAAAAATCATAATAAGAAGCTCCATGAACAATTAACTACTCTTGGATAAGGAAATATATAGGTAGTAGATTATATGAATATATTTTAGGATTTAATAGCCATGGCACATTGCATTAATCAAGAATGGCAGCTAGTTAATAAGTTTGTCATTGGTCTAACAGGAGATATCAAAAATGAGGTAGTGCTTCATAACTCCCATACTTTAGAAGATGCATTTCACTATGCTTTACTCTTAGAAAGCATAAGAAATTTGCATCCATATCCAAAATGAAGTGTCAAATAACATTTAAATATTCATCTATGTCTCAACCTCAAAGTTTACTATAAAGTCTAACCCTTCCAATACTAACAAACAATCCCATATGGCCTTCAATGAAACTATTTCTAAAAGTGAGTGAGAGATTGCCTGCTTCAAATGTTATAAAAAAGGTCATATGTAGAATCAATGTAAGGCCAAATCTTATTAATTTATGAATAGGAAGATTTAGAAGAATGGGAGGATATATAAGAGATACATGATAATACATCCCTATAAGATGAGGAGGTAGAACCCATTATAGATAATTTGATGTATGTTGTGAGGTGTATGACTACTTAGAGGGAAGAAGAAGATTGGAGGAGGAGAAATATTTTCTTAATGTATGTTATATATAAGAAAAAGATGTGAAAATTAGTAATATATGAAGGTAGTGATATGACTGTTGTATCAACCCATGCTATTATGACTGAAACTCATCAAAAATTATTTCATGCCAATTGGGTGAATCACACATACCTACCTATCATAAACATATGTTTTGTAGTTCCCATTAAGATAGGTAGCTATATTGACCAAATTTGGTGTGATGTCCTTCCAATGGAAATAACATATATGCTTTTAGGAAGACCTTGGATTTACCATATGAATGTAAGTCATGAAAACACTTATGTATTCAAGTATAATGAAAGGCCATTAAGTTGTTTTTTGTAAAAGCTACCAAAAGAGGTTTATTACACCCCCAGATAGAATTCTTCTTACACCTACACATAAGCCCAATTTTGAACTACAACTTAAACCCACTCAAAAGAAAATTATGAAACTCTAGTTGATCATGATATCATCATCTAGCTATAAAAATGATACTTCTAATCTACATTTTGATATGTACAAATCTTCTAGAATTCAAACCACAACCTTAGAGTTTAGACACTTAGTTAAAGAATTCACTCTTACTTATTTTTCATCCAATACCTTTGTGAAGTTTTCTTCGATATCAGGGAACCGCATATTTGTTATGACCTTATATTTATTATTTAAATTTTCTGATCTAACTCTTGATACTTATCCAATGAATTACCATCAATAAAGGACTATAGATATCTAATTTGTCACATTATAGGATGAATCCAATCGAGTATGCAGAATCAAAATAACAAGTAGATAAACTTTTGTGAAATGATTTGATCAAGAAAGCATTAGTTCTTATGCAATACCAGCCTTTCGAACCCCAAAGAAAGATGAAACTTGAAGAATGTGTGTTGATAGTACAATCCTAACTAATATTATGATAAAATATAAGTTTTCCATACCAAGACTAGAGAACATGTTAGATCTTATTTCTAGCTCATCTTTATTCTATAAGATTGATTTAAAAAGTGAATATCACTAGATAAGGATTAGATCGAGTGACAAATGAAACACAATTTTTAAAACTTCTAGTGGTCTTTATGAATGGATGATTATACCCTTTAAACTTTCAAATGCACCTAGTATGTTCATAAGATTCATGAACACTATTCTAAAACATTTTATTGGTTGTTTCCTTATAATCTATTTTGATGATATTCATATCTATAATCATGATGAAGAATCACATTTGCATCACTTAAGGATTATTTTAGAAAAGTTAAGAATGATGAAATTATAAATCAATTTTAAGAAGTGTTTCTTTTGTTGACCTGAAGTTATCCTTTTAGGAGCATTGTGTCTACTAACAGATTAAAAGCAAATCCTACATAAATTAAAGCTTTTATAAGCTGGCTTATTCTAAAATCTTTTACGGATGTTAGGAGCATCCATGGACTATGCACTTTTTATAGGAGATTTATTAAGAACTACAACATCAGTATAGCTATTATCACTGATATCTAAAAGAAAGATAAATTTACTTGGACTACAAATGTTGAAAAGGCCATGGGACAAATCAAAATTCCTATGACTTCTTCACATGTATTAAAATATCCTGATTTTAGTAAAAACATTTTAAGTAATTCACTATGCATTATGTGTTGGAATTAGCAAAGTATTAAGTCAAGAAAATCATCCTACTACTTTTTTTAGTGAGAAGTTGAATGATACAAAATAAAAATGCTCTACTTATGATCAAGAATTTTATGTAATCATTCAAACTCTTAAGCACCATCAATATTATCTATTACGCAAGGAGTTTATTCTGAATATGAATCATCATTCCTTAAAATTTATCAACTCAACTAAATCAAAAACATGCTAAGTGGATTGAATACCTTCAAAAAATTTATTTCATTCTTAAACACAAGACTGGAGTTAAAAACAAGCCAACATATGCTTTACTTAGAGTTCCTCTAGTCATTTCATCTTTAAATTTTTAAATCCCTAGATTTGATGCCTAAAGGGAAGACTATGAAGTTTGCCATGATTTTCATTTAATTTATCTAGAGCATGAGTCCAAACCTCTATCTTTTCATAGTCTCTTTGTTATCATTGATGGATATCCTTACAAAGACAATAAATTATGTATCCCTCAAACATCTATGAGAGACTTTCTTATCTTTAAATTTTATTCAGGAGGTATAGCTAGACATTTTGGTAAGTAAAAAATCTAGAATCTCATTGAACACGAATTTTATTGACCATCTTTATAAAAGGATGTTGAACGTGTCATAGTTTAGTGTTACACTTATTGTAAAGCTAAAATAATTAAACAAAAAACTAGTCATTACACATCGTTACTTATTTCTTCTTGACCATGAGAAGACCTATCAATGGACTTTATGCTATAACACTTTATGGACATGATAATATCTTCGTAGTTGAAGATAGATTTTTTAAAATGGCATGTTTCTTACATTATTCATAATTAAATAATGAATCTTATATAAGAAGGTTATTCTTTAAAGAAATTGTAAAATTACATGAGGTTTTATACACTATAATTTATGATAAAGATGTTAAATTTATCTCTTATTTTTGGAAAACTCTATAAAAATTAATGGGAACTTGATTGAAATTTTCGTCTGCATTTCATCCATAAATCGATGGACAAATAGAAGTCAATAGGTTAGTAGTGAACTTATTGAGATGTTTTGGTTTTAAAAACTTAAGAAATTGATATTTAACTTTACATATATTTGAATGTGGTTACAATAGTATCATTTCTTGATCAACCCATAAATCACCTTTTGAAATAGTTTACGGATATAATCCTAAGATGCCTATTGACTCAACCAACACACCTACTCTTGCATTTTTTTTTGATTGAGTACATGCATTTGCCTGTGATTTTTATAACCTTCACAAAGACATTGAAAAATAACTACAAGTACAAAATTCCAAGTAAGTTAAACAAAAAAAGAAAAATAAAATTGTTAAGAAATATGAGATAAGTGATTATGTTTTGGTATGTATCCATCCTGAGAGATTTCCTTCCACCAAGTAGAAAAAGTTACAAGTGAGAGTTTGTGGGCCATTTAATATGATTAAGAAACTTGGTACTAATGCATATACTCTTGGATTTCCCCCTCACATGTTTGTTAGTCCAATTTTCAATGTGGAAGATCTAATATTTTTTAAAGGAGTTACCCAACCTCCAAATCTGTAAGATGATACTTGTACAGGAAGAGATATAAATTTTTTGTAAATACTTATTCAATTAACATTCTTTGAAGTGAAGGACTTCATCACAATTAAAGCATCATTAAGTGATAGCATTAATCAGAGGCTTTTAATTAGGTGAAAAGGTAAACCCCTAAGTGAGGATCTTGCGTGACTTTTGACAAGTTGTAGAGCCTTGCCCCAAAACTTCTTGAAGACTTCTAGAATTCTAACTGTTTGGAGAAGAGTTCTTTAAGGTCTGAGGGAATTTATATAGCACATCAAGGAAATAAAATACTCATTATAAGATCCCAATCCAAAATTCAATGTCTTTAAAACACATGTTATATTTTATGTATTTTATTATTTTATAATGGTGTTTCATTTGTTGTATTGTGTAGTAAAAGATGTATTTAATCATATATTAAGTGTTGTACGAGAGTTGTAGTCAAAATTATTATGTGTTGAATTTGTATTAGCACTTTTCTTTGGCACTTAGTTTCTAGTGCTACAATGCTACGGTAGATACCTTCATAGTACAAAAGCAGAGATGTTGGTGCCTTGGCACTGGCCTATGGTGCCTAGACACCGTGAGATAATTTGTTTCAAATTTATGTTAGTTTGTCAGTAGTTGTCCTAAAAGGACTCATTCATTGGAATCTTATAACCTATTTAAATGTCTCTTTTAATATAATGAGACACTTTCAAACTATTTGTGTGCAGAATTGACTGAAAACTATAGTGTTAGAGCTTGGTGGCTTATCAATTGGGGGATTTGGTGATCTCTTGTTGTCATTTTACTTTGGTGAGTAGAACTTCTCACATCCTTTCCAATTTGGTGAGTGAAAGATTCAGAGAACTCTTTTTTCCTCCCTCCACTACAACTCGCCTTGACAACACCAAAAGGAGTCAAACGTATGGCTAATTGAGCCATTTAGTAACCTATATTGCTAGATGACCAAGGTTGCATGCTAAGCAAAGAGGGTTTATTAGAATTACCTTAAAGATGTAGGCATTAAGCAAGAGTTAATTCAAAAAGCTTTCTGAGCTAAAATACAGGCATGCCTTTAAGGGAATTGGCTTCAGGTATGGCAAATAGATGGCTCAACCATGCCCCAATCACCATCATTGTTAACTTAATGGTTGGGTTTACTTATTGTATTGGGAGGATTAGGGAGAGCTTTTGTGAATTAAAGAAATGTGAATTCTCTTCTTCCTTCCCATGGGAAGGATTTCTTCTCATAATACCACTAAAACCAAGCTTAATTATGAATAATAATGGTTAAGCTCGAGTTATCCTACAATCTAATGCTAGGTGTTGTTGTGGGGAAAGCTATATGCAGTTGGGGAGAATGTCTTGATCTTTAGGATAGATTAAGGATGGCAAATTATCACTGATTTGGGTATTCCCCATTAATCTCCAATTTAATGCAAATACTCATGTTAGCCTCTCTACCATGTAATAAGATATGGGCATAGGACTATTTATGATTGTGGATAATCATGAGTTTTAAAATTTTTTGAAAACTTCTAATGGCATGGGTTGCATGGGTTTGGCCCATTTTACTAAATTAACAACCTTGGAAGAATCAAATTAATATGTGTTGAACTATGTATTTGTTCATGACATCTTTGGCTGCAATCACTCTCAAAGATTTGACTAGTCATTATGATTAACTTGGTTCAATCAACCACTAAAGATGGGTGTTGGCCTTAATGGGTATAAACACCTTTTTTGGTTAATTGAGCTTGTGACAAAGGCCAACATGATAAATGATGCTTAGACTATGTTTAGGATATTTAAAAGAGTTTTCCTGGCTGATTGATCTAATTAATTTAATTATTAAGGCCAGTTGATCATATTTACCTAGTTGGGTCATTTGGGTGAGCTTGGGTGACTTGGCTGAGAATGGTCAAGCTAATCCTAACACATGATTAATTACATAAACAATTAGATTAATGAGATGGATTGATTGCCTAAATCCAACACTAATATTTACTGGAGAATGGTTAGACTCTAACAGTGCAAATGATCAACCTTATAATTGGTTAAAGTCAAGTTAACAATATAAAAAATTTGCAAGTGATCCTCTTATATGGGTTCCTCCTAAAGCTTTACTATGGGCCACCTAATGGGATAGGTTAAATAAAACTTTAGTGTTTAAGGAGGATATAAGGTCAAGTCTTATTGACATTTTTGATGTCAGTAGAGTTTCTTGGGAAGATATTATTAAGATTATTGAGTTTTTTAGAAAGAGATATTAATATTATTGAGTTGAAAAGAGAAAGGAAGTGCTAATGACCAAGGATTTTTTACCATTGCATATGCATATTTTTTTCATGTGTTGGATGGCTGATATAAATCAACTCATTAGCCCATTTTCAACTAATTCTTTATAAGTAATTTTTCATTTTATATTTCCACATTTGTTGAGAATAAATTTTATAAGTACTTTGTATATAATCTTACTCAACCTATTGTAATTACAGTCATGAAAAAGAGAGGGAGCACCCCCATTTTTTATGAAAGAGTAGAAGAGATAGTAGAATTATGGTGAGTTGCAAGCCATACTATGAAAAATTAAAGTAGTTTTTTTATCATTATATAGAATTTAAGAAGTAGATAAATTAGATTAGAGCATAGTTTAAAAACATTTAAGCAAGAATTAAATGTAAAGACAAATCTTCTTCATAGTTGTGTACATTAGGAAGAGTAGGAGAAAAGTGATAAAATACCTACTTCTAACTTGATACTTCATAAATTAAGGTTAAGAATAAAGAATAGAAGTAATAGGAGATATATTAGGATGTGAAGGAGGGCATAGAGCATTAGGGGCCATTTCCATATGAAGAGATTTGACAAGGTAAGGGATGTTAATCAAACTCTTGCCATTATAAATAAGTAATGTATAATTATTAAACTTTAGAAGGACGTAGATGGGAAAAAAGTATTTGATTAGAGATTTCATAAGTTTAGTAGAAAAAGATAAAAGTTCATAAATCTATGTTCCATTGACCTATCTGCTTAATCAATACAAAGTAATTATTTTCCTTTAAGTCTTGGATGTCAAGACTGATTGGTAACTAAAAAGAGAAAAAGATAGGAGAAACAAAAGCAAAATGCAATTTTAGTAGTGAAATACTCCGATAATGTTATTTCATAATAAAGTGTCAAAAAAATTTACTTCATTGAAAGTTGAATATTTTTAACATTAACTTTAACTTTTATTTTTACATCACATTGATTTTTTATGTCTCTTAATAAGAAAGCAAATTGTTGTTATCTAAAAAACTATGGATCTATCATTATTGTCTGGGATAAACTATTTGATTAGCAATGTAAAATAGTAGTCTCTATATACATAAAGGTAAAGAGGAAATAATCATTCAAGTGGTCTGAATAAGCATTTATGTATGATATTGAAGAGAGAAAATTTCATGAAGTCATGAATTGATATATAATTAAGGCCATGATGCATGACTTTGACCCTCCCCTACCTCAATGTTTATCTTATAGGCAATGATGAGTTAATATTATAACTCTTCTCAAAGTCACTTGAGATGTCAAGATTATTTGATAACAAATAGGAACATTTTCCTCTATTTCTTCTTGGAAGTTGAAGAAGGCCATCATAGATAAATTTATCTTGTCCTCTAAAGTAATTCATTAGAAAATTTAGCAAAATTTAGTGTTAAATAATTCCCACATATAAAGTTTGATGATTATTTTAAGGTATATTTGTAGCCATAACTATGGAGTGTATGTAATACATGTAATATATTTGATTTTTAAAAAATCTTCTAAAAATTATACTTGATTGTGTACAATTTTATAGTTACTACCTATATGCAATTTATTTCACAATAATCTATAACCATAGGTCTATTAAATATACATTGCTTCCCTCTATTATAGATATTAATTTGTATATACATTTATTATTCTATCAGTTTAATTTATGTTTTTATTACATTTAAATTATATATATTGTGTTATTGGCGTTGTGTTATAACTCTTGAATTGTACTTCATATTATATATCTTTTACAATATGATATATTATAGATATTGGGATTGTACACATTTAGTATATCAACTTCATAATATACCTTATTATGATTCATATTTAAAATATATTTTAATGATGCATATTATTTTTTATAAAATTAATTTAAAAATTATTTGAACAATACTCAAATTATGCTTAATCTTTGTTAACATTTTACTTTAACAAAATTTAAGTATTGCTCGACATATGCTTCAACAAAATTTTAAAATGAACCTAACTATTCTAGAAAAGGTTCAATTTATATCATATTAAAACTTAATATCAATTAAGATGAATTTTTAATGAGTACTTGTGGTGTTTATTTTCAAATGTGTGGGGGACACCATGTAGATCATAGGGGGTACTCATTGAAGTGATCATGTATGACATTGGGGTATGAAGTACCATCTCAAAAGATAGAGACATCACACTTTAATGGACCTAATCACCTAATGAGGACTCCTAATGCATGATAGGCCTTCAAATATACCAGAGATTTTTCCCTTATTTTATATGGATGAATAAAATAGGGTTTATATTAAACTAGATTTTAAAGTTCTCTAAGGGGGAAAGCCCTCATAGTTAATTATATCCTAAGGAAGGTGAATTCCTTAGGAATACTCTTGATTAAAGTAGGCAATTGTTATCTCCAAATATTTTAAGAGTAAGACTATCAATAAATTAGTTATGTTGGAAAAATAAAATATGAAAGATCAAGGAGAAGACTTATTATTGAAGCCAAAGGAAATGAGTAGGGAGTGCTCATGATACTAGGAAACCTAGTGAGCACTCCAATATATCCTATAATTGGGCTTTATATGTTTGAAATTGAAGAGAATTATTTATTTGAGTTGAATTTCTAATAGATTGCTAGGGCGCATAATCCACCAACATAAGGTTATGGAAAAGCCTAAGAGGTGAGGATTTATGCTTGTGACCTGAAGAAAATAGCAACCTTATATCCTAAATCTAGGAAGCTTTAGCAAGAGCTAAAGCATGACCAAAATTTAAGCGAAAATGGGTATATGGTTTACCTCGATAAGAAAGAGTAAACCACCTGACTACTAGACTTATAACCACTTGGAGTGGCAACCAGCTAACTCCTCCTATGTTTTAAATCCATGTGGGCAAGTCATATGATTTTGTAAGATAGTTGGGTTGTTATTATTTAGAAAGAGACTAAAGTTCTTAAACCCACTTCCTAAGAGACTAGAGCATGAGTGGTATGAGCAATGACTTAGTCTAATGCAAATATTTTTATTTTTTATTTGATTTTAGAAACTTCATTTTGACCAAGGCCATAGGATTTTTTGTATGCTTAAATGCATGTTGAAATGAGTTATGGGCAAAATTAAGAGAGAAGAGGGTGAGGCTCCATCAGTAGGGGTTGCTCTCACAGGTCAATCGATCCAAATATATGTAAGGATGTAGGCCCTTATTTTACAAAAGTGATATAATATGATATGCATGGTATTAAACATACAACATTCAACTAAGGGGTTGTTAAATCTTTTAATTATCTTAATTTAATACCTAAGCTTTATATGAGGTTATGAGTTATTTAGAAATTTAATTATAAGTTGTAATTAGGTAAAAAATTTATTTTTCCCTAAGAGCCTAATCGGATCCAGGCCACATATTAAGACATCATTCATAAAGAAACTATAAAAAGGCAAATTATTTCTATTGCACAATTTAAACATAACATCAACTAATTTTAATAAATCTAATGCAAAAGAATAAGAGGGCGATGCGGTCGGGTACTGCTGTACAACCTGGAAAGAGAAATGAGTAGCCGAGCTCTACCCTTATACAACCCGGTATATGAAAGAATAATTAGAAATTACAAATAATAAATGCTATGGGGGTCTTCAAACCTTCATTCTTGTCTCTTTTTCTTCATGTCTTTTCTTCTTTGATTTGGTAGGCTTTAAGGCATCACATGGCACCCAAGAACTAAACCTTCTGACCAATGCTCATCCTTATCCCCCATAACACTAATCATAATTCATAATACAAAATTATATTAAAAATAAGAAAAGTAAATCTAACAACACTTGCAAAATAAGTGTTAACTAAATGAACATATAACCCAAGCAATTATATGTATAATTTAGACTTAGCACCCTACACAAGGTTAACCAAGCCCACCTATCCTAATTTGGATTATTCTTAGGAGTTTAACCGACCTGTAAAGAGAGCATTTATATTTATTTTAAGCACTCCTTAAGCACAATCCCCTGTAAAAAAATATGATTAGGCTAATCACAGCCTAACATCTAGTCTACAAAACATACACCCTAACATCCAAACTAAAATAATACATCATAAAATAAAACATACAACACACCATGCACCACCCTAACATAAAGCTAGAAGTGGTGACTTAATTCTAATGTGTGTGTATTAAGGCTTATGCGGTATGCCTGAACTAAGCATTATTATGATTTTCTAAGTGTGAAAGGACGTTTAATCATAAGAGATTGATTTCACTTTAAGTGGCTTAATTGATTTGAGGATTTTACTTAATGTTTTCTTTTATTTCATTTGACTTACACTTAGCAACTAAGTGTTATAAAGAGAAGAACAAGAGAGGATTACTCTTTTTCATCCCTACCTTAAGTTATTTCTAAAGCATGTTAATTTAACTTAGTCCTCTTTAGTGAATGGCTTATTAAATATTTTAAATTAATCCTAAGTTTTGGTTCACTTCAAATAATCCTATTCCATATGAAAGGCATCTTCAGATTAATTTGATTGAATTACTATCACATGACATATGTTCAACCATTCCTTTCCATCACATATAACATGCATATGATTAAATCCTAAGTATACCTACACATGCAATATGTTTTAGCACACTTGAATGATAGAAGTGAGTATGTATATTTAAGGTTTATATTTTTCATTTGATTGAATTATTTCATCATATTAATTTAAAACTCTATCTAAATTCTTATACAAAAATACATAGAGATAAAATTAAACAGGCACATGTCATTGTTAACTAGGGGAGTGAGATAATCAAATGACCTCATTGGGACTACTTAAAACCTCGTATTTATGGGATGTTCAGACTATATATTTGCTTTTCTCAAATACATATGAATATATACATAAATAAAGGAAGGAAAGCCATGCAAAAGTTGTATTTTTATTTGATTGAAACATTTATACATAATGGAGTAAAGTCTTATCCAAATTCTAATATTGAAATATGTAAGAATGAAATCAAATGGAGTACGTGCCATTGTTAAACCAAGGATGTGAGGTAATCAAATGACCTCATTGGGGCTAACTAAAGTCGTGTATTCTCGGGATGTCCAGGTTATATACCCATTAACATTCTTACTTACATAAATTAATACATTAATGAAAGAAAAGAAACTTCACTTCATACACTTAAGCTATAATCACATACATCTCCTATATATTTATAACTAGCATTTATAGCATATGTAATCATTCATTTATAAGCTTTGGAAAATATATTTGGATTTAATAGTGATAATATCCACACATATATTAATTTAAATCAACACATGCAAGCTTGACATAAAGGAAACCATTTGATTTAATTAATTTTACAAAAGATGAATGCATGAATCAAATGGCATACAACATTTAGTATGATTGGAGAGGAATAAATAAACATAAATATATGATTTCATTCAATTAAATTAACTCCTAAGAACAATCATATCAAATAAAATTATTTAAAGCAAACCAAAGCTTTTTTAATGTCATTTTTAATTTCATGATTGATTTGATTTAGAGAATATGAGAAGAAGTTTGCTAATCCTAATCCCATCCCATGTTTAGAAGTTAATTGATTTAATGAGAGATGATTATGTTGATTTTATGGATTAATTAAGTTAAGATATGAATTAAATCAATTAATTAACCCTTACCTATGTTACCTTAAAATAATTATCCAAATAATGGTGAACCAATGTGATATGCAAATGAATTGAAAAGTAAATTGACAATGGTCCTATGAAATGAAATGACCTAATACAATTAGCTCATAATTAATGGTTAATTAAGCTTAAGAAATTTACTTAATTATTTTTATGGTTTTCTCAAATATATGGGTAAATCATAATCTCATTAACTCTCTTTAGGCTATTAAACACCTAAAGACCTACCATGAATCAATTAAAGAAAATTAGATGTGATTACATTTTTAATTAATTTAATTAATCAAGCTATTAATCCATTAATCAATTCATCTTTACTTAATTACCAAATTTAATTAATTACCCTTTGAAATGAAATGAACTTAAGGGGAAAAGGTTGGGAAAGAGGTCCCAACCCAATTCCATGGGTCCCCTCATTCAATTAAACAAGATTTGGATATGATTTGAACTTTAATTTGACAAATTGAGTCATTAATTAGTTAATTATTCTTTAATTATCATTTCTTAAGGAAAATGAGAGGGGTTTAAGGAAAAGAAATTGGGAAAGAGGTCCCAACCCAATTCCATAAGCTCCTCACATTTAATTAAACATGATTTGGTATGATTTGAGCTTTAGTTTGACTAATTAAGTCATTAATTAATTAATCTTTAATTAAATTTTTCCTTAAAAAGTGAAGGAAACTTAGGAAAAAGATTAGAAGGGAGGCCCAATCCAATTCCCTAAGTCTTCCCACTGTTAAACAATGATTAAGAAATCTAATTAGTTTATTAATTACTGTTCACATGCATAATTATCATTTAATTAAATTAAGAAGATAATTAAAGCTTAATCAATCAATTCCCTCAATTAATCAACTAATAAATCCCAAGAAACTTAGAGGAGGTAGAAGTCATCCTCCTAAATATTCTCAGAAAGTTTGAAATCAATTGGTTAATTAATTAGTGAGTAATTATGTGAATTAAAATTTTAATTAAACCTTAATTAAGCATACATTACTATTCATAATTAATTAAGGATAAATTTAATGGATTCCTCTCTAAAATATCTTTAAAATGAGCTTTTGTTTGTAACTTTTGGATTTTTCTAAAATTTGTGGTGAATTTATGAAGTTTCAGCCTTAAAAATCCATTAATTAACCTTAATTAAGCCTAATCCTATCCGCACCACGCGGTGCGCTGATGCAGCGCACTTTCCATGTGACACCGTGAGATTGGCTATTTAAGTAGTCACATCCACTAACTTCGGATGGCGGATGCGATTATTAAGGAGTCCCCAATCTAAGATTGGACGATCGCGATCAAACCCACGGTTAAAGAAGGATTAATCGATCGATCTAATGTGATCTAATCACAATCATCTATTCTGATCATGAGGAGCGACATATTATATGATCTATGGCGATATAATACGAGAGTCGCCATGGATCGCTCAATCCGAGCTCACCCGAGCTTGGATTAACTCCAAAACAACCCCACACCTTCGTGCAAGGGATCCACGAAGATCCAATGGCTAAGATCGGCTCACATGCAAATTTTTTTCACAAAGCTCCAACACATTTAGCCTAAAGCTCGGTTTCATGGAAAATACCTAACCGGAGCTAAGATCGATGGTTCACATGCTTGAGGAAGCTTCGTCTAGTTGAGACAAAGCCATGTTGATTAGCAATTGGTTTGATTCTAAGCAATTGACTCAAGAGACCAAGATTTCCTCTTTGGACACTCGGCTTTGATCGAAGTCCGTCCTTTGGTGGGCTTGGAGCACGAGGGAAGGTTTGCTTGGCTTCGACGATGTGCATGGAAGGTGTGTGCAGGAGCAATTATGTTTTGGTTGAGAAATGGAGAAGTTGGAATTAGAGGTTAGCTCCCCTATTTTGGCTTCTCATGAGAAGATAAAATTCAAAGTGGGGAGGACTTGGAATCGCTCGAGAGCTTGCTATGGAGTTTTGTTTCTCTCTTGGGAGCTCAGACGAAATGAATGGTGTCATTTCCCATTTGAATTGAGGGGGTATACCCCTCAATTGGCAGGTGGACAAAAATTGCCTCCCATTTTTCAACCGCCCACCGCCGAGTGGAGTTGTCCCTATTAGGTCTACGTGGCTCGGTTTGAGTGGAGGAATGCTTGGGAGGTGGCTCAATGCTTGACATGGCTGGTTACATCTCCTTTTGTCCATGGGGTTCTTGGTTTGGGAGGGAGGTGAGTTAGCTCACCTCCCTTTGGTCTATGGAAAGCTTAGCTCACTTATGATGGGCTAGGTGACTTAGGTGATACCCTATTTGGGTGTTTGATGGCTGTCAAAGGCGATAGAGAAGTGGACTTTATCAATTTTGACAATCCCACATGGGGAGGCATATCCAAGGGAGATTTACCTTGGGTTTGGCTCCAATTGGGTTAGAGCTAATTTTAGGCTAGCCTAGGATGAGTTTAGGTCATGTTAGGTTGGGTCCCAAGGTTCCATGGGTTTTAGCCTAATTTGGGTCATGTGGGTCATATTGGGTCTTATTGAGTTAGGTTGACCAATTGATCAAATTGGGTTAAATTAAGGCTTGAGTTAGGTTCAAATGATGATTTGAAGAGTTTTGATCAAGTGGTTTCAATCAATTTGGCCTAGGTTTGATTTTGGCTCATTTGGAATCAAATGGGTCAGATGGGTCAAGTTGACCAATTTGATCAAATTGGTCAAATTGGCTTGGGTTGGGTGTTGGTACAAGTTCAATTGGTTAATTGAAAATGATTGTAGGTTTTGGTTTGAATCAATTTAGATTTAATTTGGATTTTGGCCAATTAGACCCTTTAGGTCAATTTGGGCTAAGTTGGGTTAGGTTGACCAATTGTTCAAATTGGGCACAATTATGGGTTTGGTCAAGTTCAATAATTAATTTGGAATGAACTTGAGCCATTGGGTGCAATCAATTTGGATTGGATCATGATTTGACCCATTTTGGCCTTTTAGGCCAATTTGGGTCAACTTAGGTCAAATGAACAATTGGACTTGGTTTGGCTCAATTGAGAGTCAAGTCATATTCAATCATTGATTATGAGTTGGTGTGAATCAATTATTTCAATTGATTTGGTGTATGGTGAGTTTTGGCTAGTTTGGGTTTCATATAGGCTAAGGATTGACTTGGTCAAATGACCAAGTTGACTTGGTTTGACCTAATTTAAGGCAATTGATCATCCTAGGGTGATCAATGATCATGGTATGAGGTTTGGATGGCCTTGGTTCAATCTAAATTGGGTTAGATTATAACTTGGTTCATATGGGTTCTTTAGGCCACTTTGGGTCAAGTCGACTTAAAGGGGATAATTGACTTGATTTTAGTGTGGTTAAGGTTTAGTTGAATTTATATATGAGCTTAGGATTGAAATATCAATCCAACTGCAATCAATTTGGGCTATAATGGGTTTTGATTTATTTGGAATTTTCAAGTCAAAAGGGCTAAGTTAGGCTTAACATGAGTTGATTTTAATTTGGCTTGATGATTGTATGTTTCATTTATATTTGGATAGATGATTGAAGATTATGTTTGGTTCAAGAGAAAATTTATTGATTTTGGCTTGATTTAGATGGGTTTTGGTTAAGTTCAAAGAAATGGCTTAAAGGGTTTAAATTAGGTTTTGATTTGATTTTGGATTTGGTTTTGGCTATTTGAATTTATATTTCATTTATATTTGGGAAGATAATTGAACATATGCTTGACTTATGAGAAAATCACTTGAGTTTGGAGTGAATTGGAGGCAAATTTTGCTAAGCTCATGGAGGTAGGTCTACGGGGCTTAAGAGGGAATTTGCTTTAGTTTAATTTAATTTCTATCATTTGAATGTGGGTTTCATTTATATTTGTAAAGATGATTGAATATATAATTGATTTATGAGAAAATCAATTGATTTTGGGTTGGTTTAGGTTAAGATTTGGTTAAGCTCACGGAGGTAGGTCCATATGACTTAAGAGGGGTATTGTTTTAATTTTATTTAGTTTGATTTGGTTTTGATCATTTGGCTATTGATTTCATTTATATTTGTGAATATAAATGAAGGAATAATTGATTTATAAAGGAATCAAGTGAGTTTGATTTGATTTGAATGAGGTTTTTCCTAAGCTTATGAAGGTGGATCATATGGCTTAGGAAGGATTTTTGAGCTTGGATGTGATTTTGGGTTTCAATCATTTGGGATTGAGTTTGGACTTGAATTTGATAAATGATTGAGGGATTGAATTGATCTTTGAGAAAATCAATTTGAATTTGGATTGAATTGGATTTGGCTAAAGTTAAGGCCATGGAATTCAATCATAAGGCTTATGGAGGATTTTGGAAATTTGGTTTGGGATTGATTGTGAAATTTGGAATTTGATTTTGAATTTAAAATTGAAGTTGGTTTGATTTGAGAAGGAGAACATGGATTGAATTTAGGCTATGGGGTGGGTAAGTCTCCCTGAATTTCTAAGATATAACCTACTCCTATGACTAACCCTTCTAAGTCTCTAGGCTTAGGTTAGTTGTTCACCTAATCACTGGAAGTGTGTTAAGACTAAGAAAGTCTTAGTGTCTATAAGAGTCCTAGATCTATGATGAGGAGGTTGAGAACTCACTCCAAAAGTGACGTCAACAATACTTTATAATTAAAAAATGAATTATTATTTTTTTAATAAAATTTAAAAATATTTACATACATAGCACATAATTTTTATGTATTTTCATTTCTTGAACCTAAAATTTGATATTTAAATTTCTAACAATTTATTTATATATGAAAAGGTGTATTCATATGAGCTCATCCACTCACTTAGCATCACCATTGACTTTAGGATTGCTTTGGCCATATTTGTTGCAGTCCCGTGTACCCTGTGTACCAAAATTTGTGAGCTAAAACACGACCATTCATATGAATTTCCCACCACCATGTCGACCATAATACTTGAAAGTTGAAACCTTAACCTAGCCACATAATTATTCGATCATGGAGCATTGGGGTATTAATTAGTCTTTAGGGTTATTTAACCAACACTCTTGGTGCCCCTTTTGTGGTTTGGATACAAATCAATATCAATGAGGCCCTTCTTCCATCTTATAGTGGCAGTTTGGGTGCCATCATTTGAGATGACAGTGAGAGCTTTATTAAGTTTGTGGGAAGACAATTTGTACACTAAGATAGCAAGCAAGATGAAATAGAAGTGGTCTTTTCCATCAAAGGTATAATTGAGTTTTGGATGGTTGAAAAAAAAGGCATCATCATTGAGGGTGATAATTAAAAGGTGATGAGCTTCTTCAAAGGAAGCCTAAAAAATGAGCATTGGTTCAACTGACCATTTATGACTCTGAAACAGTTTTTTTTTAAATCTCATTTTCATCAAGTGCTCTTCCAATTTATGTCAAAAAGTGTAATATGAAAGCGGATTTTTTGTGCTAAATTTATTTTGAACTATGATTTTGTATGGAATAGCATATATAGTGAAAATCCTACCTCTCTTTTTTTGATCATTTTGTGGGAAGATGGTAACAACATATGTCAAATATAGTTGTACATCTTTTTTACTCTTTTGTTATAATAATGCAAAATGTATCTAAATTTTAATAGTAAACTAATCAGCTGTCAGATTTATCCAATATAAAATAATTTAAATCGAATTTCCCAAGTTAACAAGGCGATGACAGCCTATCAATGATGCACCGACACTTTAGAAAAAGTGGTGTGTAGTGTCTGACTTGTATCGAATACTGACATTTGTTCGACACGCATTTGACATGCCTCCAACATATATGTTCAATTAAAATAATAATTTAAAAAATTTGACATACATGTTAAATTAAAATTAAAATTAAAAGTATTTCAAATATAAGTTATAAATTTATAACTTATTTCTCAACTTATAATCCGTGCCTCATGAATGTGAATATTACCCAACTCTCCCATCCGAGACTCTAATCTATTTCTTTTGTAATGTGTGGCTAGAGTTTATTATATGATCATGAAGCATTATCAATTATTATCATCGGTGACTTCACTCATCACGAGGAAGGTTAATATATTCATGTCTCTTGACATTCTTTTTCTTAATATTTTCTTATCATCTATGAATTTATTATCTTTTAAAAGTTCTAGACTTAAATGTCTTATTTTCTATCTTATTTTTTAATAATTTTGAAATTTTATTTAAATTAAATATATTATTTATAATTATTAATATATAAAATTTGTAGTACATATCACCATATTATATTTTCAATAGGGGATTTACATTTACATATATATATATATATATATATATATATATACTATACATTCTTATTTATTTACGTATATAATACCTAAATTTTAATTTTTATATATATAATACTCTAATATTTAATATCATATTAAAAAAATATCATAATTATTTATTTTTAAAAGTAAAATATACTTTTTTTTTAATATAAAAAATATTAAATAAATAAATATCTAATTTTAAATTTTAGATATTTAAATTCATAAGAATAGTGTGCTATTTATGTAAATCATATGATATTCAATTTGTGTCTTTGTCCGTGTCCCATTTTTTTTGTTTCTTCCCTCGCAGAGACTCGTCCAGAATCCTTCCACTCAATTTTCATCGCTAAAAGCCCACCTATTATCCCCTCCTCCTCGCGGGCAATCACCGGCATTGTAAACGCAAGCAGGGTCAGTCATGGAGGTCCAGCTTATGCATTTTTCTGTCTGCCCAGGCCGCCCAATATACTTTTTCGCAACCCACCCGGTGGCTCGTCGCTCTGCTTTCTTCCGGTGCTGTATCTCCTCCTTCGCCGACACAGGAGGCAGGGTCAGCGGTGGAGAAAATAGCGGCTCTTGCATCACGCCCCAGGCTGCTCAGCAGAGGAAAGCTTATCCTTTTGATGAGATTGAACCCCGGTGGCAGCGCTACTGGGAGGAGAACCGAACGTTCCGCACGCCGGATGAAGTGGATATGTCCAAGCCCAAGTGTTACATTCTTGATATGTTCCCTTATCCGAGGTACTATTAATGCTCGTTCTATGCTTTAGGGTTGTATGGGCTGTGGATTGACAATTACCATCGGGTAAAAGGCGAGGGATAGATAGATCTTTTTAGTTGTTCTTCGTTTGATACTGTTTTCATTTTTTATTCTATTCGGAATTCTGGTCAATGGGCCGAGTTATACTTATTGAAAGAGTTTGAAGTTTTCTGAGGTCGCTGCTAGTTTTTGAGATGAAACAGAAAATTTTCCTATGTTCGAAGTGTAACATACATGATATGCTAAATACGAGAATTCTTGTTGAGAACCGAGTAGTTGGATTGGTTTATTATCTTTGATTGTGTTTTCCAAAATTTTGAAGACAGGCTTGCCTTTGGCATTATGTTTACTTAGCCTACTTGGCATGAATGTGGAGTTTATCTGCAATACTTGTTATAAATATTGAGTCGAGAGAACGTCATTAGCTTTGTATGCCATTTTCTATGAAGCTTTCTGTGGGGAAAAAAAAAATCAAAATTCTTTTTAGATTATTTACTAGAATTACTTTGATTGTCTTTTCCTCGTTTTGGAGTTTTTATCTTATTACATTGTAAATCCAATCTGAAGTGAATGGTTTTGTGTATCCGTTTGTCTTACTTTCCTTCCTGGTCTGTTGCAACTTGTTTTAGAGGTGATAATTACTCACTTTATTTATTTATTTTACTGTATGTTAGCTATTTAGTTATGAGGGTTTACTTTGAGAAGAAAATATCTTACCCCTTTCAAATTTTTTTTTAAAATAGTTAACAGTTTGGTTTAAGTTGAACCCATTTGCAAGATTTGCTTTTATACAGTTAAGTTTTAACGATTTTGAAATGCCCCTATTTTTACAAGTTTGACCTCAATAAGAGGCTTAGTGATGCAATATAATATTTAAATCTATGTTTAATGTGACTCAAATATCACTAACATGCAAAAAATTTATGAAATTAAAATATGAATGATATTATAATGATTTCTAAATAATGTTTGTAGAAGTGAGATCAAATATCTAAACAAGTGTTGTGGTAACTACTTCCGAATCCAATTGTTATTCTACTTTAGATTCAAATAAAAGAAACATTTGGATTGAGAAGATTGAAAGGTGTAGAAAACCCTAGCCCTAGAAATGCACTACTACAAGAGAAAGAGGTTGTTCCCAATCTCATAGTTCCTTTAAGGCAATGGTAGTTTTTGGGTTCCATTTTGGCCAATTTAGTGTATACTATAGTTTAGTGAATTACTACTCATTTAGCCATGGAATTTTACCTGAGTAAATGAGTTGAATAAACTTTATTGTGATAAAATTTTTTCGATGAACTTAGAAGATATGAATAATTTTCAATCTGTCGAAGTATCTTCTACAATTTTCTAAATGACCTTTCTAGTTTCATTTTTCTTTGCTTGCAATTTGTGACCAAATAGAATATTGTTTATTCCTTCTTGTTTTGTTCTCATCTATGAATCATGGAAACTGCACCAAGATATTATGTAAAATAAGATACATGCATCAATGGAAAATAATGTGGAAATTAGCAAAAGCTTTTTATGCATATTCATACATTTGCATACCAAGAGTGAATTCATTGATTAACTCATTGATATGTTTTGCTTGTGTTTATTGCACTGCACCCATCCAACTATCTTAGAAGTCTTGGCACACTGATACATACATGTGCATTAGTTTCTGAAAGATTAAATATAATAAATGATAATGTGTCATGTATACAACTAATTGCCAGTTTCTAGATTCTTTTACAAAATTTAAATAGACAAGCTGGTTATTGTATTTAATTTGATATCTATCCAATCTTTTTCAGAAATTTTAGGGTGGACAAGGTATTAATATATTCAGTTAGTACTAATTTGGAGGAATTACAAGATTCAAATTCATGCGACAACATTAAATATGCATTGAGAGTCGCCTCTTAGACGTATATGCACTTTGTTGATTGTCATAGCTACTTTCATTTGGATTAAATGTGGGAGTTATAAGGATATAAACACCAATGAAAGGTTGGCATCATGTTGCACAGGTTTTTGTTGATATTGGTCTATCAACACATGAGTTAGAGTTTTTTTTTTTTGGCTAGAAAATTTAGTTTTTGTTAAGATCTTGAACTAGAAGTATATAATTGGATTGAGTTAGGGAAACCTAGGTCATTATTACCCAAGTCCTTGCAGAGGCTAGCTTGCCGATCATTCTTGGATCAAGTGCACTTGGTTAAATTAAAATTATATAAACATACATTAAATCAGGTTGTCAGAAACAAGACGCTCAGATTAACACAAGCCATTTTGATGTTACCATTATATAGTGGCAAATTGTTTTTGCTAACATCTAGCAAGGATATCTTTGAGAAGTTGCTCAAAAATGACCAAGAATCAAGAGATATTTTTAGTAAAATATGGGAAGCCACTTATATATAATTCATCTTTAGTGATATCAATTGTGCAGTATCCAATAGGTGTATCATTTTGGTTCGTAATTGGAAGTTGTATCATTCCATGGGTACTTGACAACCATTCAACTCACAATATTTTTGTTATTACTTGACATCATTTTCTTGCAATGTTTGTTCAAATAACTCATCAATAAGAACCTACTTTCATGATAGTTACATATTTGGTCACAACTAATGTTTGACTACTCTAGTGGTATTTTGAGTCATTTGTATCACGTCTTGCAATGCTAATCTTAGCTCTTGCCTATAAAAATGGGATTAAGTGTCAGATATCAACAAGGTTATGAAGACTGGACTAGTTATTGCACTAGAAAAAGGAAATGTTGAAGGTTCAAATGGAATTTAATAGAGGGCGTTGAATCAGCTAGTACAATCAATATTAAAATTATTTAAATTTTATTTAATTAATGCAATAATGATATAAATATATGAAAAAAAATATAGAGAACTATTTTATGAAATATAGAGCATGCACATAAAATATTTTGCTTAATTTTAATTTGAACACCTGAAATTTAAGTGACAGACCTTTTTATAGTTTTAAAATTTATCTTGCAAATTTTGGTTCTAAATTATTTATACCAAGATTAGTTTTTGGCTTTCTAATTTAAGATAAATGATGTTAATTTGATCATAACTTGGATCTAGTTATTCAATATTCTAAAATTAGTTTGTTGGTTTGAGTGCCCATTCTTCTTAGTTCTACTCGATTCATGGCAAAATCTGTTTTAACTTTGGATTGAACTTGTTGGTGGTCAAGTTTGTCATGAACGTATTGTTTCGATTTTTTAAACCATTGCAATAGGGGAGAGAGTAAATAAAAGATTGATTACATAATTTCACACATAATAGCTGTCTCATTCTCTTTGAATCCATGTACTCTATCAATTTTGTTCACCCTTCATGTGAAGAATTTGATTGGGTTTCTTATAAACATAGACCTGATTAAATCTTTATTTCATTCGCTCTAGTTCATATTAATTTAGAGTCTTAGTTGGGTTCAACTTATGTCCATTGAATAGATTTGGATCTGACATTAATTATGGTGGGGTGATGAATATGTTCAAAATAGGTACAAAATTTATTGGATTAGTAGTGATGAAGAGAAGGTGCTTCAGATTGTGAGGCAATAAAATTGTCACCTTTGATTGATTCCAATAGGATCATCTCATGAGATGATTTTGAATATCATGGATCTCTCACTGCAAGTTTTTCATTTTCTAGATGCTTAAGAGTCAATTATTTCGTTGGACTGCCTTTGATATGATCCTCATATCGTCGACTAATTTTGAGAGAACTCTTCGATCCTAGTGGAAATGCTTTTCTAGTTTGTCACTTGCTTCAAGAATGAGGAGCTTAGCATTCAAGATTTGGAGCCAACATAGTTTGCCTTCAATAAGGGCCTCAGAGAGAATCCACTTCACTATGCATTGGGGATGAAACTACTTATGAATTTAGTTAAGTTCTGGAACTTGCTAACACTTACATTATTAGGGAATTATAATCAAGTTGGTTTACTTTATGATTGATACCTAAAAGATGGAGGGTCATTGCCTACATCATTGAGATGCTCCACTTAAGTTGAATTGTCATCATCATAATAATTTCTGAGAGCCAAAGTATCACAACGATAATCGCTTTGAGGGAGAGATTGCTTTATCACACCCTTCGAAGAGGGAGAGATTACTTTATCAACTAAAGTAGTCATCACACATTGTTGCAGATTTCAATGGTTGAAGTGGAAGTCTCCCATCGTGATTTGGGACTAGGTGTATTTCATTTGTTGAACCTCAATGAGGTCAACACTCATCTACAAGTTATGGATACTCCATAAGGATTATGGACACAACATATATGACTATCATCACCCCTTCTGTCTCATTTAAGAACTTATTTACACTAAAAAAACTTACATAATTCATCCTTATTGATTCAAGATGACAGCTCAATAAGGTGTTGATGGTAGATGACAAGAATGAGCATGTTCCAAGTTTGACTTTTCATATTGTAGATTCTATCCAAATGATAATTGGTGGAGTTGGGCTAGAGGCTTTGTGGCAATCTCTTTTAAGTGGTAAACTTGAGAGAGGTCTTCATTGCCTCTAACTTCCTTGATGAATTTTTAATCACCTTTTTGAATGTTGATGATTAGTCTACTTGAAATCGATTCAATGATGTTATCATGATCATCATCAATCATCAACTTCAAGATTAAAAGCATTTTTATTGACATTGGGAGATTAGTATTTGTTATATGTAAACATGTTTTATGAATCTAGGTTGCACTGATTGGTGCATGTTTTGTAGTTTTTTTAGAGACTGTTAGAAGTATGATTGAGTTCTTACTCTTCGAGATCATAGAGAAGCGGGCTGTATGTATATTTCCATGATGCATTGTAGTTTGTGTCCCAACCTTTTGCAATGCTATCTCGTAAGGCACTATGTTAACTCTTGTTGCTTTTAGGATTTGAAGTTTGCCTATAACTCTAGTTTATTGCTCCAATTGTGTGCGTTTAAAGTAATTGGGGATGCACTTTATTAATTTGATTTATCTCCTTTTGCTCTGGATCACAAGGTGCTTTATGCCAAATCTTGCTAGGTTTGCTCTATTAAAATGGCCTATGAGATATTCTAATATTGTTGAGTGAATCATTGTAGAGTGATAGATAACAAAAGACAATACTCAACTTGCCTAATGTTATACACCTCTTTCTTTAGGGAAGCTAGATTAATAAAGTTGAATATGAACCATTCTTGATATGGCTAGTGTGAGGCATGACAAACATTATATTCTACTAGATATTTTACCATTCCACTTGTGGGGAATATTGGAGTTTTTGCATTTTAATTATGTTGATTTGTTAGAGGTTCAGGGACGATCGAGGCTATACCTTCTTGGCTTAATTTAGTGCCCTCTTGTGGGGTAGTCAAATCGATAGTGTTAAATTTAAATCCTACTTGATATTCTTTATGTGCAAGCGGGTTTTTTGTTTATCCTAATGCTTAGGTAAGGAGACTTGGCTTAGCTTTCTTGGAAGAGTGAAATCATGCTTCATATCTTGTTTCATAGGAGGGAATCAAAATATATAAAAATACCCCCATCTTACATATTGATTTCTTGGAAGATTTAGTAAATGCCATATTATTATTTTGGGCCTCTTTAAGTGTTAGTATTCAAGAAACATTGTTTACAGCTACATTATCAGACACTTTATGGATGGTTAAGCTTTGGTCTTAGAGTTTCAATCATTGTTTTGATATTGTTGCTTAAGCCAATTTTTTGAATGCAAAGTAGATTGTAGTTTGGCGGCCTCTATCATGTATTGGTATGAACAATACTTTAGATCGCTCGTGTATTTCCTTCTTTAGGCCAAGTAAACTATGGTAGTTGGAAAGCTATATGAGAGCTAGCTTAAATGATTTTTATTGTTGTCTCTGGAGGCAAGATATTCTTTATTGATTTTGTAATATAGCATATCTCGACATCGTAGATCAATACAAGATCCCATATAAGAGCCTTGCATCAAGAATGAAGTTTATTATATTCATGCTTCACAAAATTCAAAGCATAAGAAATTTGATCACATGCATGGTTAACCCCACACATTGTGCGGATTTTAGCATATATTAAATAAAATTCTACTTTCCTTCCATACATGACTTGGCCAACCTCCTTTTGTGAAATTCACAATATGCTAAACTCTCGTTTGTGGTGACAGAGCATTAAGTTGGACAGCCTATGCAACTAGGCAAATATAGATAAAGAAATCTTTTCCAATGGGTATAAAAAACTTATGGTGATGGAGCATCAAATTTGAGAGCATTTTAAAGAACTCTTCTCTAATAGAATCACTAAATCTATAGTGATGATGAGCAAATTTTGAGCATCTATGATTAGTCAAGGGTGGAAAGATAAACCTTTAACAACGAACCATAAATATATGGGTTTTAAGGATCTTTGCTTGGCTCTATCATTATAAGTGTGATAGAAGGTAGATTATGTATAAAGACAATGTGCTTCTTGGAAAATTTTGCCATGTTGGAAGGATTTAATTATTTGGTGCAAGATTTTCCATAAGCCCAAGCTCTTATAGTTAATTCTTCCTCTTATTTGTGAGATAATATTTTCAGTTAAGACCAATTTATAGTTTATTTAATGCTTTAATTTAGTAGCAACAATTTAAATTTGGAGAAGAATATACTATTATTTGACTTTGAGCCAATGTTGGGGGAATAATGATAAACTTAATCATAATTTGGTATTTCTATCATCTGAGGTTTTATCATAGATCCTAGTCTACTTAATCTGTGGATTCAATCAATCATGGGTTATGTTGTATGAGATAACATTGTAGTATTTGGAGGAAATCTTGATGAAAGGCCAATTTTAATTAAATATTAGCTACCAGAGGCTTCATGTTTTATCGAGCGTGCCTTATGACTTATGACTTATATACTTACTCACTAGTGAACATTTGAGCTTTTGTTGTGCCTATAATATAATGATACATGATAATTAAGCTAACACTTGATTATGTAGCACATATTATGCCTCTACTAGTGTGAGAGTTTTGAGTGTGATTGTATAAATATTTTTGATATGACATTAGCTCTTTATAAGTTAGGTTGAACTTAAATTTGTCATCTTTAAAATTTTTTTGGTTATGATTTTATTTTAAATGCACTCATTATTGGGGATGGAGCTCAATAAGTATCTTCTTTGGGGTTAAAAGGGCACTTTTATGATAAGGATTCCATTCAATTATAAATATTTTAATAATTGAGTTTGTTGGAATTTAAGGGAACATTTAGATGATAAGGATATATATAGTTTTGATTTGCATTAATTATAACCATCATAGGGAATGACTCAAAATTATTTCTATGATCAAGAGCTTAATTTTGGAAAAGAACCTCTTTGGTTATCAGTTTTTGATAACCAAACATATCATTAAGGTGATATTGCTTTTAATATATTTTTTGGTGGTTAAGAGATTAGTTTTGATAATATTTCCCTATAGTTATGATATTCCTATAATCGAACTCATCATTAGGGTAAAACTTGCCATGATCTGCTTGATTTATTATGGGGTGCATTGTTACATATATTTTAATGGGAACTCCTCGAGTTATGGTTGAAACTGCTATGTTAATCATATGGGTGAACTAGACATGATGCTTGATTTATCATCGGAGTGTTGTATCTTAAATTTTATTGGAAACCCCTTTGGTTATAGTTTGCAATAATTGTGTCATTCATAAGAGAAGGATCCAAGAATTTATCTTTATGATTTGAAGTTTTGATAATATTTCCCTATACTATGATATTCTATAATCAAACTCATAAGGGTAAAACTTGCCATGATCCGCTTGATTTATTATGGGGTGCATTGTTACATATATTTTAATGGGAACTCCTCCAGTTATGATTGAAATAACTATGTTAATCATATGGGTGAACTAGACATGATGCTTGATTTATAACCGGAGTGTTGTATCTTAAATTTTATTGGAAACTCCTTTGGTTACAGTTTGCAATAATTTTGTTAATCATAAGAGAAAGATCTAAGTGTCACGACCCGGCCCGGGAGCTTGGAATACTAAGGCGGGAACATATGATCGGATGGATAAAAGAATAACTTACATAACACTTCCAGTCTTAAATAAAATATCCAATCATATAAGAACCACTACAATCCACAAATGATTTAATAATTTGTCCATACTTATATATACTAATAAAGTTCATATGACATACAATTTAAACATAATACAACATAACTGACATAATTACCTATCTCCTGAAGTCTCTCTACGATGATAAACATAACCCTCCCTTCTATCCACCATTTATTATGATGGTTACCTGAAAAAAATTAAATAACTAATAATAAAATAAAATTCAAATGAATTATGCTATATTACACTATAGAAACAAGAAGATAATCCAAGATGAGTTTTGTTATCACGTGTACATAAGAGAAAGAAATTGCTCAAACAATCAAACATATGAGAGGTAGGTAAAATAAATATTTCGTATGAACTTTTACTTTTACATTTATCATCCGTCTTAGGAGTCACCATCTAAACCTTTACCAAAAGAAACCTTACCAATACTCATCCAAATGACAAGTAGCCATTACCATTTGCCAATTTTATTGGTCATTTTTTATCATTTCGTGCACGGGTACATTGCGTCCTCAACCAGTACTATAAGGTGGTGAACTTCACTTTCAACATACACATTTATAACATACAATTATACCACTATGCATATTAATTCATAACTAATAGTAAATCAGTTAACTTTATAAAATGATGTGAAATGATCTAACATTCGTATTATCCAACACGTAAAAACAAGAAACTACATCACAATTTAGAAGAAAAATAATCACAACTCATGCAAGGAAAAGTCATAATCATATAAACACGATTTCATCACAAAGAAATTAAAGACATTTTTATCATAAAATGTAAGAACATAATTACCTACTTTAATTCATAGCTTCTCAATCTCCTTTCCTTTAATGCTTCTTTCCTTAATTGAAATTCTTATAGAATAAAATATTGATTGGATCAATATTAGAAAGCAATGTATTTTATTTTATTCATATGATATTTACATATAGTTTTTATTAATTGACGCTCACATTCATCAATATTCATTATCTATTTTCTAAATCAAGTTAAATTAACCTTTAATTTATTTAATATAATGATATGTCTAATTTGTCATATAATACATCTAAATTCTATTAATCCTATTATTTTTCTTAATATAAAATATTAAGTGTTAAAGTGATATAATATATTTCATTTAATGTTTATCATACCCCTTAAAATGATTCTAAATTAATTAATGTGCTATAGATAAATTTTATTTTTATTTAATATTTATCATTTCCCTTAAGATGATTTTAAATTAATTAACGATAATATAATTTAACATAGGTTTAAGGTTTTATTAAATTTCCAATTATATTTCATATGTAAGGGTTAATACTTAATTATTTAATTATTCTCATAAGTTTTTCAACATATTTCTGATTTACATACATAACCTTTAATATAATTAAAATATATTGTATATTGAAATACTTAGGTAGGCATTTGTATAGTAAAATGGTCATTTGGATTTGCACTTTCTGAAATTGAATCCTATATACTATAAATACATTCCCTTTTATAATATAAAATACATTTCCTTATTATAAAAAAAAAACAAAACGAAAATAACTTACCTCTTTTTTTTTCTTTTTCGGCTTTCCCTAGATATACCCTTCGGCTCTAATGTTCCGCATGCAGGCACGCATGGCTTTCCCTCCTCTCTTCATGCATGAGAACCCCAACGACGATGTCGGCGGATGGAGACGCCTTTACTGGGTAGGGCATGCAGTCCCCTCCTTCCTATCGACGACATGAAAAGCTCGAATCTCCTTCTTCTCCCTGTCCGACGCCTAAGGTTCACGCATGAACTTTCCTTCTCTCTTCCTTCCTCTCTCCCTCTCTCGAGTGTTTTGGGAGTTCTATTTCGGCAAAACGAAACCGAACTCCCCCTTTTGGACTTTTCCAACGAGACGTGGCGGTGGAGAGGCCTACTCGGTGAGACGAGCCCCTCCTTCCTGATTGACGGCACATGAAAAGCTCGAAATCTCCTTCTTCTCCCTCGGTTGTCGACGCACGGAAGGTTCACGCACGAACTTTCCTTTTCTCTTCCTTCCTCTCTCCCTCTCTCGGGTGTTTTGGGAGTTCTATTTCGGCAAAACGAAACCGAACTCCCCCTTTTGGACTTTTCCAATCCGCAGCTAACCATCGCGACGGTTGTATTATTATTATTATTAATTTTTTTTTTCGGTTATTACAATCTCTCCCTCTTATAAAAATTTCGTCATCAAAATTAAATGATATTAATTGAAATAAACATACCTTTAATTAAACAATTGAGGATAAAGTTCTTGCATCTTTGATTCCTTTTCCCAGCCGCTTCTCGATCGATCCATGTTTTCACAAGACATATTAAATGGAATTTCCTATTCTCGAGATGCTTAATATCATAATCTATAATTCTTTCGGCTCCTCTGACAATGTGAGATCGTTGAATATCAATAGGATCATAAATTTGTTACTTCATCGAATATACTTTCGCAGAAGAGAAATATGAAACACATTGTGCACTCCTTGCATGTGAGAAGGCAAAGCTATTCTATAAGCCACTTTTCTAATTCTTTCTAAGATTTCATATAGATCAATATAGCGTGGGCTCAACTTTTCAACTTTACCAAATCGCTTTATACCTTTCATGAGGCTGACTTTAAGAAATACAAATTCTCCCACTTCAAACTCTACTGGCCGATGTTTAACATCATAGTATTTTTTCTGCATATCTTGAACAGCTTTTAATCTATCACGGATCAATCGGATCTTTTCAGTGGCTTCATCTACTACATCTGCACCTATGATTCTTCTTTCAACTGTCTCCACCCAACAAAGCGTTTCAGATTTCCTTCCATACAATGCATGGGAGATACCAATACTTGAAAGTATTATTGTAAGCAACTTCAATCAAAGACAAATAAATTTCAATTTTCCCCAAAATCAAGGATACAAAGAAGAAATCTTGAGTGTTTGAATTGTTTTTTCCGACCGGTATTGAGGATGGAATCGATCAAAAGTAAGCTTCCAAAGTTTGAATTTTTCTCCACAATCTAGATGTAAATCGGCCATCCCGATCGGACATTATAGATTTTGGCACACCATGTAACTTCACAATTTCATCAACATACTTTCTTGCTAGCTGTTCAATAACATCAGATTGTTTGATAGGTATAAAGTGTGGAGATTTAGTCAACCTATCAATAATAACTCAAATATCATCGCATCCTCTTTTGGATCTAGGTAAGCCAACCACAAAATCCATAGCAATATTATCCCATTTCTACTCAGGTATTGACAAAGGCTGTAAAAGTTCACTTGGCTTCTGATGTTCAGCCTTAATCATCTGACATGATTGACACTTGTAGACAAATTCAGCTACACATCTTTTCATTCCTGGCCACCAAAATATTTCTTTAAGATCTTGATATATTTTGTTACTGCCTGGATGAATTATATAATTAGAATGATGTGCTTCATGTAAGATGTTGTTCCTCAAATCTCCAATATTTAGAATGCAAACCCTGCCCTGATATTTCAGTAATTCTTCTTCATCGATTTCAAAATCTTTTGTATGGCCTACTTTTACCAAATCTAATATTTTCTGAAAGTCATCATCTTGAGGTAAAACATCTCGTATTCTGTCTTTCAAATTCAATTATATAGCCATTTGATTTAACAATAAAGCATGATCATCTATAGATTTAATAATTGAAAATTTTAATTTTTCTAACTCTTTAATCAACTCCTCCTGTTGAGAGATCAACCAATAAACACTACTAGATATTTTTCTACTCAAAGCATCAGCAACTACATTTGTCTTCCCCGGATGATATTAAATATCCAAATCATAATCCTTAATGAGTTCTAACCATCTCCTTTGCCTTAAATTTAGCTCCTTCCGAGTAAAGATATATTTCAAGCTTTAATGATCAGTGAAAACTTCACACCTTACTCCATATAGATAATACCTCCAAATTTTTAATGCAAATACCATCGCGATCGTGGGTTGGATAATTCTTTTCATGATTTTTCAATTGGCCAAAGATGCAATCACTCTTCCATTCTGCGTGATACACATCCCAAGCCTCTTAATGATGCATCACTATAAATTTGAAATCCTTTTGTCTCGATGAATAGTTACCTGTGCGTATTAAACAATTATTCAATTTTTGAAAAGCCTCTTCACATTGATCTGACCATTCAAACTTGACTGCTTTCTGAGTTAGCCTCGATAGTGGCATGATAATCTGTGAAAACCCTTCAACGAATCTCCTGTAATATCCTGCCAACCCTAAGAACTTAACTTAGTGATAATGGGGTTCTGATATCACTCACGACTTTCTTTGATCCATCAAACCCTTCACTACTAATCATGTGCCCCAAGAATTTGATACTATTTAACCAAAATTCACACTTTGAAAATTTTGCATACAATTCATTTTCTTTTAGAGCTTGCAAAATAATATGAAGATGGTTTTCATGAGCTGCTTCATCTCTGAAATAAATTAGAATATCATCTATGAATACAATCACAAATGAATCTAAAAAAGGTTTAAAGATTCTATTCATAAGATTCATAAATATACCTGGAACATTTGGTAAGCCAAAATGCATCACCACAAACTCATAATCTTTCACAATGCTTTTGGTATTCTTTTCTTTCTTTGATCCTAAGCGATGATAACCGATCTTAAATCAATTAAAAATACTAAAGCTTTTTAGTTGATCAAAAAAATCATCTTGGCAAGAGATATTTATTCTTCAATGTGAGTTTGTTAAGCTCTCATAATCAATGATCTTAAGCTCCCATCTTTCTTCTTCACAAATAATACGTGAGCTCCAAGGAGATGTCTTGATAAATCATTCTTTAACAATTCTTGAATGATTTTTCAACTCTTGTAATTCTTTGATCGTCATTCTATATGGTACTTTTCTTCTGGTTGTGCATTCAATTAAATCAATGTAGAAATCATCTCTCTCGAGGAAAACTGATAAATCATCAAATACTTCTGAATACTCCTTTACTATTACTATATCCTCTAACTTCTTACCTCTTTAGAACATCGAACTTGAGTAAGAAAACTTTCAAATTTTCAGATTTTTTGAACTTTTAAAGACACCATCATAAATACTCTTATGCTACCAATTTGAATTCTTCTTCTCCGAAATATTGAATTTTATCTTTTACAACAATCTATAGTAGCATAATGTTTAGATAGCCAATCCATTCTTAAAATCACATCAAATTCATATATTAACAGTGCTATTAAATTTGCATCAACCAGTTTTCTGATTCTAAAGGTCCTCCTGTCCCTGAGAGAAGAGGTGACCTCATATCCTGAAAAAATTTCAGGTATTTGTCAATAAGAACCCCATCACTTCCACTAGCTTGTGTATGCTGATTTCTTATCATTTGAGTCATTGCTTCCATCATTTGTGTAAATGCATCTATCGCTAGTGAAGGCGGTTGCACCAAATTCGTGCTCGTTGCCAGCTCTTTATTTTCACCCATAACATCTTCCTGAATTGATTTCATAGGTCTGAGAAGTACAAATTAATTATAACCGTTACGCATCAATCAATATAATCATATACAAATCTCTTCATAAAATTTATCCTTTTCTTAATGACTCTTTGATTTTGATCATACTTATGTCCCTAAATATAAAATCTAGCTCTGATACCACTCTTGTCACTCTAACACCCGGAGCTTCAATACTGGAACATACATCGATCGGATAAAAGAAAAACTTACATAACACTTTCAGTCTTAAATAAAATATCCAATCATACAAGAGCTACTACAATTCACAAACGATTTAACAATTTGTCCACACTTATATATACTAACAAAGTTCATATGACATACAATTTAAATATAACACATAATCGGCACATAATTACGATCTCTCAAGTTTCTACTACGAAACATAACCCTCCTTCTATCCGCCATTTAGTAGGATGGTTACGCGAAAAAATTAAATAACTAACAATTGAATAAAATTCAAATTGAATTATACTATTACACTATAAGAAAGAAGGTAACTAGTATGAATGTCGGGTTATCATGTACATAGAAAGAAATTACTCAAACAATCAAACATATGAGAGGTAGGTGCAGATAAATATTTCGTATGAACTTTTACTTTTACATTTATCATCCGTCTTAGGAATCACCGTCTAAACCTTTACCGAAAGAAAACCTTTACCGATACTCATCCAAAGGACAAGTAATTATTACCATTTCAATTTCGGTTTTCATCATTTAGGTGCAGATATAAGGCCCCATCCAAGCACTATAAGGGGTGAACTCCACTTTCAATATACACATTCATAGTATACAATTATACATACATATTAATTCATAATTAACAGTAAATCAGTTAACTTTATAAAATGACGAAGTAACAATATGATTTAATATTCAGGTTATTATCCAACACGTGAAAACAATAAACTACATCACAATTTATGAAGCGAAAATAATCACAACTGCAGGAAAAAGTCATAATCATATAAACATGCATTTCATCACAAGAAATTAAAGACATTTTTACCATAAATGTAAGAACATAATTATCCACTTTAATTTGCAGTTTTCTCTTGAATCTCCTTTCCTTTAATGTTTTTTTCCTTAATTGAAATTCTTATAGAATAAAATATTGATTGGATCAATATTAGAAAACAATGTATTTTATTTTATTCATATGATATTTACATATAATTTTTATTAATTGATTCTCACATTCATCAATATTCATTGTCTATTTTCTAAGTCAAGTTAAATTAACCTTTAATTTATTTAATATAATGATATGTCTAATTTGCCATATAATACATCTAAATCCTATTAATCCTATTATTTTTCTTAATATAAAATATTAAGTGTTAAAGTGACATAATATATTTCATTTAATGTTTATCATACCCCTTAAAATGATTCTAAATTAATTAACGTGCTATAGATAAATTTTATTTTCATTTAATGTTTATCATTTCCCTTAAGATGATTTTAAATTAATTAATGATAATATAACTTAACATAGGTTTAAAGTTTTATTAAATTTCCAATTATATTTCATATGTAAGGGTTTAATACTTAATTATTTAATTATTCTCATAAGTCTTTCAATATATTTCTGATTTACATACATAACCTTTAATATAATTAAAATATATTGTATATTGAAATACTTATGTAGGTATTTGTATAGTAAAATGATCATTTGGATTTGCACTTCTTTTTTAAATTGAAATCTATATACTATAAATACATTCCCTTTTATAATATAAAATGCATTTCCTTATTATAAAAAAAACAAAACGAAAATAACTTACCTCCTATTTTTTTCTTTTTTCTTGCTAGATATACCCTTTCCCTAATGTCCCGCGACGCGACGACGACGACTTCCCCTCCTCTCTAGGGCATGAGAACCCAACGAGATGTCGGCGGTGGAGGCACTCACTAGGGCATGCACGCCCCACCTTCTTCCTCACGGCACACACGAAAAGCTCGAATCTCCTTCTTCTCCTCATTGCCGACGCATCTAAGGTTCCGCTGAACTTTCCTTCCTTCTCTTCCTTCCTCTCCCTCTCGGGTGTTTTGGGAGTTCTATTTCGGCAAAACGAAACCGAACTCCCCCTTTTGGACTTTTCCAATCCGCGGCTAACCGTCGCGGGAGTTGTATTTGTTTTTTTTTTTTCGGTTATTACACCAAGAATTTATCTTTATGATTTGAAGCTTGATTTTAGATTGTGGATCCCTTTGGGCATGGCTTGTAACAATTGTGCAATTGCATGGTAAGAGGCTAGAGCATACTTGCCTTAGCTTATTTATCTTAAACTGATGATGGGGAAACATTTTGATTTGTATATGATTGATCTATCGAATTTAGTTTGGAGAGCTAGATTCAATTTTTTTTATTTGATCTTGAAGTTTGGATATTGGCATGAACTTGAGATGATGAATGCCTGCACCAGTTGGCATGAATCTACTTAATGTTTTTGCAATTTGTATGTCAGTATTCTTCTTTCAACGTTCTTGATCATTAGTATTTTTCTCGTTATTTGAAGGTAGCCTAGGAATTTTGTTTGCATTACTTGTTCTAGACAATTTTCAATTTCTTTTTGTTGTGTCCAATTTATAATAAAGTGCTTTTCTTAGAAAAAAATATTGAAAATAGGTGGATGAGGTATTTTAATAAACTTTTCAAGGATGAAAGTTGATTGAAAGAACCTTAATACCCTAAACAAAAATAGAATTTTTTTTTATCGTCAGATTAAGTAAATCAAGTTAGTGAAGTTTTAAAGAAAATGAAATGTGGAAAAGCGAGGACCGGATAATATTCCAATAGAAGTGTGGAAATGTTTAGGAGATCAAGGAATTTCTTGGCTTACAAATCTTTTGATGTTATTTTAAAGACTAAAATGATGCCAGATGAGTGGAGAAAGAGTTTGTTGGTTCCTATATTTAAGAATAAAGGTGATGCACAAGAGTGTGCAAATTATAGAGGAATTAAGTTAATGTGCCATACATTAAAATTATGGGAGAAAGTAATTGGCATAGGTTACGATACGTAAGTTTCACAATCGTTTGGTTTCATGTCGTAGATCTACTATGGATGCTATACATTTGTTAAGAGGTTTGATGGAGAAGCATAGAGAAAATAAAAGGATCTACATATGATATTTATTGATTTAGAGAAAGCTTATGATAAAGTCTCAAGAGATGTTCTTTGGAGAGTTCTAACGTAGAAGTTAATATTGGTTATATTCAAGTCAGGATATGTATACTGAGTCTTATTTGTGTCCAAACACAAGGAGGATTGACAAAATATTTTCCTATTTCTTGGATTACATGGATCAACATTAAGCCCTTATCTTTTTTAGTTTAGTTATGGATGTTCTTACGAGGCATTTACAAGAAGATGTACCTTGGTGTATGCTTTTTTTGATGACATTCTTCTTGTTGATAAGATTAGAGGGAGTCCAACGAAACTTGAATTATGGAGGTCAACTTTAGAGTCAAAGGTTTTCATTTAAGTAGATCTAAGCGAATATATGGAGTGTAATTTTAGTTGTAGAAGTTTTAGTGGTAGTGTTGTGACTTTAGGTGATCAAGTCATTAATAAGAGTAAGCGATTCAGATATTTAGGCTCTATTGTTCAAAATGATGGTGAAATAGATGGAGATGTTATTAGTAGAATTCAAGTTGGATGGTTGAAGTGGAGGAACGATCATCCTATTATGTGATAGAAAAGTTCCACTTAAACTTAAGGAAAATTTTATAAGATGGTGGTAATAGCAATGACTTAGAATGCCAATATAAAGAAACATAAGACTAAGTGTTACAGAGATGAGGATGCTCGTGGATGAGTTTTACCCCAGAGATAGAATGCAAAATGAGTATGTTCGGGAAAAAGTTGGAGTAGCTGGTAGATAAGATTAGGGAGAGTCGCTTTAGATGGTTTGGCCACATAGCGTACCCCGATGACCCGATTAGGAGAGTAGATGCATTAGATTTGCTTATGTTAAGAAAGGTAGGTAGACCTAAAAAGACTTGGTTAAGATGTATAAAAATGATCTTAGTATACTTGAATTAAATGAGAATTTGACACATAATAGGACACAATGGAGACGAAGGATTCATGTAGCCGACCCCACCTAGTGGGATTAAGGCTTGTTGTTGTTGTTGTTGTTGTGTCCAATTTATAACTTCTATGTAGCAGATCAAGCTTTGAAAATTGTCGGGTTATTGATCTTGTTAATTTAACCCTTGTAGAGGATCACACCTTGGACTATTGGTGGATGTACCATGTCAACTTTACCCTTTTTATGAAGATGTAAAGCCTTGAATGATTATGGAGCTATGGGCTTTGTCTACTCTAACTTGACATTTTTCATCTGTGAGACGAGGTATAAGCCTCAAGGCATTTTGAGATGTAAACTTTAGAATCAATAAATTGCATAAAGTAAGAAGCTGTACAAACATTAAAGTACTAAACAAGAAGTAATATATTGAGCCCCTAACCTTTCGACATTTTAAAATATAACACATTACCATCCTGGTATTGGAAATAATAAATTGTGCAAAATATCGAGTAACATATTAATATCTTGATATATTATAATGTGAAAAGTATTATACAAATATCAAAATAATATAAGATAAGATATTAAATTAAGAACTAATGAAATAACAATTCAAAATAAGTTTGTGCAAAATATCGAGTAACATATTAATATCTTGATATATTATAATGTGAAAAGTATTATACAAATATCAAAATAATATAAGATAAGATATTAAATTAAGAACTAATGAAATAACAATTCAAAATAAGTTTGTCTCCACACCAATTATCCAATATCAAAGTAAGAACATTACAAATAACAATGGTGGTGGCAATGGCCAATGTTGTACATGAGCAGTAGAGAGAGCATGAGAGGAGAGGCACTTGGGTAATGTCTATCCCAACATTTGTTGCGTGTGTTAGGGTATATATGTTATTTGGATAATTAAAATTTATATTTAATTTTAGATCTAAAAGCACACTGTTGACCTGTAAATAATTTTTATAAACATAATTGTGCATACATAATAAAATCGGCGAAATTAAGCACATCACGCAAATTGGAGTTGAAACATCTTGATCACGATCGAAATCGATCGAGGTATACTCCAATTATCGAAATCGGCTAAAATTGACTCCTCACATCATTTAATTATCGTCCTGCATATGTGTTTCACACATATCAAAGTCGAGAGGCCTCAACGCCATCCAAATGAGCTTCTTTCGTGAAATGAATTGCATCATTGTTGTCAAAACAACCAAATTTATCAAACAAGACTTTTTTGATCAATTCAGTTGAGCTTGGAGCAAATGACAAGTTTCAGAACGCGATGAAGAGCGAATTAAGCTCGAAATTACCTCAATCAACCTTGACGTTGCTCAAATGACTTCCGATCGCAAAACGTACTATGCCATTGCATTTGAAGCGTCAAAATTACCTAGAAACGACCCATAGTGGGTATATTTAATTTTGACAAAATCTTGCACAAATTTTGATGCAATCGGGACATATAAAGAATAAAAAATCATATATTTGTTCCAAGTAAATTAAATCCAATTTGATAATGAGTTTATTTTAAAATTAATTCAAAATTTATTTTGAATTTTGAATTTTAAAATGACCCTTAGATTTCTCTAACTTCCTCTCTCATTTCCTCTCACCTATTCTCCTTCAAATCGAATCCCACTTAGCTCCCTTAAAAAAATTCTCTACTGAGCATTTCTCCTCAATGAGCTCCTTTGCAGACTTGTAGATCCACACAGAAAGTCTCCTAGCTACAGATCAACCCATTCCAGCTCCTTTACCCGATTTCCTTCATCAATCACTCCCTCCTCTTGCAGACCCCTCTTAGTGGGAACTCCTCCATCCCGCATCTCATAGAGCAGCTGACGTCTGCACATGTCAACCCTTACACTATATAGTAGCGTTGCTCGATCCTTTCCCACTTTGCATCATTCTTGATATCCCTATCTCCCTGTACCCGTCGCACATTATTGCTACCACATGAAATCTTGACTCCTCATTGTTCTTCTGCCTCTCCTCTCTCTTCTTCTCACCTTCTCTGTTACTCACTCCATGCCTAAACCCGATTCCTCTCTTCCCTGTGCTTGCTGACTATTACTTTCACCGCACTTCCTCCCTCTTTTTCTCTACTTCTTCTCTCTAAAAGCTAAATAACAAAAAAAAAAAAAAAAGAGGCAGAGTGAAAAAAAATTTCATCCCCCTCCCCACCTCACATTTGCCTTAAATTCATTCCATTATCACCGACATCGCCTCAAATCGTGTATTGAGGGTTAAATTGCGGTAAAATCACCTAAATTTTAAGTGCCTACGCATGATGTTCTAAAGTGGCGGGAAAATTTGTGAATTTAAGTATTCGTGCACGTTGTCCCAATGTGGTGGAAAAATTTATGAATTTAAGTACTCATGTGCTAGGGCTCGATCTCGTGAGGAGATCTGTTGTCGCTTGCGCATGTAATTGAAGACCCCACTATGTTTATCAGGGCGTGATGGGATGAAGACCCTATTATGCTCAATAGGGCATGTCAGGATAAAAGATTTGGCCGTAGTGTCTCAAAACACCGATCGTCATGCTTATTAAGGTATGACGGGTAGACCTTTAGCATACTCGATGCAGCCCCCTATACGGAGACGATGTTGAGATGTTGCCGGAATATTGCCGAAATTTCATCAACTCTTTTAATGATATGAAACTTAAACAACATTGCTTAAAATGAATTTCAAATTTTAAATTGAAATTGTAAATATAAAATTAAGCTATGCACGTATTTGAAGATCTCTATGTGAGTCCTTTAACACTAAATTTCGACAGTATTCCAGTAACATCTCGACGTCGTTCACGCATAGGAAGGTATATCGGGGTGCTAAAAGCCTACCCATCATGCAAGCTTATGCATGACAGTCGATGTTTTGAAACATTGCGACTGAGTCTTCAATAACTCACTACACCCTATATCGGGGTGCTAAACCTACCCATCATGCAAGCTTATGCATGACAATCAATGTTTTGAAACATTGTGGACGAGTCTTCAATAACTTACTACACCAACAACTAAAATTTAAAAGTGCTAAAAGCACCTAAATGGCTCCACTATATTATTATCACGATTGTGACCCATATATCTTTCAATGACTTTGTTCTTTGCATTCTGAATCATAAGGTATATTTGATAGGCATAAATCCCCTTTTTAGTTAAGGTGTATGTAAAGTTGTTTCCTTAGACAAACATCAATTCATGTCTACAAGGTTATTTTGGATAATGCAACTCATATTTGCTGACATTAATCCTTCAGTCAGGTTGGGTTGATTATCTCTTTAATAAAGCAGACTATAGACCACAACAACTTGGGATGACGGAACCATAGGATCTTGATTGGACACGTCATCATCTCCCTAATCATGTAATAAGCGATGAATTTTATAAATTATCAAACTCCACCTACTGCTATTATATACTAAGTTATTTGCGACCTAATGACTAACCTTAATTGAAAGTTCTCTCATCCTTGGGAGAGATGATTAACTATAGGTGCTTGCGCTTATGGGAAACTTGGAACCAGATTTAAAGTCCTCACAATATGAGGGTCAAATCTCTAAGTAGTGTATCATTTATATATAAAATAAATTCATCTGCTTTTCAAAAATTTTATTCGGCATTAATCTAAGCTCTCTTCATCAAGAGGCCAGGAGTGAATTTTCGCAGCCCACACACACGTCTCACAAAAATTGAGACGATGCGGGTTTTTAGGCACACCTCACATCATGAGAGGCGTAAGCATCATATAACATCAATGAAGTGTAAAGCTTCATTATGATTTTTTCAAAAAAAGTATTAAAGGAGGTTTTTTATTGCGCAACTTTAAACAAGGGTTTGAATATTTATATAATTTGTATTTGTTGAAAAAGATGACACTTTGTGCTTTAATATAGCCTCAGAAGATCTAGTGTTCTACATGTGGCTCTTGGAATTATCTTGAAATATTTTGAAGCTTACTATTTTCTTATATTTTCTTCGATTTTCTTTTTTTTTTAAAGTTTCTTATATTGATATCTTTTTATTTTTATGGGATGTTTCACATTTTTCCTGTAATGTTTTTTGAATTTTCTTTGTTTTTGCATTTTATTAATTTTTAATGCTTTACACATACTAGTGCCTCATTCTAGACTTATCAGTTTAGTTTGACATGGGGTGACATAAAGTTGTTGGGAAGAGACAGATGAAACTTGAACTAGAAATAAGTTCACTTGTATTTCAAAGTGAAGTATGTGTTGCATTGTTTATAATGTGACTTTCTTTGCATGAAAAGTTTCAATAAATCCTTGTGCATTATTTTGGAATTGTTTTTAGTTTTAAATTTTCTTATCTGATTGGTGGTACTTTTATCAAAATATGAACAAGGATATATATTTTTTATTTTGAATCCGTTTGGTCATTTTTGTTTGCAATTGGACTTATGCATGCATTTTTTTATTGGTTATGAGTTTATTAAAATTCATGCAATAATAAAATATTTAACATTTTTATGTTTGCATGCTTTTCAATGCAATTTTCTTTTTTTTAATAAATTTGCATTTGTGCTTGTTTTCCCTTTTTTATGATTTTGTCTTGGAATTGTCTTTTTAATGTTTAAAACTTTGGATGAATTTCTGTAGTATTTTCACATTACACTCACGAGGGAGTTGTGAACTAGACCACCTCTTTACTTCAATAAAGGCATTTTCGGTGGAGAGCATGGGGCATTTTGGTAAAAAGCCTATCCTAAAGTTTATTCGAAAATATGCTCCCAATATTTCAAAAATGAGGCAACAATTTACACACAAGATGCTTGCTCAACGTCATTTTAATTTTTTGCTTGTCGCCGTGAAGTGTATATGAGGTAGAGGGAGATAGTTAGAGAGGGGGAGTTTGCAATGTTTGAATATGAAAATGAGGGAGATTGCAATGTTTGATTATGAAAATAGAAGTGTGGAGATTGAGAGAGAAAATGAGGGAGATTGCAATGTTTGATTATGAAAATAGATTATTTTTTTTAAATAGTGGAGGACTGATCTACTCCCAATGTAACATCAGTTTGTACTCGAAAAAATGAAATTAAGAAAAGGAAAAAAAAAGAAATCATCAATTAGTACTCCTTTGTAGCAGCTTGTGGGAAAGCGGACAACATATGTCGCCATCCCTGAATTCTTTATATATAAATTGTGGGGGGGAAGGGAATGCTGTAGGCTTGTTTAGTGCCTTCACTTTTTCTGTCCCCATGAATAAAAAAGTGTCAAAAGGGTACGATTAAAGTTGCACTAGTCAACAAACTTCAATATTATTTATTTATGATTAAAAACACATATATTGGGATTTATCTTATTTTATTCTTCATGAGGATCTACACATGTTTTTGACTCAAATTCTTTTCATGTTTGGAGATTGTTTTCTTATATCACAACTTAAGTAGTATAGAAGACCTTCTTGGATGTTTTCAGCATTTTGAACGGGAAAGGATGGTCTATTGACAAATGAGTGAGCATTTTGGACCTTATGGATCAATTTCTTGTAAAACTACATCCATTTTCCTCCATAGTTATTTGAATCACATTTGGAAGCCATAAATATTCATTGGAATTTCCATTTAAAGTTGGTTAATGAAAATCCGAGCAAACAATTAGTAAGTCTTCTAGAGTGCATAGGCAAAAATGATTTACCAGTTTCATTGATTCAAAGTAATGATGTTGAATTGTAATTGGATACAAAATATGATGCCTATAAATAGATGAAAATTTGGTGTTAATTATTAATTTGAAATTATACAGTGATAGAAGGTGGCTACGTTGCTCTCTTAATGCCTATTTTTTTGTCCAAGATGCAACTTTAATGGATCAAGAAGCCAATAGCTAAACATCTGCTAAGATTTTCATCTTTAGTCTGTTCAACGACCTAATTACCAAGGAAAATTCTTCATGAGGATCTACACATGTTTTTGACTCAAATTCTTTTCATGTTTGGAGATTGTTTTCTTATATCACAACTTAAGTAGTATAGAGGATATTCTCGGATGTTTTCAGCATTTTGAACGGGAAAGGATGGTCTATTGACAAATGAGTGAGCATTTTGGACCTTATGGATCAATTTCTTGTAAAACTACATCCATTTTCCTCCATTGTTATTTGAATCACATTTGGAAGCCATAAATATTCATTGGAATTTCCATTTAAAGTTGGTTAATGAAAATCCGAGCAAACAATTAGTAAGTCTTCTAGAGTGCATAAGCAAAAACGATTTACCAGTTTCATTGATTCAAAGTAATGATGTTGAATTGTAATTGGATACAAAATATGATGCCTATAAATAGATGAAAAATTGGTGTTAATTATTAATTTGAAATTATACAGTGATAGAAGGTGGCTACGTTGCTCTCTTAATGCCTATTTTTTTGTCAAAGATGCAACTTTAATGGATCAAGAAGCCAATAGCTAAACATCTGCTAAGATTTTCATCTTTAGTCTGTTCAACGACCTAATTACCAAGGAAAATGCATTCTCAATTATGAGGTTTAAAGCATAACGGCATTTGTTCCGTTGATAAACTTGGCTGCATTTATTTGGGATTTGCCGTCCACTTTTGTGTGTTGGCATCAAATAAAATGACACGGTACTCATAAATTCAGACTGTCTTACATTCTAAACATGAAATGCTGTTTAACTAAACATACACTTTATAAAAATATATCTGGAAATCCTAGAAATTGTATTATTTTTTTAGTTGCGTAAGTGCATTTATGGAATTTGAAGCAAAGCATGCACATATTGCAGCGGTGCTGGATTACATGTTGGTCACCCACTTGGCTACACCGCAACAGACATTTTATCAAGATACAAGCGAATGAAAGGATTCAATGTTTTGCACCCAATGGGATGGGATGCATTTGGCCTTCCAGCTGAACAATATGCCATTGAGGTGGGATAGACATATGTTAGGCAATTAATTTGTTTTAGCTTATTTTTCACTGTTAACAGTGTGGTTATTGATCAGACAGGGACCCATCCAAAGATCACAACGATGCATAACATTAGACGGTTTCGATCCCAGGTACTTTTGGAGCCCATTTTCTTTCCAGAAAGTGTATTATATAACGTTTGATATTTTATTGCAAGTAAGCTTTCTGGAAGACAGCTACAGATTTTCAGTTTGATTATAATAATGCTTTTGTTTTCTTTTATCTTTTTTTTTTTTTTTTGCTTTGGAATTGTATGCCTTCGAGCAGCTTGGACTGAGGCATCTTATTTTTAGTTTCAATTGTTTAGTTTTAGCAGGGGTGGAATCTATGTAGTTAAGATTCTTGAATAAGTTGTCATCCATTATGTGAATTCACATGTAAACTCGCCTTTCTGATCAGTTAAAGCTACCAGTCATGGCATTTCAGTTAGTAGCTTGGTTGAAGCAAGAATTTGTAAACACAAATGATAATGACTATGTTCTATTTCAACAAGAAGGATATTATTTTTTTTCAATGCATGGACATGTTAACATTATAGCTTTGAGCTTGTTTGACATTAGTCAAAGTTTTGCTATGAGTTGTTAAACATTTATTTATGTGGTGCTTTGTCCTTCTAGGTGAAAACCATCAGCTGTGGTCCTTAGACTTGTACCATCTTTTTTATTGGCTTTGAACAACTTTTCACATTTATTATAGGTTCTCATTGGCATTTTGTTTCGCATGATCATGAAAAAAGAGTGGAATTCTTGACTTGAGCCAAAAGGTAGCAAAATGTTGAAGATGAGGATATATTTATTTAGTAACTACAAATTAATTTTCATGGAAAAAAGGAGAATATTTGAAGTTTGATGAATGATTATATGAAATGGATGTGGAAGAAGTATTTATTGAAGATAAGATAATGAAGAAAAGATATAGATGGTCGGCAGATATATAACATAGGGTAGAAAATCCATCTATTTGCTTGGTAAATAAAATTAGTTTGGAAGGATTAGATAGGAAAATGTTACAACCGATGTTGATGAAGCGGATAATCAAGCCATGACACAACCAAATCAAGATTGTCCAAAGATGGAACACCACATGCTGATGAAACTCGATGATTATATCATGCAATAACAAAAAGCTATGTTGTTTATTGACTTTATTCATTAATTTCTAAATTTTCTTATTTTTATGGACAAGTGTCTCTAATCTATTGCTTGATTTTGTTAGGGTAATTATGGTAGCGTGACAGTTTCTCATGAAAAGGATATAATTGGCTATGAGAAATCAATGAATAAACATAGATCTTCTTCAACAAATTTCTCTTCTCTTTCTTCTTTCCTCCCTATATATGCTATCTTATCTTTCTACTGAACCATCCTAGAGTCTCTTGGTGAGCTCAAATCTTCTAAACATGCTATCATTTGGTGTAACTCATTGAATCCCATTCTTCTTGACAATATCTCCGACAATGGATGATGTACATGCAATGCCGTCCAACTTAATGAGCAGTTGCATAGCACTGAATCATAACTCAATGATATTTGCGAGCTGCAACAAAATATGTACCTCTGTAACTGTTTTGGAAGCTAAACAAGATCAATTCATGTCTCCTTCGCTTTGACAAACCGACCAAGTTCTTATGGATGCTGCCATGAAGCAACTAATATGTAGCAACCCATTCAAGCCACATTGAGTCACCATTATATGATATGTTGGTGGTAATTCTGAAATATGGATTCAAACAAATTGAGCATTATTATGGGTTCCTCAATTGTTTGTTGATTATAATTAACACTCACTGCATTCCACAAGTTGTCTAGATTACTTTTCTTTATGCGATCGAAGTTGCAACCTTAGTTGAACAACCTTTTCTCTCACACACCAAACCCATTCCAGTCAAAGCCACGATCCTCTCACTCACCTCCAAGGCTCCACTGCCTTCCATATCTCCTCTAATCTCAAGCGACGTAGAGTTGTCTTGCCCCATCTCTCACCTATGCCATAGATGGCATTGACCCCTCACTATCTCCGTTCGTTTGCTCATTACCTTGCAAAATCCTTTCTCGTCTCTTTCATCTCTCTCATCTCTCATAGAATTCCATCCATCACCTAGTTCAACCTTCACTCCAATTTTGTGTTCGTTAGCCCGCTCCTAGCACTGCAATCATCTCTCACCTCACTTGCTGCATACAACCCTTAGGCCATTTCCCGCTCTTTATACTCTCTTCTCTTTGTCACGTGAAGTTTAGCCCCATTCTTTCTCTCATCACATTGTCATCTTGAAAAAACCACCACAAACTCCTCTTTCTATTATTCGTCCACTCCATCCTCTCAATTCTCACATAGCCTGACAACGAAACCACTTTTGCTTTCTAAACAGAGAGAGTAGTTCTCTATTCCAACTCTTTCTCTCTTTCTCTCCTTCATTCTCTCTTTCTCTCCCTCATTCTCTCTTTCTCTTGTTCTCTATCCACTTTCTCTCTAGAAAATCAACAAATAAAAAAAGACAAAGGGAGAGAAAAACCTCTCCCCTTTTTTCTTATTAAGGTGTCGTCATTCTACTATCGTTGTTGTTTGAGAAGGTAAAATGCATAAAAATGGCCTAAAATTATGTAGCTATTTGCATTGTTCTAATACAATGGGGAAAATTGTACAAAAAAAAGTGCTTGTGCATATTGTTCCATCGTGAAGGAAAAATTTGTCTAATTAAGTGCTTGTATGTGGTATTCCAGTGGGTTAGGAAATTTGTATTTCCATGCATGTACCCTTGAAGGCTTATGCATATTTTTTAAAGTGCGGTGGGTTTAAATACTTTTTAATCACTGTATCTCATGACACTGGCCATGTAATGGTGGGACTGCCTATCACTCCCGTTGACTTTTTTTACACGAGGGAGATGTTGGGAGGTTACCAAAATTTTGTCAGAATAATACCTATGAAGAACAAAAAATGATCATTTGAATTGAATAACACAGCTAATTCAATTCTACAAATGCAAGTTTACAAGATAAAAAAATGATAATTGTTGGCCTCCACATATGATTCACAAGTCAAATGAACTATGAAATTTAAAATAAATAATTAACGAGAGGAATATCGCATGAATCGGGTATAAAATGCCCTAATCGCGATCGGATTCAATCAAATTCATCTGGATTTGAAAATTCGGCTTCGTAATGCGTCTAAACTATCAAAATTAATTAAATAAAATATATCAGACCAATTAATAACTGATTAATTAATTAAAATCAATTTTTAATGAAATTATGCGCATATCGAAGTCGGCAGGCCCCGACGACATCCAAACGACCTCCGTTCGCGAAATTGATCACGCCATTGTCGTTGAAACGTTGAAATCTATCAAACGACGCCTTTTGCGATCAATTCGGCAAAGTCTACGCGAACGTCGATCGATTCGAGTGCGACGTTGTGAAACTTAAGCCCAATTTTACTTCAATCGCCGACGTAGCCCAAACGAATTGACAGCAAAATCGATGGCCCAGACCGACGTAACAAAATTCTAAAATTGATACCCATATTGATATGGTTTGTCACGCAAAATAATTTTACAATTATTGACGCGAAAATATTAATATAATGTTATTATCTGATTGCTTCATAATTAAACAGCTAATAGCCGCTCGATCTCCTAATCCTTGCCTAATCCGGCCGCCCACTTCTCCACTCCTAATTGCCGCCCAATTAATCCTATTGGGCACCGTTCGAACAGCCAATCGAAGACTTCGGCTGCCCTAATACCCGAGCAAGGGATAAACCGAGGCCATATTCACGTGATTCCCTACCTCTCGATCTCCCTCGTTCCGTCGGTGCAAGTCGAGCAGCCGAGAGCCATCTCCCTTCTTCCTCCTTCCATCCGTGCGAGCCGAGCAGCAAGGGACATTCCTCCCTCCCTTTGTCTCTCGTTCGGCCTATCCTACCCGAAGGAATGAGCAGCCCGTCTGTGTGAGCGGAGCAAACGAGGGAAATTCCTTTTCCTTCCCTCTCTTCCCTCTTCTTGGCCGAGCAGCCCTAGCCGAGCAGCACCCTGTTTTCCATCTCTCTCGCATGTAGCCTCCAATCCTGAGTGCAGAGCCGAACGGAACTCTTCTCTTCGACCGGTTTCGCCTGCTGTTCGCACGACTCACTGATCCCTCTCACACCCTTTCAATTCGTTAGCTGAAATCCTGGTATTTGGTTCCAATTTCTTGGTTTCTGTTAAGCTGGTTTAATTTCTCCCTAAGCTTTAACAGTTAAGCAAGCATCTAGCATAAGAGAAGGAGGATTTGCAAAATGGAAGCACTTAGGATTGTCATTGCAGCTATTATCTTATTCATTCCCTTTAGCAAATCTGCATGCTTTTTTCTCTTTTCTTACCCCTCTTCTGCATGCTTTTACTTTTCTGTTATGTGCTTGGATTGGCTCACTTTCTAGCCTATTTCCTCACAACATAATTTCAACCAAGGTAAAATAGAGAGGGTTGCATGTTTGGTAGAGCTTAAAGCATATATTGGCTGGTTATATTAGTTGAATTCTGCTTATATATCTTGCTATCAAAGAAATATTTTCTTGTTGTGTTTAGAAGAAAGAAAAGAGGAATGAGAGTTTCAGATTTTTACATTAAGGATTTAAAGTAATCTTTATAGCCTGCTTACTTGAAAATTTTTGTTTTACTCTCCCATCGATAGTGGCTTTGTTATTTGATTAGGATAAGACATGGAGTTAATATATATATTTTTAATTTCCTCCTAAGATTTGGTGCAGCTGTTTTATTGATTGGTACAATACAAGTTAGATACAACTTGGATTATGCTACCAAATTAATAGCCTCTAAAGTAAAATGAGAAATGAGGCGGCTTATAGGTGAAACCTAAGGTTGGCATGTTGATTTGCAAGTTTTCAATGATTGAAAGTAATATCTTATTATTTCAAGTTGAAATTGAATTAAAATCTCTTACATATTATATCTGATTTTTGCTATTATGCATTTTCCAATGCTTAAATTACTGTTAAAATAGGAAACATGAAAGGTTTTGAGATATGTATAAGCCAAAGTTTGCATTTTCTATTGTTGGATAGCATTGACTTTGGATTTCATTTGAATGTTGTGCAATATGCCACTTATGAATAGATATCATGTTGTATGAAATGAGATTCCATATGAGTGAGATATGATATTGTTTTCTTCATATTACTAAGGGGTTGAACTTTAGTTGCATGCAATCTAAAGGGATGGTTCTTTAGTAGTCTAAGATGAGTAATATGACATATCTTATTGAAATGAAAATAAGGAAGTTCAGATTTATGCTTATCAAATGAAGTTGATTGTTTTACTTTATGTAAATCAAGCTTTACTTGCAAACAATTATCATGCTAAAAGAAAAGATGAATGAGGCAAAGCATGGTTTAAATTATTCTTCTTTCTATCATATCTTTTATTAAATATTGAAGCTTGCATTGACATGAAAGTGTTGGGAATTGGAGACATAGGATATGCAAAATTTTCTTTGTGATTATCTATTAGCAAAAGATGAAATATATGCATATCTCTTGACCTTTAATTGCTATGTTGTAGGCTCTGAGAAATGTATTTTCTCCTTTATATTCAAAGTGACAAGGATGGAATTGTGCTCACATGTGATTTAAAGTTTATGTTACAACTTACTATTTGAATATTCCAAATGCAAAATTAAGGTGAAATGGTGATGAAAATCATGTTACAGCAAGGAGGTTTCAGTAGTATTTTAATTTCATGCACATGTGAATGTAAATTTGTTAAAATTGCTTTGTGATAAGTACTCGTTCATATTGTTCCAATGTGACGGAGAAACATGTGATATAAGTACTTGCTTATGTTGTTTTAACGTGTCAAGGAAATCTGCTGTGCTATAAGTACATGTTCACATTGTTCCAATGTGGCAGGAAAATCTTCTTTGTGATAAGTACCCGTTCACATTGTTTCAATGCGGCGGAAAAATTTCTTATAAATATCTGTTCACGTTGTTCCAATGTGGCAGAAAAATCTGTTGAGGTAAGTACCCGTTCACATTGTTCCAATGCGGCGAGAAAATTTGTTATTAGTACATGTTCACGTTGTTCCAACGTGACAGAGAAATCTGTTGAGATAAGTACCCGTTCATATTGTTTCAATACAACAACAACAACAACAACAAGCTTTAATCCCACTAAGTGGGGTCGGCTACATGAATCCTTCGTCTCCATTGTGTCATATTATGTGTCAAATTCTCATTTAATTAAAGTATACTAAGGTCATTTTTTATACATCTTAACCAAGTCTTTTTAGGTATATCGCTACCTTTCTTAACATAAGGCAATTCTAATGCATCTACTCCTAATGGGTCATCTGACGACCGACGCTTTATGTGGCCAAACCATCTAAGCGACTCTCTAATCTTATCTGCACGGATACTAAACTTTTTCCGAACATACTCATTTTGCATTTTATCTCTAAGAGTAAAGCAACTCATCCACCTAAGCATCCTCATCTCTGTAACACTTAACTTAGTCTTATGCTTCTCTTTTATTGGCCAACACTCTGTACCATAAGTCATCGCAGGTCTTATCACCATCTTATAAACTTTTCCCTTAAGTTTAAGTGGAACTTTTCTATCACACAATAGGCCAGATGCATTCCTCCACTTTAACCATCCAACTTGAATTCTACTAATAACATCTCCATCTATTTCACCATCATTTTGAGCAATAGAGCCTAAATATCTGAATCGCTTACTCTTATTAATGACTTGTTCACCTAATGTCACAAAACTACCACCAGAACTTCTACAACTAAAATTACACTCCATATATTTAGTTTTAGATCTACTTAAATGAAAACCTTTAGACTCTAAAGTTGACCTCCATAATTCAAGTTTATCTTGGACTCCCTCTCCAGTCTTATCAATAAGAAGAATGTCATCAGTAAAAAGCATACACCAAGGTACATCTTCTGTAAATGCAAGTAAGAACATCCACAACTAAAGTAAAAGATAAGGGCTTAAAGGCGATCCTTGATGTAATCCAACTAAAATAGGAAAATATTTTGTCAATCCTCCTTGTGTTTGGACACAAGTAAATGCCTCTAGTATACATATCCTTAATGACTTGAATATAACCAATATTAACTTTCTCGCTCTAGAACTCTCCAAAGAACATCTCTTGAAACTTTATCATAAGCTTTCTCTAAATCAATAAATATCATATGTAGATCCTCCTTACTTTCTCTATGCTTCTCCATCAAACCTCTTAACAAATGTATAGCATCCATAGTAGATCTACCTGGCATGAAACCAAACTGATTGTGAGAAACTTTTGTATCACATCGTAACCTATGCTCAATTACTCTCCCATAATTTTAATGTATGACATATTAACTTAATTCTCTATAATTTGCACATCTTGTGCATCACCTTTATTCTTAAATATAGAGCCAACAAACTCTTTCTCCACTCATCCGACATCTTTTAGTCTTTAAAATAACATTAAAAGATTTGTAAGCCAAGAAATTCCTCGATCTCCTAAACATTTCTACACTTCTATTGGAATATTATCAAGTCTCTTTTTTCACATTTCATTTTCTTTAAAGCTTCTCTAACTTTGATTTACTAATCTGACGATAAAATGAAATTATCTATTTTTATTTAGGGTATTAAGGTTGCTAAAATCAATCGTACTTTCATATCCTTCATTGAAAAGTTTATCAAAATACCTCATCCACCTATTTTCAATATCCTTTTCTAAGAAAAGCATTTTATTATTTTCATCCTTAATACACCTCACTTGAATTATGTCTTTACTTCTCCTATCTCTTTGGCTAACTTATACATACATCTTTTACCTTCTTTGGTATCTAATATATCAGTATAAATCACTAAAAGCTAAATTTTTTTACATTATATATCGCTTTAATCTCTACTCACTTTATATCTTTTCAATTCTCCGAAGTTTTACATCTAAACTAAGTTTTATAACAACGCTTATTTCTTATCTTTTCGACACTCGACTCCAACACCAACTATTCTTATTAAAAGAGTTTTTTTCTTTTGTTTCTCCAAGACATCTTTAAGTTGCTTTAATTTCACTTCTTTTTCTCACATAACATTAGCTTTCTTATGAACATCCCAAATTCTAATCTCAGCTTGCTCTTAAAATATTTTATTTGTGTTCTTTAAGTGTCATCTAATCTGGAGACGATAATTTGATTTATTTTCATCTTCTGACTCTTCTTTAAAATCTAAAGCTAATCGATGTTGGTCTTAAATTTTACTTGGAATGATCTTACAATCTTTCGATCTAAGCGATCTATTTTTAATATAAAAAAAATAATCAATCGTGTTTTATTAGATCCATTTTATAAGTAATAATATGTTCGTTTAACTTCTTAAATAAAGTATTAGCTTATTCTGAATCGTAAAATTTAAAGTAAAATCCCAATATAGTCTCTGCTTAGTTAATTCATCGAATCATATGTAGTGAATATTTTAAAATTTTATCATTTCTACCATATAATACATTTAAATCTCTCGATAAATCTTTTTCTTGAGAGGTATCTTTTGTATTAATCCTTTAATTCGTTCAAAATTTTTTCTTTGTCTTTCATCAAACCTCGGGGGTATAAACACTTATAATATTGATAATTTTAGTATCAACAATAACATTGCTCATGTTGTTTGATCTCGTGGAGAAATTTGTTATGCGTGTTGTTGTTTGGCGGAAAAATTTGTTATGATAAGTAATTCTTTATGTTGTTCCGGCGTGTGAAATCTTTCTTATCTTTGTGTTAACATATGCGCGCTTTCTTGGCGTGGTGGGAAAATAGATTTTATTGCGGACTCTGACCCTGTACCTTTTCTTGGCGTGGTGGGAAGGTCTATCTCGGCGACCATATCGTGGATGATTTGGGAGGCAAAATTTTGGTAATAAAAAATATGTGTGTAAATGCCTAAGTTTTTATGAAGGAAAGTATGTGCATATATTCATTCATGCTTAGCTCATTATTATTTGAATCTTCATATCATGTGATAATTACAATATGTTTGCTCATGTTTAGTTCAATTATTATTTGAATCTTCATATTATGTGACAATTACAAATTTTTTTTGCCTAAATGGTGATTATGTTACATGAACGGGTGAGAGATAGAAATGCGACACCTAATACATTGTATGACTTAAAGTTTACTTCATTGTCAAGTATATCTTTATATACTACATGAGTGAGTTATTTGAAAATAAGATACCTTATGTGTTATGTGACTTAAATTTTGTCTTATTATCAAACATATGTTTATGACATGATTGTCTCCCCTTTGCCTAAGTCATGAAGTATGATTGAGATAAAAAAAATCAGTATGGATAATTGCTTAATCAAGTTTAAAATTTCAGATTTGTGATTATAAATTTAGTATGGATATTTATTTATGTCTCATTTGCTTATCTTGTAATAATTTTTATATGCTTATGAATAGTTGAAAATGGAAAGGAAAGTATCTTATGGTTGCATGACTTAAGTCTTATTTTGTTATCAAATATCTATTCATATGAGGTGATGATGGACAAATTTAAAACATAAAGTTAGATATAACTTACAAATTGATGTGATATGAATTGAAAACAAGCTGAATTGTTAGGGATCTCTTCCTTTGAAGGGTGGATGAACTCTTTTAGAAGACTTAGACTTGCAATATATTTTGTAAGGAGAATGAGGAGAAATGGGAGAGTAAAGCTTTCATGAGAGAAGAATTTTCTGTTATTTATAATGAAGGTTAGCCCCTTCGCATGAGGCCAAAAATGGAAATGAGATTTGTGTCATCCCATTAATTTCTATAGTTTTTTTTTACATGCCATTAAGATGGAGAGGAAAATTTTATTTCCTTTGTCGTCATCTTCTTAATTATTTCTAAAATGAGCATGGGTTTAAGGAAAAAAATTTCATTTCCTTTGTCATTCTCTTTCTACAAAAGGGCATGGATCTTAGAGAAGACTTTTATTTCCTTTGTCATTCTCTTCCTACAAAAGGGCATGGATCTATGAGAAGACTTTTATTTTCTTTGTCATTCTCTTCCTAAAATGGGCATGGATTAAAGGAACCTTTCATTCCTTTTGTCAGTTTTCTCTCAATGACTCCTAAAATGGGCATGAATCTAAGAGAAAATTTTCATTTTTTTTGTCATTCTCTTCTTAATGACTCCTAAAATGGGTATGGATCTAAGAGAAAACTTTTATTTTCTTTGTCATTCTCTTCTTGATGACTTCTAAAATGGGCATGAAACTAAGGAAGATTTTATTTCTTTTGTCATTCTCCTCTTAATCACTCATGAAATGAGCATGAATCTAAGGGGGAAATAAATAAAAAAAGGAGTGGAGAGGAAAGAAGTCTTCTTTTTCAACCAAAGTGTGTCATGCAAAAAAAAAAAAAATGAGAAGATAAATCTTCCTCTCATTTATGAGTGCATTTCATGATAAAAGGGGGACATGATAAATAACTTAAAAAAATAATAATAAATGATATTATGAATGGATCATAATGTCATTGGCTTTCTTCTTGCTATTTGGCCTATCCTAAAAAATTCTTAAATGTGCTTGTAAAGAAGCAATTAGCCCATTCTTAGAATTAGTGAACTCTCTTTCTTCTTTTTAAAATAAATGGGAAGGCCCATTAGGCTTAGTCTTATAAATGAGTTTGTACAAAGTATTATAAATAGGCTTATGCAAAGCATGATAAAGATAAGGCTTAATGGAGATGGACATATGAATTTAAAAGTTATCATGTTGCTATGAATTAAATGTTGCAAGCTTATGATTACCTTTTTATTTTGCCTCCTCCTATAGCTTGATCATTTACATTCATAAGGATCAATATTCATTTAAGTAAAATTTTCAGATTTCCTTAACCTTGTGTAAGGAAGATTTTAGATTTTCTCAATCATGAAAATCAGTATTTCAGATTTCCTTAACCTTGTGTAAGAAAGATTTCAGATTTTCTCAATCACGAAAGTCATTATTTCAGATTTTCCTAATCTTGTGTAAGGAAAATTTCAGATTTTTCTAAGTTTATCAAACTTATTATGATTATCTAGCTTATGAAATCTCTAAGTTCTATGAAATTGTCATGAGCTAAGGAAGAGAATGAAAAGAAAAGCGAATGGCTTCATATTTGAGTTAATAAGCTTTTAAAATGCCATTTGAAAAGAAGTTTAGTGTGATTTTAAGCCATTTTATCTTGCTGATTGGCAATGTTAAAGTAACATTTTACCTAATAAATGTTCATGTTACACTCATAAACAAGTGTCAAATCTATATCTTATATTAGTATATAAAGGTATGACATGATCCTCCAAAATTACTTGCTTTATATGAAGCCCAAATTATAGTTGATTATCATTTAAAAGAAAGAGAGAATAAAAAATAAGAAGTGGGTAGCTTCATTAGCATCGTCATCATTCTTCCCATTCTATGAATATATGAAGGGTGTCTTGAAATAAGAATAGCTATTCATTAAGCATACAACTCTCTTTTAAATTCAAAGAAGCATCGAATTAAAACTCATATACAAGTCTACAATGAATTAATCCATATCCATCCAAATTCTAATATGTATAAAGGAGTTTGGATGTGACATGCAAATCTGTGTGATTCATAACATTTTCTCAAATTTCTCTTAAGATAGATATTGCACTCGATGCTTAGTAAATATTTTAAAATGTTAAATATATATCCTATAAAGATATACATGTTTGATTAATGAAAAATCGAGAAGGATTTAAATTCATATCATTAAGAACAAATGCTCACTTGATGTGTAAGTAGATATCTTATCTCTTTCGAACAAATACGTGCTTGATCATCTAGAACATATACTTTGGTTTTCGAGAATGCTTGAATTCAAGAACGATATACATGCTTGATCAAGACAGATCTCTACTTGTTTTATAATACGTGATGATTTATACGTCATACTAAACATACTTCAATGACATTTAAATGCTCATACAATATTTTAAAAAAATAAATACTTATACGTTGAATTTGTCTACTGATCAAACATTTGGGAAATACCCAAATGTAAATTGAAAGAACGATATCTTTCGCGCTGGTCTCCGAGTCCCGTTAACAAAATTCAAAAATGCCACACCAAAATTAAAACTTGTAATTTGACATCTACACTTCAACTTATACATCTTAATATCCATATAATATTTTAAAAGAACATATACTCGTATGTATGTTGAAGTGTTCACTAAGTCAGACACTTAAGAAAATCTACAAGTCATATATAAAATGAACAGATAACTATACTTCCTGCTTTTAGACCGTTAACAAAACCCAAAAAAACCCATATCAAAACTTATGCTTGCAATCTCATACATGCACTAACATAATTATTTCAACTTGGGACATCTAAATGTCTATACAATATTTTAAAAGAATTTATATCAAGTATTCGTTAAATCAAGTAGCATGTCATGCAAAAAAAAAGACGATATCTACATCTCTGCAGTGATCGGATTAATAAATCCAAAAAATGTGCTCAAATCATATCTTTGCAATCGACATATGTCATGCTTAGAAAATAACTTCTTGTTTTAGGCATCTTAATGTGCTGATATTTTAAAAGAAGCGTATATCACATATGTATGTTGAAGTATTCATCAAATCAAGCATCTAAAAAGATATGCAAGTCATGTGCAAAACAAAAGAACGGATATCTACATCCCGGTTTGGTCTTAGGACCAGGTCCTGGTTAACAAAACCTAAAAGTCCGATTATGATATTGTAAGAATTTTCATTTAATAAAATTTGAGAAGCTAATTCTGTCATAAAAATGACAAATGCTAAATCTATTAACACTTCTCAAGTCCAAACTCCCAAGAATTTGAGAAAAGTCCTAAACCCAATCATCTACGCTCAAGCTAGAGTTGACAAGGTTTAGAGGATTACAAATATGGGAGCAATGAATTTAGACCCGATCCTCTGCAAGGAAGCATGTAGAGTTGACAAGGTCTACTACATTCAAAAGATTATCATTAGTATGTTTTTAAATGATCAATTATCACATGTTCAAATCTAAATCAATTATAAAATGATCAAATATTCAAATAAAGAAATAAAATATATAAATTAAATGAAATTAATTATTTAAATTTAAACTTAAAATCATTTACCCTCCAGCTTTTATGCAGGGTAAAATTAAGAAGATTTTCTTCACAAAAGCCGATGTCAAATCAAATACATAATTATTTTCACACTTAAATAATCTTAAGCGTCATGGCCTGTCCTCTCTGGTTTTTCTTGTAAAATACACCACATAAATGACGGTTATGGTAGCCTTTCGGCCGGGTCATGCATATACTAAATTACGCATGATCGTCAGATGTTCTAATGGCTTTACTCTTTTGGTGAAATATAAAATGTGTTTGATTGGGAAAACCCTCATAGTAGGTTGACTTATGTTTGTCTGACAAACTCCACTCCAGTCTGAGGACCTGGCGACGGCGCACGTGTTCGAGGATCTTTTCGGTCGTTAAAATTCGACTACCTCTTCATTACGAGACGACAGACGGTCGGATGGAACCAGAGATCTAGATCGGGCGCGTCATCGTTCCCCAACTAAAAGTTTTAATTTAAACTGATAAATTTCACAAATTCTAAACTCCACTCACTGCTATTATACACTCGTTATTTAACGATTTATCGACTAGCTTTAATTAAAAGTGTTCTCTCAGTATTGGGAGGGGTAATTAACTATAGCTTGCTTTATGGAAACCCTATATCTAAAAAGTCCTCACAAAATGAGGGCGAAATCTCCGGGTAGTATCTTAACTACTATTCATTTGCCTTCTGAAATTTTCACCGACACTTAAAACACTCTTTTCTTCAAAAAGAGGTTGGTGGTGAATTTTCGGATCCTACAATAATGAATATTCAAGTGTGACATTAACTATTTTGAAAGAATAAAATTAAATATAAATAAAGTGGTAGTAGAAATTCATGAAATACTTTGTGGTGCATGCCAATCAGGCCCTAAAATTGCATTAAAGATCAAAATGATAGTCTACTATTGGCCATTAATTACAAAAGACTATTGATCATGCTAAAAATTGTCACGAATGTCAGATCTATGATGACATTATAAACCAGCCTCCAAATCCATTAAACCTAATGATAGTATCCTAGCTTTTGAATGTTGGGGTACGACAATAATTTGATCTATTGATTTGTTGTCATTTAGAGGACATTATTTTATCTTAATAATTGATTATTTCTCCAAGTAGGCTACTTCATTTAAAGAAGTTATTGTTGAGCAAGTAAACAACTTCTTCACCAATAATATTATTTATACATTCAGTGTGTCATGTCCTATTATTTCAGATAATAATTCAGATTTCAAACGTATTAAGATATATAGATTCATTGATTAGCGTAATATTGATTGATAATATTTTTCAATTTAAAATTTAAGCGCAAATGATTTGGGATAAGCTTTTAACAAAGTATTAGTTTAGTTATTTCTGTCTTTATTTTATTATATTTAGGGGTTTGTGGTTTGAATATAAGTATTATTGTCAGAGAGTTGTTTGTGACTTTTGCTTATATTTGTATTGGCAACTCATCTCTAAAATTCTTGGATTAGTATTTTCTGAACTCTTCAATATTGGATAGTGAATCTGTCTCAATTAGTGTTGGTGGTGGTCATTATCCTTTTTTTTTGCATTTGAGTTATATAGTAAGTTATAGATTTTTTTTTAATTTTAATTTCGATCTTATTTTTCTCCCCACTTTCTCTCTGACCTTGCCACTGGTCTTCCCTCTCTCTTTCATTTGCCGCTGGCCTCCTCCCTTCCACCTAACTGCTAGCCATCTCCTCCAGTACACATAGTTGCAGACCTCCTTTATTCCTACCCTCTTAATTGCTAGCATCTCCCCTTCAATCCTCTTAGCCGCAAGCCTTCTCACCTTCCCTAATCGTAGGCCACCTTCTCCTATCCATCGTAGCCGCTAGTCTCTCATTCCTAAAATACCCACAATCCTCCCTTCTTAAAACCTAGATTTTCCAACATTAATCGTCTCATAAGCCAAGATCTCTTGTACCAGTTTATGCCCTAGATCCAGTATCATTTGGTATTTGAGTTAGATCTACCATGGATCTTTCTTGGGTAGTTTTCTCCCCACTAAAATTACGCCACCAACTCCCCAACCCTCCAAACCTAACCTCACAATCTCATATCCCACCCTAAAAATTTTCTCTAACCAAACCCAACCCTAGTTTCCTGTTGGTTGAACCTCTTCAATTCTCTCCAAACCCTTGGCCAAACCTCTTCAACCCCCTCTAAACCCTAACCATGAGCTACTCTAAAGAATAACCAACATTTTGCCAAGGAGAAAGTTACAACAAAATTTCCAAGCGATGACTTCGGAAGACATGCAGCGAGAGATTTACTATTTGCAACAAAGGCTTGCTGATTATGAGTGAAAATAACAAGCAACACTCATTGGCAGGATGATGATCCTCAAGAGAAAGAAAGAGAAAATTTGAATCCTTTCAACCATAAGGAGTTTAGTGAAGAGGAACTAATGTCGCACAGATTTGTCATTGTGTATAAGAGAAATGATGCATATCTAGGTGTGACTAACTTATTTGATTTTGAAGGATGGATAGACCCTTTTGAGTTCATTGGGTGGTTGTAAATAGTTGAAAGAGTCTTTAAAAACATTCTACAGGTTTGAATAGTGAAGTTGGCAGCCATCAAGCTTAAGAAGAATGCCTCGTTGCGGTGGGAGAATCTAAAGCGCCTGCATCAATGCTAGGGAAGAAGCAAGACTACTACGTGGTCCAAAATGAAGGAGATGCAACACAAATACCTACTAGCTCACTACAAGTAGGATGTGTTTCGGAAACTCCACAATTTATAGCAAGGAGATTTATCAGTGAAGAAATATACCATTAAATTTGAGCAGTTGATACTGAAGTGTGAGTTAATATAGTTTGAGGAGAACACTATTGCCAGGGATTTTGAAGGATTGAAGACTTCTATTAACAATGTGGTCCACTTGCAGTTTTATTGGTCCTTACTGGATGTGTAAACTTTAGCATTAAAGGTGGAAAGACAATGTAGGCACATTAGATCTATCCCTCCTTCTAGATAGAGTTTGACTCTAAGATTAAGATGTAGGAGTACATCCTTAGGAGGTGTAAAAGCAACCAGATAGGATGATGATGCCACCCCAAAGGTTAAGAAGGGTGACAAAAATAGTGGATTCAAGACTAACTTCTATAGCCAAAAGTGCTTCAAGTGCCATGGTTTTGGGCACATTGTATTTGAGTGTTCAAACAAGAGAGTTGTATCTTTTGTTGAGCAGAAAGCAGTGGAAGAGAAGTCTAATGAAGAGCATGTGGTAGAAGTAGTAGAAGTAGTAGAAGAAGAGTATCACTTAGCTGTTGAAGAAAGAGAATTGTTAATGGTGTAGTTTGTCCTTCAATATGAGCATGAAGAAGAAGAACCTTGACTCAAACACAACATTCTCCACACCAGAGGCATAGTGACAAGGAAGGTGTGCAACATTATTATTGTTGGAGGTAGTTATGAGAAATGAGAGTACAAACAGTAAAAAAAATTATATATCCCTACTCAGATGCATCCCCACCATACTCACTGATGCGGTTGAAGAAGAGGTACAAGATCAGTGTTGACAAGCTGTGCCGTTTGGAGTTGTCTATTAGTGCTAGATTTCAAGATCAGGCATGGTGTGATGTGGTGCCTATGGATGGCTGGCACCTACTGCTAGGTAGACCACGATAGTATGATAGAAAGACTCTTTATGATGGGTATCATAACATCTATATGTTCATCAAGAATGAGAAACATATTGTGTTATTATGTTGGAGAAGTCCTGAGGATCAAACTAAACCTGACCATGCTACTATATGCGGTGGGTTATTATAATTTTTTTATTTTAAAGAAGTTAGACTGCAATTTTTTTTATACAATGCACTTTGTCAAGTCAGGTTGGAAAACATAGCTTTCTCATCGTAGATTCTCCAAAATTCGATCATAACATAGTTTTCAAATGACACTATAACACGTTTTTGCATTGCATCGCTTTTTCCACCCAAATGCACCCATAAACTCCAAATCATCAAGATGAGATCATCAATAAATATGATAAAACACAAAATGTAGTGTTGAAGACATTGATTTTTTTTTTTCTATCAAGTCGATTGAGGTAGTTTAAGATGAGCCCATAATGAGGCCTGTAAAGGCAATGTACTCGACTGGTAATGATGTTTGTCTAATTGATTAACTCTTATGGGCACGTCAAAAAATTATGTGTTTATTGTCCTATATCTTGGTTGGACACAAACATTCACCTACATTTCTATTCGTAAATATCTATAAAATCTTTTAAAAATTCAAAATTGATGTAAAAACACAACAATAAAGAAAGTTACCTTCATCAACAAAGTTAAACGGTACAATCCCAAAAACTATATCAAAAAAATAAAATGTTCTAATCCCAAAGATTACATCAAATAAAGAAAAAGGTGGTATATCAAAGGAGTTGACTTTGTAAGTCTCGAAGCTGTGCTGTGGTGGTGGAAAGTATTTGATACTCTATCTTGGTAATATGTAGTTCCTCTACAGCTCAAGCTAGTGTAGTGTCAGTATTTATCATGGCATGGTGTCGAATTTGATATCGAAACTGCTCTCTTTCCATCACCCGAGCTTATCTATCCTGCACCATTTGGAGATTGATTCTTTAGGATAATGAGCTCGTAAATTCCTTCTAAAGACCTTTGAGCTTGGTTGTTAAGACTGTCTATCTTGGGCCCAATGTCTGTAGATCTTTGTTGGCACCATCTCATAGCTTTCGAGCTCTTCTCAAATTCACTGTGAGCCAAGTCAGTAGCCTCCCATCGACTTCTATCCTGCTCATGAAGCTCTGATAGTTACTCTTTGGTCCATGCAATAGAAAAGGACCTTAGCTGTTTGATCAAGAATTCATTCTCCTAGAATAATGTCTCGAAGTACCTATGGGTGTTCTCCAAACAGGTGCTAGTCAAAAGATTTAAAATGGTGTTGGCATGTGGTATAAAACGATCCAACAGAAAACTAGACAGCCCACAATCCTAAGAAATATGGAAGGGAGTATGCCACCACTCTCCTTGAAGCCTTGACCCACACAAATGCTTTCATCACTTGACCCAATGGGTTGTCTACTTCTTGGTGCAACCCCAAGCCCCCGCCCGCAAATTGGTTGAAGATCAACATAGATGGATCCTTCTCTTCAACGGCCAGGTCAGCCTTGGGCTTGTGATTAAAGCTTGCCAAGGTGATTTGGTGAAAGCTGCAAGTAAGCAGTTTTTACATTGCGATAGCACAAAAGTTGAGCTTGGAGCCATGATATTCATAAAAGAATGCTTGGAGCCATGGATGCTTGAGGTGAATGGTGTTATTATAAAAGGAGATAACATGATAGTGAGTGAGTTTTGCCAAGCAAAGTATGAAGATGAGCAGATGGTCCTCCCAGCCAGAACATTACATGGACATAACCTTCCTTCTCCAGTTTAAGCATGTTCTCTTCCACCATATACCTAGGGAATATTACAAACTTGCTTATTTTTGTTCAACGCAGGCTTATAGATGTAATTTTGTATGGAACAATATTAATGAAAATATGAATAATTTTCCTCCTGCTTTTTTTTTGCTATTTTGGAGGATAATAGGAAGCATTGTACATCCTCTTAGTACTATTTTTTTTAAACTCTTTTGTAACAACCTTTTTATATATTAATGCAAAATGTACACTTTCAACTAGTTAGTCTGGAAATCACATCCTTCAAGAACATTATATTATTATCTTGTATGTCCCGATTATGTGGGTCGGGGATTGAAGGATATCTATAATTGATTTCTGATAGATAATTTACTTCCTTAGGCATAACACAAGAAAATTATAAACGAAAATTCCATTGTATAAAGAAATTATTAGCAATAAAAGGAGGACAAATAAGGAAACCAAAAATGGAAAATACATGAATTGGCATCTTAGGATGACTTAAGGGAGTATCTAGCGGTGATGATTGGGGTACAGTCGATAGGTCAAAGGATATTAGAGGTTGTATTGGAGCAATTAATGTAGTGGTGAACCCTATCTTCCCCATGGGGGATGTCTTGCCAGGCTAATAAGTAGATGGAGGGTCTAAAGAAAAAGATGTGTCCGTTTGAGAAGCCCCCATCTTTGGAGCAGTGAGCTCTACAGCACAGGTACCTAGTGTCTCCTCATCTAAATCCTCAAAGACTGTAGGCCTAACTTTAACAAATAACCTGGGCCATGACGACATCTCATCTGATGTCAGGAATTATTGATAAGCTATGCTCGCTGACTAATCTATAGAAGCTCTAAGAGGCTTCATTTGGTGACGTCTTCTGTGCCTACGAGATGAAGAAGATACCTCCAAAAGGTAGGGAGACGGCTCTCTAGACTGTACTATGGATGGAGATGTAATCTTCTCTATCGTGATTGAATCATCTCCACCCTTATTTGTCAAACAAAAAAAGTGAAAAAATATTAGATGTATATATTCAAGTGAATATTAACAAAAAGGGAGCAAGCAAAAAAAAAAAAAAAACATTATGAAGAAAATAATTTTTTACCATCACCACTGATGTCACTAGGTCCCGAAATATTGGATCGAGGCCTCTATCTGTGGGGAATCCCTAGCAATCTCACTTGATCTCATACTTCCTAGTGCCATTGTCTTAGATAGGACCAAACGATAGGTGTATCCAATTAAGGTGAGTATAATTGATCTCCGCATGATTGTAAGTGAGAGCTAATCGAAAATGAGAGCTAGTTTCAAACCTCAATAAGTGCAAGCATATGATATAAGTGGTATAAGCTGGTTTCAACAAGTATGATCTTTATATTTCTAGTGTCCACAATTCCTAAGATGAATGGTTTGCTATCATAAGAGATCGTCTAGGAGTATCCAAATTGACGAGCTACTCAGTTGAGCTAGTAGCCCTCTAAAATAATCAGCTGATCGTAACGATAGCATAACCAGTCTGGACGCATGTTGAAGAAATACTCTACTACCTTTATTGTCCCTCTATTGTGTAGCAATGTATATTTTCCCCTCTCATTGAGACCATCAACAATGTCAACTTCCATCAAATCAGGTGGTGAGACTACTTTCTTCGACTGATGAACCAATGAAAATCGATTTGTAACTAAATGTGGAGCAAAGAAGAACAAATCTATTTGCTCTCCCTCTAGAGTGGTCGATGCCTTATACAATTGGATGACTATATGATATCTTTTCTCTGGAAAATATGATGAACACTTAGAGCAGGCCAAGTCTCCACACATATGAAGATAAATTCATGCATATAAATACTATCAAGACAATATTGCACCACGTAGCTCAAGAGAATTAATTTCAAAAATTATCACAAGAATTCTGCAAATTATGGTTAATATAATAGGAGCTAGAGAAATACACTCCCCACTGAAAATCCGGTTTGTAGCATGGCGACCTACCATGCGGCCAGGAGGCGAAATATCGCCAATAAGATCCTCATTCATACCTCAGAGTAGGAAATACATGTCTTATCAACAAAATGGGCTCAGTGGTTTCTTCAGCTAACTCGAAAGGATCATATAGTGATACTATCCCATGAGACCTTATGCCTTGAAAGTTCGATGAAAATGGCTCAGAAGGTCATTATAAACGGGTGGCATAACTAGCTCCCCTTGATGAGCTCTGTTTGTTGAGGATCATCTACGAATTAGCTCTTCATTAGGGGGAAGGTACTCCTTATAGAGACAACTGAATATTGGGAACCTTGATATAGCTTGCAGTTCTCATTATGAAATCGTAAGTTCCTTTGGGCCAGTTAAACATGTGTTATTGCGTGAATCCCAAAACTCTATAATTCCAATGGCCCAAAGAGGGATGCCCTCAAAGTCAAACATAGACATGTATATTGCCTCATAAATGTCAGCTGCCCGTAGAGTATCCCTATGTGCTTACAAAATTTATCTAGCCAATGTAACATACCCTCATGAAAGATTGAGAATTTGGCCCATTGATGAATCTCGAGGTCAATCCAAAGAACTCAATTGCAGTTGATGATAACTCAGTAAATAAGATTGACTCTTTCGTTCAACACTATCAACTATAGACTGCAAAATGTCACATGATCCATAACTGATTTGGTCAATCATGTTGTTTGGAGGATTATATTTCCCACGCTTCAATTTGATGGTACTCACCCACTGAGCGGGATCCTCAAAAACAAGGGAATTTGAAGCGCAATTTGTAAGTATAAGAAATTGTGCAAAGAAGTCGTTGTAGGTATTATATCCTCTCAACATATCCTTATGCTACTTAAGTTTATCTCTAATGTCGGCATCTCCTCGGGGGTCATGTCTATCAAATTTTTTTCTAGATATCATTCTCACTAAACTCGGCAGGTGTCATATCTGTAGGTCTCCTCGAACTGAACAATTTTTGTGAAAGACATAAGAAGATTAGGGGCTCAGCACAATCAAAATAAATAAGAAAATATAGAAATGTTTAGACTCGCTAGGACGGTGATGGGAAACTGTTGAAATGTTGCTAAAATTTAGACTTGTAGGGGACTTAAAAGTAATTGAATAGAGTGTGGACTCGAAATGAGAATTAAATGAAAATAAGACTAAAATTTGAAATTACAAGAGCCTAAAATGAAAAAAAAAATTACAAAACTTAAGTGAAACCTACAAGAAAACTTAATAAGAAAAACTTGAAACGCTCTCCCAACTGACAAACAAACTTCTTCGTTCTTAGAACTTTCAGAATACTCAAGGAAACTAAACAAACTTAAATGAAAAATAATCTGAATAGCCTCTTCTATTTATAATTGAGGAAAGATATTCCGTGGGGTTATCAAATGATATTTAAATCACGTGAAAATAAAAAATATTGTTTCTAAGAAATGAAGAAATAGAAAAGATAACTTAATTTATACTAACACCACTAGATCAGCAACACACTTATACTAGTAGACAGAAGATGCTAATAAATGCTTTAATGAAATCTTGCATGTATTATGGAGAAACACCACATTTAGCTCAGATACTTTATAATTTGTGCAACGCCATCACAACAACTCCTCTGACTAAGTAGACTAGGAATCACGACAGCTCCGGACAACCGAACCATAGGATCTTGATTGGGCTTATTATCATTCCCCCAAAATTCGTTTTAAGTTAAATATGGTGAAGTTTATTAAGCCAAAATTTAAACTGCTACTACTATATGCTAAGCAATTAGTGACCTAATGATTAGTCTTAATTGAAAGTTCTCTCTCACTACTAGGAGCTTAGGAGGGGCAATTAATTATAGGTGCTTCCACTTATAGGAAACCTGGAACTAAATCTAAAGCCCTCATAAAATGAGGGTGAAATCGCTAGGTAGTGTCTTATCTACAATATCATATACCTTCTAAAAATTTGACTTAGCACTAAATCCAAACTCTCTTCATTGAGAGGTTGGGCGTGAATTTTTCGTGCCTAACTAAGTTGATTAAGGGCCATGACAAGCCGGGATGATGAAATCATAGGATCTTGATTGGGTTCGTCATCATTTCCCTCACCATTTTCTCTTAAGCTACAATGGTAAATTTTCTTAATTTAAAATTAAAATTGTTGTTATTATACACTAAATATCTATTGACTTAATGATTAGCCTTAATCGAAAGTTTTCTCTCATCATTGAAATGAATGATTAACTATAGGTGCTTGTGCCTATGGGATGCCTGAAACTAGATCTGAAGTTTTTGTAAAATGAGGACGAAATATTTATGTTTTATCTTTAAATTTAATTTGACTTTTGAAAATTTGGCTCGGAATTAAACATCATAAATCTCTTATCAAGACGTCAGCATAAATTTTCGAAGCCCACAACCTTCTTATGGTTATTCACATACTGTTCAATAAAGGCTTCTATTGGACAAGATGGTAATATGCTAAGGTCATACTTGAAATTTATTGTATAATATAATATGTGTATATATTCTTGTTAATTAGTTCACCACATCACTACTGTAACCATTACTTACAGTAGAGGCCATTTTCTGCGCTTTTGTATCTCTTCTTCTGCTATCTTTCATGCATTGTAGTGTTAAAATGCCAATTTTAGTAAATTTTATTCCCTGGTGGAGACATTGTGATTTGTGAATGATGACTAACTAAAAAATTTTTAGAAGTACAAGAGCTTCTCCATAGTTGAGCCACAATTTTATGGAACTTCATGCAGTTTACTATTTGTTGCAACTTTCACATATGCTTATTATTGTCTTAAATTTGAACCAGCAGTTGCTGCTGGAAATTATCCAGCTTTGCTGGTGATACATTTGATTTGTTTACAACATTTTGTGAACAAGTTAGGTTGTAAATCTACTTAAATGCCGATTTACATGGAAATTTTTTAGCCAAATGTCATCCATAAGATCTGTCTTTACAACAAAATTTTATTCAATCTATCATATGATCAGTTAATTTTAGATCTAAAACTGAATATATGGAGTGTAATTTTAGTTGTAGAAGTTTTAGTGGTAGTGTTGTGACTTTAGGTGATCAAGTCATTAATAAGAGTGAGCGATTGATATTTAGGCTCTATTGTTCAAAATGATGGTGAAATAGATGGAGATGTTATTAGTAGAATTCAAGTTGGATGGTTGAAGTGGAGGAATGTATCGGCCTATTATGTGATAGAAAAGTTCCACTTAAACTTAAGGAAAATTTTATAAGATGGTGGTAAGACACAATGACTTATGGTGCAGAATGTTGGCCAATAAAAGAGAAACATAAGACTAAGTTAAGTGTTACGAGATGAGGATGCTCAGTGGATGAGTGGCTTTACCCTTAGAGATAGAATGCAAAATGAGTATGTTAAGTGAAAGTTGGAGTAGCTCCGGTGGTAGATAAGATTAGGGAGTCGCCTTAGATGGTTTGGCCACATAAAGCGTCGGCCGTCCATGACGATTAGGAGAGTAGATGCATTAGATTTGCCTTATGTTAAGAAAGGTAGAGGTAGACCTAAAAAGACTTGGTTAAGATGTATAAAAAATGATCTTAGTATACTTGAATTAAATGAGAATTTGACACATAATAGGACACAATAGAGACGAAGGATTCATGTAGCCGACCCCACCTAGTGGGATTAAGGCTTGTTGTTGTTGTTGTTGTATCATATGATCAGTTAGATAAGTCATCCTTTGCCGATGAAACTTGTATTCTTTTGCATGTTGTCCTATTTTGCTCATTGAAAGTTAGATTTAAGGTAATCGTCAAAAATTTAACTGTGTATTCTTCTAGTCTCTCTTGTAACTTCTGGTGGAGTGATTGCGTTTGTTTATATGATGTTATAAACATTCAGAAGTTTCGCATTATTCCAAATTCTTTTAGTGATTTTTTATTTTTATTTTTATTTTATTTTTTACTGTCACAGCTCAAGTCTTTAGGATTTTCTTATGACTGGGATCGTGAAATATCCACCTCAGAGCCTGCATATTATAAATGGACACAATGGATCTTCCTTCAGCTTTTAAAGAAAGGACTTGCATATCAGGTCTTGCAGTTTTCTTTTATTTTTTTCAACGTTTTTTTATTTAATGCATGTGTAGTATTCATTTACGTGACTGGTTGTCTGGTTTAAGCTGTTTAAGGATGGGTTTGTCAACATTATGCTTTTTAGATTCATTGCTACTTTTTAATTATCTTTTTAATTTTCTTGTGATGGATTGCATTACTTATGTTACCATTAATGATATCATTATGGACATAGGCTGAGGTTCCTGTTAACTGGTGCCCAGCTTTGGGAACAGTTTTGGCTAATGAAGAGGTTGTGAATGGTGTTAGTGAGCGTGGAGGTCATCCTGTGATCAGGAAGGTTGTTTCCTAAATGATTTTAAGAGACTCCCCTTTATAATTTTGAACATATTTAAATATTTAAAATTTCACATCCTTGAAATTTGCTATAATTATGCTAATATTTTTATTTAACCTTCATTCGGTCTAAGCAGCCAATGCGGCAATGGATGCTTAAGATAACTGCTTATGCTGATCGTCTACTTGAGGATCTGGAAGAACTTGAGTGGCCAGAAAGTATCAAGGAGATGCAGCGAAACTGGATAGGCCGTTCTGAAGGTGCTGAGCTAGAATTTAGCATACTTGATTTGGATGGGTGTGAACTAGATGTAAAACTGTCTGTTTATATGACTAGACCAGAAACTATCTTTGGTGTAACGTATGTGGAACTCATTCTTTTATTCTTTGATTTCTATAAACTGTTTACCCTTTTGAAGATATAAATGTGTGAATTTGTTAATAGTTTGATGCCGTTAATTGTTGACATTTTGTTGCAGTTATCTTGTAGCTGCCCCTGAACATTCTTTATTGTATTCGATAATATCTAAAGAGCAGCTGGAACATGTATGTACATGTTATTACTTCTGCTCAGTAATTTTATTTCGATAGCATCAGTGCCTAAACGGATCAAAATAAAATGCAGGTAGAGAAATACTGTGAATTGGCTGCTAGAAAAAGTGAACTCGAGAGAACTGATCTGCAGAAGGAAAAACAGGTGTATTTAGTGGTTCATATGCCAAGAATCCAGCTACTGGTGCTGTCATTCCAATATGGGTAGCCGATTATGTTTTGGGAAGGTTTATTGAATCTAATTTATATACCTTGAAGACTACTTGGTTCATTTGATTTTTAGTTTTAACTAAATATTAATGCTTGTTGTGGTTTTAGTATCTCATCATCAAGGTTGTCAAAGCACAATGCCACGAATAAAATACCTTTTTTTTCATTTTGAAGCATAAAAAGCACATATATCACAATAAACATTATATAATATTTTTCATTTTAACAACTATGATATAAATCAAAATTATGAAATCATTTATAATATTTTATTCCAAATATTAAAAAGGAAAATAGTTACCAACTAGTAACAGACAGACATGCAGTGTGCTAAACAAAGCATGGTACTAACCCATTGTTAAGCTGGTCTTCTTTGGCCAAGTAAAATGCTTGCATCATGCGTGTGTTTTGCTGCTTAGATTGTAAGGCTGCTTCTTTACTGGGTGATGCATGACCACACCACTTACAGTGCATACTTCCTTCCATTTTAACAACACTAATTAGCATCTGTCTTGTAGAAACATTTGAGCAGTCTCTTACCCCCTTCGTGTTATTCCTCTTTCTTCTATACTTTGTTTTGTATCAGGGAAGTAACTTTCTACTTCCATAGCTAGTTTTCCTAAGTAGGCAATGCAGGATTAGAAGTTGCAATATGTTATACATATAAATGTAATGCATGATTGATGTCTTGAAGTATTATGAGGTGGAGCTGATTATTTGCTGCAATAGGAGGAAAGGAGCGAAGCAGAATTCTGATATTTAATCTTCTATATTCATTGATTTATCTTTGTTAGATGTACCTTTCCAATTGGTGGATGGCTAGCCATCGGGTTTTGCTTGTGCTTTACTGAAATTTTTCTTTATTATTTTCTTTATATGTCGATATTCTGATGCTAAAGGATGATGCTATGATGATGATAAATTTGCACGCATGTACCCCCCTCCCCCCAATGCTAAAAAAAAATAATAAAAAAATAATAAAAAAAGAAAAATAAGGGGAAAAGGAAGAAAACTTAATTAACAGTATTTATTTCTCTGAACCACTCACTCCTTATTAGTTAAAGGAGTTGAACAATTTTTTTAGAAATTGGCAATCTAGACAGTACTGTAAATGTACCGTGGTTCTTAAAACCGTATAACTCTTGATTTTTGCTCTTTTATAATTTGGTTGCTTGCTTCTGCTACTTTATTATGGGTATATTAGACTATCATTTTGTTATCGTGATATACATGATGTCCTTTGTTCAATTTTTTCTCTAATATGGATGATGATAATTTTTGTTGTAGAAGCCTTGCAAAAATGTCATAAATAGAAGTTTTCATTTCTAATCTTATTTTGTAGTTATGGTACTGGAGCAATAATGGCTGTTCCAGCACATGATTTTCATGATCATGAGTTTGCCTTGAAATACCACGTACCAATTATTAAGGTTGTGAAGCCCTTTGAAGCAAGTCATGTGCTTGACGAACCGTATACTGGCGATGGTTTTGCCATAAACTCATCAAATCAATTGTCAGGTCTGGATATCAATGGGTTGCCATGCAAAGAAGCTGCTTCCAAAGTCATTGCTTGGCTTGAAACTTCTTGTCATGGAATGAAAAAGGTATTTTTCTGCATAAACCTAGGTTGGAAATTTTTATTTTTCTGAAGCCATGGAATCTTGTTAGTTATTAAACTTAGATTCTTGATCAGACTTGTGCTCTTTGATTAGGTGAATTACAAGCTAAGAGATTGGTTGTTTGCTAGACAACGTTACTGGGGAGAACCTTTCCCGGTTATTTTCTTGGAAGATACTGGCGAAATTGTCCCTCTTCTAGAAAATGAGCTACCTGTGACTTTACCTGAATTGGATGATTTTACACCAACTGGCACAGGGGAGCCACCGTTGGCTAAAGCTACATCTTGGGTATGTTTCAGATGATAACTTTTTTTATTTATTGGTCTGTTATGGTTTAATTTAGCATTTTATTTCCATTATTTGGTTTATTTTAACAGCAAAATTTAATACACAAAATTAATATATAACAAGAATAAAATTGAGTACTTAGATTACATTCTTAGCTTTTCCATATTTCATATGCGTATATATACTTGGAAGGCCAAGCTGCTTATTAAGTTGGTTTATTCTCCAAAAAATTGAAGGACTGATTAATTTGCATTGCTTTATCTCAAAAAGTTTGAATGGCTGCTTAATTTTAAGGACAGTTCTATATGCAATCTTTTGTATATCTTGCCTTTTAGAAGCAAATGATTTCTTCTGTTTCTACTTGCAGAAATTCTAGAATAAACTGCATCTAGTTGCAGGAATTTGTTGGGCCATTTTTTATGTAGGTCCACACTTTTTCTTAAAGATATGCTATCCATCTTCTCACACTAATTTTTGATTTCATTTGTTTCTCTCGCATCGGTTTTCTGGCATACATCCTAACCTGATGGGTAGCGCTATAAATTTTCAGCTAAAGCATGTCCCGTGAGCCTACAAAAATTATATTTTTCTGGAGGTAGTTGTCTTGAAAACACTTCGAATTTATCATACAAATTGAGATGAGGAAAGAGGGTAAAGAGCAAGAGGGAGCCGGCATGAAACCTCACAATGTCCTTGGTCACCCCGTCTTGGGGTGGGTTTATAGAATGTTGTGTTAATGAGATAGTGAAGAGAAGGCAGGAAGGGAGAGAGAATGCAATAGATGCATGCATTTCATAAACTATCAAATAACTAATTACAGACCTATGCGTAGTTATGGTGAATCATTACCATAATTAGTCCTATTCTAGTTTTGTAGTGTGGCTTTATAAATTCCCATTCTCCAATCATTCCAACCAAATGTTGCATGGGGTGTTAAACTCATTATGTGCAATTTTTTGCACAGCTTTCTACATTAGCATATCTAACCCTTTTCCTATGTAGCTGAATATCAAAATGGGTGAAATCATGACAACATTAGAAGGACAACATTGCTGGAGCAAAGCACAAGGCAAAGTACCATACATAGTTAAACATAATGACTTAGCACAAGATTTAGTAGGTCAATATTAATTTTTCTAGTCAGTTATCCACCTACCAGTACTAACACTTCAAGTTGGCATGTTGCCCATCCACTCTATCCACTATGGGCTATCAACACTCTTCTTTTCTATTTTTTATTTGTAAGTATGTAGCATAGGAGGTATCAATTTGAGCCTATAAGTAAAGTGGTCAAAGGTTGATGTGAGGTAAAACAAATCTTTGTGATTTTACTCAATCTCATGTACTTAAAATTCCTTGAAGTAATAAAATCCTAGAGCCTCACTCTCTCTCTCTCTCTCCAATGGCTTCTACTTTGATTGGATCCATATTTATATTTGTAGTTGAAACAATATATTTCAGGAAACATATTTGAGATGTCAAAAAGTGACATTTCTTGGGATGTTCATATAACCTCTCTTTCTTGAGGGCATCAAAGACCTACCTCAACTGTTCTAATGGTCTTCCATTGAGCAACTTTAGATCAGGATGTCATCAAAATACCATCATAAATTTTTCAATAAAGATCAAAAACTTGATTCATTAACCTCATGAAGGTGTTTGGGGGCATTGAACAAATCAAGAAGCATGACTGTTTACTCATATAATCTATCTTTAGTCTTTAAGGTGGTCTTCCACTCATCTCTTAGTCTCATTTGAATTTGATGATAGGCACTACAAAGATCTATCTTGAAAAGGTTATTGTTCCATGTAGTTGATCCAACAAGTCATTTATATGAGGAATGAAAAACTTGTATTTGATGGTGATCTTATGCATAGCTCTACTGTCGAGCTGACTGCTTGTTTAAGTAAAGCGGTCAAATAGGCGCATGCACTTCAGGTTTTCCCATCATAAAAATGCACTTTTCTTGAGCTTGATAGAAACTAGCTTAACTCTCTTTTCCTGAAATATGTTCTTGTAGTCAAAGATTCTCATGAATGTTTGGAGTCATTCAATAAACTCATCCGGATGTAGGGGTGTAAATGAGTCGAGTTGACTGCTTTTTTATGTTCGGCTTGTTTGAAAATTTGTCTATTCGAATTCGGCTTGTGTTCGAAAGTATAGAAAATCTATTATTTATGTTCAGCTCATGTAGTTTGTAATGAGCTCATTTGGCTTAATAAGCTTGAATTGGTTCAAATTTCATATAACCAGGAGCCTTGAAGCCACACATTCAGGTGTGATATCTAACCATGCTAAGTCACTTCCACTTACTTTTTTTTTACAGTGTGGGAGTAAAATGTCATGAGATGACCTTGCTTATCTAGTGTCAAGTGTATGAGAATGGATATCGATTGGACACATTATATTCCATTTTGTTTTGCGGAAGCAGTGAGGTGTAATCAAATCATCACTAAACTATTTCTATATACTTGCTTAATTCATATCACAAATCCGTGAAATCTTTAAGTTTGTAAATAAATCTGAGCCTAATCATTTTATATATGCATTCATACAATTTATAAGTCGTAAACAATGGCATACATAAGAAAGCGAATTTACGTTAGTATATCCACTCGGTGTTTGGTTGTCTTGATGTGCCCCGATTCCCAGATGCACCATAATGAAATAACTCTTGTGACTTCATAACATACTTCATAAATGAAACATTCTCTTAAGCTTTGAGGGTCGACTCAAATAAGCTCTAACGTCACTATTTTACAGCTTCAATGTTAATTAACAAAATGTCAATCCAACCCCAATTTAATCTTAATTCTACAACTCACTAGACAAAAGGTTGAATTCTCCAATCACGCATTTCAACATCAAGGAATTTGGAAAGAAAAGGGATAGGGAAAGAAATTAGAAGACAAAACTTCCAAGTTTCCGTCGGCCAGAACAGAATTCTGAGCTCGTTCTGAATTTCCCCAAACCGGCTACAGATGTTCTGAGACTAGTGCGGTGTGGTCCAGTGAAGGAGTAAGCATAGCGGCGGTTCTGTCAGCCGGGCAAAGAGAAAGCAGCGGTTCTATACAATGTCCGCGGGGCGGTCCGTCGTCAGCAGATCTGCGAGGAAGGGACGGCTCGTCAGATTTGCCATGGAAGCGGCACTCTAGTCAAAGTCGGCAACCAAGGCGAAGCAGTTGGTCTGAGCGGCCGTCGATTCCGAGGAAGGAAAGCGACGAACTGCGTGAAGGACCGAGGCTACGGAGGGAAGGAAGTGAAATAGGAAGCGCGGAGAGATCTAACAATTGCCGAGGAACTGCCTTAATGCATTAAGCTAGGTCATTCTGATAATACGATATAATTGGATATTACATAAAACATGATATTATTGAACCTACGCCCCTCCTATATAGTAAAAAGCACACAACCGCTCCATCACATGAGCTATGGTGATTGTCTCATATATAAATATATATAATATATTACTATATAAATAATATATATAAATTTTTTTATTTCGAGTTAAGATAAGTCGAACACAATCGAACAAATGATTGTTTATGTTTGGCTTGTTTATAAATTGAGTTTAAAATATTTGTTCATATTTGGCTCACCTAAATGATTCGAATACAAGATATTTAATGAGCTGAACACAAACTGTACACGAACAGTGAGCTTTTTTGATAGCCCTATCTAGATCCATACGGCTTTCAAATTATGGTAAATCAATCTTTACTCCATGGTCATGGTCTTTTCTCCCATGTTCAATGTCAATTCAATGCGACATTGGTTCTTCATTACTGGAGATTTCTTGGTGAAAGGGATTTTTCTCTTTTTCTCTTTCTAGTGGGTCATCATTATAGCTATAGGTGACCTTTCCATGCTGCCTCCTCTCAAATTCAGCAAGCCTATGCTGTAATTGTTGGATTTCTCACTACAACTCCTTCATAGTAAACTAATGTACCCCTCTGATTATTTCTTCTTGGAGGCATTTTGATTTGTCCCCAACTAAGCTTTTAGGTGTAGGATTTGGGTTACTTGGAGAGAAGGGGTTGCTGTCCCTATTTTCAGAGCAGATTTTGGGGGATTGTGGGATGGTTTTAGAAGGAAAAAAAGGTATCCAAGAAAGACCTAAGGTAGATCTAGCTCTAATACCAAATGACACCATTCTTGAATTTCAAGAAGGTGAAAGAATGAACAAAGCAGAGTTAGGAGAGAAGTAGAACCTGAAAATAAGTAAAGAATTTGGGAGTAGGGCAGGCTGGCGGCTGCAAGGACTAAACAGCGGCAGACTCTTATTTTGAGGACCAACAACGACTGCCAGAGCTGTTAGCAGCAGGGTTTTGTGGCTGGTAATGTTGGACAGCAAGCTGGGAAGGAATTCTTGCAGCTGGATGGCCTGGATCCGCAGAGGATTGCAGCTGGAAGGGGTGGAAAACAATGCAGAACAATAGCAAGGAGAGGAGGGCTGCAGGTTGCTGATACACTTCTTGAAAGAGGAAAGAAAGGTTTAGTGTTCCGATGCAGTCAAGATATAAACTCACAACTTGCTTGAATCAAAACAAAGTCTCCAAAATAAAGGAAACAGGGAAGAAATAGTCTCCATTGCATAATCCAACAAAAAATATCCTTAATACACAAAAGAGGTATTTAAATCAAATAAAAAACAACCCTAGCTAAGATAATTGAACTAGGGTTGAACTGGCCCATCACTGATCCAATCGGACTGATTTAGGGGATGGGGACGGAGTCCACCTTGTATGCGGGATTTCTTGCATACGCCCCACTTAATATTTAACCTATCACTAGCATTAGTTATTTATTTAAGTGTTCAATTTCATTTCAGACACACAAATCATTCAAATATTCTTCAATTTGCTCTTTTTATCTTTATTTAAAATTAGTTTCATAATATAAAGATGAAAAATTTTAAATAAAGTTAATCCTAACAATTTTCTTATTAATTTCTTGTATATGTATATATATTATAACTTAAAAAAGAAGTTTATTATAACTTTCAAAAATAAATTTTCTGATTTTCTATATTATTATTAAAATCTAAAGAAATCTTTATTTAACTGTGCCACTCATCCTTATTTTTGACTGAACAATATTTATCTTTTAATGAGATTTAAAGTTCAAATTTCTCTTTAATCTCAATCATCAAATTAAACTCCATGGTATCTTATTTATGTACATATCTCAATATTCTTCTTCTTCTTCTTCCTTCTTTATAAAAACACTCATTGTCTTATCCTTTTGATCCAATCTTGCTTTCCACAAAACCCTAACAAGATTTTATTTGAAAATAAAATCTAGATCTATAGTTTACAAATCTCATATGATGTAGTAAAAAAAAAGTAATAAAAGTAAAAATAAAGAAACCCTAGCCTTTGATGTTGAAAGACCCACACTTTGCTCATGCGTGACCCGCCCACATGCGATGCAATCATTGCTAACTATGTAGAGCTGATCTCCCACTCGCTATTGTGCACTGCTGAGTTGCTTTGCTCATTCCTTCTAGTCTTTGTTTGCCCGTTCTCTCTCACTTGTCGCCTCTCTTCCACGTGCCTTCTCGCTCTTACCTTGATTCTTGTTCTTGCGTCTCTCTATCCCATTTTGCCTCTCCCATTCTGTCTCTCGCTTGCTTTAAAGGGTGTTTATTTGGCAACGATTAGATGCTGTTTCGTTAAATTCTGTGGCTTTTGTTTAATGCATGATGAAACAAGTACTTAGTATCATTTATTACTATCCTTATTTTAATATCATAATTATTTTACTATATATTCATATATGTAATTAATTAATTACAAATTCTATCTATTTTAATTAAATTTGAGAAACATTTTATAGAATAAATTTTGATTAATAATTAATATTATTTACTTAATTATTATTGTTAAGTCTTTGAGTTATTACAAAGAGAGACAGATGGAAAATTGATCTTTTGGAAGCCAAATTGTGTCTATAATATCTGTTTTACTTTCACCATTTTTCTAATTTTGTTAGCTGATGGTTGAACTTGAATGTGGCAGTGAACTTCCTGGAAAGGAGCTTTGTTAAGGTTGCTCCTTTCTGTGCATAGTAGATCCAATTTATTAGATTGTATAGAATTTCCAAATGTAGGTATTCTGCATAGATAAATACAGTTGTAACCTTAAGCAATCTTATTGCTGTAGGTCAATAAGTTATCAAATAGTATAAAGTTGATGTAAGAAAGGAATTTTGTAAGATAATATTTATCAGCAGAATGGTTAGAAACTTTTAGCTGCAAGGAAGAGGAACAATGAGCATAGTGAAGTATATGCTTAGCTGGGTTAAAAGTATGCGTTCAAGTAGGAGGTATGGTGATTGTAACGAGCAGGTGTGAGATGACCTATACGCTAGTCATCTGTATGACTAATCAATTTTCATTTTTTTATACTGTAATCATTAAAAATTGTTTTTATGTGTTTGATTTACATATCTTAAGATATTCTGTAAGATTAGAAGGTTAGAAGAATAACAGCTACGTGCTTCAGCATTTTTTCCTATAAATTTGGATAATGTTGCATGAAGGCTTGCCAAGTTGGTAGGTTAGAACTTGTTCGTTTCTTGGTTATTCCTTTGACTTCTGAGTATATTTGTATCCATTGGACCTCTGTTGCATTTTCCTTGGCTATTTTGCACAAGCAATCAAATATAGATGCTACTATTATGCAACAAAAAATCAGCATGGAGGATCGCAGCATTTATTGCAAACCTTGCTTTGATAGGTTGGTGCGCAAACACCATACAAGTCAAGCAATGACATACTCATGCTCACTCATACATTTCCTTATCAAGCTCAAACTGAACTGGGAATATTTTAACTTAAAAGTTCATCAAGCATGAGCCTTATTTGAGCTTGGCTAAAGATATTCAATCTATTTAAATAACCTGTCATATACATAATTTTCACCATGTTTCTTTGAAGTTGCATCTGATTCATACTATTTAATTTTTTATTGCATGTAATATGCTTAAATAGTAGAGTTCAAATTGATCAAGTTTGAACAAATAATGATTGTTTTCATGAATCATTAGTAGCTGTACAGCATTTAAGCTATGAAGAAATCGGTAAATGAGTATTTTATGGATCTCTTATCAAGCTACTTATTGAGCAGTAGAAGAGCTGTTTTTGAAGATAAATATCTCGTAGGCTTATTTGTGAGCTTCTTCATTTTAACTGCGATGCTTTATAAATGATTTGAATGCTGCCAAAGCAGCTGTTCTTTGAGCGTTTTGTTGATTGATCATGTTGGTTTGTGTATATGACTGTTGATTTGTCTCTTAATCTCCTGACATTCCACAAAAATGCAATTCTTTTTTTAATTCCATTTTATAGTATGCTGATTGTATGAAGGTATCCTGATCACAGTTCTTTATGAGATCTGTAAGATTATTTCGACCTCATGTTCAGGTAAAAACCATGGATCCTATTTCTCATAGGCCTGCTAGGAGAGAAACGAACACTATGCCACAATGGGCCGGATCTTGTTGGTATGACATCCAATGCATATGCAATAAACAATCATTATTTAATTTTTCAATTATGTTTTCCTTTTTTTTTGTTAATGGTTGTAGACTTTTTATCTGAACCTTTTGGAAGCCGTATAGGACAGAAGCACTTGGTATCAGACTCTATAGAGGATTTTTCTTTGTTATCTCCAACTTACTTTTCCATCAATATCCTGTTTTTAATCATAAAATTATATGTAACACATGAACTAAGGATGTTGGTACAAACTCAAAATTTAGTTTTCTTTGGTAGTCATTTTTCAGATTAGAAAAATTGATGCTACTGAAATATATCATGAAACTTTTCCATCAATATCCTTCCTAATTAAGGTAATAAAAAAAACTTCGTGGATCTTTTTTTCCTTCTTATTGATTATTTATTTAATAAAAAAGCACCCCCCTTCTCTCTCTCTCTCTTGGTTGCAGTGATTGTTGGTGCTGCATTATGATTTTTGTTTGCATAAATATACAAAAAATGGTTTGGGAAATATTTAGAATGGTTGTTCCTTATACAGGTACTATTTGTGGTTTATGGATCCAAGTAACTCAAGTGAGTTGGTTGATAGATCTAAAGAAAGGTATTCCACTTTTGATCCTGCTAAGGGATAGTAACATGCCCTTGTGTCGCTTCTGTAGAGCTCTTGCAATGCTTTCATTTTTTTCAGATACTGGGGCCCTGTGGATATTTATGTCGGTGGTGCCGAGCATTCTGTTCTCCATTTGCTTTATGCTAGGTTTTGGCACAAGGTTTCTATTTAATACTATAACTTTCATTTACATTTGCTTATGTTAGGTTTTGTCACTAGGTTTTCTTTCAATACTTTAACTTTCATTTCAAGGTAGTTAGGACTTTTATGAGATGTTTATCTGTGAAAAAAATGACAAAGCTTTTTGGGAATTTTAATCATAACATATAAATTGCCATCATGAATTTCAACTCTAAATATTCTTCCTCTTTACTAAAGGGAAATTTTTAAACGCTCATCATAATTAATTCCCTTCTTGATCATAAAGGATATGATTTAGTGCATTACCATCATTATCACTGTCTTTAGTAGTTATATATGCCAAGTAATCCTAATCTTATGTACCTAAGATATGTCTAAGCATATTTTATTTCTTATGCATTTTTGTTTTCCTATTATTTTAGGTCTTTTTAGTCTTATAATTTGGCCCTTTGAGTTCTTTGTGCAACTTCTTGTGTTTAGATCTTGTTGTGTTCCATGTTAAACTAACAGGAACTCTATGAGCTTACCACACCTCTTATAAAATACAAAGCATGCCACTATGTATTTGCTCATTTTTGGAATAAAGATGGTACTCTTGATATTGAACTACCCTCACTTTGTATTGCCATCCAATATGGACTCACTTTAGAACATATATGACTCAAGGAAACTGAAGCCCCAGATGAAGTTTGACTTTAGGATCAACAAAATTTAAAATTTCACAAGGTAGGGATGACTAGAACCCATGTTTGTATGATCTATCTTAGAAGATTCAAGGTGGGCGAACTAGTCCTTATTGTGGATAAAAATATAATGTCCAATATTAAATATTTGTGGACTTAAGCTTGAGCCAATCTATTCATTCCAACCATTTTCCCAGACAAAGGCCATATTTTGACCCTTTTAATACCACATTTTCTCCCCTCATCTATATTAATTATTAGCTTTGGAATCAATTTATATTAAATAGCTTTGCATGGAAACTCACCTAGACTACTTGGAAACCACAAGGGATGCTTCAAAGCTTAATCTTGGTTCTTTCTTAAAGGCTGAATGAACCACCTTGTTTGAAATGAAATGATGATGATTGCTGAATGAAATTTTTGAGTGCTCTTAATACTTATTTTCTTTGTGTTATTGCTACCTCAAATGAATGATTTTTTTTGAGAATATAGTGAGTGCATCCCTTGAAGGACTTTAAAGAAGAAGAAAGATTCGATCTAATAAAAAATTACTGGTTGAGGATAATCTTTTATTATAATAAGTTACATTCCTAATATTTAGGCTCTCATTGGATCTTCTGACATGAACATTTTATTCTCATTGCTTTTTATTTTATAAGATTGCTAGTCTTATTATGGAGCATATCATTTCATGCAAAATACTCGAAACAATCTTTTGTTAGGTTCAACCAATAGTTTTTGTTATTCCACTCATATCTAGTTATCGTAAGCTAGTCTAGTTTGATCGATTGATGAAGTATTATTTTTGTACGCATTGCATTGCATTCTTATTATTATACGTCAGGATATTGTTTTTAAATTTTGTTAATAACGTTTTTTGGGTTCACCATTCTTTGTGAGGATTAGGGCATTATCATTATTTTGTAAAGATTGGATCCACTATCCTTAAAATTCCTTAGGCTCTAAGGTGATGATATAGAAAAGGCTGAGAAGTAGTTTGTATTTTATAAGGATTGTCAATTTTTGTATACCGAAACATGGTATTTATGCATTCTTTTGTTGCAACAAAAGGGTTCTTCCAATTAAACATCTGTACCTAGGTTGCAATTTTAAGGTTGTCCTTATTTAAGAAGAAGATAACTTTATGGACCTTTGCAAATTTCCCATAACATAAAGAACACCTAACACTGTTTACTAGTTTAGTGTAAATATTATAGTCTATGATGGTTGCTGTGATGACTAGTCTGAAGAACTCCTTTTACAATGTGGATAAATTGCTACAGTGATGCATAAGGTCGATGTTTATGATGGACCGTACTCATAATATCATAATACATTTCTTTAATGCTGCAATCTTTAATCACTTTAACTCGAGAAATTTTTAAGTAACAGTCTTTTTGGTTGTTGTTGCTAGCAGAACTGATGGTTTAGATCTTTTGTTTTTTGCATTTTTTGAAGAATTAGAGATTTTTGCTATCAGTTATTAGGGTTTATCCTTAGATTAACTTTTTGGGAAACTGAATGAATCATTTGTAGCATTTGAAAACTTCACGGAGTTTCTAATAGCTAAGTTGCATGAGAATTTCATTATAAACCAATCCAGCAATCCAATTATTCGTTAATGTCTTGCTAAAACTGATACCACACAATTTTTATAGGTTAGCAGTAAACTGAGTAAACTGCTTGAAATTCTTCTAGATTTTAACTGCATATATCTTTATTAGTGATTTGCTAAGACTTAAAGATTTGTTCATTTTTTTAATTCTGTTATTTTTTTATCACGTTATAAACTTTAAAAATTTCAGGTTCTTAATGATATTGGTGTTGTTTCTACCAAGGAGCCTTTTCATTGCCTTATAAATCAAGGTTTGATACTTGGAGAAGTAAGTTGGATAGATTTGATGTTAGCCATGTCAAATATATTATCATTTGCCCTCATTGCTTCCATTGGCAGATTGAGTATACAGCATATAAGGACAAAGATGGGAAATTAGTGTCTGCTGATTCTGATTGCAATACTAGTGATCATATACAAGAAAGAATTTCTGCTGAAAAGGTACTTGTGCTTTTCACGTATAATTATGTCCATCTAGAGAAGTATGTGGTAATGACCATCTGTGTGTATGTTAGCTTGTGTTTTTTTATGTTTATTTAGAAGCTATGGCCAAAAAATGTTGATTTCCTTTACAATCTTAGTATTGAAGTTTCTTGAAATTTATGCAGGTAACGAAAGTTGGTGACTTCCATGTTCTGAAAGATAATCCAAATATCCGGTTGACTGCTAGAGCTTATAAAATGAGCAAAAGCAGAGGGAATGTCATAAACCCAGATGATGTTATTTCTCAATATGGCGCAGACTCCCTTCGCTTGCTTTAAGGTAATTGCTTGTGTGATTATCCAACATGCTGAAACATTCTTTTGAAGAAGCTGGATAATGTAGTAGCGCCAACCTGTATATTTTAGTTGTGTGCAGAGATTCAAAATCATGGAGCACTGGTGGGATTGAAGGAGTTCATCGGTTTTTGGCAAGGACTTGGAGATGTGTGTCCTTTTCCCACTGGATTGTATGAAGATGGAACTGTTGTTACTAATGACGAGCCTACCGCAGACCAGCTCAAATCTCTTCATAGATGTATTGTGAAGGTCAGTTTCCTCTTTGAGTCAGCTGAATTCAGTGGCTTGGATAGTCTGAAAGTCAATGTTTGTCTTGGCAAATTTCACTTTCAGGTTTCTTGCTTTAGACAGAACTGCTGAATTTTCCTAAAAAGCTAGCCTTGTCTATCCTAAATATTGTAGATGGCTTGTCGGCCAATGCAACAATATCATACTGATAGAGATTTATCAGACATTAAAAATACTGAAAGGAACCTATTAGTATATGTTGCTCAGATTATGTACAATTTCTGTAATATCCAATTAATTATTTCCTAATTAATTTTTGTTTAAGCTAATTAACCCGTCGTTACTGTAGCACTTACACTTCACGTAGCAAAATCCACTTGCGTCTGGCGGCGGGATTAAAGCCTCGACGCGTGTATGGCCGGGATCGATCGAAGGTAATTTTATTTCCTTACATAGCCGCGGCTGTTTCATTTCCGCGCATGAAGTTCGCTTCCCTTTCCCCGCAGCGGCATCGGCGCATTTCGCTCGTGACGCAGGCCGGAGTCCCTTCCCCGCATCGGCCCGACGACGCCTCTCGATGGCGATCTGCGCGTTCGGCCGTAAGTCTGGACCTGCGCACTCGGTGGAAGCGAATTCCGCCGTTGGCAGTATGTCCGTGAGCACGGGTTGGGAAATCCGTAACCTTCGGTTTGAAATCCTGAATGTCGGCTCGACTCCGTGGCGATCGGTTGGGATTCTGTTCACCGTCGGAAACTTAAGGAATTTTGTAATTCTTTCCTATCCCTTTTCTCGGCCTTCGGCGTTGAAATGCGTGATTGAGGAGTTAGAACCGTTTTGGTAGGTAGTGGTTGAATTATTGAGGGGATTTGGATTTGTGTTTGTTAATTTTAGTTTATTGATTGCAGGTAATTAATAGTGATGTTAGGAGATTTCTTTGGAGACTTTGGAGTGCTCTGTTTCCAAACATGAGAGATCTATTTAGGTAAGATTGGTGTTAATTATGTTTCATTTATGAGTTGTATGTTATAGAAGTCTTTAAGAGTTATTTTATTATAGGTTGTGTACTCGAGGAGGAATCGAGTGCATCAATGACACCGAATCTTGAGGTGAGCATAATTAATGTAAATTCGTTTATCTATGTATGCCATTGTTTCTACCGCCATTATAAATTGAGGTGTTGAGAAAGTGGTATCGAGCGATAAGGTTGAGAAACGAGCAGATTGATAGTAATGGAAGCATGATTTGGATTTAGAATAAGTGTTGAATTGATGTCTGGTATAGGGCGATTAATTTTGGGTTAGGAATCTATATGTTCTTCATACATGTATGATATTTAATTTCATGCATGTATGATATTGAATAAATGTATCATATAAATACTTTTATAATTTCATTAATTTGCTCAAGAAATGCCGAAAGGTTACCTGACTAAATGCGCACGAACCGCCCATCAAGATAATTCTAACAGAGTGAAATACAACCTAGCAAGTGGTGAAGGTAGATGATGAATTGCAAGGGTAGTCACTTGATTTCTGGTTGTTTTACCTCTATGGAAAAAATCAGCACGATTTGAGTATGGTTCGTGGCGGACCAACATTTGAGATCTTCAAACATTCAAACCACCAAAGATTCAAGGAGCCGTGATCCCATAAGAAGATTGGTCGCTTAAAATTGGAAAAATTTTGGATGGGATGATTTGCCAAAACGTAAGAGTAAGATGGCTACTTTTGTATTTGGGAGACGAAAGGTGGTGGCAGCCATAGGGAAAGATTTGAAATGATACCCATTACTCAGATCAAATGGGATGAGTTTGTCAAAGTCTTCAAAGATTGGTTTATTCCTCCATCAGCCAGACTTGCTTTGCAAGACAAATTTTTCAATCTAACTCAAGGCTCAAAAACTATAATGCAATATGAAGTGAAGTTCACTTCTCTAGATACGCTCCACATTATATCAAGACACGGAAGAGAAACATGATTTACCGAGATCAATTGAGCAGATTACCCCTTTGATATCAAAGAGTTCTCGCTTGAAAGGGCTAAAAATGGAAAATGAGTTGAATTTTTCCAAGCAACAAGTGATTCTAGCAAAAAAAAGCTTTGAAAGAAAGCCGATTTGCCAAGAAGAAATTTAAGTTTGATGATGACGAAACAAATTCAGAAACCTATTTGTGATAAGTGAAAGCGACATTTTGGTCAATGTATGGTGGATCGGAGATGTGACACGATTGGACATCGCGGCACTGATGCCTAATGGAGAAGAAGAAGGACATAAAGCCATACAATTATCAGGGACAGGGTCAACAAAGAAAATTTTTGGAAGCCAGGAAGCTAGGTAACACACAATTTTTGGGAAGACCTTCAATTCAAGAAAAAGGAGAAACTTCAGAACGAAAAATCAACCCTCCTGTAAAAGCCAGAGTTTTTGCTATCACTCCACAAGAAGCCAAGGAATCAAATGAAGTGGTGTCAGGTATGCTTAAAATTTCGGATCATTTGGGTTCGATTGATTCGGCCAGATTCGCTCATTTCGATTTCTTTTCGCCCACCACTTGACGCTATTTATTTCATACCAGACAATGTGGTAATGCCTTCCGGTGATAGTTTGAATACAAATAGAAATGTGTTTGACATTAACATTCAAGATAAACACTTTCCTATAACTAATTATCTTACCAATCGACATTTTGACGCTATACAGTATGGATTGGTTGATCAAATATTTTGCAACAAATTCGAAGAGGAGAGTGAAATTTTGCATACCCGGGAAAATCATTTTATTTTTCTTGTGATAAGAACGCCGCTTTCTTCGATGTGCGAGTAAATATTTAAGAAGCGGTGAAATCGTATTTCTACCAAATTAGATGTGTTGAATAAGGAGGTGTTGAAAAAACATTTCATTGTTTAATTTCGATGTGTTTCCGGAGGAATTACTGTGCCACCAACTCGAGAAGTAGGTGATTGATGTACAACCGGTACAATTTCTATACATAAATCTCCTTACGATTGCTCCCAAAAGAATTGCAGAATTGGGTCGTTGGGTGAATCGGTGACAAAGGATTTATTCACCAAAGAACTCACCACCGGAGTGCACCAGATATTTGTTAAGAAAAGGACGGGCCTACATACATTGACATAGGAATTAAATAAAGTGACAATCAAGAACAAGTATCCACTACCGAGATGATGATTTATTTGATCCGGAGGAGCCACCAGATTTTCCGAATCGATTTGAGATCCGGATATCATCGTTAAAGTTAAAGATGATATTTTAAAACAAATTTTGGAACCGTGTATGACATTATGAATTTCATTATGGTTTAACTAATGCTCCCGGCCTTCATGACTTAATGAATTGTATTTTCAAGCCCTGGACCGCCATATCATCTTTATTGATGATATTTGATTTATTCTAAACCGACAAGAATACAAATCATCCGGATTGTTTTAGAATTGATAAAATCAATTATATGCCAAATTTTCAAAATGTGAATTTTGGATGATAGCGTGATTTCTAGTCACATTATGCCAAGAGTTTCTTGATCCTCAAAAAAAGCAATTTTAGAATGGTCCGCACTGAATGTTACGTAAGTTCGCTTTTCCGCTTAAGAAAGCAAGTTTGTCAAGAGATTTTCTCATATCAGAATGCTCTATCTAATCTATCGAGAAAGGACGTCAAATTCCAATGACAACTGAATGTGAGCAGTTTTCAAGAATCAAAAAAGATTTGACCACCGCCCCGCTTAGCTATTCCATCGTGGACCGGGGATTCCAAATATTTAGTGATGCCTCTTTAAGGTTGGGTCTTAATGCGTAACGTAAGAGTAATTGCTTATGCCGACAATTAAAACCCCACGAAAGAAATTATCCCGCATGATCTAGAAGTTGGGTTTTTCTTAAAATTTGGAGACATTACTTGTGAAATGCTAAATTTTACCGATCATCGAGTCTTAAATATATCTTTACACAAAAGAATAATCTAAGACAAAGATGCTTGAGTTTATTAAAGATTATAATTTAGATATTCAAGATATGTGCAAAGAATGCTGATGATCGCAAGTCCATGGAAATGCCAATGGATTATTACTCAAAAGTCGAGTTGACAGAATTAGAGCTCTACCGAAAGTTAAGATTCAGTGATATCGATTTATCTCAATCGACAGAATCAACTTTATTCGAATCAAAGTCGCATTTAAACCTGGATCGCGGATATCGAAATTTATTGAACAAATCCAGATAATGTTTAATTTGATGCAGAGCAGAGAGGGTATTATTCAATTCACAATTACGGCACCATGGATGTTGAGACAAGAAATTTTACGCGAGGCCCATCAGGATATACTATTCATCTTGGTAGTTCAAAATGTATAAAGATTTAAAAGCAAAGATTTTGGTCGTATGAAGAAAGATATAATATGTCTCTAAATGTTTGTCGATTGTTAAAGTCGAGCATCAAAGACCGTGGATTGTTATACATTACCTATACCGGAGTGGAAGTGGGAAGAAATTGCTATGGATTTTGTTATGGGATTTCTAGATCAGGCCGCGATAAGATCTGGTTGTTGGATAGATTGACTGCCATTTCTTACCCATGAAACGCAGATTCAGTTGATAAATTGTCAGATTATATGTTAAAGAAAGAAGCATGGTGCACCAAAAGTGATCGTCTCGACAGAGATGGTAGATTTACTTGTGATTATGGAATGGAATTGAGAGGCCGGGCACAGCTACACTGATGCCTTTTCATCCTCAAACCGATGACAATCGAAAGAACAATTCAAGTCCTAAGACTATTATGTGTTTTAGATTTTGGAGGTAATGGGAAGATCATATTCCTACGATCGAAATACAATAATACCAATCTAGTATTCAAATGGGCATTAAGCATTATGGTCGAAAGTGTAGAACTCCCAGCTTAAGTGGGAGAAAGACAAGCAGGTGTAGGTTGAGCTCATCGAGAAAATCGATTAATCGTAGATATAAAAGTCGCCGATCGCCGCCAGAAGTATTACTTAACTTAAAGCACCGAAATAGAGAATTTCAAGTTGAGAATTTGTATTTTGAAAGTCAAACCTATGAAAGGAGTTAGTAGATTTGGTCACGGAGGTAAATTGAGCCCCATAGGACCTTTGAAATCATTGAAAGGATTGGCAATATTACAAGCTTACCCATTGAATCGGCGACATTCATAACGCTTTCACATTTCAATGTTGAGAAAATGGATCACGATGCGAGCGTAAAATTCCATATACAAAGTTTGAAATACAACCGATTTGACTTATCATTGGAGCGTAAAAGAAAGATTTGATGTGAAGAGATCAAATGACAAATTTCCTATGTTAAAATTAAATGCACAATCAAAGAAGCTACTTGGGAGGTTGAACAAGAGATGAGGCAGAAGTTTCCCTTCCTGTTTGAATGATTCAGAAGAAATTTCGAGGACGAAATTTTGTTAAGAGGGGGAAATTGTAATATCCAATTAATTATTTCCTAATTAATTTTTGTTTAAGCTAATTAACCCGTCATCAGAAGACTTACCGTAGAAATCCACTTTACTTCACATGCAACTACGGATTAAAGCCTCGACGTGTATGGTCGGATCGAAGGTAATTTTATTTCCTTCCATACCGCCGTTTACTCACACGCGAAGTTCTTCGCTTCCTCCTTTCCTTCCTCGCTTCTGTGATCGACGCATTTCTCCGCGTGACACGCAGAACCGCCGTCCTTCCGTCGCAGACGGCTGACGGATCCTCCCGCATGCATCATGCGACGTTCGAGCCAGAACCCTTCGTCTGACCCGCGACGGAAGTCAATTCTTCGCCGACGCCGCGACGTATGTCCCAGAACCGACGGTTGGGAAATCCCGTAGCCGCTTCGGTTTGAAATCCTGAACCGACGGGCCTGTGGAACCGATCGGCTGCCGATTCTGCTCGCCGACGGGAAACTTAAGGGAATTTTAGTTCTAATTTTCCCTATCCCTTTTTTCTTTCCCATTCTTCCTCGCATCAAATGCGTGATTGAGGAGTTCAACCGCTTTGGCTACAGTGAGTGGAATTATTGAGGGATTTGATTGGATGTGTTTGTTAATTTTAGTTTATTGATCAAGCAGTAATTAATGACGTTGGAGATTTCTTTGGAGACTTTGAGACCCGGTGTTTCCAAAGCTTGAGGAGAGATCTATTTCGTGTAAGATTGTTATGTTTCATTTACGAGTCATGTAAGATAAGTAAGAAGAGTTATTTTATTATAGGACAGAGGAGAATCGGCGAGACATCACACGATTAATCGGGTGAGACATAATCGCTAATGTAAATTCGCTTTCTATGTATGCCAATCGCTTTACCGCTCAGATAAATCAGAAACGACATGATTACATATCGAATGTCTTGTCATATGAATGTAAATACAAACGCTTATTATTCGACCGCGATGATTAATGATTTACAATGAATCGCTTCAAAGATTGATTTCATTCGTAAGATATAAACGTTTTAATACGCCAGAAAGCGAATGTGATAAAATGAAAACGTGAAAAGGATGTACGTTACGATGAATCACAGATAAAGAAAAAAAGTTCGACGAGATGAGCCGTGACAGGATCTTAGTATCCCCGACTGCATTTTGAGGAGTCAGGGTCATTAACCTGTCGAGTATGTAGTATTTTCCCCGCTTTACCTGTTTTTAGTCGACCGCCTGACGAATTTTACGAAGTTAAAACCTACGCAATTATAAACGACATTTCTAAAATAATTTGATATAATCAAACGAAAAATCATCGTTCGACATCGACATACGATTTAACTTACAAAGATATTATTCGCTTATATATATCTTTTCTCGCAAAGACCTACAAAGATATTTCGCCATAATGCTACATTATCAGATGTTTTACCTACGCTTTACCGTTTAAAATTTACATACACGCACGATTGTTTTATTGTTCAGACCGATTTGCTTTTAGATTCTTGTTCCAGCTTTTAAATTTTACGATGCGCTACCTTGAAAATTTCGTGAAAAGACGAAATGCAGTGTTTTACCTATTTTGTCAGATTGTATAGTTTTGGGAAGCTTAAAGCTTTTAGACGCATAAATTAAATGCCTTTAATGCTCAGATTTATTTACAAATTTAAAGATTTACGCTTCCAGATTATGAATTAAGTTAAGAAGATATATGAATTTCAAATAGTTTAGTGATGATTTGATTAGATACACCTTTCACTGCTTGCTCCGCAAGAAGACGAACGCTGGAATTGTGGTCCAATCGAGTCATCCTCTTCTGTTACACGCCGACCGACTCGATATATCCTGGTGTGACAATTCTGCAAAGGTACTTGTGCCTTTCATGTATAACCGTATCCATCTAATAATGTCTAATAATGTTTATGGCTTTGATTAATGATGATAAATGCCTGATGATAATTTGTATCCTTGTAGTATATAACTCAACATTTAATCTAACAAGAAAGTCATAAATTTGATCTTTTAACAAGTAATTTTAGATGAACTATATCATTGTTGCATTCCATTTGGATACATTATTAATGATCCATCTCTTGTTAGATTTCTTGCGGTTGGTCTTGAGTATTCTGTAATGGATTCTTCCCTCTTTGTGGATGAGATCTTAGTCTTGATTATATAGATTTGGGCTGCAGCACGAATTTTAAATATGTTTGATTTATCATATCCTAGATTTTCTTTTGTTGAAGAAAGGAACATACAAGCAATCACTAATCTCAAGAATCATATAGTTACATAGCCTAGGCATCATCATAGAGTCCTGTTCATCATCAACAATGAGTGTGGGATTGTCTTGTTGAGGTCCTATGCCATGTAAATGATCGAATTTTCTTCTTCATTTAAAGGTGCAAAGCAGTTGTAACTATTTGAGATAATTTTTTTCTTTCAAATGATATGTTACATGAATGCTTTTTAATTCTCCCATTGGATTTGGCCTTAGTTCCATATGAAACTAAGATCAAAGAACATGGGTATCACTGTTGTCAATGAGAATGGCAACTGTAGTAGTAATGGATTGCAAAAAGATACAAGGATAGAAACAAGATTGTGGAGATGAGGCTACAACTATTAGAAAATTAAGTGGAAGGATGAGAATTGTAGCACTGAAGGTTGCACAATTGTGGTAATGTTGCAATGAAGACTATGGCTTATAAGAATTCAAAGAAAATAAAAAATTTAAATCTCTAATATCATGACATGAATTTGAAAAAATTTATTGAGATTCTCATTTAATCATTTGTGTTGAATTTATGTAAGTCAAGGAGAATTTCTTGCAGCAAATCTATAAAAATTTGCGGGTAAAGTTAGCTATAGAATTAATTATAATTAGGATAGCTCATAGATTTCTGAGGTGATAATAATGATCATATGGATCAATGAAGTTGAATATAGTGAATAAAGGAGGCAAATTCTTAGCAAGGATGTGCGTGGGCAGTTGGTTTGGTGTGGTGAATTTCTTGGGGGGAGCATACTAAGTCTAAAGTCAAGGAGGATAAGTAGCAATTATCAACAATTGAAGATGGGCTGGGGGAAGCTATCCGGGGGCAGTTAGTCAGGTGGAAATAGCTGACGGGGTGGAAGTCGAGGGAGTTTTCATAACTTCTATATATAGCTGACCAATAAAAATATCAAAAACTATTGAGAACCAATGTTAGTGTTTTTGTAATCACAGGCTATAAGAAATTGCTCTTACATTTCAGGAACCTGCATGTAGTTAACCCTAAATGATTTTACAGATGAACTGATACAATATATCTCTTAGTGTTATTGATGAAGGACAAATATGGTCATTTAGATTCTCTTAGATAGTAGTATATAGATATGTGCTCATTTAGTTTTAAAATGTTTAAATATTGTAAATCTTCCATATATAAATTATATGGACATTATTCCTTTCTTTAATAGTTAATGCATGTTAGGAGTTCTGAGCATTTAAGCATGTTTTAAATATTTTATAGCTTGCAATAAGGACATTATTTTTCTATCTATAACGTCTAAGCAATTTTGGCAAGTTGTATGGGTTCTTGCCTATATAAAGGGTTATAATCTTGTATTGGAACTTTGATTATTGAATGAAATATTTATTCTTCCTCTATTATTTCTCCAGGGATTCTGATAATCTTTCTTTCTCTACCTGACGTTCCTTTTTTTAGTAGTCATTGGCCTACCCTCTTATTCGTGTTACATTAACTATCTAATATAGAACTGACACCTTCGACTATGTGAGTTTACTGTTACTTGAGGTAAACTTGCTTCGTAAACTTGTTCACCAGGTTTCATAGAGAACTTTTTTATCTTATTGCAGGTATCAGAAGAAATCCAAGCAACTAGATTCAATACTGGCATTTCTGCAATGATGGAGTTCATCAATGCTGCATATAAGGTTTGATTATAACTTTTTGGAATTATCTCTAGTTAGACCTAAGTGTGGTTGCAATTTATTCTGGCAATCTGTTGTGTAATTTTTACAATGTGAATGCATTTTAAGTTCAGGCTCAAGTCGGTTCAGGCTCAAGTCGTTCCACTTATTCTTCTGGTTATACACATGTTAAGACAGTGCTATATATGTCTGAACTGTACTTATATGAGTTGTTGCTAGGATGAAAAGCATTGTTTGTGTTGATGTCTGAGACGTAAACTAATTCTGCATTACTGTATTGTACTTATAAATATTGGATTCATCTTAGTAATAGCTTTAGTTGGTTGTAAGTTAGAATTGTTGTGGCAGCAAGAAAATATGTTCATATGAGATTATTAATTACCTATAGGTTGTTTCTGATATTTGGAATAGAAGCATTATAATCAAGAGCTGCATTCGCAGCAATTATGGTTGCCTTATCCCAACTGTGAGATTATGAATAGCGACATAGTATAAATGATTTATTTAATAAATCCTTCGATGTTAGGTTCTTCCATGTTTGAGCTTACTTTTTTTATTGCTGAACAAAGCTTGATCTCTTTTGCCAATTTGACTAGTATGCTTTTTAAACTAAGCTTGTATGCATTGGTGTAGTCAATATTCTCAAGCATGCTGCATGTTAAGCATGTAAACCATCACTGATTGTGCCCTTGTTTAGGAAGCCAAATACAGGATATTGGCCATCCAACCTGTGCATTTGGGAAATTGAAAACTTAGGGAGGGATATTAAGCATGTTGGTGGGGTGACTCTTAATAGAATATGTGGGGAATACTAATTAAATGGTTCCACCAAAGGAGTTATGCAATTCAATCGAACTGATTTCTCTCGTGAAAATCAGCCTTCAGGTCCTGCAGGCTCACTTCTAGTCTGCCATGGCCACAAATAGGGTGTGTTGTTGCATCAACAAGTCTGGAAAGCTGGAGTAACTCTACTAAAGGATTTAATGGTGCAGAATGTAGCAAGCTGGTATGGAATTAATGAATCAACTAGTATCTATCCTGGTTGTAGTCCAATTATGTTTCAAAAAGGAAATTTTAGTGGAAAGATGAGATATTTATCTACTGTGTTAAAAAAATTAGTAAAAATCTGGCCGTTAACATATATGTAACATCTGGTTTACACAATCATCATTATATGGAATTAAAAAAACTAAGCTATAGCCTCCAGCTAACACCTAGTGCTTCATTCATTTAATTTTTAATTGTAGAACAGCGACTTAAATAGTACCAATCCAATTCATGTAATAATCAACAGTTGGCATGCGTGTTTAACATCCAGAATTGACTGACCATCTTATTTTGAAGTTCAAAAGTTGGTTATTATATCTAGGTTACTGCTGGTTATGCTGAAATTTATCATTTTGGATTGTAAATTCTTTTCGGTATGGAACCACATAAATTGCTATACAGAAATTGCTATTTATATTTTGTGGGCTTATTATTGCCTTCAATTTCTTTTGTAGCATGTTGGCATCTTATGAAAGATTCAATCTACCTTGTGTCTATGGAATCTTTGTTCTATATTTCATTAGCATCAAAAAATGAAAATAAAGTAAAATGGCATTCAACTATAAAGGTTTTTTTTTTTTTTTTCAATTTTGAAGTCTAAGGTCAAGAAAAATAATAGAATTTACTAATCTTGATAGTTAAAATTCTTGCATGACGCTTTATTGTTCTAGCTCATGCTTCTCCTTTGAAAAGTTATATTCTTGTTGATAGAATTTCTATAGACCTGGTCATAAAAGTTTGCTTATTTTTCATCTTTATGGTGAACATCATATTTGTCAATAGTGAATAGCAGTAGGGTCTTGTGGAGTTATATTGTATAATACAAAGCATAGTTCATGCTATATTAAAACATCGCAAATTGTATAAATCATGAATAATTTATTAAAATTTTAATAATATTTAATTTTTTTTTTTAAAAGCACAAAGCACAATCAATTTCATGTAATAGAATTAACGATTTCTTTAATATATATGAAAATCAATGAAAGTAAAGCCCAGACAGCTTATATTTATTCCTTTGCATTTTTCTGTGTATTTTCTCTTCTTTGTTATATTTATTAGTTTAAGTTTAAACCAAGACTGCTCTGTGAAATTTATAGTTTAATTTCAATTTATGTAAAGCCTTGCAAAATATGATTTATAGTTTCATGCATAGAATCATTCAAGTTTTTTTTACTAATTTTTCATCTGTTTGGATTATGAGTTGCATGTACAAAGCGATTATGGTTTTATTTTTGTTTCAGTGGCACAGATATCCAAAATCTGTTATTGAGCCGTTTGTTCTACTCCTTTCACCATATGCACCTCACATGGCAGAGGAGCTGTGGTTTCGCTTGGGACATTTAAAATCATTGGCTTATGAGCATTTTCCAGAGGTATGGCTGTGTTATTCTTTAGCACGAATAGATGATTTTTTTTTGTTTCTCTTATTTTCTGTTGCATTAGTTTTGATTAATTGCTTTTCATACAAACCAGTCAAAAGACGTAGATTCTTTGTTTTATATATGAAGTATAAATAAATCCATTACCATTGTTTTCAGATTCTCTTATACTATGCTATAGTGGATAGAAGTACAAAAATGGAAATAAATATTGATGCTAGTAAGGAGAGAAGCCTTGTAGCTTTATAATTGAATTTGTTTTGTAAAAATTCTTAATTCGTCTGTGCTTGTATGCGTGCTTATTCGGTTTCTCTGTTTCCCAATAGCGTAGGCCAAGTCAACTGTTTTGATTTCAATTTTGGTATTTCTTTGGTTGGACCTTTACTCTTTATCTTTTGTGATCAAATGGATATTAATGTTGGACGTTTCAGAGTTTAGGGTTTCTTAATATTTTTTTAGAATGATATGCACCAAGTCATATAAATTCAAATTCTCAGTTTCTATGCTTCGAATTTAGATAATGAATCATTGCTTAGATGTAAATAAAATAATGACAGATTATCAAAAATGATAATTTAACATGTGTGAAATCTTGCATTACAGTTTTGGATCATAAAAGAATCACATGTTCAAGTGGAAAATCACATTATAATTAGGAAATTTTGATTTTAATAGATTTGAATATTCAATCGCACAATTAACTAGCTACCACCAGAAGTTAGAGAATGAGAACAATGATAGGAGATTATTAAATAGAAAATTTAGGCTTCATGAGCTCAAAACTTAGGCTATAAGTAATTGCATCTAACAAGAAAATGGTTTCCTCAAAGTAGAAATCAGAAAAAATTATTTATTTATTTATTCCTTAAAACACACCATTTATAATCACAAGTACTCCCTAACTTACAATCAAAAGATAAAGTCACAAATGAACTATATGTTCCGGCTGAAGAATGTAATAACAGAAGTCACGACAACAAGAAAGTTTCAGATACGTGTAGCAACAGAGATGCTGAATCAGTAAACCAGGGAGTATGTATGATGCATTAAACATGTTATTGAAATAAGAACATTTTCTCAGACGTCCTTTAGCCTTCATAATTTAAGGTTGGATAGATAAGATATGATTAGCTGCAAAGATAGGAAATAACATTCTTTATTGGTGTAATAATCTATTCTTGTTCTTTAAACTCTATAATTATTATTTTCTTACTATTATTAGAAGAAGCGAAGATAATCATCCCATTTCCACATTGGACTTTTACTTTTTCTAAGTTCTAAGATTATTTGGATAGAAGGAAGTTGTACACATAGATTTATATGAAAATTTATTTTAATATCTAATGCAATACTCAGTGAAGATGAATGGATAATGATGATTTATAGAACTTATTCCAAACAATTAGGATAAGACCAATTGATGATAGAGATAATGATAGTGATAGTCTTAGATTCTTTTTTTTTTTTTTTAATGCCCTCCATTGAATTCCTTTCTCTTGTCATCCTATTATGTGGAAACTAAAAGTATGGAAAAAGTGACTGTTATCTAAATTTGTTGTTCAGGCAAAGAGCGAGTATCTGAATAATTCAAGAATCGTGCTTCCTGTTCAAATCAATGGGAAGACCAGGGCAACTATCATGGTTGATGAAGCTTGTACAGAGGACGAAGCCTTCAAATTAGCTTCGTTAGATGAGAAACTCTCCAAGTTTTTGCTCGGAAAGACAATAAAGAGAAGGATTTATGTCCCTCGAAGAATCCTGAATGTTATTCTGGAAACTCGGGAGGCTAGATCATGATACATTACTATTATTCACATGAATCTATTCTTTATACATAATGTTTTTATATGTAACATCAAAGAGTAACTTTAATTGATTGAACCCCAGTGATTAAAAGAACTGAACTCCCTAAACGTGAGCCAGAATAACACAATTCTTGGTCTCCAGTTTGAGAGAATGCTCTTTTCTAATTTTGAGGTGGTGATATCTATCTATCTATAGCACCGTTTGGAGATCAAAATTTTCCCTTTGCGGTCTAATTATGTGTCTGTCCTGAAATCGGTAAATCCTACGCCAAGGTGATTTTTGTTGTTGATTTGAATGACCCTTCTGCGCTCGCTTGAGGAAATGAGAAGGGCCAATCTAATGTCTTTAAATACTGTATGAAATTATTTAGTTATTTAGTGAGACGGGTGATTGTTTGATTATATTATTTTGTGCTAAGTGTTGCAAGCATTAAAGTTATATAGTAAAATATTATTATGGTAATTATATATATATATATATATATATATATATATATATATATATATATATATATATATATATATATATATATATATATATATATATATATAAAACAAAGTTGCCCATTTTGATTTAGATGTATCCAAATTCATTCATTTTGATTCAAACAAAAATGTCTATAAACTAGCTTGAATTAAACTTGATCTAAGATGTGGGGTATTAATCAAGTTGACTTGCTTGATGAGTTAATAAGTATAGCTTAATCTAATCTTGATGGCTCATTCATTTGTGAGCCAGCTCATTATAAAAATTGTTAGCATTGAAATATATTATAATTTGGTAGTTTAAGTATAAATTTATTAAAAATTTTAAATTTATATTTGATTTATTATATCAATTAATAATAATAATTATTATTATTTTTAATTTGTCATTCTTTCTTTCATTTAATTATAACAATCTTTTAAATTAATATTATTTTATATCTTTTATATTAAAATAGTTGGCTCATGAGTTGAATTGAATTCATAAAGTTAAAAGGTCGAGCTCTAATTTTACTCGTTAAAGCTCGAGCTCTAATTTTACTAAAAATCAAGAATTACTCAAGTTTGACTCAATTTATTTACAGTTAGTGTGACAAGTATGCTCTTTGCATTTGATTAGATGCAAAAAAATTTAAAAAAAAATTAAAAAAAAATAAAAAGAAATGGCTACAATTAGTTTTTGAGTTTTAAAAATGAAATCATAAGTTCAACAAATATGCATATTGATATTGGATAAGTATGACAACATGATTTCTTTTTATTAATTTTGTAGTATGCACTAAGGATAGATAATATTCTTCCTTCTAGATCTTAAGCAATTTAGATGAGTATTTAGTGTCTTAAAGAGTATTTAAATCTCTTTGTGATGTTTTATATATTTTATGGCATACATAAATGACATTTTTCCTCTAAATTCTTATTCTATTTATCTTTCTCTCTTTTATGTGAGTCTTAAAATTCTTAGAATTAAAGTTCTAGTGTTGCCCACGAATAATATTAGATTCAATATTCTCAAAAATGTGATGAGCATGGATTAATATCAAGAACTAAAAATCAATGATTATAAGAAGCCGAACAACAAAATAGAGAAAGAAATTGAACTAGAAATAGAAGATGGTAGAAGGATCATAGATTCAATCATTCAAAGGGGACCAAGCAACACATTAGCATTAACTTCAAGTCTATTAATTGATAAAACTTATTATCTGAATAGCAACAAAGAATCTATTTACTTATCCCAACAAATTGAGAAGAGGATATCTTCCAAGAAAGCCTCTAATGAAGTTTGAAATCCCCCACCTCTACTCTTTAAGGGAAAAATGGATCATATTAATTAGATGACTTCTTTTGAGCAATCTACCTATTTGTTGGATGTGAATCATAATCTAAAGTGTCATCTATTTTTCACCATTTTTAAAAAAAATTACTTCTTCAATGATTCTTAGAGATAATAGCATTCAACATTTCCGTGTTAAAAGTTTATAACCTATAATAACTCTATTGGTCTTGACTCAAGATTAAAAAGAGCATTCATGCATGCACTATATATATATATATATATATATATATATATATATATATATATATATATATATATATATATGATGAAATTAATTAAAAATATTGAATTGAAAAATCATGAAAATTGCTAGAACACATGATAAAAAGACCAGTCACGAAAAGCCATCAAGAAACATCAAAATTTTTTAAAAATATAGTTTAAAAATTCAGTTTTCAAAAAATAAAAATGATACAAAACTATCCCAAATAAATGCAAGAACTTAACGCTAATGCTGCCTGGCCTCCACAACCTCCTCCTTCTAAAATGGAAAAGAGCAAATACATACCTGATAAGCACACACTAAGAGTAAAATTATATTAAAAATAGACCTTTTCATTTCATATGTCTACATCATCATTTTGAGTGGCAAACTAAATGCAAAAAATTACTGACAGATCTTGAGATATCATTCATACTCCTTTGTGAGTATCTTATATCAAGATCGAGTTACTGAATGTAAGGAGATAAAGAGTATTTTCATGACCACCATTATCATATATAATTTAAAAAAATATTTTTTCCTTCGATAAAGATCACAGTCATGTTTTTGAAGACTATCAACATCTTTGTAGACTAATTGAAGAAACAGAAAGGTTCAAATCCATGTAACATGAAAGTGTATAATAACTGAAAATATATTTTCAAGGAAATATATTATGAAAGCTACATTTTGATTATATATCTTGTAATAGTTAATGCTACAGTTTAAATTTTGATTACTTAACTGCCTGGAATTTTGGTTGTTGGTATTTATCTCCTTCTAAAAGTTATTTTAAATTTGAAAATATTTGGGGAATTCATTGATTGCGCATGTATTTACTAATCATGGTATTAAAAATTATTATATTTATCTGGTAAATTTGGCAAATTCAATATGGTCTACTTGCATTCTAATAAAAAAAAATATGGTGAATTTTCTGATATTATTATTCAAAGTAAAATTGAATAGATGGATAAAAGAAAAAAACTCAATTGAATTTCTAATGAGAGAGAACGTTCGATTAAGGCTAGTCAATAGGTTACTAATTGTTTAGCATATAGTAGCAATGAATGGAGTTTAAAATTTAAGAAATTTATTATTATTAAATGAAAGCATATGGTTGGAAAAATGATGATGTGCTCGATCAAGATTCCATAGTTCTGTCATTCTAGGCTATCATACTCTCTAGTCTACTTAGCCAAATGAGGTAGTCAATCTTACTTGACTGATAAATTCTTATGGGCAACCATGGGTTGCCTCATCCAAGGTAATCTTGTAGACCTAGGGTTGATGTTTGTCTAAAGGGATAATATAAGTTGACCTTAGTTAAAAAAGGGGATTTGTTGCCTAGTTCACTACTCAAAGGGACAATGCCATTGGGGACATATAAGCTACAACAACGACAAGAATTTAATAGTGTCATTTAGCAATAAACCATATAATTAGAGGGCTCTGGTCTTAAACACACTTTTATGTGATATCATTTGACAACAAAATCATGCAAATAGAGAACACGTGCCATGTTCTTATTGATGTGAGATTATTAGAGAGTGAACATGGAAGTATATTTGATTTGACATTGACTACTTTATGAGCTAAAGTTTTCTTAAATTTCCACCCCTAACAAACGTTTATGAATGAGTGGATGAATTTAAGATTTAAGTTTTAAATGATAATTTTCATTTGAATATTTTAAATTTATTATCTTTTGTATTCTTCTCATTTTTAAAAAAAATTTTAACTTAGATTCATTTGACACTGAATTTTAAATATAACTTGATGGTGATATCTTTTCTGGTTGAGATATTCATTCATCATGATTATCAACAAAGAATTAGACTTTGTCAACTCAACATGCTTAAGGAGATCAAGTTTGTGATATTTATCTATGCATCATTTGAGTTAGTTTGGATGTTTATCACATTATAGATCTTGTTGAGTCTATCTTTATTCATAAAGGATTTGGTCCGTGGTTAAAACTTATAATAACAGTTTTTATTTATTTATAATGATCAAGAACTTTACTTTTTAAATATACAATTTCTTTATTAATATTATTGATGGTCAAATGCAAATACAAAACTAGATTATCATTTTAGGAATGAAAATATGATTTCCAATTAGTTGTATCAATCCTGTCACTACTAAGAGGAGGATCAAATCATCTAAGTGGGACTCATAACTCCACCGTATAAGCAGATAAACTATTAAAAAAAATGTATGTATGCATCAGTCTTTAAAAATTAGATTCGTAAGATATGTATATAATTATAAAGCAATTATCAATTTCTAAATTATTTGTACTTTTAAGAGTGAAGAAAATTAAGTTAAATTTATATTTAGCCTGCATAACATCCTCAGATATCTAGTTTAGAAGCTTAACACATGTGTAGGGTCACATGCATGTGTATTTATTTTAAATGTTTACATGAACTTTGGAGAACTTATTTATCTCTTAAAGCATTTGCATGTGTTTTTATGGAATAGGATCGAACATAAAGTTGCCACACAATTATGCATAATCATTTTTTTAAGTCTCTTGCACACATTTCAATGCAATGAGATCAAATATAAAGTTATTTCATGATGCACATAAGCATTTTACTCTTTTCTTTGAATGCTTGCAAATGTTATGAAGCAATTGAATAAGATGTATGATTATTTCAAAATACATGCAATAAATTAATTTCATTTAAGTGTCTGCATGCATTTCAAAGCATTTGAGTTGGAAGAGGCCCCTTTGTAATGCATACAAGTATTCATTCAATGCCTTCATCAAAGCTTTCTATTTTTTGCATTTAAATGCTGTAGATTCGACAATGTTCAACATTTAAGTTAATCTTGTGATTTTAAGCAATTGAAAATGTTGTAAATTCTTGCTTGTAAACAAGTCACTTAATCCAATGTAGGCATTGTTTAGGCCCAACAACAAAATTTCAAATCTTTTGCATATTAAATGTAGGGCAAGTTTATATTTGCTTTTATTCTTTACTATTCACTTAGTTCAACATGTAAGATAGCTCAAATGTTTGTTGAAGGCTTTCTTTTATGTTCTTTGGCTAGCATTCAAACTCACTACAAATCTCATTTGAGTTCTTTTAGGCTCCCATTGATTCATCCAATGAAGACTATAGTAAAGTTCGATTGTTCATTCAATGGTCTTACTTATATTCACAGGTGAGCAATCCAGTCATGTTCTTGCTTGTAAGCGAGTTTTCAAATCCTTATGTAAGTTCTCTCTCAAGTTTGATTTATTTTTATTTTAAAATAAGCCTCCAAGCTTAACATAAGTCTCACATATATTGCATGAAGTCTTAAGTCTTACTTACTTTCTATTTAAGTTTTAGTTTTCTCTTTCTTTGAATATGAACTTTGAAGTTTCTACTAAGTTCCATTCATGCTCATCAATGAGCTATTAGGTTCACTTCAAATCTCGTATGAATCTTATTTAAATTATATATTTATTTGCAAGTAAACTTCCAAGTCATTACAAATTTTGTTGAAGTATAATATAAGTCATTGTGTGTTTAAGAATGTATTGAGGGGAACCATGCAGATCTTCAGGGATACTTACTGAAATAATCAGGTATAACATTAATGAATGACATACTACCTCAAAAGATAAAAATATCACTCAATGATAAACTCAATCATTTAATAAGCATAAGATTGATGGGTCCATCTGTACCAAAGGTATTTCACTTGCCTTATATGGATGAAGTAAGATAGGGTTTATTTTAAGTCAAATTCTTAAGTTTTTGGTAGGGGCAAGCCCTTGTAGTTACATCTATCTTAAGGGATATCATAAGAAATCTCTTGATTAAAGTAATCAACTAATATCTCTATAGTTTCAAAGCTTGATATTAAAGGATTGGTGATTGTTAGAAATCAATTAGGAGAACTCAATTAGGGAGAGTTCTTAACTAGATCTAAAAGAGAATAAGTAGGAAGTACTCATGATATTAAAATACTTAGTGAATACTTCAATCTATCCCATAGTGAAGCCTTATACTATTGAAATTGGTGATTATTATAATTTGAGTAGACATTTTATTACGACAAGATTGTAAAGATGCCTAGAGATGAGAGATCCTAAAACTACGATGCTTTAGCAGCTTGCTGAGCTTGACCTAATTTAGAGATAGAAAATAGGATGTAGTGGCACATCCCTACGGATGTGAACCCATCTTAAATTTTTTAAACTTATAACTACATGAAGTGGCCTAACACCTATAAAATCATATAGTCATGTAAGATTACCATACCATTGTTAAATAAAAAAGAAAACCTAAGAGCCTAAACACACTCCTTAAGAGCTAGATCATGAAAAGTATGCGTAATGTCCTAAATAAAGCGATAAAATTTTATCTTTTTATAAATTTTAGACTCATTATTTTCTGACTCAAACTTGGGTGGGCAAGTATGCTTATATGCATGATGAGTTATGAGTCAATTTATGAGAATGGTGCTCTTTCAAGGGTGTACGTTAATCCTACACTCCCTCTTATTGTGAGTGACAATTCCCAATATTCAAGGATGGAGAGCAATATGCATGATATTATACATCCATTAAAGACCTAATGATTTCTAAATCTTTCAGTTGATTAATTTCTAGGCTTTAAGATAAGCTTGTGAGTTGCAATTAATTTTTAGTTTTGAGTTGATTAGTTGGGTTAAAAAAATTTTAGTATTGAGGTAGCTTCACCTTCGCCTATGGGTTATGGAGAAATTACCTCACTATAGCTAAAGATCGACGGACCAACATATGAGGTAGCTTCACCTTGAAGAGGTGAAGCTCAACTGAGAAAATGGTTGGTTGTTCTTGAGACCACATGCCACTACAAGCATGCTAGATTTGATCTAGAATAGCCTTCCCATGCTAAAATTGAGTGGTTCTTAATTCATTCTTGCTTGTCGGGGTGCAATGAAGGTGCGGGAAAAATTTATTTGGCTTTAGTGAAGGTTTAGTGTGGTTGGATTTGAGAGAGATGCTGCTAAAAGAAAGCTTCTGTGATGGGATGCATGTGGCTCAGGAAGCTCAAGGACTCTCTTTGGGGTTGGAATGAGGGTGTGTGTGAAGTATGAATGGGTGAGGAGGTTTGTGCCCTTCTCCCATATGAACCACCATTTGCGATGGGTTTAGTCTATGGCAACAATCTAAGGGGTGGTTGGTTTGGGCATGGGGGATGCACTAAACCTCTCTCTCAGAGGCATTTGGTGGTTAGTGGTGAAATGGAAAACCAATGGTCAGGCCAAGGGTGAAGGAGACTTCACTTTGGTCAATGGTAAGTTAAGTTGGATTGGATGAGTTAATTGGACAAATTAGATTATAATTGATCATGAGGAATGTTTAATTAAGTGATTGTAAAGCTTTGAAATGACTCAATTAGTTTAGATTAAGTTGGATTTAATTTTGGCCGTATAGGATTCAATCAGGTTAATTTAGGCTAGGTGAGCTAATTGGCCAAATTGAGTCTTGATAAAGCTTCAACTAAGTTTAATCAAGGTTTTGGTTGGATTGGGTAGGTTCAATTTTAAGTGATTTGCATCAATTTTGGATTTAGCCTTTTTTAAATAGGTCAAATTGGGTCAACTTGACTAATTAGCTGAATTAAACCCTAATTGGATATGATTTGTATAGGTTTAAGATTTTGGATGACATACAATCAATTAGATTTGATACATGAGGTTTGTTTTAAGATTAGGGTCATTGGGTTCCACATAGTCTAAGTTAGGGTTAGCTTTGTAAGTCTTCTAGGCTTTGGGTTGGTGTGCTTCTAGCATCTTAACCATAAGTGAGGAAGACATTAGTGCCTAGATCAAATCCTAGGATTACGTGGATGGTTATCAACCTCATTAGAAGTGAGGTCAACTATCATCTTTGAGTCTATTCTCATATGAGAATGAACTTTCAAGTATATTATACATTTTATTTATGCTCACTGATGAGCCTATCAGATTCTCTATGAGTGCCACTTGAATCCAAATTTTTGTAAACTCATCATTTTTTAAACTTCAGGATTATCATATATAAGTTCAATTGAGGTTCAATGTAAATTTATTTAAAATTTTAAATTCAATTTATTAATGCTTTTATTAAGTCTTGTTTGCTCACTTATCACTACCTTGATGGAATTTCGATAGCCTCCCATCATCATTCCTACTTAAGGGACTGCTTTGCTTACCTACCACATTCTTCTTAGCACAACAGTCATTATCTTGTGACACTATGGTCATGGTCTTCTAACCCGTTAGCTCTATTGAGCATAATAGAGTCTTCAAACCCATGACACTCTTTTGAGTGAGATATTGAACTTCAAACCCATCAAACATCGCCATCTTAGAATGCATGCATGTTTTGATAAGATTTTTTTTGGATGACTCCCAAGCAATACAATTATTGTCCTAAGTAAGTTTAATATTTTGGATGCAATTTTATTATCAAAGTTTGTTTGGGTGATTTTGATATTGATTAAGATGATTTTGGCCTGAACCACATGACGTCACATTTTTGTGTCACCATTTACACCGTGCTTGGTTGAATCAGTATTGGATGGAGTCTTTTAGTAATTTTTGATGTTTTCATGACATCAGTGTAGTCCATTCTTAGAAAAGAGGATGTATGTATGACATCGAGGCCTCTTGACTCTGATGTGCATGAAATTGATCTACAACTCATTTTTATTATCAGGTGACCATTAAATGATGCAAAATGCATCTATTAGTTAGATTCAACATTTATGATGCATTAATATAGTTTATTTTTCTAATAAAAGATATTTTGATCAATTTTGATTGTAATTAGGATGTCTCGAACTCAATTTCTATGACATCACATTCATATTTTTTCTATACTAGTTTTTTTCTTAGGAGACTTGATGAAGGGATATCTTAAATTGGCTCATAGACTTATCAAGAACACATGAGCTTGCCTCTTACCCTAGCTTTCTACTTTATCAATTTGTTAAAGAGTCCTTTTTGGTATGTGCTTTATGCTTAATCAAACTTAACTTGTTTAGTTGAGACTATTTTAAATTAAGGTTCATTTACTCATATTTTATCTTAATTTATTAATCAATTGAGAAGACCTCCTAGATTTAACATGCTTGTAATCACTAAGTTGGATAAGCTTTGGGGTTAACGGATGTTGTTATTAGACGGATGAGGTGGGGGCACCATTATTGTGGCTTTTTCTTATGGCTTGTTAAGAGATGAGCGCATCAATAACTTGGTCATATTTGGGCTCGGAGACTGATGACTTGAATCTGCCAAAGCCCGAGTTTGAGGGAAATTATAGAAGACATCCTTAAGAGTAAGCTTGTCTGAAGGGACATCGGGGTATATCCCTTAGATGTAGATTTGGTTTAGATTATATCTGGGGCATTAAAGAGAGGCTCCATAATTATTTTCATCCCATGCTATGGGACAGGTTTCCATGAGGACAACCTTAGAAGAAGATTTGGGGAAGGTTCCTTGAAGATAAATTTTGGCTCTACTATGCTATAAACGTTAAGGAGGAGCTCTTTAAGAGTATGTAGTATGATAAAGACATGCAAAGATACACAAGTATAGTGGGAAGTAATGGATTTGAGGGTTATGTCTTATCCCAAGGTGTTTGAAGAATAGATATGGACCTTATTGATGTGTGATGGGCCACATAAGGAGGAGCCATGATGGTGTGATCCAAACCTAAAATAATCACTTAGGAAAGGAAATGGGCCACTTATCCACAGAATGATGCTATCCAACTTAAAGGAGAGAATATTAGGAGAGGGGCTGAGATGGTGTGATGCAAACCTAAAATAATCACTTGAGAAAGGGGCCACGAGGACATGATATATATATATATATATATATATATATATATATATATATATATATGTTATATACCACACTAAGGAGGAGCCATAGGGCTTTGACTTACCTTAAACTTACTATCTCAAGGGGTAGAGTCTATCTAACCTAAGAGTTGCTTATCGATGTGCAATGGTTGAACTTGAAAGAAAGCCTTAGGAATTCACATCCTTCTAAGAGGAATCAACCATTGGATGACCTATCGAGTGCGTAAGTCTAGCCCGACTTAGGGAAACTACTAAAAAAATGAGGGCATTATCATAGCTTGAAGTATGCTAATATATACCTGATGAAACCACACTAATGCTATAAAGTAAGATGCTTGACAAGATAGGGTCCTTGAAAGTGTGATCCTAATCCCTAAGATATATGTGTATATATATAGTGGACCCTATTGGCGTGCAATGTGCCAAACTAAGGAGGAGAAATAAGGGCCTTGGCCTACCTTAGATTTACTAGCCTAAAGGGATAGTCCACATCTATGCAGAATGGTGCTATCCAACCAAAGGGGTAGCTATTAGGAAAGAGGAACTGTCGAAGCTAATAATAACCTAGGTCACATCTAAATGGGGTCATAATGATGTTGTCCAATAAGAATGTCCATAAGGATAGATGCCATGGGGGACATTATCCTAATCTTTAAACATATAAATCTTATCGTATGCGATGGCTAATTGAAGGAAAGTGCAAGGACTCATATCTTTAATAGTGTTGCCCCTCCAGTAGTAGGCTATTGTTGGCAAATGCCACGACTTGAGGGTGTTGGTCGGTGTGCAATAATCAATTTAAGGAAAAGTATCGACACACATCCTCCTAAGTGGAGCTCACTAGGATAGCCTATTATAAGTAGAATTACTATCCAACCTAGGAAGACTACTAAGATGGGCCCATAGGGGAGTAATCTTAATCCCTAAAATATGTGTGTGTGTGTGTCCGATCAGTATGTGATAGACAACTTAAGAAGAAAGCATCAGGGACTCATATCTTCTGGATAGTGTCAACTGTTGGGATAGCCTATTGACAATGCAATCAATTGTACTCGACCTAATGGTGCCTATTGGTTTGTGATGGTTATACACATACTCACATCTTCTTAAGTAGAATTAACAACCAGGATAGCTTGTTGTCAGCTGAACAATTACTATCCAACTTAGGGTGACTATTAAAAGGAGGCCATGAGGGCATTATCCCGCTTGAAGTAGTTTTAATGTGTGTTTTAATTAAGAAAGGTGACCAAGTGGGTCTCTCATGCCAATCCTAGCTATACTATAATAAGCTACCATTTGGGTTCTCTTATACTTATTTTAATAGCACTAGAGGTAAATTTAAAGGTAAATCTAGATTTAAACTTGATATGATTTTCTTTTTTTGGTTGGAGTGTTGGGTGGTTTTGGAGGAGAGCAAGCGATTAAATTTTTTTTTGTAATTTGGACTTATTCATTGAATGTGTCAATCTTGATGTGAAAACATAATTTTCTTGATGAAAATTTATTTTTAGATACAATCATGCATATTACTTCTTCAAGTACAACTCATTGATAGAAAGCATCAATCGTTCAGCTTTATGGTTGATCAGTTGGTATGATCTACCTTGGTAGACATTTTTTATGATGAAAGGTCCTTCCCACATTGGTTTAAGCTTACTTCCCATCTTACGATTGGTAATAATTAGTATCTTAAGAAGTAAAATGAGCTTCTAACTCAAAAAACCCTTGGGTAGACCAACTTGTTATGAGCTTGAACCATTTGTGCATTGTATAGCTCAAGGTTCTGATAGGCTTGGAGGTGTTGCTCCTTAATACCTTCGAGCTCTTCCAAATGTAGTATAGCATTTTACCTCGTTGTGATCTTATTGATGATGATAATCTTTAGTGATGGTAGCTAAACTTCTATGGGAAGAAAGACTTTAGATCCATACACCATAGATAAGGGAGTGGACTATGTCAGAGTCCTATATATGATATGATAGGCCCATAAAGCTTTTACTAGCCTCACAAAATTGTTAATTTTTGTGTTCTTGAAGGTAGTACTATAATTAGATATGAATCGATGAGGTATGTTAAATCTATAGATAATGTAGTTTTTGAAAAGTTGAAAGACATGGTGAGCCTTAAAATAATCTATTGCTATTAAAATGATGTAATGTCCCTTGAAAGAAGGAGGGTCAATTAGAACCAATATGTTTGTATTCCAACACTCGAATGGCCATGAAGCTATCATCCGGTGAGGATGTTAGGTGGTTAATGTAGGACTACTCCATGCACTTGACAGTGGTGATAGTGGCATGTTATGTCCATGCAATCTATGATCATTATTAGCCAATAATATAGGAGTCTTTTAATTTTTGGTTTTTATCTTTAAACTAGATTGATGTGCTACATACTGCCCTGAATATACCTCATTCATGATTTTTTAGGCTTCATGTTTGTCAAAATAGCACAATCACTTATAATCAATGGACTATATGTACAAGGAGCCATCAATAAGAGCACAAGATAATGCCCTTTATTTAATTTAATGGGCTTGAGATTTTCTTAAAGTAGTTTTCCTTCACACATATAGTCAATAAAAGGTTATCTCAAATCAACCTTTTCAATATCTTTGATAGTGGCAACCACCCCTTCCAAAGCTTGTCTATTGATAAGCTCAGTATCAATGGGGGGTAAAACTTAATAGTTGCATACCTTTATCAATATAAACTCCTTGTCTGAATAAGCCATTTCTTTGCTAAAATGTTGCATATGATATTTCCACCTCAGGAAATTCTATATTGAGCGACCTCTAGAATCTATTTTAATAACTCCATGGTGTACTTATAGTACGGATAAGTTTGGGTTTGAGAATTTTATAAGTTCTAATGATCTAGTTCACCACTAATTATGAATCCTTGAAGATGACAATATCTTTAATGCCTGAGATCACCAACTATAGATCAACGATCGGTTTTGCACTACTTCATTATTCATACATGGCTTCAATAAATGATATGAGAATCATAACATCTTGTAGTGCAGTTAAGAAGACTACTCATACTCTTGCTTTACCTAAAATGATGGACTATGGTACATCTCCTCTTTGGGAGGAAGCCGAACCATCAAAGTATAATTCCCAATACTGGCTATTTGCATTCCCTAAACTCATGATTTGTTCACTAAAAATATTATCATTTAGGGGAGAATCTATGTGAAGAGGGTGTGTCGCTATAAAGTCTACTAGTATATGCCCTTTCATGATGCAAAGAGGTATGAATGTGATGCCGACCTATGAAAAGGTCATGGAATATTGTGCCAATTGTTCAGATAGTGTTGGCCAATCATGAGATATTGTAATAAATTAACTCTAGAAATCAAGTTGATTTTATGAGAAAGGATGTAGTGCTTTAGCTTTTGGGTGGCAAATATGAGAGCTAGATAACGCTTCTTAATGGGTGAATATTTGGCTTATGTAGGAATTAAGTGATGACTAAAATGATGGAGTGCATTTTGTTTCCCCTCATTTTTGGTTTTGGTCAACAAGGTGCTTAGCGAATCACTTAATGCTGCTCTATAGAGGATGAGAGGTTTGCTTAGAAGGGCAGCTAGCACTAGGGACATCATCAAGTATTTCTTGATGCTCTTGAATATGTGCTGCCATTTATCATCCCATCAAAATTTGACATCCTTTTTTGTGAGTGTCATGAAGGGTTAACATCTACTAGATAAGTTTAACATAAAGCATCTTAGATACACCAATCATTCCTTAAAAAATATGAGTGGGGTTAGACTCTTGGGAGGTGGCATTTTTGATATCTCTTTAATATTCTTTAGATCAATCTTGAGTCCATGATGTCGTACAATGAACCCTAGAAACGTTCTTGAAGTAACTCCAAAATCATATTTTAGAGGGTTCATCTTCAGATTATAACATCGTAACTATTTAAAATCTACTCTCAAGTCATATAAATGGTCTTCCTTTTCTTTACTTTTGACCACAAGATCATTAACATAACACTCGACTTGGTGATGAATGAGTTCATCAAAGATTCAAGTCTTGCCTTGCTGATATGTAACAGTGGTTTAAGACCAAAATGCATGACCATATAAAAAGATTTTGATTAGAATTTTAAATGCAATATTCTTCTCATCTTTAAGTTCCATATTAATTTGGTTGTAACTAGATGACTCATCCATGAATGAGAAGATCACATGTGAGGAGGCTATGTCTACCATAAGCTCCAATATAGGTAATAGGAACTTATCTTGGGGACAATCCTTATGAAGATCACTAAAATTGATGCATATATAAATTTAATCAATTTTATTTTTAATTGGTATATATTGGGTAACCAAGTGGGATACTTTTAATCCTAGATAGAACCAACATCGATCAATTTTTTAACCTTTAAAACAACTTATTATTTAATATTTAATTGCATGCTTCTAGGATCTTGCTTTATGGGGATTACATCATGCTATATTTCTAGTTTTTGGACCATGACATTAGGAGCAAATCTAGGCATTTCTTCAAAACTCAATGTGAAGTAATCCTTAAACACCAAAGTAGCCTGATTAGGTCAATGGCATCAGATTCATTCCATAAAGTGCTAATGAATGTCCAACATGGTTTATCTTGATAGCCAAAGTTTATTTCTTTTAGTATGTCTATGGTTGACTTTATTTTCTTCTTCAATTCCAAAGGTGCATCCCTAACTTTGAGGTTGTCTAAATCATTTGAAGTTTCTAGATAAACCTTTTCATATGAATCATTGTTATTCAAAAGGACCAATAAGGCTCCAAATTATTAGAGATGACTAAATGATATTTGTCATCATTTATGTTGCCAACTATACTAAATCTTTGCCTTTGTCTTTGTTCTACCTTTTGTATTTATTATTCCATGTATTTTCAAACTATTTTGATTTGTGCTTGGACCATGTATATGGTATAAATCCTATTTAGATAAACTTGAAATACAAGATGAGTACTAGTCAATAGAAAATTTTATTTTTCTTTGAAGAGATTCATCCCTAAGTTTTGCATCCACTCCTCAACCTAAGGATGATGGTCTTAACTTCTATGGCTTAGACTCTTCATTTAGTTATAATGTAGCTTTAATTAGAGCTAGAGTGCTCACATACTAGTTAAGCCTCTTATACAAATACATCTTATATGTATCACCATAATGCTTATCACTACCTTGTTTGTTGTTGTTGCTTTGTTTGGGGACCTGGTTCTCATCATTATCTAGCTCCACTATCATCTCTATCTTGTCCTTCAGATGTAAGGAGGTAGCTAGTGAGTTGTTGACCTCATTTTTGGATGAAATTAACATCATTTCTAAAATTTGTAATTTGGATATCTAATATTAGATTAGGAGCCTCCTAATTAAGTACTTGAGATACTATACATAGTGATTTAGTGCATCTTCCTTGGGTTTGATACAATCTAATGGGATTAAGTAGACTCAACCCAATTTCCAAACTTGAATTAAATTAAAATAAATCCAAATAAATCAAAATGAATTTAAATTAAATCAAATTAATGAATCCAAATCTAAATTAAAGTCAAAACTAGTCAACCCTTTTGACATAGATTTGACTTATGTGTCCACTAAGTCAAAGGTCAATGCAAAATTTGACCAAATGAAATAATTTTGAATGATCCAAATAATAAAATAAATATGTTTAATAATGAACATAAATGAATTTAAATTTATTTAGGTGCTACTTAAGTTAATTAGGCCACTTAGTCTAAATGAACTTAAATGAGCCCTATTGGGTTCAAACCTAAATCGAATTGAAATCAATTCAATTTGATTTTTAAAATCATTTGAAAATGATAAACGGACATAATCCAACACATCATTGGGTTTAATTTAGTAATTTAATAAAATTGGTCATTTGACCCAAATGAACACAAATTTAACCCATTAAGCCCAATTTGGGTCAAATGCATTCAAATTAAAATAAATTAAAATTAAATTAAATTAATCCATCCAAATCATCTCACACATGTGATCAAGTATGACTGGAGTCCAAACAAAATTCAATTAAGTCATTCAAAACTAATTGGAATCAAGCTTAACCCCTTTGAGCCTAAATGGTTTAAAATGAAATGAAATTTAAAACCAGCTCAAATCCTAAAGGAATTAACTAAATGAAAAATTATTAAATAATCAATTAAACATAGTTAAATCCAAGATTAAATGAATTAGATCAAAATAAACAAAATCAAAAAACTTTGAATCCAAACGTCTTGAATTTGGTTCAAACCTCCAATCCAACTTAAATGGATTTGGATTCAATCTCAAACTCACATTGGGTTTAATTTGGGCAGCCAAACACTAGGCTAAGGGTAGTGGTGGTGATTCCAAAAGCTATAAGTAAAGTGAAAGGGAGATGAGTTGAAGTTTGGCCAAGTAAAGATGCTTTGTGATTCTTCCTCCTCCCATCATCCAAAATCCTTTGGATTTTATCCAAGTAATCTTTGACCACCTCTTGGAGGACGGTTCCAAGGTTTGGAATCAAGTAGCTAACCCTCATGCAAAAGAGGAATTGACTTCTTCCTCTATGAGAGAAAGAAAACCAATAAGAGAGAGGCCATGAAGGCCATGCTCTTGGCCAAGGGAGGAAAGGGGAGGAAATGACTTCCTCCCCTCAAATTTCTTATCCTAACACACTCATAAGGCCAACAGAAACTAAATGCACCCTCTGTCCAAGCCACTTACCACCAGTGGCTAGATTGTGGCCACCTAAAGGCTTTAAATACATAGCTCTTGGCCATGTATGGAAAGAGAGGAGAGAGGCATTCTTCGCTCTCTCTTTTCATCTCAAATCATTCACATGGTGAAGAGAGGAAGAAAGAGAGCATTCCCTCAATCTCTCTCCATTGACAAGCTAGAATTTGGTGAAAGCTGGTGGCCATTTATCAACCTATAATGGAAAAATAAAAGGGGGGAGTGTTTCACCTCCAATTAAATGTCCCAACACATTCTAGAGGTCGAAGTGACCACATTTGAATCTTCATTAAGACTCATCACCACCGATGAATTGGAGAACGGTCAAACTAGATGGGAAATGGACATAAGTAGGTCTTCAAGGCATTGGGTAGGGAGGCAAGGCACCAATTGAGACAAAGGTGCTTGGAGCACAGCGACCACCGGGGATCGCCACTGACAAGGTATGCTTTAAAATTGATGCCTCTAGCAAAATTCTTTAGTCCTTTTTGAAGAGAATTTGATCCACAAGAGGATAAAACAATTTAAATTGATTATAGATTTATCCTTGATCATTTTGCAATCAAAATCACTCCAAATTTGGCCTTAGATCATCAAAATCCATCAATTTGATGGACAATGAATTGAAGATATAAAAAAATTATTATTACAGTTGATTCAGTCTTTAGAGGAAACCACAAAAGGAATTGGGACTGTCTGATCTTTGATTGGATGATTGGGATCCATCTCATTTGCCACTACTTTTGACATGGCCACTGCATGGTCCAATGGTGCTTCGCCATGTGGCAACGACACGACCATTTAAAATGAGTTTTTCTCATTTTAAATTATTAAACATTATTGACAAATACTAAAAACTTTTTAAAATTATAAAAAATAAAATATAAATAAAAAATACATATGAAGGCTCTATGGATTCATCTCAACGAGTAGAATCTATTAAACCCAAAATTCATAATAAATTTTAAATTAATTTGACTTTAAATAAAATTAATTAAACTCAAATTAATCATAAACCATTAATTCAATTACAATGAAACTTTTGGGAACTGAAATTAAGGTTAAAATGCACCTTAGGAAATATTTTCATGAATTATTGCAAAGTAATTTAAAAGATATCAAATTTCAAACTCTAAACTTCAATTTTAATGAAAAAAATTAATATTAATTAAAATAAAGCATGAAAATAGATCAAATACCTTTGAATTAAAACAACTAACCCTAATGAACTTAGAAACACCAATAAAACTCACTAAAACTTAATAAATCACAAAATGGCCTGATTTTGTAATTAATTGAATTAATTAATTCAATTAATCAACCTAAACTTAAAACAATCACTATAAATCAACCAAGTTCCCAAAAATGATGAATGAACCCTCTATGGATGCATTTTTTAGATAGGAATCAAAGAACATTAAAATCCTCAAATAATCCTTATTAAATCAGGCTTAATTTAAGTTTTAGTAAATAATTAAAATTATAATTACACCATAATTATGTATTTGATTAAAATGAAACTTTGGAAAAATGAAATTGGGATGGAGCCCCACTTGCCATAGAAATTTCAGACCCAAAAGTCAATATAAATCAAATAATAAATTAAAAAAAATTCATAAGTCACAAACTTTCATAAAAGTAACATGAAATAATCTTTACCAACATCATAATATTTAAGAATAATTCTTCAACATTCTAAATCAAAGAACTTGATCACTTACATACTTAAGGGTTAATAAAAATAACAAATGTTAAGATTAATTAAACCTTAAGGTTAATGAATTCATAAGCAAACAATCAATAAAATCCTAACCCATAATCATTATAGCCTAAGAATGGATTAAAACACTAACCTAAGTGTCTTAGGTTAACATAATTCAAACTAAATGAACATGAAATCAATAAACATAAACACAATTCAATGAACATAAATATTAATGAAATAAATGTTAAAGTAATGCAAATCAAATGAAATAAAACAAATCAAATTAAATCAAGAAGATTGATTAAATCAAAGAAATGAAATGAAGAATCAAATTTCAAAAAAATTCAAATTACATAACTTTAATCCAAACTAAACTCAAAACCCAAATCATCTAAAGTAATCTAAAAGGATCTAATTAAGATCTTTATGATGAATCTTTATCTTAGAATGAAGGTTACATTCTATTAGGGTTTAGAATATTGAATAGAATGGGTTTCACCTCAAAGTGGAATCTATTCTACTCTTCATTATTGAAAACCTAAACTTCACTTTAATATAAAAGTGAACTTGAAAATGAAAATAAAACATAAATCATTAAATCACTTGAATTGAAACCATCCAAAGGTAAATCAAACTTAAAAAATCCAAATTAAAACTTGTACTAAAATGATTAAAAAAGTCTTGTTGCACAAGCCTATTCCCTTCACACATTAAATCATTAGGTCACAGACCCTAGGCTTAGGTTAGGTTAATCTATGATACTTTGTGATACTCTGTGTTGTGATGTGATGTGCTTTACATGTCATTGTGGAGTAGTCTTTTAGACTTCATGTCTAGGATTGTTTGCCCGTTAGACTGAATGGTATAACATTTTTTTAGAATTAACATTATCTTTTATAGTTTATGCTAAAAAAAGTACTATTATCATAAATAAATTAAAAATGTCATTTTCTTTCAGGTATTCTTAAGTCCTTAAGCATAGCTCAATAAGATAGGTGGCTTGGCAAGTTGCTAATGCTAAGCCCATATGTTTGTGAAATATAACTGATGTATGCTATTTATATTTTTCTGACATCTATTTTGTAGGGCTTAGGATTTATTTTGAATTTGAAATGTAACGTGGTTTGACCAACCCCCAAAATTGGCCTATGTCCATGCCTAGCCACCCCTGGTTCCACTAAATATAAAATAGCTTACAAACCATACTCTCCTATAACGGGGTGAGTACAACCCTTACAATAATATGTACTCTCTTACAAGGGGAAAGTACAACCCCAATAAAAATTTACAACATGAACATAAAAATTACAAAATAATTAATTTTGATAAATTATATCTCTCACAAATATACCAAGCTATCCAATTCACAAAATGATCTTACAACTTATAAATGATCACTTAACAACTTATAATTTTGACAAGATAAAATGTTCACTTAATTTTGATAAAAAATAATAAAATAAATATCTTAGTGATCTTACTAAGATGTTTATGTTATTATAATTTGTAGACTAATATAAAAATAATTTCAAAATAAATTCACAATAGTCTATTGCAGATTAAAATAAATTTTAACAAGGAATAATTTTAAGTTTAAGATAAAGTATAACTACTATGTATATAATAGTGTAAGAATGATTAACTCTTCACTAAACTTCTTTTACCTTAATTATTAAACATTAAAAATAGCAAGCTTTAATAAATTTCAGCAAGATGAAATTATTTAAACAAAGGATATTAGTTGGAATAAAATGATAAGTGACAAATAAAATAATTTAACTTTTAATAAATTTTATTTTGATAAAGAAACTTGATATATAATAGATCAAGCATATATTCTAAAATTCCAGCAACAATTAATTTAGTTTTAACCAAAATGATACTTTCAATTAATGTAACTGATCACAAAATACTTAAATAAAATTAGTATATGATAGATCTAAGCAAACTAGTAAGCTTTTAATTAAAAAGAGAGTTCTAGCAAATATTTTCAAAATAATAAATTAATTTAAAATGCTTAAAATATAATTCTAAAATATATTTAAGAATAACGATCTTTCAAATAAGACTAATGAAGAAATATTTCAAAAACCCAAAAGAAATTTGTAGGAAGATAAAAATTTCAGTAAGATGAAATAAATTGTGCAAACTATAACAATAGCTTTTCACAAAAAAATGATTGAAGAAACTTTGATGTGAAAAACTTAAACTTTGCTGTCCAAAGACTAATCCACCAAAAAGTAAAAATTTGAAATATCAAATTGATGGTGAAAATAGTATGAACAACTAAAAGAGATTAAGATCAAGAAAAATAAACTCAAGTAATTTGAGAAAGCTTGTTTAGTTGAAGATGTTGAAGCTTCCCAACTAAGGATTTGATCTTGCAATATTTGGAGAACACTTAAAAGGGAAATCTAGAAAGTTTTCTCTTAGATTTGCTAGAGAGATTTTGAATTTGAATGAGCACACTTTTAATAAGAGAATGAGGGCTATTTATATAACAAGAAGATCATTTTGAATTATTTCAAAGAAATATATTATTCTAACAATATTTTATTATATAATAATATAATATTCAGTAAAAATATAATTTATATTAAATAAATATTAAATTAAAATAGCCAAAAATTAGCTAGTCACATGGGCAAGTCAAAAATAATCAAATATGACTTTTAATATATTCAAAGCATGTAGCATGCATTCATTATTAAAATCAGATAATATTTGAAAAGTCATAATAAATTCAATTATAATCCAACATGGGTCATTTAACCTATCAAATTAAAGGAAAACATTCAAGGAATCCATTGAAGATGAAATCAGATCTAAATTCATTGATTATAAAATGACTTTAGCAAAAATACTAAATTTCCAATATTTTTATTAATTTTGAAATATGACATTTAAAAATTATGATATAATATAGATATAATCATACATATGTTAGTTATCATATAAATTTTAAATTAAAGTAAAATACTAAATTATATTAAGTATTTAAATTAGTTACACTCAATAGTCATAATTATAAAGCATTTATTTTTTATTAATTTAAATGTTATATGTGAATCATATAATTGAATGTTAATTAGATAAATATTTATATAAATTAACCTCATTACCATTATTTAAAATAAATCAAAATAACATGTTATAAATGCATATAACCTAAAATATTATATCTTGAGCTTCAAGGTCTCATTTTTGATCTATCTTTCATTCTTCCATACTTGCAATTTCATTAAACACATTATGAGATGCATTGGATAATCAATATATCTGAAACACATAAAACATACATTAGAACATCCAAGCTATGTTTGTTATCATCAAAATTAATAGGATTGAACATGAGGATCATAAAGCCAATATATGGTTGTAGAAGTCTCTTGTGAAGCCCAATGGAGGTCCTTGAAGAAGGTGATGATCCTAAAAAGAAGATCCATAGATCTAGTTTTAGGCCGGGCTGTATAAGGATAGAGCTCAGCTTCCCAATTTTTCTTTCTTTTGGGGTGTTCAATGGTACCCGGCTGCATTAGCCTTTCTTTAAATTAAACTGACTTGATTTATTTTGGGTGCATAATAGAATCAACCTACTTTTATAGGTTTCATTTTATGCTGTGTTTCTTGTGATGAATGTTTGGATGATTAGGCTCTAAAGGAAACTAAATTTTCTACCTAACTTAAATCTAATTAACTCAAACAAAAAAAATAAAGAAACTTGAAATCTCACATAAAATTAAAGCCCTAAGGATAACCTAAAATCAATTAGAAATAATTTGCTCTTGAAGATCATGTAATCATGTTACTCTTAACTCTTGAATTGGACATTTCACCCATTGCACATAAGGGGCATCTGAGTTGTGAGGATGATCACTTTCTTGGGGATGTCTACCTTATTTTATTGATTTGGCCCATAACCGATTCAAATTTCATGGCATTTAGGCATAAAAATGCATATCTAAGACCTTAAGTAAATCATGAGTCAAAATATTTAAAAGTTGAAAAATGTGAATTAGTTAGATGCATTTCATACCCTACATGATCTTAGAGATTAAGGAGTGAGTCTAGGTTATTGGATTCCTTCCTAACAAAAAAATAGCCATCTTGCATACATGAGACTTGGCATCACGAATTTAAATGTGTTTAGGTGGTGTTGCTGGTAGCCCTTCCAAGTGGGTTGTAAGTCCAAAAGAGTCAGGGGTAGGTCCATTCTCTCAAGTGAAATAAATGGTTGATAATTCCTAAAATAAAATTTAGTCAAGCATTTGACTTGTGTTAGAAGCATTTGTAGACTTAGGTCTTGAAGCATCCTCCTTAGAGTAAGTCTTCAATCCTAGCATTTTTGCAGTCTTGTGCTACTAGAATCTAAGCCCTAGATTTATAAGAAAACATCAACTCAAAATAAAAAATAAAATTTAAAATTTAAATCCCAATGATAGGATAGTTGAAATGCCTATTAGGCATCCCAATATCAATAAGCATTTCCTATTTAATCTCATTTGGCTTTCAAAAATTAGTTTTTCTACTTTGGATCATTCTCAATTGAAATTCTGAATGATCACTTCCTTTGATAACCACCTTAGAAATTCATAAAAATAATAACTTATTTATTTAATCTAGAGTATTCTTAGGAAGAAGTCCTCCATTCTTAAGATGTAAGTAACTATAGGGGATTGCCTCTATAGGGAACCATGAATTTAGTTTAAAATAAACATTGCTCTACTTCCCATGCATATCAGAAGAAAACTCTCTGGTATATGAAAGACCCATTATCCTTAAGAGTTTTTTTTATTAAATGATCGAATCCATTATAGGATAACATATTTATCTTTTGAGTTAATATGTTTACTTCTTAATGATGCATTTTATAATCCAAACAAGAAATTCCTAAAATCTTATGTGGTGTCATAAATTTTCCCCACATGAGTTAACTACATAAGACTCATTTCTAAGCTAAATTCTAAATCAATGTAAATAGTAGGGGGAGCTTGAGTTGGTAGTGTAGAATGATCTCCACATAACCCCCCCCCCCCCCCCCCCCAACTTGACATTTCACCTATGGGGTTTATAAATGATATCAAACTCTACCTTCTTCCACAAGTCTTCCTCTTTTCTCTTTTCATTTTTTTGATCTTCTTTTTTTGTTCTCCTTTTTCTCTTTTATTAAAGTCATTTTGAACATCATAAGAGTACACTATTTATTTCTTGGGAGGTAGTAGGATGCATCCTTATATATCTCAACCTCATGTACTAAGAAGGGTTTTAAATCCCATTTAATGCAATACTTTAGGCCACTGTGCATGAACTTGATACACTAATGCAAGATGGTACCATCTTATTCTCATGTAACCAAGGTCTTTCGAGTAAAACATTGAAAAATGTACTTGAGTTTATGATGTGAAACTTTGCTTTATCTTCAAGTCATCAATTTACATCAATAATGTGATTGAGCCTATGGCTTTCTTGCCTTGTTCATTGAATCCTTTCAATATTATCTTATCAGAACTAAGTTTAGTGATGTTGATCCACAAGTTAGCAAGAGTTTTTATACTCTTGATGTTGACCAATGCACCTGGGTCAATGAGCACTCTAATTAATCTGAAGTCATCTATGTTCATTAAAATGTATAGTAGGTAGTTGTGATTGTTAGTTCCTAAAAGCAAGTTTACATCTAAAAAGTTGACTCCCAAGACCTCCTTAAAGTAACAAGCTCCCTCTGCAGCTATGAAGTAGCGGTCAGCTAAGCTAAACATATCTGAGGATCTAGTAAGGCTTTAATCAAGGACTCCCTCATCTCTTTAGATAAGATGATGACATCATATATGCCTAGCCTAGTTGGTATCTTTTTGAGATAGGCTAGAATATTATAGTCAACTTTGGCCGGTTCTCTACAATTGTATCCATTATTGGAGCATTTTGTTGAGGGGATATCTTCTCACTAGAGTTAATGACTTATTTACATCTATATAGAGGTACCATCTTAAGAGGTAGAACTCTGGCACTATTAAGGTTGACCTTGATGAGCTCATTAATTGGGGGAATTATAGTGGTATCTTCTGCTCTTCAAGAGAACTTGAAGCTCCTTATAATGGATCTTCAAATTAGATGGCTCTAACTCTATCTCAATAGGGGCATCCTAAAGATTTAAAATAGTGATGTTACTGTCGGAGTTAGATTCATTTTTTTTTAAAAAAAGAGAATGATTGGAATCATTTTGATTTTTAAGACTTGAGGAGATATTATTAGGGATGAGATTAGTAGAGTCATCACATAAAGAGAATATATAAGTGTAAATTTTCTTTATTGATTTAACCACCTTAGGTGGTTTTAAAAAAGTATACAAAGTGAGCAGCATGAGCGCCTTAGGTGCCTCCATCCGTATACTATTCTTAGATGTAGTAATGGCAAGAGGATTAGTAAGTGGTGGTGTCACTGCTATATCCCAGGCTTGTAGTAATTACTCATGCTCAGCATCTGCCTTCTTTGTGTTGATCCTTAGAATTGACAAATCTATTAGTGTGATATAGGTCTGAGCTAGTTCAAGTACCTATAGAAAAAGATTATTGACTTTAGAGATGATCTTTTTAGAGGTTCAAAATAAGGATATGCCTCAACCTTCTTTAGTCTTAAGATGATCAAATGATTCTATAGAGATTACTTTAATAAAACCATTGGTATGTTCTATCACGTACTATTTGGGTATCACTATGGCTCAAGATCTATTGCTTTGCTTGAGCTAATCTTTGAAAGTAATGCATCCTATAAGATTTCACCCAACATGCTGTGGTAGGGGTAAAATTAGGATCATCACTTTTGCCCACTTCCTCGGCTTCTTGGGTTAGGTAGTTGAAAATCATGTTTCTTTAGAAGGTTTTTGAAGATTTTTTTGACTACCTCCCTCTAAATGAATAAAGTTTGTTCAACCTTTCAATAAGAGTAGGTGGAATATAGCTACTTGGTGGATAGTACTAATAATTATAATGTTGCTACTGCTACTATGGTCATGGAGGTGGAAGTAGAGGTTGTTGGGTCTAGATCTTTTAGGCTGAACTCTTACGGAAGCTTCCCCTTATCTACTGCTGAGATTACTCCTTGCTTTTTCTCAAGTATCTTATTAGATTTGGGGTTACATGATTGGTTGGAGAAGAGTAATTGCTTAGCTTTCTCTTAAGGTTAGCCACCTTACTGATTAATGTTTCAAATGTTTTAATAGTAAACCCCTTAATCATGAAAGTCACTAAGCCATAAATATTCTTAAGAAGAATTTTAATGGCACGTTATTCTCAGAGTTAAGGCTCTCATTTTACACTAAGGTTATGCCACGAGAGGATGAGATCAACGAGAGACTCATTAGGTTTTTATTTTTATACTATGAGGTCACCTACAATTATCCTTTGTTGCACTCTTATGAACCTTTTTTTTTTTAGAAAGTGTTATTTTAATTTTGTGAATATCTTCACCGAACTATTTGGTTGTGCACCAATTGAATGCAACCTTAGATATACTACTCATGAATAATCTAGAGCATTACTAGCTCAATATTAGCTAGCTCTAAAGTGTGTAATATGCTACCATGGGTTCCCACTACCATCAAAGACTTTAAAGAATGGTGATACAAACCCTTTGGGGTATTGTACTACATCAAACTTTTTTGGGCATAGTCTACCCATTGGAACTGATGTGGCCCCTCAGGCATGAAATCATGCCTCCTTCACTTATTATTCCATTAACTGTTTGATGACTCATTTATGCAATAACACACACTCAGTACCTTTTGTATGTAAGATGCTTGTATCTTCATCTACTAGGGAAGTGCATATATTTCTATCATTGGCATGTACCACCTTTAGCTTCTCAACCTCCATGAGTGTGGATTAAGGTACTGGTGCTTGACCTTAAAAGACTAAGAAAGTTTTCATGAGCTCCTTTACCTTCCTTTCCATGTGGCTAATCTGATCCTCTTTTAATTCTAGTTGTTGCAATAGTTGATGTATTAAGTTTGACTCCTTGCCTTCCTCGATCACAACACCATTTGCATCAACACTATGGTGATGTTCCCTATGTGAGGATGTCTTAGTATCCACCATTCAAATCTTTATCATCTCATCCTCATCTACATCAAAGTCTACCATCTCACTATCTCAATCATCCTTACCTATCTCTCTAACTGAGACCTAATAGTCAGCTATGATATCTTCTAGAGAGTGATCACCTACCTTCTGAGAATCCATTGAAACATATCTATGATGATTGTCAACTATGACTTGACCCTCCATATCCATGCCATCTTAGACTCCCTTCTTTGCCTCTTGACCAACTTAGGTGCTTCATATGTATTAGCCTCCCCCTCTCTCACATGTTTCACTCTGGTAGGTGCTGAATGACTAAACTCTTGGGCTGTCACTCCTCCACTGATGAAGTGGAAGGCCGAATAAGAGAGCTCAGCTTCATACCATCAATGTGCAAAGATGAAGGGTGACCCTTAAGTTGTATTTTAACCATTAAGGGTGAGACTTTCTTGTCTTTCAATTATTTTTGATACTTGTGGGGGACTTCAGATGTTGCTACTTCAATAGGGAATAGTGGTCAATGAGTTGAGTGATATGATAGTGACTGCACTTGCTGTTGCTCTATAGACACTCTCCTCCCTTTATCAAACTTGATAAGAACTACGTGGTAGGGTCTACTCGTGTGGTCAAACACTCATGCACTAAGATACCTATCCATTAATGTTGAGGCTACTAACTACCTCATGAATCTCCTTCTATTTATTTTGTCTAATTAAATTACTATTTTTGCCTCTAAGGCCAATTCCATTTTAATCTAGCTCTACACACTTCTTGTGATAACTACCCATAAATCTCAGACTATAGCAGACTTAGATCATCCATGAACTCTCTCTAACCTTTTGAGAACTGACCTTAGATCAGCATAAGGCTTTTTCCTCTTTCTAGTTGGTATCTTGTATCAAAGGGGCATGGTGGCGATGTTGCTATATGGTGAATAGCTTTCTCTCTCTTAGCTATAGAGAGTGGGTGAAACCTACTACCCTAAGGAAGGGGAGGTCTCTCATAGGTGTTGACATCACTTTTGGAGTGAGGATTCAATCTTCTCATCTTAGACTTAGGAGACTTCTATACACTAAGAGCTATTTAGTCATAAAGCACTTCTAGTGATTAGGTGAACACTTAACCTAGGCTTAGAGACATAGGAGGAGTTGCCATAGGGTTAGGCTATATCTTAAGACCTAAGAAGACCATCCCATCCCTTGCTAACCAAACCCTTGCCTACCTCCTTAGCCACAACCAAATTGTAAATCAATCCAACCAATCCCAATTGAGTCACAATTCAAATCCATACTCCAAGCCAAAATCAAATCCAATTTGATCTAAACCTAAGCCCATGATTCAATCCCATGGACTTAGCCAAAATTATTTCAATTAAACCTATCTCAATTGATTTTCTCATACGAAATTCAATCCTTCAAACCTTCACTCCAAAAATCTACAATCAAGCCAATTAAATCAAATTAATTCAATCAACTCAACCTAAGACATTTGACTAAAGAGGCCTAAATTGGTCAATATCCAATTAAATCTAAATCAATTGCAACCAAAGCTTTCAATCAATTATCAAACTCAAATCAACTCAATTTAACCAAAATCGATTCAATTGACCCATTAGGCTCACTTGACCCAAAGTGACCTAAAGGACTCTTTTGATTCAAACTCTAATTCAACCCAAATTGGATTGAAGCAAATCATCCAAAACTTCCTATATTGATTATTGATAATCCTTAATTGATCAGTTACAATCAATTGGGTCAAACCAAGTCAACTTGGTCATTTGATCAAGTTGACCCAGTAAACCTACATAAACTAAATTAAACCAAATCTCATTTCAAAGCAAATTAATTAAAACCAATGATCCATACCAACTTTAAATCAACCCTTGAACATGACTTGACCATCAATTGAGCCAAACTAAGTCCAACTGGCCTCTGACTCAATTTGACCCAATTTGACCTAAAAGGCTAAATTGGCCAAATCAATATCAAATCCAAATTGATTCAAACCAATGACTCAAATTCATCCCAAATTGATTATTGAACTTGATCAAAGCCTTGATTGGGCCCAATTTAAATAATTGAACCCAATTGACCCATTTAACCAAAAGTGAACTAAAGAGTCAAATTTGGTCTGCATCATTCTTAAATCCAAAATTGTTCGAAATTAAAGCCTACAATCTACTTCAAATGATTAATTGAACCCAAACCAACACGTAACCTAAACCAATTTGGCAAATTTGGCCAAATTGGTCAACTTGACCAATTTGACCCATATGAGCCCATATGAGACAAATTTAAATCTAATCCAAATTAAATTAAACCAATTGCTCCTAAACTTCACAAATAGTCATTTGAACATGTTTCAACCCATGGCTTGACCCAATTTGACCAATTGGTCAGCCTAACCCAACCTAGCCCAATTTGACTTATATGGGTCAAATTGAGCCAAACCCATTCAAACCAAGCCCAAACCCATTGAAACTTGGCATGACCCATCCTTGGGTCACAATGGGCCAGGTCAAATCCAACCTAACCCAAGTCCAACCCAAATTAACCCATTACCTATTAGATAAAGCCTTCCACATTGGATAAAATCTATTTTTGGGTGGTCAAACCTCCTCCCTTTGCTTGGTAGCCACCCAAAACCTAGTTTGGACCATTGACCCTATGGCTAACCTGACATAAGTTGGTTGGGTTAGCCATAGGTCAAGGGAGGTGAGTTAACCCACTCCCTTCTTTTGGCTCACCATGGGAAGAAAGGGACAAGTCATGGCAGCCATCCTAAGCCTTCATCCACTTAAACCGAGCCACCTTAGCACCCTCCTGCCACCTCCAGCCGCCTACATCGACCGAACATCTGCCCAAGGCATATTGAATCCCCACTGTCTAATTTTGGGAAGGAGGGAGGTATGCTCCCCTTATTCATTTCCAAAATGATATATTACTCATCCTTAGAGCTCAAGTACCTTGAGACGAGTCCCTTGAGCTTGTCCATGAGTTCTTTGAGCCTCCCTATCACTAATGATGATGAAATCGAGCAAACCGAGCACTAACTCCATCCTCCTCTACCAAATCTCATCCAATTCCAAATTAACTTGACCCACACATCCACCAAGCTTTGGTGAGGTAGAGTGAAGCATTTTCCAAGTGATCTGCACCGGAGGTGCTTCCTAGACCAACTTAGTCAAGTTTTCTGGTGACGGTTGGTCCATAGAGCTACCAGTGAGGAGTCAAGGGGCCATCTTCTCAACAAGCTTTGTCTCTTCAAGATGAAGCTACCTTGATCAGTTAGCCGCCAGTCCTGAGCTTTGACGAGGTATGTTTCTAGCAATTTCGGCATCCCACGATAGATTCAACCTTAAGTGTTGGTCTTTTTTGAATGAAATTATAAATCCATGTGAATCCCACCATTAGATCCCCTTAGATCCCATGCATGAATGATTTAAAGTCAATTTTGACATCTCAGGAGCTCCAATGAGCTCAAATTATGCAGAGGAAGGAGAACAATGTCTAACTTTCATCACGTAGGGATGAAGGATCATCCACCATCCATTCCCCATGATTGGAATGGACAACCGTGATTATTCACTAGATTAATCTATATTTAATCCTGTTAGAACCGCAAGATTAATCCCCACAGTCCAGTATTAGATTAGATGGTGGGGATGAATGCGTGTTCACCGTCACCATGTCAACGCTGCATCAAATGATTTAAGTGGCCAATCCTACGATGTCATGTAGAAAGTGCTGCCACATCAGTGGTCCATGTGGCGTCGATAGAATTAAGGGTTAATTAGGCTTAAAAATTTAATTTAATAATTGAAATTTCATAAATTCATAACTAATTGTTGAAAAATACAAAAAATACAAATGAATACTCTTTGAAAAGGTAGAATAGAGGATATTTTATTAAAAATGATTCCATTTAATTTTGAATAGTGATTAAGGCTTAATTAGGGTTTGAATGTTCTCAAAATTAGCTTAATTAAGCCCTAATTACTTGGGCAATTAATCCCAAACTTGGTGTGTTGATTTAATGGGATGACCTCTACCTCCCATGATTTTCTTGGGATTTATTGGCCAGTTAATTAGGGAGATTTATAATTCAAGCCCTAATTACTCTCTTAATTAATTTAATGACTAATTAAGACTCTAAATAACAAATTTTAAATTATTTAAATCTAATAATCACTGATTAATAGTGAGATGATGAGGGAGAGTAATTAGGACCTCTTTCTTAATTATTTTCCCAAATTCATTTCATTAGAGAAAGTTAATTAATATGAGGTTTAATTAAGTGTTTAATTAATGTATTAATGATGAAATGAGATCAAATTAAAATGTTATATCACTTCAAATAATCAATAATTGAATTAAAGGTTCCTCTTTATATGTTCAATAACATAAATGCCTTAAGAAAATTATGATTAACCCATAAGCATAGGAAAATCATAAAAGTATTAAATTAAATTCCTTAACTTAATTAATCTTTAATCATCAGCCAATTGCATTAGGTCCTTTAGGAGCATTGCAGTTTTACTTTCCTCAAGTTCATGTCATTTATGGCTCATGATTAAATTATTAATTATATTAAAGAAGCATAGAAAAGGGGAATTAAATTGATTTCTTAATGATTTAACTTAATTAAATCATAAAAGTAAATTAATTATCTTTCCTTAAAAAAATTAAATCACCAACATGGGAATGGGATAAAAAAATAGCAAATGATTTCTCCTCTTTAAGTTTAATTAAAATCCAAAAATCAAATTAATATAAAGCTTTGGTTTTTCTTAAGAGATTTTATTTAATGTGATTGTCCTTAGGAATTAGTGTGGTTGAATGAATCATATGGTTATGTTTGGCTATTCCTTTTCAATCACTTTAAATGTTGTATGTCATGTGATCCCAAGCATTCATGTCTTCAAATTCAAATAAATCAAATGAAATTTACTTATGTAAAATTGTATGTGTTGGTTTAATTTCATTATATGTGTGGTTATTCTCACTAGTAAATCCAAATTTTTTTTAAAGTTATAAGTTGATAATAACATTTTGAGTGATAGTAATTATGAATATGTATAAGATTTGCATGTGTTTATAGCTTAAGTATGTGAATGTAAAGCACTCTTTCTTATATTCAAATATAAAATTACATATGTTTGAATGATAATGGTTATATAGTCTAGAAATCTCGAAAATACGAGGCTTTAAGTAGCCCCATGGAGGTCGTTTGATTACCTTGCTTCCTTAGTTAACAAAGGCACGTACTAATTTAATTTCATTCTTATGTAGATTTGTATCAGAATTTGGATATAACTTTAACTCACATATATAAATAATTCAATTAAAAAGAAATACAATCTTTTGCATGATTTCCACTCTTCTAATTATGTATACATTCATGTGTATCTAAGATAGAAAGTCTGGACATCTCAAAAATATGAGGCTTTAGGTAGCCCCAAGGAGGTCATTTAATTACCTCACTTCCCTTATTTAACAACAACATGTGCTTGCATACATCTTCTATACATGTGTATGTGTATGTGATTAAAGAATAAAAATCCTCTTTTATATTAAAAATACATGCATCCATAGCCATTTAAGTCACTAAAATGCATAACATGTGAATGTAGAGATCTCTTTCCTATATTCACTATATATTTAAATATGTTTGAATGATAATGGGTATATAGTCTGGACATCCCAAGAATATGAGGCTATAAGTAGCCCCATGGAGGTCATTTGATTGCCACACTTCCATGGTGAACAAAGGCACGTACTCATTTAATTTCATTCCTATGTATCTTTGTATTATAATTTGGATAGAGCTTTAAGTTACATGTATACATGATTCAATTGAATAATATATAGTTTCTTGTATAATTTTCATCCTTATAATTGTATATACATTTATATGTGTTTAAGATAGCAAGTATATAGTCTAGACACCCTAGGAATATGAGGCTTTAAGTAGCCCCAAGGAGGTCAATTGTTACCTCACTTCCCTGGTTAACACTGGCATGTAATTGTTTATATCTTTTATACATATGTATGTATATTTGATTAGAAATTGAAAGTCTCATTTTCCATTAAGCTTGCATGCATCCATGATCATTTAAGTGTGCAAAATATGTTATATGTGTAGGCATGCTAAGCGTTAAATCATATGCAAGCTATGGGTGATGGAAAGGATTGGCTCAACATATTTTATGTGAGAGTGATTCAACCATATTAATCTTAAGATGCCTTTCATATTGAATAGGGTTCTTTAAGGTTGACCTAAACTTAGGATTAATATAATATTTAATAAGCCATTTCACTAAAGAAAACTAAATCATATTAATGTGCTTTAGAAGTGGCTTAAGGTAGGGTTGAAAGAGGGTAAACTTGTTTCCTCTCTTTATAACACATAGATGCTATGTAAATCAAATGAAATAAAACAAAATACATAAATGCTTATTCTTGTGGATTGCTTATGCCCCTAAGCATAGTCTACACTAGGACAGGTGGGCTTGGTTACCCATATGCAGGGTGTTAAGTCCAAAATACATAATATAACTACTTAGGAATATATGTATGTTTAGCTAACCTCTATCTTACAGGTGTAGTTAGATTTACTTTTACATAAAAATGTAATTTTTGCCATAGAAATTAGGATTAGTGCTATGGGATTTAGGATGAGTAGTGGTTAGAAGGCTTAGTCCTAGAGTGCCTTGTGATGGCTTGGGGCACGATCAAATCAAGAAAGAAAACATGAAGAAATAAAGAATGAAGACCTCCATAGCAAGTATTCAATTTCAATTATAATATTATTTTATAATCTGGGTTGTATAATGGTAGAGCTCAGCTACCCAATTTTTTTTTCTGGGCTATATGATGGTACCCGACCCCATCGACCTTATATTCTTTTATGAAATATATACATGTTTGATTGATGTTGTGTTTAGATTGCATAATAGAACTGCATCTTTTTCATAATTTTATAATGATCGATGTTTGTATGTGTGACCTGGATGTAGTAGGCTCTTTAGGATAAAAATTAATTTTTCTATCTCTATTAATCACTCATAATTAAATTTTAAGTCAACTTTCAACCTCATCTAAAAAGCCTAGGATATAAATAAGATAATTAAATGATTTAGCAACCCTTTAGTTGTATGGTTGTATGTCAAACATAGTGCATATCATATCGAATCACTCTTGTAAAATGAGAGCCTTCATTCTTGCACTTTAGGGATCGCTTAACCTATGAGAGCAACCCCTTATGGTGGAGATTCACCCTCTTTCTCTTTTGATTTGTCCAATAGTCAAATTTCATCATGCATTTAGGCATAAAATATCCCAAGCCTTTGTCCAAATGAATATATCAAAATGAAACAAAAATTGTAAAATTTTGTATTTTAGCTTAAGTCGTGATTTTATACCGATCATGTTCTAGTCTCTTGGGGAGTGAGTTTAGGACTCTAGTCTCCTTTCCAAATTAAATAATAGCCTAGCTATCCTGCACTTACATAAGACTTTCCTACATGGTTTTGAATCATAGTAGGTGTTAGCTGGCGGCCACTCCAAGTGGTTGTAAGTCCAGAAGTTGGATAGGTTTATTCTCTCTAGTGGAGGTAAACCATTATATCCCTTTTCGCTTAGATGTTGATTATGCTCTTAGCTTGTGCTGAAGCTCTCTAGATTTAGGATCTGAGGTCACTTATTTTCTTTGGGCTATGAGCATAAATCCTCACCTCTTAGGCATTTCCATAATCTTCTATTGATGGATTGTAAGCCCTAATAATATAATAAAATTTCAATTCAAACAAAATAAGTTCTCTCTCATTCAAACATATAGAGCCGCATCATAGGATAGATTGGAGAGTTCACTAGGCTTCCTAGTATCATGACACTTCTTACTTATCTTTCTTTCGATTCTAAAATAAGTCTTCCTATTAAACTTTCCCACTTGATTTCCAAAAATATCTAATTTATTGATAGTCTAGCCTTGAAATCTTTGGAGATAACTGATTGAATACTTTAATAGAGAGTTTTTTAAAAGTTCCCATTTCCTAGGATGTAATTAACTAAAGAACCTGACATAAAATAAACCCTGCTTTACTTTTCCATGTAAAGTACGATAGATATCTCTGGTATATGCGATGACCCATCGTGCCTTAGGAGTCCTTATTAGGTGAATAGGTCCATTATAGGTGATGTTTCCATCTCTCAAGATGGTACTTCATATCTTAATGTCATACCCGATCACTTTAATAAGTACCCATAAGATCTGTGTGGTTTCCACACTACTCCAAATTAAAACACTACAACAGGGATCCATCTTAACAACTTGAGATGAGGTATCTATATCTTTAAACATCATCTTATATTACTTCATCAACTTTCTATTCTTGTTTCTCTTTTAAGTTTTACAGAGAGGAGCATGGTAGGAGCTAAAACTTACTTTGAAGATATATGAGTTAAATGGGATAGCCACCAACTCAACTTTAGGCTTCTTTTTGGAGGCTAGGGCTATTCTAGATGTTTTCTCAACTTCAGTAACCCTACTTATAGTGGAGATAATATACAATAGTGGAATGTTGGGAACCTCAATGAACTTCCTCTTCTGTGAGAGAAACTCTGCCTTAAACCTTAAATCAAGCTGAATCAGGGGCATTTTATCGTCAACCTACAGATGATCCTCTATAGTGAATGTTGGACCCTCATAAGTAACCTTAAAATCCTCAAAACTCAACCCAAACTTGATCATTGGGGTATTTGTAAGATAGGCCTGATCCAACCCAGTGGTGAACCAAAAAAAAAAAAAGAAAAAAAAATCAAATTTTCAAATGACATAGCGATAATTTAAATGAACTAATTGACCATGCTATGTTGTAAAGGGTGCCTCTTTTTATTATAAGAGGGAAAGGCAGTAGTCACTGAATATGATTAATTTATTTTTTATGGACTCATATCCCACCAAATTTAATTATGGAAAGTGAGGTTTATAATTAAAAATATTTCATATATAAGAACATTTATTTCAACCTCCGTATAAATAATAGGTTCAATAATTGGTAGTAAGAAAACCACAATAGTTTGAACATGATGATGGGTTTGATGATGTGTTTGATAAAATGAGAGTTAGAGAGAATTTGAGAGAATTTTATCCAAAATATAAAAAGGTTTAAGGCTTGCTAGATATATTTGTTTTTAAAGATGGAACCCTATTGTGGGTCCAATGGGGAGGTCCTAAAACCTACTTATTTGATTGTGGTAAATAAGAGGTTCTAGGACCAAAATGATGGGGATGTTGACCACACTCACCAAAAGTAGAAATGAGGGAGGGGATTAATCAAGCAAAAGGTAGTCTAAGTTTATGAGTGATATAAACTTACCATCGATGTAAGGAAATGTTGCCCAATCATTAAAAATAGAGAGAGGACCTTTCTCAGTAGAGTCGCCAGAAAAATCTATGGTGTTTAAAAATGTGATGAGGGACTCCACACAAATCTTAAGGGGTACTTATTGAACTAATCTGGTATGACATAAAGGAATGATATACTACCTCAAAAGGTAGAAATATCACCCTATGATAGACTCAGTCATCTAATAAGAACTATTAAGGTTGGTGTGTTTGCATGTGCTAGAGATATTTCCCCTACATTATATGGATGAAGTAAGGTAAAGTTTATTCTAAGCTGGGTTCTTAAGTTCTCTATAGAGGTAAGTCCCTATAGCTAATCACATCTTAGAGGATATGAATCTCCAAAGAAAACTCTTGATTAAAGTGATTGACTAGTATCTCTATTAATTTTAAGGCTTAATATTAAAGGATTGGTGATTATTGAAAGTCAACTAGGAGAACTCAATTAGGGGGAGTTCTTAACTAGATCCAAGTGAAGAAAAGTAAGAAGCACTCATGACACTAGGAGACATAGTGAACACTTTAATCTATCATATAGTGAGGCTTTATGTTATTGAAATTAAAAATTATTATTATTTGAGTTGACATTTTATAAAAAAGCTAGGACATATATTTTAACAACATAAGCTTATAGAAATGCCTAAGATATGTGGGTTAATGCTCATAACAAGAGAGAAACATGCCACCTCGAATCCTAAAACTATGGTGCTCTAGCACAGGCTAAGAGCTTGACCTAATTTAGTGAGAGGGAAATGGATATAGTGGCTTATCCCTACGCAAGAATGTGAACTCATCTTGACTCTTTTGGACGTACAATCACTTGAAGTGGCTACCAACTAACACCTCCTATTAGTTAAAATCATGTAGGCAAGCCATATAAATGTAGGATGACAAGGCTATTGTTTATTAATAAGGGAAACCTAAGAGCCTAAACTCACTCCTTAAAAGCCTAGATCATGACAGGTATGAGACATAACCTAATTAATGTGATAATATTTCATCATTTTATAAATTTTAGACTCTTACTTTTTGACTCAAGCTTGGGTGAAAAAGTATACCTATATGTATGATGAAATTAGTTTATAGGCTAATTCATAAGAAGGGTGTGCTTCACTCAAACGAGTTGCTGTCAATAGTCCTACACTCCCTTTTATCATGCAATGAGTGACAATCTCCTATATTTAAGGATGGAGGAAAATATGCATGCATGGTGTTATACATCCATCATAGACCTAATTATTTCTAAATATTTTAATTAATTAATTCTTAGGCTTTAAAATGAGGTTGTGAGTTTTAATTACTTTTTAGTTTTGAGTTGATTAGTTGGGATAGAGAATTTAAGCCCTTAAAGAGCCTAAGAAAATCTAGGCCATATAATAATCAGATTTAAATAAATATAAAAAAGCATAAAATTTCTATGATGCAAATAATGTAAACACACCCAACAATCAATCAAATTAAAAGAATATTAAAAAGGATGATGCGATCATGTAACTCTATATACCTTGAAAAAAAGGGTTATTGAGCTCAACCCTTATAGAGCCTAGATTATAATATATATTATAACAAAGAAAATAGTCTAAGGGGGTCATCATCATCTATTGATCTTCAAAGCCTTATATCTTCAAGGTTTCACTAGGCCTCCTAGGTCTATGCCTTCTAGCCTTTGCTCACCCAAAATCCCATAGCTTCAAATCCTATTTCACTCTAAAAATGACATTTAGAAAGTTCAAATATATAGTCCCAACTAAACTTGAAAAATAAAGGATAATTGAAGCACATGTACACACTAAAAAGTTGTGTATGACATAATTGAACTTAACACCAACGAGTGCCAAGCCCACTTGTTCTAATGGGCTATGCTTAGAGGGCCAAATAGTACTTACAAGCAAAAACATTTAGCTAATCTTTTTTTAGTGGCCCCTTTTTTGTTAAGCATAGTCCCTATAAAAAGTAACATTAGTCTAATAAATATCACTTTACCATCCATACTATGCATAAACAAGCCAAACATCCAATCTAAAATAATGTATCACAAAATAAGAAAATCAACACATCACAATCAAATATCGATCTAACTTAATCTTAGGGTTCATGACCTGTAAACCTAAAGTGTGCAAAGGTTTGTGTGGTATGTCAAAATTAAACTTTAATGTTTGAGTTGTGATTTAAATGATAAGTTTAAATAGTTAACTAAAATGTGGTTTTGACTCAAGTGTTTAGTGGTTTAAAGTGAATTTTAGATTATAATTTCAATTTTGTTTGAGTTATAAGGTGAAATCCATTCCTTTTCAACACCCTATCTTAAGGCTAGATCTAAAGATTCATTTTGTAACTTTCAAGCTTTCTTAATTGAGCATTAGTATCTTCATTAGTTTCTAGGTTTGGACAAGTCTTAAACAAAAGTATAATCACATGGAAGACACCTTAAGATTAATATGAATAAGTTATGATCTACTTAGTGATATCCTTCAATGCTTTTATCATTTTAATATTTTACCTCAAACTGCATATGCAAGTGTATATATATATATATATATATATATATATATATATATATATATATATATATATATATATATATATAATTTTGGACATTCATTCATATACATACATATATCATTTAGAATTTTTATTTATATTAATATAAGCATGCACATGAATGGAATGAATGCTTAAAAAAATATTCTTTATAATAATAGGTTTAAAATAATTTAAATTTCACATGTATTTTCTACATAACATTTTCAGGTATATTCCATTAGTAAACTACGAAGATGAGGTATTTAAGACCTCCTTCAAGGGGTGTATATTATACATATAAATTATATATTTGGATTTACTCACTTTCATTAATTTAGGTTCATAAACATATACATATATATTTTGATTTATATGAGAAAAATTTTATTTAGATTTCCTAGTGATAATAGTGTTGGCTTTATTTGCCTCATGTTCAATCTGATTAATTTTGATGACAACAAATATATGCTTAGATGTTTTAATGTATGTTTTATATATTAATTGCTAATTATATATCCAATACATCTCATAATATGTTTGATGAAATTGCAAGTATGAAAGAATGAAACATAGATCAAAATAGATACCTTGAAGTTCAAGATATAATATTTTAGGTTATATGCATTTATAACTATCTTAAAGATTCATATGAGTTTATTGACATGAATTAATTTGCTCACAACTTAACATATTTTTTTATTTTAAATAATTATAATGAGATTAATTTATATATATCTTTATCTAATTAACATTCAATTATATGCTTCATACGTAACATTTAAATTGTCAAAATTATAAATGATAATCAATTAAGACTATTTAGTGTTACTAGTTTATATACTTAATATAATTAGATATTTTAATTTAATTTAAATTTTATATGATAACTAACATATGTGTGATTATATCTAAATTATATCATAATATTTAAATGTCATATTTCAAAATTAACAAAAATATATGAAATTTTGTATTTCAGCCATTGTCATTTTATAATCAAGGACTATCTTCAGTGGATTCCTTAAATTTTGTCCTTCAATTTGATAGGTTACATGACCCATGTTTGAGTAATATTGAATTTACTATGACTTTTCAAACATTAGCTTATTTTAATAATGAATGCATGCTACATGCTTTGAATATATTATGAGCCATATTTGATTATTTTTGATTTGCCTATGTGACTATCCAATTTTTGGCTATTTGAATTTAATATTTTTTTAATATAAATTATATTTTTATTGAATATTATATTAGTATATAATAAAATAATGTTAGAATAATATATTTCTTTGAAATAATTCAAAATGACCTTCTTGCTTTTAAATAGCTATCATTCTCTACATGAGAGGGTTGCTCATTCGAATTCAAAATCTCTCTAGCAAATCTAAGAAAAATTTTCATAGATTTCCCTTCCAAGTGTTCTCCAAATTTTGCAAGATCAAATCCTTGGTTTGGAAGCTTCAACATCTTCAACTAAGGAAGCTTTCTCAAATTACTTGAGTTTGTTTTTCTTGATCTTAATCTCTTTTAGTTGTTCATTCTATTTTCACCATCTATTTGCTCTTTAAATTTTTACTTTTTGGTGGATTAGTTTTTGGACATCAAATTTTAAATTTTCATGTCAAAGTCTCTTCAGTCATTTTTTTTTGTGAAAAACTCTTCTGATAGTTTATAGGATTTATTTCATCTTGCTGAAATTTTTATCATCCTACAAATTTCTTTTGGATTGCTGAAATATTTTTTTGTTAGTCTTATTTGAAAGATCATTTATTCTTAGATCTATTTTAGAAGTATATTTTAAGCATTTTAAATTAATTTATTATGCTAAAAATATTTTCATATTTCCTAGATCTCTCTTCTTATTAAAGCTTACTAGTTTACTTAGATCTATCATATACAAATTTTATTTAAGTATTTTGTGATCATTTGTATTAATTGAAAGTATCATTTTGGTTAAAATAAAATAAATTAATCCTAAAATTTTATAGTATATGCTAGATCTATTATATATCAAGTTGTTTTTATCAAAATAAAATTTATAAAAAGTTAAATTATTTTATTTCTCACTTATCATTTTACTCCAACTAATATCCTTTATTTGAATAATTGTTTCTTGCTGAAATTTAGTAAAGCTTGCTGTTTTTATTGTTTAATAATTAAGAAAAAAAGTTTAGTAGAGAGTTGATCATTTTTACGCTATTATATATATAATAGTTATAGTTTCTTTTAAACTTAAAATTATTTCTTACTGAAATTTATTTTATTGTGTGATAGACTATTGTGAATTTATTTTAAAATCATTTTTATATTAGTCTACAAATTGTAATAACATAAACATCTCAATAAGATCACTTTAAGATATTTATTTTATTATTTCTTATCAAAATTAAGTGAGCATTCTATCTTGTCAAAATTGTAAGTTATAAAGTGATCATTTATAAGTTGTGAGATAACTTTTTGAATTGGATAACTTGGTATATTTGTGAGAGATATAATTTATTAAAATTTCTTATTTTGTATTTTTCTTTCATGCTTTTAATTTATATTAGGGTTGTACTCGCCCTTTTGTAGGAGGGTACATATTGTTGTAGGGGTTCTACTTCCCCGTTATAGGAGAGTATGATTTGTAAGCTATTTTGTACTTAGTGGATTCCTAGCCAAGGGTGGCTAAGCATGGATGTAGGCTGATTTTGGGGTTTGGCTGAACCACGTAAAAATTGTATATATTTTATCTCTCTTTACTTTAATATACTTTATTTTTTTGCTGCATTGAGAATTGTATCCTGTCATTATAAAATCAAAAATTAATTTTCTACTAAAAGTTAAAATTTAAGATTTAACTTTAAAAATGTTCAATAACGCCCAATTCACCCCCCTCTTGGGTGCTATAGTCTCACAAATAGCCACACTATTCATATATCATGCATTTAAGATTTTTAATTTTAAATATGAATGCAAATGAACTATGAAGTAAGCCCACATTTATAAGTGAATGAAGATTATCAAATGTATATCATAAAGAAACCTTCTTAAGCTTTTAAATCTTAAGGATTCTGATATGAAAATGAGATTACTTAAGATTAATCAAAATTCTTTATTTAATACATCCAGATTACAATTGATTAGAGTTATTGAGGAGAGTATAGATAATAAAATTATCATGTACATACCCTTTAATTATTAATAAAATTTAAAAGTGGATTAGAGCTTTTTATAAATTTATTAAAATTTATAATTATTTAATGCAATTAATGTCCAAAAGTCCTTAAAAATTAAGAATGCATAAGCCCAAAAATTTATAAGAAAATTTGTGACGACCATACAAAATAATAGAAATTAATCTTATAATATCTAAAACCATTTGAGAATTTTAATTTTTTGATTGAAACTCTATTATTTGAGCACAAAGTGAGTTTTTTTTCATAATTTTTAGAGATTTGCACAATTAGTTATGAATTTCTTAAGCACTAGTTAATTAATAAATTATGTAATTAATTAAAGTCTCTTAATGATAATTATGAAAAATAATTAGGACAAAAAATCTTAATAAATTTCTATGGTCACTATTAAGCTCCTAATACATATTTAGCCATCCACAATAATTTCCATATTTTTTTAATTAATTAAATTTATTAAATAGCCAAAGTTCCTAGTTAGGATTTGAAAATATGGATCTCCTAATATACATAACAATTAAAGGTGGCAAAGGTCATCCGATGGAATTTTCACTTAATATTTCAAGTCAATTGGTCAAGTAATTAGAGTTTAATTTCAACATTAATGAAAATATTTAAATCCTAATTAGTCTTTATACACTTAATAGAAATCATGGCTTTTATGTTTTCTAAAATGTCATTTATCTAATCTTTCTAGAGGGTATTTATTTATTTTTTTAATTTTTTATAATTAGTTAATATTTTTTAAAGTTCTACCTATATAAATAATATTACATAATCAACATTAAGTCAGCAATGTTTTACATGGGACACTATGAGATTAGTTATTTAAACCGTCCCTTGTGGTTATTGACTCAAATGGCGGTGAATGCAGTTTCAACCTAAGCTATTCGATCAAATATTGAATGGCTCTAATTAATCCCATGGTTTAAAAAGAATGGTCATCCATTAAAATCTTAAATTTAACATGGACGTCCATTCTAAACACGTAAGATGAATGACCCATGATTTATCTTCCCTTTTGGTAAGAGATGAACATCATTCATCCTTCATCTCTTGATCCAAGCTAATCAAGGATTATTTCATGCTAAAATCAATTCTTATATAATATAAAAATAAAATTCAAGGGATCCTACAGCTTGATCATGAGGAGATGACACTTTTTCTTCATAAAAGACCAACACCTATTTGACCATATATGAGTTATGGAGGAATTACCTCACTAGAGCTAAAGACTGGTTGACTGGTGTGTGAGGTAGCTTTTCTTGAAGAGGTGAAGCCTTACTAAGAAGAGGGTTAGTTTCTTTCTTACCATTTTCTCTTGAGACCACGTGCCATTGCAAACTTGTCGAAGTTGATCTAGGATGGCTTTCCTATGCGTTGAAATTGAGTGGTTCTAGATTCATTCGCACTTAGGGAGATGGGGGGGGGGGGGTCTCCAAGGAAGGTGTGGAAAAAATTAATTAGGCTTTGGTGAAGGTTTAATGTGGTTGGATTTGGGAGCCCCTCGAGTTGAAAGGAAGCTTGGTGTCACCGATGATGGTATGTATGAGATGCTACATGAAGCCCATGGACTCTCTCTGGGTTGGAATGAGGGTGTGTGTGAAGTTTGAATGGGTGAGGAGGTGTATACCCTCCTCTCCATGTGAACCACCATTTTTTATGGGTTTAGTCTATGACAACCATCCAGGGAGTGGGGGTGGCTGGTTTAGGCATGGGACTATTATGCTAGACCTTCCCCATGGTTGAAAGAGTTTGGTGGCCAATGGTGAAGTGTATATCCAATGGTTGGTGAACCAAGGACTGTCCAAGGTGAAGGGATGTCACCTTGGTCAATGGATGAGCAAGCCAGCCTTGAGTTAACTTGGGTTAGCTAAGAAGAGCTCATGGCAAAAGGAGGGATTGGACCATGCTATTTTATGATTTTATCTTATGTGGGTGGCTTGGTTCACTTGGTTTGGGTTGAATCCAGTTCATAAAGAGTTGAGTCCACTTGGGCAAGTCAAAAGGTATGTGAGGATGAGATATACCATGTATAGTTGGGTTTGGCTCATGATGATTCATTTAGGTCAATTTATGTTCAATTGGATCAGGTTGACCAATTGACCAAATTTGGCCCAAGGGGTTATTAGGTCATGTTAAATTGATGATTTGGAATACATTTGTGTAACTGGTTTGGTTTAATTTGGAGTGAATTTAGATTTAGATCATATGATTAATATAGGCCAAATGGGTCAAGTTGACAAATTTGGTCAAATTAGCTAAATTGTGCAATAGAGGGTTGAGTTATTATTGATTGTTCATTTGATATTAATCATAGGATTTGTTTGATTTAATTTGAATTAGATTGAGTTTGGGTTCAATTTACACTTGTAGTCTAAATTGGGCTAAATTGGTCAATTGGGTTAGATCAATCAAATTAACATCAATTGATCATTGAAAACTATTCAATAATCAATTTGAAGCTAATTTTAAGTGTTGATTTAATCCAATTTGAGTTAGATCAAGATTTGATTCGATTTGATCATTTAGGCTAAATTGGGTTAAATTAGGTCAATAAGTTAAATTGGCTCAACTGAGTGGGTGATGATCAATAGTTATCTTAGGATTGATTGCAATAACGGGCTTAATCTAATTTAAGTTGGATCAAGATTTAGTTCAATTTGACCCTTTAGGTCAAATTGGTTCAAATGGAGTCAAGCGAATCAATCAACACAATTGACCCACTTAGTTTTAATTGGGAGTTGGAATATGATCAATCATTCATTTTGAAGTGAATGTAGGGATTGATTAGGTCTGAATTGATTCTAGTTCAGGTTGACCCTTTAGGTCAATTGGACTAAGTTGGGATAGATAAGTCAATTGGCCAAATTAGATTGTAATTGATCATGAAAGATTTTCAATTGAGTGATTGTAAAGATTTGGAATGACTCAATTTTGATTAGATTAAGTTGAATTTAATTTTGACCTTATAGGATTCAATTAGGTCAATTTGGACTAGGTGAGCCAATTGGTCAAATTGAGTCCTGATAAGGCTTCAACCAAGTTTAATTAAGGTTTTGATTGGTTTGTGTATGCTCAATTTTAGGTGGGTTGGATCAATTTTAGATTTATCCCCTTAAGGCCCAAATGGATCAAATTGGATAAACTTGACCAATTAGTTGGATTGAACCCAAATAATATGGTTTGGGATTTTGGATGGCATACAATTAACTAAGTTTGATGCATAGTGTTTGGTTTGAGATTAGGGTCATTGGGTCCCACCTAGTCTAAGTTGGGGGTCTAGCACTAGGGTTAAGCTTAGTGAGTTTTTTATGCATTGGGTTGGTGTCGTCCTAGTCACTAGAAGTGTCTTAACCCTAAGTGAGGAAAATCATAGTGCCTAAATTAAATCTTAGGATTAAGAGGATGGTTATCAACCTCACTAAAAGTGAGGCCAATTATTATCTTTGAGTCTATTCTCCAATGAGAGTGAACTTTCAATTCTATTATATGTTTCATTCGTGCTCATTGATGAGCCTATCAGATTCTCTTTGAGTGCCACTTGAATCCAAGCTTTTGCAAACTCATCTTTATTTTAAGGATTATCATAATTAACTTCTATTTATAATTTTATATTCAATTTAGGTTCAAAGTAAGTTCATTTTAAGTTTCAATTTAGGTTTATTAATCATTTTATTATGTCTTGTTTGGTCTCTCATCATTGTCATTTGTGATAGAAGTTTCACAGCCTCTTGGTATCATTCTTGTATAAGGGGTTGCTTGGCTTACCTACCACACTCTTCTATGCACAAAATTCATTATTTTGTGACACATGGCCATGATCTTCTAACCTGTTAGCTCTACTAAGCATAATAGAGTATTCAAACCCATCACACTCTTCTAAGTGTGATAGGGTCTTCAGACTTGGATATATATATATATATATATATATATATATATATATATATATATATATATATATATATATATATATATATATATATATATATATATATATAATATATATATATATATATATATATATATATTTATCTCATCTCTTTTTATTTTGTTATACCTTCATAATGAATGATGAAATAATGAGGAGATTAATAAAGATGAACACAATGTTTTTTTTGAATATTCACTCTTCTCTTTTATAATCTCTTTTTCTTTTTTTTTGTTCATACTTGAATATTATAAGAAGTATAAATGGTATAAAGGAAGAGGAGTAGAGAGATAGTGGAGAAAATTTTCAATCTATATTTTTATTTGGATAAAAAGCTAGAGAGGATTAAGAAAAAATTTGGTTCTCTATTTAGTGATTAAAAAAGAATGATTTGATTAGAGAAGAAAGTTGTGAATGTTGATGATACTTGATTGATTATGGTAGTGATGTTTTTTAAATGGATTTGTTAGGTAGGCTTGAAGATGGAGTGTGTTTGGATGGTATATTTAAGAGAGAACAGAGAGGTGAAGGTTTGTGTCTATGTAGGGAGGTAGTGGTTATCAACAAATAAGGTGATAAAGGAAAAAAAGAGATCATTGATAGAAGAGTTGTGTGTGTGTGTGTGTGTGTGAGGCATAGAGTTTGTGATAAAGCAATAGTTGTTTAGACAAGAAGGTTGAGGGCAGCCAAGTATGGAGATGCTTTGCAAGATGAGTGAGGGTGAACCTTGAAGGGAGAGTAGATTGCAGGTTGCTTGGCTTGCAAGTAGATAAAAAAGGATGAAGAGAAGCAAGGAATATGAGGTTTAGCTTGAGAGGTTTTTTGAAACCATTGAGATAAAAAGAAGAAGTCATAGGGTTAGAGGTTAGGGAATCATGCTCACTTATGCAACTTAGAGGGGAGCATGGAGAGTGTTGGATGGGTGTTTATTAGTGGAAAAATTGAGAGGGAGGGGTTGTGTGAGGGGTTGGTTGTGCATGGGCAATGGGGTCTCAAGTATGGAAACAAAAAATTGAGAGACAGAGGCTAGAGAAAGAGAGGTAAGGGAATAAGATTAAATGGCTTGCTTGAGAGAAGATTGAATAATTAATAATAACATTTTTTTATTTTGTCAACCACGTGAAGAGGCATGAGTGAGAAACACTAAAAATACTTATTGGTTGGATTGGGCAGCAAATGAAGAAGCTTCAACATTAAAGCTTTCCTAATTCAAACAGATTAGTTGATAGGGCAGTAATAATTCTACTCTCATTTTAGAAACCTTCTATGATGGCTACCTTTAAATTGACTCATTTTGGGAGCCTTAGCTACAATATCTACCTAAATTGATTTTATTTGCTGCATAGGCTGGTGTTTATGTCTTGCATGTAGATAGGCCTATGTTAGGTATGGGTTGTGGCAGTATTAGTGGAAATGGTGAAAAGATATTTTGAAGATCCATTTTTCTAAAATTTAAAAATTGGCATTAGTAATTAATAATTGATATTTTTCCACACATTCAAAATGTAAAGATACAATAAAATAAAAAAAATAACATAACAAAGAAGCAAGTTTTATATAAAGACTCTAATGGTTAGAAATTCGCATAAGAAACACTTGGGTTTATTAAGAGTTTCATTTAATAATTGATTTTCGGTTTCAATTAGTTTTATTTCATAGTTAAATTTAAGTTTCAATTTTATTATACTCCAATTACTATTATAGCTTATATTCTACTAGCCAAAGATAGAAAGAGATACCTATCTTTAGCAAAGTTGCTAAAAATCTATGAACTCCAATAAATCACACCCAGCTTCTCAAGGAATAGAGTTTAGATTAGTGCTAGTTGAAACTTTTAGAAGGAAAATGAGATTGCAGATAAGACATTACCTAATAATTTGGCCCTCATTTTGTGAGGACTCTAGATCCAATTCTAGGTTTCATATATTTGTAATCACATATAGTTAATTATCCCTCCCAAAGATAAGATAAAATATTCAATTATAGCTAGTCATTAAATCTCCAATTGCTTAGCATATAGTAGCAATAATTGGAGTTTGAAACTTAAGTATATAGGGGAAATGGTAATGTGCCATTCATGATCTCATGATTTTATCATCTTAGCTTATCATGGTCATTGGTCTACTTAATTAGAGGAAGTAGTCAACCCAACTTGACCAATACATCCTTATTGTCAGCCATGGGTTGCTTCATCTAAGGTAATCTTATAGACTTGGGGTGTATGTTCATTAAAAGTGATAATATAAGTTAATCTTAGCTAACAAATGAGTTTTGTGCCCTATTAAGTGCACCATATAGTTCATAACTCAAAAGGGAAAAATCATTGGGGAACATATACACTATAGTCATGATACAACAACAAACCACACAGTTAGATGAATCTAGTTGTAATTGCACTTTTATACTATGCCATTTGACAGTAAAATCATATGAATGGAGGACACAAGTCACATCTTTATTAGCATTAGATATTCAAGAGTGAATTTATCAATACATTTAATTTGACATTAGTTCTTTTGTGAGTAAGAGTTTTTTAAAATTATCAACCCTAACAAATGGTTGTGGATGAGTGGATGGATTTTAGCTTTATGTTTTAGATGATAAATTTCATTTGAATATTTTAAATTTAGTACTTTTTTCTTCTTCATATTTTTATTAATTTAATTTAAACTTAGAGTAATTTGGAATTGAATTTTAAATATAACTTGATTGTGATATCCCATGCGATTCAGATATTAATTTATCATAACCATCATCTAGGAATTTGACTTTGTCAACTCTACATGCTTGCTTGTAGAGGATTAGGTATATAATATTTATCTATGCATCATTTGAGTTAGTTTGGAGATTCAACACATTACAGATCTTATGGACTCTATCTTTTTTAATAGAGGATCAGATCTATAGTTAAAACTTGTAATCATACCTTCTTAAGACTGAAACCAAGAACTTTCTTTTTAAATATAAAAATTTAAAATTAATATAATTGTATGCAAATACAAAAACAAATTTATTTAGGGATGAAAAAATTATTTCTAACTAGACCTATCAATTCCTATCCACACTATAAGGAGTATCAGATCACCTAAGTGGGACTAACTCCACCATATAGGTGAGGTTGCCTATTCAAAAGTGTGCATATGCTTTTGTCTTTAAAAAATAGATTTGTGAGAGATGTGTATATTTGTAAAGCAATTATCAATTTGAAAAATATTTGCATGATTTAAGAGTGAAGGCAATTAAATTGATTTTATATTTAGCCTATGCAACATCCACATACATTAAATTTAGAAGCTTAAGATGTGCGTCGAGGCACATGCGAGTGTATTTCTTTTAATTTCTTATATAAACTGTGGAGACCATATTTATCTTTTAAAGCATTTGCACATGTTTCTATGTAATAGGATCAAACATAAAGTTTCCTTATAATAAATGCATAATTATGATCTAAGTCTCTTGCATGCATTTTAATGTTATGAGATCAAACATAAAGTTATCTTATAATGCATGTAAGCATTTAACTCTTTTCTTTGAAAGCTTGCTTTTGTTTTGAAGCAAGTGAATATAATGTTAGATCATTTGAAAATACATGCTATAAATTTATTTTATAGAACTATTTTCACTCATTTGGAAGCATTTGAGTTGGGTAAGAGGCTGCTTCCTAATACATAGAAATATTCATTCAACACCTTAATCAATGCCTTCTATCCATTTGCATGTAAATGTTGTGTATCTAGTGGCATTCTATGTTCTAGTTCATCTTGTGATTTTAAGCTATGCATAATTATCTTCATTCATCTCTATTTTTTAGATTAGGATGTTCAATAAAGTTATAAAAGTATTTTATGAGTTTGTGTATGTTAATTCTTGATTTTAAACAAGTTACTAAACCTCTTGTAGGTCTCGCTTATGCCCAACGACAAATTTTCAAATCTTTTGCATATTATATGCAAGTCTTGTTTATGCTTAGTTTCATTTTTTATTGTTCACATAGTTTAATATATAAGATAGCTTGATTGTTTGTTGAAGGCTTTCTGTTATGTTTTTAAGAGAGTATTCAAACTCATTATGAATCTTATTTGAGTTCTTTTGGGCTTCTTGCAATTCATCTAATGAGGGCTATAGTGGAGTTCTATTTTTCATTCAATTGTTCATCTTATATTCACTAGTGAGCAATTCAATCATTATTTTTCTTGTAAGTGAGTTATCAAATCCTTATGCAAGTTTACTCTCAAATATGATTTAATTTTTTTTTCATTTTAAAGTAAGCCTCTAAGTTTAACGCAAATCCCTCATATATCACATGAAGTATTAAGTCAAGTTCACATTCAATTTGAGTTTTAGTTTTCTTCTTATCCAAATATGAAATTTCAAGTATATAATAAGTTCCATTTATGCTCATTGATGAGCTATCTAGTTCACTTCAAATCACCTTTGAATCTTATTTAAATTATTTTTTCATTTTGTTGGCAGACTTCAAAGTGATTGTAAGTCATTTTTATTTTAAGACTTTAGTATGATCATATTTAAGTTCAATTTATCATTTTATACTTAATTTATATTCAATATAAGTTTATTTTAAGTTTTAATTTTGGTTTAATCACACTTTTATTTGACCTAGTTTGGTCTCTTAGAAAATTTATGGTGATTAAGAAAATATGTGACACATGGTAGATCTTAAGGGTACTTATTTAGGTGATTAAACATAGCATCAATAAATAATACACTACTTTGGAAGAAAGAAATATCACCCTATAATGGATTCAATTACATAATACGAACTCCTTACGCTAATGGGTCTATATGTACTAGAGATTTTTCCTTTGCCTTACATGAATGAAATAAAATAGGGTTTATTTTACCTAGGTTACAAGTTCCCTACAAGGGAAAGCCCATGTAGTTAAGTAGAACTTAAAAGATTTGAATCTCTAAAGAAAACTCTTGATTAAAATATTTTGGCATCATTTCTATAAATTTTAAAGTTTAGATAAATGATTGCTCAATTTTAAAAATTAAGTGGGATAGATCAATTAAAAATACTTCTTTTTAGATTCCAAAGGAGGATAAGTAGGAAGAGCTTACTTACTGGAAGCTTAGCAAGCACTTCAACCTATTCTATAGTTGGACTTTATATTTTAGAATTGAGATTCTTTTTTATTTTAAGTTGACATATTATTAAAATGCTAGAGCTTATATCCCAACAACATGAGATTATGAGAAAGCCTAAATGGTGAGTAGTTATACATGTGGAGTTTTTATTTGGAACACACAGATCTTAGGAGTACTTATTTAGATAATTAAATATGTTATTAAGGAATAAATATTCAATCTCAAGAGATAAAAATATAACTCTATAATGCATTCAATTACTTAATAAGAACTCCTAGGGCTGATAGGTCTTCAATGTACTAGAGATTTTTCTTCTAAACTATATAGAAAGAAGATAAAATAGAGTTTTATTTTATTTTTTATAGGGTTCATAGTTTCCAATAAGGGAAAACCATATAGTTAATTACAATTTAAATGAATTTTTTTTCTTAGAATAGTTTCGGTTGAAGAAATTGACTTTTATCTCTATGGTGTTCAAAGTTTATATTCAAAGGAAGGTTATTTTGGAAATTCAAGGAGGATTGATCCAAAAGGAAAGAGTTCTTCTTAGAGTCCAAATGAAAATAAATAGAAAATGCTTTAGATACTGGGAAGCCCATTAAGCATTTCAAACTATTATATTATTAAGCTTTATAATTTTTAAAAATGAAGTTATTTAGATTTCAAGTTTGATATTTTATTAAAAAATTAGATCTTAGAATCTAATAACTCAAGATTGTAGAAATGCCTAAAAGGTGAAGACTTACTCCAATAGGATGCTTCAGATCTTAAGTCTAAATAATACATTTAACATAAGTCAAAAGCTCATCTTAATCTAAGAAAAAATTGGGAATTATTGGTTCTTTCTCATTTGAGAAAAAGAATCTATCCTTAATTTTCTGGATTACTTCCTGCTTGGAAGGGTTGTTAGCTAACACCTCCTAAAAATTTTAAATCTATAAAGTCAATCTTATATATGAAATATAGTTTGGCTATTGCATTTAGGAATAAAATCTAAAAGCCTAAACTCACTTCTTAACCCTAAGTTTATGATTGACATATTATGTTTCTAGCTAATGTAGTAATTTTTTTATGGAATATTTACATACATATCACATAATTTATATGTATTTACATATCTAACACATAAAGTTAGATATTTACTTATCTAACACTTTCCTATACTTAAAAAGGTGCATTTCACTTTTAAAAAGTAAATGATGATGGTATTTTTGATGTGATATTAAAGATTGGGGTTTTATATATATGTAAAAATTGAAATTTGGGTGTTTGATATGTAAATACATAAGAATTGTGTGGTATGTATGTAAATCCTTCTTTTTTATTTTTATACATTTTGACTCATAATTTTATTTGAAGGTTTTGGGTATATAAATCATGCGCAAAATGAGATGTAGTTATAAATGAGTCATGGACAAATTGAAAGAAGAGGCAGACTTCTCCCTAGAAGGGTTGTCATCCTTATAGGTTAGATACTATTGTATGTGCAATGGAAGAAGGGCCCAATTCAAGAATTTGAGAAGAAATATGCAATCATGGTTCACAATTCTAGGGTTTCTAGTTACTTTTATTATTTTTTCTCTAAGGATTTAATTAATGAAGTTATGAGTTGATTATTTTATATTTAAGTTGATTTAATTTAATTTAATGTGGTAGAAAACTTAAATTTTTCTAAGAGCTTAATGTATCCAGGGTTTTCTCACAAAACACAAAAATAAACCTATAAAACATGTAGTTTTATTGTGCACCCAAAAATAAAGTATACCAAACAAATTAAATTAAATAGATAGTTGCGGTTGGGTATTGCTATACATCCTTGAAGAAAAAAAAATAGGCAACCAAGCTCAACCCTGATACAGCCCATCATAGAACTATAAGTTTGATCTATGCGGGTCTTTATTAACTTCGAATCATCACCTTCTTCAAGGACATCCTTATGCTTAATAAGGGACCATCAACTACTACAATTAGCTCCTACTAATCCTAAACCTTATAAATTCTAACTTAATTCTAGGATAAAATTTTATTTTAAAATTTCAAAAATAAAATCCTACACCATACAAAACAAATGTTAAGAAAACACAGAACAAATCAACAAATGTTAAGAAAACACATAACAAATCAGTAGTTCATATCACAAACATATGGGCATTGCATAAGACATTGTCAAGCCCACCTCTCCTATTGAGCTATGTTTAGGGACTTAAGCAAAGCACATGCAAAAAAATAATATTTATATATTTTTTAGTCATAACTCTTATGAAAAATAATGTTAGTCTAAAATAGTACACCACAAACATTAAAAATATCACATCACAGAAAAATCACCATCCTAACCTAAGTTTATGGTCAGTGACTTAATTTTCTAGTGTATGAAAGGAGGGCTACTGCGGCATATCTGCACTAGACTTCTTTATGTTTGAGTTTTGATTTGAGTTTGAGATTTGTTCAATTAACCATTAAGTGGTTTCAACTTTAAGTGATTTAATTGATTTCAAATTTCATTTTAGATTTTATTTTGCTTTTATGTTAAAGTTAAATTTAGGTTTTAAAGAATGGAGAAGAGAATGGATTTGCTTGAGGTGAAAGTCATTCTAATCAATATCCTAATTCTAAAGGAGTGATTCTTTCATCAAAGGATGAAAATTTATCCTAGAACTTTAGTTTTCTATGCTTAATGAATTTTGATCAAGTTTTAATTAATTTTGAATTGATTTCTTTTATTTCATTTTAGTTTGTGTAATTTTTCTTTCATAAGTATGTATCATTGTTAAACTAGTGGTTTGAGTTATGAGGACCTTCTTTGGACCAATAACCTTGCAACCTTGGGGTGTCTAGAATAAATACCATGTGATTATAAAATATTGATTCCATATTTGTGTTTGATTAATTATTCAAGTTAAGTTTGTTATGATTATTTAATTTGAATTCAATTTGAAGTTAATTAATTTTTATTGTATTGTTAGATTTAATTTTCTTAGGTTCATTTTAATGTAAAGTTTAATTAATATTTAGTCTTTTCATTTAAGTTTTTATAATAATTTATTAAATTCATTGAATTTTAATGAATTATGTTGCTTGTTTTAATTAACTTAGTTTCATTATTATTCGAATTTATTGGTTTCATGTTTTCATTAAATTTGATTATATTTAAGTTGATTAATATTTTCAATTAACATATAACTAATTAATATTTAATTTCAATTTCATGATTTTAGATTTAATTTGATTATGCCGAGTTTAGTAAAATGGTATTTTGTAATTTTGAATTTATTGTTCAATTAGGTTACTTATGATTAAGGTTTATTCAATTTTTTTGTTTGTTTAAAATATTATAACTTAGGAAACTTATATAAATGAGTTACATTAAATATCAAACCTAGTTTGAATCATTTTAGGTTCCTAATACATGGTGAATTTAAATTTTAAGGTTAGTTTCATTAATTTCCATTTCTCCAATTTAATTTCTTTAATCATTTATTAATTCTTAAATGTGTAAATTTAAGGTTTTAAATTTTATGACTAAAGAAATTTTTCTAAATTCTCTGATGTTATTGGGAGTGTCTTAAATTCGTTCTATGACTTTTCATAATTTTTATGATTTATTTATTATTCATTTTAATTTTTTCCATAGCTTCAAAATTCATAACTTCTGATCGAGGTCATTTTGATTTAAAATAATTGGAGTTTCATGCTAATTTCATTTTAATAAATCTTAAATTAAACTTTAAATATATAGTGATATTTATGGTTTTTAATTTTAATGGATTCTCTCTAAATTATAATCAAGAGAGGGTTTATTTGAAAATTTTAGATTATTAGTTGATTTATAATGATCTCTTGAAATTCAGTCCATGTAAATTAATTAATTAATTCAATTAATCTTTAATTAAGCGATCTTTTAGGTTTTCTTCCTTCTAGAAGAGTTTGATATTTTTCTTAGGTTCATTGATATAATTTATGATGTTTTGAATAATTTTTATATTTTCTTTAATTTTCCTAATTCTTATATTAATTATTTTGATTAAATTAGGTGTTTGAAATTAGAAAATTCATATCTTTTAATTTAATTATCTTTGGCCCTAGAAGTTTATATCAAAGGTATGTTTTAACCTGAATTTCATTTTATGAAAGTTTCAAGCTTTTAGGATTATTATTTAGAGTATAATTGATGTTTAATTATTTTTATTAATTTTTAAGTTAAGCCAAAATTATACATAATAAATTAGAGCTTTAGTTTTTTGATTCCCTTATAGAATATGAAAATAGAGAAGGTTCATTTATATTTTTAGAATTTTTGAGTGGTTTATTATAATTATTTAAAGTTTTAATCATTTATTTAAATTATTTAATTATATTTAATCTAAATTTAAGAGAGTTTAAGATTTAATGGGTTTCAGAATGGTTTAAAACTTTATAGAGATCTATGATGCTAAGATGATGTTTTAAAATGATTTTAATAAATCTCATTAATTTTCTCAATTTATTAATTTTGTTTTCTAAATGAAGACCTAAGATATTTTAATTTTGTAACTCTTAGTCTAATCATTTAAGATTAATAAAATTTTTATCTTAAGTATATCTTGACCTTAATTTCATACTCCCAATGTTTCAAATTAATTAGTTCATTGGACTAAAAGTAATTAGGGTTTAATGTTTTTTATTAAAACCCTAATTGGCCCAAAAATAGCCCATAAAAATTGGTGGTTTTAAGTATAATGGATTCTTCTCACTAAGATGAATCCATAGAGCTCTTATTTGCATTTTTTCATTAAGTGGTTTAATTTATATGAATTTTTAAAGTTTCAAATATTATATGCATTTTTTTTAAATTTGAGAACTTAAATTTCTCACTTAACTGAGTGAGCATTGATGCAACATTGACTGGGCCCTGCATTACGCATAGTAGCAAGTGGTTGGGCTAGTTGGATCCATATAAAGCAAAGATGGGCTTGAATTAGGACTGTCTGATCAAAGATCAGATAGTTCAAAGCAATCCAATGGTTCTTATACATGTTTAATCAAATTCATGCTTCTAAATAACGACCATGTATTCCAAATAAAAGGAATGGATGGTTGTTATTTCAACCTTAAACTCTCGCTATAAACAGAGAGCCATCCACTGTTAGGGAAGAATTTCTAGAAATTTAGGGGGCAAGAATGTAAGATTTTAATTATAAAATGATTAAAGATTGATTTACAATTGATCTATATAGTTTGATCCTAACTTCGATCGAGTTGACTTCATAAAGAACCAACATAAATTGAAAAAGAGGTTGATTGAAGGATACCTCATTAGTATTGATCTTTGGAGATGATATCATTTCAAAAATCTTTGGAATGTTGAGAAGAAGTTTTATAAGTAATTCAACACTTTGCCTCCCTTTAGATTGTTATGGGCATCCACCACCACTGTTCACTAGAGTTTGGTGGAAATATGGGCTTGGAGAGGTATATAGTTGAAGGGAATTTTTTTTTTAGTTCGATTTTGCCTAGAGAATGTGTAAGGATGAGCAAAAGTAATAATTGTGGCCTCTCCTTCCTTATCTATATTTGTTTGAACCCTCCTCCATTAGATGAGGTGGGTGGTGACCAATTATGGGAAATGAAGCTTTGAAATTGTTGTTGAAGGTGGTTATAGGATCAAGGGATGTATCTTGGCTGGTTAATAGAAGTGATGAGAAAGTATGGATAATTTTTATCCATGGTGAGGTGGCTCTATTCGAGGTTTCCCATGGCCTCCACCTTGCCTCCCTATGCAAATCTACTCCTTGGGCTTGTTGGTTGATTACCTAAGTTATGCCAAAGTGGACTATGGGTTAGATTAAGTCCATTTGGATTGGGTTTGAGTCAAGTGTTTTAAATTTGGTTCATTTGAATTTAGTTTGAATTTGATTGGTATATGTTAAGTTAATTTAGTTAATTAGAATTGGATGATGGTCTATAATTAATGTTGATTGTCCCTTGAGTGTTTTAAAGTTCAATTGATCCTAGTTATGTAAGAGTTTTGACTTGATTTTGGCTAATTTGATCAATTTAATTTAAATGAGTCAAGTTGGGTTTCTTATCCTATTAAGACATTATAATTTAAATTTTTGCTTAGTGATGTTTGAATGATCATTTGGGATGATTTTGATCAATTAATTTCATTTAGGTTTGAAACAATATTTTGATTTTAACCCCCATTGACTCATTTTGATCCAAATGGGTTAAGTTGGTTTAAATTGAGTCAAATAGCCAATTTAATTTTGTTGAGGTGTGTTTATGCTCAAATCATAGTTTATTAATTCTTTGATATGATTTAGAGCATTTTATTTACTTAATTTAAAACTAATTTTGACTTAGATCCATTTTGACACAAATTAGGCTTAATGGGTTCATTTGGGTCAAATGATCAAATTAATGAAATTAATTCTAAAGACTAGTTGAATTATGTTTAATTATGACTTTGAAATATTTTTTGGTTGTTTAATTTGAATTAATGTCTATTTAATTTGATATTGTGCTCAATAGGCTCTATTTAGGTAAATGACCAAATTAACCCATTTGAGTAATTATTGGATTTAGATTTATTTAGATTTGCATTTGAAAATATTTATTTGATAGATTTGAGCCTTCGGAATGGCTTAATTTTACCAATTTTTAAGTTATTGACTTTTGACTTGGTGGGGGCCCACATGGTTCAATTCAAGTTAAATGACCTCATTAGCTACTTTGAACTGCATCTCAATTGAATTTTAGGTTCATTTATATTTATATTTTAATTTAATGTTTTTTGTTTAATTTAATTTTGAATTAAATTAATTTTCCTTGGACATAGGTAATTTTGAGCTTTAATTGATCAATTTGGTCAACCATCCCAATTATTTCAATCTAAGCTCAATTAAATTTTTATTTCAACTTAGATATGTTTTAATTTTGATTGTGTTGAATTTTATTAAATTTAGATTTGATTAGACTCACCTAGTTTAATTGAGTTAGGTCAAGCTATGGCGAGTTTCAGTTGGCTTACTTAGGCTATCACTGTATGGTGTTGACTTTGATTTTAATTTTAATTTAAATTTAATTTTTTCTTAATTTTAAAATTTTGTTTTATTTAATTTATTATTTAATTTTGGTTGGAGATACACTTAGCCACTAAGTGTAGTACCCCAAGTGTCTAATTAAGAACCTTTTGATATAAGATTACAAATCTTAATTACAAATATTAAAATGATGTCAACATCATCGAAAATGAAGTCAAAAAATATCTGTATAAAAGGATATAATAAGTGACATCAGAGACAAAACTAAAGGTGCTTCAACATAAGATAGAAGCTCAACCTATTTTCATAAGGGAAAATTAAGATATATTGGCTCACTCTCATTAAGGGAATGAACCCATTTCAACTCTTCTAGACATATTACTCGCTTGTATGAGCTGTTAGCTAACATCTCATATGCTTTAAATCTATATGATCAATCTTATGAAGTGAAAGATTATTAGGTTGATATTAATTACAAAGGAAATCTAAGAACATAAACTCACTCTATAAAATCTAATATCATGACTAATATAAAATGCTCATAACTAATGTAATAATTTTTAAATTTAAAATATATTTTAGACACTAAAAATATTAAACAAGGTGTGGGCATGCAATTATGTCTACATGCATGTATTTAGAAAGCTGTTATATGCTAAATTAGAGTAGATGGAAAACTTCCCAAAGAAAGTGGCTATGCTTATTGGATAGATGTCCCGTATGTGCAAAGTGAGAAAGGCCCAATTTTTTTAAAAAAGATAAGATGCAACATGGTTCATAAATTCTAGGGATTTCTAATTGCTTTTAATATTTACACATAAGGATTTATTATATAAGATTATGAGTTATATGATTTTAATTTATATTAATTAATTAAATTTAGTAGAAAAATTATTATATTTTTTAAAGGAGCAGTGAGGGGTCTAGACTGACAAATAAAAATATCATACAAAAGGTAACCTATAAAAAGCATTCCATTTCTAATTCTCAATATAATGAAAACAAACCATTAATTTATCAAAATAATATAGAAAGGCTAGTATGGCGAGGTCTCGCTATACACCCTAATTGGTGTTAAATATGAAATTAGATTAACTATAAAAATTGATAGTTTTAATTTGACAAATGAGATTAACAATGTCAATCTCATTTTGATGTAATTCCAAATTGATAGTTTTAATTTGGTCAAGTGGCTAAGTTAACCTGATCCAACCCATTTGGGCTTAAGAGGGCTAAATCCAAAATCAACCTAATTAAATTGAAATTGAACTCACCTAAACAAATTTTAACTTCAATTAAAAGTGATTGAACCTTGATCTCAACCCAATTGAGTCTAATTGAACTTAATTGGCCCTTAACCCAAGTTGACCCATTCAAACCCTATTAGGCCAAAATTTAATTCAATGTGATCTAAGCCAAATTGAATCAATCCAAGACTTATGAACATTCCAATTCACTCATACCATTCTAGAAACTTAATTGAACATTCCAATTCACTCCTGCCCATTCAATTCTATCAATTGGTTCAATTAGCCCAACATAACCCATTTGACCTAAAGAGTCCAAATGAGCCAAAAGTTAATCTAGTTCAAATTAATTGTAGTCAAAGCAATCAATCAAATTTGTTGATTTCATGAGTCACCTCATTTGAGATTGATTTTGATGATAACAAACATATGTTCAAATGCTACTAATTAGTTTGAATTGAAGTGTGTAGGAAAATTCTACAACTCTAGTCTTCTCTATCAATCTAGAAAGCTAAAGCCATTGGACTTGAATTGGTTGAGAATTTTTTAAAGAATCAATATATTAAGCAAAATTAAAAGCTCACTAAGATAAAATAAATGATTCACTCATTTCAAAATATTTTATTTTAAAATTATTCATATTTTCTACATCTCATAAATTATAATTATTCATTAAATTATTCATTTTAGATAATATGAACTAAGTGCATAAGGCTTATTCCATTTAATGTGCTTCTAAGAAAGCATAAATCAAGTTCATATTTCATTAAATCATTTCCATGCCTAATCATATACATTATCCATTAAGTTTGTGCATTAAAAATAAAACATCCTAGAATTATTCTAATTTTCACTCTTATTATTCTACTTTTTTCTCTCATATCCCATATATCATCCTAAACCTATTATTGGCCAAATGTTTTCATGATTATTTATCTAATAAATCATGTGAGATTTATTCAAATTATTTTCATTATAAGTCCTTTATTATTTGAATTTTTAAAAATTTATTCATTTAAAATTTTGAAGTTAAATTGGATATTCATTTCCATATAAGTGCAAATTGGACTTAGATATTTATGGCATGATTTGGCTGAGTAAATTTGAATTATTTTAAGTTAATTTAAACTTGAATTCAAATGTCCTATGGAATTATTCTCTTTTCCTTTTTTCCTAAATATTTTATTTTTTTAGAAAGTTTCATAGCCGACCATATATGTTTAAACTTAATCTTAACAAGATGTTGATTATTTTAAATAGCCACATAATTTATTCCAACATCATTCATATAGCAATTGATTGCATTAAATCATATTTTTTTAATTTAATTTTGCCAAAATTGTTGATTCACTCCATTAGATTTAATTTATTTGTTTTGGCTTTATTTCTTTCCTTTTCTCATTTAATCAAAGTTAGTTAATTGAATATCTCATGACTTGTTGCTTTGGATCTTAATTGAATTCTTATTTGAAATCATTTGGACTAGCAAATACTTGCTTGAATTAATTCCCTTTTTAACTTTAGCCAATTTAATGAATTTATATTATAAGTTAACCTTTCAAAATTTTCCTCCTCTTACCCCTCTCTTGGCTGACCCTCATGATATCATATTCTAAATTAAATTGAATCTTATGTCATGTGCTTAATTATTCAAATTTAAATTTAAATTCTCTCCAAAATTAATTTGGCTAAAAATCATTGATGAAATCTTTTGGATTACATTTGATTGGTTCAACTTGAATCATTTCTTAAGTGGTTTTCCTCCCATCTCTTCTTAGCCAAAATTTCTCTCCATAGAGTTCAATGTATCTTAATTAGTTTAAATTGAATTATTCCCTAAATTATTTTCCTTTAATTCTCTCTTACTTGGCCGACTCTCTTAGCCTCCTTCTTTATTTGAAGTGGCTTTGATTCTATGTCAATGCTTCTTACTTAATTCTCCTTACTCAGCCGAACCCTTGCTAAACTCTTCTCTTGAAGATTGTTGTTATTCAACTGCTAAAACTCATTCAATCATCCTTCCTTTCCATTGGTCAAATATTGTTATGAAGATTACTTGGGAAACTTGAAGGATAGGTGGAATCCCCCCCTTGACCGAGTGCTTCAAAAGGATTTCTTAAAATTTTTAAGGTGCTAAACTTCTAATCTTACCTTGTCTCTTCTTTGGCTGAAAGGTACATTAGGTTATTCAATTTATTTTGGGCTTATCTCTTTATATAATCTTATTTTCTTTGATGGAGAAAGTTAGATAAGGTGATTTAATTTATATATTGCTTAATCTCTTTATAAGACTTTGATTCCTACATTGTCAAAAAAATATATGTAGGTTACTCAGGATAGGAGTTGGAAAAATAAGAAGCCTCATAAGAAAAAGAAAAGAGCACTTTACGTAAACTCTGATTATAAAGAATCAACTGAGGACACTTCAAAAAAAGAAACAAACTTAGGTTTGATGACATATGTGGATTTTGCAAGTGAGGTATGTGAGGTATGTCATATGAAAAATTAGATGATGCTTTCAATGAATTAGCACATGGGTACAAAAAGCTGAAAATAAAATTGAATGTTTAAGAAAAATAAATAAAAAATTTAGAAATGCATGTTTTATCTTTAGAGAAGGAATGTAATGATTTGAAAACTAAGAATGGCTCTTTAGTAGATCAATCTGTTTATATTGAGAAGCTTATAAAAGAAAATTTATCACTTTATGCAAAATTGGATACATGTAGTAGTTTATATTCACATGCTTCTTTCATTAGAAATAGATTATAAAATACATCAAAATCATTTAAATTTAGACTTTATGCAAATACAAATACTACATGCAATTTATGCAATAATAAGGATTGTGTCTTTTGATTGTCATGTAAGAAAATCTCTAATTTCTTCTATATAAAATTTTATTTGGGTACCAAAAATTAAAAATCTAAAAGAAACATGCACTACACAATATTCATTGCATATTTTTTCATTAGGATGTGGACCCAAATATGTTTGGGTTCCAAAAGTTGACTCATGATTTTCTTTTGAAGGAATGCCTTCAAAATAAAATCAAAGAAGGCATGTGGTACTTGGATAGTGGATGTTCAAGACATATGATAAGTGATAAAAGAAAATTTTTTACTTTAGAATCTTGTGAAGAAAGGTATGTAGTTTATGGTAATAATGCTAAAGGAAAAATAGCTAGCATTTGTTCTGTTTCAAAAAATTTAATCACTTTAGATAAAGTTTACTTAGTTGAATGTTTAAAGCATAATCTCATTTTCATTATTCAATTATGCGATAAGGACTCAATGTTGAATTTCATGCATATTTTTGTATTGTTAAAGATAAAGAAAATATTTTACTTGTTGGTCATAGATACAAAAATATTCACCTTATTGATTTTGAAAGTGCATGATGCTAATTTAAATTTACTTTGTTTTAAAAGTTTGCATGATGATATGTGGTTATGGCATAAAAAATTGTGTTACATTAATATGCACTCTTTAAATAAAATTGCAAAACATGATATTGTAGATGGTTTACCTAAAATGAATTTTTATTCTAATTATGTCTGTGACACATGTATTCATGAAATTTATTTTAAAATTCTTTTAAGAATAAAAATATTATTTCTACTTTTAGACCTTTAGAATTACTGCATTTGAATTTATTTGGTCATATTTGTACTACAAGCTTAGGTGGAAAATTCTATGGTTTTGTTATTGTTGATTATTTTTCTAGATTCACTTAGGTCATATTTATAATTCACTAAAATGATGCTATTGAAAATTTTAGAAAATTTATTAAATATATTCAATGAGATAATTCTTCTTGTTAGTAAAATTCAAGTTGACCATAGTAGTGAATTTGAAAATGAACATTTTGAAGATTTTTGTGATGAGTTTGGAATTAAACATACAGGAAAATAATGTAGTAAAAAAGTATAATTCTAATTGAGTTGAGTAGAGCTATGCGAGATGATAATAAGTTGCTTAAGTATTATTGGCCTGAAGCTATTAACATTGCATGCTATGTGATGAACCATGTTTACTTGAGACCTATTTTAAATAAAACCCCCTAAGAGTTGATCTTTAGTTAGAAACCTAAAATTAGTTTTTTTATATATTTGGTTGAAAAAGTTTTATCTTGAATAATGGTAAAGACTCTTTGGGAAAATTTGATAGTAAATCTAATGATGGTATGTTTTTAGGATATTCTACGAATAACAGATCTTATAAAGTTTATAATAAAAGATAAATGATTGTTGAAGAATCAGTACATATTATATTTGATAAAAATCATGTAAACTATATTAGAGATGATGTGATTGAAAATGAGGTAGATGAATTTAAGTAAATAAATTTGAAAGAAAATGTAGATGATTCTTTACCCAAAGAATAGAAATTTATTAAGAATCATCCAAAGGACTTGATCATTGGAGATCCATCCCAAAGAGTTAGAACTAGAAGGAAATCTAAGGAAGTGATTAATCATTATATATTCTTATTTCAATTTGAACCAAAATCAATAGATGAAGCTTTGAAAGATTACTTTTGGATTGTAGTTATGGAAGAAGAATAAAATCAGTTTATAAGAAATGATGTGTGAGATTTAGTCCCTAGACCTGAAGACTTAAAATATTAGAGGAACTAAATGGGTGTTTAGGAATAAGATAGATGACTTAGGTCACCGTACTATAAATAAAGATAGATTAGTTGCATAAGGATACACTCAAGTTGAGGGAATAAATTTTGAGAAATCATTCACTCTTATGGTTAGATTTGAATCCATTAGATTGATCCTTGCCCATGCCTGTTACAAAGACTTTAAAATTTATCAAATGGATGTAAATCTAATAAATGTCTTTATAAATTAAGATGTCTTTTTAGTACAACTACCTTTTGAAAGTTTGGAGTTTCTTGATCATAATTTTAAATTGAAGAAACTCTTGTATGGATTGAAATAAGCTCCTAGAGTTTGGCATGATAGATTGAATAGCTTTTATTAACTATGGTTTTAGTAAGGGTAAAGTAAATACTACCTTATTCTTTAAGAATTTTGGTGATAACTTGATAATTGTTTAAATTTATGTTGATGATATTTTATTTGGTAGTACAAATGAATCTTTATTCATTGAACTATCATCTTTAATGTCTAAAGAATTTGAAATGAGCATGATGGATGAAATCAATTTCTTTCATGGGTCTTCAAGTTAAACAATAAGAAAATGGCACATTCATTTATCAAACCAAATATACAAATGACATAATAGAAAGATTAGATATGAAGAAATTTAATTCTAGTAAGACTCCCATGTGCCTCTCTACTAAGATTGATTTAGATGAATTCGGTATACTAATCAAAAACTATATATGAGTATGATTGTTTCTCTTTGTATCTTGTTCCTAGTAGACCTGACATTATATTTGTTGTATGTTTATGTGCTTATTTTCAAGTTGCTCCAAAGGAATCAAATTTAACTGCAGTGAAGTGTATCTTTCATCATTTGATTGGCTCTTTTAAGTTAAGTTATGGCATCCTAAAAAAATTATTGTTATGTGACTTGATTGCTTATTCTGATGTTGACTTTGCAAGTTGTAGAGTAGATAAGAAGATTACATTAGGAACATGTCAGCTTTAGGATCCTCTATAGTATCTTGGTCATCTAGAAAATAAAACTTTGTTGCTCTTTCCATTGATGAAGCTAAGTACATAGCTGCTAGAAGCTATATTGCTAAAGTTCTTTTGTTAATGAAATAACTAGATAATTTAGAATTTAAACTAGATTACATTCCCACTAAGAATGATAAGACTAGTGCAATTAGCTTAACACAAAATTCTATTTAACATTTTAGAACTAAGCACATACAAATTAAACATGATTTTATTAGGGATCATGTTAGAAGGAGATGTTGATATTGACTTTGCTAGGGCAGATTTGCAAATTGTTGATCTTTTCATAAAACCATTACCTGAAAAAAGATTTTATGATTTGAGATGCATGTTAGGTATGTTATATCCATCCATGTAAATTTATTGATGTTCATTTTTTTAAATGTTTTTAATGTTGCTAAAAGGGGATAGAATATTATGTTTGCTGTATTTTTATTTATGATGCATAATTTTTGGGGGAGCTTTTTCATGTTATAATATTATATTATTTTTCTTAAAAATGCTAAATTGGTTAAAACCATATTTATTTACTTGATATACTTTCTCTTTAAGGCAAGTCATATTTCCAAAAGTCGATGCAAGGTCACATTACTCCTTCATCACTATTTAACACCAACATAGGCTTGCCATCATCAAAAGGAGGAGATTGATTTCATGAGCCCCACTTCATGTGAGATTGATTTTTTTTTGGATAAAAACACATGTTATAATACTACTAATTAGTTTAAATTCAAGTGTACAAGAAAATTCTATAACTCTAGTCTCTTTAATCAATTTATAAAGCTAAAGCTGTTGGACTTGGACTGGTTGAAAATTTTTCTAAGATTCACTATTTTAAGGCAAATGAAATGCTCACTAAAATAAAATAAATGATTTACTCATTTTAAAATAATTTATATTTTGTACATCTCATAAATTTCAATTATTTGTTAAAGTATCCAATTTAGATAATATGAACTAAATGCATGTCTTATTCCATTTAATGTGCCTCCAAGTAAGCATAAATTACCTCCATGTTTAATTAATTCATTTTCATGCCTAATCATATACATTATCCATTTAGTTTGTGCATAAAAATTAAATTATTCTAGAATTATTTTAATTTTTTATCTCTCTCATGTTATTGTACTTTTCTCTCCCTATCCTATCTATCATCCTAAACCTACTTTGGGATGAATGTTTTCAGGGTTATTTACCTGATAAAGCATGTGATATTTATTCAAATTATTTTCATAATATGTCCCTTATTTTTTAATTTTTAAAAATTCTTTCATTTAAATTTAATTTATTTTAAATTTAAATTGGATATTCATTTCAATATAAGTGCAAATTAAACTTAGCTATTTATGGCATGATTTAGATGACTCTATGTTGAATTAATTCAATTAATTTGATTAAAATTTGAATTAATTTAATTTAATTTAAACTTGAATTCAAATGTCCCACGGAGTTATTCTCTTTCATTTTCTGCTTAAATATTTTATTTTTCTTGGAAAGTTCCATGGGTGACAATATATATTTAAATTCAATTTTAAGATGATTATTAATTAAAATATCGACTTAATTTGTTCCATCACCATTCACATAGAATTGATTGCATTAAATTAGTTTTTTTTAAATTTAATTTGGTCAAAATTCTTGATTAACTCATTTAGATTTAGTTGATTTGTTTTGGCTTTATTTCTTTCCTTTTTTCATTCAATCAAAGTTAGTTAAATTAATATCTCATAAAAATTACTTTAGATCTTAATTTAATCTATATTAGGAATCATTTGGACTGTCCAATACTTATTTAAATTAATTCTCTTTTTGACTTTAGCCAATTTAATGAATTTATGCTCTATATATATATATATATATAATCTTTCAAAATTATTCTCATCTAACTTCTCTCTTGGCTGACCCTCATGATCTCATATTCCAAATTAAATTGGATCTTATGTCATGTGCTTAATTATTCAAATTCAAATTTAAATTCTCTTCAAAATTAATCTAGGAAATCATTGATGGAATCTTTTGGATTGCATTTGATTGGATCAACTTGAATCATTTCCCACATGGTTTCCCCCCATTTTGTCTTAGCCAGAATTTCTCTCCTAAGATTTCAATGTAGCTTAATTAGTTAAAATTGAATGATTCCCTAAATTATTTTCCCTTCCATTTTCTCTTACTTGGCCGACTCTCTTAGCCTCCTTCTTTTATTTGAAGTGGCTTTGATTCTAGGTTAAAGCTTCTTACCTACTTATCCTTACTCAATTGAACCCTTAATAAACTCTTCTCCTAAAGATTATTGTGATTCAATTGCTAAAACTCATTTAATCATCCTTCCTTTTTGTTGGTCAAATATTATTATGAAGATTACTTAGGAAACTTGAAGGATAGGTGGAATCCCCCTGTTGATCGAGAGCTTAAAAAGGGTTTCTTAAAATTTTTAAGTTGCTAGACTTCTAATCTACCTTATTTCTTCTTTGGCTAAAAGTTACATATGGTTATTCAATTTTTTTTGGGCTTAATCTCTTTATATAATCTTATTTTTTTTTTTTTGGCTGAATGTTACATAAATTGATTTAATTTATATAGTGCTAAATCTCTTCATAAGAGTTTGATTCCTACCTTGGACGAAAAATATATGTAGGTTGCTCAAGTTTTCTTTATGCGTAACATCATACTTCAATTAGTTCTTGAGTTGGCAAAATAAAATAAATTTATTTGAATCAAGTTGGTTCTTATAATTCACTTCTCTTCATTTCATTTTCATAAATCCTAAAGTGAAATTCATCTTGTGTTGATATTTCAAATATTATACAAGTTATTATCAAGCTTTGTTGTTTGCAATTCATTTTATCACTTGGATATATCATAGCCATCATGAAAGAGAATTCAAGTCAGCTTGTGCGATTCAATCTTTCATATCAATTAGGTTTTTTAGTTAAATTCAAATTTGCATATAATATTTGTTGTGGTCATTCAATTCTTTATTGTGTTGTTTTTCAAACTATCAAATTAAATCATCTTTGATTTTAAGCTTTCATAAAAATTATATTAAATCAAACTTCTTTGAAGATTTTATTGCATTGAATATTTCATTGAAAATCTTATATCAATTTCAAGTTTAAGTAAAATGAGCTCTCTTTCTTTAATTTCACTTGCTTTAATATTAATACAGTTGGGTTGTGACTGTGAAACATTTTTAACTTGAGAGTATGATCTTTGTATCTCTTCTCTTCTTTGATCTTGTTACTTGTTAGGGTTGTACATGCATGTGTAGGAAAGTATGGTGTTGGGTTGTACTTGCCTGTGTAAAAAAGTACGGTGTTGGGTTGTACTTACACATGAAGGAGAGTATGAGAAAATTGTTGTAATCTTAAGTTTGATTTAGTGAATTTCTAACTTAGGTTGCTAGGCGTGGATGTAGGATATTTTTGGAGTTTGATTGAACCCTGTAAAATTCTTTGTGTTCTCTTTTTACTTTCTGCACCTTTACTTTCCTTTATTGTTGCTTGTTGTTGTAGTATTTCATTATAGTATAATAATTTATAATTAACTTTTCTACAAAGTATTCAAATTAACTTTTAATTTAAAAATACTTTAAAATCCCAATTCAACCCTCCCCCCTCTTGGGTGCCATAACTTCATAATAAACTCTAAATCTATCATTAAACATCTCTTAACATTCAATTAGCCTCAATTGAACCTCACCAAGCCAATTGATTAACTTGACCTAATTTGGCTTAAAATATTGAGTCAAAATTTAATTCAACTCCAACTGGAACAAATCAACTCATCTAATCTCCTCCAAAAGTTTGTTAATCATGATCAATCATCCAATTACAACAAATTGAACCCAATGGAGTCAATTTGGCCACTTAACCCAAATTGTCCCAATTTAACCTAAAGAGAAAAATTAGGCCTAAACTCATTCTAATCCAAATTGATTGCAACTAATGCCTCCAATCAATTACAAATTGATTATTGAATACTCTCCAAACATCAATTGATGCCTATTCGGTCAAACCATCCCATTTGATCCTTTTATCCAAATTTGATTTAAAAAAAAAATTAAGGTAAAACCTATCTTAGACCAAATCAATTCAAATGAAAACCTCCAATCACTTTCAAATGATAACTCAAACATAACTCAACTCCTCATCAAATCAATTTGATCAATTTGACCAAATTGGTCAACTTAACCAACTTAACCCAAATGAACCCATATGGACCAAATCCAAATCTACTTCAAATTAAATCAAACTAATTACACCAATACATTCCAAATGATCATTTAAACTTAATCTAATAGCTCTATTGACCCAATTTGATCAGTTGGTCAACCTAACTCATTTGAACCCAAATTGATCTACATTTGTCAAATTGAGCCAAATCCAACCAAACCAAGTCTAAACCAGACCTAACATGGCATGAATCATCCTTTGACCCCCTTTGACCTGCCCAAGTGAACCCAACCCTTGGTGAACCTAGTTTGACCCAAACAAAGTGAACCAAGGCTTCCAAATAAGATAAAATTCTCATTTGGAAGACCAACCCACTCCCATTGCCCATGGGAGCCACCTTTGACCCTCTTTAGACATAGGACCACTGACCTTGCCTAACCCAAATGTTGGTCTTAGTCCTTAACCAAAAGAAGGACCTCCTCCTCGTGATCGACCATTAGTCCATCTTAAAAGTGGTGTACACTCCATGGCTACATGTCTCTCCATTATGTCTCTTCACACCCACTGCCACCAATGCCAAAGGCTAAACTAATCCCATGGCTTGGTTCACTTAGGGAGAAGAGTGTACCTCCTCCCCCCCATTGAACCTGAACACACATGTTTACTAGAGCCCAAGTATCTTTTCCCAAGCTTCCTCAAAGCTCCTCGTGCCCTTAGCCATTGGCGAGACTAACTCCTCCTTCAACCCAAGCAACCATTCTATCCATCATCACCAAAACTCCACTAAATTCAAATTAACTTCACCCACTCCTTCTCCTTTATTCGATGAGTTGAAACAAATTAAGCTTCACTCGATTCGAGCACCAGAATACACTCAAGACTAGCTCTAGTGAGCTTCATAGTGGTGCTTGGTCTAGAGGATGATCGATGGGGAGGCAGCTCATGATCTTCTCATTAAAGTTTCACCTCTTCAAGGTGAAGCTATGTTAGTTGTTGGGCCATCGATCTTTAGCTCAAGTGAGGTGAATTTTAGTGAACTTTAGAAAACCATAGGATTCTTGGTCTTTTGCGAAGGAAATGTGCATATGACATGAGTAAAACTATAAGATCCTCTATAAAATGCTCCCTTGATCATTTTGCAAGCATTTATATAGTCAAATGAACTCTGATGAGCTTAGATTAAGTGGTTAAAGGTGGACGGTGTTTGTCTCTCACTACGGTTTAACAATAGATCATTGACGTCCATTTTACATGATTAGAATGAACATTCATGATTAATTGTATTTAATTTATTCTTTTTAAATAATGGGATGAATCTCCACTATTCGATCCATTATCAAATAATTAAGGATGAAGTGCATCTACCACCACTGAGTCAATAGCCACATGGGACAATTTAAGTGACCAATCTCATGGCACCATTGTTACTTAGCTATAACACCCAAGAGGGGGGTGGAGGTGTTGAATTGGGTTTTAAAAATAAATTTCAAAAAATTAATTTAATATTTGTAAAAGACTTAAATATTTAATAATAATGCTTTAGTGAAATGAAATAATAAAAAATAATAGTAGAAAAGTAAAGTGTAGAAAAATAAAAAAAGGTGCAGAGATTTTTGTGTGTTTTGCCAAATCCCAAAAATTGGCCTACATCTATGCCTAGCCACCTAAGCTAGGAATTACTAAACTAAAGTTGAGATTATAATAAATCTCCCCTACTCTTCTTCACAGGCAAGTACAACCCAACACACTTTCTCTAATGGGCAAGTACGACCCAACATGTACTTTTTTTAATAGGCAAGTACAACCCAACATAAAATTAAGACAAGAAAAAGAGAAAGATACAAGTCTAACTCTCAAATTTTAAATATGTTTTCACTCACAACCCAATCTATACTAATATTAAGGAAATTTAATATTAATGAAAAAGAGAGCTCACTTTAACTTTAAATGAAATTATAACAAGATCTTTGATCAAATATTTAATGTAATTAAGTAACTTAATGTTGCTTTAATGATCTTTAAAAAGTTTGAAATGATTTTCTTGAATGACTTTGAAATGCAAACTAAAATGTAATCACAAAAACTTTACTTTGAATTCTTTTTCATACAAGCTAACTTTTATTGAAATGATAAATGTATGTGCAATTGGAATAACTAAATAATCACCTGAATAAAGGCTTGAATGACACCACAAGAAAGCTATCACACAACATATACAGAAACCAACTAAAGGAAAATAACCAACAAGCACAAAATAATTTATGTAAGAGGTGGAGTGGTTAGCCAAATAGAAAATGAAATGAAATAAGATGTTAAGCACAATCAAATTTAACCAACCTATATGAAACTTTAAGCCAAAGGGATAAACAATGGATATTCAAATAATTAAACACTAGGAAATCAAAAACCTTTGAAAGAGACTTCAGCCAAATAAGAAACAAAAGGATCATCAAATGATTAGGACAAAATAAATTGATCTCCTTATGTTAGCTTTAGTCAAATCTAGAAATCAAAGGATTATCAAGTAGTTAAGTCCAAAAATTGATCTTCTTATGTTTTTTCTTGGCCAAACAAGAGCTGAAGGTTATAAAGTAAATGAACACAATATAATTTAATTAACCTTGCAAACTTCAAAGCTAAGAAGAAATAAATAAAGTATAAGAACTTAACACCTTAGAAATTCGAGACCAATGCTATGATTCTTTTGGCCAAGGGAGGAAATACACTAAACCTTCATTTTTCCCAATCAATCTTCAACCCAACTAAATGTCCAAGAGAAAAAGAAGAATGTTGAGGAATTCTCACACTTGAATTTCCAAAAAACTCAAAGTATTTGCTTTAGCAAGGATCGACCAAGGTGGAGAAGATGAGCAAGAGAGCAAGAGAGAACATTAGCTCTTTGGAACCTTTTTTAAGTTAAAACAAGGCTCTTAAATATAAGAGGAAGGAGTCTAGGGTTGATCAAAAGCTGATCCAATGAGAGGGAAATTGATTGGGTATTAATTTGAATTTCAACTCCAAGGAATGAAGGATCGGCCAAGGAGATCTTTAATGGGCTCCTTTACAAATTTGTTTCAAGCCAATATAAAATATTCACTATGTGAATCATAGCTAAAGTGAGAGGGAATCCTATTAGAAAATCGCCAAGGAGATTTTAATATGAAGGAGGGAGTTTTAAATAAAATAAATCCATAAAAAAATGAAGTCAATAATTTTGACCAAAGGAGTTTCCAAAAATAGGAAATCCTCAAAGTAATGTATGAATAAATTTAGATAAAGGCTGATTATATTATATATTTAAATAATATATAAATTTAATAAATTTAAAGCAAAGTGCATGGTCCCTTAAAACTTTCCTAAAATAGTTCAAAAAAAGGATTTTTTTTGAAATAGAGGGTTGATTTAAATTTAAATTTTAAATACTTGGCTATGATTAATTTGGCTCTAAATAATCTTAATTAATCATGCTTGGGACGTTCAACATATTCCATAAAGAAATTTGATTTGATTTAGCAAGTATATGTCATGCCAAAAGAAATTTGAATTAAAGAATAATTCAAAATAATTCAAATTTAGATGTTTAGTTAAAGTAATTTTTAAAATATTAAAAATTAGATAATATAATATGAAACTATTTTGAATGAACTTCACACATTTTACACATAAAATGAATTAAAAAATTTAATGAAAACAATGTTAAGATGAAAATGATAATAGGAGGGGGAATAAGAAGAAAGTGGATAATTTTAGGATAATTTAATTTTTATGCACTAAAAATGTGAATAAAAATTATGAATGGCATGAAAATGATTTAATAAAATTTAAAAATAATTTATCTTGCTTAACCATAAATTTAATGAAACTTATTTCATGCATTTAGTTTATACTGTCCAAAATGAATAACTTAATGAATAATTGTAATATAGAAATATATAAATAATTTTAGAGTGATGAATCTAAAAATGAATGAATCATTTATTTTAATTTAGTGAGCTTTTCATTTTCCTTAATATAATAGTTCCTAAAAAAATTCTCACCAAGGCCTTGTCCAATATATTTAGCATTTTAATATAACTGATGAACCAAGATCTAAAGAATTTTTCCTGCATACGTGAATTTAACATGATTAGTAGCATTTGAACATGTGTTTATTGTCATCAAAATCATTCTCATATAAGATGGAGCTCATGGAGTCAACAACCATGTGGAAAGCACTAACATGATGTCGACTTTGTAAATAAGTTAATATAAGATTAAAATCAGATTTAATTAACCAAAAATTAGAAAATATAACTACTTATAAAAAATAAATAAATAAAAATAAATTTATTTTGGTAAGATTAGATATTGGAGAATAAAAGAAAAATAAAAATCATAAATTTTGTTAAATGAAAAGCACTTAATTAGGATTTGAAGATTTATTTAATTAGCTTAATAAGCCTTAATTACTTAGTTTATTGGCTTGAGAATTGGTGTGATTATTTCTTGGGATGACCTCTACCTCCCATAGTTTTCTCATGACAATTTGCTATGTAATTTTGGAAATCTTGGTTTTCAAACCAAAATTAATCATTTATACATTTAATAGTTATTTAAAATTAAAAAATTTATGAAATTAATTATGAAATTACTTAATTATTAGAATAGTAAGGATCATTAAAAACATTAATTAGGACCACTAGTTTTGATTATTTCTCAAAGTCATCCTAATATCTATTTAATTAATTAAATCATTAATTGACCTATACTTAGAAAAATTATTGTAATTAGCATGGATCATTAAAATTTTTTTGATCAAACCCTCTTTATGGTCAGTAAACAAAGAGGTTTACAATGAAATTAAAATCCTCAATTGGTTTTACATATTTTGAGTATAATTTGTGGTTTTGGGTTTTCCCTATTTATTTAATTAACCCTTTATGAGCCCAATTGCATTAGAGTTCTTAAAAATTTTTATTTTATATTCAGGTATCTTCAGTAGTTTTAACATGAATTTTGGTCTTATATTCAAAGGTTAATTAAATTTATGGGTATCTTTGGGCTAAATTTGATTAACCCTAATTAAATCATAAAAATCACCTAAGTCATTCTTAAACCACTCAATGAATAGAGATGGGCAAGGTATGAATTTTAACTATTGCTTCTCCTCTTCAGATTAAATTATTCAAATCCCTAAAATCAACTCTTAATAAATTTGATTAGACTTAAAGGTGCATGTCTTAATCTGACTGTCTTTAGAAATTAATGAACTAAATGGGCTATTTGATGATATTTAATTTCTTTGCTTAAGTTATTCATAATTTTTTGTATTTGTTAGGTTCATGCATCAATATTCTAAAAAAATAAAAAGAAATGATTACATTAATCACATGCATTTGAATTAAATGGTGTGGCTTTTATCACTAGTAAATTTTAAATTATTTTCTTAATTAATATATATTAATCTAAATATAAATTAATACAAATAATTTAAATTTAATTCTAATTCTTACATGTATGAGCTATGATTTGAAAGGTATATAGTCTAGAAACCTAAGGTCACAGGGCTACCCATCCAAAGGAGGTCATGATACCTCATACCTCTAGTACAATAATAACATGTATCTTAAGATTTATAGAAAGTTACATGTTAAAGATAAACTATTTTTTATTAAATTTAATTAAATTCCATAATTTCATCCTTATGTTCATATGTGTGTGCATATGTATAGTAATTAGCAAGTATATAATTTGGACATTCTGGGAACACGAGACTTTAAGTAGTCCCAAAGGATCTTTGATTATGTCACTTATCTGGTTCAACAATGGCACATATTTGTGTAAATTTAATATACATATGTGTATGTATATGCTTAAAATTAAATTACCCCTTTCCATTAAAATTCATGCATCATATAACCATAGCTTATCCCAAATTTTTGCAATTGAAAATATAGTAATTCATTCACGAATTAAGTGTGAAATAATTAAATAATATATACATATATGTTAATATTTAAATGAATATTAAAGAATAATGAAGTAAAGTTAAGAAAACAACATAAAGTTAACTATATTTTGGTTTTATTAATCTTAAGATGTCTTTCAAATTTAATATAACCCTTTTTAAGCCAAATCCGAACATAGATTTTAATAAAAAAATCACTTCATTATGAGGATTAAAAATCATAAAATTTATCTCTTAGGTCCAACCTAAGGCTAATGATTAAGGTGGGTCCTACCATCTTTTATCTCTTTATAATCCTAAGCCAAGACAAAACCCAAAAAAAAAATGACATGCCACACTTAATCTGAAGTCTAGGTCTGGAAATCATCTCAAATTATTAATCATGTAAAGTGTAATCCCCCTAATAAAGGGTATAAATATTAATCATTAGAGAATTTCAAACATTAAGACCTCATCATGACATGCCACATTTAACCTAGCACACACATTAAAATGCTAAGTTATTGATCCTAGTCTTAAGTTAGGCCAATGATTGTTATGATGATGAGATATTTTGTTTTGTGATTTACTATTTTAAATTTGATGTTAGGATTATTTGTGTGTAGTCTGTATATTAGGGTGATGTTAGATTAATGATATTTTTTTGTAGGAGATTATGCTTTAAGAAGCACTATAATAATCATAAAAAAAATGAAAAATGTCTCTTGCTTATAGGTGTTGCTTAAGTTTGTAAACATAATCCATTAGGACATGTGAGCTTGGTTACCCAAGGTAGGGTACTAAGTCTAAATGTGTAAAAATAGAATTGCTTGGCTTGAATGTATATTTAGTTAACTTCCATTTTTCTAGTATAATTAGAATTATTTTTTTATAAAAAATGTAATTTTTGCAATAGAAAGAGAATTAGAGCTATAGGGTTTAGGATGAGTAGTGGCTAGAAGGCATAGACCTATGAGGCCCTATGATACCTAAAGTATGAACCCATGAAGTGAAGATGGAGAAGAAGAATTGTAGAGCCCTATAGCTTTATTTTTATTTATAATTTAATTATAATTTGAGCTGTATAAGGGTAGAGCTTAGCTACCTAAATTATTTTCTCTTTCAGGGTATATAGTAGTACCCAGCCACACTAGACTTTTGTTCTTTTAATTAATAATGTTTGCTTAATTGTTTACTTTGATTATGCAATACAAATGGCATATTTTACATAAGTTTCTTAAATATTGAATGTTTGTTGTATGGCCTAAATGTGATAGGCCTTTTAGAAAATTAAAATTTGAACTCGAACTAAATAACTCTAACAAAAGCTTTATAACTCATAACCTCACTCAAAAGGCTAGGAATTTAATCAAGAAAATAAAAGATTTAGCAAGCCCTTAGGTGTATGGTTATATGCTCTAACAACATGCATATATATTGTTCACTCTTGCAAATAGGGGATCTCTACTCTTGGATGATATAGCACAAAACATAACCTTTGAGTGTAGACCCTTGTGGAGAACACCTCTCGCTAATTTAGCCTATGATCTAATTTTATCATGCATTTAAGCATAAGTTGTTCCAAGTTTGAGTCTAAAATGATGGCTATAAAATAAAATAAAATTTATAAAATTATATTGCATTAGTATAAGTCATAATTTACACACCAATCATAATCTAGTCTCTTAGGGAGTGAGTTTAAGACTCTAAAAGTTTTCTTAATAATAATAGTCTAGCTATCTTGCATTTAAATATGATCGACCAACATGATTTTAAATAATAGGTGTTAGCTGGCAGCCACTTTAGGTAGTTGTTAGTCCAGAAGAATTGGGAATAGTTCACTCTTTCTAGTGAAGTGAACCAACATATTTAACCTCTCTAAGTAGAATTAGGTTGATCTCTTAGTTTATGTTAGGGTACTTTAGATATAAGTTTAGAGGGTACTTATTTCTATTATACTACGGGTGTAATTCTTTACCTCTTAGCCATTTCCACAATCTTGTATTATTGAAATCTAAGTCCTAACATTCTAATGAAATGTAAATTCAAATTAAAATATTATTTTCACCTTCAAAAATATAAAGCCTCATTATAGGATGACTGAAGCACTCACTAGGCTTCCTAGTATGATGAGTGTTTCCTACTTATCCTCCTTTAGAACTTGCTAAGAAATCTTTACATTTGATCTCCTCTCACTTGATTCCCAATAATTGCCAAATCTTTGATAATTTAATTTTGAAATCTTTAGAGACATTAGTTGAATACTTTAATTAAGATTATTCTTATGAGATACATATTTACTATAATGTAATTAACTACGGAAGCTTGCTTCCATAGGGAACTAAAAAACTTGATTTAAAATAAATCTTACTTTACTTCATTCAATACCTGCTAAGATCTATGTGGTGTCCCTACAAATATCTAAAAAAGAATACCACAGATTTTTCTAATAACCCTACTAGGGAGTGTTCAAAACTTGGCAAATTAAGTTTATTGATTATTCCAAAAATTCATTGAACCTACCTTATAGTGAGTTTTAAAACTAAAGTCTATCTTTCAAATTAAATCTCTCCAAATTATGAACCTCACCCAAAATGACCAAATTTTTTAGGTGGAGGTTCAAATTCAAATTTAATTAAAAGAAATCATGTTTACTATAAGTTAACCCTTTTCCCTCCCTTCCAATAGGGACAAAGTCACCAACTTCCTCATTATTTGGCAACAACAATAGCAGCAACCATGTTATTTAGAAAGCTTATTTACTCTTTTGCTTCTGGTGCAGATTAGGCTGTGGATCAGGCCATACTCACCTCCACCCCCCAACATCAAGATTGGTTTGGGTTTTGAGCACTTCAAGATCACTTGTGTGGCCCAGCCTTTAGCACCATTATTAAGGAGGAGGTGGCTGATAAAAAGAGACTTTTACAATTTGACCTACATTTTGACATTGAGTTTTCTTATTTGAAGAGAAAGTTAATTGAGGTTCTCCCATCATGAGTACTTATTGTGTCCACCACTAGGAGTAGAACTACATTTATGATAGCCCCAACCTCCAATGAGAAGGCAATGCTTGCATTAAAGGTTGTCCCTTCCATATTCAAGGTTGGTGCAAGCTCCTACCATGCCCCATTGACTAAGACATAGTGTTACAACAAGAACCATAACCTGAGAGGATGAATAAGAAAACTAAGTCTTTATCCCATGTAGTTAATGATGGTTCTCCTCGTGAGACCTCTCCCCTTTTTAGTGGAAGTAGCTTCACCCTCTTTCACCATAGAGAGAGAGAGAGAGAGAGAGAGAGAGAGAGAGAGAGAGAGAGAGAGAGAGAGAGATTAGATGTTAAGGAGATAGCAACATCACCCCATGATCCTTGGAGCTTGAGACACTAGCTAGGGAGAGAGGAAAGCCTTATATTGGTCTATAGTCTACACTCAAGAGAGTTGGGAGAGCCCATAAATGCCCAAAGTCTGCTTTTGTTCAAGACTTGATATAGCTTATCTCTAAGAGAGTTAGGGACCTGATTCACTGAGAGAGGACCATTGAGGCCAAGATTGTAGACCAAGCAAGCAAGAAGGATAGAAGGAGGTTTTCCAAGCAGTCAACATCATCAACATTGGTTGATCTCCATCCTGACTTGTGAGCTCATAGAGCTGGTCACTTAGACAATATAATCTTTATTAGTTCTGACCAGCGAAGATTCTCAACAAAGGCATACTTAGTGCCACCACCACCATTGCACTACTAGACTCACCATCCACCATCACCCATACAAGTAACACCATCCAAAGTACCCACCAAGTACTAAAAGTTTGCATCTGGAAAGAAATCCTCACACTTGGTGATATGATTGCAACCTAAGGGCTACACATCATCTACTCACACTGTTGGTGTAAGGTTGAGCCCCCTATTTAGCCTTCCACATCATTAACAGAGGAGAAAGAGTTGCAGCCTTAGAGCATTGTCATTATTGCATTAGCCTGACAGGGTGAGAGAAAAAAAAGAAGAAAAATGAATGTATGAGAAAAAGATCTCCATGTTAGTGGAGTCGGTCATGGTCAGTACTTCATCAATCATGGATGTACAATACATTTTGCCTACAGTGGGTTATGTAGTAGAGGATCTTCACCCTGGATATGTCCTTGTAGATGCTAAGAACATAGATGGTTGTTCTTTTGAGAAGATTCTAGCTGAATATAAAGCAATCATCAAGGATATGGAAAGGGAGGGGACTGATGAGGAAAAAGTCAACTTTAACATGGCCGAAGATAACCTCCTAGATAATGTAGTGAGGGTCCACATTATATAAATTAGGACTTTCTCCCATAGAGAATAACATCATAGCACTGAAGCTTAAGGAGTTGTAGTTAAAGAGGGTGAAGCGTAGAACTCAACTCAATGCCTTTTTCATTAGCTCAAGCTAAAAGATGATCATATTGATCCAATGGAGAGGAGGATGGAGGAGCTAATGTCAAAAGTATTAGCTCTTAATGGTTAGATACCAACACCTCAATCCACCCCTATAGAAGTAGATTAGCACAAGTTGGTGCATGTAGTAGATTGGCTTAAATGCACCACTCCATTCAAAGAAGGCATAAATAGTCTACATAAGAAAGCCATGGATAGTATAGTCATCTAAGAAAGGGACATCAAATAAATGATGGAACAACAAGTGAAGGAAGTGTTGGCACAATCCCAAGGGGCATACCTAGAAGAATTTAATGTAGTCCAATTCCCTAAGTGTTTTGCACCACTATTGTTCAAGGTATTTAATGGTAGTAGGAACCCTAGGCAGCATATAACATACTTTAGGGCTAGTTATTGTAATGCAGATGGCAACGATACCCTACTTTTTGGTAGTTAATCAGTAGTCTTTTTGGGGTAGCCTTTAATTGGTATGCTGAACTGCCCAACTATTTGGTGAAGTCCTTTATAGAGCTAGAGCAATTATTCATCAAAGGTTCATAAGAGCTCAATAGAGGGTGATTGTAGGGGACCTCATTGTAGAGAAATAAATACTCAATGAGGCTCTTATTGATTATATTATCAAGTTGCATAACCTAAATATGAAGTGTAAATTGTGGTTCTAAGAGCATGCTATCAAAATTCTTCTCAAGAATATTCATAGCATAATCACTTTCATACTTAAGGGCTTTTTAAATAAAATCTTTGAAAAAATTAATCAATAAAAAAACTAACGTACAAGAAAAATCTAAGTAGTTATCCTTCTTGGACCAATCATGCAAGCCAATGTCTCAGAAAGTGTTTGAGAAGAAGTTAGGGATTATATTAGCAGTTGATTAGGGGAAGCAACCCATGAGAGTACACTCTAAAAGGCCTTGAGTGCAGCAGCCTCCTCTTCCACCTCCAAAGCCACCATAATAGCCTTCATAGTAAAGGTATTAGTATCTCCCACCAAGTAGTTATTTTTCACATATTCTTGTTGATAAACTCAACAAACCCTACTTATTTAAAAAGAAGGTAGTCAAGAAGATTTTCAAGAACCTTCTTAAGAAGCCTAACTTTTAGCTACTAGAACTTAGAAAGCTAGAAAAAGTGGGCTAAATTATGCCCCTACCATTGCATGCTAGGTTATGTCTTAGAAAATTATTCTACTTTTAAGGTTTGGTTTGATTGAAGCTACAAATTGAGATCCATAGTGATATCCAAAGAGTACTTAGTAGAAAAGCACCGTAGTTCTATCAAAGTAATCTCTGGGAAATCTTTCAATCCTATTAAGAAGAAAGAAGGTTGAGGCATTTATTTATCTCGTACCTCTAAAAAAATTATTTCTATAATCAAGAAACTTTTTTTATAGGTGCCTGAATCAGCTCAAACCTATAATATCTTAGAAGGTCTACTAGTTGTGAGGGGACAACTCAAAGAGGGAGGGAGCTAACCAATAGTAGCAGTCACCACAAACCCGAGATAGTCCACTAGCGCAACCACCATCCAAGTCTAATAGTTCCACCTTCACTACTATAATTTCTATCTTTATCAATTCTTCTACTACCTCTAGGAGAATTGTATTTATGGATGAAGACACCAAGGTACTCATGCTGCTTACTTTACTTGATTTTTTTGTACCTCCCAAATTAAATAAATCAATGAAGATAAAGTATTTCGCTTACATCTTCTCTATTTTTGATGATCTTAATAATTACATTACTATTGAAAGCTCTCCAAGTTATAATAATAATAATCTAGATAATTTTGATAATTTTCTCTCTAATTCAAAAGTAGATTTTTTTTTTCTAAATCTCCATGGTTCACCAATTCAGATAGATTGGAGTCATCCAACCTTGAATATCTTTTGGGAGAAGTTATAGGTATTCCTGATTTGTAGGTAGAACTCAGAACAAATCATCCATTTGAAGTAATAATTGATGTCAACCTCTATAGTGAGAAAGTACTAAAGCTTACGGTGGCACCCCAATACAAGGGTAAATAGGATATTGGTTCTAGTAAGAAGACAATACTTCTATAAGATGCTCCATCTTTGGATATATTTATGGATGACCAGCCCAAAGTTGACTATAATGTATTGGCACATCTTAGAAAGTTGCCAGCTAAGCTAAGAATATAAAATGCCTTTGTTTTATCTAACAAATGAGGGAACCATTAATCAAAACATTGCTTAATCCTAAAATATATTTAGCTTAGATATCTGCTATGAGTTCAATTGAAGAGGAGGCATATTTTTTGAAGGAAGTCTTAGGAGTCAACTTTTTAGATGAAGACCTACAGCTTGGGCTAACAGAACTATTGACATCACTTTTGGAGTGAGGATCCAATCTCCATCTTAGACCTAGGAGTCTTCTAGACACTAGATTCTCCTAAGTCATAGGACACTTCTAGTGACTAAGTGAAGACTTAACCCAAACCTAGAGACTTAGGAGGATTAACCTTAGGTTTAGATCATGCCTTATGGTTTAAGGTAACCTACCAATCCTATGGTCTAAGCTAAACTCTTGCCTACCTCCTTAACTAGAATAAAACTTCAAATCAATATGACCATTCCTAATTGAATCTCAATTCATATTCAAATCCCAAACCAAATGATTGAAACCCATGATCTTAACCCATCTAAGCCCATGATTCAGCTCTATAAACTTTGCCAAAATTCCTTCAATCCGAACTTAACTCAATTAATTTTCTCATAAGAAAATCAATCCTTCAATAATTATTCCAACCTCTACGAAAGATTACAATCAAAACCATTCCAACCAAAAATCAATTCAACCAACCTAACCTAACCCATGTAACTTAAAGGGTCTAAATGAATCAAAATCCAATTAAACCCAAATCAGTTGCAACCAAAGCTATCAATCAATCCTAGATCAATTATTCAACTCAACTTAACTCAACTTAATTCAACCCAAAATCAATTCAATTGACCCATTAGGCTCACTTGACCTACAGTGACCTAAAGGGACCTTTTGAACCAAATCTCATTTCAACCCAAATTAGATTGAACCAAACTATCTAGAACCTCCTATAATGATTGTTGATCTTCCTTGATTAATCAATTGCAATCAATTGGGTCAAACTAAGTCAATTTAGTTATTTGACCAAATTAAGCCAATTAACCTACATGAGCCTATACAAACCAAATCTCATCCTATTCAAAATAAATTGAAACCAATGATTCATACAAACTTAAAATCATTCCTTGAATATGACTTGACCATCAATTGAGCCAAACCAAGTCTAATTGGCCTCTTGACCCAAGTTGACCCAATTTTACCTAAAGGGCTAAATTTGACCAAATCAAGTTCTAACCTAAATTGATTCAAACCAACCACTCCAATTATTCATAAATTGATTATTGAACATGATCAAAACCCTAATTGAATTCAATTTGACCAATTGAACCCAATTGACCCATTTAGCCCAAATTGACCTAAATGGTGAAATTGGTCTAAATCATTCATAAATCCAAATTGATTGAAATCAAAGCCTACAATCATCTTCAAATGATCAATTAAATATAAACTAATGACTAACCCAAGCTAATTTAGCCAATTGACTAAATTGGTCAATTTAGCACAGTTGACTAATATGAATCCAAATGGGTCAAATTCAAATTCAAGCCAAATTAAACCAAACCAATTGAATCAAAATATTCCAAAAACTCATTTGAACTTGTCCCAAGCCTTAGTTTGACCCAGTTTGACTAATTGGTCAACCTAACACAACCTAGCCCAATTTGACTTACGTGGGCAAATGAAGCCAAACTCCTCCAAACCAAGCCCAAACCCATTATAACATGGCATGACCCATCCTTGGGTCACCATGAATTAGTTTAAATTAATTAAACCCATGTTTGACCTGAATTGACCCAAAACCCATTGGGTAAAGCTTGTCAAATGGGACAAATACCCTATTTGAATTGTCAAATCCACTCTTCATCTCTTGGCAGCCACCTAGAGCTCCATCTAAGAAAGAGGGACACTTTTCACCTGACCCAAAGGTGATTGGGTCAGCCATGAGCCAAATGGAGGTGAGTTCACACCTCTCCTCCCATTGGAACACTTGGAAACCAAGGACACCCATTCATCATCCCTTGGTAACCACTCCTCCTCTCTTGGCCACTCAAATCAAGCCACCTCATTTAGGCTATTTTGGTCTTTGAATTTGTTAATAATATCCCAAAGTTAATCTCTCCAAAAAATCTTTTTATCTTTGTTATTCTTCATGTTATTGATTATCTAGTTGTTTTCTTTATTATTCTTCGTGTTGATAACCAAGCTCCTTTTTTTAAATCAATTATTAATTTTAGTTTTTTTTTATGATTGAAATTTTTATGTTTTTCATTTTTTATTTTTGAAATTTAAATTGTTAATAAGAATATTCAAAATAATTTAGATATTTTTTACTTTTCTTATTAATTTTAAAATTACCATCCACGGTGGCCTGTGCCGGCCGGACAGCCACTAGAGGCCATACCCATCCAAGCCGTCTGATCCAAGGGAGAAGGGGGTATAGCCCCCTCCTTTCGATCCAAACCAAGTGTGTGAGCATTCAGTGAGCTTCCTTAGGGCATTTCGAACTCTCTAGAGCTTTCACTGAGTTCCTTAAGTCTCCTTATCTCTAGTGATGATAGAACTGAGCCAAACCGAGGCTTAGCTTTATCCAAAATTTTCCAAACTCTATCTCTCTCTAATTAACTCTTCCCACACATTCACCAAGCTCGACAAGGCAAATAAAATAGATTCCTGATTGATTCAAGTATGAGACCACTTCAAGGCTAACTCCAGCAAGGATTCTGGCAACGCTTGGTCCATAGACCCATCGGTAAGGAGGTAAGGTGCCATATTCTCAATAGAGCTTCATCTCTTCAAGATGAAGCTACCTCAGTTAGTTAGCCACCGATCTTAAACTCCAGCGAGGTATTTTGTGGCAAACCATAGAATAACCTCTAGGTGTTTGTATTTTATGAATGAAATTGCATTTTTGTGTGAATCCGACTTTTAGATCCCCTTAGATTCCATCCTTGAATATTTTAGAGTCGATTTTGGCATCCCAAGAGCTCCGGTGAGCACGAATTGGGCGGAGGAAGGTGGACGATGTCCGTCTTCCATCACGTAAGGATAAAGGATCATCTGCCATCCATTTCACATGATTAGAATGGTTGTCTGTAATTAATCCATTAGATTTAATCTATTTTAAACCTATAGAAACCATAGGATTAATCCCCATCGTACGATCTTAGATTGGATGATAGAGATGAAAGCATATCTGCCACTACCATGTTGACACTATATCAGATGATTTAAATAACCAATCCCATGGTGCCACGTGAAAAACACATCCAAGTTAGCAATCTGGGTGGCACTAGGCGATTTAGGGATTAATTAGGGTTTAAACTAAATTTTAATCACTAAAATTTCATAATTTCATAACTAATTATATAGAAATCTAAAAAATAACAAATAAAACTCTTTAGAAAGGTAAATAGAGGAGATTTTATTAGAAAATGATTCCATTTAATTTTGAATAGTTATTAAGGCTTAATTAGGGTTTGAATGTTTTTCTAATTACCTTAATTAAGCCTTAATCACTTGGACAATTAATCCCAAATTTGGTTTGTTGACTTAATAGGATGACCTCTACCTCCCATAATTTTCTTGGGAGTTATTGGCTAGGTAATTAGGGGAATTTCTAATTCAAACATTAATTACCCATTTAATCAATTTAATGATTAATTTAGAATCTAAACAATAATAATTAGTTAAGTAAGCTCCATTAATCATTGATTAATAATGAGATAATAAGGGAGGGTGATTAGGACCCCTTTCCTAATTAATTGTTTAAATTCAATTTGTTAAAGAGAGTTAATTAATGTGAAATTTATTAAAATATTAATTAATTAATTAATTAATTAACCATGACACCAAATTAAATTAAAATGATAATCACATTAGATAATTAACATTTACATTAAGAGTTCTCCTTTATGTATTTAATAACATAAAGACCCTTAAAGAAATTATGATTAACCCATAAGTGTTGGAAAATCATAAAAGTACTTAATTAGATTCTTTAGCTTAATTAATCTTTAGTCATAAGCCAATTGCATAGGTTATTTAAGAGCATTGTAATTTTATTTTTATTCATGTTCATGTCATTTGTGGCTCATGATTAAATGATTAATCAAAGTAAAGATGCATAACAAAGGGTAATGAAATGATTTGATTAATGATCCAACTTAATTAATTCATAAAATATACCTAATTATCCTTTCTCAAACAAATCATCATTACCAACATGGGAATGAGATTAAAACAACAAATAATTTCTCCTATTTAAGCTTAATTAAAATCCAAAGTCAAAATTAATAAGAAGCTTTGGTTTTCTTAAGCAATTTTATTTAATGTGATTGTCCATAGGAATTAGTGTAGTTGAATGAATCATATGATTATGTTTGGTTATTCCTTTGCAATCACTTTTGATGTTATATGTCATATGATTCCATGCATTTATGTTTTTCAAATTTAAATGAATCAAATGAAATTTATTTATGTAAGCTTACATGTGTTTACTTAATTTTAAAATATGTGTGGCTATTATCACTAATAAATCTAAATTTATCTTCCAAAGTTTATAAATTGATAACAATGTTTGGAATGATAGTAGTTATGAATACATATATGATTTGGATGTGTTTATGGCTTAGTCATGTGAATGTGAAGCTCTATTTCTTAAGTTATTATATAGATTTAGATAGGCTAATGCTAATAAGTATATAGCATGGACACCTGAGAATACGAGGCTTTAAGTAGCCCCAAAGAGGTCAGTTGATTAGCTCACTTCCCTGGTTAACAAAGGCACATACTTATTTAGTTTCATTTCTATGTATTTTTGTATTAGAATTTGGATAGAGCTTTAATTCATATGCATAAATCATTTAACTAAAGAAAATATAATCTTTGCATGGTTCTCATTCCCCAATTATGTATACATTCATATGTATTTAAGATAGATAGTACATAATTTGGACATCCCAGGAATACGAGGCTTTAAGTATCCCCAAGGAGGTCATTTGATTATCTCACTTTCCTAGTTTAAACAATGGCACGTACTTGCTTACATATTTATACATGTGTATGTGTGTGTGATTAAAGAATAAAAATCCTCTTTCCTATTAAAAATATATGCATTCATAATTATTTAAGTCACCAAAATGTATAGCATGTGAATGTAAAGCTCTCTTTCCCATATATATGGATCTACATGTGTTTGAAAGCTAATAAGTATATTGTCTTGACATCTCAAGAATACGAGGCTTTAAGTACCCCCAAGTAGGTCATTTGATTATCTCACTTCCTTGGTTAACAAAGGCACGCACTTATTTAATTTCATTTATATGTATATTTGTATTAGAATTTGGACAGAGTTCTAATTTACATATAGAAATAATTCAATTAAATAAAATACAATCCCTTGCATGATTTTCATCCTTATAATTGTATATAAAATTATATGTATTTAAGATAACAAGTATGTAGTCTAGACATCTCAAGAATACGAGGCTTTAAATAGCCCCAAGGAAGTCATTTGATTATCTCACTTCATTGGTTAACAATGGTACATACTTGTTTACATCTTTTATACATATGTATGTATATTTTATTAGTGAATGAAAATCTCCTTTTTCGTTAAGTATGAATGCATTCATAATCATTTATGTGTGTCAAAATATGCTTTATTTAAAGGTATACTAAGTGTTAAATCATATGGATGTTATGGGTGATGGAAAGGAATGGCTCAATGTATTCTATGTGATTGTAATTTAACCACATTAATCTTAAAATGTATTTCATATTAAATAGAGTTATTTAATGTTAACCTAAACTTATGATTAATAAAATATTTAATAAGCCATTCATTAAAGAAAACTAAATCATAATAATGTGTTTAGAAAGTGGCTTAAGGTAGGGATGAAAGAGGGTAAGCCTCTTTTCTCCCTTTATAACACTTAGATACAAAGTGTAAGTCAAATGAAACAAACCAAAACATAAACTAAAATTCACAAATCATCTAAATAACTTGAAATGAAACCTACCATCATGTTAACTTAAAAAGTTTCCAAATTTAGAGAATCATAACTCTAATTCTTAGTTAAGAAATACTACACGAAGCCTTAACACACACATTAGAAGTAAACCACCACTTGTAGTCCTAAGCTAGGATGGAGTTTCTGTGATGTTATATTTTATTTTCTGATGTAATGTTCAAGACTGGATGTTAGGGTGTATGTTTTATAGACTAGTTGTTAGGCCGCTATTAACCTAATCATATTTTCTATAAGAGATTGTGCTTAAGGGGTCACTATAAAACAAATATAAATGCTTCTTCTTCCAGGTTGCTTATGCCCTTGAGCATGGCCCATGCCAAGTTAGGAATAAGTGGGCTTGGTTACCCATGTGCATGGTGCTAAGTCCAAATTATGATATATAACTACTTGGGATGTATGCATGTTTAGTTAATATTTATTTTACAGGTATAGTTAGATTTACTTTTTCTATAAAATGTAATTTTTACAATAGGAATTAGGATTAGTGTTATGGGGTTTAGGATGAGCAGTGGCTAGAAGGCTTAGTCCTGGAGTGCCCTATGATGCCTTGGAGTAAATTAAATTAAGAAAAAAAGGAAGAAGAAAGAAGAGATGAAGAATGAAGACCCCCCATAACATGTATTCAATTTTAATTTTAATTATTCTTTTGTAATCTGGGTTGTATAATGGCAGAGCTTGGCTACCTAATTTTTTTTGGGGGTATAAGATGGTACCCGACTACACCGGCCATTTATTCTTTTATGAAATCTATAAATTTTTTATTGATATTATATTTAGACTGCGCAATAGGATTGCAAATTTTTCATAGTTTCTTTATGTTTGATGTTTGAATGTTTGGCTTGGATACAGTATACTCTTAATATATGAATTAATCTTTTTACCCAACTAACAACTCATAACTAAAATTTAAATTAACTCATAACTTCATCATAAAGCTTAGGTTATAAACAAAAAAAATAAAATATTTAGCAACCCCTTAGCTGTATGTTGTATGTCTAACTTCATACATATCATATTGAATCACTCTTGCAAAATGAGGGCCCCCATTCTTACACTTTAAGGAATGCTTGACCTATGAGAGAAACCCCTTATGGTGGAGATTCACCCTCATTCTATTTTGATTTAGCCAACAATCAAATTTCATCATGCATATAGGCATAAAAATCTTAAAACCTTTGTCCAAATGAATGTGTTAAATGAAATAAAAATTATAAAATTTTGCATTTAGATTAAGACATGATTTCAAGCTAGTCATGCTCTAGTCTCTTAGGGAGTGAGTTTAGACTCTAGTTTCTTTCCAAATTAAAAAAATAACCCAACTATCTTGCGCTTTCATAAGACTTGTCTACATGGGTTTAAAGCATAGGAGGTGCTAGCTAGCGGCCACTTTAGGCTGTTGTAATTCCAAAAGAGTCAGATGAGTTTATTCTCTCTTGTGGAGGTAAACCATTATATCCACTTTCCGCTTAGATTTAGGTCATGCTTTAGCTTATGCTAAAACTCCCTAGATTTAACATCTAAAGTTTCTTGTTTCCCTTCGGGCTATGAGCATAAATCCTTACCCCTTAAACAATTTCACAATCTTGTGTTGATGGATTATAAGCCCTAACATTTTAATAAAATTTTAATTCAAACAAAATAAATCTTCTCTCATTCAAACAAAATAAATCCTCTCTCATTCAAATATATAAAGCCTAATTATATGATAGGTTGGAGCACATACTAGGCTTCCTAGTATCATAAGTGCTCCCTACTTATCCTCCATTGGAATGTAAAATAAGTCTTCCAATTGAACATTCTTATTTGATTTTTAAAAATATACAATTTATTGATAGTCTAACCTTGAACTCTTTGGAGACACTAACTAACTACTTTAATTGAGAGTGTTCTTAGAAATCTCCATTTCTTATGATGTAATTAACTATGGAAGCTTGCTTCTATAGAGAATTAAAGAACTTAGTATAAAATAAATCCTACTTTACTTTTCCATGTAAAGTAGGGGAAAGATCTCTGGTATATTCCAAGACTCATCTGCCTTAGGTGTCCTTATTAGGTGATTAAGTCCATTGTAGGGTGGTTTCTCTATCTTTTGAGAGAGTACTTCATACCTCAATGTCATACCCGATCACTTCAATGAGTACCTCCTAAGATTTGCATGGTGTCCATGACTCTAAATTAAAACTCCACAGATTTTTCTAGCTATTCCGCTGGGGAAGGTTCCTCTCTCCATCTTTAATAGTCAATTATCATCTCCAAGCATCAATAGTGGACTTATATTTTATATAAGTCTATGACTATCTTTCTTTCCATTAGAACTTTGCTTACTTCATCCTTAAGCAAAAGTAGCCAACAACTTTTAGGTTTTAGGACCTCACTCTAAGTAGGGCTTAAAATCCTTATTGGGTCCCTCAATAAGTAATATATATATATATATATATATATATATATATATATATATATATATATATATATATATATATATATCAATTGAAGAAAGAATAATAATCAAAGATAAATCAAACAAAGTTATGAACCTTTTACCACTAGCTTGGTAAAGTAAGGTTCATCCAATGTTTAATAAAATTTCAATATAATCTAAAACAAAAATATTTTCTACAAAATTTTAAAAATTTGAAACAAAGTGATGGGACCCCATTCAACATACCCAAATTTATTAAATAAGGGTCCTCACTCAAAATCCAAAATGAATTAAACATTAAAAAAAAACTTCTTTTCAAAATTTCCCAAGGTCTCTTTTAAACAAAATTAACCAACTCCATTTAACATGCCTAAATTTGTTAAATGAGGGTCCTCACTCAAAATCCAAAATGAATTAAACAACAAAAAAAACAAAACTTATTTTCAAAATTTTTCAAAATCTCTTTCAAACAAAATTAACCAACTCAATTTAACATACCCAAATTTGTTAAATGAGAGTCTTTCTAAAATCAAATCAAACAACAAACAATAGCTACAAACAATAATCACCTCTCTAAAGTCATTTGAACCCCATTAAACATAACCAAATTTATTGAATGAGGGTTCCAAATGAAAATCAAATCCAATGCAAAATCCATCCTTCAAAATCCTAAAATCTCTCTAACATACAATTGAAGCCCATTTTGTATACCCAAATTTGTTAAATGAGGGTTCAAATTCAAAAGTTGAATGAAAATCAACAATTCAAGTCAACATCAATATAAAAGTCTATCCTCTTTCATAGTGTGGAGATACCAGCCCCATTCTTCTCTCCCTTCTTCAGTTAGTTTTCTACAACGTCTTCTAGTAAGCTTATTTTCTCGTTCTCTTTTAGTGTGGATTTGGCCCTAAATCATACTCACCTCCCCCCATCATCAAGTTTGGACTTTGCTTTGACCACTTCACGGTCTACATGGGACCAACCCTCTCTACAGTCTGCAGAGAGGAGGTGGCAGGCAAGAATCTACTCCTATAGTTTGATCTGCAATTTGATTCTGAGTTCCCTTTGCTGAAGAAGAAGGTAGTAGAGGTTCCCCTACCACAGTTGCTAGTAGAGTCGGGTTGCCCTACTATAGCCAGGTGAGGGCTAATACCACCCTATTATTCTCTCTCAAGGGAAGGCTATCTTGGCTTCTATGATAGTCTCCTCTACTTTTGAGGTTGATTCAAGCTCTTGCTCGACCCACTCACCAAAACCCAATGTTGTAACAAGAATAGGAAGATCAAGAGGCATTGCATGCACATGGCTAAAGAAATAGATGAAGCCTCCGATGTTACTGAGGAGGGTTCCCTCTATGAGACCTCTTCATTCTTGGATGGTAGTAGGCTTCATGCCCTTTCAACTTTAAAGGGAGAGGAGGATTACCAAAGGATTGCAGCATTATCCCCACCACTTGCAGAGTATAAGACACCGGTTAGGGAGAGGAGGAAGCTTTATCTTTGGTCCATTCTTCACGCGGTGTTGGTAGAGCCCATAGACGTGCGGAGTCTAGCATATTGCATGATCTTAGGAGCTTTATCCTTAGGAGTGTTAGGGATCCAATTCATAGAAAGAGGGCCACTAAAGTTAAGGTTCTAATGGGCAAGAGAGAAGAAGGAGGTTCACCAGGCGCAACCTCGCTTTGATGGATTTTCCTTATCCGAGATGACATACATAGTCACCACATTATCTAGTGCTTGCAGTTGAAAAAGGAGATCTCTAGTGGAGAGGCAGTTGATGTCCCCACCAATACACCACTCTACTTACCATCCAACTTTGCTAGTTCAGGTCCCACCATCTACAATCCCCACCAAGTTTGACAAGCCCCCATCTAGAGAGAGAGCTTCTCCTTTTGTGAACCAGCTATGGCCCAAGGATCCTATTCCATCTACTCCACTCATTGAGGTGAGTGACCCTACTGACCTTCTATCCCCCAAGTGGTGAAGAAGGAGTGACCCAAGAGAGTCATGGTCACTCCACCATGTTGGAGGAGGAGAAGGGTGGTGATGACATAGCCCCATGGCGCTTGAGCCCATCGTGGAGAGTACTCCACCTTAGAACATTAGTGCATAATTTCAGCAAAACTCAGCCCATTAGTCAATCATTAGCTAGCCTATGTTCTAGTAGAGTAGTGTTGAGTAGTTGACCATTCTTTAGATGAAATTCTAGAAGACTATTGTGCTGTAGTCAACTAGATGAGTAGGGATGATCAATACGATTAGGATGAGGGTAGGGTAGACTTTGACCTCGATGAGGATGACATGCTAGATGATGTAGCAAAGGTCCATATGGTTGAAACTCGAGGATCCCTATATAAGGAACAGCCTAGCCAAAAAGGTGCTATTGTTGAGAAAGTTGATACATCTCACTCAACTCAACACCTCCTTCAACAGATTAAGTAGAAAGATGAGCAGATAGATAGGATGGAAAAAAGGGTAGAGGAGTTGATGGTAGCGATCCTAGCATTATAGAACCAAGCCCTAGTTTCACAACCTTCTCCCATGGAGGTCGATCAGCCTGAGCTAGTGCACACCCTAGATCATCCTAAGTGAACTCCCATGGACAATGATGTTGGTAGCTTGCATAGGAAGGTCATTGATAGAACCTCCATGCGTAAAAAGGACATTAAATAAATAGTGGAGTAGCAGGTGAAGGAAGCATTTGTGCAAGCTCGAGGGAGTTCATCTATTCCATAGAGTAGAACATGCCCAGAAGAATTTGATGTAGTTCAATACCCCAAGGTGTTTGATGGTAGTGGGAATCCAAGGAAGCACATAGCACACTTTAGGGATAGTTGTTGCAACATCGTTGGTAGTGACACACTTTTATTTATTTTGTTTGTTAGTAGCCTAGCAAAGGTTGCATTTGATTGGTATGCAAAATTGCCCAATGGTTTCGTGAAGACCTTCATAGAGTTAGAGAATCTCTTCATCAAGAAATTTATAGGAGCTCAACAAAGGGTAACTGTAGGGGACCTCATTGTAGAAAAGCAAAAACCCAATGAGTCTCTTGTTGATTATATTCTTAGATGGCATAACCTAAGTATGAAATACAAACTATAGGTGTTAGAGCAGTATGCCTTTGAGATTCTACTCAGGAATTTCCATGGCCCTGTATCCTTCATGCTTAAAGGCTTCACCAATAAGACATTTGAGAAGCTAATCATCTTGTCAGCTCACTTATAAGAGGAAGCCAAATAGCTACCCTTTCCAGACTAGTCATCTAAGCCCAAGCCTTAAAAGGTCTATGAGAAGAAGCATGGGATAATTGTGCTGGATAAGGGAAAATAACTAGTTTGAACACAATGTGAGAGGCCTCAAGCCCAGTAGCCTCCATTACAACCTCCTCTTCCACCACCGCTGCAACATCAACCATCTCCATAATTTCCTTTCCAATAGTGATATCAATATCAATCATCAGGCAGCTATATTCCACCTACTCTTGCTAAAAAACTCAACAAACCATATTCATTCAAGAGGGAGGTAGTTAGGAAGATCTTCAAGAACCTCTTGAAAAGCCTGATTTCCAGCTACTCGAGCCTAAGAAGCCAGAGGAAGTGGGTAGGAGTGATGATCCTAATTACTGCTCCTACCATCGCATATTAGGCCATGCCATAGAGGATTGCATTACCTTCAAGGATTTATTTGAGCGTAGCTACAAGTCAGGAGCCATAGTTATCCTTAAAGAATACTTAACAGAATAACCTTCTAGCTCTGTCAAAGTAATCATTAGGGATACCTCCGATCCTCTTAAGATAAAAGAAGGTTTGGGATATCTCCTTATTCTGAACCTCTAAGAAAATCATTTCTAAAATCAAGGAACTTTTTCTATAAATGCTTGACTCAGTTCAAACTCTAACACCAAAGAAGGTTTACTAGTTGTGAATGATAATTTGGGGAGGGTGGAAGCCCAACTGTAGTAGTAGCAACTTACCTCACTTACCTAGGATAGATATTTAGTTTAACCACCATCCAAGTCCAGCACTCCTTTCACCATTACAACTACTTCTACATCCACTAGCTTTTCGTCTACCAACAAGAGCATTATATCTATGGATGAGGGCACCAAATCCCTCATTCCACTTACTTTACTTGATTTCTACTATATACGTCCCCTAAATTTAAAGAAAACAATAAAAAATTCGATTCCACTTATATCTCTGCCACTTCTGATGCTCCCAATTTCATTATAATCAAAAGTTCTCCAAGTTATAATAATAACTCTAATAATTTTAATCAAGCACAATCTAATTTAGAAATGGACTTTTCCCAATCATTTAGGTTCAGCTCTTAAGATTGACTTGGAGTCATCCAATCCCAAGGATCCTTTAGGAGAAGCTGTAGGTATACCTGATGACTAAGTAGAACTTTTCACAAACTCATCATTCCAAGAAGTCACTGAAGCCAATTTTCATAGTGGTAAAGTTCTACCTCTTAGGGTAGTACCTCAGGATAAGTGTAAATAGGTCATTAGTTCCAATGAACAGATAGCCCCTCCATAAGATGCTTCAACCATGGATATGCTTATGGAGAACCAACCTAAAGTTGACTATAATGCCCTCGCATATCTTAGAAAATTGTTAGCTAAGTTAAGCATATACGATGCCCTTGTCTTATCCAAAGAGATGAGGGAATATCTAACCAAAGCCTTGCTTGATCAATTGGGTAATGAAGATCAAGTATGTTACTCAAAGGACATCCTAGGAGTTACATTCATAGATGAAGACCTACTTATAGGGACAATAGAGCATACTGCCCCCTCTACATTACAGTGGATGTTGGCAGATTTAGGTTATCTAGAGTTTTAGTTGATCCAGGTGAATCAGTCAATATTATGAGCTTAAGATCCCTTACCTACTTGAGGATTGACATCTCTAAACTCCACATGAAAATACCATAGCAGATGCCTTAGCTAAACTTGCCAAGGTGTTGGCATGTCCTAAGATGAGGCCATATCAAAAGGTGGTCCATAATAGGTAAGTCCACATTATACTAAACTCATTGAAAAATACTCTCTTGAATGGGAGATTATCATTGTCAAAAGGATAAAGAGGGATTGGAGGCAACCATTTATTGATTACCTAAGGCAAACTACCTCAAGAGAAGTCTCAAGGCCATCAAATGAAGCAAAAGGCACTTTCTGCCCTCATGAATGGTGTCTTATCGGTGGTCCATCGATCATATGTAGTTACATTGTTTAGACAGGCATGAATCCCATAAGGTCTTGATTGAGGTGCACTTAGGATTATGCGGAGCTCACCAATTTGGTCCTAAGATGAAAGCCAAATTTAAAATACTTTGATATTATTGGCTGACGATGATCACTGACTGTATGTACATAGTTAGCTGTTGCCACCAATATCAAGTACATAGAGTGGTCCTTCTCCAACCACTCAACATTCTACATCTAACATTGGCCTCATGGCCATTTGAGTGTTGGGGTACTGACATAGTGAGTTTGGTTGATCCTCCTTCTTCCAAGGGTCATCAATTTTTCTTCGCCATTGAATTTTTCAATTACGCAGAGGAGATTCCACTCAGAGAGGTTAAAGCTCAGGATATGCTCCAGTTTTTCAAGAATCATATTGTATATAGATTTTGGGTACCCCTCTAGATTATATTTGAAATGGTACATTCAAGAGCACCAAAATCAACAACTTTGCTCAGAGACACAATATAGATTGGAGATACTCTACCATCTATTATGCGAGGATGAATGGATTAGCAAGCAACAGTGGCATGAGCAATTAGTTGAAGCCTTGTGAGCCTACTGCACTACCTCTAACTCCAAATCTACCCCTTTCTCCTAGTATATGTGTTCAAAGCTATTTTACCTTTAAAAGTCCAACTCCCATCACTAAGGATAGCTGTGGGTAGCAAAATCATAATGGAGCTGAAAACCAAGTTATGGTTAGAAGAGCTCAAAGGTTTGAATAAGAAGAGCTTGCGAGCTTTCCAGAATCTTGAGTTATATAAAGCCAAAATGATTCAAGCTCATAACAAGTTGGTCTACCCTAGAGCTTTTCAAGTATGAGAGCTTATTTTAGTTTGGAGGAGACCAATTGTTGCTCATCGCAAGATGAAAGGAAAGTTTAAACCCACTTGGGAAGGCCCTTTTTCATAGAGAAAGCCTACCAAGGAGGATCATATTAACTCAACAACCATAAAGGAGAGCACCCGATGTTTCCAATCAATGGGCTCTACCTAATAAAATATTATCCATAAAATAATGTTTAAAAATAATTATCATCAATGAAAATTCTATTTCAAATCCAATCTCTTCAAATTAAAAGCATTTCTATCTGTAAATCCTTCATGATGTATTTTAAGGTAGGTGTAAGGAACCCGAGCGACATCCTATCCCTCATTAGCATAATACAAACATCAAACTACACACAAACACAGACAAAAATGAACATAATTTTTTTTTTATCTCGGGTTACTTTAAGTTGCAATAACATGCCTAGAAGCCCTCATTCAATAGTTACTGTAGGTTGGGTTTGATCCACTACTTAGCTAGTGTGTCCCAAGTGGCCATTTGCTCAGGGATGTAAGTCCCCTGATGATTTCTTCTTAGCATAACATCTGTACATCGATGAGCACCCTGCTATTGTGGTATGACTTATTGCATGACCAACAAGCTATCTTCATGTTGGCTCTATTTAAGAAGATGTAAGTCCCCGTGCTTTCTTCTTGAATTAGCCACCGTGCACTAACTAGGTTGAGTTTATATTTGAGGATTGGAGTAAGTCCCCCAATGGCTCCTTTTCCTTTGAACTACTTCATGTTTGGGTTTAGTCCTTCTTTATGACTTCCCACTTAGTAGTCACCCTAGGTTAAACAATAGCTATCTAGCCAATGCTAGACTATCCCGATGATCAGTTTAGCTTAAGAAGATATAAGTCTCTGATGCTTTCTTCCTAGATTAATCATCATACATCAACAGGCACCTTAGGTTGGTTGGTGTTTTCTATGTCGAGATGCGACCCACGATGGATAACATCGCTCATGGAAAATGTGAGTCCGCTTTCTCCTTGAGTTATCCACTATAAACATATATGTTTTCTCTTTAGGGATTAGGATAACACCTTTAGTGACACCTCTCGTATGGGCACTCTACTTGGATCATGTTCTTTGTGACTCCATTTAGAAACTATCTGGGTTACTACTGGATTGGACAATTCCCCTTTCCTAGTAACCACCTCTATGGTTGTAAGTTTTGTACTGTGGATGCGCAGAGTCCTTGGGCCAGTAAATTGAAGACAAGCCAAAGCCCCCTTGGCTCCTTCTTAGTGTGGCCCTTGCACACCAACAAGGTCCACGTAAACATATAAACATATAAAGAATATATTTGCTTATGGATTAAGAAGACACCCCTAGTGGTACCTTTTCCTAAGCAGGCATCCTATCTTTAGGGAATTGTCAGCAAAACTCCTTATAGGAATCACTTTAACTACTCTTGAGTTGAGATAAGATCCCCAATGACACTCACTCAGTAGTCACCCTAGGTTGGGTTCGATTTGTTATGCTACTAACAAGTCACCCGAGCGGCTATTTTCACTTCAGAAGATGTAAGTCCCTGCACTTTCTTCCTAACATAGTCGTTGCACATCGAAAGGTACCCCTTAGGTTGGATGGTCTCACATTTCAGATAGTAGAGTACCCCTTTGGATTGGTAAATTTAATATAGGTCTAGGCTTTCATAGTCCCTTCTTAGTGCAGGCCATCGCACACCGATAGGTCTAAAATTAAAACAATCCAAACTCATCTCCCAGTGGAGCTAAATCAACAAATTAAATCAAACAAATTCAAACAGGTTTATATCTCTAGCTGATATGCCTCCAAATAAAATCAACCAAATTAATCTCTCTAGTGGATCCAAATAAAAAATAAATAAAACATAAATCAAATCAAAATAAATTAAATCTTGATCTATGGATTCAAACCTGTATCCCCGGATTCCTCCGAAACAAATTAAACAAACTTAAATAAAATTTTAAACTCTATCCGATTTTCCTTCTTTTATGCCCTTGGCATAAATAAAATACAATTCAGGTGTGATTCCCCAGTGAATCCCTTTTCATGTCCTTAAAATGAAATCAATCTTCATCCATATCAAACCAAAACCTCTTTGACTCTCTTATGCCCTTAGCATGAGATGAGTTGCATTGCACTAAGATTGTGATTCTTTCTACCTCTTAGTCTAGGTATAGATCATCTTCGTTAGTGTTTTTAATCCTTTTCGATGCTATTGATCACCTTGATCAATGCCAATACGTGTGGTGTGCCTTATCAGTTACACCACACCTATTGGGGGTCTTTTTGTTGACCTTACTTTTGGAGTGAGGATCCAATCTCTCCATCTTAGATCTAGGAGTTTTCTAGACACTAAACTCTTCTTAGTCATAGGACACTTCTACTAACTAAGTGAACACTTAACTTAAACTTAGAGTCTTAAGAGGATTAGCCTTAGGTTTAGATCATGCCTTAAGGTCTAAGGTAACCTTCCGATCTTATGGCATAAACCAAACTCTTGCCTACCTCCTTAGCCATAATCAAACTTTAACTCAATACAATAAATCCCAATTGAATCTCAATTAATATTTAAATCCCAATTCAAATCATTAAAACCCATGATCTAAACCCGTCTAAGAAGATGATTCAACCTGATAAACTTAGTTAGAATTTCTTCAATCCAAACTTAACTCAATTGATTTTCTTATAAGCAAATTGATCCTTCAATCATTATTCTAAGCTCTACCAAAGACTACAATCAAAACCAATCCAACCAAAATAAATTCAATCAACCTAACCTAACCCATGTGACCTAAAGGGTCTAAATGATTCAAAATCTAGTTAAACCCAAATCAATTGCAACCAAAGATAGCTATCAATCCCAAATCAAATTTTAAACTCAGCTCAACTCAATTCAACTCAAAATCAATTCAATTGACACATTAGGCTCACTTAACCCAAAGTGACCTAAAGGACCCTTTTGAACCAAATCTCAATTCTACTCAAATTGGATTGAGCCAAACCATCTAGAATCTTCTATAATGATTGTTGATCATCCTTAATTGATCAATATAATCAATTGGGTCAAACCAAGTTAGTTTAGTCATTTGACCAAATTAACCCAATTTACCTACATGAGCCATATGAAACAAATCTCATCCTATTCCAAATCAATTGAAATAAATGATTCTTATCAACCTAAAATCAATTCTTGAACATGGCTTGACTATTAATTGAGCTAAACCAAGTCCAACTGGCCTCTTGACCCAAGTTGACCTATTTGATCCAATTTGACCTAAAGGGTCAAATTGGACCAAATCAAGTTCTAACCCAAATTGATTCAAACCAATAGCTCCAATCATTCATAAAGTGATTATTGAACATGATCAAGCCCTAATTGAATCCAATTTGACCAATGGAACCCAATTGATCCATTTATCCCAAATTAACCCAATTGACCCATTAAGCCCCTAATTGAATCCAATTACAAATTGGTCTAAATTATTATTAAATCCAAATTGATTGAAATAAAAGCCTATAATCATCTTCAAATGATCAATTGAACATAAATCAATGCCTAACCCAGCTAATTTGGCCAAGTTGACCAAATTGGTCAACTTAGCCCATTTGACCCATATGAATCCAAATGGGTCAAATTCAAATCCAAGCCAAATTAAATCAAACCAATTAAACCAAAACATTCTAAATACTTGTTTAAACTTGACCCAAGCCTTGGTTTGACTCAATTTGACCAATTGGTCAACCTAACCCAACTTAGTCTATTTTAACCTTCGTGGGTCAAACTAAGCCAAACTCCTCCAAGCTAAGCCCAAACCCATTGAAACTGGGCATGACCCATCCTTGGGTCACCCTGAATCAGCTCAAATTGATTAATCCAATTCTTGGCCTGAATTAACCCAAAACCCATTAGGTAAAGCTTCCCAAATGGGTTAAATACCCCATTTGAATGGTCAAACCCACTCTCCTCCTCTTGGCATTCGCCTAGAGCTCCACCTAAGCAAGAGGGACACTAGCTCACCTGACCCAAAGGTGATAGCCATGAGCTAAGTGGAGGTGAGTTCACCCCTCTCCTCCCATTGGAACACTTAGTAACCAAGGGCACCCACTCCTCAACACTTGGTAGCCACTCCTCCTCCCTTGGCCAATCAAACCGAGCCACCTCATTTATTCCCTACCATACATGGCGGCCTACACCGATCAAATAGCCAATAGAGACCAAACCCATCCAAGCCATCTGATTCAAGGGAGGAGGGGGTATACCCCTCTTATTTTGATTCAAATTGAGTGTGTGAGCCTTTAGTGAGCTTCCTTAAGAAATTTTAAACTCCCTAGAGCTTTCCTTGAGTTCCCTAAGCCTCTTCATCACTGACAATGATGGAACTAAGCCAAACCAAGGCTTAACTCCATCCAGCTTCTTCCAAACTCTACCCTTCTCTAATTAACTCTTCCCACACGATCATAAAGCCCTAGCGAGGCAAAAAGAATTGATTATTGATCGATTCAAGTATTGGAGACCACTTCAAGGCCAACTCCATTGAGAATTCTAGCAAAACTTGGTCCACAGAGCCCCAACAAGAAGGCAAGGTACCATATTCTAAATAGAGCTTCATCTCTTCAAGATGAAGCTACCTTGATCGGTTAGCCATCAGTCTTGAGCTCCGGAAAGGTATTTTTCTAGAAAATCATAGAATATCCTCTAAGTGTTGGTGCTTTATGAAAACAATTTCAATTTCATGTGAATCCCACCATTAGATCCCCTCAAATTTTTTCTTTGAATGTTTTGGAGTCGATTCTGGTGTCCCATGATCTCCAACGAGCTCAAATTGGGTAGAGAAAGGTGGACAGTTTCCATCTTCCATCTCGTGGGGATGAAGAATCATCCGCCATCCATTTTGCATGATTGGAATGGATGGTCATGATTAATTCATTAGATTTAATCTATTTTAATCCTATAGGAACCATGGGATTAATCCCAACTATTTGATCTTAGAACGGACGGCAGAGATAAAAGTGCATCCGTCACCAAGTTGGCGCCACGTGGAAAGGGCATCCACATCAGCAATCCAAGTGGGCTCGGCAAGATTAAGGGATTAATTAGGGTTTAAAATTAGTTTTTAATCACTCAAACTTCACAACTTCAAAACTAATTATAGAAAAATCTAAAAAATGTAAATAAATATTCTATGGAAAGATAAAATAGGGGAGATGTTTTTAAAAGTGATTTTATTTGATTTTGAAATTGTTTAGGGCTTAATTAGAATTTGAATGTTTTTCTAATTAGCTTAATTAAGCTTTAATTACTTGGAAAAATAATCCAAAACTTGGTGTGTTGACTTAATGGGATGCTCACTACCTTCTATAATTTTCTTGGGATTTATTAGGTAGATAATTAGGGGAATTTTTAATTCAAACCTTAATGACCATTTTAATCAAATTACTAATTAATTAAGACTCTAAATAGTAAAAATTGGTTAAGTAATCTCTATTAATTACTAATTAATTGTGAGATGATGAGGGAGGGTGATTAGGACCCCTTTCCAAATTACTTTTCCAAATCCAATTCATTAAATAGAGTTAATTAATGTGAAATTTCATCAAAAAGTTAACTAATTATCTTTTCTCAAACAAATCATGATTACCAACATGGGAATGCAATTAAAATAGCAAATAATTTTTCTTATTTAAGGTTTAATTAAAATCCAAAGTCAAAATTAATAAGAAACTTTGGTTTTCCTTAAGTGAGTTTATTTAATGTGATTGTCCTTAAGAATTAGTATAGTTAAATGAATAATATGGTTATGTTTGGCCATTCCTTTCCAATCACTTTAAATGTTGTATGCCATATGATTCCATGCATTCATGTGTTGACTTAATTTCAATATATGTGTGGCTATTATCACTAATAAATTCAAATTTATCATCCAAAGTTTATAAATTGATAATGATGTTTAGAATGATAGTAGTTATGAATACATATAGGATTACATGTGTTTATGTCTTAGTCATGTGAATGTGAAGCTCTCTTTCCTAAGTTCTTATATATATATTTATATAGGTTTAAATGCTAATAAGTATATAGTCTAGACATTCCGAGAATATGAGGCTTTAAGTAGCCCCAAAGAGGTTTTTTGATTACCTCACTTCCTTGGTTAACAAAGACATGTACTTATTTAATTTCATTCCTATGTATTTTTGTATTAGAAATTGGTTTGAGCTTTAATGCATATGCATAAACAATTCAGCTAAAGAAAATACAATCTTTGCATGGTTTTCATTCCTCCAATTATGTATACATTCATATGTATTTAAGATAGCAAGCATATAATCGGACATCCTAGAATACGAGGCTTTAAGTTTCCCAAAGGAGGTAAGTTAATTATCTCACTTCCCTTATTTAAACAATGACACATACTTTTACATCTTTATACATGTGTATGTGTATGTGATTAAAGAATGAAAATCCTCTTTCCTATTAAAAATATGCATTCATAATTATATAAGTCACCAAAATGTATAGCATGTGAATGTAAAGCTCTCTTTCTTATGTTCATATATATAGATCTACATGTGTATGAAGGCTAATAAGTATATACTTTGGACATCTCAAGAATATGAGACATTGAGTAGCCCTAATGAGGTCATTTGATTATCTCACTTCCTTGGTTAACAAAGGCACGTACTTATTTAATTTCATTCCTATGTATATTTATATTAGAATTTGGATAAAGCTTTAATTTATATATATACATAATTCAATTAAATATATTATAATCCCTTGCATTAGTTTCATCCTTATAATTATATATACATTTATGTGTATTTAAGATATCAAGTATGTAGTCTAGACATCTCGAGAATATTTAACTTTAAGTATCCCTAAGGAGGTCATTTGATTTGATTTGAACGAAGTTAATTCAAACTCCCTCATCTCTCAACCAAAACTAGACTCTCGTGATTTTCATTTTCCTCTCCGCTATAGGACCCCGTCCAGGGTTTTTTGTGGCCCTTTTGTCAATTTTGACAGATTCTGGCTCACTCGGCCTCCAACCAATTGTGTGATATTTTGATCTTGATTATGGTTGAGGTAACTTCTAATCCTTGGGCTCAATCACTAAATTCGGATTTTCTGGTTAGGGCATCTGAGACTTTGGGGATTTCTAGCTCTAATGCTTCTAGTACTACTAAATCTTTCAAATATGTGCTATCTGGAATATCTCCTACTTCTTCAGATTTGGTTAATTTGATCTCGACATCTTTTAGGGGTATGCAAACAATTATGTGTTATGATCTTGAGGTTGAAAAGCTAGAAAAACCCTTTGAGTTCTCTTTGGTTGGTAAATTTTCTTTGCGTCATCCAACTTTGGATAAAATTCATTCATTTTTTCGTAATATTAAGCTTACAGGTGCTTTCTCGGTTGGTCTTATTGATCCTCGGCATATTCTAATTCAACTTGCTAATGATCTGGATTACTCTAAGGTTTTTTTCTTGTAGATCTTATTTCATTTTCAGTTGCCAAATGCATTTGCTGATGTGGTCACCTCTTTTTGACATTAAGGAGGAATGAACTATTGTCCCTGTTTGGTTATCGCTTTCGAATATGCGAATTAATTTTGTTACACATCAAGTGCTTTTTGCTATTGAGGCTTTATTCGGTCAGCCACTTCAAATTGATTAGGTGACCACTTTGAGATCTTGCCCTTCTATTGCCTGTATTCTGGTAGAATTAGATATAACCAAGAAACATCCTAAGGAGGTTTGGATCGATTAAAAAAAACTTGGATATTTACGAAAGGTTGAGTTTGAAAATGTCCCTATTTTTTATTCTTATTGTAAAATTCATGGTAATGATGTTGTTGATTGCTTTATTGTCCATCCTCATTTAAAAAAAAAGAAACCTAACTAAAGACAACTCTAATCCCACTACTAAACTATTCCTAAATTTTCCCAGAAGTAAATTTTGGAGGATAATGGAAATTTGGATGAAAAAATTAAGGACAATTCTTTGGATGCTAAGGTTGTTTCTCAAGAGGCTCGGTCAGCTCTTCCTGTTGTTGTGCTATCGGCTGAGGCTAACCATGGGAAGGATGATTTACCCCTAAATGCTATTTTACTTTTGAATGCTCCTAATATTGATAAGAATATGGATAACAACATGTTTTCTAAGCTGAGGGATGATAGCCTTATTTCCAATGAATCTTCTCATACTTCTATGCCAATTTTAGTTGTTAAAACCGTGTTTTAAATGAGGCTTTGAATGATGGTGAAAATATTGCTAAGGTTTGTAATGGTGACTTAGTTTTGGTGAATTAAACTATTCTAATCCTTTTCCTTTCTTCAACTCTAATGTTGAGCCTTCCTCTAACCCTTAGCTCAAAATATTACTATTTTGGAAGTGGGTGGAATTTTTTTGCAAAGATGCCTCAAGCTCAAACCTTTCCGATAATCTTATCAATCAACCTCTCTTGGATGGTGAGATTTTGGATATGAATAAAAAGTTCCAAACAATTCTTAAAAAGAAAAATAAAACTTCTAAAACACAACTTACTAACTTTTCCAAGCTGACTAGGTTTAGATCTTCTTTACAAAAATAATGGTTTCTTTCTTAATTTGGAATGTGAGAGGGATTGGTACTCTCTCTGTTAGAAATAGGATTTGAAATCTAGTTTGTTACCACAATATCTCTTTTCTGGCAATCTAAAAACTTTTTATTCTTCCAACCAATATTATTCGTGTTGCTAGAATGATTGGTTTTAATAACTCCTTTGCTAACTCTAGTAATAAAATCTAGATCTTTTGGAACAGTCCTTTTGTTTTCAAGATTTTGGATGATTTAACCCAAGTCATCAATGTTAAGATTTCTATGATAGTTTTATTTGCTTTGGTTCCTTTGTTTATGCTTCTTGCACTAGGAGTGGTAGGCGTATTTTATGGGAAAAACTTTCTGGTTTTTCTTGCTCTTTTGATGCTCCTTGGTTTGTTGGTGGATGCTTTAATACCATCTCCTCCTCTTCTTAGAGATGTGGTGGTTGTGAGTTATTTTCTATAGAGGATTTTAATAACATGATCGTAGAATTCCATCTTACAGACATTGGTTTTACTGGTTCTAATTTTACCTAGAACAATTATAGGCTTTGGTAAAGGCTTGATAGGTGCTTTTTAATCATCCTTGGATTAATCTTTTCCCTATAAACTTTGTGGAGCATTTAAGTAGAACTTTATTTGATCACTCTCCTTAGCTTATCAATGTTTATCCTAATATTACTAAGTCCTTTTCTCCTATTCCTTTTCATTTTCAAAATATGTGGCTTTTGGATGATAGATTTTAATGATGTTTCTAGTAACCGGAGGAACCACTTCATCCGAATGATTCTATCTTTTGGTTCAAAGGATTTTGGTTTAAATTAAAGAGACTTAAACAATGCCTTACTTGGTGGAACAAGAACTATTTTAATAATCTCTTTGCCAATCTTAAGGATATGGAGAATGAGGTGATTGCTTTGGAAGAAGATGCTATCAATGATCCCTCTAAAGCTCGATGTTGGCTAATGCTAAGGATAGGTTGACATGCCTTCAAGACATGGAAGAGACCTATTGGAGGCTAAAAGCTTCTATGAAACATATCTTTGATGGTGATAGAAATACTAAATATTTCCATGCCATAGTTAATATGAAAAATGCTATAAATCTCATCCCTAAAATTAAACTTAATGATGGATCATGGTGTTCAGATAAAAAGGACCTTATTGATTATGTTGTCTCTTATTATAGAGATGCTTAATAGAAATGTGTCTTATGATGATGTTTCTTGACCTTATTTTATTCCTTCCCTTATTTCTGTTGAAGATAACAACTTGCTTATTTCCTTGCCTAGTGAGAATAAAATTTTGATTTACTCCAAAGTATGAATAAAGACTCTATGGCCAGGCCTGATGGGTTTACTACCCTGTTCTTTCAAAAATGTTGGAAGATTATCGAAGAGGATTTGATTAAGATGGTTATTGATATCTTTAGGGGTAATGTTATTCTTAAATTTTTTGCTAGCACTTCCATTATGTTGATTCTGAAAAAGGATAATCTTGAAGTTTAGTGTGATTTTTGGCCCATTAGTTTATGCTCTTTCTTTACTAAACTTATTTCAAAATTTTTGGCTAAAAGACTTAGTCTTTTTCTCCCTAAAATTATCTCTCCTAACCAAACCAGTTTTGTTAAAGGGAGATCCATCTCTAATAATGTGCTTTTAGCCCAAGAGATGATTCATGATTTGAATGCTAAGGTTAGGGGAGGAAACCTTCTTTTTAAGTTAGATATTACAAAAGCTTATGATAATATTGGTTGGAATTTCCTTTATAAAATTCTCGAATTGTTTGGCTTTTCTAATCAATTTATTGCTTTAATTGAAAATGGTAATGAGAATATTTGGTTTTTCATTTTGTTTAATGGTGAAGTGCATAGATTTTTTTTTTCTTTTCATGGGTTAAGATAGGGTGACCCTCTCTCCTATTCTTTTCATTATTGCTGTTGAATATCTTTCTAGATCTCTTGAGCATTTACTTAGTAGAATGCCTCACATGTATTATAAAACCAATGGTGGGTTTCCCATCTCTCATCTTAGTTTTGCTAATGACTTTATTATTTTTTGTAATGCTTCGACTCATTACATAAAAAATTAAGTAAGTTTTTAAACAAATTTGGTAAAGAAAGTGGTTTGAATATCAATTATGATAAAAGTTATTTTATTACTAGTTCTAACATCTCTTTACCTAAGATTAGTAGTATCCAAAATATTACGCTTCTCTCTTCAAAATCTCCCTATCAAATACTTGGGGACTCCCTTATATAGTTGTAGGGAAAGATCCCTTTTATTTGATGAGGTTATTCAAATTTTTTTAACAAATCTCCTCTTGTTAACTTCATTTACTCTCCTTTGGTGCTAGATTCACCTTGATCAAAAGCACCCCCTATTCTTTACCTATTTACCTCCTTTCTACTATTGTGCCTACTTTATCTATCATTAATAGGATGAGTAGGCTTATTAATAAATTATTTTTGGGGCTCAAATTCTTCATCTAATAAGATTCATTGGGCTAACTGGAATAATTATTTTGGTAGTAATAATGAGAGTGGCTTGGGTTGTAAAACCTTGGATGACTCTATTAGTTATTTTTCTTATACAATGTGGTGGAACTTTAAAAAAATGATAGCTATTAAGGTAGTTTTATGCATGCCAAATATTGTAAAGACAAACATCCCCTTTATTATTTTTTTCAAATCTAGTGATTCTCCTATTTGAAGAAGGCTTTGCAGTACTAAATGGAATGCTAAAAATTTAATTTGTTGGGGTATCAATTCTGGATCTTCTTGCTTTTGGCAAGATAATTTCCTTGGTGAGGGCACCATTGATTCCCTTCTTAATACTCATTCTACTGATATGCTTATGGTTAATCAATTATTTATTAATAATACTTGGGATGTAGATAAATTGAATAACCTTGTCCCTAATGAAGTCTTGGATAAAATTCATAATATTCACCATCATCTTAATGAACCTAACTAAATCCTTCTCAAAACTGCATCCTCTAGAGATTTTGTTTTAAGGATGTGTGACATTTTATTAGGATTAAAATGAGATTTTTATAGTTTTTCTAAAAGTTGGAACAATATTATTCCCACCTCATTTTCTATTTTAACTTGGAGAATTATTAAGAATTTTATTGCTATGGATACTAATCTTTTGAAAAAAGGTTTTAACCTCCCTCTAAATGTCATTGTTGCTATCATATTGAAAATGTGGATGACATTTTTGTCAATGGTTCTATTGCCACTAAAGTGTGGAACTGGTATGATGATACATTTAATACTTATCATTTTAATGTCTCATTATCTCTTATGCATCTCCTTGAAGCTTGTTTCCTTTATATTCCTAAGGCGCATGTTAAAATTGTCTTAGCCATTACTATTATTTGGTATATTTTGATGGATAGAAATGATGTGAAGCATAGTAATATCTCTATGAGTCATAATCGTATCATTGCTAGATCCAAATATAAAATTTTGTCACTTTTTATGGCCAACCTTCTTAAAAGCTCTAATTTTAATGGGTATAAGTTTGCGGCTTCTAAACTTGGGATCTACCTTCTTGCTTCTATTATGCCTTCTAATCAGAGGATTATTTTTTTAGCTTAAACCTAACTTTGATTGTATAAAGGTGAACATTAATGGCTCCATCTCTAATGGTTGTTACGATTGTGGTGAGGTTTTAATAGATCATGGTGGTAAGGTGATTTGTGCTTTTGCTGCTCCTTTAGAGCCTTGCTCAGTTTTATATGCTGAGCTTAAAGCTATTCACCATGCTATCTCCATTTGTTTGCAAAAGAGGGTTATTTAAAATTTGGATTGAAGTTGATGCTTTCCTTCTTTTAACCTTGATTAAGTTTGATTCCCACGATAATGCTGAGTTGTTTTATTTTCTTAACCATACTAGTACTTTACCTGCTAATTTTAATTTCCATATTTCTCATATTTATAGGGAAGGCAACTCTTGCGCTGATTTTCTAGCTAATCTGGGGTCTAAGTATCCTATCTTTACATTATTTTCTAAGGAGGATATTCCCTTCTTATTGAGGGGTCTTGTTAATTTTGACAAAATTGGTTTTCCTTACCTTAGAAACTTTTAACTTTTGTTTCCTATTCTATTTTGGATTCTCCTTTTCATATGGAGGTGCTAGGACTATTTTTTTCATTTCTTTAGCTTTTTTGCTGTGGACCTCAGCTTCTGGGTTCACGGGTTTCTCCTTTAGGTGGAGGTTAGGTTTATTTCAGATTCATGATACAAAGCTTTGTTTTCCTTCTGGTTTTGGTGGCTCTTTCCTCTTGTTTGTCTTCTATTATGTTAGATATTGGTGGGCCTGCTGAGGGTATTCCTGTTGGCTGGTTGGATGGCTTGAGGGCCTTTTGGTTTTTCTTTTTGAGGACTAAAGTTGCTAGTTTTCTGGATGTTTTATTTTTGGTCCTTCATTTTTTGATAGTCTATTTGGAGGCTTCTTTAGTGATTTCAATTTTCTTCTTTGATTCTCTGGCTTTGTTTCTTTACCTCTGTCCCTGCCTTTTTGGGCTCTGCCTGTGTGCCTTTGGGTCTGATCCTTGGCTTAGGTGGGTGGTGGAGGTTCTGTCTGTGGTTTTTGGTGGCTCCATGGGGATCTTTAGGTTGCTTGGCTTTAGCTTTGCCTCTATACTAGTTTTGGTTGGTTGGGAGTGTTTTGATTGTTGCCTTGGCTAGTGGGATTTGATTGAATGGGTGTATTTGTTGGCTAGTCTTCCTTTTAGCCCTGATGGTACACAATGCAATTGGGTTGGGTTTCTACTGTGGGCAAAATATTGGTAAGATGGCTTGGGAATCATCCCTTTGGTTGGTAGCATCACATGTGGTTGTAACCCTCCTCCTGGAGTTTGGCTGCTCACATGTCCTGTTAGCCCTTGAGATGTATGTGACTGAACCCGAGCCTTCCCTAAGACTTCTCTCTCAATTTTTTCTTCTGCTTTAAAGTTCCTAATTTGCTATATGCTTATCCTTTCTCTAAAGTTTCTTGCAGGTTCCTTGCAGGTTATGTGGTCTTGCAGGTGGCCTAAGCATCTTTGAGGAGATTTGAAATTGAGAAGATGGTTTTGGCTGCTCCCTAAGGATTTTGTATTGTTTCTTGATTGGTGCTTATGTCTGCTTTCTTTTGTTCTTGTGTCATTTTTTTCTTTTGTTGTAATAGTTAGGGGAATTTTCACTTTAGGCCGATGTAGCTCTTTGAGCAGTAGTTTTAAGAATTTTTTCCTTTAAGGACTTTGTATCCCTTTTTATTGTGGCAATAAAATTCTCCCCTTTATTTTAAAAAAAAGGAGGCCATTTGATTATCTCACATCCCTAGTTAACAATGACACATACTTGTTTACATTTTTTTATACATATGTATGTGTATTTGATTAGAGACCCTTTTCTATTAAGTATTAATGCATTCATGATTATTTAGGTGTGCCAAAATATGTTGTATGTATAAGTATGCTAAGTGTTAAATCATATGCATATTATGGCTGATGGAAAGGAATGGCTCAATGTATTCTATGTCATAGTAATTCAACCACATTAATCTTAAGATGTCTTTCATATTAAATAAGTTTATTTAAGGTTAACCTAAACTTAAGATTAATAAAATGTTTAATTAGCTATTTACAAAAGAAAACTAAATCTTATTAATGTGCTTTAAAAAGTGGCTTAAGGCAGTGATGAAAAGGGTAAGCCTCTTTCCTCCCTTTATAACACTTAGATATTAAGTGTAAGTCAAATGAAACAAAGCAAAACATAAACAAAAATTCATTAATCATCTAAGCAACTTGAATTAAAACCCACCATCATGTTAACTTAAACAATTTACAAATTTAAAGAATCATAACTTCAATGCCACACATCTTAGAAGTAAGCCACCACTTCTAGTCCAAAGCTAGGATGGTGTATATGTAAAGTTATATTTTATTTTGTGATGTAATTTTTTAGACTGAATGTTAGGGTGTATGTTTCATAGAATGGATGTTAGGCCGCTATTAGCCTAATCATATTTTCTATAGGGGATTGTGCTTAAAGGGCCATTATAAAACAAATATAAATGCTTCTTTTCATAGGTTGCTTATGCCCCTAAGCATGGCCCAAACTAAGTTAGGACATGTGGGCTTGGTTACCCGTGTACAGGGTGCTAAGTCTAAATTATGATATATATAACCGCTTGGGATGTGTGCATGTTTAACTAACATTTGTTTTGCTGTAGTTATATTTACTTTTTAATAAAATGTAATTTTTTGTAATAGGAATTAGGATTAGTGTTATGGGGTTTTGGATTAGTAGTGGCCAGAAGGCTTAGTCATGGAGTGCACTATGATGCTTTGGAGTAAATCAAATCAAGAAAAGAAATAAGAAGAAGGAAGTAGTGAAGATTGAAGACTCCCATAGCTTGTATTCAATTTCAATTATAATTATTTTTTGTAATCCAGGTTGTATAAGGGTAGAGCTCAGCTACCCAACTTTTCTCTTTTTTGGGGTGTATGGCTCCAACCTCATCGATTTTATTCTTTTGTAGAATTTATACATGTTTGATTAATATTATATGTATATTGTGCAATAAGATTGCATCTTTTTCATTATTTTTTATGCTTGATGTTGAATGTGTGGCTTGGATGTGGTAGGATCTTATGATAAAACTTAATTTTTCTACCCAACTAATAAATTATAATTAAAATTTAAAATAATTACAACTTCATCATAAAGCCTAGGTTATAAACATGAAAATTAAAAGATTTAGCAACCCCTTACCTATATGTTGTATGCCTAACATCATACATATCATATTGAATCACTCTTGCAATATGAATGGCCTCTATTCTTGCACTTTAGGGATGACCTATGAGAGCAAACCCCTTATGGTGGAGATTCACCCTCTTTCTCTTTTGATTTATCCAACAATCAAATTTCATCAAGCATTTAGGCACAAAAATTCCAAAGCCTTTGTCTAAATGAATGTGTCAAAATGAAATAAAAATTGTAAAATTTAGTATTTAGTTTAAGACATGATTTCATGCTAGTCATGCTCAGTCTCTCAAGGAGTGAGTTTAGGACTCTAGTTTCTTTCCAAATTAAATAATAGCCCAACTATCTTGCAATTTCATATGACTTTCCTACATGTGTTTAAAGCGTATGAGGTGTTAGTTGGTGGCCATTCTAGGCCATTGTAAGTTCGGAAGAGTTGGATAGGTTTATTCTCTCTCAAGGAGGTAAACCATTATATGCACTTTCCCATTAGATTTAGGTTGTACTTTGGCTTGTGCTAAAGCTCCATAGATTTAGGATTTGAGGTTGCTTGTTTCCCTTTGGGTATGAGCATAAATCTTCACCCCTTAGACATTTTCACAATCTTGTGTTGATGGATTGTAAGCCCTATCATTCTAATAAAATTTTAATTCAAACAAAATAAATCCTCTCTCATTCAAATATATAAAGCCTAACTATAAGATATGTTGGAACACTTACTAGGCTTCCTAGTATCATAAGTGCTCCCTACTCATCCTCCATTGGAATCTAAAATAAGTCTTCCAATTGAACATTCCCATTTGATTTTTAAAATATCCAATTTATTGATAGTCTAACTTTCAAATCTTTAGAGACAATAATTAACTACTTTAATCAAGAGTGTTCTTAGAAAATCTCCATTTCCTAGGATGTAATTAACAATGGAAGCTTGCTTCCATAAGGAACTAAAGAACCTAGCATAAAATAAACCTGACATAAATTAAATCATGATTTATTTTTTGATGTAAAATAAGGGAATGATCTCTGATATATTGGTAGACCCATCTTCCTTAGAAGTCCTTATTAGGTGATTAGGTCTATTGTAGGGTGGTGGCTATATCTTTCGAGATTGTACTTCATACTTCAATGTCATACCCGATCACTTCAATTAGTAACCCTTAAGATCTACGTGGTGACCATGACCCCATATTAAAACACCACAATAACACAACCAACCTTTATATGTTATAGTGGATGTTTACAAATTTAGATTATCTAGAGTACTTATTGACTCAAGTGCATTGGTAAACATCATGAGATTGAGAATCCTTACCTTTTTGAGGATTGACAACACTAAAGTTTAATCTGAAAAGATGATGTTGAAAGGATATAGTGAATAAGGCGAGAGGGACTTAGGCTCTATCACACCACTTTTGAGATAGATGATTGGAGGGCTAAGGTCAAGTATCACATAATAGATCCAGATACATCTTTTAATTCTTTGGTAGGGTAAACTTGGATTCATGGTAACAACATGGTATCATTGTCACTCCACCAGTGCATTAAGTTCATAAAGGATGGTATAGAGTATTGTGTCAAAAGAGACTTGAAGCCATTTTCAGTATATGACATCAGGATCTATGTGTGTCACCTTTCTCTAAGAAGCAAAGTATCTATTTTCTCAAATTAAATCAAAATGAAAAAGACAAAGAAGAAAAAAAAGAAAAGAAAAAAATAAATAAAGAAAAAGAAAAAGGAAAAGAAAAGAAAAGAAAAGTGAGAAGTAGACTCTGGGGATGAGAGAGAGCTTGAGATTACATTTCACCCACATTTCACCCACATTTCACCACTCCTTTTATATGAATTGGTGAGATGTCCTAACCTCTTCCAAGAATAAGAAGAGGCAAGCTTAGAGGAAGCCCTAGAGGAGCGAGACCTCCATACTTATCGCATACTCAAAGATTTATCTTTGCATCAAGTACTACACCAACTATCTACATAGACTTGGAATTTAATTCAAATGATGAGTCATATGTAGTGAGCACACCAGCCATCTCCTCATTTCATAAAACTCAGTTGGAGGTTACACATGAGCTAGAAAATAATGAAGAAAGGGTCCTTGAACAAAGTATAAGTGTATCCGAACCTCCATTATGTGAAACTGTGAGATGACATGTTAGCACATTAGCTTTAACCCCAATTTCCCCATATAATGTTAAGAGTTTGGTAGTAGAGTATGCTCTTAAATTACATGCAGATACTAAGCCTTAGAGATTTTACTTAGGAGCAACATCCTCAAGCTCAGAAGGTGATATAAAGCTTGAGGATAATTTATTCAAAGAATTAATAGAACTTTCATTTGATTGGTACTGGCTTTGTATTCAAAATTTAGTAAAGAAAGGTTTAATTCTACATACATGGTCTAAGCATAGGTCAGAGTACTTTGAAAAGTTATGGGACAACAAATGCAAGAATTCTCAATCAAGACCAAGATTAGGCTTTGGTATAGTGGGTCCAGTAGATGATAATGAATACTACGTAGTCAACACCAACCACCTAGAGTCTGATAATGTGGTGTTTTAATTTGGATGTCATTAAATACAGTGCAGATTTTAGGGGCACTTATTAAAGTGATCAGGTACAATATTAAGGTATGATATACTATCTCAAAAGATAGAGATATTATCTTACAATGGACCAAATAAATTAATAAGGACTCCTAGGGTACATAGGTTTTCGAATATACTAGAGATCTTTCCCCTACTTTATATGAAAAACTAAAGCATGGATTATATTATGTCAGGTTCTTTAGTTCCCTATGGAGGCAGGCCTCCATAGTTAATTACATCCTAGGAAATGAGATTTCTTAAGAAAACTCTGAATTAAAGTAGTCAGTCATTGTCTTCAAAGATTTCAAAGTTAATACTATTAAAGGATTTGATTATTTTTTGAAAAATCAAATGGGATTGTTCAATTGGAGGACTTATTTTTGGATAAAAAATGAGATAAGTAAGGAGAGTTCATGATACTAGGAAGCCAAGGAATTACTCAAACTTATCTTATGGTGAGGCTTTATATGTTTGAGAGAGAGAATTCATTTTTTTTGAGTTAAAATTTTATTAGAATGCTAGGACATATAATCCATCAACACATGATTATGCTGATGCCTAAGAAATGAAGATTTATGTTCATAGCCCAGAGGAAAATAAGAAACCTCAGACCTAAATCTAGGATTCTTTAGCACAAGCTAAAAGCATGGCCAAAATCTAAGTGGAAAAAAAATATAATGGTTTACCACCATAAGATAGAATAAACCCATATGATTTCTGGACTTATAACCACCTAGAGTGGTCACTAGCTAAAACCTCTTATGATTCAAAACCATGTAGGCAAGTCTTACATAAGTGAAAAGTAGTTGGACTTGTTATTTAATTTGAAAGAAAACTAGAGTCCTAAACTCACTTCCTAAGAGACTAAAGCATGACTAGTATGAGCATATGAATTAGTATAAATGCAAAGTTTTACAATTTTTTTATTCTATTTTGACACATTCATTTAGAAAAAGGCTTGGTGTATTTTATGCCTGAACGCATGAGGAAATTTTTTTATTGGCCAAATGAAAAGAGAAATAGGGTGAAGTTCCATCATAAGGAGTTTCCCTCATAGGTTAAACAGTCCATAAAGTGCTGAAATGGAGGCCATCAATTTTGTAAGAGTGATTCAATATGATATGTATGGTATTAAGCATACAACAAACAACTAAGGGGATGCTAAATCATTTAGTTATTTTGCTTAAAGCTTAAGCATTAAAGTGAGGTTGAAAGTTGCCTTAAATTTTAGTTGTGAATTGTTAATTGAGTAAAAAAAATTAATTTTATCCTGACAGCCTACCGAATCTAATCCACACATTTAAACATATATCATCAATAAACTATGAAAAAGATGAAATTCTATTATGCAAACTAAACACAACATCAATCATGTTATATTATACCAAGAAATAATAAGAGGTAGATGTGGCCAAGTACCAATGTACACCCCAAAAAAGAAAAGAAAAGATGGGTAGCCGAGCTCAACCTTAATATAACCTGAATTATAAAAGAATAATTACAATTGAAATTAAATACATGCTATGGGGATCTTCATTCATCATCTCTTCCTCCTCCTTTTGATTTGATTTACTCCAAGGCATCATAAGGCACCCCAAGATTAAGCCTTCTAGCCACTGCTCATCCTAATCTCCATAGCACTAATCTTAATTCCTATTGCAATGATTATATTTTCATGTAAAGAAAATCTAACTACACCTATAAAACAAAGGTTAGTTGAACATACATACAATCCCAAATAGTTATATCTTATAATTTGGACTTAACACCCTGCACATGGGTAACCAAGCTCACTTGTCCTAGTGTGGATTATTCTTAGGGGCTAAGCAACCTGCAAGAAAAGCATTTATATTTATTTCTATAGTAGCCCTTTAAGCACAACTCCTTGTAGAAAATAATGATAGACTAACAATGACCTAACAACCTGTCTACAAAATATACACCTTAACATCTAGTCTAAAACATTACATCATAAAATAGAACACATCACCATTACATACACCATCCTAACCTAAAGCTAGAAGTGGTGACTTAGCATTCTAATGTGTGTGCATAAGGTTTGTGTGGTATGTCTTAGCTAGGTTTTTAAGTTTATGTTTTTCTAAGTTGGAAGATTGTTCAAATTACATAAGGGTGATTCTACTTTAAGTTATTAAGAGGATTGAAAAATTTTAATTTATATTTTGTTTATTTTATTTGAAATTACCTTAAGATCTAAAGGTTATGAAGAGAAGAAAGAGGCTTACTCTCTTCATCCCTATCCTAAGTAATTTTCTAAAGCATATCATTATGATTTGACTTACTTTAATGAATGATTTATTATATGTTTTATTAATCTTAAGTTTGGGATAACCTTAAATAATCATATCCAACATTGAAGGCATCTTAAGACTAATATAATTAAATGACAATCATATAGTACATGTTATATACCATTCCTTTTCATCCCCAATATCATGCACATGATTTAAGGCTTAATATACGTACACATGCAACAAACATACACACATGTATAAAAGTTCTAAGAAAGTACTTGTAATTGTTGAACTAGGGAAGTGAGATAATCAAATGACCTCCTTGGGCCTACTTAAAGCATCATATTCTTGAGATGTTTAGACTATATACTTATTATCATTCAAATATATGTAAATCCATATATGAACATAGGAAAGAGAGCATTACTTCCACATGCTTAAGCTATAACACATGCAAATCCTAGGTATAGCCATAACTACTATCACTCCAAATATTATTATCAATTTATAAATCTTGAAAAATAATTTTGAATTTATTAGTGATAATAGCCACACATGAAACTTAAAGAGAAGAGATTACTTGTTCATTTGATTTTGAAAACATGAAAGCATAATATCACATGACACACAACATTTATAATGATTGAAAAGGAATAATTAAACATACCACATGACTTATTCAATTGCATTAATTCCTAAGGACAATCACATCAAATAAAACTATTTAAAGATAACCAAAGTTCTTTTATTAAATCTTCATTTTGGGGTTTAACTAAACTTAAAGAGAAGAGATTACTTGTTGTTTTAATCTCATTCCCATGTTGGTAATCTTAATTTATTTAAGAAAAGATAATTAGATAAATTTTATAATTTAATTAAGTTGAATAATTAAATAATCCATTTAATTACCCTTACGTATGCTTCATTAATTTAAGTAATCATCTAATTATGAGCTATAAATGATAGCCACATGAGGTAAATAAAATTACAATGCTCTTAAAGGTCTGAATGTAATTAGCTCATGATTAGAGATTAATTAAATTAAAAAACCTAATTAAGTACTTTTATGATTTTCACACACTTATGGGCTAATCATAATTTTCTTAAGGGTATTTATGTTATTGAACAAATAAAGAGGAACCCTTAGGAAACCATTAATATTGATAGGTTTGGATAAGTTAGTTCAATCGAATTTGACTTAGATCGAAGTTTAGCTCAAATGGGTTCTTTAGGTCGCTTTGGGTCAAGTGAACCTAACGGGTCAATTAGGTTGGATTAGGTTGATTTAGGTTGAGTTGAATTTAATTATTAATTTGAGATTAGATGTGGGCTTTGATTGCAAATTATTTAGGTTTAAATGGATTTTGGTTCATTTAGACCCTTTAGGTCAATAGAACTGATTTGGTTTGATTGGCTTGATTAGAGATTGAGGGATAGCTTGGAATAAATTATTGAAAGGTTGGAGTACTTTTGTGAAGTTCAATTGGCTTTGGATTGATTGAAGGAATTTGGTTAAGGTCCATATGATTAAATCATATGGCTAAGATGGGTTTGATTTGATTCATTTTTTCTTGGAGCTTGGATATGAATTGGAATTGGATTGATGTTGATTAGAATCAATTTGATGTTGGATTTGGACTTAAGGTTAGGCATAGGGTTTGGTTTAGGCCATAGGGTGGATGAGTCCTATTAGTCCTAAGATATAGCCTGAGGCTAAGGCATGTCTTTCTAAGTCCCTAGGCTTGGGTTTAATGTTCACTTAACCACTGGAAGTGTCCTATGACTAAGGAAGTCTTAGTGTCTGATAGAGCATTAAGCCTAAGATGGTAGGATCAAGTCCTCACTCTAAAAGTAAGGACATCAATATATATTCTTTTTGCATTCTCAAATTCTATTTTGTTTATACCTTTGCAAGCATGATGATGAATGAGGTGTAAAGATGAACACAATTTTATTGAATATTCACTCCTCTCTTTTTTTGGTTTTTTGTCCCTACTCATTGATTTTTATAGGGAATAAAAATTATAGAGAGGGAGAGGAGTCTAGAGATAGTGGGGAAAGCTTTCAATCTATCTTTCAATTTGGCAATAGAGTTGGATAGGGGATTGAAAATTTTCTTGGTTCTCTATGTAGTGATTGAAAAAGAGTGACTTGTTCAAAGAAGAAAGAGTTGAATGATGATGAAATTGTCGACATTGGTAGAAATATTTTATAAAAGGGCTCTAAACCTGATGGAGAAGTGGGTTGGTTTACATATTTAAGATAGTACTCAAAGGAAATTTTTTTGATTTATGTAGGGAGGTAGTAATTATCATAAAATATAGGGATGCAAATGAGCAAGAGATTCTTGATAGAAGAAGTTGTGTTTGTGAGGCTTTGAGTTTATGAGAGAGGATGCTCCAATAGTTATTTGGAAAGAAGGAGAAGGTAGCCAAGTAAGGAGTAGAACTAGGTGTTATGCATGGTGATGTGAGGGTGAACCTTGAAGGAATAGTAGATGGCAGGCTACTCAGCTTATAGATAGATAAGAGGGGAATACGGGGTTCATTTTGAAGGTTCTTGTATGAACACCAAAAAGACAAAAGAGAGAAGTCACGATGGTTAGGGGCTATGAAACTATGCATTTGACTTGTTTGGCATGGAATAAAGCAAGGAGAGTATTGGTTGGAAGTTTATTAGCCATGAAATTAAGATGGAGAGGAAGTGTGAGAGGCTGCTCTTGTGTGGGAATGTGATCTCAAGCAAGGAAGTAGGGATCGAGTTGTATAAGAGAAGGAGGGGAGTGGTAGGTGGGGGTTTTGGCTCCTCAACTAGAGAAGTGTTGGAGGATTAAAAGGTACATGTGAAAAACTAGTTTATGTATTTCAGAGCATACATGGAATAAATGAAACTAAAGTTAAAGTAATCACAAAGAAGACATCATATTTAATATGGAAAAAGTATAAAAATAGAAAAAAAAATCATAGAGCCATGCCACCAAGAAATCCACTATGAAAGAAAAAAATTGAGGAGAATAATATAGATTACACTTATCTGGAGCATCTCCACAATTCAGTCACTCCAAGACACTGACTTCATTCTCACACACAAGCAAATTAGAAATTTTTTTTAAAGATTACACAAAATTGCCTAAATATAATGTCTCCTGACTCATAGCTCCATAATTTCACATCCCTAGCACTTAGGCATTAACATTGCTATCCTCCACACTTACCTACATGGGATTGAGTGTCATGGTGCTACTCCTACAATGCCTGACCTCTTTGTCATTCTACCTTGGTGCTTTGGTCCTAGAGCAGCAACATTGCCTCCTACAATGTCAAGGTGATGACTTCTTTGTCTTTTTAATGCAAATCCATATATCCTGGCACTATGAAACTATCCTTCTGGCATTGAACATTGCATTTAGTGTCTCTGGAGCTTAGATATCCTTTATAGTGTTGAAGCAATACATCTGTAGTAGAGAGGCACTACAAACAATATAAAATTTTCTTGGGGGCACTATATTTATCCTCGAACTCCCGAGTAATGGGCATGTTGCTCCCCTTTGACCCTCCAAATGAGCTCATCGCCGAGCTCAACCACCACAAAGGACAGGGGCTAAGTCGATAATACCTAATAGTTGATTAATAAAATTAATCTCTATAAAAATAACAAGAAGGAAAAGTGAGTGAGAGAAATCGAGCGGCTTTCATGAATGAAGACTAAGCAAAAAATAATCACATTTTTTATTTTTGATAACCACTTGAGGAGGTATTGTGCGAACAACACTAGTAGTTGTGTATTGGTTTGATTGGATGGTGATGAGCTAAAAGGTAAAATTTGTTATATTATATAATTTATATGATTGTACTAATGATAGTATATATATATATATATATATATATATATATAAAGATTATTTATGTATATTAATTTGCTCTTTCATGCATTATCATTTCACATGACTCTTATTGAAAATTCATCACCTTGAAATGTGTTCTAATTTTATTAAAAAAATTTGTGTAATAACCTTATGGAAAAGGTATCCATCATAAGTAATTTTGATGTTATGGATGCAACAAATAGTCATGTTTGGATAGGAGGTCATTTGAGTGATTTTGATGTTGATTGAGATGATTTCGATTTGAGCCACGCTGTGTCATATCCTATTGACCAAACTTTTGGAGTGAGGATTAATCTTTCTCATCTTAAATCTTGGAACCTTCTAGACACTGTGATTTTCTTAGTGTTATGACACTTCTAGTGATTAAGAGAATACTAAACTTAAGCTTAGAGACCTAGAGGGCATAACCTTAAGCTTAGACTCCACCTTAGAACAAATAGGTTTCACTAATCCTATGGCCTAAACCAAAACTCATACCTATTCACTCATCCAAAATTAAGCCCATGTAGATGGAGCTAAACCAACCTCAAATCTATTAAATTAACTTAATTGAATTTGGTTTTCTAATCCAAGTTCCAAGCCAAATTAACTTGGAACTTAACCCAAGTTAATACACCATAATCCTCTGACTCAATTCAAACCCATTCAAGCAAAATAAATCTAATTTGATTTTTTTAATCACTTCAATAATTCATTAGAACATTTCAAGCCACTTCAACACTTACAGTCAAGTTAATTGAACCAAAGGAATGTAACCAACCCAAGTTATCTCATTTGACCTAAAGGGTTCAAATGAGCCAAAATCTAATTGAGACTAAATCAATTGCAATCAAACCACCAATCAACCTCAAATTCAGCATTGAACACATCCTAAGCATCCAAAAAGTTAATTGGTTCAAGTTGTCTTGACCAAGCCACTCAACCCAAAGTGACCTAAAAGGGGTAATTGAACCTAACTCTAATTAAAATCCCATTGAATCAAATCAAGCCATCCAATTCCTTCATTAATGATTGTGGGTCATTATTGAACACTACATTACAATAAATTGAACCTAATCAAGCCAATTAGATCCTTTGACCCAAGTTGACCTAATTAGACCTAAAGGGTAAAATTGAACCAAATTAAATCATAGACCAAATTAGTTGAAACCAATGCTTCCAACCAATCACTAATTTAATATTGAACATGATCCAACCTTCAAGTTGGCCAGCCTAACCAATTTAGCCTATTTAGCCCAATTTGACCAAAAGGGACAAATTAGACCAATTCACTCCATGATAAAAATTAATTCAAATCAACTCTTTCAATCAATCACCAATGATCAATTAAATATAGACCTAACCAATGCTCAAGCTAATTTGTCCAATTTGGTCAAATTGGTTAACATGACCCATTTAACCCAAATTGAACCATACGAGCCAATTTCAAATCTAATCCAAATTGAATCAAACCAATTATACTTATTTACTCCAAATGACCAATTGCACTCAACCAAGTCACCACTTTAATCCAAATTGGTAAAAATGGTCAACTTAGCCCAACATGACCCATTTGACCTATAAGAGTCAAATTGAGCCAAACCTAACTAAACCAAACCCTAACCCAGCCAAACTTGGCATGATTCATCCTTGGGTCATCATGGGCCTGCCCAAGTGGGCCCATCCCATGTTGAACCCAATTTGGGTCAAACCCATTGAACCAAGCCACCTCAATGAGATAAAATCCTCATTTGGGTGGGTTCTCCACCTCCTTACCCCAAGATGGCTACCTTTAGCTCTTCTTGGACAAAAGGACCATTGACCCAGCCTAATCCAAAGCTATTAGACTTTGCCTTTGGAAAAGAGAGGGTGAGTTCACTCATGGGCATCCATTGGTCCACCTAAGGGAGAGAGCACACATCATGCCATCCCACACGCCCTCCTCTCACCTCCACCTCAGCCCCGCCATCTCCAACCACTTACCCCGGCCAGACGGATGCCCAAGGCTGAACTAAATCCCAGCCCTTGGTTCAGCTGGGGAGGAGAGTATACTTCTCCTTATCCATTCAAACTCAACATAGAGCTTCCTTAGGGCATTCTGTATAGTCCCATACCTTCCCCTGAGCTCCTCGTGTACTCCACCACTAGTGTGACCAACTCCTGATTAAACTTGACAGCTCCATCCCTCCAAACTTCTCAAAACTTTACCAAACTCAAATTAACTCTTACCACACCTTCCCCTCACTCCGATGAGCTGAAATGATTCATTTTCCAAGTGATTCGACCACTAAAAATGTACCAAGACCAACTTCAGTGAGCTTTTCTATGGCATTTTATCCAAAAATTGATTGATAGAGAGGCAGCTCTTGATCTTCTTAGTAGGGCTTCATCTCTTCTAGACGAAGCTACCACTATTGGCAAATTACTAGTCTTTAGCTCCGATAAGATAAAAATCTGGCAACCATAACTTTGTCCTTTAGGTGATGGTCTTTCTTATTGTGAATCATGTTTTCATGCAATTTTTACTAAATGAACTCCATAAATTCATTCCCTAATCATTTTGGAGTCAATTTCACCATTGAACAAGCTTTGATGAGCTCGTATTGAGCATTGGAAGGTGGACGGTGTCCATCTTCCGATAATCACCGGCTCACCGTTCTACATGATTAGAATCAATAGTCATGATTAATCACGTTAGAAATTTCAATTTAATCTATTTGAAATTATGAGATTAATCCTAGCCATCTAATCCAAGATCGGATGACCCGGACGAAACTACATTCGTCGCTGCATCGAACGATTTAAAAATAGCCAATATCATGGTGTCATGTGAAAAATGCTGCCATGTCAGCGTTCACGTGGCACCGACAGTTTAAAACTTTAATTAGGCTTTAAAATCTAATTAAATGGCAAGAACTTTAAAAATTCATAACTAATTGTAAAAATGTCCAAAAATGAAAATAAACCCATTTTGAAAAGGTTAGATAGAGAAGAATTTATAAAAAAATAAAAATCCAATATTTGTGCCCTGTGAATAGTGCTTAATTAAAATTAAAAGCTTAAGTTAATTACCTTGATTATGGCCAAATTACTCAGCTGATTAATTCTAAATTTAGTGGGATGATTCTATAGGATGTTCTCTTCCTCCCATAATTTTCTTGGAATTATTTGCCATGCAATTTGAAGAATTTAAAATTTTAATTCTAATTATCCTCTTTAATCAATTAAATAATTATTAAATTTGGTGAATAATAAAATGTTAAATAATTGATGGTGATTAATCATTATGGACAATGGGAATAGTGAAGAGAAATAATTAGGTCCGCTTTCCTAATTATTTTTGTAAGTGTATTTCTTTGAGAGGGTTAATTAAGATGTTTAATAATTAGGGATAGTTAGAAAAATAAATGATGAAATAAAAAAATCAAACAAAATTAATATTTGGTTCAGATAATTCAAACATAATTCATTAATTTTCTTTTATGTGTTTAATAAAATAAAGTCATTAAAGAAATTAAGATTAACCCATTAGAATGGGAAAATATTAAAATTATTTAACTTAGATTTTTTCTTCTTTAATCTAATTAACTCTTAAGCATGAGCCTAATTGCATTAAATTCCTTTAGGTGCATTGCAAATTTTACTTTTCTAAAAGCATATCATTGAAGGCTCATGATCAGGTAATTAATTATGTTAAAGAAGTTGAACCTAATCAATTTATTAAATCTATTTAATTTGTTTCTTTAAATATATCAAATCACCAACATTGGTTAGGGCAAATACTAAGTATCATTTCTACTCCTTGGGTTTTAATTTCTTAAACATCAAAATCAAATCTTATAAGAACTTTGGTTAGTCTTAAAGAATTCTTATTTGACTTGATTATCCTTTGGATTTAATATAATAGACTATGTTATGTGGCAATATTTAATTACTTCTTTTCAATTATTATAAAATGTGCATGCCATTTGTTTCATATGTTTATGTTTTGAAAAAAAAAAGAATTAAAAGAATATGATTGCATTTAAGTTGCATCTTTTGGATAAATGTTATTTTATGGTGTGGCTACTATCACTAATAAATCTCAAATTACTTTTGAAACTATAAGTTAATATTAAATAAAAATGTATAAAGTTTAATTTGATGTTGTCAATAAATGCTTAAGAAAGTTTCTGTTTTAAAGATAGTAAAAGATTGTTTCATCTCATAGTTCATGTGCATGATTACTTATGTTTGAGTTGACAAGTATATAGTTTTGACATCCTGGGAGCACGAGGCTTTAAGTAGCCCAAGGAGGACTTAGATAATCTCACTTCCCTAGTTTAATAATGGTACATACTTGCTTAATTTCATTCATGCATATGTGTGTGCTAAAATTTGGGTTAAAACTTTGTTTTACATAAAAAAATATTTACTTTTATATAACCTTTGCATGATTTTTATTTCTATTCTTTTTCATATGTTTACATGTATTTAAGTTTGGCAAGAATATATTGGACATCTGAACATGAGGTTTTAAGTAGGCCCAAGGAGGTCTTATATAATCTCACTTCGATTTAACAATGGCTGTACTTGCTTAAATCTCTAATATATGTTTGCAAATGCTTATCTATGAGATGAAATCTTTTTTTTTACTAAATTCATGCATTAATGATCATCAGTGTGAAAAATATAAATAAGTATTGCATGTGCATATATGTAGATTTAAACAAATATCACAAACAATAAAAATGAAGAATTTTGTATGTTATTGATGATGAAAATAAAAAGTGGAATGTTATTCATGTAATGGTGACTCAATTTAATTAATTCTATGATGCCTTTCATGTTTGAATAAGATTCCTTAAAATTAATCCAAACTTAGGCTTAATAAACTATTCATAAATGGTTCACTAAAGAAACCAAAGTTATAGTAATATACCTTTAAAAAATAACTTAAGGTAGGGATGAAGGGTGTCAGACCTATTTCTTCTCTTCATAATAATTAGATGTTAAGTATGCATAAAATGAAACAAGAAAGTTCAAATTATAATTAATTAATCTATTAAAATATTTGAAGTGAACCATCCATAATGGTTAATTTAAATAATGTTTAAATAATGGATAATCAAACTTCTTAAGCCTAATTAAGACACACCACACTAAGACTTAACACAAACATTAGAATTCTAAGTCACCAATTCTAGTGATAAGTTAGGTCGATGTATGTCATAATGATGTGTTTTGTTTTAGGATGTAATATTTTTAGACTAGATGTTAAGATCATTTGTGCATATACTAGATGTTAGGATGTCAGTAGTCTAATGACGTCTTATGCAGGGGATTGTGCTAAAGGGGCTGCTATAATAATAAATAAATATAAATATTCTTGCTTGCAGGTGCTGCTTATGCACCGAAGAGTAATCGAATTAAGGAAGGTGGGCTTGGTTACCCAAGTGCAGGCTGCTAAGTCCAAATATGTGAAATATAATTACTTGACTTATATGTTTATTTAGCTAACATATATTTTGTAGGTGTAGTTAGACTTTATTTTTCATTAATATGTAATTTTTGCAATAAGAATTAGAATTAGTGCTATGAGGTTTAGGATGAGCAGTGGCTAGAAGAAGAACTAGAAGGCCGTGTGAAGCCTGCAACAAAATTATCCAAAGAAAGAAAGAAGAAGAAGAGATTGAAGACCCCCCATTGCATATATTTTAATTATTATATTCAATTATAATCTGAGTTATATACGGGTAGAGCTCAGCTACCCAATTTCTTTCCTTTTCCAAGGTGTATGGTTGTACCCAGCCGCACCGGCCTTTTATTCTTTTACAAAATTTGAATGTTTGATTATTATGTTTAGTCTGTGCATAAGTTTCTTAAACTTTGATGATTTGATGTGTGGCTTGGATGCTGTAGGCTCTTTAAGATAAAATTAAATTTTCTATCCTCACTAAATAACTCATAATTAAATTTTAATGTAACTCATAATCTTATTTTAAAGCTTAGACTTTAATCAAGATAATAAAGAGATAACAACCCTCTAATGATTGAATGATATCACACAATACATATCATATTATTTCACTCTTGAAAATAGAGGATCTCCACTCTTACATAATAGGGGACTGGCTTGTCCTGTGAGAGAAGTCCCTTATAGTGGAGAACACCTTGTCTCACTAATTTGGCCTACAACTTAATTTAAAAATGCATTTAGGCATAATTATCCCAACCTTGTTCCAAAAATAAATGTGTCAAATGATCCAAAATTTTGTAAATTTTCAACATTAGTCTAAGTCATGTTTGTTACCAAACATTATCTAGGCTCTTAGAGAGTGAGTTTAGGATTTTAACTTCCTTCATAATTAAATAATAGTCTAACTATCTTGCATCTACATATGACTGGCCTACATGTTTTAAAGCATTAGAGGTGTTAGCTGACAGCCATTCTAGGCGGTCGTAAGTCCAAGAGAGTCGGGATGTGTCCATTTTCTTTTGTCGATGTGAACCACTATTTCTCATTTTTCCTAAGTAGAGTTAGGTTGAGCTCTTGGTTTGTGTTAGAGCATTCTAGATTTAGGTTATGAGGTAGCTCATTTTCTCTTTTACTATAAGTATAACTCCTCACCTCTTAGGAGTTTCTACAATATTGTGTTGTTGAACTACGCCTAGTACTCTAATGAGATTTCAACTCAAACAAAACTATATTCTCCTCTCAAAAATATAAATCCTCATCCTAGGTTGGAGCACACTCTTGGATTTCTAATATCTTGGGTGCTCCCTAGGGTGTAATCCTTTGATAGTCTAGCTTTGAAATCTTTAGAAATACTTATTGACTACTTTAATCTAGAGTGTTCTTATAAAATTTTCATTTTCTAAGATTTGATTAACTATGAGAGCTTGGTTCATAGGGAATTAAAGAACCTGACATAAAATAAACCCTTCTTGACTTCTAAATATAAAGTAGTGGAAAGACCTTTGGTATATACATAGACCCATCTTCCTTAGGAGTTCTTATTAGGTGATTAGGTATATTGTAGGGTGATGTTTCTATCTTTCAAGATAGTACATCAAGCCTTAATGTCACACCCAGTCACTTCAATAAGTACAACCTATGATTTGTGTGGTGTCCCTACGACTCTAAATTAAAGCACCATAAATTTTTTTTGGCAACTCCGCTAGGGTTTGTTACTCTTACCATTGTTAGTATTCAATCATTATCTCTAAACATCGATAGTGGATTTACATTTTTTTTAAAGTAGGTCCAAGACTATCATTTCATTCGGACACATTGCTTATTTCATCCTTAGGCAAGTTTGGCCAACATCCTTTAGGTTTTAGGACCTAACTCTAGTAGGTCTTAAAACCTCTATTGGACCTCCAATATATAAGAAGAATCAATCAAAGGAACTATCTAAAATAAATTAAATAAAGTCAATCTAAAACTTGAAGAACCTCTTACCACTAGCATTGCAAAGTGAGGTTCATCCAACATCTTCAAAATTCATTTGAACTCACTCACTATGAAGTTCAAACTAAACAAACATTTCTCTTCAAAATTATAAATCTCTCCAATACATATATAATGCCCATATAACATAACCAAATTTGTTAAATGAGGGTTTCAATTCAAAGTCAAGCCAAAATAATAACAACCAAAGCAAAGGTCTAATTCTTTGCCTTTCTTTTCTAGCAGCAAAGATGAAAACCCAATCTTTTTTTCTTTCAAGCATTTAGTAGTCATGTCATCTAGAAAACTCATCTTGTTATTCACCTTGGGTGTGGATTTGGACATGAATTAGGCTATACCCACCTTATTGTCATCAAGTTTGGCCTTGGGTTTGAGCACATTAAAGTCACTTGTGAGGGTCCTACCCTCAACACAATGAGTAGGGAGGAGGTGGCTGATAAGAAGCCATTTCTATAATTTGATCTCCAGTCAGATACTGAGTTGCCATTTTTAAAGAGAAAAGCCCTAGAGGTTCCCATGCCATGAGTACTACTTGTGCCTGCCATAATTTCTCCTAAGTTTAGTACTTGCCTCTACCGCCTCAGTTCTTAAGGGAAGTTAATCCAGCATCCGAGATTATTTATCTCACCTTTGAGGTCCGTACTAGCTCCCATCATGATCCATTGACTAAGAATCAATGCCATAACAAGAATAGGAGGATTAAGAGGTACTATGAGTGCATGGCCAAAAAGGTTAAGGAAGCCTCCCTTGTAGCTAAAGAGGGGTCCATTTGTGAGACCTCTCCCCTTCTTGGTGGTAGTAGGTTTAGCTCTCTCTCAACTATAGAGGGAGAGGAGGATGTGAGGAAGATATCAACATCACCCCCACGACCCACAAAGTATGAGATACTGGACAGGGAGAGGAGGAATCCCTATGCCGGTTTGAGGTCCATACTTAGAAAAGTAAAAAGAGTCCATGGATGATCTGAGTCCACCACCATTAATGACCTAAGTTGAGTGATCCCTAGAAGTGTAAGAGATCAGATCTATAGAAAAAAAAGGCCATGGAGGCCAAGTTTACTTCCCATGTAGGCAAGAGTGATAGGAGGAACTTTGCTAGATAGTTGACGGCCTTAGCATTGATTGACCATCTTGATCGGTGAGCTGATAGAGCTGATCATTCAGACATAATATTTCATACTGGTTCTAGACATAGAAAGAAATCTTCAGTGGAGAGGCAGCCAGTGTTGTCACCACTACACTGCTCCATTCATCGACCACCATCACCAGTTCATGTTTAATCATCAAGTACCGCTAAATACCATAAGCCCGCATTCAAGAGAAGTCATCCCCTTAGTAATACTATCCCAAGGACCACACTCCATCCACTCTACTAAGGTGGTGAGCTCTCCGCTCAACTTCCTGCCTCAATGGTAGAGAGGAAGGAGTGGCGACCCAAGAGCGTTGTAGTCGCTCCACCACCACAATTGGAGGAAAAGGAAGAAGGAAATCTTAGGTTGACTCCTATGATTATTGAACTAGTCATAGATAACACTCCTCGCATCCAAAATATACAGTGCATCACCACTTTAGGACATAGTCTAGTAGTGAGTCATCACCTAATATATGTCTCAGTAGTGCTGAGTAGAGTGGATGATCGATCATTAAAGGAAATTTTAGTGGACTATTATGCGACAGAGAGGTAGATAGTTAGAGATGACTAGTCTGACCAAGAGGAGGGTATGATAAACTTCAATTCTGATGAGGATGACTTTTTGGATTATACCCCTGAAGTCCATATGATCAATATTTATGGATCCTTGCATAGAAAATAACCTAGCGAAGAAGTTTAGTGTGCTATAGTTAAGGAAGTTGAGGCATCAAACACAACTTGATGCCTTCTTCAATAAATCAAGCTCAAGGATGATTAGATTGATAAATGGACAGGAGAGAAGAGGAGTTGATGGTAGTGGTGTTGGTATTGTAAAATCAAGCACCTGTCTATGAACCCACTCCATGGAGGCAGACAAACTTGAGTTAGTACATATCCTTGACCATCCTAAGGGCAATACTCTAAAGGATGAGGATACCAGTAGCTTGCATAAAAAGACAATTGATAGGACCACCATGCATAAAAAACATCAAGTAGATGGTAAAATATCAAGTGAAGGAGGCATTGGTTTAAGTATAAGGGAGCTCATCATTTTTAAAGGGTAGACTCTACCCGAAGGAGTTCGATGTAGTTCAACACCCCAAGGGTTTTGTGCTACCATCTTTTAAGGTATTTGATGGTAGTGGGAACCCTAGCTAGCATAGAGTACACTTTAGAGCCAGTTGTTGCAATGGCGATAGTAGTGACACCTTATTCTTCTAATAGTTTATTTGTAGCCTTTATAGAGTGGCCTTTGATTGGTACGCCAAACTATCCAATGGCTGAGTGAAGTATTTTGTGGAGTTAGAGTAGCTTTTTATCAATAAATTCATAAGAGCTCAGTAAACAGTGACTGTAGGGGACCACATTGTGGAGAAATAAAACTGAATGATTCCCTTATCAATTATATTCTAAGGTGGAAAAACCTAAGTATAAAAATAAACCACAGCTGCAAGAGTAGCATGCCATTGAAATTCTTCTCAAGAATATTCATGGCTCTATCACCTTCATGCTTAAGGGCTTTACTATTAAGACATTTGAGAAGTTAATCAACAAGGTGACTAATCTATAAGAGGAAGCCAAATAATTACCCTTCTTAGACTAGTCAATCAAACCTAAGCCTCAAAAAGTATTTTGGAAGTAGCCAAGAATAGTAGTAGTAGTGGATAATGGGAAGCAGCTAGTGAAAGTATAATTTGAGAGACCCAAAACTCAATAGCCTTCACTCCCACCTCCTCTTTCACTACATTGACAACCACAAAGGCACTTTAGCAGCCTACATAGTAGCGATAATAGTATTCACTACTAGGTAGCTATTATCCACCTACTCTTTCCTATAAACTCAACAAGCCATGTTCATTCAAAAGGGAGGTAGTGTAAAAAATCTTCAAGAACCTTCTTAAGAAACTTGATTTTTAGTTACCCGAGTCTAAAAAGCTGGTGAAAGTTGGTATAGGAGTGATGACCCTTACTACTACCCATACCACCGTATGCTCGACCATGTCTTAGAGGATTGCTTTACATTCAAGGATTAGCTTGAGTGTAGCTACAAGTTAAGAGCCATAGTGATCCCTTAAGAATACTTAGTGGAATAACCTTCTGGTTCTATTAAAGTAGTCTTTGGGAAAATATTTAATTCTCTTAAGACAAAAGAAGGTTAGGATATTTTTTTATCTTGTAACTCTAAAAAGATTATTTCTAAAATCAAAATACTTTCTCTAAAGGTGTTTAACTCAGCTTAGACCTCCAACATTAAGGAAGGTCTGCTAGTTGTGAGGGATAACTTAGGGAGGATGGAAGCCTAGTAGTAGCAGCAGCCACCATGTGCCCGAGATAGTTTCATAGCACCACCACCATCTGAGTCCAACATTCTTCCTCCCACCATCAAAGCTACCACATGTACTAGCTCCATCACCATTAGCAAGAGTGTTGTATCTATGGATGAGAGCACCAAGCCACTCATACTGCTTACTTTACTTGACTTTTACCATGTACCATCAAAATTGATGAAATTAATGAAGAAAAATAATTACACTTACATCTTATCTACTTTCAAAAATCTCAATAATTTTATTCCCATTGATATTGCTCCAAGTCATAATAATAACAATTTAACTAATTCTGATCAATTCCATTTGGATTCAGAAATAGATTGCCTTTTCTGAATCTTCAAGGTCTACCACTTGAGATAGATTTGGAGTCATCCGACTCTAATGATCCTTTAGGAGAAGTTGTAGGTATACCCGATGAGCCAGCAGAACTTTTCACAAGCTCCTCATCACAAGAAGTAATTGATGTTAATCTTTCTAGTGGAAAAGTTCTACCTCCTAGTGTAGCACCTCAAGATAAGGATAAAGATGTCATTTGTTTGAGTGAGTAGATAATCCCTCCACAAGATGCTCCACCCTTGGATATGCCTGTGAAGGGCCAACCTAAAGTTGACAATAATGTCCTATCACATCTTAGAAAGTTGCCAACTAAGTTAAGCATATATGACACCCTTATTTTATCCAAAGAAATGAGGGAGTCACTAATCAAAGCATTGCTTGACCCTAAAATATTCTTAACTCAGTTGAACACTACTAATACAACAAGAGGGAGGCATATTTTTCAAAAGATGTCCTAGGACTCACATTCTCAAATGAATACCTACTACTAGGGATAATAGATCACAACCGCCCCCTCTACATCACTATGGATGTTGGTAAGTTCAAGCTATCCAGTATTGGTTGATCTGGGTGCATTAGTAAATAATATAAGTCTAAGAACCCTTGCTTACTTGAGGATCAACATATTTAAACTTCAATTTGAGATGATAATGTTGAAAGGATTCAATGAACAAGGCAAGGGGCCTTAGGCTCCAGAGTGTTGCCTTTAATGATAGATGATTAGAAGACTTAAGCTAAGTTTCACATAATAGATTATAATACATTTTTTAATTCTTTGCTAGGCCAACCATAGATTCATGAGAATAACATGATCCTGTCCTTGAAATACCAGTGCATCAAGTTCATCAGGTATGAGATCAAATATTGTGTTAAAGGAGATCTCAAAGCATTTACAGTACATGAGGTCAAGATTTATGAGGAAGTGGCCTATTACCTTTCTACAATAACAACAACAACAAGCCTTTATCCCACTAAGTGGGGTCAGCTACATGAATCCTTCATCTCCATTGTGTCCAATTATGTGTCAAATTCTCATTTAATTCAAGTATACTAAGGTAATTTTTTATACATCTTAACCAAGTCTTTTTAGGTCTACCTCTACCTTTCTTAACATAAGGCAAATCTAATGCATCTACTCTCCAAACTGGGTCATCAGATGGTCGACGCTTTATGTGGCCAAACCATCCAAGGTGACTCTCTCTAATCTTATCTGCCACTGGAGCTACTCCAACATTTTCCCGAACATACTCATTTCGCATTTTATCTCTAAGAGTAAAGCCACTCATCCACCAGAGCATCCTCATCTCTGTAAAACTTAACTTAGTCTTATGCTTCTCTTTTATTGGCCAACATTTTGCACCATAAGTCATTTCAGGTCTTACCACTATCTTATAAAATTTTCCCTTAAGTTTAAGTGAAACTTTTCTATCACACAAGGCAGATGCATTCCTCCACTTCAACCATCCAACTTGAATTCTACTAATAACATCTCCATCTATTTCACCATCATTTTGAACAATAGAGCCTAAATATCTAAATCACTCACTCTTATTAATGACTTGTTCACCTAATGTCACACTAGTACCACTAGGATTTCTACAACTAAAATTACACTCCATATATTCAATTTTGGATCTACTTAAAAAAAAACCTTTAGACTCTAATGTTGACCTCCATAATTCAAGATTATCTTGGACTCCCTCTCTAGTCTAATCAACAAGAAGAATGTCATCAGCAAAAAGCATACACCAAGGTACATCTTCCAGTAAATGCCTAGTAAGAACATCCATAACTAAAGAAAAAGGATAAGGACTTAAAGATGATCCTTGATGTAATCCAATTGAAATGGGAAAAATACTTTATCAATCCTCCTTGTGTTTGGACATAAGTAATAGCTCTAGTATACATATCCTTGATGACTTGAATATAACCAATATTAACTCCTTTCTATTCTAGAACTCTCTAAAGAACATCTCTTGAAACTTTATCATAAGATTTCTCTAAATCAATAAATATCATATGTAAATCCTCCTTACTTTATCTATACTTCTCCATCAAACCTCTTAACAAATCTTATGTATAGATCCATAGTAGATCTTGAAACCAAACCGATTGTGTTTGTATCACATCATAACCTATGCTCAATTACTCTCTCCCATAATTTTAATGTATGACACATTAACTTAATTCCTCTATAATTTGCACACTCTTGTGCATCCCCTTTATTCTTAAATATAGGAACAACAAACTCTTTCTCCACACATTTGACATCTTTTTAGTTTTTAAAATAACATTAAAAGATTTGTAAGCCAAGACATTCCTTGATCTCCTAAACATTTCCACACTTCTATTGGAATATCATCAAGTCCTACTGCTTTTCCATATTTCATTTTCTTTAAATCTTCTCTAACTTGAGATTTACTAATACGATGATAAAAAAAAATTCTCTATTTTTGTTTAGGGTATTAAGGTTGCTAAAATCAATCGTACATTTAGATCCTTCATTGAAAAGTTTATCAAAATATCTCATCCACCTATTTTCAATATCCTTTTCTAAGAAAAGTACTTTATTATCTTCATCCTTAATACACCTCACTTGAGCTAAGTCTTTACTTCTCTTGTCTCTTTGGTTGGCTAACTTATACATACATCTTTCACCTTCTTTGGTATCTAATCTATTATATAAATCACTAAAAGCTAAATTTTTTGCATCATATATTGCTTTCTTAGAATCTCTACAGGCCACTTTATATATTTTTCAATTCTCCAAGTTTTTACATCTAAACCAAGTTTTATAACAATGATTCTTATTTTTTATCTTTTCTTGCACACTCTGACTCCACCATCAACTATTTTTATTAAAAGATACTTTTCCTTTTGATTCTCCAAGCATATTTTTAGCAACTTGGTTAATTTCACTTGCTACATTTTCCCACATAACATTAGCTTCTTTATGAACATCCCAAATTCTAAGCTCTTGTAGCTTGTACTTAAAAATATTTTTATTTGTGTTCTTTAAGTGCCTCCATCTAATCTTAGGACAATAATTTGATTTATTTTTCCTCTTACAATCTTTATCTTAAAATCTAAAACTAACAATCGATGTTGGGTACTTAAACTTTCACTTGGAATGACCTTACAATCTTTACAATATAAACAATATATTTTTCTTATCAGAAAATAATCAATCTGTGTTTTACTAGATCTATTTTTATAAGTAATAATATGTTCATCTCTTTTCTTAAATAAAGTATTAGCAACTACGAATCATAAGCTAAGGCAAAATCTAATATAGTTCTACCTTCTTCATTAGTCACTCCAAATCCATAACCACCATGAACACTTTTAAAATCTTCTACCACTCTACCAACATGTCCATTTAAATCTCCTCCAAGAAATACTTTTTCTTCAAGAGGTATATTTTATATTAATCCCTCTAATTCATTCCAAAATTTTTCTTTTGAGCTTACATCCAAACCTACTTGAGGAGCATAAACACTTATAACATTAATTATCCTAGTATCGACAATAATCTTTAAATCTATAATTCTATCTCCACATCTATTAATATTTATAACATTATCCTTCAAACTTTTTTTCTATAATCACACCTACACCATTTCTAGTTCAACTTCTACCTGAATACCAAAGTTTAAAACCTAAACTATCAATCTCCTTGACCTTTTCCCCAACCCATTTAGTTTCTTGAACACATAAGATATTTATTTTTCTATGAACCATAATATCAATTAATTCCATTAATTTACCTGTAAGAGTACCTGTATTCCAAGATCCTAACCTTATTCTAGTTTCATGGACTAACTTCTTTGCCCGCATCCATCCATAATGTGGGAACCCTTGCTTATTTTTAACATCAGATCACGTGACCCACCTTTCTAAGAAGTAAAATATCTTCTATCATGAAGTTAATCAGAATAATAAAGAAAAAGGAAAAGGAAAGAAAGGAAAAAAAAAGGAAAGAATAAGGAAAAGGGCAAGAAAAAAAAAGGGAGCGCGAAGAAGACATTAGAAAGAAAATAGAGCCTGAGATTAGATTCCACCCATAATTTATCACTCCATTCGAACAAGTGGGGTCAATGACTTGACCTCCATTGGAATAAGGAAGAAGCAAGTTTAGAGGGAGCCCAAGGGTGGTTGACCTCCATACCTACCACCTACTAGGAGGTTTGTTCCAGCTTCTAGAAGTACATCTACCATCTACATAGACTTATAGTTTAGTTAGAAGATGAGTTTTATGTAGTGAGCACACCAACTACCTCTCTACGCCAATAGACTTTATTACGTGACACCAGAGCCCGATAGTGATGAAGATTGGGTCCCCAAACAAAGCATATGTTTATCTAAGTCTTCTTATTTTGAAACTATTAGACAACATGTGGGTGCCTTAGCTCTAACCCCTTTTCTCATAGAAAGTTGAGTATTTGATAGTTAAGGAAGCTCTCAAGACATACAAAAATGCTAAATATCAAAGGTTTTATCCAAGCAACATCCTCAAGCTTGAAAGTTGATGTAGAGCTTGAGGATGAATCATACAAAGATTTAATAGAATTATCATTTGATTAGTACTCACCATATTTTCTTAATTTAACAAAGAAATGTTTAATTCCACATACATGGTCTAAGCATAAGTTACAATACTTCAAGAAATTATGGGGCAACAAATACAAAAATTCTTAATCAAGACCAGGACTAGGCTTCAGTGCAATAGGCCTAGTGGATAACGATAGTTACTGCTTTGTCATCACTAATAATTTGGAATCTAATAAGTTCTTCGCAGATCACATTAACTTATGTGAAGAGATGTGTTTAGAAATTTTAGATCTACCGAAAGAATTTGAAGAAGAAATCATATTAACCATTGATGAACTTAAAGAAATCAACATGGGACTGAGGACAATCCACGCCCAACATACATCTGTTCTTTATTGAATGAATTTTAAACCAATGACTTAGTTAGGATACTCACTAAGTTTAAGGATTCCTTTGCATGGAGTTATGAAGAAATGCTTAGATTGGCTCCTTAAGTAGCAGATCATAAGTTAACGATACAGACTGATTCTAACCCTATTAAGCAAACTCCTAGACACATGTGATTGGACATTGAACAATAGGTCCTTTTTGAAGTCAAGAAACTGATCAATGTCAGTTTCATCCGAGAGAAGTATCCCACCTTATTGCCCAACATCATCCTAGTTAAGAAAAAATGACATGGCATTGATGAAACCGGATGGTTGGTAATATCTCATTGTCCACTGCAATATCTCATGACACGACCGACACTAATCGAATGGTTGGCATGATGGTCCATGATTTTATCATAGTTTGACATCATGTTCATAGCCCTTAGTGCAGTGAAAAGACATGCACTCATGGACTTCCGACACACCCATTTCATACAAATTTCGTACTCAGTGATGATCTTCTTGATGAATAAATCATGAATTTAGGGGATGCAAAAATTCTCCCTTGGGAAATGTACTTTGATGGCATGGCTTCCTCTTAGCACCAAGATCAATAACTTCACTCAAAAACACAATATAGATTTGAGGTACTCTACCATCTACTACCCACGGGTGAATGGTTTAGCAGAACCCTTCAATAAACTCTCATCCAAATACTAAAAAAAATGCTCGATGATAACAAATGATAGTGGCATAAGTAGTTAGTTGAGGTTTTATATGCTTATCGCACTACCTACAGAACTCGAAAATACCCCATTCTCCTTAGTGTATGGGTCCAAAGCCATTCTTCCCTTAGAGGTTTAGCTCCCATCATCAAGGATAGCTGTGGGTGGAAAAATCACAGTTGAGTAAAATGCCAAACTACGATTGGAGGAACTCCAAGGTTTAGAGAAGAGATGCTTGTGAGCATGCCAGAACCTCAATTTATACAAAGCTAAAATCGTTCAAGCTCATAACAAGTTGGTCTATCCTATAGTTTTTCGAGTTGAAGTGCTCATTTTAGTTCTAAGGATACTAATTGTAGTCCATCACAAGATGAGAGACAAGTTTGAACCTACTCAGGAAGGCCTTTTTTCCATAGAAAAGGCCTACCAAGGTGGTTCCTATCAACTTATCAACTATAAGGTGAATGTCTTATACTTCTGGTCAGCGGGCTTTACCTAAAAGAATATTATGCATAAACAATGTCCCAAATAATTTTCCATTAACAAAAAATTCATTTTAACTGAATTATTTTCCAAGTTATAATGTTTTCCATTACTAAACTCTCGATGTATTTATGGAGGGTGTAAGAGAACCTGAGTGGCATCCTAACCCTTACTTGTACAATACAAACATAAAATTGCACACAAACACAAAAATAAATACAAACAGAAACATAAACAAATCAAACACAAACTCCATCACCTAACACTATTTTAAGTTGAGATAAGACCCCTAACGACCCTCACTTAGTAGTTACTCTAGGTCATGTTTGATTCACCACTTGGTTAGTGACTAACTCCACTAATTATTCTTGCCCAGAAAGATGTGAGTCCTTGTGCTGTCTTTCTAGCTTGATCATTCTAAATTGATGAGCCCCTTTTATCACTCGATGTACTTTACTACATAGCTAGTAAGTCATCTTGATAGCTAGTCATGTTCTTGGAGATGTGAGTCCCCAAGCTTTATCCTTGAGCTGGCTATCGTATGCTGACTAGGTTCAAATATATATATTTGAGGATTAGGGTAAGACCCTCACAATAGCTCCTCTTCCTCTTGACTACTTCAAGCTTGCATTTACTCCCCCTTTGGGACTCCCCACTTGATAGTCACCCTAGGTTGGATAGTAGCTATCTCACTGATGACGGACTATCCTAATGATTAGTTACACTTAAAAGATATGTGTCCCTAATGCTTTCTTTCAAGATTGATCTTCACAAACTAATAGGCACCTTAGGTTTCTTGGTGTTAGCCTTACTGATGACACACCGCTTAGGTAGATGTGAGTCCTCTCGCTTTCTCCTTGAGTCGACCACCATATACCTACAGATTTTATATATTTCAGGGATTAGAATAAGACCTAGAAAGAAACCTTCCCTCTTCCTTGTGGGCATTCTATTTTGCTTAGTCTTCAGGACCCTATCTAGACATTACTCAGGTTACTATCAGATTAGATAGTTCCCCTTTCTTAGTAGCCACCATTTTTGTTTGAAGCTCCATACTAAGGATATACAGACTGTCCCTCAGGTTAGTAAATCTGAGATAGGCCAAAGCCTCCATGGCTACTTCTTATTGTGGCCCATCGCAAAACAATAGGGTCCATGCTAACCAAACAAACACAAAATAAACAATGTGAAATCTTTTGTAGATTAGAGTAAGACCCCCAGTGGCACCTCTTATCAAGTAGGTATCCTATCTTTTTGGGTAGTGTCAGCAAAACTCCCTTTAAGAATATCCTTAGCTACTTCATGCTAAGGTAAGATCCCAAGTGACTCACTTAGTAGTCACCATAGGTTGGGTTTGATTTGATACATGTTTAGTAGGTTACCCTAGTGGTTGATTCTCGCTTTGGAAGATGTGAGCCCTCAAGCTTTCTTCCTAGTTCAACCATCGCAAACTGAAGAGCAACAATTAGGTTGGATTATCACTATTGTACGGCTGATAGATTATTCCTTTAAGTCAGTAAATCTAAGTTAAATCTAAGCTTTTATAGCCCTTCCTTAGTGTGATTCAAAGAAAATTGACTAGGTCCATTTTTATATGTTTAGGGTTAGGATCATGCCTTTGAGGCCCCTTTCCAAAGTGACTACCTTAGATTTAGATTAAGCCATTATGACCCCTCTCCTAGTAGTTGCCTCTTTAGGTTGAGTAGTATCATCTTCGGATTGGTGGACTACTCCTTTGGGCTAGTAAATCTAAGGCAGGTCTAGGCTCCTGTACATCCTCCTTAGTATGGCCCATTGCAAACCAATAGGGACCATATCAGTTCAATAATCAAATATAAACCATAATCAACATGAATTGCCACAATCAAACAAAATTCTTCAACTAAACTAATTAACCAAACTAAATCAATCAATCTAAACCAACTCTAGTCCAAATCTCTTTCACCTTTAACAAGGCCCTCATTCATTCCTTGACATAATTTAATTCCCAATAAACCCATCTTGATGTATTTTAACGCAAAGACAAAATTCAAAAAACCATTTTTAGCAAGTTTTCATTTAAGCCTCGGGCATGACTCGATTTCTATCAAGATCATTCTTCATGTCCTTGACACACATAATTGAACTACAAATAAAACAAATTAAATACAGACAATCCACTTCCCATGCCCTCGACATTGAATAAAATGAATTGAATTACATTAAGATCTAAGTTTTTTTACCCCTCCATTTAGGTAAAAATAATCTTCATTGATGTTCTTGGTCTTCTCGTACACTTTTGATCGCCTCAATCAATGCTAATATATGTGGTGTGCCTTGTCAGTTACACCACACATATTGGTGGACCTATTGTTGACCTCACTTTTGGAGTGAGGATTAATCTTTCTCATCTTAAATCTAGGAACCTTCTAGACACTAAGATTTCATAAGAGCTAGGACACTTCCAGTGATTAAGATAATAATAAACTTAAGCTTAGAGACCTAAAGAGCATAACCCTAAGCTTACACTATTCCTTAGGACAAATATGTTTTACCTATCCTATGGCCTAAACCAAAACTCACCTATTCACTCATCCAAACTTAAGCTTATGTAGATGGTGCTAAACTAACCTCAAATCTATTCAATTAATCTTAACTAAATTTTTTTTTCCAATCCAAGCTCCCAGCCAAATTAACTTAGATCTTAACCCAAGTTGATACACCATAATCCTATGACTCAATTCAAACCCATTCAAGTAAACAAAATCCAATTTGATTTTCTCACCACTATTATTCATTATATCATTTTAAGCCACTCCAAAGACTTACAATCAAGTCAATTGAACCAAAGGAATGCAACCAACCCAAGTTATCCCATTTTACTAAAAGGATTCAAATGAGCCAAAACCTAATTGAGTCCAAATCGATTGCAATCAAAGCCATCAATCCACCTCAAATTCATCATTGAACACATCCCAATCATCCATAACCCCAGTTAGTCCAAGTCAGCTTAACCAAGCCACTCGACCCAAAGTGACCTAAAAAGAGAAATTGAACCAAACTCTAATTAAACTCCCATTAGATCAAATCAAGCAATCCAATCGCTATTAATAAATTATTGAACACTCAACTACAATCAATTGAACTTAATCAAGCCAACTGGATCCTTTGACCCAAGTTGGTCCAATTTGAGGTCAAATTGAACCCAATCAAATCTTAGACCAAATTAGTTAAAACCAATGCTTCCAACTAACCACTAACTCAATATTGAACATGATCCAACCTTTAATTGAACCCAATTTGGTCAACCTAACTTAATTAGCCGATTTAGCCCTATTTGACCTAAAGCGTCAAATTGAACCAATTCACTCCATGATCCAAATCAATTCAAGTCAACTTTTCAAATCAATTACCAATGATCAATTGAACATAGACCTAACCCATGCTCATCATTAATTTGGTCAAATTGGTCAACATTACCCATTTAACCCAAATTGAACCATATGAGCCAAATTAAAATATAACCCAAATTGAATCAAACAAATTATACTTAGTCACTCCAAATGACCAATTGATCTCACCCAAGTCACCATATTGACCCAATTTGGTCACAATGGTCAACTTAGCCCAACGCGACCCATTTATATAGGTCAAATTGAGCTAAACCCAACTAAACCAAACCCAAACCTAAGCAAACTTAGCATGACTCATCCTTGGGTCACCATATGCTTACCCAAGTGGGTCCAACCCATAGTGAACCTGGTTTGGGTCAAACCCATTGAACCAAGACACCCAAATGGGATAAAATTCCCATTTTGGTGGGTTCTCCACCTCCTTACCCCGTGACAGCCATCTTTTGGATTTATTGGACAAGAGGACGACTGACCCAACCTAACCCAAAGCTGTTGGGCTTAGCCTTTGGCCAAGAGAGGGTGATTTAATCCATGAGCATCCATTGGTCCACCTAAAGGAGAGGGTATACCTCATGCCAGCCTATTACACTCCCTCAACCTCTCACCCTCAGCCACGTCAATAGTCCCCTGCCATCTCGAGCCACCTACCCTAGCCAAATGACTGCTAAAGGTTGAACTAATCCCATCCCTTGGTTCAACTGGGGAGGAGAGTATGCTCCTCCATATCCATTCAAACTCAACACAAAGTTTCCTTAAGGCATTCCACACAGTCTCATATCTTCCCCCAAACCATTTAAATTATCGATGTCACATTGAATGATTTAAATAGCTAATACTGTGGCACCATGTGAAAAGCAATGCTACGTTAGTGTTCACGTGGCATCGATAATTTAAATGGTTAATTAGGCTTTAATAATGTAATTAAATGGCCAAAATGTCAAAAAATCATAACTAATTGTAGAAAAATCCAAAAAAAATACATATAAACCAATTTTGGAAAAGTTAGATAGAGAAGAATTTATGAAAAATAAGATCTATAATTTATGCCTAGTAAATAGTGCTTAATTAAGGTTTGAAGCATAGGTTAATTACTTTCATTAAGGCCAAATTACTTGGCTAATTAATTCTAAATTTAGTGGGATGATTCTATGGGATGTCAATAAAAAAATTAAGTAATAAAGAAACAAATTACTTTAATTCTTCTTTAATCAATTAAGTAATTATTAAAATTGGTGAACAATAAAAAATGAAATAGTTAATGGTAATTAATCATTGTGGACAATGGGAATAGTGAGGAGATATAATTAGGCCCACTTCCCTAATTATTTTTCCTAGTTTATTTCTTTGAGAGGGTTAATTAACATGTTTAATAATGAGGAAAATTAGAAAATTTAGTGATAAAAGAAAAAAATCAAACAAAATTAATAATTGGTTTAGATAATTCAAACATAATCCATTAATTTTCCTTTATGTGTTTAATAACATAAATTCATTAAAGAATGATTAACCCATGGGAAAATTTTAAAAGTACCTAACTTAAATTCTTTCCTTCTTTAATATAATTAACTCTTAAGCATGAGCCTAATAAACTCATGAAATCCATTTAACATATTTCTTTAAATATATCAAATCACCAATATGGGATGGGGTAAATACTAAGTATCATTTCTCCTCTTTGGGTTTTAATAAATAAAACATCAAAAATCAAATCTTATAAGAACTTAGGTTAGTCTTAAGGAATACTTATTTGACTTGATTTTCCTTAGGATTTAATGTAATTGTGTAGGCTATATAGTAATATTTAGTTACTTCCTTTCAATTATTATAAATTGTACGAACCATTTGTTTCATATGTTGTTTTCAAAAAAAAAAAAAAGAAGAAGAGAATTAAAAGAAAATGATTGTGTTTATGTTGTATTTGTTGTATAAATATTATTATATGGTGTGGCTATTATCACTAATAAATCTTAAATTACTTTTGAAACTATGAGTTAATATTAAATAAAAATGTGTAAAGTTTAATTTAATGTTGGCTATAAATGCTTAATAAAGTTCCCACTTAGTTATAATTTAAAGATAATAATAGATTGTTTCATCTTCATAGTTCATGTGCATGATTGCAGATGTTTAACTTGGAAAGTATATAGTCTTAACATCATGGGAACACATGACTTTAAGTAGCCCTAAGGTGGTCTTAGACAATCTCACTTCATTGATTTAACAATGGCATGTAATTGCTTAATTTAATTTATGTGTATGCATGTGTTAGAATTATGGATAAAACTTTGCTTTACATGAACAAAAGATTTGCTTTTATATAACCTTTGTATGATTTTCATTTTTATGCTTGTGTATATGTTTACAAGTATTTAAGTAGTCAAGTATATAATCTTGACATCCTAGGAACATGAGGCTTTAAGTAGCCCCAAGGAGGTCTTAGATAATCTTACTTCCCTAATTTAATAATGGCCCATACTTGTTTAAATCTCTAATACATATTTGCATATGCTTAGCTATGAAATGAAAACATTTTTATATTAAATTCATGGATTAATGATCATAATGTGTGCAAAATATAAATATGTATTGCATGAATAAATATGTAGTTTAAAATAAATAGGATAAACAATAAAAAATGAGGAAGTCTGTATGGTATTGATGATGAAAAGAAGTAGGGGAATGTTATTAATATAATGGTGAGTTAGTTTCATTAATTCTAAGATGCCTTTCATGTTTGAATAAGATTCTTTAAAATTAATCTAAACTTAAGCTTAATAAAAGGTTCATAAATGGTTCACTAAAAAACCAAAGTCATAGTAATATACCTTTATAAATTAACTTTGGGTAGAGATGAAGGGGGTTAAACCTCTTTTCTTCATAATAATTAGATGTTAAGTAGGCATCAAACGAAATAAGAGGGCATGAGTTAAAATTAATCAATCCATTAAAAGATTTGAAGTAAAACCACCAATAATGGTTAATTTAAATAATCCCAAAACTTTAGGTAATCATACTTCTAAAGCCTAATTAAGGCACACCACACAATGCTAAGTCACCAATTCTAGTGTTAAGTAAAGTTAATGTATGTCATGATGATGTGTTTTGTTTATGATGTAATATTTTAGACTAGATGTTAGGATTATTTGTACTTAGACTATATGTTAGGACATTAGTAATCTAATGATATCTTATGCAGGGGATTGTGCTAAACGGGTTGCTGTAATAATAAATAAATATAAATGTTCTTGCTTACAAGTGCCACTTATGCCTCTAAGCATAATTCAATTAGGACGGGTGGACTTGATTACCCAAGTGCAGGGTGATAAGTCCATATATAAAAATATAATTTCTTGGCTTGTATGTTTGTTTAGCCAACATCTATTTTGCAAGTGTAGTTAGACCTTTTTTCATAACTATGTAGTTTTTATAATAAAGATTAGGATTAGTGCTATGGGGTTTAGGATGACCAGTGGCTAGAAGACAAAAACCTAGGTGGCCTTGTGAAGCTTAGTGCAAATGAATCCAAAGAAATAAAGAAGAACAAGAGATTGAAGACCCCCCATGTCATTTATTTTAATTGTAATGTTCAATTGTAATCTGAGTTGTATAAGGGTAGAGCTCGCCTACCTATTTTTTTTCTTTTTTGAGGTGTATGGCGGTACTTAGTCGCATGGTCTTTTATTCCCTTACAAAATTTCAATGTTTAATTATTGTGTTTAGTTTATAGAATAGAAATAGTATGCTTTTTATAGGTTTTCTAAAGTGTGATGATTTAATGTGTGGCTTGGATACGGTAGGCTATTTAGAACAAAATTAAATTTTCTATCCTTACTAAACAATTCATAATTAAATTTTGATGTATCTCATAACTTCATTTTAAAGCCTAAGTTTTTAATCAAGATTTCTTTCTGGTTAAATAATAGCCTAATATCTTGCATCTATATACGATCAACCTATATGATTTTAAAGGGTAGAAGGTGTCAACTAGCATCCACTCCAAGCGATCTTAAGTCCAGAAGAATTGAGATGTGTTCATTATCTCTTGTGGAGGTGAACCACTATATCCCATTTTCCCCAAGAAGAGTTAGGCCAAGCTCTTGGCTTATGCTAGAGCACTTTAGATTTAGGTTTTCAGGTAGCTCATTTCTCTTTTTCCATGAGTGTAAGTCCTCACCTCTTAAGTGTTTCCACAATCTTGTGTTGTTAGACTATAAGCACTAGCATTCTAATGAGAATTTAACTCAAACTAAAGTAAATTCTCTCTCTCCAAAATATAAAGCCTCATCCTAGGATAGATTAAAGCACTCACTAGGCTTCCTAGTATCTTGGATGCTCCCTACTTATCTTTATATAGAATCTAAAAATACGTCTTTGCATTTAAATTTTCCTACTTGATTTCTATGAAGTACCTAATCTTTTGATATTCTAGCTTTAAAATCTTTGAAGATACTTTTTGACTATTTTAATAGAGAGTGTTCTTAAGAAACTCCCATTTCCTAAGATTCAATTAACTATGTGAGCTTGCTTCATAGGGAAATAAAGAATTTGGCATAAAATATACCCTGCTTCACTTCTCCATGTAAAGTAGGGGAATGTTGTTTGGTATATACGTTGACCCAATGCCTTAGGAGTTTTTATTAGGTGATTAGGTCCATTGTATGGTGATCTTCCTATCTTCTGAGATAGTACATCATGCTTTAATGTCGCACCCCTTCACTTCAATAAGTACCCCCTAAGATTTGTGCGGAGCCCCTACGACTCCAAATTAAAACACCATATATCTGTAACTCACTATTTAAACCATCCTCAAGCAAATTAATTATGGATAATGTCTTTCAATAAAATTTTATGTTTTGATGGCACTAGTGTTATTCATTTCATGAAAGGAGAATGTTTGGATGACATTGAAGCCTTCTGACTCCGATGTATGGAAAATCATGTCTACAACTCATTTTCAGTATTTGGCAACCATTAAATGATGTAAGAAGCTTCCCTTAGTCAATTTCAACATTATGGATACATTAACATAATTTAATTTTCCAATTAAAGATGTTTTGCTTAATTTTTGTTGTAATTGGGAAGTCTAAAACTCAATTTGTGTGACATTGCATTCATTATTCATGGATTTTGTCACATCAGCTTGATTTGGTTTATGGAATATATTTAGATGTCAACAAAAGGGTTAATTCCTTTTTATTATTTAGATTAAGCCAAATATGATTCTAAAGTATTTATCTTAATTTGAAAATTGATGATTCTTGATTTGTTAAAGCCTTCAAATTTATTTCCTTATTCCTAATTTTTCTTTAAAGCAATGCAAATTGGCATTGAATTTATTTGCTAACTCTTCATGACAAGATTTTGTACAAGGAAGATCAATTACTAAAGTTTAGCTGACAATTATTTTTTATCTCATATATTCTTATTATTAAAAACTATCTTCTTGAGTGAATATAACAAAACAAAATGCACTTTGTTAATATAAAATGAAATGTCGCATCAGTATTATATGGATATCATCAATGAAGAGCTTCTCAAATTGGCTTCATAAGTACTTAAGAAAATAACAAGATCATGATCAAGGGATGCTAAGTGTAGGTTATTCTTTGGCAAAAGTGAGTCCATGTTGGAATCAATAACTCAGTCGATATTATCCTAATAGAATATATCCTTTCTTTATTGGTTTTATAACTTAGTTGCTTAAAGTAAGAGTATAAATAATCTTTTTTCTTATCTTTATTAGGTTTAATCAAGTTTCTAGGCTGCTTCATAAGGGTGACTTCACCAATGTATAGCTAAAATTGTTAAAGAAATGTCACACTCGTAACATGTTGGTCTGAACTCAACCTAACAAGTCTTTTCCTCTCATTATCACTAACTATTAATTACCACTTTTTTTTTAGAATTATAATTATTCTTAAAAATATCATTCATGAAGCATTTAAGTCAATTTTTTGTTGGTCTATTATAAAAAAAAATTTCTCCAAAAATTTAGCAAACTTAAAATAAACACAAGAAGATATTTTAGCAAAATCTAGCTAAAAAAAGTTATTCATGTTGCATGATGATATTATTGGATGACTTTGAAGTATATGTCACACAATTCATCCCTCTCTTAAAGATTATCAAAGAACTAAATTTCTTCTTACTAAGATGAGTAGGAGCTAATCTGATGGTTGAAATTTACTTAATTGAGTATCAACCAAAAGATCTCACAACATACTTGAATGCTTCAATAGTGTGTATAAGCCAAAAGAGATTGATGCTCCATTTGACTCAATATTCTCAAACATAAATTTTGGCATTAAAAATGTCAGCATAGTTTACTTCTTAGTTGAGTTAATAAGTTACAATTAACCAAACTAAGTCCAACTTCATAATTTTGTTATGTTATGGGATAGTAAGTGAAATAATCTAAAACATTATTCTAGTCAGTTATAAATGGATCTTTTTCAGATAAATGTTACATGACTCAAACTTAGCAGTGACTTTTGGCCATGTTAGTGATAATACTTGGTAAAATTAGTCAAATTCTCTCATTAATGAGAACATTCACTTTCTAAGTTTATTCAACCTAATCAAATGGCCAAATCCAAGTAAACCTTTGAAAGTAATTTTAGCCAAGGACGCCACAAAAATATATTCTAGTTCAGCCCAAACAATTTTGACATTCAAGGTAGGCCAATTTAATTGAAATATTTAATATTCTCTAATTAAGTCTAAATGGGTAATACATACTCTTCAAGATAGATTAGTCAAACTAATTGACTAAACTTGACTATATCATTAAGAGATATGATCGCATAGAAAGCTTGGAAGCCAAACTAAGTAAATTTAAGTAATTTAATCCATTTGGTTGACTATAGTTGGCCAAATAGGCCAACATTATCCATTTTGACCTATTAAAGGTAAAATAAATTAAGTTGTATTTAATATTTAATACCTATAATAAATGCTAACTCTTATAGTTTTTAGCTCAAATAAAATGCCATCAACCTAAGGTTTATCATAAGTTAAGCCATGCTTAGAAGTGATTACCATTAGTACATCCAACCAATGGGAATTATATAATAATTTTCTCATAGATTGATACTCAGCTATCATATGAAAACTATTTATCAATTTAATTAAATCAGTCAACATAGATGATAGTTAATCCGACCATAAACAATAGTTTAATGGTTATGTGGGTTTAGTTAGAATTTATTTCAAAAATTTTAAATGTAATTATGTAATAAGATTAGGATTAGAGTTATGTGATTTTAAGATGAGCATTCAAGATCATGAAGATTTGAAGACCCCCATGGCTTTATTTTATACACTTAGTTCTCGGCCAAGCTGTATAAGGGTAGAGTTTAACTGCCAATTTTCTTCTTCTTTCAAGGTGTATAGTAGAATCTAGGTGCATCAGCCTTTTATCATTTTAATTTGATTTAATTGTTCTGTGTGTGTTTACATTGATAGCTTTTATAAACCTCAACCACTTTGAATTGCTACGGATGATCTCAGTTCAAAAGCTAACATAAAAGTATATTCAAGTTTTGATTGTTTTATCAATCTAGGCCATCCCAAAATAATTTTAGTGAGGGGAGGTTAGTGTGCTCAACCTTAATAAGGTTTGAGAGGAATTTCATCAAATCTATTATCTATTCAAGTACCAATTTAAAACCTTAGTTATACTATATGTGGGATAGTCTATAAGAAAATTAGGCCACAACGGAGAAAGCCAAACCCACTCTAATGTAGTCCTTCACTCCCTTTAGGTTCTTAGTGGAGAGATTCACTTGGGGAATTCTCTATCATTATAAAATGGCATGGGTTATCTTCGAGTTGGAGAACTAAAAGAGAATTGAATTTTGTCTTTAGGTTGCATTGGAGGTTTAAGGATAAATCATTACTATCTAGTCTATTTTAACTAGGCTCTATGATTTTGATAGAGTTAGATAAGACATCTATCTAACCTTAAAAAATTTAATGGAAATTTTGAGAGATTTTAATGATATTTTTTTACAAATTCATTGTTGGTCAAAATAATAAAGATTTTTAACCATAATTCCATTATAATATGAAGTATTTCAAAGAAACAAAAAACTTGCATGTTATATTTTATCATTATTTTGGAATTTTAAAATTAAATATATTCTATTTGAATAAATAATGTGTTAAATAAATTTGAACAATTTTAAAACTAATTTAAGAGATTAATCATATCCCAATAAAACTATTAAAATTATCAACCTACCTATATATTTTATAATTTAAATCAAGTAAACTTAGGAAAATCAATAAATAATAAACATGATGTCATGCAAAGTTAGTTCGAGTTTATGAAATCTTAATTTAAACCAAAATTATTCGAAATGTCCTCTATTTATAAAAAAATTGTGTCAAAACATTTAAAATGCTAAAAAATAGTTTGATTATTGCTCTATGGAAAAGACTAGTTATTAATATGACTTCATGTATTTTAGAGTCAAAAGGCCTTAACAACATTCAAATGACCTCTGTTTACAAAACATACTACAATGATCTTGTCAAAACATCAAAATTTTCTAAAATTCATTAACAACAATTGATTCAATTGACCTTGGTGTGAATGGAAAGCCATGGATTGGATGTTGTATGAATCAAGCTCAAATACACTCGATCGACACTAAAATTGTCCAAAAGACTTTTAATCATAAAATAGATAATATAATGGTGTTCAAGATGTTGAAATTACCTAGAATAAATAGCCTTATGATTATGATTATTTTTATCAACTTTTTGCATGTGTTTCAAATTGATGTCACATAAATCGAGAATGCATAGGAAGCAAGAATAATGAAACAAATTATGATGCTCAAATGATTTATTTTAATATATAAAATTTATAATTCTAATATTGATGATAGTATTATTATTATATTAAATAATAATTATTATTATAGCTATTTATTAAAACATTTATTAAATCCTTATCAACTACCCCAAATATCTTCTAATTACATCACCATAAGTACTACATTCACCCATATTATAGTTCAAGCCACCTGCTCCTAGTCACCCATATGCACCACATGAATAACTCCCTTCTAGTTGTATTACTTTCTACATGATTGGTCTCTCCCATTCAACCTTTCATGTCTCACTCTTTCTCGATTTCGAAGAATCGATTCGCTTTATCCCTTTCTAAACTCCATCTAGTTCTTCTATTTTGAAATAATAGATCCACAATAGCAAGCTGAGCCTTACAACAACAACAACAACAAGAACAATCCTTTATCCCACTATGTGGGGTCAGCTACATGAATCATTCCTCTTCATTGTAATCTATTAAGTGTGAAATTCTCATTTAATTTTAATAAACTAAGATAATTAGTTATACTACCTAACCATGTCCTCTTAGGTCTACCTCTACCTTCTTTAACATAGATTAAATCAAATACATCTACTCTCCTAACTGTGTCATTAGATGACTGATATTTTATGTAACCAAACCATCTAAGGTGACTCTCTTAAATCTTATTTGTCACTCGGGCTACTCCAACCTTTTCACATATATAATTGTGTCACATTTTATCTTTAAGTGTAAAGCCACTCATCCACCTAAGAATTCTTATCTCTACAAAACTTAACTTAAATTTTATGCTTATCTATTAGTGGCCAACATTCTATGCAATAAATTATTATAGATTTTACAACCACTTTATATAATTTTCCTTTAAGTCTAAGTAACACTTTTCTATCAAAAACATGCCAGATGCATTTCTCTCCACTTTAACCATCCAACTTCAATTATACTAATAACATCCCCATCTATTTCACCATCATTTTGAACCATCAACTTGATATATCTAAAATGTTCATTATTTTTAATGACTTGATCACCCAATGTCACAATCCCATCACTAGATCTTGTACAACTAAAATTATACTCCATATACTTAATTTTAGATCTACTTAAATGAAAGAAGCCATATTCACACAAAAGATGCATCTCTATTCTTTCAATCTTAAGCCACACACAGCCTCCATAAGTCACCTCCTACTTATTCATGCATGGTACTCCCATGGTCAATGCCCATTTCCTCACATTTTTTTCTTTATCTAGAAAGAGTCAAAATACAAATATTTTTTCCTTGCAAAATCATTTTGTGCACTTGTCATCCCATAAAATAATTATCATCATACTTCATGAAGATATTACATAAAAAAGATGTTGAATGTGAAAAAAATAGAAATATATCTTTTTTGTCATATGCAGGTCTCTTAAACTCCGCTATGCTTAGCAAAAGCATGGTGGGCTTGAACGCCATGGCTACTGTGCTGTAAGACATCGACCACTAAGCTCAAAAGAGCTTGGCTGCTAACTCTCAATATAATCCTACACTAAGATGATGCTAGGAAGATGTAGAAATGCTCCCAAATTTTTGGATGAATAAACTTTCAAAGGATCTTAAAAAGGATTAATTTAAAACTCAATAATGAATGGTCTTTTTTTACATAAAAACCAAGTAAGATGACATTTTATATACAATATGTATTGCATTGATTGAACTATAATAATTGAAATTGAGCATAAATTGAATATAAAGTTGATCAACATGGGACTCATTGGTTCATTAAATAGTGCAAATGAAACTTGTAATAAACATGAAACTGTATCTTTATATCAAAGTAACACAGACAAGACTTATGTTAGAGCTTCAATGAGACTTGCAATGATTTGAAAATCTACCTACAACTTAACTTAAACAAGACTCCCAAGGGAATTGAAGTGAACCATATAGCTTGTCAACGAGCACAAGTGAATCCAATCATAGATTTGAAAGCATGTCTTTGAATAATAATAAAATTCAAAACATAAATTATAGAAGATGGGATATCTTAATAAGCATGAAATGTGCTCTTTCAATGGATATTCATATTTTTAAGTGACATTATATAGATAGAACATAAAGAAAAGACTTCAAAATTGATCTTATAATTTACTTAATGGCTTTTCTATAAGCTGAAACAAGGATTAAACATAATGATATAATAATGATTTAAAAGCTGATTAACAAGCTTGAGCTAAGTAACCATTAAAAATAAAAGTCTCAGTAAATCTTGAACTAAATGAAAAAATAACATAAAATATTGAATATAATAAGAATTTAGAGCATCTTATGGCATCAAATTTGCAACACACAAGTACAAGCATACAAAAGGCCTTAGACTACAAATGAATTATTGCAAGTAATATGAGAAAATTATTCTTGGAAGTCTGAAAATCTATGTAAATACTTGAATGAAATAAATCCATTACATAAATTTTAAAGTAATTTTACACTTATTTCAAGTGCTTTGAAATTTGTGCAGGACTTTAATTAAAATCAAATGCTTATGTGCATCATAAAGCAACTCCAAGCTCACTCTCATTACATCAACATGCATTTAAGTATTTTAAAAGAGTAGTAAATTCTCCATGATTCAACATAGGTATAAAATGAATATACTCGCATGTTGTTTGACACATGTACTAAACTCCTAAAGTTAGCATCTAATAATGTTTTGTAGGTCAAATATGAAATTGAGTTTGATTGCTTGATATTTAAATATGTTCAAACACATCATGTAGTTGTACTAAATTGCATACAAGCACACAATATAAGTACATCATACTTTATGCATTCAACTTGAAAATTCCCACATGTGTCCAAACACATACTGAATTTCTAAATATATTATTTGAGAATGTTGCGCAGAATAAAAATAATAATTAGCTTGATTGACTCTACTGTGAAGATTTTGCATATTTTTTTCTTAAATTAATAATTATCTTAAAAGAATATATACTCCTTTAAAATCCAAATTCTAAAATTTAAGCAAACTTATGTTATTGAACAAGCTACTTTGCCTATACAATGGAGTTGTAAGTCTTACTTAACTAGTTTGATCCTCCTTTCTCTTATAAGAATTGGAGTTGATAAGATTAGAGTGCTTACTCTTTAAAATAAAATTTTATTTTTACATTTGCATATGGCCATCAAAGGCTTTAATTAATAAATTTCATGTTCAAAACTACAAACTCTTTATTTTAAGATTAAAACCATGATTACATGTTTTACAAATTTGATCTTGCTTTGCCTATACAATGGAGTTGTAAGTCAAACTTAACCAGTTAATTTTTTTTTTCATCTTATAAGAATAGGAGTTGACAATACTAGAGTGTTTACTCTTTAAAATAAAATTTTATTCTTACATTTGGATATGGCCGTCAAAAGCTTTAATTGAGAAATTTCATATTCAAAACTATAAACTCTTTATTATAAGATTGATAATATGATTATAGGTTTTCGTTATAAACTTGATCCTCTGTTAGCAGGAAATAAAGTTGATAAGATTTATACTCTAATGATAGCTATGCTTAATAAATATTTCAATAAGAGGGCATATTATCATTAAAATATGCTCAAAATGCTAAATCAAATAGATGTAAATTAAGTGCATGAAATTGACGAATTACTAGACTCAAAATATTCAAGTGAAATATATCATCTAAGCATTTAAATCATACGAATCCATCCAACCATACAAATTTATTTATTGAGGATGACAATTAAGAAATCTTTAGCTCACAAAGAGCTAATGTAAAGTCATATGAATCTTATATTCACTCTCAAATAATTATATGCTAGTAAGGATGTGGCTTATTTTTTCGTCTACATATTTTTTCCACCTAGTGAAATACATAAAATTAAGTTACCATGAGAGCACTATAATTTGGTGGTTTGGCACTAAATGATACAACTAAATTATACTCAAGATTGTTGCTAATATGTTCTCTAAAGGCTCTATTCCTTGAGTTCTTAATCTAACATGCATTTCATAGGACATAAAGCTCTTTGTTGGCTAAGGTTACCTTACTTTCATCCCTTAGGTCTCCTTGAATGAAGCAACCCCATGGCTACTAACAAGGATTCATTGGTTAAGTTAGGTCAATTACATCCTATAACTAAGTAGACTCAATACCATGATAGTCTAGGATAATGAAATCATGAAATCTTAATTAATCTCATCATCTTTTTTCTTTTTTTTTTAAGTTTAAAAAATTTCTCAAACTACTACTATATACTAAGTAATTATTAATCTAATTACTAGCCTTAATCAAAAGTTCTCTCCCATCATTGGGAGAGGTAATTAATTATAGGTATTTGCACTTATGAGAAATTTGAAACTAGATCTAAAGTTCTCACAAAAATGAGGGCAATATCCCTGGGTAGTGTCTAGTCTACAATCTTATTAATGTGTTAATGTGTGAAAGATTAGAAATAATGTGTGTGTGTGAGTGTGTGTGTGTACAAAGACACACACCTATTAGATATAACCATTTTATTAAGTATACCACCCCATTAAGTGAATATTAAGAAATGATGAAGCAAATCTAAGAAAACATTACTAAATTAGCTATGGTTTGAATCTACTAAAAAACATTACTAATCTTGATATGTCCATAAGAATATTTAACTCAAATCCAAATAAATGATTTCATAGGATAATTTATAATGTTTCATTAAGATGATTAAAATTATAAAAGTTCTTCTTTAGATTCAACTTATAGTTAAGGATTGAGGTGGATCCCACTCCTCCTCCTCCTCCTCCTCCTCCTCCTCTCTCTTTAAAATTCTAAATTCAAAAGAATTAAAAGAAATAAATTGAGATCTAAATTTTACTTTAAGCGATTACTAATCATTTGAATTATAGTAATCTTTTAATGGTAGATTAAAACATCCACCTTTTTGAATGGTGCTCATACTTCACTCTAAGTTTCTCACTTTAGGTAAGGAATCTATGTTTTTATTACTAGTTTGACCAAAATACCACCTTTGATCTTTGATATGGTATGAAAATTTGGAGATTTGAAGATCTCTACTACTAAATTTTATTTTAGTGTGAGATGAAAACCCTTTCTTCTCTATGAATCTTAGATCTAAAATAAGGGAGAAGAGTGCTTTGCACTATAAGATCTTAAAATCTAGCACTACTATGATGAAATGCTGCCAAAATATCTAAAATATTTAAAAAATTCACACTTTAAAATTAAAATCTTGCTTATAAAGCTGAGGTGCTAGACATCGACGCCTCACTCTCAAGTATTCTTGTTATAGGAGCAGCACAATAGAGTCCAAGAATTAGCATCATAGCACTTGAATGAAAACCCATAGTGCCACTACACCATACTCATGTGTTTACTTAAAATATGAATTAGAATATTTTGATAAAAAATGGAATAAAATCCCACAGCATCGTGGCATTGTGGGGATAGTGCCACGGTGCTGTGTCGTCTTGCTGCATGTGAAGGACTTACAAAATTTTTTGCTAGGGAGAAAATAATATCCAATAGTGCCGCGACATAGTAGGATAGAGCCATGGCGCTTGCCTCTGAGGACCTTTGGTCTATCTCCAACGCCATACCGCACCATGACGTTGTACCCTAATTTGATTTCTTTTTGCTTGTTATATAAGTGTTAGATTTTTTTATTTATCTCAGAGCATCAATAGTGGCAAAACAATAAACAAACATACAACACAAAGATAATAAAAAAGGTATTTTATTTCTTCAAAGAAAATTACAAATTACAAATTACAAATTACAAATTATAGATTATAAATAATAAAAAAGAACAAAAAAATACAAATGGGAAAAGCTAGTAGTTGTACTTATCACTGCGTCCTCTATTTCTGCCTCCTCCTTTATGCTTGATAGTGATGGGGTAATCATGCATGACTGATATTGAGGGGTTATAAAGAAGGAGACCTAGCTAGAAATTGCAAGATTGTAATTTTGAAATATGTTGACTAGTGTAGGCCATGTAAGAGAATTACATCTGCTATTGATCCATATGTGATTAAATTTATGTTCTAACATCTTCTACCTATGACTACTCTTATCTACCTTCTTTTGTAAGTCTAAGACCAGGCTACCTATCTCTTAAACTTAGTTCGTTAAAGACTTTGGAGTTTGGGATCTAGATCGGGGAGGATGTGAACTCTCTCCCACTTTAAATCTATTCCCAAACCATCGATCATCCTCTTCATTATAGGAGCCTTTTGAAGGAGTACCTCCTCATTAAAAAGATAAAATTGATTATAATAAATTTTCATAACCGATGCACATGAAAAGAGTGCAGCATCACAACACTCTAATTCAGCGTTGTGATGTTCATTAAAATGAGGCTATCATTTTCACTTAAAACCTACTGCATATTTGTTAAGAATCTTGACCAATGCTATAGCACTGTACAAATGATTAAATGACCAATAATAGTGGTGCCATGGCACTACATATGCAACACTGAGGTACTGAGCCCCTAGCTCATCTAGCTCATGTCATTCTAGATAAGCAATAGGCTCCACTATCACAGTGTCATGGTGCTTGGTCTTAAAATGAGAATTTTATATATTTTAAAAAGAAATCAATTTTTTATTAATTTGTTATGCAAACACCACTATGTGTACCTAATATGTGGACAACCCTAATTCTGGCAATCTAAAGAGATATAAGCCTAGCCACCTATTCATTCATCATGTGAACATCTATTTGTTTGCCATGTGAACACCCTATAATTGGTTGGCTATGCGAACAAATTCATATCCATCCACCATGTAGGACAACTCTAATTTTGGAATTCCAAAAAGATGTAAGCCCAGCCTCTAATTCGTTCACCATGTGAATATCTATTCATTTGCCATATGAAGGCCCCATAATTTGTTCACCGTGAGAACAAATTCATATCTATCCACCATGTAGAATAACCTTAATTTTGGAATTCCAAAAGGATGTAATCCCAGCCTTATATTCATTCACAATGTGAACATCTTCCCATTTTCCATGTGAACACCTTAAAATATGTCACTACTTGAATACACTTGCACCACTTAAACTAAAATTCTAACTCAGCTTGAGATACCTGAAATGAGGCAGCCCATGCTTGTTAATCATATTCTCTAGACATCATGGCTATATCCCTTTGATGTTGGTAAGATGGAATAACTTATTCACGGATGAGAGAACCATGGGATCTTGACCACAATTTCACTCTATTTCCTTTACACAATTATCTAAGCCATACACACCTTTAAGATACTAATTGCATATCGAATAAATATGTTTTTTTAACCTTAATCGAGATTGCTCTCTTACTATGATAAGAGGGGTAATTAACTATGGAGACTTGCATCCATAAGAAGTAGAACCCTGATCAAAGTAAACCCTAACTTAAATGTTAGAGGAAATCTAGTTATATATATAATAATTTGCCTCATGAAAAAACTTACTCAGACCCATCTCCAAAGATGGCTGAGCATATCCTTGATGGTGTTTTTTTTTCTGAACGGTCAGAGTTTTGGTGACTCCGATGGGGACCACTTCTCTCTCCATCTCTGGTTGGAAAAATAGAAAAATACATAGTATCCTAAGAATATATTGGGTTATAAATTTTCAATTCTAGTAGAGCCTAACTTTAGAATTACTCTCAAGTTTGAAATCATCCATGGAAAACTCAAATAATATGATCCCTGTCCGATTAGGAGAGGGATTCACTATTAGATTTCTCTAAGCTATATTTAACACTGGTTTCACTAGAGCCACTATCCAGTTTAGAACAATCTCTAAGGTTATCTAGTTTTTACCATCTGTACCGGTGAATGAACTTATACCCAAGGTGTATAGCAAAAGAAATAGGTCAACCCTGAATGAACCCAAGTCTGACACATCTTTAAAAAGAATATTTATCTTTGATAAGTTATCAAAAGCATCCCTGCATGATAAGGATAGAATGATTGTCAAGCTTAAATTGAAATATATCATAATCAAATTACTTAGCATCGTGTTGGAGGGACAAAATTAGGCACAAACTTTTATCGAAGCTCCGAGTAGCAAAAATGATCACAAGGCATCTTCTTCTAGCACTAAAATGTCTAAAAGAGCTTGAAAGAAATATATACAGCTAAAATGTTCATTAAATTGAAGCAATTTTCAATGATCTAGGTGGTAGAATCTTTTGATTTCAATTGCAAATTTATTAAGACTTCACTTGGAATGCATTTATACAGCTTGATCAAACTAGAGATCAAGTTTGTTTCAAAAAGGACCAACACTGAATGCTGAAGTGGTTGGGTTCTAGGCATACATCATCGGTGGTGATCTATAGTGGTCAAAATGATTTGATTAGCTTAATAGGGATGTGATGAGACTCTGGGTGTAAGGAATTGGAATGCCTCCCTATTAATTTCCCTATAAGCTGAGCTCCTCCTATTCTTTGGCATCTTTGATCAAATTCTAGCCTGTTAGCAATGTGGGGATTGTGGGAAGGGTATTTTCTTCTTTATTTTTCTTGAGGAATGTGTCTAAGTGTTCAACAATGGCTTGAGATAAGTTTTCTCTTCTCTTTCCATCAATGGTCAAAAGTTATAAGAAAAGGGAGGTCAATCTCTTTTGGCCATGGTGATTGCCACCCTTGGAGGCTAGCTTCAAAAGTGGTTAATTTAATGGGGGCTAGTCCAAAGAAACTGGGGTGAGGATTGGAGGAGAAGAAGTGGATTGGGGAGATCTTGTTTATATGCTTAACCTTACACTTCCATGGCATATTCCCTCATTTTAGATGGACTTGAAGTCTTTATATTTTCCTAAATTTGGCTGCCAATCACTTTAAACTCATATCAGAATGAGTTAAGATGCAATCCAATGTAATTAGTATGGGTTTGAGTTCAAATGTCCCCATTAGGTCCATTTGGGTTTAGTTTGATTTTGGTTAAACTAAATATGGACAAAGTTCATTATTCACAATTTTTGATTGATAATTAATCATCCAATTCAAATTTGAGATGCTTTGGATTAGCTAACTTCATTTATTTGAATTTGATGTTGAATTTAAATTCAAAACTCACTTTAGCTCAAATTGGGTTTAATGGGTAAACATGGACTTAATGGGGTCAAATGGCCCTATTAGTAAAATTAAACTCAATTATTAATTTAATTATATTCAATGATGATTTTTGAATGATTTTGGATATTCAATTAGGGTTAATTTTAATTTAATTTGAGTTCAATAAAGTCCATTTAGTCCAATTTATAACAAATGATCTAATTAACCTAATTAAAGCCTTATAAGATTTAAATTTCTTTAGATTCATTTTTAAACATGTTCATTTTATCATTTCAAGCTTTTGGAATAATTTAATTTGGTCAAATTATGGGACCTTTTACTTGTTGGGACCCACATAAGTCAGCTCTATGTCCAATGGTTGACCTTCATTTGACTTTCATTTAGATTTAATTACATTCATATTCAATTAATGAATTTATACTTTTTAATTGATTTGAGTTGAATTTATTTTGCTTTTATTTGAATTTCTTTGGATTTGATTTACTTTGAGCTTAAATAGAATAATTTGGTTGATCACCCAAATTACCTTAGTTTAAGCTTAGTTGAATTTAAGTTTCAACTAGAATATGTTTGATTCATTCATTTGTTTATAATTGAGTTTGGTTTGGGTCTATCTAATCTTATTAGGTTAGGTCAAACTTTAGAAGGATGTACTAGCTCACCATGTATAGTATCCTAATTGCCTAATCTTGAGGATTCTAATCTAAGATTAGGTGTACTAATTATTAGTTTAAATATGATGTTTACCTCATCTAAAAATGATATCAACACTTTCTTGTAGGCTCTATAGTCATTTCTACAATTCTTTTTATCTCCATATTTGAAATTTCAACTTATCCACTAGTTTGGGTATAATAGACAGTTATTCTATGTTGTACTCTATATTTTTTAAAAAAATTATTTCACATGTTTATTACAAAAATGAGTACCTTCATGACTAATAATGATTCTAGGTGTTCCAAATCTTGCAAAAATATTTTTCTTTCTAGAATTTTAATAGTTACCTTAGAATCGCTTATGTATATTGCTTATATATATATATATATATATATATATATTTTGAAAGCATAATCAACACCTACAAAAATATATTCATTCACATAAGAAAAAACAAGTGGTTCCATAAAGTCTATTCCCCACACATATAAAATTTCTAGCTCAAAAATATAATTTAAGGGTATTTCTTGTCACTTAAAGATATTTGCTATTCTTTTGCATTTATCACAATTTTTAACATATTCATGTACATCTCTAAATAATGTTGGCCAATAAAATACACTTTGTAATATTTTACTTGATGTTTCTTTACCTCTAAAATGACCTTCATATTTATATGCATGACATAAAAAACTTTTTCCATTAATGATAGTTGATTCCAAAAAGTATGATTTAAATTACTAAGTAATTCACAAAATCAGCAAACTCTAGAATAACTTTAAATCAAAGAGCATTCATCTAAAAGTAAATGTTATTTAGTTTTGATCCTCAGATGCTATAAAAATTTGGTTAAATCCATAATATTCATCTACAAAGCAATAATATGAATGACCTGCTAACTTATTTAATATTTGATCTATAAAAGTTAAATAAAAATAATCTTTTTCTATTGGATTTGTTCTACATTTAATAATCAATAAAAATCCTCCATCGTGTGGCTGTTCTTGTAGGAATGATTTAATTATTTTCATTAGTAACAATAGTCATTCCTCTTTTCTTAGGTACACAATGGATTGTACTTACCCATGTACAATCAAATATAGGATATGTAAGTCTTGCATCAAAGCACTTTAAGATTTCCTTTTTTTTTACAACTTCTTTCATGATATGATTTAGTCTCTTTTGGCTTTTTATAAATGGTTTATTATTTTCATCCATTAAAATTCAATGCATATATATTGAAGGACTAATTCCTTTCATATCTATTATTGTTCATCCAAATGCTTTTATATGTCCTTTTAGAACATCAATTAAGTTATCTTCTTAATTTTCTTCAAAGTTTGCTAAGATGATTATTGGTAATGTTGATTCTTTCCCTAGGTAAGCATATTTCAAATGATTTGGTAATGGTTTCAACTCTATCTTTGGGGATTCTATTATACATGGTTTAAGATTCCTTCTTTCTATAAATATTTTTAATGGTTTAAATTTTTTTTAGACTGATTAGGTGTAACTCTAATGAATTGAATATCTTCATATTCTTTCATCATAATTTTCCATTTTTTCTATAAAATTATTTATGATATAAGAATCCCATTCTTTTTCTATTTTAGTTTCACTTAATCCAATCCTATAACATTTTCCATTTCTATCATCAAAAAATTTAATAGAGTTGAACACATTAAATTTAACTTTCTAATAATTTTTCTCTCAATATTAATTCTTCTTTTTGAGCATCGATCATAGTTCCTCCAATAGCTAAGAAAGGTCTTTCTAAAATGAGAGGTGTTTTTTTATCTTCCTCCATATCTAATATTATAAAATCTATAGGAAATATGAATTTATCTACATTAACTAAAATATCCTTAATTAGTATAAGTCAAAGATTTATCTTCTAATTATAGAATCACACTTGTAAGTTGTACTTCTCCTAATCCACCTTTCTTGAAAATTAATAATGGCATTAAATTTATGCTAGTTCCCAAATCACATAATGCTTTTCCAAAAAAAATTATCCCCATAGTGTAAGGAATTGAAAAACTTCATTGATTTTTAAATTTTTCTAGTAATTTTCTGAGGTCTTGCACTACATTCTTTAATAAGGGACAATATTTCATTTTCTCTTAATTTTATTTTTTATATAGAATGTCTTTAATAAACTTAGCATATAAAGGCATTTATTATAAGGCTTCCACAAATGGTATATTAATGAATAATTTCTTATATGCTTCTAAGAATTTTAAAAATTGATTATCCATATTTTTAACAAATTCACTTAATAATTCTTTATACCTCTCTCAAACCTCATATATATATATATATATATATATATATTCATTATCTCATTAAATAAAAAAAATTAGTTATTCATAGTAGAGAAGTAAAAAAAAATCTCATTAAACATTTAAAATAGGATGTAGAATAACCAGAGAAGAAAGGAAAGAGCACATCAAGTAAGTCTTCTAAGTCTATTTGTTGTGATCCTCTACTATTTTCTCATAAAAATATCATGCATCCCTTACTAAAAATCCTTAATTGTTGATCATCTTCTCCACTATTTGATTAAAAAAAAAAAATACTCTTCCGCACTACCCACACAATAGCCTCACAACACGTAGAGTGTCACTCTCCAAATGCTTCACCAAAACTCACACACATTTACACTACACTCACCCATTCACCAAAAATATGCTTGATTAGTTAAGTTTGTGCTCTATCAAAACTACCTCGACAACTACTTAAAATCTTCGCTAAAAAATCATGAATATATTCTTTAGGGTTGTAGCATTGCAGCATTGTTTATGCAGTACTGTTGTGATGTGTTTGCTGCCTCTACTTCATATTCTTACCTTAGGTACAACACTGTGGTGATGCTTTGTAGTGCCTAGGCATCGAGCTTGTTGTAAAATGAGCTTAATCCAATGCCACAATGCAATTGTTATAATGCTTATGTGCAAACTTTGGTGTATAATTGTCTAATTTATACCATTTTCAATGTCTGAAGGCTACTATTAGTGGCGTTGGGCTTCAATTTCTTTATTTTATCATATTTTTTGAGAAGTTTCCTATCACAATATAAAATATACTTAAAATAAATATATTTTAACATATAAAAGTATGATAAAGGCATCATAATTACATGCAATTCTTACAAATTTAATACTTATCACTAATCTAATAAGAGAAAATTAGAATTAACATCTACTATGCTTTCTGAGGTCTTGCACTACATTCTTTAATAAGGGACAATATTTCATTTTCTCTTGCTAAGGTATATAAACTTATCTATAATCTTCTAGATGTATAATCCCCTTGGATGGGTTACCAACTAACATCTACTATGCTTTAAAATCATTTGGCCAATCTTATCAAATACAAGATAATAAGGTTTTTTTATAAGAATGGGAATATAAGAACTTAATCTCACTCCATGAATTTAAGATCATGGCTAGTATAAAATGCTTCAAACTGATGCAATAATATAGAAATTTTATGTAGATTAGACACTTGATTTTTTTTATTGCTTGAATATGTAATCTTGTCTATATCCATGCAAATGTTGAAAGAGTCATAAGATAAATCATGTATTGAAAGGCAAACTTTCCCGAGAAAGTATCCATCTTCATTTAATAGATATCTCTTATATGCAATAGGCAAAGGGCCTATTGAACTTATTTTTGGATGAGGTTAACATCATTTTTTGAAATTAGCACCTAATTCTAGATTAGGAATCCCGTAATTATTAAGCATTAAGAACACTACATCTGGTGACATATTGCATCATTCTTGGGTTTAATATAACCTATTGGGCTTAGGTAGATTCAACCCAAATCTCAAACCTAAATCAAAACATACACCATTTGAAATCTGAATTTAATTATGCTTAGATTAATATTTAATTTAGGGAATTAAACATAATTACCTTATTTAGCCTAAAAATCACATAAACCCAAGAAATTTAAATTAAATCAAAATAAATCTAAATCAAGTTAAATGAAAAACATGAAACCATAACATGAACATGAATTAATCCAAATCCAAATCAAGGTGGTCAACCCATTTAACATGAGTTTGATAATATGTGGGTCCCACAAAGTCAGAGGTAAACCCACTAAAATTTGATCAAATAAAACTATTTCAAATGATTTAAATGATATTATATTCATGTTTAAATATGAATATTAAAAGAATATAAATCCAATAAGGTCATTTGACCTAAATGGGCCTAAATGGACCCTACTGGATTCAAAGTCAAATCAAACCAAAATCAACCTAAATTAATTATCTAAAATTATTTGGAATGATTATTAAACAAAACTCAACAAATTTATGAGATTAAATAGGTTAAAATGGTCATTTAACCTAATTAACTCAAATTAAACCCATTAAGATAAAAAATAGACCAAAGTGAGTTTTATGATTGAAATTAATTTATCCAATGCATCCTAAATTATTTGGATTAACATTATTAAAAGACAAATGAATTGTAATTGAGCTAGGTAAATCAATTAACACAATTCAATTCAATCAAATTCACTAAACCATAATGGGTTAAATATGGAATAAACCAATGATTAATTTCAAATTCCATAAAATCCATTAATTATAAACATCATAAAGGATTAAATTGATGTAATTAAAGCATCAATCAAGTTTTAATCCACCAAATGGAGCAAGATAGATCAACCTACCTATAGAATTCCCTAAATAGAATAATTAGAACATTTTGAATCCAAGCTTGAACTAAACACCTTGGAACACATTCAAACCCATCTTAAGATGGGTTAAGGGTGACAACCAAGCTTAAGCAACCTATTCATTTCATCTCATCTCAATTCAAAATAAGGGAATATGCCATGGAAAATAAGAATTGCATGAAGAAAAATCATACTCTCCAATCTCACCATTTGCTTTGTTCTTCCATCTCAACACATTTAGATAGGTGTGAAGTAGTTAAGCACCCTTGGAGCTATCCTCCAAGGGTGGCAATCACCTTAGTCAACTAGGGAAGATCCCATGGAATAAATAGGCTTTTGGCCACTTATCAAAATCCAAGAGAGAGAACCCTTTGAGTGCAAGTGTGCATCTCATTACCTTCTTTAAGCAAAATGAAGTTGAGCACAAAATTTCCCAATCCTCATGCCACCGGCAATCTAGAAAATGACCAAGCCCATTAAAATCTATCTGTGCTTTGGTCTCCACATCGATCCATAGGGATGATACTCAATTCCTTCTTCCCTGAGGCTCGTTGCATCATTCCAAAGTTGACCAAATTGATCTCACTGCTTGAGATCACCGCCGGTTAGGTATGCACCAAACTCAATCTCATTTATTTTTGATTTTGATCCTTTATAAAGAAAACTTGATCTCAAGGGAGATCAAGCTATACATAAGTGATATACTTGAGGTCTTGATGGTTTTGGAATTAAAATTTTCTATTTTAATGGTTTGATTTCCAAAAATCTCCTCGAATCAATCGACAACTCCTGATTCTCATAACCATTGAAGGAGAGATAATCTTTGATGTTTGTCCTTCTATTAAGAATGAATGACCAAGATTTAGTCGAGCCAAATGATTGAACCCCTATAAGAGCCACTAATATGAGTTGTCTGTTCTTCAATCGGATGGATTGAATCTAAATTGCGTGCACCACCATTTTAACATGAAATCCACATAGATCCTGCATGGATGAATCATGTGGCATCTCGTAAAGCGGTGATAATGGTGCTAACACATTTAAATAGAAAATTAAAATTTTTAAAATTTAAAAATTGCAAAAAATTGATAAAAACTTCAAGAAGTCATTGTAAATTAAATGCACATCCAAAAAACTCAAATAAGGGCTCTATACATTTATCTTAGTGAGAATAATCCATTAAACCTAAAATCCTTAATTAATTTTGGGTAATTTTGGACTAATTTGGCATTAAACCTAAAATAGTACTTAATTTTGTTTAATTTTGGATTAATTTGGCTTTAAATGTAAATAATAAAACCTAAAATTAACTTAATCCATTAAGTTCAGCGATTTGAAACTTTGAGGAAACAAAATTAAGGTTAAAATACACTTTAGAGAAATTTTTGATGATTTATTTTTAAAAAATTTAAAGATGATGAGTTTTCAATTCTAAAACTTAATTTTAATAAAATAAATAAATATTAATTAAAAACATTTATGAAAAATTATGAAAATTATTTAAATCATCATAACAAACATTAATGAACTTAAACACACTGAAACTCTCAAACCTAATAAAATACAAAATCACCTAATTTAATAATTAATTAAAATAATCAACTTGAAATTAGAAAAAATCATAAGAAATGAACCCAATTCTAAAAAAATATTGAATAAACCCTCTATGGATTCATCTTCAAAGAGGAATATAGAAAAATTGAAATCCCTTATTAATTTTACCTAACATAGGCTTAATTCACATTTTAGTGAAAAAAATATAAACCTTAATTATCCCAAACTATAGATCTAATCAAGATAAATTTTAGGAAAATCAAATTGGCAAAGAACCCCATTTGCCAAATAAAAATAATCAAGGTTAATTGACCTCTAAGATGGAAGTTATTAAATTTCTATGTCCCTAGGTAAATTTACATAAAATTGTAAAAAAAGATTATAAAACTTTGTAAAATCGACTTAACACATTTCAATTAACTTCGAACCACTCAAAGGAAATTGTCTAACACTCTAATGTTAATAAAATCAATTGATTATATATTTAAATAAACTTAATGAAGTGATTAAAGGAATAAAATTTAATTAAATAATCACCTTTAACCAATTAAGATTAAAATTAGCCAACATATTTGAATATTAAATATGAATCTCATTGACCTATAAACCCTCTCAACTCATTCAACTAGAGTGAACAATATAATCCTAAGATGTTAACACATAAATTAAATAAGTTATTTGTATTTACATAATTTAAAACTTAGAAAATTAAACCCATAAAGAATTAACCTAAACCAACAAGTGGAATGATAAGTTGAAGCCAATGAAACCAATCTAAACTTCATAATGTAATGCTAATGAAATGATTATATGAATATGATTAAAAATTTATAAATCAATGCATTATGAAATTAAAATATGATGAATTATCTAAGCAATGAAATTAAGCTAAAATGTAAAACATTAATCTAAGTTATTAAACATAACATAAACATAAAACAATTATATAATGAACATGAACTAAACATAACTTAGACAAAAAATAAACATCCAACAAATAAATTCTAAAACCAAAGTTAAATGAATAAGGAATTGAATTAAAATAAATTTATAAAATAAAAACCATAATAAGAACAATATACTAGATCTAAATAAACTAATCATATTATATAAGGAAATTAGAATAAAAATTAAATCAAAGTAAATTAAAATAACATAAACACTAATGTAATAAATAAACCTAATTAACCTAATTTAAATTAATAATACAAATCAAATAAATGAAAGGAATCTAATTAAATTAATTAAATAAAATCAAACTATAATAACAAATGAATTAGACTTAAAATAAAAACCAATTAAATCAAATTATAATAACATGAATGAACCTTAATTGAACTTGATTGAAGAAACATACCTTAAAGAAATAAATCAAATCAAGATATGATCAATCAAACATTAAATAAAATGAACAAATGAAAAGAGGAATTCAAAATAAACAAAATTAAAATATTCATTGAACTAAACTCAAATTAAAATTAATCATTTAATAAATTCAAAAGAGGTTAATTAAGATATTTAGAATTTTAGTTAAACCCCTTTTGAAAGAATTTTCACCATAGGATGAAAAATTCTTATCGAGACATAAGATGTTGAATAGAATGGTTTCCACCTAAAATGTGACTTATTATATTCTTCATTCTTGAAAACATAATTTCAGTTTAACATAATATACACCTAAAATGATAATAAAATTACAAATAATTAAATCACTTAAATTGAAACCACCCAATGGTAAAATTATAAACTTTGAAATCAAAATTAAAACTTGAATATAAGAAAAGTCCTAATACAGTCTTGCCACACAAACCTAATTCCTTCACACACTATAATGTCAGGCAACTAACCCTAGATTTAGGTTAGGTCAATCTATAATGTTATGTGATGTGATGTGATATTGTATTATTTTATTGTGTAATGTTTTAGACTGAATGTCTAGGGTTGTTTGTCGTTAGTCTGGATGATATGATGTATTTTTTTTAAATACTATCTTTTGCAAGGGGTTATGCTAAAGAAATATGCTCTGATAAAATATAAAATAGTCATTTATTTATAAGTGCTGAATAAATCCCTTAGCATAGCCCAGTAGGACAACTAGGCTTGGAAGCAACTGATGCTAAGCCCTTATGTTTGTAAATATAACTACTTAAGTGTTGTTTACATTTTCTAACATTTATTTTGTAGGGCTTAGAAATTTATTTTTAAATTTTAATAATTTGAGCTTAGAATTAGTTAGGATGGGTTCTAAGATAAGGGAGTCAATTTTACTAGCAGATGGGTGCAAAGGTGTTGACCTCAATGTCTACTACATAAGTTGATTCAGGCTCACAAGCCAAATTCAATGGACTTCGGAAGCAACGGTGCACAAATCGGAGCTAAAATACACTTGAAATAACTAAAAATTAGTTCAAATGATATTTGATTGATGAACGAACTTTTTCATCATGTTCAGAATGTCAAAATTGATCAAAATATAGATATTACATAATTGGATGGTCTAATAATCAAGAGGTTGACCCGAAGTGGCTACGCACATATCAAGGTAGGGAGGTTGTGATGATGCCTAGATGACCTCTGTTCATGAAATTGATCACATCATTAGTGTCAAAATATCATAACCTATCAAATGAGATTATTTGCACTCAATTCAAGTAAGTATATGTGAACATCGAGTGGGCGGAAGTGATAATATGCATTTTGAACTAAAATCGACTGATTTGATGCCAACTTGAACCAAACGACCATCATGAAACTTAATGCATCAAAACATTAATAACTTAAATCAATATATATATATATATATATATATATATATATATATATATATATATATATATATATATATATATATATATATATATATATATATCATCCTCATAAAAATTAAAATTTGCATTTATTTCTACTCAAATAAGCATATGCCCTATAAGTACCTATCAATGCCTAATCCTAAGGGGACTTCACTATTAACAAACCTAGCTAAGTGCTGCAAGCCTCCTTCCTCCTTCCCGCTTGATCAAACAAGTTGTGACTCCCATTTGTTAGGTCTCTGCTACAGGCCTAACTAGCCGAACACACATGAGCAGTGCTCCATCTCCCATCTCTGCAAGCAATATGCGAACCCGAGCTTCCAAAATTGTGCTCCTTCTTCCATCTCCTCCTTCTAGCCAAATAGACTCCTATCTATTTCTTCCTCCCAATTGACCAAACCACATGCAGAGGTCGAGCTCCACATGCAGCAGCCAAGAGCCTCTGGTTCGGTCACTCCTTCAACTACCGGAGTTACCCATCCTTCCATCTTTCCCATAGTAGTTGAGTCGATCTAGGTCGCCAAACTCTCTTCCCCCCTCTCTCTCTCTCTCTCTCACTTCAATGGTTCTAATGAAAGCATCCCTCTTCTTCTTCCATGATTCATGCCTTCTTCATGGACTCCTCCTCTCAAGCCAACCCCACTTTCTTTCTTCTTTATTATGATTCTTCTCTACTCAATCCATTACACAACCAACCCTTCACACAAATCCCCTAATAGCTCCTCAAGTTGAGCATATCAACTCACACTTCCATTATTCAATGAAGTGCTCCACTTGGATATAGCTCCAAGCAGCCACACTTTCTTTTGATACCTGACCCAAACATGATAGCTAATGAGCAAGGCTTCTCTTCACTTTTATTGATCCTAAAGAATCAGTTTAGTTTGGATTAATTTGTTCATACCTCATTAATCCACTTTTCCAATATGGAAGTCTATCCTATGTTTATTGGAAGTCTAAGACTATGTGTGTTATTTTAGGCAACAATGTTATGTGCTTTTATGACAAGTGGATGCTTGAAATTTATGTAAAATGTGTTTGAAAAAATCCCTGGGGTAAATCTACTATTTTAGAGTGCTATGATTTTAACTCATGTATGGTTTTAGTAGCTTGTAATTGCCTTGGCTCTATTCCAAGAGATCTCGATATAAAAGTCCAATCCAATTTATCTATTCCCGTAAGCCAATTGCATTGTTGGAAGCTCTTTAAGAAATGAAATGGGTGTGTGACTTTTTGTGGTAGAACTAAGTGTACTTGAGCTATAATTCAAAGATTATTCTAGTGCATGCGTATACTAAGTATGCTGATCTTTCAAGAATAAAATAAATAGTTGTGACTTAAAGAGAAAGGGATGTTGACTTGTGGAATATAACAGACTCTAATTTTGAGATTGTATGGTAGGGGAGAGGAGACATTTAAACTCTTATTGGAATGGCTAATGAAGGAATCCAATTGATAACTTGCATAAGTTTGAAGGCCTATGCGACGCTTTTCATATGTGTGGTAGGTACAAGAAAACCACTTAGCCACGGTGTCGCAAGACACCTACCATGCACACTTCCCATAAGCGTGGTGGGAAGGCCTCAGCACTCCCGATGCAGCCCTCTATAAAAGGATGACACCATTTTTTCATTCAAAATACATGTACATGTGTCTGCTTAATATATTAAATTCTTGTACCTACTACTTTAATACAATTACACATATTTGCTAGATATAAGTACTCGTATGTGTCTTTCTTGATGCAGCGAGGAAAGATGTGCATGCTTGCATGTGTATAAGTACTTTTACATGCCTTTCTTGGTGTGGATGGAAAATCTATTTTAGCAGGTACCTTAGAGCCCCATACATTCCTTTCTTGACATAGTGGGATGACACATTTAGGTTGTGGTTTATACCACCACACCTTTTTGGCAGGTAAAGATACTCAAGTAGCTCCTACATGACATACAGAGATCGCCAAAAAAAATGTTGCCAAACTTACACGAGGGGGGGGGTCTACGACTTGGCATAAAGTCATGCCGCAATATAAAATTGCAATTTAAACTAACATTGTAGGTGTATAAGTACCCATACGCCTTTCTTGGCATGACAGGGAAATCTATTTCAGTAGGTACCTCATAGCCCCATACATGCCATTCTTTGAATGATGGGATAGCGTATTCAGTCATGATTTATACCACCCATACATGCCTTTCTTGGCATGGTGGGTAGGCTCAGCATACCTGAAGTATCCCCTATATGGGGACAACACTGGGATGCTGTTGAAATGCTACAAAACTTTTACACTAATAGGAGGCATGAACAACTTAATAAAAATTCTATTATAAAGCTAAATTAATGTTTTAACTTGACATTGCAAGTATATAAATAACTGTACATGCCTTTCTTGGTATGGAGGAGAAATCTGTGTTACATGCAAGTGCTTTAGAGACCCATACATGTCTTTCTTGGCATGGTGGGATGTCGCATTCGACCGTGGTGTTTACACCACTCATACATGCCTTTCTTGGCATGGTGGGTAGGCTTAGCCCCTTGTTGTAGCCCCTATGTGGGGACGACGGTGGGAGGCTACTAAAATGTTATCAAAATTTTAACTAAAATTATAAACTTGTAATAAAACTCAATCAAAATAAGCAACACTATTTAAATCTCTAAAGTTAACTCAATTTTAAATTAAATAACCCTCATGAGCCTCGACACTACACTAAATGCTTAAACTTAGTGTCTGAGGATGTTGTGCGAGTTGATTCTTGGTTGGGTCTGTGGACCAGGTCCAAGTTAACGAAACCTAAAAAATCTAATAATAATATTATAAGAATCTCAACTCAATAAGACATCTGAGAAGCTAGTTTTATCATATGATAGTAGATATGATCCTCTATTATTAAATTAATAGATTCAACATGATCTAAAATAACAAAATAATAAACTACCCCTATGATGGCAGTGTTAAATGAAAATTTTATCTAGAGGGGATACTTTCATCAAAATACCATTATAATTTCAAATCAAATTAACTCAAATTAAGTATCAATTCAAATGAAAAATCAAATATGTCATTAAGCTATAAATACTTAAATGAAATTCAATCTTTAAAGAACTTAAAGCTAAAATTAAATCCACCTTACCCAATTATTTATTGGAGATGACAAATTAAGAAAACTCTAGCTCACAAAGGAGACAAAGTCAAATCAAGTGTATTTCTATATTCACTTTCATTCAATCTCATGCCAACAAGGATGTGGTCTATGTCCTCTGACTGCGTGGCTTGGCCAGTAAGCTCCACATATGATGCAATTACAACGAGTCCTCGACGTGGTCGCCCAAATGACACCATTATATTATGTCACGATTGTAGTCCATGCTCAATGGTTTCCCTTTGAGTAGTCAACCATAGGGTATACTTGATAAGACAAAAAGACCTCTATTAGCTAAGGTAGACTATGCCTCTCTCCTTAGACAGACACCACCCCATGTCTATAAGGATTTCTTGGACTATGTAATCCATGGCTACTGGCAAGGATCATTTTGTCAGTTTGGGTCGACTACCTCCTCTGACTAAGTAAATTAAGGACCATCATAGCCCGGGATGATGGAAGCATGGGATCTAGATCAAGCGCATCATTATTCTCCAAACCATCTACTTCAAGTTAAAGAATGGCAAATTTTATAAATTATAAATTTCAAAACTCCACATGGTGCTACTATAAGATACATAATTAGCGATCTAATGACTAACCTTAATCAAAAGTTCTCCCTCATTATTGAGAGGGTAATTAACTATAGGTGCTTGCGCCTATAAGAAACCTAGAACTAGTCTAAAGTCCTCACAAATTGAGGGCAAAATCTATGGGTAGTGTCTTATCTACTATTCCATCTGCCTTCTAAAAATTTTACTGACATTAAATCATACTCTCTTAATCAAAAAGTCGGTGGTAAATTTTTGGAGCCAACAGATTTCTGGCGACTCCACTAGGGACAGGTTTCTTTTTCCATCTTTGGCTAGTCGAATCAAATCTATAATAGCAGCGGAGTATAATAAAATCAAAATTTAAAGTTATTTATAAAATAGAATTAGTTAAAATTTAAAATCATTTTCATGATGAACATAATTCTAAAATTTTCAAGATTTTATTTATATATAACTTATTTATTCTATTATGTTTGTTCTATTATATCATTGCATCATGAAAGAGTGGGATGATAAATCATACTTGATTAATAAACCCCAACTTTCATTTTATAAATGGATCTTCATAATACACCCTTTACTGTGTAGCTGGGTCATGAAGCCAACATCTGCATGGCTATTGCTATCATCAACACTACAAATGTTGGAGCTACTATACAATTTGGTAGCTTGGATTTCCCAGTCAACTATATATTCGAAAGTTTGGGGCACACTAAAACTCTAGCCATGAAGAGAATTGTAACTGGGCAGACAATTTTAGTGATGCATCTAAACGCTACTTCCATTTCGACCTTACCCTTTGTGTAAGGTCAACATGATGCTGAAGCATCCTCATCTAGAGGAAAGTTGACTAGAAGTAGAGGAGAAGAAGGAATGAAATGAGAGCCCATTAGCTCTCACTTGGCTCCTTACACAACCAACTTTACAACGAGTGTTCCCACTTGCAACAAGTTTTTAAGTTAGTGAAAAGGAATAGCTCTACTAGTGATATTAAGCAATCATTCTAGGAATGGTACCAAGCTCCAACCCATAAAGGAGGCATCTTGAGACTATCCTCTAAAGTGCAGTTTGTTGAAAGAAAGAACAAGGCCTATAAAGAAGAGATATCAAAGGCCAATTATTAGAGAAGTTAATAATGCTCAACTATATAAGCTACCATCAGTAGTAGTAAAAACCTAAGAGCATCACAAATAAGCCCTGTACAGTGAACATCGAGGCGTGACACCTGAGCTACGTGTTTGGGAATCTACCCAAAGGTCGGAAAGGAAAAAAAATAAGTCCGGAGGCAATCCTCAAGAAGAAGCTATCATAGAAAGAAAAAGGTGTGACATCTATTTACATATTTAGAGATCCGCTAATGATAGGCCCAATAAGAATGTGTTCCTAAAAAGAATGTTATAGTCAATGAAGCTCATGGTGGTACACCGGAGAATCGTGGAATCCCATCACCATCCTAAATGATATTCTCTTGATTTTGATCATAGCCTCCAATTGAGACGTTAATCCCACACTATGAGCCTAAATTAGATGAAAATGTCGAGATAACAAGAAGAAGAAGAGGAAGATGAAGAAGATATCATGGGGTGGATGTGGTGTACATGGTATAACACATTGGAGAACCATCCGATGTAATGATGATCGATCCAGGCACCATGGAGCCGCACCTCCTATCCACATTGAAGAACCAGCATAAGATCAAACAAGTAACCTTTTAGTTCCTCCTCAAGTGATGAGCAAGAAGAGAAATAAGAAGAAGAAGATAACACGTTATTCGCTCACACCATTACCCTTGCTCAGGGGAAAAGGCAAATGCAACGGCAAATGAAGGCTAAAGATAAAGATATCTCTCAACTAAATTCAAAGATGAATCAGATGATGACATAGATGAATATTATAATGCAAATGATGCAGAGAAACACAATCATAGTACCAACACCATTCCTACAGCCAATCATCAAACAACCAACACTATGCCCATCAATCCACCAGTTGAACAAGTGCCACAGACCTCAGAAACACTAAGTGCTCATGATGGTAGAAATGAAGTCAATCAATTGATTGCTCAACTTAATTCTCAAAATATATTGAGCACATCTGAGCCAGTGACAACCATACATCTTAAAACTATCATAAGTAAAAATATAAAAGCTCTCATAGCTACAGAATAGGTGGAGAAACTGGTGAACAGAGGTCACAATATCCTGCAGAATATGACTAAGTGTCATATCCTTAAGGTTACTCAGTGCTCAAATTCCACTCATTTGATGGCAATGGTAACCCAAACACCTAGAATAATTTAAAGCAACTATGTGGTAACACTTAGGGCAATGACACAATTTTGCGGTTCGTTAGTAGCAATTTCTTTTGAGATTATGCATAAAGTTGGTAAATGACTTAGTCGAATATTCCAGACTGGAGGTAATGTTTATCAAAAAAAATTCCAGTGTAATTAGAAAGACTATAATAACTGATCTCGCACTAGAGAGGAGAAAGATGGATGAGTCAGTCACTAAATACATAACTCACTGGAACAACATAAGCATCAAGTGTGAGAAACAGTTGGAAGAGAAATATGCAATTTAGCTGTTAATGAGCAATATTGATGATAAAATGGTGCCCTATTTATGCATGGCTTCCATCACCACTTACCAAGAACTACTTGATCAGGTGGCAAAATTTGAAAAGTAGAATCTTTCCAAGCTTGAAAGTCATCCAAATAGAACAAAGAAAGGAAAGTTCTCGAATCAAGGAGAAGTGAATCTCACTATTCTCATATAATTTGAATAGAGGGAAGCAATCTATAATGCGAAGGGAATTAACCCATTTATTTTGAAGAAAAGGTCAAACAGCCCTTAAATTCTCAACCAAAGTTAGTTCTTGGAGGTAATGACAAACCCAAAACTTTCTCAGGCAGTGGTGAGCGCCCAAGACAATTATTAGAAGATGATGATCAAATGCATCCATCTCTTAAGAAGAAAATGAATAAAGAATACTCTTTCAAATGAGAAAGTGTAGCTAAACTATTTTGACAAGCACTCAAGGCAGGGTTGGAGTTGCTAGAATGTAAAAGATCTAAAGAGTCAGGACGAACTGGCACCCAAATTACTATCCATATCATCGGGTAGTTTGCCACCCTATAGAATATTTCTATGTATTCAAATACTGGCTAGAAAGAAAATATAGGAGAGGTGAATTCATGTTGTCTAATAGTATTCTTATTCAACAAAAAAGAATATACAGAGATGGTTACGTCCTCTCTCTTTGCCCTTGTAGAAAATAAAGCAAAAGAAAAGGCAGTTGAGGATGATAAATGAGAGACTGTGGTCTCAAAGAAAACTGTGACGATACTGAAACAGTTAGAAGGCATTCCTACTGTCAAGTGGAAATCACCGTTTGAACCGATACTGAAACTAAAGGTAGGGTCCACATCGAAAGGTCATGCTTTTCAAAAGTAATCCAAGGTGGTTAGTGTTCCCAAGAAATAGCCCATTAGAGTTCTCTAAAAACTCCCAAATGGCCAACCAAATAAAAGAAGATGAAAAAGAAATCTACTACCCAAAGATTATTAATAATCTTGAAGAATATCGATAATCAACAAGATAACCAATTAAGCTTATTGATTTCATGTCAGGACTCCAAATCATTAAAATAAATGATGAAGGAGATGATGATGAAGAGTCTCTTTCTGGAGAAGTCTATCAGGTTATCTCAGTGTCCTTGGATACTCCCTGACAGAGTTCACTTCTTCAAGATAATTCAACAAAAAGAACCACCAATGATGTGGCATTCAAGCCTTGCTTGATGGTGAAGCAAACAGATGATAGCTCGGAAGAAGACTTGTGCTTTTCGAAGGAAGATGAGTCAGAGTCTTCAATATCACCATTGATGAAGGGCATAAAATTTGAATGTGATTTTAAAGGCTCCATCCGATCCTTTAGCATAAATAGTGATTCTGAAGAGGAGACTTCTTTAGAAGAATCGAGCATATGCTAACATAGCTAAGAAGTGGTAAGGTATTGCCATCATCACAAAAGATAAGGTCAAATAAAGGCAATGACAAGAATTTAGAAGTTAATGAAAATATCTTTCCTAAAGATCCAAAGAAGAAGCTTAACGTGGACAAAGGAGTCGATTACAATATCTTGTCACACTTAAGGAAGATCCCTGCACAATTGAGTGTGAATGAGGCCCTCTTGATGTTGTAGGATCTCCATGAAACCTTGATTCAGGCTCTTAAGAATCTAAAGAAATATGAAGTGTACTTTACCAAGCAGTGTGTGACTGAAGTATTACAATCTCAAGACCTTCCGAAAATCACCTTCTCTGAGGAGGATCTTATGCATGGAACATCAAACATAACTGTCCATTATATTTCTCTATAGAGAATGATGATGTCATAGTCAATCGAATAATAATTGATCCAGGTTCATCTGTCAATCTCACAAGTCCAAAAGCATTGAAAGGACTGTCTCTTGACATTCAACATCTAGGACTAGACAAATTAATGATTCACAACTTCAATGAAAAAGGGCAAAAGACACTCAAATCATTTACCTTGCCATTAAGTTTTAGAGAACTTTACACAGAAGCCAAATTTCACATCATTGATGTTAGCACCTCATTTAAGGCATTATTGGGTTGCCTTTGGCTGCATGAGTATGGAGTAGTATTGTTTACTATGCATCAATGCATGAAATACATAACAGAGGAGGAAGAACACAAAATTGCTGGCAATCTACAGCCATTCGCAGTCCATGAAGGTAAAATCTATGAAGATACAAAATATTATTTATTGAAGGAGCCCAGGCCTCAAAAATCCAAGGCTTCTACTTCAAATGCTACAAAATAATCCAAATGAAGAAGAAAAAAAGGAAGAAAGGCAATATCGACTCTTCTAAAGCGAAATGCATCACCTAAGTTGAAAAGGCTAGTCCTCATCAGGCGGTGACATAGAAGAAGAAGAGGATGATCCACTTGTTGGGCCTATAGGAGTGAACAAGTCTCTAGCAAAAGAAAAAATATAAAATACTCAGACTTCAATTATGAATTTTAGTGTATCTTTCCAAGAAAGATGGACCTATTAATACCAAAAGTTTGGTGCTAGTTCCTTTTCAACACTTCAAGGAAGTTAGTCCATTGAAGTCCACATTATTGAAGAGTTAAAGACTTTCTATGTGCCTCTTGCTAGGAAGTGATGAATGAATTTCATTTTATAAGTCTGAGGAGTGTTATCACCAGGATTCTGATTGGCTCATGCAATTTAATGAATCTGATGATATAGTTATTACAAGAAAGCCAAAATATTATCCTCTAAGGATTCACAAGATGATGTAAAAAATGGGAGTTGATATTGGAGCTAAGAAATGGCGAGCCAACTTCTTTGATACCCTGTAGGGTCTAAAAAGTCCACAAATCTTGTGAAAGTGTGATAATCATACATCCAAAGGTCTTAGATACATCCGACATAAACACCGTCGAAGAAAAACTTATTATACGATAATAGAAGAAGAGATTGATACTAAGAGTGAACATGAAGATGATCCTTATAAGGTCAACCTATCAAATGATGAAGAAGTATAAGCCAAGCTAGTGCATGAAGAGCTTGAAGATGGTGGACAAACAACTACCATGGATGAGTTAAAAGAAATCAACTTGGGAATAGAGGATGATCCTCACCCAACTTTCATCGGTGCCTTTATACTTGATGAAAAGGTTGAAGAAATGAAAGCTCTGCTATGTGAATTTAGGGATTGCTTTGCTCGGACATTCTTTGAAATGCCAGGCTTATCCCCTGAGGTGGTAGTTCATAAACTTGTTATTAAACTAGATGCAATGCTGTTAAGCAAGCTCCTAGGTGAATGAGATTGTAGATTGAATAATAGGTAATTGCAGAAACTAAGATGTTGATTAAAGTAGGCTTCATCCTGGAGGAGAAGTTATAGATTTTATAGCCAATATTATCCCAATTAGGAAGAATAATGATCAAATCTGTGTCTACATTAAGTTCCGATACCTAAATAAGGCATGCCCAAAAGATGACTTTCTACTTTCAATATCAGAACTATTAGTGGACAATACTTCTAACTACGATAAGTTCTCATTCATGGATGGATCATCAGGATACAATCATATCAAGATGCCTCTTGAAGGTGAGAAATACACATCATTTAATGCCAATTGGTATATATTGTTACACAGTTATGCCCTTCAGATTGAAGAATGCTGGAGCTACAAATTATACGACCATGACACACATCTTCGATAAGTTGATTCATCGGAAAGAAGAATGCTATGTGGATGACCTCATCATTAAGAGCATAGATCGAGAAGATCATTTTGATGACCGAAGGATGGTCTTCAAAAAGAATTAAATGCGATCTCAAGATGAATCCTCTCAAATGTGTATTTGGGGTTTCATCTAGAAAGTTCCTTGGCTACGTGGTGTGACTTAGAAGAATTGAGATCGACCCTAATTAAATCAAAGTGATAGTGGATATGCCACTATCGAAGAATCTTTGTTAGCTTCATGCAGGGACATTTGGTATTCATCTGACATTTCATATCAAATCTGTCTAGCAAGTTCCAACCATTTGCTAAATTGATGAAGAAGAATGCGCCACTTATGTGGGATGATGTTTGTCAAGAAGCATCAAAAGATACCTGTTAAATCCATAAATTCTAGTAGTGCCAATCCCAGGAAAGCCTCTCATTTTATATACAGCTATATTAAAAGAATCTCTTGGAGCATTGCTTGCACAGGACAATGAAGAAGGTAAAAAAAATGTGTTGTACTATATCAGTCAGAGATTAATAGGAGCTGAGGCAAAGTACTCTCCGATTGAGAAGCACTATCTTGCACTAATCTTCACTACCAAGAAACTTCGACATTAAATGTTATCACATAAGATTACACTCATCTCAAAGATTGATCTACTGAAGTTCTTGATGACAAGACCAATGTTGACAAGTCAATTGTCATGATAAGTTTATTATAATTTGATATTACATATGTACCTTAGAAGCTATTAAGGGTAAATACTAGTATATTTTCTGACATCCTATCCGATTCGAGTCAATGATGATTTACCTCATGAATAAATTCTACTTATTCATGAAAGATAAAAGTCATAGATTTGGGAAATATATTTCGATGGTGCATCATCTATTAAGCCTGCTCCACCCCAAACTCTATGAAAAGCAAGAGCTAGCATTGGCCGTCTAACACCGAAGGTGGCATAATGAGCATACAGATAATTGAGCCAAGAACCACAACGGGCGATTACAAGGCATTGGTGGTAGGTCTCAAGAAGATATTGTTATCGATCCAAAATTAAAGAACCTTTGGAGACCCTCAATTGGTGATCAACTAAGTGTTGGGTCTTTATTAGATTAATAAACTTGAATTGGTGTACTATCATAGGTGAGTGCTTTAGCTCATGATGCAAATTAAAATATTAAACTAGCTCGAGTATCTCGATCGAAGAATAGTAAAGCATTTACCAAGCTAGTAAAAGAAATGGAGAACACAGAGAATGATGACAGGTTGATTGAAGTGTCCACTCATCAAGTTTTATAACCAGTAAATCCATATTCTCTACAAGTAGAGGGGACATCAAACTCAAGACAATAGGAAGCAATTCAAATTACTCCTCACTCTCCTAAAGAACAGTAAGAATAAGAGAGAGAAAAACTCAAAGTATTACAAAGAAATCACGTGGAGCTTTCATAATGGAAAAACCTGATGATTGGAGACAACCCTTTATCAATTATTTTAAGGAAAGCAAATTATCGAGCAATAAATCATTAGTCACACAAATTACAAAAGATCCTATGATATGCCTATGTTAATGATACATTGTACCGTAGATCATTTGAACAAATGTGGCTGTGATGCTTAGGGACGGATGAAGCCAACAGAGTTATGTCTAAAATTCATGAAGGACTTTGTGGAGTACATCAATGAGGTCCTAAAATGGCAGCAAAAATTAAGAGGATGGGATAATATTGGCCTTCAATGGTAAAAGATAGATCATGCTAGGAAATGTCATGAATGCCATATCCACGATAATCTCATTTATCAACCTCTGAATCCTCTGCACCCAACAATAGTGTCCTGACCATTCAAAAGTTTGGGCATCGATATAATAAACCCAATTGATCCTCCATCATTAGCTAGACATCGGTTCATTTTAGCCATCGATTACTCCAAGGGCTCAAGCTAGTTCATTCAAGGAAGTCATTGTTGATCGAGTTGTTAACTTCTTTGCCAACAATGTTGTCTATAGATTAGGTACCATGATGAATCATTTTAGACAATGATCGCTTTCAAGAGTGTGAAGATATACGATTCTCGATTGACACAAAATTGATTGGGATACTCATTAATCTAAATCCAAAGGCCAATGGTTTGGCAAAGGCATTTAATAAAATACTAGTAAAGTTGCTCAAAATATTGTCACAAAGAATAAAAGAGAGTTGTACTCTAAAATGATAGAAGCACTGGCATACGAATAACTTATAAAATGCCGAACAAAGCTACTCTTCATACTATAACATTTGGAGTTGAAGCTGTTCTTCCACTAGAAGTTGAGCTACCATCACTTCAAGTAGTTGTTCAATTCAATCTTACTCAAGATGAAAACACTCATCTGCAAATGGAAGAGTTGGATGTGCTTGATGGAGTTAGACTCTAAGATCAACAAAGTTTAGAAATCTATCGAGCGAGAATTTCTAAAGCATTCAATAGTTCAGTACATCCTCAGACATTCCAGAAAGGTGAATTAGTTCTAGAGAAGGCCAATCATCCTCATTACAAGATTGATGGTAAATTTGAAGCTAAGAAGGTCACTGTCATAGAAGGTGTATGAAGGAGGAGCCTACCAATTTATTGACAAAAATGGTCAATCATCGATGCCACCAATCAATGGTCGACATATCAAAGAAATATCATAATTGAGAATAAGTATATAAATATTTAAATGAATCTTGCACTAGTAAGTCTATCATGCTAAATACATATCTAATGTCACTTGAAGGTTCTCTCGTAAAATGAGAACTCATTTTCAAGTTACTACGAAAGCCCCCTATTAGACAGGGGGCATTTTTGTATATTCAGCTAAGTTTATATCATGCTTCAAGCCGAGATCCTTAGATAAATATATATAATAATCAAAATGAGTCTTGTTTATTTATATTAAAGAAGTTCAAACCCTGTAATATATTTTTAAACTAGTCTGCAATCCATTAGGGGGAATTTTTAAATTTTTTAAAATCAAAGCTATTCAATCCTTCCCTGTAAAATATGAGAGTTTCTTGTATATGCATTCAGGTTGACATCGAGCTTTATGCCGAGATCCCTGAATATATCTATAAGTTATTATTAAAGTTGCGGGTCTTACAAGAATAAAATGAATCTACTTCAATGCATAAAAAGATAGTCCTCATTGTCAAAAGTTTTCCTCCAAGATTCATTAAATGTCAAAGATCAAGTCGAAGAACCCTAATTTTGAAGCATCAATCAACTAAGAAAACATCAACCTCTACATCTTCAAGTCTAGGACATGGGTGGGTTCTAATGGTCAAACTCAACAAGCCCATAAGTGGCCGAGTTGCTGATGCTCTCCTCACTCAACAAGCCCTAAAAAAGGCTGTAGTGAAAGAGCTCATTCATTAGTTTGATGATAAGACCGCCATTATCACAACTTAAGTCAAAGACTCAAGTTCTAAAGGTACTCAACAAGCCTACAAATGGTTGAGTTGCTAACGCTTTCCTCACTTAACAAGCTGCAAGAAAAGGCCACAATAAAAGAGCCCTTACTTATCAATCCAATGATGATAGCGTTCAATCTCGAACTAGATCCAACTTAGTCACTATAAGCAACAAAATCCAAGAGATCTTTCCATGATATGGACAAAGAAGATCAAAACTCTAATTGATCGCCTTAAATCAATCTATTTATTGCCTACAAGGTGATATTCCAATCTTTTCAAATGATATGATCAAGCACAAAGCACAGATCAAATCCAATTTTCTCATCAATGCCAAAGTAGAAAGCACAGGACTAAAGAAGCAATTTTATAGTTCATATAATGTCAATGGCTGAACTAAAGGAATTCTGTGGCGATTCAATCTATTAAAGCACAGATGCTAGACTGATACCTTAACATTAACCTAATATAAGTTAGAAGGCTAGGTCACCAGGACATACCCTTCAATGTGTCCATCAAAGTAGTAAGCATAGGATTTGGGCATACATACACTTCGACACAAGTCAATATGGACAAATAAGGTAAATATTTCATCAAGTCCATCAAGCTTAAATGTAGGACAAAAGAAATTTCAAATCTCAAAGCAAATAAACCAATTCCTCCATCCAACCTGATCAAGCATAAAGCTAGGGTCGGAGGAAATCCAAATCTATGAATACATAAGAGAAAGAGATCTTCAACAAACCCATCGAAGTAGAGAGTAGATGGTGGAAGAAGCTCTTCAGCGAACCCATTGAAATTGAAACTAGAGTGATCCAAGACCCATGGCCAACCTAAAGGGTCAAACAACTTTCAACAAATAACTCACTCATACATGAATCATTTTTTGGGGGCATTGTTGACCTCAATGTCTCTTGTATAGTTGTGTTGGGCTCACAAGCCAAATTCGATGGACTTCAGATACAATGGCATGCAAATCAGAGCTAAAATACACTCAACATCACTAAAAATCAATTGGAATGATCTTGATTGATGAATAGACTTCACCATCATGTTCAAAATATTGAAATTGATTAAAATAGAGATCTTACATAATCCGACGGTCGAATAATCAAGAGGTCGAGTATCAAAAAGGTTACACACATATCAAGGTAGGGAGGCTACGATGATGCCTAGATGGCCTCCATTCATGAAATTGACCAAATATTGAAACATCAAAACCTATCAAATGAGACTATCACGCTCAATTCATGCTTGTATACATGAACATCGAGTGGTCGGTGATAATGTATTATTTTTAACGCGAAATCAATCCGATTCAATGCCGACTTGAACCAAATGGCCTTCGATTGTAAAATCAACCACATCGTTGCATCTGAAACATCAAAATAACTTCAAATCAACATATATATTAAATATATAATAGCGTCATCACAAAATCCAAAATTTGGGTTTATTTTCACTCAAATAAGCATATGCCCTATAAGTACTTATCAATGCCTAACCCTAAGGGAACTTCAATATTCACAAACCTAGCCAAGTGCAAACCTCCTTCCTCCTTCCTGCTCAGTCAGACGAGCTATGACTCCAATTCATTCAATCTTTGCTACATGCTAAACCAACCAGAATGGCAACACTCCTCTCGCCTATCATTATAGCAACATATCCCGAAGCTTCCAAACTGAGCTCCTTCTTTCATCTCCTCCTTTTAGATGAAAAAATCCTATTCATTTCTTCCTCTCAGTTGATTGAATGGCATGCAGAGAGCTCCATGCACAGCAGTAGAGAGCCTGGTTTGATCACTCCCTCAACAACTGAGTTGCCAATCTTCCATCTTTCCGATATTCCCTACGATAGCAATTCAAATTCTGTCTCTCTCTCTCTCTCTCTCTCTCTCTCACTTGGGTCCTAATGAAAGCAACATCCCTGGCTTCTTCCATGATTCACATAAGAAGCCCTTCTTCATGCTAACTCCTCTCCTCTCAAGCCTCAATCCCAATTTCTCTTCTCTTTATTTTGATTCTTCTCCACTCAATCCATTACACAACCAACCCTTCTCATAAATCCCTAGAGCCTCAAGTTGAGCACATCAACTCACTTCATTATTCAATAAAGTGCTCCACTTGGATACAGGGTACACTTTCTACTAAACCAAACATGATAGCTTGTGAGCTGGGCTTCCCTTCACTTAATGATCCTAAAGAGTGAGTTTAGTTTGGATTAATTGGTTCATACCTCATTAATCCACTTTCCCGATATGGAAGTTTATCATGTGTTTATTGGAAGTCAGAGACTATGTGTGTTATTTTAGGTAACATTGTTATGTGATTTTATGACAAATGGATGCTTGATCTTTATGCAAAATGTGTTTGAAAAAATCCCTAGGGTAAATATACTATTTAGAGTGATATAATTTCAACCCATGTATGGTTTTAGCTTGTGTTTTAGCTCTATTCCAAGAGATCTCGATATAAAAGTCCAATCAGGTTTATCTATTCTTGCAAGTTTATTAGTGGTCGGGGCATTGGAAGCTCTTTAAGAAAGGAAATGGGTGTGTGACTTCTTGGGGTAGAATTAAGTGTATTTGAGCTCTATTTCAAAAATTAGTATAGTGCATGTGTATACTAAGTATGCTGATCTTTCAAGCATTAAAAAAATAGTTGTGACCTAGAGAAAGGGATGCTAACTTGTGGAATATAAAAAACTCTGATTTCAAGATTGAATGGTAGGGGAGAGGAAACATTTGAACTCTTGTTAGCATGGCTAATGAGGGAATCTAATTTGATGACTTGACTTTTATATGTTTATTACATGTATTTTCAAGCACATTTGAAGGCTACATGCTTCCATAAGCATGGTGGGAAAGCCTCTGCACTCCCGATGCAACCCTTATAATGGGATGATGCTGGGAGGCTGCCAAATTTCATTCCAAATACCTGTATATATGTCTGCTTAGTATATTAAATTCTTGTACCTACTGCTTTAATATAATTGCACATATTTACTAGATATAAGTACCCGTACAAGTCTTTCTTAACTTGGCAAGGAAAGTTATGCTTGCTTGCATGTATATAAGTACCCGTACATGCTTTTCTTGGTGTGGTTAAATCTATTTCAGCAGGAACCTTAGAGTCCCATACATACCTTTCTTGGCTTGGTGGAATGGTGCATTTAGGTTATAGTTTATACCACCCATACATGCCTTTCTTGGCATGGTGGGCAGGCCCAGCATACCCAAAGTAGCCCCTTACATGGGGATGATATTGGGATGTTGTCAAAAATGCTGTCGAAATGCTGCCAAACTTCTAGACTGACAAGAGGGCCTACACAGCTTGACATAAGCCATGCTGCAAAATGAAATTATTATTTAAACTAACATTGCAGGTGTATAAGTACTTGTACATGCTTTTCTTGGCATTGTGGGAAAATCTATTTTAGCAGGTACCTTAGAGCCCCATACATGCCTTTCTTAGCATGGTGGGATGGTGCATTCAGGTCGTGATTTATACCACTCATACATGTCTTTCTTGGTGCGGTGGGCAGGCCCAGCATACCTGAAGTAGTCCCTTATATAGGGATGATATCGAGATGCTATCGAAATGCTGCCAAACTTTTACACTGATAAGAGTCATAAATAATTTAATAAAAATTCAACTACAAAGCTAAAATTAATGTTTTAACTTGACATGGCAAGTATATAAGTACATGTATGTGCCTTTCTTGGCATGGCAGGAAAATCTGTGTTACATGCAGGTGCTTTAAAGACCCATACATGCCTTTCTTTGCATGGTGGGCAGGCCCAACCCCCCGTTGCACTCTACTATGTGGGGATGATGCTAGGAGGCTACCGAAATACTATCAAAATTTTATTTGAAATTATAAACTTATAATAAAACTCAATCAAAATAAGCAACACTATTCAAATCTCTAAAGTTAAATCAATTTAAAATTAAATAATCCACATGGGTCTCGACACTACACTGAAGGCTTAAACTTAGTGTCTAAGGATGCTGTGTAGGTTGATTCTTGATTGGGTCTGTTGACTGAGTCCAAATTAACAAAACTTAAAAAATTTAGTAATAATATTATAAGAATCTCAACTCAATAAGGCATCTAAGAAGCTAATTCTATCATATTATAATAGATCTGATCCCTTATTATTAAATTAATAAAGTTGATAGGATCTGAAATAATGAAATAATAAACTACCATGATGATGACTATGTTGAATGGAAATTTCAATTGGAGGGGATACTTTTATCAAAATGTGATTATAATTTTAGATCAAATTAACTCAAATTAAGTATCAATTCAAATGTAAATATAATATGCCATTAAGCTATAAATGCTTAAATAAAATTTAATCTTTGAAGAACTTAAAGCTAAAACTCAATCCACCTTCCCCAATTGTTTGTTCAAGGTGGCAAATTAAGAAAAATCTAGCTCATAAAGGAGCCAAAGTTAAATCAAGTGTATTTCTATATTTACTCTCAATTAATCTCATGCCAGCAAGGACATGGCCCGTGTCCTCTAATTACGTGGCTTAGCTAGTAGGCTCCACATATGACACATTTATGACCAGAGTCCTCTGATCCGGTGGCTGTTGCTAAATGGTACTATTATATTATGGTCATGATTGTAGTCCGTATGCTTCCCAATAGATTTGCCCTTTGAGTTGTGAACCATAGGGTATACTTGATAGGATAAAAAGCCCTCTGTTAGCTAAGGTAGACTTAAGCCTATCTCCTTAGACAAACACCACCCCATGTCTACGAGGATTTCTTGGACGATGCAACTCATGGCTACTGACAAAGACCTTCTATTAGGTTGGGTCGATTACCTCCTCTGACTAAGTAGACTAGGGACCGTGACAGCCTAGGATGACAGAATCATGGGATATAGATTGGGCTCATCATCATTCTCCCAACCATCCGCTTCAAGTTAAAGAATGATAAATTTCATAAATTCTAAATTTTAAAACTTCACATGCTGCTACTATAAGCTACACAATTAGTGATCTAATGAATAACCTTAATCAAAAGTTCTCCCTCAGTATTGAAAGGGGTAATTAACTATAGGTGTTTGCACCTAGAAACTTGGAACTAGATCAAAAGTCCTTACAAAATGAGGGTGCAATCTCTGGGTAGTGTCTTATCTACTATTCCATCTGCCTTCTAAAAATTTCATCGACATTAAATCATACTCTCTTAATCGAGAGGTCGATGGCAAATTTTCAGAGCCCACAAAAGGTCACCTATAAATCCCAATGGAGGTCTTTGAAGAAGGGGATGATTCTACAGAGAAGACCCCCATTGATCTAGACTTTAGTTCTAGGTCGAGCTATATGAGGGCAGAGCTCGGCTACCCATTTTATCTTTCTTCTGGGGTGTACATCAATACTCAATCACAATGGCCTATTCATTATTATAAATTGGCTTGATTTACTTTAGGTGTGCAATAGAATGAACTTGCTTTTCTAACTTTATTTACATGATGTGCTTTATGTGATGGATGCTTGGACATTAAGAACTTAAGAAAACTAAAATTTTCTACCCAACTTAAATTTAATCAACATAAATAAAAATAAAGAAACTTAAAACTTCACTTTAATAAAAAATCCTAGGAAAAACTTAAAAGCAACTAGAAATAATTAAATTTTGTGAACCATGTTAGCATATTATTCTAACTCCATGAATTGGGCACTTCACCCATTGCACATAAGAGGCTTCTGACCTTTGAGGATAACCACCTTCCGGGAAGTCGCCTTTTCTTCTTGATTTGGCCCATGACCACTTCTAATTACATCTCATTGTAGGCATAAATTACATACCCCAAAAGCCTTAAATGACTAGTCAAGATATAAAAGCTAAAATTTATTGCATTAGTTAGGTACATATCATACCCTATATAATTATAGGGATTAGGGAGTGAGACTAGGCTCTTAGATTCTTTTCTAAATTACAACAACCTATTAATTACATACATAAAACTTGGCATAATGGATTTAAAATTAATTTAAGTGGTGTTAGCTGGTAGCCCTTTCATGCAGGTTAGAAGTCCAAAAGAGTTAAGGATAGGTTCATTCTCTCAAATGAGAAGAATAGCCAAAATTTTCCAAAAGTTGAACTAGGTGGAGCCTTTGATTTTTATTAGAAGCACTTATAGACTTAGGTTCTGAAGCTTCCTTTTGAAGTAAGTCTTCAACCCTAGGCATATTTGTAATCTTGTGCTGGTAGAATTTAAGTTTTAGATTTATAATAAAATGTACATTTTATTAAATTTCAAAATTTAAAACCCAATAATAAGATTGTTTAAATGTCTACTAGGAATTCTAGTATCAATAGGCATTTCTTAATTAATTGCTATTAGCTTCCGAAATAACTCTTTCCACTTTGTGGTGTTCCGAGTTGAATTTTTTAGATATCATTTTTTTTAGAAACTAACATAGAAACCTATAGAAATAATAGTTTATTTCTTTAATAAAAGTATTCTTATGAAGAGATCTTTCATTCCTAAGAGGGCTTGGCCTTATAGGGAACAATGAATGTAGTTTAAAATAGACACTACTTTACCTCTTCATGTAATTTAGGAGAAAACTCTTTGGTACATTAAAAACCTATTAGTCTTAGAAGTCTTTTATTAAATAATCAAATCCATTATAAGATAACATATTTATCTTTTGAGATAATATATTTACTCTTTAATGATGCATTTGATCATCCAAATAGGAAATTTCTAAAATCTATATTGTGTTATGAAATTTCTGCACAGAGCTATTTTCTGGCAACTCCACTAGGGATAGGTTTCTCTTTCCATCTTTAGAAATATGTTGTTATTTCTATATATCAGTAATGTACTCATATTTTCATGGTTAAAGATTATCTTTATATCTATTAGGTTTCTCTCTATGTCATCCTTGGTATAGTATATATTCAACATCTACAAAAAATAGTTACAAAACTATCCCACTTATTGAGATCAAATGGGATAGTTCTACTAATTCTTGTATTTTTGGAAAAATAAAATATCTTTCAATGTAAAAAATATTAGTCATAATAAAATTGGCTAAAATTTTTTAATGGGTCAAAAGCTTTTTTTTACTACATTATGATTATTGTCAATTACGATTTACTTAAAAATTTTATTTTGCAAGTAGAAAATGGTAAGACACCTCATCTTTGCTACCACATCTAGGACCAGTTTCTCTATGGATAGCAATAGGTTGGCTGATGGCTCCATTATTAAGTTCATAATAAGATTTGAAAACTTGAACAGTGCAACTAATGGTGTTTGTGGTGTTTTAATTTGGAGCCGTATGGACACCACGTAAATCTTAGGGGATACTTATTGAAATGATCGAGTACGACATTAATGTATGATGTACAATCTTAAAAGATGGAGACATCATCCTATAATGGATCTAATCATCTAATAATAACTCCAAAGTAGGTGGGTCTACATATATACTAGAGATCTTTCCCTTACATTACATGGAAAATTAAAGCAAGGTTTATTTTAAGCCAAGTTTTTAAGTTCCTTATGGAAACAAGCTTCCATACTTAATTACATCCTAGAAAATGAGAATTTCCTAAAAAAACTCTTGATTAAAGTAGTTAATCAACATCTCCAAGGACTTCAAAGTTAGACTATCAAAAGATAGGTATTTTGAAAATCAAGTGGGAAAGTCCAAGTGGAAAGACTTATCTTAGATTCTAATGAAGGATGAGTAGGAAGCCCTCATGATACTTGGAAGCCTAGTAAGTACTCCAATCTACCCTACAATGAAGCATTATATGTTTGAAAGAGAGAATCTATTTTAATTTGAGTTAGAATTTTAATTAGAATGCTAGGATTTATGATCCATCAACACAAAAACGTGGAAATGCTTAAGAGATAAGGACTTATGCTCATAGCCCACAAAAAATAAGTAGCTTTGGATACTAGATCTAGAACACTTTAGCACAAGACAAAAACACTACTTAAATCTAATTGAAAAATGGGATATAATGGTTTAGCACCACAAGAGAGGATGAACCCACCCAACTCTTCTAGACTTACAATTGCCTTGAGTGGCTGCCAACTAACGCCTCCTATGCTTAGAAACCATGTAGGCTAGTCTTATATAATTGCAAGATAGTTAGGACATTTATTTAATTTAAAAGGGAAACTAGAGTCTGGAACTCACTTCCTAAGAGACTAGAGCATGATTGGTATGAAATCGTGGCCTAAACTATCTACAAAATTTACAAATTTTATGTTATTTTTCACATAATATTTAGGAAACAAGCTTTGGGATAATTATGCCTAAATGCATGATAAAATTAGATTATGGGCCAAAATTTGAAAGAAAATGTGTTTCTCCACCATAAGGGGGTGCTCTCATAGGTCAAGTGTTCTTTAAAGTGTAAGTTTGAAGTCCTTCCTTTTCAAGAGTGAAATAAATTGACATGCATAATGTTAAACATTCAACATTCAGCTAAGGGGTTACTAAATATTTTAATTATCTTGATTATATTCTAGGCATTAAAATGGAGTTCTGAGTTATTTTAAATTTTTAGTTTTGAGTTATTAAGTGGGATAGAAAAATTAATTTTATCATAAAGAGCCTACTGCATCCAGGCCACACATTCAAACATCAATCTTAAGAAGCTTATAAAAATCATGTTATTTTATTGTGCAATATAAACACAATAACAATCATTTATAAATTTCATAAAAGAATAAAAGGCCGGTGTGGTCGGATATTGCTGTACACCCCCGAAAATAGAAAAGATGGGTAGCCGAACACTACCATAATACAACTTGGACTACAAAGAATAATTACAATTGAAATTAAATTAGATGCTATTGGGGTCTTCATTCTTCACTTCTTTCTTCATTTCCTGTTTGATTTGATTTGCTTCAAGGCTTCACAAGACCTCCCAGGACTTTTCCTTCCAGCCACTGCTAATCCTAAACCCCATAACACTAATCCTAATTCCAATTAAAAACTTTTATAAAAAAAAGAAAATCTTACTACACCTATGAAATATATATTAGCTAAACATACATACATCCCAAGCAATTATATTTTATAATTTTAGACTAAGCACCCTGCACATGAGTAACCAAGCCCACCTATTCTAACATGGATTATGCTTAGGGGCATAAGCAACCTACAAACAAGAGTATTTATATTTCTTTAGAAGCCTCATTAACATAATCCCTTGCATAAAACATCATTAGGCTAAAAGCAGCCTAACATCTAGTCTATGCATCAATCATCCTAACATCCAGTCTAAAACTTTACATCAAAAAATAAAACATAACTTCACACATACACCATCTTAACTTAGAACTAGAAGTGGTGGTTTAATTCTAATGTGTGTGCTAAGGCTCGATGTGGTATGTCTTAACTAGGCTTTCAGTTCATGTTTATCTAAATTTGAGAAATTTAAATTACATGAGGGTGATTTCACTTTAAGTTCTTATCCAAGTTGATGAATTTTAGTTTATATTTTGATTTGGTTCATTTGATATTACTTAGGATCTAGTTGTTATAAAGGGAAGAAGAGATTTGATTATCTTTATCCCTACCATAAGTTGTTTCTAAAGGTATGTTGTTATGATTTTGTTCTATTTTGGTCAATGATTTTTATTAATCATAAGTTTGGGTTAACCTTAAAGAATACTATTCAAACATGAAAGGCATCTTAAGGTTAATTTGATTGAATTCCTACCATGTAGACAATGTCAGATCATTTCTTTTCATCACCAATAGCATGCATATGATTTAATTTATATACTTATACACACAATGTATTTTTGGCACACTTAAATGATTATGAATGCATACATTTTGATAGAAAAGAGGGATTTCATTATTTAGCTAATTACACACACATGTATTGAAGTTCTAAGCAAGTACATGTCGTTGTTTAAACCAGGGAATTGAGATAATCTAATACCTCCTTAGGGCTACTTAAATCCTCATATTATTGGGATGTTTATACTATATACTTGCTATCTTTAATACATATGGTTGTATACACCAACATAGAAATGGAACCTATGCAAAAGATTGTATTTTTAATGAATTATTTACACATATAAAGTAAATCTCTATCCAAATTCTAGTATGAGTGCACACAAGAATGAAATAAAATAAGTACATACCTTTGTTAACTATGGAAGTGAGGTAATCTAAGGCCTCTTTGGGGCTACTTAAAGCTTTATATTCTCGGGATGTCAAAATTATATACTTATTAATATTAAAACATATGTAAACCCATATATGAATCATAAGGACAAAACAAAACTTTAGTATGCTTAAGCTATAAACACATGTAAATCATATAGAATATTCATAGCTATCACCACTTCAATCTTTTATCATTGATTTATAAATTTGAAAATAATTTGAGATTTATCAGTGATAATAGCCACACTATATTAAACTTAAGTCAACACATGCAATCCTAAACATAAGCATAGTTTCTTTTGATTATTTTTGAAAATACATGGATGAATGAAAACACATGGCATACAAATATATGATAATTGAAAAGGAATAAATAAACTTTACCACATGATACATTCAATCACACTAATTCTTAAGGGCAATCATCTTAAATAAAATTCAATAAGGAAAACCAAGACTTTTCATGTAATTTAATTTTGGATTTAGAATATCAAACTCAAAAAAGAGAAATGACTTATTTCTATTTTATTCCATTCACATATTGGTGATTTTAATGTATTTAGGGAAAGATAATTAAGTGACTTTTATGATTTAATTAAGTTCAAGTCATTAAGTGATCCATTTAATTCCCCTTTCCTATGCTTCTTTAGTTTGATTAACCATTTAACCATGAGCAACAAATGATATGATGATGAGGAAATTAAAATTGCAATGCACCTAAGGACCTAATGCAAGAGGCTCATGATTAAAAAATAATTAAATTAAAGAAAAATCTAATTAAGTACTTTTATGATTTTTCCCACACACATTGGTTAACCATTACTTTCTTAAAAGTCTTTATGCTATTGAACACATAAAGAGAAACCCACAAATTTAAATCAAATTATCTTTCTTGACTTGATTTGGTAATTAATGGTTTGATTAATCCCTAATTAAATCACAAATTAATTAACCCTCTTTAATGAGATAGATTTGGAAATAATTAGGAAAGAGGACTTAATCCCTCCCCCACATCATCTTACTATTAATCAGTAATTAATAATCATTAATTACTTAATTTTTACTATTAAACATTTTAAATATTTATTAAGTTATTTAATGAGGGTAATTAAGGTTTGACTTTCAAGTTCCCTCAATTACATAATCAATAACTCTCAAGAAAATTATGGGAGGCAGAGGATAGCCCTTTCGATCAACACATTAATTTAGGACTTGTTAGCAAAGTAATTAATGCTTAATTAGGCTAATTAAAAAAAATTCAAACCATAATTAAGCAATATTCACTATTCAAACCATAAAGAAATTATTTTTAATAAAATCTCCTCTGTTAACCCTTTCCAAAATTAGTTCATTCATATTTTTTGATTTTTCTACAATTAGTTATGAATTTTTAAATTTTTAGCTATTTAATTGCATTTTAACCTTAATTAATCTCTAATTCCATCAACACCATGCGGGAGCTGACGTGGCAACGCTTTCCACGTGGCGCCATGAGATTGACCACTTAAATCATCCAACGCGGTGTGCTAAGTTAGCGACAATGAACATGCTTTTATCCCCATCGTCTGATCTAAGATCGGACATGGGGATTTATCTCGTAGTTCCTATAGAATTAAATTGAATAAATCTAATCAGATTAATCACGATTGTCCATTCCAATCATGTGGAATGGATAGTGGATGATCCTTCATCCCCTGAGAAATGGAAGATGAACACCATCCACCCTCCTCTACTCGATCGGAGCTCATCAGAGCTCATGATAGATCTAAAGAGATCCTATAGTGGAAATCACATGAAATTATTAAATCTTTTATAAAATAATACCAAAGATTTTTTCTATAGTCTGCCAGAATTTATCTCGCTAGAGCTCAAGACTGGCAGTCCAATGATAGAGGTGGCTTCATCTTGTAGAGATAAGCCCTATTAAGAAGCTTGAAGGTTATCTCCCTATTGGTGACTCTATGGACCTAGCATCACCGGAATCCTCATCCGAGTTAGTCTAGAAGTGATATTCGGTGCTCGACTTAATCAGAAATTGATTCATTTTGGATCGTCGGAGCTTGGGGAAGGTGTGGCTGAAGTTAATTTGGATTTGGTGATATCTGAGTGGAGTTGGATGGAGTGGAGGCTCAATTTCACTCAGGTTTTATCTCCCTAGTGATGGAGAGCTTAGGGAAACATGGGAATGCATTGGGAAGCTCAAAATGCCCTAGGGATGCTCTATGTGTGTATGAATTGAAATGGGAAAGGGTATACCCTTCTCCTTAATCGATCCAATGGTGGGGATTGGTTGTGCTTTTGGTAGACATTTGGCCTGCATAGGTGGCTGGGAATGCTAAGGAATGATTGAGGTGGCTTGCCTTGAGTGGGTTAAGGCCTGAGGTGGGCTACCATGGCTGAGATGGAGTGCACCACTTCCCCCAAGTGAGCAAATGAGACAGTTTGGGTTAGCTCACCCCCTATGACCCATGACTGACCCAACCAGCTTGGGGTCAGGATAACTAGTGGGTCAGAGGTCCAAATCAAGCTAAGGGTAGCTACTAAGGGCAAAGGGGTAGGTGAGACCACCCAAATGTGGATTTTATTCCATCTAGAGGGGTTTATCCAATGGATTTTAGCCTAATTTGGGTCACCCATGGGTTGGTTTCATTTGAGCTAACCCATGGTGACCCAAGGAAGAGTCATGCCAAGTTTGATTTGGTTTGGGCTTGGTTTGAATGGATTTGGCTCAATTAGACCCATGTAGGTCAAATTGGGCTAGGTTGAGTTAGGTTTACTCATGGGTCAAATTGGGTCAAACCATGGGTTGAGACATGTTCAAATGATCATTTGAGATGTTTTAGTTTAATTGGTTTGATTTTATTTGGAGTGGATTTGAATTTGGCTCAAATGGGTTCATATGGTTCAAATGGGCTAAGTTGACCAATTTGGTCAATTTGGCCAAATTGGCTTGCATTCAATTGATTTCAATTAATTTAGATTTGGGAATGATTTTGATCAAATTGACCCTTTAGGTCAATTTGGGCTAAATGTGTCAATTGGGTTGAGTTGGTTAAATTGAGTTCAATTGAGGGTTTTATCAAGTTCAATGATCAATTTGTTAATGATTGGAGCCAATGGTTTTAATCATTTTGAATTATAATGAGATTTGGCCCAATTTGGCCCTTTAGGCCAAATTGGGTCAACTTGAGTCAATGGCCTAAATTGGATTGGTTTAGCTCAATTGATGGTCAAGTCATGTTCAATGACTATTTTATGATTGATTGAAGGTATTAGGTTCAATCAATTGAGTTTAGAATGAGATTTGGTTCATTTTGGTCCATAAAGTTTAATTGGGTCAACTTGAGTCAAGTGATTAAATTGAGTTGGCTTGACCCAATTGATTGAAATTGATCAATCAAGGATGATCAATAATCATCATGAAAGATATTGGAAGGGTTGGTTCAATCAAAATCGGGTTAGATTGAAGTTTAATTTAAATTGGTCCTTTTAGGTCACTATGGGTCAAGTGGACCAATTTGGCTAATTGAGTTGGTTTGATAGAGTTGAGTGTTGAGTTGAGTTCAATGATGGATTTGAGATTGATTGTTAGCTTTGGTTGCAATTGGTTTGAATTTAATTGGATTTTGGCTCATTTGGACATTTTGGGTTCAAATGGGATAGGTTCAATTAATTGAATTGATTTGATTGAATTGGCTTGATTGTAGATTTTGGAAGAGTTAGAGATAGTGGTTTGAATTTTTGGAGTGCTTTCGTGAAAAGTTGATTGGGTTTGGTTAATTGAATGGTCTTTAGGTTAAGTCCATAATATTGGATCATGGGGTTTGGATAGATTTAATTTTATTCATTTGGCTTGGAGCTTAGATATGAAATAAAATTCAATTAGTATTAGTTGGATTAGTTTAAGGTTGGTTTTAGACTTAGAGTTAGGCATGAGTCTTGGTTTAAGCCATAGCTAGATGGATTCCATTGGTCTTAAGGTTAACCTAAGCCTAGGGCATACCTTCGTAAGTCTTCTAATCTTGGTTTTGTGTTTATTTAGTCTCTAGAAGTGTCCTATGATTAAAGAAGTCCTAGTGTTTGGTAGAATCCTAAGTCCATGATGAGAAGATTGAGTGCTCACTCTAAAAGTGAGGTCAACACGGTTACTTTTGATCCTGTCAATGAAGTGGCTGTGAAATAAAACAACATATTCTAGAGTTCTCTAGTGTACCTAGTTCTACCCCTACCATTAGTAGGGAAGGTACTATTAGGTTACTGAGAGGCTTTAGGCAGATCTTGCCATTAAGAAAATCATGTTGCCTATTGTAGAAGCATTACTTATTGCTTTCTTCCCTAGTACAAAAAATAAGGGTAGGAGGCTTAAGAGACAAGCCCTCAAAAGAAAATAAAAAGAGATGATACAAATAGAATTGGCTAGGGTGATGGATGGATATACCCTCCTAGATACTTCCCCTCTCTTAGGTGGTAGTAGATTCTACCCTCTCTCTACAGCCAAGGGAGAGGAGGATGTATCTAGGATTTCCAGCTCTCTACCTCGCCTTTTTACTTATGAAAGCAAAAATAGTCTTAAAATGGTAAATAAAGAAACATGTGGTAGGCTGCATTAGATCCTTCATAAGAAACCTAGTTCCTCTTCTTTTACCAAAGAAGAGTTATTCAGGGTCATGAATAATAATGTATCCAAGAGCTTGGAAAGAAAGATTCTAGGAAGACCTGTTACTTCTGAGAATAAAGGAACAACAAGGTGGTCTTGCCTATTAGGAGGAGACCTCATCAGATTGTGCTAGTCATACCAAACTGATACCACTACTGGAGAGGTCATTGACATGGCATAAAGAGCAGCCTTCTAGCATAGAGAGATATAGACCCTTCCCTGGGAGAGAATATAAAAAGGTTTATGTTAGGAAAGCTTCATTGTCCCTTGAGCCAACTGTTCTTATATCACCACCACCTCCACCACTAGCACCACCACCAGAGATAATATCTATGACTTGACCTATTGAGGATAGGCATTTACCATCTTCATTTAGGCCCTAGACTAAAGGTCCATTTCCATCCTATTTATTTAAAGAGATAAAACCCCTTCACCTATCTCCTTATGATAGAGAGATTTTGGATGAGAGACACTAGGTCTGAGAGCCAGTCTGCCTATAGAAGAGATCCTTATAGTCCATAAAATTATAGAAAACATAATCATTTAACACAAAACCCATGGATATAGAGGATGATTTTGAGATCATCCTTGATAGTAATGGTGTTCCACTCTGATAGACTAAGGAGGAGGTGGAGACTATTGTTAAGGAGGATGAAGAAATGAAAAAATTAGATAATATTTTAATATATACTGGGATGATTTACTCGATGAGAACTTGAGATTACCTATAGAACTTATCTACATGGTAGATATGAGAGCATCAAAGAGGGAGTAAAATGAAACACAAAAATATCTTGTAGTTGATCCCACTCAACAACTAATCCTTCAACTACAAAAGATGGATGATCAGATTGCTAAGATGGAGAAAAGAATAAAGGAGATGATTGCTACCATGCAATCGCTCCAAAGTATGATTCATTCTTGTTTACACCCTCATCTTATAGAACAATGTATAACAAATATCATCAAGAGTGTAAGCTTGCAAATGATATTCCCTCTACAATTGACTTGAAGTTGTAGCTGGAACAGCAGGTCAAAGAGCCGTTAGCATAGTCATGAGGTACAACTTTGGTTCCAAATGGTAGACTATACTCTGAAGAATATGATTTCATTTCATACCCCAAAGGATTTATGCCTCCCTTTTTAATTTTTTTTATGGATCTGGGAACCCCAAACAACATTTAGTGCATTTTGAGCAAACTGTTACAATGTTGAGGGTAATGATTCTTTATTATTTAGGAAATTCATCATTAGTTTGGCAGGAGAGGCCTTTGATTAGTATATAGAGCTACATAATGGTTCAATGTGCACATTCACTGAACTAGAAAGCATGTTTGTAAATAGATTCACTGGCACTCAACAGCATACCACCAGAAGAGATTTAGTTGTTGAAAAAGAAAAGCCTGGTGAGTCTTTAGTAGATTAAATTTTGAGATGGAGAATCCTCAATCTCAAGTGCAAGCTGCCTTCGTGGCCTTCCTTCTAAAAGGCTTTATAATTAAAATTGTTGAAAAATTATTAAACAAAGCCTCCAACCTACAAGAAGAGGCCCCTAGGATGTCATTCTTGAAAGAACAATCTTTTATAGAATCATCAAATTTTAAGAAGGTATTAGAAAAGAAAGTAGACAATGTCTCTACAGGAAATAAATGAAAGACCCCTATATAGGTGCAGGTAGCGTGGTCTACATCTTTTAGGTCATCACAGCAAAAATAGTTATCCATGCCCCCTAAGATGATTCCCACCAGCCCTTTCAATGAAAGAATAAACCAGACCTATTCTTTTAAGAGAGAGGGGGTGAGGAAGATATTCAAGAATGTAAAGAAAATGACAGACTTCAAACTACCAAATCCAAAGATGCTAGAGGAATTTGGCAAGGTGAATGACCCTAACTAATTTTCGTACCATCAAATGTTTGGGCATACTATTGAAGGCCGCTTTACCTTTAAAGACTCGCTAGAAAGGCATTATAAAAAGGGCTTGGTGATAATCCCAAAAGAATACCATAAGAACCTGGATAAGTGTCCATTAAGGTAATTGCAGGTGATTCCACTTATTCTAGTCCTTCTTCTTCAAATGAATGGAATATAGCTTTATCACATTCCTCTAAAAAGTATTTAATGAATAGTTTTAAAAATTTAATGCAAAATTAGATAAAGACCAAGAGGAAGATCATCTAGAATAATCCACAAAAGTCTGGAGAGACAGTTCCAACTGGACCCTATTCAACATTTTTAACTACTTAAATGACTGAAGAGAGTGGTGAGGGAGGGACATATTTTGTACATGATAGAGTTTTGTATGATAAAGATGGAAAGGCTAGGCTTTACACTCTTTCTCCATTATGTACTTATTTTAAAGAAAAAAAAATATAAGTCTGCCTCTGAAGATGTTTATTACATTTATGACATATATGATGAATGTGTTATTGAAAATATAGAAAAAAAAAGATCAAAAAGAAAATTCTCATGATGATGTGTTTTGTGAACCAGGGTTAGACATGAATAGTCATATAGATGATTTGTAATGCAATCCTATTAGCATAAAGATAGAACTGTCAACTCTAACTAATCTCTAGAAAAAGACATGATGGATGTGGGCCAGTTTAATACAACCTTTGGAGATGCCATTGATGTGAATCTCCATAGTGCGAAAGTTTTACCATGTCATCTACCTTCTCCTTTAAAAGATAAAGGAAATTAATTGTTAATCAAAATTCAAGTTCAAAACTTTGTCAAAAGATTAAGTAGTTCAGCCAGTTGCTCCCAAGGTCGACTACAACATCCTAGTCCATCTTTAAAAGCTTTATGCTTAGCTGAGTATCTATGATGCTCTTATTCTATCAAAAAAAATGAAAGAGTCAGTAGTACAAGAATTGCTTGATATAGAGATATGGATGACTCAATTAGTAGAAACTTCCTCGGATGAGGCTTGCTATTTGAAGAAGATCCTTGGAGTCACCTTCTCTGATGAAGATTTACTTTTGAGGACTATGGATCACAACTGGCCCCTCTATATTTCTATCAAAATGGAAAACATTAGGTTGCCAATTATTTTGGTAGACCTTGGCACTCAATCAATATTATAAACTCTAGGACATTGCCATTCCTAAAAATTGATACTATAAGACTTAGTTCATATAAGATGTTGTTAAGGGGGTTCAATGGAACTAGAGAAAAAAATTTAGGTTCAATCACTCTATTGTTGGAAATAGAATGATTGAAAATTAAAGAAAAATTTCATATTATTGATTCAAAGACATCCTTTTATGCTCTCTTAGAAAACCTTGGAAACATGAGTATAAGATGGTTCCTTCCCCACTCCACCAGTGTATTAAATAATTAAGGATGGAGTAGAGTACATCATAAAATATGATTTGATTTCTAATGCTAGGATCAAAGATATAGCTCAACACATGGAAAGCTTGTGGAATACTAAAAAAAATTTTTAAATCTAAAGTTGTGTTGGGTTTAGTACCATTAGACCCTAAAACATTGCTTAATAACAAGAAATCATATAAAATCTGATCAACTTTTTCAGATCTTATCTAATCTTTTATAAAATCTTATATTGAAACATCAAAAGATTTAGATGATTTCTTAATTTAAAATGCACCTCCAGAGTTCAAAGAGGAAATAAACTCCACTGTTAATAAATTAAGAGAGATCAACTTAGGAACCATTGAAGTCTCGAGACCAACTTTTATTAGTTTGTTATTAAGTCTAGAAGATTCCAAAGAGTTGATCACTTTACTTTTTGAATATAATGATTTCTTCACATGGTGCTATGATGAAATGTTAGGTTTATCTCAAAATATTATAGTACATAAATTAGAGATTAAACCTGACATAATCCTAGATACATGCACTTAGAAATTGAATAACAAGTAATTATTGAGGTTAAAAATTAATTGAAGCTATCTTTATATGAGAAGAAAAATATCCTTCTTGGTTAACAAGCATTGTCCCCATCAAGAAAAAGAATGGCCAAATACGTATTTGCGTTGACTTTCAAAACTTGAATAAGGCTTGTCCCAAAGATGAGTTCCCATTGAAATACCTGAATTTATGGTGGAAATAGTCTCATCACATGATATCTTTTCATTCATGGATGGATCATCTGGGTATAACCAAATAAAGATAGCTCCTGAGGATGAAAGCATACGGTGTTCAGAACTCCTATTAGATATTCAATTATAGGGCAATGCCATTCAATCTTTAAAATGTTATGGCTAGCTATCAAAGGGCCATGACTAGAATCTTAGATGACTTAATTCATGATCAAGTCAAATGCTACATCGAAGGTTTGGTCATTAAAGTTAAGAAAAAAATTATTTGTATGATTTATGGGTCTTGTTTGAACAGTTGCATCATTACAACCTAAAAATTAATCTCTTGAAATGTGCTTTTGGAGTAGCTTCAGGGAAGTTCTTAAGATTTATAGTGAGACACCATAGAAATTGACCCTTAAAAAATAAAACTATTATGGAAATGTCACCAATTAGAAGTAATATGCAGTTAAGATCATTCTGAGGAAGGCTCGCATACTTAAGGAGGTTCATATCAAAATTTCCAAGAAGATGCAAACCATTCATGGCATTAACAAAAAAAAAAGATTTCAAATTTATTTGTGATGAAAAGTGTCAAAATGTGTTTGAAAGCTTAAAATAATATTTGATGAACCCTCCTATTTAGGCTCCTCTAATTCTAAGAAAGTCATTAATTTTGTATACTATTGCTTTAGATGAATCACTTGGAGCTTTATTAGCCCAAGTTAACAAAGAAAAAAAGAAAATTCCTTTTATTATCTAAGCAATAGACTCATCTTGATGGAAATGAATTATCCTCCTATTGAAAAACATTGTTTAGCCTTAGTTTTCACCTCTCAGAAATTAAGACATTACATGCTTTCACATAAAGTGAATCTAATTTCAAGGATAAATAAATTGTAATATTTTATGACCCGCCCAACATTATATGGACATCTAGTATATTGGTTAATGATTTTACTGTAATTTGAGATCATGTTTATTATTCTCTATGCTATAAAGGGGCAAGTTGTGGCCAAGTTCTTGGCAGCACATCCTTTGCCCGAGAGTTCTCTTTTAAATGATGATCTTCTAGATGAACAAATCATGACTTTAAGTGATTCTAATGCCAGTTGGAACTCATACTTTGATGGTGCTGCATTATCAAAGAAAATTAAAGAATCAAATTTTTCTATCCCAGGGAAGGCAGGATTTGATTGATTTTCATAACCCCATATGAAGGAATGATGTGATATTCCTATCATTAATCTAAGCCTTGTATAAATAATGAAGCTGAATATGAGGCTCTTATAACTAGGCTAGATTTATCAATTCTTATGGATATTAAAAATATTAAGATCTTTGGGAATTCCAAATTCATTATTAACCAAGTGAGCAGTATCTATATGGTTTTTCACCTGAAGCTTTTTATTTATTATCAGTACACAATATAATTACTTGAAAAGATCCATGTATAACTCTATATAGAATATCTCGAAGAGATAATTCTATAGCACATGCTTTAGTTAAACTTGTAGAGGAAATTATATGTCCAAAAAAAGAATCTATTTCTATAGAATTCGAAAATCAACAAGTCTTGTCTCTTATAGATTTAGATTACATGAATAAAAATTAAAAATGCGAAGGATAACCACCCTTATTTAAGGTCAAGAGGAATGTGATTAAAGGCAGTCATTCATTGACTATTTAATTGAGAGGAGCTTCCTGAAGACAAGACATTAGCAAATTAAATTAAAAAATATGCCTTGTCTTTTGCATTAATTAATAACATGCTATATCATAAGTCATTCAATCAAATGTGACTACATTATTTAGATAAATATGAAGCTCATAAGCTTATGATTGAGGTACATTCTAGATTGTGTGGTGCTTATCAATCCAAACCTAAAATGAAATTGAAAATCAAAAGACTTAGATATTATTGGTCATCAATGTTAAATGACTACATGGAAACTGCATGCCATTCCATCAATGCCAAATACATGTCATAATTTTATGTTAGCCTCCTAATGTACTATACCCTATGATTGTATCTTGGCCCTTTAAGAATTAAGGTACTGACATTATTGGGCCTATTGACCCATCTTCATCAAAAGCACATCATTTTATTTTAGCTGCAAACGATTATTTTTCTAAATGGGTTGAAGTAGTTCCACTGAAAGAAGTAAGGGCATAACATGTGCTAAAGTTCTTTCACGAAAATTTTATATATCAATTTGGTGTTCCACGCTGAATCATGTCTAATAATTGTCCGTCGTGTTCCCTTTCAAAATTCTAAATTATGGGTTTCCTTTGAAACTAGCTTACAAATCTATAAAAATAAATTTCTATTTCTTCAATCAGAAGTGATCTTTAGAAAAGATCCTTATTCATAAGATGTAATTAACTATAAGAGCTTGCCCTTATAGGGAATTGCTATCCCATAAGAATAAACCTTGTTCTACTATTCCAAATAGTTCAAGGGAAGAATCTCTAAAATATTAATAAGACCCATTAGCCTTAGGAGTCCTTATTTAAGTGATTAAATCCATTATAAGATAACATGTTTATCTTCCAAGATAATATTTTTTATCCCTTAATGATTAATTTGATTACCTAAATAAGAAATTCCTAAATTCTAGGTGGTGTCACAAATTTTTCATACATGACCCAATTCAAGAAAAAGGACTTTATATTTATGATTCTTAAACTTAAGTTTCTAGTTAATTTAATTGATTATAATGTAAACATAATATTAAATAATCAAGTAATATATAAAGAATCTAATGCGATGTGGTTAGACTATACACCCAAAAAAATGATAAGTTGAGATCTAACCTTATACAACTTAGCCTTGAAGTATGGAAGAATAGTTTATAGGGGTCTTCAATTCTTCTTCTTCTTCATGATGTAGGTGCTAAAGGCAACATTAGGCCTTTATAGTCTATGCTTTCTGGCCATTACTCATCCTAAATCTCATGGTTCTAACCTAGTTCTAATTATAAATTACATTTGAAATTTTCAAAATTAAACCCTAGCTAAACCTTCAAAATAAAAGTTAGCTAACCAACTAATCAAACATATTTCAAACATTACTTAGAACGATTAGGTACTAAGCCCCCTATCCTAGTGAGCTACGCTTTAAGAACTTAATTAGCAAGCATCTACAAGCAATCATGCTAGTTTTAAAATCATTATGTGGCCTCTTTTAAGCACAGCTCTCTACAAAAAAACTTTATTAGTCTTAATAAATATCATACTAATATCTAGTTTTCGAGTAAATAAATTCTAATATCAAGTTTAAAATTTTACACCACAAAATAAGAAGAATTAATACATCACAATGAAGCACTATCATAACCTAAGTCTAAGAATGGTAACCTAATAATCTAATGTGTGTAAGGCTTATATGGTGAGTCAATTCTAGGTCTTAATGTTTGAGTTTTAATTTAAGAACAAAGTTTAAGTTATTACCATTAGACAATTTTAAATTAAATGATTAGTGGTTTAAGAGGTAAATTTTAAGCTATAAAGTAATTTGGGTTTAAGTTGAAATTAATATTTTTGATGAGTGTGAGAAATAGTGGAACATAAGATTATAATCATTTAAAATTTTTAATTAATTATATATTTTTTTAAAATTATTAACTAGACTATAAAGTTTAATTTATTTAATTAATGATGTTGCATTTTTAAGTAAAAGTCAAGTTATAAATTTTATTGATTTTTAGTTTCAATTTAGATTTAAATGACTTTAAACTTCATGAATTATTTTGTAAGGCCAATAAGGGCCATAAAATATTCTATAAGTTTTTGTTAAAATTTTTTGATTGATTATTGTCTATAATGATTTTAATTATTTAACCAATCTTGAAAAAATATTTTTATAATTAATATCAAATTAATTCTAAAATGAATAAAAAAATAGCTCACCAACTTGGAATAATATGTGGGATATTTTAAATATATTATTTTAAAGACTCTTTCAATATCATTTAATATTTTGCATTAGTTTGTTATTTTTATATATATTGTGATTTTAATTTTACGATAAATATCAAGTTATTTTAAAACTTGGGGTAAATTGGACTTATAATGAAGTTTATATGTTATATTTAGATAATTTGCTATACTTAATGATAATTAAAATACTAATGATTTATTTTAGTTCTCTTTTTTCATAATTTTTACTTAAGTTCTATAATGATTTAGTTTATAAGTTTTTTTAAGATTGCTTTGATACATTTTATTTTTTGAAGTTTTAAAGATTAATTAACTTCTTTTTCTTCATTTTTTTGGATTTAACTTTAATTAAAGGTAAAACACATGATTAATCTTTATCAATTGAGATCAAAGATTGAATTGCCACACCTTATTCACGGCCTAATAGGTGAAATTAGATTACTACGCTACTTGACTTAATATGGGTGTTGTTCATTCCAAAAAAATGGAATAAACGGCCTGGATTTTGTCTCTAACGCCTTCTTATGGATATAGACTGCTCTCCAATACCTCCTTGATCTAGGTGAATAATGCACTAATCAACAGTATTTCTCATTAAAATTAATCAAAAAGTAATGTGAAAGGGATCTGATGACTGGGCCCGAATAGCATTCATGTTCTTTTCACAAAACATGAGATCTCTATGGCTCTGCCCAGACCTCGAACCATTACTTCACCGGAGAAAACTTCCTGTGGAACCGACCAGTTGAAAAAGCTTTATTTGGTCAAGATGTTCCGACAAGAAAATATTAGGTCTCCTTCTTGTTAAAAGACCCACAAGATGAACCATCCCTATGACTCGTTGGATCTTGACTCATTTGTGGCTCTAGATGGCTGGGCTAAGCAAAGCATGTTAGCAAATTTCACTAGATGTTGAAAAATATAAAACTCCAATACCAAGACTTACAAACCAACAATCCCTCACAAATATTATGCAAAAGATAAAGTATGCATTTTCATTTGAATGCAGTTTACTATCATGGAATAAACACATGTGAATGTAAAAAAACTCGTTGCATGTAAAGTGATTATGCATGCCAACAAACAATGCGAGGGTCGATCTAATAATGTTCTATTTTAGATTTCAACATTTTTTTAGAATTAATATTCTTAATAATTAAAAAAGTATTTAAAATCACCTCAACTATCATGCATCTAAGTTTATGAGGATTAGATATTTATAAAGTTCTTAAAAAATTTGTTTCATAGAATATCAATAATTATTCTATTTAATCTCCTATTCATTTTGATGATAGCAAAAATATGCTCGGATATTCTAATATATATATATATATATATATATATATATATATATAAGTTAAGATGCTAATTACATATCCAATACATCTCACAACATATGTTTGATGTATTTGAAAGTATAGAAGAATGAAAGATAGATCAAGAAAAATAGCTTGGAGCTCAAGATATAATATTTCAAGTTATATACATTTAGAACTATCTTAGAGGTTCATATAAGTTTATTGGCATGAATTGATTTGCTCATAATTTAACATATAATTTAAATTTATTTTAATTATTGACAATGGGCTTAATTTGTATAAATAAATCATTCTTAATTAATTAATATTCAATTTCTTAAATTAAGAAAATTTTATATGCTTCATATATAGTTTTTTAAATGTCTAAATAATAAATGATAATTAATTATAATTATTGATGGTAACTAGTTTATCTATTTGAAAATTTATATAATACAATTAAAAATTTTAATTAAACATAAGATTTTATGATAACTAACTAACATATATGTGATGACATCTAAATTATTTCATATATTTTAAAAGATATTATATTTATAAATTGATAAAAATACATGAAAAATAGCATTTTGCCAAAGTTATTTTATAATCAACAAAGTTTGATATGATTTTATCTCCAATGAATTCCTTGGATTTTTTACCTTTAATTGGATATGTTACATGACCTACTTTTAATTAAAATAAAATTTGTTATGAATTTTTAAATATTAGGTGCTTTTAATATTGGATGCAAGTTAGCCATTTATGGTTGTTTTTGACTTAACCATGTGATTAGCCATTTTCTAGCTATTTGAATCTAAAATCTACTTAATATAAATCAATTTTTCATTAAATAATAGTATATTATATGATAAAATAAAGTTTGAATAATATATTTTTCTAAAATTACTTTAAATAGCCTTTTCGCTTATAAACAACTCTCATTCTCTAAAATTACTTAGAAGTGTATCTTTATCATTTAAAACTAATAGTTGTGCTAAAAATATTTTTATATTTACTAGGTTTATCTTTTTAATCTAAATTTGTCTAGTTTTCTTGAATCTAACCTATACTAATCATATTTAAATATTTTTTGATCTATTACATTAATTTAAAGTATCATTTTGTTTGAAATAAAAGTAATTATTTGCTGAAATTTTAGATTATTGTCTTTCATGTTTCATTATTAAAATATAGTTTATATAAGATTAAATTATTTAATTTTACACCTATCATTTCATTTGAACTTATATACTTTATTCAAATAAGTTTTTATCTTTCTTAAATTTAGTAAATCTTGCTATCTTTTTTGTTTGATAATTAAGGTAAGAGATTTTTAGAAGAGAGTTAATCATTATCACTTTATTGTAAACATACTAGTTATAATTTATCTTAAAATTAAAAATTATTATTTGCTGAAATTTATTTTATTATGCAATAGAGTATTATCAATTTACTTTAAAATCATTTTTACATTAGTCTATAAATTACATTATGATAAATATTTTAGTAAGATCATTTTTAAGATATCTATTTTATTATTTCTTATCAAAATAAAGTGGGCATTTTATCTTGTCAAACTTATTTGAAAATTTAGTATAAGTTATAAAGTGATAATTTATAAGTTGTGAGATTAGCTTTTGATTTGGATAGTTTGGTAGATTTCTAAATATTTTATTTTCTATTTTTTTATTTTTTATGCTTTAAAAATTTTTATTGGGATTATACACACCCTTTTCTAGGAGAGTATATGTTATTGTAGGGTTTGTACTCTCCCCATTATAAGAGAGTATAATTTATAAGCTATTTTATATTTAGTAGATTCCTAACCTATGTGGCTAGCTTAGACGTAGGTCGTCTTTGGGATTTGCTGAACCACACAAAAATTGTGTGTGTATTGTCTCTCTTTACTTTATTGTTCTTTATTTTTATTATATTATGAGTTAAAGCTTGTCATTATTAAATCAAAAATTAAAATTTTTTTTACTTAAAGTTAAAATTTGATATTTTACTTCTAAATTTTAATAGCATGCAACCTTGGGTTGACTCACAATTTATTTTTTATTTCAATAGTGTTTTTTAGTCGTTCAATGTAATATGACCATCAAACTAAAAGATTAAAAGATTTGATAGAAAGCTTTTTTTAAAGTTATAATGCTAGTTAAATTTAATCAATTTGAATGATAATTTTATATCAAACAAAATAATTAAATCTGAACTTTAGTGATAGTTCAAGTAATAATTAATTCCATTTTGGTTGCATGATGATGATGAAGACTATTTTGATTTATAATTAATCATTTAATTATTATGATATAATTAATTTGTTAATTACATTTAGTTTCAATTTGGTTTAATAAAAAATTACCTAAACTTAGTTTTAATTTTAATAATTAACTCATAAAGGTCTTTGATGATGCTAATATTTTTTTTATTATGATTAAACTTATTCTACATAAGTTTAATGTGATAAAGTTTGCATTAATCATTGTTGATTCAATAACCCTTTTTCAGGTGACTTTTGTTTAAATCAATTTACATTGATGTCATCTTAAATATAGTGATAGACTTAGTAAGAAAAAGTATGACTTCTTTTAGCTTATGTTTACCTCATTCTGAAATGAGGTCAACATTGTGTTGTTTACATTCTACATATTTATATTGTATATTATTGTATTAAGCAATTAACCCACACCTCTTTCTATGACATCAACAATATTTAGTATTATAGTGAGTGATTTTACTTTTTTATATGACAACCTTAGAGTAGGGCATTAATGATACATGGCTTTCTAATAGTTATTCATTGAAAGACCACTTCATACATAAGCCACTAGTACAGGAAATCTTTCATTAAAATAATGGAAAAGTGGAATGAACGTGTTTTGTGAGCTCAAAATGCTAATATGTGGCAATGCTATCACATTTTTACAATGCACCCACAACTAGAATAGCAAGTACTAAAATTTAGATGCCAATTGATGAATGAACTTTGAGTCAACATAATCAATTTAATGCAAATTTAGTGAAAACACATTTTGTGTGCTTAATCTAGATGACTATATGAGAGTGTCAATCTTTAAATAACAAAATAAATATAGGATAAATTCATTATTACATATAAAGGCATAAATGAAGGGATGCACATATAAGTATACTTGAACATGAATATCAATCTTTTTACATGGAACTTAGAGAAAAGATTTCTAGCATGTATATACATTGTTTAGAAATTATAAATCTTTAACATCCTTCTATAAAGCATACAAAAATTAGTGGATTATGCATAAAATTAATGGTATATACCTAATGATTGGGATGCAAATATAACATTATTAGTGAATCTAGAGATTTATATACTTATAGATTTCATTAGCTTCTTAGCTTTATTATATAATAACAACAACACACCTTTATTCCACTACACGGGGTCACCTACATGAATCTTTTTCTCCATTATGTACTATTAAGTGTCATATTATTTTTTAATTCTAATAAATTAAGGTTATTTTTTATACTTCCTAACCATGTATTTTTATGTCAACCTCTAACTTTTATTAACATAGGTTCAAATCTAAAACATGTAGTATCTTAACTTGGTCATTGGATGGTTAACATTTTATGTGGCTGGCCATCTAAGGTTACCTTCTCTAATCTTATCGATTACTGGACTACTCCAACCTTTTCACATAAATATTCATTTTGCATTTTCCAAACCACATATCTTACCACCATTTTATAAACCATTACATATCTTACCACCATTACTTTACACTATAATTACTTTATCACAAAACCGATGCATGTTTCAACCATCCAATTTTACTATTATCATCTCCATTAATTTCACGATCACTTTGAACAATGGGCTTGATATATCTAAAATGTTCTCTCTTCTTAATGACTCCTTCATCCATTATAACAACTGGCCACTAGATTTTCTACAACTAAAATTACACTTTATATATTTGTTTTGAGATATGCTAAATTAACTCTAAGGTTAGCTCCATAATTTAAGCTTTCTTTTAAACTTTCTCTATAGTTTTATTAACAAGAAAAATTATCATCATCAAAAAGCATACAACAAGGTACATCCTCCTGTAAATGTCTAGTAACACCAAGCATCTCATATTTATTATAACACATAAAAGTAACATATATACATGAGACTTGGAGTGTAGCTCAAATAACAAAGTAGAAGATAAAGGCACTTAATTGACATATACAACCTTATAAGAGTTAAATTAACAAGATAATTCAATGAAAATAGTAGAAGAATTTTGGACGAAATTGTTATCTTGTCAAAATGATACAATCAACTAATGATGCAGAAGAAAAATTAGAACCACCAATTACTGATACATGAAAAAAAATTGATGAATTTAAACTTTTTTTGTATATGCAAAAGCAACGGAAGATTAAGTGATGTGTTACAATTATAAAATACATTGATACATTGAATTGCAATATCCAATCCATATAAAAGAAAGAGATAAGTAAAAGAAAGAGCGAAAGAGAGAAATGAAGAAACTTTGGGTGAAATTTGATGGTTAGAACACATTTAGTGAGTTTGATAAAGAAGGAAATATTTACATCATGGTGGATTTTGAGAAATCTTGGAAGACATTTAAAGCTTAGTATGTGATAGAGATGTAGCCTAGAAAGAATTTAGTGTCTTTTAATAACTAGAATAATACAAACAATAGAAAGAAATACTATAAGCTAAAAAAAGGAAAATAAATGTTTTGGTGCAAAAAATAATAACTTCAAATTAGAAAATGGAACATTTAATAAATAGAGTTCTTTCAAAATTTGTTTCACGTGATCAATTTACTATAGCTGTTAAGTCGATGCTTCGGCTGTAGGATCGGTGCTTAGGTGTCATGCTCTCTATCTTTCATGGTATAAAAATTCCAAGGATTTGCATTTTGCTTAATTTTTGGATGTGACTTAGAATATAGTTTTGGTGGATATGCACTAAGGGACGTACATAGACACCAGCTTCTATCTTGTTCCCCATATTGTGCATCAAGTGCTTAGCTCAGCTTCGTGAGCCAATTGAGTTCTAAATCGTATCCATCAATTAGTTAATTAGTAATAAAAGGCAAGAAAAAACATGTAAATTTCATGGTTATCACCAACTCAAAAAACTTTGCTTATACTTTATTGTATAGAAGAAATATAATAAAAACAATATCTTAAAGCTAAATAGAGCCATCCTAACACAATTGAAACTTCATCAAGTAGAAATATAACATTATGGAAAATGTAAGTCATGCTATTTGATAGATGACCCCCTTAAAAAAATAAAAGAAAAAGCAATGGCTATACATTATATTTCCATACAAGAATATGACCATCCTAATATAATAAATCAAAGCAATGCAACACAAGAAAAAAATAAACTTACTAATAAATTTTGAGTTTCTAAGTCAAACTCAAAGCAAACTCATCTATAGCATGAAAGGGTTTACACATCAAAATGATCTAACCAAATCATCTTTGTTTTAAGTGGGTAAAAGATTGTGATTTATCATAACACCTATGTATGAAATGGTCAATGTTTTCTAGGGTCATCTCATATGGTATTAATGATTTACCAACCTTAGACATTTATGAAAGTATAATAATCTTAAGGCTTATAACTTTTATTTGTTATCCCATTGATAGCCTTTAAACTATTTATACTCATAAATTGATTATATGAGATTTGATTATGAACAAAAGATTTTTTTTATTATATGAATCATTACCTAATAATAATATCCAATTAATTATAATTGAAGCTAAGACTTGCCTTAAATGGGAAGTACTCTAACCTATGTTGACCTTGCATTTAATCCAAGTCTCAAGTTAAGTGAACATGACCAAATCGATGAGCTATAAATGAGATATCATATGAATTAAGTTAATAGTAACTTGAATACTTTTAAATTTGCTCGAATATCATTTACGTATAAAACAAACAATGCAAATTAATTCAAAATTTTGAATTCATCCAAAAAATAAACACTAATAATATTATTTGAGTCATAGCATAAAATAAAATTAAAAAAAAATGTTTAGACAAAGATGTGAATTCGATTGAGTGACCAACAAAAAATAACGAGTGAAGATTAAAATGCATGTTATTCATCCTGAATTTTAAGATCAGATTGTATATATATATATATATATATATATATATATATATATATATATATATATATATATATATATATATATATATATATATATTTGAACTCATTCAAACAACATTTCTCATGAAATTATATTTGTAATTTTTATCATTTAAAAAAATAATAAAAATAAAAAATGTTTATCTTATTTTAATAATTTAAATATAAAAGTAATTTTTTTTAAAATTATGTAAATACATATGCTTTAAAAAAATCATATGATAAATATTAGCAAGTTTGTATATATTAAATACATACTTATATAAGTACAAAGTAAATAAATAAATCCATTTGATATCATCATCCGCTTTAAATTAAAGTGATGAATTTATAAAATCACAATTTTATACTCCACGCTACTTTACTACTATTTAGCGATGTGCCTTAATCGAAAGTTCTCTCTCATTGAATGGGTGCACATAGGAAACCTAGAACCAGATCTAAAGTAATCACAAAATGAGGATAAAATCTATGGGTAGTGTCTTATCTACTATTCCATCTACTTTCTGAAAATTCCACCGACACATAAATCATACTCTCTTCATCGAAAGGTCGGTGGTGAATTTTGAGCCCACAGCCTATAACATTGAGATCATTTCATATGCTTGCAAATGGGTCAATATGTTGAAATTTATTGAAATCATCAACTATCAAGTAGAAGATTCAAGTGTTCAAGTGGGGCTTGAACACTTGAAAATTTATAATTTTCAAGCAAGTTGTAATTATTCCAAATATATAGAATATGTGGTAGTACAAAATATAAGCCATTTATTCACAAGTGAAGGTAATGGAACCAAGTACACATATATACTTAGAACCCAAAGTGCTCAATCATAAGGAAAGATTGAACTACAGAATGACTTCATCAAATTGGCACGAGTTAGTTGAGTAAAAATTTGAATAAAAGTGCCATTAGTTAAACTTAAATTAAAATTGATCCACGAAGCAACCAATTTCATTTTAAAAAGAATTTGCTCAATCAAATAAATGTAAATATATTATGAATGGACTAAATCATCATGTGTGTGATTAGTCCATGAGATTTTATCAATTAAGCTTACATGATTGAGAAGATAAAATAAAGCATTGGCCAAGAAAAATACACCAGTATAAATAAAATTACTTAGCCAAAGGTATTGACTAAATATTGAAAAAATGGTATAGAACACAATATCAAGCTAGAGAATGAACTCAAGGAAATGGATCAATTCACATGATAGTGGTAATGCAAGCTATTAAAATGATTTAGAATGAAATTGAAACCCTAAGATGCTGAGTAAGATGTTTCTAGAATGTGTGCTCCACTCCAAGTTGACTCACCCATAGATAATAATGTGTACGAGGTTGATTGATATAAAGAACCCCATGTTAGTTAAAATTCAAATCAAATTAATCAAAACTATTTTGATATTGTAATAGATCAAAATACTCCTACTCTAATGCATAAATGATTGTAGCAATGGAATGCAAGTATATTGGTGTAGTGTTGTGTTATAAAAAGATTTTTAGTATGATTATTTCTTCCAAATCAAATGAAACTTTGATTTGAATACTTTGAATTTTCAAAAGTACTTCTAGAAATTATGCATTCCCAAAATTATTTGAACAATTTAAAACCTCAAATTATAATTCTATAAAATCTTTGATTATCTTTAAAAATAAAAATGGAAAATTTATTATTTAGAAATTATCAAATCCAAATAGAAGGTTTTGTTAAGCTCAAAATCAATCTAGCTATTCATGAATGTATTAAATAAATTATGAATATATATTTACTAATTATCAAAATTATAAATATATTAGAATTAATAGAATTAAATTAAATAAAATAATCAAAATTATCAAATCAAACATAAGAGGGTATTCGCAAATAAAGAAATGATATTTTTTCTATCATTGGGTATTTTTATGGTTAATGAAAGGCAAATAAATCATAATCATATTAATGATTTTAAAATATTAACATATGACCATGGGATTTATGACTTTTAATATATATGATGCCTATGATATGCACATGAAAAGATTTTATATAATCTTAAAATTTATGGTTTTTAAAGATAATATTAAAGTAATATGGGCAAGATAGTCATTTCGCAATGAAAGAAACACTAATATCATATGAAAAATCAAAAGCCCACATATTAAGTTTATGACTATATACACTATAATGGAATAAATTGATTTGGTCATCTATGGGCAACTCATTTAAGAAAATACAAATTCAAGGGAAAACTAGTAATTTCACTCACGGGAGAGTGAATTTACCATTTTATGCTTATGATGAACCTTCATAGAATAATATTACATAATGACATGATATTCTTGCCAAAACATAGTTTCTTAAACAATATGAATTGTAAGCTTAAGGCCATGCAAATCATAGGGACAAAATAGTAATTTTAAAATTACTCAAGGAAAACCTTAATTAAATTGCTAAAAAAAACCCTTAAATTGATATCATAAACAAGCTAAACAGTTTACAATCTTTTGCTAAAGTATAGAAGTCAAGTACATAGGTCAACAAAAAATAATAATTTTACATAAATCAATTATATACAATATGTTTATGATTTGATAAGGCAATGGAAAAATTAGGGGTGTTTCATAAATGCCTAACGCACATTCTTAAAGCTAGAAATTAAAATTTTGGTAAAATAATATATAATATTAAAAATAATAATTTTATATAAATGAGAAATCAATGTTTTTAATTATAACTTCCATGGTTTGAAATTTAAAGCATAGGGTTATTATGATTAATTTAACCTCTTATAAAAATTTAAGAAAATTTTAAGTTAGTTGTGCTTATAAATTTATTTCAATGATTTATATATTAACTTCAATTTAAAAATAATATTTACATTTTAGCAATTTATTATTATTTTTACTTTCATATATTAATGCATATATGGTTAAAATTTTATTTCAAATAGAATGGGAATCATAGAAATGGTAAAATATATCTAAAAAAATCCTAAGGAAATATTCTTGAAATTAATCTTCCTCTTCATCATCCCATTCATTTTAAAATAGGGTGACAAACTAATAATGAGTCAACTAGTTTGACTGGATATCTCCCTAAAATTAGTTTAAAATATAAAATCAAGGATTCTAAGGCATTTGTCTGATTTATCGTAATTAATCAAGAGTTTTTAAATGGTTTTTGGTTAAGTTTAAAATCATACTTATGTGATAGAATAATGCTCAGTTTTGATCTTCTTGCCTTCAATAAGGTGGGTGTAGTTGAACCTTTCCTTGAATTGGTAGCTTGGGCCATTAAATAACAAAAAGCATTGATTTGGGATGGAGAGAACTCTATTATCTTTGACTCAATCTCCATTTTTAGAGTTGAGTTGAGATCTCACAATGGGGATACACAATGGTGTACTTTTATATTATTTTCCTTTTGCACTAGCCCATTATTTAAATCTCATAGTTGTGAATTAGGTCATTAAGCATGCTAATTTTAATGGATATTAATGGTAAATGCACATACTTAAGAGTTTCAAAGGAGAATTCCTATTGGCTAGCATATCCTTTTTATTTTTTTGCTTGCCACATTGTGGTGTTTTAATTTGGAGTCGTATGGACACCACGTAGATTTTAGTGGGTACTTATTGAAGTGATCAGGTACGACATTAAAATATGATGTACCATCTCAAAAGATAATAATATAACCCTATAATGGACTAATCACCTAAGGTAGATGGATCTTCATATATACCATAGATCTTTCCCCTACTTCACATGGAGAAGTAAAATAGGGTTTATTTTATGTCAGGTTCTTTAGTTCCCTATGGAAGCAAGCTTCTATAGTTAATTAAATCTTAGGAGGATATGAATTTTCTAAGAACACTCTCGATTAAACTAGTCAATAAGTATCTCCAAAGATTTCAAAGTTAGACTATCAAAGGATTATGTATTCATGGAAATCAAATGGGAGGGTTCAAATAGGTAGACTTATTTGCAAATTCCAAATGAGGATAAGTTGAAAGCACCCATGATACTATCAAACCAAGTGAATACTCCAGTCTACCATATAGTTAGGCTTTACATATTTGAAAGAGAGAATTTAATTTTCATTTAAGTTAGAATCTTATTAAAATGCTAGGGTATCAACACAAAATTATGGAAATGCTTAAGAGGTGAGGACTCACACTCACAGCTCAAAGGAAATAAGTAGCTTCATAACCTAAATCTAAGATGCTTTAGAACAAGCTAAAAGCATGACATTAATTCTAATTGAGAAAATGGGACACAAGGGTTTACCTCCATAAGAGAGGATAAACACATCCTGACTCCTCTGGACTTACAACCACCTAGAGTGGTCGCCAGCTAACACCTCCTATGCTTTAAAACCATGTAGGCCAGTCTCATGTAGATGTAAGATAGCTAGGCTATTATTTAATAAAGAAAAGAACTAGAGTCCTACACTCACTCCTTAAGAGACTAGATCATGACTTGCATGAAAATAGGACTTAGACTAATGTAAAAATTCATAATCTTTTATACCATTTTGACACATTCATTTTGGACTAAAGCTTGGGATAATTATGCTTATATGCATGATGAAATAGAGTTATTAGCTAAATCAGCGAGAGAAGGTATTCTCCACACAAGAGATCGCCCGCAAAGGTGAAACATATTCTTTATCGTGCAAGAATGGAGACCCTCCCTATTCAAGAGTGAATCAATATGGTATGTATGATGTGATAACATACAAAATTCAGCTAAGGGGTTGCTAAATCTTTTATTTATCTTGATAATGAGCCTAGACTTTAAGATGAGGTTGTGAGTAGTATCAAAATTTAGTTATGAGTTATGAGTTATTTAGTTTGGATAAAAATTTAATTTTATCCTAAAGAGCCTACTACATCCTGGCCATACATTAAATCATCACACTTTAAGAAACCTATGAAAAATATACCATTTATATTGTAAAAATTAAACATAATAAAGAAACATTTCAAATTTTATAAAAGAATAAAAGGGTGCGGAATGCAGAGTAAAACCCTAGAAAATAAATTAGCGAAGCTTTATCCTTATACAACTTGGATTAAAAAAGAATATTACAATCATAATAGATACAATGGGGTTTTTCACTCTTTGATTTTCTTTCATTTCTTATGGATTAGTTTGCTCCAGGCTTCACAGGGCCTCCCAGTCTTTTCCTTCTAACCACTGCTCATCCTAAACCTTATAACACTAATCCTAATTCCTATTACAAAAATTTGATTTATATGGAAAATAAAACTAAATGCACCTACAAAATAGATGTTATCAAAATAAACATACAATCCAAGCAATTGTATTTCATATATTTGGACTTAGCACCCTGCATATAGGTAACCAAACTCACCTGTCCTAATTGGATTTTCTTAGGGGCATAAGCAACCTACAAGTAAAAATATTTATATTTATTTATTATTTTGATGGCCCCTTTTGCATAATTCTCTATAGAAAACATTGTTAGGCTATTAATAACCTAACATTTAGCCTATGCATAAACAATCCTAACATCCAGTCTAAAATATTATATCACAAAATAAAATGTGACATCACAACATACACCAACCTAATCTAAAGGCTAGTATTGGTGGCTTAGTATTCTATTATGTGTGATAAGGTTGGGTGTGGTATGTCTTAACTACGCCTTAGATGTATGATTATCTAAAGTGTAAAATGTTTAAGTTAAACATTAAGGTAGGTTCTACTTCAATTCATTTAAAGCATTAGTTGATTTTAATTTGCATTTTTTTGTTTCATACGATGCTTGCATAACATTTAGTTATTATAAAAAGAAGAAAGAGGTTTGACCCCCTTCATCCCTAATCCTAAGTTATTTTCTAAAGGTATGTTATTATGACTTTGGTGAATGGCTTATCAAATATTTTTATTAAACTTATGTTTGGGTTAAACTTTTAAAAAAATCTTATTTAAACATGAAAGACATCTTAGGATTAATAAAATTGAATTACTATAACATGGATAACATTCTATTATTCCTTTTTATCATCAATAACATACATATCTCTTTATTTTTACTACTCATGATATTTGATTTAATATACATATCAATACGTGCAATATATTTTTGTGTATTTTTACACATTTGATGATTCTTAATGCATGTATTTTGATAGAAAAAGAAAGATTTCATCATTTAGTTAAGCATATGTACACATGTATTAAAGAGTTAAGCAAGTACAGGCTATTCTTAAACTAAGGAAGTGAGGTAATCTAAGACCTCCTTGGGGCTACTTAAAGCCTCATATTCCGAGATGTTTAGACTTGCTAACTTAAATACATTTAAACATATACGAACATAGAATGAAAATCATGCAAAGATTGTATAATAATAAATCATTTATTCATGTAAAGCTAAGTTCTATCTCAAATTCTAGCACATGCACACACATGAATGAAATTAAGCAAGTACATGCAGTTGTTAAACTAGGGAAGTGAGGTAATCTAAGACCTCATTGGGGTTACTTAAAGGCTCATGTTCCCGAGATGTCCAAACTATATACTTGCCAGCTCCAAACACATGTAAACGTAAAAATGAATCATGAAAATAGAACAATCCTTTAACATGTTTAAGTTGTAGGTAGATGTAAATTTTAGTAAATATTTATAGCCAACATTAACCTAGATTTTCAACATTAACTTATAACTTTGAAAAAAGTTTGAGATTTATTAGTGATAATAGCCACACCATATCATAATATTTGTCCAACACATGCTACTTATATATAACCATATTCTTTTGATTCTTTCTAAAAACATGAATATATGACACAAATGGCATACAAACTTACACTGATTGGAAAGGAATAACTAAACATTGCCACATAATACATTCATCACATTAATTCTAAGGACAATGAAGTCAAATAAAAAACTCTTTAAGGGCAAGCAAAGTTTTTTATTAAATTTAATTTTGGTGTTTGAATTGTTAAAACCTAAAGAGGAGAAAAGACACTTAATATTAGCCCCATCGTTACATTGGTGCCTTAATATATTTAAGGAAAGTAATTAAGTTAGTTTTATGAATTGATTAGGTTCAATTCATTAAGCAATCAATTTCAATTACCCTTTCATAAGCTTCTTTAATTTAATTAACTACTTAATAATGAGCCTCCAATGATGTTCTTATGAGAAATTAAATTTTTAATGCACCTAAAAGGACATAATGCAATTAGCCTCATGCTTAAAAGTTAATTAGATTAAGGAAGGAATCTAAGTTAAGTACTCTTATGGTTTTTCCACACCAATGGGTCAACCATAAATTTCTTAATGACTTTATGTTATTAAACACATGGGGAACTCATGAATTGTGTATGAATATTTGAAACAATCATTAATTTAGTTTGATTTTTATCATATCATTAATTTCCTAATTAATCCCAAATTATATCATGCGTTAATTAACCCTTTTTATAGAAATACATTTAGAAAAATAATTAGGAAAGAGGTTTTGATTATTTTCCCTCACTATTCCTACTATTTATAGTAATTAATTATCATTAATTATTTAATTTTCATTATTTAGCAATATAATAAATATTAAATTGATTAATGAGGATAATTAGGATTAAAATTTTAAATTCTTTAAATTACATGACCAATAATTCTAAGAAAATTATGAGAGGTAGAGCACATCTCATAAAATACTTCCACCAAATTTGAAAATAATTAACCAAGTAATTAAAATTTAATTAAAGTAATTAGCCTAAAATTAAAACCATAATTAAGCACTTTTCATTGTACAAAAATTGGGATTTTATTTTTCTTGGATTCCTATATCTAACCTTTCCAAAATGGGTTTATTTATAATTTTGGATTTTCTACAATTAAATATGATATATTAAAGTTCGCCATTTAATTACATTTTTAATGCCTAATTAATCACCTAAACCATCGACACCTTGTGGACGGTTACGCGGCAGCGCTTTCTACGTGGCGCCATGGTATTGGATATTTAAAATATCTGATGTGCCAGCTGATTCAGCAGCGGTGGATGCGGTGTCGTCCCAGCCATCCGATCTCAGATCGAACTGTCGATATTAATATCATGGTTTTGAAAGGATTAAATCAAAAATTCTAAAATAATTAATCACGACTATCCATTCTAATCATATGGAATAGAAGATCAATGATCTGTTGTCTCCCGAGTGCAGGAAGATGGACACTGTCCACCTTTCGTCACTTGATCCATGCTCACTAGAGCTCATTTGATGGTGAAATCAACTCCAAATGTTCAAGGAAAAAATCTAAAGGGATCCTATGATGGAATTCACATGAAATCATACTTTACTTCAAAAAAGACCAACACTTAAAGGGAAAATCTACGTTTGCGATTTTACCTCGAAATTAGAGACTAGTGGTCCATCAATAGAGGTAGCTTTATCTTGAAGAGATGAAGCCCTGTTAAGAAGATCATGAGCTCCCTCCTTATTGTTCTCTCTATGGACTAAACGTCACGGCAAAGCTCATGAGTTGGTCTAAAGACACCTTCTGGTGATTAAATTGCTTGGGAAACAATTCATTTCGACTTACCGGAGTGAGGTGAAGACGTGGGAAGAGTTAATTTAGGTTCGGTGGAGGTTTGAAAGGTTTGACGACAAAATATTGAGTTAAAAGCTTGGTCACTGGTGGAATGCACGAGGATCTCAAGGGAAGGTCTCAGATTGTGCAGAATGCTCTGAAGATGGTGTTTGTGAAGTTGGAATAGCTGGGGAGGAGTATTCTCTCCTCCCCAATTAAACCAAAAGGTTGAGATTAGTTTAGTTTTTGGCAGCCGTCCGACTGGGGTATGTCGCTGGAGGTGGTAGGGGACTGCTAAGGTGGCTGAGGGTGAGAGGCTGAGGAAATGGAATAGGCTGGCATGGCATGTACAAGCTTACTTAGGTGGACCAATGGGGTACCATGGGTGAACTCACCCTCTCATGACTAAAGGTTAAACCCAACAACCTTGAGTTAGGTTGTGTCAGTGGTCCACTTATCCAAGAAAAGCCAAAGGTGACTTCCATGGGGTAAGGGCATGGATAATCTATCTAAATGAGAATTTTATCCCATTTGGGTAGCTCGGTTCAATTGGTTTGACCCAAATCGAGTTCACCATGGGTTGTGTCCACTTAGGCAGGCCCATGGTAACCCAAGGATGAGTCATGCCAAGTTTGGTTGGGTTTAGCTCAATTTGACCCATATGAGTCAATTTGGGTTCAATTGATTAAGTTGACCAATTGTTCATACCAAAAGTTTGAATGAGTTTAATTGGTCATTTGGAATGCATTAAAGCAATTGGTTTGATTCAATTTGAAGTGAATTTGGATTTGGCTCATATGATTCAATTTGTCAAATGGGCCATGTTTACTATTTTGACCAAATTGGCCAAATTGGCTTGGGTTTGGGTTAGGTATAGGTTCAATTGATCATTTGGGAATGATAGTAAGTGTTAGTTTGAATTAATTTAGATTAAGGAATGATTTGGTTTAATTGGATCATTTAGGTCAATTTGATTAGTCAGTTGGGTTGGCTTAACCAAATTGGGTTTAGTTGATGATTATAGGGTTCAATAATTAATTTATGATTGATTAGAGACATTGGTTGCAATCATTTGGAGTTGGAATGAGATTTGGCCCAATTTGACCCTTTAGGTCAAATTAGGTCAACTTGGGTTAAAAAGCCAAATTAGTTTGGTTTGATCCAACTGATTATAATTGGGCAATCAAAAATGATCAACAATCATTATGGAAGGGATTGGATGAGATGATTTAATCTAATTTGAATTGGATTGAAGTTTGAATCAAATTGTTAATTTAGGTCACATTATCAAGTGAACTAATTTGTTTGATTGTGTTGAATGGCTTAAGTTGGTGTCAATTAACTTTTAAGAGGGGTTCAATGATGATTTAGAGTTACTAGTAATTAATTGAAATTGGTTTGGACTTGAATGGGTTTTGGCCCATTTTTGACTTTTTGGGTCAAAGGGCCTAACTTAGTTGATTGAATTCATTTGATTTGATTAGTTTGATTGCAAGTGTTGGGGAGTTTGAAATTATCCATTAAATATTAAAATTGAGAAAATCAAATTAGATTTAATCTTCTTGAAGGGTTTGAGTTGAGTTCATAGAATTATGGTGGAGTTAACTTACGTTAATATTTAAGTCAATTTTTCTTGGAGCTTGGATATAAAATAAATTCAAGTGAGGTTAATTGAATAAGATTATGGTTGGATGTGTTTTATTTATAGGAGTTCAGGTTTGGATGAGTGGACAAGCATGGGTCTTGGTCCATAGGATAGGTAGAGCCTATTTATCCTAAGGTGTATCTTGGGCTTAGGGTATGCCTCCTAAGTCTCTAAGCTTGGGTTTAGTGTTCCCTTAGTCACTAGAAGTGCTTTATCATTAAAGAAATCCAACTGCCTAGAAGGTCTATAAGTTTAAGATGAGAAAGGTTAATCCTCACTCCAAAAGTGAGGATAATAAAAGGACCCTCAATAGGTGGTGTGTAACAATGCACACCCATATTGGCATTGATCAATGATCAATAGCATCAGGGAGGGTCACGAATGATAATGAAGGCAATGCATACCTAAATGGATAGGTAAATGTAATCATGAACCCTAATATGATTTGATTGATTTCATGCCAAGGGCATGGAAGAGTTTCAGTGGTTTTGATTTGCATCATTGAGTGGTTTCATGTCAAGGACAGAAGAGGGATCCCGAATCACATGAGTTTGGATGGATTGTAGATTGATTTATGTCGAGAATGAATGGGAATTTCTAAGGAGTTGAGATTTGATTGAATTTATGTTTGATTTAATTTAATCATGTTGATTAATTTGATCTGATTTTGGTGATTCGTATTGGTTTTGATTTTATATTAGTTTGTTGAATGAGTGTGGACCTGTTAGTTTGAGATGGACCACACTAAGAAGGTCATGTGAGCTTGGACTTGCCTTAGATTTACTAGTCCAAATGGGCAGTCTACCCACCATATAGTGTAGACTATCCAACCTAAGGGTTGTACATCAGTTTGTGATGGATGTTCTCAGAAAGAAAGCTCAAGGACAAACATCTTCCAAAGTAGGATCAGCCATCAGGGTGGCTCGCTGATGGTACAATAAGTCAAACCCAACCTAGGGTGACTATTAAGTGAGTGCCTCTAGGGGTCTTATCTTAACTTAGATCCAAGTGGTTCCTGTGGAGTTTTGTTGACATTGCCCAAAATATAGGATGTCTACCTAGGAAGAGGTGCCTCTGGGTGTTTTATCCTAATCCATGAGATATGTTGCGGTGTTTGTTTGTTTGTTTGTTTGTTTGTTTAGCATGGACACAGTTGGTTTGCAATGGGCCACACTAAGAAGGAGCCATGGGGGCTTTGGTCTACCTTAGGTTTACTGGGCCAAGGGATAGTCCGTACATCCATAGTATAGAGCTTCCAACCACAAGGGTGACTACTAGGGGAGGGAAACTATCCAACCTGATAGTAACTTGAGTATTGTCTATATGGGGTCATGAAGATGTAATCTAGATAGAATGCCCATAGGGAATGTGCCTCTTGAGGTTTTATCCCAATCCCTTAAATATAAAGCCTGTAGGTGTATGATTGCTAACTCATGTAGAAAGCGCAAAGACTCACATCTACCTAAGTAGTGTTATCGACAGGGTGGGTTGTTGTCAGCAAAGTGAACACCAGCCAACCTAAGATGCCCATTTATTTACAATAGTCAATCTAGGAGGAAAGCATCGAGTAATCATATCCTCCTAAGAAGAATTAATCACCGGGATTGTCTATCATCGGCTAGATAGGTACTATCTGACCTAAGGTGACTACTAAGTGGGGAATCACAAAGAAAGACTGAACCCAAGCTTGAAGTAGTCAAGAGGAAGAGGAGCCACTAGGGATCTTACCTTGATCCTCATATATATTGATTCGGACCCAGTTAGTGCATGATGGATAGTTCAAGAAGAAAGCTTGGGGACTCACATCATCTTAAGCAAAAATGAGGTGGTCATGCAATAAGTCATATTAAAAACAAGGTTCCCATTGGTTTGAAGTGGTTAATCTAAGAAGCAAATATGGGGACTCACATCCTCTTAAGCATACATGACCACTCGGGGGACACACAAGCCAAGTAGTGAATCAAACCTGACTTATAACAGCTATTGAGTGAGGGTCGCTAGGGGTTTATCCAACTCAAGGTAGCCAGAGGTGATTGGATTTATGTTTGACTTATTTTTGTTTATGTGCAACTTTATGTTTGAGTTGTGCCAATAAGGATTAAGATTCCACATGGGTTCTCTTACACCTACCCTAAATACATCGCAAGAATTTGGTAATTAGAAATATTTTGACTTGGAAAAGCTTTGATCAAATGAAAATTTTTATTGTTAAGAAATTATTTGGGACATTATTCATGCATAATATTTCTTTAGATAGAGCACAGTTGATCAGCATTGGGCTTTCTTTATGATTGATTAGTTTATAAGATCCACCCTGATAGACCTTTTCTATAGTGAAAGGGCCTTCCAAGTAGGTTCAAACTTGCCTCCCATCCTACAATGAGCTACAATTGGTCTCTTTGAAACTAAAAAAAGCTCTCCAACTCAAAAAGTTCTAGATGGACCAACTTATTATGAGCTTAAAACATTTTTTCTTTGTACAACTCCAGGTTCTTCTAACCGCAGTTTAGCATTCTACTCGGTATTGATTTTACTACCCACAACTATCCATAGTGATGGGAGTTGAACCTATAATGGTAGAATGGCTTCAAACCCATACACTAAGGAGAATGGGGTAGATTATGTTGGTGTCCTATAGGTAGTAAGATAAGCCCATAAAGCTTCAACTAATTGCTCATGCCATTATCGTTTGTTTTCATCGAGCATCTTCTTGAGTATTTAAATGAGAGTTTTGTTGAAGGCTTCTGCCAAACCATTCACCCATGGGTAGTAGATGGTAGAATACCTCCAATCAATGTTGTGTATTTGAGCAAAGTTGTTGATTTTGGTGCTCTTGAAAGTGGTACCATTGTCGAATATGATTCGGTGGGGCACTCAAAATCTATACATGACATGGTTCCTGAAGAATTGGAGCACATGCTGAGCTTTGACTTCTCTGAGCGAAATCACCTCCGCCCACTTGAAAAAAAGTCCGTAGCTAGAGAATAAACTAGTGACCATTAGATGAAGAAGAATCAATTGGACTCACTATGTTGGTGCCCCAACACTCGAATGGACATGAAGCTAAATATGGGTGTAGAATGTTGGGCAGTTAGTGCAATGCCACCCATGTACTTGGCATCGAAGATAATGCTTTGCTACATCTATGCAATCTATGATCATCATTGGCCAGTAGTATTCCATTCTCTTGATTTTGGCTTTCATTTTGAGACTGGATTGATAAACTCCATATAGTTTTAAGTGGACCTCGATCATGATCTTACGGGCTTCATGTTTGTCTAAACATCATAATCACATATGATCGAAAGATAGTTAAGAAAATATGTCATCCATAAGGGCATAGGTGAGCGCTCTCTACTTTACTTAATGGGCTTGAAATTTCTCTTAAAGTAGTTTTCCTTTATTTAGATAATCAATGAAGGGTTGCCTCCAATCTAGTTCTTCATCCTTTTCGGTAATGTTAACCTCCCCTTTAAGAGTGTATTTATTGATGAGTCCAACATCAATAAGAGGCAGGACATGCTTATTATGAACCTCTATTGATATAGACTCATCTTAGACACACCTCTCTTTAGAGCTTGCTAAGGCATCGTATGGAATTTTCTCCTCGAGGAATTTTATAGATCGTGACCTCTTAGATTTAAGCTAATAACTGCATGGCGTACTTGTGGTAGTGATGGAGTTTGGGCTTCAGGACCTTATAGGACACAGTGATCTGGTTGACAACTAGCTTTGAATCCCTAAAGATATTGATATTCTGAATGCCTAGTGAAATAGTTAACTCTAGATCAACATTTAAAGCCTCATATTCGACTTTGTTGTTGATGTAAGGCTCAGATATATGATATTAAAATCTCATCATATCGTGGTATGATGTGAAGAAGACTATCCCCTTGCCCTGGGAGTGGACTATGGTTATTCTCCTCTTTGAGAGGAAGTCGCACCATCAAAGTACATCTCCCAATAGTGGATGTTGGCATCCCTTAAGTTCATGATTTATTTATCATAGAGATCATCATTGAATGGGGAATCCACAGGAAGTGGATGTGCCACTAGGATGTTTGCGAGTGCTTGTCCTTTCACCGCACTAAGGGGTATGAATATGATGTCAAATTGTGATAAAATCATGGATCATCATGCCAACCATCTAGATAACATTGACCGTGTCATAAGATACTGTAGTTGGTTGACTCTAGAAATGAAGTTCACTTTGTGAGAGAGCATGTAGTGTCATAGTAGCTATGAAGATTAAAACTAGGCAATGCTTCTCAATGAGTGGATAGTTTGCCTCAACAAGTATCAGACGATGACTGAGATAGTAAAATGTGTTCTCTTTCCCCTCGTCATTGGTGGGGCCAACAAAGTGCTTTGGGAGTCATTTAACACATCAGTATAAAGTATCAGAGGTTTTCCTGGGATAGGGCAGCTAGGCCTGACAGTGTCATAAGATATTGCTTGATGCTCTCAAGTGCATGTTGGAATTTGTCATCCCACTTGAACTTGGCATATTTTCTTGACTAGTGTTGAGAATGGTTGACATCTACTAGATAAGTTGGATATAAAGCATCTTAGATACACCAATCTCCCTTTGAATGATCTAAGCTAGGTAAGACTTATAGGGGGTGACATTTCTAATATCGCTTTAATCTTCTCTGAGTCGATTTCAATCATGTGGTGTTGGATAATAAACCCAAGAAACTTCTTTGAAGTTACTCCAAATGTGCACTTTAGAAGATTCATTTTAAGGTTGTACCATCTTAACTGCTTAAAAAATACTCTCAAGTCAAATAAATGGTCTTACTTTTCTTTACTTTTGACCATAATATTGTTGATGTAACATTTGACTTGGTGATGAATGTGTTCATCTAAAATTCAAGTCATGTCCCAGTGTGTGATGCATTTTTGAGATCAAAAGGCATGACCTTACAACAATAAATTTCATTTAGGGTTTTGAAAGCAGTGTTCTTTTCATCTTCAGGTGCCATCTTTATTTAGTTATATCTAGTTGAACCATCTATGAAAGAGAAGACTGCATCAGATGAGACAATGTCCACCATCAATTTTGGTATCCGTAATGGAAAATCCTTTTTTGGACATGCCTTGTTAAGATCCCTAAAGTCAACACATATGCGAATTTGGCATTCTTCTTCTTAACCGGGATGATGCTAGCCAACTAGGTGAGGTATTTTTCCACCTGGATGAAAACATCCTCGATCATGTTTTTGACTTTGAAAATGACTATTGTTCAATATCCAATCACATGTCTAAGAACTTGCTTGAAGGAGTTAGCATTAGCGTATCACTAGCTTATGAACCACCAGGAGCCAATTCAAGAATTTCTTCATTCATGCAAGCAATCCTTAAACTAGTGAGTAACTTAAGTCATTAGTTTCATATTCATTCAACAAGAAAACTAATGTATGTTAGTGGATTGTCCTCGGTCCCAAAGTTGATTTTAATGAGCTCGTTGATGGTTGATTTAATTTCTTCTTTGAATTCGGTGCATCTTTAACTTGAAGATCATCAAAATTATTTAAAATTTCTAAACACATCTCCTCATATAAGTTAATATGGTTTGAGAAGAACCTATCGATTCCAAATGATTAGTGATGACCGTGTAACCATCATCCACTAAACCTACTATATACCAATGCAGGTCTTGACTAAGAATTCTAGCACTTGTTGTCCCTTAATCTCTCAAAATACTCTGACATGTGCTTAAACCATGTATGTAGAATTAAACCTTTCTTTGCTAAGTTAAGAACACATGGCGAGTTCCAATCAAATGGAAATTTTATTAATTCTTTGAATGATTCATCCTCAAGTTTTATATCAACTTATTGACTTGAGGATGTTGCTCCTGGGTAAAACCTTTAAGTTTTAGCATTCCCATATATCTTGGGGCTTCCTTAACTACCAAACCTCTCAACCTTTTGTGAGGAAAGTGGGGTTAAAAGCACATATGATGTCCAAAAGTTTCACATAAAAGGGATTTGGATACATTCATGCTTTGTTTGGGGACCCGATCTTCATCGCTGTCAAACTCTAGTGTCACCTCCAACAAGATCTGCTAACATGATAAGTTGGCCTGTGTGCTCACTACATAAGACTCATCCTATGAACTAGATTCTAATTCTATGTAGATGGTAAGTGTACTTCTAGATGTGGGGATGAATCTCCTAGTAAGTGGTAGGTGTGGAGGTCTTCAACCCCTGGGGCTCCCTCTGGACTTACCTCTTTCTCATTCTAGTGGAGATCGGGTAAAATATGGGTGAAATTTTATCTTGGGCTCTATTTCTTCCTTGATGTCTTCTTCTCGCTCCCTTTTTTTATTTTCATTTTCTTTTCTTTTTTTTTGTTTCTTTTCTTTCTTTTCTTTTCTTTTCATTTTGATTAAGTTCATGAGAGAGAGAAATTTTGTTTCTTAGGAGGTAATAGGGCGTGTCATCATAAATCCCGATCTCATGTATTGAAAATGGCATGTGATCTACTTTGACATTGTATTTGATCCCATCCCTGATGAACTTGATGCACTAATGTAAGGATGATGGGACCATGTTATTTTCATGAATCTAAGGTCACCCTATCAAAGCATTAAAAGATGCATCCAAATCTATTATGTGAAACATGGCTTCTATCTTCCAATCATTTATCTCCAAAGGAAAAGCTATGGAGCCTAAGGCCCTCTTGCCTTGTTCATTGAATCCTTTCAACATCATCTTCTTTTATTAGAGTTTTGAGGTGTCAATCCTAAAGTAGGTAAGGGTTCTTAGACTCATAATATTCACTGCTGCACTTGAATCAACCAATACTCTGGATAACCAAAACTTGTTAACATCCATGGAGATGTAGAGGGGGCAGTTGTGCTCTATTTTCCCCAGTAGTAAGTCTTCATCTAAGAATATGACTAGTAGGGTTTCCTTTGAAAAACATGCCTCCTCTCTAACTGGATCAGTAGTGGACAACTAAACTAAGCATGCCTTAACTCATGACTCCCTCATCTTTTGGGATAAAATAAAGGCATCATATATGCTTAACTTAGTTGGCAACTTTCTAAAGTGTGCCAGGATGTTGTAGTAAACTTTAGATTGATCTTTCATAAGTATATCCATGGGTGGAGCATCTTGTGAAGGGGCTATCTGCTCACTAGAACCAATAATCTGTTTACCCTTGTCTTGAGGTGCTACCCTAGTAGGTAGAACTTTACCACTATGAAGGTTAACTTCAATGGCTTCTTCTAATGAGGAGCTTGTGCAATGTTCTACACATCTGCATACACCTTTTCTAAAGAATAATTGAAGTTGAATGTCTCCAAATCTATCTCAAGTGTTTAACCCTAAAGATTCAAAAAAAGGGCAATCTATTTTTGAATTAGAATGAAATTGATCAGGATTATTTAGATTGTTATTATGACTTGAGAGAAATAAAATCAAAAATCATTGATGTAAATGGAATTATTCTTTTCATTGATTTATTCAACTTTGGAGATACATGATATAAGTCAAGTAAAGTGAGCGGTATGAGTTGCTTGGCACCCTCATCCATAGATACAACGCTCCTGCTAGTTGTGGCGAGCTAGTAGATGTAGTGATTACAATGGTAGAAGAAAGATTGAAGGACTCAGATGGTGGTGGTGCTATGGAACTATCCTAAGCATATGATAGCTATTGTTGCTACTAAGCTTCCACCCTCCCTGAGTTATCCCTCACAACTAGTAAACCTTTTTTAGTGTTGGAGGTCTAAGCTGAGTGAGGCACCAATAGAAAAAGTTTCTTGATCTTAGAAATAATCTTCTAAGAAGTCGAGATAAAGATATATCAAAATCTTCTTTTTCTTAAGAGGATCAATGTATCCCCAAAAGTACTTTAATGGAACCAAAAGGTTTTTACTAGTATTCTTTGAAAATAACCATGACTCGACTTGTAGCATGCTTGCCAATTCTTGAATGTAAAGAAATCCTCTAAGACATGAGTTAGCATATGGTGGTAGGGGTAGTAGTTATGGTCATCACTCCTACCCACTTCCTCTGGCTTTCTAGGCTCAAGTAGCTAGAAATTAGGCTTCTTGAGAAGGAATCTTAAAACTTTTCTGACTATCTCCATCTTCAATGAATATGGTTTGTTGAGCTTATCGGCAAGGGTAGGTGGATAGTAGTTACCTGATGGTTGATACTGGTATCATTGTTGTGCTGAGGTGGTCTTTGTGGTGGCCGAGGTAGTGGAAGAGGAGGTTGGAGTGGGGGCTATTGAACTCTGGGCCTCTCAAACTGGACTCTCAGCTACTTCCCTTGTCCACTATTACTACTATCCCAGCTTCTTCTCAAACACTTTATAGGCTTTGTGGGAGAAGGGTAACTATTTGGCTTCCTCTTGAAGGTTAGCCACATTGCCGATTAGTTTCTCAAATGTCTTTATGGTAAAGCCCTTGAGCATGAAGGTGACCAAACCATGAAAATTCTTGAGAGGAATTTCAATGCTCATGTCGTGGTTTGCATTTCATACTGAGGTTTCATCATCTGAGAATATAATCAATAAGGGACTCATTGGGTTTTTATTTCTCTATAATGAGGTCCCCTATAAATCTCATCTTGAGCTTCTATAAATTTCTTAATAAAGAGCTGCTCCAACTCCACAAAAGACCTCACTAAACCATTTGCTAGTTTGACACATATCAATCAGGCTACTCAGGAAGAGTATAAAGTGCAAGAGTAGGACATCACTACCCTTGTGTTACAACAACCCGCCCAAATATACAAAATCTGTAGGGTTCCCATAACCATCAAATACCTTAAAAGATGGTGGAGCAAAACCCATTGGATATTGAACTACATCGAATTCCTCTAGGTAGGGTCTACCCTTTGGAATGAGATACCTTGGGCTTATGCTAATTCCTTCACTTACTATTCTACCATGCATGTCTTTCTCATGCATGGTGGTACTATCAACTATCTTCTTATGTAAGCTACCAGTATCCCCATCCATCAGAGTAGTGCTTTTAGGATGATCTAGGATATGCACTAACTAAGGTCTATCGACCTCCATAAGGGTGGGTTGGGAGACAGGTGCTTGATTTTACAATGCTAAGACCACTTCCATCAACCCTCTACTCTTCTATCCATCCTATCAATTTGGTCATCCTTGAGCTTGATTTGTTTGAGAAGGCTTTGAGTTGAGCTGATGCCTCACCTTCCTCAACTACAATGCCCCAGCTTCTTAGGCGGTTGTTCTCTATGCAAGGATCCTTGGGTATCTACCATATGGACTTCTATAGTATCATCCAAAAGGTCATCTTCATTGGCGTAGAAGTCTGTCATACCCTCATCTTGGTCAAAATTATCATCTCCAACTATCTTCCTCACGGTGCCACAATAATCCTCTAATATCTCCTCTAATGATCGATCATCCACCCAACCCAGAACTATTGGGAGATATGTTGGGTGGTAACTCACTACTGGACTATATTCTGAAGAGGTAATGCACTGTATGTTCTAAATAGGAGGAGTGTTATCTCTCACGATCATGGGAGTATCTCTCTCTTCCTTCTCCTCGGGTGGTGGTGGAGCGATTATGACACTCTTACCCGCCATTCCTTCTTCTCTACTATTAGGTTGGAGAGTCAAGTGGGAGAGCCTGGTCTCACCATAATCAGTGGAGTAGATGGAGTGTGGTCCTTAGAATGTAATTGTATCACCAAGAGGCATGTCTTTCCTCTAGATGTTGGATTGTGGTATTTGGTGGCACCTTAAATGAAAGAACATGAACAGGTGATGATGGTCAGGGAGTAGAGCAGTGTGACAGTGGTGACACCAGCTGCCTCTCCACTGAAGGTCACCTCCTATGGATAGAACCAATGAGAACTATCCTATCAAAATGATTAGCTCTATCAACTTACCGATCGGGATTGTCAATGAAAGTTGAGGCCACCTATTATCCGGCGAACCTCCTCCTATCTCTCTATATCATTTCGGTAGTAATCTTTCCTCCATAGCCTTCTCCCTTTGAATATGATCCCTTACACTCCTAGAGATCACTTGTCTCAGATCATGGATGGTGGCAGACTCAGAATGTCTATGGACTCTCCCTACACTACTGAGTATGGACCTTAGACTAGCATACAGATTTCTCCTCTCTCTCTATTTCAGTGTCTTAAACTCTATGGGTCATGGGGGTGATGCTATTATCTTCCTGACACTATCTTCTCTCTCTACAACTGAGAGAGGGTGAAACTTACTACCACCAAGAAGGGGAGAGGTCTCATGGATGGACCCTTCTTTAGCTACATGAAAGGATTCCTCAACCTCCTCCGCTATGCACTTGTAGTACCTCTTAATCTTCCTATTTTTGTTAAGACACTGAGTCTTGGTCAAAGGGTGCATGGCAGGAGCTATTACCGACCTCAAAGGGAGGGGTGACAATCTCAGAAGCTAGAATTGACTTCTACTTAAGAATTGGAGCTATGACAGAAGCGATACTAGTGCTAGCCAAAATTGTGGCAGGCACAAATTCTACTCATGGAATGAGAACTTGTAAGGCTTTCTTCTTCAAGGATGGGAACTTGGTGTCTGAATGGAGATCAAGAAGAAGTATCTGAACCTCCTCCTTACTCACTATGTTGAGGGCAGGACCATCACATGTGTTTCTGAAGTGCTCAAAGCCTAGAACAAACTTGATGATTGGGGATGAGGTGAGTATGGCCTGATCCATGAGCAAATCCACACCCAAAGCAAACGAAAAGATGAGCTTTAGAAAACATGATAAGCGGCTTGTAAGGAGTGGGAATGGGGCTTTCTTCTTTGTTGTTGGAAAGGAAGGGTGTATAATTAGACTTTGCTTTGGTTGTCATTCTTTTGATTTTACTTTGAATTAGAACCCTCATTTAACAAATTTGATTATGTTAAATGGGTTCATATGTATGTTGGAGAGATTTAGGATTATGAAAAGGAATATTTTGTTTTTCTTTTGAACTTCACTAAAAGAAGAGAAGTGAGTTCAATTGAATCTTGAAGATGTTTGATGAACCTTACTTTGCCAAGCTAGTGGTAAGAGGTTCTTGATTTAGTTCATTTTAGGTGATTTCTTTGATAAAATTTTATTACTTATTGAAAGTCAAATAGGGTTTTAAGATCTCGGAGTGATGTCCTAAAACATAAAGATGTTGGCCATGCTTGCTTAAGGATGAAATAGACAAAGTGCCCAATGGAATGAATGATAGTATTAGATTTGCATAAAAGAAACATAAGTCCACTATCGATGTTTGGAGATAATGATTGAATACTAAAGATGGAGAGAGGAACACTCTCTAATGGAGTCTCTAGAAAAATCTATGGTGTTTTAATTTAGAGTTGTATGAACACCAACCAAATCTTATGGGGCATTTATCGAAGTGATTGGGTATGAAATTTAGGTATGATGTAACATCTTGAAAGATGAAAACATCACCCTTCAATAGACTTAATCACCTAATAAAGACTCATAAGGTAGATGGGTCTTTATATATACTAGAGATCTTTCCCTTACTTTATATGGAGAAGTAAATATGGATTTATTTTATGCTGGGTTCTTTAGTTTTCGATAAAATTAAGATTCTATAGTTAATTACATCTTAAGATATAGGAATTTTTTAAGAAAACTCTTGATTAAAGTAGTCAATAAGTATCTTTTAAGATTTTAAAGTTAGACTATCAAAGGATTTGGTATTCATGGAAATCAAATGAGAGGATTCAAATAGGAAAAATTATTTACAGATTTCAAAATAGGATAAGTAGGGAGCATCCATAAAACTAGGAAACCTAGTGAGTACTCCAATCTATCCTATAGTGAGGCATTACATATTTGAAAGAGAGAATTTAATTTTCATTTAAGTTAGAATCTTATTAGAATGCTAGGGCTTATAATCCATCAACACAAAATTATGAAAATGGCTAAGAGGTGAGGACATATACTCATAGCTCAAAGGAATAAGTAGCTCCAAAACCTAAATCTAAGATGCTTTAGCACAAACTGAAAGCATGACCTAAGTCTAGTCAGAAAAATGGGACAAAAGGGTTTACCACCACAAGAGAGGATAAACACATCCCAACTCCTCTAGGCTTACAACCACATAGAGTGGCCTCTAGCTAACACCTCCTACAGTTTAAAACCATGTAGGCCAGTCTCATGTAGATGAAAGATAGCTAGGCTTTTATTTAATTATGAAAGGAACTAAAGTCCTACACTCACTCCCTAAAAAACTAGATCATGACTGGCATGAAAACAAGACTTAGATTAATGTAAAATTCATAATCTCTTATACCATTTTAACACATTCATTTTGGACTAAGGCTTGGGATAATTATGCTTATATGCATGATGAAACAAAGTTGTGAGCTAAATTAATGGGAGGTGTTCTCCACTAATGAGATAGCTCTCAATTGTCAAGCATATCCCCTATCGTGCAAGAATGGAGACCCTCCCTATTCAAGAGTGAATCAATATGGTATGTATGATGTGATAACATACAACATTAAGCTAAGAGGTTGCCAAATATTTTATTTATCTTAATTATGAGCCTAAGCTTTAAGATGAGGTTGTGGGTTATATCAAAATTTAGTTATGAGTTATATAGTTAAGATAAAAAATTTAATTTTATCCTAAAGAGCCTATCGCATCCAGGCCACATATTAAATCATCACACTTTAATAAACCTATGAAAATATGAATTTTTATTACACAAATTAAACATAACAAACAAACATTTCAAATTTTTGTAAAAGAATAAAAAACATGTGTGGCTGGGTACCATAGTACACCATGAAAAGAAACAAATTAAATTCATATCTATTATACAACTCAATTATAAAAGAATATTACAGCATAATAGATGATATGGGGCTCATCACTCTTTGCTTTTCCTTCATTTATTTTAGATTAGTTTGCTCTAGGCTTCATAGGGTCACCCAAATCTTTACCTTCTAGCCACTACTCATCCTAAACCTTATAGCACTAATCCTAATTACTACTACAAAAATTACATATTTATGAAAAATAAAATCAAACTACACTTGTAAAATAGGTGTTAGCTAAATAAACATACAAGCCAAGCAATTTTATTTTATATATTTGGACTTAGCACCCTACACATGAGTAACCAAGCCAACCTATCCTAATTGGATTATGCTCAGGGGCATAAAAATATCATTAGACTATTAATGACTAACATTTAGGTCCATTATAAAAGCTCCTAATATCGAGTCAAAAATATTACATCACAAAATAAAACATGACATCATAACATAAACCATCTTAACCTAAAAGCTAGTATTAGTGGCTTAGTATTCTAATTGTGTGCTAAAGCTTGGTGTGGTATGTCTTAGCTAGGCTTTAGATGTAATATTATCTAAAGTGATGTTTAAGTTAAACATTAAGGGAGGTTCTACTTCAAGTCATTTAAAGGATTAGTTAGTTTTAATTTGCATTTTTTTTATTTCATATGATGCTTACTTAACATCTAGTTATTATAAAGAGAGGAAAGAGGTTTAACCCCCTTCATCCCTATCCTAAGTTATTTTTTAAAGGTATGTTATTATGACTTTGGTTTCTTAAGTGAATGGCTTATCAAATATTTTTATTAAACCTAAGTTTGGATTAATCTTTAAAAACTATTATTCAAAGATGAAAAGCATCTTAGGATTAGTAAAATTGAATTACTATCACATGGATAACATTCCATTATTCCATTTCATCATCAATAACATACACATCTCTTTATTTTTACTACTCATGATATTTGATTTAATATACATATTTATACATGCAATATATTTTTTGTATTTTACACACTTGATGATTCTTAATGCATGTTTTTTGATAGAAAAGAAAGATTTCATCCTTTAGTTAAGCATATGTACACATGTATTATAGAGTTATGTCTTATTGTTAAACTAAGGAAGTAAGGTAATCTAAGACCTCCTTGAGGCTACTTAAATCCTCGTGTTCTTGGGATGTTTAGACTATATACTTGCTAACTTAATTAGATGCAAACATATACACAAACATAAGAATGAAAACCATGCAAATATTGTATAATAATAAATCATTTATTCATATAAAGCAATGTTCTATCTCAAATTCTAGCACATGCATACACATGAATGAAATTAAGCAAGTATGTGCCATCGTTAAACCAGGAAAGTGAGGTAATATAAGACCTCCTTAGGGCTACTTAAAGCCTCATGTTCTCGGGATGTCCATACTATATACACTAGCTAGCTTCAAACACATGTAAACATACACATGAATCATGAAAATAGAATAATCCTTTAAGATGTTTAAATTATAGGTAAATGTAAATTTCATTGAATATTTATAGAAAACATTAACCTAGATTTTCATATTATCTTATAACTTTGAAAATAGTTTGAGATTTATTAGTGGTAATAGCTATACCATATCATAATATTTGTTAAACACACGTAACTTATATAACCATATTCTTTTGATTCTTTTTGAAAACATGAATATATGACACAAATGACATACAAACTTATAGTGATTGAAAAGGAATAACTAAACATTGCCACATAAAACATTTAATCACATTAATTCCTAAGGAAAATAATGTCAAATAAAACTATTTATGAGCAACCAAAGTATTTTATGAAATTTAATTTTGGTGTTTAAATTGTTATCATAATATTTGTTAAACACACGTAACTTACATAACCAAAGAGACATGAATATATGACACAAATGACATACAAACTTATAGTGATTGAAAGGAATAACTAAACATTCATAAAAACATTTAATATATTTAAGGAAAATAATGTCAAATAAAACTATTTATGAGCAACCAAAGTATTTTATGAAATTTAATTTTGGTGTTTAAAGTTAAAACCTAAAGAGGAGAAAAGACACTTTATTAGCCCCATCCCTTAATTACTTAATATATTTAAGAAAAGTAATTAAGTAAGTTTTATGAATTGATTAAGTTCAAGTCATAAAGTAATCAATTTCAATACCTTTAAAGCTTCAATTTAATTAAACTTAATCATAGCCTCAATGATGTGCTTATGAAATTAAAGTTTGTAATGCACCTAAAAGACCAAATGCAATTATGCTATTCTTAAAAGTTGATTAGACTAAGGAATCTAAGTTAAGTATTCTTATAATTTTCTAACACCAATGGGTCAACCATAAATTCTTTAATGACTTTATATTATTAAACACATAAAGAGGAATCCATGAAGTGTGTTTGAATTATGTGAAATAGTCATTAATTTAATTTGATTTTTATCTTATTATTAATTTTATAATTAATCATTAATTATATCATGTGTTAATTATCCCTCTTATTAAAATGCATTTAGGAAAATAAAATAATTAGGAAAGGGTTCTAATTATTTTCATCACTATTCCCATTATTTATAGTGATTAAATATCATTAATTATTTAATTTTCATTATTTAGCAATTTTGATAAATATTAAATTGATTAATGAGGGTAATTATGATTAAAATTTAAAATTCTTTAAATTAAATTACTGATAATTTCAAGAAAATTATGAGAGGTAGAAGACATCCCATAGAATCATTCCACCAAATTTAGAATTAATTAGCCAAGTAATTAAGCCTTAATTAAAGTAATTAGCCTAAACTTCAAACACTAGTTAAGCACTGTTCATTGGACAAAATTTGGGAATTTTATTTTCTTAGATTCTCCTTTATCTAATTGTTCCAAAATGGGTTGATTCGATTAGTTTGATTGCAAGTGTTGGAGGAGTTTGAAATGATCCATTAAATATTTGGGGTGATTGAGAAAATTAAATTAGATTTAGTTTGCTTGAATGGGTTTGAGTTAGGTTCATAGAATCATGGTGAAGTTAACTTAGGTTAAGGTTTAAGTTAATTTGGCTTGGAGCTTGGATAGAAAAAAATTCAAGTGAGGTTAATTGAATAGGCTTGTGGATGGTTGTGTTTCATTTATAGTAGTTCAGGTTTGGATGAGTGGACAAGCATGAGTCTTGGTTTAGGCCATAGGATAGGTAGAACCTATTTATCCTAAGGTGTATCCTAGGCTTAAGGTATGCCTCCTAAGTCTCTAAGCTTGGGTTTAGTGTTCCCTTAGTCACTAGAAGTGTTTTATCATTAAAGAAATCCAAGTTCCTAAAAGGACCATAAGTCTAAGATGAGAAAGGTAAATCCTCACTCCAAAAGTGGCTAAGTAAATTATAGTAAGGGTAGGTAGGATGGTGCCTTTGACTCAACTATGGGTCAAGTCTCCCATATTAGTTTTGAGGATAGTTAAACTTATACAAAAGTCTTATAATCAATTATATAAATAATTAAATTAATGAGATGGATTGATTGCTTAAATCTAACACATATATTTACTAAGAAATATTTGAACTTAAGCAATGAAAGAGGTCTAATTTAGGGCTTGCTAGAATCAAAATGATAATGCATGAAAAATTTATAAATGAACCTCATAAATGGGTTTCTCCTAGGAGTTAATTAAAGCCAACCTAATATGTGGATCTTTTGGTGTTTAAGGAGGATGTGAGGTTACATTCTATTAGCATTTTTGATGTCAACACCCTTTTTAACACTTCATAAGATAACCTTTAATACTAGTCTTTGATTGTGACACTAACCATTATTTATGATATAGATGTTAGGATTATCTCATATTTTTAAAATACTTATAAATTATTTTTTGTAATATATTAAATGTTTTTAATCTTTCATCCTCAAATTGATAGGAAAACTAAAGTGGCCAATCTCACCTCAAGAAACTTACATAGAGTTTTAGTAAGTAATAGTTTAGAAAATTAAGAAATTAATATTAACAAATATTTAAAGTTGCTTGCAATAAACTATGTCTAAATCTACAAATAAATTATCTTTTTGAGATAATTTATGGTCTAAACATAAGAAGTCCAATTGTTGTCACAAACTTACCATCACATGTATTTGCTAATAAAATTGTCTCATTTACTAAGAATTTTAAAGCCTATAAGAAGATATTATAAATTTAATTACTATAAATAATGAAATGTATGCTTCAAATGTAAATAATAATCATTCAATAAAGGAATATTAAGAATTGATTATATTTTGATTCACATTAGTTTTGATGTTATGAAACCACTACATATAAGAATTTACATTCTAGGTTGTAATCCTTTTAAGATTAAAAATTTAAACTAATCATAACATCTTGATTTACATGTTAATGTGCTTATTTGTCTAGATATTAAACATGAATATATTATTTCATATAAATGACTTAGTGATTAGTGAGTAGACTAAGTGAAATAATTAAAAAATAAACATATATTTTAAGTAAAAATGAATAATTTTATAGATATTTTTACAAATTTGGTGCTTGTTGTAGAAAAGTCCTTATTATAAGAGAAATGGAGCTTTTACAAGAAAGTAAAGGTGGCACCTAGCACCTTAACTTGCCATAATGCTAATCTTAGAAAATAGAGTTTATAGATAGAGAAGTGTAATTGATGATGTAGTGCCAAAGTGCATGAAGATTAGGACTTCAAGAAAGAGAGCTTGGTGCCTCAGTGGTGAGTAATTGAACTGCTTGTATTAAAAATAATATAAATGAGCTAAAAAATTAGATAACTTAGCGCCACAGTACTAGAAGCCATGAAGAAAAGTCAAAAAGACAAAGTAGTTAACCCCTTGGTGTTGCATTTTGCAGTGCAATGACCAGTCAGATTCAATTTTGAACTAGTTTTGAAGCCAGTTGTTGGAGTTATAAGTATAATTGAGAGAGTTGCTTCAGTGGAACTACTTGCTGATAAATAAAAGGACTTAATGAGTAAATTTTAACAGTCCTTTTAAGTGTGTGTGTGTATGTGTGATATTGGAGGAGTAGAACCATGAGAGAAAGATGTATGCAAAAAAGAAAAAAAAATTATGAAGAATCAGAACTCGAGAACCAACTTCTTGGTATTTCTTCCCTTAATCGTGATTATTTTTTTTCTAATGTTCTTCAGTGTTTATGAATTGAATTGATGTTCTCTCTTTATCAATAAAAAACTAATTATTTGTACTTTGAATTTATGGTGATCTTGTGCTATTTCTTTGGATATTGTGAGGTGAACTTGCAATAAAATTTATCTATTGTTTTGTTTCTTTCATACATTATTTTGATGCATTTTTAGCCAAGTGCAAACTTAAAATCAAGTATGATATATAGATATTGGAAGAATCATAGAAAAAAATTAGATAAAAATAAACATATATTTAGGTATATAGGAATATACTTGTTGAAGTTTTGCAATCTTAAAAGAAATGTTGCTAATGTAATCACTCAAACTAGTTAGTATAGACATATTACTAAGTAGTCTGAGTGATTAGCTCTTCTAGTTATTTATGCAACCTAAAAGATAATATTGTTCTTGTTTGACAACATTTTTAAAAGAAATTTCTCAGCACAACAATTCAAAAATTTAATATAAGTGAACAATAATTCAAGATGTTTTTCCTATCAACATTAAAATTAGTACTTTGAAGTAGATTTAACAAAATATATAATTACAACTGTATCTAAATTTTATTAGTTGGATAAAAACTTAGGTTAATATGAGATTAGTCTTAACTTAAAACCAAATTTTAAATATATATTCATTGGAACAATACTCTAATTTTTTCTATATTATTTGTGTTGCATGTGCACAATCATACACCATTTTAGCTAGTCCCTTAAGGGCTATTTGAGAACACTTTTTATTTTATTTTATTTTTTTAATCTTATTTTATTTATATTTTTTTTCAAAATAAATTATGTTTGGTTATAATAATAGTTTTAAAAACTCTCAAAACATTAAAAAGCTATTTTCAGTATTTTTAAAAATAATGTTATTTATTTTTAAAATAAAAAATTACTTAAAACACACAAAACAATTATGTTTTTAAATGTAACATTAAAATAATAATTTAAAACATAATAAAATTGATCTTGAAGAGGCCTTTAGCAATCCACTATTTTTTTAATATAACTCTTTGGAATGATACATGGATGCTCACTTATAGAATCCCTTATCACTAACTTGCTTGGATAATGATTGCATAATTATTGAAGAAGTGCTCATAGACCCTTTTAATAATCACAAATTTTTGGTTCATTAGAAAAACCAAGATACATGACTAACTAGCATTGACTTAGAGATTCTTGCCTATTAACATGTCAAAGACTAATTGAACTTAAATCCAAGGAGTAGAGTTTAAATGGGATTATGTAGTTGATGTAACACATCAAATGAACTAAGCAAATGAAGTTAAAGGTATGGTTTTAAAGGTCCAAGCAAGGAAGATATCTAGAAAATGATGAAGTAAAAGCCCATCAAGAGAGTTACATTAATAAAAAATATATAATTTTCTCATTATATAAATAAAACTTTAGGTTTAGACTCAATAACTTTGAATTTTTAAATTTAAAAATTGTTAATGGTTTGTCAAAAATAAATATTAGAAGAGAAATAAAATAATAAAGATGGTTGGAATATTCATTCATTGATGGATACCCCTTCTTTTTAAAATCTATTTAATTTTTAAAATGATTAGTATCATGATCCATATAAATAAGGATTACATGTAAAAAAATTTCTTAGCATTGCAAAGATGAAAATACATTGAAATTTTTTTATCTCTTTACGTTACTAATTGGTATCCCAACATGAGCATTTTTATTGAGATTATTTATTTATCATACAATTATTTTCTAGCCCTCACAAAACTACTCTTCAATTGCCATCATTCCTCTATTTACATAACAACTACCCAAATATCTAGTACTTAAGCTTTTAAATGAACTTCCAATTCGTTTTGTAGCTCATAAATAATACTAGTTGATAGTTAGCTAGATTTAGGGTTTACACTATAATAAGGCCTTAAACTTACCAACATTAACTAAATACTCTAGATCATAAGTTTTCATTTTAAAATAGCTTTTGTTAACATTGTCTCTTATTTTCACCACTTAAATTTTTTTTCCTAGTGAGATATTTCAATAAAGCTCAAAGTAGTTTGATCTGAGTTTGTCATGATATTCGTTCCACAAGATCATTTTAAATACTTCACCTCCTTTTCATCTACTTTAAATCACAAGTTAATAATTAAGCTACCCATCAATCATAAATTTCAATCTTCTATATTATTTAAATTCTATTTTCTTAAATGATATTACTTGTCAATCCAAATAATTTGAACCTAACTCAGACTTAACATTTCTTCTACCAAACTCTTGTGAAACCCATTATTATATTTTCACCAAAAAGTTTAGTTAATATTCTAAAATATTAAATTAAAGTTTTAGCCCTTATATCTATTTTCAGTCATTAAACCTAGCAAAAAATCATCCACCACCATTAATCTCCACTCTTATGGTGGTCTTGTGAATGCAGTCCAATGCTCCCTAGATCATTTCCATGATCATTTATTTCATTTCCATTAGCTATCAATTTTTCATGAAGCCTTTATTGTCAATGTTCCTTAAGTTTTTTCTATTTTGTGGTTGTGCTCCTTACAGTACTTGTGGCTTGTAATTGCATAACTTTATGCTTACTGCACCTTAGAGGATATTAAATCCAAGTTTATCATTAGGAAAGCCCTAGAATTTTGCTAATAACATACAAGGCTTACAAAATAAAAATAAAAAAAGAGCTAAATGATGGATTCTAAAAAGACAAACTCTAAGATTCTTTCTATATGGTCAAAAATATATGCTGGGCTACTTGGAGACTTCATGACCCAAATTCTCTATTTGATCCCTTATATAAAGATTTGGTTCATAGTTTTGGCTCTAAATAAATGCCGACTTAATAAGTAAAAAAAATACATTAAGGAACATAAGGCACATTGTTAAAAACATAAAAGAATACATATTGATAATTGAATAGCTTTATCACTAGCTAAAGCAATTTGTTGGGTCAGAGCATCAAGTTGCTAGAAATAGTCACTATTTTATGAGGTAAAAATATCAATTTATTTATTGAAGTTACTAACTAGCTAGGTCAAGTGGTGGGTAGTAGATCTAAGTAAGAAGACTCTTTGTTCATTAAGTAGACTTCAAGATTTGTGAGTCTTTTTTTATGATTAGGCTCTAGATTGGACATAATTAGGTGAGCTTCTCATGCCTTTGGCTAGTTTACTATATTTATTGTGAGTTGCCCTAAATCATATATTCTTTATCAAGTTTGCTGAGAGCAAAGCAAGTTCACCATACTCATGCTATCATATGCCTTGAGTTAGGCTAATTCTACTTGAATCAAGTGCTCTAGATATGTTGATATGCACCTACACTATGATATACCAACAAAATTTAGAGTCTTCATGATATTCACACAATCTCTATTTTAAACATTAAAGCTGTCTCTCCAAGAATTTAATTTTCTTTTTATTTATTGAATTTATATTATCAATTTGATTGTTGTTGTGAAATAATAAACACTGAAATGTTCTTTTAACAAAATATTAAACAACTCAATGTAAGATTTATTATCGTCAAATTAAATAATCGGATACAAATAAAATAATACTAAATACTACATTAAGGAAGCAAGTATATAGTTTTTAAAGACCATCCAAGATATATATTTTGTGTCTTATACTATTTCAATGCAAAAGATGATTCTTTTGTCGAAAGTGGAAATGAAGAAAAATAAGAAGGCTTGACTTCCAACTTAACATAAATATGCCTCTTGACTATGATTTCCTGAAAAGTACTACTAATGACAAAAAATAAAGGTTTCCAGGATTAACACTGAAGATTTTGACATTTGTAGTGTATAAATTCATTAAGATTGCAAGCATATATGATTTATAAAGTTGATAGTTATTACTAACATATTTTGGAGGCTATAATTTTAAGCCAAGAAAGTAATATCTTTATAAATATATGAATAAGATTATATATAGTAAACTATTCTAAAATGCTCTTGCAACGTGTTCAACTCCTCAAGTTTGAGTAAAGCAGGTCCCTCTATCTGAAGAGGGAACAAATGGTTTGGGCGGCATCTCCAAGCTCTCAAAGTTCACTGTTAGCATTTGAACAACTGCACTCATTGATGGTCGTGCTGCTGGATTCCATTGTATGCACCAAAGTGCTATTATAGCAAGCCTGTTCATAATTTCTTCATGGCCCTCCATTTCCATGGCTACTCCCAAGTTAGCGCTATGGACCAACTTGTCATAAATCCACTCTGGAAAATAAATTTCACTAAGGTTCTCAACTGTAGGATCCACATTTTTCCTCCGTCCAATCATCTCTAGTAGAAGCATTCCATAACTATATACGTCTGACTTATGAGAGACCGGTCCAAAGTTTCTGGAGTACACCTCTGGTGCTATGTATCCCATAGTGCCTCTTACAGCACTTATTGTCACAATGCTCTGATCTCTAGAGCAGAGCTTAGCCAACCCAAAATCTGAAATTTTTGGACTGAAGTCGTGGTCCAATAAAATATTGTGAGGTTTGATGTCAAAGTGAAGAATTCTTTGATGGCATCCCTGGTGCAAATAATCAATACCTTGAGCAATGCCAGTAGCAATTTCCTGTATCTTCTCCATATTAAACAATTCATGCCTCTTCTTTAACTCACCAAGGAAAATGAACTTTTCCAATGACTCATTTGGCATGAACTCATACACCAGGGCTCTCTTAGTTCCTTCCGAGCAGAACCCTAAGAGGCGAACTACATTGACATGATGAATTTTTCCTATGGTAGAGACTTCATTGATAAAATCTTCTCCGTTGGATTTTGAAGCCTCTAACATTTTAACTGCCACTTGAATTCCATTAGTCAGCTCACCTTTATAGACACTTCCAAATCCCCCTTGACCCAACTTATGCTTAAAATTTTTGGTTATTTTCTTAATATTAGCAAAGTTAAATCGAGTTAATGCAGTGGACTTGTAGGTCGCAAGAAATTTTTCCACCTTTATGCGCTTCTTTTTTTCATTGCTATATTTTTTGAAAAAGTAAGCAACCATAAACGTCGTAATCAAAAAAGCCGCAAGAGTTGCGCCAATGATAATGCCTGCAAAAGAAAAAGTTTAATAATTACTAATAAATCCATTTTATGTATAAGCAGTATGTTTTGAAATATGTTGTGTTGTCACACTACGGATCTATTCTATTTTCCGAGTTTCGGGAAAAGATCCCATTTAGCATATAAGTTCAGTTCAAATTCTAGGTAAAACTAACAAAAATGGTTCTATCGATCTGTATACCTTTAACAAGTCGATCTGAACCTGAAAAAAAATAATGGACAAAAAATCAGTTTCTTGATTCACAATAAATGAAAATATTATGAAGTTGATAACAAAAGATTAAAACATGTTCTTATTTACTCCATTATCTATGTAATGACAGTAGAAAATTTTCCTTGGAAATGTTTCTGACTTTTTAGTAGTATATGATTTTTTGAGAAGAGTGGTATTGAATGCTAGAGTATTTGTGGCAATAGAGCAAGAGATTTAGATCTTGGCTTAGCACCAAGATCTATTCATGAAGATAAAGAACATTGCAAAATACATATTTTTAAATGAAAAATCCAAAAAAAAATTAAAAAATCCATGGGGTATAACCTAGATAAAATGATTCTACTAATATGTCCTTTGATTACAAATGATGAATGAATAGCAAATGAATATCGTCTATGGAAGAGCATTAAAGTTGAGTTGCAATCTTTTTTATCGTTTTCTTTGAGCAGAGAAAACTGGAGACCAAGAAGTCTAGGAGAAAAATAATTTTGAAGTAAAAAATTAGAGTTAGTGTCCACAATATATGTTAGTCTTATTGACAATCGATTGCATCAGTTTTGTTAGCAATTGCAAGTGGCAAAGTCCATAAATATCAGATTTGATGTTCACAAAATTCGTTCATCATCTAGACCATGCCCAAAGCGACACGGGCAGGCTAGGATCTACAACTACTTTTCATTTTTGGTTTAAAATGCTTGTAATTTTATTACTAGGCTGGAATAACCGTTGAGATTAAGCTGCTGAATTAGCTAGTTAACTGTGAAAAGAACTCAGAATAGGATGCTGATTGCTAAACTATTTAACATCATTTTATTCGTTTTTCAACATATGAGCTAAATTTATTAACAGCTGGATAGAAGGTAGCAGAAACAAGGGAATCAGAATCCATTTGCTTATGGGAAGAGGAAGAAAAAAGGGGATAGAAAGCATGGGCCATCATATAGACAATGAAGATGTGCTTAAAAATTGCACCGTTAAATTAAAAAGGGATCAAGAACTGTGATTTTCTTCAACGAATCAAACTGGTATGAATATTAGGATTATAAATTGACCATCTTAGGAAAACGAAAAGAAAATAATATACACAATTCTTCTATTGGCCCATAAAAACAAGCTTTTGCTTCAGATGGAAACTTACCATGGTGAGCATCTTGAAGAAGACAAAATCTGTTGTCCCTTCCGACATTATATCCACAGTTTTTCTGTTCTATAAAACAGTCGGTACAGGTCCGAATATTCTCATTTTCAAGATACAGGAATAACTGGGTCGTTTGTGGTTGCATCGATTCAAAATCATAACTAGATTCATATGAATTTAGCTTGGTGCACGAAGGAGGAAATGTATTTCTTCTCTCATCTGCGTATATAGCATAAACAAAAGGACCTATTGCACTGAGGCATGAGATTGGCCCGATAGCCACAGATTTCCAGCTTATCATGGCTGTGCAGTTCAGCAGAACATAACTTTTCATATTGAAATAAAAAATTGAGCCATTCACGTCAGGATAATTTTGGATACCTTTTAGCCATGGGCAACTAGATGTTGATAGTCGAATATAAGTTACCCAATCAAAATAGCTAATCTGAGTTACTATGTAAGATTCTGATGAGGGGAGGGTTAGAATTGTGCCGTTGGTGGAGGAACATGACAGATTCGCATTCAATCCTGCTTTCCTGCAAGCCTTAGAACTGCTTTCAAGATTATAAGGGAATTTGATCTCCAGATCACCACACATGGAAGAAGGGCAGTCATTGGAGAGGGTAGAAGCCATTGGGAAAATCCCAAACAGGAGGATGATGGTGTAAACAAGGCAAGACATAACAACAAGTTGATCAGGTAACAAGAAAGCCCATCGCATTGCAGCTATTAAACGGCGATCTAATCATTAAGTGCAGGTTTTGAACTTGACTATTCAACTGGAAAGACCATGACGAGCCCTACTGTTATAAGGACTGCAAATGTGCGACTATTGACTTATGACGAAATGGGTGGGCATTCGTTATTTTAACATGAAAAGATGTGGCTTAAACATTAAATAGCCTTTTTGGGTTGTACAAATTATTGTATTAATTATTTGTAATTTTTATAAAAAGTTTTAGAGAATTGAGAAAACTTTAAATTAGAGAAGCAGGACTACATGCAAAATCAGGACAATGAATGGAACCTGTATCCCCAATAAATGCACAAGGGTCTAGCAGATGAATCAGAATGAAGAACAGTTAGTATAGAGTATCAGAGCCCTAACAAAGAACTCACTCTGATAAGGTTCTTTTTCTGTAATTACAGCTGAGATCCTGATTAATTACTGTACTTTGGTCTGATACAGTGAGCTTGAAGGAATAATTGCTTTGAGTTAATTGGATTCGATTGCCCAATTGGGTTACGTTGGGTGTGAGTTGAGTCGTGACACCGAGTTAAACCCTTTCAATTGAGTTAACCCAAGTTAATAGGCTAATCGGCGGGTGTTATCGATAGGATCTAGCCTATTTCTCGCCGTTGGATGGGCTCCCTTGGATTGGTCTTTCTTGCGCTTCTTGGAAGCCGTTGGATTGCCTTGTGTTAATCTCGCCATTGGACTGCTTTATCATGCGTGAATTCTTACTAGATTGAGTGGATTCCATGTTGGTTTTGCGTTTTGATCTCGAATTGAATCGGGATCCTTGATCGATAATTGCGTGATTCTCGGATCATTGGATCTTTTGAATTAACATAACGATATTTGCCTTATTCTTTTCGCCAGCTCGCTGCTCGAGTCCGCTAGGGTTCCTGAGAGGAGATCGGAGGGAGAAGGAGGAGATCCTTACCGGCGATGGTCGATCCAAGGAAGATCCACCGTAGGAATGTCCTGAGGATGCCGGAACCAGCTTGAGAGAGAATTTGGAGGAGCTCCGGGGGATTTGCGCCGTCTGTTTGGGGTTTTCCGGCGGTTTCCACCGTGAGATTTGAGCTGCAGGGGGAGAGAGAGCCTAGGGAAAGGAGAAGGAGACTGAGGAGGGAGAACAGAGAAGTCTTGAGATAAATTCTTCAACCCTTTTCTAGATTTCTTCATCCCTATTTATAGTGTTGGATTTCTGCATCTCTGTTCATATTCTAGAATGTTCTTGAGCTCTAACTACTTATTTTAATTTTCTTGCCTCGTGTATTCGTTAGGTTTCTTGATTCTTATTAGTCCGTTTACTAATCTCTCGGCCAGCATATGTATTGGAAGGTCTTTCCTTTATGCTTTTGAGCTTCTCTGTATATGGTTTATCAAGCTTAGCTTTTGTTGATTTATCTTTGAATAGTTTTCTTGAGGGAACTGTAATGCTTTACTGTGCAATGTTCTATTGAAAGGCTACCATTCTTGTTGTTGTAATTAATCTTCCTTACTGTTCTGGGTGTTTCTTCTTTGTTGTAAGCCTGGCATGCCTCTGTATACCTATTCTCTGAATCATTCCTCTGTTTTGGTTATCTTTCTGCATCATTATCCTTGTAATTCTTATTGTTGTATGTTCCATATTGGCAATTATATGATTTGGGATCATATCATTACTCCCTCTCACACTGACCTTGTCCTCAAGGTCAAAATTCTGGGGATGCTTTCTATATTTCTTTATTTGGCATATAAGGAACATCTATGGCTAAAATTTCCTTTCCATTGTTTTAAGGTTTCTGTAATGTAAAAGCATGTCTGTATTGTCTAAGTCTTTGGATTGAAGCTCTCTTCTATATTATCGACCATTTGTTTCATGTTGTTTGTGAGCTTCGTGATTTAGATGGGTCGTCCAACCTTCAAAAAAAGAATCCTCCTTTGTATGTGGCTGTAAAGGATTTGGTGCCATTGACTTATTACTATGGACTATCTTATTCTATATCATTGGGTTATATCTGACCTAAAATCTAGGCTAAGTTAGTGGTTATAAGTCTTTATAATGTGTATACTTATATACAATCTTTGTGTCATTTGCCTTATCCTAGATTGAATGGCTGATATTTGAAGTTTGGTTCTAAGGCATTCTCTTGTATCCACTGAGTTTCTGGTTGACTATAATGTCAGTTGATATTCTTGTTCTTCATTGACACTCATGAATGCACATAAGTTGGCTAAGGGTCGTTTGTTGCTATATTCATTGCCATGTGGTGGATTAGGCAAGGTAGGTGTTTCTTTGTATTTGTTGCTTTTACACAGATTTTGTTGTATTTGTGTATCGATAGCCTATCCTCCATTAGCTTGGCCAATTGAAATGCTTGTTGCAATGAAGTAGGTTGTAGGGCTCGATTTCTCTTCTAATTTCGGTTTAAGCCACGATTCAAAGCAACTTTGTAGCAATTCCTGTGGATATCGACATTTGGTTAGGTCTTCAAACTCATAAAAGCTGTAATCGTTGTTTGTTGTTGAAGCTTAGCTAGTTCTCCTCTTAAATCTGTGTAGAGGGAAGGGCCAAATCTCTGCAGCACTTGTTCTTTGAACTGTGGCCAAGAATGCAATTGTTTATTTGCTTGCATCCATTGATACCAACTTAATGCGTCCATCCATGTATATTGAGGATATTAAAAATTTTTGATCATCTGAGGATTGATAATACTGAAAAAATTGCTCTGCTTTAAAGATCCATCCTCTAGGGTCTTTTCCCTTAAATCTGGGCATAGCTATTTTAAGAGGCATTGATATGGGTGTGTGTGTATGTGGTATGTTTGGAGAATAGGATTCATCAAGGGATGCATCACATACCAGCTTTGAGGTCGTTTTTCTAACCTGCTTTTCTATTGATGTCAATCTCTTTGATATTTCATTCAATGCCATAGTGATTGAGGTCATTTCTTGGTCATTGTCATGTTCAATCGGTAACACATGCTTCAAGTGTTTTGGCATTGTTTCGGTTCCTTCTATCATTTTCGAGTAGTGTGAGTTATGGGAATCAACGAGCACCAATGATAAGGTTCTTTTCTATAATTACATGAGATCCCGATTAATTCGTACTTTGGTCCGATACTGAGCTTGAAGGAATAATTCGCTTTGAGTTAATTCGATTCTCGATTGCCCAAGGGTTCTGGGTGTGAGTTGAGTCAGGACACTGAGTTAAACCCTTTCAATTGAGTTAACCCGGCTGAGTTAATAGGCTAATCGGGCGGGTGTTATCTGATCCGTAGGATCTAGCGCCTTATTTCTACTTTGGAAGCTCCCTTGGATTGGTCTTTCTTGCGCTTCTTGGAAGCCGTTGGATTGCCTTGTGTTAATCTCGCCATTGGATCTGTTTCTTTATCATGCGGCTGTGAATTCTTACCGATTGAGTGGATTCGGATGTTGGTTTTGCGTGGCTTGATCTCTGAATTGAATCGGGATCCTTGATCGATAATTGCGTGATTACGGATCGCTGGATGTCGCTTTTGAATTAACATAACGATATTTGCCTTATTCTTTCTGCTTCACTGCCTGTCGAGTCGTAGGGTTCCTAAGGGGAGATCGGAGGGAGAAGGAGGAGATCCTTATCGGCGATGGTCGATCCAGTGAAGATCCACCGTAGGAATGTCCTAAGGATGCCGGAACCAGCTTGAGAGAGAATTTGGAGGAGCTCCGGGGAATTTGCGCCGTCTGTTTGGGGTTTTCCGGCGGTTTCCACCGTGAGATTTGAGCTGCAGAGGGAGAGAGAGCCTAGGGAAAGGAGAAGGAGACTGAGGAGGGAGAACAGAGAAGTCTTGAGATAAATTCTTCAACCCTTTTCTAGATTTCTTCATCCCTATTTATAGTGTTGGATTTCTGCATCTCTGTTCATATTCTAGAATGTTCTTGAGCTCTGTAACTAATTTCTGTTATTTCTGTTAATTTTCTTGCCTCTGTCGTATATTCAGTTAGGTTTCTTGATTCTTGTTATTAGTCTTCTGTTTTACTAATCTCTCTGGCCGTTAATTCTCTTATGTATTGGAAGGTCTTTCCTTTACTGCTTTTGAGCTGTATATGGTTTATCAAGCTTAGCTTTTGTTGATTTATCTTTGAATAGTTTTCTTGAGGGAACTTCTGTAATGCTTTACTGTGCAATGTTCTATTGAAAGGCTACCATTCTTGTTGCTGTAATTAATCTTCCTTACTGTTCTGGGTGTTTCTTCTTTGTTGTAAGCCTGGCATGCCTCTGTATACCTATTCTCTGAATCATTCCTCTGTTTTTGGTTATCTTTCCTGTACAGAATCTGTTATCCTTGTAATTCTTATTGTTGTATGTTCCATATTGGCAATTATATGATTTGGGATCATATCACACTCGCAGACATTTAGAGGGGCTCGCCTTCACGTATGTGAGTATTTGAAGGAGTCCACTCAGTTAAGTGACTGACGCAAGACTATCGACTCCATGGGTGACCACACTTGGAGAACTCGCCACTTGGAATGTTGCACTATGATACGATCCCAAAAACCTCTAATTGCCAAACTAGAATATACATCCAGCATGTACAACAGAACTAGAGTACAAAAAAAAGGAAATTACAGAATTTAACTCAATTGAATACAGCAAAGGGCTTACAGAACTAATCCAACACAGCCCCAAATTAATCATCGAAGGACCATGCAGGAAGACTAAACAATTCCGAGAAAGGAAATTATTACAACTATACTAATTCGAGCACAAATAATTACAATTAGGACAGATGATAGATAGGATGTTCAGAATAGAACCAGAATCCAAGGATCAGCTAGAATGGTAACAAGTTACCAACAGCATGTAAATACGGCCAAAGCATCACCACAAAAAGACAACACCACTGACTATAGATCCTTCCAGAAAATCCTGCAGTAATTATCAAAAAAACTTAGAGCAGAAATCAAGAATCAAGACCTCAAGAAAGCCGTGGACACATCAGCATAACAGAAATACACCCCTAATAGAAAACAGTTAAAGAACCGTGGATCCACTTAGTAAGAAATAATAGATCTAGGCATAGCAGATGAACATTCTAGAAGAGCAATCAGAAAACTATAAATAGAGATCAAAAGCCAAACAGAGGAGGTAATCAAGAATTTCAGAAAGGAAACTTATCTTTCTTCAGTCTCCCTTTTCATCTCTTCCCCCTGCTTATCTTCCTCTGGGTTTTCCTCACCGGAAACCGCCGTTCTTCACCAGAGAACTGTACCGGACCCCTTTTCTTCTCGGAGAGACGGCTCGAATAAATAAATCAACAACAAACAAAGCTAGTATAAGGTTAGTTCCCTCAAACAATTAATCCCACGGCCAAGAAGCAGCCAGCGCAAACACAAGCTACGGTTCAGATCCGATCCAGAGATCAAGCCGTAAACAGACGCGTGTAACCCACTTACTACATTAGAAGCATCAAGAACCGCATGATCCAAAACCAAATCCAAGGACAGAGATTAAACTTCCCAATCCTTGCAAGTAGCTTCAAGAAACACTCAACTGGTGTTAAGATCCATCCAGTAGTTAAAAGCGCCATCCAGCGAGATCTCACTCGATTCGGTTAGCAACTCAACTCAGACGGGTTCCAAGCACGTAACTGAGTCAACTCACTGCACTAAGCCTAAACCAAGCCGTAACCAAACCGGGAAAAACAAACTCAAAGATCGAATTCAAACAAAATGTAATTATTCACCCAATCCTCACTGTCTCAGATCTAATTCAGAAATTAGACATTATCATTGGTGCTCTTGTTGATTACTACATCCTCAATCAGAAAATATGGCAGAAGGCACAAGATTCACATCCAAAACCCTAGATGAATGTGTTACCAGATTAAACAAAACAAGAGCAAATGACCTCCCACTATGGTATTGAAAATATCAAAAAGATTGACTGCAATAGAAAACAGATTGGAAAAACAACCTCAAATCCAGGTATGTGATGCATCCCATTCAGAATCCTATTCTCCAAACAGACCACATACACACACACCCATGTCAAGACCTCTTAAAATAGATATGCCCAGATTTAATGGAGAAGACCCTAGAGGATGGCTCTTTAAAGCAGAGCAGTTTTTTCAGTATTATAACTCCACAGAGGATCAGAAATTCATAATTTCCTCAGTTTACATGGATGGACCTGCACTTAGCTGGTATCAATATATGCATCTTAATAAACAGCTACAATCATGGACAGAATTTAAAGAACAAGTTATTCAGAGATTTGGCCCATCTTTGTACAAAGATTTAAGGGGTGAACTTGCTAAATTACAACAGAAATCTACTGTACAACAATTTTATAATGAGTTTGAGGAATTGGCAAATCAGATATCAGGTATTCCACCTGAATTCTTACAGAGCTGTTTTGAATCTGGTTTAAGACAGGATATAAAAAGGGAAGTAAGAGCATTGACCTAGTTCCCACAAAGAAGCCTTCCAGCTTAGCTAAGCGATGGAGGACAAGCTAGTGATGATGTAACAATGCCAAGAAACTACAAGATCGCCCAACCTCCAAAGACTAAAACAATCTCAATGAATGCCAATACGCCTCTTCACACAAACACCAATCAACAAAGCAACAATCAAAGTAAGCGACTTTAGCAATTCAGAGGCTGACACCTACCCAAATAGAAGAAAGAAGAAAGAAAGGATTGTGTTTTAATTGTGAGGAAAAATATCACAAAGGGCATATATGTCAAGCCAAATTATTTGCCTTCATGATAATCAATGAGGACCAAGAGTATCAATTACAGCATGATACTCAACCAGAAAGGCAGTGGATTCAAGAAGAAGCATTAGAAGCAAGCTTCAACTATCAACCTTTCAATCCAGGCTAAGGCAAATGACATAGAGATTGTATAAGTATACACATGATAGATAGTTCTAACCACTAACTTAGCTTAGATTTTATGTCAGATATAACTCAATTATATAGAATAAGATAGTCCATAGTAATAAGTCACCGACAAAATCCTGACCTCAAATAAGATGGACAATGAGCGATATCACATAATCCAGCCACATACAAAGGAGGATTCATTTTCAGATAGGTTGGACAGAACCATATAAATCACAGGAAGCTCAAAAACAACATGAAACAAATGGCCAATAACATAGAAGAGAGCTTCAATCCAAGACTACTACAATACAGACAAGCTTTTACACTACAATCAGTAAAATTACCAACTCAATTCAGAAGATGGGCAGATAGTAATCAAGCTTGTTAAAAGTTTTAGATCACAAAAAAATACTGACAGGAGATCCACAAATTAAAGAAATATCAAGGCAAACAGAAGGATTTCTAGCCACAGAAGCTTCTGGGATATCAAATAAAGAAATACAGAAGCATCTCTAGATTTTTTGACCTTGAGGACAAGGTCAGTTTGAGGAGGGGAGTAATGATACGATCCCAAAAACCTCTAATTGCCAAACTAGAATATACATCCAGCATGTACAACAGAACTAGAGTACAAAAAAAAAGGAAATTACAGAATTTAACTCAATTGAATACAGCAAAGGCTTACAGAACTAATCCAATACAGCCCAAATTAATCATCACAGAAGGACCAACAGACAGCAGAAGACTAAACAATTCCAGAGAAAGGAAATTATTACAACTATACTAATTCAGAGCACAAATAATTACAATTAGGACAGATTACAGATAGATAGGATGTTCAGAATAGAACCAGAATCCAAGGATCAGCTAGAATGGCAACAAGTTACCAACAGCATGTAAATACGGCCAAAGCATCACCACAAAAAGACAACACCACTGACTATAGATCCTTCCAAAATCCGAAAGAATTATCAAAAAACTTAGAGCGTAAATCAAGAATCAAGACCTCAAGAAAGCCGTGGACACATCAGCATAATAGAAATACAGAACCCAAGACCAAAAGCTAAAATGAGAGGTATCAAGAATGAAGGAAACTTATCTTTCGCCTTTTCATCTCTTCCCCCGCTTATCTTCCTTTGGTTTTCCTCACGGAAACCGCCGTTTCTAGAGAACTGCTTTCTTTCGCTGCCGTACCCACCTTTTCTGAGACGGCAAGCCGAAATCAACAACAAACAGCTAGTATAAGGTTAGTTCCTCAAACAATTAATCCACGGCGCGCAAAAAACAAGCTATGGTCGATCGGAGATCAAGTGCAGAAGACGCTGTAACCCACTTACTACATTAGAAGCATCAAGAACCGCATGATCCAAAACCAAATCCAAGGACAGAGATTAAACTTCCCCAATCCAACGGCTTGCAAGCAGTTCAAGAAACACTCAATCCGTGTGTTAGCATCCAACGGCCAGTAGTTAAAGCGCATCCAACAGCCCGGATCTCACCCGACGGATTCTGGTTAGCAACTCAACTCGGGTTCCAAGCACTGTAATTGAGTCAACTCACTGCACTAAGCCTAAACCAAGCTTGCTCAGACCCAAACTAGGGAAAAACGAACTCAAGCATCCGTAATTCAAACGAATGTAATTATTCACCCAATCCTCACTGTCTCAGATCTAATTCAGAAATTAGACATTATCACACTCGCCTAACCTTTGAAAGTATGAGCAAGTCCCTTCATATTATAACCAACATATAGTATCTAGAGATTATTTATGTAGTTTTCAATTTTTACAACCTCTGGATCATACAGAAGGCCTTAAAGAGTTTGCAAGCTCTTTTATAGATTAGATAAGAGTCAATCAAGTCCTTTAAGAAGTTCATTGCCCACTTCCATAGAGAGATATTAATAGTAAAAGATTTGGTGTTTGCTGTCACATAGGATACACTCGCTCAAGGCCTCAAAGAAAGGTTGTTCAGGTACACTCTTAGTGTGTAGAAGCCCAAGATGCTGACAGAGTTCTTGGAATTGGCTAATAGACATGTAAGTGCAAAAATATACAATGAGGTCACTCAATCATCGAAGGTGCCTCATAAACAAGATTTTTGAAACATGTCACCCCAAGTTTAATTCTAGTGTGAGAGGTTTCGAGTTCAAAAGCAAGATAAAAAAAAGAAAGATAACATACCCAACTGGAGCAAGCACAATGCATAAACGTAAGTATAGAATGAATCTATTGGCACGTCAAGCACATAAAGAGTGCTTATAACCACTTGTGGTCACACCATTGTGGGTATCTATAGACAAGTTAGTTAAGGCTATTTATAATAAGGAATACTTTGAGAAGCCACCTATTATGAAGGTTGATCAAGTTAGAGACTAAAGAGGTATTGTGACTATCACTGTGATAATGGCCACGACACAAAATAGTGTCAACGCTTGAGGAGCTTAATAGAGGAGCTCATTAATGAGGAAAAAGTAAATAAATTTGTAAGGATATTGAGAAAATAAACCACATGTTGAGCAATGAACCTACTCCAACTTGTGCAATCGACATCATTAGAGTGGTATCCTCCATCTTCAATGGAGATGAGGTGTTGTCAAGGTGAGCAAGCTTCAACTAACTCTAGACAGGTCAAGTGAATTTTGCAACCATGGCATGGGTGCCATGTATAGAGATTATCCCAATTATTTTTATGGATAAAGACTAACCAATAATTAGCAATTCTTATAATGATGTAGTAGTCATCACGACATTAATCACTAACTATCAAATTGAATGTATTTTGATTGACATGGGGAGCTCAGTGAAAATTAGTTTTATGCTTATTTTTGATAAATTGAACTTGTCTTGTTTAAGATTTGTGCCTACCATGAGTCTCCTTTATTGATTTTCTAGAGTAAGGAGGGGGATACAAAGAATGATCATTCTTTTAATGACTTAAGAAAAGAGAGAAAATAATTCATGGCAATAACCAAGTTTGTCATAATGGAGGGACCCACCACATACAACGTTATTTTTGGAGGATCATAGCACAACACATTTAGAGCTATGGTTTTAACATATCATGTGGCAAAAAAGTTCCCAGTAGAAGGAGAAGAAATTATTATAAGGAGAAACTTGAGTCAATATAGGGAATGCTACCTATGAGTATACGACAACTTACACAAAGGGAAAAAAGTATTACAATTAGAGGTCATGCACACTAGGCTGAAGATTATATATAAAGTTAAAGAAACTTCAACAATCGAAGACTTAGGGCGAGTGCTTAGAATTATCTTTTCTTATAGCGGTGGGTATATGGAAGCCCTTGTACAGGCTCTTCAAGAAGTCCTAGTTGTATTTGCTTGGTTTGATGCTAAGATGTTAGGCATAGACATTAATGTTACTTGTTATAAACTCAACATTACAAAGATTCTTGGCCAATCAAATAGACGTTGAAGATGGTGACATCATTACTCACAATTCCAATAAAAAGAAAGTGGCCAAACTACTTGAAGTCGGCTTCATTAGGGGGGTCGAGTACCTGGAGTGGATCTCTAATGTGGTTATGGTATACAAATCTAATAAAGTGAAGAATGTGCCAAGAATTTACTAACCCAAACTCGACGTATCCTAAAGACAAGTGTCCACTCTCAAAGATAGATGTGTTCATTGACTTGGTGGTGAGATACCTATTGTTGAATTTTTTGGATGCTATCTCATCTTATAAACAAATAAAAAAGCACCCGATGGACTTAGAGAAGGTAGCCTTTATCAGAGGAGAAGGTCATTACTACTACAAAGTGATGCCTTTTGGTTTGAATAACTTAGTTTCCACTTACTAAAAATGATTGATTGAGTGTTAAATGAACAAAAGGGAAGAAACAGGGAAGTCTGTGTGGATGACATATTGGTCAAATACAATTCACCATAACACCATATTGTTGATTTGAAGGAATCCTCTATCATACTAAAGTAATATATCATGCGCCTCAATCTCATGAAGTGCACATTCGACATCGAGTCTGAAATGTTTTTAGAATTTCTACTTACTTTAAAAGAATAAAAAATGAATTTTGATAAGGTTAAGGACATGCTTGACATGTCATCACCAAGAATGACTAAGTAGGTGCTACTTGCCATTCTCCAAATTATTAAAAAGTGTAAAAAAGTTTGAGTGGCCCTAAAGTGTGAGAAAGCCATCAACGATCTAAAAGCCTTACTCACTAATAAGTATTAAATTTGTGAATATTTCATGTAATTATAATACACCTTAGCACCATATTGTTGATTTGAAGGAATCCTCTATCATACTAAAGTAATATATCATGCGCCTCAATCTCATGAAGTGCACATTCGACATCGAGTCTGAAATGTTTTTAGAATTTCTACTTACTTTAAAAGAATAAAAAATGAATTTTGATAAGGTTAAGGACATGCTTGACATCACCAAGAATGACTAAGTAGGTGCTACTTGCCATTCTCCAAATTATTAAAAAGTGTAAAAAAGTTTGAGTGGCCCCAAAATGTGAGAAAGCCATCAACGATCTAAAAGCCATACTCACTAATAAGTATTAAATTTGTGAATATTTCATGTAATTATAATACATTTACCATGTTTATATATATAATGTGTTTATTTTATGTTTTTTTGTGTTGCAGTAGAAATTTTTTTCTTAAAATAATGACAAAGAAAGAATTTAGGCTCAATGCTGTGACATTGAAAATTGCTTAAACTAGGATAATTTTATAGCAAAGCCAGCTCCTAAGTGCTATATCAATAGTGGAACAGGCTCATTGTGAGATAATTTTACAGTAAGCTTAGCACCTAGGCATGACATAAGCAGTGTTGCAATGTTGTACCTGAGAAAAAAATTTTGAAGTACAGGCAACAAGCATAGCGTCGTAGTGCTACATCAAAAGGGTTGTAGTGCCACATTTCGAATAAATTTTGAGGTAGTTTTGATAGCTGGATAGGAGAAATTGATCAGGGCTAATTTTAGGCTATAAATAGAGGTCATTTCTAAGGGGGAAAAACTTTTTGTTAAAACTTTTCTTTAGTTTTTGCCAAGTGAGTGAGTCTAGTGTAGTGACTATATCTAGAGAGTGACACTCAAAGTACATGTTCTATGTGTGTGTGTGTGTGTGTGTGTGTGTGTGTGTGTGTGTGCATGTGTGTGTGTGTGTGTGTGTGTGTGTGGACTATAGTAGTGTGTTTTTCTTAAGCAAGTCATGAAAAAGGAGATCAAAAGTAAGCATTTTTCACAAGGAAGTAGTGGAGGATCACAAACAGTGGACTTAGAAGACTTACTTAGTGTATTCTTTCCTTTATTCTATTATTATCCTATGTATTATTTTATAATATTTAATGAGATTTCTCTCTTCTCTACTGTTAAGCACAAATCTTTAAAGTTCTTTGAATTTATATGAACTTTTTGGATGTCAGTATTATATTAAACTATGTTTTATAAATTCATATAAGAAAAGTATTCATTTAATTTTTTTCATGCTTTATTTACTTATGATTTGGCCAATTATAAAGTTAAAATCAAGTGTGATCTAGAGATGTTAATAGAGTCCTAGAAGAATATTTAGGAAAAAGGTAAATGGATGTACTAAATAATCATTAATGTGCTAGATAGTTCAGAAGTACAAAATAACCATTAAATATATAATTAATTTGGGATTCATAGTCATTTACAAAGAATATAAGTAAGGCAACAAATCAAATTTTACTTGGCACTAAAGAGAAAATTAGGTTAAGAGATTGGTTTAGTTGTACTTGTCTAGACATAGAGGGTATAATATTTTTTCTTTTTAATGACACTACAAACTTAAAATTAATTATGATACTTAGTTTAATATAATACATAATTTAAAAATTTTATAAATTCATAGTACTACTTTTAAAATTAAGAAAAATAACTATATTTTCTATAAAAAAATAAATTTATAAATATTAGTTATTTTAATATCTTGCAAAAATAGTAGATAATCATTTTAATTAGATATTTTATATTATATTTAATAAAAATCAAATTGTAAAATATTAGTACTAATATTAATATGTATTAATATCAAACTTAACATTAATTCTCATGGAAATGATACTCTACTGATTATATATTACTCATTATATATTACTTGATTCAATACATGCACTTATGTATAAGGTAAAAATAAATTAATTAAATATTTGACATCATTGTCAAGGATTAGAAAGTAAAATAATAATTTGTATTAAGTTAATATTAGTCTTGTGTAACCATTTTTAATTCAACGCCTCTATTATATGTATTTGTGTTTGGTATTAAGTGTGAAACATCATTTATATATAATCTTTGTATTTATTTAGTGTATTGCTATTTTAGTTTTAGATAAAAGTTATGACTTCTAAACTTTACATGTGTAGAGACAAAAATATATAATCATTGCCATTAAGCTTAAAAGTCAAATGACTTTGCAAAAAAATTATAAAAAAAAAAGTGTCTAGTGATCTAAGTGTAGAAATGTTTAATTATTTAGCCAATATATTCAATGATCCATTCTCAAACACATATAATCTAAGTTGGAGGAATCATCCTAACTTCTCTTGGAATAATAATAATTCAAACAATAATCAAATTGAGAATATGGAAAGTTGAAATAAAAGGTATTTTAATAATAGTCAAAAGTATACACATATAGTTCCATTAGAGTATCCTCCTCAAAATGAAATTAAAGAAAAGAAGCATTAACTTGGGACTTATTATTGAAAATGGTAATCCAAATACAAAGTCAAAGTACATCTATTAAAATTTTGGAAATCCAACTGGACAATTTGCTAACAATCATGGAAATATACCTCAAGGTAGTCTATCTTGTTGCATAGAAATTAAACTTAAAGAAATGGATAAAGAGCATGATTGTACAATAATATTTAGAAGTGAAACTAACCTGAGAGAGGTAAAAATTGATTAGGAGAAACTTGAAGTTAAAATTTTGGGTTTAAAAAAAATTATTAAAGAAAAAAGATAAAAGAAAATAAATAAAATTAGATAGAAAATGGATGCTAAGAGTGAGAGGCCTTTAGAAAAATGAGAGAGAGATCACCTCCACCTTTCCCTTAGAGACTTCAAAAATATTTAGACAACAAATTCCCTATGTTTTTAAATGTCTTTAAAAAACTTTTCACTAATATTCCATCGTTTGAATCCTTAGAGAAAATGACATCATATATAACTTTTATGTAAAATATTTTATATAAAAGAAATAAATTGGCAGAAAATGAAATTATCATATTAACTAAAAAAATGTAGTGCCATAATTCAAAGACTATTATTGAAAAAGTTGAAAGATCCCTATAGTTTCACTATTCCTAGCACTATAATAGATAAATTCTTTGGGAAAACATTGTGTAAACTTGGAGCTAGTTTAAGCTTGATGCCATTGCTTATTCTTAAAAAATTAGGATCAAGAGAAGTACAACCTAAAAGTGTGACTCTATAATTAGCTAATAGATCTTTGACTTATCCTAAAGTTATTATTGAGGATGTTTTAGTTAAGATAGATAAATTTAAATTTTTTTGCATATTTTATAATATTAGATATATAAGAAGATAAGGAGATCCTATTATTTTAGGAAGACCCTTTTTAGTAATAAGGATATTAATGATAGATGTAAAAAAAAAATTAATAATGAGAATTCAATGTCAAGAAATTACATCTAATATTTTCAATTATATGAATTTGTTTATGATGAAAATAAAAATTTTAGGCTTAGAGATAAAAGTGTAATTGAGGATTAAAGTTATCATTGACTGAAAATTCATAAGAGATTGAGGATGATCCATTCCTTAGATCAGTCCCTAGGGGGTAAAAAAATGTGAGCTCTTAAATGTGTTTGGTAGTTCTTTTGAGTCATCTATTTTAAACGCACTAAATTTAAAGTTTAAATCATTACCTAGCAATTTAAAGTATGTCTACTTAAGTAAATCATCATCTTTACTAAACTTAATTTTAAGAATTATAATGATATTAAAAAAAGTGTGGATGAAAATCATGAAAATTATTAGAAAAGTTGAGGATTGTACGCTTGTTAATATCAAGTGCCTATTATATTATTTCATATAAAAATTAGAAAACCTGCATCGGGCTAAGGATGTTAAACTAAGTGCTTGTTGAGAGACAACCCAATATATATGTTTAATGTTTATTAGTAATAAGTTTAATGTTAGTTGTAAAAGACTAGGAGTTGAAGATCCATTAGACGAAAATTGCATTTTTGGGAGGGTTAAGAATTGGATTAAGAACAAAGCTCTTTCTCTTCTTTTGAGTTTCTAGAATGGTCTCATACAATCAAGCCTGTAACTAATTCTTTTTTATAGATAAAAAATATGAAAATATTATACAGAAGCTTAGCACCTAAGTGCCGCATAAACAACACCACAACATTGTAGTAAAAAAAATGAAGAAAAAGGAGTAAAATTATAAAAATGGTTGACTAGTTGGCTAGCACTTATGCACAGCCAAACTAAGGTCGTGGTGTTAGTCAAAAAGGTAGTTCAAAAGGTTAGCAGTCGGATAGACTCATTTAAAAAAATTAAAATTTATACCAGCATCGCATCATTATATCCTAGTGCCAAGGCACTGCATATATGCCTGACAAGACTTTTGTACGCAATTACATAATAATTACCATAAATGTACCTTTTGATGGGAATAGAAACTACTTTGACCAATTGACTAATGCCTATGCGCTTCATGTAGAGCACTATTGTGCTTTACCTAGCAAACTAGGACAGAAATGCTAGCCGTAGGTGCTGCTAAACTAGCATTGTGGCACTAAACCTAGTCTATAAATAGGACCCCTAGGTAGCTAATTTTTTCATTCCAAATCCTATTCTTCAAACTTAGAAATCCTCTTGGTCTCTTTCTCCTTAGCATTTTTCCATTCTAAAAAGTTAAAATTCCAGTCAAATTCATAAATAAGAATAAGAAAAGACAAGCCAAAAGAAACTTTGCTCACTTTATCAACATCGAGGTAAAAGAGAGGTACTAGCATGCTCTCATCCACAAACATCTCATTCTGAAGAGAATATTTTACAATCCAGGTGAGAGCATAGAAAGAATTATCAACAAGCGAGGTTGAAAACATTTCTCCTTCTATAATAAAGCCTGTGTTGTCCTTATGGTGTGGGTGTTCTTTGCTAACGTGAAGAAGCATCAGGACAACAAATTTTTTGTGAGGAGAAAATGGGTAAGTTTTGATAGCATTATCAATAATGCATATTATAAATTATAAAATTATGGATATGATGAATATCTTTTCTACTACAATAGTCATCTAGATTTTGATGAAATTCTTAGATTTCTCAATATTATAAATGCTAATATTCAGTGAAAATAGTGGGAGGAAAAAATTATCATTATTCCTATTGCAAGCATAACCATCGAGGCTAAAGCTTTTCATTACTTCATTTCTGCTAAGTTGATTCCCACTGATAATATTAATAAGGTAACGAGGGATAGGACTATTTTAAATTATGCAATTCATAAGGGTTTATCTGTAGACGTAGAACATATAATTTATAATTTAATTTGTAAAATGATTAAATGTAGTACTATAGTAAGTTTAGGTCACCCCTTTTTTATTTATGCTTTATGTATTTTGGTTGGTGTGGCAGGGGAGGTAGATGATGAGTTTTTTATACAAAGGACTCCCTCACTTAAAGGTCAATTGAATGATTAGGATCAAAAATAGAGGTAGAAAAAAGTTCACATTTGCCTCAATCCAGATCCCGATCTTTCATATCTTTACGTTATTAACTCCAAGAAATTGAAGAGGAAGTATTAGACTTGCTCAAGGGGTTAATAAAAGCAATCGATGGAAATAGGAATTTGAAAAAAAAAAATTGATTATTATATGGGTCAGCAGTAACAACAAATTTCTAATATGACTGAGTATAACTCTGCACTCATTCACATGTTCAAAAATTGCAACTTCAATGTTGGTCCAAACAAATTTTTTAATTATTATTATTATTATTATTATTATTATTATTATTATTATTATTGTTATTATTATTATTATTATTATTATTATTATTATTATTATTATTATTATTATTATTATTATTTTGTAGTGTCATAATATCAACCCTATCTTAACCACCAACAAGAGCAAGAAGAGGAGGAAAAAGAAGAAGAATAAGAAGAAGGGGAGGAGGAGGATTACTATGAAAGTTTATTTTTGTGTATTTTTCATTTATGGTAGTTTTTAAGTTTTTGTATTTATATTTGTATTTTTTCAAGTAAAATTAATGTTCAATGTTTAATTCTCAAACTTGTTTTATTTAAATGTGTTGTTACATAATGTTAGCTAGTAACCCCAAACTTTAATTATTATACATCTTGAAATTGATATATTTACATTTTAAGCTTGAGGTTAGTTTGAAAAAGAATGAAAAATTTTTAGAAGCTAAAATCCATTAAACAAAATTTTAACTCAAAAAAGCAATTTACATTTAAGATTTATTTAAACATTGAATTGCTTTCAAACTAATAATAACCAAATATCTTAGAAAATTTAGTAATTTTTTTTACATTAAAAATTTTCCTTAAGCACACAAATCACACATAAAAGATTCTTAACGAATTTAATAAATTGATATTACAATAAATAGAAATACATATATGATATAGGACGAGATTGACTTTTATGATATGAAGTTTATTATACTAATAATTTTTAAATCCTCATAAAGAGTAATGATAAATTCACACTACTATTGAACACATTCAAAATATTATGAATTTAATGAAGTTAAAAAGATTCCAGCTAAAGTTATATTAACCACACTCGAGATCTAAATCTTATAAATATAAAGAAATAATTGAAATTATCAATGATCTAACATGTAGCAGATTTAAACTAACAAGTAGCGAAGTTGGGATAAGTTCAAGTTGACCTCTACAAATAGTCCATCATTATGGAGGTCAAGTTCCTTCCTTAGAATTCCTTATCTAATGGCTGTAAGCTCACATACTCAAGTAGTCCGTTACTCTAGAGGAAAGTACACAATAAAAGAGTGAAATTTTTATTCTAAAGCCAAGTACCAAGAGGGAGAGTTAAAAATACTTAAACCTAACTTCAAAATCAAACCTACTACCATCATAACCACACTACATAATCCATGCCATAAGACTAGGCCAAAACATATAAAACATAATATAAAATTTTAAAGTTTAATAATAGATAACCTAAATTATAATATAAATCATAATACATCGATTTATGCTTTAGGATGATGACATCAATGACAGTGATTATGATACCCTACATAAATATAATAAAAAATAACATAATTTAAATTATTATTCATCGAAACTTTTGAAATATTGTTAAGTAAAGAAAGTTATACTAAATTGAGTCAAGATTTTAGCATATTTATCATGAGTTACAATGCCAATACAGTGTTCTTCTATATATATATATATATATATGATCATTCTGAAAATAGACCTTTGAGGATGTGCTCCACCATCTTTATGGGACGAACTAGGAGTATGATCTATTATTGGGCAGATTTGTATAAGAATTCAATCAGATTTCCCCTAATATTTATGTTAGGATTTATTCTGATCTGGGTTCTACTTGTTGAGATTACAAAAAATCCCCCATATGCTTCTTCACGGGCAAGTACAAACCAAACACGTACTCTCTTTGATGAGCAAGTATAACCCAACACATACTTTTCTTATTGGGAAAGTACAACCCAACAAGAAATCAAGACAAGGCAACGAGAAAGATACAAGTATAACCCTCAATTTTAAAGTATTTTTACACTCAAAATCTAATCTATACTAATATTAAGTCAATTAAATATTAATGAAAAAGAGAGCTGACTTTAACTTTGAATAAAATTAAAATAAAATATTTAATCAAATTTTAGTGCAATTAAGTAACTTAATGTTGCTTGAATGATCTTTAAAAAGTTTGAAATGATTTTTTTTGAATGAGTTTGAAATGCAAACTAAAATGCAATCACAAAAACATTACTTTGAATTCTTCAAAAAATTTGAATTATATCACATGAAAGCTATCAAATAGCACATGCATAAACTAATTGAATACAAGTAATCATCAAGCACAAAATAATTTATGCAAGATAGGGGTGTGGTGAGCCAAATGGAGAAAGAGATGAAATAAGATGTTAAACACAATTAAATTTAACCCACCTATATGAAACTTTGACCCAACAGGATAAACAAAGGATATTCAAATGATTAAGCACTCACGAAATTAAAAATCTTAAAAGAGACTTAAGCCAAATAAGAAACAGAAAGAATATTCAATGTTTAAGCACAAAATAAATTGATTTCTTTATGTTTGCTTTAGGCAAAACAAAAAATCAAAAGATTATCAAGTAGTTAAGTCCACACAAATTGATCTTCATATGTTTGTTCTTGGCCAAATAAGAATTAAAAATTATGTGATAAATGAACACAAGAAAATTTACATAACCTTATAAACTTTAAAGCCAAGAAGAAATAAAAGAAGTTTAAGAACTTAGCACCTTAGAAATTCAACACCAAGGAATTGATGTTTTTAGCAAAGGGAGGAAACACACCAAAGCTTCCCTTTTCCTAATCAATCTTCAAGCCAAATAAATGTTCAAGGGAAAGGGAAGAATGACGAGGAATGCTTGCACTTGAATCACCAAAAAAATCTAAGAATTGCTTTAGCAAGGATCGATCAAGGATGGGCAAGAGAGCAAGAAAGAGTTTTTTTTCTTTTTGGAACCTTTATCAAATTGAAGCAAGGCTTTTAGATAGATGAGGGAGGAATTTAGGGTCAGCCAAAAACTAATCTAATAAGAGGGAAATTTTTTTGGCATTAATTTGACTTTTAAATTCAAAGGAGAAGGAATCGACCAAAGAGAACTTCCATAGGACTTTACAAATTTGTTTAAACCCAATAAAGAATGTTTGCTATGTGATTCATGACTCACGATAGACGAATTCCCATAAAAAATTCACCTAAGTAGATTTAAACATGAAGGAGAGAGTTTTGAATAGAATAAATCTTGGAAAATCCATTCAAGGATTTCGGCCAAAAGAAGGTTTCCTAAAATACAAAATTCTCAAAATAATTCATGAATCAATTTGGATCAAAACTAATTGTATTCTACACATATCGAATGTTTAAATAATATCTAAATTTATTGAATTTGAGGGATAGTGGTTGGCCTCCCCTAAACTTTTCTAAAATAGGACAAATTGAAATTAAAATAGAGGGCTAATTTGAATTTAAATTTAAAATACCTTGTAATAGATAGTAGGCACTAAATAATCATAATTAATCATTTTTGGGCGTTTTACATATTACATAAAATTTTTGATTTGATTTAGCAAGTACATGTCATGCATGAAGAAGTTTGAATTAAAGAATAATTCAAAAATAATTCAAATTCAGAAATTCAAATAAATGGATTTTAAAATATAAAAAATGTAAGAAAATAATATGGAAATGTATTGAATGAACTTCACATAATTTATTACACAAAATCAATAAAAAAATTCAGCCAAAATAATATTAAGATGAAAATGATAATAGGAGAGAGAAGAAATAATAGTAGGAAAGAGAATAAGAGGAAAAAAAAGGATAATATTGGGATAATCCAATTTTCATGCAATAAAAATTATAAATAAAAATTATGAATGGTATGAAAATGGTTTAATAAAGCTTAAACATAATTTATCTTGCTTGAACACATATTTAATATAACTTATATTATGTATTTATTTCATACTATCCAAAATAGATAACTTAATGAATAACTACCATATTAAGATATAGAAAAATATAAATAATTTAGAATGATGAATCCAAAAATGAATGATTCATTTAATTTAATTTATTGAGCTTTTCATTTAACTTAATATAGTTATTCCCAGAAAAAGTTTCGCCTAGTCCATATCCAGTAGCTTCAACAATTTAATATAATTGAAGAACTAGGAGCTAAAGAATTTTTTCCACACTTAAATTTAATTTGATTAGTAGCATTTGAAAATATGTTTGTTATCATCAAAATTAATCCCATATGAGATGGGGCTCATGGAGTCAACAATCTCCCTCTTTGGATGATGACAAACATATGTTGGTGTTAAATAGTGTTGAAGGTGCAAAGTGACTTCTCATCAACCTTTGAAAATATAATTTGCCTTCAAAAAAAATTATAGCAAGTAAATAAATAAAACTTGAAGCATTTAAATATTTTTAACAATAATAAAGCATGAATATAACATGAGTATATAACATGAAATGGCTCCCCCTAAAATTATGCATCATAAAGAGAAAGAAAACTAACATACTATTTTCTTCCTCTTTTGAAAACATCAAAAAGGTTTTGCCATGAACAATAATAAAATTACATACTTGGATCTAACATGCCTAACATGTTTCTTAGGGTACAAGACTTCTGGTAATGATTTAGTAAAAATGTCTATATTTTATAAATTTGTGCTAATAAAATCAATATTCACATTACCTTTACTTACATGACCCCGAATAAAGTGACGTCTAACTTCTATGTGTTTAGTTCTAGATTGTTGGATAGGATTTTTTTGTCAAGGAAATTGCACTAATATTGTCACACTTAATAGAAATGTTATCTAGTGTAATTCCAAAATCTTCTAATTATTGCTTCAATCAAAGAACCTATGCAACATAGCTTCCAACAACTCTATACTCAACTTCAGTAGTTGAAAGATCAATGGAGTTCTGCTTTTTAGATGACCAAGATACTAATGATGATCTTAAAAATTTATAGGTTCCTGATGTGCTTTTATTATCTACTTTACATCTTATAAAGTCAGTATCAGAATAAGCAGTCAAGTTACATGAGAGTGAATTTTTAGGATAACACAAATCTAATCTAGAAGAGTCAATTGAATAATGAAAGATACACTTAACAGTAGTTAAATGAGATTTATTTAGAGTATCCTAAAAATAAGCACATAAACATACAACAAACATAATATCATGCCTACTAACAGCAAAATACAAAAGAGAACCAATCATACTTCTATGAAGTTTTTGATCAACTAGATTTCCTGACTCATTTAAATCAAATTTAGTAAAGGGGCTCATGGGAGTCTTACTAGATTTCAAATTTTTTATATTAAATCTGTCTATCAAGTCATTAGTATACTTGGTTTGACAAATAAAAGTGTCTTTTTCTCATTGTTTTACTTGAAGTCCAAAGAAAAAATTGAGTTCACCAATCAAACTTATCTCAAATTCTTTGGGCATCAAAGATGAAAATTCAACACATAACGATTCATTTGTATTTCCAAATAAAATATCATCCACATAAATCTGAACAATTGTCAAAATTTCACTTAAATTCTTAAGGAATAAGGTGATATCTACTTTGCCATTCCTAAAACCATGATCTATAAAATGCTACTCAATCTATTATACCAAGCTCTAGAAGCTTGTTAGAATTCATACGATGCTTTCTTCAATTTAAAAACATGATAAAAAAATTCTACATTTTTAAAACCAGGAGGTTGTTTTACAAAGACATCTTGATCTATAAATCCATTTAGAAATGCACTTTTTTACATCCATTTAAAATAATTTAAAGTCTTTGTAACAGGCATAGTAAATGAGCATTCTAATAGTTTCTAATCTAACTAAAGGGGCAAAGGATTTCTCAAAATCTATCCTTTTAACCTGAGTATATCCTTGTGTAACAAATCTAGCCTTATTTCTATCAATGTATCCTGAGTCATCTAACTTATTCCTAAAGACCCATTTGGTTCCTATAACATTTGATCCTGAGGTCTAGGAACTAATTCCCACATATCATTTCTAACAAATTGATTTAATTCTTCTTCCATTGATATAATCCAATTGTGATCTTCTCAGGCTTCATTTATTGATTTTGGTTCAATCTCAGATAAGAACATAGAATGATTTATCATTTTTTTAGATTGTCTTCTAGTTCTAACTACATAAGATGGGTCTCTAATAATCAATTCTTTTGGATGATTCCTAATGAATTCCCAATTTTTAGATAAAGAATCATTCTCAGATAAGAACATAGAATGATTTATCATTTTTTTAGATTGTCTTCTAGTTCTAACTCCTTAAGATGGGTCTCTAATAATCAATTCTTTTGGATGATTCCTAATGAATTCCCAATCTTTAGGTAAAGAATCATCTATATTTTCTTTCAAACTCATTATCCTAAGAATGCTACTCAATCTATTATACCAAGCTCTAGGAGCTTGTTAGAATTCATACAATGCTTTCTTCAATTTAAAAACATGATCAAGAAATTCTACATTTTCAAAACCAGGAGGTTGTTCTACAAAGGCATCTTGATCTATAAATCCATTTAAAAATGTACATCAATTTAAAATAATTTAAAGTCATTGCAACAGGCACAAAAAAGAAGCATTCTAATAACTTCTAATCTAACTACAGGGGCAAAGGATTTCTCAAAATCTATCCTTTTAACTTGAGTATATCCTTGTGTAACTAATCTAGCCTTATTTCTAACAATGTATCCAGAGTCATCTAACTTATTCCAAAAGACCCATTTGGTTCCTATAACATTTTAATCCTGAGGTCTAGGAACTAATTCCCACATATCATTTCTAACAAATTGATTTAATTCTTCTTCCACTGATATAATCCAATTGTGATCTTCTAAGGCTTCATTTATTGATTTTGGTTCAATCTCAGATAAGAACATAGAATGATTTATCATTTTTTTAGATTGTCTTCTAGTTCTAACTACTTAAGATTGGTCTCTAATAATCAATTCTGGATGATTCCTAATGAATTCCCAATTTTAGATAAAGAATCATTCTCAGATAAGAACATAGAATGATTTATCATTTTTTTAGATTGTCTTCTAGTTCTAACTCCTTAAGATGGGTCTCTAATAATCAATTCTTTTGGATGATTCCTAATGAATTCCCAATCTTTAGGTAAAGAATCATCTATATTTACTTTCAAACTCATTTTCTTAAAAATGCTACTCAATCTATTATACCAAGCTCTAGGAGCTTGTTAGAATTCATACAATGCTTTCTTCAATTTAAAAACATGATCAAGAAATTCTACATTTTCAAAACCCGGAGGTTGTTCTACAAAGACATCTTGATCTATAAATCCATTTAAAATAATTTAAAGTCTTTATAACAGGCATAGTAAATGAGCATTCTAATAGTTTCTAATCTAACTACAGGGGCGAAGGATTTCTCAAAATCTATCCTTTTAACCTGATTATATCCTTGTGTAACAAATCTAGCCTTATTTCTAACAATGTATCCTGAGTCATCTAACTTATTCCTAAAGACCCATTTGGTTCCTATAACATTTTGATCCTGAGTTCTAGGAACTAATTCCCATATATCATTTCTAACAAATTGATTTAATTCTTCTTCCATTGATATAATCCAATTGTGATCTTCTAAGGCTTCATTTATTGATTTTGGTTCAATCTCAGATAAGAACATAGAATGATTTATCATTTTTTTAGATTGTCTTCTAGTTTTAACTCCTTAAGACGGGTCTCTAATAATCAATTCTTTTGGATGATTCCTAATGAATTCCCAATTTTTAGATAAAGAATCATTCTCAGATAAGAACATAGAAAATGATTTATCATTTTTTTAGATTGTCTTCTAGTTCTAACTCCTTAAGATGGGTCTCTAATAATCAATTCTTTTGGATGATTCCTAATGAATTCCCAATCTTTAGGTAAAGAATCATCTATATTTACTTTCAAACTCATTTTCTTAAAAAATGCTACTCAATCTATTATACCAAGCTCTAGGAGCTTGTGAATTCATATGCTTTCTTCAATTTAAAAACATGATCAAGAAATTCTACATTTTCAAAACCTGGAGGTTGTTCTACAAAGACATCTTGATCTATAAATCCAATTAAAATAATTTAAAGTCTTTGTAACAGGCATAGTAAATGAGCATTCTAATAGTTTCTAATCTAACTACAGGGGCAATGGATTTCTCAAAATCTATCCTTTTAACCAGAGTATATCCTTGTGTAACAAATCTAGCCTTATTTCAAACAATGTATCCTGAGTCATCTAACTTATTCCTAAAGACCCATTTGGTTCCTATAACATTTTGATCCTGAGGTCTAGGAACTAATTCCCACATATCATTTCTAACAAATTGATTTAATTCTTCTTACATTGATATAATCCAATTGTGATCTTCTATGGCTTCATTTATTGATTTTGGTTCAATCTCAGATAAGAACATAGAATGATTTATCATTTTTTTAGATTGTCTTCTAGTTCTAACTCCTTAAGATGGGTCTCTAATAATCAATTCTTTTGGATGATTCCTAATGAATTCCCAATTTTTAGATAAAGAATCATTCTCAGATAAGAACATAGAATGATTTATCATTTTTTTAGATTGTCTTCTAGTTCTAACTCTATAAGATGGGTCTCTAATAATCAATTCTTTTGGATGATTCCTAATGAATTCCCAATCCTTAGGTAAAGAATCATCTATATTTTCTTTCAAACTCATTTTCTTAAAAATGGTACTCAATCTATTATACCAAGCTCTAGGAGCTTGTTAGAATTCATACAATGCTTTCTTCAATTTAAAAACATGATCAAGAAATTCTACATTTTCAAAACCAGGAGGTTGTTTTATAATGACATCTTGATCTATAAATCCATTTAAAAATGTACATCCATTTAAAATAATTTAAAGTCATTGTAACAGGCATAAAAAAGAAGCATTCTAATAGCTTCTAATCTAACTACAGGGGCAAAGGATTTCTCAAAATCTATCCTTTTAACCTGAGTATATCCTTGTGTAACTAATCTAGCCTTATTTCTAACAATGTATCCTGAGTCATATAACTTATTCCTAAAGACCCATTTGGTTCCTATAACATTTTGATCCTAAGATCTAGGAACTAATTCCCACATATCATCTCTAACAAATTGATTTAATTCTTCTTCCATTGATACAATTCAATTGTGATCTTCCAAGGCTTCATTTATTGATTTTGGTTCAATCTCAGATAAGAACATAGAATGTTTTATCATTTTCTTGGATTGTCTTTTAGTTTTAACTCCTTAAGATGGGTCTCTAATAATCAATTCTTTTGGATGATTCCTACTGAATTCCCAATCTTTAGGTAAAGAATCATCTATATTTTCTTTCGAACTCATTTTCTTAAAATCATCTACCTCTTTTTCAATCACATCATCTTTAATTGGATCTATAGGATTTTCATCAAATACGACATGTACTAATTTCTCAATAATCAATTTTCTTTTATTATAAATTTTATAAGATCTACCAATCAAAGAATATCCTAAAAAGATACTATCATCGGATTTACTATCAAACTTTCTTTAAAAGTATTTATCATTATTCAAAATGAAGCATTTACAACCAAAGATATGAAATTAACAAATCTTAGGTTTCTTACCAAAGAATAACTCATAAGAGGTCTTACTTAAAAGAGGTCTCAAGTTAACATGATTCATAACATAGCATGCAATGTTAGTTGCTCTTGCCCAAAAATAGTTAAGCAGCTTATAATCATCAAGCATAGATTTACTCAATTCAATTAAAATTATATATTTTTTTTCTTTCAACAAAACCATTTTGTTGAGGGGTTCTAGGAGCAGAAAAATTATGTTTAATATCAAATTAATCACAAAAGTTTTTATAATTTTTATTTTCAAATTCAGCATCATGGTTAGATTGAATTTTATTGACAAAAAGATTTTTATCACGTTGAATATGCTTAACAACTTTTTTTAAATGTTCAAAACCATCATTTTTATGAATTATCATATAACCAAAGTAAATCTTGAATAATCATCAATAATAAAAAAATCATAGAATTTTCCACCTAAGCTAGCAGTGCTAACATGACCAAATAAATCCATATGCAATAATTCTAATGGTCTAGTTGTAGAAGTAATATTTTTATTTTTGAAAAAATGTTTAGAATATTTTATATGAATATATGCATCATAAACATAATCAGAATAAAATTTCATTTTAGGTAAACCATCAACAAGAGCATGTTTTGTAATTTTGTTTAACGAATGCATGTTAATGTGACATAACCTTTTATGTCATAACCTAACATCATCAAGTGAACTTTTGAAACAAAGTAAATTTAAATTTTTATTGCTTGCATTCTCAAAATCAATAAATAAATATTTTTGTATATATGACCAACAAGCAAAATAGTTCCTTTATTTCTAATAGTACAAAAATATGCATTAAATTCATTATTAAATATTTTATCGCATAATTGACTAATAGAAATAAGATCATACTTTAAAACTTCAACAAAGTAAACTCTATCTAAAGTAATTGAATCCTTAGAAATAGAATCAACTATAATTATCTTTCCTTTTGTATTATCACCATAAACTACAAATCCTTCTTCACGAGGTTCTAAATAGAAAATTTAGATTTATCATCTATCATGTGTCTTGAACATCCACTATCCAAGTACCACATGCCTTCTTTCATTTGGTTTGAAGGCACTCCTACAAAATAAAATTAGGGGTCAACTTTTGAAATCCAAACAGGTTTGGGTCCACATCCAAATGAAAAGATATGCAATGAATGCTGTGTTGTATGTGTATATATTTTATTTTTAGGCATCCAAATAAACATTGAATTTAAAAATGATTGAGATTTTCTTGCATGATAATTAGAGGATACATGAACCTTTTTATTACAAAAATTACATGTAACATTTGTATTTGCATAAGCTCTAAATTTAAATGATCTTGATGCATCTGATGACTTATATCTAACAAATGGAACATGTGAATGCAATCTACTACAAGAACCTAATTTTGCATGAAGTAATAATTTTATTTTTCAACTTCTCCACAAATGTTGATTAATCTATTAAAGCATCATTTTTAGCCTTTAAATCAACACAATCTTTTCCTAAAGATGAGCCATACATTTCTAAATTTTTCTCTTTTTTGTAACATATTGAATTTTCTTTTTAGCTTTTTCTATCTCATGTGTTAATTCATTGAATGCATCATCTAATTTTTTATTAGAAATATCTTCACATACTTCACTTATATAATCCAATTAACCCATAAGAGATATATTTGCTTCTTCATCTGTAGTGTGATCACTTGATTTTTCTGAATCAGAATTTTCCTAAAGTGCTCTTTTCTTTTTCTTCTAAGGTTTTTTATTTTCCCAAGACTTCTTTCTTTCAGCTTTTTTTTTCAGCGAAGTCTAGACACTCTCATCTTATATGTCCAAGCTTTTTGCAATTGAAGCATACTATTCTTTCCCCTGCATCCAATCTTTTAGTTGAAAATTTATGTACTTTAGATTATTCATACCCGTGCTTTTTCTTTCTGATCATATTTCTTAGACTTTTTGAAAGAAAAATAATCTCATCACTATCAACATCTGAACATGAAGAGTTTTCCTTATAGCTATCTTCCACCTGCAAAGTAATTAATTTTTCATTCTCATTCTTTAGAAAAGAGTCATTTTGATCCCTTTGTGCAATAACCTATTCATATGCTATCAAAGAACCAAGAAGCTGGTCAAGTGTATAAGTAGTTAAATCCTTGGCTTCACTAATAGCATTAACTTTTGCATCCCAATCTTTTGGAAGGCATCTTAAAATTTTATAAACTAAATCTTGAGTTTTATACTTTCTTCAAGTGAATGCAAGGAATTTATAATTTTCATGAAGCAAGTATACATATCATAAGTACTTTCATTTTGTAACATGCAAACTACTTCATATTCATGTACTAGCCTATTTATATGAGTATCTTTAACTTCATTAGTTCCTTTATACGTAAGAATCAATTTAGCCCATATTTCTTTTGAAGTTGTAAGCATGGAACTTCTCATGCATTCATCGAGAATTAAAGCACAATAAGGAATGTTACAAGCCTTTGCATTTAGTTCATCCAATTCTCTTTTTAAAGCAGATTGTTTATCAAAAGGTTTATCAACTTTCAAACCATTCATATCAACAATAGGTGTGTGATACTATTGTGTCAACATATTCATCAAAAGTACTAATGTAGTTTTTCCAATAATCAAATGAAATGTAAACTATGTATATATGCAAGTGGCTTTATGTATATATGTGTGTAATCAGATTAGCCAAGATTGCTTTTGAAAATTAAGTGTTAAAAGTTCAAAAAATTTAATTTTACCTTTTATGAAAAACTTAAATATTTAATAACAATGTTTTAGATAAATGAAACAACAAAAAATACAATAATAGAAAAAATAAAGTACAAAAAGTAAAGAAAAAAAAATACAGAGATTTTTTTGTGGTTCGGCCAAACCCCAAAAATTGGCCTACATCCACGCCTAACCACCTAAGCAAAGAATTCATTAAACCAAAGTTTATATTACAACAAATCCTAGAGAATTGAGAGATCACTAGTTTAGAGAGAGTGGATTTAAGTAGGAAAAGTTCTTTGGAGTGAACTGCTCACTCCTATTTATAGTAGTGGGCTGATTACTATTCCTTCTCAATAACCGGTGCAAGCATCTCAGAACCAATATCGAGCCATCACAACATTGTACCGTAACTCAATAGCTAGATAGGGAATTTGTTTCTTCTAGAAGGAGAAGGCATCACCTCGACACTATAGCCAAAAATAAATAAATAAAAATATTATTTATTATTATTATTTTTATTTTATTTTTTTGCTATAAATAATATATATCTTTAAAAAATAGATAAAATAATTATAAGGTGTTATCTGAGGCTAAATATCATTATTGTACTTTAAAATTATGGCAATTTAAACCAATTTAATGAAAATATAGAATAATAAAAATCATAATTTCAGTTGAGAATGTGAAAATTATGCTTATATATGTCATAAAAATAACTTTTTATTAAAAGTAAATTCATTCATTTTCATAAGAATCAACTATGATAATATACACTAAAAAGTTTAACTTAATAAAAATATTAGTTAATCATAAGAACTTAAAATATTATAGTTTGAAATTATGAAATAAAAAAATAAATATTAAAATGGAAAATTTATTTTTAGTTAGAAATTTTTATTTAATTATTTTATATTTCCAAAAATCTTTATTATCAAATAACTCTAAATTGCAATATATGGACAAATGTTTCAAATGATTTGAGGGCAAGTAATAATTTGAGTTTGGGGGTATTTGATAAGTGTTAAATTTATAAAAATTGATGTTATTATAATATTTTTTATCATATTTTTATATGTTAAAATGTATTTATTTTAATTATATTTTATGTTGTAATAAAATTTTTTTAAAAAAAATAAATAAGAAAGAAGAAATTTAGGCCTAATGTTGTGGCGCTGAAAATGGCTTAAATTAGGCCAATTTTAGAAGGCTAGTGCCTAGGTAGCATCGTGGCACTAGGTCAGGCTCAATTTAGAATTATTTAATAACAAGCTTAGCAGCACAATGCTATGACCCAATAGAATAGATTTGCGACAGTTTAGTGATGGTTTTAAGTAGTTTTCGAGGCAGTTTTTGCAGGGGAATAGAAGTAACTAATTAGGGTTATTTTTAGGCTATAAATAAAAGATATTTCTAAGAGAAAATTACTTTTTTTTTCTTCAGTTTTTGACAAGTTAGTAATTCTAGTAAGAGTATGTGTAAGTGTAGTGACAACACTTGGAGTGTCACTCCGAGTATTGTGAGTTGTGTGCTGTGTGCGTGGAGTGTAGTAGTGTGTTTTTCTTAATCAAGTGGTAGAAAAAGAGATCTAAAGCAAGTCTTTTATTGAGAAAGTAGTGAAGAATTGTGAAGGGTGGACTTAGAAGACTTACTCGATGTGTGCTTTTCTTTCTTCTCTGGTTATCCTTCATCTTATTTTACAACATTTAATGAGATTTCTCTCTTCTCTACTATGAAGCACTAATCTATAAAGTGCCCTGAATTTATCTGAATTTTTTGGATTTTCGTATTTGTTGACCTCATTTTGGATGAGGTTAACATCATTTATAGTACTAGTAATTAGGACACTTAATCCTAGATTAGGAGGCTCCCAATTAAACACTTAGAACACTACACCTAGTGACCTAGTGCATCCTCCTTGGATTTGATCTAACCTAATAGATTTAGATAGACTAAACTCAAATCTCAAACATAAATTAAATTAAACACATTTCACTTGAAACTTGAATTTATTTGAGCTTAAAGCAAGGTGATTAAGGTGATTAACCTATTTACCATATCTAAGTTCAAAATTAATTAAATCTAAAAGAAAAATAAAATCAAAATAAATCCAAATAAACCAAAAGAAATTCAAATCAAATCAAACCAGAGAAATTCAAATCTAAATCAAGGTAAATAATGGGCAACACTTTTGTCATGAGTTTGACTTATGTCGGTCCCACCAAGTCAAAGGTCAACTCACCATGATTTGATAAAATAAAATCATTTCAAATAGTTTAAATGAAAACATAAATATGATTAAACATGAATTTAAATAATATAAATACAATAAGGCTTTAATTGGGCTAAATCGATCATCTAACCTAAATGAGCCTAAATGTGCCCTATTGGGTTCAAACTTAAATCAAACCAAAACTAACTCAATTTGATTGTCCAAAATCACTTGGAAATGGTAATCAAACATAATTAAATCCATTATTGAGTCCAATTTGATAAATTTGGCCTTTTTACCCAAATGAACTCAAACTTAACCCATTAAGCCTAACTTAGGTCAACTGAGTCAAAATTGAAATAAACTTGAAATCAAATGAAATTGATCACTCTAAATCATCTCACACATGTGTGTAAACATGATTGGAGTCCAAACATAATTTGATTAAGTCAAATTTTGTCATTTGACTTAATTAAATTCAACTTAATCCATTTACGTCAAAATGGGTCAAGTTGACTCAAAATTGAATTAAATACTCATGTGGCATGGGCTAATTGAATTCTTAATTATCCATTGAAAAATTAATAATGATTTAAACTCAAACTTAAAATAAATCAATCAAGAGAAACATGATTAAAATATTTGGATTTAAATCAAATCTAAATGTCATAATTAAACACCAAATAAACCTATGCTTGAATCGAACACATTCAAACCCATCTGAACTCATTCAAACCCATCCTAAGATGGGTTGATGGTGATTGGCAGCCAATCATAAGCGACTTAATAAACTCTAAGTCAATCCAAAACAAAATAATATGCCATGGCAAGCCAAAGGTGCATGAAGACAAATATAACTCCCCAATCCCTATATTCTCTTTGCCCCTCCACCTCAACACCTCTAAACAGATGTAAGGCAGCCAATCATTCTTAGACTTAACCTCCAAAGGTGTCAATCCCCATGGCTAACTAAGAGAAGAGGAAACGCATAAAAAGGCTCTTGGCCTCTAACGACAAAATAATAGAGAGACTATCTCAAGCTAATTTGAGCATTACATCACCTTCCATGAGTGAAATGAAGTGAAGCGTACCTATACCCTGATCCCCTAGCTGCTAAGAGGCTAGAGAATGATCAAGCTTGCTAGAATACATTGGTGCCTTGGTCCATAGGCCAATCCATAAGGAGAGAATCCAATTCCTCCTTCCCACAGCCTCATCACATCATTTTAAAGCAATTCAAATCAATCCCACCACTAAAGATTATCTCCGATGAGATACGCCATTAACTGGCCCATTGAAGCTTTCAATTTTTGTCATTTGTAAAGAAAACTTGATGTCAAGAGAGATCAAGCTGTATAGATGTGATCTATATGATGTCTTGATGGTTTTGGAAGTTAAATCGAGCGATTTTAATGGTTGGATCATCAAAAATCATCCCAAATCAATGGACGGCTCCCAGCTTTCACTATTGCTAAAGGAGGTGAAATCTCTGTCATCTGTTCCTTATAAAGGATTAAAATCTTTAGAGTTGGATTTATTTGGATGAATGGATTAAAATCTTTATAGAAAAGTAACATAAACATCTAAAATGTCCGATCTTTGATTGGATGGCCCAAATCAAAACCATGTGTGCTAGCTTTTTAACATAGGATCCATGTGGATCCTACGTGAATGAATGGTGTGACACCATGTGTAAAGCAGCACCACGTGGTGCCGATGTGGTTAAAGATGAAAATCAAGATTTTTATTTTAAAAATTATAAAAAAATTCATAATCAATCAAATATTAATCCAAAAAATCTAAATAAAAGTTTTATGGATTCAACTTAATGAGAGGATTCTATTAAAATTAAAATCTACAAATTTTGTGGAGTAATGTTTTATTAATTTAGGTTTAAATAAAAATTTTAAAAATAAATTAATCCTAATTCATTAAATCAATCAATATAAAACTTTGGGGAACTAAAATTGATGTTAAAATATTTGATAAAGAAAGTTTTCATCAATTATTACAAAGTAAATCAATAGATAAAAAATTTTCAATCCCAAAACTAATTTCAATAAAATAAATAAATATTAATTAAAGGAAATTATGAAAGATCATAGAAATAACTTAAATTTTCATAACACATGCTAATAAATTTAAATACATCATTGAAACTCCCTAAAGCTTAATAATACATAAAATCACCTATTTTAATGATTAATTAAATTAATTAATTCCAATAATCAACTTGAACTTAGAAAAAATATAGTAAATCAATCAAAATTTAAAAATTATGAATAAACTTCTAGAGAGGAATTCAAGAAAATTAAAACCCCTAAGTAATTTCTTATAAATTAAGCTAAATTTAGATTTTACTGAAATAATTAAAACTTTAATTACTCTTAAAATATACATTTGATTAGGGTAAAATTTTAAGAACTTAAATTGGCAATGAACTCCATTTGCCATAAAAACTTCATACCCAATTGACATCTAGATTGGGAAATATTTAATTTCCATATCCTTAGGTCCATATAAGTGAAATAATAAATAGAAAAATTATAAAAAAAATTATAAAATCTATCAAATAAGTTTAAAATATTATAATATATATGAAAACACGTGAAAAAAACTTTTAAATAATCTGAAAGCAAAGACACTTAATTAAACATAAGCTTGGGGTTTAATAGTAAAGAGAATTAAAAATAAATCTGAAATTTAGTTTAACTTTAAAGTTAATGATTTAATAATTGATCATAAACTCACTAATAAATTGGAATGTAAAAACCAATTCAAATTAAATTATAATAACATAAATAAACCTTAATTGATCTTAATTGAAGAAACATATTTTAAAGAAATAAATAAAATTAAGATATGATTAATCAACATTAAAGGAATAAATGAAAAGAAGAATTTAAAATAAACAAAATTAAAACATTCTTTAAACTAAACTCAAATTGAATCCAAATGAGATTAGTTATGATACTTAGGATCTTTGTTAGACCATTGGAATGAACCTACATCATAAGGTGAAGGCTTCATTCTATTAGATGGGAGGTAAAGGATATCCCAAGGAATCAACACATTTAATTTGGGACTAATTACTCAAGTGATTAGGGCTTAATTAAGCTAGTTAAAAAATTTTAAACTTTAATTAAGCTTTGATCATTGTTCAAACCATAATAAAATTATTTTTATTAAATTCTCCACTATTTATCCTTTCCAAAATGGGTTTACTCATATTTTTAGAATTTTTCTACATTCGTTATAAATTTTTGAAGTTTTAGAGAAATTAAACACAATTCAATCCCTAATTAATCTCTAATCTTATCGGTGCTATGCGAGAGCTGATGTTGTTGTGCTTCCCATATGGCGTTGTGGGATTGGCCACTTAAACATTTCGACGCGACATGCTGAGTCGGTGGTGGCGAACACATTTTCATCCCTACTGTTTGATCTCAAATTGGATGGTGGGGATTAATACTACAGTGCCTAAAAGAATTAAATCTAATTTCTTGTGAATTAAATCACATCCATCCGTTCTAATCTCATAGAACGGATGCTGGATGATCCGTCATCCCTCGAGTGATAAAAAATGGACAATTTTTACCCTCCTCCACTCAATCTGAGCTTGCCAGATCTTGTGAGGCATCAGGATTAACTCCAAAACCTTGGGGGAAGAAATATAAAAACCTACAATTGGATTTGCATGAAATCACAAAACCCAATACGAAAGATGAACACCTAGGAGATTTTCTATGATTTGCTAAAATTTACCTCGCTAAAGCTCAAGATTGATGGTCCAATGACTGGGGAGCTTTGTATTGAAGAGATGAAACCCTATTGAGAAGCTCGTATGATGCCACCCTGTCAGTGGCTCTATGGACCAAACGCCAATGGAATCCTCATTGTCATTGGTCTAGAAAGGGTCTTCGATGCTCGATTAGATCGAGAATTGATATAATTCACCTCACTAAAGCTTGAGGAAGGTGTGGGCAAAGTCAGTTTAGATTTGGTGAAGTTTGAGTAGATTTGGACAGAGTGGAGGGTTGGTTTCACTCGAGTTTGGCATTGCTAGCGATGGGGTGCATAGGGGAACTTCAGAATGCACTAAGGAAGCTCAGAATGCCATAGGGATGCTCTGTGTGTGTTTGAAATAAGATGTGAGGAGTGTACCCTCCTCCCCAATGTAACTTGATGGCTGGGCTCTGTGAACATTTAGTAGTTGTATGGCCAGTGCAGGCGACCGGAGATGTGAGGGGGTGGTTGAGGTGGAGCGCCTTGAGTGGGTGAAGGTCTAAAATGGGCTGCCATGTATTGTCCTCTTTCTCATAGGTGTTCTAATTAGAATCTATGGGTTAGCTCACCTCTTTTGACCTTTGGCTAACCCAACGATCCTTAGATCAAGTTAGCCAGTGGGCCAGAGGTCCAAACTAAGCTAAAGAGGACTACGAAGTGCAATGGGATAGGTGAGACCATCCAAATGGGGATTTTCTTCCATTTTGAGAAATTTACCTAATGGGTTTAAGGCTAATTTAGGTAAATTATGGATTGAGTTTATTTTTACTGACCCATGGTGACTCAAGGATGGGTCATGCCAAGCTTGGTTTGGTTTGGGCTTAGTTTGAATGGGTTGGCTCAATTTGACCCATGTAGGTCAAATTGAGCTAAATTGGACTAAGTTGACCCATGGGTCAGATTGGGTCAAACCATGGATTGAGACATGTTCAAATGATCATTTAGGATGTTTGGTTCAATTGGTATGATTTGATTTGAAGTGGACTTTAATTTGGCTCGTATGGGTTCATATGGGTCAAAAGGGCTAAGTTGAACAATTTGGTCAATTTGGCCAATTTGGCTTGGGTTTGGGTTTGGTTTGGGTTCAATTGATCATTTGAAAAAAATTGTAGGTGTTTATTTCAATTAATTTGGATTGGTAATGATTTAGATCAAATTGATCATTTAGGTCAATTTGGGCTAAAATGGGTCAATTGGGTTGACTTGGTCAAAATGGGTTTAATTAAGGGTTTGATCATGCTCAATGATAAATTTATGAATGATTGGAGTCATTGGTTTCAATCAATTTGAATTAGGATTTGATTTGGTTCAATTGGGTTCATATTCACTAATTGGGTCAACTTGAGTCAAGTGATTAATTTAGCTTGGTTTGGCTTGATTTATTGCAAATGATCAATCAAGGAGAATGAAAAATCATCATGGAAGATGTTAGAAGGGTTTGTTCAAACCAATTTGGATTGTATTAAAGCTTGATTCAAATTGGTCCTTTAGGTCACTTTGAGTCAAGTGGACCAATTGAGCTAATTGAGTTTGTTTGATGGAATTGAGTGTTGAGTTGAGTTCAATGATGGATTTGAGATTTATTGTTGGCTTTAGTTGCAGTTGATTTGGGTTTAATTAGATTTTGGCTCATTTGGACATTTTATGTTCAAATGGGCTTGGTTAGGTAAATTGAATTAGCTTAATTGTAAATTTTGGAAAGGTTTGGAATGAAGTATTGAATGGTTAGAGTGCTTTTATAAAAGTAAATTAAGGTTGATTAATTGAATTAGCTTTAGGTTAAGTCCATAAGATTGGATCATGGGGTTAAGAGTAGTTTGGTTTGATTCATTTAGCTTGGAGCTTGGATTTGAAATCAAATTAAATTAGTATTTGTTGGATTGATTTAAGGTTGGTTTTGGACTTAGGTTTAGGCATGACTCTTGGTTTAGGCCATAGGGTAGGTGGGCTCCATTAGTCCTATGGTTAAGCCTAAAGTTATGGAATGCCTCCTTAAGTCTTGTAAGCTTGGGTTCAATGTTCACTTAGCCTCTAGAAGTGTCCTATGATTGAGGAAGTCCAAGTCCCTAAGAAGGTCTTAAGTCTAGGATGGGAAGATTCAATTCTCACTCTAAATGTGAGGTCAACAAAGATGTTAAGCAACAAATTGAGCTAAGGCTCTGATACTAATTATTACTTAGCTATAGCAACCAAGAGGGGGGGAATGAATTGGGTTTTAAAAATAAATTTCAAAAAATTGAATTTTATCTTTTATAGAAGACCTTAAATATTTAATAATAATTCCTTAGTAAATGAAGCAAAAATAATAATAATAACAGAAAAGTAAAGTGTTGGAAAATAAAGAAAGAGAACACAAATTTTTACGTGGTTCGAGCAAACCCCAGAAATCAGCCTATCTCCACAGCTAGCCACCCAGGTTAAGAATTCATTAAACTAAACTAGAGATTACAACAAATCTCCCATACTCTCCATCATGGGAAAGTACAACCCAACATGTATTTTCTTTAATAGGCAATCACAACCCATCTTTAATAGGAAAGCATAACCCAACACATACTTTCTTTAATGGGTACCCAATAAGAAATCAAGACAAAGCAAAGAGATAGATACAAGTCTAACTCCCAATTTTAAAATATTTTTGCACTCACAACCCAATATATATTAATATTAAGGCAATTGAATATTAATGAAAAAAATAGCTCACTTTTATTTTAAATGAAATTACAAGAAGATCTTTAATCAAATATTTAATAAAATTAAGTAATTTAATGATCTTTGAATGATCTTTAAAGATTTGAAATAATTTTCTTGAATTACTTGAGAATCCAAACTAAAATACAATTACCAAAAACTTTACTTTGAATTTTTTTCACACAAGATAACTTTCCTTCAAATGAAAAATGTATTTGCAAGTTGAATAACTAAACAATCACTTAAATAAGGATTTGAATTATATCACATGAAAGCCATCACATAACATATGCATAAACCAATTGAATATAAGTAATCAATAAGCACAAAATAATTTATGCAAGAGTAATGTGGTCGGCCAAATGGAAAAAAGAGAGGTAATAAAATTTGGAGCACAATCAAAAATTTAAGCAACCTATGAAACTTTAAGCCAAAGGGATAAACAATGGATATTTAAATAATTATGCACTTAGGAAATTAATAACCTTTAATAAGAGTTCAGCCAAACAAAAAAAATAAAAGAAATATTCAATGATTAAGCATAAAATAAATTATTTTTCTTATGTTAGCTTTAGGTCAAACAAGAAATCAAAAGATTATCAAGAAGTCAAAGTTCACACAAATTGATCTTGTTATCTTTATTATTGTCCAAAAAAAATCTAAAGGTTATGTCATGAATAAGCACAAAAAAATTTACATAACCATGTAAACTTAAAAGCCAACAAGAAAGAAGAGAAATTTAAGAACTTAGCACCTTAGAAAATAAACGCCAAAGAGATGATGTTTCCAGCCAAGGGAGGAATCGCATTAAACCTTCCCTTTTCCCAATCAATATTTAATCAAGATGAATTTCTAAGAAAACTAGAAGAATTTTGAGAAATTCCTGCCCTTATTTCACAAAAAATCTCCAAGAAATGATCTTGCAAGAATCGGGCAAGGGTGGGCAAGAGAGCAAGAAAGAGTTTTTAACTTATTGGAACTTTTCTTAAAATTAAAATAAAGATCTTAAATAGATGAGGGAGGAGTCTATGGCTGGCCAAAAACTGATTCAATGAGAGGGAAATTGATTTGGGATCAATTTGAATTTCAAAATCAAAGGAGAGGGGATCGACCAAAGAGATTTTCCATAAGCTCCTTTAGAAATTTGTTTAAACCCAATATGGAATGTATGCTATGTCATTCATAGCTAGGAAGGGAAAATTTTCATAGAAATTTTTTCCAAGGGAGTTTAGATTTGAAAGAGGGAGTTTTGAATAAAATAAATCCATTAAGATCCACTTCAAAGAATTAAGCCAAAGAGGTTTCCTAAAGTAGGAAATTCTTAAAATAATGCATGGATTAATTTTAAATCAAAGCTGATTATATTCTATACTTATTTAATGTTTAAATAACATATAAATTTAATAAATTTAAAGCATAGTGGCCACCCTCCCTTAAACTTTCATAGAATAGGTCAAATTTGAAAAAAAAAAAAAGGAATTATTTTGAAAAAGAGGGCTAGTTTGAATTTAAATTTAAAATAACTTATAATAAATCCACTGGGCTTTAGATAATCTTGATTAATCATGCTTGGGACATTCAACATATTCCATAAAAGAATTTATTTGATTTAGCAAGTACATGTCATGCATAAAGGAGTTTGAATTAAAGAATAATTCAAATTTAGAAATTCAAATAAATGAATTTTAAAATATGAAAAATGAAGAGAAAATATTATGAAAATGTTTTGAATGAACTTCAAACAATTTATTACACAAAAAACATTAAAAAATTTTTGCTAAAACAATGCTAATATGAAAATGATAGTAAGAGAGAGAGAGAAGAAAGAATAATAGGAGAGAGAATAAGAGGAAAAAAGAATAATTTTAAAATAATTCAGTTATCATGAACTAAAATTTTTTAATAAAAAGTATGAATGACATGGAAATGATTTAATAAAGTTTAAACATAATTTATCTTGCTTTAACTCACATTTAATAAAACTTATATCATGCATTTAGTTCATACTAACCAACAAGGATAACTTAATGAGTAATTATAATATTAAGATATAGAAAAATATAAATAATTTTAGAATAATAAATTTAAAAATAAATGAATCATTTATTTTAATTTAGTAAGATTTTTAGTTATCTTAATATAGTAATTTCGAGAAAAATTTGCACATAGTCCATGTCTAGTTGCTTTAGCAATTTGATATAATTGAAGAACAAGAAACTGAAGAATTTTTTGTGCACACTTAAATTTAACTTGATTAGTAGCATTTGAACATGTGTTTGTTATCATCAAAATCAATCTCATATGATATGGGGCTTGTCAAGTCAACAATCCTTCTACATCAAACAAACCCTCTAAAGTAAACTCCATTGTAACTACTTTAAAAATGTGAAAGAGATAGTTTACTTTAAATGTCAGAAGAAGGGTCATATGCAAAACCAATCTATAATAAAAATTATGTTCCTAGATTAATTGGAGGATTTAGAAGAAGAACATATTGTAGAGATACATGATGATACACCCCTATCTAATGAAGAAGAAGATCTAAATATAGATAATATAATGTCAATTTTGTGATGTATGACTATTTTTATAGAAGGAGAAGATTAAAGAAGTAAGAATATTTTCTCACTGTATATCCTATGAAATGAGAAAATGTGTATGCTAGTAATAGAAATAGGTAGTGTTATGAATGTTATATCAACACATTCTATCACTAAAGCCAATCTTACAACCAGAACTCACAAAAACTATTCCAAGTTAGTGGGTAAATCACATATCCATACCTATCACTAATAGATGTCTTGTTTCAATTAAAATAAATAGCTATAATGATCAAATCTGGTGTGGTAATCTTCCAATAAAGATAACCCATATTCTATTAGGAAGTCCATGACTTTATGACTTGAATGTGATCTATTATGGGAATAAAGTACTAATGTATTCAAAAATAATGGAAACAATCATGTTATTCCCAATAAAACTAACTAAAAAAAGGTCAATTATAGTCCCTCATAGAATTCTTCCTATACCTCTACACAAACCCAATTTTGAACTTCAACCTAAATCAAATTAAGGAAGGAATGCAAACTCCAATTGATAATAATATTATCATCAATGATAGGAATGATACTTCTGATATACATCTTAATACATGTAAATCTCTTAGAATTTAAATTATAACCTTAGGGTTAGGTGCTTAGCTAGAGGGTCTAATGACCCTACTTCTATATTTATTTTGCACTTTTGGAAAATCTCTATTAATGCTAAGGATCACAACATAGTTGTTGTAGTCTTAAATCTATTATCTGAATTCACTGATTTCATATTCAATGACTTACCTAATGAGCTACAACCATTAAGGGATATACAACATGTTAAATATCTAATTCTTGGTTCACAAATACCTAACTTACCTCATTATAAGATGAGTCCAACTAAGCATGCTAATTTAAAATGATAAGCAAATGAACTCCTAAATATCAGCTTTACTTAAGAAATTTTTAGTCTGTGTGTTGTGCCTGGTCTTTTAACTCCTAAGAAAGAAGGAATTAAGAGGATGAGTATTGATAATAGAGCAGTAAATTAGATTATAAGAAAATATAAGTGTCCTATACCTAGATTGGATGACATATTAGATCTTATTTTAGGTTCATTATTATTCTTTATAATTTATTTGAGAAGTGGATAACACCAGATAAGGATTGGACCAAGTGATGAATGGAAGATAATGTTCAAAATTATTAATGGTCTTTATGAATGGTTAGTCATGCCATTTAGTTCTTCAAACACCCCTAGCACATTCATGAGACTAATGAATACTATTTTCAAATATTTTATTGGTCAATTCTTTATAGTAAATTTTGATGATATTCTTATCTATGGACCAAATGAAAAGTCCCATTTACATCTTTCAAAAATGGTCTTTAGAGAAATTATTAATTTTCATGGAGTACCATACAATATAGTTTCTGATAGTGATGTTAAATGTGTATCCCATTTTTGAAAAATCATACATAAACTAATGGGAATGCGATTAAAATTATCCTCTACATTTCATCCTCAAATAGAAGTAGTCAATAGAACATTGGAAAATCTTCTAAGATATTTAATCAAGAAAAGTCTAGGAAACTAGGACTTAACATTACTTACATCTAAAATTTGTATATGATAGTTCTGGTTCTAGAACAACCCATAGATCACCTTTCAAAATAGTATATGCATACACCCTAAAATGCTTATTGGCCTAGTGACTACACATGCTTATGCATTTTTTGATTCACCTTATACATTTGTGTTTTATTTTTATAGTTTTCATTAAGATATAATGATATAATTGGAAATATAAAATGCTAAGTATGCTGAATAAAATAATAAAGGTATATTTTTTAAGGAATATGATGTGGATAATAATTTATTAGTTCATATCCATCTTAAGAGATTTCCTTTCACCAAATATAAAAGGTTACAAGTGAGAGCATATGAGCCATTCAAAATTATTAAGAAACTTGGTACTAATGATTATATTCTTGAATTATTCCCTCACATGTTATTACCCTATTTTCAATATCGAAGATCTAATATCTTTTAAAAGAGTTACCAACCTCTAAAATTATAGGTTGATACTTTTGTGATATGAGATAAAAATTATTTAAGGCACCTATCTAGCAAACATTCTTTAAGGTGGAGAACATTATCACAGCTAAGGCACTCACAGATGATAGTACCCATCATAGATTTAAAATAAAGTAAAAAAGATAAGCTACAAAGTGAGGATGCATAGATGACTTTAAAAGAACTATAGAGTTTTGCATGTTTTTTCAATAATCTTCAGCCTTAACTTTCAAGAAGAGTTCTTTAAACCAAAATGAAGATGTGGAGACATATCAAATGCAGCATATCAGATAAACCAAAGTAAAATAAAAGATTTTAGGCCACAAAGGTGTTGGTTACATGTAGCACCTATGAGGATTTTAATCATGTGGTGAAGCTATTACTTATTTTTTAGGAACAATAGTTTTTTGCATTTATTGGAGAATTATATTTATTTAAACACCTAATCTATTTTGATGATGAATTTATTTTTAAACTCAAAGTTTTACAAGAGATTTAAAACTGTAATCATTGAACTTCAGTTGACAAAATGAAAACTCTTACATTTTGTTGTGAGGAGCAATTAAGTTTCAGCAATTTCTTGATAAAAGAATTTTAACATATGCAAATATAATATAGTTTATTTTAACATATCTATGAGTCATTTTATGTAGATGATATTATATGCATCATATGTCTATTAAAGTTTATTCCCGCCAGAACTTTAGACTTCTTCCACTTCTATGAGTGGAAAATTTTCTTTTCACTTACACTTTGGTGACTGGAAGAACATTGGAGCATTTTTTTTTCTCCACATCCATTGCGACATTCAAATCTCCATGATCATCCACTTCACCACACCATAGTGAGGCTATCACCATGTGATAATTATTGTTATATTATTATAGTTGTCGAACCATTAACTTTAGTCCATCACCAATTAGCTACCATTTCCATAATTTGACCACTATTATTGAACCATTACAGATTACTAACTATGATTGTTTGACTATAACCATCCATCCATGATTACTCAATCACCATTGCACAACTTTAGTTACTTAAAATTTGATGATTGATTATGATTACTTGACTATAAATGTTTGCCATGGTCGCCAAACTGCAATCACATAGCTATGGTCACTCAACCTCCATTGTTTGGATACGACTACCCAATCTTTGTCACCCAACTACATTATCTATGTCTCTGAGGATCAACCATGTTTACATATTCTCTGGCATAGTGCTATAATTCCACATCATCTATCACTTATTCTTTGGCAATTGATTATGGTTGTCCATCTTTAAATGATGACTATGGATGCCCATCCTCCCATCCTCTAACAAATGACCATGATCACCCAACCATAATCACTCAACTATGGCCACTTAGCCTTTGTCACTTGACTATAGTCGCTTGACCATTACCATATTATGATCCCTAAACTACTATCACTAAACTATAGTTCTTTGACCACCACCAATTGAGTACTATAATTTTTATACCATCATCCAACAGTGGTCACTGGACAATAAGGCGTAACTTTATTCTTGTGATCACTATTAAATGCATAAACATATGTTTATTTTGATCTTCACTATTGTCAACAATTTTAATGCATGTAAGGTTTATGCATGCTATTAACACTGTGCATCACTTATAAAGTAGATTGATTCCATTGACATTTGTCAATGCCAATATTAGAGTTTATTCTCTATAGTTTATTTCTATGATATTGTATTAGCACTTTAACTAATTATGAGGGAAAATACCGTTAATATTTAATAGCATACACTAGTAGAATTATTTCAAATAGTTAAAACCACATGAATTTTTTCCTCTTTTGAGCTTTTCACCAAAAACAAAAAAAGCAAACTCATGTGCCTTATATATGTGGGTATCCAATCTTTATACCAAGCTAAGATGCTAAACACCTCTCTACTAAAACAAATTTTTTGGCTCATGATAATTTAGCATCATATATCCTTGGCTTGGTTATAGTTGGATATCTTTTTAGTCATCATACTAGTTTACTAGTTTTAAAAGAAGCGACTGTAAGACAATAGAAATTGAAATATTATAAGGAAAACATTTTAGCATAGCTACAATTAAAAAAACTCCTCTCTTCTATCATCTATTATTTCATCAATTTTATGAAAAGCAAATCAAGACTAGTAAGAAAGCTTAGCCTTTGCTATTTCCTTAAAGGGATGTTTATTCCAATACCTTGGGTATATTTGAAATCAAGCAATTTAGACATATAATATTTTTTTTGAGCTTTCAAAGTAACATTATTAAAAAAAATTTTTCAATAATCTTTCCAAACATGTGAAATTTCATGAAAATGCTTCTCAGTAAGATCTAAATTTTACATTGGTTTTCAGAAAGAAATTTTGCTTTCTCAGCAAGACCATGATTTTGAACTCAAAAGGGTGTTTGCATCTAAACAAACAAAATAAATGGAGCATCTCGGCTTGGGGCACCACGGTGCTATAATCATAGTGCCTAGGCACTATCGCTAACTTATAGATTCTAGAAATGCAAACCAATCCCACCAGTTGTCTACTTAAGCAACACAACACTGTGGTGCTATGATCTCAGTGTCTGGGTGCTATTACGATGGTTTTCAATTTTAAAAAGAAAAATAATCATTCTCACCAATTGCTTCTTCGATAGTGATCTACCTAGGAGAAGTGGAGGAAAAATTAGGAAATAGAAAATTGCCCAAGAAGTGGGATGGTTATCCAAAACCTCTATAAAAGAAGGGCAAGGGGTCTACCCACTGGCTTCTTCTTCCTCTCTTTCACCCACTGCTTCTTCCTCTCCTCTCTTTCACTGCTCTCCTTCTTACTCCTAACCCCAACTCTAAGTATTCTACAATACTCTCTTCTCTATACAATGTGTTTTTTGCTACTGTACAAGGGTGCTTTCCTCTCACATAGAACAAAACTGATGCCAGTTGTCATTATCTCTATGTAAATATTTTTGAAAATATCTTTTTACACTATTTTCTCTCCTAAAAGAGAATTTTAAAAATATTCACTATCGATCTTCATTTCGGTGATAAATGAAGAGGCCTATCTCTATTAATCTTAGATCTAGAGTAAGAAAGAACACCCCAAAACTCAAAATTCCAAAAATCTTGAAATATGAAGATCTCAGCCATCGAGCTTGATTCTAGAATGAGAAGAAGACCCTCCCTCCATTGATCTTGGATCCAAAACAAGGAAGAAGATTGCCTTGCACTAAATAATTAAAGAATCTAGCATTATTAAGTAATTATGCTACCAAAATTTTTAAAATCACTAAATTCCCCAAAAGAAGCTAATAAATAATGGAGTTCCTGAGTTATAGCACCACGACACTGGGAGATAGTGCCAAAATGCTAAGCTTTCAAGAGTTTCAACACATGGAATCCCATGTTATAGCCATGCAGCATCTTATAAGGTGCCAAGGTGCTAAATTCAACACCATAGTGGAGCATCCTTATCTTTCGAGTGCTGCCATCTCAGGTTTTGTAAAGTCAAAACATCCATTTATAGCACCACAGTGCTATCTTTGAAGTGCTGAAGAGCTGATTTAATTTTTTAACCTTATTTTTAGCACTTTAAATACTGACTTTCCCAAATCTAAGATTTAACTCCTCTATACTCCATGATAAGGCACTACAATGCCATCTTCTTAGGTTACAAGTCAAATTTCTCTAACTTAAAGTGTCATAGTGCTGACCATCTTGTGCTACAGTGCTGGCTTCTCGGGTCATATAATGAAAGCATCTCTATCTGTAGCATTGGGGAACTATATTTATAGTGCCAAGGCGCTAACTCTCAAGGGTCGAAGCGTTGACTTTCTAGCACCAAGGCGCCGACTTCACAACTTTCCAAAATTTTAAGTTAGAAACTTTATTCAAATAAGTTTTTTTCCAACTTATAATAAAATTTATACATCTTGGGGATATCCAAATAATATTTTTTTAAAAAAATGACAAATAATATATATAATAAATATAGGCACAACCCTATATTAGAAATGACCTCATTCGTATTGTCCACAACATAATAACAAATGCCTAAACTCAGTGTCTAAAGATGCTTCGTGGATTAAAAATAGATATAAATGAATCGCCTACATGTGCTTAGACCAATGCATTACATACTTTATTGTAAGGTCTGAGAATGCTACGTAGGTTTAGGAGTTAGATTAATTCATTAACTATTCATATCCTTATATGGATTAAAAGGAAATCTCATTCAATTAATTCAATCCTCTTTTTTATAAGAAAAAGAGTCGGCATAATTGATTTCAAATATTGTAGACCCAATCCTCTATAAGCAAAGAAGCGAGCAAAGTCAACCTGTGATCTATATTGATTGAATATTACAACTGAGGGGTTCTCACTATCAATTTTTTTTTAAATTTTAATGTCAAATCATTACATGTTAAAATCTATATCAATAATAAAATAATCATATGTTTAAATTGAAAGATATTAATTAAATGAAATTAATCATTTAAGATATATAGTTAAACTCATCTAATCATCTGCAACTATTATCAAGGGTGACAAGTTAAAAAACATTTTTCTTTAGAAGAGCAAACATCATATTAAATATATATTTATATTCACACCCAAATAATCTCATGCCAGTAAGGATGTGGCCTATATCCTTTATTAGCATGATTTTCCCACCAAATGGAACCACATAAATTACTGTTACAACTAGAACCCTCTAACCGAATGGTTCATTAACCAAATGACACCATTAAATTATTGTCATGGCTATAGCCCATATATTTTTAATGGCTATAACCCATATGTTTTTCAATGGCTTAGATATTTGAGCTATGAAATGTATTTTATTAGATGAAAGTCCCTCTGTTAGCTATGGTTGACTTAGATTTGTCCCCTTAGACAACAACCACCCCAGATCTACAAGAACAACTTGGACGATACAACCCATGAGTGCTGACAAGGATTATTTGATTAAGGTTGGATTGACTACCTCCTCTAACTAAGTATACTAAGGACCTTGATAGTCTAGGATGATAGAACCATGTGATTTTGATCGAGCATGTTATCATTCCCACTAAGATATGCTTTAAGTTAATGGTAACTCCACTCACTTCTATGATACATTATGCACTAGTGATCTATATCATTTATCATGTGAATATCTAAGATCTATACAACACTCCAAAGGGAGATAAGTCCAATCTATTCATTCACTATACAAACACCTTATAAATACAACATTCTTAAGGTATGTACATCCAATCTACTCATTCATCATGCAAACATCCTATAAATCTAACATTGCAAAGGGATGTAAGCCTAAGTAATCCATTCGCTATGAAAACAAACCTACATTCAAGCATTCTAAAGGGATGTAAGTCCAATCTATTTTTACCATGTGAACACTCTAATGGCATTCCAAAGGGATGTAAGTCTAACTCATATTTTTGGCATTCCAATAAATGTAAACCTTACAAGTGTCTGCATTACAGACTTAATTAAATTATTAAATAAACTTATATATTTAGTTTACCATTAATTCACTAAACAACCCATACACTAGAACTTTGTTTCACTCAGGATATTTGAAATGAAGTAACTCATGGCTGCTAATTAGACTCCCTAGACATTATGGCTAGCCCTCTGATGTTGGTAGAATGGAAAAATATAGTCTCAGGATTACAAAATCAAGAGATCTTGATAGGGACTACCCTCTTATTTCATTAGACAGTCATCTATACCATGTCATGTGCACCACTAGACACCAATTCAGATTATATATATATATCTGTGTCCAAACTTAATCAAGAATTCTCTCTTATTGTGGCAACTGAATAATTAATTATGAATGCTTTTGTTCATAAGAAATAGAACCCAAATCTAAATAAATCCTAGCATAACATTATGAGAAATTTGGTTGAGTATATATCAATCTGTCTCATAAAAAACATACTTATACCCATCTCAATAAAAATAGCTGAGAGTTTTCAGAAGGATGTAATCTTTTAAGCGAATGTTGATCTCACTTTTGGAGTGAGGATTCACCTTCCTCATCTTGAACTTAGGAACCTTCTATGAACTTGGATTTCCCTAGCCATAGGGCATCTCTAGTGACTAAAGGAATACTAAGCCCAAGCCTAGAGACATAAAAAGGCATACCTTAAGCTTAGGATATGCCTTAGGAAAAATAGGTCTTTCCAATCATATGGCCTAAACCAAACTCAAGCCAACAAAACCAACCTTAATTGAGTTTTGTTACTTATCCAAGCTCCAAGCCAAATTGACCTATGTTCATCCCACCATGATCCCATGATCCAAGCCCATTCAAACAAACAAAATCCTATTGATTTTCCCAAAAGCACCCCAACCATTCAATAGACCATTTCAAACTCTTCTGATGCTTGCAATCAAACTAATTGAACTAAATGAGTACAATCAAACCAAGTTAGCCCATTTGAACTAAAAGGTCCAAATGAGCCCAAATCCAATCAAATCCAAATAAATTGCAATCAAGGCCATAATCAACCCTAAATCCATCATTGAACTCTTCTCAACACCTAATTCCACCCAATTCCACCTATTCAACTCAATCAACCCAATTGGACCACCTAACCTAAAGTGGCCTAAATGACCAAAGTAATTTAAACTTCAATCCAACCCAAATTAGATTAAATCAACACATCTAATCCCTTCCATAATGATTATTGATCATTTTGGATAGCCCAATTATAATCAATTGTGTCAAACCAAATCAATTTGACCATTTGATCCAAGTTATCCCAATTAACTAATATAGACAAAAATGAACAAAATCTCATTCTAAATCTAATTGCTTACAAACATTGACTACCATCAATCATAAATTTAGTATTGAACATGGCTCGGCCACAAATTAAACCCAACCAAGCCAATTTGGTTCTTTGATCCACCTAAGTTGACCCAAGTTGACCTAGAGAGCCAAATTGAATCAAATCAAATTCTAAAAAAATTGATTAAAACCAATGCCCCTAATCAATCATAAATTGATTATTGAACATAATCTAACCCCCAATTGAACCCAATTTCATTAAGCCAACCCAATTGACCCCTTTAGCCCAAATTAACCTAAAGGGTGATTATACCAAATCCTTCCTAAATCTAAATTGATTCAAACCAACACCTATAATCATTCTCAAATGATCAATTTAACCTAAACCAATCCTTCACCCAAACCAATTTGGCCAATTTAATCTAATTGGTAAACTTAGCCCATTTGACTTAAATGAACCCAAATGAACCAAAATCAAATCCACTTCTAATTAAACCAAACCAATTCCACCAATACATTCCAAATGATCAATTGAACATACCCAAACTCTTAGTTTGACATAATTTGACCAATTGGCCAACCTAGCCTAATTGAACCCCAAATTGACCCATATGGGTCAAATTGTGTGAAACATATCTAAATAAAGTCTAAACCTAACCAAACTTGGCATGACTCATCCTTAGGTCACCATGGGCAAACCCAAGTGGACCCAGTCCTTGGTGAACCTAGTTTGGGTCAAAACCATTGAACCAAGTCACCCATTTAGGTGGGTTCTCCTACTCCCAAAGCCTTGGCAGCCACATTTGGCTATTCTTAGACAATTGGACCATTGACCCAACCTAACCCAAGGCTATTGGGTTCAACTTTTGGTCATGAAAGGGTGAACTCACCCTTGACTCTCCATTGGTTCACTTGGATGAGGAGGTACACCAAATGCTAGCACATGCCACTGCCTTAACCTCCCAAGCACCTCCACCTTAGCAGTCCACTACCACCTCTGGCCACCTACCTCGATCGGACAACTGCCAAAGTTTGAGCTAATCTCTATCCTTGGTTCACTTGGGCAAGAGACTGTACTCCTCTTTATCCATTAAAACTTCATGTAGAGCTTCCTCATAGCATTCCAAGTAGTCCTAGAACCTTCCTCGAATTCTTAGTGCACTCCATGCCTAGCTAGGACATACCACACCAAACCTTAGCACACACATTAGAATAATAAGTCACCCCTTCTAATTATTTTGAGCTCTACCCTTAAACAACCCATATAGCATTTATTTTTTTTATATTTATAATATTCTTTTATAATCTAGGTTGTATATGGGTAAAGTATGGCTACCGAACATCTCTTATTTTCTAGGGTGTACAGCAATACTCGACAGCATCAGCCTTTTATTCTTTTATAAAAATTCATGAATGTTTGATTATCATGTTTAGCTTGTGCAATATAAATGACATATTTTTTCATAGGTTTCTTAAGTTTGATGATTGAATGTATAGCTTGGAGCGCTAAGCTCTTTAGGAAAAAATTAATTTTTCTACCCCTAATAAACAACTCATAACTAAATTTTAAATATAATTTATAACCTCACCTTAAGTCCTTGGTTATAATCAAGATAAATAAAAGAATTAGCAACCTCTTAGTTGATTGATAAATGATATAACAATCATGCATATCATCTTGTTTCGCACTTGAATAGGGAGGGTCTTTATTCTTGCATGATAGGAGAATGCTTGACCTTTGAGGGCATCCCTTATAGTGGAGAACACCTCCTCCCATTGATTTAGCCCATAATCTTATCTCAACATGCATGTAAGCATAATTTTCCCAAGCCTTTGTCCAATTGAATGTGTCAAAATGGTATAAAAGATTATAAAATTTTGCATTAATCTAAGTCATGATTTCATGCCAATCATGATCTAGTCTCTTAGGGAGTGAGTCTGGGACTATAGTTTCCTTTCTAATTAAATAACAACTTATCTATCTTGCACTTACATAAGATTGGCCTACATGGGTTTAAAGTGTAGGAGGTGTTAGCTAGTGGCCCCTCCAAGCGGTTGTAAGTCAAGAAGAGTTGGGATGAGTTTATCCTCTCTTGTAGAGGTAAACCACTATATCCCAGTTTCTAAATAGACTTAGGTCATGCTTTTAGCTTTTGTTAAAGCATCCTAGATTTAGGATACAAGGCTACTTATCTCTTTTGGGCTATGAGTATAAGTTCTCACATCTTAGGTATTTTCACAATCTTGTGTTGATGGATTATGAGCCTTAACATTCTAATAAAATTTTAACTCAAGTATAAATAAACTCTCTCTTCCAAATATATAAAGCCTCACTATATGGTAGACTGGAATGCTCACTAGCTTTCTACTTTTATGAGTACTCCCTTCTTATCTTCCTTCAGAATCCAAAAATAAGTCTTCCTATTTGAAATCTCCTACTTGATTTCCAAAAATAACATATCATTTGATAGTCTAGCTTTGGAATCTTTGGAGATATTTATTGACTACTTTAATCGAGAGTGTTCTTAAGAAATTTCTACTTCCGAAGATGTTATTAACTATATATGCTTGCTTTCATAGGGAACTAAAGAACCTGGCATAAAATAAACCATGATTTACTTCTCCATGTAAAGCAAGGGAAATATGTCTAGTATATATGAATACCCATCTACCTTAGGAGTCCTTATTATGTGATTTGGCCCATCATAGGATAATGTTTCTATCTTTCAGGATGGTACATTATACCTTGATGTCATACCCAATCGCTTCAATAAGTACCCCCTAAGATCTGTGTGGTGTCCCTACGACTCCAAATTGAAACACCATATTTTTTTAGCGACTCCACTAGGGATGGTTCCTCTCACCAACTTTAGTAGTCAATCATTATCTCCAAACATCGATACTGGACTTATATTTTATATAAGTCTAAGACTATCATTCTTTCTGTTGGACACCTTGCATATTTCATCCTTAAGCAAGAGTGGCCAACCTTCTTTTAAGTTTTAAGACCTCATTCTAATAGGTCTTAAAACCTCTATTAGGCCTCTAATAGGTAAAGAAGACCAACTAAAGAAATTACCCCAAAAGAAATCAAATAAAAGTAAGAATCTCTTACCACTGGCTTGGCAAAGTAAGGTTCATTCAACATTTCAAAAATCTCATTGGAGTTCAAAAGAAAAGCAAACAAAATTCTTATCCAAGATCACAAATCTCTAAACCCCATTTAACATAATCAAATTTGTTAAATGGGGGTTTCAATTCAAAATAAAATAAAAAGAATAATAATCAAAGCAAGAATCTAATCCTATGTCATTCTTTTTTCAAACAGTGAAGAAGAAAGCTTTGTTTCCATTCCTTGCAATTAATCAATCATTATGTCTTATTGGAAAGCTTATCTTTTCTTTTGCCTCAACTGTGGATTTGTCCGTGGATCAGGCCATACTCACCTCGACCCTTGTCATCAAGTTTGGCCTCAGATTTGAGCATTTCAAGGTTACTTTTGATGGTCCTACCCTTAGCACTGTAAGTAGGGAAGACATGGCCGATAAGAAGAAACTTCTATAGTTTGACCTTCATTGAGAAATTGATTTCCATCCCTGAAGAGAAAGTCCTTAGATGTTCCCCTACCACAAGTACCATCTGTACCTGCCACAAATTCGGTTAAGACTTGTACCACTTCTACAGCCACCCTAGTCCTTACTGCCCTGCATCTTTGACCAAGACTCAATGTTGTAACAAGAATAGGAAGATCAAGAGGTATTGTGAGCATATGGCTAATGAGGTTGAGGAGGCCTCCCATGTAGCTGAAGAGGGATCTACCCATGAGACCTCTCCCCTTCTTGGTGGCAATAGGTTTCACCCCCTTTAAGCTGTAGAGGGAGAAGAGGATGTCAGGAAGATTGTAGCAGCATGCCATGACCCGTGGAGTCTAAGACATAGGATAAGGATATGAGAAAACCATATGTTGGTTTGAGGTACATGCTTGGGAGAATAAGGAGAGTTCATAGATGCTCTAAGTCTACTACCTTACATGATTTGAGATGAGTGATCCCTAGGAGTGTTATGGGTCAGATCTATAGGGAGAAGGCCATGGAGGCCAAGATCACAACCCAATTGGACAAGAGAGATAGAAAGAGGTTTGTTAAACAGTCGATGGCATTAGCTTTGATTGACCACTCTGATCGATGAGCTAAAAGAGCTGATCATTCTGACAGGAAAATTCTTATCATTTTTAGCTGTAGGAGGAGATCTTTATAGGAGAGTCAACTAGTGTCATCATCATTACGTTGTTCTACTCATCAACCTCCATCACCCATCCATGTTCCATCCTTTAAGGTGCCCACCAAGTACTACAAGTCAACATCCGGAGAGAAAGCTTCCCTTTTGGTAATACAATTACGTCCCAAGGATCACACTTCATCTACTCCACTAGTTAAGGTGAGGCTAAGCTCTCTCACTCGACCTTCCATCCCAACATTAGAGAAGGAGTGGCAGCCCAAGAGTGTCATAGTCACACCACCGCTGTAGTTAGAAGAAAAGAAAGGAAGAGATATCGGGTTGGATAGTAGTCCCTCTCTTTAGAACATCTAGTATATTACCTCATCTAAACATAATCTAATTGTGAGTTACCACTCAGCATATGTCCCAGTAGTCCCGGTTAGGGTGGATGATAGATCTTTAGAGGAGATTCTTGAATACTATCATGTCACGATGAGGCAGATAGTTGGAGATGAATAGTCTGATCAATAGGAGGGTATGGTAGATTTCAATGCTGATGAAGATGATCTTTTGGATGACATTACTAAAGTCCATATGGTAGATATCTGAGGATCCTTGCATAAGGAAGATTTTATCCAAGAAGCCTAAAGCATTAAAGTTGAGGAAGCTGAGGCATCGGACTCAACTCAATGCCTTCTCCAACAAATCAAACTCAAAGATTATCAAATTGATAGGATATAGAGGCGAATAGAGGAGTTGGTGGCAGTGGTCTTAGCATTGTAGAATCAAGCACCTGCCTCATAACCCACTCCTATGGAGGTGGACAAACCTGAGCTAGAGTACATCTTAGATCGCCCTAAGAGCACTACTCCTATAGATAAGTATACTAGTAGTTTGCATAAAAAGGTAACCGATAGTACCTCCATGCATGACAAACACATCAAGCTAATGGTTGACTAGCAAGTGAAGGAAGTGTTAGTGCAAGCCCAAGGGAGCTTATCAGTTCTAAAGAGTAGACCCTACCTGGAGGAATTCAATGTAGTTCAATACCCCAAGGGTTTTATGCCATCGTCCTTCAAGGAATTTAATGGCAGTGGAAACCTTCGACAGCATATAACACACTTTAGTTTGTTAGTAGCCTTTATGGAGTAGCATTTGATTAGTACAATGAATTGCCCAATGGTTTAGTGAACTCTTTTATTGAGTTAGAGAAACTCTTCAATGAGAGATTAATAAGAGCCTAATAGAGGGTAAATGTATGGGACCTCATTATAGAGAAACAAAAACCCAAAAAGTTTTTTGTTGATTATATTCTTAGATGGAAAAACCCAAGCATGAAACATGAACCATAGCAACAAGAGTAGCATGTCATTGAGATTCTTCTCAAGAATATCTATGGTCTAGTCACCCTCATGCTCAAGGCCTTTACCATAAAGACATTTGAGAAACTAATCAGCAAGATGGCTTACCTATAAAAGGAAGCTAAATAGTTACCCTTCTCAAACTAGTCATCTAAGTCGAAGCCCTAGAAGGTGTTGAGAAGAAGCCAAGAATAGTAGTGGTAGTGGATAAGGGGAAGTAGCCAATGAGAGCACAGTTTGAGAGGCCTAGAGTTCAATAACCTACATTCCTACCTCCTCTTCCACTACCTCGATCGCTATAAAGGAAACCACAACAACCTACATGGCAATGCTATCATTATCCATTGCTAGGTAGTTATTTTCTACCTAATCTTATTAACAAACTCAATAAGTCATACTCATTCAAAAGAGAGGTAGTTAGGAAGATTTTCAAGAACCTTCTCAAGAAACCTAATTTATAGCTACCCAAGCCTATGAAGCCAAAGGAAATGGGTAGGAGTGATGATCCTAACAACTACCCCTACCACCAGATGTTAGGCCATGTCTTGGAGGATTATTTTAAATTCAAGGACTGGCTTGAGCATAACAATAAGTCAGGAGCCATGGTCATCTCTAAAGAATATTTATTAGAACAACCTATTAGTTCTGTTAAAGTAATCTTTAGAGATACATCTGATCCTCTTAAGATAAAAGAAGGTTGTGATATCTCTTTATCCCATACCTCTAAAAAAATTATTTCTAAATTTAAGAAACTTTCTTTGTAGGTGTCTGACTCAGCTCAGACCTCCAACCTCAAGGAAAGTCTGCTAGTTGTGAGGGACAACTCAAGGAGGAGGCATGTTTTCAAAGAAAGTCCTAAGGGTCACATTCTCAGATGATGACCTACTTCTATGGATAATAGAGCATAATCTCCCCCTCTTCATCATTGTGGATGTTGGCAAGTTCAAGCTATCTAGAGTGTTGGTTGATCTAGGTGCATTAGTAAATATTATGAGTCTAAGAACCCTTACCTACTTAAGGATCAACATCTCTAAACTCCAAGTAGAAAAATGATGTTGAAAGGATTCAATGAACAAGTTGAGAGGGTATTAAGCTCTATTGTGTTACCTTTGGAGATAGATGATTGGAAGACAGAAGCCAAGTTTCACATAATATATTCCAATACATCTTTCAATGCTTTGCTAGGGTGACCTTAGATACATAAGAACAACTTTTTTCAATCGTCCATACATCAGTGCATCAAATTCATAAGGGGTAAAATTGAGAATTATGTTAAAGGGGATCTTAAATCATTCACAGTACAGGAGGTCAAGATTTATGATGATGCCGCCTATTACCTCCCTAAGAAATAAAATATCTTCTCTTGTGAACTTCATCAAAATGAATAGGTGAAAGAAAAAAAAATAAAAAAAGAAAGAAAAGGAAAAGAAAATAAAAATGAAAAAGGAAAGAAAAAAGAATGAAAAAAAGATCTTAGGGAGGATATAGAGCCTGAGATTAGATTCCACCACCAGTTCGTTACTCCATTTGAATAAATGGGGAGAATGACTCTACCTATACTACGAAGAGGAAGAGCCAAGTCTAGAAGGAGCCATAGAGGTGGAAGACCTCCATATTTACCACCTACTAGAAGATTCGTTCCAGCATCCAGGAGTACACCTGCTATCTATATAGACTTAAAATCTAGTTCAGAGGATGGGTCCTCTATAGTTAGCACATTGGCCAGCTCTCTTCATGAACAAGTCCCATTGGAGGTGACACTAAGGCCCGATAATGATGAAGACTGGGTCCCCAGGCAAAGCATGAGTGTATCTAAATCTTTCTTATGTTAAATTATCAAACAACATATGGCTGTTTTAGCTCTAACCCTACTTTCCACACAAAAAGTTAAGTGTTTGGTAGTTAAGGAAACCCCTAAAGTATGTACAAATATCAAGCCCCAAAGTTCTTATCTAGAAGCAACATTGTCAAGCTAAGAAGTTGATGTAGAGTTTGAGGATGAATTATTTAAGGAATTAATAGAACTTTCTTTTGATTGGTACTCACCTTGTGTTCTTAATTTGATAAAGAAAGGTTTAATCTCACACACATGGTCTAAGCATAGGTCAAAGTACTTTGAAAATTTATGGGATAACAAATGTAAGAGTTTTTAATGAAGACCAGGACTAAGCTTTGGTATAGTGGGTTCAGTTGACGATGATGATTATTGCTTGGTCATCACCAATCATCTGGAATCTAATAGGTTCTTCTTAAATCACATTAACTCATATGAGGAGGTGTTCTTAGAAACTTTAGATGGTTTAGATAATCTCCAAGTCAAAGAAGCACCTCCAAAATTTGAGAAAAAAAATCAATTCAACCATTGATGAACTCAAAGAAATCAACTTAGGGATTGAAGACAATCCACACTCGATGTACATTAGCTCTTTGTTGAATGAATCTGAAACCAATGACTTAGTTAGGCTACTCACTGAGTTTAAGGATTACTTTACTTGGAGTTATGAAGAGATGCTTAGATTAGCTCCTAAAGTAGTGATTCATAAGCTAGCAATATAGCCTAATAGAAACCCTATCAAGCAAACTCATAGACCCATGCGATTGGACATTGAACAACAGGCCATTTCTGAAGTCAAGAAACTGATTGATGTTGGTTTCATCTAGGATGAAAAATATCCAATCTATTTGGTTAGTGTTATTCCTATTAAAATGAATAATGATCAAATTCACATATGCATTAATTTTAGGGATCTTAATAAGACATGTCCAAAAGATGAATTTTCACTATCGATACTAGAATTGATCGTAGATATTGCCTCATCTTATGCTGTCTTCTCTATCATGGATGGTTAATTTGGATATAACCAAAAAAAGATGGCACCTGAAGATGAAAGGAACACTACTTTTAAAACCTCAATCAAAATTTATTATTATATGGTCAAGCCTTTCTGCCTCAAAAATGCTGATGCCACATACCAGCGATCATGACATGAATCTTCAATGAAATCATTCATCACCAAGTTGAATGTTATGTTGACAGGTCTCATGGTCAAAAGTAAAGAAAAGGAAGACCATCTCTTCGACTAGAGAGTATTTTTGAGTGCTTAAGATAATGCAATCTTAAAATGAACCCTCTGAAGTGCACATTCTATATATCTTAAGGAAAGTTTCTTGGGTTCATTATATGACACCACGATATTGAAATTGACTTAAAGAAGATTAAAGTGATAAGGGAAATGCCTCCCCCTAAAAGTCTATCCCAACTCAAATAATTCCAAGAGAAGTTGGTGTATCTAAAAAACTTTATATCCAACCTATCAGGTAGATATCAACAATTCTCAATGCTAGTCAAGAAGGACGTCAAGGTTAAGTGGGATGATAAGTGCCAATAAGCATTTGAGAGCATCAAAAAATTTCTCATGATGCCTCTAATCCTAGCTTCCCTTACCTTGGGCAAACCTTTGATACTCTACACTGCTAGATTTGATGACTCCCTAGGTACTTTGTTAGCCCAAGCAAATGATGAGGGGAAAGAGAATGCACTCAACTATCTCATTCATCATCTGATACATGTTGAGACAAACTATCCACCCATTAAGAAGCATTGTTTCCTTTAATCTTTGCAGCCCAAAAGCTTCGGCATTATATGCTCTCCCATAAAGTAAACTTGATTTCTAGAATCAATCCACTGTAATATCTTATGTAATGGTTGACGCTATCCGAATGGTTGGCATGATGGTCCATGATTTTATCATAGTTTGACATCACATTCATACCCCTTCGTGTAGTGAAAGGAGAAGCACTCACAGATTTCTTAGTGGTACATCTACTTCCATTGAATTCCCTGCTTAGTGATGATCTCCTTACAAAAAAATCATGTGCATAGGCAATACAAGCATTTGTGGGAGATATACTTTGATAGTGTGACTTCCTCTCAAAGAGGAGAAGAACCACAATCTACTCTCCCAAGTAAGGCAGGGGGTAGGGATAGTCCTTCTTATGCCATACCGTAATATGATGAGATTCTCATATCATCTATCCGAGGCTTGCACTAACAATGAAGTTGAATATGAGGCTTTAATCGTTGGTATGGAGTTAGCTATCTTGATATGCATTAAGAATATTAACATCTTTAGGGATTCACAACTAGTCATCAACCAGATCGTTGGGTCTTATAAAGTCCTGAAACCCATACTCCATTACTACCATAAGTACACCATGGAGTTACTAGCCCAAATCCAAAGGGTCATAATCTATAAGATTCCGCGAGGAGAAAATGTCATAACTAAGCTTGCTAAGGAATTAGCATGTTTGAAGGATAAGTTAATATCAACATAAGTTCATAATATGCAAGTCCTACCTCTTATTGATTTTAAACTAATCGATATATACTCTCTTGAAGGGATGGTTGTCATTGCCAAAAAGGACCAAGAACTGTATTAGAGGAAACCCTTCATTGATTACTTAAATAAAAGAAAACTACCTCAAGAGAAATCTCAAGCACATCATGTGAAACAAATGGCACTCTTCTATGCCCTCGTGGATGGTGTCTTATATTAATGATCCTTCGATCATATGTAGTTATGCTATTTAGACAAACATGAAGCTCGTAAGATTATGGCTGAGGTACACTCAAGACTATGTGTAACTCATTAATCTGGTCCTAAAATAAAATCTAAAATCAAAAGACTCGGGTATAACTAGTCGACGATGACCATGGATTTCATGGACATAGCAAAGCGAAGTGACCAATGCCACGTAATGGAGTGATCATACATTAACCACCCAACATTATACATCTAAACTTAGCCTCATGGACCATTTGAGTGTTAGGGCACTAACATAGTGGGTCCGATCGATCCTTTTTTATCCAAGGGTCGTCGGTTCATTCTCGCTACTACGTACTACTTTTCCAAGAAGGTGGAGGTGATTTCATAGAGGGAAGTCAAAGCACAGCATGTGCTCTAATTATGTAAGAACTATATCATATATAGATTTGGTGTACCCTACCAAATCATATTCGATAATGGAACTACTTTCAATAGAACCAAAATATATAATTTTTCCTGGAGACACAACATATATTGAAGATAGTCTACCATCTACTACCCATGGGTGAACAGTTTAGCAAAAGGCTTCAACAAAACTCTCATTCAAATACTCAAGAAGATGCATAATGACAACAAGTGATAGTGGCATAAATAATTAGTTGAAACTTTATGGGCTTACCGCACTACTTACAGAACTCCAATGCAATATATCCCATTCTACTTTGTGTATGGGTCCGAATCTATTTTACCATTAGAAGTTCAACTCCCATCACTACGTATAGCTGTGGGTAGAAAGATCATAACCGAACAAAATGCCAAGCTACGATTAGGAGAACTCGAAGGTTTAGAGGAGAGGCACTTACGAGCATGCCAGAACTTTGAGTTATACAAAGCAAAGATGGTTCAAGCTCATAACAAGTTGGTCTGCTCTAAATATTTTGGAGTTCAAGAGCTTGTTTTAGTTCTAAGAAGACTAACTATTGCCCATCGTTAAATGGGAGGCAAGTTTGAACATACCTGAGAAGGCCGTTTCGCCATAGAAAAGACCTACCATGGTGGATCCTATAAATTTATAAATCACAAAGGAGAATGTCCAATGCACCTGAACAACAGGCTTTATCTAAAGAAATACTATGCATAAACAATGTCCAAAATAATTTTCCATCAATAAAAAAAATTCCATTTTGATCAAACTTCTCTCCAAGTTAAAATGTTCCCAATTACTAAATTCGTATTGTGTTTAGGGTAGGTATAAGTGAACCTGAGTGGCATCATATCCCCCATTAGCACATCAAAAACACAAAATTACACAAAAACACAAAAAAAATCAAACACAAATCCAATTTCCTTGGGCTACCATAAGTGGAGATATGATCCCAAGTGGACCACACCTAGCAGCTACTCTAGGTCGAGCTTGATCCATTACTTAGCTATTGTATTTCCATAGTGGTTAATCCTTTGCTTAGGAGGATGTAAGACCCCGTGCTTTCTTCCAAGCTTGACAACTACAAACTAATGAGCGCCTTGTTAACACAGTGCATCTTATTGCATGACCAATAAGCTACCTAGATGATGGCTTTACTTAAGAAGATGAGAGTCCCTGAGATTTCTTCTTACCACCATGCACTGACTGTGTCCAAGTTTATATTTGAGGATTAGGGTAAGACATCAAATGGCTCTTCTTCCTCTTGACTACTACTTCAAGCTTTGATTCAATCCTTCTCTGTGAGTCCCCACTTGGCTGTGGCCCTAAGTCAGATAGTAGTTTTCTAGCCAATGATAGACTATCCTGATAATCAGTTCAGCTTAAAAAGATGTGAGTCCCCGATGCTTTATTCATAGATTGATAGTGGTAAACTGATAGTCACTTTAGATTGGCTGGTATTTACTTTGCTAATAGTAACCTACCTAGTGGATAACACCATTAAAGTAGATGTGAATCCTCGCACTTTCTCCCTGAGAAAACCGCTACATACCTACATGCTTTATATTTTAGGGATCCGTATAAGACCCCGGAGGCACCTTTTCCTTAAGTAAGCATCCTATATTTTGGGTAGTGTTAGTAAACTACCTATAAAAAGCTGCCTCAACTATCAAAGTTGAGATAAGACCCCTAGAGGCACTCACTTAATAGTCACCCTAAGTTAGGTTTAACTTGTTATGACATCAACGGGTCACCCCAATGGCTGATTCTACTTTAGGAGATGTGAGTCCCAAGCTTTCCTCCTAGTGTAACCATTGCAAACTGATGAGCAACTCTTAGGTTGGATAGTTTATACTATATGACTAGTAGACTACCCTTTTAGATTGGTAAATCTAAGGCAAGCCCAGGCTCACACAGCCCCTCCATTGTGTGGTCCATTGCAAATTGACAGGAACCATAATAAATCAATCAACAAAATAAAAATAAAAATAAATCACCAAACTCAAACCAAATCAATCAACATAATCAAATCAACACAAAACTCAAGTGTAAATTAAAACTAATCAACATTATTCAGATAAATCAAACAAACTCAATCAAATTTAAACCCCTAATGGATCTCCCTTTATGCCCCTAGCATAAATCAGTCTACAATCCAATCAAATTGATCTGCAAATCCCTGGAAGATCTCTTTTCATCTCCTCAGCACAAAGTCAACTCTTAGTAAATCAAACCAAATATACTCAACTTTCCCATGCCCTTGACATGAAACAAATTGCATCATGTTAGGATATATAGTTCCATCTACCTCTTCACTTGGGTGTGGATAGCCATCATTAGTACTCATGATCTTCCCAGATACTGTTGATCACCTCGATCAATACTAATATGTGTGGTATGCCTTACCAATTATACCACACCTATTAGAGGTCCTTTTGTGGGCCTTACTTTTGGAGTGAGGATTCACCTTCCTCATCTTAGACTTAGGAACCATCTAAGAACTACCATAGTCCTAGCCTTAGGGCATCTCTAATGACTAAGAGAACATTAAGCCAAAGCCTAGAGACTTAAGAAGGCATACCTTAAGCTTAAGATACTCCTAAGGAAAAATAGGTCTTACCTATCCTGTGGCCTAAACCAACCTCAAGCCAATACAACTAACCTCAATTGAGTTTTGTTTCCTATCAAAGCTCTGAGCCAAATTGAACTAAATTCATCCCACCATGATCCCAAGATCCAAGCACATTCAGAAAAACCAAATCTAATTGATTCTCACAAAAGCACTCCAAACATTCAATAGACCATTTCTAACTTTATCAATGCTTACAATTAAACCAATTGAACCAAATGAGTCCAATCAACCCAAGTTAGCCCATTTGATGTAAAAAGGTCCAAATAAATCTAAATCTAATCAAATCTAAATCAATTGCAATTAAGGCCATCAATTAACCCTAAATCTATCATTGAACTCTTCTTAATAGCTAATTCTACCCAATTCCACCAATTCAACCCAATTGAATTGATCCACTTGACCCAATGAAATTGATTAAATGACCATTCAACTTCAATCCCAAATTGGATTGAATCAAACCATCTAAACCCTTCTATGATGATTATTGATCATCTTTAATAGCCAATTACAGTCAATTGAGTCAAACCAAACCAATTTGATCACTTGATCCAAGTTGACCCAATTAACCCATATGGACCAAAATGAACTAAATCATATTCTAACTCTAATTTCTTGCAACAAATGACTACCATCAATCATAAATTGTGTTTTGAACATGGATCAGCTACCAATTAAACCCAACCAGGCTAATTTGGTTCCTTGACTTAAGTTGATCTAATTTGACCTAAAGGGCCAAATTTAGTCAAATCAAATTGATTGAAACCAATGCCCCTAATCAATCATAAATTAATTATTGAACATGATCCAACCTCCAATTAAACCCAATTTGATCAAGCCAACCCAATTGACCCCTTTAGTCCAAATTAACCTCAATGGTCCAATTGAAGTAAATCCTTCCTAAATATAAATTAATTCAAACCAACACTTACAATCATTCTCAAATGATCAATCGAAGCTAAACCAATCCTCCATCCAAGATAATTTGGCCAATTTGAGCAAATTGGTCAACTTAGCCCATTTGACCTAAATGAACCCAAATGAACCAAAATTAAATCAACTATAAATTAAACTAAACCAATGTCACCAATACATTCAAAATAATCAATTAAACATATCCAAACCCTTAGTTTGATTAAATTTGAACAATTAGTCAACTTAACCCAATTGAACCCCATTTGACCCATTTAGGCAAATTGAGCCAAACCCATCTAAACCAAATCCAAACCCAAGTAACCTTAGTATGAGTCATCCTTAAGTCACCATGAGCCAACCCAAGTGGACCCAACCATTGGTAAATCTGGTTTGGGTCAAAAATTTTTAACCAAGCTACCCAAATGAGATAAAATCTGCTATGTGTGTGGGTTCTCCCATTCACAAAGCTTTGGCAGCCACATTTGGCCATTCTTAAACACTACAACCATTGACCCAACCTAACCCAAAGCTTTTGGGTTTAGCCTTTGGCCATGAGAGCATGAATTCACCCTTGGTTCTCCATTAGTTCACTTTTAGGAGGTGGTACACCCCATGCCAGTGCATGCAGCTTCCTCAGCCTCTCAAGAACCTTCACCTCAACAGTCCACTACTACCTCTGGCCACCTACCCCAGTACGACAACTGCCAAAGGCTGAGCCAATCTCATCCTTTGGTTCACTTGGGGAGGAGAGTGTACTCTTCCCCATCCAGTCAAACTTCACACAAAGCTTCCTCATAGCAATTCGAGTAGTCCTAGACCCTTCCTTGAATCCATAGTTCACTCCATCGCCGATGAGACCAACCACTGAATGAAATCAAGAGTCCCGTCTGTCCAACCTCATCAAATATAAAATAACTTTTAATATACCATCCCCTTAGTTCAGCGAGTCAAAATGAATCGATCCCTAATTGATTTGATCACCGAAAGACACTCTCAGATCAACTCTGGTGAGCTTTGTGGCGACGCGTGACCCATAGAGGAATTGGCGGGAAGGCATCTTAAGATCTTTTCAATAGTGCTTCATCTCTTTAAGATGAAGCTACCTTAGTTGATAGACCACCGGTCTTTAGCTCCCTTGAGGTTAAAATTTGGCAAATCATAGATTTTCTCCTAGGTGTTGGTCTTTGTAAAATGAATCATGATTTTAAGCAATTTCCATCATAAGATATTTTGAGATTTCTTTCTCATATGTTTTGGAGTTTATCCTATCATCCTATGAGCTTCTGTGAGCTTGGATCAAGCACCGAAAGGGGGATGATGTCCATATTTTAGTGCTCGAGGGAAGAAGAATCATCGACCGTCCATTCCACATGATTTAATCCATTAGATTTTCAATTTAATTCATTAGAAACCACGAGATTAATCTCTGTCATCCGATCTGAGATCATACGACGAGGATGAAACCACGTTTGCCACTGATGAGTCAGCTACCGCATTAAACATTTTAAATTACCTACCTCATGGTGCCACATGGATAGCACTATCAAGTCAGCTTCTGTGTGGCACCAATAGTTTATGAGGTTAATTAAGTGTTAGAAATGTCATTAAATAGCCAAAACTTTGAAACTTCCTATCTAATTATAGAAAAATCTTAAAAATGCAAATATATCTATTTTGGAAAGGGTAAATAGAGGAGAATTTAATAAAAATAATATCCCTCATGTTTTATTAGTGAATAGTGGTTAATTAAGATTTGAATATTAGGCTAATTACCCTAATTAAGTCTTATTTTTTGGCCAATTGATCTCAAATTTGATAGGTTGATCTTATAAGATGTCCTCTATCTCCCATAATTTTCTTGGGATATATTGGCCATGTAATTCGGATAATTTAAAATATCAATCCTAATTACCCTTCCTAATCAATTTCATATTTATTAAAATTGCTAAACAACAAAAATTAAATGGTTAATGATTATTAACCACTATTACTAGTGTGAATGATGCAGAAAAATAATTAGAGTATCTTCCCTAGTTATTTCCCTAAGTATATTTCTATCGGAGGGTTAATTAATGCGTTTATTAATTATAGGCTAATTAAGTAAATTAATGGTAAAATCAAATCAAATTAAAATGATAATTAGCTAAGCTAATTCAAATTCAATTCATGGGTTCCCCTTTATGTGTTCAATAACATAAAAAGCCCTTAAGGAATTTATGGTTAACCCATGGATGTGAGAAAACCATAAGAGTACTTAGTTTAGATTCTTAATCTAATTAACTCTTAAGCATGAGCCTAGTTGTATTAGGTCCCCTCAGGTGCATTGCAAATTTTAATTTCTTATAAGCATGTCATTGGAGGCTCAGAATTAAATAGTTAATTAAATTAAAGAGGCTTAGTAAAGAGAAATTAAATTGACTACTTAATGATTTGAACTTAATCAATCCATAAAATTTACTTAATTATTTCTCTTTAAATACATTAAGTAATTAATATGGGATGAGGAAAAATAGCCAATATCACTTCTTCTCTTTAAGTTCTAATAATTCAAATCGAAAAAATTTAACTTCATAACAACTTTGGTTAATCTTAAAGAGTTTATTTGATTTGATTATCCTTAGAGAATAATGTGATTGATTGTATCATGTGGCAATGTTTAAAAGTGTATATTAATTTTATACTAAAATAAAGAGTTCATCGATTATCAATATTGCATTTTACATTTTGATTTTAAAAATCAATCAAGCTCATTTATTAGCACATAAAGAAATATACATTCAAAGGCCATATAGAGAAGAGCATGTATGAAACATTCCCCTGAACAATTTTAGTGTAATCAATTTCAAGGGTATCAAAATCAATATTGATATTTGAAAATTCCAATATTCACATTCAATGATTGCTCTCTTTTTTCTTGAATTCAATTCTTAATAAAGCACCTTTTGCTTTATCTTAAATTATTCCTATGGCATCAAAAGTAATTGCAATGCTTGTCCTCACTACTTTTGCCATCTAATGCCAATATTAAGCTAAAAACCTAGCTCATCTAGCAAAGATAGTTAATACCATTTTAAGCCAAAATATAAGACTCATCATATAGTCTACGGGTCTTTATCACCTTTAAATCTAGCCCATTTGATAAGGATAATTAATACCTTTTTAAGGGGAAATTGGAGACACACTTGTAATCACTCTAAATCCCATTGAATATGATCTTTAGATCACTTAAATGATCACTTTGTATTTTTATTTTAACAACCAAATCATCACCATAACATTCTACATACTTATGTATGAGGTCATCGAAAATGCGAGTCATCACCATTTGGTAAGTGACACCTGCATTTTTTAAGCCAAATGGCATTACTTTGTGGATATATGTTGATTGTCGTGTGGAAAGATGTATGCTTCTTATCTTCTTGAGCCATTTAAATTTGATTATAGCCCTATGATCCATCCATAAAAGAGAATATATCATAGTTGGAAGTATTATCCACCATGAGTTCTACATTGGGTAATGGAAAATCATCTATTGGGCATGCTTTATTTAAGCCTAAAAATTTAATAAAAACTTATATTGACTCATTTTCCTATCTTGCAAGGACAATATTAGCAATCCAGTTAATGTTCTTTTCTTACCAAATGAACTCTACTTCAATGAGCTTTTTGATTTTAGTGATTACTTATTTTTTAATTTTTAATCACATCGTGTTGATACTTGCTTTATTGGCTATACATCAAATTTAATATCCATTTTATGTACAACTACAACTAGTAATAAACCTAACATCTAACTATAATTTTATGTGAAGTAGTTTTTATATTCATAGAGTAGTGCTTTTAATTCTTTCAATTTGTTGATGTAAGATTAGCACTAACAAAAGTTGGTTTATACTCTTCTTCGATACCTAGGTTAATTTCTAGAAGTTCATTGACTGTGACTTGATTGGCTTCTTTGAATTCTTTCAGGGCTCTTTCAAGTTGATTATTAATTTATCTTCAAGCATATTCTTATTTCCCTATTAGGTACTTCTGTATAGATTTATAGTTTTCAATGAAATTACTTCTTTATCGAATATGACATATAATAAACTTATTGAGGAATTTGATTAAGGAATATATCCTAATTCCCATAAGTAACTTTCTCATATCTGTGGAACTCTGAACATTATCCCCTAGCTATAGTTTTTTGAGCAATCGAGCTTGTGCGTTTGATTGTGATAACTAGACATTATTTCTTATTAGCCTCTGTAGAGATGATGAAAAGTATCAAAGAATGATGATTGAGATGACTTTTCCTTACAACCATCTTCTTCAAAAAGTTTTTCATGGAATTTGTGATTTTCATTTCAATTTTATAGAAGAGGATTCAACAGTCTTTATAACTCCATCTAAGAGGAACATGGAATGTTTTTAATTATTCTATTTATTCTCTCCTTGGAGTTGATAAGGCTTTTATATAAGCCTTTTATATGTGCTTTAGTATTAGCATTATTTTCATAGCCTTATCAGAAACCTGAGACTCAAACAATCTTACTAGAGATATGCATATTTTTCTAATTATTTAATCACACTGCTAGTACTACCTTCTTCTTTCTTTTAACTAGTTGAGGCCCACCTAAGAATTAATTCTTCATCATCTTATTTAATATCACTACTAAGGAGAGGAATTACCTTGTGTTGTTTTAATTCATTAGTAATTTTACTTCCTGAATCATCATTCTTTAACATTAGTTTGATAATTGGAGTTTCTTTCTTTTGGGTGTTAACCTCTTTAGTCTTCTTAATGATATAGTACATGGCATCATCATAGATTTGACTTCATGTATCAAAAATGAACTCATTTTGGATATATTTCATGCATTGATGAAGAGTTGAGGGTACTATACCATACTCATGAATCCATGGCTTACCTAGGAGTGCCTTATATGCAACGTTTGCCTCGATTACATTGAATTTAGTTTCTATATACAATTCCCCAAAGAGTATGGGCAAGACAATAGTCCCAAAAGTTTACTGTCTTTATTCATTGGAACCTTATAAAAATATTGTGTTCTTGTCGTGGTATTGAACATCAAAAGATAATGCCTTAAGTGTCTTGGCTAGCAGAAGATTAGCTGAAGCACCTAGGTCAATCAACACTCTCTTACGCATGTAGAGTTAATTTCCATTGTAACATAGAGAGGTCAATTATGTTTAGTCATTCCGAGTAATAAGTCTTAATCATTAAAGGTCATAGTTGCTAGCTTTTACAAGGAAATATTTTCTTTCATCCTCTCTTTAGTGAAGAGTGCTTCATATTGCTCTAGTCATTGCAAAGATTTTATTAAGGTCTCTTGTATATCCTGGGATAGCATGAGAGTGTCATATATACTTAATAGTTCAAGAAGCTTGCATTAGTGTGGTAGAACACTATAGTCTACTTTTATTTTGGTAGAGCTTTGGGGTTTAGTTGATGGTGGAGGTAAGACATCTTCATTAATTTGAGTTTCTTTGCATTTTTCACATGATTTCTATTGTCAAGGTGGAGAAATATTTTTCACTATTTAATTGCTTCTGTATTGCTTCTTCTAACTAGATTACCTCATTAGAATAAGTTTTTGAGCTTTATAACTCTTTGGGGTTCTTAGAGTCTTCATGACTTTCAGAACTATTGCTTAATTTAGGTCGTAGCTTCTTAGTTCCTAGTTTATTTTTCCACTTGATAGGCTTTTCTTTGGGAAAACATAACTCTTTATCAGAATTAATTAAATCTATAACCATATTTATCATTTGGCATGTTTCTTTTACAACTTCTCTTTTAGGCTCTTATATGTTGAGCTATAAATGGTGCATATATTTGTCTAACCTAACGTGTCTTCGAGGAGGTTTTTTTATACTCCTTTAGAGAATCTATCAATTTTTATGTCTCAAATTTTTATTTTTGATTTTTCTTATTTTTTTCCTTGGCTTACAAGGCTTTGATGCAGAAGTTTCATTACTTTTCATTTGCTCGTTCATTATATATAAAAATTGCTCTTTGATTAAGAGAAGTACCTTGGGATCAATTTTAGGTTACAGGTCATTCCTCCACTGAACACCCTCTATAGCTAATTTATATTGATCATTCTTTTAATCTTTATTAAGATGAAAGTTCTCTAGCCACCTTCTTTTCTATTTGTACTTGTGGAGTTTTTTCATTATCTTTATTTGTGTCATGAGTCTTGCTTGACTCAGCTTTCTAATTCAGTTGTGCTATAAAAACACTTATATTTTTTTTAGTATTTACTAAGATGCTATCTGACAAGGTAAGTTCTTCATTGTGATAGATTTTCTCAACCCATTATTTGAAAATAAAATAATCTTCAATTGGGTGACTTATAAGCCTATGAAAGGGATAATAGTTGGGATCATTGACCTTGTCTACTTGATCTAGTCAACATGGCTTTGGCAATTGTAACCCTAAATTTAAAGCATATTTGAATATCTTAGCAGCACATTCTCTCTGAATTAATATTGCTTAGCCATATTCTCTTAAAGGGTTAATACAATCTTCTTTAATATGTCAACTTTGCTGCTGGTCATGAGGTTATTACTTCTTTATTTCCTTTTTTGCCTACTATAAATGTAAATGTTGTATTCACATCATTATTCTTTTTGGACTCTTGCAGCTTGGGTTGTTTTCTTTTTCCAGCATATTTATTACTATAGCCAAATTAAGCCTTTTTTTATTTTGGCAACCTTTCAAATTTGGCTACATAATCTAATAATTCTTGATAGGTATTAATCTTAGTCATGGCAAGGTATGGGGCCATTTGATTATCAATATTTCCCATGAGGAGTTCCATATTTATTTGTGAGTTGCTGATCAAACCTCATGCTTAAGTTCCTCCATTTGGTAACATATTTAATAACACTCGTGGTCTTTTCTTCTTTTTTTTTTTCAAGGCGAGATGTGCAATTGTTACTTTCTTTGTTTTGTTTGCAAATCTCTTGATAAAGAGTACTTCTATTTTAGCAAATATTTTTGTTGAGTCATTAAGTAGCTTAGCATACTATTCGAAGGCCATATGAGAAAGACTATTGACAAATTGGCATAGCAATAAAGAATCATTTATGCCAGTATTTCAACATGATATCTTAAATTAGGCTAAGTGTTATAACATATTTTTTGTGCCTGAGAAGTAATTAAACTTCAACACTACATTTATTTTAAGATACCGTACTTGATCATACTCGGCTGTATATGGTCATCCTTTTCCTACTAGCTATTCAACAGTCTTTAAGGTGATAAATATTTTAACCTTTTAGCTTATAAGCTTTTCCACTTGGGACTTGGTGATTGTATCACCTTCCTGATAAAGATTTGGTATAGCTTCTTTTGGATGTTCTTATCTCTTTGTTGTAGATGTTGGTAAATTGGATGAAGCATTTTGTACACCCTCATTCTCCATCATTGGATTATTTATCTCCAATGGATTTCTTGGAGTCCATTGTGCTGTTATTGCTAGCATACCAAACAAGTCCTTCATCAATATGCTTATTGCATTAAGGAGATTGTTGAGTTGACTAATTTCTTGTTCTCTCCTTTGGAGTTGGGAACTGATCTATTGTTGTAACCTTGCTATAATTTTCTTGATTTCCTTAGTCACTTCCACTTCTGCTTGAGCCTCACTTCTAGGCTCTCAGTGACTTGGGTTTCATTATTTATCTTCTTCATTTTGATATTCAGGCAGTACACATTTGTTTCTTAGGCATGTATCAACCATACAAATGATCTCGACCTCCATGTGATCAATTTTTTCATTCTCTTATATATCTAAACTTTACAATTCTTCGTTGGTTGGAAGATCTTCATCTTATAAAAAATTTGATCATCCATGTCGTCATCCATTGGTTTGGTTCTTTTCAGACCAATGCTCTAACTGATGATAGAAAAGTTTGCTTCTTCATTATCTGAGGGAGCTCAGTTATGATGAGCTCCTTCCTCTTTGACATCTTTCAATTCTTTGGGTCTCCATATAAATTAGGACCTCCCAATGATGGATTTTTGAGAATGAGTCCCACATGTCACACCCTAGTGCTCACTAACAAGGTTAGAAAGGGCCAAGTGATTTGATATTATTGTCTGAACCTTTTGACACTGGCCATCTATTTATTTTTCATTGGATAGCTTGTTTGTGCTCATTGATCATCCAATTTTTTTTGTCTTGATTTCTGCTCAAGATGGTAAAGATGATATTTCTTAATATTCCCACTCCTTCTGAAGTAGGAATTTGTTGGTTTGGTGACCTGGCTCACCAATTTTCTATATACACCTTTAAAGACCTCTATTCTTGACAATCTTCAAGACCTTATCGATTCAAGAAGAAATAGTTACCTTTTACTGTGACTGATTCTAAGACAAAAAAAACTTATAGATTTTTCCCATAAAAATTTTTTTATAATACCTTCATGGTTGTTTCTTTTGACCCATTTTAATAAGTCAAAGCTATTATCTGTAAGTATGTTGGCCTCTACCTATGGGTCAGATTGTTGCTCAATATGAATGGATAGTTTGGGAGCTCTACGAGTGGCATTGTATTTCCTTCAAGCTCTTATAGACATTTTAGTTCTTGAAGAAGATGCCTCATGATCATTTTTTCTAGTCAGAACTAGGATAGTAATTTGTGCTAGCTTTTATTCTTCAGATGGAATGTAGAGTAAATTAACTTTTTTTTTTAGATTCAAATTTGAGCTTGACAATCATTCTATCCTTAGCATGAAGGGTTGCCTTTAACAACCTATCAAAGATAGGTGTTCTTTTTAAGGTTGTGTCAGGCCTAGATTCATTCAAGGTTAACTTATTTCTTTTGCTGTACATGTTGGGTATGAATTCATTTACTTGTCCAACTAGTAGAAACTGAACAACCTCAGAGATTTTTTTGAACTAGATAGTCGCTCCAATGAAACCAATGTTAATTCTAGCTTTGGGGAATCTAACAGTGGATCCCTCTCCTAATCAGGAAATCATCATATTGTACGAATACACCTTTCTTGAGGATTAATCTAAAAGTTAGGCTTTACTAGAATAGTTAAGAAATCTAAAGAATACAAGCCATGATATTCCTAAAACACCATCTATCTTTCCAACCAGAAATGGAGAGAGAAGTAATCCCAACAATTTACCAGAAATCTAATCGTTCTGAAAAACACCTTTACGGATGTGCTCTACCATCTTTATAGGATGGGTAAGAGTATGTTTTCATTGGAAAGATTAATATATATTCAACCAAATTTTCCCTAACATTTAGGTTAGGGTTTATTTTAATCTGTGTTCTGCTTCTTATGGATGCAAGCCTCCTTAGCTAATTACCCCTCTTATCATAGTAAGAGAGCACTCTCGATTAAGGTTAGAAACAAACATATATATATTTGATAGGTAATCAATGTCCTAAAGGTGTGTGTGACATTGATGACTATCTTGCGGGAAATAGGAGTGTAATCCTGATCAAGATCCAATTGCTTCATCATCATGGGTTTATGCTATTCCAACCTATCAACATCAAAGGGACGTAGCCTTAATGTCCAGAGAATTTGATTAGGAGTGGTTTGCCTTGTTTCAAGTATCTCTAGTAGACTTTGAATTTTAGTGTAAGTGGTACAAGAGTGTTTATGTAGTGAACAGATTATAAGGTGTTCACATGGTGAATGGGTAGATGTTCACATAGTGAATGGATTAAGGCTAGACTTACATCTCTTTGGAATGCCAAAAATAGAGTTGTTAATATGGTGGATGGACATGAATTTGTTCATGCAGCAAATAAATTATGGAGAGTTCAAGTGGTGAACAAATAAATTTTGACATGGTGAATGAATAGGAGGCTAGACTTACATCCCATTGGAATGCCAAAAAATCACTACTTTCCACGTGGTGGATGAATATGAATTTATTTATGTCACGAATGATTTATGGAATGTTTCCATGATGAATAAATAAATGTTTGCATGGTGAATGAATAAATTGTTGGGTTTACATCTTTTTCGAATGCCAAAATTAGGGTTGTCTACATATTAGGTAGATATAGTGATGTATACATGGAAAAGGAATAAAAATTTGATTTTTTATTTTAAAAAATATAAAAAACATCATTTTGGGAACCATCGCCTCAATGTTGGAATCTAGCGCCACGACACTACAATAGTGGAGCCCAGTGCTTATGTGGCATGACACTGAGGTAGATGAGCTAAAAGCTTAGTGCCTCAGCATTGCGTATGTAGCATCGTGGCATCACTATTATTGTTCATTTGACTATTTGAATAGTGCTATGACACTGGTCAAGATTCATGAAAGTCATGCAACCAATTTTAAAGGAAAATGACAGCCTCATTTTAATGAGCATCACAGTGTTGTGCTCTTTTTAACCACACACTAACCGATGAGATGAGTTGACCAGTGCCTCAACGTTGCATGTGGGTACCACAACATTGGGGCCATGTTCTATAACTCGAGAGGGCAAGACCTCAGTGTTGGGTCTGGGCGTCGTGACACTGGGTGTTGATATATACCCAAGGCCCATGCTATTAAGAATTTCATTAAGTGAACCCTTCACTTTGTAATTTTCTTTCTTTTTCTATCTCTTCAGTCTTCTAATTTTCATTATTAATCATACCTCTTAGCAGAGGTATGGGTAATAAGAGGGCATCCAGCGATGCTAATTGCTTTGTTAACATCGATGCCAAAGAGTAGTGCTAACATGCTCTCCTCCACAAATACCTAATTCCATAGAGGTGATTCTAGAGTCTAGGTAGCAGATAGGAGGAGATAATCATATTACGAAGGTGGCTCAAGCTAGCCTACGATAATAATTCAAGAATCATCTTGGTGGTGCAAGAATTCTTCGTAAATGCATGGGATGGCTAGGACAGTAAGACATATGTTTGGGGAAAGCTAGTGAGTTACAACAGTAGTGCTATAAATGCATATTACAATCTTTCAAATATTGAATATGATCAATATCTCTCCTACTATAATGATCATCCTAATTTTAATGAGATTATTCATTTTCTTTGTAGCAAAAATAAAAGTGTGAAATGAAAATGATGGCAGGAAAAAAGTATCAACTTTCATGTTGCCTGAATAATAGATGTCTCTAAGGCCTAGCACCATTTAATTTCTTTCAGGCTTATACACACTGGTAACATTAGTGTCATGGTTATTTGATTTTTTCTATTCAAATGAGGTTCCTGATCAATATCAGAAAGATTATTTTTAATTAAATTTATGATATGATGAAGGTGGGCACTATTATTGGGTATGACCACCCTTCTCTTGTTTATGGTTTGTTTGTAACACCGAGTGCAATAGGAGTGCCTGATAAAAAGGTACTCATTCATAGGACTCTTCTAACGAAGAGGGTGGTTAGGGGTTTGGGAATAGATTTGAAGTGCGAGAGAGTTTACATCCTCCCGATCTAGATCTCAAACTCTGAAGTTCTTGGCCGCGCAAGTTTAAGAGATTGATAGCCATGTTTGAACTTACGGAAGATGGTGGATAAGAGTAGTCATAGGTATGAGATGTTGGAATGCAAATTTGATTCTCATATGGATTAATAGGAGATGCAATTCTCTTACATAGCCTAGTTCAACACTGCACTGGCGAACATGCTTTGAAATTACAATCTTGTAGATCCTAGCCATGTCTCCTTCCCAATGGCATTTCAATATCGTCCTTGTGTGATTATCCTACTAATGTCAGGCATAAAGTAGGAGGAAGGAGAGGAGGAGGATGGCGACTAGTATGACTACTAGCTTATTTATATTTTTTTTATTTATAATTTGAAAATTGTAAATTATAATTTTCTTTTGGTGAAATAAAATTCTCCTTTTTATTATCTTTATGTTGTGTTCTTACATATATATTTCTTACATCTATTGATGCTTCAAGATACATAAGAAAATTACACTTAGAAAAAAAAATCAAATAAGGGTATTACACTACGACATTAGTATGTTAGCACCTCGACGTTATAAATAGACTAAAGGACCCAAGAGGAAGATGTCTGCAAAGACTATAGTCGTGGCATATTATTTCTCTATAAAAAATTTTCTAAGTCCTTTTTGCGAAAAATTTCTCTTAGTTCCATGACATTGTGGGATTTTTATCTCATATTTTGATCCAAAATATTATAAGTCACATTTCAAGTGACATATGTGTATGGCACCTCAACACTGATGCTTTGGCACCATGGGATTTTTGTTAGAGCACTATGGTACTAATTCATGGGTGTTACGATGCCACTTATGTGATATGGCTACCCTAGAGTGTGGCATCAATATCCAACACCTTAATGCTATAGACCAAAATTTTAATTTAATTTTCAAATTTTTCAATTTTTTTTTAAAAATTTCTACAGCGGTGCTATGTTTCAAAATTGCATAGTGTAAAATACTCTTCTCCCTTATTCCATATTTAAGATCAATAGAGGGGAGGGGATTTTCATCTCTCACTAGAATAAAATTTAATGGTGGAGGTCTTCAAATCTCCAAGTTCTCCACACCAGATCAAAGATAAATTGTGGTATTTATCAAACTATTAAAAAAATACAAATTCTTTACCTGAAATTAGAAACTTGAAGATAAGTGTGAGCACCATTTAGAAAGAGTAGAGGGAAAAAGTGAGTGAAAAAGTCCCTTGAGTGGACTACTCACTCTTATGTGAGCACCATTTAGAAAGAGTAGAGGGAAAAAGTGAGTGAAAAAGTCCCTTAAGTGGACAGCTCACTCTTATTTATAAGAGTAAGCTGATAATTATTCCCTCTCAATGGCTAGTACAGCAACTTAGCACCAACATCACGGCATTGTACCATAAGTTAACAGTTGGACCAAGTAGTTAAGCAGCTCCTTAGCACCAATATTATGGTGTCGCGGTGCTATAACATACTTTGACAGTTGGATGGGTAGTGATTTCTTCTAGAAGACTAGGGCAGTGTCTTGGCACTATGATGTAGCACCATAGATAAAAAATTTTAATTTTATTTATTATTTATTATTATTTTATTATTTCATTTCCTTTTTGAAGTAAATAGTCCTTCCCATGTTGGACCGAATTTTCTATCAATTCTATGATGAGCTAAGATTGGATGTTTAAGAATCAAGACTAAGTCTCTTATTTGGAAAGTTCTAGGGTGGACCAACTTATCATTTGCTTGAATCATCATATGTTCTTGGAACAATTCAAGGTCTTGTTATGCTTTCAAACATCTTCCTTCAGAGCTTTCAAGTTCTTCTAATATGAGTTTGTGATTTTGATCTGTTGTAATATTATTGTTAACTACTATTTATAATGAGGGCAGTTGTACTTCAAATGGAAGAATAGAAATAGCTTCAGTTTTATAAACTAAAGCATATGGTGTAGAATGAGTTAGTGTCCTGTATGTGCTCAAGTTGGCCAATAAAACTTCAACCAACTTTTCATGCCATTGGCATTTAATTTCATCAAGTACCTTTTTTAAAATTCTCATAAGAGTTTTATTAAATGTTTTGGCCAATCCATTTTCCCTAGAGCAATAGATGGTTGAATATCTCCAATCTATTTTATGTTTAGCCACAAAGTGATTTAACTTAGTGGAATTAAATGATAGACCATTATCGAATATAATTTGGCAAGGAATGCCAAATTGATATATGATATTTTTTCTGAAAAAATTTTAACACATGCTTTTACTTATTTCAGTGGCACTGCTTCAACCCATTTAAAAAAAATAATCTTTTGCAGCTATGATAAAATGATGCCCTTTTGATGAAGGAGGATCTATGGGCCTTATGATGTCAGTTTCCCAACTCTCAAAAGTCTAAGAGGCAATCGTTGGTTGTAGTACATTAGGAGGCTAATGTAAAACTACACCATGTATCTAACATTAATGGCAATGATGTGCAATTTCCATACAGTCATTTAATATCGATAGAAAATAATATCAAGTTTTTTAATTTTTAATTTCTTTTTTGGTCTAGATTGGTGAGCACCACACAATCTGGAGTGTATCTCAGTCACAATTTTATGGGATTCTTGCTTGTTTTAACAACATAGCCACATTTGATCGAATGACCTACAATTTATTAATTAATGCATAGGATAAGGCACATTTCTTTATTTTTTAGACTCTTTTTCTAGACATAAAATTTCTTTGGCAAGTTTAGCCAAAGCATATGTTATAAAATTATCTTATGAGATATCCTATATAGAGTTACATATGAAATTTTGTCAAGTAGTTTAATTGTGCATGGATAATAATTAAAGTGCTTAAAGTGCAAAACTTTATAGACACCACTCACTTCATTTATAACTAATAGAGAGTCCTTCAAGATTTTTATATTCTTAATATCCATAAGGATTGCCATCTCTAAGCTAGTTATGAGAGCCTTATATTCAGCTTCTTTGTTTGTGCAAGCCTCAACCAGATGATAAGAATATTGCATCATTACTTTATATGTAGTTATGAAAATTCATCCAATTCTTGCCTTCCCTGGGATAGATAAATTTATTATTTTTTTATGATGCTGCACCATCAAAATGTAATTCCCAGGTGGCATTAGGTTCACCTTCTAATATCATAATCTACTCATCTAGAATATCATCATTTAAATGGGAACCCTACGGTAAAGGATGTGCTTATAAGAAGTCAACTATGACTTGACCTTATACAGCACGAAGAGGAATAAAAGTACGCTCAAATTACAATAAAATAATTGAACAACATGTTAGACTTCCAGAAAATGTCACACAGGTCATAAGATATTACAATGGATTCACTCTTGAAATTAAATATATTTTATGAGAAAGCATGTAGTGTCTTAGTTTCTAAGTGGCAAAAACTAAGGAAAAATAATGCTTTTCAATAGACGAATAATTCATTTCCACTGGAATAAGTCTTCATCTTAGATAATAAAGAGAATTTTCTTTTCCTTTATCATTAACTTAGGCTAGTAAAGCCCCAAGTGATTCATCCAAAGCCATAATGTATAAAATCAATGGCTTTCCTAGCATTAAAGTAACCAAAATATGAGGGTTCATCAAGTATTATTTTAAGCTTTCAAAGGCATTTTGGCATTTTTCAACCCAAAATAAATTTGGAATCCTTCTTTGTTAATGCTGCAAATAGTTAGCATCTTCTAGATAAGTTCAATATAAACCTCCTTAAATATGCAAGTCTTCACTACAATGATCATAACAGTGTAAGACTCTTAAGAGGTGGCATTTCAATAACAACTTTTATCTTTTCTTGGTCAATTTCTATCCCATAATGCTTCACTACCCTAAAATGTTTTTCGAAGTCACTCCAAAAGCACACTTTAACGGGTTCCTTTTCAAGTTATAGCAGTACAACCATTCAAAAATGATCCATAAATTATATAAATAATTTTCTTTTTCTCTACTTTTGATGACTAGATCATCAATATAACACTTGGCATGATTGTGAATTAATTCATCGAAGATTTTATTCATGGCCCTTTGATAAGTTTCCCCAACCTTTTTTTGAGACTAAATGGTATGACCATGTAACAAAATATCCCAGTAAGAGTTCTGAATGCCATATGCTTTTTATTCTCCAGAGTCATCTCTATTTCATTATATCTAAATGATCCATCCATGAATGAAAAGATCTTATGTGAAGAGGCTATGCCCACCATAACTTTGGATATTGAAAATGGGAACTCATCTTTAGGACAAGCCTTATTCAAGTCTCTAAAGTCAACATAAATGTGTATTTGATTATTAGTTTTCTTTATAGGGACTATGCCAGCTAGCCAATTAGGGTATTCTTCTTCTTGTACAAATCTAGCTTCAATAAATTTTTTAACCTCAATAATTACTTGTTGTTCAATTTTTATATACATATTCCTAGGAGTTTGTTTTATTGGGATTACATTAGATTTAATGTCTAGTTTATGCATTGCAACATTTGAAGATAAACTTGACATTTCATTATAGCTCCATACAAAAAAATCTTTATATTCAAAGAGTAATGTAATCAACTCATCAAAATCCTTTGGACCTAGTAATAAATTTTGGGTCTTCATCAGTTCCTGGGTTGATCTCCCTTAACTCATCAACAATGGACTTCATTTCTTCTTCAAACTTAGGTAGTGCATTTTGAAGTAAGCAATTATTATATTCATTTATTGTTTCAATACATCATAATTCCTCTACAGAATTAGAAGGAATTTCAAATAATTGATCAGCTTCAAGATAAATACTTATCATCAAATAGTGTTCCACATCATCTAAAGGTTTAATGATACCAAACCCTAATGCCAGCTTTGGATTTTGGATTTTTATTTTTTAGTATTCCATAAGCTCTCCATGCATTGAGATGTATCTTTGGGCCAAATTAGACCATGCTTCACAAAACTTCTAACATAATATGAATATCAATCAAAATAAATTTCTATTATTTCATTTGATAATGGATCTTCAAACTTAAACAACTTCTCCACCTTTCCTGATAGGTTGTGGGCTGCCTTGAGTTCTAACAATGAAACCTTATTTTAAATTAGAGGAGTTAAAATCAAAGTGTCCACATATTTCCTAAATTTTTTATATGTAAGGAGTTTAAGTTTATCCTTTAATGCCAATATTTATTTTACATCACTATCTGATTTATGTAATCTCAATTTTTACTGAGGCATCTTTTAAATTGGAATTCTCATCAAAACTAGAATCAAAACAAATTTGTACCACTGGAGGTTCTTTTTTCTTACTCCTTTTCTTTCTTTTCTTATTTTTTTATTTTTGTGTGTTATTTGATGCATTAATAATACTAGATTTCATATAATCATGCACTTGCTTCTTTGGAAAAATAAGTTGTATCTTATATAGTTTAATGTAATGAATAGAGAATGGTTATTTATTACATTTTATAATGTTCCATCCCTAGTGCACTTAATACATTGGTGGAGTGAAGATGGAACCATTCCATACACATGAATCTAGGGTTTTCTTAAGAGGACACTGAAGGATGTCTTTGAGTCAATATTTTAGAATTTGGCTTCACTCTTCAATCTCTCTATTTCTAATAATAGAGTGTTTGAGCCTAAATATTTCTCCCTAGTTTCATTAAAAACTCTCAATAACATCTAATATGAGTTGAGTCTTTTAGTATCAATTTTCAAGAATAACAATGTTTTGGAGTTATACTATTGACTGAAACACCAAGGTTTATCAAAACTCTTGACAACCTAATATTTTCCACTTTGATAGAAATATAAAGGGGTCAATTGTGATCATTGGTCCCCAAAAGTAGATCATCATCATAGAAAATAACTCTAGAGATTTCCTTAAAGTAGCATGACTTATCCAAGGAAGTTGATACTATGTGAGTTAGGCATATATCTAGGTCAAGCTATTCTTGTACTAATGATTCTCTTATTTCTTTTGATAAAATAAGGGCATCAAAGAGACTTAGCCTACTAGAAAGCTTCTTAAGATGGTCCAAGATGTTGTAGTTGACCTTGGCAGCAATTAGCTTGACTACTAGTTTTTATTTCAAAGGCTCTAAACCTTGATCAATAATTTTTTTCTCTTTATCTTTAGGAGGAAGAGGTTGACAAGGTCGTAAAACCTTCTTGCTATGGATATTTACTTCAATGACATCTTGAGGGGTTGTATCAACCTACCATCATCCATCATGTCCATTTTTTTAGAGATTGGCCAGAGTCTGATAATTCTATCTCTATGCTAATAATAATGCATTATAAATCATCCATAGGGATATTAGCATTTGACCCTAGTTCACAAAATACATTATCATAAGAATTTTCTCTGTGATCTTTTCTTTTTTCAACAATTTCAATAATACATTAATGAGATATAATATAAATGTAAGAAATTCCTTCGGAGGCCATTTCATTAAGATGTGTACATAATGACATAGGAGTGTAAGGCCTATATTTTGCATCCTTGTAATAAAAAAATCTATCATGTACAGAAGATATCCTCCCTCACCACTCTCTCCAATCATCTGAGTAGCTGAAGATGCTAAATGGGGTCAAGGTGGAACTGACTCTCCAAACTCTAGTCGATCAATATGGATGATCTTCCTCTAGGTTTTCATCAAAACCTGCATTACATTTTTAAAACTTTTTGTTAAATATTATTTAAAAAAAGGGATAAGACTATATCCCATTTATTTGAGGAAGGAGTAGAAGAAGTTGATTCACCTGTAATTACCTTAATGGACCCTTGTATAGGGGTCCACAAGGTATTCTTTTGGAATTATCACGAGCCTCTTTTTATAATTCCTTTTAAGCTAGTCTTTAAAAGTAAAATAGTTATCAATAGTGTGAACCTATCATTTGGTGGTATGGACGATAGTTAGGGTCATTCACCTTCCAAACTTCCTTTAGCTTCTTTGGGTCACGTAATTTAAAATCTAACTTCTTTTTGAAATTCATGAAGATCTTTCTCATTGCCTCTCTTTTGAAAGAATAAGAACGTTTTATTTTTTCACGAAAAATGCTAGTTAAAATCTTCTTTGAGGAGGGTGAGACTAGCTATTGTGGTGGCCTAAAGGACAAAGGCCACTCTATCTAAATTAGAGTGGGGGCATTTCTTTTGTCAATTACATAGAAATTGCTTGCTTTCTTTTGTAATGACTTCTTAGGTTTTGATGACTCTATGGAGGACTATTGTTTTAAGAATGCCATATTGAGTGCCTCTTCTTACAAGCTAATGGCTATATTTAAGAGTTTTTCAAAGTTTGGTTGTAAAGGATTTTAGTAGGAAAGCCACGAGATCATGAATGTTTTAGAAGAAGATCTCAACAATATGCTGCTCCTACAACTATGGCTCATACTTAAGACTAAGGATTCTCCATCTTAAAATATAATCCACTAAAGACTCACCATTCTTTTGTTTTCTACCATTAAGTCTCGTCAGGCATTGCTTGTTTTGGAATTATCATTCTTGATGACAATGGAGAGCTGGTCAGAGCTATGAGAAAGCAAATGCACCACTGGGATAGCCTATTTATGGAGCTCCAGGCTATGTTGCACATCAAAGAAATCATTGAGTCGTGGATGTATGAGTACAAAGGATTGGTAGTAGAAGGGGATAATTATAGTATTGTTGACTATCATAAATAAAGCATGCATGCACATATTTGGGCAACCTGGCCTAAAAAGGGCCCTGACATAAGCTTTCTGAAGAACTTCCACCAACTTTTGCTCTCCTACAAAAGCAAAGGTAACAACAGACTAGCGGATCTTTGTGTAGAGATAGCAAAAGGTTTTGATTTTTTGTGGTATAGTGGTGACAGAGATACTATTCCTCCAACTTTTTTTTGTCATTTCTAAGGAGGATAGAATACATGTAACCTCTTAGCTTTATTCTTTTTTGAACCCTTTTATACTATTTTATTTTCTAATGCAAATGTATATTTTTAGCACTAAGTCTCTTATAATGATGTGGTGTTGGCTACTCATGAATCTTTCCACAAACATAATTTCCAGTTTAGCAAAAGTGCGCATTGAACCATTCAGTATTTTTGCATAACAATCAAAAGCAACTCTGATTAAGCTGCTAACAAGTTGTCCAAATTATAGAGCATTGCATAAACTAAAATTACAGTAACTTGCATGAAAGTGATCTAGATGTTGTTTAGGGTTCCCAATCCCATCAACTATTTTAAAAGAAAGAGGCACAAATTCTTTGGGATATGAAATGGAGTCATATTCCTTAAAGTATGGTCTACCCTTTGGAACAAAGCTTGTGCCTCATCACTATGCTAAAGCTTCTTGACTCGTTGTTCCACAAAGGACTTTAAGTTAGTTGTAGGGGGTATATCATTTTCAAGCTTGCACTCTTGATGATATTCCTCTAAAATAGGTTTTGTCTTCTCAATGGGATGGGTTACTTCAGATTGTTCTATAGGATGAGAGTGTGAAGGGGAAGGGATCATGCTTTTGAATGAATGCATGGTAGCAATCATCTTTTCCATCTTCTTTTCCATCATAGTAATATGATAATTTCTCTTATGTAATTATAAGATTTTTTTTGTTTCTTATCCTGCTCTCTCTTTTACGCTCTTATATTTACCATGTAGATATGTGCCACAGGAAACCTTGAGTCATTGTCAAGTAAATCATCCTATTTTAGATCAAAATATTTTTGATTCATTTATCTTTTTATTTTCAACATCTTAGTTCATAATATTTTCCATGTCTTCCTCATTAGATGAAATGGAACATCAGGGCTATCAAGGATGGAATTAGACTAATCTACTAAATCCATGGGTTTTACCTTAGATGTTTCACTCAATAGAAGCACTTGGATAGCATGGACTACCTCTATATCAAGAGTGGCTCCCAAGCCAAGGTGTCGCTGATCCATGATCTCTCTGTCATAAAGAAACAGATAAAGGGACTTTGTTCCCCTACTAGAAACATGAGATGATAACGACCATTCAACTTAAGGCTTAGGTGAAGATGATGAAGGCCTATCTATGATAGGCCTAGTGTTATGCTCTCTCTCTCTCTCTCTCTCTCTCTCTCAATCATGAAGGTGGTGAAAAACTCTAGGGTCAGGGGGAAATGGAGCTATCCAAATGTAGACTTTCATGTTTAATTTCTTTGGGAAGATTCTATCTTTCGCTAAACTAACTGATTGATCTCTATGCCAAGTCAATGATTTTCTTTGGCAATGATATCAACCCGATAAAATAGGCACATGAAATGAATGTTTTCCTCTAATAGGAATGCCCACCTTCCTCTTCCCTTGATTCTGGGAAGTGGCAGGTCTTCCTAGAATTTCTTTTCGTAGGCTCTTTGATGCTTGATCTTTTATAGCCTTGAGTAATAATTCATAGTGTAAGATGATGGTCTAGGGATCCTATGGAAGATTTGGTGTAGCCTACCATGTGTTTCTCTATTTTAAATCTTAAAATTTTTCTTGCTTTCATGAATAAAAGGGCAAAGTAAAGAACTTACTATCCTAAATATATCCTCCTCTCCCTAGACTTTAGAAAGAGGGTGATATATGCTTCCTCCAATAAGAGGGGAATGATATCTACTTCCTCCTATAAGAGGAGAACTATCAGGGAGGGTGTATCCATCCCTCGCCCTAGTTAGTTATATTTCTAGTATTTCTATTTATTTTCTTTCGAGGGCTATCCTTCTAAGCCTTCTTCCCTTTTTCTTGATTTGGCTTTTGGTCATTTCAAGGGGCTCTGAAGTAGACCCTATTTCAAAGGTACTAGAAAGGAAAGGAGTAGGCAATGCCTCTAGAGTGGGCAACTTGATATTTTTATAAGCAGGACCCATTTGTACCCTCTCAGGGGCCTGAGTAGCAACGTTTCTACCTTTAGTAGGGGTAGAATGAAGTGTACTAGAGAATTCCAAAATGGGTTGTTTATTTTTTATAGCCACCTCACTAATAAGAGGTAATGTCATTCCATTAGCTATAATGTTTAAGTTCTCAAATCAAACTTCAAACTTGATAACATAACCATTAGCTAACCTACTACTAACCATAGAAAAGCTAATCCTGGACAGAGTAGCGAAGATGAGTTATCCGACCATTTTTTGTTTGTAAAATAAAAATTTTAAGTAAATCATAATTAATAATAACCAAAATGTAGTCAAAAGAAAATCTTTTGACCAATCAAAAAATTTTAGCCAATTTTGTTATGGCTAGGATTATTTATTTAAAAAGATAATTTTTTTTCAAAAAATATAGGAGTTATAGATTCGTCTCACTTAATTGTAACAAGTGCATTAATTTTATCCTCGCTCTTTTAGTTGATGTTAAATGTTTTTACATAAAGAGAGGGGTGTTTATAAGTATTTTTATTCTAATGTATGCGAGGCCTACCTTGTCACCATGTATAAGTAAGCTTAGTTCATTATCAGAGTGCTTGGAAGATGAGAGGATTTAATGTTGTGCTCCATGCTTTACAAGTAGATCAACTGGTCTATTGCCTTCCCTCCATATATGGGAATAAGTGACTTATAGCCTTGAGGAGGTTGATGATGAGCCAAGGGGGCTGCTAGAAGTGGATGTTGAATATACTCTACTAAGGGTAAAATGGAGAGATATTCAATGAAAAGAAAGATAATCTTGACCCGTGAAAACACAAGTATATTACTAATCCCTAGAAATAATTGCTTATTTCTAAAGATGGAGAGAGGAACCATTCCTAGTAGAGTTACCAAAAATATCCCTGTGGGAAAAATTTATGACACTACATAGAATTTAAGAATTTCTTATTTGGATGATCAAATGTATCATTAAAAAATAAACATATTGTCTTGAGAGAAAATCATGTTATCCTATAATAGATTTGATCATTTAATAAAAGACTCAAAAGGCTAAAGGGTCTTTAATGTACCAGAGAGTTTTCCCTAGATCGCATTTTATTTTCAATTGGGTTCATGGTTCCCTATAAGGGTAAGCTCCTATAGTTAATTATATCTTAGGAATGAAGGATCTCTTCCTAAAAATAATCTCGATTAAACAAATAAGTTATTATTTTTATAGATTTCTAAGTTGGTTTCCAAAAGAAATAGTATTTGAAAATTTTAATGGGGAACACTGCAAAGTGGAAAGACACATTTTGGAAGTCAATAGGGGTTAAGCAAGAAATTCCTATTGATAGTGGGATGCCTAATATGCATTTCAACTATCCTATTATTGGGCTTTAAATTTTATATTTTAAATTAAATTTTGAGTTGAAATTTTATTAGAAATATAGGACTTTTATGTAGAATAAGGCTGTTGAATGCATAGGGTTGAAGACTTACTCCAATAAGATGCTTCAGATCCTAAGTCTATAACTACTTTTGAGTCAAAGGCTCGACCTAGTTCCACTTTTGAGAATTACCATCCATTCCTATCTTTAGTGGAAATAAACCTATCCCTAACTCTTTTGGACTTATAACCCACCTAGAAGGGCTGCCAGCTAACACCACCTAAGCATATTTTAAATCCATGATGTCAAGTCTCATGTAAGCAAGATGGTTGAACTGTTGTATTTTACAAAAGAATCAAAGAACCTAGAGTCACTCCCTAATCCTTAAGATCTTGTTTGGGTATGAAATGATCCTAACTAATGCAACATTTTTTTAGCTTTCAGATGTTTTGACTCATGATTCATTTAAGATCTTAGGATATTCATTTTATGCCTAAATGACATGCAATAAGTGTTCATGGGCCGAATCATAAAGAAAAGGCAGACTTTCCTAGGAAGTTGATTATCCTCAAAAGTCAGATGCCCCTTATATGCAGTGGGTGGAGTGCCCAATTCATAGAGTTAGAATAATATGCTGGCATGATTCATAAAAGCTAGTTATTTCTAATTGATTTTAAGTTATTCATAGAGCTAGTTCTAGGCCAAATTAATTTTCTTAATAGCTTAATCATCCATATACTCATCATAGAAAACATAGCATACAAAGAAACCTAAAAAAGTAGAATGATTATATTGAACATCCAAAGTAAATCAAGATAATTTAAATTAAAGAATAGGTCAATGTGGCCAGATACCTTTTTAGACAAGTAAGAAAAAATGGGCAGCTGAACTCTGCCCTTATACAACCTGGCCTAGAACTACAAGTTTAGATCTATGGGGGTCATATTTTTAGGATCATCTCTTTCTTCAAGAACCTCCATTGGGCTTCATAGGGGACTTCTATACCTATTTGCTGGTAGGGTCAACTCCTACTTTTCCTAGACTCCATAGATCCTAATTTAATTCTAAGCTTAATTTATATTTTTAATTAAAAAATTAATCCTAAGCCCTATAAAATAAATGTCAAGAAAATGCTAACAACACATTAGCAGTTATGTTTTTAAACATATGGGCTTAGATTAGTTTCTTGCCAAGCTTACCTGTCTTATTGGGTTATGATTAGGGACTTACGCATACTTGGAAGAAAACATCATTTATATATTTATTTATGATGGCAATCCCTTTTTAGCACAACCTCTTGTAGAACATAACATTAGTTCTAAAAAGAATGTCCTACCATCCAACCTAACGGGCAAATAATCCAAGACATCCAGTCTAAAAAACTACACCACAAAATAAAAAAACACATCACAAGATATCACAAATTATCATAGATCAATCTAGCCTAAATCTAGGGTTTTTGACCTAATAATCTAGTATGTGGAGGAAATGGGTTTATGTGGCAAGACTTTGGTAGGCCTTTTTAGATTCAAGTTTCATTTTAAGTTTTCAAATTTTGATCTAATCTAATTTTTAGATTTTTTTAAATTTTTATAATTTTGCTTCATTGGTAAGTGTCATTATTATACCAAATATTCAAGGTATCAAGACCTCCTTCGACGTTTCTACTACCGTGACTATATATATACCATATGTTGTTAATTATAAAATTTATTATTTTTACTCTTTTAACTTCTTTTAGCCTTAACATTGAATTAATTTACCACGGGTGATTTCAATTTAAGTGATTTAATAATTTGCAATTTGATTTCATTTTAGATGCATTTTATGTTAAGATAAAATTAATTTTTCAAGAATGAAGAATACAATAAAGTCTATTTTAGGGGAAACCCATTCTATTCAACATCCTAAATCATTTTTCTTGGGATTTATTTCTAGGTAATTAGGGGAATTTAAATATTTAAACTTAATCACATTCTTTAATTAAATTAATTATAAAAATTATTAAACAATAAAATTTTAGTGATTAATGATAATTAGTCTCTATTAACAATGGAATGATTAGGATAAATGATTAATAGCTCTTATTTAGTCATTTGCCTGATTGTCTTTCTATGGAGGGTTTAATTAACTTATAATTTAATTTAAGGGTTAATTAAATTTTTTATTAAATTAAAATGGAATTTGGTTCCGATAATCTAAATTCAAACCTTTGGTTACTCTTTATATGTTTAATAGTATAAAGACCCTTAAGGAAATCATGGTTAACCCATGGGTGTGAAAAAATCATAAAAGTGCTTAATTAGATTATCCTTTAATTTAATTAATATTTAATCATGAGCCTATTACATTAGGTGGTTAGTAACTTTGCAATTTTATTTTCCTCGTTATATCATTTGTGTCTCATGGTTAAATGGTTAATCAAATTAAAGAAGCATAAGAAAGGGAAATTAAATGGATTACTTAATGACTTGAACTTAATTAAATCATAAAAGCCACTTAATTATATTTCCTTAAACACCTTAAAATTACCAATATGTGAATGGGGGTAAAACATCAAGAATCACTTCTCTTTGAATTTAATAATTCAAAATCAAATTACATAAGGGGCTTTGGCTTTCTTTAAGGGATGTTATTTAACATGATTATCCTTACGAATTAGTTTGATTGAATGTATCATGTGTTGATATTTATTTATTCCATTTTAATTATCATAAACTTGTATGCCATATGTTTTCATTTATCCATATATTTTTAAAGAAAATCAAAAGAAAATATGCTTATCTTTAAGAATGCATGTGTTGCCTTAAAATTAATATAATGTAGCTATTATCACTAATAAATATCAAATTATTTTCAAATTTATAAATCAATGATAAAAATATGAATTGGTGATAGCTATGAATATTCTATATGATTTACATATATTTATAGCTTAAGCAAAGTTTTATTTTATCCTTATGATTCTTGTATGGGTTTATATATGTTTGAATGTTAATACGTATATAGTCTCGACATCACATGAATATGAGGCTTTAAGTAGCCCCACGAAGGTATTAGATTATCTCATTTCCATGGTTAATAAAGGCACGTACTTATTTGATTTCATTCTTATATGTACACATACTAGAATTTTGATAGAGCATTACTTTATATGTGTAAATAATTTCTTAAAAATACAATATTTTGAATGGGTTTCACTTCTATGTTGGTGTATACATCCATATGTATTCAAGATAGCAAGTATATAGTTTGAACATTTCGAGAATATGAGGCTTTAATTAGCCCCAAGGAGCTCTTAGATTATCTCACTTCCCTGGTTTAAACAATGACATGTACTTGCTTAAACTCTAATGCAAGTGTGTGTGTACTCGGACAAATAAAGAAATCTCTCTTTTCTATCAAAATGTATGCATTCATAATCATTTAAGTGTGCCAAAAATACATTGTGTGTGTAGGTATATTTAGTCCAAAATCATATGCATGCTATTGGTGATGAAAAGGAATGATGTGACATTATCTATACGGTAGGAATTCAATCACATTAACCTTAAGATGCCTTTCATGCTTGAATAGTATTCTTTAAGGTCAAGCCAAACTTAGGATTAATAAAACACTTAATAATTTATTCACCAAGAGAGAACAAAATCATAATATCATACCATTAGGAACAACTTAAGATAGAGATGAAGAAAGTTAAACTGCTTCCTCTCTTTACAACAACTAGATCCTAAGTAATATAAAATGAAACAAATCAAAATATAAAATAAAATTTATCAATTTGGATAAGAAGTTAAAGTGAAATCTCCCTCATGTAATTTGAATTTCTTAAATTTACATAAACATGAACTTAAAGCCTAGTTAAGACATACCACATCAAGCCTTAGCACACACACATTATAATTAAGCAACCTCTTCTAGCTTTAAGTTAGGCTGATGTATGTGTGATGTAATATTTTAGATTGAATGTTAGAGTAAATATGTGTAGACTGGATGTTAGGCTGCTATTAGCATAATTATGTTTTCTGCTAAAGAGGGCCATTGTAAAAATAAATATAAATGTTTTTACTTATAGGTTGCTAAGCCCCTTTAACATAATCCATGTTACATGTGGGCTTGGCTACCCATGTGCAAAGTTCTAAGTCCAAATTTATAAAATATAGCTGCTTGAGATGTATGTATATTTAGCTAATATTTATTTTATAGGTGTTGTTAGATTTTACTTTTCTCATAAAAATATAATTTTTGTAATATAAATTAGGATTAGTGATATGGGATTTAGGATGAACAGTGGCTTGAAGTCAAAGTCTTGAGGTACTCTATGAAGCCTTGGAGTAAACCAAATCAAAGAGAAAATGAAGAAAGAAGTGAAGAATTAAGACCCCCCATAGCATTTAAGTTAATTGTAATTCTGATTATTCCTTTGTAATTTAGGTTGTATAATGGTAGAGCTCGGCTACCCAATTCTTTTATCTTTTCCAGGGTGTATGGCGATACTCTGCCGCACCAAAATTTCACTATTTTACAAAATTTATAAACAATTATTGTTGTGTTTAGATTATGCAATAGAACAACATGATTTTCATAGGTTTTTTAAGATTGATGTTTGAATGTGTAGCCTGGACTCGTTAGGCTCTTTGAGGAAACAATTGATTTTTCTATCCCATTAAACAACTCATAACTAAAAATTTAAAATAACTCACAACTTCATTCTAAATTCTATGATATAATCCAGATAATTAAATAAATTTGCAACCCCTTAGCTAAATGTTGAATGTCTAACATCATGCATGTCAGCTTATTTCACTCCTGAATATGGAGGGTCTCCAACCTTGCACTTTAGGAAATTCTTGACCTATGAGACAACCCCCTCATGGTGGAGAAACACCCCCTCTCTCAAATTTTGGTGAATAATCTAATTTCATCATTCATTTAGGCATAATAGTCCCAAAGTCCGTGTCTAAAATATTATGTCAAAATGATATAAAAATTGTAAACTTTGCATTTAACTTAGGTCATGATTTCATACTAATTATGCTCTAATCTCTTAGAGAGTGAGTTTAGGACTCTAGTCTCCTTTTCTAATTAAATAATAGTTTAGCTATCTTTCACTTTCATAAGACTTCCATACATGGTTTTGTAGCATAGGAAGTGTTAATTGGTAGCCACTCTAGGTAGTTGTAAGTCTAGAATAGTCGAATAGGTTCATTCTCTCTTGTGGAGGTGAACCATTATATCCCATTCCCTATTTAAATTTAGATTGTGCTTTTAACTTGTACTAAAGAATCCTAGATTTAGTATCTGAAGCTACTTGTTTCCTTCGGGCTACGAGTATAAGTCTTCACCTCTTAGGTATTTCTATAATCTTGTATTGATGGATTATAAGTGCTAGCATTCTTTAACTCAAATAAAAAATAAACTCTCTCTTTCAAATACATAAAGCCTCACTATATGATAGATTGTAGCACTTACTAGGCTTCCTAGTATCATGAGTGCTCTCTAAATATTCTTCTTTTGAATTTGAAATAAGTCTTTCTACTTGATGTTCCAAAAATGACCAATCATTTATTAGTCTATCCTTGAAATCTTTGGAGATATTGATTGACTACTTTAATTAAGAGTTTTCTTAGGAGATTCATGTTTCATAAGATGTAATTAACTATAAAAGTTTGATTCCATAGGGAATTAAAGAACCTAGTGTAAAATAAACCCTGCTTTACTTTTTCATGTAAAGTGGGGGAAAAATCTTTGGTATATACGTAGACCCATTTGCCTTAAGAGTCCTTATTAGGTGATTAGGTCCATTTTTGGGTGATATTTCCATCTTTCAAGATGGTACATCACACCTTAATGCCATACCTAATCACTTCAATAAGTACCCCCTAAGATCTACATGGTGTCCACATGACTCCAAATTAAAACACCATAGATTTTCTTCGTAACTCTGCTGCGGAGAATTCTTCTGTCCATCTTAAGTAGTCAATCATTGTCTCAAAGTGTCAATAGTTGACTTGTGTTATATCTAAGTCTAAGGCTATCATTCTTTCCATTAACACCTTACTTATTTCATTTTTAAGCAAGTATGGCCAATATATCTTAGGTTTTAGGACCTCACTCTAAGTAGGTCTTAAAACCCTTATTGGGACCCCCAATAGGTGAAAAGAAAATTAAATTAATTAAAATATCACCCAAAATAAATCAACCAAAATCAAGAATATCTTACTACTAGCATAGTAAAGAAAGCTCCTCCAATATTCTCCAAGAATCTAAAAAAAGTCCAAAAGAAAAGCAAAAGAATCTTCTCCAAAGTTTCAAATCTCATCAACAAATTTATGAACCCCATTTAACATAATCAAATTTATTAAATGAGGGTTCCAATTCAAATTCAAAAATCAAAATCAAAGTCAACAACATCAAAGTCTCATTCAAGTCTCTTTTCCAATAGTGCAACAGAAATCTCAGCCCCGTCTCTTTTTCTTACCTTCAATGAATCTTTCATCATGTCTTATAGCAAGTTAATCTTCTCCTTTGCTTCTAGTGTGGATTTGGCCCTAGATCAAGCCATACTCACCAATTCTCCCATCATCAAGTTTGGCCTTAGTTTTGTGCACTTCAAAGTCACCTGTTAGGGACCAACCCTCACCACTATCTATAGGGAGGAGTTGGAAGACAGAAAGCCACTCTTGCAGTTTGACTTGCACTCTAATATTGAGTTCCCCTCTTTGAAGAGGAAGTCCATAGAGGTTCTATAGCCAGTTGTGCCAGTAGTTCCAATTGTCCCATCTATTCCTAATGTAGTTTTAGTGTGAACTAGTACTGCCTTTGTAGTTGCCCCAATCTCTTAGGGGAAGGCTATCTTAGCTTCTGAGATTTTTTCTCCCACATTCGAAGACAGTTCTAGCTTCAGCCCCACTTCACTCACAAAGACCTAGTGCCATAATAAGAATAAAAAAATTAAAAGACATTACGAGCACATGATTAAGGAGGTAGAGGAAGCCTCCCATGTAGCTAAGGAGGGATTCCCTCGTGAGACCTCTCCCCTTCTTAGTGGTAGTAGGTTTAACTCCCATTCAGCTTCAGAGAGAGAGGAGGACTATAGAAAGATTGTTGCATTACCCCCACTGCCTGTAGAGTATGAGACACTAGCTAGGGAGAGGAGGAGACCTTATGCTAGTCTACAGTTTGTACTTAGGAGAGTTGGGAAATCCTATAGATGCTCAGAGTCTAGCACTTTGTATGATTTGAAGAGGTTAATCCCTAGAATTGTTAGGGATTGGATTCATAAGGAAGGGCTATTAAGGCTAGAGTTGCTGCCCAAGAAGGCAAGAGAGACAAGAAGAGATTTGTAAGGCAGTCGGTAGCCTCCACTTTGATTGATCATTCAGCGGGCTGTGGTGAGATCATTATGATAGATTGTTCTCACCCATTTGAGCCATGAGGAGATCTTGATGGAGAGGTAGCGGTGTCACCCAGCTACAGCCCACTAGCCACCACCCTCACCAGCTTCATGTTCCACCATCTCAAGTCCCCACCAAGTTCCACAAGCATATATATATATATATATATATATATATATATATATATATATATATATATATATATATATATATAGAGAGAGAGAGAGAGAGAGAGAGAGCTTCTAACTTGGTGATCCAACTATGGACTAAAAACCACACTTCATCCACCCCACTCATTGAGGTGAGGCCAAGCTCTCCTGCCCGACCTTCCATCCCAATAGTGGAGAAGAAGGAGTGGTGGCCCAAGAGCGTCATGGTCACTCCACCACCATAGCTTGAGGAGGGGCTATGAGTTTAGCCCTTATTATCATTTAATCAATGAGATATAGCACTCCCCCAGTTCAAAGTATGCAGTATATTGCTTCTTTAGATCACAGTCTAGTTGTCAGTCATCACTCAACATATGTCCGGCTAAAGCAAGGTATAGTGCATGATAGATTTTTAGAAGACATTTTGGAAGACTATCGTGCCACGATGAGGTAGATAGTTAGAGACGATCAGTCAGACCAGGAGGGTATGGTTGACTTCAATGTTGATGAAGATGACCTTTTGGATGACATTATAGAAGTTTATATGGTTGATACTTGAGGATCCTTGCATAGCGAGCAGCCCAGCCAGAAAGGCATTGTAGTTGAGGAAGGTGAGGCATTGTACTCAACTCAGTGCCTCCTCCAACAAATCAAATAGAAAATGATCAGATTGATAGGATGGAGAGAAGGGTAGAAGAGTTGATGGTAGTGCTCCTATAATAGTAGAACCAAGCACCCATCTCATAGACTAGTCCTATGGAGGCTGATCGGCTTAAGTTGGTACATGTCCTAGATCGTCCTAAGGGCACTACTCCCATAGATGAATATGCTAGTAGTTTGCATAGGAAGGTAACCAATAGCACCTCCATTCATTAAAATGACATAAAGTAAATGATGGAGCAACAAGTGAAGGAATCATTGGCGCAAGCCCAAGAGAGCTCATCTATTCCAAAGGGTAGACCCTACTCAGAGGAATTTAATGTAGTTCAATACCCCAAGGGTTTTGTGCCACCATCCTTCAAGGTGTTTGGTAGTGGGAACCCAAGGAAACATATAGCATATTTCAAAGCCACTTGTTACAATGTTAGTGGCAGTGATGTTTTTCTTTTTTGGTTATTTGTTAGTAGCCTTCCAGGGGTAGCATTTGATTGGTACACCATTTGAAGAGTTAGAGTAGAGTTATTTACAATGTTAGAGCATCTCTTATAAACCTCACTTTTAGAGTGGCAACTCAATCTTCCCATCCTAAACTTAGGACTCTCTTAGACACTAGGAATTTCTTAGTCATAGGACACTTTTGGAGGCTAAGTGAACACTAAATCAAAGCTTAGAAGAGTTAAGGAGGCAAGCCTTAGCCTTAGGCTAAACCTTAGTACCAATGGAACCCGCCTACCCTATGGCCTAAACCAATACTCATGCCTAAGTTCAAAACCGACCTTAAATCAATCCAATCAATATCAATTGAATTTGATTTCATATCCAAGCTTCTTGGAAAATGAATCAAATCAAACCTATCCTAACCCCATGATAAAATTTTATTGACTTAACCTAAATCCCATTCAATTAACCAAACTCTATTGACTTTCACAAAAGCACTCCGACCATTCAATACTTCATTCCAAACCTTTGAAAATCTACTATTAAGCCAACTCAATCAAATCAATTCAAAAAACCTAACTAAGCCCATTTGAACACAAAATGTCCAAATGAGCCAAAATCCAATTAAACCCAAATCAATTGCGACCAAAGCAAACAATCAATCTCAAATCCATCATTGAACTCAACTCAACACTTAATTCCATTAAACCAACTCAATTACCTCGATTGGTCCACTTGACCCAAAGTGACCTAAAGGATCAATTTGAATCAAACTTCAATCTAACCCAAATTGGATTGAACCAACTCTTCAACATCTTTGATAATTGTTCATTCTCCTTGATTGATCAATTATAATCAATCAAGCAAAACCAAGCTAATTTAATCACTTCACCCAAGTTGACCAAATCAGCTAATATGAACCAAATTGAACCAAATAAAATCTTAATTTAAATTGATTAAAACCAATGACTCCAATCATTTATAAATTAATTATTGAGCATGATCAAACCTTTAATTAAACCCAATTTGACCAAGTCAATCCAATTGACCCATTTTAGCCCAAATTGACCTAAAGGGTCAATTTGATCTAAATCATTCCCAAATCCAAATTTATTGAAACCAACAACTATAATAATCTTCAAATGATCAATTTAACCAAAAGAAAACCCAAACCCAAGCCAATTTGGCCAAATTGATCAAATCAGTCAACTTAGCCCATTTGACTCATATGAACCCATATGAGCCAAATTCAAATCCACATCAAATCAAATCAAACCAATTAAACCAAAATATCCCAAATGATCATTTGAACATGTCTCAACCCATAGTTTTACCTAATTTGACTCGTGAGTCAACCTAACCAAATCAAGCCCAATTTGACTTACATGGAACAAATTGAGCCAAACACATTCAAACCAAGCCCAAACCCAACCAAACTTGGCATGACCCATCCTTGGGTCACCATGGATCAGCCCAAATGAAGCCAACCCATGCTTGACCTGAATTAGCCTCAAAACCATTGGGTAAACCCCTATAAATGGGATAAAATCCTCATTTGGGTGGTCTCACCTACCCCTTTGCACTTAGTTTCCCTCCTTAGCTTTGGTTGGACCTATGACCCATTGGCTAACCCGACCGAAAGTTGGTTGGGTCAGTAATGGGTCAAAGGAGGTTAGCTAACCCTTACATTCTCATTGGCACACCAGCAAGAAGGAGGACAAGCCATGGTAGCCCATCCTAGACCATCACCCACTCAAGGCGCTCCACCTTAGCCACCCACTGACATCTGTAGATGCATGCATCCACGATGATTTCCAAATGTTTAAAGAGCCTAACAGTTAGGTTTACATTGGGGAGGAGAGTATACTCCTCACCATCTCATTCCAAACACACATAGAGCATCCATAGGGCATTCTAAGCTTCTTAATGCATTCCCAAGTTCCATTGAGCTCCAAATTGCCAATGTGACCAAACCCAAGAAAAATTGAGCCTCCACTCTATCCAACTCTACTCAAACATCATCAAATCCAAATTAACTTCACCAGCACCTTCTTCAAGCTCTGACGAGGCAAAACAAATCAATTCTATATTGATTTGAGCATCGAAGAACCCTTCTAGACCAACTCCAACAAAGATTCTATTGACATTTTGTTCACAGAGCCACTGTCGGGGAGGCATCATGCGAGCTTCTCAATAGAGTTTTGTCTCTTCAAGATGAAGCTACCTAAGTCATTGGACAACCAGTCTTGAGCTTCAGCGAGGTAAATTTTAGCAAACCATAGAAAATCCCCTAGGTGTTGGTCTTTTATGAAGGGTTTTCAGATTTCATGTGAATCCAATAGTAGGATCTTCCTAGATCTCTTCCCCAAAGTTTTGGAGTCGATCCCAATGCCTCATGAGCTTCGGTGAGCTTGGATCGACAATACGAGCATGGACGGTGTCCGTGATCCATCGCTCAGGGGACAATGGATCATCCACCGTATGTTTCACATGATTAGAATGGACAACCATGATTAATCTGCTAGAATTTTGATTTAATTCATTTGGAAACTATGGGATTAACTCCCACCATCCAATCCAAGATCGAATGGTGGGGACAAAAGCAGTTCCATCCCTGTTGACTCAGTATGCCGCATCAGATCATTTAAGTGGCCAATCTTGAGACACCATGTGAATAGCATAGCCATGTAAGCTCCCATGTGGTGCTGATGGTATTAGGGATTAATTAGAGAGTTAAATGTGTTTAATTTCTTTGGAAATTCAAAAATTTATAACTAATTGCAGAAATTCATAAAATCTAAGTAAACCCATTTTGGAAAGAGTAAATAAAGGAGAATTTAATAAAACTAATTTAATCATGGTTTGAATAGTGATCAGAGCTTAATTAAGATTTGATATTTTTTAGTTAGTTTAATTAAGCTTTAATCACTTGGCTAATTAATATCAAATTAAATATGTTGATTCCTTGGGATGTCTTCTACATCCCTTATTTTTCTTGGGATTTATTGGCTAGGTAATTAGAAGAATTTAAAATCTTAAGCTTAATCAGCTTTCTTAATAAAATTAATTATAATTAAAATTAGTAAACAAAAAAATTTTAGTGATTAATGATAATTAGTCTCTATTAATAATGAAATTTATTAGAGTAAATGATTAAGGTGTCTTCTTCAATCATTTGCTTAATTATCTTTTTATGGAGGGTTTAATTAACTTATTATTTAATTAAGGGTTAGGTATGAAATTAAATCAAATTAAAATGGTAATTGGTTCAGATAATCTAAATTGAAACCTTGGGTTCCTCTTTATGTATTTAATAGTGTAAATACCCATAAGGAAATCATGGTTAACCCATGGGTGTAGAAAAATCATAAAAGTACTTAATTAGATTCTCCTTTAATCAAATTAATCTTTAATCATAAGCCTATTGCATTAGGTCCTTAGTAGCATTGCAATTTTATTTTCCTCATCATCATATCATTTGTGGCTCATGGTTAAATGGTTAATCAAATTAAAGAAGCATAAGATAGAGAAAATAAATGGATTACTTAAGGACTTGAACTTAATTAAATCATAAAAACCACTAAATTAACTTTTTTTAAACACCATAAAATTACCAATATGGGAATGGGGTAAAATAGTAAGAATCACTTCTCCCCTTTGAGTTTAATAATGCAAATCCAAAATCAAATTACATAAGAAGCTTTGGCCTTAAGGGATGTTTTTTAACATGATTGTCCTTAGGAATAAATATGATTAAATGTCTCATGTGATGATATTTATCTATTCCTTTTAAATTATTATAAACTTGTATGCCATGTGTTTTCATTCATCCATGTATTTTGAAAGAAAATTAAAAGAAAATATGCTTATGTTTAAGATTGCATGTGTTTACTTAAGCTTAATATAGTGTGCCTATTATCACTAATAAATCTCAAATTATTTTCAAATTTATAAATAAATTATAAAAACCTAAAGTGGTGATAGCTATGAATATTTTATATGATTTACATGTGTTTATAGCTTAAGCCTGATAAAATTTTGTTTTATCTTTATGATTCATGTATGGGTTTACATATGTTTGAATATTAATAAGTATATAGTTTGGACATCTCAGGAATATGAGGGTTTAAGCAGCCCCATGGAGGTCTTAGATTACCTCACTTCCCTAGTTAATAAAGGCACATACTTATTTGATTTCATTCTTATGTATACACATATTAGAACTTAGATAGAGCTTTAATTTATATGTGTAAATAATTTCTTAAAAAACAATATTTTGCATGGGTTTCACTTCTTTGTTGGTGTATACATCCATATGTATTCAAAATAGTAAGTATATAGTTTTGCCATCTTGGGAATACGAGATTTTAAGTAGCCTTAAGGAGTTCTTAGATTATCTCACTTTCTTGGTTTAAATAATGGCAAATACCTGCTTAAAACTTTAATACATGTGTGTGCACTTAGCTAAAGAATGAAATCCCACTTTTCTATTAAAATGTATTCATTCATAATCTTTTAAGTGTGCCAAAAGTACATTGTGTGTATAGGTATATTACGGCCAAAATCATAGGCATCCTATTGGTGATGAAAAGAAATGATGTGACATTGTCTATATAGTAGGAATTCAATCACATTAACCTTAAGATACATTTCATTCTTGAATAATATTCTATAAGGCCAGCCCAAATTTAAGATTAATAAAATAATTAATAATCATTCACCAAAAGTGAACAAACTCATAACAACATACCTTTAGGAACAACTTAAGGTAGGGATGAAGAGGGTTAAACCTATTCCTCTCTTTACAACAACTAGATCCTAAGTAATATCAAATGAAACAAATCAAAATATAGATTAAAATTCATCAATTTGAATAAGAACTTAAAGATAAATCACTTTCATGTAATTTAAATTTCTCAAATTTAGATAAACATGAACTTAAAGCCTAGTTAAGACATACCACATCAAGCCTTAACACACACACATTAGAATTAATCCACCCCTTTAGCTCTAAGTTAGAACCGTGTATGTGTGATGTTATGTTTTATTTTGTGATGTAATATTTGAGAATGGATGTTAGGGTGAATTTATGTAAATTGGATGTTAGGCCGCTATTAGCATAATTGTATTCTCTATAGAGGATTATGCTAAAGACGGTCTGCATAAAATTAAATATAAATGCTTTTGCTTGTAGGTTTCTTAAGACCCTTTAACATAATCCATGTTAGGACAGGTGGGCTTGGTTACCCATGTGTAGGGTGTTAAGTCCAAATTTATAAATAAAATTATTTGGGATATGTGTATGTTCAACTAATATCTATCTTGCAGGTGTAGTTAGATTTTACTTTTCACATAAAATATACTTTTTGTAATAGGAATTAGGATTAGTGCTATGGGTTTATAATGAACGGTGGCTAGAAAGCATAAGTCCTGGGGTGCCTTGCGAAGCCTTCAAGAAAATTAAGTCAAAGACAAAATGAAGAAAGGAGGGAAGAATGAAGATCCCCATATCATTTAGTTTAATTTCAGTTGTAATTATTCTTTCATAATCTAAGTTGTATAACGGTAGAGCGTGGCTATCTAATTCCTTTATTTTTTTGTGGTGTGTGATGATACCCAGCCACACTAGCCTTTCATTATTTTACAAAATTTATAAATCGTTGTTGTTGTTTATAGATTGCTCAAAAGAACAACATGATTTTCATTGGTTTCTTAAGATTGATGTTTGAATGTGCGGCATGGACTCGTTAGGCTCTTTAGGGAAATTGATATTTCTATCCCATTAAAAAACTCATAACTAAAAATTTAAAACAACTCACAACTTTATTTTGAAGCCTAGGATATAATTAAGATAATTGAAAATTTTAGCAACCCCTTAGCTGAATGTTGAATATCTAACATCATGCATGTCATCTTATTTCACTCTTGAATATGGAATGTCTCCAACCTTGCACTTTAAGGAATGCTTGGCATATGAGAGCACTCCTCATGGTGGAGAAACACCCCCTGTCCCAGATTTTGGCCAATAATATAATTTTATCATACATTTAGGCATAATTATTTTAAATCCTATGTATAAAAGATTGTGTTAAAATAATATAAAACTTGTAAACTTTGCTTTTAACTTAGGTCATGATTTCATACCAATCATGCTCTAGTATCTTAGGGAGTGAGTTTAGGACTCTAGTCTCATTTCCTAATTAAAAAAAAAGCTTAGCTATCTTACACTTTCATAAGACTTTCCTACATAGTTTTGAAGTGTAGGAGGTATTAGCTGGTAGCCACTCAAGATGGTTGTAAGTCTAGAAGAGTCGAATAGGCTCATTCTCCCTTGTGGAGGTGAACCATTATATCACATTCCTTATTTAGATATATGTCATGCTTTTATTTTGTGCTAAAGCATCCTAGATTTAGGATCCGAAGCTAATTGTTTCCTCTATGTTACTAGTATAAGTCCTCAATTCTTAGATATTTTCACAATCTTGTGTTGATGGATTATAAGTTCTAGCATTCTAATAAAATCTCAGCTCAAATAAAAAGTAAATTCTCTCTTTCAAATACATAAGGCCTCCCTATAGGGTAGATTGGAGCACTTATTAGGCTTCCTAGTATCATGAGTGTTCCCTACATATTCTTCTTTGGAATCCAAAATAAGTCTTTCCACTTTAGCTTTCTCCCTTAATGTTCTAAAAATGACCAATCCTTTGATAGTTTAACCTTGAAATCTTTGGATAATTTGATTGACTACTTTAATCAAGAGTTTTTTAGGGGATTCATGTTTCCTAAGATGTAATTAACTAGATAATATTGCTTTCATAAGGAATTAAAGAACCAGTATAAAATAAACTCTGCTTTACTGTTCCATATAAAATAGGAGAAATATCTCTAGTATATTCATAGAACCATCTGCTTTAGGAGTACCTATTAGGTGATTACGTCCATTATAGAGTGATATTTTGATCTTTTGAGATTTTCCATCACACCACAATGTCATACTAGATCATTTCAATAAGTACCATTTAAGATCTGCATTGTGTTCACACAATTCCAAATTAAAATACCATAATCCTTGAGCTTGTTTATTATGGCACAAGTTTTTTTTCCTAAAGGTACATTACTTGAAGGATAGTTTACTCATAGACCACCTTTACTTTATAATGTTCCATTTGATTAATGGAAAAAAATGCATTAGTACTTTTATTCATGGACAGGATTCTAGAATGCCGCATATGTTGAGACACTAGTATCACACACCCACTGTTGATATGAATTGTTTAAAAGTTGATATACCTTTCGATGAATTGTCTACTTCTAAAAGAGAATTGGATGAATTAAATGCAAAGACTTATAATATTCTTTATTTTGCTTTGCATCTTTATGACTACATGATAATTTCAATGCTTACTACTACAAAAGAAATATAAGATAAACGAATTCTTACTTATGAAGGTAGTAATGAAGTTAAAGATGCTCATATAAATAGGTTAGTGCATGAGTGTGAATTATTTTTTATGTTACCATATGAAAGTATTTCTAATATATATACTCTCTTAATAAAAATTATAAATACATTGCATTCACTTGGAAGAAAGTATAAAAACCAAGATTTTCTTTATAAAATTTTAAGATGTTTTCCAAAAGATTGGGATGCAAAAGTTACTACTATTAGTCAAGCTAAGTATTACAGTACTTATACACTTGATCAACTTCTTGGTTCTTTGATATCATATGAACAGGTTATTGTACAAAGGGATAAAAATGACTCTTTCTAAAAGAAAGAGAAAGAAAAATTAATTGCTTTGCTATTGGAAGATAGTTGTGAAGAAAATTCTTCATGATCAAATGTTGATAGTGATGAGAATGCTTTGCTTTTAAAAATGCTAGGAAATATAATCAAAATTAAAAAGCATAGGTATGGAAAATCTAAAGTACCGAAATTGCCTACTAAAAGATTGAATGCATCAAAAAGAATAGTATGATTCAATTGTAAAAAGAACGGACATATAAGAGGTGAATGCCCAGACTTAGCTAAAAAAGCTAAAAGAAAGAAGTCTTGGAAAAATAAAAATTCTCAAAAGAAAAGAAAAGAGCACTTTGGGCAATTTCTAACTCAGAAGAATCAAGTGATGACACTATAGAGGAAGAAGCAAATACATGTTTAATGGCTGATGAGGATTATACAAATGAGGTATGTGATGATATTTCTTATGTTGAATTAGAAGATGCATTCAATGAATTAGCACATGAATATAAAAAGCTAAAAAAGAAATTCAGTGTGTTAGAAGAAAAAAAATAGAAATGTATGCTTCATCTTTAGAAAAAGAATGTGATAATTTAAAGGCTAAGAGTGATGCTTTATTAGATCAATCAACACTTACGAAGAAGTTGAAAATGAAAAATCTATTTCATCATGCAAAATTATATTTTTGTAGTAGATTACATTCACATGTTCCATTTGTTAGACGTATGTCATCAGACGCATCAAGATCATTTAAATTTAAACCTTATGAAAATACAAATGTTACATATAATTTTTGTAATAATAAAGGTCATATATCTTCTGATTTTTGTGCAAGAAAATCTCAATCATTTCCTAATTCAAAATTTATTTGGATACTTAAAAATAAAATAGCTACAGATACTACACAACATTCATTGCATGTCTTTTCATTTGGATGTTGGCCCAAACATGTTTGGGTTCCAAAAGTTGACCCCTGATTTTATTTTGTAGGAGTATCTTCAAAGAAAAATCAAAGAAGGTATGTGGTACTTGGACAATGAATGTTCAAGATATATGACATGTGATAATTCTAAATTTTCTACTTTTTAGAACCTTATGAAGAAGGTTTTGTAGTTTTTGGTGGTAATGCTAAAGGAAAGATAATTGGAGCTGGTTCTATTTTTAAAGATTCATTCACTTTAGATAGAGTTTACTTTGTTGAAGGTTTAAAACATATTCTTATTTCTATTTGTCAATTATGTGATAAAGGATTTAATGTTGAATTTCAAGCATCTTTTAGTAATATTAAAAGTAAGAAAGCTATTTTGCTTGATGGTCATAGATACAAAATATTTATCTTATTGATTTTAAAAATGTAATTAATATAAATTTAAATTTAGTTTGTTTCAAAACTTCACTTGATGATGTTTTGTTATGACATAAAAGGTTATGTCACATTAACATACATTCTTTAAAGAAAATTGTAAAACTTGATCTTGTTGATGGTTTACCTAAAAGAAACTTTCATTATGATTATGTTTGTGATGCATGTATTCATGAAAAACATTCTAAATATTCTTTTAAAAATAAAAATATTATTTTCGCAACTAGACCGTTAGAATTATTGCATATGGATTTATTTGGTCCTGTAAATACTGCTGGTTTGGGTGGAAAATTCTATGGTTTTGTTATTATTTATGATTATTCAAGATTTATTTGGGTTATGTTTTTAATTTATAAAAATGATGCTTTTGAACTTTTTAGAAAATTTGTTAAATATATTCTGCGTAATAGAAGTCTTCTAATAAGTAAAATTCAATCTAATCATGGTGGGTGAATTTAAAAATTTTAGAACCCTCAGCAAATGGTGTTGTTGAAAGAAAAAATAAAATTTTAATTGAATTGAGTAGAGCTATGCTTGCTGATTATAAATTGCTTAAGAATTTTTGGGCAGAAACAATTAACACTACATGCTATGTTATGAATCATGTTTACTTGAGACCACTTTTAAATATGACCCCTTATGAGTTGTTCTTTGGTAAGAAACCTAAGATTAGTTATTTTCATATCTTTAGTTGTAAATGCTTCATTTTAAATAATGGTAAAGACTCTTTAGGAAAGTTTGATAGTAAATCCGATGATGGTATCTTCTTAGGATATTCTTTGAATGGTAGATCTTATAGAGTTTAAAATAAAAGAAAAATGACTATTGAAGAATCTGTACATGTCATATTTGATAAAAATCCTATAGAACCTATTAAAGAAGATCTGACTGAAGAAGAGGTAGATGATTTTAAGAAGATGTGTTTGGAAGAAAATGGAGATGATTCTTTACCTAGAGATTAGAAATTCATTTGGAATCATCCAAGAGACTTAATTATTAGAGACTCTTCTTAAGGAGTTAAAACTAGAATACAATCGAAGGAAATGAAAAATCATTATGTATTATTATCTAAGATTGAACCCAAATAAATAAGTGGAGCCTTGAAGGATCATTACTATTTTGTAGCCATGGAATAAGAATTAAATCAATTTGTTAAAAATGATGTGCAGGAATTAGTTCCTAGACCTCAAGATCAAAATGTTATAGGAACCAAATGGGTCTTTAGAAATAAGTTAGATAACTCATGACACATTAATATAAATAAGGCTAGATTGGTTGCATAAGGATAAAGTCAATTGAAGGGATAGATTTTGAAGAATGCTTTGCCCTTGTAGCTAAGTTAGAAGATATTAGATTGCTCTTTGTTTATGCTACTATGACAAATTTAAATTATTTCCAATGGATGTAAAAAGTGCACTTTTAATGGATTTATAGATCAACATGTCTTTGTAGAACAACCTCTTAGTTTTGAAATTGTAGAATTTTCATATCATGTTTTTAAATTGAAGAAATCATTGTACAGATTGAAACAAGATCTTAGAGCTTGGTATGATAGATTGAGTAGCTTTCTTATAGATCATTATTTTAGGAAGGGTAGAGTCTATACCATCCTATTCCTTAAGAATTTAGGTGATGATTTAAGTATTGTTCAAATTTCTGTGGAAGACATTTTATTTGGTAATACAAATGAATCTTTGTGTTGAATTTTCATCATTCATGTCCAAAGAATTTGAGATGAACATGATGGGTGAACTAAATTTTTTCTTAGGAATTCAAGTAAAACAACAAGAAAAAGGCACTTTTATTTGTCAAACCAAGTATACCAATGAATTGCTAGAGAGATTTGATATGAAAAAAAAAATTAAATCTAGTATGAATTCCATGTTCCCCACAACTAAACTTGATTTTGATGAGTCAGGAAAACCAATTGATCAGAAAATTTATAGAAGTATGATTGGTTCTATCTTATATATTAGTACTAGTAGGCCTAATATTATATTTGTTATATGTTTATGTGCTCATTTGCAGGTTGCTCCAAAAGAATCTCATTTAACTGTTGTTAAGAGTATCTTTCGTTACTTCTAGCTTAGTCTTGTGGTATCCTAAAAATTCACTTTTATGTGACTTGATTGCTTATTCTAATACTGAGTTTACAAGATATAAATTAGATAGGATTAGAACATCAACAACATGTCAATTTTTAAGATCATCTTTAGTATCATGGTCATTTAGAAAATAGAACTTCGTTGCTCTTTCAACTACCGAAGCTGAATATATAGCAGTTGAAAGTTGTGTTGCTCAAGTTCTTTGGTTGAAGCAATAATTAGAAGATTTTGTAATTACATTAGATCACATTCCTATTAAGTGTGATAATACTAGTGCAGTTTATTTGTTAAAAAATCTTATCCAACACTCTAGAACCAAACATAGAAGTTAAACATCACTTTATCCAAGATCATATGAGTAAAAGAGGTGTGAATATTTATTATATTGGCACAGATTTACAAATTGTGAACATGTTTACTAAACCATTACCTGAAGAATGATTTTGTACCCTAAGATGCATGTTAGGTATGTTAGATAAAATCATGTAATTTTATTGTTGTTCATGGTAGAACCTTTTTGATGATGTCAAAAGGGGAGAAAATGTATGTTAGTTTTCTTTCACTTTATGATGCATAGTTTTAAGGGGAGCTTTCTCAAGTTATACTCATGTTATATTCATGCTTTATTATGCTTAAAAAAGTTTAAATATTTAAAATTTTGTTTCTTTACTTGCTTTAAATTTTCATGCAAATTATATTTTTAAAGGTTGATGAAATGTCACTTTGCACCTTCATCGCTATTTGACACCAACATATGTTTGTCATCATTAAAAAGGGGGATATTATTGACTTCATGAGTCCCATCTCATATGAGATTGATTTTGATGATAACAAACACATGCTCAAATTCTAATAATCAAGTTAAATTCAAGTGTGCAGGAAAAAATCTTCGGCTCTTGGTTCTTTAGTTATATCAAATTGCTAAAGCTACTGGACATGGATTGGGTGGGAATTTTTCTTGAAATTTCTTTATTAAAGCAAATGAAAAGCTCGTTAAATTAAAATAAATGATTCATTCATTTTTAAGATTCATCATTCTAAATTATTTATATTTTTCTATATCTTAATGTTACAATTATTCATTAAGTTACTCATTTTGGATAGTATGAACTAAATGAATGATATAAGTTCCATTAAATGTGTGATAAAGCAAGATAAATTATCTTTAAACTTTATTGAATTATTTTCATTTCATTCATAATTTTTATTCATAATTTCTAGTGCATGAAAATTCAATTATTCTAAAGTTAACTTTTTTTTCTCTTATTCTCTCTCTTATTATTTTTTCTTCTCTTTGTCACTATCATTTTGATCTTAGCATTGTTTTGGCCGAATTTTTTATTGCATTTTGTGAAATAAATTGTACCAAGTTCATTCAAAATATTTCATATTATTTTCTCTTTATTTTTTATATTTTAAAATTCATTTATTTGAATTTCTAAATTTGAATTATTTTTGATTTATTCTTTAATTCAAACTCCTTTATGCTAAATCAAATCAATTTTTTATGGAATATGTTGAACGTCTCAAGCATGATTAATTATGCTTATTTATAGTCTAATTGATTTATTACAAGTTATTTTAAATTTAAATTCAAACTAGCCATCTTTTTTAAAATAATTTCTTTCTTTTTTCCAATTTGACCTATTTTATGAAAGCTTAAGGGAGGCCGACCACTATGCTTAAAATTTATTAAATTTATTTATTATTTAAACATTCAATAAGTGTAGAATACAATCATCTTTGATTTAAAATTAATCCATGTATTATTTTAAGAATCTTCTATTTTAGGAAACCTGTATGGCTGAATTCTTTGAAGTGGATTTTAATAGATTTATTTTATTCAAAACTCCCTCCTTCATATCTAAACTCACCTGGCCAAAATTTCTATGGGATTTACTCCTTTCTTGTCCATGAGTCATGTAGCATACATTCTTTATCGGGTTTAAACAAATTTGTAAAGGAGCCTATGGAAGATCTCTTTTGTCGATCCCCTCTCCTTTGATTTTGAAATTCAAATTGACGCCAAATCAATTTTTCTCTCATTGGATAAATTTTTGACCGACCCTAAACTCCTCCCTCATCTATTTAAGAGCATTGTTTCAACTTAAAAAGGTTCCAAAAAGTTAAAAACTCTTTCTTGCTCTCTTGCTCTCTTGCCCACCCTTGGCCGATTCATGCAAGATCATTTCTTGGAGATTTTTGGTCAAACAAGTGCAAGAATTTCTCAAAATTCTGCCATTTCCCTTGGAAATTAATTTGGCTTAAATATTGGTTGGGAAAAGTGAAGGTTTGATGTGATTCCTCCCTTGGCCAAAAACATCATCTCTTTGGTGTTTATTTTCTATGGTGTTAAGTTCTTAAATTTTGCTTATTTCTTCTTGGCTTTAAAGTTTAAAAGGTTATGTAAATTTTTTTATGTTCTTATTCATGAAATAATCTTTAGATTTTGTTTGGACATTAATAAAGATAAGAAGATCAATTTGCGTGGACTTTACCTTTTTGATAATCTTTTGATTTCTTGTTTGGCCTCAAGCTAACATAAGAAAATCAATTTATTTTATGCTTAATCATTGAATATTTCTTTTATTTCTTGTTTGGATGAAGACTTTTTAAAAGTTATTAATTTCCTAAGTGCTTAATTATTTAAATATCCATTGTTTATCACTTTGGCTTGAAGTTTTATTTAGGTTGCTTAAATTTGATTGTGCTCAAAATTGTATTACCTCTCTTTTCCATTTGGCTGACCACATTACATCTTTCATAAATTATTTTGTGCCTATTGATTACTTATATTCAATTGGTTTATGCATATGTTATGTGATAGCTTTCATGTGATATAATTCAAATCCTTATTTAAGCGATTGTTTAGTTATACAACTTGCAAATACATTTATCATTTGAAGGAAAGTTAGCTTGTGTGAAAAAAAATTCAAAGTAAAGTTTTTGGTGATTGTACTTTAGTTTGCATTCTCAAGTCATTGAAGAAAACCATTTCAAACCTTTAAAAATCATTCAAGCATCATTAAGTTACTTAATTGTATTAAATATTTGGTTGAAGATCTTATTGTAATTTTATTTAAAATTAAAGTGAGCTCTCAGTTTCATTAATATTGAATTGCATTAATATTAGTATTGATTGGGTTATGAGTGCAAAAACATTTCAAAATTGAGAGTTAGACTTGTATCTTTCTCTTTGCCTTATCATGATTTCTTGTTGGGTTGTACTTGCCCATTAAAGAAAGTGCATGTTGGGTTGTGCTTTTCTATTAAGGAAAGTACATGTCAGGTCATTGTTGACCTCACTTTTGGAGTGAACTCTCAACTTCCTTATCATAGATCTAGGACTCTTATAGACACTAAGAATTCCTTAGTCTTAAGACACGTCTAGTGATTAGGTGAACACTTAACCTAACCCTAGAGACTTAGAAGAGTTAGCTATAGAAAAGGTTATGCCTTAGGGATTTAGGAGGACTTGCCTACCCTATTGCCTAAACTTAATCCTCACTCCCTTCTTCCAAACCAAATCTCAAATTCAAATCCAAATTCTAAAATAAATTCCAACTATCAAATGATTAAAATCATGACTAAATTAAACTCCAAATCCCTTCCTAAGCCCTTTAATTTTATCATATGGACTTAGCCTCAACCAAATTCAAACCAACCTCAATCCAATTGATTTTTTCAATTATCAAATTCAATCTAAAATCAAATTCCAAGACATAAATCAACTCAAACTCCAGTGATTTTCTCATAAATCATTTATATCTTCATTTATATTTATAAATATAAATGAAATATAAATTCAAATAGTGAAAACTTAACCCTAAATCAAATCAAATTCTCAATTTTAGCCATGTTAGCCAATTTCTTGAACTTGGCTAAATGATATCCAAATCAATCCAAACTCCTAGATTTCTTCATGATTCAATCACTCCTACAATCATTAATGCAAATATGAACATAAACCATAATTTTCAAACCAAACCCAAGTCAACCCAAGTCAAGTCCATGTTGAGCTTACTTAACTTAAAATTGCCATATGAACCAAAACCCACTTGGCACCAAACCACTTGCAATTGGATTTATATTTCAATCCTAGGTTCATGTGTGAGTTCAACTAAACTTGAATCAAACCATCATCAAGCCAATTAACCCATTTAGGTCTGCTTGATTGAAAGTGATCTAAAAGACCCATTTTGACCCAATTTGGCCTAAATGGGTCAAATTGACCCAAATTAAACCAAATGAACTCCAAATAACATGAAATTTGGTCCAACTCACTTTTGACTCATTTCAAATCTTCTCAAATCAATTCCAATATCAAATGAGCACTTTTCCCTTAGGTCAAGGGAATCCCATAAGAAAAGACACTTGCCCAAGTGGTCATTTTTTCTCCTTGGCCACTTTACACTCATCCATTGGTCCACATAGGCACCAAAGACACTGACCATTTGACCCAAGAGGTGGTTAGGGAAGCCATGATTCATGGGGAGGTGAATTCACCTTACCTGCACCATTAGAACACTTGGCATAAAGGACTCCCACCTCCCCTTGCTAGGACACCCATTTGTCCTTCATGATAGCCACTTTCCATGCCTTAGCCAACTAAAATGAGCCACCTAGGATAATTTCGTTTCATTCCCAACCATCCAAAGCCAAATGACAACATTTTGGAGCCAGAAATCAAAGGAAATGAGGATTTTCGGCTACTTTTGAAACTAGGGCATTAAAAGCAGCAAAACTTCTCCTCCCACTCTCATTTCCACCCCTTAGAGCTCCCAAACCAACTAGCAATCATTCTCTCCTAATTTTGGGGTAAAAAATAACAAAAATAAGTGGATTACAGCGAAGAAGTGGCAGTGATTAGAGAAGACATCATTCTGAAGTGAAGGCTAAGGTCTAGGCTCATTCAATGCTTCTTCCCCCACTCAAAAGCATACTCGAATCCTCACCACCACCGAAAATCATCCCCGATGAGGTAATCTTCAAAAACCCATTGTCAGCCTTAGGATTTCTTGCTTTTGTGACATTTTTCATGTGATTTTAAGATTTTTCCTTAAAAATCTCTTGCATTCTTTATTTTATACGATCCTAATATGAAATATAAGTTTTTCAGTATGAGTCACCATGAAAATAAGCCCATTCGGATAAAATTTTATTTAGATTTGGCATTTTTTTCTCAATTTACTATTCGCAGGGCTATTTTTTCCGCCTAGAGAGTAGTAGTTGTCCGATCCCGCATTATGGGGATCAGACGTGCTAGATTTCATGATAAATCCTATTATTTTGGCCTTTTGACCATGCAGATTAGATCTGACCGTCCGATCTAGATCAAAAGGTCTGATCTAGATTCTCACCATCCCCATTCTCTCACATCGATGTACCACGCCGTCGCGGGAATGCCATGCAAAATGCATCAATCGCAAATGCATGCGTCTTTGGGTTAAGTGAGAAAATCTAGATTTTTTTATTTTAAAAATTATTTAAATCACCTAAAACCTCAAAAATTCATAGAAAATAAAATATTGAATAAAAATTGAAAATAAGAGCTCGTTGGATCCATATTTTTGAGAGGAATTCAACAAACCCAAAATCCCCAAATTTTACTAGATAGTTTGATCATAATTTGAGTTTTATTAAAAATTAAATTTCATTAATTAAACAAAAAATATCAATGAGCTTAAGTTGAAAATTTTAGAGGTTGAAATTAAACTTAAAAACTTCCTAACATAAAAAGTTCATATTAAAATAGTTTTTGAATTAAAAGATACTGAATTTTGAAGTTCAAATGATTTTTTTTTAATAAAATAAATTAACAAACTTCATGAAAATCATCTTAATAAATTGAAACTTTGCAAAGTCATAACTAATTGTAGAAAAATCTAAAAAATATAAATAAATACTCATTTTAAAAGTATTTTAGGGGAAATTAATTTAAAATTAATTCTAATTAATTTTGAAGAGTAGTTAAGTCTTAATTTGGGTTTAAAGGAAAACTTATTTAGCTTAATTACTCCTTAATTACTCAAGTAATTAATTCCAAACTTTTTGAAGTTGATTAACTGGATGACCCCTGCCTCCCATAATTTTCTTGAGATTTATTACTTGGTTAATTATAGAAATTGCATGTCTTAGCCTTAATTACTCTGTTAATTAATTAGATTATTAATTAACATGCTAAACAGTAAGAAAATCATTAATTAAGCTTATTAATCATTGTGAGATAGTGAATGTACATGGGGAATGAGATTGGGACTAATTTCTCATTCTTTTTCCTAAGTTTATTTCACTTGACTTGAAATTAATTAATTTGGGATCAATTAGTGGTCTAATTCATTAATTAAATGATTTAATTAATTAAATTGAAATTATAATCATTCCAGAACTTGTCTAATTAAATTTCTTGGGTAGCTCTTTGTGTGTTCAATAACCTAAAGAGAGGGCTAATGAAATTATGTTTAGCTCACATGTGTGAGAAAACCATAAGAGTAATTAAGTGAGCTCCTTAAGCTTAATTAATTAATAATTATGAGCTAATTGTAGTAGGCCCCTTTCATTTCACAGAAGCATTTTTGTTTATTTTTCTATGTGGTTGCATATCATATTAGCTCATAATTATTTAATTAATTACCTTATGGTGATGTCGGCAAGGGTTAATTGATTCATTTAATTCATACCCTAACCTAATTAAATCATAAAATTAACTTAATTACTTCTTTATTAAACCAAAATTAACTCACACATGGGGAATGGGATTAGACCAGCAAACCTCTTTCACATTTTCTAAGTCAAATCAAACTCAAAATGAAATGACATTAAACAATCTTTGGTTCATTTTAAATAGCTTTATTTAGTATGATTTTCCTTAAGACTTAATTGGATTTGAATGAAATCACATGCTTGTGTTATTTTATTTCTTTCCACTCACATTGAATGTTGCTTGTCATATGTAATCACGCATTCATTTCTTTTAAAAATTAATCAAATAAAATAGTTTCTTTTATGTCAAATTGCATGTTGATAAAAATTAAATAAGTGTGGCTATTATCACAACTAAATGAAATGTTATTTTCAAAAGCCTATAAATCAATTATTATAAATGAAATGAAGTTAATTAAAAATAGCTATAAGCTTGCATGTGTTGATAATATAAGATGTGTAATATGAAGTTCTCTTTTCTTATCTTACATGGATTCATATAGGATTCACAAATGTATAGTTCATTTAAAAAGAACACAACATTTGCCTAAATCTAATCCTATGCATTTCCATGTTAAGACTTAGGAAGAATTCCATATCACACATGTAAATCACATAACCAAATCAAATATGATTTCTTGCATGATTTCTTATTCTTATGATTCTTTTTGTACATTCATATGTATTTGAGAAAAGTGGTATATTAGTCTGGACATCCCAGGGCTGTGAGGCTTTAGGTAGCCCTAAGCAGGTCTTGTACCTTACACCCCTGGTGTAGAAAATAATGACGCCATACTCACTTAAAACTTTTATACATGTGTATGTGTGATGTGGCCAATAAATAAGAATCATTAATCATATAATTGAGTCAAACATAATTTCTTGCATGAATTCTTATCTTGTGGTTCTTTTTATACATTCATATGTATTTGAGAAAAGTGGTATATTGGTCGGGACATCCCAAGGCTATGAGGTTTTAAGTAGCCCTAAGTAGGTCTTGTACCTTACGCCATTGGTGTAGAAAATAATGGTGTCATTCTCACTTAAAACTCTTATATATGTGTATATGTCATATGGCTAATGAATAAGAATCACAAATCAAGTAAATCAAACACAACATTTTGCATGGATTTTTCTATCCATATAGTTGTTCATACATCTACATATATATAAGAAAGTGGTATATTAGTTTGGACTTTTCGGGGCTGCGAGGCTATAAGTAGCCATAAGTAGGTCATGTACCTTACACCTCTGGTATAGAAAATAATGATGTCGTACTCACTTAAAACTTTTATACATGTGATTGTGTGTTTAGCTAATGGATAAAAAATCCTTCTTTTCTATTAAAAAGGCATGCATTCCTAATACGTTAAATAAACTATTTGAATTTGAAACATACTTCTCTGCATTCATCATTAAAGTGTGCTAAGATTTATATTACATGTGTAGGTATCCTTAGAATTATTCATATGCATGATATACATGATGGAAATAAATAAATCAACATGTGTTATGTGATAGTAATTCACTCTAATTAATCTTAAGATGTCTTTCTTATTGAATAAGGCCATTTAAAATGAATTTAAATTTAAGATTAATTAAAACACATAATAAGTCATTAACAAAAGGAAATTAATTAATTAACTTGCTTTAAGAGTGACTTAAGGTACAGATGAAAGAGAGATTCTCTCTCTTTCTTCTCTTTATAACACTTAGATGTAAAGTGTAGGCCATATGAAGCAAAAGGAAAATATTAACTAAAATCTTCAGACCACTTAAGTCACTTAAAGAGAAATCAACCCTTTATGAATTAAATCTCTCACACTTAGCAAATTACAACTCCAAGCCTAGTTAGGACATGCCACACAAGCTTTAATGCACATACATTAGACTAAGTCATAATTTATAGATTTATTTTAGGGCGGTGGATGGTTTGGTGTATGCTTATTTCGTGATGTATTATGTTTAGACTGGATTTTAGGTTGTATGTGCTTAGTCTTGATGTTAGGCCGATATTAGCCTAATTATGCTTTCTACAGGGGGTTGTGCTTAAGGGGCCATTAAATAAAAATATAAATTGCTTTTTGCTATGCTGTTGTTTAACCCCTAAGCATAACCCAGGCTAGGATAGGTGGACTTGGTTACCCATGTATGGGGTGCATAGTCCAAATTATTTATGTAATTGCTTGGGTTGTATGGTGTGTTTAGCTAACATCTATTTTGTAGGTGTAGCTAGATTTACTTTCCTTCTTTTAATGTAATTTTACATTAGAATTAGGGTGATTGTTATGGGGATTAGAATGAGCATTAGTTATAAGACCAAGTCTTATGTACCATGTGATGCCTTTGGAGCAACCATATTCCAATCAAACTAAAAAGAAGAAAGAAATGGCGCAAATCAAATGAAGTAAACTAAAGTGAAGAAATGAAGAATGAAGAATGAAGAAAGAAGATCCCCATAGCATTTATCATTTGTATTTATTCTTTTGTAATTTGGGTTGTATATGCGTAGGGCTCGGCTACCACATTTCTTTTCAGGTTGTACGACGGTACCCGACCGCATCAGCATTATATTCTTTTATGATATTTTTATAAAATTATTTGATATTTTGTTTAACTTGTGCATTAAAAAAAGCATGCATTTTCATAGTTTATTTATGAATGGTGATTGTTGTATGGCTTGGATGCAATTAGGATCTTAGGATAAAAATTTTTTTCTATCCCACTAATCAGCTCATAACTAAACTTTTAAAATAACTCATAGCCACACCTAAAGCTTAGGTTGTAAATCAAGATAACAAAATTTTTAGCAACTCCTTAGTTGGATGTTATATGTTTAACAACACGCATATCATCTTGTTTCACTCATTATTAGAGAGGGCTTCCATCTGTGTTAGTAGAATGGGCATAACCTATTAGTGCCTATGATGGAAGAAGACCTCTCTCTTGATTTGGCCCATAATTAACTTCTCATGCATTTAGGCATACAAAATCCTATAGCCTGTGTCAAAATAAATTATCCAAAATAAAACTTGATAAAAATTTGCATTAGAATTAAGTCATTATTTATTCCCCTCATGCTCTAGTCTCTTATGGAGTGGGTTTAAGGACTTAGTCTCATTTCTAAATAATAACAACCTAGCCATCTTAAAAAAGCATAAGACTTGCCTACATGGATTTAAAGCATAGGAGGAGTTAGCTGGTTGCCTTTCCAAGCTATTATAAGTCCAGCAGTCGGATGGTTTATCCTCTCATGTGGAGGTAAATCATATACCCATTTTTGTCTTAGATTTAGGTTGTGCTTTGGCTCTTGCCAAAGCTCCCTAGATTTAGGATCTCAGGTTGCAATTTTTCTTTCAAGCTATAATCATAAATCCTCACCTCTTAGGCATTTTGATAATCTTGTATTATGGAATTATAAGTCCTAGATTTCTAATAAAATTTGAGCTCAAATAAATAAATCTCCTCAATTTTAAATATATAAAGCCCAACCGTAGGATAGATTGGAGTGCTCACTAGGCTTCCTAGTATCATGAGCACTCTCTACCCATCTCCTATGGTTTCGATAATAACTCTTCCTTTCTAATCCATCCCACTTGATTTTCTAAAATACAACCAATTTATTGGTAGTCCTACCTTTGAATTCTTTGGAGGCAACCATTGCTTACTTTAATCGACACTATTCTCAAGGGATTAATTTTCCTTAAGATGTAATTAACTATGGGAGCTTGCCCCTATAGGAAACTTTAGAACCCAATTTAAATAAACCCTACTTTATTCATCCATGTAAAGTAGTGTAAAAATATCTAGTATATTCAAAGACCCATTATGCTTTAGGAGTTCTTATTTGGTGATTAGGTCCATTGTAGGGTAGTGACTTCTATCTTTCAAGATAGTATACTATTCCTTAATGTCACACCTGATCACCTCAATAAGTACACCCTCAGATATGCATGGTGTCCCCTCCCCATTGAAATGAATCTTGAAAATAAACGTCATAGAGTTTTTTGGCGACTCTGCTGGGGATGGTTCCTCTCTCCATCTCTAGTAGACAATTATTATCTCCAAGCATCGATAGTGGACTTACATTTTTTGTGAGTCCGAGACTATCTTTCCTTATGTTGGAACTTAGCTTATTTCATCCTTAAGCAAAGTTAGCCAACATCCTTTAGATTTTAGGATCTCACTCCGTGTAGGTCTTGAAACCCCAATTGGGCTCCCCAATAGGTGAAAAATAAAATTTATCAATGAATGAAGAGATAATAAAAATCTTGAATCTCCTTACCACTAGCTTGGTGAGGCAAGGTTCATAAAAAATTTAAAGGAAATGAATTCTTTCACAAAATGACATTCTTCCAAAAGCACCTTTTTTGAAAATAACCACCTTCATTCAACCTACTCAAATTTATTGAATAAAAATTCTATTTTTCAAATCATAAACATAATAATTGAAATTCCACTCAACATATTTCACATATGGTAGAGTGGAAGTTTCTTTCTATTTAAAGTTAAACAAAATCCCATACATGGCATCAAAATAAATCATTGAAATCTATTTAACATATTCAAAGATTTGTTAAATGAATATCACTTCTATTTTGGAATCTTATTTTACATACTACATTTGTCAAACAAAGATCTCCCCACTCCTTCCAAAAAGAAAGAGAGCACACTAAACACATTTGATTCCCACTTAACATGTCAAAGTTGTTCAGTGAGAATCTCAATTTCATGTGCATTTAATTCCCACTTAACATGTCAAAGTTATTAAGTGAGAATCTTATTTTCATAGGCATTTGATTACACTTGACATATCCAATTGTTAAGTGAGAATCTCTCTTTTAAACAAAACATGAATTTGAATTTGACCTCAGGTTTATGAATTTGACCTCATTTATACAATTTGTTAAGTGGGGTCTCTAAAACATATTTGACCTCCACTTTCAAAAGTTCTCATAAAACATTTGACCTCCACTTAACATATCCAATTTGTTAAGTCAGGGTTTCATTTCAAAACATAAATTTGACCTCCACCTAATACATTCAATTTGTTAAGTGAGGGTCTCATTTCAAAACATAAGTTTGACCTACATTTAACATATTCAATTTGTTAAGTGAGGTTCTCATTTCAAAACATAAATTTGACTTTCACTTAACATATCCAATTTGTTAAGTGAGGGCCTTATTTTCAAAACATGCATTTGGAATTTTACTTAACATATCAAATTTGTTAAGTGGGACTCCCATTTTCAATACATTAATCACATCACATTTGGATTTTCACTTAACATACCAAATTTGTTAAGTGCGAGTCCCTTTTTTAAAATAAAAATCAAAACATGCATCAATCACAATTGGATTTTCACTTAACATACCAAATTTGTTAAGTGAGAGTCCCATTTTCAAAAGAAAAATCAAAACATGCATCAATCACATTTGGGCTTTTATGTTAAGTGAGAGTCCCATTTTCAAAGAAAGGCAAAACATAAATCACATCACATTTGGATGTTCACTTAACATATCAAATTTGTTAAGTAAGAGTCCCTTTTTCCAAAAATAAAAAATAATAAAAAATAAAAACATACATCAAACACATTTGGCTTTTACTTAACATACCAAATTTGTTAAACGAAAGTCCCATTTTCAAACACAAATAAAACACATGTGGTTTCTACATGACATATCAAATTTGTTAATTAAGAAACCTCATTTTCAAAATCAATATTTCACACATTACAAGCAAGACAGTCTACAAAAATTTTTAACACGCAATCACAATCTCTTCTTAGCATACTCAATTTTGCTAACTAGAGGATCTTTCAAACCACCAAATATTTTCAAACAAGATACACAAAATGCGAACACTTCCAAGAAAGAAAATCTCTCCTCAAAATTTTGAACTGCACCCAACCTACCTAAATTGGTTGAGTATGGGCTCAAAATCAAAAATCAAATGGCAAAGAATCTCCTTAAAACACCAAAATCTCTCCACTGAACCCCACTTAACATATCTTAATTATTGAGTGTGGGTTCAGGATTCCAAATCTATATAACTCTTCTAGAATGAATGTTTAAGCATAAATCTGACATAGATTATAAATCAACACTTGCAGAGATACAACTCAGATCAGTCAGTATAGTCTTTATAGTCAGTAAACATGGCATCGCAGAGGTTTATTTTTACTTTCCCATTTGGGATGGATTTGGCCTTGGATCGGGCCAGCCTCTTCGGGATCGACTCCACTCATATGGTCTTCTTCGATCGAAGTTTTTAGGGAGCTCGAGTTATTTGTGAGGGGGTAACCCTCATTACCATTAGTCAGGATGAGGTGGTTGGGCAGAAACCAGTCATCCATATTGAAATGCTATCCGATTATGAGTATCCCCCATTGCTTGTTCCTACACCCCATTTTGAGATAGTTTCAACATCTGTCCATCCATCTATCCATGCCATTGCTCCAGCGAGAGCTACTACCTCCTCTTTGGTTATCCCAAAGGGGAAGGCAATCTTAGCTTTTGAGATAGTGTCGTCTACTTATGAGGTAGGTACTAGCTCCCTCTCTGCCTTGTTCACTTGTACTCAACACCACAATAAAAATTGCAAGATTAAGAGGGAGCATAAGTGAGCAGCCAGGGAGCTTGAGGCTACCTCTCACATAGCCGAGGAGGGTTCTCCTAGAAAGGTCTCTCCACTTCCAACCAGCAACAAGTTTCATCCTCTCTCAGCATCAGACGAAGAGGAAGATTATAGGAGGATTGCTACTTTTCTTCCACCAGCAGTATACTATGAGACACTAGATAGGCATGTGAGGCTGCACTTAGGACTATTTTGTAGGTGAGTACAATGATGCTCGAGTCTAGTATCTTATTTAATTTGTGATCATTGATCCCTAAGAGTGTCAAGGGTCAAATCCATAGAGAGAGAGCCGTGGAGGCTCAAACTTCTACTAATGCAGACAGGAGGGAGCAACAGAGATATGCAAGACAGTCAGCAGCTTCTTCTTTGATAGATTTTCCTGATCATCCCCCTATTAGGTCCGATCATACAGACAAAATTGTTCTTACTAGCAGTACTTGCCATTGGCAGAGGTCTCCCATTGAGGGACAATCAGTGTTACCTTCACACCACTCCCCTCGTCGTCCACCCTCACTCGTGCAGCTCCTAGCATCCACCACTCTCACCAAGATCCAGAAGCACCCATCCGGGGAAAGACCTTCTCCTTTGGTGATCCGATTATGACCTCAGGATCCCACTCCCTCCATCCCACTTGTTGAGTTGAGATCAAGCTCCCCTTCTCAACCCTCTACCTCAACTGTGGTTCGGCAGGAGTGGCGACCCTACAATGTCATAGTCGCACCACCACCACCACCTTTAGAGCTAGTAGCAGTAACAGTTGCAGAGGAGGAGGGTGATAGTATTATAGTTTCCATGGCAGTAGATCTCCCCAGGGATATCACTCCACTGACGAGCAGTCATGACCACATCTCTTCCAGTGAGCATGACCCTCCAAGAGCTAGCACTCCAGTGATAGGCAGTGTTAGGTTTATTTCGGTCAGTGACCACAATCCTTTTATGGGTCATACCCAAGTATTTGTGCCAGTACATTTAGATCATTCTTTGGATGAGATCGTAATCGATTACTTTGCCTAGAAGAGGGAACTCTTGGGTAGTGATCGCATAGATGTTGAGGATGAGCGGATAGCATTTGATCCTGATGAAGGTGATCTTCTTGAGGTTGGCCAAAGTTCACATGGGCAACGCTAAGAGCTCCCTATGGAGAGATCAACATAGTCAGGAAGGTGTTATGGTTGAAGAAGATGATGCCATCAATTCGACACCTCAATTAGTAGCTTAAGCAAAAGGATGATCAAATTAATCGGACAGAGAAGAGGATGGAAGACCTGTTAGTAGCCCTCCATGCACTTCAAAATTAGACCTCAATACCACAACATATACCAATAGATGTAGATCGTCTTGAGTCAGCACATATTCTAGATCAACCCAAGAGTACTTATCCAATAGATAAAGATAATGGTAGCTTGCACAGGAAGGTGGTGGACAGCACCTCTATACAAGAGAAAGACATCAAAAGCATAGTGGAACATCAAGTGAGGGATACGTTGGCACAAGCCTGAGGTGGCTCATCTATTCCAAAGGGTATATCCTACCTGGAGGAATTTGATGTTGTCCAATATCCTAAGGGTTTTATGCTTCCTTCCTTAAAAATCTTTGATGGCAGTGGGAACCCTCGACAGCACATATCATATTTTAGGGTCGGATGTTGCAATGCTAGTGATAGCGATGCACTCTTATTCTGCCTCTTCATCAGTAGCTTGACAAGAATCACATTTGATTGGTATGCTGAACTACCTTATGGTTCAGTGAAGACATTTGTTGAGTTGGAGCAGCTCTTTATTAAGTGATTTGTTGGAGCTCAACAAAGGGTTATGGGCGATCTCATTGCAGCTCAACAACACCATGGTGAATCCCTTTTTGATTACATTCTTAGATGGTGCAATTTAAGTATAAAATATGAACCACAGTTGTATGAACAACATGCCATTGAAATTTTACTCTAGAATATCCATGGCCTGGTTGCCTTCATGCTTAAAGGGTTTACCATTAAGACATTTGAGAAATTAATCAACAAGGTGGCTAGTCTACAAGAAGAGGTCAAATAGTTACCTTTCCAAGATCAGTTAGGAAAGCCCAGACTGTAGAAGGCATTTGAGAAGAAGTGAGGGGTAGTCATAACAGTTGATAAATGGAAACATCCACAGATTCAAGCACTCGAGCTAGCCTCTTCTCACCTCCTTACCACCATCTAGCCATCATCAAACCTCCATACAACCACCTCCACTACTGCCTCCTCAGCAGTATGCTTAGCACTATCCTCATCAGCATCACTAGCAGCAATAAAGCTACTCGCTACTAGGTAGCATCATTTACCTACTCTTGTTGACAAATTGAATAAACATATTCATTCAAGAGGGAGGTTGTTAGGATGTTCTTTAAGAACCTCTTAAAGAAGATTGATTTCTAATTGCCATAACCTATGAGACCGGAGGAAGTGGACAAGAGTCATGATCCAAATTATTGCCCCTACCACTGCATGCTAGGACATGTCTTAAAAGATTGATTTACCATTAAGGACTGGCTTGAGCATAGCTATAAGTTGGGTGCCAATGTCATCCTTAAAGAATACCTACTATAACAACCCTCCATTTTTGTTAGGGAAATCCTTGGGGATACAAGCGATCTTCTTAAGATAGAGGAAGGTTGGGATATCTCCCTATCCTAAACTTCTAAGAAAATCATCTCTAAGATCAGAAAATTAACTTTGCAGGTGCCTGAGATAGCTCAAACCTCCAACTCCAAGGAAGGTTTGCAAGTTGATAAAGACATTTAAAAGATGTGACAACCCAGCAATAGCAGCAGTAGTAGTCCACCTTACTTGCGGATAGCAGAAGACAAATCCATAGTCCAAACTCCATCCCTGCATATTACTTCTTCTTCCACTAGCTCCTCCTATGCCAACATGAGTGTTGTATCAGCAGACAAGGGCATTAAATCCCTTACCCCATTTACTTTATTAGATTTCTATCATGTACCTTCAGCTAAAAAGAAATCAATGAAGAAAGCTTTCACTTATATCTTATCCACTTCTAATACTCTAGATTTCATTCCTCTTGAAAACTCTCCAAGTCTACAAAATAATAATGATAACTCTAGTTCGATCATTCCTATTCTGATTTAGAAATGGATTTTCCATTTCTAAATCATTTGGGTTCACCCATTGAGATTGATTTGGAGTCATTTGACTCAAATGATCCTATAGGAGAAGCTATAGGTGAACATGATGAGCATGTAGAACTTTTCACTAAACCATCTCATGAAGTCATTGAAGTCAACCTCCATAGTAGCAAAGTTCTACCTCCTAGGGTAGCACCTCAGGATAAGGGTAAACAAGTCATTAGTTCTAGTTATTTAGAAGCCCCTCGATAGGATGCTCCACCTATGGATATGCTTATGGATGACCAGCTTGGAGTTGACTACAATGTCCTCGCTCACCTAAGAAAGTTGTCAGCTAAACTAAGAATATATGATACCCTTATCTTATTCAAAGAGATGAGGGAGTCTTGATCAAAGCTCTTATTGATCTAGAAATATGTTCACCTCAGCTGCCCGCTATTGGAGAGGAGGCATGTTATTCAAGAGAAGCCCTTGGAAGTACATTCATCGATGAAGATCTTCTTTTGTGGACAATAGGGCACAATCGCCCCCTCTACATCATAGTGGACATGGGTAGATTCAGACTCTCTAGGGTGTTAGTTAATCCAGGTGCATCAGTGAACATTATGAGTGTAAAGACCCTTGCCTACTTAAGGATTGATATTTTTGAACTCTGAGGAGATCAGATGATGTTAAGATGATTCAATGAACAAGGAGAGAGGGCTTTAGGCTCTATAGTGTTGCCATTGGAGATAGATGATTGGAAGACAGAAGTCAAGTTCTATATAAACGATTCAGATACATCTTTCACTACTTTGCTCAGTAGGCCTTGGATACAAGAAAACAGCATGGTTCCATCCTCTTTACATCAGTACATCAAATTTAGAAGAGGTCGAATAGAGTATTATGTCAAAGGAGACTTGAAGCCATTTTCAATTAGAGAGGTTAAGATATATGAGGACATAGCCTATTATCTTCCTCAAAATCAAAAAGTCTATTCTCGTGAACTTGGTGAAAGTTCAAAAACAAAGGCAAAAGAAATAAAAGAAAAATAAATAAAAGAAAATGAAGAAAAAGAAAAAGAAAAAGAAAAGAAAAAAGGAAAGGAAAAATAAAATACAAGTAAGCGAGAATCAGACATGGGTAAGATGAATCGACCCCCACCAGGTAGAGGTAAAGATATATCTAGAGGCGGTTCTAGAGGTGGAAGACCTCCTCCTTATTGGCCACCCAATATAAGCTATGTTCTGGCTCACAAGAGTACTCTCGCTATCCACATAGACTTAGAGTTCGGAGGATGAGTCTCATGTGGTTAACACGCCGACCAACCCCTCTTAGTGGGACCCATTGGAGGTGACATTTAAGCTAGATAGTGATAAAGACCAGACCTCCAAGCAAAGCATGAAAGTATTTGAATCACTATTATGTAGGATAACCAGACAAAAGTTCAAAACTTTAGCTCTAATCTCACTTTCTTTTGAGAAAATTGAAGGTTTAGTAGTTAAGGAAGCCCCCAAGTCATCCACAGATGTCAAGCTATGGAGATTTTTGTTGGGAGCATCATCCTCAAGTCAAGAAGTTGATGTAGAACTTGAGAATGATTCATATAAAGATTTAATACAATTGCCTTTTGATTGGTATTTGCCTTGTGTTCTTAACTTAACAAAGAAGGGATTAATCCCACATACTTGGTCTAAACACAAGTTTGATTACTTTGAAAGGTTATGGGACAACCAAAGCAGATATTCTCAATCAAGACCATGATTAGGATTTAGCGTAGTGGGTCTAGTCGATGGTGACAACCATTGCTTAGTCATCACCAGTCATTTGGGGTCTGATAGGTTCTTCTCAAACCATGCTAACTCTTTTGAGGAGGTATGTTTAGAAACTTTAGATGATCTAAATGATCTTGAAGTCATAAATGCACTGCCAGAGTTTGAAGAAGAGATCAGATCAACCATTGATGAACTCAAAAAAATTAACTTGGGAACCGAAGATAATCCACATCTGACATACATTAGTTCCTTATTGAATAAAGAAGAAACCAATGACTTAGTTAGGCTACTAGCTGAGTTTAAGGACTACTTTGCATGGAATTATGAAGAAATTCTCAATTTATCTACTAAAGTAATAGTCCACAAACTAGCATTAGATCTTAATGCTAACCCTATCAAGCAAGCTCTTAGATGCATGCGATTAGAAATTGAATAATAGGTCACTTATGAAATCAAGAAACTGATCAATACAGGCTTTATCAGGGAAGAAAAATATCCTACCTGGTTAGCCAGTGTCATCCCAGTTAAGAAAAAGAATGGCCAAATTTGCATATGCAATGATTTAGGGATCTAAATAAGACATGCCCTAAGGATGAATTTCCACTTCTTATACTAGAGCTAATAGTGGACATTGCCTCATCTCATGCAGTATTCTTCTTTATGGTTGGGTCATCTGCTACAACCAAATCAAGATGGTCCCCGAGGATGAAAGAAATGCGGCTTTTTGAACCCCAATTAGAATTTATTGTTATAAGGTCATGCCTTTTGGCCTGAAAAATTCTGATGCTACATTCATCATTAAGTTGAATGCTACGTTGATGATCTAGTAGTCAAAAGCAAAGAAAAGGAAAACCATCTCTTCAATTTGAGAGTAGTTTTCAAAAAGTTAAGATAATCTAACCACAAAATGAATCCCTTGAAGTATATATTCGGAGTAACTTCAGGGAAATTTCTTAAGTTTGTTGTCTGACACTGGGGAATAGAAATCGATTCAAAGAAGATCAAGGCTACCTTAAAAATGTCACCCCCTAAAAGTCTAACTCAACTTAGATCATTCCAAGGGTAGTTGGCATATCTAAGATGCTTCATTTCCAACCTATCAAGAAGATGTTGACCATTCTCAGCACTTGCCAAAAAGGATGCAAAGTTCAAGTGGGATGATAAGTATCAGCATGCCTTTGAAGACATCAAGCACAACCTGATGATGCTGCCAGTTCTAGCAGCCCCTATTTAGGGCAAGCCATTGATCCTCTACACCACTACATTAGATGACTCCCTTGGCACTTTGTTGGCTCAAACTAATGATGAAGGGAAAGAAAATGATCTCTACTACCTCAGTTGTCATCTAATCCTTGCTGAGGCAAACTACCCACTTATTGAAAAGCATTGCCTAGCCTTAATCTTTGCATCCCAAAAGTTACGACACTGCATGCTTTCTCATAAGGTGAATCTGATCTCTAGGATCAATCCACTACAATATTTCATGACATGGCCGATGCTATCCAAACGGTTTGCACGTTGGTCCATGATTTTATCATAGTTTGACATTACTTTCGTACCCCTCTGTGCAGTGAAAGGATAGGCACTAGCGAATTTCTTAGCACCACACCCACTTTCTGTTGATTCCATGCTTAGTGATGACCTCCTTGATGAAAAAATCATGAACTTAGGGGACACTAGCATTCACCACTAGGAGATGTATTTTGATAGTGCGACTTCCTTTCAAAAAGGTGAAGAACCATGATCTACTCTTCTAGGAAAGGTAGGAGTAGGAATAGTTCTTCTAACTCTAGACCATGATGTGATGAGATTCTCTTATCATCTGCCCAATCCATGCACCAACAATGAAGCCAAATTTGAGGCTCTGATTTCTGGTCTAGAGTTAGTCATTACACTATGTGTCCATGGCATCAACATCTTTGAGGATTCTCAGCTTATCATCAACAAAATTTCTTATAAAGTTCTAAAGCCTAAGCTTTATCATTACCATAAGTACACCATAGAGTTGTTGGCCAAAATCCTAGAGGTTATTATCTACAAGATTCCTTAAGGAGATAACGCAGTAGTAGAAGATGAGTCCATTCCAATAAAGGTCCAAAATAAACAAGTCTTATCCCTTATTAACGCTAAACTCATCGAGAGACTCTCTCTTGATGGGGAGGTTACAGTTGCCAAAAAGGATGATGAGTTAGATTGGAGGAAACCATTCATGGATTATCTAAATATAGGCAAACTACCTCAAGAGAAGTCACTAGCACATCAGGTGAAGCAAAAAGCCCTTTCCTATGCTCTCATGGATGGCACCTTGTACCAATGATCTTTCGATCATATGTGGTTACATTGCTTAGACAAACACGAAGCCCATAGGATTGTGACCGAAGTACACTCAGGTTTATGCAAAGCTCATCAATCTGATCTGAAGATGAAAGCCAAGATTAAGAGACTAGGATACTATTAGCCTTCGAAGATCACAGATTTCATGGACATAGCTAGGAGATGCCACCAATGTTAGATGCACGGTGTGGTCCTACATCAACCACCCAACATTCTATATCCAACTTTGGCCTCATGGCCATTTGAGTGTTGGGGTACCGACATAGTGGGTCTGATTGATCTCTTTCTTCTAAGGGTCATCAGTTCATTCTAGCTGCCACCGACTACTTTTCCAAGTCGGCGGAGGCTATCACACTTAGAGAGGTCACAACTGAGCATGTGCTCCAGTTTTTCAAGAACCACATCATATATAGGTTCGAGGTGCCTCAACGAATTATATCGGATAATGGTACTATATTCAAGAGCAGTAAAATCAATAGCTTTGCCTGGAGACACAACATAGATTGAAGATACTCTACCATCTACTACCCGAGGGCAAACGGTCTAGCAAAAGCATACAATAAAACTCTTATCCATATATGGAAGAAGATGCTTGATGATAACAAGCGATAGTGGCATGAACAGCTAGTTGAAGCCTTGTAGGCCTAAAGCACCATATACAGAACTCCAACTCAATCTACCTTTTTCTCTTTAAGGTTTGGGTCTGAAGTCATTCTACCACTAGAAGTCTAACTCCCATCATTAAGGATAGCTGTGGGTAGCAAAATCACAATAAAGCAGAATGCCTCTAGGCATGCCAAAACCTGGAGTTGTATAAAGCCAAAACGATTTAAGCTCACAATAAGTTGGTTTGCCTTAGAACTTTTCAAGTAGGAGAGCTTGTTTTAGTTCTAAGGAGACAAATTGTTGCCCGTCGAAAGATGGGAGGTAAGTTTGAACCCACATGGTAAGTCCCTTTTATCATATAGAAGGACTACCAAGAAGGATCTTATGAACTTATAAATTATAAGGGAGAGCGCCTGATGCTTCCAATCAATAGGCTCTACTTAAAGAAATACTATCCATAAATCTTGTTTGAAAATAATCATCAATAAACTTTTGTTCATATCAAATTCCATCTCTTGTTGAAATAGCTTTCAATCTTCCATGATGGCATGGCTATAAGATAGAACCCAAGTGGCATCCTATCCCTCCACAACATAAACACAAACTACACACAATTCTTTCATGCTATTAAGATATGTGTGAGAGAACCTAAGAGGCATCCTAGTTCAATTAGTACAACTAAGTTAGGTGTGAGAGAACCCAAGCGACATCCTTTGTTGGTGGAATCACAATTGCCCTTGTGGCACCATTTCATCCACTCTTCTACATCTTTTAGGGTAGGTGTAAGAGAACCCAAGTGACATCCTATTTTCTTTTTCATAATACTAATGAGCACATATCTTTTATCTTGAGCTAGTTTGATGTGGGAGCAAGCCCCTCGTGGCACTCACTCATTAGCTGCTCTAGGTCGGGCAGACATGTTACCTCGCTAGTGTGTCACCCTAGTGGTCACTTGTCTGGTAGATGTGAGTCCCCATAATTTCTTTTTGACTTGACCACTGCAAAATAAAGAGCACCTTATCAGTTTGGTAGGCCTTACTGTGCAGCCGATAAGCTACCCCATGTTGACTTTATTTAAGAGGAGGTAAGCCTACATGCTTTCTTCTTGAATCATCCATCATGCACTAAGTAGGTCGAGTAAATTTGAGGTTTAGGATAAGTCTCCCAATTGCTCCTTTCCTCATGACTACTTCAAGCTTAGGTCTAGTCCTTACATAGAACCCCTCGCTTAGTAGTCACCCTAAGTCGGATAGCCCCTATCAAGCTGAAAATAGACTATCCCGATGATCACTTATGCTTTAAAGAGATGTAAGCCTACAAGCCTTCTTTCTAGACTGATTATCACAAACTAATGGGCACCTTAGGTTGGTTGGTTATTGCCATGCTGACGGCGACCCACCCGGTGGATACACCACTCTTGGCAGATGTGAGTCCCCGTGCTTTCTTCTTGAGTTGGCCACCAAATACCTACAGGATTTCTTTTACAAGGTTTTGGATAATGCTCTTAGCGACACCTCCCATGTGGTCAGTCTATTTGGATCATGACCTTAGTAACCCCATTAGACACTACCTCGATTACTCTTGGATTAGATAGTTCCCCTTTCCTAGTAGCCACCCTTGTGGTTGGAGAATTTGTCCCGCGGATATGTAGATTTTCCCTTGGTCCAGTAAATCTGAGATAAGACTAGGCTGATAGGAGCTTCTTCTTAGTGTTGTCCCTCAAACCAACAGGGTCGATGATAATAAACAAATAAAATATATCTTCACTTGTGGAATAGGAATTCAAGCCCCATGTGTTCCCTTTCCCAAGCAGGCATCCTATCTTTTGGTCAGTGTCAGCAAAACAACATATAGGAATTTCCTGACTACTTTCAAGTTGAGATAAGTCCCCAGGTCGACACTCTCTTAGTAGTTACCCTAGGTCAAGTTTGATTTATTTCACAAGCAATCGATCACTCCAGTGGTTCCTTGTGTATGAGGATGTGAGTCCCCTTGCTTTCTTCCTAACTTGACCATTACACACCGAAAGGCACCCCCTTGGTTGGTTAGCTCTACCCTACGACCGGTAGACTATCCCTTTGGATTTGTAAACCTAAGATATGTCTAGGCTAATATTAGCCCCTTCTTAGTGGATCCATCGCAAACTAATAGGATCCATCAAATTAAAACAAATGCAATTCATTCAAATGATATTATCTTGACTACTTCCGAGCTGATATAAGTCACACATCGGCATTCACTCAGTAGTCACCTTAGGTCAGGTAGTTTGTTGTGCTATCAACTAATCACCCTAGTGGTTCCTTGTGTAGGAGGATGTGAGTCTCCGTACTTTCTTCCTAACTTAACCATTGCACACCGAAATGCGCCCCTTAGGTTTGTTAACTCTACCCCATAACTGATAGACTATCCCTTTGGATTTATAAACTTAAGACAGGTCTAGGCTAATTTTAGTCCCTTCTTAGTGGATCCATCACACACCGACAGGGTCCATCTCATCAAATTCATCTCCCTCCCTCTGGTGGAGTTCAAATTAAATATATCCTATCCCTAGTGGATCCGAGCTCACATCTCCAGCAGGTGCGTGCTCAAAGCCAAATTCTTATCCTCCCCATGGATAGTCTGAACCTACTTCCTAGTGGAAGGTTCATTCACCTTATCACCAGCGGATCTGAGCTCATATCTCTAGTAGATGTGCGCTCAAAACCAAATCATTCTCTCCCCAACGGAACTTCAAATCATAAATCAACAAATGAAATCAAACTTTCATTTAGTGTTTTGGGGTAGATCATTTCTATTAGTGTTTGCAATCGTGCAGCTATTGTTGATTGTATCGATCAACACTAATATGTGCAGTGTGCCTTGTCAGTCACACCACGCCTATTGGGCACCCTTTGTTGACCTCACTTTTGGAGTGAGCTCTCAACTTCCTTATCATAGATCAAGGACTCTTATAGACACTAATAGTTCTTTAGTCTTAAGACACATCTGGTGATTATGTGAACACTTAACCTAACCATAGAGACTTAGAAGAGTTAGCCATTGGAATAGGTTGTGCCTTAGGGATTTAGAAGGACTTACCAACCCTATAGCCTAAACTCAATCCTTGCTACCTTCTTCCAAACCAAATCCCAAATTCAAATATAAATTCCAAAATAAAATCCAACTATCAAATGATTGAAACAATGATTAAATTCAAACTCCAAATCCCTTCCTATGCCCTTTGATTTTATCTTATGGACTTAACCTCAACAAAATTCAGACCAACCTCAATCCAATTGATTTTCTCAATTATCAAATTCAATCTCAAATCAAATTCCAAGTCATAAATCAACCCAAACTGAAGTGATTTTCTCATATATCATTTATATCTTCATTTATATTGACAAATATAAATGAAATATAAATTCAAGTAGCCAAAATCAAACCCTAAATAAAATAAAATTCCCAATTTTAGCCCTTTTAGCCAATTTCTTGAACTTGGCTAAATGATACCCAAATAAATTCAAAACTCTTGGATTTCTTCATAATTTGATCACTCCTAAAATCATTGACCCAAATATAAACATAAACCATAATTATCAAACCAAACCCAAGTCAACCCAAGTCAAGTCCATGTTGACCTTTCTTTACTTAAAATTGTCATATGAACCAAAACCCATTTGGCTCCAAACCACTTGCAATTGGATTTATATTTCAATCCTAGGTTCATGTGTGAGTTCAACTAAATTTGAATCAAACCATGATCAAGCCAATTAACCCATTTATGTCGACTTGACCTAAAGTGATCAAAAAGACTCCTTTGAACCAAGTTCTAATTCAACCCAAATTGGATTGAACTAAGCTCATCCAATCCTCACAACATGATCAACAATCATCCTAGGTTAATCAATTATCTTGAATTGGTTCAAACCAAGTCAACTTAGTCCATTGACTAAGTCAACATTTAGCCCAAATGAAACTCAAATTAGCCAAAATTCATCATATGCCAGATTGATTAAAACCATTAATTCAAACCCACTCATAGTTAATGATTGAACATGACCAAACCCTCACTTAAGCCAAACCAAGCCTAATTGACCATTTAACCCAAGTTGACCCAAATTGGCCTAAAAAGAAAAAATGGGTCAAATCATGATTTGATCTAAATTAATTTTAACCAATAGCTCAAGTTCATTCAAAATTAATTATTTAACTTGACCAAAACCTTAATTGGGCCCAATTTGCCCAATTGGTCAACCTAACCTAACTTGGCCAAAATGAACCTTAAGGGTCAAATCAACCTAAAATCTAATCAAATCCAAATTGAACTTAACCAAAGCTTATAATATATTTCAAATTATCAACCAAACCTAAACTAAGCCATGGTTTAAACTAATTTGGTCAATTGGGTCAAATTGGTCAACTTAGCTCAAATTGACTTAAAAAATCAAATTGGCCAAAATCCAAATTAAATTGAAATTAAACCAAATTGATTAAAACCAATTAAACCAATATATTCCAAATGATCATTTGAACTTGACCCAAGCCTTGGTTTGACCCAATTTGACTAATTGGTAAACCTATCCAATTTGAGCCAATTTAGCCCAAATGGGTCAAATTGACCCAAATTAAACTAAATAAACTCTAAATGACATGAAATTTGGTCCAGCTCACTTTTGACCCATTTTGAATCTACTCAAATCATATCCAATAACAAATGACCACTTTTCCCTTGGGTCAATGGCATCTTATGAAAAAAAACACTTGTCGAAGTGATCATTTCTCTTCCTTGGCGACTTGACACTCATCCATTGGTCCACATAGGTACCAAGGACACTAACCATCTGACCCAAGAGGTGGTTGGGGTAGCCATGACTCATGGGGAGGTGATTCACCTCTCCTACCCCATTGGAACACTTGGCATGAAGGACTCCCACCTCTCCTTGCCAGGACACCCATTTGTCCTTCATGGCAGCCACTTTCCATGCCTTAGCCAACCACAATGAGCCACCTAGGATGATTCCCTTTCATTCCCAACCACCCCAAGCCAAATGACAACATTTTGGAGCCAAAAATCAAAGAAAATAATGATTTTTGGCTACTTTTGAAACTAGGGCATTATAAACAGTAAAACTTCTCCTCCCACTCTCTTTTCCATCCCTTAGAGCTCTCAAACCAACCAACAATCATTCCCACTTGATTTTTGGGTGAAAAACACCAAACATAAGTGGATTGCAGGGAGGAAGTGGCGGCGATTTGAGAAGACATCATTCCGAAGTGAAGGTGAAGGTCTAGGGTCATTCAAGGCTTCTTACCACACTCAAAAGTATACTTGGATTCTCACCAGCCCAAAAAATCAACCCTAATGAGGTTATTTTCAAAAACCCATAGCCGACCTTACGATTTCTTACTTTTTGAGATGTTTTCATGTGATTTTAAGGTTTTTCCTTTGAAATCCATCGCATTCTTAATTTTTTACGATCCCAATATGAAATAAAAATTTTCTAAAGTGAATCGCCGTGAAAATAAGCCCATTCGAATGAAATTTTGTTTAGATTTGGCTTTTTTCTCTCAGTTTACAATTCACAGGGTTATTTTTGCTGCCTACAGAATAGCAGCTATCCGATCCTGCATGTAGGGGATCAGACTACCCAGATCGCATGGTAAATCCTTTGATTTTGTCCTTTGGATATCGTGAATCAGATCTAACTGTCTGATCTAGATCATGCATCGCCATCCCTTGTTCCCGCTTCCCGTGGTGACGTGGCACTGCACCAGCCAGTCGTGCGACACTACGTACCATGGAGAACCATGCATCCAATCTGCACTGCATCGCGCTGCGGTGCCACGTCAATGCCGCATGTGGTGTTGACTGGATTAAGTAGGAAAATTCAGATTTTTTGATTTTAAAATTTATTTAAAGCACCCAAAATTTCAAAAATTCATGGATAATAAAATAATTGATGAAAAATTAAAAATAACGGCTCATTGGATCCATCTTTCCAAGAGAAATTCTACAAATCCAAAATCCCCAAATTATACTAGATAGTTTGATCTTAATTTGAGTTTTAGTAAAAATTAATTTTTTTTAATTAAAGAAAAAATACACATCAACTTAAGTTGAAAATTTTAAAGGTTGAAACTAAACTTAAAAGCTATCTACCATAAAAATTTCAAATCAAAATCACTTCCAGATTGAAAGATATTGAATTTCAAAGTTCAAATGATTTATTTTTAATAAAATAAATTGACAAACTTCATGAAAATCATCTTAATCAATTGAAACTTTAAACAATCATAACTAATTGCAAAAAAATCTAAAAAATACAAATAAATAATCATTTTAAAAGTATTTCAAAAAAGATTAATTTAAAATTAATTCTAATTAATTTTAAATAGTAGTTGCCTTAATTTGGGTTTAAGTGAAAACTTGATTAGCTTAATTACTCTCTAAATACTCAAGTAGTTAATTCCAAACTTTTTGAGGTTGATTAATGGGATGAGCCCTGCCTCTCATAATTTTTGTGGGATTTATTTCTTAGTTAATTAGGGGAATTTCTTATCTTAGCCTTAATTACTCTCTTAATTAATTAGGTGATTAATTAACTTGCTAAATTGTTGGAAAGTCATTAATTAAGCTTGTTAATCACTATGAGATAGTGAATGGACATGAAGAATGAGATTGGGACCTCTTTCGCATTCTTTTCCCTAAGTTCATTTTAGTTGACTTGAAATCAATTAATTTGGGATTAATTAATAGTTTAATTCATTAATTAAATAACTTAATTAATTAAATTTAAATCATAATCATTCGAGAACTTATCTAATTAAATTTCTTGGGTAGGTCTTTGGGTGTTCAATAACCTAAAGAGAGAGCTAATGAAATTATGGTTAGCTCATGTGTGTCAGAAAACCATAAGAGTAATTAAGTAAGCTTCTTAAGCTTAATTAATTAATAATTATGAACTAATTGCATTAAGCCCCTATCATTTCATAGGAGCATTGCTATTTAATTTTCTATGTGGTTGCATATCATATTTTCTCATAATTGTTTAATTAATTACGTTAAGGTGATGTAGGTAAGGGTTAATTAATTCATTTAATTCATACCCTAACCAAATTAAATCATAAAATTAACTTAATTACATCTTCATTAAACCAAAATTAACTCACACATGGGGAATGAGATTAAGACCAGCAAACATCTTTCATATTCCCTAAGTAAAATCAAACTCAAAATGAAATGACATTAAAGAAACTTTGATTCATTTTAAATAGCTTTATTTAGTATGATTGTCCTTAAGACTTAATTGAATTTGAATGAAATCATATATTTTTGTTGTTTTATTTTTTTTCCACTCATGTTAAATGTTGCTTGCCATAAGTAATGATGCATTCATTTCTTTTAAAAATTAATCAAATAAAATGGTTTATTTATGTCAAGTTGCACGTTGATAAAAATTAAATAAGTGTGGCTATTATCACTATTAAATCAAAAAAGCCTATAAATCAATTATTATAAATGAAGTGATGTTAATTACAAATAGCTATAAGCTTGCATGTATTGATAATATAAAATGTGTAATATAAAGTTCTCTTTCCTTATCTTACATGGATTGATATAGGATTCACAAATATATAGTTCATTTAAAAAGAACACAATATTTGCCTAAATCTACTCCTATGCATTTCCATGTTAAGACTTAGGAAGAATTCCATATCACACATGTAAATCACATAACTAAATCAAATATGATTCCTACATGATTTATTATTCTTATGGTTATTTTTTTACATTCATATGTATTTGGGAAAAGTGATATATTAGTCTAGACATCCCAGGGCTGTGAGGCTTTAAGTAGCCCTAAGTAGGTCTTGTACCTTACACCCCTAGTTTAGAAAATAATGGTGTCATAGTCACTTAAAACTCTTATACATGTGTATGTGTGATGTGGCCAATAAAAAAGAATCATCAATCATATAATCAAATCAAACATAATATCTTGCATGACTTCTTATCTTGTGGTTCTTTTTGTACATTGATATGTATTTTGGAAAAGTGGTATATTAGTCTGGACATCCCAAGGTTGCGAGTCTTTAAGTAGCCCTAAGTAGGTCCTATACCTTATGCCCCTCGTGTAGAAAATAATGGCACCATACTCAATAAAACTCTTATAAATGTGTATGTGTTATGTGGCTAATGAATAAGAATCACAAATCAGGTAAATCAAACATAACTTTTTGCATGGATTTTTCTATTCTTATAGTTGTTCATACATCTACATGTATCTAAGAAAGTGGTATATTAGTCTAGATATCCTGGGGCTACAAGACTTTAAGTAGCCCTAAGTAGGCCTTGTACCTAATGCCCTTGGTGTAGAAAATAATGACGATGTACACACTTAAAACATTTATACATGTGATTTTGTGCTTAGCTAATGGATAAAAAATCCCTCATTCCTATTAAAAAGGCATGCATTGCTAATTCAATTAAATGAAATATTTGAATTCCAAACATACTACTTTGCATTCATCATTAAAGTGTGCTAAGATTTATATTGCATGTATAGGTATGCTTAGGATTATTCATATGCATGATATACATGATGGAAAGAAATAAATGAACATGTGTTATGTGATAGTAATTCATTCTAATTAATCTTAAGATGTTATTCTTATTGAATAAGGCCATTTAGGATGAACCTAAACTTAGGACTAATTGAAACATATAAGAAGCCACAATTAATTAATTAACTTGCTTTAGGAGTGACATAAGGTAAGGATGAAAGAGTGATTCTCTCTCTTTCTTCTCTTTATAACACTTAGATGTTAAGTGTAGGCCATATGAAGCAAAAGGAAAATATTAACTTAAATCTTCAAACCAGTTAAGTCACTTAAAGAGAAATCAACCCTTTATTAATTAAATCCCTCACACTTATAAAATTACAACTCCAAAGGCTAGTTAGGATATACCACACAAGCTTTAATGTACACATATTAGACTAAGTCACCATTTCTAGCTTAATGCTAGGGCAGTGCATAGTTTGATGTATGCTTGTTTTATGATGTATTATTTTTAGACTGCATCCTAGGGTGTATGTGTGTAGTCTAGAAGTTAGGCCGATATTTGCCTAATTATGCTTTCTACATGGGTTTGTGCTTAAGGGGCCATTAAATAAAATATAAATTACTTTTTGCAATGCATGTTACTTAACCCCTAAGCATAACCCAAGCTAGGACAGGTGGACTTGGTTACCCATGTGTGGGGTGCTAAGTCCAAATTATTCATATAACTGCTTGGGTTGTATGGTGTTATTTAGCTAACATCTATTTTGCAGGTGTAGCTAGATATAATTTCCTTCTTTTAATGTAATTTTGCATTAGGATTAGGGTGATTGTTATGGGGATTATGATGAGCATTGGTTATAGGACCATATCTTATGTACCATGTGATGCCTTTGGATCAATCATATTCCAATCAAGCTAAAGGAAGAACGAAATGGAGCAAATCAAATGAAGTAAACTAAAGTGAATAAATGAAGAATGAAGAATGAAGACCCCATAACATTCAACATTTGTATTTATTCTTTTATAATTTGAGTTGTATAATGATAGGGCTCAGCTACTCACATTTCTTTTCAGGTTGTATGGCAGTACCCGACCACATTGACCTTTTGTTCTGTTATGATCGCTTTATAAAACTGTTTGATATTTTATTTAACTTGTGCATTAAAAAAAGCATGCCTTTTCATAGTTTGTTTATGATTGGTGCTTGTTGTATGGCCTGGATGCGATTAAGCTCCTAGGATAAAAATAAATTTTCCATCCCACTAACTAACTCATAACTAAACTTTTAAAAGAACTCAAAACTGCACCTAAAGCTTAGGTAGTAAATCAAGATAATAAAATATTTAGTAACCCCTTAGCTGGATATTGTATGTTCAACAATACACATATCATCTTGTTTCACTCTTGATTAGAGAGGGCTTCCATCTATGCTAGATAGAATGGGCTTAACCTTTTAAATCTTATGATGGAAGAACACCTCTTTCTCTATTGATTTGACCCATAATTAACTTCTCATGCATTTAAGCGTGTAAAGTCCCATAGCTTGTGTCAAAATAAATTATCCAAAATCAAATAAAACATGATAAAAATTTGCATTAGATTTAAGTCATTATTCATACCCCTTATGCTCTAGTCTCTTCGAGAGTGGGCTTATGGACTTAGTCTCTTTTCTAAATAATAATAACCTAGCCATCTTGCTAAACATAAAACTTGCCTACATGGATTTAAAGCATAGGAGGAGTTAGCTGGCTACCACTCCAGGCTGTTATAAGTCCAGTGGTCGGGTGGTTTATCCTCTCTTATGGAGGTAAACCATATACCCACTTTCACCTTAGATTTAGGTCATGCTTTGGCCCTCGCCAAAGCTCCCTAGATTTTGGATGAGGTTGCTATTTTCCATTGGGGCTATAAGAAAAAATCCTCACCTCTTAGGAATTTCCACAATATTGTATTATGGAATTATAACTCCAAGATTTCTAATAAAATTTCAACTCAAATAAATAAATCTCCTCAAATTCAAATATATAAAGCCCAACCATATGATAGATTGGAGTGCTCACTAGGCTTCCTAGTATCATGAGCACTCCCTACCCATCTTCTTTGGTTTCAATAATAACTCTTCCTTTTTGATCATTCCCTCTTGGTTTTCTAAAACACAACCAATTTATTGGTAGTCCTATCTTTGAATTCTTTAGAGACAACAATCACCTACTTTAATTGAGAGTATTCTTAAGATATTTATTTTCCTTAAGATGTAATTAACTCTGGGGGCTTTCCCCCATAAAAAACTTTAGAACCCGATTTAAATAAACCTTACTTTTTTCATTTATGTAAAGTAGGAGAAAAATCTTAGGTATATTCGAAGACCCATCATGCCTTAGGAGTCCTTATTAGGCGATTAGGTCCATTGTAGGGTAGTGACTTTTATCTTTTGAGATAGTACACTATTCCTGAATGTTGCACCCGAACACCTCAATAAGTACCCTCGGATCGGTGGTGCCCCAATCAAAATGAATCTTAAAAATAAACACCACAGTTGTACTTGCCCGTGAAGAAGAGTATGGGAGATTTGTTGTAGTCTCTACTTTGGTTCAATGAATTTCTAGCCCGGTGGTGTGACGTAGAATTTTGGGTTTTAAACGCTAAAATCTTTCTGTTCACTTTTTTATTTTCTAGTACTTTACTTTTATGTTATTGCTTTTTGTATTACTACTGAAGTACTATTATTAAATATTTAAGTCTTCTACAAAGATAACCCCAAGCTAAGTAATAAAGATTAGGTATAACGATAGGTTTTTTGAGGTTGAGTTGTAGGCAAATATTCTGAAGATATTTAAGCCTTCATTTTAAATGTGGATGCAACTTTCTTATGATTTTATGAGAGGAAAGAATAAATAAAGGCATCCTATAAAGTTTGAGGATCATGAAGCTCTACTACATTCTTAATATCTCCTCTTAATCCAATGACATTTTTCACTCTTGATTGGTACATTAGGTTCTAGCTATGGAGTCATCAAATGTGTTAATATAAATGTGTTCATCTATTCCACTACCAACATGGTTCTTTGGGTAAGAGTAGTTGATTTTTCATGAAGTCTTTTATAATGGTTTCTAAGATAGTATTTTGGTCTTAAAATTTTTTCATTTCTACCAATATCATAAGATTTCTATTATATCTCTCTTCTTTAGCTAAAATTTTATTCCAATAAATCTTTACATGCCCTACGACTTTCATTTTGGTAAATGTTGTTCACTAGTACTCATCCAAGTGATATCAATCAATGAAGTCATCCATTTGGGTTAACCAATCTAAAAATTTATTAGGGTCATGAACATCATCATATGTTGAGGCATCAATCTTAACTTGTTTTGCCAATTCTTGTGATGTTTCATGGATACTAAAGCAATCTTGCTAAATGGACTTCCCTAAATTTGGACTTCTCACAGGATAATTATTTGGGTTAAATTTCAATGTTGTCCTCTCCTATGAATTCTAGGTCATTTGTACGAGGTATAATTGGTGGGGTTTGAAGCCTAGTACTTAAGGTTTGTATTTGTGTGCTGAGATTCATGAGTAGGTCTTCTACCCTAGTGAATTTCATTTTTACTTCTCATGAAAATCTCATCTGCTCTTCTAGTTATGTTCTCTAATTGGTCAAACAAATTTAAGCACGCTATGTAAACACAAAGATGCAATATGAAACTTGAAATGATGATTTTAAACATGCAAAAGATGAAGTAAATTTAACACAAAATGAGATGCATAATTTTAAAAATAACCAGCCTTCAATCAACATAAAGGAACATGTGGATACAACAAAATATTAAGCACACTTAGAGAAAAATAAATATAAAATCTATAAAGATATGATTTTGATTTTTAGATAAGTTAATATTTAGGTTAGGCTATTTAGAGAACTCTCCTTTGCTCAAGTTTTCATTCAAGTTTGATGGCTTGAAGCTAGGTTAAGTAGAGGAAAGGCTAGGATTTATAGTAGAAATAACTAGTTTGTAGTAAGCACTACCATATACCATATATATTAATGCATTTCCAAAGCACTAATTACAGTAGTTATTACACAAAATCTAAAATACAAAACTAACCTTACTTGGATTTGATATATTTTATCTACAAATAAGTTCTCCACACCTCCAAACCTTAGGCTCTGATACCAAAAATTTGGTGATGCGGATGATTTCAAAGAGTAGGTTATCATAGCAGATGTGTAGAAAGAGATGCTCCAATATTCTTCCACTCACAAAAGTGGAAGGCTCTGATACCACAAGTGTTAATGTATTTAGATAATAGTGATCCAGAGAATATAGTTAAGAAATATGGTTTGGTGACCATTATTAGATGATTGTATAAAAAGATAGTAGTCAATTAGTGGTGGTCAAAGAACTATAGTTTTGTGATAGCAGTTTAGAGATTGTAATCTGGTGTGGTGGACAAGCAACTATAGTCAAGTGATGAAGGCTAAGCGGTCATAGTTGAGTGTTGAAGGTTGGATGGTCATGGTCATTTGTTAGAGGATGGGAGGCCATAGTCATGCGACAAAAGATGGGCAACAATAGTCTTTATTTAATGATGGAAAACCATAATTAATTGCCAAAGAATAAGGGATAGAGGATGTGGAATTGTAGCACTATTTTAGAGAACATATTAAAGTGGCAGTCCCTGAGAACTTAGAGGGGTTGGTGACAAAAGGCAAGCATAGGCGACGAATGGAGTGACCATAGCTAAGTGATTGCAGTTTGGTGACCATGGAAAACATTTATTTTCAAGTAATTATAATCGATCATCAAAGTTTAAGCGGCTATAGTTGTGTGATGGTGATTGAGTAATCATGGATAGATGATTATAGTTAAACGATTATGGTTATACATCATTAATGGCTCAATAATAATGGTCAAATTAAGGAAATGGCAGCTAGTTATTGAAGGACGAAAGTTAATGGTTTGACAACTATAATAATCTAACAATGATTATCACATGGAGATAGCCTGGCTGCGATGTGGTGAAGCAGATGATCATGGAGAGTAGAATGTCGCAATGGATGTGGAGAAAGAGATGCCCCAATGCTCTTCCACTCACCAAAGTAGAAGAGAAAAGAAGATCTTCCACTCACAGAAGTAGAAGAAGTCTGAAGTTTCACTCACCTAAGTATAATTACAGGGATAGATCATTAAATCTTCTGAATGGCCTACTGCTAAGCTCCAACCAAAGAGTTTTCACTCTAAAATTCACACAAAAAGGCAAAAGTTCTTCATCAGGTCAAAAATAGGTGTTTAAAGTAGTATAATACTATAAGGGATGGGCTCCTTAGGGAGAAAACTACCTAAGAAAAAAAGACAAAATAGTCATTAGCCCGAATATGACAATTGGGTAGTTATCCAATGGTGGTGGCTATGTCTAATAGTGGTGATAGGGTTGCAACGTTTGGACAATTATAATAGAATGGTAGTGACAATTTGATGTAGAGCTCTGTAATGGTGGTCTGATTCAAGAGATAAGGTTGTGATGATGGACATGAGATTGTTTATCGATGGTGATAAGTCAATGATAGGGTAGTGGCGATAAGGCAAAGCTAGTCAATAAGTTGGTCAATGGTCTAACAGTTATGTAGTAATCTAATGATTCCATCAATTTAATGGTGGTCAAGCAACAATGTGAAGATAGTTCTTGCATGGCGGATTAATGATAATGATGGTTAAGTGGTGATGTTCTGATATTCTATGAGTTTATCCCAATCAAGGATCCCCCTTGTGAAAAATGAAAACCTAATTATAATTTTGAAGAATGACATACCCAATAAATATGACTAATACCAAAACACTCTATTGAATGACCATGAATAATCTCCTTGATCATGATGTGTTTTTAAGTATCGAATATCTTAATGATATCATAATTCACAAAACTTGAGCTTATTAGATTTCTTATCAAAACTATCGATTTGATTATAAAATATGCCAATTGTGAAGACTATTAGTGATCCAATTAATATCTCAATATTTTTAATTATACTTCAAATATTTAATTTGGTCTCATTTGAATTTAGTCCGGAGTTCTTTTTGTATCATTGAATTTATATTATCAAGACTTTCAAAATGACTAAAAAATATCTAAAATTTGAGTACTAATGATCTTGAAGTTGATTTTAGAAATTATCTACTCTCATGATGTTTTGAAATTCATATCTAAGTAATTTTTTTATGACTTAGCAATGGCTAAAATAAATTCTGCGAGAAAAATGCGAATCATTTGCATTTACTCCTTCGCAACCATTAAATCTAAGAACTTGCCCTATTTGGGGATGAACTTTTGTGGTATACTTCGATCATTGCAGATTGACTAGGCCGACTGCCAGAATTTCTATCAAAAACTACTCATCACAAATTCATCATCTTATATTGATGAGATCAAATATTAGATATCTTTATTAACTAACTCGCATTTCAAAAGCACTTTTCTGTCATGAAAAAAATTTAAGGGAATGTATTGAATAATAATAATAATAATAATAATAATAGTAATAATAATAGTAATAATAATAATAAGAATTTTGATTTATTAATATTTTTGTTCGGCCAAATTAATTATAGTCACTAGATTTTATTGGTGTTTGGTAGAGCTATAGAGTTTTCCTTTAGTCGATAAAAATTTCTCATTTTGAATGCAAGTAAGATATTGAAATTCTGTTATTTATGACTATCTTGAATTTTCTATGGTTTCATCTAGAAATAGGTAGGGGTGTGCATTTGGTTGATTTGGATGGATTGGATGATAAATTTTTAAAATCGATTGGTTTTGGATTCCTAAAAATATTGAACCAAACCGACCAAATAAAATGTAAAACCAAACAAACCAAATAATAATTTGGTTGGGTTATTTTAGTTTGGTTTTGGATAAACCGATGTTGGCTACATTTAAAAATTATTTGCATAATTTTTATTGTATAATGAACAAGCAATAAGAAAAACAACATAAATATAATAAAAAATTGCAATTAACTACTTCATCCACTAAAAAAATATTTAAAATTGATTTTTACTTACTTGAATGATGTTTTGAACTTAGAAGTTGATGGAACCATAATACCATATTATGAGCAAAATATTTTGGAAAATTAGATAATGATCCTCACCTAAAAAATAAAGTATTCAAAAATAATATAATAGATAAATATTATACAAAATTAATAATACCACATTACATATAATTATTTTGGTTTATTTAGTTCCATCCAAAATTTTATTTAACAAACCAATCCAAAAACCAAAAATCAAAGTTTTCATTAATTAAAACCAAAATCCAAATTACTAATTACTCAAAACTTTGGTTGGATTTTGATTAAAACAAATAATGCACACCCATAGAAATAGGTGATTTGTCAACATTTTATACTAAATGAAAGTTCTAATTATAAAAAATCACTATCTTTCAAGTTATCTTATTCCTTTTTTTTTCATCAACAGACCCTAATAGTCAAGCTATTGGCTTCTAATAGCATGAAAATTCAACATAGACGTTGAATGAATTTTAATTGGTAATCAGTCAAGCTTATGTTGGGGTTGAAAAATGAGAAGAAAGAGAAAAAATAGAGCTTGAGATAAAATAATCATACACAAAAAAAAAATAATAATATTATTACATGGTTCGGCAAATTTGTCTATGACCATGGTCGTACTAAAATCTTACTATTTGTTTTCTTACAAGGTGTTGGGAGAACACAATTTTTGATACAAAATATGCCCTTTCTAGAGCTGTATTTATAGAGGAAGTATATAAAATATTTCGAATGAAAAATTTTCCTCTAAAAATTTTGTTTAAATAGTTTAGGAAAAAGAACAATCCGTGTGTCTTCAATTGATTAGAGATAGCAGTCCTTGAAACTTCAGTCAATGATAAATCCTAATTTCTATTATAAAATTGCATGTTTATAAAAAATAAAATTTAATCACACCTACAAAATAGATATTAGCTAAACATACATACAAGCCAAGCAATTATGTTCTATAAATTTGGACTTAGCCCTACATTGAGTGTGTCTTTAATCGATGGTGAAGATGACAATCTTAAGCTTTTAATCAATGGTGGAGATAGTAATCCGTATACCTCCTACTAATCAGTCTCTACAAATAACAACTTGCATTAGCATTTCTTAACTTACATGAGTCTAAAAGAATTTTACAGCTAGTAGAAATTTTTAATTTTTTTATTATAAGTACTACCAGAAGATTACAATTGATTTCGGTTATCAGTAAAAATCTCTCAATTATTATCATGTCTAGAATCATTATGTTATCATATAAATAAGGATATTCTTCTAATATTTTATAGGAATGTAAAATTAAGATCATTAAAAATTTACTTCAATCCATTCTAGATATCTTCTTCATTTTTTCTTCACTTGATTCATTATAGGAATGCTTGCCATGATTCTTGGCTTTAAATCAGAAGAAAATTCGGCATGGAAGAAAATTTGGCATAGATGTGACTGATAGAAATAATAATAAATATTCTGCCAAAAGAAAACTTTTTTTTTAATAAACCCCATATACAGGAATTTTATTGCAACAAAAAGAAGGTTACAAGGTCCTTAAAAGGGGATAAACTCTAAAACTACCGCTCGAAGAGCTACAATCATCCTAGAGAGTAAATCCCCTATCTAATTACATCCAAAAAGCAAGTAAAAGCAAAAAAAAGTAAAAGATACATAGCGATCAGCAATGGAAACTCTGGAACAAAGCACCACCGTCACATAGAATCAGGAAATGAACCGATGCACACCAAAGGAAAGGCTGCATCGCAAATATGTGAAGGGAAGAATTTAGTACATATACAGCAAAGGCGGCAAGTAAGGGAGGAGAGGGCTCATGATATTCACACCAAATTGGTAAACAAATGTGTGCATCCAAGCAACCATTGCATGGATACAAAACAAGAGATACTGAAACCAATAAGGGGTGAAGCATCATCACACTGCCAAAAAGCTAGAGGATGAAGAATTTGTGGTCAAGAGCACAAACCTAATTAGAGCCAAATACAATGTATATATGTAAAAGCCATTATCTGAATAGGTAACCATCATCCATTATATGCATCATAGCATTAGAATCCCTACACACATCCTCCATAATAGTGCACGGAATAAAAAAATGTTATTATTAGTAGAATAGAAGAGGAGGAAGAAAAAAGTGCCCAGAATTGAGAGAATCCGCAAACAGGACCTTCCCAAATGAGGACACCATCTCTATTTTTTTAATTTTTTTTATTATTTTTATTATTTTTAATTTTTATTTTTTAATTTTTAATTTTTAATTTTTATTTTTTTTCTATATAGGCAAGCAGGACAATCTCCAGATGTTCGACAAATACATGTTAGAAAAACCAACAACAGTAAGCCCGAAGGACATGCCGTAATCCAACCGGAATCAATAGAAATAGAAGCATTTGATCTAGCCATGATCATAACCAAAATTATACCAGAAAAGTCAATTGCAAGACTATTCCATCTACTGAATAAAAACCACCACATAGATCACGTCGTGCCAAAGAAAGAGGGATAGCCAATTCTTGATGGGAGAAAAAACGATTCCAGCAATTCCAAACATCACAATCCAGCAGGCTGGAGGAAACAAGAGAACGTTCCCAGCCTATTGAAGAAAGCCAGTAAAACCAAATGGCATAGGTATCCAACTGATGGAAAGAAAATAGAACTTTCTTCTTCATTAGTTATTTTACAAAATTATGATTAATATTATTAAGCGAACTTTCAAAATACATTACAATATGGAAACTTTTATATAATTATTTCATGGCATCACCTAGACCTGTCGTTTTAATCTCAACTACTAATTAATTAATGTTTATAAGCGCTATCACATATAAAATAAATCTTTCACTAAGAAGAAATTATATACCAGTTTAATTTAACTTTCTTATATATATATTTATATATATATATATATATATATATATATATATATATATATATATATATATATATATATATATATTAGATATTGTTACTCTATATTTAAAAATATTCAAAAGAGCTTATTAGTGCTTTGAATGTTTTTAAAAATAACAATCATTATTGTTCACCCACTGTAGCAAAACACCACCCATTGCCAGTTATATTGTATTGACCTCACTTTTAGTGAGATTGACTTGTACTCTCCTTCTTTGCTCCTAGGATCATATATTAGCAATAAGACTTTCTCACTTAAAGTCATAGGACACTCTTAGTGAATAACAAAACATCAAATTAATTGAATCAAATCTTAGGGTTTAGCCATATTAAGCTAGTGGGCCCACTTGACATAACATAGCCCTAATAAGCTAAATGAGACTTTAACACCCACAATCCAAAACCAGATCAAAGAGAAATGAATTCTAGCAATAAATCTAATCCAATTAAAATAGGACTTAACTAATCTGGTCTCCAATTTAGCTAATTAACCATTTAATCCAATCTAGCCTACTAAGCCAATTTAGGTTTCCTTCACATAAACTTAAATCAAATCAAAATTGATGCAAATCAATCAACCATGTAGTTCTCAAACCAATAACCAAAACCAATTGAAGCCTGATTGGAGCCCAATTTGGTCAATGAGTCTTTTGGCCCAACTTAACACAATTAGGCCTTAATGAGTCAAATTTAAATTAAACTCAAAATAACCAATATTGAGAACTCCCTAATGTTTGAAACCAATAACTAAACAAAATTAAAGCCTAATTAGGACTTAATTTGATTAAGTGATCCACTTAACAAAGTGAACCCTATAGTGTTAAAACTAAATTAAACTTAAACCAAACCAATTGGACCCTTCTTAGGCCGTAAAATTAATATATAAAATTAACATTGCCCATGGCTTGAGTCACTTGATAAAAATTAACTTAATTGAACCATATTAAATCATATTGAGCCAAAAAAATTATTTAAAAATTATTGTTAGACTCAAACTAATAGCCTTTTTGCTACAAATTAGCTAATTGAACCCATTAAACCAAATGAACCCAAATTTTCCTAAACGGGTCACCATGAGAAAAATTCAACAAAATCAAATTGAAATCCAATCAAACTTGGTTGGACTCTTTCTTTGGCCACCAAAGGCCTGCCCAAAGTGGGTTGGCCGAAGATGAACTCTGTTTGGGTAGAACTTAAGTGAACCAAGCTTATAAAGAACACCTAAATGATGAAAAATACCTTAACTAGTGAAGTCCACCATTCCTTTTGCCTTGGGAATCCATGAAAATATTATTTAGTTTTAGTCCACAAGACCTAACATGCCTAAAGTTGCATAAAGATATAATTAATCCAAATGAAGAGAAAATCACATAAGGCCAAATTTATTGTTCACTCACCATGAGCTTCCACTTCACATCTTAAGCCAATATTTGGTTTGTCAACATAAGAACTTTATATGGTTAATTCCAACAAATTTGATCAAAAATATCTAATTGTGTGACTCTCAATGGCTGAACCAACCAAAAAGTTGGTTTACATCTGGAGGACTACTAAATTTGTATTAAAAAGAATTTAACCTCTTATTTTACTCCTTGCAACATCCATAATAGTTCCATACCACTCTCAAGACTTAACTCTTTTTAAAACTCAAGAAATCTTGAGTTCTTTCAAAGCCATCCACCACCACTCTCATTCTAAGCATGAGAGAACTTTCCTTCAAGAACTTTCTCTTAACCTAAATATCTTAACCAAGCTTCCCCCATCACCTTCAAATCTTTCGATGCTTGAAAAAAATAATTGAATTTCAATGTGAAGCGGCAATAATTTGGTCTTGTAGCAATTGGCAAAGAGGCACAATAGAAGCTCAATAAGGTTTTGTTTCTTCCAAACAAAGTTATCTAACATATTAAATCCATTCGACATTGGCTCTAGTGATGTAATCATTTAAAAACATGGAAAATCAGTGCTCGTAGTTTATGAAGTAATCGTGTGAATCACTAGGAGCTTACCTTAAATCCCATTGCATTTATGTTTTTAACCCTTTATAATGTCTTAGATTCAATGAATTAGTTTTTATTCACTTGATTTAATATGGAATCAGTGAATGATCATCATTCTTTGAATTGAGGTTGAAAATGATGTGTTGGCTATCCATTCTACTCGACATAAACGCACATATAAGATTTTGAAAATAGTAATCAAATTTTAAAAATTCACTACAAGACACACAAAATTTAAAAATATATAAATAACTCTTCTTTGGAATAAACATTTAGAGAGGAACTGATAAGCCCAAAAGCCCTAATTTTATTAAGTAATTTTGAAGTAATTAATGTTTAATTAAAAATCATATTTTTAAAATTAAACTTAAAATACAAATAAAAAATGACTTAAAATTTTCGTGGCATGTTCCAAATCTCAATTAATACTACAAGTAAGACATTCCTATCATTTGAATAAATAGGTGATATATTATTAATTTTGAACCCAAAATGACAAAAATCATTAAATAATTAATTTTCAAACTATAAAATTAGTTAAGCTTTTATCTTAAAAGATAAAGATATTTTATTATCATAGAAGAATTTAATAAAAATGATTAAGGACTATGGTCTTGACTTAATCAAACCTTTTATGTAAAATTAATTAAGGATTAATCAATTATTTTAATTACTTACATGTTCAAATTTTGTATTATAAATCATGTTCAAAATTTAAAAATATATACATAAATGACTTTATTAGTGTTCAATTAATAGATGAAATCCAATGAAATTAAAAGCCTCAATTGTTTTTTGGTATTTTGAGAGTAATTCGAGCCTTATTAACTTTTCAAATAATGTAATTAATAATAAAATATAATTACAAATATTTTGAAATTTTAGGTTATATTTTACATGTTAGCATTTAACTTTATAATTTTTCTCAAAATATTTGGACGTCCATGAGTTATTATAATGACAACTCAAAATAAAAATATAACTAAATTAATTAATTTAAAATTATAATAAATATAAAAATTATTTCTTAATAGTCTAATTCATTTAATAAATAAAGTGAAACACAATAAAATGCTCTAATTTTACTTAAATTCATTAATCATCATAATTAGGCTTAATTAAGCTCATTAATTAATTAGCTTATGCCTTAGAAGCTTTATAAATAATTCAAATTATGTTCAAATGACTTAAAAACTTCATAAATTATTATAGAGATTAGAGATTAGTAGAGACTACTGAGAATATTACCAAAACATTTTGAATTAATATAATATATATTTATAATTATACTTAAAATGTACATTTAAATAATTTTTAAATTATAGAATATTAATAGGTATAAAAAAAAAAAATTTTAATTACCCAAGTTGTTCCTTTTATTATTTCTAGAAATTATGTTGGGTATTTATTAAATAAGTTTAGTATTATTTAATTTTTTATGAAATAAGCAGTAAAATATATTAAATAAAACATAATTGCAAATATTACTTAATCTTCATGGAATGCACCTCAAGTTCCCCTTTACCTTAGAATATTTAGAATTGATTATAAAAGTAATATCAATTTATCTTATTATAGTACTCAAATTAATTATCTTTTTTATTTAGAAATTCATAATTAATAAAAAACTAGAAATTTACCAAAGTTTTCTTATAAATCCACGTATCAAAGAAGACATAGAAATAAAATAAAATAAAATTAACATATTTTAAAAATTAAAATATTTTATAAAATTTAAATACTAGAATAAGTCAAATAACTCATAGAAAATAAAGTTGAACCCCACATGATATGAAATTTCTATGAAAGTGTTGGGACATCATTTTCAACCCTTCTGGATTTTATAAAACTTATTTAATTAAAAAAATGTTATTAAATTGAATAATATAAAAATCATATAAAATCTACATTAATTCAAAATAGTTCTGCTTTTTTTGGGATGTTTCTTTAGAGTTTCCCACTCTAGAAAATATCTTCATTATTTTTCGATGTATTTTGGTGTTGATTTGAAATTTTCTTTCTTAATTAGTTAATAAATTAATTAATACTATTAAATTATTAATAATTAAAAATTTTTAATCAAAACATCATAGAATGTTCCCTAAGATTTTCTTTCTAATCTTAGGAAACTTTCCATAAAATTTATGAAGTCATTTGAACCTAAATTAAAATTAAAACTCATAATCCATACAAAATTTTGTTTAGAGTCTTAGGTTAAGTCCTCGACTTTTGATGGGATGTCCACTCTTGTAGGATCAAGGTATTATGATGAGCAATCCTTACACAAATTGAAGCCCATTATTCTCACTCTTTAATACATTAAGTCCAACTCAAACATTAATTAAATCATAATCTAAACTCTTCCATTGAGGCATTAATAAGATAAATTAAAACCACCCAATGATAATAAATTAAATTCAAATACTAAATTAAAACTCAAACATTAATGCCTAGAATTGACTCTCCATATAACTCTTATACACAAACTAGGTGGTTAAATCACTAATTTCTGACATTCGTTAGGGTAGTGTTTGATAGAGATGTACTGCTTTTTTTATTTCATGGTGAAATATTTTAAACTAGATGTTATAATTAATTTTCTTATTGATTAGATGTTAGACTGCTATTTAGTAGAACTAATTTTCTTTCTTCAAGTAAAGGGGCTTTTGTAATAATTTTAAACCTAACAATCTTATTTGCAGACACTTAGTTACTTAATCTCCTAAGAATGGTTCATCGAGACAAGGGAATCTTGGCACTTGCTAATGTTAAGTCCAAATGTTTGAAATATAATTGTTTCATGCACATTTTTATTATCTTTTATTTTGTAGGAATTAGATAGCTTTTATTTTTATAATTTTAAATGTAACTTGTGCTAGAGCTAAGTTAAAGACATGTAGTTTAGGATTATCAATGACTACAGAATGTGATCCTGAGAGTCCCTATGATGCTTAGAGTACCTATGCCATGACAAAGACGACATAAAAATTTCAATAAGCTATTAGTTTTAGGTCGGGCTATATAAGAGTTGAGCTTAATTGCACATTTTCTTTTTATCTAGGTCTATACTAAAACCTAAATGCACATACTTTTTATATATATTTATTTAATCATTTGATGTTGTCTTTATCTTATGATACACATTAAAGCTACATACTTTTTTTAGCTTTTTTTATTTTATTTTTGTGAAGGTGTTTGATATATGTAAGCATTAATTAATCATTAAGTTCATAAAAAATTAAATTTTAAAGTCAATAAAATTAATCATCTCATAACATAAATTAAAGTAATTTATAACAAGTCACTTTTAAATATTTTAGTCATTAATCCACATAGTCAACCAAAAACTCAAGATTTTATAACCATAAATCCTTTTGTTCTTATCTCTTTATATGCGATATTCACCTATTACACATAAAGGAGCATCTATCTAGTGAGTATGAATGCCCTTCTTATGAACAACTACCTTTTAATCTTAATTTAGCCTTTGACCATTTCTAGGTAAGCATGATTACATATTTAAGCCTTTTAAATAAACTATGTGTCTAAGTAATATAAAATTAGTAAATTATTACATTAATTAAGAGAATTTTATAATAATCATTAAACTCTTAGTAGCTAAAGTGGTTAGATTCCTAGATTATGTTTCTAATCAAATAATAGCCTAAACTATATCAAACATTATTATTCTAGACTCATAGATTTAAAGTATGGAGATGTCAGCTTGTAGCCCATCTTGTACCTTTATATTTAGAGCCTAAGGTCAACTTTTGTCTTTTGTTATGATAATAATTCCTCACCTATTAAACTTTTCCATAGTATTATATTGTTGGAATATTATTCTTATCCCTCTATTAAAATATAAACTAAAACTAAAGATAAATCTAAACATGAAAAATATAAAGTCAAAATGTAAAATAGATTGAAGTGCTTACTATGATTCCTATTATCTGAGGAGTTTCTACCTTTACTATTTTGGAATCTAAGATGAACTATTGCTACTTGATCCATCCTAATTGAATTCTAAATTAACCAAATCTTGATATATACTTTCAAAATTATAGAGACAATGGCTAACTATTTTAATTGAGAGTTTTCATAGAAGATTAATTTTTTGTATGATGTAATCATAATTGGGGTTTATACCTATAAAAAAGTTGCAGTCTAAGTTATAATAAATCATAGACATATTATATATATATATATATATATATATATATATATATATATATATATATAGTATTTTTAGCATCCCCCATATCAAAAATAGTATTAGTCTAAAAGAATACTCTAACATCCAGACTAGTGGGAAAATAATCTTAGCCATCCAGGTTAAAATATTACACAACAATATAGGAAAAAATATTTCACATCACAAAACATCATAGATGATTAGCCAAATCTAAGTCTAAGATCAATGACCTAATAATCTAGTGTGTGGAGGAGTGGCTTATGTCATATGACTGCACTATGCCTTTTAAGTTTAAGTCTTGATTTAATTTATAATTTCATAATTCACATTCATAGTTTTGCTTCATAGGTATATGTCATTTGTTAAACCAAAAGTTCGAGGTATCAAGACTACCTTCGGACTTAAAGCCTTACTACCTCGGGTATCTAGTCAATATATCATATGATTACTAATTCTTAAAAGTTTTATTTTTAGTTAATTAATTTCTTTTATTTTATTCTTATAATTTGTTCAATTTTCCATTAAGTGATCTTAATTTAAGTGATTTAATTGATTTATGAGTTCATTTTTATTTTTTAGGTTTACTTTTATGTTGCAGTTGAAGTATAGGTTTTAAAGAATGAAGAGTTAAATAAATTTTACTTTGGGTAGAACCCATTCTATTAAATCATCTTAAATTCTAGTAAAATGAAATTTTAATCCATTTTAAAGGTCAAACTAAGATCCTAAATATCATAATTAACCTCTTTTGAATTGATTTAAATGGTTTGTTTTAAATTAGGTTTGATGTGATTAATGTTTTAATTTTTTTTAAAAGATTTAGAGTTTTTGTAATCTAATCTTATTAAGATTTTGAAGGCTTCATTCTTATTTCATTTTTTTTATTTTGATTAATTTTTCTTTAGTTTGATTTATTATCTTTAATTAAAATTTAAAGTATTTTTTTAATTCTTAATTAAAAATTGATGTCATCATGATTGAGTAATTCGGTTTAATTTGATTTTTATTTTTGTTTAGTTTACTTTGATGTGCTTTAAATCATTTTATGTTATTTAATTTATATGCATTTTTTTTATAACTATGCTTTATATTTGATTTTATGTTTCTTTAGATTTTTTTTTATTAAATATTCATTTAAACTTATGTGTTTGAATTATTTAGGTTATTTGGTTGAATTAATTTCACTCATTAGTTTTACCAATGTTAAGTGTTTGTTAATTTAAATGAGTTAACTTAAGTAGTTTAAATTAATTTTTAATTCAAACTTGGTTTAGAAGTTGTGATTTCATCATTTATGTTATTCATTATTCCTCAATTTTGTAGCTTAAGATGATTTTTTAACTTATATATTTATACTTCATCATTTGGGTTAAGTTTAATGAAATATTATATGTTAAAATTTCATTAATTAATTGAATCACTTAGGGAGAGATTTTGTTTATCAATCATAACCTTGGAAACTTAGGACTCATTTGGGGCCATGTGACGGGTCAATTACGTTGCTAAATGAGACGCGATGGCATTTATTTAGGAAGGCAGTGCTGCTTTCGGCTCCACTTCTGGTTCAAAAACCTCATTTTCTTATTGAGTGCCTTTGACCGTGTTCCACTTTTAATCCCCTGTGGATTGCCCTCGCCTCAAACCTGTGACCCTAGAATATTTGATCATCTCCTCGCTACTTTCTCTTACACCGTCTTCCGTCCCTCAAGCAGGTGTGTTCTACCAATCATCTTCACTTCTTTACAGTATCACCTATGATTTGTGAATTCCTTCTTTCTATATGGTTTCACTCCTATGGTGTGTTCTATGTTGTCGTTTCCTCAGTTTCACCCTACATTTATGGTTCCTAGTGATCAATATGTTTCTTTCCCCTATAGTAGTTTTCAAGTGAGCCCTACCTATTTCGTTTATGATTTTTATTAGCTCCTATCAGACTGAGGTTTTTTCGATGGATTTGGGGGATATGTATTCTTTATGGGTTTGTAGTGAATACAACATGCTTATTATTGCCTAAACATTTAGATCTCGTGCATGTTTTTTTTTAAATTTATTTAAAACATGGTTTAGGAATGGAGTCCCTATTTCATTTCTGGTTTTGGATTTTCTTATTACAAGTTGAGCTATGAACTCTGAATTTGAGAACTCTACATACTTCAATATCTTCTTTATTATTTTAGGGTGATTGTAGCATGACATTATGATGGCTCTGCATAATTTCTTCAGACGACATCATTCACGAGATGATGTTGAATTCAATATTGTAGATGAAGATCAGTCTTATGTCCCACCGGAAGCGTATGAGTTTCAAATTGGATAATCAATGTTAGAAATTAATCATGAAAATATAGAATTAGAGCCTCTTGATGGAGAAGGAGTTGAGAAGATGAAACTCTTATGAGAGCAAATTACAAATGCATTGGTTAATGTTTAGGGTTGGAGTGATCAGCTCCTAGTAAGCCTCTTTATATGTTATGCATATTTGTTTTTTGTTATTTTAAGTTGTCTATGATAACTTTTAGTTTAGAATTGGAAGGAGTTATCTTCATTGTATTATTTATATGAAAGGTTTGAATGTTTCTTGTTGTTTCTCTTTTGCATGTTTTTTTTTTGGGCGATGATGAAATCCAATCCAAATGGGACTCAACCGACTATCATTTTCATTTTACTTTTACATATTGCTTCTTGATTTGGGGGCTTTCATGTACTGCAGATATTTTTATGGTTAAACTTGATAGCACTATGGGCAATAGAATGGACTACTACTTCTTGATTTTTTGACTATTGGCTGTTCTTTTTTACTTGGTGTTTCATTATAACTTTGGTGTTTGAGATGGTCCAAATAACTGTGTTGAACTTGATAGTGTGGATAGTTTTTTTATACGTTGTGACATCAAATTTGTTGCATTTGAATATCAATGTTCTAATAGCCTTAGATGGAGTCCCACATTTTTAATATAAAGAATGGATTTCCTAAGCTATTTTTATACATTTTATTGTCTACATTTCAGTGTTTAGATGATCAATATTTTTGAAATTTTGCTTCTATCTTTTATCACTATCATTTTCTTTTGTAATATTACTAATCAAATTTTGACATATTTATTATTACTATAAATTTATCTCAATATATATGAGAATTAGTTATCTTATTTTTCTTCACTCTATTTCATAACATTCAGCACATAATAATATTTTAGCCTTTTTTGCATAAATAGTTGCAGCACAATAGATTCTAAATTTAGTTTTCTAAATTAAATCACAGCTTCAGGAACAGTAACTTCCTACCATAAGTTTCTTCTGTAGCAGCTGTCCCAAATAGGCCCTTAGGCTACTTTGGGTACCAAACTTAACCTAGGCTATTTGAACTTTTAAGTTATTTAGATTAAATGATTTGATTAATCATTTTTGTATTTTCATTTGAAATTATCAATATTCCTTAATATTAAAATAGACCTAAAGAAATTTTAATATTAATGATTTTTTTGATTTGGGTATAAAGTTCAAAAGATGATTAATTTTTATTTTAATTGATCAATTATTTTATTATAAATTTAACAAATGAGGTTATTTAAAGTTTGATTGAATTTTATGTTCTTAATCATTTTTTAATCCTTAAATGCATAATTAATTAAATTCCTTAACTTTAGAGGGTTAAGAAAGTTTTCTTAGGTTTTTTTATGTTAATGAAAATGTTTTAAATTAGTTTTATAAAATTTTATAATTTTATAAATTTTTTATTTATAATTTCATTTAAATTTACTTAGGGATTAGAAACTCAAAAACTTCTAATCTAGAGGTTATTTGGCCTTGATAGTTTTATGGCAAGTAGGGTTCCTAGCTAATGTAAGTTTTCAAAATTTTCATTATAATTACATTTGTAATTTATAATTAATTAAGATTTTAATCAATTCAATAAAAACTAAATTATGTCTAAATTAGATAGAATTAATTAGGGTTTAATTTTCTCAAATTCCACTCTCGAAGATAAATCCATAGAGGGCTCATTTAGATTTTTTGGAGTTTTGGTTGATTTATTATGATTATTAATTAAATTAATTATTTAATTCAATCCTTAATTAAGGTTATTTTGGGGATTATGAGGTTTCAGTGAGTTTTAATGATGTGTTAAGATTCATTGGTGTTTATTATGATGATTTAGTCTAATTCCATAATTTTTTATATTTTCTTGAATAAATATTAATTTATTTTATTAAATTAAGGGTTATGGTTTAAAATTTTTATATCTATGGATTTACTTTCCAATAAATCCTGAGAAATATATCAAAAGTGTTTTTTTAACTTTAATTTCAATTCCCCAAAGTTCAAATTAATTAGATTAATGATTAGAGTTTAATTTTTAGTTTGATCATTTTAAAATTAACTCAAATTAACTCAAAAATACCAAAAAAAATATTTGGGATTCTGAGCTTAATGAATTCTCCTCACTAACTTGAATCCAAAGAGCCCTTAATTGCATTTTTTGTTGAGTTTTTTTTAGTTTTCCATGATTCTTTAAAGTTTCTAAAGATTTTTTTATAATTTTCAGAAATACAAAAAATTGGACATTTCATTTTAAAATGATCAGTGCACGTGGCATTAACGCAACACTGTTTACCATGTGGCTTGACATCGATGGACCAGCTGGATCCACGTGGATCCAACTCAAAAGTGGTAGAGAGTGTGGGTTTATTTATGGCCATCTGATCAAAGATCGAATGATCAATATTTAATCTACCATTCCTTAAGGAATTTAAATTAGATCGTATGGCTAGGTCAAAGCCGTTCATTCCAAATAGAAGGAAGAAATGGCACAAATTTTTTCCTTGTTCTCACCGATGGGAATTATTGACCATCCACATTTCAAGGTTAAAATTTGGTGATCAGGGGAGAATTTCGGTACACTTTAATTTTCAAAAAGATCAAAAGTCCATTTTGAACACATCTATATGGTTTGATCTCTCTTAAGATCAAACTTCCTTCACAAAAGACCAAATCAAATTCAATAGGAGGTTGAGTTTGACGCATACCTTGACGGTGTCAATCCTTCACGATGGAAGCATTTTGAGTAGCTTCGTGGGGATTTGGAAAGCCTCTGGGTGTAAGGAATTGGATTGCCTCCTCACAAATTTCTCAATAGTCCAAGCTTCTCCTATTCCCCGGTGGCTTTGGTCGAAATCAAGCTTGTCGGTGGCATGGGAATCATAGAAAGTGTGGTTTCTTCTTCGTTTCACTTAAGGAAGGTGTATGAAAGCTCAAATTTCTAAGAGAGGGTCTCTCTTCTCTTCTTTTAGATGTGGTTGAGAGATCCTTTATGGGAGTTCAAATAAGAATTGGCCAAGGTCATTGCCACCATTTGAAGCTAGCTCTAATTGGTGGTTAACTGATTACGGTCTCTCCAAATTAACTTGGATAAAAACTAGAGGAGGAATGGAAGAAATGTCTTGGATTAGGGAGGATTTTTCTTCATGTTCCACATCATTTTCCCATGGCATATTCATTTTTTTTAGATTTACTTGAGACCTTTAAGTTCCCTAAATTTGGTTGCCAATCCTTTTAGACTTCTTCTAGAATGAGTCTAGATGTATTGCAATATGAATAGTGTAGATTTAAGCTCACATGCTCACATATGGTCCATTTGAGTTTAGTTTTATTTGGATTACACTAAGCAATAATAATGTTTATTATTTATTCATTTAAATTAGCAATTAATTATTCAAATAATATTTATGGTGATTCATAAATCAAACAAACTCATTTCAATTGGGTGAAGGCACAAAACTTTAAGTTAGTTCACTTACGCATTTGTTCCCATTGGTTTAGTTTGATTTATTCTATTTGATGTATTTGATCTAGTTTTAGGCTTTAATTATATTTATTTAAGTATTTGGGATGATTCAAACTAATTAATTTTATTTTATTTGAAGTTAATTTTGAATTTAAACCCACTTTGACTCAAATTGAGCTTAATGGGTTAACATGGGTCAAATGACCAAATTGATCAAATTAAACACCATAACTGGTTGAATTATGTTTAATGATAATCATAAATGATTTTTGGATTTTTAATTTGAATTGATTTTGATTGAATTTAAAATTAAGTTTCATAAGGTCCATTTAGGATTATTTAGATTAAGTTATTTAATTAACCAAATTAAGATCTTATTAGATTTAGATTTGTTTAGATTCATATTTAAATAAGTTCATTTGATGATTCTGAGTCTATGTAATAATTTAACTTGGTCAAATTTTGGTGGGTTGACCTTTGACCTAGTGGGACCCATAGAAGTAAACTCTTTGTCAAATGGTTGACCAACTTTGACCTTCATTTGGATTTAGTTTTAAATTCATTTATGTTTATGTAATGACTTTATTCTTTTTATTTAATTTGATTTCAATTTTCTTTGATTTTATTTGGATTTCATTAGGTTTAAGAGATTTTGAACTTAGGTTGGTTTGATGGGTTTACACCTCAATTACCCTAGTTTAAGCTCAATTGTATTTAGATTTCAGTTAGAATGAGTTTGATTCAATCATTTATTTAGGTTTGAGATTTTTTGGGTTTACCTAATCCTATTAGGTTAGGCTAAACATTAGAAGGACAAACTAGGTCACCAAGTACAATGTCTTAAGTGCTTGAATAGGAAATCCCTAATCTAAGATTAGGCATCTTAATTAATGGGATTGGAAATGATATTAAACCTTATCCAAAAATGAGTTCAACAAGTACCAGGCATGTTACATAACCAAAGAGCATTTTTCTAAAGCCAAAGGTAACATATGGACAAGTGAATGTTGCTTTCTCTTGATCCTCAGGCAATATGATGATTTAATTATATTATGATTACCCAACTAAAATATAATAACATGAATGCCCTCCTAGTTTATCTAGCATCTGATCAATAAAGGGTAATGGAAAATGATCTTTTTAAGTGGCTTTTTAAGTGATAATAGCCACACATATAATAGCATCAAGCCAACATATGCAATTTACACATAAATAAATTCCATTGATTCTTTTATTTTTGAAAACATGAATGAATAATATCACATGGCATACAAAATTTATAATGGTTGAAAAGGAATAATTAAACATTGCTACATAATACATTTAATCACATTTTATCTCTAAGAGTAAAGCCACTCATCCACCTGAGCATCCTCATCTCTGTAACACTTAATTTAATCTTATGCTTCTCTTTAATTAGCCAACATTTAGCACCATAAATCATTACAAATCTTACCACCATCTTATAAAATTTTCCCTTAAGTTTAAGTGGTACGTTTCTATCACACAATAGGCTATATGCATTCATCACTTAAACCATCCAACTTTAATTCTACTAATAACATCTCCATCTATTTCACCATCATTTTGAACAATAGAGCCTAAATATCTGAATCACTCACTCTTTTTAATGACTTGTTCACCAAATGTCATAACACTACCACTAGAACTTCAACAACTAAAATTGCACTCAATATATTCAATTTTAGATCTACTTAAATGAAAACCTTTAGACTTTAAGGTTGACCTCCATAATTCAAGTTTCTCTTAGACTCCTTCTCAAGTCTTATCAACAAGAAGAATGTCATCAACAAAAAGCATACACCAAGGTACATCTTCTTGTAAATGCCTAGTAAGAATATCCATAACTAAAGAAAAAAAAAGATAAAGCTTAAAGATGATCCTTGATGTAATCCAACTGAGATAGGAAAATATTTCGTCAATCCTCCTAGTGTTTGGACATAATAAGTAGCTCTAGTATACATATCCTTAATGACTTGAATATAACCAATATTAACTGCTTTCTTTCTAGAACTCTCCAAAGAACATCTCTTGAAACTTTATCATAAGCTTTCTCTAAATCAATAAATAATATATGTAGATCATTCTTATTTTCTCTATACTTCTCCATCAAACCTCTTAACAAATGTATAGCATCCATAGTTGATCTACCTGGCAAGAAACCAAATTGATTGTGAGAAACTTTTGTATCACACTGTAACCTATGCTCAATTACTCTCTCCCATAATTTTAATATATGACACATTAACTTAATTCCTCTATAATTTGCACACTCTTGTGCATCACCTTTATTCTTAAATACAGGAATCAACAAACTTTTTTTCCACTCATCTGATATTTTTATAGTCTTTAAAATATCATTAAAAATATTTATAAGTCAAGAAATTTCTTGATCTCCTAAACATTTCCTCACTTCTATTGGAATATCACCAGGTCCTATTATTTTTTCACATTTCATTTTCTTTAAAGCTTCTTTAACTTCAAATATACTAATATGATGATAAAAATAAATTTCTCTATTTTTGTTTGGGGTATTAAGGTTGCTAAAATCAATCATATTTTCATATCCTTCATTAAAAAGTTTATCAAAATACCTCATCCACCTATTTTGAATATCATTTTCTAAGAAAAGAACTTCATAATTTTCATCCTTAATACACCTCACCTGAACTAGATCTTTACTTCTTATATCTCTTTGGTTGGCTAACTTATACATACATCTTTCACCTTCTTTGGAATCTAATCTATTGTATAAATCACTAAAAGCTAAATTTTTTGCATCATATATTGCTTTTCTAGAATCTCTACAGGCCACTTTATATCTTTCCCAATTCTCTGAGTTTTTTCATCTAGACCAAGTTTTATAACAATGCTTCTTATTTCTTATCTATTTTTGCACATTCTAACTCCACCACGAACTATTTTTTAAAAGAAGTTTTTCTTTTTGATTCTCGAGGCACATTTTTAGCAACTTGCTTAATTTCACTTGCTAATTTTTTCCACATAACATTAGCTTCATTATGAACATCCCAAATTCTAAGCTCTTGTAGCTTTCTCTTAAAAATATTTTTATTAGTGTTCTTTATGTGCCCCCATCTAATCCTAAGATAATAATTTGATTTATTTTTCATCTTCCAGTCTTTCAACTTAAAATTTAAAATTAACAATCGATGTTGGGTACTTAAATTTTCATTTGGAATAACCTTACAATCTTTATAGTCTAAACAATTTATTTTTCGTATAAAAAATAATCAATTTGTATTTTACTATATCCATTTTTATAAGTAATAATATGCTCATGTATTTTCTTAAATAAAGTATTAGCAACTATAAAATCATAGGCTAAAGAAAAATATAATATAGTCCTACCTTTTTCATTAGTCACTCCAAATTCATAGCCATTATAAATACTTTTAAAATCTTCTACCACTCTACCAACATGACTATTTAAATCTCTTCTAATACATATTTTTTCTCCAAGAGGTATCTTCTGTATTAATCCCTCTAATTCATTCCATAATTTTTCTTTTGAGCATACATCCAAACCTACTTGAGAAGCATAAACACTTATAACATTGATAATCTTATTATTAAAAATAATCATTAAAGCTATAATTATATCTCTACATTTATTAATATTTATAACATTATGCTTCAAACTTTTATCTATAATTACACCTACACCATTTCTAATTCAACTTCTACTTGAATACTAAAGCCTAAAACCTAAATTGTCAGTCTCCTTAGCATTCTCCCCAACCCATTAGGTTCTTGAACACATAAGATATTTATCTTCCTATGAACCATAATATCTATTAATTCCATTAATTTACCTGTAAGAGTACCTATATTCCAAGTTCACAACCTAATTCTAGGGGACACCCTAGCATTAACATAATATTTTAAAGGATTGATGTCATGATTATTTTGACAAGTTTTACGCTGACTATCGACTACTTATCACAATCCTCCACTTTTCACTTCAGGACTTAGGATTGGCCAATGATATGCAAATGAGAAATTAAAATTGTAATGCACTTAGAGACCTAATGTAATGATGCCAATAACTAAATATTAAATAAATTAAAGAATCTAATTAAGTACTTATATGAATTTCCAACACCCATGATTTAATAATAATTTCTTTAATGGTCATTATGTTACTGAACACATAAAGAGTAACCCAGAAGTTGAAATTAAATTATTTGGAGCAATTATCATTTAATTTGATTTAATTTGACCATTTAAATTGCTTAATTAAACTTAATTAAATTATGAATTACTTGCCTTCTTTAATGAAATGGATTTGGAAAAAATAATTAGGAAAGATGTCCTAATCACTCTTCCGTATCATTTCACTATTAATCAATGATTAATGAACATTAATTACTAAATTTTTACTATTTGGCATTTTTAATAATTATTAAATTACTTAATTAGAGTAATTAATGTTTGAATTCCAAATTCTTTTAATTACCTGGCCAATAAATCCTAAGAAAATTATGGGAGGTAGAGGACATCCATTAGATTAACACATTTAACTTTAGACTCATTAGCCAAGTAATTAGAAATTAATTAAGCTAATTAAGTATTATTCACTATTTAAAATATAAAGAATTTTTTTTATTAAATTCTTCTATGTTTACCCTTTCCAAAATGGGTTTACTCATATTTTAAAATTTTTTCTACAATTAATTATGATTTTTCAAAGTTCTGAGCAATTAGTGACATTTTTTAGGCCTAATTAATCCCTAATCCCATCGGCGCTACGCGAGAGCTAATGTGGCGACGCCTTCCACATGATGCTGTGGGAATGAGCAGTTAAACCATCTGACATGGCGTGCTATGTAACTAATGGTGGACGCACTTTCATCCTTGTCGTCTGATTTGGATCGGACGGTGGGGATTAATCACAAAGATATTAAAGGATAAAATTAGATTTTCTAGTAGATTAAATCACAACTGTTCATTTTAATCATGTATAATGGATGACAGATGATCCTTTGTCCCCCGATTGCTAGAAGATGGACACCGTCCACCCTCCTCCACTCGATCTAAGCTTGCCGAAGCTCATGCAAATTGCACAAAATCTGGAAACTGTTCACAAAAGGCCAACACCTAGGGATTTTTTGTGGTTTGCTAGAGTTTACCTCATCGAAGCTCAATATCGGTGGTCTAATGACTAAGGTAGCTTCACCTTGAAGATACGAAGACCTGTTGAAAAGCTCGTAAGTTACCTCCCCACCGGTGGCTCTATGAATCAAACAACGTCATAGTAGTCTCCAGAGTTGGTCTGGGAGTAGTCTCCAGTGGTCAAATTGATCAAGAATTTATTTGTTTTAACTCTCCGAAGCTTGGGGAAGGTGCAGGAGAAGTTAATTACAGTTTGGTGGAGTTTAGGTGGAGTTGGTAAGAAAGGGGGCTCGGGTTTGATCTCACTAGTGATGGGAAGCTCAAGGGAACTCAAGAAAACTCTAGGAAGCTTGTCTCGATTCACTGAGGCTCTATGTGTGGTTTGAAATGAATGGGGAGGAGTATATCCTCCACCCCAATTGACCCAATGGCTTGGATCAATTCAGCTTTTGGAAAGTGCCCGACCAGCGTGGGCGATCAGAGACGTTAAAGAATGACTGAGGTGATGCGTATTGAGTGGATAAAGGTCTAGGATGGGCTGAGGTGGTGTGTACCACCGCTCCTAAGTGAGCCATGGGTTAACACACCTCCATTGACCCATGGCCAAACTCAATCAACTTTGGGTCAAGTTAGCCTGTGGGTCAGAGGTCCAAATCAAGCTTACAGTGGCTATCAAGGGCAAAGGGGTAAGTAAGACCATCCAAATGGGGATTTTGTCCCATTTGGATGGGTTTACCCAATGGGTTTTGACCTAATTCAGGTCAAGCATGGGTTGGGTTCATTTAGGCGGAGCCATGGTGACCCAAGGATGGGTCATGCTAAGTTTGGTTGGGTTTGGCTCAATTTGACCCATGTACGTCAAATTGGGTTCAATTGGGCTAAGTTGACCCATGGGTCAAATTGGGTCAAACCAAGGGTTGGGACATGTTCAAATGATCATTTGGGATTTCTAGGTTCAATTGGTTTGATTTGATTTGAAGTGGATATGATTTTTGGTTCATATTAGTTCATATGGGTCAAATCATTGACCAATTTGGTTAACCAAATTGTCATGGGTTAGGTTGGTTCAGGTTCAATTGATGATTTGAAGATGATTGTTGGTGTTGGTTTCAATTAATTTGGATTTAGGAATGATTTAGATCAATTTGACCCTTTAGGTCAATTTAGCTAAATGGGTTAATTAGGATGACTTAGTCAAATTGGGTTTAATTGAGGTTGGATCATATTCAACAATCCATTTGTGATTGATCAAAGACATTAGTTTCAATCAATTTAGATTGGAATGAGGTTTAAAGGCCAAATTTGCTTAGTTTGACTCAATTGATTGCAATTGATCAATCAAGGAAGATCAACAATCATCATAGAAGAGTTTGGGTGGGTTGGTTAAATCCAATTTGTGTTGGATTGAAGTTTGGTTCATTTTGGCCATATTGGCCACTTTGGGTCAAGTGGACCAATTGGGCTGAGTTGGTTTGATGGGATTGAGTGTTGAGTTGAGTTCAATGATGGATTTGATATTGATTTTTGGCTTTGATTGTAATTGATTTGAGTTTAAATTGATTTTGGCTTATTTGGACATTTTGGGTTCAAATAGGCTAACTCGTGATATTGGTTTAGTTCAATTTGCTTGATTATAGGTTTTGAAGATTCTAAAATGATGTATAGAATGGTTGGAGTGCTTTTGTTAAGTTCAATCAGTTGGTTCAATTGACTAGGTTTGGGTTTGGTCCATAGGATTGGATCATGGGGTTAAGATGGATTTGAGTTTAAGTTATTTTGGCTTGGAGCTTGGATACGAAATGTAATTCAATTGAGGTTCAGCTAATTGGTTTGAGGTTGAATTTGGACTTAGGGTTAAGCATAGGTTTTGATTTAGGCCATAGGATAGGTATGTTTCATTGGTCCTAAGGTATAGCCTAAGCCTAGGGTATGCCTTCCTAAGTCTCTATGCTTGGGTTTAGTGTTCACTTAGTCACTAGAAGTGTCTTATGACTAAAGAGGATCTAATGCTTAGGAGAGCCCTAAGTTTAGTATAAGAAGGAAGAATCCTCACTCCAAAATTGAGGTCAACATTATTGCTTTCTCTAGGTAAGCATATTTCAAATGACATGGTAATGGTTTTAACTCTAGTTCTAGGGCTTCTATTAAAGATGGTTTAATATTTCTAATGGTTTGAATTTTTCCTTAAACTAATTAGGTGTAACTCTAAGGAATTTAATATTTTCATACTCTTCCATCATCATTTTTCATTTTTGTTCTATAAAATCATTTATTATATAAGCATTCAATTCTTTTTCTATTTTACTCTCACTTAACCCAATCCTATAACATTCTTCATTTCTATCATAAAAAAAAATTAATAGAGTTGAACACATTAAATTTGATTTCCTAATCTTATACTCTCATGATTGATTTCTCTTTTTGAACATCTATCATAGTTTTTCCTGTAGCTAAGAAAGGTCGCCTTAAGACGACAGGTATTTCCTAGTCTTCTTTCATGTCTAATACAATAAAATCAGTAGAAAATATGAACTTATCTATCTTAACTAAAATGTTTTCAACAATGCCTTTAGAATAAGTTAATAATCTATCTACTAATTGTAAAATTACACTAGTAGGTTGTACTTCTCCTAGTCCTAGTTTCTTGAAAATTGATAAAGGAGTTAAATTTATGCTAGCTCCAAAATAAGATAATGCTTTTCCAAAAAAATTATCCCCTATAGTGCTAACAACAAAATTCCATGGATATTTATGTTTTTTTAGGTGATTTGAATTATTGCACTACAATCTTCAAAAGGCATACCATTTCATTTTCTCCTAATTTTCTTTTTTAGTATAGAATGTCTTTCATAAATTTAGCATATGATGGCATTTATTTTAAGTCTTCCACAAATGGTACATTTATGGTTTATTTCCTTAATACATCTAAGAATTTCAAAATTTGATTATCCATATTTTTTTAAGTCATTGGAGAAATGGAGGTGGCGGTCTTTCTTTCATTTTCCTAAATACTTCTCTTTTTATTTCTTTTCTCTTTTCTCCAATTTCTTTATTTTTTAATTTCCTTCTTTTTTTTCTATAATTGCTATTTTGTTTTCTTCATTTTTATCTTGTAGCCCTAGTTCTTTTAATTTCCTTTAACTTTATAATTCAATTGCTTTACACTAGTCTTTGCCCTTATCTTTAGGATTTACTTCAGTGTTACTAGGTAAATTCCCTTGAGAACTATTTGAAAGATTATTAATCAATTTCCCTAATCAAATTTCTAAATATTTAATTAAAGCTCTTTAGCTTTGTAATTGAGTTCCCATTTGTAACACTACTTCTTGTAAAGAAGGATTTTTTCCTTAGTTTAATTTTATACAATATCTTGGCAGAATGATAGGTATAAAGTTAAAGTTTTGAGGGTTATAATTCCTATTTTCCAACTTCCCATATTTCTATTTTAAATATAGTTTGCATTGTTATTTTAAAAGAATTTTAGTGATTCCTCCATCCTAGATAAAACATATTTGAATAAGAATCATTTGAATTATTTGAGATATAGTTAGGAATTTCCAATCCTTGATTAGCTTGATCTTCCAATACACATATTTCATCATTTTATCCCACTTGATTCATATTATTAATATTTTGATTTATTCCTCAGCTATCTAATTGCTTAAATAAGAAAGTTACTTGCGAGGTCAACATTATAATCATATCATTATTGTTAACATTGGCTACTTTCCTAAGGTTTAATCTATTAGTAGGCCATTGTAAACTATTAGTTGTCATTTCCTCTATTAAAGCATAAGCTTCATCAAAAGCTTTGGATATGAGGCTACCTCTTGCTTCTACATCAATAATAGTCCTTACAAATCCTACAAAGTAATTATAGAATGATTGAATGATAAGCCAATTAGGAAATGAATGATGAGGACATTTCTTTAATAATTCTTTATATTTATCACAAGCCTCATATATAGATTTATTGTCTAGTTGTATGAATGATGTAATATCATTTTTAAGCTTACCAATTTTAGATGGTGAAAAATAATTTGTCAGAAATTTTTTAGCTAATATGCTCCAAGTAGTTATTGATCCTTGACGTAGTGAATTTAACTAAATTTTAGACTTATCTCTTAGTGAAAAAGATAATAAATTTTTAAGAAATTGACAATATGCATATTAGGATCTTCAATAGGTGAACCTCCAAACTGAGAGTTTTGCACCATTTGAATTATAAATGATTTTTTTTCAAAATTATTAGCTTGAATTGTTGGTCTAGCCATACTTTGATATACTCCATCTACTATTGATGTAGCATAATCCCTAGAGAAGTCCAGATAGTTTGCCTACTGGTTGATTGTCTATTGCTAGTTTTTTCATTTGATTTATCTTTTCTTTCTAATTTTTTTTTTGCGAAGTCGTTAAATTTCTAAGTTCAATAGCAGTATTTCTATAGTTTTGTTTCTATACATGCACTATTTAGAAATCATAACTTTGGTTTAAAACTAAAATAACAGTACACTAAACAAGTACAAAGATGCTTATATGAAAGATATTTTACACTCAATCCATAACATACATACACACATAATAAAAGTTGAATTAATAATAGTTTAATGAAACTAATATTAACTTAATAAAAATTACTATTTTACTTCTAATCCTTAACAATGGAGCCCAAAACTTGATTGGTATTATCTCTAATACACAAGTTTATGTCATGGTCTTTGCTTTTGCGACAGGCTATGTCTAAATTTCTTCTTTTCATATTTATGAGAATTTTCCAATTACAACACAACAGATGATTAAAATTAATACATTTTAACATATAAGCATGGTAAAGACATTTAATTACATGAAATTATCATAAATTTAACACCTATCAAATATGTGAGGTTTGAGATGGATGATGTTTGTAGAAAATGCTAATGTTATGCCCATGAGCATTAGCATTGATTCTAAGTTTTGATGATCATAAATATTTATGGTTGACACTTATTTTCACTAATAATTGTGAATGTAAGTTGTGGTAAATTATCAACATAGGTACAACAAATGAGCGCTCAAGGAAGGTTGTCTAAGAAAGCACAAGCAATAGCTATTTAAATCAAAGTGCAAGAATAAAAAAGAGCTTATGATGATTACCTAACATAATGGCTGATGCTAGAAAACCCAAGTCAAGCCCAAAGTTGCATCATTTTTGTAATTTATTTTGTCTTCATGTAATTGACATATGAATGATGAAAAATAATCAAGCATGCATACCTAAGAGAATGTAAAATAAAAAAAATATTTTTTGAAATTAATTTTTAAAGGAAATATACTACACATTTCATATTGTACTATATGATTATCCATTTTTGTTAAAAAAATTTTAGTTACCATAGTAAGTCGATCAACTCCAAAATTATTGAAATTGAACTAATCGTACTATATGATCTTTAATCATGTTGTATATTAATTATTTTTATTAATTAATTTTATTTGTCAAGATTAAGTCAGTTAAGTACAATTTTGCTAAATGTGAACGATCATACAGTTTGATGTAATTCGTATAATATAAATTTATTTGATAATTACTCAATTTGAGTCTAGAATTTATGGGATTTGGTGGAAGGATTTTTTTCTTAAAAAGTTCATAAAATACAATGTGATTATACGTACATGACGAATACATAAAAAGCTAAAATTTTAATTTTAACTAATCATATAGTATGAGCTTAGGTCGTACAATACAATTATGGTAGTTGTTGGGATGATCATATGGTCTAGTTTGAATAAACATGAAGAAATTTTAACTAATTGTATAGTATGATGATTGATCATATAGTACGATTAATATGGTTTTATTAAAAAATGAATTTTTCTAAATTTTATTCAGAACCATCCCAATAAATACCCCTCTTGGGGTGCCTAACCTGTCAACTTGAACATGAGAGAGCTTAAAGAAGGCTTGGGGAAGGATGTTTTCTTAGAAAACTTAGAAGAATTTTGTTTCCCTCTTTTTCTTTGTGAGAATTCTTGTTGTAAGAGTGCAATCTACTTTGGTTGTTCTTTTATATTCACCTTGCCAATATAAGTTGAGCTTTAACTTAGTAGAGATATTATATGAGATTTATTATTGAGAAGTTTTTTGTATCTTGGACAGAATGACATCCTTGTTGCCTTGATAGAGAAGGAGTGTAGTTTAGGGTTTTACATTATCCATTAAAGAGAGAAGCATCTTTGCCTTGGCTTTTATGCCTATGGAGAGAATGTGATATTTTTGGAGATTTGGAGAGTGGACTTAGGTCGGTTAGATTAGCCATTATAAGTCATTTGTGCCCTATTTCTTTTACTTTTCTCTGCTATTATCTTTTGTATTGAATTGTTGGCTTTGACTTTTTTAGTTTTCTCTCACGCTAAACTTTAAAGGTTTGTCTTCAAGTTCCCTTTTAAGAAAATTTTAAAACACACCAATTCACTTTCTCCCCATCTTGAACAAAAGATTAAATGAGTGAAGGCAATTATATGATAAAACAAAGGTAACTACATTATCTAAATAATGAAAAGGCAAGACTTGATACACCAAGCACTAAGCTAAAAAAAGATAACAATAATTCACTTAAAATCATTCATTTAGAAATTGATGTTACAAGTATTCTAGTTCATATTTATACACATCACAAGACTTTACAACAAAGATTTTTGAAGGAAAAAATATATATATAGGAAAAAAATAGCATGGAAAGTGGAATTATTGATCATTTATGAATAATAAGCTCCAACAACTCATTTTTTTGCATCCTTCATATCATATCTAGCCATACAAGGTTCTAGAAGATAAATAAAAATACAAAAATAATAGAATTTAAAATACATTCATAATGTTCTAAATGATGGACCCTTTACTATGTTTTTTGCTTGGTCTCTTGTAGATTTGTTTGTTCTTTGATCTCTTCCTTTAGCTCTAGTTAAAGTAATTAGACCTTTATTTTTCTAGATTTATATAATCTTTATTTTTTATATTCATGATATGCTACATTAGGAACCTTCAGTAAGAGCATTAATTTCAACATATATGTATGGTCATCACAACACATAACCAACATAAAAAAAATATTTTACTTATTATTTAAGATTTAATGACTAATTCATTGATTAAACACATTTTATTTCATTGAACTATTTATGAAACCTTTCATTTGCAAGCTCATCAAAATCTAAATGCTTGAAATTTGTGCATTGTTATTTTTTTTTCCTCTATAGCCTCAAACTTTCTATAAATGATGTAAGATTACCACAATATTAGAGCATATTCTATGAGCTTGTACAAAAAATTTATCTTTTAACACAATGTCACCATGCTTAAATCAATAGTTGTATGTGACCGCTTATATTAATGTCACTCCTTATTTGATAAAGATCCTGTGCTTATGAAATTATACAACTACTAAGAATTTCTTAGTGTTTAAACCAAAAGATATTCTCTCTTTAATAATATTTTCCCAGCAACTAACACCCTAGGTAATGCGTTATTTTTAATATATTTTTTCAATATGAAAAAAAAAACATGTACATAAAAAAATCTTAAATAAAAGATAAAATAAATAGTTACAATAAATGATAAATAATTATATCTTCAATTTCTCTTTCTTTGATATTGCAAAAGAAGCTAGTAAAAGTGCTCTGAACATTTTTTGGATTATGAGAATATAGTTCACATTTTTTTCTATGATGTCAACCAAATTTACTTATACTTCTAGGTTATTTTTAAATTTAGTAATATCAAATAAAGTTCTAATTAAACATCAGTAAACAATCTCTTAGGTATACATATAACCTAAATTATGATGAAATAAATTATACTCCTAACGTTGTAGGTCAAAATAAAATAATAGCTAAAGTTAAGATTAAACTCCCTGACATAATTCACACAACTCTTATATAAACAATTGAAGATAAATATAAATATAATTTCCAAAACTTTCTCATATGATATAATCATCAATGGACTAATAGATGATTATCTCATTCAAATTTAATGAGATAGCCAAAGATCTTATTGCTTAAGAAGATAAACTCTTCAAATGAAATAAGTATAATTTAAAAGATAACTTTGAGAATTACTCATGCCTTAGGTTTAACTCTACCTCCATATTTTCTAATAACATCAATAGTTTTTTAATCATTATTTAAAGGATCTATATTATGCTCGGTAGGTTCATCCTCTAGATTCATGGTGATATCAATTGAATGAAATATTACTTCTAAAATCTTTCAAAAGCATCTATGTTAGATCATTCAACTTGGATGTTTCTCAAAAAATGATTGTAGTACTAAATGCTTCTTTTCATACAACTTATACTAATGTGTTCCTCATGTTGATTTTGTACAACATATCTAATAAAAAATGTCTTTGAGATTAAATGAACTTTGCCATCTTTTATTAAATAAATTATCTATTAATGTATAGTCTACAAGAGCCAAAAACTTCTCTTGCTAAATTTCTACTATAACGTGCAAATTCCCAAAATGACAATCTTCTTCTTTTATGTATCACAACTCTATCCAGATTTGGTGATCCTAATATCATCCAGCCCACAAGAAAGGTGAAGTTTCAAAAATTACTATCAACAACTATGACATGAGAATAGTACGGTTAGTCCTTTATTAAACAAAGTATCCTATTAAAGGTAATTCTAAATTTTAAAAAGATTCATAAATTTTAGGAGTTCGTCCTTTATCATAATTAAAAGATTTTTTAAGGATAATATTCTTAATTAATGCATGCCAATTGTGACTATATTATTGGTTAACTTAAGTAATCCATTTTATTGGACAATGCAAGTGACTTATAAGATTTAAATTTCAAATAAACAAACTTTATTTGCATTCAAACATCTACCACATAAAATTACATTTTATTTTAACATTGATTTATTTATTGAAAGAACAAATTTGTATGCGAAATTATTATAATAGAAATACTTCAAATAATTTAAATGATGTTTGAAGAAAATTTCAACTAGGTTGAAATTGAGCTTGAAATCGACTAAAATAAATTCAAGTCGATATATTAACTTATAACTTGATTTAATTTTAAATTGACTTAATACTATCATGAATTTCATACAATTTAGCATGCTCTATTCATCATTCTCAATTAATACGCTTTCCTCTCCCAACGCTTGAATCCATTATCACAAAGCTTTCGTCTTATTAAGAATGCAATAAAGAATGCCTAAGACACAAATATGTTAATTTCAAAATGAAAAAATGCTTTATTCAACATGTACTAACTAGTTATGAAAAAGGTCCTATTAATTTTTTTTGAACAAGAACGGATAAATTTTTACTAATAATAGTAAAGAAAATAATTCATATGAACTCTTAATTAAAAAGAGAACCATTGAAGTTTTCTACAATGGTTTAGTTATAGACTTCAGTAGTAATTTTAACTTTCACAAAATTACTTGTATCTATTTCGAAAACTTTTAGAACTGCGTCGCATTTATTTTTAGCTACAAAGATCTTACGTAGCAGTTTTTTAAATGTTGCGTAAACTTTTTAGCAGTGCTTATTGTAGTGATTTAAAGTTATGAGTTTAAATGCAGCTATAGAATAGTGTCGATTTTAACAACCGCTTTTGCTACAAAATTTTAGTGGTTTTAACTACTGAAATTTAGTAGCTTTTATAGTAGTTCAAATGTCATAAAGCTGTAGATTTTTTTCTTTTGAAAAATATAACGATATGGTAACACTTGATGCCATGTAGAAGCTGCAAAAGACTCATGACTCTTTAGGATGATGACTTTTGCACCTCCTTACATGATGTTATCCTATTTACTGTATAGCTTTAGAATAATAATGGCCCTATTTAGTTTCATATTATAAGTTGTAGTTTATCAAGAAAAAAATATAATTAGTCATATTAGCAAACAATTTCAAAATTATTATAATAATATGCTTCAAATAAATTTAAATAAATGTATTCTTCTCAATTAATATTTTGAAGAATACATTTACAATTATTAGTACGGAATATCTTCTAGTGGTTAACATCTATTAGTGCTAAACTTCTGAGCAGTCAATCATGCTCAAATTGGCTTTTTTTTGCTACTATAATTAATTATTCAAAATTATTGGCTTTAGTAAAAGAAAATTCAGCATAGACTTTGACTGACTTTAGGCAGTCAGTCAAGCATGAATTGGAATTTATGATTAATTATACTTAATTATAAAAAAATTAATTAGCTTTTAGTAACAAGAAAATTCAACAAAGGCATTGACTGACTTTTGAGCGTCAAACATGAATTAGCATTTTATTTATTATAATAATTAATTATCTAAATTTACTGGCATTTTGTTACGAGAAAATTCAATATACAATTTCGCTGACAATCAAGTTCAATTGGCTTTTATGTATTATTATTGTATTTATTTTCTAAAATTAATGACTCTAATTAATGTTGTTCATCGTATTGTAACAGTTGAAAGTTTTAATTAATTTTATAACAGATATCATGAATGAATATTAAAATTTTTAAATTAAGTGGCCGTACAATATGATGGGAAGGTCTTAAGTTTCTGCATCCCATACCTATTTGATTCAATAAATAAATAAGAATAAGCTAAACAACGTACATATAAAGTTACTTTTAATTCGTTGTGAGTTTTTTATTACTGACGTAGAAGTTAGAATTTTCTAAATTTTCTTTTGCAAGTTTGAAAAGTCATCTGATTGGTTGCACGACTTTTAAGCAGCCATGGCAAAAAATTTGGTCCCATTGAACGGATTGAACGGGTGAGATTGAGGGGGTATGCGACGACGGCTAGGGTTCCCTCAAGGTAAGTGTTCCTCCTCCACTACAGCTCAGAGCTCCATTCTTGCCTCCTTTCTTCTCTCTTCTCCACAAATCAGTTATCATTTCTGACCTCCGGCTTTTGGCCGGAGGTCGGGCTCACCACAACCCATTCTCTTAACAATGGCATCTAATGGTGACATTTCTCATCAACCTTTCCCCCCTTTGAATTCTCTTTCTCCTACCCCCTCTCTTTTGGGGAAGAGACCGTCTGATTCAGTACCTTCTAGGAATTGGAAGGATCTCCTTCTTGCTCAAAATGACAAAAGCAAATCTTTATCTCTGTCTTTTATCCCCCCCGATTCTTCTGAAGTGAGCTTCTCGGAAGAGGATTTATCAGAAGGGCAGAAAGAGTGGGATTTGTCCTTAGTTGGGCACGCGATAGGCAAAAGGCCGTTCTATGGGTCTCTTCTTGCTGCTGTAAACAAGAAATGGAGATTTAAAGGGAATATGGAATTGCTTACCCTGGACGGAGACTTCTTTCTCTTCAAATTCTCCTGCAAAGAAGACTATGATATAGTTTGTGACAACGGTCCGTGCTTCCTAAACGGTAGGCCATTTATTTTTCAGAAATGGAAGTGGAATTTTAGGCCGTCTAAAGAGCAAATTTCTGAGATCCCTCTTTGGATCAAGCTCCCCAACTTCCCTTTGTGCTGTTGGAATGAAAAAGGATTTTTGAAGGTTGCTAGTCAGATAGGCATTCCGCTGGCGGTGGACAACCTCACGGCCTCTAGAGCATAACCTTCGCGGATCTGCGTTCAAATAAATACTTCGCCTTCTTCCTTCAATCCCAATCAATCTAAATGGTATGAAGTTTGAACAACCAGTCATGTACGACTGGAAACCTTCTTGTTGTACTAAGTGTCAATCCTTCTCCCACGCCGAAAATAAATGCCCTCGGTTTCAGGATGCTCCAAGGGAGCAAATTGCAGCACGTTCCAGAGCAGGAGATCAAGAGTGCGCCCTCGAACAAACATCTCTAGCTGATGTTGTGTCCCCAAACACTTCTCAGCCAAAATCAAGCTCTCTACTAACGCCAACCCCACGAATTTGTTAAAAGCGATCTCAATCGCAGCCGATTCCTTCTCCCAAACCGAAGAAGCTTGATCCTGCGAACTCATTAAATGAGGAGAGCATAGTGAATGATCAATCCTTGGAACAGCAAATAGAGTATTTGGCTTCAGGTGTATTAACTAGATCTGCTGCAAATTCTCCCAATCGGTTCGAGGTTTTGAAAATGCGAGGCAAAATTCCAATCACACCGGGGAAAGCCCAGACCATCGGGGAAAAAATTTCATCCCCTATCACCAATAAAGGTAAGCAAAAAAAGGGCAAAAAGCCCTCTTCTTCATCCTCGCAATGATCTTTCCGGTTTTAGGGAGCTGGAACATTCGTGGGCTCGCTGCGGAGGGCCGGATCCGAGACTGTAAGAGGTTAATTCATGAATACCGAATTGACATAATGTGCCTGCTGGAAACTAAGGTCAATGCTGAACTTATGCTTAATCCCTTTCATTTGAAGAAATTTGATCTTTTTCCCTTCGAATCGTTTTGTTCTAATTTATATAACGTCGGGTGGGATATGGATTAAATGGGATATTAACAAGCTTGTTTTTGATCCCATCTTAAGAACTTCTCAATTAATTCACGGCAAGTTACACACTACTTTTATGATGACTTGTGTTTACGAGTGATGTTCATTCTCGGGTCTCTCTTTGGAATTCGAGATCCATTGCATCGAATCGGAACGTGGATAGTAATGGGTGATTTCAATTCTTTGTTTGGATAGTTTGGAGAAATCGGGTGGAAATTCTTTGTCTCTCAATCATACTCTAGAGTTCAAGGAATGCTTGAACGACTGTGAGTTGCTGGATTTACCTAGTGTGGGGTTGTTTTTTACTTGGTCCAATCAACAGGCCTCTAAACCAATTTTTTCAAAGTCGATAGAGTTCTACAACCCACGTGGCTTGATATTTTCCCTTGTTCTTTCTACAAGGTTCCTTCTCCCCTCTCCTCCGATCATTCTCCACTTATAACAGTTGCTAAGCAAGTTCCTACTACTCCTCATAGATTTATGTTTAGGAACTATTGGTCTATTTACCCTGATTTTGCTCATATCACGTCTGAAGCCTGGAACATTTATATCCCTGGAGATCCCTTATATGTGCTCTCTAGGAAGTTGGCTAATGTTAAAAAAATCTTGAAAGGGAAACCGTGGAACACTCATTCACTTCAATCACAAATAGCACAGGCAAAAAGTGACCAATTGGAGGCTTGTTCCAATTTAGAACAGATCTAGAAAACCGATTATTATTCTGAGGTCAAGAAGTCAAACCTTATTTATTATTATTAAAGAGCATCATGGGTTAAGTGCTAAAGTTCTTGGTTGACTCACTGATGATGATTTGAAATTCTTGTATAGCTCTATTAAAGAGAGGAAAAACTCTAATCTTATAAGGGAATTACACACAAATCTTGGTTTGGCCTCTAATCGTGAATCTATGGCGGAGGAGATATGTAAGTTTTATTCCTCTCTTTATAATTGTAACTATTCTAACACTTGGAATTCCTTGAATCTTCCTTTGGGAGAAACCGTCCCCTCTTGGCAGATTGATGAACTTCAGAGTGATATCAGTGACAAGGAAATTCTTGCCGCACTAAATAGCATTAATGAAAACAAAGCTCCGGGTCCCGATGGCTTTACCTCTAAGTTTTTTTCGGCAACTTGGGAAACAACAGGGAAGCATTTCATGAAAGCTATACATTATTTCTTCACTACTTCTAAATTGCCGAGATGTTTCAAACATACACTTCTTACTCTTACCAAAGGGGAATCATTCAAGCTTTATTTATTCGATTTTGGTCGATCTCTCTTTGCAATATCTTCTATAAAGTTATAGCAAAGGTTTTAGCAAACAGATTAAAGAAATCCCTCCCTTTTATCATAAATTCAGCGTAATCAGCTTTCATAAAGGGAAGAGATATTGCGGTGCTTGGCTATGGCTAATGAGATAGCTAAGGAATTCTCAAGTCACAAACATAGTAGTTCGTTTCTTGCTAAATTAGATCTCAGAAAAGCCTTTGACTCTATTAATCGTCAATCTCTCATTCATAGGATGTTGGCTAAAGGTTTTCCAATGCTTTGTAAAATGGGTGGAGGCTTGCATAAAAGATGTCCCATTCGTGGTACTTAATGGCGGGTAAGGTGGTTTATATCTACAACTAAGGCGGGGTTGTCCCTCTCCCCTTTTTCTATTTACAATAGCCATAGATACATTCTCTTGTTTGATGGATAGAGAAGTAAACCTCAAGCTTTACAATCCTTTCCTTTGTGGGATCCTGTAATGTTTCCCATTTATTGTTTCTTGTCGATGATCTTACTATGGGAAAAGCTAACTACTCCACCATCGATGTCTTGAAGCTCTTAATTCCTACATGGGTTTAAAGATCAATCATGAAAAATCAATTATATGTTTCTCTGATGGTTCTTCAAGGATGGGAAACCTAGAACAGCTCCTTAGTATAAATAAAGGATCTTTGCCCCTTATTTATCTTGGTCTTCCATTAGTGGCAGGTCAGATTAAAGTGGCTCACTTTAATATTCTTTTTGACAAACTTAATAGATGGTTGGCAGGGTGGAAGTGCAAATTCCTTTCACTTGGTGGAAGGTATCAATTAATTAGATCATCTGTTAACAATCTTCTTACCTATTGGTTTCGATCGATCTCTATACCAAAAAGCATATTAAGGAAACTTGACTCCTTCACCTCAAACTTCTTTTATCATAAAGGTGGTCTTAAGAAACTACATACCATATCTTGGGCCAAAACTACTCTCCCTAGGGATAAGGGGGGGTCCGGTCTTCTTTCTGCAGATGCTCTGAATTCTTTCAGCAAACTCAAAATGCTTTGGAAAATTCTTAAAAAGGAAACATTTGTTGCTGGTTGGAAAACAAATATGGCTCGATTTGGGAGCAATCGAATCATAGGGCTTCCTCTTTTTGGAAAGAATTGAGGACTTTAGCTTTACGTTTTAAGGCAAAATTTCATTTCAATGTTGGGGATGGAAACTCTTTGTCACTTTATCGGGACCCTTGGTGTGGCTTGTTTACTTGGATAATGGGAGATAATAATTGTTCTTTGGGTTTTCCCTTAGATGCAAAGGTTAATTCTTTGATTGTTGATGGCAAGTGGTGTCTTCCTTGGGCTTCAAATCATGAATTTTCATTACTGCTTAACAAAATTAATGGTGTGCAGATTTTTGGAGGAGCTGATTGGATCACTTGGGAGGGGGAAAAACATCCTTCCAACGGTTCCTTTAAAGCTGCTCTTTTCGATAGTTTGCCTCATATGTGCTGGTATAGGGAAATTTGGTTTAAAGGGAGTGCACTAAACTATGCTTTATATTGTTGGATGGCCTATTTGGGACGCCTCAAGACTTCTGACGTGCTTGAAAAATGTGGAATTGGTTCCACTTTGCTGTGCTATTTTTGCTAAAATTCATTGGAATCTCACAACCATTTATTTTTTGAATGCCCTTTTTCTATGAATATCATTAGAAATATCCTTCCAAATGGGAAGTTCTTTCTTCTTGATTCAACCCCAAACAAATTTTGGGTAATGTGGATGTCCATTTACATAAAACTATCAAACATCTACATTATCTTATCACCTGTCGGTTTATTCAATGAAAGAAAGGAATTGCGGTTATTTATACCTCTTCTAGTTCACAAGCTCTTGTGACGCAAATTACAAATAGAATTGGGTATAAAGTTTCGAGGTGGAAAATAAAAGAGAAATGGCCTACACCGGTTAAGCAAGCAGTCCAAAAATGGTTGGTTGGTTTAGTCCGTTAAACCACTTTTTTCTTCTCTCCCCCCCTATTTTATATCCCCCCATGATATCTCGAAGGCTTAAATCGCGGTTCCAAGCCTGGACGATGATGACTACAGCTTATACACAGGGGAGAGTCCTATTGGATGACATTCAAAGCAACCTGGTTATCATAGTTTCAGTGGTTACCACCGGAAGGCTATGAAGGTAACCATAGGCTCTCATTTTGTTGGAATATTTGGATGCTGTACTGCTCGGCAACATAGCTTTTTCAGTTCTATCTGATTTTTGAGTCTGAGTCCAGCTCTCTTCACAGAGATTCGGTTTTTTTTCAGTTTCAGTTTTTTCACTGGGAGCCTGTTTTCTGCTTAAGTTTCAGTGCAAATCGGCTGGAGTTTTGTATATGGTTCAGCTCTCTCACCTTTGTAGCAGATGACACCCGGTTATGTTCTTAGTTTTTCTGTTTTTTCATTTCCCTGGATTGGCATCTAATCGGATGCATTCTTTGGGGGTTTTTATTGTCTTTCTATTGTTCAGTATCTTGTTGTATTTTTCTTTTCTCTTTTTTTTATACATGTAACCTCTTTACACATTGGAATGAATTGGGCAAATGCCCTCAAAAAATTTCCAAAAAAAAAAAAAAAAAAAAAACGGATTGAACGGATTAAGGGAAGTATGGCTGTACCTCGATCCTGCATATTATAGTCAATTTAATTCCCTTAAATGAATACTGCCCATTTACGAGTTCACACACAAAACCAAAAAAAAAAAAAAAGAATGTTTTTTACAATGATTTAAGTAATAGTAATTTTAACTTTCACAAAATTGCATGTAACTATCTTGAAAACTTTTAGAAGTGCAGACATATTTGTTTTAGCTAGAAATATCTTAAATAGCGATTTGTTAACTGTTGGGTAAACTTTTTAGCAATGCTTATTATAGTGATTTAAATCATTAGAAGTTTCAAGAAACGTTGTAGTTTAAATCGTAGCACTTTTATATATTTTATAATTGCTTAAATTGCTATAATATAAGAGAATGGTGTCGATTTTAACAGCCACTTTTGCTACAGAAGTTCAGTGGCTTTAACCACTGCAATTTTGTAGTTCGTATGGTAGTGCAAATCGTCAAAAAGCTGCATATTTTTTCTTTTGAAAAATATAACGATATAGTAAACTTGATGCCATGTACAAGTTGCAAAAGACTAATGATTGTTTAGGATGATGACTTTTGTACCTCCTTACATGTTATCCTATTTACTGTATAGCTTTAGAATAATAATGCTCCTATTTAGTTTCATATTATACTTACTACTTTTAGACATTATTGACCAAATTTTAGGTCATCTATCCAACTCATGGTTTGAATAGAAGGGGAGTTCAGCAAGACATTACCCCAACATACGTAAATACTATGGTAATTTATAGATAACCAACTCTTGAATAATGAGTACCAACATAAAAATAATCAAATATTCCAATTAGAGAAAGGAATAGCATACATGTTGAACATAATAGTAAATAAGAAGTAGATTAAAATAGTTTCTGCATAAAGAAAAATAACTAATACACGTATCTACTTAACACCAAGTAATAAACCAAGCAAGTTCTACATGGATTTCTTCCTCCTAAAAATTCAAATTTTAAAAAATGGTCATTACATTAGTGCTAATAATAATTATATTACAAGTTAATAATATAATATTGATTAAAAAAACACAACTTGAAATTTGATAAGCCATATGTAAGCCTCCTAAATGTGGATAATGGAATTGAATTATTACATAAATTCTCTCATCTCAGCTCACAATGCACTCACATCATATCACAAACCATAATGCCTATACATTCTCTTATAGTGGTGATATTTTGAAAATGTATCGAGTTAGTGTGACTCTGAAATCATGCATTTGTACTTTTGTAGGTTGTTTAGGATCTAGATCCATAGTGATTGTCCTTTTGTTTCCCTAAAATTTTTCATCCACTAGCATTTAACCTTCATTAATGAGAATTTCACAACCATGCGTCAAAAGTGTAAGAAATAGTTGAATTAACAGAAAATTTTTGTTTAAAACATTATTGTGAACACATTATGTAAATATTACCTATCTAAGTTTAGTAATGTTAGATGACCACGACTAATTCTTATATATTATATTGATTATTTAAAGTTGTAGTCTATCTAGAAAAAGAATATAATTAGTCATATTAGCAATAAATTTTTTTAAAAATTTTCATACTAGTTTTTTTTATCATTGAATAGAACTCATATGATCCATCATGTGAAAATGCATTTACTTCGTAGAATTCTCATATTGTTTGTAGTCCTGTACTATATTACACATCATTTTTTATTTTTGAAGCAATAAAAATTAATCATAAGTATGACACTAACTTGTCTTGAAGTTGTGACTAGTGGGTTACTAGTTTACACCACTACGTGGTATAAAATAACTTGGGGAAACCTCTATGATTTATTTTGTTAGTCAAATTTCCCAATAATTAAACATTAAATTAGACTTATGATTACATCATTTGACACCAAGGGATTGATGTATCCGATGACACATGTGTCCAAAAAAATTCAAATTTTGATTATAAATGGTAGATATTTAAAAATTTTTAATAACATAAGAAAAAAAAAACAAATTAATTATTCCTAAAATGTTTCATACCATTATTGCGCCAATTTCGAAAGTAGATGTGTGATAGTATAGGATCTCTAGTAATAAAGCCCAAATAAAATATCAATAAGATGGACTATGAGATATTATCAAATATATTACCATCATTCACTTCAGAATACAATCATGTTCCTAAAAGTAAACTTTGGAAATCGGCACAAGTTTCGTTCCCTTACTCCTTACTAGGGAACTTTGTTCATCTTAAGTACAGTAAATGTCAAATGAAGGGTAAAATATATGATGATGAAGTCATTAAAAAATAAGTGCAAATACATATAAGCAATACACTATAATCTAAGCATTGAGCCTATTGGCCTTAAATGCAAAATGAATGTTAACATATGAAAAGTGTAAAATTTCAATGATTTTTTTCTACCTTAGAATATGACTTTACCATGTGTTTCTACATACTTTTAGAAATTTCAAAATATGTATTCTTTGAATCTTAAATTTTTGTAGGACCACCATGAAAAAAGTAAGGCTCATCATTTATGTGAAAAATTACATGAGAAATATATTGCTGACATCACTTTTAAAAGATTGACATCCATCACTCCTTAGACCTAAAACTCAATCTAAGCACTAAGATTTCCTCACCTAGAGCTAAGACGCTTCTAGGATGTAAGACTCGATCTAGGCACTAAGGTTTCCTCACCTAGAGCTAAGACACTTCTAGTGGCTAGAGTTGTTGAATCCAATTCTATATGTAGATGGTGAAAGAAACTTCTGAGATGCATAAGAAACTAGGACATGGAAAAGGATTGATAGTGGGAAGATAGAAAGTAGGAAAAATGGATAAAATATAATATTTATTGTTCATAATGCCCAAAATATGAGTTTAGAATATAAGGATCTAGATTATGAGCCAAAAAACCTCCCTATAAAAAAATACCCTTTTATAATATTAAGGGATATTCATACATAAAAAATTATATAAGGTAAGCTTAATATAAAAGATTCCCACCTAAGTTGATTGTAGTGAGCGAGTAAGATTCATGTGAGTAAAGATTAGGTGAAGAAGAGTAGTTGCAAGGTTCCTCAACCAAGTCACCAAATGTCTGTGAGTAGAACTAGGTTTTGCCTTTGAGTTATCAAACTCGAAGTCTTGGCTTGCTGGGTCAATTATATATTCCCTTATTGAGTGCTACTTCTAGAAAGTGTTCTTATTGTAGGTTATCAAGTACCCTTCATGTGTGTGTCCTTATCTTGACTTATAAGCTTTTTTAGGCCTACCCGTTACTTTGGGTATACATTTTAGCTCCTCAATTTTATTGCTCCTTATAAAGACACCTTTCAAAAAGGACAACAAATAAAAATGATTAGCTATTCAACATCTAATGATATGAGAAAATTCATGTAATGTTTTATAGGTCACATCACCATTAGATTGGTGTAATTTTTTAGTGCTTTAGAGGCTATAAATGGATCTTTTCCTTTCTTCTTTTACACACTCAACATTCCTCTACTAAACACTTAAGAATTTTGTCTTCTCAAGGGTCAACTTTGTAAAACATATTGAAACATAATCATCATGACACAAAGAGGCCTCATGGTGAAATTGATCCTGTAGTCATATGGGCAGGCCTTCATCAGAGGCTACCACCACTCCTATGGTTGAATCGAGCATTTTAGCCACTCCAATCCCAATGACCATCATCCCAACTATTTCTTCTGACTTTCGAGGAGAATCAAGGACTCGCTCATCTAGGGTGAGCTGCTATGGTGAGTGAGCGACTGGAGACACTTTCTTAATAAAAAGAAAAAGGGGTGGATGCACCATTGGTTTGGAGTAAGATGGTAATAGTGAATTTATTAGTTAGGCCGACCATTAAGAAAGTGGCTATGCAGGAGTATCTCACTGAGGTGAGTTTTTCTATTATCATGTATTGCAAGTTCTTTTAATTTAAATCTCTTATCTTCTTCTCTAGTCACAACTAAGCATATCCAACATTCAGGCTTCAGTAGAGACTGATGAGGGCTCTCATCAGATCACCTGGTAATTTCCTTCACCAATCAAACTAACTTTTTAGAGCCGATTCACATTTCTATGGGGGATCTACTAGGGCATTTCTGAAGTATAGAAGAATTCCTTTTACTCAAAAATAAATCCTCTTATTAGAATTTCTTTTCTTATTTTTGATACATTTCTTTTTCATTGACTAGCGGTGACTTCGGCTTTGCTGCTGACCCCATTGACACCATAGGTGGACTTGGTTGAGATCTCTCATTTGCTCCGGTTGACCATTGTGGAGAAATTTATGATGCCACATAGACTTTAGGAATTTCTTATTTGGATGATCAAATACATCATTAAATAAGAAACATATTATCTTGGAAGATAAATATGTTTCCTTTTAATGGATTCAATCATTTAATCAAAGACTTTTAAGGCTAATGGGTCTTTTGTGTATTAGAGATATTTCAAAGAATGAAGAATAGAATGGATTCCATTTTTGGATGGAACTCACCCTATTCTACATTCTAATTCCTAATAGAATGAGATCATCATCTTAAGATGAAGATTCATTCTAAAGGCCTAACTAAGATCCTTAAGTATCATAATTAATCCTTTTGATTTCATTTAGTTTGTTTGAATTTGGATTTGAATTGATATTTCCTTTCTTTTCATTTGATTCTTATTTTAGTTTCTAATTTGCTTTGATTTATTTATTTTATTTCATTTAATTTAATTTGAATTGATTTGTTTTAGTTTATTTCAATGATTTGGTGTTTTGACTTTGGTTTATTTTGGTTAATTTTAACCTAAGGAATTTAGGTTAAGATTTGGATTGAGTTATGTTAGTTTCATTTGATTTTATTTAATTAATCTATGATTTGAATTCATTCTTTGATTAATTGAATTGGAGATTGATGATTTTATTACGTGTTGGTGATTCATGTTTTAATGTTTGATTTAATTAAGAATCTCATTAACTTAAAGTTTAATTTCATTAGTCTTTAAGTTTGAAATTAATTAATTCTTTCACTTAGGATGCTTAAAGAAATACCCTAAGTATTTGTGATGTTAGATTGAGATTAGTTCAATTTATTTCATGATTTAATGAGTTAATGACTTTTCTTATCTATTATTTAATTAATATTGACTTAGGAATTTAGAATTTCAACAATTCCCAATCCAATAATCAATTGGGTTTGAAATTTTTATGGAAACTAGGGCTACATGCTCATTTCATGTTTTCAAAGTTTCAATTTGATTAGATTCATAATTAGGATTTAATTAAAGTTTTAATTATTTCATTAAACCTAAATTATGCTTAGTTTAATGAAATTCATTTAGGGGTTTTATTTTTCATTGATTCCTCTCTAAATGATGTTTATAAAGAGGGTTCATTCATAATTTTTTGGATATTTGGTTGATTTATTATGATTTAATTAAGTTTTGGTTAATTAATTGAATTATTTAATTCAATTAATTGCTTAATTAAGTCATTTATGATTTATTATGTTTGGATGAGTTTCATTAGTGTTTTAATGTTTATTAGGGTTTATTAAGTCAATTTAAGGATGTTTAATTCATTTTCATTAATTAATTTGTTTTAAATTAATTAATTTAATTAAATTTGAAGTTTAGAATTTGAAATTTCTTTTGTCATGAATTACATTGTAATAATTCATGAACAATTTTCCTAAGGTGTATTTTAACATCAATTTTAATTCCCTAAAGTTTTATTTCAATTAGATTAATGGTTTGAGATTAATTAAGGTTTAATGGATTTTAATTAAACTCAAATTAAGGCTAAAATACCTACAAATAAATTGTTGATTTTACTTTTTATGGATTCCTCTCATCAAGAAGAATCCATGGAGCCCTCTTTTGTATTTTTTTATTTATATTTATTTTCCTATGATTTTTAGAAGTTTTGAGCAATTTTAGTAATTTTTTAAGTTAAAAAAAAATCAATTTTTCTCTTTAAACCAATCAGCTCTAATGTGGCAAGTTTTTTCGTGTTTCTCATGTGGATTGGTCCAACGTGGAGTCCTCCCATGTTAAAAAGGTGGGGCCGTAGTTTGGAGCAGGACTGTCCAATCTTCTAATCAAAGATCGGACGGTCCATAGTTGATCCACAAATCCTAAGGGGATAAATCCTTATGTGCGGCTAAATCAGAGCTGTATGTTCCTTTTAAAAGAAACGAATGGCGGAGATTACATCTCCTTCCCCCGACGACAAGGACTGAGAGCCGTTCATCAATTTTGGTTGATTTTTGGCTATCTAATCATTGAAACCTCACATTTTAACTTGCTACACCATCTTGGAATAAAATCCTATAAATATAAACGGCTTGATCTCACTTAAGATCAAGTTTCCTTTGAAAAGGATAAAAATTGAAAGCTTCAAGGGGGCGTTACTGGCATACCTTGGTCCTAGATCTCCGATGGTGGGGTCAACTCCAATAGCTTTGGAATGATAGGAGGAGCTTGTGTGCCAAAGGAATTGGATCTTCTCTCTCTTGATTGCTCCCTAAACCAAGCCCATTTGAACTTTGGTAGCATTGATCGTTCTCCAGGTTTCCGATGGTGAGGGGGAGGGGTGGAAATTCATTTAAGCTCACCCCGACCTCTTGAACATGTTGGTAGCTTTAATTTGAGGGGAAATCCACTCCCTTATATTTCACCATTAAAGGGCATTCAGTTCTATCTGTTCGCCGGCATACCGGTGATGAGAGGCTCGGGGAAGGGTCTGGAACTTCATCTCTAGCTTTAGTGGAGGTATTGGAATGAAAAGGGGGAGGGAATAGGCTCCCCCTCTCCTCTTTCCATAGGTGGCCGAGAATGGCCTTTTTTTTGTTTTTGGATGGCCAAAAATGGCCACCAACGCCAGGAATGCTGGCCAATGGGTGGATTCAATCCTCCTTGGCCTTGTGAGCAAGATTGGATCATCAGATAGAAGGGAGGAATGCATCTTTCTTGCTTTCCAACCTTGGTCGATCCATGGCTTCCACCTTTGTATTTTTTCTTCTACTCGGCCTAAGCTTGCCCCGACCTCTTGAACATGTTGGTAGCTTTAATTTGAGGTGAAATCCACTCCCTTATATTTCACCATTAAAGGGCATTCGGTTCTATATGTTCGCCGGCATACCGGTGATGAGAGGCCCGGGGAAGGGTCTGGAACTTCATCTCTAACTTTAGTGGAGGTATTGGAATGAAAAGGGGGAGGGAATAGGCTCCCCCTCTCCTCTTTCCATAGGTGGCCGAGAATGACCTTTTTTTTGTTTTTGGATGGCCGAAAAATGGCCACCGATGCCAGGAAGGCTAGCCAATGGGTGGATTCAATCCGCCTTGGCCTTGTGAGCAAGATTGGATCATCAGATAGAAGGGAGGAATGCATCTTTCTTGCTTTCCAACATTGGTCGATCCATGGCTTCCACCTTTGTATTTTTTCTTCTACTCGGCCTCTTCTCTTGGAGAAAACAAATCCCCCCCCCTTTCCTCCCTTTTTTTTTTGCTTGTTTGGCTACCTTCAATTGAAGGTAGCTATCTCCTTAAGAGGTGGAATGGCATTGCATGGGAAAAGGGGAAATGGAATTTCCCTTCTTCCCCTTTTTTCTATTTTTTTAATTTCATTCCTTTTTATTTTATTTTATGGCATCATTATCAAAGTCTTTGAACTAATAAATGGTTGCCTAACTTAGTCTTAAAAGGATTTGTGGTTAGGTTCCAATCCATTTGACTTGGATTGAATCCAAGTAATTGAATTCAAAATGTTTTGGTTTTAATTTAATTCTCTTTAAAGTTTATTTTAATCATCTTGAATTGATGATTGATTAAGCTTTAATTTGATTGATTTATTTAATTTTAACCCATTTAGCTTTAATGGGTTAAATTTTATTTCAATTGCATTCAAATGACCAATTTGACTCAATTGGATTGGGTTTGGACTCCAATCATGTTTGATGACATGTGTGAGATGATTTGGAGTGACTGATTTCATTTATTTTCAATTAAATTTCAATTTGAATTAATTGGATTTGATTTGAGTTAATCCAAATTGGAAGTTTGGGTTGATTATACCTAAGCTAATTAGGTTAAATCAAACCCAAAGAAAATTCCCTAAGTCACTAAACATAGTGCCCTAAGCATTGAATTAGGAGATTCCTATTTGAGGTTAGGATATTCTAATTATTGATTTTAGATTAATGTTAACCTCATCCTAAAATGAGGTTAACAACCATCACTGATCCTATCATTGAGATTAGTTCACTTATGCCAACTTTAAGGAAATGATAGTTGGCTTCCCCACTTCTACTCATAGAGATAGCAACGAGTTTGTGAGGAGCAAGTCTACTCATCAATCGGAGAGTGAGATAGAGGAACTGCAAGTATTTGCAGTCTCCTCCAACATCGAGGCTCTGTAAGAGGAGGTCATCTTCTTAACGGAGGCCTTAGATTTATCTCAACAGGACATGGACGAGTTGTGAGCACAGCTGGAGCATGAGAGCTAAGATATTGTTGTTACAGAACTCCATCAAGTCATGAAGTACTTCATTTATTTCTAGCACAAATTTTATATTTGACTATATGTTCATAAAATGTGAACTCGTCGAGGACTAATACTCAAAGCATGTAATAAAAATATTAAAAAAATAATGTATTTAAGGTTATAGAGAGTGTGTTGTATTTTTTCCTATGAATAAAAATAATATTTTTATAAATATCTACTCGTGAGTACAACACATGAATTATTTTCCTATAGCTCCTATCACTTGAGATATATGTGGGATTTGAGTAATCATTTCTTCACTTAATGCTTAATTTTTCATCTGTGCCACTATATCTCTCATACCACATCTATAAACTCTTCTTGGCCAGAGTGGTTGGAACTTTTAATGTTCTCCTTGAGTCATATAGATAAAACTTTTTTGTGAGCAAATCTTGAACATTATTTCATTATCTATGAGTATGTCTCTATTCAAGAAAGCTGCTTTGTCTTTCCATCACGCTTAAATTAAGGAGGTTCTTGAGTTGGATCCTTTTATTATGACCTTAATATTTTTTTTAGTATTGTAGTGGAAATCCTAATTTCACCATGCGAATGGCAAAGAGGACCATGTATCATAATTCTATAAGGATGTAAGAGCTATGCTTCCCACTCGCCCACTTTAGAAATGGTTTCAACTTTCTCTTTCCTATGAGTGGATAGACATCTACAACTTCTTCAAAGTGGTGCTTGCCTAGATTCTGCCTAATTCAATAACACGCATCACAACCTTCATCATATTTTTATGGGAAGAAGGTATACCGTGTTGTATAGACCTCTTCCATTATTTGTTTGTAGTGAATGGTCACCAGGATGGGATAATGCAATTTTTAGCAACCTTGTTGACGATTCACAGTCTCCTGAATAAAATATAAAAGTTGTTGTTGACCTCACTTTTAGAGTGAGGAATAATCTTTCTTATCTTAGATCTAGGAACCTTCTTAACACTTAGGTTTCTTTAGTTCTAGGACATTTCTAGTGATTAAGGGAACACTAAACTTGAGCTTAGAAACTTAGGGCATAACCCTAAGCTTATAATCCACCTTAGGATAAACAAGTTTCACTATCCAATGATCTAAACTAAAACCTCATACCTATTCACTCATCCAAACTAAAGCTCATATAGATGGAACTAAACCAACCTCAAACTTACTCAATTAATCATAATTGAATTTAATTTTCTAATCCAAGCTCTAAGCCAAATTAACTTAGACCTTAACCCAAGTTAATACATCATGATCCAATGACTTAATTCAAACATATTCAAGCAAACTAAATCTAATTTGATTTTCTCAATCACTTCAATTATTCATTAGATCATTTCAATCCATTTCAACAATTATAATCAAGCCAATTGAACCAAAGGAAAGTGACCAAACCAAGTTAACCAATTTGACTTAAAGGGTTCAAATGAGCCCAAACTTAATTAAAATCAAAGCCGCCAATCAACCTCAAATTCATCAAACACATCCCAACCATCAATAACCCCATTTGGTCCAAGTTGGATTGACCAAGCCACTAAACCTAAAGTGACCTAAGAGGGGTAATTGAACCAAACTCCAATTAAATGTTTATTAAATTAAATCAAACCATCCTATCCCTCCATTGATGATTGAAGGTCATTATTGAACTCTCCACTACAATCAATTGAACCTAATTAGGCCAATTGGATCCTTTGACCCAAGTTGGCCCAATTTGACCTAAATGGTCAAATTGAACCAAATCATATCTTAGATCAAATTGGTTGAAACTAATGCTTCTAACCAATCACTAATTCAATATCAAACATAATCTAGCCTTCAATTGAACCCAATTTGGTCAACCTAATCCAATTAGCCCACTTAGCCCAAAAAGGGTCAAATTGAACCAAATCACTCCATGCTCCAAATTAATTCAAATAAACTCTTACAATCAATCAATGATGATCAATTGAACATAGACCTTACCCATGCTCAATCCAATTTGGCCAATTTGGGCAATTTGGTCAACATGACCCATTTGACCCAAATCGAACCATATGACCAAATTAAAATCTAATCCAAATTGAATCAAACCAATTGCACTCATTCATTCCAAATGAATTGAACTCGCCCAAGTCACCACTTTGACCCAATTTGGTTAAAGTGGTCAACTAAGCCTAACTTGACCCATTTGACCCATTTGGGTCAAATTGAGCCAAACCCAACCAAACCAAGCCCAAACCTAACCAAACTTGGCATGATTCATCTTTGGGTCACCATGAGCCTACCAAGTGGGCCCAACTCATGGTAAACCCAATTTGGATCAAACCCATTGAACCAAGTCACCTAAATGGGACAAAATTCCCATTTGGATAGGTTCTCCACCTCCTTACCCTATGAAAGCCACCTTTGGCTTTCCTTGGACAAGAGGACCACTAACCCAATCTAACCCAAAGTTATTGGGCTCAGCCTTTAGCTAAGATAGGGTGAGTTTACCCATGGCAATCCATTATTCCACCCAAGAGAGAATGTACATCTCATGCCAGCCCACTAAACCCATTAAGCCTCTCACCCTCAGCCAGCTCAGTAGTCCCTTGCCATCTCCGGCCACCTATCCCAGGAAAATGGCTACCAAAGGTTGAACTAATCTCAGCTTTTTGTTTAGCTGGTGAGGTGAGTATATTGCTCCCCATCGATTCAAATTGAGCACAGAGCTTCCCTAGAGCATTGCGTGCAGTCCCATACCTTCTTCCGAGCTTATCGTGCACTCCATCACTGGTAAGACCAACTCTTGATCGAACTTGAGAGCTCCATCCATATCCATACAAACTTCATAAACCTTGCCAAACTCAAATTAACTCTTCTCACACCTTCACCTCACTCTGATGAGCTGAAACAAATTATTTACCGAGTGATTCGACCATCGAAAGATGTCCCAAGACCAACTCTAGAGACCTTTGTGGTGGTGTTTGGTCCATAGAACAAACAGCGCGGAGGCATCTCGTGATCTTCTTAGCAGGGTGTGATCTCTTCATGATGAAGGCACCTCTATTAGTGGTCTGCCAGTCAATATCTCCGATGAGGTAAAAGCTGACAACCGTAGCTTTGGCCCATAAGTGTTGGTTTTTTTGAAGTGAATCATGTTTTCATGCGATCTTCATCATAGGATTTTTTTAAATTCATTTCCTGATCATTTTAGAATCAATTTCACTATCGAATAAGCTCTAGCGAGCTCAGATCGAGTGGCGAAAGGTGGATGGTGTCCATCTTATGGTGCTTGTTGGATGATGGATCTGTGGCCATCCATTTTGTGTGATTAGAACGGACGACCTTGATTAATCATGTTAAGAATTTTGATTTGATCCCATTGCAATCATGGGATTAATCTTGACCATCTGATTTGAGATCAGACAGTCGAGACAAAATCGTGTGCACCGTCACTAAGTCAACTATTGCGTTGGATGACTTAAGTGACCAATACCGCGATGCCACGTGGAAAGCACTGTCACATCAGTATTCATATGGTGCCAATGGTTTAAAAGGTTAATTAGGCTTTAAAAATGTAATTAAATGGAAAAAACTTTAAAATATCATAACTAATTATAGGAAAAATCCAAAAAATATATATAAACCCATTTTGGAAAGATTAGACATAGAAGAATTTAAGAAAAATAAAATTTCTAATTTATGCCCAATAAATAATGTGTAATTAAGGTTTGAAGCTTCGATTGATTACCTTAATTAAGACCAAATTCCTTTGTCTAATTAATTCTAAATTTAATGGTATGAATCCATGAGATGTCCTCTCTCTCTCTCATAATTTTCTTGAAATTATTTGGAATTTCAATCTTAATTACCCTCTTTTAACAATTAAATAATCATTAAAATTGGTGAATAGTAAAAATTAAATAATTAATAATAATTGATTATTATGGACACTAGGAATAGCGAGGAGAAATAATTAGGACCCCTTTCCTAATTATTTTTCCAAATGTATTTTCTTAAGAGGCTTAATTAACATATTTAATAATTAGAGAATAATTAGGAAAATTAATGATAAAAAAATTAAAAATTTATTTCAGAAAATTTAGACATAATCCCTTAATTTCCCTTTATGTGTTTAATAACATAAAGTCATTTAAAGAAATTATGATTAATCCATTAGTATGGAAAAATCATAAAAGTATTTAACTTAGATTCTTTCCATCTTTAATCTACTTAACTCTTAAGCATGAGCCTAATTGCATTAGCATGGAAAATTTACTTTCCTAAAAGCATATCAATGAAGGCTCATGATCAAGTAGTTAATTAAATTAATGAAGTTTACAAAAAATTAATTAAATTGATGTACTTAATGTCTTGAACCTAATCAACTCATAATTTCCATTTAATTTCTTTTTTTAAATATCTTAAATCACCAACATGAGATGGGGTAAATACTAAGTATCATCTCTTCTCTTTATGTTTTAACAATTCAAACATCAAAATCAAATCTTATAAGAACTTTGGTTAGCCTTAAGAAATATTTATTTGGCTTGATTGTCCTTAGGACATAATGTGATTGAGTATGTAATGCGATAATATTTAATTACTCCTTTTCAATCATTATAAATGTGCATGACATTTGTTTCACAAGTTCATGTTTTCAAAAACAAAAGAGAGCTAAAATAAAATGGTTACATTTAAGTTGCATGTGTTGGATAAATATTATTATATAGTTTGACTATTATCATTAATAAATCCAAAATTATTTTCAAAACTATAAGCTAGTAATTTATAAGAATGTTCAATTTAAGTTAATGTTAGATATAAATGTATAATAAAGTTCACCTTTATTTATAATTTAAAAATGGTAAATGATTATTTTGTCTTCATGGTTCATGTGCATGTTTACATATGTTTGAGTTGGAAAGTATATAATCTGGACATCCCAAGAACACAAGGCTTTAAGTAGCCCCAAGGAGGTCTTAGATAATCTCACTTCCCTGGTTTAACAATGGCACACACTTCTTTAATTTCATTCATGTGTCTGCATGTGTTAAAATTTGGGATAAAACTTTGCTTTACATGAACAAAAGATTTGCTATTATATAATCTTGCATGATTTTTATTTCTATGGTTATGTATATGTTTACATGTATTTAAGTTAGCAAGTATATAGTCTAGACATCTCACGAATATGAGGCTTTAATTAGCCCCAATGAGGTCTTAGATAATCTCACTTCCCTGGTTTAACAACGGCACATACTTGCTTAAATCTCGAATACATGTCTATATATGCTTAACTATGAAATAAAATCTTTTTTTATACCAAATTCATGCATTAATGATCATCAAGCGTGAAAAATATAAATATAAATTGCATGTACAAATATATATTAAATCAATTATCATGAATAATAAAAATGAAGAAGTGCGTATGTTAAAGATGATGGAAAGAAATAGTGAAAATTCACGTAACAGTGATTCAATTTTATTAATCAAAAGATGTCTTTCATGTTTGAATAAGATTGCTCAAGACTAATCCAAACTTAGGCCTAATAAAAATGTTTATAAATGGTTCACTAAAGAAACCAGAGTCACAATAATATATCTTTAGAAAGTAACTTAGGGTAGGGATGAATGGGGTCAAACTTCTTTCTTCTCTTCATAATAATTAGATGTTAAGTAAGCATCAAATGACACAAAAAAGTGTAAATTAAAATTAATCAATTCATTCAAAGATTTAAAGTGAAACCTCCCCTAATATTTAACTTAAATAATTTTAAACTTTAGACAATCATGCTCTCAAAGCTTAATCAGGACACACCATACTAAACCTTAGCACACACACTAGAATACTAAGTTACAAATTCTAGTGTTAGGTTAGGTTACTATATGTTATTGTGTTCTATTTTATTTTATGATATAATATTATAAACTGGATATTATGATTATTTATGCATAGATTGGATGTTATGTCAATAATAGCTTAATGATATTTTCTATAGGGGATTATACTAAAGGGGCCATTATAATAATAAGGAAATATGAATGTTCTTTCTTGTAGGTGCTGCTTATTGCCCTAAACATAATCCAATTAGGACAGGTGGGTTTGGTTACCCAAGTGCAGGGTGCTAAGTCTAAACATGTGAAATATAACTATTTGTCTTGTAACTGCTGCTTGGAGGTGTATTTAGATTTCACTTTCCATAAATATATAAGTTTTATTATAAGATTAGGATTAGTACTATAAGTTTTAAGATGAGTAGTGGCTAGAAGGCAAAGACATGGGAGGCCCTGTGAAGCTTGGAGCAAAATGGATCCAAAGAATAGAAAAAAATAAGAAATTGTAAACAACCATAACACTTATTTCATTTGTAAAAATTTAATTGTAATCCAGGTTGTTAAGGGTAGAGCTCAGTTACCCAACTTTTTCACTTTTTTGGGGTGTACAGTGGTATCCGACTGCATCGACCTCTTATTCTTTTATGAAATTCATATGTTTGATTATTGTGTTTAGTTAGTGCATTAAAAATGGCATGCTTTCATAGGTTTCATAATTTGTGATGATTTGTTGTGTGGCTTGAATGCGGTAGGCTCTTTAGAATAAAATTAATTTTATATTACCACTAAATAACTCATAATTAAATTTTAATACAACTCATAATCTCATTTTAAAGCCTAAGTTATTTTTAATTAAGATAATAAATGATTTATCCTTAGCTGAATATTGTTTGTTATCACACCATGCATGTCATATTATTTTGCTCTTGAATAGGGAGGTCTCCCTTCTTGCACGATAAGGGATATGCTTCACCTTCGAGGGTGATCCCTTGTAGTGGAGAACACCTCTTCTCGGTGATTTAGCCAATAACTCTATTTCATCATGCATATAAGCATAATTGTCTCATGTCTTGGTCTAAAATGATTGTGTCAAAAAGGTTTAAAAAGTTGTAAAAATTTTCATTATTCTAGGTCATGTTTTCATGCCAATCATGATTTAGCCTCTTAGGGAGTGTGTTTAATATTCTAGCTTCTTTCTTAATTAAATAGCAGCCTAGCTATCTTGCATCTATAGAAGATTGAACTATATTATTTTAAATGTAGAAGGTGTTAGCTGGCGGCCAGTCTAGGGAGCTGTAAGTCCAAAAGAGTTGGGATGGGCTCATTCTCTTCTATGGAGGTAAACAATTATATCCTATCTTTTCTGATTAAACTTAGGTCATTCTTCTAGCTTGCGCTAAAGCATCTTAGATTTAGGTTCTAAGGCTACTTACTTCTTTTGTGCTATGAGTATAAGTCCTCACCCTTAGGTGTTTTTTATAATCTTGTGTTATTGAACTATAAAACCTAGCATTCTAATGAAATTGCAATTTAAACAAAGGTAAATTCTCTCTTTAAAAAATGTAAAGCCTCATTACAAGGTAGATTGAAGCACTTATTATGCTTCTTTAGTATCATGGGCACTTCCTCCTTATTTTCCTTTAAAAATTATAAAAAAATTCTATATATTTGAACTTTCCCACTTGATCTCCGGAAACATATAATCCTTTGATAGTCTAACTTTTGAAATCTGTGGATATACTTATTGACTACTTTAATCGAGAGTATTCTTAAAAATTTCTCATTTTCTAAGATGTAATTAACTATGAAAGTTTGCTTCTATAAAGAACTAAAGAACCTAGCATAAAATAAACCCTACTTTACTTTTCTATGTAAAGTAGGTGAAAGATCTCTGGTACATACGTAGACCAATCTGCTTTTGAGATAATACATCATACCTTGATGTCACACCCGATCACTTAAATAAGTACCCCCTAAGATTTGTGCGGTATCCCTATGACGCCAAATTAAAATACCATAGTGGTGCTCATAGGTTTGGTTCATGAAGAGCGCCAAGAAAGACCATCAAGCTCGATAAGTCAAGTTCACAAGCACTGGAGACAATGGATAAGTTATAGGGTCGCACCCTGATTGTCTCTCTCTACCTTTGATTTGGGTGAGTCTCCACTACCCTCAATAAATTTGATCTCTCTCTCTCTCTCTCTCTCTCTCTCTCTCTCTCACTAATCTCTTTAAAGCTTTCATAACATATTCTAAATTTTTTTTTTATTTCTATTCATAGGAGGGGCAGTTGACCTCATTTTTGGATGAGGTTAACATCATCTCTAATCTTAGCAATTAAGATTATTAATCTTAGGTTAGAAGCATCCTAATTAGGCAATTAGGGCACTACACTTAGTGACTAAGTGTGAAAATAACTCAAATAACAAACTAAATTAAATAAAGATTTAAAATAAAAAAATTAAATTCGAAATAAAAACTAAAGACCAAATCAAACTCAATGTCCTAGGATGGAAACCTAGGCCATCTTAGTGAACCTTTGTAGGACTTAGCTTGGCCTAATTAAATTTGGTGAACCCAATCAAACCACAAAATTCAATGAAAAATCCAAACCAAATACATTTGAAATGAAATATAAATTTAAGAAAGCGTAGACTAAGGTAGTTGGGATGGTTAACCTAATTAACCCATTTAACCCATTTAACCTTAAAATCACTTAAGTTCAAGAAAAATAAAATCAAAATTAAAATAAATCTTAGTAAATCAAACAAAAAGCAAAGAATCAATGCACAAATATAAATGAACCAAAAAATAAATTTAGGTGAGGATCAGGATGGTCAAACATATCATTTCACCTAGAACTAACTTTTATGGGTCCTATCAAGTCAAAAAGTAAAATCCATAAATTCAATCAAATTGAGTCATTTTAAAGGCTTAAATACATCAAATGAATATGTTTAAACATAAATTATGAAAATCTAAATTCAATAAGGATTTAATTGGGTTGAGTTGGCCACTTTATCCAAATTAACCCAAACATACCTTATTGGGCCTAAATTCATATTAAATTAAAAATAGTTCAAATGAAATGCCAAAATTCATTTAAAAATTATATTTAAAGATAATTCAATCAATCATAAGGATTAATTTAACCGATTGGTTATTTAACATAAATGAACTCATATTAACCCCTTAAGGCCAATTTAGGTTAGAATGAGTCTAAATCAAAACTAAATTAAAATTAATTAAAATTAATTAATATAAATAACTCCAAACACTTAATTGAATCTAATTAAAATCTGATGACATTTCAATTTAAGTCAACTTTGTTGTTTAATTAAAATTAATTCATCTTAACTCATTTGAATTAAAAATGTGTCAAAGTGAACTCTAACCAAAATTGAACTTAAAATAATTAAGATTGATAAAAGTTAATCACTCCTTAATATCATGGATGATCAATTACACATAATTGAATTAATATCCAACCCTAAAATGGCCATTTACGTTAAATAACTCAATTTTTCCCATTTAAGTCAAATGGGTCAAACTAAGCTTAATCATGACTAATTCATATGAAACATGAATCCACTGATCGATGAATCATATAATAAGAAATTAGAGATGATTGAAACATTAAACAAAATAATTGAATTGGATGGAATCAAAACAACCTAAAGAAATCCAAATCTAAATGGTACAACATTAAACACTTAACCTTAAACTAAATTTAAATAAGTCCAAATCCAATTTATAACCCACCTTGCTTTGACTTAGGTAGCCAACCACTAGCCTAAAAGTAGGTGATGAGGTGAAGCCAAATAATGGAAAGATGCCATGGAGGGAAAGCCTAAAGCATATACACATGAAGCCAAATAATCTCATCCCCGCCTCAACATTTGATCTATTTTACTTAAGTGTAGCCCATATCTCACTTAATACTTAGCTTAAGCAAGAGATAGCAATAAAAAGGCCATGTGTTGATTGAGGTGCAAAGGGGGATAAGGTGGAGCTCATCGACAGCAAGCATGGTTGATTTACCCTGTCCCCTTGAAACCTTACCCATGTTTGCTTGCTTACTTGGCTTGATTAAAACCCCATCTTTGACCTTCCCAGTGCTTCCCTAATCAAGATAGGATCGTAATCTCCATGGCTAGAGACCTCCCTTTGAAACCAATAGAATAGCTCTTAGCCACCTATAAAAAGAAAATAGGAAACCAACTTGAAGCCTGTTGTTGATTACATCACTTTCCCCAAGTGAAACTGAACTCGAATGAATCTTCCTCCCTTCCAATCTATTTTGATCATCCTCCACATCAAACTCTGGTGAGTGGCGGTGGGTGTTGATCTCCATATTAATCTAGAGGTAGGCAAGTCATAATTCTTCTCCCAAAGCTTTGTCCAATTCTCTAGAGTGTTTTTAAAATTCAAGGAAGTGTCAAGACCCAACACCGATGTGGTATGATCAAACTTGACTCCTATTTCAATTGAGTTTGGTTGTTTGTGAAATAAATTTCATCTTTAGTGAGATCAAACCATATAGATTGATTAAAAATTGATTCTTAATCATTTTGCAATAAAAAATTTGCATTTTCATCACTTAGATCACCAAATTTTAGCACCTAAATTCCAATAATTATCACCCTCCAAATAAGGTTAGGGATATATTCACCGTCATCCGTTTCTTCTATGTGGAATAAATGGTTGTGATTTAGCCGCACGATATATATTGAATCCCTATAAGAACCACGAGATGATCCTAGGCCATTTGATCTTTGATCAAAAGGCCTTGATTCAAAGAATCATCCCTGCCACTTTAACGCAGGATCCACATGGATATCATGTGGCCCAATCACATGACGCAACACGTAAATTGGCATTGCATCAGTGTCCAGTCATTGTTGACTGGGTTAAGTGGGCAAAAAAGATTTTTTGGATTTAAAAATACAATAAAGCATCAAAAACTTTAAAAATTAATAGAAGCTAAAATAACTATCCAAAAACTACAAATAAGGATTACATGGATTGATCTCAATGAGAAGAATCCATTAAACTTCAAATCTCTAATTTTAATTGAGTAATTTTAGGTTAATTTAAGTTTAATTAAAAAAATAATCAAGCCTGAATTAATTCTAAAATATTAATCTGATTAATTTGAAACTGTTGGGCATTGAAATTAAGGCTAAAATACACCTTAGATAAACTCTTGAGGATTTATTCACGATCAAATTAAAACATATATAATTTTCTATCTACAAAGCTTAATTTAATGAAATTAATTAATAAAAATCCATAAAAATTAAATAAAATTATCAAATTAACTTAAAAAATCATAATAAACATCAATAAATATAAGAAAAATATTAAAGCTCATTAAAACCCATTAATTCTAAACATGACATAATTAGTTAATTAAATGAAATAATTAATTTATTTAATTAGCCTAATCAATGAAGATCATATTAATTTGACAAAAAATTTAAAAATTCTTAATAAACCCTCCCTAGATTCAATTTTCATAGATGAATTACAAAAAATTAAGAGCCATAATTAGTTCCTAATCTGTTTGGCTTAATTTAGTTTTATTAATATAATTAAAATTTTAATTAATCCCAAAATATATCTCTGATCAAGATAAAATCTTAAGAAAATGAAATTGACAAGGAACCCCACTTGCTATAAACATTTCAAAGAAAAATAACTTTTGGATGAGAACTTATTAAAATTTTAATTTATATGTCAATTTAAATCAAATGATAAACAAAAAACTATAGAAATTAATGAAATCAAATCTAAACATATTCAATAACATTAGAGGATTTAAGAAAATTTCCTAAGTTCTTAAATTGATAAATCTATGGTAAAGTTAGGAAATATTAAAACTTACATATTTAAGGTTTAAAGGATAATTAAGATCACGAGAAGTTAATTAAACCTTAAGTTGTTAAATTGATAAATCTATGGTAAATCTAATAATCAACTAAAAATTGTGATTAATCAATTTTTGAATTCCATGTCCAAATAAAGATTCATTCACAGTGAAATCATCTTAAATCTATTTAATATTAAGTGTATGATGATAGTTACAACTAAGCATAAATAATTAATAAAAATTTCCTATCTAAATAACCTAGAAACTTAGGATGGCCTAGATTAGGTTTGGGACTTAAAGTATTTAGTCCATTATATTCCCTTAGGCTAAGCTCAATAGTTAAGTATTAATAGCTAAAATCTCATCATAGGAAGTTCAATAAAAATAATAATAAGCCCTTAACATAAAACACCTTTTAAATCAACTTAAATAATAAATTGAACAACCAAATGAATAAAGACCCAAAATCATGAAATCTAAATAAGATAAACTATTTGAATAATGAATTTAAAAGATCTTTAAATTAGGTTTAAATTAAAATCAATTTTAAACCTTAATTTAAATTAACTATATTAATCAACATAAAGCACATAAGTTTAATAAACATTCACATTAAAAATATAGAGAATTTCAAATAAGTAAATGGGATTAATCAAATTCAAATCTTATAATCCATCTAGAATATGTGAAATTGAATAGTTATTTTATCTTAAATCTTAATCAAATCAACTAAGTATAAAGTTGCATATAAATCCAAACTATAAAATCATATTAAACAATTATTCATTTTAAACAACATTAAAATAATTCAATCAATATAAGATTTAAACAAATTAAATTAATTAAAATCAAATTAAATGATAAAATTAAACTAATAATCATTAAACAAAACTCATTCAAAAACTAAATTCGATGAACCAAATGATTAAACTCTTAATTAAAGTCTAAAGATCATTTTAAAATCATAATCAAAATTATAACTTTCTTAAATTAAGATACATTAATTAATTAAAATCAAATTAAATGAGAAGATAGAATTATTAAATTTAAACAAACTTGAAAATTATTCAATCAATATAAATCATATAAAATTTAATAATTTTTTTGAAATAAAATGTAATGAATGAAATCAACAAGAAGTCAAGCAAAAGAACTAAACATTTATCAAGTTAAATTCAAGTAAATTAAATCCCTGAAATAAATCCAAAATTACATAGTTTCTCAATTTGATCCATAGAATGGATTTTTACCTAGAGGTAAAAATTATATTCTACTACGATTAGGAAGGTTGCCTAGAATAAGTTTCGCCATAAGCAAAACTTATTTGACTTTTTAATCTTTTAAACCTAGATTCAACTTTAACACAAAATAAACCTTAAATTGAAATAAGAATTTCAAATCAATTAAATCATTTAAATTGTAACCATTTAATGATAAATTAAACAAACTTTGAACTTAAATTAAAATTTGAACCTACTAGAGCACAATACTGTCATACCACACAAACCTCTCTTTTCACGCTAGATTGTTAAGTCACTGACCTAGACTTAGGTTAAGCTAATAATTTGTGATGTTTTGTGCTATGAAATGATATTTTCTTATTTTATGGTGTAATGTTTTAGAATGGATGGCTATAAATTTTTTTCTTGCTAGTTTGGATATTAGGATGCTCTTTTTTGGCTAACATTATTTTCTACATGGGGCTATGCTTAAAAGGAATTGTCATAATAAATATAAATTATAATTACTTGTAGGTAATATTAAGTCCCTAAGCATAGCTCAATAATATAGGGGGGCTTGGCAGCTATTGGTGTTAAGCCCATATTTTTAAAATATAAATTGTTGTATATTTTTCTTGACATCCATTTTGTAAGGTTTAGGATTTTATTTTTGAGAATTTAAAATGTAATTTGAGACTAGAATTATGCTAGGAGCTATGAGATATAGGAATAGCAAAAGTTGATTTTAATTATTGGTGGTCCCCTATAGAGCCTGAGGAGGTCCCTGAAGAAAGTGATGATTTTAAATGAATACACACATAGATCAAGACTATAGTTCTAGGATAGGCTATTTGAGGGCAGAGCTTAAATGTCCATTTCCATTTTCTTTTGGGGGTGTAGAATAGTTCCCAACCCTAGTGGCTAATTTTATTAATTTAGCTTAGCTTAATTTATTTTTGGGATACGCAATAGAACTGTGTGCTTTTCATAAGTTTTTTTTGTGATTGTTATATGTTCTATGAAAAGCCTAAAAATGTTAGGCTCTTAGAAAAACTAAATTTTCTACTCTATTAAACTAATCAAACTCAAACATAAAACGAAAAATGATAAACTCACCATAGATAAAGCTTTAGACTTAAACAACTAAAAGCAACTAGAAATAATTAGACTTTGTGAACCATATGAGCATATTCTTCATAATTCTTGAATTGGATGCTTCACCCATTGCACATAAGGAGGCATCTAACCTATTTGGATGACCACTCTTCCTGGTGAAGTGTGCCTTCTTATATTGATTTGGTCCATGACTCTTTTCTAACTACTTCTCATTACAGCCATAAAATTGCATACCTAAAGCCTTAAATAGAATTGTGAGTCAAAATACATAAAATGATTATTGCATTAGTTAGGTGCATAACATACTAGTCATTATCTTAGGGTTAAGGAGTGAGTTTAGGCTCTTAGTTTTCTTTCATAAATATAGTAGCCCAACCATCTTGCATACATAAGACTAGAATCATAATTTTAAAATCAATTAGATGGTGTTAGCTGACAACTCTTCCAAGCGGATAATAAGTCCATCAATGATAGGTCTATTTTTTCAAGTGAGAAAATAAAACTAAAAATTCCTAAAAATTATACTAGTCTGAGCCTTTGACTTATGTTAGAAGAACTTCTAGACTTAAGTTCTGAAGCATCATATTCAATAATTCTTCAACTTCTAAATATTTCTATAGTCTTCTACTCTCATAATCTAAATTTTAGATTTCTAATAATATGTCAACTCAGAATCTCAATAACTTCAATTTCAAAAATGTAAATCCTAATAGTAGGATAATTTGAAATGTTTATTGGTCTTCATAGCATCGGAAAGCATTTTCTACTTATTTTCGATTAGCTTCCAAAATTTTTTTTCTTGAAGTGTTCCCCTTTGAATTTATAAATTAATAATGATTTTAATATAAGCTTTGAAATCCATAGTGATTAAAGTCAATTTGTTTAATCGAGACTATTCTTAGGAGGAATTTATTTTTTTCTATGATGTAGTTAATTATATGGGCTTGTCCTCATAAGAAATCACAAACCTAGCACTAAAATAAATCTTGTTTTACTTCTCTATAAAGTTCAGGGGAAAAATCTCTAATACATCAAAGACCCATCATCATTAAAAGTTTTTATTAAATAATTAAATTCATTATAAGAAAGTATGATTATCTTTTAAGATAATATATTTATCCTTTAATAACATATTTTATTACATAAATGAATACCCCCAAGGTTTGCATAGTGTCATATATATTTTTCATAGGGGCAGCTCTCGCTGTCATCGAGCTTATGACAAAAGTGCTCCTATTCCTTATGAAATTGTACCATGAGATCGACGGGTGAGTGGTTAGCCATGAGGAAGGAACTACTCTCAAGGTTAGCAAAGAGGAAGATGAGGGACAACCAAGAGTGGCACCTACTAAGGCTGGGTCTGGTTCCACTCCAAGGAAGTCCAAGAAGCGAGTGGCAAGCCTGACTCCTCGTAATCTCCAGTAGAGTAGTAACCCTGAGGAGGAGGAGGAGGAGGAGGAGGAAAAATTCTTGGAAGATAATTTCTTCTAAACCTACACCATCCCCCCATTGTAGCCAATGAGTTGGGATCCTCCATCTTCTACTGTGATCTCAACAAGCTCTTGGGCGACCTCCCAAATTTTCATCTACCACTTATTATCATGACCACTCAGGAGATAGCATGGAAATCGACTAAGAAGGTGTTCCATAAGTTTTTTGGGAAGAAGAATGAGGCCTTCGTGAGTAGGACCCAACTGGGGCAAACAAAAAAAAATTTGACCACTCTTAAAGCCTAGCACAGGGACATTTAGTCTGAGGCGACTTTCCAGGAGGAGGAGAAGGAGGGGGTGATCTAAGAGCTTACTCTCCTCATAGAGGTGAAGAGAGAGGTAGAGGAGGAGAATTCTCATCAGATTGAAGAGTTTCAGAGATGATAATCTGAGTTCATAAAGTTTCTTAATTTTTGTGAGTACCAAGAGATCCTACAGCATAAGTTCAAGGATGGTGTCATGTTTGTCATTTCCAGCTTTGTGAAGCATGGTCACTTGGATGCTAAGTTATTGTACCTCTTAAATTTACTCAAGCTTTTAGACTGACAATGAGGGGAGTTCAAGCTGATACATTCATCCCTCCATTTTTGTAATAAAATTTTATTTCTTGTTTCTTTCTCCCCATTTTTTATTTTTATTTTATTTTTTATTTTTATGAGTAGGACATCTATATCGTGCTCACTTAACTCTAAAATGTATTCCTAAATTTATAAATACAATTTCAATCTATTATACCTATGTGGATGATGAGTTAGTTTGTTTCTCTACTAAGTATTTTTGAATAGATGGGTTGATACTCATGGGTGAATGTGCAAGTGGCTCTATGTTTAACTTAGATTATTTAGAATATTTAAGTCTATAATGAATAAGCTAATGTCTTGGTAGTCACTTCAACATGATGAGCTTGCATATGCTCATTTATCAATATGCGAGTAGCATCTGATCATGGTCTATCCAAGAGAAAGTCATAACCATAATGTGTAGACTCACTAGTGTAATGCCCATTTATTTGAATGAATTGGCTCATGAATTAAGAATATTTTGAGCCATTAACCTAGAGGGCATTTCCTTAAGCGAGTGTCTTAATATTGCAAGTTCATGCTTACTCGCTTATAAAAGTACAAGTAGCTTTGCTCAGCCCTAAATGTTTAATGTTCTGGCATTCTTCATTTGTTGCCTCCTTTTTAACAGATACCTTAACTTGTTAGAAAGATTAATTCTTTATTTGTCGCTGACTTTATGGATGTTGATCCTACTCAATAGTCATCAGTCTCATGGAGAGTTGGTCTCTTTTAATTTAGTTGTTGATCTAACTGGGTGTCGAGCTTATACTATAGTCACCAACTGCACAGAGTGTTGGTCTTCTAGTTATTAACTATGATAGTTGGTCTTTTTCATTTAGTTGGCAACCTCATGGTTTGTCAGACTTACTCTATAGTCACCAATCGCATGGAGTATTGGTCTTTTTTAATCTAGTTGCTGACCTCCCTCGGTATTGATCTTACACCATAATCATCAACCACATAGAGTGTTGTTATTTTAGTTGCCAACTAAGAGAGTTAGTTTTTTAAATTTACTTGCTTAAATAATAGGGTGTCAGTCTTACAATATAGTTGTCAACCCATGGAGTGTTGGTCTTTTAATGGAAATAAGGGAGTTGGTGTTTTAATTTGATTTCCAACCACACAAGGTGTCAGTATTACACTGAGCTTAGAGGAAATGTAGTTAGATTAGTCTTCTCAGCCAAGAATGGCATGCAAATTTTTCTATCCTCATACTTGAGTTTTCACCGCTCATCGAGTGGTATGATTCCTTAGGCCAAAAATGATGCATTGAGCTCAATCCTGAGTCACCTCACAGCTCTCCAAGTATTAAATGTTTGCTTTGCTTGACAACAACTTTTCTTAGGCCAATAGTGACAAACCAAGTACTCTAGTCTCCTACTTAGGCTTTCAATGCTCATTGAGTGAGACCTTTTCGTGGGACAAAGATGGCTTGCTAGGTATCCCGAGTCATCATGTAGCTCCCCAAGTATGATTTTCAATTTTCTTCATTTGAATAATCTTCATTTGAAACTATTATGATCCTTCTAATGAATTCATTTAAGGAGCCAAATATATAAAGCATCATTGTTGAAAATGAAAGATACATGATACTTGAAATTAAAAAAATGAGTACAAATAATAAAAATTTTCCTTAAGGGTAGGACTTTTTCTAATGTCTAGCATTACATGTTTTCAATATATCTTCATTAGAATAAGATCGATATGCACTAGGGACAACTTACTCCTTGATTATGATAGGCCCAACCCAATTGTGGGCAAGCTTGCCCCGGACATTCTGCTGAGCAGTAGCATCTACTTTACTCAACATAAGATCACTACTTTTGAAATAGTTTTCTTCATATTGCAGTTATAATACTTAGTCATTCATCTTTTTATTTCTTCTTTCCTCAATGACGTCTCAATTTTGAATTCCTTGAGCATGTCAAGTGTATCTTCCAAGGCGTTAGAGTTCATTTCCATCCACTCGCCATCTCCATCTCTCATTTTGTCCATCGTTAGCATTCTTTGGCTTTGGACTTCTGACTCAGCCAGTAGAATAGCTACTATGCCATCGGTCAAGGTGAAGGATGAGTATCTAATGGCATTAGTTGGAGTTGTCATGATTGCCTAGAGAACTATGGATAATGTATCCACCACTTAGCCTTTATGCCTTTGACTTTTTTCTTGAGTAAGATGATTATCTTTTTATTAGCAGCTTCACTTGTCCATTGCTCTATGGGTGATGCCCTGATGTAAATTATTACTTAATTTTTTAGGACTCAAAGAATTCATTTATGACTTTTCTCAGTGAATTGAGGCCCATTGTCGGTGATGTTCATCAGAGGTATCCCATACCTACAAATAATGTCAATCCAAATGAAGTTTCTTTTTACCCGAAAGGTAATTTTTGTAAATAGCTTGAATTCATTCCACTTATTAAAATAGTTGATCATGACTAGGATGCACTTTCTTTATCTATAAGTGACTGTCAACTGACCTATCAGATCCATTCTCTAAATAGCGAATGACGAAGGGCTAGTGATGGGTTACAAAGGTTGTGGGGTTGCTATTGAAGTACTATAAATTTTTACCATGGTATGCATTTTCTTGCAAATTTTAGTATTATTTTTTAATATGGACAGAAGTACCCCTGCTTTAACATCCTGTTGGCAAGCGTTTTCATCCCAAGTGACTACCACACTCGATAGAATTCATTTCCTCTAGGACTTTCCTCTACTCCACATCTTTCACACATCTAAGGCTAAGTGAGATCATTGATGTTCAAAACAGTTCTCCTCCTATCAATATATATTATGCTACTCTGATCTTGAACATGCTCACATCTTTCATCATTTCACTAATCTCTATAGTATGTAAGTAATTCATAATAAGGTTGACCCAGCTTGGCTATTATCTTTGATCTACCTGCATCAACTCTTCTTCTTTGATGCTAGGCTAGGCAAGTTGGATGAATACATGCTCCTCGAGTCCACTAGTCTTAGGTAATAAGTCAGCAAGCAGGTTCTCTTCCCTACGGATTTGCCTGATCTTAAATTATTCTAGCAACCTGATTTCTACTTTTACATTAAGTAAAAGTTTCATCAAAGACTCATCTCAGAACTCATATTCTTCATTCACTTTTCTTACCATGAGCTATGAGTTTGAGTAAGTTTTCATATGTACGGCCATAAGTCCTCTAGAAAATCTTAACATAGTGAGTAGAGCTTTATATTTAGCTTGATTGTTTATTACTTTGAAGTTGAATGTAACTATTTGTGTGATGGTAATCTCTACTGGAATTTTTTAATACAATACCCGCTCTCATAATTGGTTCATTAGAAGAGCCATCAACATATAATCACCGCATGGGCTCCTGATTGGTAGGACTATGTTATGAGTTGTTGAAGTGCATTAAAAAATTTTCATGTGCTTGGGCTTTAATTATGGTTTAAGGCAAGTAGTATGTATCACACTCACTCAATTCTATGGATCACTTAAGCAATCTTCCTGAATGATCAGGTTTGGAGAGCATAGACTTAAGTGGATTATCAGTAATAACTTATATGGAGTGTGCTTAAAATTAAGGTTGAAATCACCTAGCTAAGGTAATTAAAGTGAGTTCTAATTTATACATTCATGGGTTGCTCAATTTGATGCCTCATAAAGATTTGTTGACATAGTATATGGGCCATTATTTCCTGCCTTCTTCTCTGATCAAGACTAAATTGATTGAATCTTCTCCCACTCTTAGGTATAGTAATGGCACTTTTCCCTTCTTTGGACACTATAACAAAAGATGAGATCAGAGTAAGTTCTTCAATAATTAAAAGCTTTTTCACATTCTACGGTACACTCAAACTTCTTCACTCCCCTGAGAACTTTGAATATAGGCGAGCATCATTCCCTTGCCTTTGAGATGAACTAGTTCAATCTTACTACTCATATGGTAAGTTGGCAAGTCCTTTTATATTTCTAAGTGAGGGCATGTTAATGACTTCACCTTATCTGGATTCACCTTTATTCCTTTAAGGGTAATAAGGAACCCCAAAAACATTTTTGCACCTCCACCATAGACACATTTCAAAGGGTTAAGGGACATATTTTACCTTTTGAGTGTGGCGAACGTCTCCTTGCAGTCTCAAATTTATTGCATTGTTGGCTTGCTTTTGATAAGCAAGTCAACGACATAGACTTCTACATTTCTACCTTTTTGTTCTTTGAATACTCAGCCTATGAGTGTTTGATAAGTTGACCCAGCATTCTTAAGCCCAAAGGGCATAACTCTATAATAGTATAATTCTTCCTTAGTGATGAAAGTCATCTTCTCAGAGTTTACAGGATACATTTAGATTTGGTGATATCTAGATAAGGTGTCAAGATAACTCATCATTGAGAATATAGTTACCAAGTCCACAAGTTTCACTATTCAATGGAGTGGATACCCATCCTTTAAACATGTTGAGTTTAAGTGAAGCCAGTGCACATTCTCCACTAGCCACTTGACTTTACTACATTGGAAACCCACTTGGGGAATTGAAATTCTCTAATAAAATTAACTTTGAATAGTTTAGCAACCTCCCTCTTCATAGGATCGATGAGTATGACTGTAATTTTTCTTGTTTTTTGCTTGAAGGGTTACATATTTATAAAAAATTCAAGTGAAGACAGGCAACATTAATGTCAATGTTTGGATTCTTTGTGGTTGTTTAGGTGAACACATCTATATCATTCATTAGGGTTCGAATGAGGGTATCCTTATGCTCATAATAGAAAGCAAAGTTGACCACGCTCACCAATTCTTATACATGATTAGGATTTCTTTTATCTCTTCAAGTACTTCAGTCATGGTTCGAGCTATATCCAACTACAACACTTGATCTTCTTTGCTTGAACTGCAAATGGATTGCAAGTAGCATGCCTAAGATTGATTGGCAGTCCCTCTAATGATAATATCTTCTCCTTCGGTAGGGAATTTGACTACTACATGATACCACTTCTATAAACATGTTGAATAGAGGCTGGCCAAAGTTAACATTGTAGGTAGCAGGGGCTACCACTATGATGAAGTTTTCCATGGCCATGAAATGCTTCTTAAACTTTCCTAAAGTGATGGTGAGAGTTATCATTCCCTTAATTTCTTTTTGCTCTCCCTATAAATCACATAATGGTCCTCCAATGAGTGTGATTTTAAATTTCACTAGCCCAAGTTTTTTAAAGACTGATTTAAAATTAGTATTTACTATGCTCCCTATGTCAAACAGGATGCTCCCTACCTAATAGTTGTTGATCTACATCATCACTACAACTACATCATTATAAGGATTCTTAATAGCAAGTTTACCCTTTCTCAAAAACATATTTTACAATGGTAGTAGAGGGTACTCATGTTATAGCACCTAAGTTACATCTTAAGATCTTAAGCATTCTTGCTCACCTTTTAGAAGACTTTCCATCACTCCCAAAGATAGTGAGTATGACTCTTGCAATATGGACCAAATGCACAAGCACAAGTTCATTACTTTTTTTGATGACTTCTTTGTCTTTCTTCCTAATGAATTCCTTAAGCTTCCCACTTTTATTAGTTTATCCACTGGAATTTTCAAATGGTGACACTCTTCAGTGTCATGGCTATGATCACGGTTATAAGCATAATACCTTAACCAATCACGTACTCTATTAACCTTCATGGGTGGCGATCATTTGGAATTATCTTTATTATGCATAACCTCTGCAAGTGCTACATAGATATTCTCAGAGGATTTGCTTGAATAGGTTATCCATTGTCACCATCTTGATAACTAGTAGCTGGTTTCTAGAGCCTCACCATGATACATCTGATCACCTCTTTTTATCCACTCTCTGCCTTTAATATCCTTCCTTGGATAGTCCCTCTAATTGCCTCTTTAATGAGTCCTTTTCTCTCGTATATGATGTTGGATGGACCACTTCTTTATACTTTTTAGCAATGACATGGTTGTTATCTTGCTCCAATAGTTTAGCGAGCATCTTTGGATGTTGGACCCCATGGAATACCTAAAGGTCCCTCCTATAAGCCCTAGGCAAGTGTCACTTGAGAAACTACAGGCTCTAGATCTTTCACTTCCAATATTTCTCACTAAAACTGAGTGATAAACTTTCTAAGAGACTCATCAGGCTCTTGCTTTATATGCAGGAGGGCTTGAGAACTCTTCAGCAACTTATTAGTACTGGCGAATTACATGGTGAACATCCTGTAAAAGTTAATGAATGGTATAATAACTCTTAGAGGAAGGCAGAAGAACCACTTGATAGCTGACCATTAAATGTGGTGAAGAAAAGCCTGCACTTCATCACATCGTTTAAGCCTATTAGTAATGTGGTCAGCTCAAAGTAGTTTATATGGTCGGTGTGGTCCATCCAACTTTTGTAAGATTCAAGATAACATGCATGATCTTGATCCTTTGAGGAGAGTGAGCTTCTACAATCTTTATGGAGAAAACATTAGTTGGCTATGGCTATTTCTTTAACACACCTTCTTTTCTAGTGTCATAGGAATCATCTTTAGAACTTGAGAATTTGGGTTGCTAAGCACTGAGGTCCTTAGATTGATGTTTTCTTTCTCTCTAAGCATGGTGAGTAGCTGATCCCATGCATTCTTCATTCTCTTTTGGCTTAAGCTCTTCATGGTGTGGTTTTTTGATGGATGACTGCACCAAACGAGTGATCTTATCCTCCATCTCAAGTAAATTATATTGAATCACAAATTTCTAGACATTATGCTCCATTTTGCAGTGCGCTCTCATGTGGAGGGTCCTTCCTCACTTTGTATTGAACTCTTAGATCTCATCCTCATCCATGCTCATTGTACTAGAAAGAATATTGAATCCAAATATATTTGTAAATGGAGGAAGAACCTTCTGAGATACATGAAAAATAGTGCTAAGCTAAAAAATTGATATTAGGAAAAAAAGAAAGTAGGAAAAGTGAAGAAAATATAATTTTTATAGCTCAAGATGCCAAAAATGTGAGTAATAGGGATTTGAATTATGAGCCAAAAAGTTTTCCTGTAAGAAAGAAATACCCCTTTTATAATATCAAGGGATAGTCATACATAGAAAGATCATATCAGGCAAGTTTAATATAAAATATTTCTACCTAAGCTAATGACATTTCTAAGTAAGCTTCCTGCGAGTAAGGATAAAGTGAAGGAGACTAGCCAGATGCTAGCACGTAGAAATAGGTCTTTCCTTTGAGTTATCACACTCCAAGTTCTTCACTCACCAGGTCTGATGCATCTTCCTTCACCGACTGCTACTTCTTGTGAGTGTTCTTATTCTTGTTTGTTGAGTACCCTCCATGCTAGTGTCCTTTTTTTACTTGTAGGCTCATGTAAGCCTACTCATTGCTTTGGATAACCTAATACCTAAAAGACTTACAAGTCCTAACCCTAAAGATAGACCTTGACTCTAATTAATGACCTAGATTTGAAACTAAACCTCATATATAAAACCCAATTGACTATATGTTACCGAAAATTCTAAAATTCTCCAAACCATACCCAATTATTGTTCAATTTGGCCAAGTGGCCAGGTTGACCCAATATAACCCATTCAGGTCTAAAAGGACTAAGCTCAAAATTAATTCAAACCATTTGGAATTGAACTTACCCAAACTTCTTGAAACATTATTTGAGCTTGGTTGAGGCCTCATTATGATTCAGTTTGGTCAATTCCCACTTGGACCAAATTAACCCAGTTGAACCCTATATGGACAAAATAAAATCCAATTTGATCCAAGATAAATTGAGCTAATTCCAAGCTTCACAATAATACTAATCACATATTTGGACATTCATCTTGACCAATTATAACCCAAACTGGCCAATTAACCAATTTATCCCAACCTAGCCTAATTTGACCTTAAGGGTGAAATTGAACAAAACTTCAATTCAATCCAAATCAAACCAAATCAATTTTTATAATCACATCCAAAATGATTGTTGATCATATTCCAATATCCAATATAACAAATTATATCAATTTGGCTAGTTGATCCACTCAATCCCATCTAACCTAATTTGATCTAAAGGGTAAAATTGAATTATATCTTGATCCATCTTTAATTAGATCTAACCAATTATTATAATCAATCAAAATAAGATTATTAATCATCATCCAACACTTGGCTCAATCCCAATTGAGCCGATTTAGCCTCATGACTAACCTTGACCCAATTTTACCAAAAGGTTCAACTTGAAACAATTCTTGATCCCATTCAAATTCGATTGAATTGATATTGTAATTTGTCCTAAATTAATTATTGAACGCTCCTTAATAGCAAATTAAAGCTAATTTGATCAACCTAACACAACTTAGCCCAAATTGGCCTAAAGGATCAAATTGAACCAAAATCCAATCCTAACAAAATTAAATTAAATCAAAGCCTAAATGAAAAATTAAAAATGACTCAACTCCTAATTGCTCCAAATTTCTCCAATTTGATCAAATTGGTCAACTTGACCGTTTTGGCCTATATGAACTCATATGAGCCAAACTCAATCCACTTCAAATTAAATCAAACCAATTATACCATTGTGGTCCAAATCATCATTTTAACATAATCCAATAGTTCTAGACCAAATTTTATTAGTTAACCCAATTAAATCTAAACGGACTTATATGTGTCAAAATGAGCCAAACCAAGTCTAAACCAAACCAAAATTGGAATAATTCATCCTTACATATCACTTGACCTTCCAAGTGGACCTAGACTAAGCTGATCCTAGTTTAACCCAAACCAAGTGAACCAAAGGTTTCAAATCAGATAAAATCCAAGAATAGTAAAGTCTAAACCTACCCATTAATCAAGGCAGTCACCTTAGCATGCCTTGGGCTCTCCTAAACTGACCCAAGTTGACTCAAAGCTAGCTTGTCCAACTATTGACCAAGGTGCGATCTCTCTCACTTTAAACATCCTTTGGTTCGCTATTTACTTCACCACTAGCCACCAACCTCCTCTAGCCAATAGAGGAGGTCTAGTTCATCATTCTAGGGTTGATAGTTGCCTTGTCTACTACTGGACTAATTGCCACAACCTGAACTAACCCAAATGGGTGGTTTACATAAAGGGAGGTATACACCTCCATAAACCTCCAAATTCATCACACACCTTCATAAACATCCTAGAGCTAGACCACAAGTTTCCCTAGAGCTCCCTATGCACCCCATAACTAACAAGACTAACCCATTTCTTAACATGAATATGTCAAACACCCAGCTTCACCAAAACTTAGTCCCAGTCTAATTTCTTTCTCCCACACCTTTCTTACTCTCCAACAAGTAAGAACGAATCAATAACCAATCAATTTGAGCATTTGAGATAGGAGTCTGATAAAAGTCAAGTAAACTAACTATGGCATTTGGTCTCAGAAATGAATAACAAGAAGGCAGAGTGGACTTCAAAGTAGAGCTTTGCATTTTCATGGCAAATCTACCTCATTCAAATTTGTTGTCAATCTTAAGCTTCGATGAGTTATGGCTTCTAAACAATAAAAATCCATTTAGGTGTAGGTGTTTTGTGAAGTGATTGGGTGATTCATGTAGATCACACTATAGGAAACCTTAAATTTTTTATATTGATCCTAATGGGGTCAATTAGATTATGGAATGAGTCATGATTGGCTCAAATCGAGTGGCAGAGGATGAACGGAGTTCAACACTCATCAGAGGAGAACGTCGAATCATGGGTTGTCCATCTCCTATGATTAAACTGGACAACCATGATTAACTTCATTAGAAATTATTAGATTTAATCTTTTAAAATTGCATGTTTAATTTTGGTCGTTGAATGATCTAGAATAAAACTATGTTCGCCGAAGTCGAGTCAACAGCCACAGGGGATGGTCTAGATAACCAATCCTATGGCGCCACATCTAAAACATGACTAACTCAACTGCTGACTATGTAATTAATCTAGTTAAGGGTTTAGAATATGATTAAATTGCTAGAACTTTAAAAATATATTTAATTATAGAAAAATCTAAAAAATACAAATAAAGGCTTGTTTAAAAGCATAGACAAAAGTTAATTGAGGAAAATAAAATCTCAACATTTATTAAGCAAATAATAAGTAATTAAAGTTTTAATATTTTTTTATTAATAAAGTAATTAAGCCTTAATTACTTGCTTAATTTTCTTGAGATTTTTGGTGAATGTTCTATGAGATGATCTCTACCTTCATAATTATCTCAAGTTAAATAGATAGTAATATTGGGACATTTATATTTTAAAGCATTAATTTGTAATTTTGGGCATTTATTAAATAGACTTTAATTAAAGAAATTAGAAGAATTATCATGAATGATAAAATATGTATTGCAAGAGAAATTTATTAGGACCTCTAGTCCTATATAATTCTAAAAATTCACCATTAAGAGGCTTTAATTAATTAATAAAATAATGAATTAATTAACCTAGGACATAAAAAATTCATAATTAATTGCTCAAAATTCAAATAATTGCAAATGAACCCTCTTTATGTTAAGAAAATGAAGTGTTAATCAATGAAATTGAAACCGCAAAATGATTTTAATTATTTTAAGAGTAATTGCTTATTATTTATCTTAATTAATTAATTAATAAAAAATATTAGCTCAAAGGCCTTGAAATTTTTGCATTTTATTTTTTATGTTATTTTGCATATTCATGATTTCCCCTTAATTTTCGGGCTTAAAGATCATGAATAATTAATTTTTATGGTCCCTTGGGTATTAATTGGATTAAATAATTATGTAATTTAATTATTCATGAAAATTACCATTTCACCTCTTAAATCTATTTAATAACTAGAGGGTGTGTGTGTGTGTGTGTGTGTGTGTGGGTGGGGGGGAGGGTGGCGGGATTTCATCATTTGATCTCTCATCAATAGTTATAATTAATTATAATTAACATGTTTTAGTTAAGAAATATTAAGTAAGCTTGGATGACATTATTTTCATTTGAAGGACCTTAAGGTTTGATAGCATAAGTAGGTCACTTTATGATGTCCATTTGATATCCTCTAATCACTTATGAATGTATATATAATTCATACTTATGTTTGAAGTTAAATCCCTTCGGTGCATGATATGTATGTAGCAATATTATTATTATCAAATAAAAATAAAAGAAATATTCTCATTATTAAGGCAAAAATATTTGCAGATTTAAAATTAATTGAAGTGAATGAAACTCCTATGTATAATTCATGTGTATAATATACACTCTTTGAAGGTGTATAGTTAGGACACCTGGGGGCATAGGGCTACTTGTCTGAGGGAGGTCTTAGATACCTCATCTCCTTGGTTTTACATCCGCACATACCTGAAAAGTGGTGTACAAAATACAGGTAAAAAGATAAATCATTTTCTAAAACTTTATACTATAAGGATTTCAAAGTTTTATTCTATCAATATTCATGTTTATATAAAATAAAAAATATAATTTCTTTTAAAGAAATGAATAATAAAAATGATAAAAAAATAAATACATAATTATTTTAAATTGAATTATTAAAATAATAAAATAAATATATAATTATTTTAAAAGAATTATTAAAATGATAAGATATATATATATATATGATTATTTTAAAATGAATTATTAAAATGATAATAATAAATACAAAATTACTTTTAAATGAAGTAATTAAATAATTAAATAAATACATGATTATTTAACATAAAATTATTTAAAAAAATTAATTATTCAAATGATAAAATAAATACATAGTTATTTTAAAGAATGTATTATGAGTAATGATAAAATAAATAAATATTTAATTAAAAAGGATTTTTAAAGTTATGATGAAATAAATGAATAATTATTCAAGGATGGGATATTAAAGTGATGAAATGAACATATAATTATTTTTGGAATAGAATACTAAATACTCTTTAAAATACTAATTCCAATTCAATCAAAATAAAATTTTACTTCTTAAATCACTAATCACTTGAATCAAAACCACCCTTTTGGTTAATTATTTGAACCCATCATTCAATCCACAACTCAAACACTAAAGCCTAACTCTATCTCACCATGCTAGCCTTTGCAGACACATTAGATTGATAGGTCATTGATCTTAGACTTAGGTTAGGATGATGTTTTGTTGTGATGTATTGTATTTCCTATTTTATAATATAAGATTTTAGACTAGCTATAAGGATTGTTAGTGTGTAGTCTGGATGGTAAGATGTTATTTATTAGATTAATGATATTTTATGTTAGGGTTGTACTTAGTCAAAGGGGCTATTATAATAAGAATAAATTAAATTAAATGTTTTTGCTTGTAGGTGCAAATTGTGCCTTTAAAACTAACCCATTAGGACATATGGGCTTTGTACCCATGGGAACTAAGTTCAGTTGTTTTATATAAAATTGCTTAGTGTGTATGGATGTTATAACTAACCTTTATTTTGCAGATTTAGTTAGGGTTTCTTTGGGAATTTTAAATGTAATTTTATAATAGAATAAAGTTAAAGCCATATAGTTTAGGATTACTAGAGGCTAGATAACATATATCTTAGAGGCATTATGATGCTTGAAGAATCCAAGACTTGGAAGAATAAATGAAGATGAAGACTCCTATGACTTCCATTAATTTTTATCTATGTAATTGTAATCTAAGCTATATAAGGGTTGAACTTGGCAACCCCTTCTTTTTCTTTTTTAGGTTGTATAGAAAAACCCGGCCACACTGGCTTATATTTATTCTCTTAATTTGATTAATTGATTTATGTGTTTACTTTTTAATAAAAATTGCATGCTTTTTCCTAGGTTTCTTAAAGTATAATATTTTATTGTATTTGTTTGGATTTTATTAGGCTCTTTAAGATCTAATTTTTTTTCCTAACTTAAAATCAAATTTAACTAAAAAAATTAATAACTCACAAACTCACCTTAAAGCCTAAGAGTTAATCTATTAAAATATTTAGAAATCATTAGGTCTCTGATGAATGTGGATAACACCATGCATGCATATTACTCTCTGTCATTGATTATAAGGGATCTTCACTCCTTGCATGATACAAGGAGTGTAGGAACTTTAACAAAAACCCCTTGAGTGATGAATATCCTTCTTATTGATTTAGTGAAAAACTTTATTTCTACATTCATATAAAAACAATTGACTATCCTAACCCATGTCAAATTGATGAGTCAAATCAAAATGGATGGCATATGCAAAATTATTTCCTTAGTCTAGGACAAACTTTCATACCAATCATAATTTATGCTCTTAAGGAGATAGTTTAGGCTTTTAGATTTCTACTCCTAATAAATAATAACTATCTTGCATACATAAGACTTGACAACATAATTTTATCGCATAAGAGGTATTAGTTGGCTGCCACTCTAAGATATTTTATGTTCAGAAGTGTCAAGATAGGTTCACTCTCTCTAGTGGAAGTGAACTAACATATCCTAATTAAGTTGAGCTCTTAGCTTGTGTTAGAACACTTTAGACATAGGTTCAGAGGTAGCATGTTTCTCTTTTTCTATGGGTGTAAATCCTCACCTCTTATGCATTTTCACAGTCTTGTGTTGTTAGGAAATAAGTCCTAGCTTTCTAATAAAATGTCAACATGAATACTCATAATTCTATACTTGATAAATATAAATCCTCACTATAGGATATACTGAAGTGCTCACTAGGCTTCCTAATATAATGTGCACTTCCTACTTACTCTCATTTGGACTTTATTATGAACTCTTCTCGGTTGAGTTATTCCACTAGATTTTTAATAACCACAATCCATTAATATCAAGCTTTGAAATTGATAGAGATGTTGATCAATCACTTTAATTAAGAGTGTTCTTAAGAGATTATTTCTTATAAGATGTACTTTACTATAGGGGTTTGAGACCATTACTTTATCTCTATTTGGTAAAGGAAAAATCTCTAATACATGTAGACTCATCAGCCTTAAGAATCTTGATTAGGTGATTGAGACTATTGTAGAGTGATATATCTACTTTTAAGATAGTCTATTATTTCTTGATGTGATACTCGATCATCTTAATAAGTACCCCTTAAGATCTGAATGGTGTCCATCACCATAATTTTTAAACACTACATATATAGAGCAAATTTAGAAGCAAAAAAAGTGATTCAGTGATCAATTGATGAATAGAGATTAGTTAGGCACCTAAGCACTTAGATTGGTGTTTAATGCTAGACATCAACCACACAAACACCATAATATAAAAATAACATAGAGAAGTAAGCACCTAACCGCCAACCCTTTTGCCTAAGCTTCATACCCTGAGCTTAAGTGCAGTTCAAGATAGAAAACCGATGGCTAGGCACTAGGTCTAATCCTACGTGCAAAGCAATGTAAAGAGCTTAATGTCATACCCAAATTTCTAGTAAGTGAAAATAAAGAACATGGCAACTAGGCTTTAACTAGCAGCTACTACAATTCACCATAGATTTTTATTAAGTACATGCATTTTTGGGGAGTTTTAGTGCAACCATATTTAGATAATTTTTTAAGACAAATTAGTAAACTTTTTCATCCATATTTCTAGGATTTATCTTAGCTCTTTAAGGAGCCTAAGATGCACTTTTGTGGAGGATTCTTAGAGAAGGTGATCTCAAGGTTGAGGAGACAATATGACAAAAAGGATTTTCTCAACATGCTTCACTTGAGTTTAATTTAACTTTATTTCTTATATTTTATTATAATTATGTTCATATATCATGCTTTGGACTTATTTTTTTATCATAAGTCTAACTCTGTTTTATAAGGGGTTAGTCGTGGCCAAGTTAAATTTGTGTTATTTTGGTTTTAATAAAAATTTGAAGCTTTGTTTCTTCTAATTACCACATATTTTATTATATGTTTTATTAAAAATTAAACTTATGGGCCATCATTCTTAGAAGATTAGAAAGTCTATTTGGAATCAAGTGGTGTAAAATAGGTTTAAAACATACTCGTTGTGGAAAAAATATCTCCGTGATGGGTTGTATATTAGAACTAAATTCGACAAAGCCAAGTACTTCTTTTGAAGAGGTTTGATAGAATTTTCTTGTATTAAATTTATTACTGTCAGGTAAGTATATATTATACAAAAAATATGAGAAACCTAAGCTTTCGAGAGAAATGTTGTGCCATCGTGATCAAACATTGGTAAAATTAGCTCTAACATTGTTAAAGTTTTTATTTCATAAATCAACAATGGTGAAACACAATCCATAAGTTTATGTATGTTAAGATCACCCCAATAAATTTTCACTTTTATTGTTTCATTAGTCCTTTTAGCAACTTTAGGAGTAGTTGGTAGTGTTTTCCTTAATACTCTATTTTCATCATTCAAATAATAGTAAATTAATTTAATTTTGGTATTTGGTGTTCAATGCATATGGGATCGTTACTTTACTTACATCTTATTACTTGTATGAATATCTACTCTTGCACTTATGGTTCACTCACATTGCATCATGTTTTTGGCATCATTGTCAAAGATTACAATGCTAATTTTGATACAATTTATGTTTCTTTGGACATTCTTTATTTTGATTTACTCATATTATTATTATTTTTTGTTTACTCTATTTTGTAAATTGATCATTGTGTATACATAAGTCTAGTGGTGGACCATTACTTCATGAGGATTTAGAAACTCAACAGGACTTTGCTAAAAAGACTTATGGAGAGAAGACAAGCAGATTAGACTAAAGCATAAACAATTTCTAATCTTAAAAATAGAAGTGAGATTGCTAAAGAGGTTAAGCAGAGACTATGTATGTCTTCCTACAATCTATTGTAAAGAGAGGAGTGAAGTATAATAATTGAGATCAAGCTTGCTAATATATAGATGATTCAAAGTTTTGCCATAAAATATTTGAATGCTCATATTATAAAATTCTTAGAGAAATGTGACTCATTCAAGTACAACAAATTTTTTGATAATGCCATTAGATTGAGACTTTTTAATATCACTTAGAGATAGGGCAAAGTTATCTCAATTCATTGCTTAGTGATTCCATAACTAACTTGTCCTAAGGAGATGCCCACATAATAGCCTACCCAAATGGATGTAAGTTCAAACTTTCTACAATGGTTTAGTTACAAAAATGAGGGCACTAATAGATGTATCATCTAAAGGAAATTTTATGAGGAAGAAACAAAAGGTAGAATATGGTTTACTGATGGAGATGGCTATGAATAACTACTAATGGCCAACCCAAGCTTCTCATGTTGAGAAAAGCCCATAGTAGCAACATAGGAGAAAGATGCTACTATGGATTTCACCACATAGGTTGCTTCACTAGCATAGGTTGCTTCACTAGTGAAGCAACTTAGTTCTCTTACAACACTAGTAAGATAAGTACATGACTTTTGATTTGATCGTTGTGGAGAGGGATGTAATAGCATTGATTGCCAGCAAATAATACTTTCATAGAGCTTTACATATAGTAAATAAATTTATTCAAAATTGGCAGGTGAATAACCTTTACACCAAAACATATAATCTATGGTTGAAGAACCACCTAAAATGTTTTTCTAAGAATTTATAAGTAAGCCAATATTAGGTGGTTATCAATAGACATCTGGTTTTCATCAATAAGGAGGATGCTGGCCACATGTGTTGCCTTCACAGTAAGGGCCACAAATACAAAAGGTTGAAGATCTATCACTAAAGGAAGCCTTGGCACAGTTAATAGATTCCACAATATATTACAAGGCCAACACTAATATAACACTTCAAAGGAATGAATACATATTAAAGAGATAAGAGAAAACCATTAAAAATATTGAGTTCTAGATTGAGCAATTCTCACAATAACTATATACCTGTCAACCTAAAGTGCTCCCAAGTAACACTGAAGTGTGTTAAAAAGCATGTCATTGTCATTTCACCAAGGAGTGGGAAGAACTTGGAGGATTTAGTAAGCTAGGAGGGGCACAAACCAAATGCCCAATTGTAAGACCAAATTGAACAACATAGGTGTAAAAGAACATGTCGGTCAAGAGTAGCATAATGAAGGGGAGGACAAAGCTCATTAAAAGAATGGTAAGAAAAATAGAAATGTGGTATGAGTCAAAGATATCATGAAATAACCAGTGACCAAATGTATTGCCACTTTCCTACCCATAGAGATTTTAGAAGAAGAAGCTAAATCCATAACTCTAAAAGTCTCTAGAGGTATTTATAAAGCTTCAAATTAATATACCTTTTGTTAATGCCTTTGTACAAATGCCAAGCTATGAAAAATTCATTAAGGAGATCCTCATTACGAAGAGAAAGTTAGAGGAGTATTAGATAGTAACTTTAATAAAAGGTTATATTACCATGCTAAATAAGAAGCTACCCACAAAGATTAAATATCCATGTAGTTTCACCATTGACTATGTCATAAGAGGTGAATTATTTGAGAATGCATTATTTTACCTTAGATTTAACTACCATATCTTTTTTACTAGCTGATAGTTCAGCCAACCAACCAAATGGGCTTGTGGAGGTTGTATTAGTAAAGGTTGATAAGTTTATTTTATCAGCTAACTTTGTAATACATAATAGGAATAATGATGAGCATAAGTACCATCTCTTTTTTGGAATATATGTTTTAGCTATGGTATAGACTTATGTTGATATTAAGAAGGAAAAATTACAACCTTGGGTAAAAAATAAGACACAAATCTTAAAAGAGTATGAAGATCACAAGGAGTTGCTTGACAAGAAGAGCTATAATGCTTTAGCCACTAATATGGAAAAAAAATTTATGCCAACACTTGAATGAGATGATGGTTACTTAGTTGAAGATAAAGGTGGCTAGCCAATGCAGAGTAAAAAAGGGGGCCAACATTTATTAAAGATGAAGGAGGTTAGCTAGCCCTCCAAAAAGAAGAGAAGTCTTGCACATTCAGATGACTAGATCAACTCTGAAAGAATATTTGAAGGAGATCACTTCAAATATATAGTGGCTACAACAACCTATTATTTAAGCAAAATAAGCCTTAGGTTGAGGACGTTAAACTAAGTGCTTATTGGGAGCAACCTAAATTTTCTTTTTTTTGTTTTACATTTTTGTTTCATACTTTAATTATATATATATACACTTGGTGCCAAAGCACCACTAAATAAGCTAGAACCAATTATTGGCCAATGCCAACATTTGTATGTGCTTTGTCCTAGATGTCTTTGGCTACTTTCTGCCTAGTGCATAGAAACCAACCAATTGATTATGAACTTTATTATTATTTTATGCAAAAAAGAAAGCATAATGTAACATGAGGCAGACTCTAGTATCAAATAATTAAGATTTTAAAGCATACTAAGCTACAAAAAATGGAAAAAATATTCAAATCAAGATGAGATCCACATGCTTCTTGGGAGATGTTATAAATAGAGGGGAATGTAATGGCTTCCAAACCACCCTTCTCCTCTATAGCAATTCGACTACTTCTCCTCTCCATTCACTCTCAAAATCCATGAACGATAAGAGAATAATGAAAAAATAAAGGGTGCCTCGCCATTCAATATACCTTTTGAAACACATAAATCGATGAAGTTCTACTTGTGCGTCATAATAAAGTAGTATTAAATGATGTTCTCATACAAGCCCTTTATTCTAGAGTGAAGCTTTGATGCTCTTAGAGGCCAAATTAGAGAGAAGCTAGTAGCAAGAAGATGATAGATCTTTTTCATGCAACCCAACTCAACTTTTATTCTAGTACTTAAATAATTATATACAAATGTGTTAGAACAAATGAATAGTATGAGCTTTATGAGAAGTAAAAAACTATTTTTAACTGACACTTGGATAAATACATTTTATAACATGATGAATACACTAGAAGAAAAGTAAATTAATTTTTAGTGAATGATATGGACAATAATGAATTCATCCACTTCTTGGAATTAGTAAGCAATGAAAAATGCATAAATAAAATATCATAAATGTTCTACGCTCATGCTTTGCAACTTAGTCTAAGGCCTGACATGCTTTCATCTCAACTAAGATATTATCTAATGGCCATTTCAGTAATGTCACAAAGGATATAGCTGAACTTAATTTTGAAAGATGAAAGGCCATCAGAGCACTCATTTATTATAACATCTTTCACTTGGAAAGATTGAAGGCTATCAAAGCTTTGGGTTTTTCTTCTTTAATTTTTTAATCATGCCTATTTATGGGAGTGTCTATGAGTGCATCTAAGATTATGGTTTACTCTTAGTTCCCATTGACAATAACCAAGATTGCACATAAGATATCTAGGGGTAAGTATCATCAGCGAGACTATGAAAGGTAGGAAATACCACATGCATAAAGTTCAACATACCCATAGGAATCAAGGAGAAGCTTAGTTTCAGGAGTAAAAGATTGGGGAATCTTCTTTGATGGGATTATTAGCTACATGGACAAGATGAAAAGACGCAATAAAAGATGTAGTGGAGGATGGATATAGATTTGTACAATCTAGTGGAAAGTAATAGGCTGCACTTCAACTACATGGAAAGATTAAACACATCCCTTGCTGACATGTTCTCAGATTGGCATCTATAAACTAGTCCAAGCAAGGTCTAGTTCCCACCTCCACTACAATACCTTATTCCATATGTCCATGAGGAAGAAGAAGAAGAAGAAGAAGAAGAAGAAGAAAAGAGGAAGAAGAGTACACGGTTGGGAAGTTTTTGTCTCTTATTTTTTATATTGCACTTAGCTATCACTTTTATTATAGCTTTAATGCATTGGAGATAATGCATAATTCAAGTGTGGGGAATAGCTTAGATGCTTTTGTACTCTTTAAAGACTCTTATATTAGTTTGCTATTTTCTATATATATGTGTGATGTTATGCATTATACTTAATTGCAATTCCTTAAATTAGTTTCATTTATTCTTAGTCTTTATCTGAGAATTATTTCTTTTTTAGTTTGCATTTATGCTTAGTTTCTATCATTCAATTGTTCCATGTTCTAGCTCACAATTTTTAGTTTATATTAAAAGCATGAATGAAATCTTGTTGTATGACATTTATGTTAATAAAATAGATTTAATTATTTGTGAATAATTGTGAAATCATGAAACTAAAATTACAATTATAATGATAATTTGATTAATTAATGAAATATATGTACTTTAGAATTTATGACATATAAGAAAATTTTTATTAAAGGTTGGTATATATAAGAAATCTTAAGTAGCAAGGGATATATATAGAAATTAAAGGGTAATATAAGTTAGGAGTCTCCAACATGTGGTTATGAACTTACACTGCACGTGAAGATAAATAATGTGAATCAATGTTCATGAAAGTATTAATAAGATTTGTGTTTGGAAACATAAATTTTCCTTCACAACTAAACCTTTATATCTATTTTATCAATTATAAAAATCTAAGTGTATACACCGAAGAGTAAATATTTCTTGGCAAGTATTGGAATTTAATGTTAGTCTTGTTGATATGTGTTCAGCTTTAGTGATAAACTTGACTTCATACAATTTGTATAAGCTTACAACAAAGAAGGCATCAGTGGGAAATAGCCTAAGCATGTTAAAAGTGTGGCATAAAATTCACAAAAAGTGCTTTAAAATGTAGTTAACTTAAAAACATTGTGATAGTAAATTGAGGTTAAAAGATGAAATGCCTTCAAATGAATAAGTAATATATTTTCTAGAACATGACACCATTATAACAAATCATAAATTCTACCTTGCTTGATTTTCTTTATTACCATCCTTAGGTTTGCTTGAGGATAAACAAAAGCCTAAAAGTAGGAGAGCTTAATCATTGTGAAATTTCAATAACTTTCTACTTTAGATTGTGAATTAAACATATATTTTTACATATAACTAAGAATTATATGGCGCTTACCTTTCAAATTTTAAATTTTTGTAAGAACACCATGAAAGTTAAAATACAACATTTATAAACAAAGTAATGTGGAGAAATATGTAGAGTAGATTAATGAGCAAAATAAGGATACTTTAACTCATGGAGCTTTTCTAAGTGCCATATTATTAGAGATGCAAAGAAGCTAGCAGAAATCCATGGAGTATAGGCATCGAACCTTAAAACCTAAACTCTAGACCTTGCACCCGTGTTCAATTCATGATAGAAAGCCTAGGGCCTAGTCACCCAGTCTTGGTGCCTTGTCACCAGATCTAAATCACATGTATAGTTTAAGATAGAGATCCCAGTGATTAGATTCCTAATTGTAGTGATTGGGTGGCTGACCTACAATTTACATGACATGAAAAATAGAGAAGATGGCACCAAACCTTGGCACCTAGGCCTAGCCTAGTAGCTATTATAGTTCAACCAAGATTTTTGTTAAACATTATCCTTTTGGGAAGATGGTGCAACCATATTTAAAGATTTATTAGGGATGAATTAGGGGGCTTCTTCAACTATATTTATAAAGGTTTTTCTTAATTTTTTTAGTAGTTTAAGTGGGAGATTTATAAAAAATTATTGGAGTTGCTTTCAAGGTGATCTTAAGGACAAGAAGACAAGATGATAAAGAGGATGTTCTTAGCATGCTTCAGTAGATTTTTATTCTTCTTTTCATTTTTATTTCTTGTAATCATGTTGATTTGTCTCTCCTTCATGTTGTTATTTTCTTCATTTTGAACTAAATTCCCTTCCAAGGGGTTTAGTGTAACCATGTTGTACTTGTCTTATTTTTGTTTTAATAAAAGTTTAGAGTTTCATTTTTTTATTATCGCATATTTTATTCTTTACTTTATTGAACATTGAATTGATTGTCCATCATTTTCAATAAATTAGGAGGCTCACTTGAAATTGAGAGGAGGAAAACCAATCCATCGTGGACAAAATACCATAATGATGGATTATAGATTAGGGATAATTATGCCAAAGTTATGTATTCTTTTTTTTTTTTTGACATCCTAAGAAATTTTATCATTTTTTACACTAAATTTATTATTGAGAGGTAGGTATGTTGCTCAAGAAAAATAAGAATGTTAAACTTTTAAGAGAAAGGTAGTAATCACATTGATTGATCTTTGATAAATTATCTACAAATTTGCTAAAATTCTCACATTACAAATCAAGTGAACATAATCCCTATTTTTATTCATATTGAGATCTCTCACCTATAAATTCTCATTCATATTATTTCACTAGTCTTTTTAATGCCTTTAAGAGTAGTTGGTAGTTTACTTCAACACTCTATTTTTATTGTCTAGATAGTAGTAAATCAATTGAATGCCATTACTTGGTGATCAATGATCAAAATAATGATACTTTACTCACATTTTATTACTTAACACAATCATGTACTCTTGCACACATACAATTAATCCTACATATCATCAATATTCATACTTACCATTGTACTCATGCTCCCTTGAAATAGGATGCCTTAAAATAGAATGAGATTTAGATGTTCTCTCTCTCTCTCTCTCTCTCTCTCTCTCTCTCTCTCTCTACTAGTATATCCACCTATAAAAATAATTTTCTTTGCTTGTCTTAATTAAAAAGTCATTTTAGAAGACATAATGAAATGTATGCTTTAAGAAAATGCAATAAAATAAAGGACATTTAAAAATTATAGTCATATGTTAAACTCATACATTATATTTATTTTCTACATAATATCATTTAAATTTAGATAAAATATACGTCACCTTCTCTATGTTGCAAGTAATACTTTAATCAACGATATCATTGGTTTTATTCTTAAAGTAATTTCTCTTTTTAGAATAATAAATATAAAAAAATATGCTCTACTTTTGAAAAAAATAAATGTTCAATGCCCTTATCTACCTCTAAAATGATTTAAATGTTAGAATTTCTCAAAGTTAAATCTAAATTGTTTTACCATCATTCCAATTCCAATTGTATCCCAAGTATACCAGAATAATACACCACATTATAAATTTAGAGTAACTAATATTAACAATATCATTTAGTCAGTCATTATAACTAGAACCTCTTACTTCTATAATATTAACAACACCAAAATTTGTAGTATTCATATTTTACCATAATCTTTAGTGTAAAGTTATTTCCATTAATGTAAAACATATTATACTATTTGTTATTCTATTAGGTCCTTTAGCAAGTGCATTGATTTTATTAAATACTATTAATTATTAGGACTCACAAATCACATAAAATATTTTAGCTTTTATTTAATGAAAATAAATAAAATATTTAAATACTTATTATTTCTCTAATCCAATGGGCCTACATGTTCTAGTGAATTTTTTGCTACCTTATATGGATGAAGTAAGATAAGATTTATTTTACATCAATTACAAGTTCGTTATAGGTCAGCCCTCATAGTAAATTACATTTTAGAAGAAGAAATATCATAAAATATTATTAATTAAAGTAGTTGGCTATAGTTTTTAATTTTAATGTCTAGACCTAGGACTACTAAATTTTAGAAATCAAGCAAGATAGCTCAAATGAGAATTGTTCTTTTGAGATTCAAAAAGATGATAAATAGGAAGTGCTTATATACTAGGAAGCCCCTTAAACACTCCAACCTATTATATGGCTAGTTTTCATACTTTTGAAATTTAGATTTATTTTTAATTTTAGTTGGTATATCATTAAAATAGTATGGCTTATATCACAATAGCATAAGACTGTGTGAATTCCTAAGAGGTCGTGATGTATATCTATAACTAAAGAGAAACAAGTAGACTCAATCCCTAAAACTAAAGGAGTTACTAGCACAAGCTAAAAAATTGATTTAATCTAATGAGAAAATTTAGAATGTATTAGCTCACTCCAACTAAGGAAAATGAACCCTTCTTAGCTCTTTTGAAATTATTGCCAACTTATTGTATGATCTACTAGCTAACATCTCAAATGTTTTAAAATTTGTGGTTAGTCTTATGAAGTAAAAATAGGTAGGTTGTTATTAATTAGAAAAAAAATCTAAAAAAACTAAGATCACTCTTTAATCTCTAAGATCATGAATGGTATAAAAATGCTTTTAACTAATAAATTAAACTTTAATTTATATATAAGTTTTAGACCACAAATTTATTTGACGAGTCTTAAGTATACAATCATGCTTACATAGACGTAACTAGAAGAATGGTTATAGGCCAAATTAGAAACTGGAAGTAGACTTCCCCAAGAAAGTGTCTAACCTCATTGAACAGATGTCCCTTACGTATAATTGGTGAAAGAACCAATTCAAAAAGTTATATAATATGCTTCATGGTTCTTAATTTCTAGGGGTTTCTAATTGCTTTTAATGTTTATACCAAAGGTTTACTTCGATAAGATTAAGGATTTTATTAGTTTAATTTCATTTGATTAATTTATTGGGAAAAAATATTAATTTTTCTCCAAAGAGCATAAAGTGTGTGTGTGGTGGTAGTGGTAAAGGGGATTGCTTTAAATAGGCAATTAATGATCATCACACAAAGTGCAATGTAGGAAAGAGAATGTCATTTCTAATATGCCATCCAATATTAGATAATCATGATGTTGAGTTCCACTATACATCTATAAATAAAAAGAAAATGCACAACTAAGCTTTGATTTTATATAACCCAACCTAGAACTAAGAAAACTAAAAATAATAAGGGTTTTTATTATTTTCATCTTCATGGAAAGTACTCTATGCTACACAAGGCCTCTCAAGTCCATGCCTTCAAGTCACTGCTCATCATAAACCCCATGTCTCTAGTTTAGTTCTAGTTACAAATTTAATGTAAAATTTAAAGAAAAAGGTCTTAACTAATCCTACAAAATAGAGGTTAGTTGAAGCATACATACACACAAGTAGTTATATTTCATGCAATAGAGCTTGACACCAATGAGTACCAAGCTTATTTGTTTTAATGGGCAATGTTTAGGGACTTAATTGAAAAGCCCATACAAGTGAGCATGTTAGATTTAAATTTATATAGTACCTCTTTTTATTTAGCATAACCCCTACTAAAAATAGTATTAATTTAATAATCATTTTCCTAACATCTAGTTAATGAGCAAGCAACTCTAATATCTAGTCTAAAATAATACATCACAAAATAAGAAAATTAAGAAAGCACATCAAAGTAATATTCTAACCTAAGTCTAGGATCGATGACCTATCAATTAATTGTGTGTGTAAATACAAGTGTGGTGAGACAAAGTTAGGCTTTAATATTTAAGTTGTAATTTAAAGATGAGATTTAACTTGTTATCATTAGATGGTTTGACTCTAAGTGATTAATAAGTTAAAAATATATTTTAAATTATAATTTAATTTAAGTTTAAATTGACTTCAGTTTTTTAAAGATTGTGAAGAGTTATTGTCACCCACATAAGGTAGGGCCCGTTCTTTCATACACTGTGGTCTTAATCAAGTAAACACTCTATCATAAGATGAAGATTCACCCCAAGGGTCTAATTAAATGACTTTTATGGATTTAATTAATTTGATAATGATATTATATTTTAGTTATGCACTAAGTTATAGCACCATTAAGCTCAAATGATTTCATAATCTTATGAAGTATATATTAGAAATAGGAAAATCCCTTAAATTTAATATTCATTATAGGTTAAATGGGAAAGAAGATATCAAATTAATGCCAAAATATATTCCAAAATCATGTAAACATTTTTTGGAGTTTAGGAACCTTTGAAGAACATCTCAAAAAAGTTTAGAATTAATTTGAATTTTCTTTAATTACTATATTATTATATGATATTGAGAATAATTAAATTAAAATAAACTTCATAAGATTATGAAACTTTTTAGGGGTGCTAAGGATGAATTCCTAATGCTTATATAAGAATTTCATATCATTTGAGGTTTAATTTGATTTATTTAATAAAAAATATTTTTATATATATTAGGTGAATTTTATTTTTCTTAAGTCTCTTTTATTTTTATAACTTTCTAATAAAAATTATTAATTTTTATAACTTTATTTATTTATTATGGATTTTCTATGTCTAATGGCAATTAATATAATTTTAATATTAAAATATATACATATGCATTTGAAATAAGTTAAATTAACTTTATCAACTTCAAACATCATGGGATTGTTTTTTAATGTCAATGGGGACCTTAAGAACATTCCATAAAGATTTTAAAATTTTTAGATAAGTTAAATTTAATGATTAATTAAATTAATTAATTATTTTTTTATGAAAGCCAAACATAATATTTAAATATTTTGATAGATATGTGAAATATTTTAGCTAATTAAAGGAAATAAAAGGATTACTTTGAATGCCTTACAAGTGATTTTACCTATTTTATATACTTTTGTGAATTTTGAATATTATTTAAGACAAAATTTCGAAATATAGTTTCAATTTATATTATTTTATATGAAGGTGTCATCAAGATTCTTTCTAATGATTGTCATTAGCCTTAAGATTAACCATAGGAACATCAAACAACTTATATTGACTTTAAGCAATTTAAGGTAATCCTAATTTAGGGGTTAATTAATTATTTATTGAGAATGCATGTAATTAGGACCAATTAAAGTGATTAGAGTAATTAAATATGATCAAATATATTTGGCAAATTTTCTATGGCTTTCCTTGTTTATTAAGTGATTTAAAACCTTAAGACGTAATTTTATAATTTTTATGATATTTTTTAAATTAACTAAATGAGTTATCCATCTCATTAATCCGAATGATCTAATAAATAAAAAAAATATAAGCCCAAATTTTTTGATAAAATTTAAAGAGCTAAGTAATCACATGCAAAACTACCTAAAACATTTCAAAGCATTTGGGATTGCATTTTATGACTAATTATATTAGTTAAAATTTTAATAATTAGTAAATTACATTCATAATATCCAACACTTGAATTCCTAATTATTCAATTACTCTCAAAATATTCATTTTATTACCAATTAATTTAATTAGATTTCTTTCTATTAGCTAAACATAAAAAGTGATCGTTAACATTTTTAAAATGTTTTTACAATTAATTATAATTTTTTAAGTAGTAGATGATTTAATAAATTAATAACAACTAATTAACCTTATTTTTTGGTAATATTGAGTTTTAATTAAAACCAAAAGGCTTAATTTTGTTTTCTTTTAAACAAGTATGTTTAATCATTAAAATATATTTTGGATACTTTTTATAATTTTCTATTAATTATAAGTTAAATCGATTATTAAGGATTTTATAATACATAACATTTAATCTATTCACCTAAATTACATGAAATTCTTATGGCATGTAGAGAACAAGATGAAGAATATCCCATAAAAATTCTAAGCCATTTAGTTAAGTAATTTAGAGTTAATTTTAAAATTACACTTTTTCATTAAATTCAAATTATCCTCAAATTACTGCTAAACTTTGGAGATTTTATTTTTTATAATTGCTTCTCATTTCTTCGAATCAAAAGAGTATTTACTTAGATTTGTTTGGATATGTATGATTTATCATAAAATTTCAAAGTTCATGTTGAATTTCATGATAAATTAAAGATTAATTCATCATAAGTTCAGGTGTTTTATGATTAAGCTATAACAAAGAGCTTGAGTATTTTTTTTCAAGGTCCTATTATTTAGTGAAGTGTCTTACCATAAAAATAATTTTCTTTTGGTAATTTTAATAATTGTAAATCAAAAATTAAGTGATTTCTAACCTAAACATTTAAATCATTGTAAATATTTACATAGTTCTTTAAAGACCATGAAATTATTATTATTATCATTAGAAAGCCATCATAAGATCATGACATAAAAATTTAAAATCCTTTAAATAAATTTTTTTAAATTAATTTCAAAAATGTATTTTTAATTAAATCCTAATTACTATAAAATACTTAATAAAATTTTTGACTTTTTTAATGTTTTCCGTTCTTTCATAAGTTCTTAAAATATTTATTTATATTTTTTATTTTTCTACAATAATTGGTATTTTTTTTGAATTTTTGATGACTTAATGGTTATTTATTTATTTCCCTTTCATCTATTTGTACTTTCCATACTATGATTGCTAATCAGGCTAGCTAAAGAGAGGGCCTAAGGTACATGAATCATAGCATGTAAAGTGTGGTCCTTATTAGGTTTGCAATCATGGGTTTAGATTAACATGTTCAAATTTAACATCCTAACCTATTATCAAATGGCTACGAGATCATCCCCTTCCTCTCATGCAGAATTTTCCTCATTCGTATCTAAATTTTCATCATCTAGAGCATGTTCTTCCTAAATTAAAACTAAGTTGGTCTTAGGTTAGATAAAAGGCTGGAAAGTATTATTGATATTTAATTTAAAATCTAAGCTAATGATCTGAAGTAGATGGTTAGCTTTGGTTAAATTTATAAAGGTATGATTTGTAGAGAACTAAACTATTATAGTCCTACCTAATTTGGCCAAAATCTTTGATCGCTAAAAGACACATCCTTTTAGAAACTCTCTACCATCTTTATCGGGATGGGTAGGAATATGTTTTTTATGAGGTAGATTGATATGTATTCCACTAGATTTCCCCTAACATTATGTTAGGGTTTATTTAAATCTGGATTCTACTTCTTATGAATGCAAGCATTTATAGTTAATTACCCCTCTTATCGGAGTAAGAGAGAACACTCGATTAAGGTCAGAAACAAACATATCTTTGTAACATGAATTCATATTTAGTAGTGTGTGTGGCATGACATAGATGATTGTCTAATGGAAATAGTAGAATAGTCTCGATCAAAATCACATGGTTTTGTCATCCCAAGACTACATTGTTCTAGCCGACCAGCATCAGAGGGCTAGTCATAATGTACAGGGAGTTTGATTAGTAACCATGGCTTTCCTCGTCTCTGATATCCCTAGTAGACTAGAGGTTTAGTGTAGGGATGTTCACATGGTGAACATAGGAATGAGTTTACATCCAATTAAAAAACTATTAGTGTGTCTGCACGATGAACACATGGGTTGGACTTACATCCCTTTGGAATGCCGATATTTACATAACGAATGGAAAGGTTGGACTTATAACCCTTTGGAATGCCATAAGATGTTTGTATGGTGAAGACATAGATTGGACTTACATCTCTTGGAAGGTCATATGGATATAGATTGTTCGCATGGTAAATATAGATTTACAAGATGTTCTTGTGGGTTCTAAGGGTGAATGCATTGGCACTGAAAATATAGTGCCTAGGAGCTATCATGGTAGAGCCTTAGAGCTATTAAAATAGAGCCTTGGCATTGAATAATTAGCACCATAGCATTATAAGGCATAAATTCATGTTTTAAAATGCAAGGGTTCATCACCTCAGCGCTATAATGCCAACACTAGAACACTTAAGATGGCATGAGATTAGAATGATATAATCATGTTGATTAATTGACTCACTCCTAAGCAATAATAATCTAGCATCTGGCCATTAGTCAAAGGTCAATTTAAAAAAGGTGTCGATGGCCAAATAATATTAAGTAGAAAGGATAAACTTTTGGGCTAGTCTCACGGCACTATATAAATTTTCAAACACTTTCTACACATCATCAGTTATAAAATGAATTATCATAAATACCAAAAATATGTCTTTTTTGACCAATGCGATGGTCATTCTGGTACATTGACCAGTGCCTCAGCTCTGCAGTGCTAGTCCCATGTTTCAGAAATTGAGAGGTTAACACTTTGGAACTATCAACATAGTGATGTGGTGCTGAGTCTAGTTTATAAATAGGACCCCTAAGCTATAACGTTTCTTACAATCTAATTCTTTAGTTCTTTTCTAAGGTTCTCTTCATCTTTGCTCTCTAAATGTGCATTCTACTTTAAGAAATCCAATATACTAGTGAAGTACATCAACAAGATGAAGAAGAGGGTAGTTGTTGGTGACATTAACAAGTTCGTTAGTGTAGAGGAAAAGAAATGATACCACCACACTATCCTACACAAACTAACAATTTCATCTAAATGAGGAGCTTCTACAATCTAGGTGAGAGTGTTGAGAGGATTATCAACAAATGAGGCTAGGATAAATTGGCCTATGATCATAACCCCTGCATCATTTCTATGGTGCAAGAATTCTTCACAAATGTGAAGGAGCACTAGAATAATAAAGTTTTCATCTTGAGAAAACTATTAAGTTTTGATAGTAGTACTATTAATGCATATTATAATTTATAAGATGTAGTATATGATCAATATTTCTTCTATTATAAAGATCATCCAAATTTTGTTGAAATCCTTAATTTCCTTAGTATTAGATATTCTAATGTTCAGTGGAAAAGATGAGATAATACCATTATAAATTTTTTTGTCACTGGCCTCACTGCTGAGGCCAAAGCTTAGCATTATTTCATTTCTGCTAAGTTAATGCTCACTGGTAATATTAGTGAGGTGATTTTGAGCTATTTTGATTTTTTTATTTCAAAAGAGATTTAGTATGGTTGTAAAAAGGATTATTTATAATTATATTTGTAATATGCTTAAGGGCAGTACTACCGTAAGGTATGGTCACCCTTCTTTAACTTATTTTTTGTGTGTTTCCACTAGCACACAAGGGGAGTTAGATGAAGAAGTCCTTAAACAAAGGCTCCCTAAACTAAGAGATCAATTGAAGAATTTGGCTTGTGGACTAAGGTGAAAGAAAGATCATGTGATCCTTAGTCTAGACCCAAATATTCTAAAACCTAAACGAGCAACTACAAGAAATTGGACAATAAGTCTCGAATTTCAAAAAAAGGGTTTGTAAAACTAGTTGGTGGTTGTATGAACTGGAAAGAAAATTTAACTCCCATATAGGTTAGTAGTAGTTTTCATACATGGCTGAGTTTAACACATCACTTATTCACATGTTTGAAAATTGTGGCTTTCATGTGGGTCTAGGTTTGGCTTCTTTTCCTACATTGCCTCATTATCAGGCTTATGTGAGCACCCCACTGAAGCAAGAAGAAGAAGATGACGATGACAGTGATTATAAGTTTTCCCCTTCCTTCTGTAATTTGTATTTCATTCTTTTCTTCCTTTTTTATTGGATAATTTTTTTGTAATAAATAATATTATTAATGAAATTACCTTCATATTTATGCTTTGTGTTTTTCTCTATTATGTTGGTTACTCTAATATTTGAAAGCTTAATAGTAAAATTTTCTATTTTAAAATAAAAATATATTGAAAGCTCAATGCCTAGACATTGCCAAACTAGGGCCTTGGTGGCATCAGTTGAAGAGCATAAGTTTCAAAACTGATAACTTAGGGACTCGACCCTACACACCTAGTACTATGGCACTATAAATATAGCTTAAGTTTAATATTAGATAGATCAGTACATAGGTATTATAGTATCGACACTTTTGCACTATCAAATGAGAGCCTAAGGCTTAATTTCTTAAGAGCGTCACTGCTCGGCGTTGAGCTATCAGTGTCATGGCACTGTCAGATGAGTACCAATATTTAATTTTTCCAAGGACACAATAGATTGATGCTGAAACATCAACACCTTCGCACTATAGAATGTGCATCTAAGCTTCATGGTTCTCGAGGCTCACTACCTCGATGCTAGAAATCCAGTGCCTTGGTTCTATTTTCTCAATGCCAAAAATTTAGTACTCTTAGGGAAAATTAAAATTTTAATAACATAACGCCTTAGCAATACTATGCTTCATGATTTTTAGTGCAAAGCACTCTTCTCTCTTGCCTCAGACCATAGATCAATGGAGGGAGAATTTTGTTTCACACCGAAACCAAGTTCGATGATGGAATGGCCTTCAATATGTAGTACCTCGACACTAAAAAAATTATAACTATATCATTGTTCTAAAGACGTGTAACCCGAGAGCATAGCGCTACGGTGCTGGAATATTGTGTTCAAGCACTACAAATAAGATAATAACTTGAGAGCTTACCATCACGACACTAGATATTTGGCGCATTGGTGTTATGAGGCAAAAAGTCAAAGACTTCATTCAAGAAAGCTTAGCTCAACGATGTTGGGACTTGCCACCATGAAGCGAGAACTCTATTTTTGAACTAGATTCTAGGAGAATTTAATAATTTTTATAAAAGTTTAATGGCATAACACTATAGCAGTGCTAGATTTTAAAATATTTTAGTGCAAGAAGCACTCTTCTCCTTTGTTCTAGATCCAATATCAATGGAGGGAGGATTTTCTACTTGTGCCAAAACCAAGTTCAATGGCAGGGGTCTTCTAGGCTTAAAATTCTTGAGATTCTTGTGCCTAAAAATCTTTTTAACAAAATTGAATTCTCCTTTCTTACTTCTAATCCATGATCAATAGAGGGATACTTTTCATCTCTCACTAGATCCAAGATCGATAGTGAAAAACTTTCAAAATTATTTGAATTTTCTTTTGTGAGAGAAAATTCACAAAAGAACTTTCTTAAGAACTTTTACCTAGAGTTAGTGATAGCTAGACATTGCTTTTTACCTCATGCAAGAAAAACATACTAATGTATAGTTGCAAGAAGGCGTTGTAAAGAAAAGAAAGTGTTTGATAGCACTTGGAAGAGAAAGAAGAGAGAGAGGGAGTTCATAAGTAGTTGTAAGAACTTTAAAATTCCAACAACTGGAAGGGGAAAAAAGAAGAGGGTTGAGTGGGCAATTCCCACTCTCTTATAGAGGTATTTGGGTATTTGTTCCTACCTGTTAGATGATTCTTAGCCCTTCCAATAGTTACCCTACTCCTCCCAAAGAAGTTATTGTTGTTGGGGTGAGAACGTTAATTTTCTTTAAAAAAAAAAAACTGAAGTCCATCATGACAGAGCCTAGGCCCTGGGATCATAATGCCATGATGCTATGTTATTTAAGTAAGCAACCATCATGGGTGGTTATCCTTCTTGAGAGTAGCAACAGTGCTTCGACCCCATAATTGTAGCACCATTGCACTCTAAGTCAACATTTATTTTATTTTGTTATTATTTTTTGGATACAAATAAAATTTCCCCCAAATGAATGTGTCAAGTCAATTTGACATGATACATTCATTATTTTCTTATTTATAATAGGAATAGAGTGAACATGGTCTTTGAAAATCTCTAATCACTTATATATATATATATATATATAATATAAGATAATGATAGAAAAGTGGTTTCAATTGTAAATGATTAGCCTAAATTTCTCTAGTATAGATAGAAGATTTATAAGCTCTATAGGCCATAGTAGACTATCTCTCTCGAGCTTCATGAAGATGCTAAAGGGCAGCTTTCTAGTCATATACTAAAGAGGAAAGAATCAGCTCAAGTTTGGTCACCAAAGCATCTATTTGTGAGCAATCCTCTTCTATAATTATGATAGCCTATCTGACTATAGATCTAATTTCTAATAGATACTATCTCATCAACTATAACTCTCTCAATTTAGCAAATATGTTGATGAGCTCAATATATTCTTTAGAAAGCTTCCTCTTGTAGGATCTCAATGCTTTAAGATTATGCTCGACATCTTAGCAAACTAGAGAGACTTGATGCAAAGTAGTGCTGAATGAGGTCTCTGTAGTAGTGATTATATTTGACAAGTTCTTTTGATAAGTAGTGTGTAATGAGTATAATCCAAACTCAATATCTCTGCACATAGATTCCCAAAGTTATAACTATCCAGCTTCAAGACCCAAAGTGACAGTACAATCTAATAAAGAATTTGCTTCCCCACAAAAGCTAGTAAGCTTATGTGAAACTTCTAAGTCAATGCTTAGAAGTAGATAGTGTAATGTTGTCACTATCTGACATAAGCTCTTTGAAGAACCACAATATAGTGGGTCTGAAAGCCTAGGGTGTATCCTAGAGGCGAAGTATGAGACCTCTAGACTAGGTAATTACCACTAAGCTATATAACTCAAACTAAGAATAGGATGATTCTATGCATAGGAGTCAACATCTAAGGAGTTATCCTGGGTGGCACTCACTATCACCTAAGTCAAATCTAGTAAGAGTGGCTCATGGCTAGTCCTGTCAAATTCCTTTGTATGTGGGTCCTCTTTAATATGCATATAATCACTGGTGACAAGCTTAGTTAACACTATCGAAATCTATGCTAGTATCTATCAATAATATCAATATGACATCACTCTCTATCTATCTTATTGGTGGCTCAACTCCTACTAGTGAGATGGGAATATGAGTAAAATCATCTATCCCTACTACTCCCATCTTATAACTATTTGATAAAGGACTATCTATATCGCTATCATCTCTCTCCTAAATGGGTGAAGCCACTCATCATCACTTCTCACTACTTCCCCACACTCATATGATGATCTCTTAGGAGCATTAGTTGCATGTCAAGGGAATGCCAATGTTGTATCAACATATCTCTCCCGAATCTATTATTGTATATGCAAAATCCTAACTCTAAGAAGTAAGAAAAAGTATGGTGGATCCATTAGTAACTAGCGGTGACTAACTCCTATGTAAGTCTATTATGGGGCTACATAGAAGCCAGAATTAGTCCCTAGATAGAATGAGAAAGCCCATACTATAGAAGCTTCTGCTAAATTAATAAATATTGGTAATGTCCCTAGGGAATTGGTATCTATGATATATAATATATGTGGTAATCTATATACAGGTGTAGCTTGAGTGAATCCATATTGATTAGCCACTCTGTACGGAATGTATCCATACAAGATCACGGACTTATGATGCCAGTAACAAAGTCAAGCAAGTCTCAGCCCAATGAGGTATTTTTCCATGCATTTGTATTTTTTTTGAGTAGGCAACACTAGCTTCAATCATGTGAAATTTACCCTCTGTGTACAGTTTCCTAGAGCGTAAAAGTAGAACAAGGGACCCCTAAGGTTTATTGACCTTGTTCCTTAAATACTTAAGGGAATATTGTACTTTTATCTCGATAGAGAACATCTAAAGCTAATGCTTTGAGTGTCTTAGCTGTTAAGAGATTGACCAAAGTGATTATATCAATCTATATGCTTTTTATGTGAGTGGAATTACTTTCAGTTATGAAATAAATGAGTCGATTATGTTCGACTGTACCTACCAATAGGTCGTCATCACTAAATGTGATGGTTGTCAATTTTTGAGAGGTTAAGTCCTCTTTCATCCCTTTTTTAGTAAATAATGTTTCATATTATTGTGAATTTTATAAGGCTTTTATTAATGTCTCACGTATATCTTTGGATAACATGAGAGCATCATAAATACTTAGTAAATTAAGATGCTTGCGTAAATGTGGCAAAACATTATAGTATACACCTTTTTTTGGTGGACTTTTAAATTTAGCTAGTCGTGGAGGTAAGACATTTTCATTAATTTGAATTTCTTTGCCTTTCTCACTAGCTTTTTATCATGAAGGTTGAGAAATTCATTTTCTAGTTCTTAATTAGACTTGAGTTGCTTATTTTGTTTGATCTTCTTTATCATAAGAAGTCTTTAAATTTTATTCTTCTTTAAAAACTTTAGAGTTGTCTATACTCTCAGAACTCTGCCTAATCTATAACATAATTTCTTTAAGCCTGCCTTAACCTTTCATTTAATAAGCTTTCTCTTGGAAAGAATAGCTCATTGATAGAATTAGTTGAAGATGCAATCACATAACATACTACTCTTTGGGTTTGAAGATTAGAATTTTTACGCATGTTTATGACTCGACAGATTTTTTTTAAACCTCTTATTCAAGATTTTTCATGTCAAGTTGCAAGTGATGCACATATTTCTCAAACTTAATTTGCTTTCTATGAGGTTGCACAAACTCCTCTAAATAATAAATCATTTTTTATGTATAGACTTTGGTTTTTTTGGATTTTCTCTTCTTCTTCGATTTGCAAGGCTTTGACAAAGAAGATTGATTAATTTTTTGTCTGCTTCTTTATATTAGATAAAAATTGCCTCTTATTGGGTGGAACCTTCTTGGATTTATTTTAGGCTCAAAGGAATTCTTCCATTGGATGCCTTCTATAGCTAAAATAATGTTAATAATCGGTTTAGTCTTTTTTGAGATGAAAGTCTCCCAACCACCTTCTTCTTGTATTTGTAGTGTTTTGCCTTTATTATCATTTATATTCTAGCTCAATTTGACCCATGTAGGTCAAATTGGGTTCAATTGGGCTAAGTTGACCCATGGGTCAAATTGGTTCAAACTAAGGGTTGGGACATGTTCAAATGATCATTTGGGATTTCTAGGTTCAATTGGTTTGATTTGATTTGAAGTGGATATGATTTTTGGTTCATATTAGTTCATATGGGTCAAATCGGCTAAGTTGACCAATTTGGTCAAATTGACCAAATTGTCATGGGTTAGGGGTTGGTTCAGGTTCAATTGATGATTTGAAGATGATTGTTGGTGTTGGTTTCAATTAATTTGGATTTAGGAATGATTTAGATCAATTTGACCCTTTAGGTCAATTTAGCTAAATGGGTTAATTAGGATGACTTAGTCAAATTGGGTTTAATTGAGGGTTGGATCATATTCAACAATCCATTTGTGATTGATCAAAGACATTAGTTTCAATCAATTTAGATTGGAATGAGGTTTAAAGGCCAAATTTTCTTAGTTTGACTCAATTGATTGCAATTGATCAATCAAGGAAGATCAACAATCATCATAGAAGAGTTTGGGTGGGTTGGTTAAATCCAATTTGTGTTGGATTGAAGTTTGGTTCATTTTGGCCATATTGGCCACTTTGGGTCAAGTGGACCAATTGGGCTAATTGAGTTGGTTTGATGGGATTGAGTGTTGAGTTGAGTTCAATGATGGATTTGATATTGATTTTTGGCTTTGATTGTAATTGATTTGAGTTTAAATTGATTTTGGCTTATTTGGACATTTTGGGTTCAAATAGGCTAACTTGGGTCATTGATATTGGTTTAGTTCAATTTGCTTGATTATAGGTTTTGAAGATTCTAAAATGATGTATAGAATGGTTGGAGTGCTTTTGTTAAGTTTAATCGGATTTGGTTCAATTGACTAGGTTTGGGTTTGGTCCATAGGATTGGATCATGGGGTTAAGATGGATTTGAGTTTAAGTTATTTTGGCTTGGAGCTTGGATACGAAATGTAATTCAATTGAGGTTCGGCTAATTAGTTTGAGGTTGAATTTGGACTTAGGGTTAAGCATAGGTTTTGATTTAGGCCATAGGATAGGTATGTTTCATTGGTCCTAAGGTATAGCCTAAGCCTAGGGTATGCCTTCCTAAGTCTCTATGCTTGGGTTTAGTGTTCACTTAGTCACTAGAAGTGTCTTATGACTAAAGAGGATCTAATGCTTAGGAGAGCCCTAAGTTTAGTATAAGAAGGAAGAATCCTCACTCCAAAATTGAGGTCAACATTATTTCTTTCTCTAGGTAAGCATATTTCAAATGACATGGTAATGGTTTTAACTCTAGTTCTAGGGCTTCTATTAAAGATGGTTTAATATTTCTAATGGTTTGAATTTTTCCTTAAACTAATTAGGTGTAACTCTAAGGAATTTAATATTTTCATACTCTTCCATCATCATTTTTCATTTTTGTTCTATAAAATCATTTATTATATAAGCATTCAATTCTTTTTCTATTTTACTCTCACTTAACCCAATCCTATAACATTCTTCATTTCTATCATAAAAAAAATTAATAGAGTTGAACACATTAAATTTGATTTCCTAATCTTATACTCTCATGATTGATTTCTCTTTTTGAACATCTATCATAGTTTTTCCTGTAGCTAAGAAAGGTCGCCTTAAGATTACAGGTATTTCCTAGTCTTCTTTCATGTCTAATACAATAAAATCAGTAGAAAATATGAACTTATCTATCTTAACTAAAATGTTTTCAACAATGCCTTTAGAATAAGTTAATAATCTATCTACTAATTGTAAAATTACACTAGTAGGTTGTACTTCTCCTAGTCCTAGTTTCTTGAAAATTGATAAAGGAGTTAAATTTATGCTAGCTCCAAAATAAGATAATGCTTTTCCAAAAAAATTATCCCCTATAGTGCTAACAACAAAATTCCATGGATATTTATGTTTTTTAGGTGATTTGAATTATTGCACTACAATCTTCAAAAAGGCATACCATTTCATTTTCTCCTAATTTTCTTTTTTTAGTATAGAATGTCTTTCATAAATTTAGCATATGATGGCATTTATTTTAAGTCTTCCACAAATGGTACATTTATGGTTTATTTCCTTAATACATCTAAGAATTTCAAAATTTGATTATCCATATTTTTTAAGTCATTGGAGAAATGGAGGTGTCTTTTCTTTCATTTTCCTAAATACTTCTTTTTATTTCTTTTCTCTTTTCTCCAATTTCTTTATTTTTAATTTCCTTCTTTTTTTCTATAATTGCTATTTTGTTTTCTTCATTTTTATCTTGTAGCCCTAGTTCTTTTAATTTCCTTTAACTTTATAATTCAATTGCTTTACACTAGTCTTTGCCCTTATCTTTAGGATTTACTTCAGTGTTACTAGGTAAATTCCCTTGAGAACTATTTGAAAGATTATTAATCAATTTCCCTAATCAAATTTCTAAATATTTAATTAAAGCTCTTTAGCTTTGTAATTGAGTTCCCATTTGTAACACTGCTTCTTGTAAAGAAGGCTTCTTTCCTTAGTTTAATTTTATACAATATCTTGGCAGAATGATAGGTATAAAGTTAAAGTTTTGAGGGTTATAATTCCTATTTTCCAACTTCCCATATTTCTATTTTAAATATAGTTTGCATTGTTATTTTAAAAGAATTTTAGTGATTCCTCCATCCTAGATAAAACATATTTGAATAAGAATCATTTGAATTATTTGAGATATAGTTAGGAATTTCCAATCCTTGATTAGCTTGATCTTCCAATACACATATTTCATCATTTTATCCCACTTGATTCATATTATTAATATTTTGATTTATTCCTCAGCTATCTAATTGCTTAAATAAGAAAGTTACTTGCGAGGTCAACATTATAATCATATCATTATTGTTAACATTGGCTACTTTCCTAAGGTTTAATATATTAGTAGGCCATTGTAAACTATTAGTTGTCATTTCCTCTATTAAAGCATAAGCTTCATCAAAAGCTTTGGATATGAGGCTACCTCTTGCTTCTACATCAATAATAGTCCTTACAAATCCTACAAAGTAATTATAGAATGATTGAATGATAAGCCAATTAGGAAATGAATGATGAGGACATTTCTTTAATAATTCTTTATATTTATCACAAGCCTCATATATAGATTTATTGTCTAGTTGTATGAATGATGTAATATCATTTTAAGCTTACCAATTTTAGATGGTGAAAAATAATTTGTCAGAAATTTTTTAGCTAATATGCTCCAAGTAGTTATTGATCCTTGACGTAGTGAATTTAACTAAATTTTAGACTTATCTCTTAGTGAAAAAGATAATAAGTTAATCAAATAGCATCATCATTTACCACATTGTATTTAAATGTTGCATAAATTTTTAAGAAATTGACAATATGCATATTAGGATCTTCAATAGGTGAACCTCCAAACTGAGAGTTTTGCACCATTTGAATTATAAATGATTTTTTTTCAAAATTATTAGCTTGAATTGTTGGTCTAGCCATACTTTGATATACTCCATCTACTATTGATGTAGCATAATCCCTAGAGAAGTCCAGATAGTTTGCCTACTGGTTGATTGTCTATTGCTAGTTTTTTCATTTGATTTATCTTTTCTTTCTAATTTTTTTGTGAAGTCGTTAAATTTCTAAGTTCAATAGCAGTATTTCTATAGTTTTGTTTCTATACATGCACTATTTAGAAATCATAACTTTGGTTTAAAACTAAAATAACAGTACACTAAACAAGTACAAAGATGCTTATATGAAAGATATTTTACACTCAATCCATAACATACATACACATAATAAAAAAGTTGAATTAATAATAGTTTAATGAAACTAATATTAACTTAATAAAAATTACTATTTTACTTCTAATCCTTAACAATGGAGCCCAAAACTTGATTGGTATTATCTCTAATACACAAGTTTATGTCATGGTGCTGCTTTTGCAGCACCTAGGCGTTGTGTCTAAATTTCTTCTTTTTCATATTTATGAGAATTTTCCAATTACAACACAACAGATGATTAAAATTAATACATTTTAACATATAAGCATGGTAAAGACATTTAATTACATGAAATTATCATAAATTTAACACCTATCAAATATGTGAGGTTTGAGATGGATGATGTTTGTAGAAAATGCTAATGTTATGCCCATGAGCATTAGCATTGATTCTAAGTTTTGATGATCATAAATATTTATGGTTGACACTTATTTTCACTAATAATTGTGAATGTAAGTTGTGGTAAATTATCAACATAGGTACAACAAATGAGCAGCTCAAGGAAGGTTGTCTAAGAAAGCACAAGCAATAGCTATTTAAATCAAAGTGCAAGAATAAAAAAGAGCTTATGATGATTACCTAACATAATGGCTGATGCTAGAAGACCCAAGTCAAGCCCAAAGTTGCATCATTTTTGTAATTTATTTTGTCTTCATGTAATTGACATATGAATGATGAAAAATAATCAAGGATGCATACCTAAGAGAATGTAAAATAAAAAAAGTATTTTTTGAAATTAATTTTTAAAGGAAATATACTACACATTTCATATTGTACTATATGATTATCCATTTTTGTTAAAAAAATTTTAGTTACCATAGTAAGTCGATCAACTCCAAAATTATTGAAATTGAACTAATCGTACTATATGATCTTTAATCATGTTGTATATTAATTATTTTTATTAATTAATTTTATTTGTCAAGATTAAGTCAGTTAAGTACAATTTTGCTAAATGTGAACGATCATAAACTCATATTCTAAAAGGATTTTTTTCAAAAGTTCATAAAATACAATGTGATTATAATGCATTACGAATACATAAAGCTAAAATTTTAATTTTAACTAATCATATAGTATGAGCTTAGGTCGCATACAATTATGGTAGTTGTTGGGATGATCATATGGTCTAGTTTGAATAAACATGAAGAAATTTTAACTAATTGTATAGTATGATGATTGATCATATAGTACGATTAATATGGTTTTATTAAAAAATGAATTTTTCTAAATTTTATTCAGAACCATCCCAATAAATACCCCTCTCTGCCTAACTCAAACTTGAACATGAGAGAGCTTAAAGAAGGCTTGGGGAAGGATGTTTTCTTAGAAAACTTAGAAGAATTTTGTTTCCCTCTTTTTCTTTGTGAGAATTCTTGTTGTAAGAGTGCAATCTACTTTGGTTGTTCTTTTATATTCACCTTGCTAATATAAGTTGAGCTTTAACTTAGTAGAGATATTATATGAGATTTATTATTGAGAAGTTTTTTGTATCTTGGACAGAGAATGACATCCTTGTTGCCTTGATTGAGAAGGAGAGTAGTGTAGGGTTTCTGCATTATCCATTAAAGAGAGATGCATCTTTTCCTTGACTTTTATGCCTATGGAGAGAATGTGATATTTTTGGAGATTTGGAGAGTGGACTTAGGTCAGTTGGGTCGAGCCATTATAAGTCATTTGTTCCCTATTTCTTTTACTTTTCTACTGCTATTATCTTTTGTATTGAATTGTTGGCTTTGACTTTTTAGTTTTCTCTCACGCTAAACTTTAAAGGTTTGTCTTCAAGTTCCCTTTTAAGAAAATTTTAAAACACACCAATTCACTTTCTCCCCATCTTGAACAAAAGATTAAATGAGTGAAGGCAATTATATGATAAAACAAAGGTAACTACATTATCTAAATAATGAAAAGGCAAGACTTGATACACCAAGCACTAAGCTAAAAAAAGATAACAATAATTCACTTAAAATCATTCATTTAGAAATTGATGTTACAAGTATTCTAGTTCATATTTATACACATCACAAGACTTTACAACAAATATTTTTGAAGGAAAAAAATATATATAGGAAAAAAATAGCATGGAAAGTGGAATTATTGATCATTTATGAATAATAAGCTCCAACAACTCATTTTTTTTGCATCCTTCATATCATATCTAGCCATACAAGGTTCTAGAAGATAAATAAAAATACAAAAATAATAGAATTTAAAATACATTCATAATGTTCTAAATGATGGACCCTTTACTATGTTTTTGCTTGGTCTCTTGTAGTTGTGTTTGTTCTTTGATCTCTTCCTTTTAGCTCTAGTTATAGTAATTAGACCTTTGATTTTCTAGATTTATATAATCTTTATTTTTTATATTCATGATATGCTACATTAGGAACCTTCAGTAAGAGCATTAATTTCAACATATATGTATGGTCATCACAACACATAACCAACATAAAAAAAATATTTTACTTATTATTTAAGATTTAATGACTAATTCATTGATTAAGCACATTTTATTTCATTGAACTATTTATGAAACCTTTCATTTGCAAGCTCATCAAAATCTAAATGCTTGAAATTTGTGCATTGTTATTTTTTTTTCCTCTATAGCCTCAAACTTTCTATAAATGATGTAAGATTACCACAATATTAGAGCATATTCTATGAGCTTGTACAAAAAATTTATCTTTTAACACAATGTCACCATGCTTAAATCAATAGTTGTATGTGACCGCTTATATTAATGTCACTCCTTATTTGATAAAGATTCTGTGCTTATGAAATTATACAACTACTAAGAATTTCTTAGTGTTTAAACCAAAAGATATTCTCTCTTTAATAATATTTTCCCAGCAACTAACACCCTAGGTAATGCGTTATTTTTAATATATTTTTTCAATATGAAAAAAAAACATGTACATAAAAAAATCTTAAATAAAAGATAAAATAAATAGTTACAATAAATGATAAATAATTATATCTTCAATTTCTCTTTCTTTGATATTGCAAAAGAAGCTAGTAAAAGTGCTCGAACATTTTTTGGATTATGAGAATATAGTTCACATTTTTTCTATGATGTCAACCAAATTTACTTATACTTCTAGGTTATTTTTAAATTTAGTAATATCAAATAAAGTTCTAATTAAACATCAAGAAACAATCTCTTAGGTATACATATAACCTAAATTATGATGAAATAAATTATACTCTAACGCTAGGTCAAAATAAAATAATAGCTAAAGTTAAGATTAAACTCCCTGACATAATTCACACAACTCTTATATAAACAATTGAAGATAAATATAAATATAATTTCCAAAACTTTCTCATATGATATAATCATCAATGGACTAATAGATGATTATCTCATTCAAATTTAATGAGACGACCAAAGATCTTATTGCTTAAGAAGATAAACTCTTCAAATGAAATAAGTATAATTTAAAAGATAACTTTGAGAATTACTCATGCCTTAGGTTTAACTCTACCTCCATATTTTCTAATAACATCAATAGTTTTTAATCATTATTTAAAGGATCTATATTATGCTCGGTAGGTTCATCCTCTAGATTCATGGTGATATCAATTGAATGAAATATTACTTCTAAAATCTTTCAAAAGCATCTATGTTAGATCATTCAACTTGGATGTTTCTCAAAAATGATTGTAGTACTAAATGCTTCTTTTCATACAACTTATACTAATGTGTTCCTCATGTTGATTTTGTACAACATATCTAATAAAAAAATGTCTGAGATTAAATGAACTTTGCCATCTTTTATTAAATAAATTATCTATTAATGTATAGTCTACAAGAGCCAAAAACTTCTCTTGCTAAATTTCTACTATAACGTGCAAATTCCCAAAATGACAATCTTCTTCTTTTATGTATCACAACTCTATCCAGATTTGGTGATCCTAATATCATCCAGCCCACAAGAAAGGTGAAGTTTCAAAAATTACTATCAACAACTATGACATGAGAATAGTACGGTTAGTCCTTTATTAAACAAAGTATCCTATTAAAGGTAATTCTAAATTTTAAAAGATTCATAAATTTTAGGAGTTCGTCCTTTATCATAATTAAAAGATTTTTAAGGATAATATTCTTAATTAATGCATGCTAATTGTGACTATATTATTGGTTAACTTAAGTAATCCATTTTATTGGACAATGCAAGTGACTTATAAGATTTAAATTTCAAATAAACAAACTTTATTTGCATTCAAACATCTACCACATAAAATTACATTTTATTTTAACATTGATTTATTTATTGAAAGAACAAATTTGTATGCTAAATTATTATAATAGAAATACTTCAAATAATTTAAATGATGTTTGAAGAAAATTTCAACTAGGTTGAAATTGAGCTTGAAATCGACTAAAATAAATTCAAGTCGATATATTAACTTATAACTTGATTTAATTTTAAATTGACTTAATACTATCATGAATTTCATACAATTTAGCATGCTCTATTCATCATTCTCAATTAATACGCTTTCCTCTCCCAACGCTTGAATCCATTATCACAAAGCTTTCGTCTTATTAAGAATGCAATAAAGAATGCCTAAGACACAAATATGTTAATTTCAAAATGAAAAAAATGCTTTATTCAACATGTACTAACTAGTTATGAAAAAAGGTCCTATTAATTTTTTTGAACAAGAACGGATAAATTTTTACTAATAATAGTAAAGAAAATAATTCATATGAACTCTTAATTAAAAAGAGAACCATTGAAGTTTTCTACAATGGTTTAGTTATAGACTTCAGTAGTAATTTTAACTTTCACAAAATTACTTGTATCTATTTCGAAAACTTTTAGAACTGCGTCGCATTTATTTTTAGCTACAAAGATCTTACGTAGCAGTTTTTTAAATGTTGCGTAAACTTTTTAGCAGTGCTTATTGTAGTGATTTAAATCATTATGAGTTTCAAGAAATGCAGTTTTATACATTTTATAATTGCTTAAAAGGCTATAGAATAGTGTCGATTTTAACAACCGCTTTTGCTACAAAATTTTAGTGGTTTTAACTACTGAAATTTAGTAGCTTTTATAGTAGTTCAAATGTCATAAAGCTGTAGATTTTTTTCTTTTGAAAAATATAACGATATGACTTGATGCCATGTAGAAGCTGCAAAAGACTCATGACTCTTTAGGATGATGACTTTTGCACCTCCTTACATGATGTTATCCTATTTACTGTATAGCTTTAGAATAATAATGGCCCTATTTAGTTTCATATTATAAGTTGTAGTTTATCAAGAAAAAAATATAATTAGTCATATTAGCAAACAATTTCAAAATTATTATAATAATATGCTTCAAATAAATTTAAATAAATGTATTCTTCTCAATTAATATTTTGAAGAATACATTTACAATTATAATGGAATATCTTCTAGTGGTTAACATCTATTAGTGCTAAACTTCTGAGCAGTCAATCATGCTCAAATTGGCTTTTTTTTGCTACTATAATTAATTATTCAAAATTATTGGCTTTAGTAAAAGAAAATTCAGCATAGACTTTGACTGACTTTAGGCAGTCAGTCAAGCATGAATTGGAATTTATGATTAATTATACTTAATTATAAAAAAATTAATTAGCTTTTAGTAACAAGAAAATTCAACAAAGGCATTGACTGACTTTTGAGCGTCAAACATGAATTAGCATTTTATTTATTATAATAATTAATTATCTAAATTTACTGGCATTTTGTTACGAGAAAATTCAATATACAATTTCGCTGACAATCAAGTTCAATTGGCTATTATGTATTATTATTGTATTTATTTTCTAAAATTAATGACTCTAATTAATGTTGTTCATCGTATTGTAACAGTTGAAAGTTTTAATTTATAACAGATATCATGAATGAATATTAAAATTTTAAATTATGGCCGTACAATATGATGGGAAGGTCTTAAGTTTCTGCATCCCATACCTATTTGATTCAATAAATAAATAAGAATAAGCTAAACAACGTACATATAAAGTTACTTTTAATTCGTTGTGAGTTTTTTATTACTGACGTAGAAGTTAGAATTTTCTAAATTTTCTTTTGCAAGTTTGAAATGATTGGTTGCACGACTTTTAAGCAGCCATGGCAAAAAATTTGGTCCCATTGAACGGATTGAACGGATTAAGGGAAGTATGGCTGTACCTCGATCCTGCATATTATAGTCAATTTAATTCCCTTAAATGAATACTGCCCATTTACGAGTTCACACACAAAAACCAAAAAAAAAAAAGAATGTTTTTTACAATGATTTAAGTAATAGTAATTTTAACTTTCACAAAATTGCATGTAACTATCTTGAAAACTTTTAGAAGTGCAGACATATTTGTTTTTAGCTAGAAATATCTTAAATAGCGATTTGTTAACTGTTGGGTAAACTTTTTAGCAATGCTTATTATAGTGATTTAAATCATTAGAAGTTTCAAGAAACGTTGTAGTTTAAATCGTAGCATTTATATGTATTTTATAATTGCCTAAATTGCTATAATATAAGAGAATGGTGTCGATTTTAACAGCCACTTTTGCTACAGAAGTTCAGTGGCTTTAACCACTGCAATTTTGTAGTTCTTATGGTAGTGCAAATCGTCAAAAAGCTGCAGATTTTTTTCTTTTGAAAAATATAACGATATGGTAACACTTGATGCCATGTAGAAGCTGCAAAAGACTCATGACTCTTTTGGATGATGGCTTTTGCACCTCCTTACATGTTATCCTATTTACTGTATAGCTTTAGAATAATAATGGCCCTATTTAGTTTCATATTATACTTACTACTTTTAGACATTATTGACCAAATTTTAGGTCATCTATCCAACTCATGGTTTGAATAGAAGGGGAGTTCAGCAAGACATTACCCCAACATACGTAAATACTATGATAATTTATAGATAACCAACTCTTGAATAATGAGTACCAACATAAAAATAATCAAATATTCCAATTAGAGAAAGGAATAGCATACATGTTGAACATAATAGTAAATAAGAAGTAGATTAAAATAGTTTCTGCATAAAGAAAAATAACTAATACACGTATCTACTTAACACCAAGTAATAAACCAAGCAAGTTCTACATGGATTTCTTCCTCCTAAAATTCAAATTTTAAAAATGGTCATTACATTAGAGCTAATAATAATTATATTACAAGTTAATAATATAATATTGATTAAAAAAACACAACTTGAAATTTGATAAGCCATATGTAAGCCTCCTAAATGTGGATAATGGAATTGAATTATTACATAAATTCTCTCATCTCAGCTCACAATGCACTCACATCACTTACTTCAAATCATAATGCCTGAACATTCTCTTATAGTGATGCTATTTTGAAAATCATGCATTTGTACTTTTTAGGTTGTTTAGGATCTAGGACCCCATTGAATATCCTTTTGTTTACCTAAAATTTTCCATCCGCTAGTATTTAACCCTCATTAATGAGAATTTCACAAGCTTGAATCAAAAGTGTAAAAGAAAAAGTTAAATTAACACAAAATTTTAATTTAAAACATTATTGTGAACAAATTATGTAAATATTACCTATCTATGTTTAGCAATCTCAGATGATCATGATCAATTCTTATATATTATATGGATTCTTTAAAGATGTAGTCTATCGAGAAAAAAAAATATAACAAGTCATATTAGTAAAAAAAATTTTAAAAAAAGTCATACCATCTTTTTGTCTTTAAACAGGGGTCATATGATTCTTCATGTGGAAAATGCATTTATTTCATAGGATTCATATATTGTTGGTAGGCCTTTATTGTGATAATCTTTATTTTTTTTTGAAGCAATAAAAATTAAATATAAGTATGGTATTAAAGAAGTGACCAGTGTGTTATTAGTTTACACTACTGCATGAAAAAAAACTTTCTTGAGGTAGTATCTATAATCTATTTTGTAGGTCAAATGCCCAAATAATCTAAATTTAAATTGAACTTGTGATTGCATCATTTTACACCAAGGGATTGATGTCTCCCATGATACACGTGTCCAAAAATTTCAAAATTTGACTATAAATAATAGATAATTAAAAAATTTCAATAACTTAAAAAAATAAAATATTTATTCTTAAAAGGCTTCATGACTTTGTTGCATCAATTTCAAAAGGAGATGGGTGATAGTTTAGGATATCTTGTAATAATGCCCAAATAAAATGTCAATAACATGGACTATGAGATATTACTGGATATATTATGATCGTTCACCTCAAAGTGCAATCATGTGCTTAAAAGTAAACTTTGGAAATCTACAAAATTTTTTGCTCCTACTCTTTATTAGGTAACTTTGTTCATCATATGTATAGTAAATGACAAATGATGGGTAAAATATATAATGATGAAATCATTAAAAAATAACTACAAATACTTATAAGCCATATACTATAATCTAAGCATAAGGCTTGTTAGCCTTAGATACAAAATAAATATTAACATATGATAGGTGTGAAATTTACATGATTTCTTCTACCTTAGAATATGACTTTTACCATGTTTATTTGCATACTTTTAAGAATTTCAAAATATGTATTCTTTGAATTTTAAATTTTTATCGGACCACCATGAAGAAAGTAAAGCTCATCATTTATATGTAAATTTATATGGGAAATATAATGTTGACCTCACTTTTAGTAAGGTTGACATCCATCACTCTTTAGACCTAGGACTCGATCTAGGCACTAAGGTTTCTTTAGCTAGAAAAAAGATACTTCTAGTGGATAGGGTGTTGAATCTAAATTTGTCTGTAGATGATGAAAGAACCTTCTCAGATACCTAAGAAATAGGGTTAAACAAAAAGATTGATAGTAAGAAGGAATGAAAGTAAGAAAAATGAAGAAAATATAATTGTTCAACATGCCCAAAATGTGAGTACAGAATATAGAGATCTCCACTATGAGCCAAAAAGTTCCCCCATAAGAAAGAAATACCCCTTTTATAATCTCAAGGGATAGTCATACATAGAAAGGTCATATAAGATAAGTTTAACACAATAGATTCCCACCTATGCATATGGTGGTGAGTGAATAAGATTCATGTGAATAAGGATGAGGCAAAGGAGAGTAGCTACATTATTCTTAAGCCTAGTCTCCAAATGCCAATGGGTAAAATTAGGTCTTTCTTTTGAGTTATCGCACTTTGAGTTCCTGGCTCATTGGCTCAGATGTATCTTCTCACATCAAGTGCTCTTTTTGGCAATGTTTTATCCTACGTTACCAATTACCCTTCATGTGAGTGTCCTTATCTTGATTTATAGGCTCATTTTCGCCCGCCCATTACTTTGGGTATACATTTTAGCTCCCTAATTCTTCTGCACATTGGAGAGGTACCTTGCAAAAAGGGTAGAAAAATGAAATGATTAACTATTAAACATTTAATGATCCAAGAAAATTCATGCAATTTTTGAGCAGTCATATCACCTTTGGATTGTTCAAATTTTCCAACGATCTGGAGGTTATAAATGGATCTATTTCTTTCTTATTTTATGCACTCAGCATTCCTGTGCTATACACTCGAGTAGGTGTTTTGTCTTTTCAAGAGTAAACTTTATAAAATATATTGAAACATAATCAATATGGATACAAAGAGGCCTCACGATGACATTGATATTACAGTCTTGTGGGCAAGCCATTATAAGAATACCTAGAAAGCGAAGAAGTCGAAAGAGGCTACCACCATTCCTATGGCTGAACTTAGCATTTCAACTACTCCAATCCCATGTGAGTGATAAAGAGCCAATTAGTTGGGCCGACCACTAAGAAAGTAGCTACGGATGAGTATCTCACTGAGGTGAGTTTGTCTATTATTGTGTACTACGAGTTGCTTTAATTTGAATCTCTTATCTTTTCTTTGGTCATAGTTGAGCATACCTAGTATTCATGCTTCACTAGAGGATGGTGATGGGCACTTATTGACCCAGTAGGTTGTTTCCCTCTCTAGTCGATGTAATTATGTAGAGCTACTTAACATTTCCTTGATGGATTTGCTAGGCCATTTTCGAAGTAGATTGGAATTCCATTTACTCATGATGTGTCTTTTCTTTTAGAGGGTTGATCCTATAACAAATCTTTTTATTGAAATTTTCTTCTCAATTTTTGATGAATTCCTTTCTTGTTGACTAGAGGTGACTCTAGCTTTGTTGTAGACCCCATTGGCATCGGAGGTGGACTCAGTTGAGATCTCTCCTCTACCCGGCGTGACCATTGAGTTTCTGTCGCCAATATTAGCTTCACTTATACCAACATCAAAGAAATGATGGTCGACTTCTCCTTTTCTACTCGTAGAGATAAAGACTTATTTGTAAGGGGTGAGTCTACCTGTCAACTGGGAATGAAATGGAGGAACCACAAGTATTCACAAACTCCTTCAACATTGAGGCTCTACGAGGGGATGTCACTTTCTTAAGGAAGGCCTCAAGCTCATCCCAGCGGGACATGGGTGAGTTATGAGCACATTTGGAGTTGGAGTAGTAGTGACGACTATCCTTAGAGGTGGAATACCAGAGCAACTTTATGATTGTGAGGGCTGAGATATTAATTTTATAGAACCCCCTCAAGTTGCATTGTCCTTCACTTCTTCTTTATGGAAAGAATTTTCCATTTAACTCTATGTGTGAGAAAGGTGGACTTGCTAAGGACTGGCACTCAAACCTTGTATTTAGGGTTATAGCTCTTCAGATGAATAAAGATAAATATTTTTATAAATTTTTGCTCATGAGTACAGTTTGTTTTTTTTTACTATTATGCATTGATTGTTTTCCTATAGCTCCTATCACTTAAGATATCTATAGGATTTGAGTAATCATTTCTTTACTGAATGCTTGATTTGACATCCACGTCACTAGAACTCGCTTACTATGCCTATAAAATCTCATTGGCTAGAGTAGTTGAAACTTTTATTATTCTTTTTGAGTCATGCGGGTAAAACATTTTGTGAGCAAATCTTTATCATTGTTTCATCATCTATGAGTATGGCTCTATTGGCCTCATTTTTGGATGAAGTTAACCTTACTTCCAAAACAAATAATTAGGATACCTAATCCTAGATTATGAATATCCTAATTAGATACTTAGGACACTTTACTTAGTGGCATATTGCACTTTTCCAGGATCTAATCAAACTCAATAAGATTAGATAGACCTAAACCAAATTCAAGTCCTAGCCTAAAGATATTGAAATCCAAAGGCACTTGAATTTAAATTAAAGTGAATATCGTAATTAATCTATTTATCCTATTTGACCCTTAAAATCATTTAAACTTCAAGAAATTCAAATTAAACCAAAACAATTGTAAATCAAAATCCAATAAAACCATGAAATCAAATTAAAAGCATAAATAAATCCAAATCCAAACTAAGGCCAAAAAGTGGTCAACCCATTTAACATTGGCTTGACTTAGGTAGGTCCCATCAAGTCAAAGGTCAGTCCACAAAAAATTTGACCAAATAGAATCATTCCAAATGATCCAAATGATAATATATTCATGTTTAAAAATTAATTTAAGATAATATAAATCCAATAATGCCTTAATTAGGCTAATTAGGTCATTTGACCTAAATGGGTCTATGTGGACCATATGGGATTCAAATCCAAATCAAACCAAAATCAACACAAACTAATTGTCCAAAATCATTTGGAAATGATAATAAAACACAAATCAACTCATCATTGAGTCTAATTTAACCTAAAATGACCATTTGACTTAAATGAATCCAAACCTAATCCAAGCTTAACCCATAAGACCAAGATGGACCAAATTAGGTTTTAAACCTTAAGAAAATGAAATTGATTGATCCAATGCATTCAAAATCCTTGGACCAACATAATTGAAAAGCAAATACATTGTAGTTGAGCTAAATAAGCAATTTGACTCAATCCAATCCAACCCAAAGTTCACTTCAATTATAAGGGATATAACATGGAATAAACTAATAAATATTTGCAAATTCTATGTAATTCTTTAATTAAGAACATCACAAAGAGTTGAATTGATGTAATTGAAGCATTTATCTAATGTTAATCCATTCAATGGACAAAGTTATATTATCCTAAATAAAAAATTCCTTAAATGAAACAATTGAACCTAGGTTCAAATCCAATCCCTTGGAATGCACTCAAACCCATCCTAAAATAAATTTAAGATGATTGGAATCCAATTTCAAGTAGCATAATTAAATTCAAGTCAAGCAAAAATGATATAATATGCCATGGCAAAGAGGGATTACATGGAGACAAGGGAAGCTTCCATGATCCTTGGAGCTACCCTCCAAGGACATCAATTAGCCATGGCCGATAAAGGAGGAGGAGAAAATCATAAGGAACTCTCAGCCTCTAATTGGAAGTAGAGCTAGAGAAGTCCTAAGGTGAAATTGAGCATTCCACTACGTTCCTTGAGTGAAATGAACTCGAGCTCACCCATACCTTGATCCCCTCACTGCTAGGAAGTTGAAGATGACCAAGCTCACTAAAATTTATTCGTGCATTGATCTAGAGGTCGATCCATGAGGAGGCAATACAATTGCTTCTTTTTATAGCTTCGTTGCACCATTTTGAAGCTATTTGAGTTAACCCTACCACTGGAGATATCCCTTCATTTTAGTTCACTAATCATTTTGGAAGGAAATTCGAGCAATTTTATTAGTTGGATCACAAGAAATTGCCTTGAATTGACGAATGGCTCTTGGCTCGTTGTTGCCGAAAGAGGTGGAATCTCTAATATCCATTCCTTTTATTAGGAATGGACTAGTGAGATTTGGTTGGATCATATGATTTAACCCCTTAAAAAATGGCAGGATAAATCTAGTCACGTGGATCTTGAGTGGACAAATAACATGGCGCCATATGTAAAGTAGCTCCACGTCAGATCCACATGGATCCGATATGTTTAAAAATGAAATTCAACATTTTTGAATTAAATAATTGCAGAAAAATTAGAAAATTTTAAAAATCAAAATAAATTAAATGTTAATCCAAAATATTTAAATAAAAGCACTATGGATTCAACTCAGTGAGAGGAAACCATTAAAATTTAAAATATGAATGAAATAAAAATACTAAGCTAATTAATTTTGAGTATTTTTGCATTAATTTGGGCTTAAATGAAAATTTTCATACTTAAATTAATCCCAAATCACTAATCAAAATAATTTGAAACTTTGGGAAATTGAAATTGCTGTTAAGATACACATTATGAGAATTTTTCATAATTTATTGAATAATAAATATAAATATATTAAATTTAGATCCTAAACTTTAATTTTAATAAAATAAATAAATGAAATATGAATGAAATAAGTTAGAAAATGCATGGAAATAATCTAAAACATCATAGCACAACCTAATGAACTTAAATAAACTATTAAAACCCATTGAAACTAAGTAAATTAACATTAGATAAATATAAATAGAAGGATTAAATGGCCTAATTTGGCAATTAATTGAATTAATTAATTTAAATAATCAATCTAAAATTAAATAAATCATAATAAATCAACAAAAACTATAGAAATTATAAATAAACCCTACTTAGAAGCATCTTCAAGAGAGAAATCAAGGAAAAATAAAATCCATAAATGATCCTCATTAGATTAGGCTTAATTTAGGTTTTATTGAAATAATTAAAGTCTTAATTAATCTAAAATTATACATCTGATTAAGGTGAAAATTTAGAAAATAAATTGGCAAAGAACCTCACTTGCCATAAAAAGTTTAAACCCAATTGACCTCTAGATTAGGAACTCTTGAATTTCCAATTCTCTAGGTCAATTTAAAGGAAATAATAAATCAAAAACATCACAAAAATCACAAAATCCATAATATAAACTTAAAACATCATAATTGACATTAGAACACTTAAATGAAAATGTCCAAGCAATCTGAAAGTAAAGGAACCTAATTAAACATAAGTAAAGGATTAAGAATAAGTGAAAATGTAGAATTTAATTATATTCCAAAATTAATAAACAATGAAATCATGATAAACCCACTAATAAACTAAAATAAAAAGTTCACTAACTCCTAAATTTTATAATACATCAACATATAAATATATTAAGGCCATTTAGACTAAGTAATAAAGTTGCTACAAATGTAAATGTAAAATATTAAGTTTAATTAAACACAAAATGATATAAAAGTTAAAGTAACCTAGGGTGAGTTTAAATCACATAACATAATAATAACCCTTTCTTAAACTTCTTAAGTCATGATAAATAAAGGAAATCACATAATGTTAAATGATAAAAAGAACATTTTAATAACATAATAATTATTCCCTTTAAGTTGATTGAAATGAATTGAATTATTCCATAATACATAACTTGGAATAAACAATCTTAATCTAAGTTCATTAATAAGCATTGAAAAAATTAATGAAATAAATGAATTGAAATAAGAGAAATAATAAATAATTTGCCAAGCCATGTTGAGGACTCAGAAGAAGCTAATATTGGAAAGCTAGCACGTGCAAGAAGCAAGAACTCTTAGGCAACGAGGAAAGCAAGGAGATTTATTGCATCCGGTAAACACATTCCTTGACCCGAAAAAGTCCGATCTATGAATACCTGGCTCGCTACTAAGTTCAAGCTCTTTCTCCTCCATGGTAGTAGGTTCGCTGCTAAATTTGAATAATCAATTTAAAATGGTGTAAATTATACAAATGTGTAAATTGAATACTATTAAACTTAAGATGAATGTAAATTTACTTAAGCTAATAAATATCAACAAAATGATCAAATAAAATCAACTTGAAAAATAAACATGACAAATACATCCAAATATAATAAGTCAACTAAATCATTCCAAAATTAAATAAACCAAAAAATGAACAAATAAACTAAAGATAACTTAATGAAAGATAAAGATAAAAGATAAAATATAAAGTTAAATGAAATCAAACATAAAGGTTTACCCTAAACTAAACATAACAATAGTAGTGAATAAAATGGAAAAGCATGAACACATTAATCTAAATATGTTTGATTGACATAATGGAGACACATCAAACAAAAAGTAAATATCAAATATGGCCATCAACAAAAGGAATGAACAATAAATCAAATAAAAAAGAAATTAAGAGAAGAATCAAATTTTTTAAAAAAATTTTAATTGTAAACTTAATCCAAATAAGCTCATCTAAATAAAACTTAGAGGAATTAATTAAGATACTTAAGATCTTAGTTAGACCTCTAGAAGAAATCTTCATCTTAGGATGAAGGCTTTATTCTATTAGGAGTTAGAAAGTTGAATTCAATGGGTTCCACCCAAAAAGGAACTTATTGTATTCTTCATTCTTGAAACCCTAATCTTACTTTAACATAAAATGTACTTAAAATTGAAATAAAATTGCAAATCATTAAATCATTTAAGTTGAAACCATCCTTGGTAAATTAAACCAATTTTAAAACTAAAAGTAGTAAAAGGAATTAAAATAAAAATTTTCATAATCAGCATCATATGGTATATAGTTTGGACACCTGAGATCGCAGGGCTACTAGTTCGAAGTAGGTCTTGATACCTCAAATCTTTGGTATAACAATGACATGTACCTATAAAGCAAAATTATGAAAATAAACAAGTTTAAAAATAAAATAAAATTTAAAATTGAATTGAAACTTGAAACTAAAATGGCCTAGTAATGTCTTACAACATAAACCCCCATTCTTCACACACTAGATTATTAGGTCATAAACCTTAAACTTAGGATAGATTGTTCTGTGATTTTCTATGATGTTGTGAGGTGAAATGTCTTTTTATTATTTTATGGTGTATTATGAATTAATAGGAATGTGGATTTGCTAAAAGGGACGTCATATCAAATTATAAAATTGATGTTTGCTTACAGGTACTAAATAGTCCCTTAGCATAGCCAAATAGGATTGGTGGGCTAAGTAAGTGCCCATATAGTTGTAAAATATAACTATTGTGTACTTTTTTTGTATTTTTTAACATCTGTTTTGCTAGGATTAAGATTTCTTTTGAATTTGAAATGTAAAAAATTAAGTTTAGAATTAGGTTAAGATCTATGGGGTCTAGGATTAACAAGAGCTAACCCTACAAGAAGATGGGTGCAAAGGTTCCCTGTGAAGCCCAATGGAGGTCCCTAATAAAGGAGATGATCCTAGAAAAAAGTCCCATAGATCTAAAATTTAGTTCTAGGCTGGGCTTTATAACGACAAAGCTTGGCTGCTTATTTTTTTTCTTCTAGTGGTATAATGGTACCCGACTGCATTGGCCTTTAATTAAATTAAAATTGACTTGATTTATTTTGGGTGCTCGATAGATTCAACTTACTTTTTTAAGTTGCTTTCTATGGCTTATTTTTTGTGATTAATGCTTGGACGATCAGGCTCTTAGGAAAACTAATTTTTTTACCTAAATTAAAACTAATAAACTGAACTAAAAGATAAAGAAATTAAAAACTTCATATAACTTAAAGCCATAAGAATAACCTAAAATAAATTAGAAATAATTAGCTCTCGTGAACCATACTATCATATTGCTCTCAACTCTTGAATTGGCCACTTCACCTATTGCACATAAGGGGCATCTAACCTTTGAAGATGACAACCTTCTTAGAGAAGTCTGCCTTCCTTTATTGATTTGGCTGATAACCACTTCTAATTACATGACATTTAGGCATAGAAATACATACCCAAGAGCTTAAATGAATCATGAGTCATAACATTTAAAAATTAGAAAATGTGTATTAGTTAGTGCATATTATACCCTACATGATCCTATTGATTAAAAAGTGAGTTTAGATTCATAGATTCTTTCCTAAAATGCAACAGTCCAATCATCTTGCATACATGAGACTTGACATCATAGATTTAAAATGTGCTTAGGTCGTGTTAGATGGTAGCCCTTCTAGGTAGGTTATAAGTCTATAAGAGTCAGGGTTAGGTTTGTTCCCTCTAGTGGAAGGAATGATTGATAATTCCTAAAAGTGAAACTAGGTCGACATCTGACTTATGTTAGAAGCACTTATAGACTTAGGATATGAAGCATTCTCATTGGAGTAAGTATTTATATCTGGGTATTTCTACAGTCTTGTACTGTTAGAATCTAAACCCTAGATTTCTAAGAAAATGTTAATTTAAAATTTAAATTAAATTCTAAAATTTAAAGTCTAATGGTAGGATAGTTGAAATGCCTTTTAGGCATCCCAGTATCAACAAGAATTTCTTGCTTTATCCTGACTAACTTCCAAAAATAAGTCATTTCATTTTGAATTATTCCTAATTGAAATTCTAAATATCATTCCTTTGGAAATTAGTTTAGAAATCATAAAAATAATAGTTTATTTCTCTAATCAAGAGTATCCTTAAAAAAAGTCCTCCATTCATAAGATGTAATTAACTATAAGGGCTTGCTCTTATAGAGAACTATAAACTCAGTTTAAAATAAACTCTGCTCTACTTCTCATGTAGTTTAAGAGAAAACTCTCTGGTACATGAAAGACCCATTAGCCTTAGGAGTCTTTTATTAAATGATTGAATCAATTATAAGATAACATGTTGATCTTCTGAGATTATATGATTACTCCTTAACAATACATTTGATCATCCAAATAAGAAATTTTTTAAATTCTATGCAGTGTCATAAATTTTTTTCATAATATCCTTTAGGGTATTGTATTTGATCATATTCAGCCGGGTATAGTAAGCCTTTCCCAACTAGCTGCTTAGTAGTTTCTGAAGTGACAGCTGCTTTTTCCTTTTCATGTGTAAGGTCTTCCACTTGGGATTTGGTAAAACTACTCGCTTCTTGATGGATATTTACTGTAGTCTCTCCTGGGGGTTCTTGGCTTTGTGTTGGGACTGTTGACAAGTTAGCAATAGTATTTTGTATACCCCTAGTTTCATCTGTCGAGTTGCTAATATTTTGGAGGATCTCTTGGAGGCATATGCTATATTACAATCACAATTAGATTAAGCTGACCGAATAGCTCTTTTATTAGCCTATTCATTTCATTAAGGTGGGCATTAAGATGACTGATCTCTTGATCCCTTTGTTAGAGCTGAGAATCGTTATAATCATGTTACAATGTCAGCTAGCTCTTCTGTTGCTTCAACCTCTACTTGGGCTGTGACTTTAGGTTATTGGTGATCAGGGTTCTTTTAGTGTCCTCCTTCATCTTGTTGACCATACAAATAGTTTTGACCTCCATGTGATCGATATCATCAATGCTGCAGAGGTCTGGGAATGATTGCCCTTCATTAGTTAGGAAATCTTCATCTTCCTAGAAGATTCAATTTTCTTTCTCATCATTCATTGATCAACTTTTGTAAGCCTAGCATTTCCAGTTGATGATGAGAGAATCTACTCCTTTGTCATCTGGTGAAGTGAGCATGTGATTGAAGATTTAGAGTTCATTTAGTATCCAAATCGATTGGGACCTCCTCGTGGTAGATCTCTAGGCATATGCTATAGATGTTACAACCTGGTTTTTACTAGATGTATGTAGTTGTAAAGACCTTCTAGTAAGGCATCTTTAAGAATGTATCCTAGATGTCACACCCTAGTGCTCACCATATGTAGGTTATAACTATTGAGACATTCTAATAACTGGCCACTCAGTGTCTTTGTGTCTAAGTGCTTGTTGTCGGTGTTCACCGCCTATGGTGCTCATAGGCTTGGAGTCTTGTTGAAAATGACTATGATATTTTTGAATATTCCCACATATTTTAAGGTGGAAGTTTATAGGGTTAGTGACTTGACTCACTGTCTTCTTTTTTCTTCTTTGAAGGTTTCTATTTATGATTTCTTTATAAACCTTATAAATTTTAGAGGGAATAGATTCTTCCTTATGTTGTTGATTTTGCAGACCGGGTCATATATGCTTATTCTAGAATGATTTCTTCATAGCTCCTCCTAAGCTATTTCTTTTGACCCATCTGAGTGGATCAAAGTTCTTGCTGGTGGGCACATTCATTTCTACCAGTGAGTTGGATTATTGTTAGATATGCATAGGCAATTCAACAGCTCTATGGGTAGTATTACATTTTCTGCGAGCCCTCATGGATGTTTTGGTACCCAAGATAGATGCTTCGTAGTCATGTGTGCTCGGGGTAAAGGTAACATCATGCAGTGTAGTATGATCCCTTAATGCATTACTGAGTGGGTTAACTATGATGGATTTCAACTTGGGCTTGGTGACCGGCTTATCCTCGGTAGGGGTAGTTGGAATTACCTTTAACAATCTCTTGAAGATAGAATCCTTCCTTGTGATCAGGACTTTGGGGTTGGTAGCATTTGGGATGATCACATTTGGCTGCTTCCCCTTGGTGAGCCTTTGGCATTCTTGTGCCCTTAATCATAGGCTTAGAGATGGATCGAGTTGATAGGAATTGGACAACCTCTGAGATCATTCTGTACCAGAGAGTTGCTCTAGTAGAACCAGCATTAGTTATTTCCTAAATGAATCATACTGTGAATCCATCATCGGGCTTTATAATCATCAAGTTCTTGATGACTTGCTCCCCCCCCACCCTTTAATATTTCTTTTTTTTTTATTTCTTCTCTTTCTCTTTTTTTTGTATAATTTATGTAACTCTCCTTTTTATATCAATAAATACATCTTTTTTTTTCTATTATGTATTTTTGTTTCTTTATGTGTATGTTTTCTTATCATTTGGAATGCTCCAAGATTAAGATAATAAGATTTCTTCACTTTAAAAATGACATCAGAGAGGTAGCACCGTGGTACTATTATTATAGTGCCTTGGCTCCCTCATGCAATATAAGTTATGCTTAGAACCCAAGAGTGCAGTGCCTCAATGTCTATTATGCAATGTAACGGTGCTCTGAGGTTCACTTCATTCATTAACTCGAGTGGGCGGCACCTCAACGCTCATTATGTAGCTCCGTGGAGCTCTGTAGAGGTTCACTTCATTCATCTACCCAAGTGGGCGGTACCTTAGCACCCATTAAATAGTGCTACGATGCTTTGTAGATGTTCACTTCATTCCTCTACCCTTGCGGGTAGTGCCTCGGTGCATAATGTTCGACATTACAATGCTATTATAAGTAAAACTTAAGTATATATTTTCTACAATGTCTTGAAAAGTATTAAAATATAATAACACCATGGTGCTTGACATACAGTGTCACAACACTAGTAATATTCTTCTTATGGCCATAACAAGAGAACTTACCACCGTGATGCTCATTATACAAGGCCAAGGTGCTATTCATTTAAAATTTTGGCTCCATAACACCATAGTAATACTAGATTTCTTACATGTTTAGTGCAAACACTCTTCTCTCTTATTCTAAATTTAAGATCAATAGAGGGAGGGTTTTGTTTCACATCGGAACTAAATTTAATGTCAGGATGGGTTTTAGGCATGCCTCAGCGCTTAAGGAATGGCTCTATAGTGTTGAATTAAGTGCAAGAGATGAAATGAGTTGACACCACATTGTCATATGGCAGAACGATAGGACTATGTTTCCCAAGAGCAGGGTGCCTCAACTTTATGATTTGGTGTTGTGATGTCGTGTGTCATGAATGTACCATTTGGAGAGCAGTTCTTGGAGAATCTAGCAATTTTAATGAAAATTTTGGCAGAGTAATGTTTTACAATGTTTGATTCTTGTATTTTGATGTCATTCTCACTTGGTATGGATCTAAAATTAATGAAGGGAGGTTTCTTTTCTTCTTGCATTGGAACAAAGTATAATGGATGAGGTTCTTTGATAAAAATTAGTGCAAAAAAAGAAAGACTATGTAAAAGAATTCAAGCAACATTATTATAGAAAATTAATTATCTGGTGTGAACAAGAGATGGCTTTCATAAGGGCAAGAGTTAATTTTGTAGCAAATTCCAGTTCTCAGAGGAAAGAGTTAACTAGAAAGTTAAAGAATAGAAGTAGAATTGGAGAGAGGAAGGAAAAAAGTGGGGGGAGTAGTTTTCCCACATTTTTATAAAGTTCCTTCAACTAGTGGGGTAGTTATCTACCCCATAATCATTCCCCCATTCCCCAGAGTGATTTAACATTTATGGGTGTGGGAAGGGAAATTTTTCTTGCTTTTAAATTGAAGATCATAGTTATAGCACCTTGGCACTGTCCTGGCAGCATCAAGCCTTTGACTTTCCAATTGAATCAACAGTTAATAGTTATAATGCAGTGGTACCAAGATCATAGCACTGTGTCACTAGAATAAAAAGTTTTGTCATTTAAATTTTTGATACAAACAAGAAGAGATAGAAGGAAGTTTGCAAGGTAGTCAATGGCCTCAACATTGATGGATAGACACCTCATTGCATGATAGTCCAACCATATAGGTAGACCTAATTATATAGTTCTCACTGGGTCTAATTACGGGAGAAGAGTGCCTGTAAAGGCATAGTTGGTGTGGTCACCATCCCACCATTTAACTCATCGACCACCATCCTCCAACCCACACAAGTATCAAAAGTAGTCTAAGGATAGAAAGGCCTTGCCCTTATTGATTAGATTATGACTTGAGGGCCACTCTTCATCTTCTCACAATGATGGTGTGAGGCCAAGCTCTCTTATTCGGCCTCCCAATTTGTCAGTGGAGAATAAGAAGTGGTAGCCAAAGAGTATGGTCATTGCTCCACTGCTGACACTTAGTAGAGAGGAGAAGGAGAAAGAGGGGGAGGCTCATACATATGAAGCATTCAAGCTAGCTAATGGATATGTAGAGCAAGGAGTTCAAGATGGTATGGATGTAGAAGATCAAGTCATGATATACAATCATCCTAGATATGTTCTACTAGATCCTCAATGGGTAAGAAATTATTCCTTGGAGAATATAATAGTCGAGTATCGGGCAGTAGTCAAAGAGATAGTTGGGGATGACTAGGATAGTGAGATGGTAGGTTTTGATGCCATTAAGGATGACCTCTTGGAGGGGACCATAGAGATTACATGTTAGATACAAAGACATCCTCACATAAAGAGCACCATCATAGTGTTAATGCATAGGGTGTTGTGATAAAGGGGTGAGGCATTGGATTAGACATAATTACTATTGTAATAGCTAAAGTAGTAATATACGAGATCATCTACATGGAGAGGAGGGTAGAGGAGCTTATGTCATTTATCTTAGTCCTTTAAGGTCAAACAATAGTACCCCAAGCCATACCTAATGAGGTTGATAGGCTCGATGTGGCATATGCTTATGATAGACACAAGTGCACCACCATAATAGATGAATGTACAAATAGTTTGCATAGGAAAGATTCCAAGAGCACAATGTTACATGAAGGGACATTAAGTAGATGGTACAACAAAAGGTGAATGAGGCATTTGTGCAAACCTAATGGGCCTCATTTATTCCAAAGGGTGCACTCTACCCAGAGGAGTTTGATGTATTGTAATACCCAAGGGATTTGTACCACCATCTTTCAAGGTCTTTAATGGTAGTGGGAACCCATAATAATATATTGCATACTTTCAAGCTAGCTATTGTAATGCAAGAGTAGTAATTATGTACTATTCAGGTTGTTCATCAATAACCTAGCAGGAGTTGCATTTGATTTGTATGCTGAACTGCCCACCAATTTATTGAAGACCTTTACAAAATTAGACATCTCTTTGTTAGTAAGTTCATAGGAGCACAATATAAAGTCATGGTAGGAGGCTTAGTGGTTAAACCTTTGCATGAAATGTGAACCCTAATTATAGGAATAACATGCTATTATGATAAGTGTTAAAATTATAAAAATTTCTTGTAACTATAATGCCATTATCATGTTTTTATATGTAAAATTGTATTTATTTTAAGTATATTTTTTATTATAGAAAATAAATTTGAAAACAAAAAAAAAAGAAATTTAGGCTTAGCACCGCAACGTTGAAAATGGCCTAAATTGGGGAAAATTTATTGCAAGGCCAATGCCTATGTGCCATGTTAATAGTGTCATGGTGCTAGATCATACTCATTTTGGACAATTTTACAATAATATTAGTGCTTGTGCACTATACTAGAGCAAAAATATGAAGCAGAGGTAGCAAGTACAATGCTCGATCAACAATGCCGCAGTGTCACTTTTAGTGTCGCATCACTATATCAATACTATTGCTGTGCTACAGATTGATAGAATACATTCATGCTAGTCCAGCGATGATTATGAGTAGTTTCTAAAGTAGTTATAGTAGGAAAACTAACTAGAGCTATTCCTAGGCTCTAAATATGGGACATTTCCAAGGGAAAAAGATGTTTTCTTTATTTTTACATTTCTTTTGGCAAGAGAGAGAGTGTGTGTGAGTTCTTTTATGAAGCACTTGGAGAGTGACACTCTATTATGAGAGTGTTGTGAGGGAAGTGTGAAAAAGCATTTTTCTTAAGCAAGAGGTGGAGAAGGAGATCAATAATCAAGGATTTTCAATGGGGGATGCTGGATATTTCTATAGAGAAGTAGTTGAGAGTCACGAAGAGTGAACTTTAAGACTTACTTGATGTGCTCTTTCCATTCTTCTCTCGCTATCATACATCTTATTTTATTATGTTTAATGAGATTTCCTTCTTTCTCTTTATTATATAGCACTAATCTATAAAGTGCTTTAAATTTATACGAGCTTTTGGATGTTTGTGTTGTATTAGACTATATTTTGTGGATTAATTAAAAAAATTGTTTGTGCTTTTAATGAATATATTATTTCTCTTTTCACCATGTTTTATGTCCATGAGATCTAGCCATTTGCAAAGTTAAAATCAAGTGTGACCTGGAGATATCGATAGAGTCCTAGAAGAATAATTAGAAAAAAGGGAAGAAAATATACTAAATAATTATTAATGTGCTAGATAGTCTAGAAGTGCTAAATAGCCACTAAACATATTATTAGTTTTAGGATTTGTAATCATTTAAAGGAAAATATGGGTAATGCAACCAATCAAAATTTACTTGGCACTAGGAAAAAAATTTGATAAAGGGATTGGTTTAGTTATACTTATTTAGAGATAGAGGGCATAGCATTTTTATTCTTGGTTGAGACTATAAGCTTAAAATTAATTCACTAATAGTTTAATATAATACATAATCTAAAACTCCATAAATTTAGGGTACAACTTTTAAAATTAAGAAAAGCATCTATATTTTCCATAAAAATAAAAAAATACAAAAATTAAGTCTTTTAATCATTTACAAAGTAGTAATTAGTCATTTTAATTAAGTAATTTATATAAAGTCAATATAGTTTAAAAGATTACTACTTAATATAAAGTCAATATAGAATTTTGCTCTTGTCCTCGTGGGAATAATAATCTACCCATTCTATATTACTTAAGTTGACACATACACTTGCGTATAAGGGTAAAAAGTACCAATCAAGTTTTTGGCACCATTGTTGGGGATTTAAAGTAAAATGTTGATTTGTATTAAGTTATTATTAATCTTGCTAAACAATACTACATTTTTGATATGTGTATTTGTGTTATTTATTAAGTGTGAAATATTATTGTATTTGTTTAGTGTATTGTTGTTTCAATTTTAAACCATATTTGTGATTTTTAAACATTATATTCATTGAGATAAAACTATAAAAATAATGTCATTGAACTTTAAAATTCAACAACTTTGTAAGAAAATTAGAAAATAAAAGAGAGCAAGTGAGAAAACTAGAAATGGACAGTCAATTAGTAGGAGAACCATCTGAACCTCTTAGAGATTATGCCACACCAATAGTAAATGGTTATCAAAGTATATCTATACCAACTATTCATGATAATAATTTTGATCTAAAGCCATCTATAATTCAAATGGTGCAAAATTATCAGATTTGAGGTTCACCTATTAAAGATCCTAATATGCATATTGTCAATTTCTTAAATATTTGTGCAACCTTTAAATATAATGGGGTAAGTGATAATGCTATTAGATTAAGATTGTTCCCATTCTAACTTAGAGATAAGGTTCAAATTTGATTGAATTTACTATCTCAAAGATTTATAACAACTTAGAATAAATGAGCTTACAATTTTCTAGCAAAATATTTTCCCCCATCTAAAATTGTTATGATAAGAAATGATATTATATCATTTATACAATTACATATTGAATCTATATATGAAGCTTGGGAAAGATATAAAGAATTATTAAGGAAATGTTGTCATTATTGACTTCTTAATTGGCTTATCTTTCAATCATTTTATAACAATTTAGTAGGATCTTTAATGACTATCAAAGATGTAGCAAGAGGAAGTATCCTAATGTCAAAACCTTTTGAGGAAACTTATACTTTAATAGAAGTAATCAAAGCCTTTTGAGGAAGCTTATGCTTTAATAGATGAAATGATGACTAATAATTTTTCAGTGGTTGTCTGATAGATTAAATCCTAAGAAAGTAGCTAGCAGTAACAAATATGATATGATTGTAATGTTGACTTCCCAAGTAGCTTTCTTATCTAGAAAGTTAGACAATTTAAGAATTAATCAAAATAAAAATAATATGAATCAATTGTGAGAAATCATGAAATTAGTATAATGAAAGATCAATCTAATCAAAGATTGGAAATGCTTAACTATACCTCAAATAAACCAAATGATCCTTACTCAAATACATTCAATCAAGGTTGGAGGAATCTCCTAAACTTTTTGTGAAATAATAATGCAAACATCAATCAAAATGGAAATATAAGGAGTTGAAATAGTGAGAATTATATTCTTAAAAACTCTAACTTTAGACTTATTATTCCACCAGGATATCCTGCACAAAATCAAACTTAGAAATAAAAAACCTACCTTAGAAGAATTAGAGATACAAATGGGGTCTCAATTATAATGCTAAGGAGCTTCAAATAAAATTTAAGAGATTCAAATAGGGCAATTAGCTTATAACCTTACATATAGACCTCAAGGGATTTTACCGAGTAACACTAAAGTAAATCCTAAAGATAAAGGAAAAGAACAATGTAATGTAATTAAATTGAGAAGTAGAAGAAAAGTAAATGAAATTGAGCTAGTTTGGGAATTTTAATAAGTGTGTTATTGAGCAAAATGTATTGATTGGACCAGTAAGTAGTAATTGTATGGAGGCCATTGAACGTATATAGGAGTAAATTATCATGATGTGGAGGTAGGTGTGGCGGTATAAGCCATTGTTTACAAATGCAAATATCGCTCCCTGTGTTGCATAAAACATGTACAGGGATTGGTTCATAAGTGGGGACATAGATTTTAATTTGGATATAGCTATGAAAGTGAACCATGATATCGTGGAATAACTATAGAGTTAATTATGACAGTAGTATCGGTAAAAGAAATAGTATATTATTGTAAGAAATTCATACCTACTAAGACTTTACCTTTTTCTGTATCATCTATTAGAAAGGTATGTTGGAAATCAAGTCGATTATTATTAAAATCTCAAAATCCAAATAAAATATTAGTTTCATTGGGACAAGAGTGTTTTATGCCATGATAATCTTTATATATATATGGTTCAGGTCATGGTATTTGTAAATTGGTAGGAATTAACATTGTATCTATATGAGAGCTATGGGAACCTGTGTCTAGTAAAATTGGTATAATTTTTTCAAGTGATAAATAATAACCTTTAAGAATTAATTGGTTATTAGTATAAAGTAATTTTCGTGAATCTATAGATCGTCGAGGTTGAATTATTAAATCTTTATTTGTTTCATTAAAACTCCGTTGTTTTTGTGGTAGATTAAAGTTTTTATTAATCATACTACTTTCATCAAAGTCTAAAGCTAGACTGTCTGGTGGTGGTGTTATGGTTGAATAATCAACTTCATCAGGTTGTATAGTTTGTCTTATTTGTGAAAATAGAGGATCTAGATGTATAGGTTCATTCTGAGATTTAAATACGACTGTATTATGATTATTGCTATAAGCATATGTTGTTTGATAGGTTACGCTATAAACAGCACTTCCTTGTCTTAATTGGATTCGATCTAGTTTGTGTTTTAAAGTAAGTGTTCATTCTAGATCTCTATCATTAATGTTAATAGCATAATTAGGGTGTAGATTGAATAATAATGTTTGGTAACATAAATTCCTTGTATTACCCCTAATAAGGCATTCTTTTTGGAATGAATTATTCTATCATCATAAATCCATAATGTTATGGGACTATCAATTCCTTTTCTAAAATATAATTTTATAAGTATTTAAATACAACTAGAAAATACATGTCTATATTTTTCGGGATGTGGAATTTTTTGTCAATCTTGATTTTTCATGATAAGATTGTACAAAGGAATTTTGATACTTCCCTGGGCTTCTATTATTTCAATTGGATATTCACCTTGGCGAATTGTATAGTATACAGCCCTTTTCCAAGGTAGGATGGGCATATCAAAACAGTCCTTGGTCCCTAAAGATAATTTTCATTTTCTAATCTTTTTATATTCTTCTTCTGAAAGGGTTAGATGTCTATTATATTCAAATTAGTCATCGATAATTGTATTCTCTTTAGAGATGTTTTCAAGATCTGTCATTTAGTCTGAATATAGGTATTTGTTTAAATCTGTATCATTATAACACATTGAATTAATCAAATCTTCTTCAGTTTCGGTTAATTCGTAAAGTTCTTCTTCAGATTCGATTTCAAAGAGATCAAAATTAGGTTCTAATTCATTTTCTTTGATAATTTGAACAGATTTTATACTTGCTATTTTCTGTCATTTGGGACATTCGTTTGCGTAATTCCCTTCTTCTTTACATAACCAACATTTACAGATTTTTGGTTGTTTAGTAAATTATTTTCTTCGGAACGTTCATTTTTTATTATTAAATTATGTTTATTAGTTTTCTTGAAGATTTTTTTCTTTTTATTTTTACAATTGTTATTGCAGGTTTTTGTTTCTTTGGAACACCCCCATTGATGGGCGAAGTCAGTTTTATGGCAGCATAAAGCTTGTTTATATTTTTTATTTTGGCGATGTAGATCTAATTGTTGGCAAGCTTCAGTAAGTCGTTTCTACAAATTGTATTCTACTTCCTAGGGTGACATCGTTTGGATATGTTTGTGTAAATTGTTGACTCCATATAGTATTATATGGTTTGGGTAATTTGTAAAAATACATGTCAAGATATAACGGTCGATCATTATTTATACTCGACAATAATTTCTTTAAATCTATGCATGCTTTTACTCAATATACCGACCATATTGAATTACTTACTCCTTGTAAACACCTACTCTCCTGTCCCTTCATCATGACACCCATTTCCCACTCTACTGATTCTCCACCCACTTTTCACAACCAACGTGATGATTTAGATAAAATTATTCAATATCACCTTTCCAACCCTTCATCTTTACACTTTTCCACCAACCTCGATAAATTAAATGATGTACGACATTTCACTGAAATCTTATTTTCCAAAACTTTTTCGGAAAACTCTTTACAATTTTGGTCCAAAGATGAGCCTATGGCTCATATTGAACCACTTAACCCCTCTTTAGTTGTCTGGGTTCGACCCATGAAATATACTAGTGATGATAAACTTGAATTTAAAAAATAACTTTCTAAACTATTACAGTTACACCTCATCTCTCATAGTACTAGCTCTCATAGCAGTCCCGCTTTTCTTGTCAAATCATGCGAGGTGTTCAGGAAAGGCTCGAATGGTTATTAACTATAAAAAACTCAACGACAATACCAAATTTGATGGATACTTTTTACCAAATAAAGAAGTTCTTATTAATCAAATTAAAAATGCTAAATGGTTTTCAAAACTTGACTGCAAATCTGGCTTCTGGCAGATTAAAATACATCGTGACAGTAAATTAATAGCATTTAGTACACCCCAAGGACATTATCAATGGAATGTTATGCGTTTCGGCTTAAAAAATGCTCCACAAATATTCCAACGATGTATGGATTATTTATTCTCTGAATTTAACACATTTTCTCTAGTTTATGTTGATGATATTCTCATTTTTAGTATTACTCTTTCAACTCATATAAAGCATCTTATGCTATTTGCTGAAAAAGCATATAAACAATGTATTACATTAAGCAAAAAGAAAGTTGTTTTTGTTACACCTGCTATTGAATTTTTGGGACTAAAAATTGATAACGGCGCAATCAAAATACAAGATCACATTTTACAAAAAATAGACAACTTTACAATGATAACCAATCAAAAAGACTTACAACTCTTTCTTGGTTGTATTAATTATGCAGAAGCATTTATTCAAGATTTAGCCACCCTAAGAGCCCAACTACAAAAGAAACTTAGAAAAAATATAAGCTGGACTTGGGATATTACTGATCAAAATATATTACTACAAATCAAAAAATGTTGTAAACAACTCCCTAAATTAACTCTACCAATAAATGAAAAATTAATTGGGTCAATTGGGTCAAATTGGTCAACTTAGCCCAAATTGACCTAAAGGATCAAATTGGCCAAAATTAAAATTAAATTCAATTTAAACCAAATTGATTGAAACCAATTGAAGAAATATACTCCAAATGATTATTTGAACTTGGCTCAACCCTTGGTTTGACCCGATTTGATGAATTGGTCAACCTAACCCATTTTGACCCAATTTGGCCCAAATGGGTCAAATTGACCCAAATTAAACCAAATGAACTCTAAATGAGATGAAATTTGGTCCAACTCACTTTTGACTCATTTAAAATCTGTTCAAATCAATTCCAATATCAAATGAACACTTTTCCCTTAGGTCAAGGGAATCCCATGAGAAAAGACACATGCCCAAGTGGTCATGTTTCCTCCTTGGCCACTTGACACTCATCCATTGGTCCACATAGGCACCAAGGACATTGACCATTTGACCCAAGAGGTGGTTGGGGCAGCCATGACTCATGGGGAGGTGAATTCACCTTACCTACCCCATTAGAACACTTAGCATAAAGGACTCCCAGCTCTCCTTGCAAGGATACCCATTTATCCTTCATGACAGCCAATTTCCATGCCTTAGCCAACTTAAATGAGCCACCTAGGATAGGGTAAAAGTGCAAATTATTGAAAAACTGTCACCACCAACTAATTTTAAAAGAGTTAGAAGTTTTTCAAGACAAGCTAGATTTTATAAGAGATTTATCAAACAAATTTCAAAAATATCAAAACTTTTATGCAACTTATCAGATAAGGACAAACCCCTTTTTTTCAAAGGAATGTTAAAAAGATTTTGATCTATTAAAAGTCAAATTAAGTTCTGCTCTAATTATTATAACACCTGATTAGTACTTACCTTTTGAATCGATGTGTGACGTAAGTGATTTTTCTATAGGGTCAGTCTTAGGACAAAAAAGACAAATTTTTCATGTAATATACTATGCTAATAAAAGTTAAATGAAAATCAATTAAACTATTTAACAACTAAAAAAGAGTTACTATTTGTAGTCTTTGTCTTTGATAAATTTAGATCCTATCTAGTTGGAACAAAAGTTATAATTTATACTGATCATGGAACAATTAACTATCTATTAGAAAAGAGAGAGGCTAAGCCTAGATTAATTAGATGAGCATATTATTGCAAGAATTTGAACTAGAAATTAAAGATAAAAACATCTACAAATCATGTTGCTAATCAGTTATCTAGATTACTAGTTGACGAAGAGTTGAGAGCTAGTGGAAATAATAAAGAACAATTTGAAAATGAAAAATTATTTACATTCAAGCATAAAGTTTTCTAATGGTATGTAGATATTACGAATTATCTAGTTAGTAAACTTATACCATACAAAAACAAATATAATCAAAAGAAGAAATTTTTACATGCTGTAAAATTCTATTTTTTAGATTAACCTTATCTTTATAAGAAGTGTCTTGATCAGATTCTAAGAAGATGCATTCCTGATAATAAAATTTTAGAAATTAAAAGATCATGTCATGATTCTAAATATGGAGGACATTTTGGAGATAATAAAATTGTTGCTAAAATATTACAAAGTGGATTTTTTTGCTTGATATATATATATATATATATATATATATATATATATATATATATATATATATATATATATATATATATATATATATATATATATATATATATATATATATATATATATATATATATATATATATATATATATATATATATATTTATGAATATGCAAAAAAATTATGATAAATGATAACTCTAAGCATTAGAAACGCATTTAAGTTATACCTTAAAGGTAGAAATCTTTGATGTGTGGGGAATATATTTTATTAGACCATTTATTTCTTCATATGGGAATGAATATATCTTAATAGGTGTTGATTATGTTTCCAAATGGATGAGGACAATAATTACAATGAAAAATGATTCTAAGGTAACTATTAAATTTTTAATGAAATTTTTTTTACATGACTTGGAACACATAGAATGATTATTAGTGATAAAGGTACTCATTTATGTAATAAATATGTGTAATAATTTTTATGAAATACAGAGTACATCATAGAATAGTTACTACATATCATTCCCAAACTAGTGGCCAAGCTAAAATTTTAAATAGGGAAATAAAATTAATTTTAGAAAAAATTGGATGGCCTATTAGAAATGATTGGTCACTAAAATTAGATGATGCATTATGGGCCTACAAGACTACATACAAAGCCCCTATTGAAATATCTCTGTATAAATTAGTATTTGGAATGGCTTATCACTTACCATTGGAAGTGGAGCATAAAAAATTCTAGGCTATTAAAAAAATTAAATTTCAATAAAAAATAAGTGCAGAAAAGCACTCATAGATTTTAATAAGTTAGAAGAAATAAGATTAGGCACATACAAAAATTTGAGGATATATAAAGAACAAATAAAGTAGTGGCACAATTAAAAAATTATTTAAGCTTGGACAATAAGTATTACAATTTAATTCAAGATTAAAATTACTCCCAAGAAAACTAAGATCAAAATTGCTAGGTTCTTTCTTGGTTATTAAAGTTTATGCACATGGTGTTGTAGATATTCATGACCTAAAGATGAATGAGTTTTTCAAAGTGAATGATCATTGACTTAAGGCATACTATGAAGAAAATTAGACTCAATTTAAAGAGTCCATTAATTTAGTTGAAGTTCTTAAAAATTAAAAAACCTATGTCGGGTTGAGAACGTTGAACTAAGCACTATTTAGGATGCAACCCAATATATATGTCTAAAGTTTATAGTAGTATATTTAGTGCTTGTTGTAAGGGATTAGTAGTTGAAGATCCATTAGAAATAGATTCAATTATTTGGAGGCTTAATAATTAAATTAAGGGCAAAGCTCTTTCCCTTCTTTTGAGTTTCTATCTCATACAATCAATCCTTCAAATATTCTATTTTGCTAAAATTATATATATATACACACATATATATATAATTAATATGAAAACATAAAATATATATTTTATATATGCACACTACCTTATGTAGCATCACAACACTATATTACTACTGTAGTAAAAAAATAATGATAAATGAAATGAAAGCGGGTTGGCTTGTTGACTAATGCTTAGGTGCTATTAATGTAACACCGCGACATTGATCAAAATGGTCTAAGTAAAATTAGGTGGAAGAACACATTTACATAGAAAGACAAAAAAAGTTAACAATCATTGTGGCACTATACCATAGTGCCTAGATGCTCCATAATTATTTGATAGGATTTATGTACCTAATTTATGATTATCAGTTACATCAGAATAATAATTAATGTACTTTTGATAGGAATATAAATCACCTTGAGCGATTCAGCAATGCCTAGGTGCTACTTGAAAAGGCCATGGCGCTATACTCCACAATTTTTGACAGAGAAGCTAGCACTTAGGCTCTACCAAAGTAATGACACAGTGTTAGGTCTGGTTTATAAATAAGACCCCTATATAGGTAAATTTTTCATTTCAAAGCCCTATTCTTTGAATCCTATTATTCTCCTTCTTCCTAACATTTTCTCAGCATTTATCCAATTTAGAAAGTTAAAATATCGATCAAGTACATAAACAAAAGAAAGATTAGAGCAGCAAGAAGCAACTTTGATCGCTTTATCAATGTTGAGGTGAAAGAGAGGTACTGACATGCACTCATTCGGAAACATCTCAATCTAGAGAGGGATTCTACAATATAGGTGGGAGTGTGGAAGGAATTATCAATTAGTAAGGATGTGAGCATTTCAGCTATGACAATAAAACAAGTGTTGTCCCTGTGGTTTGGGAGTTCTTCATCAACATAAAGAAGCATCAGGATAACAAGATTTTTGTGAGGGAAAAATGGGTAAGTTTTGATAGTATTACTAATAATGCATATTATAAATTATAAAATTTTGTATATGTTGAATGCCTTTTGTATTATAATTGTCATCTAGAGTTTAATGAAAATTTTAAATTCCTCACTGTTAGAGATGCTAATGTTCAATAAAAATGACTGGAAAAAAATTATTAATTTCTTGCTATCAGCATGACAACTGAGGCTAAAGCTTGGCATTACTTCATTTCTACCAAGTTGATGCCCAACAGTTATATCAGTGAGGTAACTAAGGATAAGGTTAATTTGAATTATGCAACTCAAAAGGGTTTTTCTATAGATATAAGAAAGATAATTTATAATTTAATTTGTAATAAAATTAAAGGTAGTACTATAGTAGGTTTTGTTCACCCTTCTCTTATTTTTGCTTTATGTCTTTTGACTAGTGTGGTGGGGGAGTTGGATGAGGGGATTTTTATACAAATGGCTCCCATCTCTAAAAGAACAGTTGAATGATTTGTAGGAGAAAGTTCATGTACTCCTCAATTCAGATCTCAGTCCTTCAAATCTTCAAATGAGAAATTCCAAGAAATTAGAGGAGAATTCTCTAATTTAAGAAAAAGGTGTTGATGAAAGTAACAGGTGATAGTAGAAATTAGAAAGCAAATTTGATCATCATATGGGTCAGTAGTAGCAATAATTTTCGTATATGGTAGATTATAACTCTACACTAGTTCACATGTTTGAAAATTGCATCTTTAATGTTGGCCCAAGCCAAATTCTCTTTCCTTTAGTGAGACAATACAAAGCCTATGTCAGCATGCAGCCAGAAGATGATGAAGAAGAAGAAGAAGAAGAAGATGAAGAAGAAGAGGAGGAGGAGAAGGATTATTAGGGACGCTTTTAATTTTTGTGAATTTTTGTGTATTGTTATGTATTTTTATTAATTTTTATTGTAGTTTTAAAGTTAACATATTTATGTATGTAATTATTTTAGTAATTCTAATGTTTAATGTTTATTTCTCACATGTGTTGTATTTTTTTATTTTTATATAAATGCTACTTAGCAACACCAAACATTAATTATTACACCTCTTAAAATTGATATATTTGTAATTTAATATTTGGGGCTAGTTTGAAAAATATTTGAAAGTATTGGAAGTTTAAATTAATTAAACAAAATTTAAATTGAAAAATGAAAATTTACAATTAGGGTTCTATTTAATCATTAAATTACTTTCAAACTAATAATAATCAAAGATCCTAGAAAAACTAGTAATTTTTGTTAAGTTAAAATGTTTCTTAATAACATACATCACATATAGGAGATTCTTAATGAATTTAATGAAGTTATATTAAAATAAATAAAAATATATAAAATAAGAAATAATATATTTAAAATTATTATTAATTGAAACTTATGAAAAATTATTAAGTAAATAGGATCATATTGAATTGAGTAAAGATTGTAGCATATTTACATGGGTTACAAAACCAATAATATGTACTTCTAATTAAAAATATATAAACTATATATATCATAAAAAAGAGAAGAAAAGAAGAAAACAAATCAAAATGTGTCACTTGAGGCTAAGTATCATGATTGAATTTCAAAATTAGTGCAACATAAATCAATTCAATGAAATAATGGAACAACAATAATCATAATTTCAATTGAGAAAGTAAAAAATTACATATTGTTTGCATTACATGGACAACTATTTATTAAAGTTCAAGTCATACATCTTAATAAGAATTAATTATGATAATTTGCAGTAAGGAAGTTTAATTTTAGAAAAATATTAATTAATAATAAGAATTTAGGATATTATAATTCAGAATAATGAAATGAAAGAATAAACATTAAAATGTAAGTTCTATTTTTAGTTAGAAACTCTTATTTAATTATTTTAGACTTTCAAAAAATTTATATTATCAACTAATTCAAAGTGGCAATATATGAGCAAATGTATCAAATTACTTTAATAATAGTTTTAGTTTGGGGGTATTTGATAAGCGATAAAATTATTAAAATCTCATGTAACTGTAATGCCTTTGTCATATTTTTATATGTTAAAATGTGTTTAATTTAAATATATTTTGTGTTGTAACATAAAAATTCTTAAAGGAAAAATGAATAAAAAAGAAATTTATGCCTAGCATCTCGGCACTGAAAATGGTCTAAATTGGTGCAATTTTACATCAAGACCAGCACTTAGGCGCTATATCAATAGCGTCACGGTGCTCCATCAAACTCATTTTAGGATAATTTTATAGCAAGTTCAGAGCTCAGTGTCTAGGTGCTACATAAGTAGCAGCGTGGCACTATACTAGAGAGAAATATAAAGTAGAGACAGCAAGAACAATACCACGATGCCACTTCATGTGCGGTAACGCAACATCAACAGTACTGTAGCATAACATCAATAGTGCTACAGTGCTACGACTCGACATAATACATTCATGATAGTTTAACGAAAATTTGAAGAAGTTTTTGAGGCAGTTATGCGAGGAGTGTTAGGGAAACTAATCAAGGCTATTCCTAGGCTATATATAGGGGTCATTTTCAAAAGAAAATGACATTTTTCTTTATTTTTATTTTTCTTGCAAGAGAGGTAATGTGTGTAAATGTGTTTGTGTGAGTTCTTTATAAAGCACTTAGAGAGCAACAATCCAAGTGTTGTAAGAGTATTATGAGGGTAGTGTGAAAGAGAATGTTTCTTAAGTAAGAGGTTAAGAAGGAGATCAATATTCAATGACTTTTATTAGGGGATGCTAGATATTTCTATGAGAAAGCAGTAGAGGATCACAATGAATGGACTTTGAAGACTTACTTGGTGTGCTCTTTTCTTTTTTCTTGGGTTATCGTATGTCTTATTTTACAATATTTATGTGAGCTTTTGGAAAAAGTATGAAAATAATTTATACTTTAAGGAATATGGTGTTTTACTTTTCTCCATGCTTCATTTACTTATGATCTAGCCAATTACAAAGTTAAAATTAAGTGTGATATAGATATATTGGCAGAGTCCTAGAAGAATAATTAAGAAAAATGTAAATGAATGTAATAAATAATCATTAATGTGTTAGATAGTCCAGAAGTGCTAAATATCCAATAAACATATGATTATTTTTAGGATTCATAATAAATTAAAGGGAAATATGGGTAATGCAACTGATAAAAATTCACTTGGTACTAGGGAGAAAACTGGGTAAAAGAAATGGTTGGATTATACTTGTTAAGAGATAGAGGATAGAGCATTTTTACTTCTGGTTGATACTAAATGCTTAAAATTAATTCACTACTTAGTTTAATATAATACATAAATCAAAAGCTCAATAAATTCATAGTATACTATTAAAATTAAGAAAAATGCATATATTTTCTATAAAATTAGTCTTTTTAATAATTTGTTAAATAATAGATAATCATTTCAATTAAGAACTTTATATTTTGTTAGATAAAAATCAAGTTTAAAAGATTAATACTTAACTTAATATAAGTCAACATAGAACTTTGCTCTAATACTCATGGTAATAATACTCTACTCATTTTGTATTATTTGATTCGAGACATGCAGTTATGTAAGGGTAAAAAGTACCAATCATATTAAAAATCTCCAAAAGAACATCCATGGTCCTATAGAATTCATACTCAAAGGTTTCACAATTAAGACATTGAGAAGTTGATCAGTAAGGTAGCTAATCTCCACGAAGAAGCTAATCAAGTACCCTTCTCTGATCAGTTGTGAACGTCCAAACCCTTGAAGATCCTTAAGAAGAAACATGGGGTAGTCTTAGCAGTAAACAAGGGGAAGCAACCTATGAGAGTTTAGCTTGAGATATCTAAACTTTAATAGCCTTCATTTTCACCTCTTTTTCCACCCCCATGCCCACATCAATAGTATTATTAGTAGTATCATTATTTGTATTATCCACTAGGAAGATATATTCCACCTACTCTTACTAATAGGTTGAACAAATATTATTCATTTAAGAGGGAGGTCATCAGGAAAATTTTAAGAATTTTCTTAAAAATCCATACTTCTAAAGTTGAAGGAAGTGGGCAAAAGCAATGATCCTAACTTTGCCCTTGCCACCACATGTTGGGGCATGTCTTAGAGAATTATATTACCTTCAAGGATTAGCTCGAGTGAAGCTACAAGCCTGGAGCCATCATGATAATCAAAGAATAATTGATAGAATAGACCATTGGTTTTGTCATAGTAATTTTTGTGGAATCATTTATCCTAATAAGACCAAAGACAATTGGGACATCTCCTAATCTCGATCTTTTAAGATAAGCATTTTAAAATTTAGAAGCTTTCTTTACAAATCCTTGAACTAGCTCAGACCTCTACTACACTAGTAGGTCTGGCAGTTACAAATGTTACCCTAAGGAGAGTGAATGTTGATTAGGAGCCGCCACTACAAGCTTAGGATATAACAATGACATCATCATTTATTATTCCTCTTACTATTATTGCTAGGAGCATTATATTTGAGAATGGAGATGTTAAGCCACTCATGGTGTTGACCTTGCATTAATTTTATTTTGCACTACCTAAGGGGAACAAATTAATGAAGAAATATTCTACTTATATCTTCTTTTTGTATGATGACTCTAGTGATCTTAATAATAACTCTTCAAGTATTAATAATCAAATTAATTTTAATCATTCTTTTCCTCTTGATGACTTTGGCATTGATAGTGACATCCTTATCTTAAATCTTTAGGGTGGCCTTTTAAAATAGAGTTAGAGTCATTTGACTCTGATGATCCATTATAAAAAGCTTATAATGTTCCTGATGAGTAGGAAGATACCACTACTACTCCTCCAACTGAAGAGATCATCAAAGTTAATCTTCATAGTGATAGGGTTTTACCTTTTAGGATGTCACCTCTAGATACGGATAAATAGGTCATTGAATCTAATGATTAGATAACCTCCACAAGATGCTCCAAAAATGGATATGCTTGTGGAGAACCAACTTAAGGTTGACTACAATGTCTTAGCCCACCTCAAAAAGTTTTCAATTAAGCTAACAATATATGTGGCTTCATCTTATCCAAAGATATGAGCAAGTCCTTGATCAAGGCTTTATTAGACATGAAATATGCTTAGTTCGGTTTGCCACTGCTTCCATAGCCACAAAAGAGGTCTTAGTAGTTACATTTTCAAATGAAAATTGCTTGTGGGAACTAATGATCACAACCATCTCAGTGAACATAACAACTTCAGATTGACAGAGTGCTTATTGACCTAAGTGTGTTAGTCAACATCATGAGTCTATGAACCCTTGCCTACTTGATGATCAACATCACTAGACTTAGCTTCAATAAGATGATGTTAAAAGGATTCAATGAACAATGCAATGGGGCATTATTGTTGTGAATCAGTAACTTGAAGACTAGAGCAAAGTTCCACATCGTAGATTCAAAAATGTCCTTCAATGCTTTACGTGGAAGCTCCTAGCTACATGGGAATAAGATGGTATTACCTTTTTTACATTAGTGTATCAAGTTCATGAGTAGTGGTTTAGAGTATTGCATCAAAGAAGACCTCAAACTATTTTTTAGTATAAGAAGTCAGGTTATACAAGGATGTAGTCTACTACCTCCCTAAGAAACAAGCAGTGTACACTCCCGTGATATTCAAAATAATATCAATTAAAAATAGAAATATAAATGAGAGGTAAAAGATAAAGAAAAAGAAAATAAAAAAGATATGAAGAGAGAATGAGAAGAAGACTTGGGGAAAGAGGTAGAGTTCGACATCATTTGCAATCCACATCTTACCTTCCCTTTTCAATGAGTAGGTAAGATGTCCCAACATCCCATAAGATGAGGATGAGGTAGACTCCAAGCAGGCATTATAGCAGGAAGACCATTCTATGTGGCACCAATCCAAACCCAAACACCCATACTGTATACATAGACTTAGAATCCAACTCAAAGGTTGAGCCTTTTATATTTAGTTCATCAACTAACTCCTTTTATTTGAAGACCAAACCAACAATAATAGTTGAATTAAGCATTGATGAAAATTGGGCCCCCCATAAAAGCTGCAACAAGCAAGGTAATGATAGCTCTATGTTGAAGTGGCTTTGTATAAGAGGCTTAACTAGTATGTACATACTCTAGCTCTAACCCCACATTCCCTAAAGAATGTTGAGGGTTTGGTAGTTAAAGCTGCCCTACAACTAAAAGAGGATTCTAATTTTTAGAAGTTCTATTTAAGAGCTTATCCTTAGGTGCAAGAGTTGAAATAGAACTTAAGAATGAATATTTTGAAGAAATAATAGAATTACCTTTATTAAACCATGTGTTTTGGTACTTTCCATGTGTTTAAAACTTAATAAAGTAAGGATTAATACCTAACACATTGTCCATAAATAAATCAAATTTCTTTAAAATTTTATTTAAAAATTAAAGTAAGAAAGATCAATCAAGACCAGGGCTAGGATTTATCATAATGAAGCCATTAGTTGATGACGAGTATAGCCTAGTAATTATTAATAACTTGGGGTTTGATAGGGTCTTTACAGACACACTCAATTTATTTAAAGAGATCTATTTAAAAGCTTTGGATGATCTAGATGACCTCTAAGATAGGGATGCACCCTTAGAATAAGAGGAAGAAATAAAGTCAACCATAGATGAGTTGAAAGAAATTAGTTTGAGCATCAAGGATAATCTATGCCTAACATTTATAAGTTCACTATTAAGTGAGTTTGAAGCTAATGACCTTATTAAGATTCTTTCAAATATTAAGGATTTCTTTGCATGGAGTTATGATGAAATTCTTGGATTAGCTCCTAGCACTGCAATCCAAAAGCTAGAAATATAGCTTAATACAATATTCGAGAAGCAAACACTCAAAAGCATGCAATTTGATATTGAATAGTAGAAATTAAGAAATTGATCAATGCTGGTATTATCTGAGATAAGAATATCTCGTCTAGTTACCTACCATTGTACTAATTAAAAAGAAAAATGGTCAAATTTGCATATGCATGTCGACTTTAGGGATCTTAATTGCCCTAAAGATGTGTTCTTATGATGCCTACAAGAGTTGATTGTAGACATAGTCTCCTCATATGTGATCTTCTCATTCACGGATGGATCATCTGATTATAACTAAATTAAGATAGTGCTTGAAGATGAGAAGAATACCACATTTAGATCTTTAGTCAAAATCTTTTGCTATAAAGTCATGCTTTTTGGCATTAAGAATGCTAGTGCCACATATTAGTGGACCATGACTCAAATATTTGATGAACTCATCATCAAGTCAACTGTTATGTCGATCATCTTGTGGTCAAAAGCAAATAAAAGAAAGGCTATCTATATGACTTAAGAGTAGTTTTTGTTTTCTTACAATATTATAACTAAAAAATGAATCCTCTAAAATGCACTTTTGGAATGACTTCAAGGAAATTATTAGGGTTCATCATATGGTAATGTGGGATTAAGATCGATCTAAAGAAGATCAAGAAATATTAAAAATACCTTCTCTTAAGAGTTTAACCCAACTTAGGTCCTTTTAAGAAAGGTTTGCATATTTAAGATGTTATCTATTAAACTTATCTGGTCGATCCCTTTGCGACACTCATAAAGAAAGATGCCAAATTTTGATGGGATGATAAGTGTCAGCACAAATTTGAGAGCATGAAGCAATATTTAATGATGCCCCTAGAGTTAACTACCTATCCTAGGAAAACCTCTTACCCTTTACATGCCTAAATTAAATGATTCCCTTGGAGCATTGTTGGCTTAAGTTAATGATAAAGAACAGTAAAATGTGTTCTACTTGTTGAGCCATCGTTTAATCCTATAGAAGCCAAATATCTACCCATTGAGAAGCATTACCTAGTCCTCATATCCACCACCCAAAAGCTAAGGCACTATATGCTTTCTCATAAAATCAAACTAATTTTTTGAGCAAATCCACTACAATATCTCATAACACGGCAATCGCTTTTTGGATGGTTATCATGATCATCCATGATTTTTTCATAGTTTGACATCAACTTCGTACCACTTCACTTAATGAAAGGGAAAGTGTAGTAGAATTTCTAGTTTCTCACCCCTCTCGCCATAGCTTCTCCTCTAAATGATAATCTCCCTGATGAGCAAATCATGAATTTAAGGAATTGAAACAACCATTGTTGGGAATTATACTTTGAGCCTCCTCCTAAAGGGGAGCTAAAATCTAAAATCCATTAAATTAGGAAAGGAGCATTATCTTATGCTCTTATTAATGACACTTTATACTAACAGTCTTTTAATCACATATGGTTATACTATTTAGATAAATAAGAAGCTCAAAAATCTATGACTAATGTACATTCAGGAATGAATAAAATAAATCAATCTAGCCCAAAGATGAAAGGTTAAATCAAAAGACTTGGATACTATTGGTTGAAAATGATTAAAAATTGTATGGTGGTAGAGCATCATTATCACCATTGTCAGGTGCATGGTGTAGTCCTTCACTAACCACCCAACATCCTCAGTCCAATATTAGCTTCATGGCCATTCATGTATTGGGGTACAAATATAGTTGGTTTGATTGATCCTCCCTTTCTAAGGGTCATCACTTCATTTTAGCATCGATGAATTATATTTTCAAGTAGGTGGAGGCAATTCCATTGAGGAAGTCAAGGCTCACCATATCCTTTAGTTTTTCAAGAATCACATCATTTATAGATTTAATGTGCCCCATCAGATCATATTTAATAATGGAACGCCTTGAAGAGCATGAAGATCAACAACATCTTGAGGTGACATAGTATAGATTAGAGGTACTCCACTATATTACCCATGGGAGAAGGGCTAGTAGAAGCCTCTAATAAAATTCTCATATAAATATTAAAGAAATACTTGATGATAATAAGTGATAGTGGCATGGGTAGTTAGTTGAAGCCTTGTGGGCCTATCATACCATATATATGACTCTGATGTAATCCAATCCCTTCTCTTTAATATATGGATATGAAGTCATTTTTCCATTAGATGTTTAATTACCATCAATAAGAGTTGTTATACGCAAAATGACTATGACCAAGCAAAATGTTCGGCTATGGTTGGAAGAGCTCAAAGTTCTTGAGGAGCGACGTCTCCAAGCTCATCAAAACCATGAGCTATACAAAGCACGAATGGTTCAAGCTCACCATAAGTTGGTCCACCTAAGTGCTTTTGGGTTGGAGAGCTAAGTTTTTCCCTTGAATATTGATTATTATCTATCATAAAATGGGAGGAAAATTTAAACTTCCATAAGTAGGATCTTTTCATCATAAAAAGGTCTACTAGGGTAGTTCATATCAGCTAATTAGTCATAAAGGTGAACGCTTGATGCTTCTTATTAATAGGCTATATCTAAATAAAAATTATGCATGATTATATTCAAAAATAAACTTTATCAGTAAAATAATATTTTCACTTTTGACATATATAGAGAATGGGTCCAAAATACTCAAAATATTTTACTCATTTGATTTTCCCTAATATCTCGTTCCTTCGCAAATCATACTATGTTCAAATATTTTTTACCACGTCTAAGATTCATCTTTAGTACTATTAGAATAGGTGTAAATAAACCCAAGAGACATTCTATTTCAATTGGTATAGCTAGGATTCGAATAAGAGACCTCCATAGTTGCTTTTCATAATTAAAACTCACACATTGAACTACTTCAAGTTAGGAGAACGCTCTTGTGACCCCCTTTTTGTAGTCCCCCATAGACTGTGCTTGACTTACTGCACGATTAGTAAGTCATCCCAATTGTTGATTCCACATAAGAGGATGTAAGTCCTTGATGCTTTCCTCTTAGTTCAACCATTGCACACTAATTGGAAACCCTATGGTTGGATAGACTCTACTATGCGGCTAGTAGACTATCCATTTATGCTAGTAAATATAAGGTAGGCCAAAGCCCTATGGTTCCCTTTTAGTGTGACTCATCAAATACTGATAGAATCGATATACATTTAGCATTAGGATCACACTTTCATTGCCTCTTTCCTAAGTTACTATTTTAGGAATAGATAATTCCCCACTGACCCCTCTCCTTGTAGTTGCCCCTTTAGATTAGATGCCATCATTTTGTGAATAAGCAGCTCCTCGCTTTAGGGTAGTAAGTCTAAGGCAGTTCAAAGCCTCCATGGCTCCTCCTTAGTGCTGACAAGGTCCATGCATACACACACACACACACATATATATATATATATATATATATATATATATATATATATATATATATATATATATATATATATATATATATATATATATATATATATACCTATATATATATATATATATATATACTTGCTTGAATAATATATCCCATATATATATATATAGTTAACATCATTGGCCTTTGCATAACTTGCTTGGAATGTCACGCCATAATACACTTACTTACACTTGCAAGCCCCTCTTATTAGTCCCCCTAGGTCAGATAGTACATATTTTATTGACAACAAGCTATCTTGGTGATCAGTTCTGCATAGGCGGATGAAAGTACCTGATGCTTTCTTCCTAAATTCATCATCTCACACTATCTAGCACCCTTAGGTTAGGTGGCAATTGCTTTGTTGATATTAAACCACCATGACAGGAAACACAATTTAAAAAGATATGAGTTCCTCCATATTCTACTTAAATTAGTCATCATATACCAATGGGATTTATTTAAGGATTATGAGAACACCCCTACAACACCTTTCCCTATTTGAGCATTAATATGGCTTTAGGTTAGATCGACTCTATTGCATGGTCGGTAGACTACCCCTTTATTTTTGTAAATTTAAGGCTAGCCAAATCCCTTATGGATCCTTATTATTATGGCTCATCACACATTGATAGATTTTATAGATATGTTTAGGGTTAGGATCACATCCAGTCCCTTTCTTGAGTGGCTACCTTAGGATTAGATTACATCATAGCAACCTCTCTCCTAGCAATTTCCTTATTAGGTTGGATGACATCCCTCTACGGATAAGAGTCCCACCCTTATGGGCTAATAAATCTAAATTAAGCCCAATCTCCCATGGCTCCTCCTTAGTGTGGCCCATCGCACATTAATGGGGTCCACATATAAACATACACATGTATATTTTGGGATAGGATCATGCCTTTAAGGACCCTTTCCTAAGTTACTACTTTATGTTTGGACCATTCCATCATGGCCCCTCTCCTAATAATTCCCTCTTTAGGTTGAATAACTCTATTCGATGAGTAAACAGGTTACCCCTATGGGCTACTAAATCTAATGTAGGCTTAAGCCCCCATGGCTCTTCCTTTCTGTGCCACATTTCACATCAATAGGGTCCATGTAAAATTTTGAAAAATCATAGGGTGAGATCCAACTCTCAAATCCTTTTTCTTATCATGATCTACACATATCCACATATTGTTAGGGAGCCTCTCCCTAATGTTGCCTTCATAACTAAGTTATTACTCATCTTCAAGAAACCTTCCCTTAATATTCTTTCCATGTTTTCTTTAGAGACACCCTTTCCACATCTCTTCTATAGCATATAATCATAAATCTTAGGGAACCTCTCTCTAATGCACTTAGAATGATCAAAATGAACTTACACTCAGGGGAATATTTGGTAATGTTTCTTAAACTAGATCACTCTTATGGAGTTCTTCCCTATTCTTCCAAATTTGGACATTATTAGATTCAAATCATAAGTATCTGAGTTTACGATCTAACCCAAGCATCTAGGATGCCTATACTTGAACCACAATCCTTAGAAGCCTCAATTTTTGAGTTGGATTGTCAGGTGAGCTTTATCAAGATTAGCTTACACTTCAAGTATATTACTATCTTAAAGGTGCATTTTGCTTGTTATCCCTCAAATTCTTTTTGACTAGTTTGGTCAACGCCAATATATGTCCCTCTCTTACACCCACATATTAGGTGTCCTATTGTTGAACTCTCTTTTAGTGAATTGACATCCATCACTCCTTATTTCTATGACTTGATCTAGGCATTATATTTCCTCACTTAGAGCTAAGACACTTCTAGTGTCTACAGGGATACTATCTCAAGGCCTAGAAGACTTTGAAGGCCCAACCATAAGGCTAGACCCCGGCTCTGACTAGGAGGAACCAAATGACCTAGATTTCAAGCTAAACCTCATATATAAAACTAAATTGACAAAATCCTAAAATTCTCCAAACCATACCCAATTAGTGTCTAATTTGGCCATGTTACTAAGTTGACCTAATATGACACATTTGGGAGTAAAGAGACTAAACTCAAAATTAATTCAAACCATTTGAAATTTAACTCACTTATACTTCATGAAATATTATTTGAGCTTATTTGAGGCCTTATTAGAATTCAATTTGGTCAATTGACTCATTTAGCCCAAGTTGACCCAATAGAACCCTATAGAGCCAAAATTAAAACAAACTTGACTAAGCCAAATTGAACAAATCCAGAGCTTCAGAATCATCTGAATCACATATCTGGATATTCCTCTTGGCCAATTTTAACTCAATTTGGCCAATTAACTAATTTGACCCAACTTAGCCCAATTTTATCTTAAGGGTTAAATTGAACCAAACTTCAATTCAACCAAATGAATTTCTATAATCAATTTCAAAATGATTTTTGATCATATTCTGACATCTAATTGAAGCCAAGATGGTCAATTTAGCTAGTTGAATCACTTAATCCCATTTGACCTAATTTGACTTGAAAGGTCAAATTGAAACATATCTTAATCCAACTCAAATTGGATCAAACTATTTGTTGTGATCAAACTAGTTATTACGATCAATCCAAATATGATTATTAATCGTCATCCACACCTAATTGAGCCAACTCAACTCATTGGACCAATTTGATCTAAAGGGTTAAATTTAACCAACTTTTGAACCTAATCAAATTATATTAAATTAATACTTCTAATTAGTTTCAAATTAATTATTGAACAGTCCTTAATAGCTAATTTAAGTCAATTTGATCAACCTAAACTAACTTGACCTGACCAATTAAATTGGCCTAAAAGATCAAACTGAACTAAAATCTTATCTTTTAACAAATTAAGTTAAATCAAAGTCTATAACCAACTCCAAATGATCAATTAAAAATGACCCAACTCTCAATTGCACCGAATTTGGCCAATTTGACCACATTGGCCATCTTGACCCATTTAGCCCTTATGAACTCATATGAGTCAAACTCAAATTTAATTCGAATTAAAATGAAATCAATTGCATGACAAAGTCACCATTTAATCACAACCCAATAGCCCCTTAGGCCCAATTTGGGTAATTAGTCAACTTGACTAAATTGAACCCAAATTGACCTCTATGAGTCCAAATGAGCGAAACCCAACTAAACTTGGCATGACTTATCCACACATGTTCATTGACTTCCCAAGTAGACCCAACCTAAGGCAAACCTAGTTCGGCCCAAACCAAGTGATCTAAACAATCTAAATAAGACAAAATCCAAGAATAGAAAAATTTGACCTCTCCCTTTAGCCAAGACATACACTTTAGCATTCTTTGAACTTTCCCAAATTGACTCGAGTTGGCCCAAGCCTAGCTTGTCCAAATATTGAACAAAGTGACATCTCTCTCACCTTGGTGACCCCTTAGTTCACTAACCATGGGTTGTCCACTTCACTACTGGCCACAATTTACTCCAACTAGTGGAGGAAGTCTAGCTCATTAGTGTAAAGCTGACAATGGTCCTACCTACTAGTAGGGCTGCTGTTATGGCATGGATGAACCTAAATGGTTGGTTCAATAGGAAAGGGAGGTATACACCTTTCAATCCATCGAAATTGAACATGTTATGAAACTATGATACCCAAGAGGGGGGTGAATTGGGTATTCAATAGATTTTCAAATTAAAAGCTAGTTTTAAAACTTTATAGAAAATTTAATTTCAAATGATTATATTTAAGAGAACAAAGTAAAAAAAAACTCTTAATTTAAAAATATGTTGCTCTCACAAATAAACTAACACAATATTAAAATAAATAATAAAGAAAGCTCAAGGTGAATAAATTTCTAGTTGATTTAAAGTTAAAGAAATGATAAGAACTGTATATGAAATAAATAAAATAAATAAGTCTTACAAGAAATTATTTTACTTTAAAAGAGATGAAGACTAGAAAATGAAATAACTTGAAAAGATATATAAAATCAAAACACAAGGATGATTAAAACACTTGCATGAAAGTATAGCCAAAATATGTTATGCAATAGATAAATTCAAAGAAATAAAGAAATGTTGATTTCTTATATGGGAAATTAATGTGAAAACCATTTCATAAGCCTTTGATGTATGAGAATTAAGAATGATTATTGATTTTAAACCATGTAATGTCTTGAGAATAACTTGAAAGAAGATGAGAAGGATCATCACTTAATAATTGAAGATGATTTGTAAAGACGGAGAAGACTTTTTATCGCCAAACATCAAGAATTCCCAAAGGAGGGAATTCAACTAGAGATGGATTCACGCCAATCATAGAGGACTTGTCTTGATTTGAGGGCTGTTTAGCCAAATGAATATTTCAACAGAGTGAGGATTTTTGAACAATAGAAATCATGAGAGGATTGAGAGAAATTTTGCACTTTGAATCACTGAGATCTCCAGGAAATGAAATTGAAAGGGTTTGGCTGAGATGAAGAAGAGCTATAAGAGAAATGCCTAAACCACAAAGATATAGAAAAGAAGGAGGAGGTCAAAAAGAGAAAAGATTAGACTAAAAATGAATAATGAAGTAATTTATATTTGAATTGATAATTTCAATCAAATAATCAAGAGATCTCATGTTGATATTTCACCAAAAGAGAAATAGAGAGAGAGAGAGAGAGAGAGAGAGAGAGAGAGAGAGAGAGAGAGAGAAGGATTTCTATCAAGGCAAGAAGAGATAAATTAAGAAAATTAATCAAGAAAAGTAATTAGGGTTTTGAAATATGAATCAATTAAGATGTGCTGTAAAATTGAATTTAAATGAAATTTATTGTGCATGTGGGTTGGTCAAGAAAAAAAGGAGAGGGAAGAATAAACTTTAACAAATTAAGCAAGGTCCAAATGAAAATTGATTTCAAGAGGGAATCAATTTGAATTTACTTTGAAATTAAAATATACACATGATTTGGTCAGCCAAGCAACATTTAAAACATGGATTCAATCATAGTTAATCCATGATACATAGAAGATTTAATGAATTAATTCAAGAGGAATTAAAAAAAGCTACATGAATTAATTCAAATAAATTAAATATTATAAATCCAATATGAGATTTTAGCTAAGGGACTTCCCTTAATAAAAATGATCTCCATTCAGTGCATCTAATCAATTCAAATCAAGGAATATTAATTAAGAGTCTTTCTAAATAATAAAAATAATTTAAATTGAATTAGATAGGGGCCGACCAATCACTTTCCATAAATACAATAATTATAAAAGAAAGTGTATAAATTCATGGCTCATTTGAATTTAAATTTGGATTAACATAAAATAATTCAAATAACTCAAGTTAGCTTAATTAAAGCATGATAGGGTCGACCAAACCATGCCATAAAAGAATAAATTTAAATTAGCATTATTATGACACTGATGATTTAATTAAGATTCAAAACTATTTAAATTCAACATTCAAATAAATGGATTTAAAAATTTTGAATAAATAAGGAAAATATTATGATAATAATTTAAATAATTCTCACATGATTAATCATTCCAAAAACTTCAAAAAAATTTAGCCAATATAAAAAAAATGATAAAAATGATATGAGAGAGAAAATAAAGCGATAGGAGAGATAAAAAGAATAATTAGGATAATTCTAGTGTAGTTTAATTCTCAAGCAAAAATAAATGTATAAACAATGTAATTAAGTATAAAAATAGTTAAATGAAGTATGAAATAATTTCATCTTACTTGAAAGTACAATAGATGATAATTAAACTAATGTAAGTGATTGAGATTTTCAAAAATGGATAATTCAAGGAAGAATGAAGAAATAATGCAATTTTAAAATTTAGAAATAATATGGAGAAATTTAAATGAAATATTTTGAAATGATTAAGCCATTAAATTTATTATATTGAGCTCTTATTTTCTTTAGTATTATAAATCCTAAAAAATTCTCAACCCGTATAAGTTCAACAGTTTTAGTTTTCCAAATTTGATTAAAGAAACTGGGTTTGAAGAATTTCTTGCATCACTTGAATTAAACCAATTAGTAGCATTTCAACATATGTTTGTTATCATCAAAATCTATCTCATGTGAGAAAGGGCGCACGGAGTCAACAATCAACCTTTTTTGATGATGGAAAACTTATATTAATATTTTATAGAGATGAAGGTGCAAAGTGACCATACACCAACTTTTTTGAAATAAAAATTTTATTAAAAGAAGATATGACAAGATAATAATAAATATATGAAAAAAAATTTCAAGCTTAAAACAAATACGATAAGCTCCCCCTAAATTTATGCACAAATATGAAAAGAATCAACATGAATAAAGAAACTGACATAATACTTTCTCTCACTTTTGACAACATCAAAAAAATTGTAAATGTGTAAGTAAATTAAATGGATGAATCAAGCATACCTAGCATGCATTTCAAAGTATAAAATTGTTCTTTAGGTAAGCATTTTATAAAATAATCAGCAATTTGTAAATCTATATTAATAAAATCAATATCAACATCACCTTTGCTAACATGATCCCTATTAAAATGATATCTAATTTCTATATGCTTGGTTTGAGAATGTTGGATATGGTTTTTTGATAAGATAACTGCACTAGTGTTATCACATATGGGAATGTTATCTAGCTTAAGTCCAAAGCCTTCTAATTGTTGCTTTAACCAAAGAACATGAGCAACACAACTTTCGATAGCTATATACTTAGCATATGTAGTGGAAAGAGCAACAAAGTCTTATTTTCTAAAGGACCAAGATGAAAGTGATGATCATAAAAAATGGCATGTTCTTAACATGCTTTTCCTATCAACTTTGCAACTAGTAAAGTTATCATTGGAATAAGAAATTATGTCACATGATAGTGAATTTTTAAGATACCATAAACCTAGCTTAGAAGTGCCTATCAAATAAAAAAATATACACTTGACTGTAGTACAGTGTGATTCCTTTAGAGCAAATTGGAAATGTGTACACATGCTAACAATAAGCATAATATCAAGTCTACTAGTAGTAAGGTATAAAAGTGAGCCAATCATACTCTTATAAAGCTTCTAATCAATCGAATTCCTAGATTTATCTAAATTAAGCTTAGTGGAGAGGCTCATGGGAGTTTTACTAGATTTTGAATCTCTTCATGTCAAACCTTTCAATTAATTCATTTGATTACTTAGTTTGACATGTGAAAGTGCCATTTTTTGGTTGCTTTAGTTGAAGATGCAAGAAAAAATTTGAGTTCTCCCATCATACTAATTTCAAGTTCTTTAGACATTAAAAATGAGTACTCAACACACAAAATTTTATTATAATTTTCAAATAAAATATGATCCACATAAATTTGCATAATGATTAGGTCATCATCTATATTTTTAAGGAATAGGATAGAGTCTACTCTACCCTTCCTAAGTACATGGTAAATAAGTAAACTACACAATCTATTATGCCAAGCTCTAGGAGCCTATTGTAATCCATATGTGGCTTTCCTCAATTTAAAAACATGATTAAGAAAATCTAAGCTTTCAAAATCAGGGGGTTGTTCTATAAAGACATCTTGATCTATGAAACCATTTTGAGAAACACTTTTGTTGGAAAAGTTTAAGGTCTTTATAATAAGCATAAGCAAGGAGCAATTTAATAGCTTCTAGGCTAGTAATAGAGGCAAAAAATTCTTCAAAGTCTATCCCCTCAACTTGAGTGTACCCTTGTGCAACCAATCTAGCCTTATTTCTAATAATGTGTTGGGAGTCATCTAACTTATTTTTAAAAATTTATTTAGTTCCTATAACATTATGATCTTGAGGTCTAAGTACTAATTCACAATCATCATTCTTTACGAATTAATTTAATTCTTCTTAAATTGCTAAAAATCCAATAATGGTCTTTCAAAGCATCATACACTAATTTAGATTCAATTATATATAGGAATATATAATGATTAATCACCTCCTTAAATTGTCTTCTAGTTCTAACACTTTGGGAGGGATCTCCTACAATGAAGTCCTTGGGATGATTTTTTAATAAATTTTTGTTCTTTTGGTAAAGAATCATCTACATTTTCTTCTAAGTTGATTTTTTTTAAACTCATCTACCTCATCGTCAATCAAATCATCTTAAAATAGTCTATAGGATTTTCATCAAATATAACATGTACTGGTTCTTCTGCAATCATCTTTCTTTTATTATAAACACTATAAGATCTACAAGATAATTAATAACTTAAAAAGATACCATTATCCAACTTATTATCAAACTTTTCTAAAGAGTCTTTTCCATTATTCAAAATGAAGCACTTACATCTAAATATACGAAATTAACTAATCTTTGGTTTCTTACCAAAGAACAACTCATAGGGGGTATCTCATATAAACATAATTTATCACATAACAAGTAGTGTCAATAGCTTCAACCCAAAAATATTTAGGCATCTTATAGTAATCTAATATAGCTCTACTCAACTCACTTAGAATCATATTTTTCCTTTCTACAACACCATTTTGCTAAGGAGTTCTAGGTGTAGAAAAATTATTTTCAATACAAAATTCAACACAAAAATCTTCAAAGTATTTATTTTCAAACTCCCTATTGCATCTAATTAAATTATATTAACTAAAAACCTTTTATTCCTTTGAATATGTTTAACAAAAATTTTAAAGGATTCAAAAACATCATTCTTGTGAACTAAAAACATAACCCAAGTGAATCTGGAAAAATCATCAACAATAATAGATCCATAGAATTGGCACCTAAACTAGCCATACTAACAGGACCAAACAAATCTATATGTAATAATTTTAATGTCTAAATGTAGAAATAAAAATTTTATTTTAAAATGAATGTTTTGAATGTTTTCCATGGATACATCCATCATAGACATAATCAGAATAAAATTCATTTAGGGTAAATTATCAACAAGATCAAGTTTTGCAAATTTTTTTATAGAATACATGTTAATATAATATAACCTTTTATGTAATAACCAAACATCATCAAGTGAACTTTTAAAGCAAAGTAAGTTTAAATTTGCATCACATGTACTTTCGAAATCATAAAGATAAATGTTCATATATGTTTGATTTATGAGTAAGAAATTTTCTTTATCTCTAAAAATATAGAAAGAGGTAAGAAATTCAACATGAAGTCTTTTATCACATAATTAGCTAATAAAAATAATATTATGCTTTAAACATTCAACAAAAATATACTTTATCTAATGTTATTGAATTTTTAGAAATAGAACTAATACTTTTTTTTTTTGCATTGTCACCATAAACTTCATACCCTTCTTCATAAAATTCTAAAATAAAATACTTTGATTTGTCACTTGTTATATGTTTGAACATCTGTTATCCAAGTACCACATGCTTTCATTGATTTTACTTTGAAGGCATTCCTAGAAAAGAAAATAATGGGTCTTTTGGAACCCAAACAAGTTTGGGTCCACATCACAAAAAAATTTAAGTATTGAATGTTGTGTAGTGTGTGTTGCTTATTTTTAGGAATCTAAATAAAATTTGATCTAGGAAATGCTTGAGGCTTACATGCATAACAATCAAAAGATATATGCCTCTTCAATTACAAAAATTACACATGAAATTTGTATTTGCCTAAGGTCTATACTTAGACGATTTTGATGCACTAGATTTTTTATTTCTAATGGTTGAAGCATGTGAGTGCGAGCTAGAACAAGTATTCAATTTTTCATGTAGCAACAAATTTTCTTTTTTAAGGTTTTTAATAAGCAAAGATTGATCTATTGAAGTAACATTCTTATCTTTCATCTCACTACTGTCCTTTTACAAAGATAAAGCATGTATTTCTAGATTTTATTTTCCTTTTTAAAAGTATTAAAATTTCTTTTTAATATTTTATATTCATATGCTAATTCATTAAATGAATCATTTAATTCTTCATAAAAAACTTCTTCACATACCTCACTTGTATTATCCTCATCTATTATGAGACATAAATTTGCATCTTCATTTGTAGTGTCATTACTAGAATCCTCTGATTTCGAATTTCACCAAAGTGCTCTCTTCTTTTTCTTATGAGACTTTTTATTTATCAAATATTTCTTTTTCAGCAATTTCAAGGTAATCTCTTCTTACATTTCCAGGCTTCTTACAATTATAGCATACTATTCCTTCACCTGCATTAAATTTTTTAGTAGGCTACTTATGTAATTTAAATTTATCATACCTATGCTTTTTCTTTCTGATTATACTTTCTAATTTCTTTGAAAACATGGTACTCTCATCACTATCAACATCAGAACATGATTTGCTCTCCTCATAAGTGTCCTCTATCTGTAAAGAATTTAATTTTCCTCTCTCGTTCTTTTGGAAGAAGTCATTTATGATCTATTTGCGCTATAACCTATTAATGAGCAATCAAGAAACCAAGAAGCTAATCAACTATATATATAGTTAAGTCCTTAGTTTCACTTATTTCAATAACTTTTGCATCCCATTCTTTTAGAAGGGATCTTAAAATTTTATAAACTAAATCTTGAATCTTTTATTTTCTTCTAAGAGAATGCAATGCATTAATTATTTTCATGAAATCAGTATACATATTAGAAATGCTTTCATTTGATAACATGCAAAATAACTCATATTCACGTACTTGTCCATTTATATATGCACTTTAACTTTATTAGTATCTTCATAATAAGTAATGATTAACTTATCCTAGATTTCTTTAGTTATATTAAGCATGGAAATTCTCATGCAGTCATTGGGAAGTAATGTACTATATAAAATATTATAAGCCTTAGTATTTAGCTCGTCTAAATCTCTTTCATATGCAGACCATTTATCAAAATGTTTATCAACTTTCAAGCCATTTGTTTCAATAGAGGGTGTGTGTTATTGATGCATCAACATATGCCACATATGAGAATCCTGGCAATGAAAAAAAGTACTAATATGATTCTTCCAATAATTAAATGAAACATTATTAAGTAAAGGTGGTATATGTGTAAATTATCTTTCAAGTAGTGCACCCTTCAAAAATACTTGTGCCATAGTGATCTATCAAGGATATTAAGCCACAAATTAAGCTGAAGCTTTGATATTAATTGTTATGAGACTATGGTACCCAAGAGGGAGGGTGAATTGGGTATTCAAATATTTTTTTAGATTGAAAGTTAGATTCAAAACTTCATAGAAAATTTAATTTCAAATGATTGTATTTAAGAGAATAATGTAATAAATGATAAATGTAAAGTAAAGCAAGGTGCAAAAAAATAAAGCAGATACTATAGAGATTTTTATGTAGTTCGACCAAGCCCAAAAAATGTCTAAGACTATGCCTATCAACTCAAACTAGGAATCACTAAATCAAATATGACATTACAATAAATCTCTTGTACTCTCTACCATGGGCAAGTGTGGTGTTTTTATTTGAAGCTGTAGGAACACCATGCAGATCTTAGGGGGTACTTATTGAAGTGATCGGGTACAACATTAAGGTATGATGTACCAACCCAAAAGATGGAAACATCACCTTACAATGCATCTAAACACTTAATAAGGACTCCTAAGACAGATGGGTATATGTATATACCAGAAATCTTTCCCCTACTTTACATGGTGAAGAAAAGTAGGGTTTATTTTATTTTGGGTTCTTTAGTTCCCTATGAAGCAAGCTTCCATATTTAATTACATTATAGAAAATGAGAATTTCTGAAGAACACTCTCAATAAAAGTAGTCAATAAGAATCTCCAAAGATTTCAAAGTTAGGCTTTCAAAGGATTAGGTATTTATGGAAATCAAATGGGAGAGTTTATATGAGAAGACTTATTTACAGACTTCAAAGGAGGATAAGTAGGGAGCACCTACTATAATAGCAAGCTTAGTGAGTGCTTCAATCTACCCTATGGTGAGGCTTTACATAGTTGAAAGAGTGAATTTAATTTTTGTTTAAGTTGGAATTTTATTACAATGCTAGGGTTTATAGTCCGTCAGCGCAAAATTATGGAAATGCTTAAGAGGTGAGAACTTATATTCATACCCTGAAGGAAATAAGTAGCCTCGAAACCTAAATCTAAGATACTTTACTACAAGTTAAAAGCACAACCTAAGTCGAATAAAAAAATGGGACATAATGGTTTATCTCCATAAGAGAGGATATATCCATCCTAACTGCTCTAGATTTACAACTGCCTAGAGTGGCCGCCAGATAACATCTTCTATATTTTAAAACTATATAGGTCGCTCTAATGTGGATACAAGATAGCTAAGCTATTATTTAGTTTTAAAGGAAGCTAGAGTCCTAAACTCACTCTTTAAGAGACTAGATCATGATTATTATGAAAACATGAATTAAACTAATGCAAAAATTTACAATATTTTATATGATTTAGACATATTCATTTTGGGTCTAAGGCTTGTGACAATTATGTCTATATGCATAATGAAATAAAGTTGTGGGCTAAATTAGCAGGCGGAGGTGCTCTCTACTACAAAGGAACACCCTCAAAGGTCAAGCATATCTCTCATCATGCAAGAATGGAGACCATCCCTATTCAAGAGTGAAATAATATGATATGCATTGCGTGATAACATACAAACTTTCAGCTAAGGGATTGCTCAATCTTTTATTTATGTTGATTATGAACCTAGGCTTTAAGATTGTTAGTTGTATTAAAATTTAGTTATGAGTTAGTTAGTGAGGATAGAAATTTAATTTTATCCTAAAGAGCCTACCACATCTGTGCCACACATCAAATCATCACACTTTAAGAAACCTATGAAAATCATGCCTTTCTATTATATAATCTGAACACAATAATCAAACATATGAATTTTGTAAAAAATAAAAGGCCGGTATGGCCGGGTACCGCTGTACACCCTAAAAAAGAAAAAAATTTGGTAGTCGAGCTCTACCCATATACAACCTAGATTATTAGAGAATATTACAATTATGATGAATGCTGTGGTGGTATTAAATCTTTTGCTTTTCCTTCCCTCTTTTGGCCTTGTTTGCTCCAAGCTCCATAGGGCCTCCCAAGTCTTTGCCTTCTAGCCACTGCTCATCCTAAATCCCGTAGCACTAATCCTAATTTTTATTGCAAAAATAAAATCCAGCTACACCTATAAAATAGATGTTAGATAAAAAAGTATACAAGCCAACCTAATATATTTCACATATTTAGAATTAGCACCCTGCACTTGGATAACCAAGCCCACTTGTCCTAATTGGAATATGCTTAAGGGCATAAGCAACCTGTAAGCTAGAAAATTTATATTTACCTAGTATTTCGGCAGCCCCTTTTGCACAATCCCCTACATAAAATATCATTAGGCTACTAATGGCTTATCATCCAATCCACGCATAAACAATCATAACATCTAGTCTAAAATATTATATCATAAAACAAAACATAACACCACAACATACACTGGCCTAACCTAAAGGCTAGAATTGGGGACTTAGTATTCTGATGTGTGCTAAGGTTTGATGTGGTATTTCTTAACTAGGAATTAGAAGTACAATTATCTGAAATTTATAATATTCAAGTTAAAGATTAGGGGGGGGGGGTTCAATTCAAATCATTGATAGGATTAGTTAATTTTAATTTACATTTCTTTTATTTCATTTGATACTTACTTAACATCTAGTTGTTATAAAGAGAGGAAAGAGGTTTGGGCCCCTTCATCCCTATCCTAAGTTATTTTCTAAAGGTATGTTATTATGACTTTGGTTTCTTTAGTCAATCGTATATTAAACATTTTATTAAACCTAAGTTTGGTTTAGTCCTAAAGAATCTTATCCAAGCATGAAAGGTATCTTAGGATTAATAAAATTAAATCACTATAATATGGATAACATTCAACCACTTCTCTTCATCATCAATAACATACACATTTCTTCATTTTTATTATTCATGGTATCTGATTTAATACACATATATCATGCATATATATATATATATATATATATATATATATATATATATATATATATATATATATATATATATATATATATATATATATATGATATATATATGTATTTTTTGGTAAGGAAGATTTCATAGTTAAGCATATATACACATATATTAGAGATTTAAGCAAGTATGTGCCATTATTAAACTAGGAAAGTGAGATTGTCTATCACCCCTTGGGGCTACTTAAAGCCTCATGTTCTTAGGATATCTAGACTATATACTTGCTAATTCCAAACATTTGTAAACATACACATGAATCATGAAAATAAAACAATCCTTTACCATTTTAAAATTATAAGTTAAATGTAAACATCATTGAATATTTATAGCAAACATTAACTTAGATTTTCATCATTAGCTTATAATTTTGAAAATAATTTAGGATTTATTAGTGATAATAGCCACACTATATAATAATATTCGTCCAACACATGCAACATAGTTGTAACCATATTCGTTTGATTCTTTTTTTTCTTTTTGAAAATATGCATATATGACACAAATGGCATGCACATTTATGATGGTTGAAAAGTGGGAATTAAATAGTGCCACATAACACATTCAATTACATTAAGTCCTAATGGCAATTAAGATAAATAAATATTCATTAAGACTAAACAAAATTCTTTTGAAATTTGATTTTTGGTGTTTGAATCATTAAGACCTCAAGAGGAGAAATGACACTTAGTGTTTGCTCCATCCCACATTGGCGACTTAATATATTTAAGGAAAGTGATTAAGTAGGTTTTATGGATTGATTAGGTTCAAGTCATCAAGCAATCAATTTAATTACCATTTCCTAAGCTTCTTTAATTTAATTACCATTTCCTAAGCTTCTTTAATTTAATTAACTACTTAATCATGAGCCTCCAATGATATGCTTCTAGGAAATTAAAATTTTAATGCACCTAAAGGGATCTAATGCAATTAGGCTTATGCTTAAAAGTTAATTAGATTAAAGAAGGAAATAATCTAAGTTAAGTATTCTTATGGTTTTCCCACACCAATGGATCAACCATAAATTCCATAATGACTTTATATTATTAAACACATAAAGAGAAACTAATGAATTATATTTGAATTATCTTAATCAATGGTTAATTTTGTTTAATTTCTATCTTATCATTAAATTTGCTTAATTAATTTCTAATTATTTCATGTGTTAATTAACCCTCCTAAAGAAATATATTTAGAAAAATAATTAGGAAAGAGGCCTAATTATTTCTCCTCACTATTCCCACTGTTTATAGTGATTAATTACCATATATTATTTAATTTTCATTATTTAGCAATTTTAATAAATATTAAATTGATTAATGAGGGTAATTAGTATTAAAATTTAAATTCCTTAAACTACATGGCCAATAATTCCAAGAAAATTACGGGAGGTAGAGGATACCTCTTAGAATCATCCAACCAAATTTGGAATTAATTAGCTATGTAATTAAGCTTTAATTAAGGTAATTAGCATAGGCTTAATACTTTAATTAAGCATTGTTCATTAGACAAAAATTAAGGATTCCTTTTTTAGATTCTCCTTTATTTAAGATTTCTAAAATGGGTTTATTTGTATTTTTTATTTTTCTACAATTAGTTATGTTTTTTAAAGTTTTGGCCATTTGATTATATTTTTAATGCTTAATTAATCATTTTCTATGCCACAATGGATGTCACTTTCCACATGGTGTTGCAGAAGTTATTTAAAGCTCGACATGGTGACTTAAGAATGGATGTGATTTCATTCATCCATCTTGATTGACGATGAGATTAATCCCATGGGTTTGTAAGGATTAAATCAAATTTTCTTGCACAATTAATCATAGCCATTCGTTCTAATTATGCTAAATGGACGATTGATGATTCATCATCCCATGAGCATAAAATTATAAATAGCGTCCACCTTCCGTTGCTCGATCTGAGCTCACAAGAGCTCGTTCAATGGTGAAATCGAATGCAAAACAATCATGAAGAAAATCTAAAGAATAGTGTGAGGCAACTATTGTCGAGGATTTTTAACTCACTGGAGCTAGAGACTGGTGGTCTATTGATATATGTATATTTCTCTTAATAAGGGCAAGCTCTGTTAAGAAGATCATGAGCTGCCTCCTGGATGATTGCTCTATGGACCAAATGTCATCATAAAGCTCTTTGAGTTGGTCTAGGGACACCTTCTAGTGATCAAATCATTTGGAAAACATTTTGTTTCAGCTCGCTAGAGTGAGGTGAAGGTGCGGGAAGAGTTAATTTGGGTTTGGTAGAGAGTTTGGAAGCTTGGAAAGATGACCTCTTAGGTTCACTCGGAGGTTGGTCTCACCGACAATGGAGTGCATGAGGAGCTCAGGAAAGGCTATGGGATTGTGTGGAATGCTATGAGGAAGGTCTCTGTGAAGTTTGAATCTTTGGGGAGGAGTATACTCTCCTCGCCAATTAAACCAATGTCTAGGATTAGTTCAGCATTTAGCAGGCATCCGTCCGAGGTAAGCGGCCCAAAGTGGTAGATCTATGGTGAGGGAGATGAGGGAGTGGAATGGGATGGCATGGGATGTATATCCTCCCTTAGATGGACCAATGGGTTTCCATGGGTGAACTCACCCTCTCATTTCCAAAGGTTGAACCCAACAGCATTGGGTTAAGTTGGGTCTGTGGTCTTCTTGTCTAATAAGAGCCAAAGGTGGTTGTCATGGGGTGGGGAGTTGGAGAACCCATCTAAATGGGGATTTTATCCTATTTAGAAGGCTTGGTTCAATGGGTTTGACCTAAATCAGGTTCACCATGGGTTGGGTCCACTTGGGTAGGCCCATGGTGACCCAAGGATGAGTCATGCCAAGTTTAGTTTAGTTTGGACTTGGTTTGGTTGGGTTTGGTTCAATTTGGGTTAAATTAGATTATTGACGGAAAAGTTCAAATGATTATTTTGAATGAGTTGGTACAAATGGTTTGATTTAAATTGATGTGGATTTGGGTTTGGTTCATTTGGGTTTATTTAGGCCATGTGGGTTAAGTTGACCAATTTATTCAAATTGACCAAATTAGTTTCAATGGAAGGTTAGTTTATGTTTGATTGATCAATTGGGAATAATTTTAGGTGTGGTTTTAATTGATTTGGATTAGAATGATTTTTGATTTAATTTGATCTTTTAGGTCAACTTGGGCTAAGTAGGTCATTGGGTTGGTTTAGTCAAATTGGCTTCAATTGATAATTTTAAAGTGTTCAAAAATCAATTTATGGTTGTTTAGAAACATTGGTTGCAATCATTTTGGATTGGAATGAGGTTTGACCCAATTTTACCCATATGGGTAAATTGGGTCAACTTAGGTTACATGGTTAAATTGGTTTGATTTGACCCAATTGATTGCAATTGAGAAATCAAAGCTGATCAACAATCATTATGGAAGCGATTTAATGAGTTGATTCAATATAATTTGGACTGGATTGAAGTTTGAATCAATTTGGTCATTTAGGTCACATTAGGTCAAGTGAACCAATTAGCTTGATTGGGTTGAATTGGGTTGAGTTGGTATCAATTAGCTGTTGAGAGGGGTGCAAAGATGGATTTAGAGTTGATTAGTGGCCTTGATTGTAATTAATTTATGCTTGATTAGGTTTTGGCTCATTTGAACTTTTTGGGTCAAATGGGCTAACATGGGTTAATCAAATTCACTTGATTTGATTGGTTTGATTGCAAGTGTTGGCATTTAAAATGATCTATTGAATGGTCAGGATGATTAAGAAAAACAAATTGGATTTAGTTTCCTTGAATGGGTTTGGATTGGGTTCATAGGATCATGGTGGAGCTAACCTAGATTAAAGCCAAGTCAATTTGCCTTGGAGCTTGGATTAGAAAACAAATTCAAGTGAGGTTAATTGAATAGCTTGAGGTTGGTTGTGTCTTATTTATATGAGTTTAGGTTTGGTTGAGTGAATAGGCATGGCTCTTAGTTTAGGCCATAGGATAGGTAAAACCTATTTGTCATAAAGTGTATCATGAGCTTAGGGTATTCCTCCTAAGTCTCTAAGCTTGGGTTTAGTGTTCCCTTAGTCACTAGATGTCTTATCACTAGAGAGATCCAAGTACCTAAAAGGTTCTTAAGTCTAATATGAGAGAGGATTGAGAGAAATTTTGCTCTTTGAATCACTTAAAAGATCTCTAAGAAATCAAATTGCAAAGGTTTGGTCAAGATAGAGAGAAGCAAAGAGAGAAAAACCTAACTCTAAACCACATTATATAGAAAAAGAAGAAGGAGGGGGTCAACCATGTAAGAGAAAAAGATTGGAGGGAATATGCATAAAGAAGTTTTTAATTTTGAGTTGATAATTTCAATCAAATAATTAAGAGATCTCATGTTGATATTTTGGCCAAGGAGAAATAGAATGAGAGAGAAGTCGAGGAGTGAGAGAGAGAAAGAGAGAGAGATAGAGAGAGAGAGAGAGAGAGAGGGAGGGAGGGAGAATGATATCTATCAAGGAAAAATAAAATAAGGGATAATAAATTAAAAAAATCAGCCAATCAAGGGAGAAGGAGGGAAAAATAATTTTAGCAAGGGTTTGAAATTTGAGTCAATTCACATGATGTAAAATTGAATTTAAATGAAATTTATTGTACATGTAGATCGCCCAAGAGAAAAGGAGAAGGATGAATAAAATTTAACAAATTAATCAAGGTCCATAAGGAAATTGATTTCAAGAGGGAATCAATTTAAATTTACTTTGAAATTATAATATCCAAGTGATTTGGATGGCCAAGCAACATTCTAAATATGGATTCATTCAAATTTAATGCTTGATATATAAAATATTTAATGAACTAATTAGAGAGGAAATAAAAAAAAGGAAGCAACAAGAATTAATTCAAATAAATTAAAATGATAAATCAAATATGAGTAAGTTCATGGCTCATTGAATTTAAATTTGAATTATGTTAAAGTAATTTAAATAAAATCAAATTATCTTAATTAAAGCATGGTAGGGTAAGCCAAATCATGCCATAAAGGAATAAATTAAATTAGCATAATTATGGCAATGATGATTTCATTAAGATTCAAAACTATTTAAATTCAACATTCAAATAAATGGATTTCTAAAATTTGAATAAATAAGGAAAATATTATGACAATAATTTGAATAATTCTCACATGATTTGTCCTTCCAAAAACTTTTAAAAAATTCGAAAAATATAAAAAATTGATAAAAATGATATGAGAGAAATTATAAGGATAGGAGAGAGAAAAATAATAATTAGGGTAACTCTAGAATAATTTTATTCTCATGCAAAAAATAAAAAGATAAATAATTTAATTAAGCATGGAAATAGTTAAATGAAGTATGAAATAATCATTTTTGAAAGATCAATAGATGTTAATTAAATTCATGTAAGTGATTTATATTATCCAAAAAGGATAATTCAAGGAATAATGAAGAAATAATGCAATTTTAAAATGAAGAAAAATATTGAAAAATTAAAATAAAATATTTTGAAATAATTAAGCCATTAACTTTATTTTATTAAGCTATTATTTCCTTAATATTATAAATCCTAAAATGTTCTCAACCAATTCAAGTGTAATAGCTTTAACTTTCTAAATTTGACAAAAGAAATTAGGTTTAAGGAAATTCTTTCATCAGATGAATTAAATCAATTAGTAAGACTTAACATATGTTTGTTATCATCAAAATCAATCTCAAATGAGATTGGGCTCGTAGAGTCAACATAACACACACCTTCATAAGCATTTTAGAGCAAGACACCAAGTTTCCCAGAAGCTCCCCGTACACCACATCACCGATGAGACCAACGAATTTCTTAACCTAAACATCCCAAACACCCAACTTCACTAAAACACAACCATAGCCTATTTTTTCTTTCCCACACCTTCCTCACACTTAAACATGCAAGAATAAATTGAGAACCACATTATTTGAACACTAGAGATAAGAGTTCGGTCAAACTTCAATGAACCTATGATAGCATTTAGTCTTAAGAGCAAACTAGAAGGAGGCAAAGGGGTACTTCAATAGTAGGGCTTTTCCTTTTCAAGGTGAAGTTACCTCAGTTGAATTCATCATAGGACTTAAGCTTCGACAAGTTATGGCTTCCAAATTATAAAAATCCCTTTAGGTACTGGTGTTTTATGAAGTTATTTGGCAATTCATGTACATTACACTATAGGGAATCCAATAATTTTTATTTCGATTCCAATGGAGCCACTTTGAGCATAAAATAAACCATGGTTTGCTCAAATCAAGCAGTAAAGGATGACCAATTTTTGTCACTTGGTAGAGGAGAATGACAAATCATAGGTCATCCATCTAACATGATTTAAATGGAAGACCATGATTATTTATATATATAGTTATTTAATTTTAACTTTAAAAACCATGGATTTAATTTTGGCCATTCAATCTTTAATTGAATAGTCTGGAACAAAATTGTGTCCATCATTGCCGAGTTAATAGACATGGGGAACAGTTTAAATCCAATCCCGTGGTGCAGCATGTAAAGCTCGACTGACTTTGCTGCTGATTATGTAATTCATATGCTTAAGGGTTTAAAATGTGATTAAAGAGCCAACACTTTAAAATAATTATAACAAATTATAACAAAGTAAAAAAGTTCCAAAAATGTAAATAAGGACTTATTAGAAAGCTTATATATAGAAGAATCTAGGAAAAAAAATCCTCAACGTTTATTATGTGAACAATAAGTAATTAGGGTTAGAATATGTATATTAATGATTTAATTAAACTTTAATTTCTTGTCAAATTGGCTTGAATTTTTGGTGAATGTTTTATGGGATCACCTCTACCTCCTATAATTATCTCAAGTAAATTTAGTAAGTATATTGAAATATTTATATATTTAAGTCTTAATTAGCCATTTTAGGAATTTATTAAATAAACATAATTAGAGAATTATGAAAATTATCAAGAATGACTAAATGTTTTAGAGGCCTAATGGTGACAAGAGAAATTTATTAGGACCTCTGGTCCCATTTAATTATCAAAAGCACCATTAATAGGATTTAAATAATAAATAAAAATGCATTAATTAACATATGACTTAGAAAATTCAAAATTAATTGAACAAATGTCCAAAAATTATAGATGAACCATCTTTGTGCTTCGCTAATAGAAAATTAATCAATGAAATTAAAATGCCCAAATGGTTTTTGGTATTTTAAGGTTAATTTCCTAATTAAGTTTTCCTTTAATTAATTAATTATTTAATCATGAAATATTTTACCAAATGCTTTGAAATTTTAGTTATTTATTTTTCATGTTATTTTTCATATTCGTGCATTTTTTTCATATTTTTTGGGAGATTATAGATTAATTTTGATCTAATTAATTTTTGATATTAATTAATTTAATTACCATTCTCTTAAATCTAGTTAATTATGGAAATTCTATCATATAAGACTATTTATAATTAACTTGATTTAAAATACCATTAATCATTTATGAATGTATAGCTAATTTATACTTATGTTTGAAGATAGTTTTCTTAGGTTCATGATATATACGTAGCATGATTATTATTATTAAATTAAAAAGATTTATTCTCAATTTTCAAAGTCAAAATATTTGTAGACTTAAAATTAATTGAAGTGAATGAAACCCCTATGTATAATTTATGTGTATAATGTACACTCTTGGAAAGTATATAGTTCGGGCACCTGAGGGCACATAACTACTAGTTCGAAGAAGATCTTAGATACCTTGTGTTCCTAGTTTAAAAATTCAAAAAATTTATTTTATTAATATTCATGTTCATATAAAATAAAAAATGTATGTTATTTAAAGGAATTGAACTACAAAAATGATAAAATAAAAATACATAATTATTTTAAAATTAATTAATAAAATAATATTATGAATATAAAATTACTTTGAAATGAATTATTAAAATGATAAGATATATATATATATATATATATATATAATTATTTTAAAATAAATTACTAAAATGATGAAATAAATATATAATTATTTGAAAATGAATTAATAAAATAATAAAATAAATACATGATTAGTTAGCATAAAATTATATAAAAGTTAAATTATTTAATTGATAAAATAATTACATACTTTTTTGAAAAAATGGATTTTAAAAATGATAAAATAAAAATATTGCCAGTTAAAATGAATTGTTAAAATGATAATGAAAATAATGAATAATTATTGAAGAATAGGTTATCAGGGTGATGAAATGAACATATAATTATTTTTTCAATAGAATACTAAAGTGATAGAATAAGTACATCTTATTTCAAAATGAAATATTAAGAGTAATAATTAATGAATATTTTAAATAAAATGAGTACAAGTGATAAAGAACTAAAGGATATCATTAAGTAAACCACCACTTATTCCTATTAGCCATAAAGTGTCTTTCATGTGAACATGACTTTATTTAAGTTTAATCCAAACTTAGGAATTAAGGAAAGAACATTAAAGTTTCATTATGAAAGATTAAAATTATAAAATATATCCTTAGATCTAACCTTAAGGTAGGGTGTTGAAAAAAATGAGCTTCATCCTAAGTGAAACTTGAGAATTTTTATGCACTTTAAAACACTAATTTCAATTTAAACAAAATCAAATTTGAAAATAAAATTTCACTTCTTAAATCACAAATTATTTGAATTAAAACTACCATATCAGTTAATTACTTGAACCTTTCATTCAATCCACATCTCAAACACGACAACCTAACTTTACATTACCATACTAGCTTTTACACATTAAATTGACAAGTCATTGATCTTAGACTTAGGCTAGGATGGTGTTTTGATGTGGTGTATTACTTTTAATGTTTTGTGATGTAATATTTTAGGCTGGATGTTAGGATTTTTCTGGGTAGTTTAGATGGTAGGATATTATTTATTAGATTAATTACATTCTCTATAGGGGTTATGCTTAATTAAAGGGCCACTATAATAAAAATAAATAAAATAAATGCTTTCTACTTTCCCCTTTAAAAATAGATCATTAGCATGGGAATTCTAGGAACCCTTGGTTGCGAAGTTTAGTTATGTGATATATAACTATTTAGTATACATGTCTGTTATAGCTAACCTTTCCTTTGTAGGTTTAGTTAAAGTTTCTTTGAGAAATTTAAATATAATTTTATAATATAATAGGATGAATGTCATAAGGTTTAGAATGAGTAGAGGCTATAAGGTATAGACTTGGGAGGCCTTGTGATGTATGGAGAATCTACAGACTTAAGAGAATAAATAATATGAAGGCTCCCATGGCTTGTGTTAATTTTGTCTATGTAATTTTAATCTGGGTTGTATAAGAGTTGAGGTTGGCAACCCATTTTTTATCTTTTACAAGTTGTATAGTAGAACATGTCTACACTGTCCTTTCAATATTATCTTAATTTGATTGATTGATTGTTGTATTTACTTTGATTGCACAATAAAAATTGCATGCCCTTTTCCAAGGTTTCTTAAAGTATGATATTTTATTGTATTAGCTAGATTTCATTAGGCTCTTTAGGATCTAAATTTTTACCCCAACTTAAAATCAACTTTAACTAAGAAAATTAATAACTCATAAACTCACCTTAAAACCTATAAGTTAATCAACGCAAAGTTTTAGAAACCATTAGTTCTATGATCAATGTGGAAAACACCATGCATGCGTTTTACTCTCCAACCTTGAATATAGGATATCTTCACTCATTGCATGATATGGGGACTGTAGGACTATTGACAATAATGCCTTGATTGAAGAACTCCTTTCTTACTGATTTAGCCCATAACCTTAATTCATCATGCATATATGCATAATTTCCTATCTGAACTTGAGTCAAATTAATAAGTAGAAATGGATAAAATATGTAATATTATTGCATTAGTACAAAACATACTTTCATACCAATCACGATCTAGGCTCTTAGGGAGTAAGTTTAGGCTCTTCAGTTTCTATTCTTAATAAGTAAGAACCTAACTATCTTGCATGCATAAGACTTGGCCACATGATTTTAAAGCATAGGAGGTGTTAGCTGACTATCACTTTAGGCGATTGTAAGTTCAAAAGTGTCCAGATATGTTCACTTTCTCTAGTGGAAGTGAAACTGTATGTCCTAATTTTCTTTGAGTTGAATTAAGTCAATCTCTTAGCTTGTGCTAGAGCACTTTAGACATAAGTTTAGATGTAGCTTATTTCTCTTTTACTACAGGTGTAAATTATCACCTCTTAAGCATTTACACAATCTTGTGCTATTAGATTATAAGTCACAGCTTTCTAATAAAATGTCAACATGAACATTTGTAATTCACTATTTCAAAAATATAAAGCCTCATGATAATATAGACTATAGTGCTCATTAGGCTTCCTAGTATCATGAGTGCTTCTTGCTTATCCTCCTTTGGAGTCTATTAAGAACTCTTCTCAATTAAGTCTTCTAAGTTGATTTCCAACAACCACCAATTCATTGATATCAGGAATTTAAATTAATAGATATATTAACTGATCACTTTAATCAAGATTATTTTTAAAAGATTATTTTTTAAGATGTACTTAATTATTAGGGCTTGCCTTTATAAGCAACTAAAGAACACATCTTAAAACAAACCCTGTCTTACTTCATCCATGTATGGTAGGGGAAAAATCACTGATACATGTAGACCTATCAGCCATAGGAATCTTTATTAGGTGATTGTGTATATTGCTAGGTGAAATCTATACTTTTTAAGGTAATCTATTATTTCTTGATGTCATACTTGATCATCTAAATAAGTATCTCCTAAGATCTATGAGGTAACCCTCATCATAATTTTTAAACACCATATATACAAAATAGATTTAGGACCAAATAATGTGATTTAAGGATCCATTGATGCTTAAGGATTTGTCAGGCACCTAAGCACCTAGATTGGTGCTTAGTGCTAGCGATCAAGCACTTAGGCACCATATTATAAAAATAATATAGAGAAGGTGATGCTTAAGCCCTAACCCTTGTACCTAAGCTTTAGACCTTTAGTTCATGTCTAGTTTAGCATAGAAAACTTGATGTATAGGAACTAGGTCTAATCCTACATGCAAATCAAGGCAAAGGCCTTGACATCTAGGTGTCATACTCAAAATTTCTAGTATGTGCAAAATAGAAACATGGTGACAAGGCTCCAGCTAGGGGCTACTAGAATTCACCTTAAATTTTCATTAAACACTTTTCCTTTTGGAGTTAGATAATTCTTATCTAATACATATTTCTTGGATTTATTTTAGCTCTTTGAGGAGCCTAAGGACTTTTGTGGAGGATTCTTGGAGAGGCTTTCAAGGAAATCTTAAGGGTGAAGAGACAAGATGGCAAAAAGGATTTTCTTAACGTGCATAAATTGAGTTTTATTTATCTTTATTCCATTAAGTTATTGCAATTATGTTCATGAATCAAGTGTTTGTGTTATTCTTTTCTTTTATAATGAATCTAACTCTCTTTTATAAGGGGTGTGACCTTGTTGTATTTGTGTTGTTTTGATTTTAATAAAAATTTTGAGTTTTCTTTCTTTTGATTATCACATATTTTGTTATATGCTTTATTGATAATTAAATTTGTGGGCCATCATTTTCAAAAGATTAGGAGGACATTTTGGAATCAAGTGGTGGAAAATAGGTTAAAAACATACTCGTTGTGGACAAAATATCTCAATGATGGGTTGTATGTTAGAATTAACTTTAACGACGATGAGTTCTCCTTTTGAAAAGCTTTGACAAGTTTTTCTTGCGTTGAATTTATCACTGACAAGTAAGTATATTGTGCAAATAAATATAAAAAAACCTAAGCTTTTGAGAGAAATGTTGTGCCAATCATGATCAAATTTTGGTAAAATTAACTCTTACATTGTTAAAATTCTTATTTCACAAATCAACATTGGTGAAACATAATCAACAAGTTTATTTATATTGAGATCACCCCTATAATTTTTCACTCTTCTTATTTCATTAGTCTTTTTAGTAACTTTAGGAGTAGTTGGTAGTGTTTTTCCACAACACTCTATTTTCGTCATTCAAATAATAGTAAATTAATATAATTTTTGTAATTGGTGTTTAGTGCTTATGGTATCAACACTCTACTTACATCTTATTGCTTGATGCTATCATCTACTCTTGCACTTTCAGTTTACCTCACACTGCTTCATGTTTTTAGCGTTGTTGTCAAAGATTATGATGCCCATATTGATACAAAGATCATTTATGTTTCTTTGGACATTTTTTATTTTTCTTTACTCATATTATTTTTTAACTCTATTTTGTAAATTGATTATTATGTATATATTGGTTTGGTGGTGGACCATTACTGCTTGATGATCTAGAAATTGAAACGACTTTTCTAAGAAGACTTTTGGAGAGAAGACAAGCAGACTAGATTAAAGCGTAAGGAATGGATAATCTTGAAAATAAAGGATAGAAGGATATTGAGGTTAGGACACTGAGAGACTATGCATGGCTTCCCACAAGCCATTGTAAAGCCACAAGTGCATAATAATAACTTTGAGATCAATCCTACTACTATATATATGATTCAATATGTTGCCACCAAAGATTTTAATGCTTATATTATAAAATTCTTAGAGATATGGACTCATTCAAGTACAACACATTTTAGATAGTGCTATCATATTGAGAATTTTTTAACGTCACTTATAGATAGGTCAAAGTTAGCTTAATTCATTGCTTAGTGATTCCATGACTAACTTGGATGATCTTGCATAAAAGTTCTTATCTAAGTATTTCACAACTACTAAGAATTTTAGAATAAGAACTAAGGTATCTAACTTTCTGCAAATATGAGTGAAACACCGTATGATAAATGGGAGAAGTTTAAGGACCTCCTGAGGAGATGCCCACACAATAGTGCCTATGTGGATGCAAGTTCAAACTTTCTACAATTGTTTAGCTAAGAAAATAGAACATTGATGATCTCTCATCTAAAGGAAATTTTATGAGCAAGGAACAAGAGATACAATATGGTTTACTAAAGGAGATGGCTATGAGTAACTACCAATGGTGAACAAAGCTTCTCTTGTTAAGAAAATCCCATAGTTGCAACACAAAAGATAGATGCTATAATTGATTCACCACATAGATTGCTTCACTCTTGAAGCAACTTAGTTCACTTATAGCACTGGTAAGACTAGTACATGTCTTTTGATATGATCATTGTGGAGGGTGACACAATAACACTAATTATCAGAGAAATAATACCTTTGCATAGCTTTACATATAGCATATAATTTTTATTAACAATTAATAAGTCAATAACCCTTTCTCCATGACATATAATCTATGGTGGAGGAACCACCTAAATTTATTTTCAAAGAATTCATAAGAAAGTCAACAATTAGGTGATTATCAATAGACATTTAGTTTACATTAATAAGGAGGATACTAACCACATGTGTTGCCTTCATAATAAGGGTTACAAATATAGAAGTTTGAGGATATATCACTAAAGGAGGCCTTGGCACAGTTGACAACTACCACCACATAGTACATGGCCAACACTAATACAACACTTCAAAGGCATGAAGCCTTATTAAAGAGATGACAGAGAACCATTAAAAATATTGAGTTATAGATTGAACAAATGTCACAACAACTATATACAAGTCAGATACAAGCACTCCAAGCAACATTGAAGTGTGTTAAGGATCATATCATTGTCATCTCACTAAGGAATGGGAAGAATTAGGAGGATTTAGTAAGCTATGAGAGGCCCAAACCAATTGCCCAAACCATAGGCCAAAATTGTAGAAGATAGGTGCAGAAGAACATGTTAGTCAAGAGAGGCCCAATGAATGGGAGCACAATGCATGATTATTAAATTTAATTATTAATGATTGATCCTAGGTTGATTAAATCAGTTAACCTTTCATTTGAGTTTGGTATTTCTTTAAGGTTGGCTATTATTATTTTTATCATTTTTTATTTGAATTTCAATTGATATTTCATACATTTTTTTACTTCAATTTTCATTTAGACATTTATTACGCTCTTGAAATTTCATTACTTTATATTAATTCATGTAATAGTTCAAATGCATTAAGTTTAATTTAAATAATTTAATCAATTTTGGTAGTTACATTTTTGTTAAGGTTTACCTTATTAATGTTCAATTTAGGTGGATTAAGGGTTGATTTATAATATGTTTTTTACTTATTCTCTCTTCCTTTCTTTCATGATACATGAATTTTATTTAGTGTGGGCTTATACTTTATTAATTTTGATTAAGCTACTTTGATTAAGTGATGTTTAATCTTATTACATGATTGAATTTGTTATGATTTAGCTTCATTTGATTAGTTTGAATTGAATGACTGGGTAAATATTTATGTTCAATTTATTTGATTAACTTATTTAAAGTCTTTACAATCTAACCATCAGATTTCAATGACTTGATTAAATTAAGTTAATATTTATTTAACTTTCACATGATTAATTTAACTTTAACTAAAGGTTTGATTAAGTGGTTAACTTAAGTAAAAGTTTGGTTAAGGATCATTTTTAGTGTATCTTGTTTAAAATAATTTTTTAAGTTTAATTCAAATGAAGAATTACTTGAGTTACTTGAAGCTCAATTAAAGATTTTAAAGTTTTAAAGTTTAATTAATCCAACTCATTGTTTGGGTTTAATTAATTAATTTAGTTTAGTTAGAAGTTAGTAGAATAACCTAATTAAATGTTGATTATTGATTGATCAAAGTAACCATCTTAAGTTTAGTAATTCATTATTTAAATCAAATGACAAAATTAATTAAATCTTGATTAATAACTTGATTAAAAGGTTTATGTTTAGTCTAATTAATTCATTAATATAACTTATTTTATTTTTATTCTTTTGATTTGATTAAAGCTTGATTCTTTATTATTTTATCTTATCATGATTTACCATATTAAAGTATGGTGAATGATTAATTCAATCTTTATTAAATTAAATAGTCAAAATTTGGTTAATGATTAATCGTGATTTATCCCATTTCAGTTAGCTTATTCAAATTAGGTTTAGATTTCTTAGATGTCTAATTGATTTGATTTAATTAAAAGTAATTTGATCTTAATATAATTAGCTAAATTAATTGGTTAGAATGATTAAGATCTTAATTAGTTAAATGACTTAATTAATCATGATTGATTGGTTTGGTTTGATGAGCAACTATGGTGAATTTAACTATGTTTAGTTTAAGTTAAACTTGACTTACGGTTTAATTTTGAAGTGACTTACTCTAATTTGGTTTAGTTAGGTAGTTAATTAACTTAACTTAAGGTTTCATTAGTTTTATTATTTATTGATGATTATCTTAATTACTAGTTGATTAGTTAATCTGTATAACTTTAGTGAATAAATAATTTAATTAAATTAATGATTAATTAAGAATTTATTTTACTAAATGATTAATTTGATCTAACTATTTTCATTAAGAGATTTAATTAAATCTTAATGATAAATTTAATCAACTCTATGAGCTTAGTTTATTTAATGACTAATCAGGTGATTACTCAAGTTTATGAGGATATCAAAAGGTTAATTGATGTGCAATTAAGTTAAATGACTGATATGATTAAAAGATTGGCTCGATAAAGATTTAACTAATGATTGGGTGATCTTTAGTCTAACTACTAATTGATATTAATTATAGTTTTGATTAACAACATCTAAATTTATTATAATTAAATTTATTAAAATTTAGCACAATTAATCTATAGAGGGGGTCATTTATTTTATATATATATATATATATATATATATATATATATATATATATATATATATATATATATATATATATATATATATATATATATATATATTATATATATATTATCATAAATATATATTGAAGTTTTAACCTAATTAAAGGGATTAATTAAAGTTGATTATTCCAAAATTAGGTGATTTAAAACTCAATAAGGTTCTGAAAACTTAGGTAGTTTTCCCAAGTGTTCTAATGTTAATTAAAGTGTTTTAGGCCATTTTGACTGGTTCCCATGATTTTCATATTTTTTTAGTTATTTACTTTCTTAAAATGTTCTATTTGAGCTTCAAAATTTAATATCTTTTAGTTCAATCATCATTTTGTCTTGAAATTTTTATGGTAGGTAGACCTTAGCTTCAATTTCAGTCCCTAAAAAATTTCGTATCAATTTAGTTATTATTTTAAAATTAATTATCAAAATTTGATTTTCATTCAAACTTAAATTAATCTCAAAATATCTAAAAAAATAATTGGAGCTTTTGGGTTCATTACATTCCCTTTAAAAAGACAAATCCAATATGGTCTTATTTGTAATTTTTCATTCAATATTTTATTTTTTTATCATTTTTTTGAAGTTTCAGGTGTATTTTAGTAATTTTAAATTTAAAAATCACTAAAATTTATATTTAACCTAGTGAGTGCTGACTTGGGCACCTTTACGCATGTCACACAATAATTGGACCACATAGGCACTGATGTGGAAAATGAGAGGAAAAATGATTTGATCCATATTAGATGATCCAAGGGAGAAATCAAGGGCTAATGCTTGTTTTATTCTTAGATTTCTATCCTATTAAAGAGAGATCAAATGGTTACTACTTTTCTTTCATCCCATCTAGTGAACTGAATAGCAATAGGACACAAATCCTACCTTTTGTCACCATTCAAGCCCCAATTTTTAGTGAATCTCACTATCAAAATTTCCCCTTCTCGCATTAAGAATGTAAAAATTATGAAATTCAAGGGAAATATAGTGAAAATTTTTAACTTTGTGTTTTCATTTTTCACAAATACCAAATTTTATGGTTGATTATGATTTGAAGAAATTACCTCATCGGAGCCAACATTTGGCGGTCTAATCGATACGAACACATTCCTTAGCACAAGATGAAGCTTTTGAGTGAATTCACCCACTTGCCTCCCTTTCAATCATGAGAAATGCTATGCTCCATTGCCTCTTCACCAATTTTTGGTTGGAAATGGTGATTTTATGTGTGGAAAGAGAGGGGAATGGTGTGATTGTAATTAGTGAAGCTCCATGAGATGTCTAAGACAAGAAAAGGGAACTTAGAGACTTTATTTTCCTCCCCTTTTTCCCTTTTAATGATGGAAAAAATTCACCATTAATGGAAATTGGTAGTGAGGACTAGTTAGGATGGTAGCTTGGCAAAGTTATCAAATAGTGGTTTAGCCACTGTAAAGCTTGGCAATGGTCAGCCATGTGGAGATATGGCTTGTGCTTGAGTGGATATAAACTTTGGAACTTTGCTCTTAACTCTCCTTCCTATTATGGTCACCATTGTTGACTTTGAGTTTCACTCCATATGTGTTGAAGTGATAGCCTCCATGTGATAGAACTTTAGTTGGTTTTGAGTCCACTTGAGTTGGATTGTGTTGGCTTGAATTCCTCTTGACTCATTTGGCTTAAATGAGTCAAGTTAGGATCAATGGGTTTATTTGGCTTAATTGAGTTTAGATTGGGTTTTGATTATGTTTGATTAAGTGCTTGAGATGATTTGGAGTTATTGCTTTCAAATAATTTGTAGTTGGTTTTGATTTAAATCCATTTTAATGTCAAATGACCAATCTAACCTAAATTGAAGTGTGTTTGAGCTTCAATTATGATTAATTTAGTATTTGAAGTAATTTTGAGCAATTCTTTCTTTTAATTTAGAATTGATCTTAATTTAGACCAATTTTGACCCAAATTAAGCTTAATAAGTCAAATCAGATTCACTGAGGTTAAAAAACCAATTTGGTGAAATCAAACTTAAGGAAAGATTAAATTATGTTTAAATATGACTTTAAAGTATTTTGAAACATTTAATTTAAATTAATTTCAATTGAATTTGAGTTTGGGTTCAATAGAGTCTATTTGTTATCTCAAACTAAGTGATGTAATTAAGCCATTTGAGTCATTATTGAATTTAGATTTGTTTAGTTTTGTATTTGATTATGTTTATTTGATGATTTTAAGCCATTGTGATGACTCAATTTGATCAAATTATGATTAGTTGACTATTGAGTTGGTGGGGGTCCACATGGGTCAAGTTAGGTTAATTGACCTTGTTGACCACATTTTTGGATAAGGTTAACATTATCCTTAAATTAATAATTAGGATACCTAATCATAAATTAGGAGCCTCCTAATTAAGCACTTAGGATACTATGCTAAGTGACCTAATAAATTATCTTAGGGTTTGATCTAACCTGCTAGGATTAGGTGATTCCCAACCTAAGCCAAATCTGAACAAAGAATTAAATCAAACACATTCCAATTGAAACCAAATCCATTTGAGTTTAAAATAATATAATTAGAGTGGTTAACCCAATTATCTTACTAGAAATTCAAATAAATTCAAAACAAATTAAAATTAAATCAAATGAAAGGCATAAAGTCATTTGATAAATATAAATGAACCTAAAACTACATATAAATGAAAGTCAACCATTGAACATAGCGTTAACTTATGTTGGCCCCACCTAGTCAAAGGTCAACCCACCATAATTTGATCAAATTAAATCATTCTAAAGGATCAAAATAATTAAATGAATGAGTTTAAACATGAATCAAATAAATCTAAAACCAATAAAGCCTCAAATTAGACCACTTGGCCTAAATGAACCTTATTAAATTCAAATTTAAATTTAAATTCAAATTGAAGTGAAATAAATTTAATTAATTGTACAAAATCATTTTGAAATCATGATTAAACATAATCCAAACAATCATTGGGTCTAATTTTACCATCTTGGTCATTTTGACCCAAATGAGTCCAACTTAACCCATAAAACCCAATTTGGGTCAAATGGATCAAAATTTAAACCAATTCTAAATTGAATGAAATTAATCACTCAAATCATTTCACACATGTGATTAAACATGATTGGAGTCTAAACATAACTTAATTGAGTTAAATTTATCATTTGACTCAATTGAACTCAACTTAACCCATTTAAGTCAAAATGGGTCATGTTGAAATAAATCAATTTAAAATCCAAGGAAATCAATCAATTTAAAAAATATCATAAATAATCAAATAAATATAATTAAATTTGAATTTAAATCTTAAAAGATCAATTAAGCTAGAGAAGTCAATTTGACCAATTTAGGTCAAAAGAATCAAAGCTAGTGCAAATCACATTAAACCCTCATATTGGATGGATCAATTGAACTCCAAATTATCTATAAGATAATTAACAAATGCTTAAAAATCAAATTGAAATCAAAATAAATATAATTAAAATACTTAAATTAAGTCAGATCTAAAGGCATGAACTAAGCCCAATCTTCAAATCCAACTCAAATGGACCCGAGTTTAACCTAAGATTCACCTTGGTTTGACTTGGTCTATCAACCACCAACCCAAAAAGATGTGGTGGTGATGCTAAAAGTCAAGGAATTCCATGTGAGGTGATGTCATAAGAAGATAAGGTGTATCCATGGAAAGAAGGTGGGAATCCACACAAAGAAGTAAAATCCCACTTCCTCTGCTCCATACCTCATCCACCTCTTCACCACCACTGATTTGGACTTTCTTTAATCAGTTGACCACCCATTAAAGCTAGCCTCTAAGCTGTCCATCACAATAGAAAATTAAAATTGACTTCCTCTATGGATTCCAAGTCATGGCTCTTGGTAGAGCAAAGTAAAGGAGGGAGAGACTTCCTTTCTAGAGATGATCCATCCTAATACACTCACAAGAAAATGAGAGACCAAAAGACCCCTTAGCTGGGGCCTTTCCCATCAGTGGTTGGATTTCAGCCATCCTAATCTTTCTTTATATGGATCTCAACCATACATGGCAAGAGAGGAAAAGAACTTCCTCTAAGAAATCTCAACATCCGCACATGTTCCTGACGTGAAGAGAAGGGAATTGAACCCTCCTCCCAATTTCTCTTCATTGGTAAGCTGAAAAATGGCTAAAACTATAGGAAAAGCTTTTGGAGAAGTTTTGAAAGTTGGAAAATGACCTCTTTGAGCTCATTGGAAGATCCATATGCATTCCATGGGTGAAAGCAACCTCAAATGATCCTTTATTTAAGCTTCCCACCACTGGCAAGCCAGCGATCGATCAAACTAGATGAAAATAGTTGAGCTTTGATCTCCACGACAATCCACAAGGATGCAAGCAAAGATTTCTTCACCAAATCATGACTATGTCTAGGCGATGGTGCTTGAAGGATGGTGTCCACTGAAGATCGATGTAGGTGAGGCATGATTTATAACCAACCCCTAAAGTATTTTGGTTTGGTCCTTTGTTAAGTCAACTTGATCTCAAGTGAGATCAAGCCATTTAACTGGGTTGCAAGTCAATTCTTGATTGATTTGCAATCAAAATTGTGAGAAACTACAACTTAAATTGCCAAAAATTAGCCCATAATGGCAGATGAACCTTAGTTCTCCAATGAGAGAAAGATGATAGAATCTTTGTCATCCATTCTATTTATTAGGAATAGATGACCGAGACCTAATAGGACTTTTGATTAAATCCCATATAAGATCATGGGTGAAATCGTAACCATCTAATCTGAGATCGGACGATCATAAATAATCCTAGCTAAATCCACATGATCCAACTAGCCAATATCGTCGCCTACATGGAAAACAATACTACATCAATGCCATATGGCACCGACAGTTTAACATAAAAAAATCTACATTTTAGATTTTAAAAATGGTAAAAAAGCACTATAAATTTTAAAAATTATATAAAATAAAATACACATCAATAAATGCAAATATGGGCTATATATATTTATCTTAGTGAGGAGAATCCCTTAAGCCCAAAATCTCTTATTTTTATTGGTTAAGTTTGTGTTAATTTGGATATAAATAAAAATAATTGAACTTAAACCATAAGTCCAATTAATTTCAAACTTTAGGAAAATGAAATGAAGGTTAAGACATACCTTAGAAAATTTTTCAAGATTTATTGGAAAGTAAATCCATGGATATGAAATTTTCAAGCTATGAACCTTAGTTTAATGAAATTAATTAATATTAAGGTCATTAAATTATGGGAAGAATATGATTATCTCAAATCATCATAATAAACATTAATGAGTTTAAAAATATTATTAAAACTCACTCAAACCTCAGAAATTTCAAAATAACTAATTAAGTAATTAATTCAATTAATTAGTTGAATTAAATAGTCTAAATTTTGAGAACTCAGAATAAATCAAAAAATTTTCTAAAAATTCTAAATGAACCCCCTATGATGTATCTTCCATAGTGGAATTCATAAAAATAAAAATTTGTATTTAACTCCTTTAAATTTAAGCTTAATTTACGTTTAATTGAAATATTAAAAGCCCTAATTTGCCCTAAATTACACATCTGATTATGATGAAATATTAGCAAAGTTAAATTGGCAAGGAACCCCACTTGTCATAAAAATTTCATGGTCAAATGACCTCTAGATTAGAAGTTGTTGAATTTTCAATCTTGAGGTCAAATTAAGTAAAATAATAAATAAAAAATAATAGTAATTATTAAAATTCATAAAATAAACTAAAATCATTTTCTTTGACATTAGAACACTTGAAGAAAACTTTCTAACACTCTGAAGTTAAGAATTTTCGTTAATTATATACTAAGGATTTAATGAAGTGAAAGAAAATAAAAAGAGCAAAACTTAAATTATTAATTTGATAAATTCTTAATAAATCAACTAACCAATAGAAATTAAACCTTTTGAATTAAGCTTGAATTATAATATCAACTTAAATGGATTAAGTGGATGCACTTAAGCTAATAAACATAAACATTAATAAAATAAATAAATAAAATCAAGTGAAATTCAAATAAATTAAGTAATTAAAATTCTAGTAGTCAAGGTTATCTAATTAAGTTAACTCATCCAAATTCATAAATATTAATGAATTGAATATGTACGAATCAAATGAAGATTTAATTAAATGAAAGAAAACATTCTAAATTTTAACCAAATGTTATAAACCAAAAGATCATAAACTCTAAACATTAAAAAGAAATTTAAAATATTAATCAAATCAAACTCAAATTAAAACAAATCACTTAATAAATTCAAAAGAAGCTCATCAAGATACTTAGGATATTAGGTTGACCTCCCAAAATAGATGAAAATTCATTTTATTAGGATTTAGGATGTTGAATAGAATGGGTTCCACCCAAAGTGGAACTTTTTTCATTCTTCATTCTATAAAACCTAATTTTCACTTATGTAAATAAAAGTACAAATCAACCAAGTCACTGGAATTAAAACTATCTAATTGTAAATTAAACAAAATTTTAAAACAAAATAAAAAAATGAACAAAAAAATGTCTACTAAAGTCAAACGACACAAGCCCATTTTTTTTCACACACTAGATTATTAGGTCACCATCCCTAGATAAGTTAGGTCAATGTTCTGTGATATTCTATGATGTGATGTGAAATATTTTTCTTATTTTGTAGTGTACTATTTGAGACTAGATGGCTAAGATTGTTTGCCAACTAGCCTAGATGCTAATATGTTCTTTCTAGCCTAACACTATTTTTTGCAGGGGGCTGTGCTAAAAGAAATTGATGTACAAATAATATATGTAGCTGGAGTACTATTTATTTTTCCTCAATTGAGCCCAATTGATCAACTAGACCCAATTGACCTATTAAACCCAACTTGACCTAAAGGGTCAAACCAACCTAAGACACAATTAAATTCAAATTAAACTAACCAAAGCCTACAACATACCCCAAGTGATCAACCAAACCTAAACCAAGCCATGACTCAAGTCAATTTTGTCAATTGGGTCAAATTGGTCAACCTGACTCATTTGACCTAAATGAACTCAAGTGAATCAAAACCAAATTCAAAATAAATTGAACCGAACCAATAACACCAACACACTCCAAATGGTCATATGAACTTGACCCAACCCTTGGTTTGACTCAATTTGACCAATTGGTTAACCTAACCCATTTTGACCCAATTTGACCCAAATGGGTCAAATTGAGCCAAACCTAACCAAATGAACTCTAAATCACATGAAATTTGGCGCAACCCACTTTTGAATCATTTCAAATCTTCCCAAATCAAATATAATGCTAAATGACCAAGATACCATTCGGCTAAGGGTGTCACATGAAGTAAATCACCCATGTAAATGGTCATTTCCATTCCTTGACCACTTGGAACTCTCCCATTGGTCTAAATTTGGTCAAAAATTTAACAACTTCTAATCTAGAGGTCATTTGACCATGAAATTTTTATGACAAGTGGGGTTCCTTGCCAATTTAACTTTGCTAATATTTCATCATAATCAGATGTGTAATTTAGGGCTAATTAGGGTTTTTAACATTTCAATTAAACCTAAATTAAGCCTAATTTAAAGGAGTTAAATACAAATTTTTATTTTTATGAATTCAACTATGGAAGATACATCATAGGGGGTTCATTTATAATTTTTAGAACTTTAGTTGATTTATTTTGAGTTCCAAGTGGTCAAGGAATGGAAATGATCACTTACATGGGTGATTTACTTCTTGTGACACCCTTAGCCCAATGGTATCTTGGTCATTTAGCATTAGATTTAATTTGGGTAGAATTGAAATGATTCAAAAGTGGGTTGGGCCAAATTTCATGTGATTTAGAGTTCATTTGGTTAGGTTTGGCTCAATTTGACCCATTTGGGTCAAATTGGGTCAAAATGGGTTAGGTTAACCAATTGGTCAAATTGAGTCAAACCAAGGGTTGGGTCAAGTTCATATGACCATTTGGAGTGTGTTGGTGTTATTGGTTTGGTTCAATTTTCTTTGAATTTGGTTTTGATTCACTTGAGTTCATTTAGGTCAAATGAGTCAGGTTGACCAATTTGACCCAATTGGCAAATTGGGTTGAGTCATGGCTTGGTTTGGGTTTGGTTGATCATTTGGGGTATGTTGTAGGCTTTGGTTAGTTTAATTTGAATTTAATTGGGTCTTAGGTTGGTTTGACCCTTTAGGTCAAGTTGGGTTTAATAGGTCAATTGGGTCTAGTTGATCAATTGGATCTACTCCCAAAACATATCCCAATAGTAAAAAGAGGGCTTGGAAAGAAACTAATGCTAAGCCATTATGTTTGAAAATATAATAGCTAGAGTACTATTTGTTTTTCCTAATGTCTATTTTGCAAGTTTTAGGAATTTATATTTTGAATTTTAAATGTATATTAAGCTTAAAATTAGGTTAGGATATATGGGGTCTAAGAATAGTAGGAGCTGACCTTACTAGTGCATAGGCTCAGTGGTCACAGGCCATGCAGGTCCTAGAAGAAGGTGATGACCCTAGAAGAAGACCCCCATAGATCAAACTTTTAGTTCTAGGCCATGTTATGTAAGGGTAGAGCTCAACTACCGATTTTTCTCTTTCTTTCGAGGTGTACAGCGGTACCTTACTGCATTGGCCTATTTTAATTAAACTATTTTGATTTATTTTGGGTGCACATTAGAAACAACTTACTTTTTTAGATTTCTTTTTGTGGTGTGTTTTTCTAATGAAATGCCTTGAATGTTAGGCTCCTTAACAAATTAAATTTTCTATCAAATCTAAATCTAGAAAAATTAAGCAAAAAAAGAAATAAAATCATAACCTCACATTAATTAATGCCCCTAGGAATAATTTAAAAGCAACTAGAAATAATTAGCATTTGTGAAACATGATAGCATATTATTCACACTCCTTGAATTAGGTGCTCCACCCAATGCAAATAAGGGGACATCTGACCTTTGAGGATGACCACCCTTCTTGAGGAAGAGTGTCTTCCCTTTTTATTTGGCCCATGACCACTTCTAACTACATATCATTATAAGCATAAATTTCATATCTATGGTTTTTAATAAATTATGAGTCAAAAGATAAAAGATGAAATTTATTACATTACTTAGGTGCATATCATACCTAACATGATCTTATGGATAATTAGTGAGTTTAGGCTCTTAGTCTCATTCTTAAATTCAACAAGCCAGGCATCTTATATAGCATGAAGATTAAACTCATATTTTTAAAAATCACTTAGGTGGTGTTAGCTTGTAGCCCTTCCAAGTGGGTGACAAGTTTAGAAGATTTAGGGCTAGGTTCATTTTTCACGAGTGAGAAAAAGAGCTATGAATTCCCAAAAGGTGAACTAGGTTGTGCCTTTGACTTGTGTCAAAACTACTTGTAGACTTAGGCTATGAAGCATCCTTTAAGGAATAAGTCTTCAACCCTAAATATTTTCGTAGTCTTGTGCTATTAGTTTCTAAGAAAATGTCAATTCAAACCCTACGAAATTCAATTTCAAAATTATAAAGCCTAACGATAGGCTATTTGATATGCCTACTAGGTATCCCAATATTTATAGCAATTTCTTACTTAATCCCAATTGGCCTCTAAAGAACTGTTTCCCTTTTAAAAGTGTACCCTATTGAATTTCTAAATAATAATCCTTTTAAAATAAGCTCTGAAATCCATAGAAATAAAAATTTATTTCTTTAATAAAGAGTATTCTTAGAAAGATATCCTTCATTCCTAAGATGTAATTAACTTTAGTGGCTTGCCTTTATAGGGAACTGCAAACTCTATAACAAAATAAACCTTATATTACTTCTCTATATAGTTAAGAGAAAAATCTCTCGTACATTGAAGACCCATCAACCTTAAGAGTTATTATTAAGTAATCAAATCCATTATAGAGAAATACATTTATCTTTCAAGATATTATATTTATCCATTAATGATGTATTTGATTACTTAGATGAGTAGCCCCAAGACCTATGTGTTCTATTCCCACAGACACAGCTAGCCATTTTATACCCATATGAATTCAATTTTAAGTTTGTTTATGTTTATACATTGATTCTATATTTTTCATTTGATTTAATTTTGATTTATTTTGAGTTTATTTTATTAAGAGGCTATGGCACCCAAGAGGAGGGTGAATCAGGTTTTTTTTAAAAACCCTTAATTTTAAACTTCAGTATAAAACTTAAATATTTAATGATAAATATTTAGAGAAATAAAACAAAAATTAACAATAGTATAAAAAAGTAAAGGGCAGAAAAATAAAGAAAGAGAACATAGAAATTTTTACATAGTTCATCTAAACCCCAAAATTAGCCTACATCCACTCCTAGCCATCCTGGCTAGGAATTCACTAAATCAAAATTAAAATTATAGCAAATCTCCCATACTCTCCTTCACGAGTAAGTACAATCGAACACCATACTTTGCTTAATGGGCGAGTACAACCCAACACCATACTTTGCTTAATAGGCAAGTGCAACCTAACCATGTACTTTCCTTAAAAGGCAAGTACAACACAACAAGAAAATAAAAAGGAGAAATAAAATAGTATCTAACTCTCAATTTTAAAATAATTTTGCTCTCAAAACACAACTACAATAATATTAAGTCAATTGAAACTAAATGAAAGAAAAATAGCTCACTTTAATTAATATTTAAATATGAAAGCAATGATTAAGCTTGAAATTTTGTAAATGATGCAAATGAAATTTTAAACTATTTGATTTGAATGTAATACCTTGAAATCAAATTGATTTAATTTTAATGATTTGAAATGTAGCACAATAAAGATTTGAAAACTAGATCAATTACTTTTACAAAAGAGACTTTGAGTTTTCATAGGATCAAATGTAAAATGAAATTTTTAATCACATGAAATCAATTTAAAATCTCTTTTCAAAGAGGAATATCACTTGTGCAAAGTAAAAAAATAATTAATAAAAAATAAAACTTGAAGCTTATAAGTGTTCTTTATGAACTAATTTTCATAACATAAGTTTCACTTTAGCATATGTAAAGTAAATTGAAGAGAGAGTTTATAAACACAGAACTTTAATCAAAACCAATCAAAGCTTTTGGCCAACTTCAGAATGTTTATGAATAGATGGGAACTTAATTTAACTTGTATGATAGTATAATAAATGTAACATGGTTTCTGCATTTAGTTCACATGATCCAAAAATCAATAATTTTAAAGAATAATGATAAATATTAAATATAATGTTTATGAATAATTTATAATAGATTGTTTTAAAATGAATGAATGATTTATTTTATTTTAGTGAGCAATTTCACTTTCCTTAATATAGTTATTCCTAAAAAGAATTTCACCTAATCCATGTCCAAAAGCTTTAGCATTCTGATATAATTGAAGAACCAGGAGCTAAAGAATTTTTCTTGCACACTTGAATTTAACTTAATTAGCAGCATCAAAAATATATATTTATCATCAATATAAATCTTCATTAAGAATGACATTCATAATGATTAATGTAAATAATTTATCTTATAAAGAAATAATTAGTTTTTATTACATAAGGTTTATTATCATTAAATCAAATAGTGAGATGCACAATGTGTATAGTCAACATATTTAGTTTTTTTGGGACTTAGGTGATTTTGAGCTCAAAAATCATCAATTCGATCAACCATGTTGATTGCCTCAATCTAAACTCAACTGAATTTAGATTCCATTCCAGATTTGTTGGATTTATGTTTATGTTTAATTTTATTGAATTTTGGTTTGATTAGACTCACCATTTCTAATTGATTTAAGTTAGGTCCTATGGGGTCCACTAGGCTAACATAGGTTTGACCTTAATATGTTGACTTTTTTTTTTTAATTTAATCTTGATTTTAGATTATTATTTTAGTTTCTCTGTAATTTGTTATTTCCATTCCTTCCTTAGTTTGGGTTGTACATCTAGTGATTAAATGTAGTAACTTAAGTGTCCAATTAGGAAGCTCTTACTCTAAGATTGGAGATTCTAATTATTAAGATTAATTGTCAACCTCACTCAAATAAAATAAGGTTAATAGAATCTTAATATTTAGATCAAATCCTAGGTCTTAGAGAAGGGATGTCAACCTCACTAAAAGTGAGTTAAACAAAAGGACCTCTAATAGGTGTTGTGTAATTGATAAGGCACACCACATGCATTAGCATTGATTGAGCTAGTCAAATGGATCCAAGAGATAACAAGATAATGTGCTTGAACTATACTAAAAAATAAGTGAATTTGGCAGATCTAGGTAGATTAATTTTAAAAGTTAGGATTTCTAAAAGTCATAGATTTTAGAATTAGTGTTAAGGATACATGGGGTAAGTCATGAATTTGAAAACTCAAGACTTAAATTCAATAAAGTTTAAGCTTGGTTGAAGATAGGGAAAGTCCCCTAAGGGTGTACTAGAGTTTTATTTGGATGCATTCAAGGCAGAAAAGAGAGGCAACTTGAAGATTGGTTTGATTTGGTTTAATTTTAGGAACTAAGGAGAAGCTCCCAAAAATTAATTTGATTTGAGGAATTTTATAGAAATTTCCTAAAGATTGATTTGATTTGGTTTGATTTAAGGAATTAAGGGGGAAATTATCTAAAGATTGATTTGACTTGATTTAAGGAATTAGGGAGAAGCTGCATGCGAGTATTAAGACATATGCGGAGGCATATAGATACAGTGAGAGATGCTAGATCTAGGGTCAATATTTCATATTAAAAGATTCAAACGAGGAGACAGTCCTTATCAGTTTGTGATGGGCGACATTGATGAGGGGCCATAGGGGATGGGAGCTACCTTAGATTCACTAGCTTAAAGGGATAGTCGACTTATCCACATAACAATGATATCCAACCTAAAGAGGCAACTATTAGGAGAGGAGCCATGTTGGCAGGATCCAAACTTTCATCCTAACCATAAGCATATATATGGACTCTATCAATGTGCTATGGCTGATCTAGGAAGAGCATCAGAGACTTACATCCTCTGAAGCATAATCAACTATCAGGATGACCTACCGACCACATAATAAGTTGAGCCTGACCTAGGGTAACTACTAAGAGGGGACTGTGAATGAGTTATCTCAACTTGAAAGTAGTCTAGATTGTACTTGGTAAAAGTATGATGATGTTATCAAACATTATGCTTAATAGGAAAGGAGCCAAAAATGTGTGATCCTAATCCCTAAGATGTATGTTTGTGTGTGTGTGTAGGCAGACTTTGTTGGTGTGTGATTGGCCACACTAAAGAAAAGACACGTGGGTATGGTCCTTAATAGATATGGACCCAGTCTACTCTTTACCTGACCTTGCTCAAAATAGTAAAGAGGAATGATTCAACATGTTTTGACCTTGTTCAAAACAACAGGTAAGGAAGAATTTGATCTCTACCTGATCATGTTCAAAATAGTAGAGATAGATTATTCAACACATGCTTGACCTTATTTATAAAAGCAAGTGAAGAATAAAGAATGCATGACTACCGAACCTCATTCAAAATAATAAGAAAAAGATATACAAACATCTGTCTGACCTTATCTGAAATAACACGATGAATATAGAAAAAGAAACTAGTCTCTACATGACCATGTTTGAAACTATAGAGATAGATCTTTTAAAACATGTCAGACCTTATTCATAATAGCAAGTGAAGAATAAAGAATGGATGCCTCCCTAACCTCATTCAAAATAGTAAAATAAAGGTATATTAATATTTTTTTGTATCTCATTTAAAAAGACAGGATGAATGCAATGGAAGAATCTAATCTTTACCTGAGCATGTTTGAAATAATAGAGATAGATTGTTCAACACATGCTTGACCTTGTTTGAAGTAGCAAGTGAAGATTAAGCATGGATGTCTACATGATCTCATTTGAAATAGTAAGACAAAAATATAAAAGCATCTACTTGACCCCATTTGAAATGACAAGATGAATGTAGAGGAAGAATCTAGTCTCTACCAAACCATGTTTGAAATAGTAGAGACAAATTATTCATCACATACTTGACTTTGTTCGAATCAATAAGTGAAGAACAAAGAATGGATGTCTACTTGACCTTACTCAAAACAACAAGATAAAGCTATACTAACATCAAGTTGAGGATTAATTTGAATTTGAAAGGAATTTTGGGGAATGTTAAATAGTCAAAGGTTTCTTCAAAAACATGAACCCAATTGATATAAGTATTAGCTTGACATGAAAATATAACCATATTATTGAAATTTATTATTAAATATAGTCATGCATATAATTTCTTTAAATAATTCCCGTTGATAAGAAGCATTGGATGCTCACCTTAATGATTAATCTATTGGTACCATCCTCATTGATAAGCCATTTCTATAATAAAAGGCCTCTCCCATGTTAGTTCAAACATACTTCCCACCTTATGATGAGCCATAATTGGCCTCTTATGATCTAAAATGAGCTCTCTAATATAAAAATTTCTTGGTCAGACCAACTTGTTATGAGTTTGAACCATCTGTCCTTTGCATAGCTCAATGTTTTGATAGGCTTAGAGGTGCCACTCCTCAAGACCTTCAAGCTATTCAAACCAGAGTATAGTGATTGGATTAGTCATGATCTTATTGCCTACAACAACCCATAGCAATGGTAACTGAACTTCTAATAGAAGAATAGCTTCAGACTAATACACTATGAAAAAGGGAGTGGACTGCATTAGAGTCCTATGCATGGAATGATAAGCTCACAAGACTTCAACTAATTGCTCATGCCACTGTTTCTTATTTTCATCAAGTTTTTTCTTTATGATTGAGAAGAGACTTTTTTAAAAGCCTTTGCTAGCCCATTCACCCAAGGATAGTATATGGTGGAGTACCTTGAGTCATTGTTATACTACCTTACAAAGCAATTGATCTTTATGCTCTTAAAGATGGTGCCATTATCGAATAAAATCTGATGGGGTACACCAAATCTATAAATGATATAACACTTGAAGAATTGAATGATATAGTGAACTTTGACTTCCTTCAAAGGAATTTCCTCCACCTGCTTAAAAATGCAATCTATTGCTGCTAGGATGAAGCGATGACCCTTAAAAGTAGAAGGGTTGATTGGGCCCACTATATCTATACCCCAACACTCGAATGGCTATTAAGCCATTATCATATAAAAGATATTAGGTGGCTGATGAAGGACTACTCCATGCACCTAATAGTGGTAGCAGTGACGTGCTATGTCCATGCAATCTAAAATTCTTATCAAATAGTATTTGAATCTGTTAATTTTAGCTTTCATCTTTGGTCCCAAATTGATGTTCTAATAGTCCTGGATGTACCTTAGTCATGGTTTTATGGGCTTCATGTTTATCTACATGACATAACCACATCTAATTAAAGTACCTTTGGTATATAGTGCCATCAATAAGAGCATAAGATAGTGCTCTTTGATTGATTTGATGGGCTTAAGACTTCTCTTTAGGTAATTTACCTTCACAAAAGTATTCAATGAAAGGCTATTTCTAATTAGCCTCTTTGTCATCTTTAGTGGTGGTAACCTAGCCTTTTAGAGCTTGTTAATCGATGAGTTTTTTAGGACCTAACAATTTTGTACCTCTATCAATATAGACTCATTATCTGAATAGACTCTTTATTTAGCAAGCTTTGTTAAAGCATTAGTTATGGCATTTCTACCATGGGGAATTCTATATATTATGACCTCCAAAATTATTTTAATATTTCCATGGCATGCTTATAGTACTAAAGGAGTTTAGGTTTAAGAATGTGTAAGTTCCAACAATCTAACTAACCCCTAATTTTGAGTCCACAAAGATGCTAATGTCCATGATATCTAGCAAAATAGCCAACTCTAAACAAATGATCAAAACTTCATACTCAACCTCATTATTTGTTATAAGGCTTTGACAGATGATACAATCATAGCATTGCCTACTCAGAAGTGAAAAAGATTATCCTATCCCTGTTTTGTCTGAGAAGATGGATTTTGGTTTATCTCCTCTTTGAGAGAATGATGCACCATCAAAGTATAATTCCTAAGGATAGCTATTCATGTTTCTTAAACTCATGCTCTACTCATCAAGGAGGTTGATAAGTGTTAAAATTATAAAAACCTCATGTGATTATACTACATCTATCATGTATTTTTATATTAAAATGTGCTTTTTTAAGAATATTTTGTGCTATAATAGAGAAATTTTAAAAAAAAATGAAAAAAAAAAGAAATTTAGGCTCAATACTTAGAAGATGTCGAAGTAGCACCATGGAACTTTAATTAGTCAAAATTAGGGTAATTTTATAACAAGGGTAGTGCCTAGGAGCTATATCAATAGAATCATGGCACCATATCAGACTCATTTTGAAATAATTTAATAGCAAGTTTAGTGCCATGGTGCCCTACCAAATGAAAATATGAGGCAAAACCAATAAACAAAACATAGCATGAATTAATTTGCCTTACCACTTGGTGCAACTACATCAACAATGTTATAGTGATAAAATAATTTTGTGATAGTTCAGCAATAATTTTGAGCAACTTTCACAAAAAAATATGGCACGAGCATTTGGACAACTGACTATCGCTATATATAGGCTATAAATAGGATGCATTTTTAAGGAAAATGGATATTTTTCTATTTTTAAAATTTTTATCTTCAAGGGGTTGAGTATGCGAGAGTGTGGTGATGGCACTTGGAGATTGACACTCCAAGTGCAATGTGCTTTGTGTGTGTATGTGTGCAGTGTGTGAAAGACATCAAAATCAAGAGATCAAGGAGAAGGATAAACAACAATGGGAGAAAATCTATCAGTGCATTCTTTCCTTTTACTCCTTCCTTCTATTTCCTACACGTTTATGTATTATGTTTGTGTTTTACTTTTTAAAATGTTGAACTAACTATGTTAACTCTAAATTTATGAAAGCTTTTAGAATGTTTGTGTTGTATTAGACTTTGTTGTTAATTTATATAAAAAAATTATATTTCTTTTAATGGAAATGTGTTTTGCTTCTTTCCTTACTTCATTTACTTGTAATCAGGCAATTTATAAAGTTAAAAATAAGTGTGATATAGAGATATCGGTAAAATCTTGGAAGAACAAGTAGGAAAAAGGTAGCAAATGTACTAAATACTCTTTAATGTGCTAGATAGGTCAGGGTAGCAAAATAGCCATTGAATATATAATTATTTTTAGGATTTGTAATCACTTAAAGGTAAATAAAAGTAAAGCAACCAATGAACATTTACTTAGCACTATGAAGAAAACTTGGTAAAGGCATTAGTTTTGTTATACATGTCCAAAGATAAAGAGTATAACACTTTTTCTCTTGGTTGACACTACAAAATTTAAATTAGTTCACCATTTAGTTTAATATAATACATAGTCTAAGAGATTCCATAAATTCATGGTACTTATTTAAAAATTAAGAAAATTACCTATTTATTTTTAAATTTAAAAATAAAAAATTAGTCTTTTTATTATCTTGCCAAATAGTATATAACAATTTTAGTTTGCACTTATATGTTATTGGATAAAAATTAGGTTTTAAAAGACTAGTACTTAGCTTAATAGAAATTAATATCTAATTTTACTCTAATCCTCCTCAGAATGATACTCTACTCTTTTTGTGTTACATGATTCGACACATGCACTTGCGTCTAAGGGTAAAAAGTACTAATCAAGTTTTTTTGTGCTATTACCAGGTATTGGAAGTAAAAGTAGCAATTAATATTAAGTTAATATTAGTTTCTTAGAACTATTTTTAATTCAACATCTCTATTATGTGTATGTGTGTTATGTATTAAGTGTGAATTATCATTGTGTTTGTTTAGTGTATTATTACTTTAGTTTTAAACTAAAGTTTTGATTTCTAAACTTTAGATACTTAAAGGCAAAAATATAGAATTATTTCCATTGAACTTAGAACTTGAACAACTTTGCATAAAAATTATATATAAAAAAAGCCTATTGATTTAAGTGCAAAAATGTTTAATTATTTAGTTAATAGATTTAATGATCCATTCTCAAATATATATAATCTAAGTTGGAGAAATTATCCTTGCTTCTCATGGAACAATAATAATTATAACTTTAGTCAAGTTGGCAGTATAAGAAATTAGAATTATATGTATTTTAATAATGATCAAAATTATACAAATTTAGTTCCATTAAAGTATCCTCCTCAAAATGAACTAGAAGATTTATTATTGCAAATGGAAATCAAATTACAAAGTCAAAGTACTTCTATTAAAATTTAGAAATCCAACTAGAATAATTGGCTAATAATGTTTCTAATAGACCTGAAGATAGTCTATCTTGTGATACAACAACTAATCAAGTAATGGATAAAGAGCATGATAATGTGATAAAATTTAGAAGTGAAAAAGACCAAGAAGATGTAAAAAATGATGATGATAAACTTAAAGTTGAAATTTGGGGTTTAGAATATGTTATGGAAGAAAAGATAAAAGAAAATGAAATTAATGAGAAAAAGAAATCTGAGAGAGAGTCCTTTAGAAAAATGAGAGAGATAGCACCTCCACCTTTCCCTTAAAGACTCTAAAAATATTTACACAATAAATCCCCCAAGCTTAAAGAAGAAAGTGTAATTGAGGATTTGGAAATATTAGTGATTGAAAAGTCATTAGAATAATCTATAATTGAGAATGAGAAAAAGAACGATGATGATCCATTTCTTAGATCAACTACTAAGAAAATTAAAGTAAAAGGTGAGCACTTAGATGTAATTGTTAGTACTATGAAGTCATGTATCTTAAAGACACTAGATTTGAAATTGAAAGCATCACCTAGAATGTTAATTTAAGTGAATCATTATCTTTAATAACCATAATTTTTAAGAAATTTGATGAAGTTAAAGAAATAAAGTGGATGAAAATCTTGAGAATCATCAGAAAAGCAGTAGATTGGATGCTTACTAACATAAAATACATATCAAATTAGTTTATTTAAATTAAAAAAATTAGAAAAGCTATGTTGGGTTGATGACGTTAAACTAGGGTTTAGGGTTTATGTTAGAAGTCTATTAATAGTGTGTTTAGTGTTTAAAGGGAAGGATTAGGAGTTGAAGATCCATTAGAAGGTGATTGCATTGTTGAGAGGCTTAAGATTTGGATTAAGGGCCAAGCTATTTCCCTTCTTTGAGTTTCTAGAATGGTCTCATTCTATCAGGCCTACAAACATTGTCTCATACTAATATATATATATATATATATATATATATATATATATATATATATATATATATATATATATATATATATATATATATATATATATATATATATATATATATATATATATATATATATATATATATATATATATATATATATATATATATATATATATATATATTAATTCTAGGCACTAAAGAAGGAATGACATAGCGCTGAGGCATTGTAGCAAAAAACTAAATAAGATGGAAAAAGAAAAATTGAATAAGATCAAAGAAAAGTGAGATTACTAGTTGACCAATGCCTAAACACTACAAAATATAGGGTTGTAGTGCCTATCAAAAAAGTCATTAAAATATATTGGCAGTTAAACAAACACAATTAACACAAAATGATAAAAAGATTGACCAGCGCCATGACTCTATCTCATAGCACTTAGGAGCTCCTTCAATGCCTGACATGCCCTTCTGTACATTGTCAGATACATAATGAATACCATAAATGTACCTTTTTGATAGGAATAGGAACCACCTTGACTAGTTGACCAACATTTAGGCACTGCATGCTGAGTGCCATGATGATATACCCTATAATTCAGAATAAAGAGGCTTGTGCTATGGTGCTAGGTTTGGATTGTATATAAAATAATTAAGCAGTAAATTTTTTTTATCTCAAATCCATCTTCTTTATATTTTCTTGCAGTATTCTTTCTTAACATTTTCCAACATTTAGAAAGCCAAAATGCTGGTCAAGTACAACAACAAGAATGTGAAGAGGATTGACATGTGCAACTCTAATCAGTTTATTAGCATTGAGGTGGAAGAAAGGTATTAGCACGCTCTTATTCATAAACATGTCATCTTGAAGAAGAGATTCTATAATTTGGGTGGGAGGGAATTATCAATGAGCAAGGCTAGAAACATTTTTCCCATGACAATAATGCTTGTGTCATCTCCACAGTGTGAGAGTTCTTCGCCAATGTGAAAGAGCATCTAGATAATAAGGTTTTCATGAGGGGAAAATGGGTATGTTTTGATAGTATTATCATTAATATATATTGCAAATTATAAATTTATGTATGTGATGAATATCTGTCCCATTATAATAGTCATGTAAACTTCGATGAAATTCTTAGATTCCACACTATAAGAAATTCTAATATACAATGGAAACAGGAGAAGGAAAAAAATTATCAAATTATTTATCGCTGGCATGACTACTGAGGTTAGAGCTTGGCACTATTATATATCTACCAAATTGATGCCCACTGGTAATATAAGTGAGATAACTAAGGATAGAGCCATTTTGAATTATATAACTCAAATGGATTTTACTATAGATATAAGAAAAATAAATTTTAATTTAATTTGTAATATGATTAAGGGTAGTACTACCAAAGGTTTTGGTCACCCCTTCCTTATTTAAGCTTTATGTCAAAAGATAGGTGCAATGCGGGAGCCAAATGAAGAGGTTCTTATTCAAAGGGCTCCCTTCAAAGAAAGGACAATTGAAGGACTAGGATAAAAAATGGAAGTAGGAGAAAGCTCACACACTCCTCAATCCAGATCCCGATCCTCCAAAACCTTAAATGAGCAACTCTAAAAAGTCAGAGGAGAAGTCTCAAATTTAAGAAAAAAGGTTAGTGATAATAGCTAACGATAATATGAGTTGGAACAAAAATTTGACATCACTTGGATCAGTAGCAGTAGCAATTTTCCGATAAGGTCAAATTAAACTCAGCACTCATTCACTTGTTTCAAAACTGCAACTTTAATGATGTCCCAACCCAAGTTTGTCTTCATGTAGCACTACAATATCAACCTAATGTGTACATCTAGCTAGAGCTAAAAGAAGAGGAAGAAGAAGAGGAGGAGGAAGAAGAAGATTATTAGGATAGTTTTTATTTTTTGTTATGTATTTTTTGTGTATTTTTTCTTTTGTGCATTTTATGTATCTTTATATTTTTATTTGTAATAGTTATTAAATTTTTCTACTTGTATTTGTTTTTGTAAATTTAATGTTAAATGTTTATCTTCTCACATGTGTAATAATTAAATGTGATTGGTGTATAAATACGATGTTAGCAATCCCGAACTTTAATTATTATTCCTTTTGAAATTGATATATTTACAATATAAAATTTGAAGTTAGTTTGAAAAATAATTAGAAATTATTGGAAGCTAAAATAAATTAAACAATATTTCAATTTAAAAATAGCAAATTACATTTAAGATTTTATTTAATCATTGAATGATTCCAAACTAATAATAACTAAAGATCTTAGAAAAACTAATAATTTTTATTAAGTTAATAATGTTTCCTAAGCACCAACATCACACATAAGAGATTATTAATGAATTTAATGAATTGATATTAAAATAAATAGAAAATCATATAATAAGATTAACATAGTTTGAACTATTATTAATTGGAACTTATGAAAAATTGTTAAGTAAATAAGGTCAAATTGATTTGACTAAAGATTGCAACATATTTATCATAGGCTATAACCAAGCACAGTGTACTTCTAAATAAAATAAATATCATATAAAAAATAGGAGGAAACATAATTAGGAGGTTTTACTTGAGGTTATGTATCATGATTAAACTTTAAAAATTATTGTCATCTAAATCAATTTTATGGAACAATAATTATTATAATTTCAATTAAGAAAGTAAAAATTATGCTTATTTCTATTATATGTACAAAAAATTATTATAATTCCATTCAACCATCTTATTAAGAATCAACAATGATAATATGCACAAAGCAAATTTGAGCTTAAGAGAAATATTAGTTAATAATAAGAATTTAGGCTTATTATAGTTTGGAACAATGAAATGAAAGAATAAATATTAAAATATAAATTCTAGTTTTAGTTAGAAATATTTATTTAATTATTTTAGACTTCAAGAATTTATATATTATCAACTAACTCAAAGAGGTATATGGAAAAGATATTAAATTACTTGAGGAAGAGTAATAGTTTGAGTTTGGGGCTATTTGAAACTTATTAAAATTATAAAAATTTGATGTGATTATACTGCCTCTATCATTTGTTTTTTGTTAAAATGTATTTATTTTAAGTATATTAAATGTTGTAATAAGAAAATTATGAAAACAATTAAAAAATATTAGCTGTAGTGCTTAGGCACTATTGAAGCAGTGTTACGACACTATAATAGGCCCAAATTGGGGCAATTTATAGTAAGGGCAGTGTCGTGGCTCCATATCAAACTCATTTTATAATAATTTTATAGAAAACTTAGTGCTTAGGTGCTACTTCAAGCATTCTACCAAAAGAGAAATATGAGGCAGAAGTATTAAGCATTGCATCACAGTGCTAGATTAGTAGCACCACTCCCAGCGCCGCAACTCTACAACATGAAAAATAGTTTCATGAAGGTTTCATGAAATTTTTGAGGCAACTATGGTAGGAGCATCTAGACAACTTACTAGGTTTATATCTTGGCTATAAATAGGGTACATTTCTAAGACAAAATGATCTTTTTTTTAGAATTTTCTCATCTTTTATGTTTTATTGTCAAAGGGGTTAGTATGTTAGAGTGTAGTGATAGCACATGGAGAGTGACACTCCAAGTGCTGTGTGTCATGTGTGTGTGTATGTGTGTGTTTATGTGGTTTGTCAAAGAGACCAAAATTTGGAGATCAAGGAGAGGATACATAACAAAGTGGGAGATATATTGGTGTATTCTTTCCTTTCACTCTTTCCATTTCCTAGTATTTTTTGCACATATTTATGCATTGTGTTTGTGTTTTACTTTTTAAAATGTTGAACTAAGTATGTTAACTATGAATTTTGGTGAAGTTTTGTGATGTTTGTGTTGTATTAGACTTTATTGTGAATTAATATACGAAAATTGTTGTCTTTTAATGGATATGTTGTTTACTTCTTTCAATGCTTCATTTACTTATAATCTGGCCAATTACAAAGTTAAAAATAAGTGTAATTTAGAGATATCGACAAAATCTTAGAAAAATAAGTAGGGAAAAGGCAATAAATGTATTAAATACTCATTAATGTGCTAGATAGGTCAAGTACCTAAATAGCCATTAAATATATAATTATTTTTAAGATTTGCAATTAGTAAAATAGAATTATGGGTAAAGTAACCAATTAAAATTTACTTGGCACTAGAAAGAAAACTAGATAAAGGGTTGTTTTGGTTATATTTGTCTAGAGATAAAGAGTATAGCACTTTTTATCTTGGTTGACACTACAAGTTTTAATTTAATCCACCATATAGTTTAATATAATATATAATCTAAGAGATTCCATAAATCTTGAGTATTTATTCTAAAATTGAGAAAAATACCTATTTTTTAAATCTAAAAAAATTAGTCTTTTTATTATATTGCAAAGTATTGTATAGCAATTCTAATTTGGTACTTGCATTTTATTGGATAAAAGCTAAGTTTTAAAAGCCTAATACTTAACTTAATAAAAATTAATATTTAATTTTGTTCTCATATTCATGGGAATGATACTCTACTCCTATATTATTTGATTTGAAAGGTGCAGTTGTGTATAAGGATAAAAAGTATCAATTAGAGTTCATCATTTAAAGGAGAATCTCTTGGGAGAGGATGTGTCGCTAAGAAGTCAGCTAAAGCTTCTCCCTTCATGGCATCAAGAAGAATAAAAGTGATGTCAAATTGCTATAAGATCATAAACCAACATGCCAACCATTTGGGCAGTGTCATTCGTGTCATGAAATATTATAGTGGGTTGACCGTTGAGACCAAGTTAACTTTATAAGAAAGCGTATAGTGTCTTTGCTTCTATGTAACAAATATGAGAGCTAGGCAATGCTTTCTCAATAAGTGGATATTTGGCTTCTATGGGAATTAGGTGATGGATCAAGTAGTATACTGCATTTTTTCCCTTCTTCATTGGCTTGAGCCAACAAATCATTGAGAGATTCACTTAACATCACTATGTAGAGTATGAGTGGTTTACTTGTGATAGGAGCAACAAGTACTGGAGGTGTCATCAACTATTGTTTAATGCTTTTGAAAGCATGTTGGCACTTATCATCCCATTGAAACTTACCATCTTTTTTTAGATAAGTGCAACAAATGATTGACACCTACTATGTAGATTTGATATAAAGCATCTTAGATACGCCAACCTTCCATTGAAAGACTTGAGTTGGGTTAGAATTTTAAGAGGTAGCATATCATATATATTTTTTACCTTTATCTAGATCTATTTCGATCTCATGGACTTATATAACGAATCCAAAAAACTTTTCTAAGGTTTCCCCAAAAGTACACTTCAGAATGTTCATTTTTAGGCTATAACATCATAACGGTTCAAAGACTACTCTCAAATCATATTTGTGATCTTTCTTTTTTTTAGTTTTGACTACGAGATCATCAACATAGCTCTTATCTTAATGATGGAGGAGTTCATCAATGATTCTGGTCATGGCCTGCTGATACGTGGCACTAGCATTTTTATGGCCAAAGGGCATGATCATATAGCAAAAGATTTTGATCAAAGTTCTAAATGTGGTATTCTTCTTATCCTTAGGTGCCATCTTAATTTAGTTATAACCAGATGATCGATCCATGAATTAGAAGATCATTTGTGAGGAGACTATGTCTACTATCAACTCTAGTGTGGGAAATGAGAACTTGTCTTTGGGACATGCCTAATTCAGATCCCTGAGATCAACACATATGTGAATTTGGACATCTTTCTTCTTAAATATAATGATACTATCTAACCAATTAGAATATTTTTTCTCCTTGATAAAACCAACATTAATCAATTTCTTTATTTAATTAATGACTTGTTGCTCAATATCTAATCACATGCATCTAGGAGCTAGCTTAATAGGAATTGCATCAAGTTGAATTTCTAATTTATGAACTATAAAATTTGGTGCTAATCTAGGAATTTATTCATAACTCCAAGTGAAATAATCTTTAAACTCTTAAAGTAACCTAACTAAATTTTTAGGTTCAAATTCACTCAATAAGTAACAAATATTATACATGGAAATACTTGGACCATGCATGTGGTATATCTCTATTTTACTAAATTTTCAACACAAGAAAAGTATTAGTTAAAAGGTAGTTATATTTTTTTCTTTGCAAGATTATCCTTAAAGTTTACATCACCTCCTGAACCCGAGGATGATGTTCCTAGGTAGAACATTTGAGGCTTGGAGTTTCCATCCAGGCGTAGTGTAGCTTTAACTATCAAACCCTCAATAGTCTCTTACGTGAGTGGGGTAAGAGTTAGAGTACTCATATACTTGTTAATCCTCTCATATAATGATAATTCTGATCCATCAATACTCTATTTGAGGGCCCTTTCATCATCGTTGTTTTGTTCTACTGATACCTCTAACTAAGTCTATAAGTGTGGGAGAGGCAATTGGTGTATTGACTACCTAAGACTCATCCTCTTAACTAAATTCTAAGTCTATGTAGATGGTGGGAGAGCCTCGAGTTAGTTGTGGAGGAGCTTGAGTTGGGGGTACGTATATTGGTCTATCTCCTCTCATGCTTTCTCTGAGCTAGCCTCATCCTCATCCTATGAGAGGTTGAGACATCTCACCCACTCATTATAAAGGTGAGGTAAGATTTTAAGGAAAGGTGATGTCAAACTATATTCCTTCTCCAAGTTTTCTTCTTTTTAATTTTTAATATTATTTTTCATTTTTAAATTCTTTAGATTTTTTATTGATATTATTTTGTTCATCATGAGAGTATACATTTTCCAATTAGGGAGGTAATAGACTACATCTTAATATATCCCACCTCATGCACTAAAAATGGTGTCAAATCACCCTTAATGTCATACTTTAAGCCACTACACATGAACTTGATGCACCGATGGAGTGAGGATGGTATCATATTGTTCTCTTGTATCTAGGATGGTCTTCTTAACAATGCATTGAAAGATGTATCTAAATTTATAATATGAAACTTGGCCTCAGTCTTCAAATCACTAATTTATAATAGCACAGTAATTGAGCTTGAGGCCCTTTCACCATATTCATTGAATCCTTTCAATATCATTTTATCAAAATGAAGCCTAATGATGTCGATCCTTAAGTAAGCAAGGATTCTTAAACTCATGATATTAACCGATGCACCCGCATCAATGAGTACTCTAGATAATCTAAAGTTATCTATTTTCACTAAAATATAAAGTGGGTGGTTATGATCAGTAGTTTCTAGAAGCAAATCTTCATATAAAAAGGTAACTCCTAAGACCTCTTTGAAGTAACAGGCCTCTTCTTTAGTTGTGGAAGTATCCATCACCTAAACAAAGCATATCTCAGGTTCTAGAAGAGCCTTGATCAAAGACTCTCTCATCTTTATGGATAAGACAAAGGCATCATATATGCCTAGCATAGCTGACAACTTTCTAAGATCGGCTAGGATGCTATAGTTAGCCTTACGATAATTATCCATAAGTATATCATATACTCAAGCATCGTTTGGAAGGTCTATCTGCACTCTAAAACTAATTGCTCATTTTCCATTATCTTGAGTTGCCATCCTAGGATGTGGAACTCTTCTACTATGAAGGATTTTTTTTTATCTCTTATATTAGGGGAATTTTAATGGTGTTTACCTAATCATTAGGGGCATCCAAAGCTTCCCTAAATAAATCTTCAGAGTTAGATGACTCCAACTCTGTCCCAATAGGGGCTCCTTGAACATCTAGGATAGAGATGTCATGATTAGACTTAAAGTCATCATAAGAAAGGTTTGACTGAAATCGTTTTGGTTATTAAGAATTGGAGTGTTATTATTAAGATCAAGATCATAAGGGTCATTTTCACCATGAAGATATGAGATATAAACAAAAAAAAATGTTGCTTTGTTCGTCTCTAGTAGTACAAAGTAGAAGTCATAAAAAGTAAGCTACATGAGTGGTTTGATTCTCCCATCCAAAAATAATATATTCATAGAAGTAGAGATGGTAAAAGTGCTAGGTGGTGATGCTGCTGACGTATCCTAGGTCCACTAGCTACTTATGCATAATATCCCCATTCTTTAATTTATCCATCACAACTCGCAAACCTATGAGTGGTGTGGTGGTTTGAGCTATTTTAGGTACCTCAAGGAAAGTTTTTCCACCTTAGAAATGATTTTGTGAGAGGTTCAAGATAAAGAATATTCAAACATTCCTTAATCTTGAGAGGATCGAATGATTCCCTAAAGATTACTTTAATAAAACTAGTGGCATATTCTACTACGTATTATTTGGGTATCACTAGGCTCCAGACTTGTAACTTCTGCCCAATTCTTAAAGATAATACAATCCACTAAGATGTGTCCAAGCATATGATGCTAGTGTTAAAAATTAAGATCATCACACTTGCCCACTTCCTTTGGCCTCTTAGGTTTAAGTAGCTAGAAATGAAGCTTCCTATTGAGATTTTTTAACTTTTTTCTCAATTGCCTTCTTCTTGAATGAATCAGGCTTATTTAAATTTTTGATGAGTGTATGTGGTACGTAGCTACTTGACTACTAGTAGTGGTACTAGTATCACTTAGGTTGCTATGGGAGTGGAAGTGGAAGTGGAAGTGGATGTTGGGGCAACTAAGAGTTTGGTCTATCGGGCTAAACTCGCATTGGTTGTTTCCCCTTGTTGACTGTAGAGACCATCCTGGGTATTTTTTTTAACACCTTCTAGAGCTTCTGCTTGCAAGACTAGTCTAGAAATGATAATTACTTGGCTTCTTTCTGAAGGATAGATTCTTTGCTGATCAACTTCTCAAAGATTTTGATGTTTATTCTTGAGTAGAATATCAATGACATGCTACTCCAAAAGTTACGGTTCACACTTTATATTAAGGTTCCTCCACCTAAAAATATAGACAACTAAAGACTCGCTAGGCTTCTGCTTCTCAACTACTAAGTCTCCTATAGTCACCTTCTGCTGAGGTATTATGAACCTCTTGATAAATAACTACTCCAACTCGGTGATTGCCTTTATTAAACCATTGGATAGTTCAACATACAAGTCAAATGCTACACCTACTAGGCTGCTAACAAACTTTTTGAATAAGAAAGCATCACTATCTTCAGCATTGCAATAATTATCATTGAAATAGGTAATCTTCTATCGTGGGTTCCCATTACCATCAAAACTCATAAAGGAAGGTGGCCCAAACCCCTTAGAATATTGCACTACATCAAATTTCTCCAAATAAGGTCTTTCTTTTGAAACTGATGAGGCCCCTTGGGTTTGCACCAATGCTTCTTTCACTTGTTTTTCAACCAATTGCTTGATATCTTGCTCCTTGAAAACTACACTCTCTGTATCTTTCATATACAGACTACCTATATCCTCATCCAGAAAAGTAGTTCTTTTGTTCTAATCCATTATATGCACTAACTCAGGCTTATCTGCCTCCATAAGTGTGGTCTAGGGCATTGGAGCTTGTCTTTAAAGGGATAAGACTACTGACATCAACTTTTCTGCCCTTCACTCCATACAACTAAGTTGGTCATCTTTCTATCTCACTTGATGCAATAATCTCAGAATCAAGTCTGGTACTTTGCCTTCCTCAACTACAACATCCTGTACCTCTTTGGGGAGTGTTATTGATCTCTATGTAGGGACCCTCAAGTATCTACTATATATATCTCTATTGCATCCTTTAGAAGATCATCTTCATCAACATTAAACTTTATTGCAGCATGATAGCTCCCTAATAGGTCATCTAAATATTGATTAGAACTATTAGAATGTACATCGATGATAATTTCAAATAACTGGGATTCTCGATCTGCATGTGATCTCTCTCATAAATCCCATGCTTGCTTACTAGTTTAGGCTTTATGTAAATTGGCTTTCTTTCTCTATTTTCTTCCCTCCATTAGGTGGTCATTGTAGAGCCACAACTATGCCTTTAACCTGCCAAACCCTCTTTCTTAATGGTAAAGTAATAGGTTATGGGTATTTTATTCAGAATGCCACACAAATCTTGGGGATTCTTATTTAGGTAATCAAATACACATTAACAGGTAAATATATTATCCTGAAAGATAAACATATTAACCTTAACTGATGTATTTACTTAATAAGGACTCCTAAGTTTAATGAGTATTCGATATACTAGAGAATTTTCCCTCGACTTCACATGTATAAAGTAAAATAGAGTTTATTTTGAGCTGGGTTCTTAAGTTCCCTATAAAAGAGAGCCTCTATAGTTAATTACATCTTGGGAGGTGTGAATCTTCTAATTATACTCTTGATTAAAATGTTTGGCTAACATCTCAATAGATTTCAAAGCTTGGTATCAAAGGTTTGGTAATTTTTGGAATCAAGTGGGAAAACTTAATTAGGAAGAATTCTTAATAGAATCTAATCGAGAGTAAGAAGGAAATACATTTAGATACTAGGAAACCCAGTAAGAACTCCAACTATCTTATTATCGGGCTTTACATTTTTGATGTAGAAAATTATGATTACTTAAATTAATATTTTATTAATATTTTAGGAGTTATATCCCAATAATACAAGATTCTGGAAATGCCTAACTCATGAGGATTTACACTCAAAGCAACAGAGAAACACATCACTTCTAAACTATATCTAAATTACCCTTGCATAAGCACATACAATCGCATGGAGTGGCTGCCAGCTAACTGCTCCTATAATTCAAAATCATGTGGTCTAATCTTTTGTAAGTGAAATATGGTTAGGTTGTTATTAATTAAGAAAGAATCTAGAGTCCTAAACTCACTCTCTAAGAGACTAGGTCATGATGGGTGTGCAAATTATGAACTAAATTTACACAATAAAATTTACATATTTTATTTCATTTTGACTCATCATTTTGGACTCAAGCTTGGGAGAGTATATGCTTATATGCATGATGAAAAATAGTTATGGGCTACATCAAATAGAAAGTGTGTTCTCTACTATAAGGGATTGCTCTTAAAGGTTAAGCCTATCTTATATCATACAGAAGTGGAGATCCCTTATTTGCAAGAGTGAAATAATATACATGCATGTTGTTATAACATACAACCATATAGTTAAGAGGTTACAAATTCTTTTATTCTCCTGGTTAACTTCATAGGCTTTAAGATGAAGTTGTGAGTTGCATAAAAAAATTATATTTTTAGTTTGAGTTGTTAAATTGGGATATAAAATTTAATTTTTTCCTAAAGAGCCTATAGTATCTATGAGACATAACAAATAATCACACATTCAAAAACCTATAAAATCATGCCATTTCTATTGCACAATTAATATAAACATAATGATAAAACATTAATCACATAAAAGAATATAGGGTTAGTGTGGCCAAGTACCATTGTACACCTTGGAAAAGAAAAAAGGTTGGGTAGGTGAGCTCTACCCTTATATAGCCCATATTACAATTCATAATAAAAATAGGTCTTCATCTTCACTTCATGGATTGAGCACCACAAACTTCACAAGGCCTCCCAAGTTTGGGCCTTCCAGCAGTTGGTCATCCCACTACTCATCTTAAATCCATAGCATTAATCTTAATTTTATTGTAAGCACCCTGTACACAGGCAACCATGCCCTCCTGTCCTAATGGATCATGCATAAGTACTTAAGCAGCACCTGTAAGAAAAACATTTATATTCTATTGTCATTACAGTGGTCACTTAAGAAAAATCCCCTATAGAAGACATCATTAGTCTAATATAGCCCTAACACCTAGGACTACTTAAAGCCTCATATTCTCACGATGTTTATGCTATATATTTGTTAGCCTAAATAGACATATAAACATACATAAATATAAGAATGAAATTATGAAAAGTTGGAAGTTATTATTCTTTTAAGCATGAAAGACAAGTAAATTTTATTTTTTTATCATTTATAATAAAATTTGTAAATACAAAGATTGGATCAAAATTATTTGATTAATAGCTAGCATATGATTATTTATTAAAGAGAGAAAATAATTTAGAATTATTGGTGATAATAACAACAATTATATTTATATTTTTTCACATTATGAAATCAAATGCAATATATTCTTTTTAAATTTAAAACATGAATGAATGAAAGATATGGAATACAAATTTGTAATAATTGAAATAAAATAATTACAGTATAAAATGATTCATTCGACTTTATTCAACCATATAAACAATCACATTAAATAACCATACCTTAATCCTAATCAAAGTCTATTTAGGATTTTAGTTTTATGGTTTTGAGTTATTTAATCATAAAGAGGAGAAACAATAGTTAGTGTTAAACCCATATCCATGTTTGTTTATTACGTGGCTTTTTTGAATTAATTAGGTTTGGCCCATTAATAATCCAATTAATTACCCACTCAAAAATCTCTTGATTTGATTAAGTATTAACCAAGAGCCCACAATCACAATGGTATGCTTGGAAAATAAAATTTGTAATGTCCTAAGGATTCTAAAGAAATTAAGCTCATGTTTAATAAATAATTGAATTAAGAAGATTAAGCTAATTACTTTGATAATTCCCCACACCAATAAAGATTCATAATTCATTAGAGATCCTTATAGTAATTAAGTCATATGGAGGGTCATTTAAAAATATTTTTATTAAATGAGTTAATTATGATGGTTTCATATTTAAATTTTATTTAACCATTAAATTAATTAAAAGCTCTTTTAAGGGCAATTTTGAAAAAAAATTAGGAAGAGGGGTCCTAATTATTTTTTAAATTATCCTTACTATTATAATGATTAATTAACACCCTTTAATCTATTTCATAATTTTTTTAATCTTAATAATTAGTTAATTGCATAACAAAGATAATTTGGGTTTATAACTTTGATTCTTTTATTTCCCTTGAGAAATTAGCCAAAGAAAACTATGAGAGATAGAGGTCATCCCATATATTTAACTTGTCAAATCTTAAGTTAATTTACTAAGTGATTAGGACTTAATTAAGATAATTACTTGAAATTTCAAACCATAATTAGTCATTATTCTTTGGATGAAATTTAGAGATTTTATTTATTTATTTTTTTGGATTGTCCTCTGTATAAGCTTTCCATTAAGGGTTTATTTACATTTTTTATTTTTCTACAATTAGCTATGATTTTTTAAGTTTTTTGTAATAAAAATAATTAATTAATGTTTAAATTTAATTAATTTTATAATTTAGTTTGATCCAGATGGTCTAATTAATGTTTTAAGATCTCAAATATTTATTAAAGTGATTTAAATTATTTTGATGAATTTCATAATTTTTTATAATTTATAATTAATTAATTATTTAAAAATAGCCAATTTTGTTCAAAAATTAATAACTTTTAAACCAAATTGCTAATTAACTTGACATTCTTATAATAGGTAGGTAAGAGCATTAAATTTTCAAGTTGATTAGTTTACTATTTAAAGGATAATTAAAGAACTATGGATTTCATTAAAACGTAAATTACTCTTAAAATATACGTTCAAATTTAGGGTTTTTAGGTTCATTGGATTTCTCTTAGAAAGATGCATCTATAGAGCTCTTATTTGCATTTTTTCGTTTAGTATTTTATTTGTTATGACTTTTTAATGTTCCATGTTAATTTAACAGAATAAATCAAAAAGGTGATCTAATTGTGGCCATGTATTCTATCTAAGTAAGATGAATGGCTTGGAGGTTATCTCTCTCATGGAAGGTAGAACCAAAAGGATTAGATGGATAGGATCTACCCAAAACATCATCGGATCACATGATCTTCTGATGATCTAAGTTGAAAAAAGCTTTATTTCACATAAGAAAATTGAAAGAAAGAAAGTGCAATGGGATCTAAAGAAAAATCCTATATTCGTTTAAATTATCCACAAACAGAAAATCCTATGGTTGATCTAAAGCTTAGAAAAGTTACTTCACCAAAACCTACATTCGGTGGATACTAGAAGATCTCCTCCGATCTCCTCCTTTGCCTCCCTATGGAATGCTCCGGCTGCCGTGCACCATCACTCGTTGCTAAATATTGGTGGTTGTTGGACTTAAAGTGCACAAGAGGTGGGGATAGGATTCTCCTCTAGTTCGGATGAGGTGTGTGTGATTTTTGATATGTTATCATGAGAAAAAATGGGGTGCGTAGAAAACTCCCTTTTTTATTTCCTTCAAGCCCTCCCAAGTGAAGAAAACAAAAATATTTTTGCATCCTCATGCTCACATCCCTCTATCTTTATTCCCTTATGTTTGGCATGCCTTTTTTTATTAGATCTAAAATTTTGAATGGATTTGGTGTACAGGGAAGTAAGTGAACTCATTTTGGGTTATGAATTGAGTTGAGTTAACTTAACCCAAAATGAGTTAGGTTGGATCAAATGAGTCTTATTTGCCCAATTTATTTAAGGTTAAGTTTAATCTATATTTAAGTATATATTCATAATACATATGATTAGTTAATGTGACTTAACTTAAGCCTAAAATAGGTTAATTTAACCTAAATAAGTTAAATCAATTTGGGTTTACTTGGGACAATGGGTCAAATTGACCAAATTTGATAAATTGTACCCAAATGAGAGTTAAATTGAGTTTATCTAAGTTTTAAAAGTGATTTAAAGTAACTAATATGATTTAATTTTAATTTATTTTGATTTTGGTTTGATAGGCTCATATAAGTCAATTTGGGTCAATTTAGGTCAGATTAACCAATTGGCCAAATTGGCTAAATTGGGTGCCATTGAGAGTTGATTTATATTCAATAATCAACTTCGAAATAATCTTAAGCATTTATTTGGTTTAATTAAAGTTGAGTTAGGTTTTGATTTAAACTTAGTTTCTATTTAAATTAGTCTTAATATGTCAAATTGGGTTCACAAAGGTTAAATGACTAATATGACCCAAATTAAAGTGCATTCAAGCTTTAATTATATTTTATTAGATATTTAAAACGATCTAAAGTAATTTATTTTAATTAATTTGTATTCTATTTTGATTTAGACCTATTTTGGGCCAATTTGGGCTTAATGGGTTAAATCATGGTTTACTTAGGTCAAATGATCGATTTGGTCAAATTAAACCCAAGAAAAGTTTAAATTATATTCAAATATAATTTTAAAGTAATTTAGAATATTTAATTTTAATTTATTTTAATTTATTTTGAGTTTACATTTAATAGGGATGTTTCAAGTTCATTTACACTAGGTGACCCAATTTTGCCATTTGAACCATCACTAGATTAAGAATTAATTACTTTAGTGTTATATTATATTAATTTGATAAATATAAGCATTTAGGATGCCTTAAATTGATCAAATTTTGATTAGTTTGATTTATAGCTTAGTGGGGCTCACATGGGTCAACTCTATGTTGACCACTTTGAACTCCGTCTAGACTTATTTTTTGGGGGGTTAATTTATACTTATGTATTAATTCTATGCCTTTGGCTTAGTTTGATTTGATTTAGTTTTAATTTTATAGGATTTTATTGAATTTAGTTCATTTTGAGCCCAAATGTTTTAATTGAGTTAATCAAAATCAATTACCTTAATCCAAGTTCAATTGAATTCAGATTTCATTTTAATTTATTATTTCAATTTATTCTTTAGTTTAGGTTTTACACTTACCAACTAATCATAGTATTCTAAGTGCCTAATTAGGAAGCTCCTGATTTAAAGTCGAAGATCCTAATTCACTAAGATTATGGTGATTATTAACACTTGAGGTTAAAAGCACCTTAGTGCCTAGATTAAATCTTAGGTTTAAGAGGAGAGTTGTCAACCTCACTAAAAGTCAGGTCAACAGAGGTGAAATAAGAGAGCTTAACCTTTCACCATGAGTAAGACAAAAGAATGGATGGCTCTTAAGTTATAGGCTGATCAGTAGAAGTAAAGCTTTCTTTCCCTTGGATTACTTCTGATACTTCATGGGGACATCAGATACTGTCACTTAGATGAGAGAGAGAATCTATGAGTTAAGTGATATAATGGTGATCACACTGATTGTAGTTCCACAGATGCCTACCCTTTTAGGTTGAACCTGATGAGTACGATTCGATTAAGCTCGATAGTACACATAGACTATTGTAATCCATGGTGCATATCCATCAACAAGGAGGCCACTGACTACCTTGTGAACATCCTCATTTTCCTCCTAGTAGCCTGAATTACTAACTTGGCCTCTGTGGCCATCCCCTTCCTCATCGGATCCTGCACACTCTTTGAGATGACTATTTTTAAACCTTTGACTGCTTCGTACTTAGACAATTTGTCTTTAATTCTCAGCGTCTAGGAACTCACCTTAAACTAACATAGGGTGTTCCCTTACCCTTCCTAGTTGGTGTCTCATTATTAAATGGATGCGGGGGTGTTATCACAATACGCTGAATGTCTTCTTCTCCCTTCAATGTAGATAGTGGGTGAAACCTACTTCCCCTAATAAGAGGAGAGGTCTTGTGAAAGGACCCATCCTCACCCATTTGAGATAAGGTATCTATATCTTAAAACATCTTATCATATTTCTTCTTCAACTTTTTATTCCTCATCTATGTCTTGGTGAGATAAATATGATGGGAGGAAGAACCAACCTTGAAGATAGATGAAAAAATCACAAGCTCAATCTTGGCCTTCTCTTTAGAGGTTGAGGCTATCTTGGGTGTCACCTCAAATTTGGCAATTCTACTAGTGGTAGAAATAACATATGGTAGTTCTAAAGTGGGAACCTTAACAGACTCCTTCTTTACTGTTGGAAACTCTACTTTCGATCTCAAATTAAACTACAAAGGGGTTTATTATTAATTACCTCTTGGTGGTTCACTATAGCAAAGCTGACGCCATTGCATGTCAAGTTGAGGTCTTTGAACCCCAAGCCAAATTGGGTGATCGGGTTCTTGGGTAGATAGGCATGATCCATAACCAAATCAAGTCTAGTAGAGAAAGAAAAGATCAACTTATCAAAAGACATGTTTATTGCTTGCTGTAATGAAATTTAATATTAGGGACTTGTTTTGTTGCTTTTGATTATATAAAAAAAGTTGGTAATTTGTTTATGATAGATGGGGATCAAAAGATTTGGAGAGATTTTATTTGGATTTGAACCTGAATATAAAGTTGGTTCAATGATTATAGTATTTGTGTAGGAATATAAATCTGACTTGTCAAATTTGGGTATGATAATAGTTGTGGAAAGATAATCTAAGACTTTAAGGAGTCAAAGATTTCAATGGTTATCATTTGACAAACTTGTATATTATTTTGACAAGGATTGAACTCTTGCCCAAATTGATAATTTAACCCACTATGGGAGTCCAATGGGAGGTTCTATAATATACTCATTAGGCAATGATATACAAGAGTTTCTAAAACTGAGGAGAGAGATGTTTGAAACACTTGCCCATGGATGAAATCGATAAGGAATCCAACAGAAAGAAGAGTAGTCCTAGGCTTAAGAGTGGCATAAGCCTATTATCGATGTATAAAGGAAATGACTGACTACTAAAAATGGAGAGAGAGAACATTTATGGCCCAATTAGGTCACCAAAAAATATGTGGTATTTAAAATTGTGATGAGAGACACCTAAGGGGAACTTATTGAAATGATCGAGTATGATATCAAGGAAAAGTACAAAACCTCGAAAGGAAGATATATCATCCTATAATGGACTTAATCACCTAATAAGGACTCATAAGGCTGACGCGTCTATTGACCTCATTTTTGGATGAAGTAACATTACTTCTAAAACTAATAATTAGGATACATAATCCTAGATTAGGAATATCCTAATTAGATAATTAGGACACTTCACTTAGTGGCCTAATGCACCTTTCTAAGATCCAATCTCACTGATCAGGATTGAGTAGACATAGGCCAAATTCAAATCCAAATCTAAAGGAATTTAAATATAAATATACCTGAATTTAAATCAAAGTGAATAGGTGTATTAATCTGATTATCCTATTTAACCTTAAAACCATTTAGACTTAAAGAAACACAAACCAAACTAAAATGAAAATCAAAATAAAATTAATCTAAAAAAATCAAATTAAAACCATGAATAAATTCAAATCCAAATCAAGGTCAAAAAGTGGTCAACTCTTTTAACATAAGTTTGACTTATGTGGGTCCCACTAAGTCAAAGATATGAATTTAAAAAGAATCTAAGTCCAATAAGGCATTAATTAGGCTAAATAGATCATTTGACCTAAATGGGCCTAAATGGACCCTATTATTTTCAAATTCAAATCAAACTAAAGTCAATTCAAATTACATGTCTAAAATCATTTAGGAATGACTTTTAAACATAAATCAACTCATCATTGAGCCCAATTTGACCAATTTGGTCATTTGACCCAAATGAATTCAAACCTGACCCATTATGTCTAAATGGACCAAATTGAGTTCTAAAACCCATGTAAAGGGAATTAATTGATCCAATGCATCTCAAATTGCTTAGATTATTGTAATTGAAAAGAAAATGCATTGTAATTGACCCAAACACATCATTCAACTCAATTCAATTAAACCCAACCCACTTAAACCATATTGGGTTAAATATGGAATAAACCAATGAATAACTATAAATTTCATGAAATCAACGAATTAGAAACATCATAAAGGGTTAAATTAAAGTAATAAAAACATTAATCTAATGCTAATTCGCCAAATGGACTAAGTTAGTTAACTTAGATAAAAAAATTTTAAATGGCATAATTTAACCAAACCCATTCAAATCCAGCCAAACATATCCAAACCTATCCTAAGATGGGTTAAGTGGGATTGATAGCAAGTTTAAGCAATTAAATTAATCCAAACTAAAATCCAAAATAATGGAATATGCCATGGCAAGAAAGGTGGGAATGAAGCTGAATCCAATTCCCCCAATCCCTCAAGCTCTTTGCTTATCCATCTCAGCACCTCTAGATAGGTGTTAAACCATTGATCATCCTTGGAGCTAGCCTCCAAGGACAACAATCATCCCTACTAATCAAGCGAAGGGAGAAAAACACAAAAGACTCTCGGCCTTTAATGGAAAATTAAGAGGGAGTGATCCTCAAGTAAAATTGAGCATTCCACAACGTTCATTAGGTGAAACAAAGTCAAGGGAACCTAAACCTCGATCCCCTCGCTACTGAGAAGCCAGATAACGACGAAGCTTGTTGGAATCCAACCATGTGTTGGTCCAGAGGTTGATCCATGAGAAGGTAACCCAATTTCTTCTTTCCAAAGCTTCGTTGAACAATTTTGAAGCTATTCGAGTCAACCCCACCACTGGAGATCACCGAAATCAAGGTACGACGTTAAAGTCACCCCCTCAAGCTTTTAATTTTGGTCCTTTCTAAAGTGAATTATATCTTAATGGAGATCAAAACGTGTAGATACCTTCATTTTGGTTCATAGATTATTTTGGAAGTGAAATCAAGTGATTTCAATAGGTGGATCGTTGCAAAATACCTCAATTTTATAGATGGCTCTTAGCTCTTACCGTGGCTTAAGAGGTGGAATCTCCATCATCAATTCCTTTTATTAGGAATGGATGACCAAAGTTTAGCTGAGTTGAATGATTTAATCCATATAGGAAATCCAAGAAATGATTTGAGCCATTCGATCGAAGATTAGATGGCCCAAACTAAAACTATGTTCATGGCCATTTCAATGCGGGAACCAGGTGCATCTTGCATGGATGAATGCCATAGCACTGAGTGCAAAGTGGCTCCACATCATATCCACATAGATCGGACTCGATTAAAAACAAAAATCAGCATTTTTGAAATTAAAAAAAATATATATAAATAGTTAAAACTTCTTAAAATCATAAGAAATTAAATATTAAGCCAAAAATTCAAACAAGGGCTCTATGGATTCATCTTAGTGAGAGGAATCCATTAAAACTAAAAGTCCCAAATTTTGTAGGGTATTTTTGCATTAATTTGGGTTTGAATGAAAATGATCAAACCTAAATTAATCCCAAACCATTAATCAAAATGATTTGAAACTATGGGGAATTGAAATTAGTGTTAAGATACACATTCGGTGAAGTTTTCAAAATTTATTGAAGAATAAATGTAAATAAATGAAGTTCCAATCGTAAATGCTAATTTTAATAAAAATAAATTTAATATGTATGAAATCAATTAGGAAAAGCATGAAATTTAAAATATCATAACATGCCATAATAAATTTAAATAAATCATTGAAACCTTCTAAAACATAATAAAATACAAAATGACCTAATTTAGTAGTTAATTGAATTAATTAATTCAAATAATCAATTTGATCTTAGAGAAATCATAACAAATCAACGAAGATTCCATAAATTATGAATAAACCCTATAAGGAAATGTCTTCTAGAGAAGAATCTAGAAAAAAAATAAAACCCTTAAGTGATTTTCTCTAAATCAAGCCTAATTGAAGTTTTAATGAAAAAAATTAAATCTTTAATTAAACCTAAATTACATATATGTTCAAAGTGAAATTTCAGAAATTTAAATTAGCAAGGAAGCCCACTTGCTACAAAAATTTTAAATCTAATTGACTCTAGATTAGGAATTATTAAATTTTCAAGTCTCTAGGTCAATTTGAAGGAAATAATAAATAAAAAAATCACAAAAATCACAAATCCATAATATAAACTTAACGTAGGATAATTAACATCAAAACACTTAAATAAAATGTCCAAGTAATATGAAAATAAAAGAATTTAATTAAACATAAGCTAAGAATTTAGAATAATTTATAAAATAGAATTTAATTAAACTCCAAAGTTAATGATCAACTAAATCATGATAAACCTATAGCAAAACTGAAATATAAAATTCATTAACCTCTAAATTCCCAAAAGTGAAACTAGCTGAAGCATCTGACTTATGTCAAAAGCACTTAAAGACATTGGTTCTGAAGCATCTTATTGGAGTAAGTCTTCAACCATAGGTAGGCATTTCTGCAGTCTGGTACTGTTAGAATATAAGTCTTAGATTTTAATGAAATGTCAACTCCAAATTTTATTTAAATTCTAAAATTTAAAGCCCAATAATATGATAGTTGAAATGTCTACTAAACATCCCAATATCAACAAGCATTTTTTTACTTAATCCTGATTGACTTCCAGAAAAAAAATCTTCGCACTTTGCATCTTTCTTAATTGAAATTTCAAAATATCATTTCCTTTGGAAACCAACTTAGAAAGTCATAAAAATTATAACTTATTTCTTTAATCAATAGTATTCTTAGAAAGAGATCCTTTATTATTAAGATGTAATTAGCTATATGGGCTTGCTTTTATATGGAACCATGAGCCTAGTTTAAAATAAACTCTACTCTACTACCCATGTAGTTCATGGGAAAACTCCCTAGTACATCAAAGACCCATTTGCCTTAAGAGTCTTTTTTAAATGATTTAATCCATTATAGGATAACATGTTTATTTCTTGAGATAATATGTTTACTCTTTAATGATGCATTTGATAATCAAAATAAGAAATTCTTAAATTTATATGGTGTCACAAATTTTTCCCATAGAGATATTTTCTATTGCCTCCGATGGGGAGTGGTTTGTCTCTCGATCTTAAAAAATAAGTTATTATTTTTATATATCAGCAATGTACTAGTCTTTTTATGAGCCAAGATTGCCTTCTTCCCTTTGAGTATCTCTCCATTTTATCCTCAATAGAGTATATTCAACATCTACTAAATAATAAAGAGAGTATAGAACTATCCCACTTGTTGAAATCAAGTTAGGCAGTTCTATAACTCTTTTACTTTTAGAAAAATATCTTTTGAAAAAAAAATCTTAGTCATAACAAAATTGGATAAAATTTCTTAATGGGTCAAAATCTTTTCTTTTGACTACATTATGATTATTGTTACTTATGACTTATTTAAATTTTTTTATTTTGCAAATAAATATTGGTTGGACAACTAATTTCCACTGGTACATCTAGGATTAAATTTTTCATTGAAAGTAATAGGTTGGCTAATTGCTCTGTCATCAAGTTTAAAACTAGTTTTGAGAACTTTAACATGAAAGCTAATGGAGTGACATTAACACTTATTAGTGATCCAGTTGTTAAAAATAAATAGCACATTTCGGAGTTCTCTAGTGCACCTCATCTTTCCCCTGCTGAAGGTAGGAAAGTTACTACTCAGATAACTAAGAAGGTCCAGATGGGTCCTGACCATTAGAAGATCAAGTTTCCCACTCCGGAGGCAATGCCGGCCCCCTTCCTTTCTAGTACCTTTGAGGTAGGGTCTACTTTTGAGCCCCTTGAGATGACCAAAAGTTAGAAAAAAAATAGAGGAAGAATGCTTAGGAAAATAGCATTCAGAAAAAGAAAATAAAAAGAAATGCTAAAAATTGAACTAACTAGGGTGAGAGATGAAAATACCCTCCTAGATAATTCCCCTCTCTTAGGATGAAGCAGATATCTCCCTCTTTCTTCAACCCAAGGAGAGGTAGATGTATATAAGATTGTTAGTTCTCCACCTCATCCCTTCATTCATGAAAGTAAGAAAAGTTTTAGAATGATGAACAAATAAACACATGCTAGGCTATGCCAGATCTTCCATAGGATCCTTGGACCCTCCTCTTACTCTAATGAGGAGTTTCTCAAGGCTATGAAGGATAATGCATCAAAGAGCCTAGAAAATGAAATCCTAGGGAAAGCTGCCACCTCCTAGTACAAAAGGAAGGGGAAGACAATTGTCCCTATTAGAAGAAACACTTACTATCCTATGCCTATTATAGAGGATCAATATCACCGTTCAAGAAAATTATTGATTTGGCATAGTAATCAAGTAATTAGTTCAAAGAAAGATAGGATCTTCACTTAGAAAGTAAGCAAGAGAGTCTATGTTAGGTAACTTCATTAGAACTTGAGCCTAGAGTTCCCTCACCACCTTGACCATCATCAAAGAGAGTACCTATAACTAGGCCTATTTCAGATAGGCTTTCATCATCTTCAACTACTCCTCAAGCTGAAGGTACATCGTCATCTCATCTTTCTAGTTGGAGAACAGAGTCCTTTCATCTGTCTTCTGATGATAGAGAGATCATGGATGTGTGACACCTTGGCTTGGGAGCCATTATTGATACAAAGGAAGTCCATGCTATCCATGAGGTTCTAAAGGGTGAATCATTTGAGATAAAACCCACGGATATGGAGATGAGTCTGATGCCATTCTTGATAGCAATGGTGCTCTATTTTATTTGATGAAAGAAGAAATAGAAATATTTTTGAAAGAGAATGAGAAAAATGAAAAGATAAAAAGAATGCAAGAGCACTATGTTCTAGAATAGGATGACTTACTGGATGATGATCCAAGACTATTTGTAGAACATATCTACATGGTAGATACTAGATTGTCAAAGAAGGAATAAAATGAGTCATAAGAAAATCTTATAACTTATCTTACTCAACAATCACAGATTGCTATGATGGAGAAGAGGATGGAGGAGATGGTTCTACCATGCAATCACTCTGAAGCATGATCCCCTCATCGTAACATCCTTATCCTGTTAAGCAACCTAAGACATCACACCCCATTGATAATACAAAGTTTAGTTTAGAAGTGTATCATCAGAAGTAATAGGCTATAGGAAATATACCCTCTACAACTAACCTAAAGTCCAACAAGTTAAGGAAGCTTTAGCATAGTCGAAAGGTACAACCTAAGTTTGAAGGGTGGAGAATATCTTGAAGAGTATGATTCCATTCCATCCCCTATTACCTCCATCTTTTAAAGTATTTGATGGAACTGGTAACCCAAAATATCATTTGGCACATTTTTGAGCTAGCTATTGTAATGTTGGGGGTAGTGATGCATTACTATTTAGGAAATTCATCAATAGTTTGATGGGAGTTGCCTTTGATTGGTAATTACCAAATGGTTCAATGTGTATGTTCTTTGAACAAGAAAGTATGTTTGTAAAAAGATTCACTGACACCCAACACCACACCATTTTACGAGACTTAGTGGTAGAAAAGCAAAAGCCTAGTTAATTTTTAGAGGATTATATTCTGAGATGGAGAATCCTCAGTCTCAAGTGCGAGCAGCACGCTGTTGAGATTCTCCTATGAAATATCTATAGTCTTGTGGCATTCTTGCTGAAAGGCTTTTTGACCAAAGCCATTAAAAAATCTTTTAAATAAGGCCTCCAACTTGCAAGAAGAGGCTCTTAGGATGACATTCCTAAAATAACACTCTTCCATAGAGTAATCAAAACCTACAAACTTTAAGAAAAGAAAGAAGGCAATGTATATATAGTGGATAAAGGAAAAGCCCTAATTTAGGTACAGATAGAGTGGCCTTTATCCTTTAGGCCAACACAATAGCAAGTATCACCTTCCCCCGAGAAGATTCCAAATATCCCTTTTATTAAAAGAATAAACAAGACTTATTCTTTCAAAAGAGAGGTGATGAGGAAGATCTTCAAGAATCTAAAAAAAGACATTTTTTAAGCTACCCAACTCGAAGAGGCCAGAGGAAGTTAGTAGGGTGAATGACCCTACCTATCGTCCATACCACTAAATGATAGGGCACACTATTGAAGACAACTCCACCTTTAAATATTGGCTCAAGAGAAATTACAAAAAAGGGTTTGCAATCATTTTAAAAGAAAGTAATATGATGGATGAAGACTAGGTTCATACAACACCTAGAGATATCACTGAAGTGAATCTCAATAGTGGGAAGTTCTACCACCTCATCTTCCTCCTCCTAATAAAAATAATGGGAAGCAAATTGTTGATTAAGGTTTTGAACCTTTACAACAATAGCCAGTAGTCGAACTAACTACTTTGAAGGCCGACTAGAATAGCTTAGCCCATCTTAGGAAGCTTCTTGTTAGGTTAAGTATCTATTATTCCCTTGTTCTATCAAAAAAAGAGGGAATCATTAGTGGAAGCATTACTCATCTCAGAGATATACCTTACCCACCTAGCAACAACTTCTTCAGATGAGGCTTGCTACTTCAAGGAGATCCTTGGAGTTATTTTTCTTATGAGGATCAACTTTTGGAGACCACTGAGCACAACAGACCCCATTAAATTTCTATAAAAGTAGAGAATGTCAAGTTAACAAGAGTTATGGTTTATCTTAGTGCTTTAGTCAATATCATGAACTCTAGAACATTATCATTCATAAAAATTTACACTTGATAACTCAGCTCAAATAAGATGTTATTGAGAGGTTTTAATGAAATTAGGGAGAAACCTTTATGCTTATTCACTCTATTGTTAGAAATAGAGGGATTGAAGATTAAAGCAAAATTTCACATTATTAACTCAGAGGCTTCCTTCAATTCCCTCATAGGCAGACCCTGAATTTATGAATATATAATGGTTCCTTCATCACTCCACTAGTGTATTAAATACAATAGGGATGGACTGGAGTACATCAAAAAAAGTGATATACAACCATTCTCTATAGATAAAATTGAATTATATGAAGATGTAACTTACTACATGCCTAAGTAGCTAATCCATGATTCTGTGAAATCCAACATTATTGAGGCATAAAATAAAATATCAAATAAAAATAAAAAAATGAAAGAAAAGCAGGAAGAAAAAGAACCTATAATGATACAAATTAATTTGTAATCTATTTTTGATGAAGATTCTAATAAAAAAGATGCCTCAACAAAGTTTAAAATTACACTAGAATCAGACATTGATGAAGAGCAAATCTAGGCATTACAAAATGATCCAAATTGTTCAACATTTGAAAAATTGAAGAAATACGTGAACACTATGACTTTAACTCCTCTTGTTCAAAATAAAGTATCTTAATTAGAAGTCAAAGTGGCCCCTAACCTATAAAAAGAGGTGGGGAAATTATCTAAATTTTATTTTGTAACTGGACCTTCAAGCTTAGAAGCAGATGTAAAGCTTGAAGATCCATTATCAGATGAATTAATAGAACTTTCTTTTAATTGGTATCTTGATTGTGTTAGAATTCTATGAAATATGATTTAATTATAAATACTTGACTCAAAGATACAGTTCAATGTATAGAAATCTTGTAGAATACTAAAAATAAAAATCCAAAATCCAAAGTTGGTGTTGGGTTTGGTATCATTGAACCTTTAGATGATGTGGAACATTGTTTGATGATAAGTAATCATCTAGAGTTTGATCAATTATTTGAAATTCCTTCTAACTCTTTAGAGGGATTATGCCTTGAAATAATAAATGAATATGATGATTACTTACTTCAAAATACACACTTAGAGTTAGAAAAAGAAATAAAGTCAACTGTTAATGAGTTAAGGGAGATTACCTAGGAACTATTGAAGACCTAAAACCAACTTTTATTAGTTCATTGCTGGATCCAGGGGATTTCGAAGAGTTGATCACTTTAATCTTTGAACATAAAGATTACTTTGCCTAGAGTTATGATGACATGCCAAGTTTATCTTGGGATGTTGTAGTGTATAAACTAGAGATTAAATTGAATGTAATCCTAGCAAAGCAAGCTCTTAGGTGAATACAAATTGAATAGCAAGTGATTATTGAAGTTAAAATATCAATTGAAGTTGGCTTTATATGAGAAGAACAATACCGTAATTGGCTAACAAGCATAATCTCCATAAAAAATGGTCAAATACTCATTTACATTGACATTAGAGATTTGAATAAAGCTTGTCCCAAGGATGAGTTCCCATTACCAATATCATAACTTATGGTGTATATAGCCTCATCACATAAGATCATTTTGTTTATGGATGGATCATCTTGGTATAACCAAATTAAGATGTCTCTAGAGGATAAAAAGCATATAACATTTAAAACTATTATGGGGATATTCTATTACAAGGTCATGTCATTCAGTCTCAAAAGATTCTGGGCTACATATCAAAGAGCAATGACTAGAATTTTTGATAACTAAATTTACAATCAAGTCAAATGTTACATCGATGACCTAGTCATCAAAAGTAAAAAAAATTACTTATATGATTTGCAAATTATTTTTGAATGGTTGCGCCCCTATAACCTGAAATGAGCTTGTTAAAGTGTGCTTTTGGAGAGTTTGAGAAATTTTTTAGGGTGAGGCACTGTGGAATAGAAATTGAACCATAAAAGATAAAACCTATCATAGAGATGTCACCACCTAGAAGTATTACACAGTTACGGCCATTCTAGGGGTGGCTCGTATATTTAAAGAGGTTCATATCAAATTTATAAATAAGATTCCAACCATTTATGGCATTAACAAATAAAAAATTCAAATTTATTTGGGATGAAAAATGCTAGAACATGTTTGAATGTTTAAAATAATATTTTATGAACCCTCCTATTTTGACTGCTTCAATTCAAGAAAGCCATTAACCTTATATACTACAGCTTTAGATGAGTGACTTAGGGCTTTATTAGCCCAAGTTAATGAAGAAGGGAAAGAAAATTTCCTCTATTATGTACGTCGTAGACTCATTTCAATGAAAATGAATTATCCACCAATTGAAAAGCATTATTTGGCCTTAATTTTTGTCACTCAAAAAGTAAGACACTACATGCTTTCTCAGAAAATAATTTTGATTTCAAAAGTAAATCCATTGCAGTATCTTTTGTCCCATCTAATGTTATCTGGACATCTAGTGCAGTGGTCGATGATTCTATTGCAATTTAAAATTACCTTTATTCCCCTTCATGCTATAAAAGGTCAAGTTATATCTGACTTCTTAGCAGCACATCCTATACTCAAGAGTTCTCATTGAAATAATGATCTTCTATATGAGTAGATCATAACATTAAAAGATGAACTTAATGCCCCTTGGGAGTTGTATTTTGATGGTGCAACATCATTAAAGAAAAATAAAGAATTAAATTTGTCTATCCTAGGGAAGGCAGGGATTGCATTATCTTTATAACTCTAGATAAATGAATGACGTGAGATTCTTATCATCTAGCTAAGCCTTGCATGAATAATGAAGCTGAATATGAGGCTCTTATAACTTGATTTAAGCTAGCAATCTTTATGAATATTAAAAATATAAATTTTTTTGGGGATTCCCAATTAGTTATTAATCAAGCAAGTAGAATCTATAAAGTTTTGTATCTAAATCTCATTAGTTGTTATCAATACACGATGAAACTACTTGAGAAAAATTCTTAAGTAACTCTGTATAAGATATCTTGTAGAGATAATTCTGTAGTAGTGTCTTTGCTAAACTAGCTAAAGAAAGCACATGCCGAAAAAAAGACTATTTCTATAGAGGTTCAAAGCAATAACTTTTTTGTCTTATAGATTTTGATTATATGAATAGAGTAGTAGAAAAACATAGGTTAGCCATCTTTGTTGAAGGTTGAGAGGAATGCGATTGGAGGCAACCATTCATGGACTAATTAAGTAAGGAGACCTTTCTTGAAGACAAGTCGCTAGGAAATCAAATTAAGAAATAGACCTTATCTTATGCATCAATTAATAATGTTTTATATCATAAGTCATTTGATTAAATATGACAATGTTATTTAGACAAGTAAGAAGACCATAAAATTATGACTAAGGTACACTCTGGATTGTGTGGTGCTCACAAATCTGGACCCAAAATAAAATTGAAAATCAAAAGACTTGGATATTATTTTCCATCGATGTTAAATGACAACATAGAAATTGCACGTTGTTGCCATCAGTGCTAAATACATGGTGTAGTCTTACATAAGCCTCCTAGTGTACAATGCCCTATAATTGCCCCTTGTCCCTTTGAGAGTTGGGTTACTTCCTCTATTTAAATTTGAAATATACCAAAATTTAATCTTTTTATTTAATCTTTTCTCATAATTTAGCTCTCATAGGTACATGTTTTTATTGAACTAGTGATTCGAGGTATCAAGACATTCGTTGAATGAGTAGCCATATGATTTTGGGTGTCCTGGCAATATACCTTGTGATCACTTATTATGAATAATTTTGATTTAGAAGCAATTTGAAATAAAGTTTATTTTAACTTTTGCACTTTAAATGATTTTTTTTAATTTTAGGAGACTTAACTTAATATTTATAATTTTTAAGTTTGACTATATTTGTTTGGATCTATTTGCAATTTTACCTAAGTGCATCATAGCTTGATTAAATTTCATTATTAATGATTGATTCTAGTTGATTAAATTGATTACCCTATTCATTTGAGCTTGCCATTTCATTAAGGTGGGTTACTTTTCAATTTTGATTTGATTATTAGTTGCATCATTTTTTTATTTGAATTTGAATTGATATTTTATACATTTTTACTTAGGTTTCATTTAGACATTTATTATGCTCCTTAAATTTTATTACATTACGTTAAGTTATGTAATAATTAAGTTACATTAGGTTTAATTTAATTAATTTAATCAATTTGGATAGTTATATTTTAGTTAAGGTTTACTTTATTAATGTTCAAGTTTTGTTGATTAAGGGTTGATTTATGTTATGTGATTTACTTCTTCCCTCTTCAATCAGTTATGATACTTGAAGTTTATTTAGTTTGGGCTTAAACTATATTTATTTTGATTAATTTGCTTTGATTAAGTGATGTTTTATTTGATTAAATGATTTAATCTATTATGATTTACTTTAATTTGATTAATGTTATTTGAATGATTGACTAAATAGTTATGTATGATTTGTTTGATTAACATACTGCAATTCTATTCAATTTAACCCATCATATTTAAATGACTTGATTAAATTAAGTTAATATTTGATTATTTTGGTTTAATTGAAAAATTATTTAACTTTTCATGAATAATTTAATTTTAACTAATTGTTTGATTGAGTGGTTAACTTAACAAATAGTTTGGTTATTGATATTTTTTAGTGTATCTTATTCAAAATACTTAATCTAATTCAATTGAAGAATTAATTGATTTATTTGAAGAACAATTGAAGGTCTTTAATTCAAATTATGATTTTAGTTTTGATTTGATTTGTTGTTCCTATTCTTTCCTTTGTTCAGATTGTACACCTAGTGACTAAATGCAGTGTCTTAAGTGTCTAATTATGAAGCTCTTAATCTAAGATTGGAGATCCTAATTATTAAGATTAAGGTGATAGTCAACCTCACTCAAAAAATGGGGTTAACATAACCTTAATGTCTAGATTAAATCCTAAGTCTAGAAGAATGGTTGTCAACCTCACTAAAAGTAATGTCAAAACAAAGCAATTTAATTCTCTTACAACACCAGTAACACCAATGCATGTATTTGTAGTGATCATTATAAAGAGTGCATAATAACACCTACTATTAGATAGACAATCCTTTACATTGCCATACATGGAGCTGATAAATTTTATTCAAAATTGACATGCCAATAATCCTTACTAAAAGACATATAATCAATGGGAGAGGAACCACCCAAACCCAAATTTTTTATGAAGGAATTCAAAGGAAGGACAAAAATTAGGTGGTAAATAATAGTCATATGGTTTACATTAATAAGGAGGATAGTAGCCATATGCTTTCACCTAAAATAAGAGTCACAGTAGTAGAATGTAGAAGGTCAGTCATTGAAGGAGACCATGGCGTTATTGATAGTTACCACCATATAGTATATTGACAACATTAATACATCACTTCAGAGGCCTGAAGTATTATTAAAAGGAAAAGAAAAAACCATTAAAAATATTGCAATTGATAGTGAGAAAAAAATATATTTTAGTCATTAGCTAAGAGAGCTTCGAAGCATCACTAAAGTGATGTAGGGAGCATGTCAATGTCATCTCTCTAAGGATGGAAAGAACTTAGAGGATTTAATAAGCTAGAAGAGGTCCACAGAAAGAAGATAAATGTAAAACATTATGTGGGTCAAGAGAGTCCTAATGAATGGGAGGACAAGGCTTATCATGAAAATGATAAGGGAAAATATAAGTGACCCAAGTCAAAGCTATCTACAGATAGTTTACTGCCACATGGTACATAACAATAGTGAATTAAGAAAAAAAAACTAAACCAATAAATCTTAAGGTTTATAGTTTTTTTTTAAAGCTATAAATTAATATACCTCTATTGATGCCCTAAAATAAATGCCTAGATATATTAAATTCATGATGGAGATTCTAGCTAAGAAAAGAAAACTAGAGATTGATGAGACAATAACTAAAATAGATGTTTGTACCACCATGCTATTGACATCACTTTTAAAGTGAGGATCCCCATTTTAGATCTAGGAACCTTCTAGACATTTGGATTTCCTTAGTATTAGGACACTTCTAGTGATTAAAGGGACACTAAAAATTAAGCTTAGAGATGTAAAAGGCATTAACCTGAGCTTATAGTCCACTTTAGAAAAAATAAGTTCCACCTATCCTATGGCCTAAACCAAGACTCATACCTAATCACTCATCCTAACTTATGCTCATTTGGATGGAGCTAAAACAACCTCAAACATATCCAATTAATCTTAATTGAATTTGATTTTTTTAATCCAAGCTCCAAGAAAAACTAACTTAGACCTTAATCCAAGTGAACTCCATTATGATCTTATAACTCAATTCAAACCCATTCAAGCGAATTAAATCCAATTTGATCTCTCAATCACTTTAATTATTTAATAGATCATTTCAAACTACCCCAATGCTTATAATCAAATTAATTGAACCAAAGGAAGGTGACCAACCCATGTTAGCCCATTTGACCTAAAAGGTTCAAATGAGCCAAAACCTAATTAAGCCCAAATCAATTGAAATCAAAGCCACCAATCAACTTCAAATTTACCATTTAACACACCCCAACCATCCATAATCCCAATTGGTCCAAGATGGCTTGGCCAAGTTACATGACACCTAAAGTGACATAAAAGGGGAAATTGAACAAAACTCTAATTAAACTTCCATTAGATCAAATCAAGCCACCCAATCCATTCATTCATGATTGTAAGTCATTATTGGGCAATCCACTACAATCAATTGAATCTAATCAAGCTAATTGGACCCTTTTGACCAAAGTTGACCCAATTTGGCTTAAAGGGTCAAAATGAGCCAAATAAAATTCTAAACCAAATTGATTGAAACCAATGCTTCTGACCAATCACTAATTCAATATCAAAAATAATCCAACCTTATATCGAATCTAACCTGGTCAACCTAACCCAATTTGCCCATTTTACCTAAAGGGTCAAGTTGGACCAATTCACTTCACAATCCAAATCAATTCAAATCAACTATTCCACTCAATCACCAATAATCAATTAAACATAGACCTAACCCATGCTCAAGCTAATTTGGCCAATTTGGTCAAATTGGTCAACATGACCTATTTGACCCAAATTGAACTATATGAGCGAAATCCAAATTTGACACAAATTGAATCAAACTAATTCAACTCATTCACTCCAAATGATCAATTGAACTCACCCAAATCATCATTTTGATCCAATTTGGTCAAATTAGTCAACTTAGCCCAATTGAACCAATTTGACCCATATGGGTCAAATTGAGCCAAACCCAACTAAACCAAGTTTAAACCCAACCAAACTTGGCATGACTTATTTTTTGGGTCACCAAGGGCCTGCCCAAGTAGGCCCAACCCATGGTGAATCTGGTTTGGGTCAAACCCATTGAACCAAGCCACCTGAATGAGACAAAATCCCCATATGGATGGGTTCTCCACCTCCTTACCACATAGCATCCACCTTTGGATCTTCTTGGATAAAAGGACCACTGACTCAACCTAACCCAAAGCTATTAGGCTCAGCATTTGGTCAATAGAGGGTGAGTTCATTCATGATAACCCATTGGTCCACCTAAGGGAGAGAGTACACCTCACGCCAGCCCACTACACTCCCTCAGTCTCTCCTTCAACCACCTCAACAGTCTCCTGCCATTTTTGGCCAACTACCCTAGCTAGATGGTTACCAAAGGTTGAACTTATCCCAGCCTTTGGTCTGGCTAGGGAGGACAATATACTCCTCCCCATGGATTCAAATTGAGCATAGACCTTCCCTAGAGCATTCTGCACAATCCCATACCCTCTCCCAAGTTCCTTGTGCACTCCACCATAGGCGAGATTAGCTCCCAATATAGCCACCCAAGTTTCTTAAACCTCCACCAAACCTAAATTAACTCTCCCCACACCTTCATCTTACTCTTGCGAATTGAGATGAATCATTCCCCAAGCAATTCAACCATTGAAAGACGTCTCAAGACCAACTTCGATGAGCTTTGAGGTGGCATTTGGTCCATTGAGCGATCGGTGGCTAGGTAGCTCATGATCTTCTCAATAGGGCTTCATCTCTTGAAGATGAAGCTACATTTATTGGAGGAGTGCTAGTCTATAGCTCCGATGAGGTAAAAATATGGAAATCATAGTTTTGACTTTTAAGTTTTCATAATTTTTTGAAGTAAATCATGTTTTCATGTAATTTTATCATAAAATCCCTTTTGATTCATTCCGTGATCATTTTGGAGTTGATTTTGCCATTGAATGAGCTTGGGTGAGCTCATATCAAGCATTAGAAGGCGGACAGTGTCTGTCTTTCGACACTAGTGGGATGACAGATCATCGGTCATTTGTTCCATGTGATTAGATTTGGTGGTCATGATTAATCATGAAGAAAATTTTATTTAATCCCTTTGGAATCATGGGATTAATCTCGATTATCTGATCAAAGATGGATGGCTAGAATGAAACTGCGTCCACCAACACTAAGTTAGCTACTACTTTAGACAATTTAAGTAACAAATACTACTGTGCCATGTGAAAAGCATTGTCGCGTCAGCATCCATGTGGCACCTATGGTTTAAAGGTTTAATTAGGCTTAAAAATGTAATTAAATGTACAGAATTTTAGAAAATTATAATTGAATCTAGAAAAATAAAAAAAATGCAAATAAACCCATATTGGAAAGGTTAGATAGAGCAAAAGTTAGAAAAAATAAAATCACTAATTTATGTTCAGTGAATAGTACTTAATTAAGATTTGAAGATTAGGCTAATTACCTTAATTAAGGCCAAATTACTTGACTAAATAATTCCAAATTTGGTGGGATGATTCCATGTGATGTCCTCTACTTTCCATAATTGTTTTCGAATTATTTGTCATGCAATTTAAAAAATTTGGAATTTCAATTCTAATTACTCTCATTAATTAATTGAATAATTATTAAAGTTGATAAATAGTGAAAATTAAATAATTATTGATAATTAATCATTGTAAATAGTGGGAATAGTGAGGAGGAGTAATTAGGACCCCTTTTCTAGTAATTTTTCCAAATGTATTTCCTTAAGAGAGTTAATTAATACGTATAATAAGTATGGATTAATAAAAAAAAGTGATAAAATGGAAATAAAATAAGATTATTAATTATTTTAGATAATTCAAATATAATCCATTAATTTCCCTTTATGTGTTTAATAATATAAAGTTATTAAATAAATTATGATTAACATGTTGGAATGGGAAAATCATAAGAGATTTAACTTAGATTCATTCCTTCTTTAATTCAATTAACTCTTAAGAATGAGCCTAATTGCATTAGATTCCTTTAGGTGCATTGTAAATTTTACTTTATTAAAAGCATATCATTGAAGGCTCATGATCAAGTAGTTAATTAAATTAAAGAAGTTTAGGGAAGGGTAATTAAGTTGATGTGCTTAATGACTTGTAAGTAACTATAAATATTTTTGCTTGTAAGTGCTACTTATGCACCCTAAGCATAATCCAATTAGGATAGGGGGGCTTGGCAACCCAAGTGCAGGGTGCTAAGTCTAAATATGTGAAATATAATTGCTTAGCTTTTATGCTTATATAACTAATATCTATTTTGCAGGTGTAGTTAGATTTTCTTTTTTTATTAAACATATAATTTTTTATGATAGTATTAGGATTTCTACTATTAAGTTTAAGATGAGCAGTGGCTAGAATGCAAAGACTTGGGAGGTCTTATGATGCCTAGAGAAAATTAATCTGAAAGAACGAAACAAATACAAGAGATTGAAGACCTTTATAGCATTTATTTTTAATTGTACTATTCAATTGTAATCTTAGTTTTATAAGGGTAGAGCTCGACTAACCAATTTATTTTCATTTTTGGGGAGTGCTGTTGTACCTAGTCGCAATAGCTTCTCATTCTTTTATGAAATTTATATGTTTGATTGTTGTATTTAGATTGCAAATAGAAATGGCATGCTTTTCATAGATTTTTTAAAGTGTGATGATTTGATGTGTGTTCTAGATGCAATAGTCTCTCTAGGATAAAGTTAAATTTTTTACCCTCACTAAAAAACTCATAACTAAATTTTGATACTTCTCATAATCTGATTTCAAAGCCTAGGCTCTTAATCAAGATATATTAAAGATTTAGAAACCCTTTAGCTGATTGTTATATGTTATCACACTATGCTTTTCATATTGTGTCACTCTTGAATAGGGAGGGTCTCCACTCTTGCACGATAAGGGATATGCTTAACCTTTGAAGGCAATCCCTTATAGTGGAGAACACATCCTCTAATTAATTTATCCTATGACTTAATTTCATCATGCATATAGGCATAATTGTCCCAAGCCTTGGTTCAAAATGAGTGTGTCTGAATTCTTTATAAAGTTGTAAATTTTGGCATTAGTCTAAGTCATGTTTTCATACCAATCATGTTCTAGTCCCTTAGGAGTGAGTTTAGGATTCTAGATTTTTTCCTAATTAAATAATAGCCTAGCTATCTTGCATCAACATAAGACTGGCCTACATATTTTAAAGCGTAGTATGTGTTAGCTGGCAGCCACTCCAGGAGGTTGGAAGTCTAAAAAAAGTCAGGATGTGCCTAATCTATCTTATGGAGGGAACCCCTTATGTCTTATTTTATCGATTAGAGTTAGGTTATACTTTTAGCTTATGCTAAGGCATTTTAGATTTAGGTTCCGAGGCTACTTATTTTTCTTTGGCTATGAGCATAAGTCCTCACCTCTTAGGCATTTCCACAATCTTGTGTTGTTGGACTATAAGCCCTAACATTTTAATGAAATTCTAATTTAAACAGAAGTAAATTTTCTCTTTCAAAAATGTAAAGCCTCATTATAGGATAGATTGAAACACTTACTAAGATTCCTAGTTTCATGAGTGCCTCCTACTCATTCCCCTTTGGAATCAGTAAATAAGTCTTTTTATTTGAACTTTCCCCCTTGATTTCTAAAGTACTCACTCCTTTGATAATTTATCTTTAAAATCTTTAGAGATACTTATTGACTACTTTAATCAAACGTATTCTTAGAAAACTCTCATTTTCTCAGATGTAATTAACTATGGAAGCTTTCTTCCATAGGGAACCAAAGAGCTTGTCAGAAAATAACCATGCTTTACTTCTCCATGTAATGTGAGGGAAAGATCTCTGGTACATATGTAGACCAAATTGCCTTAAGAGTCCTAATTAGGTGATTAGGCCCATTATGAGGTGATATTTCTATCTTCTGAGATAGTACATCATACCTTAATGTCACACCCAATCACTTCAATAAGTACCCCCTAAGATCTATGTGATGTTCCTATGGATTCAAATTAAAACACAACACATGCTAAATTAGGAGCTACCCACAAAGAAAAAGGATCTAGGTACTTTTACCATCACTTTTGCAATAAAAGGTGAACTATTTAGGAATGCATTATTTTACCATGGAGCTAGCATAATATTAATGTCACTCAATATTTAAGAAGTTAGGACTAAGGGAGGTGAAGCTAACTATTATATCTCTCTTTTTAATTAACAGTTCAGTTAAGAAACTAGAAGGGCTTGTACATGCTCTACTAGTAAATGTCGATAAGCTTATCTTCTGGCTAAATTTTTGAAAGCATAATGGGGATAATAATAAACCTAGGTTCTAATTCACTTTGTAAGACTTTTCTTAGCTATGAGGTAGGCTCAAATTAATATTTAGAAGAGAGAATTTTGCCGAGGATAGAGAATAAAATAAATATATTAAAAGTGCATGACGATCATGAGGAGATACTTAATAGATAGAGTTGTTAGGCTTTTTCCACTAACAAAGATACATATTTAGATTCAACAATTAAAAAGAATCCAATGACAATGTGTGAATTGAAAAGATGCCTTAGCCACTAATAATGATAGATTTTTTTCCATGAAGTTTGGCTTTTCTTTTATTTTAGTAGTTAAAGAATCCTATGACAATGTGTCAAAACACATGGATAATAAAAGCTTTGTAATAAATAGATACATTTTAGTGGTACTTAAATAAATACATTTTAAGCCTTGACAAATATACCAGATGACATGTATTTCAAATTTCTGCAAATAGTTTGGGCTACGATGATGCCATCCACTTTTTTAATAGGCATGCAATGGAAAAAGGAGTAATGAAAACATAATAATTTTTTAGCCTCGAGCTTTAGAGCTGAGGTCCAAGGCTTGACATGCTTTCATCTTAGCCAAGCTACTATAGTATGCATTTCATCTATGTCATAAAAGGAGAGATCTACACTAAAATTTTCAATTCAACATATTATGTCGATGGACATTAAAGCACTCATTCGCTCTAATATCATTCACATGGCATGATCCTATATCAATAGAGTTTTGGGTAATCCTTCCCTTATTTATGAAATATGCCTACTGATAGGAGTGTCTATGAGTGCATTTGTGAATGTGGTCTATGTCTGCTCCAAGTGCACATTACTAAGAACTAAGATTGCACAGATGATACCCAATGATAGTTGTCATCAACCCTATTATGAAAGGAGGAAGTGCCCAATGCATAGAAGGCCCCATAGCCATAAGAACCATAATGTTATTTAGTTTCATAAGTAAGAGATTGGGGGACCTACTTTGGTAGGCTTAATAGTTGCATGGACAAGATGGGGAGATGATAACAAATAATGCAACATGGATGGATATAGATTTGTACTTTTTACTAGAAAGCAGTAGGCTACACTTCAACTACAGGGGAAGGCTACACACTTCCTTTGTTGACATGTTCTAAAATTGGTAGTTCAAGGCTAGTCAAATTAAGTGACATCTTGTTTCCACCTCGGTTACAATATCTTATGCCACATGTCCATGCATAGGAAGAAGAAGAGGAAGAAGAGTACATGGCTGGGAACTTTCTAACCTTTATTTTCTATTTTACATTTAAATATTATTTTTGTTGTTGCTTTAAGGTAATAGGGATAATGCATCATTCAAGTGTGTAGTGGATCTTAGATGTTTTATACTCTTAAATGGTTTCTTTATTATTAGTATTTTTTGTATATATGTGTGATTTTATGTATTATACATAGTTTCACCTACTTAAATTAGTCTAGTTTATGCTTAGTCTTCATTATTCAATGATTTCATGTTTTAGTTTGCATTTATTCTTAGTTTCTATCATTTCATTGTTGCATGTTTTAGTTCATACTTTGTAGTTTTTATTAGTCTTAGGAGAGAGGAAGAGGGTAAAAGCCTTTATGAAATCTTTTTGTATGATATTTGTGTTAAGAAAATATATTTACTTATTTATGTATAATTGTTAAATCTTGAAATTTAAATTTTTATTATAATGCTAAGTAGGTTAATTATTTGAGCAAATTATTATATTTTAAATGTGTATTGCATAGCTATAAATGATTATTATAAGATTAATGGCCTTATTTGTGAGTAACATTATACACTATACATAAACTAGGCTATTCTAAGTAAGAACTTAATAGCATATGCACTTTAGAACTCATAACATGAAAGGGAATTTTTATTAAGGGTTTATATGGATAATCAATCTAGAGTAACATGAAATAGATACATAAATAAAAGGGTAATATAAGTTGGGTGTTACTAACATCATGAAAAAAAAAAGTGGGTTAAGAATCTACATCTGCCAAATGAAAATAAAAAATTGAATCAATGTTTATGAAAGTAAAAATATGGTATGTTTATGCAGACTTAAATTTTATTTCCCATTGAAGCATTTATATTTGTTCTATCAATTGTAAAAATTCAATTAAGTGTATTCACCAAGCAAAAATATTGTTCCTTTGCATGGATGTGAATATAATATTAGTCTTGTTGAGCGGTGTTCTACTTAATAATAAACTTAACTTCATAAAATTTGTATAAGCTTATAATAATTGGACTACAACCTATACATGCTAAAGTGTAACATATAATTCACTAAAGTGTTCTAAGTTTTAGTTAAGTAAACAGCTTTGTGATAGCAAATTGAGGTTAAAAGATGACATGTTTTTAAATGAATAAGTAATATTATTTCCATAACACAACAATATTAGAACAAATCATAAATTCTACCTTGCTTAAGTTTCATTATTATCTTTTCATTATCGCTTGCGGTTTGCTTAAGGATAGGCAAAAGTCTAAGTGTAAGGGAGTTTGATAGGTGTAAAATTTATAAGATTTTTTCTTTGTTAAAATATAATTTTTCCCATTTATTTTTACATGCTTTTTAAAATTTTGTAGCAATAATCTTTCCAGTTTAAATATTTTTTTATGATTGCCTTAAAAATAACTAAAAATGCATCATTTAAGCACAAAGCCATGTGGAGAAACATCTAGAGAAGATTTAGGAGTAGATGATGAGATCCTGTGATCAATTAATGCTTAGAGGTTAGCCAGACACCATATTACAAGAATAAGAAAAAGAATCTAACATTGACTCTTAGAGCTTAGTCTCTAGGCCTTAAGCCCAAATGCAATTAAAGAGAGAGAGCTTGGGGCTTAGGCACACTGTCTTGATGCATAGCCACAAATTTTAAATCTTAAGTATAACTCAAGATAAAGTTCCCAATGCCTAGGCACCCAACAATAGCATGTAGGTATCATACATATAATTTATAGCACATGCAAAAAGAGAGCATGGTGCATGATCTTAGTGCTTAGCAAAAACTTGGCAGTTATTACAATTCACCCTAGATTTTCATTAAACACTAAATTTTGAAGGATAAATAGTCTCAACACATTTAAGGAATTCTTAAGAGTCAATTAGGGGAGTTTTTTAAGCTATATTTCTATGATCTTTACATGCTTTTTAAGAAGTCCAAGATAGATTTTTGTGGAGTATTCTTGCAGAGTCTTTCAAGGTGATCTAAAGGGCAACAAGATAAGATGTTGAAGACAACATTCTCAACATGCTTCACTAGAGTTTTATCTTTATCTATCACTTTTATTTGTTACAATCATGTTCATGTATCAAGCATTTGCATTAATCTTTAGTTTTATTATGAACTAAACTCCCCTTTCTAGAAGTTTGATGTAACTGTGTTGTGTTTGCGTTATTATCATTTTAATAAAAGTTTATAGTTTCATTTCTTTTGATTACCACATATTCTATTCTATTTTTTATTGGTTACTAAATTGACTATCAATCATTTTCAATAGGATAAGAGGTTTGTTCTGAATTGTGAGGTAAAAAATAAACCCATCATAAACAAAATTCCACAATGATAGAGAATAAGAGATTATTGTAATGAAGCCATGCATTCAATTTTAGGTTCCTGAGAGCTTTGACAAAAACATTTTACATTGATTTTATCATTGAGAGGTAGGCATGTTGTGCGGGAAAAATAAGGATCTTAGGCTTTTGAGATAAAGGTAGAAATAATCTTAACTAAATGTTGGTAAAATTATCTTCTACTTTATTAAAATTCTCACTTCACAAATTAAGTGAACATAACACTAAGTTTTATTCATATTTTAATCTCCCCTATAAATTCTTATTCATGTTGTTTCACTAGTCTCTTAGTAACTTTAGGAGTAGTTGGTAGTATGTCTCGACACTCTATTTCATTCTCTAAATGAAAATAAATTAATCAAATGTTAGTCATTAGTGATCAATGCTCGTGAGAATGATACTTTTCTCACACTTTTTTACTTAACGTTATCATGCACTCTTGGACATATGATTCATCTTATACCACATCAATGCACTTCTTAGATGCTATTACACTCATGCTACCTTGAATCAAAATGTATTAAAGTAGAATGAGATTTTGATGCTCTACTGCTCGTTCTACTAGTATATCCTCCATTAAATATAACTTTGTTATCCCATCTTTATAAACCACTCCCATCGTTCTTGCAAATTTGGCTATGCTATAAATATGGCATTTTAGAAGATATTATGAAATGAAAGCTTAAAAAAATGCAATCAAATAAAGGACATTTTAAAAATACAATTATGTGTTGAACCTATATATTATATTATTTTTGCATATTATCATTTAAATTTAGATAAAATAACCTTCTTCTACATTAGATGTAATACTTTAATAAAGGATATATTTGGGTTTGATTCTTAATGTAAAAGTCTAATTTATGTTTTTTGGACAAGGGATATAGAAAATACACTCTTCTCATAAAAAAAATAAATTGATCATGCCTTATTTCATTTATAATAGAATTTAAATGTTAGAAGTTCAATAAGTAAATCTACAATGTAAAACCTTTTACTAGTAGTATTTGTATAAGCCAAAGTGTAATAGGATACTACAACACTAAATAAATTAGAGCAACTGATGTTATTGATATCATTCACTTAGTCATAATAACTAAAACCTCTAGCTTCATAATACTAACAACACCATAATTTTTACTATTCATATTTTTACCATAAATACTACCTTTGCTAGGTCTAAATTCTTGGATGAGAAAAGAGGATTGCATTGGTAGTCGACAACTAGTGTAAAACTTGCCAAAGAAAAAAATAAAAAAAGGAAAACCATGACATGAATTATTTACACATTTTCTTAATTTTAGGGCATTCAGTGGTATCAACGTGCTATATGGCTTGAATAGAGTGAAAAGTCTACAAGGGCTGTTGCATCGACACCTGGGTGTAGTGCTAAATAAATAAGGGTTCTCACATTATGGATGGATGCATAAAAAATAAGTTAGTCCACAATATTAAAATTAGGATATGAACTTGGAATACAGGTACTCCTATAGGTAAATTCATATAATTAATATATATTATGGTTCATAGGAAGATAAATATTTTATTTATTCAAGAAACTAAATGTGCTAGAGAGAAGGCCAATGAGATTGATAACTTAGTTTTTAAACTTTGGAATTCTAATATGATTTATGCTAGGTGGTGATGATACTGACGTATCCTAGGTCCACACTAGCTACTTATGCCTAATATCCCCATTCTTTAATTTAGCCATCACAACTCGCAAACCTATGAGTGGTGTGGTGGTTTGAGCTACTTCAGGTACCTCAGGGAAAGTTTTGCCACCTTAGAAATGATTTTGTGAGAGGTTCAAGATAAAGAATATTCAAACATTCCTCAATCTTGAGAGGATCGAATGATTCCCTAAAGATTACTTTAATAGAACTAGTGGCATCTTCTACTAAGTTTTATTTGGGTATCACTAGGCTCCAGACTTGTAACTTTTACCCAATTCTTAAAGATAATACATTCCTCTGAGATGTGTCCAAGCATATGATGCTAGTGTCAAAAATTCAGATCATCACACTTGCCCACTTCCTTTGGCCTCTTAAGTTTAAGTAGCTAGAAATGAAGCTTCCTATTGAGATTTTTAAATTTTTTTCTCAATTGTCTTCCTCTTGAATGAATCAGGGTTATTTAAATTTTTGATGAGTGTATGTGGTACATAGCTACTTGACTATTAGTAGTAGTACTAGTATCACTAAGGTTGCTATGGGAGTGGAAGTGGAAGTGGAAGTTGGGGAAGCTAAGAGTTCGGTCTCTCAGGCTAAACTCGCATTGGTTGTTTCCCCTTGTTGATTGTAGAGACCATCCTGTGTATTTTCTTTAACACCTTCTAGAGCTTCTGCTTGCAAGACTAGTCTAGAAATGATAATTTCTTGGCTTCCTTCTGAAGGATAGATGATTTACTGATCAACTTTTCAAAGATTTTGATGTTTATTCTTGACTAGAATATCAATGGCATGCTGCTCCAAAAGTTAAGGTTCACACTTTATATTAATGTTTCTCCACCTAAAAATATAGACAACTAAGGACTCATTAGGCTTCTACTTCTCAACTACTATGTCACTTATAGTCACCTTTTGCTGAGATATTATGAACCTCTTGATAAATAACTACTCCAACTCGGTGATTGCCTTTATTGAACCATTGGATAGTTCAACATATAAGTCAAATGCTACACCTACTAGGCTGCTAACAAACTTTCTGAATAAGAAAGCATCATTTTCTTCAGCATTGCAATAGTTATCAGTAAAATAGGTAATCTGCTATCGTGGGTTCCCATTACCATCCAAACTCTTAGAGGAAGCTGTCCCAAACCCCTTAGAATATTGCACTACATCAAATTTCTCCAAATAGGGTCTTTCTTTTGAAACTGATGAGGCTCCTTGGGTTCGCACCAATGCTTCGTTCACTTGTTTTTCAACCAACTGCTTGATATCTTTCTCCTTGAAAACTACATTCTCTATATCTTTCATATACAGACTACTTGTATCTTCATCCAAAAAAGTAGTTCTTTTGTTCCAATCCATTATATGCACTAACTCAGGCTTATCTGCCTCCATAAGTGTGGTCTAGGGAATTGGATCTTGTCCTTAAAGGGATAAGCCTACTGACATCAACTTTTCTTCCATTCACTCCATACAACTAAGTTGGTCATCTTTCTATCTCAGTTGATGCAATAATTGCAGAGTCAAGTCTGGTACCTTTTCTTCCTCAACTACAACATTCTGTACATCTTTAGGGGGTGTTACTGATCTCTATGTAGGGACCCTCAAGTATCTACTATATGTATCTCTATTGTAACCTTTAGAAGATCATCCTCATCAACATTAAACTTTATTGTAGCATGATAGCTCCCTAATAGGTCATCTAAAGATTGATTAGAACGATTAGAATGCACATCGATGATAATTTCAAATGATTCTGGATTCTCGATGTGATCTCTCTCATAAATCCCCTGCTTGCTTACTGGTTTAGGCTTTATGCAAATTGGCTTTCTTTCTCTATTTCTTCCCTCCATTAGGTGGTCATGGTAGAACCACAACTATGCCTTTAACCTGCCAAACCCTCTTTCTTAATGGTAAAGTAATAGGTTGTGGGAATTTTATTCAGAATGCCACACAAATCTTGAGGATTCTTATTTAGGTAATCAAATACACCATTAAGAGATAAATATATTATCTTGAAATATAAACATATTAACCTTAATTTATTTAATTACTTAATAAAGACTCCTAAGGTTAATGAGTATTCGATATACTAGAGATTTTTTCCTCAACTTCACATGTATAACGTAAAGTAGAGTTTATTTTAAGCTGGGTTCTTAAGTTTCCTATAAAAGAGAGCCTCTATAGTTAATTACATCTTGGGAGGTGTGAATCTTCTAATTATACTCTTGATTAAAGTGATTGGATAACATCTCAATAGATTTTAAAGCTTGGTATCAAAGGTTTGGTAATTTTTAGAATCAAGTGGGAAAACTTAATTAGGAAGAATCCTTAATAGAATCTAATTGAGAGTAAGAAGGGAATACATTTAGATACTAGGAAACCCAGTAAGAACTCCAACTATCTTATTATTGGGCTTTACATTTTTTAAGTAGAAAATTATGATTACTTAAATTGATATTTTATTAAAAATTTAGGAGTTATGTCGCAATAATACAAGATTATGGAAATGCCTAAGTAGTGAGGATTTGTACTCATAGAAAAAGAGAAACAAATCACTTCTAAACTATATTTAAAGTACTCTTGCATAAGTTAAGAGTTCAACATAAATTTTCTCGAAGAAAATGGGATAAATTAGTTCATTTCCACTAGAGAGAATGAAGCAATCCAAACTCTTCTAGACTTACAATCGCCTGTAGTGGCTACCGGCTAACTCCTCCTATAATTCAAAATCATGTGGTCTAATCTTTTGCAAGTTCAATATGGTTAGGTTGTCAATAATTAGGAAAGAATCTAGAGTCCTAAACTCACTCTCTAAGAGACTAGGTCATGATGGGTGTGCAAATTATGAACAAAATTGATGCAATAAAATTTACATATTTTTGGACTCAAGCTTGGGAGAGTATATGCTTATATGCATGATGAAAATTAGTTATGGGCTACATCAAAGAGAAAGGGTGTTCTCTACTATAAGGGATTGCTCTCACAGGTTAAGCCTATCCCATATCATACAAAAGTGGAGATCCCTTATTTGCAAGAGTGAAATAATATGATGCATGTTATTATAACATACAACCATATAGCTAAGAGGTTACAAAATCTTTTGTTCTCTTGGTTAACTTCATAGGCTTTAAGATGAAGTTGTGAGTTGCATAAACAAATTTTTATTTTTATTTTGAGTTGTTAAATTGGGATAGAAAATTTAATTTTTCCCTAAAGAGCCTATAGTATCTAGGACACATAACAAATAATCACACATTCAAAAACCTATAAAAATCATGCCATTTCTATTGCACAATCAATATAAACATAATGATCAAACATTAATCACATAAAAGAATAAAAGGTTAGTGCGGCCAGGTACCATCGTACACCTGAAAATGAAAAAAGGTTGGGTAGCTAAGCTCTACCCTTATATAGCGCAAATTATAATTCATAATAAAAATAGGTCTTTATCTTCACATCATGGATTGAGCCCTCCAGGCATCATAAGGCCTCCCAAGTTTGGGCCTTCTAGTAGCTGCTCATCCAACTACTCATCTTAAGTCCACAACATTAATCTTAATTTTATTGTAAAATTAAATTTTTATAAAAGAAAATTCTAACTACAGTTGTAAAACAAAGATTAGCTCAACAAGCATGCAAACCAAGGAATTATATTTTTTAAATTTAGACTTAGCACCCTATCCATGGGAAACCAAGCCCGCCTATCCTAATAGATCATGTATAAGGACTTAAGCAGCACCTGTAAGCAAAGCATTTATGTTCTATTTTCATTACAGTGGTCACCTAAAAAAATCCCCTATAGAAGACATCATTAGTCAAATATAGCCCTAGCACCCAGGACTACTTAAAGCCTCATATTCTCACGATGTTTAGGCTATATATCTGTTAGCCTAAATACACATATAAACATACATAAATATAAGAATGAAATTATGAAAAGTTGGAAGTTATTATTCTTTTAAGCATGAAAGACAAGTAAATTTTATTTATTTATATTATTTATAATAAAATTTGTAAATACAAAGATTGGATCTAAATTATTTGATTAATATCTAACATATGATTATTTATTAAAGAGAGAAAATAATTTAAAATTATTAATGATAATAATCATATTTTTATTTTTATTTTTTTCACATTATGTAATCAAATGCAATATATTCTTTTTAAATTTAAAACATGAATGTATGAAACATGTGGAATACAAATTTGTGATAATTGAAATAAAATAATTATAGTATAAAATGATTCATTCGACTTTATTCAGCCATATAGACAATCACATTAAATAACCATATCTTAAGCCTAATCAAAGTCTATTTAGGATTTTAGTTTTATGGTTTTGAGTTATTTAATCATAAAGTGGAGAAATAACAGTTAGTGTTCAACCCATATCCATGTTGTTTATTAAGTGGCTTTTATGAATTAGTTAGATTTGGCCCATTAATAATCAATTAATTACCCACTCAAAAATCTCTTGATTTGATTAATTGTTAACCAAGAGCCCACAAATCATGATGGTATGCTTGGAAAATAAAAGTTGCAATGTCCTAAAGATTCTAATGCAATTAAGCTCATGTTTAATAAAAAATTAAATTAAGAAGATTAAGCTAATTACTTTGATAATTCCCCACACCAATGAAGATTCATAATTCATTAGACATCCTTATAGTAATTAAGTCATATGGAGGTTCAATTAAAAATATTTGTATTAAATGAGTTAATTATGATGGTTTCATATTTAAATTTTATTTAACCACTTATTTTTTTTAATTATCCTTACTATTATAATGATTAATTAACACTCTTTAATCTATTTCATACAATTTTTAATCTTAATAATTAGTTAATTGCATAACAGAGATAATTTGGGTTTATAACTTTGATTCTTTTATTTCCCTTGAGAAATTAGCCAAAGAAAACTATGAGAGATAGAGGTCATCTCATATATTCAACTTGTCAAATCTCAAGTTAATTAATTAAGTGATTAGGACTTAATTAAGATAATTAGTTGAAATTTCAAACCATAATTAGTCATTATTCTTTGGAAGAAATTTAGAGATTTTATTTATTTATTTTTTGGATTGTCCTCCGTATAAGCTTTCCATAGAGGGTTTATTTATATTTTTTATATTTTCTACCATTAGTAATGATTTTTAAAGTTTTTTGTAATAAAAATAATTAATTAATGTTTAAATTTAATTAATTTTATAATTTAGTGTGATCCAGATAGTCTAATTAATGTTTTAAGATCTAACATATTTGTTAAAGTGATTTGAATTATTTTGATGAATTTCATAATTTTTTATAATTTATAATTAATTAATTATTTAAAATAGCAAATTTTGTTCAAAAATTAATAACTTTTAAACCAAAAAGCTAATTAACTTGACATTCTTATAATAGGTAGGTAAGATAATTAAATTTTCAAGTTGATTAGTTTACTATTTAAAGGATAATTAAAGAACTATGGAATTCACTAAAACGTAAATTACTCTTAAAATATATGTCCAAATTTAGAGTTTTTAGGTTCATTGGATTTCTCTTAGAAAGACGCATCTATAGAGCTCTTATTTGCATTTTTTTTCATTTAGTATTTTATTTTCCATGATTTTTTATTGTTCCATGTTTGATCTAATAGAATAAATCAAAATTGTAATCTAATTGTGGCCATCTATTCTATCCAAGTAAGATGAATGGCTTGGAGGTTGTCTCTCTCATGGAAAGTAGAACAAAAAGGATTAGATGGATAGGATGTACCCAAAACATCACCGGATCTCATGATCTAAGTTGAAAAATGTTTTATTTCATGTAAGAAAATTGAAAGAAAGAAAGTACAAAGGGATCTAAAGAAAAATCCTAGAGTCATGTAAATTATCCACAAACAAAAACTCCTATGGTTGATCTAAAGATTATAAAAGTTACTACATTGAAACCTTCATTCGGTGGATACTAGAAGATCTCCTCCGATCTCCTCCTTTGCCTCCCTATGGAATGCTCCGTCCGCCATGCACCACCACTCATTGCTAAAAATTGGTGGTTGTTGTACTTAAAGTGCACAAGAGGTGGCGAGAGGATTTTCCTCTAGTTGGGATGAGGTGTGTGTGTGATTTTTGATATGTTATCATGAGAAAAAAAGGGGTGTGTAGAAACTCCCTTTTTTATTTCCTTCATGCCCTCCCATGAGAAGGAAAAATATATATTTTTATCTTCATGCTCACATCCCTCTATCTTCATTCCCTTATGTTCGGCATGCCTTTTTTTTTATTAGATCTAAAATTTTGAATGGATTTGGTTTACAGGGAAGTAAGTGAACTCATTTTGGGTTATGAATTGAGTTGAGTTAACTTAACCCAAATTGAGTTAGGCTGAGTCAAATGAGTCTTATTTGCCCAATTGATTTAAGGTTAAGTTTAAACTATATTTAACTAATTATTTATAATACCTATGATTATCTAATGTGATTTAAATTAAGCCTAAATCAGCTTAATTTAACCTAAATAAGTTAAATTAATTTGGGTTTACTTGGGTCCATGAGCCAAATTGACCAAATTAGATAAATTGGACCCAAATGAGAGTTAAATTGAGTTTATCTATGTTTTAAAAATGATTTAAGGTAACTGATATGATTTAATTTTAATTTATTTTGATTTTGGATTGATAGGCTCATATAAGTCAATTTTCAATTTAGGTCAGATTGACCAATTGGCCAAATTGGATAAATTGGGTACCATTGAGAGTTGAGCTATATTCAATAATCAACTTAGAAATAATCTTAAGCATTTATTTGGTTTAATCAAAGTTGAGTTAGGTTTCGATTTAAACTTAGTTTTTATCCAAATTAGTCTTAACAGGTCAAATTGGATTCACGTATGTTAAATGACTAATATGACCCAAATTAAAGTGCATTCAAGCTTTAATTATATTTTATTAGATATTTAAAATGATCTAAACTAATTTATTTTAATTAAATTGTATTTTATTTTTATTCAGACCTATTTTGGGCCAATTTGGGCTTAATGGGTTAAATCATGGTTTACTTAGGTCAAATGATCGATTTGGTCAAATCAAACCCAAGAAAAGTTTAAATTACATTCAAATGTAATTTTAAAGTAATTTGGAATATTTAATTTAAATTAATTTTAATTTATTTTGAGTTTACATTTAATAGGGATGTTTCAAGTTCATTTAGACTGGGTGACCCAATTTGGCCATTTAAGTCATCACTAGATTAAGAATTAATTACTTTAGTATTCTATTATATTAATTTGATAAATATAAGCATTTAGGATTTCTTAAATTGACCAAATTTTGATTAGTTTGATTTTTGGCTTAGTGGGGCTCACATGGGTGAACTCTATGTTGACCACTTTGAACTCCATCTAGATTTATTTTTTAAGGGGGTTCATTTATACTTATGTATTAATTTGATGCCTTTGGCTTAGTTTGATTTGATTTAGTTTTAATTTTATAGGATTTTATTGAATTTAGTTCATTTTGAGCCCAAATGGTTTAATTGAGTTAATCAAACTCAATTACTTTAATCGAAGTTCAACTGAATTCAAATTTCATTTTAATTTATTATTTTAATTTATGCTTTAGTTTAGGTTCTACACTTGGCCACTAATCATAGTATTCTAAGTGCCTAATTAGGAAGCTCCTAATTTAAAGCCAAAGATCCTAATTCACTAAGATTATGGTGATTATTAACACTTGATGTTAATAGCACCTTAGTGCCTAGATTACTTCTGATACTTCATGGGGACATCAGATACTGTCACATAGATGAGAGAGAGAATCTATGAGTTAAGTGATATGATGTTGATCACTCTGATTGTAGTTCCACAGATTCTTGCCTCTTTAAGTTGAACTTGATGAGTACAATTAGATTAAGCTCGATAGTACACTTAGATTGTTGTAATCCATGGTGCATATCCATCAACAAGGAGGCCACTGACTACCTTGTGAACCTCCTCCTTTTCCTCCTAGTAGCCTGAATTACTAACTTGGCCTCTATGGCCATCCCCTTCCTCATTTGATCCTGTACACTCTTTGAGATGACTATTTTCAATTCTTTGACTGCTTCGTACTTAGACCATTTATGTTTCATTCCCAATGTCTAGGAACTCAACTTAAACTAACATAGGGTGTTCCCTTACCCTCCCTAGTTGGTGTCTCATGATTAAATGGATGCGGGGGTGTTATCAGAATATGATGAATGTCTTCTTCTCTCTCTGATGTAGATAGTGGGTGAAACCTACTTCCCCTAATAAGAGGAGAGGTCTTGTGAGAGGGCCCATCCTCACCCATTTGAGATAAGGTATTTATATCTTAAAAACATCTTATCATATTTATTCTTCAACATTTTATTCCTCATCTATGTCTAGGTGAGATAAATATGATGGGAGGAAGAACTAACCTTGAAAATAGATGAAAAAATCACCAGCTCAATCTTGGCCTTCTCTTTAGAGGCAGAGGCTATCTTGGGTGACACCTCAATCTTGGCAATTGTAGTAGTGGTGGAAATAACATATGGTAGTTCTAAAGTTGGAACCTTAACAGACTTCTTCTTTACTGTTGGGAACTCTACCTTTGATCTCAAATTAAACTACAATGTGGTTTCTTATTAATTACCTCTTGGTGGTTCATTATAGCAAAGTTGGTGCCATTGCATGTCAGGTCGAGGTCTTCGAACCCCAAGCCAAATTGGGTGATCGGGTTCTCGGGTAGATAGGCATGATCCATAACCAAATCAAGTCTAGTAGAGAAAGAAAAGATCAACTTATCAAAAACATGTTTATTGCTTATTGTAATGAAATTTAATATTAGGGACTTGTTTTGTTGCTTTTGATTATATAAAAAAAGTTGGTAATATGTTTATGATAGATGCGGATCAAAAGATTTGGAGAGATTTTATTTGGATTTGAACCTGAATATAAAGTTGGTTCAATGATTATAGAATTTGTGTAGGGATATAAATCTGACTTGTCAAATTTGGGTATGATAATAGTTGTGGAAAGATAATCTAAAACTTTAAGGAGCAAATATTTCAATGGTTATCATTTGACAAACTTGTATATTCTTTTTACAAGGATTGAATTCTTGCCCAAATTGATAATTTAACCCACTAGGGAGTTCAATGGGTGGTTCTATAATATACTCATTAGGAAATGATATACAAGAGGTTCTAAAACCGAGGAGAGAGATGTTTGAAACACTTGCCCAAGGATGAAATCGATACGAAATCCAATAGAAAGAAGAGTAGTCCTAGGCTTAAGAGTGGAATAATCCTATTATCGATGTATAAAGGCAATGATTGACTACTAAAAATGGAGAGAGAACTTTTCTGGCCCAACTAGGTCACCAAAACAATATGTGGTATTTAAAATTATGATGAGAGACACCTAAGGGGAACTTATTGAAATGATCGAGTATGACATCAAGGAACAATACACTACCTCGAAAGGAATATCCTAATTAGATAATTATGACACTTCACTTAGTGGCCTAATGCACCTTTCTAAGATCCAATCTCACTGACGAGGATTGAGTAGACATAGGTCAAATTCAAATCCAAATCTAAAGGAATTTAAATATAAATATACTTGAATTTAAATCAAAGTGAATAGGGTAATTAATTTAATTATCCTATTTAACCTTAAAACCATTTAGACTTAAAGAAAAACAAACAAAACTAAAATACAAATCAAAATCAAATAAATCCAAAAAAATCAGATTAAAAGCATGAATAAATTCAAATCCAAATCAAGGTAAAAAAAGTGGTCAACTCATTTAACATAAGTTTGACTTATGTGGGTCCCACTAAGTCAAAGGTCAACCCACCTAAATTTGACCATTCCAAATGGCCTACATTATATTATATTCATGTTTAAATATGAATTTAAAAAGAATATAAATCCAATAAGGCCTTAATTAGGCTAAATAGTTCATTTGACCTAAATGGGCCTAAATGGACCCTATTATTTTCAAATTCAAATCAAACTAAAGTCAATTCAAATTACTTGTCTAAAATCATTTAGGAATGCCTTTTAAACATAAATCAACTCATCATTGAGCCCAATTTGACCAATTTGGTCATTTGACCCAAATGAACTCAAACCTAACCCATTAAGTCTAAATGGGCCAAATTGAGTTCTAAAACCCATGTAAAGGGAATTGATCGATCCAATGCATCTCAAATTGCTTAGATTATTATAATTGAAAAGCAAATACATTGTAATTGACCCAAACACATCATTTGACTCAATTCAATTAATCCCAATCCACTTAAACCATAATGGGTTAAATATGGAATAAACTAATGAATAACTATAAATTTCATGAAATCAACGAATTAGAAACATCATAAAGTGTTAAATTAATGTACTCAAAACATTAATCTAATGCTAATTCACCAAATGGACTAAGTTAAGTTAACTTACATAAAAAAATTTTAAGTGGCATAATTTAACCAAACCCATTCAAATCCAGCCAAACATATCCAAACCTATCCTAAGATGGGTTAAGTGGGATTGATAGCAAGTTTAAGCAATTAAATTAATCCAAACTAAAATCTAAAATAATAGAATATGCCATGGAAAATAAGGTGGGAACGAAGCTAAATCCAACTCCCCAAATCCCTCATGCTCTTTGCCTATCCATCTCAGTACCTCTAGATAGGTGTTAAATGATTGATCATCCCTAGAGCTAGCCTCCAAGGACTACAATCATCCCTACTAATCAAGAGAAGTGAGAAAAACACAAAAGACTCTCAGCCTTTAATGGAAAATCAAGAGGGAGTGATCTTCAAGCAAAATTGAGCATTCCACAACATTCATTAGGTGAAACAAAGTCGAGGGAACCTAAACCTCGATCCCCTCGCTGCTGAGAAGCCAGATAACGATGAAGCTTGTTGAAATCCATCCATGTGTTGGTCTAGAGGTTGATCCATGTGAAGGTAACCCAATTGCTTTTTTCCAAAGCTTCGTCGAATAATTTCGAAGCTATTCGAGTTAACCCCACCACTGGAGATCACCGAAATCAAGGTTCGACATTAATGCCACCCTCTTAGGCTTTCATTTTTGGTCCTTTCCAAAGTGAATTTTATCTTAAGGGATATCAAATCGTATTGATACCTTCATTTTGGTTCACTGATTATTTTGGAAGTAAAATCAAGTGATTTCAATAGGTGGATCATTGCAAAATACCTCAATTTGATAGATGGCTCTTAGCTCTTACCATGGTTTAAGTGGTGGAATCTCCATCATCAATTCCTTTTATTAGGAACAAACGACCAAGATTTAGCTGCGTTGAATGATTTAATCCATATAGAAAATCCATGAAATGATTTGAGCCATTCGATCAAAGATCAGGCGGCCCAAACCAAAACTATGTTCATGGCCATTTCAATGCGGGATCCAGGTGCATCTTGCATGGATGAATGCCATGGCACTGAGTGAAAATGGGCTCCACATCAGATCCACATAGATCAGACACAATTAAAAATAAAAATCAGCATTTTTGAAATTAAAAAATTATATAAAAATATTTAAAACTTTCAAAAATCATAAGAAATTAAATATTAAGCCAAAAATTCAAACAAGGGCTCTATGGGGAATTGAAATCAGTGTTAAGATACACATTCGGTGAGAGGAATCCACTAAAACCAAAAGTCCCAAATTTTGTAGGGTATTTTTGCATTAATTTGGGCTTCAATGAAAATGATCAAACCTAAACTAATCCCAAACCATTAATCAAAATGATTTGAAACTATGGGGAATTGAAATCAGTGTTAAGATACACATTCGGTGAAGTTTTTAAAATTTATTGAAGAATAAATGTAAATATATGAAGTTCCAATCCTAAATGCTAATTTTAATAAAAATAAATTAAATATGTATCAAATAAATTAGGAAAATCATGAGAATAATCTAAAATATCATAACACGCCATAATAAATTTAAATACATCATTGAAACCTTTTGAAACTTAATAAAATACAAAATGACCTAATTTAGTAGTTAATTGAATTAATTAATTCAAATAATCAATCTGATCTTAGACAAATCATAATAAATCAACAAAGATTCCATAAATTATGAATAAACCCTAGAAGGAAATGTCTTCTAGAGAAGAATCTTGAAAAAATAAAACCCTTGAGTGATTTTCTCTAAATTAAGCCTAATTTAAGTTTTAATGAAAAAAATGAAATCTTTAATTAAACCCAAATTACATATATGTTCAAAGTGAAATTTTAGGAAAATCAAATTAGCAAGGAAGCCCACTTGCTAAAAAAACTTTAAATCTAACTGACCTCTAGATTAGGAATTATTAAATTTTCAAGTCTCTAGGTCAATTTAAAGGAAATAATAAATAAATAATATACAAAAATCATAAAATCCATAATATAAACTTAAAGTAGCATAATTAACATCAAAACACTTAAATAAAATGTCTAAGTAATATGAAAATAAAAGAATTTAATTAAACATAAGCTAAGAATTAAGAATAATTGATAAAATAAAATTTAATTAAACTCCAAAGTTAATAATAAACTAAATCATGATAAACCTACTAATAAACTGAAATATAAAATTCATTAACCTCAGAACTTTATAACCTATCAACATTAAGGCCATTTAGATTAAGCACTAAAGTGGTTATAAATATAAATGCAAGAAAATTTAATGAGATTAAGTTAGGATAAACTTTAAGTGATATAAGTGTTAAAGTAACCTAGGGTAAGTTTAATACACATAAAAATAACCCTTCTTTAGACTTCCTAGATCATAGTTTTTAATGGTAATTACATTATACCAAATGATAAAAATAATTTTATTATATAGAGTTATCTTTTATTCTTATGTTCATTGAAAAAAATTGAACCAATCCATAACATTTGAAGTCATAACTTGAAATTAACTATTTTCATCTAAGTTCGCTATCAAACAATAGGAGGGTTAATGAAATAAAAAAATAGAAATAAAAGAGATCAAAATTATATAAATGGGTTAAAAAATTGAAACATAATTAATTGAATGATATTCAAATTAAGATTGAATGTTAAGTTTACTCAAGTTAATGAAAATAAATATTGATAAGATAATTGAATGAACTTAACTTGAATTGAGTAAATGAATAAAATTAATACAACCAAATGTAATAAGTAAATCCAATTATCTTAAATTAAATGTAACAAAAGAAACAAATAAAATGAATCTAACTTAATGCCTAATGAAACTTAACTATGAAAGATAAATTGTAAGGAAATATAAAATCAAACGTAAAGGTTTAACCAAAACTAAAGTATAATAACATTAATGGATAAAATATAAATAGAATGAAGAACATTAATTTAATTAAATGCACATTACATAAAAACAAATATCATTTGAATATAAACACTACATTATATATGAATAATAAATCAAATTAAAAGAAATTAAAAGAATAATAAAATTTCAAAAGAATAATAATTAAAATTATAAATTAACTTAAATCCAATTATCCAAATGAACCTAGAAGGAATTACTTAAGATACTTTAAATCCTAGTTAGACCTTAAAGATGAATCTTCATCTTAGGGAGAAGAATTTATTTAGGATGTTGAATTGAATGGGTTCCACCCAAAAGTGGAATCTATTTTAATCTACATTCTTCAAAACCTAAACACCACTTTAACATACAAATAAATTTAAAAAATGAAAACAAAATCACAAATCATTAAATCATTTGAATTAAAACCATCTAGAGGTAAAAATAAACAATTTAAAAATTCAAATTAAAACTTGAACTAAAAAAGCCTAGCAACGTCTTACCACACAAACCCCTTTTCTTCAATCACTATATTATTAGGTCATAGACCCTAGATATAGGCTAGGATGATCTAATGTTGTGATGTGAAATGCCTTTTCATTATTTTGTTGTGTGCTATTTTAGACTATATGGCTAGGATTGATTATCGTTAGTATGGACGGTAGGATGTTACTTTTAGAATTAACATTGTCTTCTTCAAGGGGCCTGTGCTAAAAGGGACAACAGTAAAATAAATTATAAAATTAATATTTTTCTGTAGCTACTGAATAATCCTTTAGCATAGCTCAATAAGACAAGTAGACTTAGAAAGCAGTTAATGTTAAGCCCATATGTTTGTAAAATATAAATGTTGTGATTTATTTGTATTTTCTTGACATCTATTTTGTAGGCTTTAGGATTTATTTTTGAATTTGAAATGTAAATTTGAGTTTAGAATTAAGTTAGGATCTATGGGCTCAAGAATTAACAGGGGTTGACCATATAAGTAGATGGGTGCAGAGGTCCTCCGTGAAAGCCCAGTGGAGGTCCCTAAAGATGGAGACGGTCTTCGAGAGAAGACCCATAAATCTAAATTTTAGTTCTAGGCTGAACTGTATAATGATAGAGCTTGGCTATATATTTTCTCTTTCTTTTAGGGTGCACAGTGGTACTTGGCCGCATTGGCCTGTTTCTTAATTTAAATTGGCTTGATTTACTTTGGGTGTACAATAAAATCAACTTCTTTTTCTAGGTTTCTTTCTATGCTGAAGTTTTTGTGATGGATTCATAGATGATTAGGCTCTTAGGAAAACTAAATTTTTTATCCAACCTAAATCTAAAAAACTTTAAAAAAATAAAAAAACTTAAAACTTTACATTAACTAAAACCTAGAAATAACTTAAAATCAATTAGAAATAACTAGCTTTTGGAACCATGATGCATATTATTCTATCTGCATGAATTGAGCACTTCGCCCATTACACATATGGGGCATCTGACCTTTGAAGATAACCACCTTCTTGGGAAAGTCTGCCTTCGCTTCTTGATTTAGCCCATGACCACTTCTAATTTCATGTCATTTAGGCATAAAATACATACTGTAAGACCTTAAATGAACCATGAGCCAAAACATCTAAAAGGTAAAAAATGTGCATTAGTGAAATGCATATCATACCCAAACATGAGCATAAGGATTATGGAGTGAGACTAGGTTCTTAGATTCTTTCTTAAAATAAAATAGCCTAACCATCTTGCATACATGAGACTTAGCATCATGGATTTAAAATGTGCTTAGGTTGTGTTAGTTGGTAGCCCTTCCAGGAAAATTATAAATCTAGAAGAGTTAGAGATAAGTTCCTTTTCTAAAGTAAGAGAAAGAGCCAAGAATTCCCAAAAGTGAAACTAGCTGAAGCATCTGACTTATGTCAAAAGCACTTAAAGACATTGGTTCTGAAGCATCTTATTGGAGTAAGTCTTCAACCTTAGGTAGGCATTTCTGTAGTCTCGTACTATTAGAATATAAGTCCTAGATTTTAATAAAATGTCAACCCAAAATTTTATTTTAATTATAAAATTTAAAGCCCAATAATATGATAGTTGAAATATCTACAGAACATCCCAATACCAACAAGCATTTTCTACTTAATCCTGATTGACTTCCAGAAATAAATTTTTGCTCTTTGTATCTTTCTTAATTGAAATTTCAAAATATTATTTCCTTTGGAAACCAGCTTAGAAAGTCAAAAAAATTATAACTTATTTCTTTAATAAAGAGTATTCTTAGGAAGAGATCCTTTATTCCTAAGATGTAATTAGATACATGGGCTTGCCTTCATAATAAACCATGAGCCTAGTTTAATATAAACTCTACTCTACTACCCATGTAGTTCATGGGAAAACTCCCTAGTACATCAAAGACCCAATTACCTTAAGAGTCTTTTTTAAATGATTTAATCCATTATAGGATAACATGTTTATTTCTTGAGATAATATGTTTACTCTTTAATGTTGGATTTGATCATCAAAATAAGAAATTCTTAAATTTATATGGTGTCACAAATTTTCCCCATAGAGATATTTTCTATTAACTCTAATGGGGAGTGGTTTGTCGCTCCATCTTTAAAAATAAGTTATTATTTTTATATATCAGCAATGTACTTGTCTTTTTATGAGTCAAGATTGCCTTCTTCCCATTAAGTATCTCTCCATTTTATCCTTAATAGAATATATTCAACATCTACTAAATAATAAAGAGAGTATAGAACTATCCCACTTGTTGAAATCAAGTTAGGCAGTTTTATAACTCTTGTACATTTAGAAAAATATCTTTTGAAAAAAAAATCTTAGTCATAATAAAATTGGATAAAATTTTTTAATGGGTCAAAATCTTTTCTTTTGACTACATTAATATTATTGTTAATTATGACTTATTTAAATTTTTTTATTTTGCAAATAAACAATGGTTGGACAACTAATTTCCACTACTACATTTGGGATTTACTTTTTCATTAGAGTAATAGGATGGCTAACTACTCTGTCATCAAGTTTGAAACCAGATTTGAGAACTTTAACATCAAAGCTAATGGAGTGACATTAACTCTTATTAGTGATCCAGTTGTTAAAAATAAATTGCACATTCTGGAGTTCTCTAGTCCACCTCACCTTGGCCCTACTGAAGGTAGGAAAGTTACCACCCAGATAACTAAGAAGGTTCAGATGGGTCCTACCCACTAGAAGATCAAGTTTCCCACTCCGGAGGAAATGCCATCCCCCTTCCTTTCTAGTACCTTTGAGGTAGGGTCAACTTTTGAGCCCCTTGAGAGGACCAAAAGTCAGAAAAAAATAGAGGAAGAAAGCATAGGAAAATAGCATTTAGAAAAAGAAAATAAAAAGAAATGCTAAAAATAGAACTGGCTAGGGTGAGGGATAGATATGCCCTCCTAGATAATTCCCCTCTTGTAGGATGAAGCAGATATCTCCCTCTTTCTTCAACCTAGGGAGAGGAAGATGTATCTAAGATTGTTGAGTCTCCACCTCATCCCTTCATTCATGAAAGTAAGAAAAGTTTTAGAATGCTGAGCAAATAAACACATGCTAGGTTATGCCTGATCTTTCACAGGACACTTGGACCTTCCTCTTACACTAATGAGGTTTTCCTCAAGGCTATGAAGGATCATGCATCAAAGAGCCTAGAAAATGAAATCCTAGGGAAACCTGCCACCTCTTGGTACAAAAGGAAGGGGAAGACAATCCTCCCTATTAGAAGAAACACTTACTATCCTATGCCTATTATACAAGATCAATATCACCGTTCAAGAAAATTATTAATTTGGCATAGAAATCAGGTAATCAGTTCAAAGAAAGATAGGATCTTCCCTTAGAAAGTAAGCAAGAGAGTCTATGTTAGGAAAACTCCATTGGCACTTGATCCTAGAGTTCCCTCACCACCTTGACCATCATCAGAGAGAGTACATATCACTAGGCCTATTTCAGATAGGCTTTCATCATCTTCAACTACTCCTCGAGCTAAATGGTCATCATCATCTTATCTTTCTAGTAAGAGAACTGAGTCTTTTCATCTATATCCCTATGATAGAGAGATCATGGATGAGTGACACCTTGGCTTGGGAGCCATTATTGATACAAAGGAAGTCCCTACTATCCATGAGGTTCTAAAGGGTGAAGCATTTGAGATAAAACCCATGGATATGGAGATGAGTCTAATGCCATTCTTGATAGCAATGGTGCTCTATTTTATTTGATGAAAGAGGAAATTGAAATCACTATGAAAGAGAATGAGAAAAATGAAAAGAGAAAAAGAATGCAAGAGCACTATGTTCTAGAATAGGATGACTTACTGGATGATGATCCAAGATTACTTGTGAACATATCTACATGGTAGATACTAGATCATCAAAGAAGGAATAAAATGAGTCATAAGAAAATCTTATAACTTATCTTACTCAACAACAACAGATTGCTATGATGGAGAAGAGGATGGAGGAGATTGTTATACCATGCAATCACTCCAAAGCATGATCCCCTCATCTTAACATCCTTATCCTGTTAAGCAACCTAAGACAGCACACCCCACTGATAATACAAAGTTTAGTTTAGAAGAGTATCGTTAGAAGTAAAATGCTATAGGAAATATATCCTCTACAACTAACCTAAAGTCCAACAAGTTAAGGAAGCTTTAGCATAGTCGAAAGGTACAACCTAAGTTTGAAGGGTAGAGAATATCTTGAAGAGTATGATTCTATTCCATCCGCTAAAGGATTTTTACCTCCATCATTTAAAGTATTTGATGGAATTGGTAACCCAAAATAACATTTGGTGCATTTTTGAGCTAGCTGTTGTAACGTTGGGGTAGTGACGCATTACTATTCAGGCAATTCATCAACAGTTTAATGGGAGTCGCCTTTGATTGGTATGTAGAATTACCAAACGGTTCAATGTGTATGATCTTTGAACTAGAAAGTATGTTTGAAGAAAGATTCACTGACACCCAACACCACACCATTGTAGGAGACTTAGTGGTAGAAAAGCAAAAACCTAGTGAATTTTTAGTGGATTATATTCTGAGATGGAGAATCCTCAGTCTCAAGTGTGAGCATCATGCTGTTGAGAATCTTCTATGAAATATCTATGGTCTTGTGGCCTTCCTGCTGAAAGGCTTTTTGACCAAAACTATTAAAAAACTTTTAAATAAGGCCTCCAACTTGCAAGAAGGGGCTCTTAGGATGACATTCCTAAAAGGACACTCTTGCATAGAGCAGTAAAAACCTATGAACTTTAAGAAAAGAAAGAAGGAAATGTCTATACAGTGGACAAAGGAAAAGAGGTACAGATAGAGTGGCCTTTATTCTTTAGGCCACCACAACAACAAGTATCACCTTCCCCCAAGAAGATTCTAACTAGCCCTTTTAGTAAAAGAATAAACAAGACTTATTCTTTCAAAAGAGAGGTGATAAGGAAGATCTTCAAGAATCTAAAAGAAAGCCATATTTCAAGTTACCCAACTCAAGGAGGCTAGAGGAAGTTAATTAGGTGAACGACCCTAACTATTGTCCATACCACTAAATGATAGAGCACACTATTGAAGATAGCTTCACCTTTAAAGATTGGCTCATGAGAAATTACAAAAAAAGGGTTTGCAATCATTTTAAAATAATACATTATGGACCCAAGACAAAGGTCCATTAAGGTTATCATAGGTAATTTTACTTCTAATACTTCTTTAGATGAATGGAATATAGCTTTATCCCATTCTTCTAAAAGTATTTAATGAAAAGTTTTAAAAATGCAATGCAAGATCTGGTGTAGACCTAGAAGAAGATCATCAAAATTGATCCACTAGAGTTTGGAGATTCAGTTCCACGTCGACCCAATTCAGCATCTTCAACTACTCAGATGACTGGAGAGAGTAGTGAGGGAGGGAAATCTTTTGTACATGATAGAGCTTTTGTATGACAAGGGTGGAAAGGCTAGGCCTTACACTCCTTTGTCATTATGAACGCATTTTAAAAATATGAATAAAAGTCCACCTCAAAAGGTCTTTCTTATATTCGTGCTATAACTGATGAATGTGCTATTGAAAATATTGAAAAAGAAAATGATCAAAAATAAATTTCACATAACGATGTGTTTTATGAACTAGGATCAGACACTAATATTTCTATAAAAGAATATCAATGCAATCTTATTAGCATAGAGGTAGAATTATCAGTCACTGATCAATCTTTAGAAAGGGATGTGATGGATGAAGACCAGGTTGATACAACACCTAGAGATATCACTGAAGTGAATCTCCATAGTGGGAAAGTTCTACCACCTCATCTTCCTCCTCCTAATAAAAATAAAGGGAAGCAAATTGTTGATTAAGGTTTTAAACATTTACAATAATAGCCAGTAGTCGAACTAACTACTTTGAAGGCCAACTAGAATAGCTTAGCCCATCTTAGGAAGCTTCCTGTTAGGCTAAGTATCTATTATGCCCTTGTTCTATCAATAAAAAGAGAGAATCATTAGTACAAGCATTACTCATCCCAAAGATATACCTTACCCAGCTAGCAATAACTTCTTCAGATGAGGCTTGCTACTTTAAGGAGATCCTTGGAGTTATTTTTTTATGAGGATCTACTTTTGGAAACCACTGAGCACAACATACACCATTAAATTTCTATAAAATTAGAGAATGTCAAGTTGACAAGAGTTTTGGTTAATCTTAGTGCTTTAGTCAATATCATGAACTCTAAAACATTATCATTCCTAAAAATTTATACTTGAAGTATCAGTTCAAATAAGATGTTATTGAGAGGTTTTAATAAAATTAGGGAGAAATATTTATGCTCAATCAGTCTATTGTTAGAAATAGATGGATTGAAGATTGAAGACAAATTTCACATTATTAACTCAGAGGCATCCTTCAATTCCTTCTTAAGCAGACCCTGAATTTATGAAAATATAATGGTTCCTTCATCACTCCACCAGTGTATTAAATACACTAGGGATGGACTGGAGTACATCATAAAAGTGATATACAACCATTCTCTATCTATGAAATTGAATTATATGAAGATGTAACTTACTACATGCCTAAGTAGCCAATTCATGATTCTATGAAATCCAGCATTATTGAGGCATCGAAAAAAACAACAAATAAAAATAAAAAAATGAAAGAAAAGGAGGAAGAAAAAGAACCTATAATGATACAAATTTATTTGTAATCCATTTCTGAGGAAGATTCTAATAAAAAAATATGCCTCAATAAAGTTTGAAATTACACTAGAATCAGACATTGATGAAGGGCAAATCCGGGCATTACAAGATGATCCAAATTGTTCAACATTTGAAAAATTGAAGAAATACGTGCACACTATGACTCTAATTCCTCTTGTTCAAAATAAAGTATATTAATTAGAAGTCAAAGTGGCCCCAAATCTATAAGGAGAGGTGGGGAAATTATCTAAATTTTATTTTGTACCTGGACCTTCAAGCTTAGAAGCATATGTAAAGCTTGAAGATCCATTATAAGATGAATTAATAGAACTTTATTTTAATTGGTATTTTGATTGTGTTAGAAATTCTATGAAATGCGATTTAATTATAGATACTTGACCCAAAGATACAGTTCAATGTATAGAAAGCTTGTAGATTACTAAAAATAAAAATTCAAAATCTAAAGTTGGCATTGGGTTTGGTATCATTGAACCTTTAGATGATGTGGAACATTATTTGATGATAAGCAATCATCTAGAGTTTGATCAATTATTTAAAATTCCTTCTAGGAACTATTGAAGACCTAAAACCAACTTTTATTAATTCGTTGCTGGATCCAGGGGATTCCGAAGAGTTGATCACTTTACTCTTTGAACATAAAGATTACTTCGCATAGAGTTATGATTACATGCCAAGTTTATCTCGGGATGTTGTAGTGTATAAACTAGAGATTAAATCGAATGTAATCCCAACAAAGTAAGCTCTTAGGTTAATAGAAATTGAATAGAAAGTGATTATTGAAGTTAAAATATTAATTAAATCTGGCTTTATATGAGAAGAACAATGCCCTAATTGGCTAACAAGCATAATATTCATAAAAAAATGGTCAAATACTCATTTATGTTGACTTTAGAGATTTGAATAATGCTTGTCCCAAGGATGAGTTCCCGTTACCAATATCAGAACTTATGGTGTATATAGCCTCATCACATAAAATCATTTTGTTTATGGATGGATCATCTTGGTATAACCAAATTAAGATGTCTCTAGAGGATAAAAAGCATATAACATTCAAAACACTTATATGGATATTCTATTACACGATCATATATGGATATTCTATTACACGATCATGCCATTTAGTCTCAAAAATTTTGGGGCTACATATCAAAGAGCAATGACTAGAATATTTGATGACTAAATTTACAATCAAGTTGAATGTTACATCGATGATCTAGTCATCAAAAGTAAAGAAAAAAAATCACTTATATGATTTACGAATTGTTTTCAAATGGTTGCGCCCCTATAACCTGAAACGAGCTTGTTAAACTATGCTTTTGGAGACTTTGAGAAATTTTTTAGGGTTCATAGTGACGCATTGTGGAATAGAAATTGATCCATAAAAGATAAAATATATCATAGAGATGTCACCACCTAGAAGTCTTGCACAGTTATGATCATTCTAGGGGGCGGCTCGTATATTTAAAAAGGTTCATATCAAATTTATAAGAAAGTTTCCAACCATTTATGGCATTAGCAAATAAAAATTCCAAATTTATTTGAGATGAAAAATGCTAGAACATGTTTGAATGTTTAAACTAATACTTGATGAAGCCTCCTATTTTGGCTGCTTCAATTCTAGAAAGCCATTATTCTTATATACTACAGCTTTAGATGAGTGACTTAGGGATTTATTAGCCTAAGTTAATGAAGAAGGGAAAGATAATTCTCTATATTATATAAGCCGTAGACTCATTTCAATGAAAATGAATTATCCACCTATTGAAAAGCATTATTTGGCCTTAATTTTTGTCACTCAAAAACTAAGACACTACATGCTTTCTCAAAAAATAATTTTGATTTCAAAAGTAAATCCATTGCAGTATCTTTTGACTCGTCTAATGTTGTCTTGACATCTAGCATAGTGGTCGATGATTCTATTGCAATTTAAAATTACCTTTATTCCCCTTCATGCTATAAAAGGTCAAGTTATATCTGACTTCTTAGTAGCACATCCTATACCAGAAAGTTCTCATTGAAACAATGATCTTCTAGATGAGTAGATCATGACATTAAAAGATGAACTTAATGCCACTTGGGAGTTGTATTTTGATGGTGCAACATCATTAAAGAAAAATAAAGAATTAGATTTGTCTATCCTAGGGAACGCAGGGATTGCATTATATTTATAACTCTAGATAAAGGAATGATGTGAGATTCTTATCATCTGGCTAAACCTTGCATGAATAATGAAGCTAGATATTTGGCTCTTATAACCTAATTGGAGCTAGTAATCCTTATGGATATTGAAAATATAAATTTTTTTGGGGATTCCCCAATTAGTTATTAATCAAGCAAGCAGAATCTATAAGGTTTTGCATCTAAAGCTCATTAGTTGTTATCAATACATGATGAAACTACTTGAGAAAAATTCTTATGTAATTTTGTATAAGATATCTTGTAGAGATAATTCAATAGTAGTTGCTTTAGGTAAACTAGCTAAAGAAAGCATATGCCTAAAAAAAGACTATTTCTATAGAGGTTCAAAGCAACAACTTTTATATCTTATAGGTTTTGATTATATGAATAGAAAAGTAGAAATGCAAAGGATAGCCATCTTTGTTGAAGGTTGAGAGGAATGCGATTGGAGGCAGCCATTCATCGACTATTTAAGTAAGGAGATGTTTCTTGAAGAAAATTCATTAGTAAATCAAATTAAAAAATAGACCTTATCTTATGCATCAAATAATAACATTTTATATCGTAAGTCATTTGATCAAATATGGCAATGTTGTTTAGACAAGTAAGAAGACCATAAAATTATGACTAACTTACACTCTGGATTGTGTGGTGCTCACAAATCTGGATCCAAAATAAAAATGAAAATTAGAAGACTTGGATATTATTTGCCATCGATGTTAAATAACAACATGGAAATTTTACATTGTTGCCATCAAAAGACTTGGATATTATAAATGAAGTAAAAGCATATCATGTGTTAAAATTCTTTCAAAAAAATCTCGTATAGCAATTTGGGATTTCTAACAGAATCATATTCGATAATGATCCATCATTGAAGTCTACAAAATTAAATCATTTTGTGGCTAGATATAAAATTGATTAGAGATATTTGACCATCCATTACTTTAGGGCAATTGGATTGGCTGAAGCATTCAAAAAACTTTAGTACAAATTTTGAAAAAATTTCTTAATGAAAATAAATGACAATGGAGTGAGAAGTTAGTTGAAGCCTTATGGGCCTGTCAGACCACATATAGGACACTAACTCAATCTACACCATATGGTTTGGTTTATGAAAATGAAGCTAATCTTCCATTGGAAGTACAACTACCTTCACTAAGAATAGCAGTCAATAAGAAATGCTAACTGATCAAAATCATAAGCTCTGATTGGAAGAACTTGAAAGCCTTGAAAGAAGACATTTGAAAGTACAAAAGACATTGAACTATATCAAACACTTATGGTTCAAGCACATGATAAATTGGTCCATCCTAGAACTTTTCAAGTAGAAGACTTAGTCTTGCTTTTTAAATGACCAATTTTAGCTCATTAAAAAATCTACAGCAAATTTGACTCAATTAGGATGGATCATTCATAGCGGGAAAAATCTATAAAAGAGGTTCTTATCTGTTAATTACTTATAATGGCAAATGTCCAATGCCCCTGATCAATGGACGTTACCTAAAGAAATATTACATGTAACTTGTACTTGATTTCATAACTTAAAATTTTAAATTTCAAATAAATCAAATTTAATGTTTTTATTTAATCTTTTCTCATAATTTAGCTCTCATAAGTACATGTTATTATTAAACTATTGATTCAGAGTATCATGACATTTGTTAAATGAGTAGCCATATGACTTTGGGGCCCTGGCTATATACCTTGTGATCACTTATTATGAAGAATTTTGATTTAGATGCAATTTCAAATAAAGTTTATTTTAACTTTTCCACTTTAAATGGACTTCCTTTAATTTTAGGAGACTTAACTTAATATTTATAATTTTAAAGTTTGACTATATTTGTTTTAATATATTTGCAATTTTACTTAAGTGCATCATAGTTTGATTAAATTTCATTATTAATGATTGATTCTAGTTGATTAAATTGATTACTCTATTCATTTGAGCTTGATATTTCATTAAGGTGGGTTATTTTTCAATTTTGATTTGATTATAAGTTTCATCATTCTTTTATTTGAATTTGAATTGATATTTTATACATTTTTACTTAGGTATCATTTAGACATTTATTATGCTCCTTAAATTTCATTACTTTATATTAAGTTATGTAATAATTAAGTTACATTAGGTTTAATTTAATTAATTTAATCAATTTGGATAGTTATATTTTAGTTAAGGTTTACCTTATTAATGTTCAATTTAAGTTGATTATTCCTCTTCAATCTGTTATGATACTTGAAGTTTTTTGGGCTTATACTTTAATTATTTTGATTAAGTTTCTTTGATTAAGTGATGTTTTATTTGATTAAATGATTGAATCTATTATGACATACTTTAATTTGGTTAATGTTATTTGAATGATTGACTAAATAGTTATGTATGATTTGTTTGATTAACATATTAAGATTCTGTTCAATTTAACTCATCATATTTAAATGACTTGATTAAATTAAGTTAATATTCGATTATTTTGGTTTAATTAAAAAATTATTTAAGTTTTCATGAATAATTTAATTTTAACTAAATGTTTGATTGAGTGGTTAACTTAACTAATAGTTTGGTTATTGATCATTTTTAGTGTATCTTATTCAAAATACTTAATCTAATTCAATTGAAGAATTGATTGATTTATTTGAAGATAAATTGAAGGTTTTATTTCAAATTATAATTTTAGTTTTGATTTGATTTATTGATCCTATTCTTTCCTTTGTTCATATTGTACACCTAGTGACAAAATGTAGTGAAGTATTATTATAAGGAAAAGCAAAAACCACTGAAAATATTGCATTTGATAGTGAGGAAAAAAACATTTTAGCACCTATGTAGTCATTAGCTAAGAGAGCTTTGAAGAATCACTAAAGTGATGTAGGGAGCATGTCAATGTCATCTCTCTAAGGATGGAAAGAACTTAGAGGATTTAGTAAGCTAGAAGAGGTCCATAGAAAGAAGATAAATGCAAACAATTATGTGGGTCAAGAGAGTCCTAATGAAGGGGAGGATATAGCTTTTCATGAAAATGATAAGGAAAATGATAAGTGGCCCAAGTCAAAGCTATCTCTAGATAGCTTACTGCCACATGGTACATAACAATAGTGATTTAAATAGAAGAAAATAGACTAGCAAATCTTAAGGTTTATAGATTTTTTTTCAAAGCTATAAATTAATATACCTTTATTGATGACCTAAAATAAATGCCTAGTTATATTAAATTCTTGATGGAGAGTCTAGCTAAGAAAAGAAAACTAGAGATTGATGAGACAATAACTAAAATAGATGTTTGTACCACCATGCTGTTGACCTCACTTTTAGAGTGAGGATCCCCATTTTAGATCTAGGAACCTTCTAGACATTTGGATTTCCTTAGTATTAGGACACTTCTAGTGATTAAAGAGACACTGAAACATAAACTTAGAGATATAGAAGGCATAACCCTAAGCTTATAGTCCATCTTAGGACAAATAGGTTCCACCTATCCTATGGCCTAAACTAAGACTCATACCTATTCACTCATCCAAACTTATGCACACGTGGATGGAGCTAAAACAACCTCAAATATATCCAATTAATCTTAATTGAATTTGATTGTTTAATCCAAGCTCCAAGCAAAACTAACTTAGACCTTAATCCATGTTAACTCCATTATGATCTTATAACTCAGTTGAAACCCATTCAAGCAAATTAAAACCAATTTTATTTCTCAATCACTTTAACTATTTAATAGATCATTTCAAACTACCCTAATGCTAATAATACAACTAATTGAACCAAAGGAAGGTGACCAACCCATGTTAGCCCATTTGACCTAAAAGGTTCAAATGAGCCAAAACCTAATTAAGCACATATTAATTGAAATCAAAGCCACCAATCAACTTCAATTTTACCATTTAACACACCCCAACCATCCATAATCCCAATTGGTCCAAAATGGCTTGGCCAACTCACATGACACCCAAAGTGACACAAAAGGGGAAATTGAACCAAACTCTAATTAAACTCCCATTAGATCAAATTAAGCCACCCAATCCATTCATTCATGATTGTAAGTCATTATTGAGCACTCCACTACAATCAATTAAACCTAATCAAGCTAATTGGACCCTTTTGACCCAAGTTGACCCAATTTGGCTTAAAGGGTCAAAATAAACCAAATCAAATTCTAAACCAAATTGATTGATACCAATGCTTCTAACCAATCGCTAATTCAATATCAAACATAATCCAACCTTATATCGAATCCAACTTGGTCAACCTAACCCAATTTGCCCATTTGACCTAAAGGGTCAAGTTGGATCAATTCACTTCACAGTCCAAATTAATTCAAATCAACTATTCCACTCAATCACCAATGATCAATTAAACATCGACTTATCCCATGCTCAAGCTAATTTTTCCAATTTGGTCAAATTGGTCAACATGACCTATTTGACCCAAATTGAACTATATGAATGAAATCCAAATTTGACCCAAATTGAATCAAACCAATTGCACTCATTCACTCCAAATGACTAATTGAACTCACCCAAATCATTATTTTGATCCAATTTGGTCAAATTAGTCAACTTAGCCCAATTGAACCAATTCGACCCATATGGGTCCAATTGAGCCAAACCCAACTAAGCCAAGTTTGAACCCAACCAAACTTGGTATGAATTATTTTTTGGGTCACTAAGGGCCTGGCCAAGTGGGCCCAACCCATGGTGAATCTAGTTTGGGTCAAACCCATTGAACCAAGCCACCCAAATGAGACAAAATCCCCATTTGGATGGGTTCTCCACCTCCTTAGCCCATAGTAGCAACCTTTGGATCTTCATGAATAAAAGGACCACTGACTCGACCAAACCTAAAGCTATTGGGCTCAGCCTTTGGCTAATAGAGGATGAGTTCAGTCATGGAAACCCATTGGTCCACCTAAGGGAGAGAGTACACCTCATGCTAGCCCACTACACTCCCTCAGCCTCTCCCTCAACCACCTCAACAGTCCCCTACCTTCTCCGGCCAACTACCCTAGCCAGACAGTTACCAAAGTTTGAACTAATCCCAGCCTTTGGTTTAGCTAGGGAGGATAATATACTCCTCCCCATGGATTCAAATTGAGCACAGACCTTCCCTAGAGCATTCCGCACAATCCCATACCCTCTCTCGAGTTCCTTGTTCACTCCACCACTGGCGAGATTAGCTCCAAATCTATCCACCAAAGTTTCTTAAACCTCCATGAAACCTAAATTAACTCTCCCCACAGCTTCACCTTACACTAGAGAATTGGAATGAATCATTCCCCAAGCAATTCAACCATGGAAAGAAGTCTCAAGTGCAACTCCAATGAGCTTTGAGGTGGCATTTGGCCCACGGAGTGATCGGTGGGGAGGTAGCTCATGATCTTCTCAATAGGGCTTCATCTCTTTAAGATGAAGCTAACTTTATTGGAGGAACGCTGGTCTATAGCTCTGATGAGGTAAAAATCCAGCAATCATTGTTTCTACTCCTAAATTTTCATATCTTTTGAAGTAAATCATTTTTCGTGTAATTTTCATCATAGAATCCCTTTTGATACATTCCCTGATCATTTTGCAGTTGATTTTGCCATTGAATGAGCTTTGGTGAGCTCATATCAAGCAGTAGAAAGTGGACGGTGTCTGTCTTTCGACACTAGTGGGATCATGAATCACCGACTGTTTGTTCTATGTGATTAGATTAGGCGGTCATGATTAATCATGAAGAAAATTTGATTTAATCCCTTTGGAATCATGGGATTAATCTTGATTGTCCAATCAAAGATGGATGGCCAGAATGAAACTGCGTCCACCGACACTAAGTTAGCTACTAGTTAGACAATTTAAGTAACAAATACTGCCGCACCATGTGAAAAGCATTGTCGCGTCAGTGTCCACGTAGCACCGATCATTTAAAGGTTTAATTAGGCTTAAAAATGTAATTAATTGTCTAGAACTTCAAAAAATTATAACTGAATGTAGAAAAATCTAAAAAAATGTAAATAAACCCATTTTGGAAAGGATAGATAGAGCAGAAGTTAGAAAAAATAAAATTCCTAATTTATGTTCAGTGAATAGTGCTTAATTAAGATTTGAAGATTATGCTAATTATCTTAATTAAGGCCAAATTACTCGGCTAATTAATTCCAAATTTGGTTGGATGACTCCATGAGATGTCCTCTACCTCCCATAATTTTATTCAAATTATTTATCATGCAATTTAAAAAATTTGAAATTTTAATCCTAATAACTCTCATTAATTAATTGAATAATTATTAAAGTTGATAAATAGTAAAAATTAAATAATTATTGATAATTAATCATTGTGAACAGTGGGAATAGTGAGGAGTAACTAGGACCCCTTTTTCTAGTAATTTTTCCAAATGTATTTCCTTAAGAGGGTTAATTAATACATATAATAATTACGGATTAATAAAAAAGTGATAAAATGAAAATAAAATAAGATTATTAATTAGTTTAGATAATTCAAATATAATCCATTAATTTCCATTTATGTGTTTAATAATATAAAGTTATTAAAGAGATTTAACATAGATTCATTCCTTCTTTAATTCAGTTAACTCTTAAGCGTGAGCCTAATTGCATTTGATTCCTTTAGGTGCATTGCACATTTTACTTTATTAAAAGCATATCATTGAAGGCTCATGATCAAGTAGTTAATTAAATTAAAGAAGTTTAGGAAAGGGTAATTAAGTTGATGTGCTTAATGACTTGAACCTAGTCAATCCATAAAACTCATTTAATTGTTTTCTTTAAATATATCAAATCACAAACATGGGATGGGATAAATACTAAGTATCATCTTTTCTCTTTAGTTTTTAACAACTCAAATATCAAAATCAAACTTTGTAAGAACTTTAGTTAGTCTTAAGGAATATTTAATTGGCTTGATTGTCTTTAGGACTTAATGTAATTGAATATGTTAGGTGGCAATGTTTAATTACTTCTTTTGAACCATTATAAATATGCATGCCTTTTGTCTTACATGCTCATATTTTCAATAAAAACAAAAAAAGAGAGTCAAAAGAATATGGTTGCTTTTAAGTTGCAAGTGTGAGTTAAATGTCATATGGTGTGGCTATTATCAGTAATAAATTCTAAATTACTTTCAAAATTATAAGCTAATGATGTAAAATTTAAGCTGATGTTGGCTATAAATGTTCAATAAACTTTAAATTTAGTTATAATTTAAAGATGTCAAAGGATTGTTTTATTTTCATTATTCATGTGTATGTTTACATATGTTTAGAGTTGGCAAGTATATAGTTTGGATATCTCAGGAACACGAGTCTTTAAGTAGCCCCTAGGATGTCTTATATAATCTCACTTCCCTACTTTAACAATGATACATACATACTTAATTTCATTCATATGTATGCATATGCCAGAATTTGAGATAAAATTTTACTTTACATGAATAAAAGATTTGCTTTATATACTCTTTGCATTATTTTCAATTCAATGATTATTTATATGTTTACATGTATTTAAGTTAGCAAGTATATAGTTTGAACATCCTAGGAATATGAGGCTTTAAGTAGCCCCAAGTTGGTCTTAGATAATCTCACTTCAATGCTTGAACAATGGCACATACTTGCTTAAATCTCTAATACATGACTACATATGCTTAACTATGGAATGCATTCTTTCTTTTCTACTAAATTCATGCATTAATTATCATCAAGTGTGAAAAAATATAAATATATCTTGCATGTACAAATATACATACATATATATATATATATATATATATATATATATATATATATATATATATATATATATATATATATATATATATATATATATATATATATATATATCATGAATAATAAAATGGAGAAGTGTGTGTACTATTGATGATGGAAAGAAGTAGTGGAATGTTATTCATTTAATAGTGATTCAATGTTAATAATCCTAAGATGTCTTTTATGTTTGAATAAGACTCTTTAAGACTAACCCAAACTTAGGTTTATTAAAATGTTTATAGGTGGTTCACTAAAGAAACCAAATTCATAATAACACGCCTTTAGAAAACAACTTAGAGTAGGGATGAAGGGTGTCAAACTCCTTTTCTCTCTTCATAATAATTAGATGTTGAGTAAACATTAAATAAAATAGGAAAGTGTAAGTTAAAATTAATTAATTTGTTCCAAGATTTGAAGTAAAAACTCCCTTGATGTTTAACATAAATAATTCTAAACTTCAAATAATCACACTCTTAAAGCTTAGTCAAGACACGCCACATTAAATCATAGCACACACATTATAATATTAAGCCACCAATTCAAGTCTTAGGTTAGGCCGGTGAATGTTATGGTGTTGTGTTTTTTTTTTAAGATGTAATATTTTAGAATGGATGTTAGGATTGTTTGTACGTAGACTAGATGTTAGGTCGCTAATAGCCTAATGATATTTTTTATAGAGGATTGTACTAAAGGGGACATTGTAACAATAAGTAACTATAAATATTCTTGCTTGTAAGTGATGCTTATGCCCCCTAAGCATAATCCAATTAGGATAGGTCTTGGCTACCCAAGTGCAGGGTGCTAAGTCCAAATATGAGAAATATAATTGCTTGTATTTTATGCATATATAGCTAATATCTATTTTTCAGGTGTAGTTAAATTTTCTTTTTTTAGTAAACATATAATTTTTTATGATAGGATGATGATTAGTACTATGAAGTTTAAGATGAGCAGTGGATAGAATGCGAAGACTTGGGAGGCCTTATGATGCCTAGAGCAAATTAATCCAAAAGAAGGAAAGAAAGACAAGAGATTGAAGACCCCTATAGCATTTATTTTTAATTGCACCATTCAATTGTAATCCTAGTTTTATAAGGGTAAAGATCGACTAATTAATTTATTTTTATTTTTGGGGAGTACTGTTGTACCCAGTCACAAAAGCCTCTCATTCTTTTATGAAATTCATATGTTTGATTATTATATTTAGATTGTGCAATAGATATGGCATGCTTTTCATAGATTTCTTAAAGTGTGATGATTTGATGTGTGGTCTAGATGCGATAGTCTCTTTAGGATAAAGTTAAATTTTCTACCCTCACTCTAAAAAGTCATAACTAAATTTCAATACTTCTCATAACCTCATTTCAATGCATAGGCTCTTAATCAAGATATATATAAGATTTAGAAACCCTTTAGCTGAATGTTGTATGTTATCACACCATGCTTTTCATTATTGTGTCACTCTTGGATAGGGAGGGTCTCCACTCTTGCATGATAACAGATATGCTTAACCTTTGAGGGCAATCCCTTATAGTCGAGACACCTCCTCTAATTAATTTATCCTATGACTTAATCTCATCATGCATATAGGCATAATTGTCCCAAGCCTTGGTTCAAAATGAATGTGTCAGAATTCTTTATAAAGTTGTAGATTTTGGCATTAGTCTAAGTCATGTTTTCATACAAATCATGTTATAGTCCCTTAGGGAGTGAGTTTAAGATTCTAGCTTTTTTCCTAATTAAATAATAGCCTAGCTATGTTGCATCTACAAAAGACTGGCCTACATATTTTAAAGCATAGTATGTGTTAGCTGGTGGTCACTCTAGAAGATTTTAAGTCCAAAAAAGTCAGGATGTGCCTAATCTTTCTTATGGAGGTAAACCCTTATGTTCTATTTTCTCGATTTGACTTAGGTTATACTTTTAGCTTGTGCTAAGACATTTTAGATTTAGGTTCTAAGACTACTTATTTTCTTTGGGCTATGAGCATAAGTTCTCACCTCTTTGGCATTTCTACAATCTTATCTTGTTGGACTATAAACCCTACCATTTTAATGAAATTCTAATTTAGACTGAAGTAAATTTTCTCTTTCAAAAATGTAAAGCCTCATTATAGGATAGATTTAAGCACTTACTAAGCATCCTAGTTTCATGAGTGCCTCCTACTCATTCCCCTTCGGAATTAGTAAATAAGTCTTCCTATTTGAACTTTCCCACTTGACTTCCAAAGTACTCACTCCTTTGATAGTCTATCTTTGAAATCTTTGGAGATACTTATTGACTACTTTAATCAAGAGTATTATTAGGAAATTCTCATTTTCTAAGATGTAATTAACTATGAAAGCTTTCTTCCATAGGGAACTAAAGAACTTGTCTGAAATATCCCTATTTTACTTCTCCATGTCATGTGGGGGAAAGATCTCTGGTACATATGTAGACCAAATTGCCTTAAGAGTCCTAATTAGGTGATTAGGTCCATTGTGAGGTTATATTTTTATCTTCTGAGATAGTACATCATACCTTAATATCACACCCAATCACTTCAATAAGTACGCCCTAAGATCTGCGTGGTGTTCCTATTGATTTAAATTAAAACACAACACATGCTAAATTGGGAGCTACCCACAAACAAAAATAATCTAGGTACTTTTACCATCAATTTTGCAATAAAAGGTGAACTATTTAGGAATGCATTATTTTACCATGGAGATAGCATAAATTTAATCTCACTCAAAATTTAAGAAGTTAAGACTAAGGGAGGTGAAGCAAAGTACTATATCTCTCTTTCTAGTTAACAGCTTAATCAAGAAACTAGAAGGGCTTGTAGATGCTCTACTAGTAAAGGTTGATAAGCTTATCTTCTGGCTAACTTTTTGAAAGCATAATGGGGATAATAATGAACCTAGGTTCTAATTTGCTTTGTAAGACTTTTCTTAGCTACGAGGTAGGCACAAATTAATATTTAGAAGAGCGAATTTAGCCAAGGATAGAGAACAAAATAAATATATTAAAAGTGCATGAAGTTGAAGAAGGGCTACTTAATAGACAGAGATGTAATGTTTTTTCCATTAACCAAGATGCACATTTAGATTCAAAAATTAAAAAGAATATGATGATAATGTGTTAATTGAAAAGATGCTTTAGCCATAAATAATGATAGATTTTTTCTATGAAGTTTGGCTTTACTTTTATTTGAGTAGTTAAAGAATCCTATGACAATGTGTCAAAACACATGGATAATAAAAGCTTTGTAATAAATAGATGCATTTTTGTGGTACTTAAATAAATACATTTTAAGCCTTAACAAATATACCAAATGACATGTATTTCAAATTTCTGCAAATAGTTTGGACTATGATGATGCTATCCACTTTCTTATATAGGCATGCAATGGAAAAATGGTAATGAAAACATAATAAATTTTTTGCCTCGAGCTTTAGAGCTGAGGTACAAGGCTTGACATGCTTTCATCTTAGCCAGGCTACTATAGCACGCATTTCATCTATGTCATAAAAGGATAGATCTACACTAAAATTTTCAATTCAACATATTATGCTGATGGACATTAAAGCACTCATTCACTCTAATATCCTTCACATGGCATGATCCTATAACAGTAGCATTTCCGGTAATCCTTCCCTTATTTATGAATTATGCCTACTGATAGGAGTGTCTATGAGTGCATTTGTGAAGGTGGTCTATGTCTACTCCAAGTGCAGATTAATAAGAACTAAGATTGCATAGATGATACCCAAGGGTACGTATCATCAACCTTATTATGAAAGGAGGAAATGCCCTATGCATAGAAGACCCCATAGCCATAAGAACCATAGTGTTATTTAGTTTCATAAGTAAAAGCTTGGGGGGACCTACTTTGATAGGCTTAATAGTTGCATGGACAAGATGGGGAGAAGGCAACAAATAGTGCAGTAGGGATGGATATAGATTTGTACTTTTTACTAGAAAGCAATAGGCTACACTTCAACTACATGGGAAGGCTAGACACTTCCTTTCTTGACATGTTCTAAAATTTGTAGTTCAAGGCTAGTCAAATTAAGTGACATCTTGTTTCCACCTGGGTTACTATATGTTATGCCACATGTCCATGCATAGGAAGAAGACGAGGAAGAAGAGTACATGGCTGGGAACTTTCTAACCTTTATTTTCTATTTTACATTTAAATATTAATTTTGTTGTTGCTTTGATGTAATCGGGATAATGCATTGTTCAAGTGTGTAGTGTACCTTAGATGTTTTATACTCTTAAATGTTTTCTTTATTATTATTATTATTTTTGTATCTATGTGTGATTTTATGTATTATACATAGTTTCACCTATTTAAATTAGTCTAGTTTATGCTTAGTCTTTATTATTCAATGATTTCATGTTTTAGTTCGCATTTATTCTTATTTTCTATCATTTCATTGTTGCATGTTTTAGTTCATAATTTGTAGTTTTTATTAGTCTTAGGCGAGAGGATGACGGTAAGAGCCTCAATAAAATCTTTTTGTATGATATTCGTGTTAAGAAAATATATTTACTTATTTATGTATAATTGTGAAATCTTGAAATTAAAATTTTTATTATAATGCTGATTAGGTTAATTATTTGAGCAAATTATTATTTTTAAAATGTATATTGCATAGTTATATATGATAATATAAGATTAATGGCCTTATTTGTGATTAACATTATACATTATACTTAAAATTGGCTAATCTAAGTAAGAACTTAATAGCAGATGCACTTTAGAACTCAAGACATGAAAGGGAATTTTTATTAAAGGTTTATATAGATAATCAATCTAGAGTAATTTGAAATAGATATAGAAATAAAATGGTAATATAAGTTGGGTGTTACTAACATCATGAAAAAAAAAGTGGGTTAAGAATCTACATCTGCCAAATGAAAATAAAAAAATGAATCAATGTTTGTGAAAGTAAAAATATGGTATGTTTATGGAGACTTAAAATTTATTTCACAATGAAGCATTTATATTTGTTCTATCAATTGTAAAAATTCAATTAAGTGTATATACTAATCAAAAAAAGTGTTCCTTTGCATGGATGTGAATATAATATTAGTCTTGTTGAGAGGTGTTCTACTTAATAATAAACTTAACTTCATAAAATTTGTATAAGCTTATAATAATTGGACTATAACCTATACATGCTAAAGTGTAACATATAATTCACTAAAGTATTCTAAGTTTTAGTTAAGTAAAGAACTTTGTGATAGCAAATTGAGGTTAAAAGATGACATGGTTTTAAATGAATAAGTAATATTTTTTCCATAACACAACAATATTAGAACAAATCATAAATTCTACCTTACTTAAGTTTCATTATTATCTTGTCATTATCGCTTGTGGTTTGCTTAAGGATAGACAAAAGTCTAAGTGTAAGGGAGTTTGATAGGTGTAAAATTTATTTGATTTTTTCTATGTTAAAATATAACTTTTTCCATTTATTTTTACATACTTTTTAAATTTTTGTAGCACTAATCTTTCCAGTTTAAATATTTTTTTATGATTGCCTTAAAAATAACTAAAAATGCATCATTTAAGCACAAAGCCATGTGGAGAGACATCTAGAGTAGATTTAGGAGTAGACAATGAGATCTAGGGATCAATTAATGCTTAAAGGTTAGTCTGACACCATATTATAGGAGTAAGAAAAAGAAGCTAACACTAACTCCTAGAGCTTCATCTTTAGGCCTTAAGCCCAAATGTAATTAAAGATAGAGAGCTTGGGGCTTAGGCACACTGTCTTGAATCATAGCCACAAATTTTAAATCTTAAGTACAGCTCAAGATAAAGTTCCGAATGCCTAGGCACCCAACTATAGCATGTAGGTATCATATATAGAATTTATAGCACATGCAAAAAGAGAGCATGGTGCCTGACCTTAGTGCTTAGCAATAACTTGCCAGCTATTACAATTCACCCAAGATTTTCATTAAACACTACATTTTGAAGGATAAATAGTCTCAACACATTTAAGGAATTCTTAAGGATCAACTAGGGGAGTTTTTTAGCTATATTTCTATGATCTTTACATGCTTTTTAAGAAGTCCAAGAAGGATTTTTGTGGAGTATTCTTGCAGAGTCTTTCAAGGTGATCTTAAGGGCAATGAGACAAGATGTTGAAGACAACAATCTTAACATGCTTCACTAGAGATTTATCTTTTTCTATCACTTTTATTTGTTACAATCATGTTCATGTATCAAGCATTTGCATTAATCTTTACTTTTATTATGAACTAAACTCGCCTTTCTAACAGTTCGATATAAGTGTGTTGTGTTTGTGTTATTATCATTTTAATAAAAGTTTATAGTTTCATTTCTTTTGATTACCACATATTCAATTCTATTCTTTATAGGTTAGTAAATTGACTATCCATCATTTTCAATAGGATAAGAGGTTCGTTTTGAATTGTTAGGTCAAAAATAAACCCATCATAAACAAAATTCCACAATGATAGAGAGTAAGAGATTATTGTAATGAAGCCATGCATTCAATTTTAGGATCCTAAGAGCTATGACAAAACTTTTTACATTGATTTTATCATTGTGAGGTAGGTATGTTGGGTGGGAAAAATAAGGATCTTAGGCTTTTGAGATAAGGGTAGCAATAACCTTAACTGAATGTTGTTAAAATTATCTTCTACTTTATTAATATTCTCACTTCACAAATTAAGTGAACATAACACCAAGTTTTATTCATATTTTAATCTCCAATATAAATTCTTATTCATGTCATTTCACTACTCTTTTAGTAACTTTAGGAGTAGTTGGTAGTATGTCTCGGCACTCTATTTCATTATCCAAATAATAATAAATTAATCAAATGTTAGTAGTTTGTGATCAATTCTCATGAGAATGATACTTTCTCATACTTTTTTACATAACGTGATCATGCACTCTTGGACATATGATTCATCTTATACCACATCAATGTACTTCTTGGATGCTATTATACTCATGCTCCCTTGAATCAAGATGCATTAAAGTAGAATGAGATTTTGATGCTCTACTGCATTTTCTCTTAGTATATCCACCACTAAATATAACTTTATTATCCCATCTTTATAAACTACTCCTATCATTCTTGGAAATTTGGATATGCTATAAATATGACATTTTAGAATATATTATGAAATGAAAGCTTTAAAAAAATGTAATCAAATAAAGGACATTTTAAAAATAAAATTATGTGTTGAACATATATATTATATTATTTCTACATATTGCCATTTAAATTTAGATAAAATAACCTTCTTCTATATTAGATGTAATACTTTAATCAAGGATATCTTCGGGTTTGATTCTTAATGTAAAATTCTAATTTATGTTTTTTAGACCAGGGATATGGAAAATACACTCTTCTCATAAAAAAAAATTGATCATGCCCTATTTTATTTATAATATAATATAAATGTTAGAAGTTCACTAAGTAAATCTAGATTGTCAAACCTTTTACTAGTAGCATTTTTATTAGCCAAAGTGTAATATAATACTACAACACTAAATAAATTAGATTAACAGATGTTATTGATAACATTCACTTAGTCATAATAACTAAAACCTCTAACTTCATAATACTAACAACACCATAATTTTTACTATTCATATTTTTACCATAAATAATACCTTTGCTAGGTTTAAAGTCTTGGATGAGAAATTAGAGGATTGCATTGGTAGGTGACAACTAGTGTAAAACTTGCCAAAGAAAAAAATAAAAAAAACCATGAGATGAATTATTTACACATTTTCTTAATTTTAGGGCATTCAGTGGTATCAACGTGCTATATGGCCTGAATAGAGTGAAAAGTGTGCAAGGGTTGTTGCATCGACTCCTGGGTGTAGTGCTAAATAAGTAAGGGTTCCCACATTATGGATGGATGCAGGAAAATAAGTTAGTCCACGAAATTAAAATTAGGATATGAACTTGGAATATAGGTACTCCTATAGGTAAATTCATATAATTAATATATATTATGGTTCATAAGAAGATTAATATTTAATTTATTCAAGAAACTAAATGGGCTGGAGAGAAGGCCAAGGAGATTGATAGCTTAGTTTTTAAACTTTGGCATTCTAATATGATTTATACTAGAAAGGTGTGATTATGAATATAAGTTTAAAGGATAATGTTATAAAACTTAAAAGTAATGGAGAAAAAATTAGCTATAAGATTATTGTTGATGCTAAGATTTAATGCTATAAGTATTTTTTTCTCCTCAAGTAGGTTTAGATATATGTGAAAAGAAAAAAATTGGAATAACCCAGAGGGATTAATATAAAGGCTACCATTTGAAAAATGAGTATTGATTAGAGGAGATGAAAATGGATATATTGGTAGAGTGGTAGATGATTTTAAAAGTATTCATGGTGGCTATAGATTTGGAGGGACTAATGAAGAATGTAAGACCATATTAGATTTTATTTTAGCTTATGACTTTGTAATTACTAATATTTAATTTAAGAAAATAAATGAGCATATTATCACTTATAAGCATGAACATAATAAAATGCGGATTTAATGTTTTTTATAAGAGAAATAGATCGTTTAGATTGTAAAAATTGTAATGTCATTCTAGGTGAATATTTAAGTACCCAACATTGACTACCAGTTTTCAAATTAAAGATGAAGGGTTGGAAGATGAAAAGTAGTTAAAACATCATCCTAGGATTAGATGGAGGCAATTAAAAAAATAATAATAAATTTATTTAAGTGTAAGCTACAAATCTTATGATTTGGGATGTGCATGAGGAAGCTAATGTTACATGAGAAAATGTAGCAAGAGAGATTAAATGAGTTACAAAAGATGTGCTTGGAGAATGAAAAGGAAAAGTTTATTTTAATAAAAAAAGTTTGTACTGGAGTCAAAATGTGCAAGGAAAGATAATAGAAAGGTACCTTTGTTATAAAAATTTATTTAGATGTAAAAGCTCAGATAATTATGAAAGATATAAAGTGTCCCATAAGAATTCTAAGAAATCAATATATGATGCAAAAATTTTGCTTTTAGTAATTTGTATAATAGACTAAATACAAAATAGGGTATGAGTTGTATGCATAAGTTAACTAAACAAGGAGGCAGTAGAAGTAAAAATTTAGCACAAGTAAATTAATTATGAAAATCATAAAGTGCTTTATTAAAAGAAGATATTAAAACTAGGTTGATGAAATATTTTAATAAAATTTTTAATGAATTTTGTAAGAGTATGAGTATGATTGACATTAGTGACTTTAATAACCTAAATAAAAATAAAGAATTATTTTCATCATATTAGTCAAATCAAAGTGAAAGTGGCTTTAAAGAAAATAAAGTATGGAAAGGTAATATAACCTAATATTATTCCAATAAAAGTTAGGAGATCAGTGAATTCTTTTACTTAATAATCTTTTAATATTGTTTTAAATACTAAAAATTTGTCCGATGAGTGGAGAAAGAGTTTGTTGATTCCATTTTTTTTTTAAAACGGTGATGCATAAGAGTGTACAAATTATAGAGGAATTATGTTAATGTGTCATACATTAAAATTATGGGAGAGAATAATTCAACATAGGTTACAATGTGATAGAAAAGTTTCTCAAGATTAATTTGGTTTCATGCTAGGTAGGTCTATTACGGATGTTATGCATTTGTTGGGAAGTTTGATGGAGAAGTATAGAGAGAAAAAGGAGGATCTACATATGATTTTGTTGTTTTAGAGAAATTATGTCATAAAGTTCCAAGCAAAGAGCTTTGAAGTATTCTAGAAAAGATAGAAGTTAATTTTACTTCTATTCAACTCATTAAGGATATGTATATTAGAGCTATTACTTGTGTTCAAATAGAAGAATGATCGACCAAGTATTTTTCTATTTTAGTTGGATTACATCAAGGATAAACTTTGAGCTTATATTATTTTTCTTTAATTATGGATGTTCATACTACACATTTATAGAAGGATGTAACTTGTATGTTTTTTGCTACTAATATTTTTCTTTTGATAAAACTAAAGAGGGAGTTAAAAAAACTTTAGTTATGGAGGTCAACCTTAAAATCTAAAGGCTTTCATTTAAGAAGATCTAAAACCAAAGATATGGAGTGTAATTTTAGTTGTAAAAGATCAAGTGGTGGGATTCTAACATTGGGTGATCAAGTGATTAAAAGATTGAATAGTTTAGATATCTCAGGTTGATTATTCAAAATAATCGTGAAATAGTTTGGAATGTTATTAATATAATTCAATTGAATCGTTGAAGTGGAGGAATTCAACTGGCCTATAGTGTGATAGAAAAGTACCACTTTTACTTAAAGGAAAATTCTATAAGATGGTGGTAACACTTTAAATGATTTGTGGTGCAAAATGTTGACCAATGAAAGATAAGCATAAAATTAAGTTTTCTTATAGAGATGACGATGCCTAGGTGGATGAGTGGCTTTATACTTAGAGATAAAATGCAAAATAAATATATACATAAAAAAGGTTGGAGTAGCTCCATTGTTTGATAAGACTTGAGAGAGTCACCTTAGATGGTTTGGTAACATAAAAGATCAACCATCTGTCCTAGTTAAAAAAGTAAATATATAACTTTAACCAATGTTAAGAATGGTTGAGGTAAACCTAAGCAGACTTGGTTAAGTTGTATAAAATTGATATTATTTTATTAAAAAATATGACAATTTAACAGTTCAAATCACACAACGAAGAAAAAAGAATCATGTGGTCGACCCCATGTAGTAGGATAAAGGATTCTTATTATTGTTGTTGTTGTATATTTTTTGGTGTAAAAGTTATAGCCATTAATTGTGTTATTCTATCATTCCCTTTATCAAGTGCATTGATTTCAATAGATATTAATAATCATTATGACTCACAACCTACATAAGATATTTTACATTTTTTAATGAGATTAGGATATAATATTAAATAAAGAGTTTAAGTACTTACTCTTTTTCTAAACTAGTCATGAAATCTTTTATGTACAATGTTCTCAATATTTGAAGTTATGAGGTGCATGTGTCAGTATCATTCTATCTTACCATATATAAATACTACTTTAAATGTTATAATATTATTACAGTGATGGAGCACATATTTGATGCAGGATGAGAGTATCATATTAAAATATAAATTTGATTACATGAATGATTAACATCACAATATGAAGAATATAATGATGTCGAAAGAAAATAAGCTAATGTTATATTAATCACCCTAGAGATTTAATTATTATCAATGCAAAGAAAGAGTTGACAAGCTATAATGATCTATCCAATGACTGATTTAAAGTAACTATTAGTGAAGCAACAATAATTTGACATTGACCTTTATAAATAGTCTAGCATTATGGATATGTCATTTTTTTCTTTGAAGTTCTTCTCTAATGTTGTAAGCTCACACACTCACGTAATCCTTTACTTGAGAACACATCAAGAGAGAAAGGATCTCATAAAAAAATTTATTTTTATGTTAAGAACTAAATATTATAAGAGCCTTCATATTGTGGGATTGAGAGAGAGAGAGAGAGAGTTCAAAATACTTTCAAAATACTCAAATTAAATCTAAATTAGAACCAATCATATTTATAATCAGATCAATCAGAAATGTTATCTCCATTTTCTTACCTATCACCATGAAATTCATACATGATCCATGACATATGAATGGCCTAATACATATAAGCTAAAAGTAGAATAATATGATATGAAAGATATAAAAGCCTAATAATATCCACCTCAAAATAAAACATGAAATCCCATTATATATTAAATACATAAGTCTAAGTTTTGTTATGATGATGTAGATGACGGTGATGATGATGCCTTGTATGAAACCTCCCTACCGTTAAAGGACGCATTTCCAGAGAATAAAAATTTAGGTAATCTTGTAACAATTATGGCCACAACTAATGTAACTCATTAACTATAAGTCATGAATCTTCAAGTGATGATAGACCTTTTAACAAGATAAAAAACATTGAACACCACCATCAGATGTGATGATAGTTTCATCTTCTAAAATTTAATGTAGGCAATATGATCTTAAATGATGAGATAGTAAAAGAATTGAGGAAGAAGTATAAACTTGAATCTTAGTAATATTTGTAAAGGGATTAATGAAATTATAAGCTTGCTCATGGTACAACATTATATCTAACACATTTAAAATTGAAAAAAAAATTCAAATTTCCATTAGACAATTTATTTCATAAGTTCTAGTATTTATCTTCATTATAATTTTATAAAGACCAGATCACTTGAGGATTAACTTCTTAAGAGCTATTGTTGAAAATCTTTTAGGCCTAACTTTAATAAGAAAATTTTTTTAATAAATTCTATAGATCATTTATATGTATCAATACTAGCTTTATATTTATAAAATCTCAAAAAAAGTTTTTTATTAAATTTCAAGATGTAAATCATGCATATTTTGTGTAAATAAAGATGCAAATGCACTAAACCTATATGATATTGAGAAATAAATGAGTTTATTTAGTTATCTTAGTTTATATCTAGTTAAAATATGATAAGGACTCATACTAATTAATCTACTAATTTAGCTATCATAAGCAATCAATGTTGTAATAATAGCTTCATCCCAACTAGTAGTGTGATTAGTCCCTAGTTACCTAAGTATCTTATACTTCTATTATTAACTTTAGTATGCCCATCTATTAGAGGGTGATAAGCTGTGAAAAATAGAAGTTTTATGCAAAGTTTTTTCATATGATTTTTCAAAAATGCTTATGAATCTTATATCATGATTTGACACAATCATCTAAAGAAGTTCATGTAAATAAACTATCTTATTAAAAAAGGTAGATGTTATACATAAAGCATGTTTTTTGAAATGAAGTGGTTTTTTTGTTGATAAATGTTCAAAAACTACAATAATAGAGTCAAAGCACAATATATTGTAGGACAATCCGAATGTGAAGTCCATACTAATATCTTTCCATGGTTTATGAGGGATTGAAAGTGGTGTGTATAAGGTAGAATTATGTTCACTACTTTTTGGTACTTGATATGTGCAAAATTAAGTAATAATATAAGCAACATCTTTTTAGGGCTAAGCCAATGGAACCTTTATTCCATTACAGCTCTTATCTTATCACGACAAAAGTGAGTAAACACTCTTGAATGTATTTGCTCGATAAGAAACATTCAAAGTGATGAATCTATAATATCTTTTTATATGCCTCAAAAGAGATAGCCATCTTATATTTGATAGTGAAATTTATTAATTGGGGCATCATAATTAAAGGACTCAAATAAAATATAGAAGTGTTTATTATTAGGGTAATCGTCTTTAACCATTTTAAATCTAATAAAATTCACACTCATTGTATTAAATAAAGTATATATTTTACTTGAGGAATCCACTTTTTTGCTCTGAATACAACGCTTATACTTGAGAACATATGTATACCCTTGAAGAAATTTAACTTATTTTTCTTGATGGCAGATAAGTTTCTTCTGAATGTTGAAATATTTAAGAGTTTATGATCATAATAGAGTATAAATTCTTATGAAATAAGATAATATTGCCATTAATGTAATGTTTGGACACTATCATAAAACTCATGATCATATGTAGAATATTATTGATGTAATTCTTTTAATTTTTAATGATAAATGGTAATAGGATGCCCTTCTAACTTAAGATTACCTTTGTTACCAACTCTTCAATCTTTACATGAAACCTCAAAAATCATATCAAATAATAAAATTTTAATATTTGTATGTTTGTTATAAGTTTTTTTAATTTTAAGAAATACATCAATAGTTATCTATGTCTAACAAAATTCACCTTTATTAGGGAATTGGGTGATTGGAGCCATAATAATGCTAAATCTACAAATGAACCTTTGACAAAAAAAAGTTATTAACCTCTATGAAAACCACATAGATCATGAATAATGTATTAGGTAGGCCACTCCTGGGTAACCCAAATTTTCTCAGGATCAGTAGAGATGCCATAATAAGAAATGATGAATCTTAAAAAGATCACTTAAGTAGTCATGAATGAGCAATTTTTTAGAGAGTAAACATCTCAAAGACTTGTTATAATTGATTTTCTTGAATTTATCTAATTAAAAAAATTAAAATATCATTAGTGTGCAAAAAAAAAAAAATTTTTTTTGATAAAGGGGCGCAAGATATAATTCATCACTCACATAAATGTGCTTAGAGAATTGTTCAAGCTAAAATGCATTACTAACCATTTATACGAGCCATCTTTATCTCAAAAATTATTTTCCACTCATCACCTTCTAGCATATGAATTTTGTAATAACCACATCTAAAATCAATGTCAGAGAAAAATACTACTCCACCCATCATATTTAACATATCATCAAGTCTGCTGAGTATACACACCATTTGATTTGATGATAACAAGTCTTGTATAAAAAATACTTACAATTCCTTCGTATGATAAAATATCCAAATTAATCATTATGAATGTCATAATTAGTTAAATTTTTATTGATAAAAAATATATATTCTTGAAGCAATTAGTTATTTACTTTAAGCATTTCAAAATTTTACTAAGCTTAATTTGCTTAGTTAGATTGGAAGTCATATCACCTTAAATTTAGGTAGTTTGAGAATTTCTATAGGACGAGCAAAATGAGATAAATTAGAGCTCATAAAAATGAAAATAATTGATAAAACATTTTCATAACATTTATTTTCATTTTTACATGTTTTCTTAAATTTTACTTGCATTGATTTTTCTATATTCTTAATTTTATTTCTCATAATATGACTACTTGCATTAGTTTAAACCTTACTCATTATATCTCAAAGTGCATTTAGTTTATTTTTCACATCATCAATTAATTGTAATACTTAATTAATTAAATAATGTATTTTTTTTCTAACATCTAAACTTCATTACTCATTCAATTATCAAAATTATCTTTTTTTTCTATTATCATTTAGTTTTTTCATATCAATAATTACATTTGATTTTATTTAAATTTATATCAAGCCAATTTTTTATTATTTTGAGATAAGAACTATTATGGGATTTACTAATTTAATGACATATCATTTTCCCTTGTTTAATTAATTTTCAAATTTCAAATTTATTTGAATTATAATTTTATTATTTTGAATATGAAACTGTATATTGCCTTGATTTATTTCTAAATTTGGTTTACTTTTTATGGCATGCTTTGGCAAAAATTTTATTCATTTTATCAAGATATATTTTATTTAATTTGCTATTTAATGTATTGATATTTTTTATATTTGTGAATTTTTAAAAATTCAAATTATTTACAAATTTGTTTTATTTATTTTTGGCATGACTAGGCAACCTCCTTTTTATTCTGATTTATTCAATTCAATTGTATTTGAATTAAATTGACTTAATTTAAATTAAATTTCAAATGGATCTTAATTTAAAGCACTTTTCTAATTTAATTTTTAATTTTGGAACTTGCTTGACCTATATTATTGGATTTATTTATATATAAAGTTTATTTTAAATTTGAATTGCCACTTATTTAATCTCCATTACTTATAATTGATTGATAGCATTAATTGAAGTGATTTATTTATGGAAATACCCCTTGGTTGAAATTCTATTGGATTTATGTAATTAATCTTTTTGAATTTTAAATTTGATTATTGCATTTATTTATTTTTAGAATTCCATCTTAGTCTTTATGGAATCATTTTTGCCTACCCATATATTTTATTTAAGTTATCTTAAGTATATTTTAATTTAATTATTCTTCTTTTAAATATAAATTTAAAGAGCCAAGAATTATTGCACTTTCCAAAACTATTTTTTTTCTGGAAACTCTTGGTTGACCCCCTCTACTTAATTAAATTAAATAATTTATTTTTATTTTAAAATTTAAATATATTCCTTATTAATCACTCTTGATTATTAATTAATTAGTTAGCATTTATTGAAGTTTGATTCATGCTTGAAAGCATGTAGCCGGCCATGATTAATATTTTATTTAATTTATTTGAGTTAGAATTAATTTTAATATATTTATTATTTGATATCTTCATTAATTAGAGTTGATTCATTTATGTGAAATTTATTTAATCTTATTCCCTCGATGGTTGAATATCACAAATGATTTTAAATTTGAATTGATTTTAATTTTTTATCATATGTGCTTCAACATTCAAAATTAGATTTATTTTTCTCTCATTTTTTCCAATTCTTACTCTCTTATCTTGGTTAAAGTTGATATGGGTTAAAATCTATTTAAAGAGTGGATTTCATGATGTAATCCCTCTAGCAAAAACCATCTTTGGTCGACCCCTTGCAAAAAGTTTCTTGAGTGCTCTCTTTGGTTTCAATTTCTTAAGCTTCTTCCTTCCTTTATTCTTACATATTCAACAACAATTGAAAGAGAAATCTTCTTTATCTTCTTTTATAAATAATATATTTTTGGAGAATACACCTTCAAGTCTTTGTGCTCTCATTTTCATTCTTCCAAATGGACTTGAGTATGATTATTACAACTTGACTTCAAACCTTGTGACTTTTGAATTAGTGGTCTTGGTGATTGAAAAGATTTTGTTCTTCTTTTTTTAAATATTTTTTATTAAGTTCTTTTCAATTTATTTTTCAAGGATTTACATATCTCACATTATCATTGCTGTGTTTTATAAGTTTGAATATCCTTTTCCAAAGGCTTTCACATTTTTATTGATTCAAGTTTTTAATATTTTTGAATTTTGAATTGCGCAAGTCATCATCATTTTATTTTTTGCATGTATAAAATTCATAGTTAAATTTATTTCAAGAATTTTGCATTAAGAAAATAGTATTGCATGTTTTAAATTAGATTGAATAATTATTCAGTGAGCCTTCTTAAATTTGTCGTGTTGTTGCCTAAAAGAATTTTATTGTAAAATTTGTTTTAAAATTGAGAGATAGATATTCACTTGTATCTTTTACCTTAATCCTTAGTTTTATTTTATTTTACATTCAAAATTTCATGGAATTAGGATCTTTAAATTTTTGGGGTTATAATTTTTGTGTAGGAAAGTATGTTGTTGGGGTTGTACTTTCTTGGTGTAAGGAAGTAGGTTATTGGGGTTGTTCTTGCCCAATGTAGGAAAGTATGTTGTTGAAGTTATACTTACTCAGTGTAGGAATGTACAAATTGTACTTGCCTAGTAGAGGAAAGTATGGGAGATTCATTTTGATCTTAACTTGATTAGTGAATTCCTAGTTACGATGACTAGGCTTGGATGTTACCCCATTTTTGGGTGTTGGCCGAACCACGTAAATAATTTTTGTGCCTCTTATTTTACTTTTTTTTGCATTTATATTTTTTCATTTGATTTGTTGTTACATTTTATCTATGTATAAACAATCCAATAATCTTTGCAATAAACTTTTTCACAAAGTTTTAAAAGTTATGTTTTAATTTGTCACAGCCTCTTAATAGAGTCAAGTATAACAAACATATACTTAATATTGATTATATAGATGAAACAACTATCTACACAAATATGCTAAGTACTATCTTTTATGATGGTAAGAAGGACAAGTACTATGCATGGAGATAAATTCTCTAGACAAAATCCTTTGCTAATAAATTCATAACTTGTCTTTTAAGCTCTATATGTTCATTTAATATCATATGATTATGTGGAAAATTAGAAGAGACAATTTAGAAAATAGATCTATAGTATGTTAGATGCTCCTCAATGAGAGAAGCTCCCTAAGAAGTTCTTTAGGACAAATATCTTAGTACGCAAACAAAAGCACTTGCACCTAAGATGGAAATAATTCATTGAGGAATCCGTTTATGGACATTAGGACAACTATTTCAAAAATTATATTCACATTAATTATCTATTGGAATTAACATGTACTATTAAATTTTAATGTGGAGTGAGCTCTTTTGGCTTAGCCTAATTTAACATAATTTTTTATCTTAGAATTTATAGAGATATGTACTAGAACATCCATAATTTGTGACATCCATATTTAAAAGCCAAGGACCACCTAAGAGTATATTGTGACATCCATTGGGAGGACAACACACTAAATTTTATCACTATATTCTTTTAATTGAATAGGTATAAGTAATGTTATGATATAGTGATGTAGGTCCTTTCTACCCAAGTGATCTTATAAGATTGTGGGTGAGGCTCTAAGGTGAGCTTTATGCAAGCCAAAATGGAGATAATAATAGCAATCATTCTCATGCTATAAACACCAACGTTGATTAGTTTTTATGTATTTCTGACACTATTAAAATATGCATCAAAGATTTATGTGCATCTTTAATCAGTATTAGCTCATGTGGCAGCCAAAACATAATGCATAACTTTCATATAAGATCCACTATGGCTTCTTCTACAATACTAGCAAGGGTCCACAATAATTTGGTCATCATTATTTCTATTTTGGTGATTCTCATTTTCTAACTTAATACTCCACATTTATTCATAAAAAATTAATTATATTTTCCTAACATAAATTACAAAACATAATAAAGCCTACTATTGACCTCACTTTTAGTGTGATTAACAACCATCACTCTCTAGATCTAGGAATCGATCTAGGCACTAAAGTTTCCCCACCTAGAGCCAAGATACTTCTAGGGGCTAGGGGACTCAAGCCCAAAAGCCTAGAAGACTCACAAGGCTCAACCTTAGGGTTAGAACCTAAGTTGAACTAGGAGGTACCCAATAAACCCAATTCCAAGAAAAACCCCATATATCAAACCAAATTAATCATATGATACCCAAGATCCTAAAATTCTTCAAACTATACCTAATTTGTGTTAAATTTGGCCAATTGACCAAGTTAATCACCCGATATGGCCCATTTGGGCTTAAAGGGGCCAAACCCAAACTTGATCTAAACCATTTGGAACTAAACTTACCCAAGCACCCTAAAATATAACTTAAGCTTGATTGAAGCCTCATTAATCTTCAATTTTACTAATTGACTCACATCACAAGTTGACCCAATTGAACCCTAAAAGGCCAAAATCAATCTAATTTAATACAAGCCAAATTAAGTCAACACAAAGCTCCAAAATCATTTGGATCATATATTTGGACATTTATCATGACCAATTCACATCCAATTTGATCAATTAACTAATTTGACCTTAAGGGTCAAATTGAACCAAACTTCATTTCAACCCATATCAAACCAAAACCAATCTCCATAATCAGTCCTAAAATGATTGTTGATCATATTCTAATATCCAATTGAAATAAAGTAGGTTAATTTGGCTAGTCGATCCACTTAATATCATTTAACCCAATTTGGCCTAATGGATCAAATTGGACTATATTTTGAATTAATCCAAATTGGATCAAACCAATTGTTTCAATCCATCTCAATATGATTACTGATCATCACCTAATACCTAGTTGAGCCCAATTGAGCCAATTTGACCAATTAACCCAATTTGACCAATTAACCCAATTTGACCTAAAAGGCCAAATTGAGCTAGCTCTTGATCCCATTCAAATGGGATTAAATTAACACTTGTGATTTTTTTTAAACTGATTATAAAATATTATTCAATAACTTATTAAAGCTAATTTAATCAACCTTTCCTAATCAACCAACATAGCCTAAATTGACCTAAAGGGTTGAATCAAACAAAAACCCAATCCTAACCAAAGTAAGCCAAATCAAAGTCTACAATAAACTCCAAATGAATAATTAAACATGTCTCAACCCCCAAATGCACCCTAATTGGCCAATTTTACCAAATTGGCCAACTTAACCCATTTGGCTCATATGAATCCATATGCACTAAATTCAAATCCACTTCAAATTAAATCAAATTAACTACACCAATGTGTTCCAAATCATCATTTGGACACAACCCAATAGCCCTTTGGGCTCAATTTTGTCAATTGATCAACTTGACTTAATTGAACCCAAATTTACCTACATGAATCCAAATGATCCAAACCCAACAAAACTTGTCAAGCTCATCCTTATATGTCCCTTGACCTACTCAAGTGGACCAAACCAAGGTGAACTTGATCAAGACCAAACCAAGTGAATGAACGATTCCAAATAGGTCAAAATCTCAAAATTGGAAGATCCAACCCCCTTTTTCCAAAGAAGCCACCTTAGAATGCATTGAGAACTAACAAATTGATCCAAGTTTACCCAAAGTTGTTTAGTCTAGCCAATGACTAAGGTGAGGTCTCTCTCACCCAGGCTGACCCTTACTTCCAATGTCTTCTATCCTTCACTTCTAACCACCAAACACCTCTAGCCATTAGAGGAAACCCAAGTCATTAGTCTAGAGCCAAATTTGGCCCTACCCACTACTTGGTCTACTATCCAACCCTAAACCACCAGATTTGGGTTCATCACATAGGGCAGAATGTATACTCCACCCCAAAACTCCAAGCTCAAAACAAACCTTTACAAGCATCTTAGACCTAATCCCTGAGATTCCCAAAGCTACCCATGCATTCCATCACTGGTGAGATCAACTCTCCACTATGCTTGAATGCCCTGCACACAACCTCACCAAACTATATTAGAAGCTAAATTAACTCTCCTTACACCATCCTCACACTATGGAGAGTGAAAATTAATCAAAACTACTTGATTAGAGCACGAGAAGGCCATCTTAGACCACCTCTGGAAAGTTCACAATGTCATGTGGTCTTAGAAGAAAATGGTTCGGAGGCAAGTAGACATCTTCTTAGTAATGCTTTGGCCCTTCAAGGTGTAGCTACCTCACATGTTGGACAACCAGTCTTGAGCTTTATCGAGTTAATCACACTCAAACCATAAATTATCCCATAAGTGTTAGTCTTTTATGAAGTTTTTATCAGATTTACTTAAATTAGGCCATAGAGATTGATAAGAAACTACCCCTTGATCTTTTTGCATTCCTTTCCCCCATAAATCTCAACTTAGTTGGCTCAAATCAATTAAGAAGGTGAACAATCTCCATCTCCCATCAAAGGAAGGCGATAAATCATAGATCATCTATTCTACATGATTACAATGGACAACCATTGTAAATCTATGTAAATAAATTTGGTTTAATCCTTTAATACCATGGGGTTAATCTCGACCATTTAATCATTGATCGAATGGTTCATGATGAAATAGTGTCCACTGTCATTCAATCAACAGCCACAGGGGATGGTTTAAATAATCAATCCCATGGTGCCACATGTAAAAGAAGGCTATATAGTTTTGATTAATTATGATTAAAAGTAGAATTAATTTGTCAGAACTTTAAAAATGCATAATTAATTATAAAAGTTATAAATAATACTACATGAAATTTGAAATAAAGAAAATTTTAAGAAAAATAAAAGTCATAATTTTTTTCCATTAATTTAGGCATAATTATGGTTTGAATGAAAAGGTGATTTTTGAAATTAACTCTTAATTACTTTTCGAATTGGCTTAAAATTTTTGCAGGACATTCTTGATGATGCCTCCCATAATTATTTTAAGTAAATTTGATTATCCAATCAATGGTTATGACTTTCCTAAGTCTATGTCTTTAAATACTTTAATTATTTAATTTTAAAATTTATAAAAAATAATTAACTAGGTCCTTAATGTAAATCTTTATTGATTAACATTTGAGGCCCCTTAGAAAAATTTTTAAATCTTTGATGATAATCATTTTGAGAAATTACATTTTATAAAACATAATTAATTAAATAATTTAATTCATTGACCTAGAATATGAAAAATTCATAATAAATTATCTTTAACTCAAAATTTTATGGATGAACCTTTCATGGGTTCATTTAGATGATAATTAGTAAATGAAATCAAAATATCAAATTGTTTTAAAGTATTTTGAGTGTAATTTTCTAGTTATCATAATCTTAATTAGTGTAAATAATCACTTTTTATAAACCCAAATGACTTGGATTTTTGCTATTTATTCTTACTATCTTTATGCATGCTTAGAATTTTTCTCATAATTTTGGCATATGTATTATGATTAATTAATTTTTAAGGTCTCTTAGGTATTAATTGTATTAAATTATTATAAAATTTAATTAATTTATAATAATTATTATTTCACCTCTTAAATATAATTAACAACTAGACAGTGTGTGAGAGAATATTCCATCATTTGATCTCCCATCAATGGGCCTAATTAAGTATAATTAATATGTACTAATTAAAAGATATTAATTAGACTTAAAAGAATTTATGTTCACATGAATGACCTTAGGATTTAAAAGCCTAAGTGGGCCATTTTATGATATTTATTTGATACCCTCTTTTCACTTATTAATGTATGGCTAACTCACACTCATGTCTCAAAATATAATCACTCACACTCATGCATAACATTATATCTTCTAAGTGTATGATGCATAACTAATATGATCACTTTAAATCTAAAAATAATTTAAATAAGTAAAATTCTTGTGCACAATTCATGCAGAATATACACTCCTTAAAGGTATATTATTTGGTCACTTGGGGAGCTAGAGACTACTAGTGTGAAGGAGGTCTCAGATACCTCATCTCTCTAGTTTAACAATAACACATATAAAAAATGGTGTAGAAAACACACGTATATAAAATTTAAATTATCCTATGAATTTTACATAATAAAGATAAAACTTTATCTTACTTATCTCTATGTTAAAGGAAAAGCATGCTATCTTAGGGAAATGAATTATAAGATATGATGGGATAGATATATAATTACTTTTAAAATTAATTATCAGGTCAAACATATAATCATTTAAAAATGAAACTTTAAGATAATGAAGTAAATATGTTTTGATGAATTATTAGGATAGAAAAATAAATGTATAATTATTTTAAAATAAATTATTAAAAATAGATAAATTTAGTACATAATTATTAATTATTAAGATGAGAAAATAAATACATAGTTATTTAAAATTGAATTATCAAAAATAATATAATGGAATAAAAAAGTGATTAATTTAGGATGAATTCTTAGAGTGATAAAATAAATAACTATTTTGAAACAAATTGGTAAGAAGATGAAATAAAAAATAATTATTTCAAAAATAAAATATAAAAAATGATAAAATGAATATTTTAAATAAAATGAATAATTAATGTGATAAAGTATTGGGAGATATCATTGATTAAGGTACCCCTTATGCTTATTAGTCTCCAAGTGTCTATCATGATGATATAAGTTCATTTAACTTTTATCCAAATATAAAGATCAATAAAAGTCTTAACACTTCATTAAGAAGGATAAAAAAATCATAACATACATCTTTATGTTTAACCATATGGTAGGGTATTGAAAAGGAATAAGTTTTATTCTAAGTAAAAACTATGAGTTCTTATATTATATAAAACACTAATTCTAATTTGAACAAAATTAAACTTGCAAAATAAAATTTCACTTCTTACGTTACAAATCATTTGAATCAAAACCACCCTTTAGGTTAATTACTTAAGCTTATTATTTAATTTTATAACTTAAACATTCATGCCTTACTTTTTCATACCACACTAACCTCTACAGACACATTAGATTGATATGTCACCAATCTTCTACTTAAGTTATGTCAATGTTCTGATGTGATGTATTAAATTTTCTATTTTGTATTGTAATATTTTAGACTAGATGTTATGACTATTTATGTTCTAGTTTAGATGGTAGGAAGTTATTTATTAGACTAATGATGTTTTTTGTAAGAGACTGTCCTTATTTAAAGGAGCATTTACAATGAAAAAAATAAAGTAAATAATGTTTTCTTGAGATGTTTCTTTCTCCATTAGTCTAACTCATTAGGATAGGTGGGCTTCGCACCCATGAGTGTTAAGTCCAATTGTGTGATAATAACTTTTTATGGTTGATATGTGTTATAGCAAACCTCTATTTTATAGGTTTAGATATGAATTTCTTTTAATTTTAAATATAATATTGTAATAGAATATGATTATAGCCATGGGGTTTAGGATGAGCAGAGCACAAAAGACATAGACTTAGTAGGTCCTATGATGCTTGAAGGATCCAAGATTTGGAAGTTCAAGTGAAGTTGAAGTCCTCTATAGCTTTCTTTAGCTTAGTTAATGTATTTGTAATTTGGTTTTATAAGTGTTGAGCTTAGCAACTCATTCATTTCCTTTTTCATAGTGTATAATAGAACCTAATCGTACCAACCTTTTATTATTATTTCAATGTGATTAAATCTTTAGTGTGTTTACTTGAATGCATAATAAAAATGTCATGACTTATCCTAGGTTTTTTTAAATGTGATGATTATTGTTTATGGCCTAGATTTTATTAGGCTCTTTAGAAATTTAAATTTTTTTTCCACTTAAAATAAATAACTTAATCTTAAAATTTACATATAATATTGTAATTGAATATTATTATAGCCATGGGGTTTTGGATGAGTAGAGCCCAAACTACATAGACTTGGTAGGTCCTATGATGCTTGAAGGATCCAAGATTTGGAAGTTCAAGTGATGTTGAAGTCCTCTATAGCTTTCTTTAATTTTACTAATGTATTTGTAATTTGGGTTGTATAAGGATTGAGCTTAGTAACCCATTCATTTCCTTTTTTTAGAGTGTATAACAGAACCTAATCGCACCAACCTTTTATTATTATTTCAATGTGATTAAATGTTTAATGTGTACTTTGAATGCATAATAAAAATGTCATGACTTTTCTTAGGTTTTTTTAAATGTGATGATTATTGTTTGTGGCCTAGATTTCATTAGGCTCTTTAGAAATTTAAATTTTGTATCTAATTAAAATAAATAACTTAAACTTAAAATTTGCATAACTTGTAATCTCGCTATAAAGCCATAGGAATTACTCAATCAAATTTATTTAGATGTCATAGATCTATAATAAATGTGGATAACATCATGCATGCATATTTTCTTCTTTCTTTGAATATAGAGGATCTTCACTCATTTCATATAATGGGAGTGTAGAGTTGTTAATAATATCCCCTTGTGTGAAGAATACCCTTCTTATAGATTAGCCCATAATAGAATTTTATCATGCATATAGGCATACATGTCCACCCGAACCTGAGTCAAATTGATGAGATAAAATGAATAAAAATATATAATTTTTATTGCATTAGTCTAAGACATACTTTTATACCAATCATGAACTAATATTTTAGGTTTTTTCCTTTTTAATAAGTGATAGCTTAATTATCTTGTATTCATTATATTTAATCACATGATTTTAACTTGAAGGAGGTGTTAGTTGGCAACCACTCTAGAAGGTTATAAGTCTAAAAGAGTTGTGATAGGTTCACTCTATTTAGTAGAAGCAAACCAACACATCCTAATTCTCCAAGAATAAAGTCAAGCTCTTAGCTTGAGCTAGAGTGCCTTATATTTAGAATTAGATATCCTATTTCTTCTCTACTACAAGCCTCAACTCTTAGAAATTTTTATAATCTTGTGTTGTTGGAGTATAAGTTCTACATTTCTAATAAAAAGTAAACTTAAACAATTATACTTCTCAACTTCAAAAAAATATAAAGCCTCACCACAAGATTGACTAAAGTTCTCACTCAACTTTCTAGTTTTTTCAGCACTTCCTACTTATCTTTTTTTGGATTCCATTAAGAACTCTTCCTAGTTGACTTTTTCCACTTGACAACTAAAACTATCAATCCTTTCATATCGAGCTTTAAAATCCATAGAGCCATTAGATAATAATTTTAAGCAAAATATTTTAAAGAAACCTTATCTCCTAAGATGTAATTAACTATGAGGGCTTGCCCTTATAGAGAATTTAAGAACCCAACTTAAAATAAACTCTACGTTACTTCATCTACATAAAGTAGGGGAAAATTCTCTGAGACATGTAGACCCATTAGCCTTAAGAGTTTTTATTAAATGATTGAATACATCATAGGGTGATATTTTTACATTTCAAAGTAGTATGTAATTCATTGATATCAAACTCAATTTTTTTAATAAGTACCCTACTAAGATCTATGTGGTTTGTCTCATTTTATATATTAAATAGTACACTTACCATAATATTTACCCTTATCCTCCCTCTTATGAATAATAAATATTAATCATTTTATTGAAACATGAATTAAATAAGTAAATCAAACATGTAGTTATAATTCATTGATCGATTATTTTATTCAATTGACCTGATGGCCTTGTTTCCCTGGTACGCTTCCCCCACCCCCTCCCCACCCTTCTAAGTTTTTCCCCTGCTAAGTTACTATTCCATTACCGTGCTTCTCATGGGATGTCCCCTCTTATGTCGGTGCCCTCTCCATCAACCTCCCTCTTAATGAGTCTAATGATCCCTCTATCAAGCTCATCTTGCTTTAGTCATATCATGACAATTTCTGCACTGGTAGTGAGGCCAGTTTCCTCAAGAAGGCTTGTTAGAAAAATGGTAAACCAACCCTCTTCTTAACTAAAATTGAATCCGCTTTATTGGCTGAACATCTTAAGTTCACCTTGGTTGGCAAGTTCACCTATAGACACCCTAGGATGGATATTATTCTTAAACATTTTGATGAGTTCAAGTTAATTGAAAAATGGAATGTTGGATTTCTGAATAGTTAACACATTGCAATCAGGCTTAGTAGGGAATAATATTATGCTAGGCAATTTTCAAAAAAACTTTTCCATATTGATGACACTCCCATAAAAATCCTTAAATAGACACCCACATTTGATTACAACATTGAACCTTTTATTATCCCAATATGGAAAAAGTTTCCAAACTTAAAACTCGACCTCTTCAACAAGCAAGTTTTATGCTTCCTTGCTGCATCCATTAGAAAACCTTTAAAGTTAGATTTACCCACCTTCAACCTTTCACGACCCCTGCTGCTCAGTTTTTGGTCAAAATGGACATCACACCTCCTCACTTTGATAAGATTTTTGGATTGTCACCCCCAACTAATAGATATTGGTAGCAAGTTATTATTAAGCAAAAACCACTTTATTGCCCAAGGTGTAGAATGTTTGGACACCTTCTTGACAATTTTTATATAGCTAACCCTAAGCTTAGGACTAGAAAGCCAAATTCATCTAGAAATGCTGATATTGATGCAAAAGATTCCTCCATCAAACTTGATGACACTATCTCTGCACTTCAAGATCAAGTTCATAATTTTGTGCTAGCTGAAACTATTTCTGCATCTCATGATCAAGTCAAAAATGTTGCACTTACTAAAAAAATAGTGGAGGATACTTTTCAAGTTGATAATGTTATACCTAAAAAAACTATGCCTCCTCCTATTTAACAACTCTTTCCATTGGAAATTGAAACACTAACCTTAGTGCAAGAGCATCCTGTAAAGATTGATGAAGATAATGGCCATCCAGTTTAGACCCAACTTGAAGTTCTATCCTTACCATTCCAATAGTAGGAAACCAATGTTGAGGCTCTTGATAATACAATTCAATATATTAAATAGAAATGGTTGATCTAAAAATCAAAAATGAATAAGCGTAAAGGTATAAGAGAACTCAAACATAGAAATCCAAATGCTACCTCCCACCTAAGCAGCACCTCCACAGTTAAAATATTAGCAAATTGGGATGACTACTTAGATATGATTACTACAAGAGCCTCTAGGGCTCTAAGTATTCCAGACATGACTAGCCTTCTTATTTGTAATATTAGAGGTATTACTGATAAAGCATCCTCTAAGAGACTTAATAGTCTCATTAAGACAAATAATCTTAACATCTTTTCCATCCTTGAACCTCTCATCCATCCCCAAAGTTTTGATAAACTCAAAAAGAAGTTCAAAAAATCTACATCTTACAAAACTGTAATAATAATATTTTGCTCTTTTGGAAAAACTCGTTCCATGTTGATCTTTTGCTAGATGATCCTTAATTTCTCCATATTTGTATTACCTATAGCAATTACTGAATATATGTAACAATTGTTTATGCAGCATGCACTAGAGATTCATGAAGTCTTCTTTTTTCTAACATCATTAACATTGGCAAAAGCTGCCTTCATGGTCGGTTTAATGGTGGTTATTTTAATATGATTACCAATGCACTAGAGAAGAAAGGCGGCAGGAAACAAAATGAATCTATTATGGGCGAAATTGTTAATTACATTGAAGATGCATTTCTCATTGACCCAGGTTAAATTGGCTCCCCTTTTACTTGGAATAGGGGTAGAGTATTTGAAAGGATGGACAAAATTCTGCTTAATTCCTAGTGGTATAACATTTCTCACAATGTTGTTGTAAGGAAACTAAATAGAATTGGATCCGATCATGCTTTTTTGCTTTTAACCATCCATAACATCTTAAAACCATTTAAACATGTCTCCAAATTTTGGAACATGTAGACCCAACACAACCTCTTCAATAACTACCATTTGGATGCCTGAAAGTTTAATGCATCAGATCCTTGGATCAAATTATGGACCCTTCATAAGGATTTAATCAAAGCTCTAAAATTGTGCAATTGGACTATGTTTGGTAGTATTCATAACCAAATTGGGGCACATTAGCTCAAAGTTTCTCTCCTAGAAAACCACTGCATCGAAGACTCCTCAATTCAAGCTGAAAAAGATCTTAAGCTTGCCTGGATCACTCTTAATCAACTTATTGACATGGAAAAGGACTATCTCACTCAAAAATATATTGTGACTAATCGTAAAGATGGGGATACGAATTCCAAATTTTACCATTCCTACATTGAGAAAAAGAGATATTATAAATCCATCACTAAAATCATAACAAACAACACTTGGCAACATACTACGAATGACATTATTGAAAATGGGATTGATTACTTTAATGCTCCTTTTCAGGAACAAAGTGTAAATCTGAACTTATTCAATGAGAACTTACTAATGCCAGTGGTATAGGAGGTAGTCACTTGAACCTTACTTACCTTCCAAAGGAGGATGAAATTTGGGAGTATCTTACTTCCTTCAATGGATCTAAAGTAATTGGGTAGATGGTTTTACAACTCACTTTTATCAATATTCCTAGAATTGGATCAAGCAATAAATGATTGCAACCATTTAAACCTTCTCCAATGGAATGGAAATACATAAATTATTTATCACATCCACCATAACACTCATAACCAAATCTAATAGTAAACAAAATTTGGAAAATTTCAAACCCATAAACCTCTTTACTATTATTAACAAAATTATAAGCAAACTAATTGCTAATAGACTACAACCATTCCCACCAAACCTCATCCATCCTAACCAAACTGCCTTTGTCAATGGAAGAAACATTGCTTAGAACATTCTCCTAGCCCAAGAGCTCATACATGATCTTGATAAGAAGTGTAGAGGTGAAAATCTGATGAACAAACTGGTTATTAATAAAGCTTTTGATAGAATCAGCTAGAATTTTATCATGGAAAATCTGAAGGCAAAGGGTTTCAATGAAGAATTATGCTCTCTTATCAATAGACTCATCACAAACAACTATTACCCCCTCCTCATTAAGGGGGCGGTGCATGGATTCTTTAAAGCTTCAAGAGGCATCAAACAAGGCAACCCCTTATCTTCTTATCTTTTTATTCTAACTTTTGATTATCTTTCCAAAATGCTAGATGACAATTATACATCAAAAAGGTCTATCAATTATTAGTTCAAAGAAAATATCAATATTTCCCACCTAGCTTTTGCTAATGACCTCCTTCTATTTTGTAATGGTTCTAAGAGTTTTATTAAGCATATCAAGAACATATTAGACTCCTTTGAATTCATCTCAGGATTGACTTTCAATAAAGCAAAATGCTTCTTCATAATGGGAAACTTCTGCAATACAGATCTTAAGTGGGTCAAGGATTACACTAGCTTCAATCAATCTCAACTTTCTCTCAATTACATTGGGGTAAACATTTATAAAGGAAGAACCAAAGAAATTTATTTGATGCAATTATCAACTATATTCATAACATAATCAATTCATGGAAAAACACTTTCCTATCTATTGGTGGAGGAATTACATTATTATAAATTTTACTTTACTCCATTCATCTTTTATCAACCCAAATAATGAATATGCCATGCTAGGTACCAAAAAAAATATTGAGAGAATCTTTAATAGATTCTTATGGAGTGGACATAAAAAATCTTCCCACTAGGCTAGCTAGAGAAAATTTGCAAGCCTAAGGTTGAAGGAGGACTGTGCTTTAGATCTCTCTCTAACTCAATCATCATTAATCAACTCAAACTCTAGATTAAATTAAGAAAAAATTATTCCCACTGGGAAAAGTTTCTTATTAGTAAGTACTATAGGCATACTCATCCCTCCAGGGTGCAACCAAGGATTGCTGTCTCCCATCAATGGAAAACTCTATTAAAACATAGAAATCTTGTCCAAGAATAGATCTTTTGGCTACTGGGAAGGAGAAATATTAGTTTTTCTAGTGATCGTTGGTTCCCTGATGGCTTGCTTTCAGATCTATCTAATCTCTCTATCCCTGATCATCTTGTTGTCTCTGATTTTTGGACTGACCATAATTAAGATATCCCAATGTTAAGGTACTATCTCAATGAGCACTTTATAATGGAAATTAAAAGAATTCCAATCCATCCACATATGGCTGATAAATAATCATTGAATACAACATTGGTAAATCATCCTTGTCCAAAAGTCTATTCACTATCCTCAAATAGGCCAACATTACCTGAGGTACGGAGAAGGGTAGGTTAGCCAAAAGATGGTTATCGATTCAAGGATGCAAGGTGACCTTGATTTTTCAAGGTAAGAAGGGGTAGAGGAAATGCCTCGAGCCAATGTCCGAGTAGCAGGTACTACGACATTGAAGTAACTAAAGCCATATTTCTAGGAAAAGCTTGAACGACCTTCAACAAGAGGGTACCTATACCCGAAACTGGCACAGGTGGGTAGGTAGAGAATACCTAGGGGCACGAGACAACTCTCTCTAAGGAACTCTACAAAATAGCCCTATAACTTCAGGAGAAGGGGTGCCTCCTCAAAAGAGGGTCATGATGACCAGGCTCAGGTGAATATTTACCAAAAACACATGTCTCCACAAAGTTGTAAGACCATGTATGGGGGACAATTCCTGCCTAGTGCTGGAAGGTCAAGGAAGTTGGTGACCTGATGATAGGGGTGTCGACGATTGAAGCCCTGTTGAACGATGGTCGTAACTATAACGGTCTTAAGGTAGCGAAATTTCTTTTCGGGTAAGTTCCAACCCGTGCAAAAGGTGTAATAATTTGGGCACTGTCTCAGAGAGAGGCTGGATGAAATAGACATGTCTATGAAGATGTGGACTACCTGCACCTAGACAGAAAGACCCTATGAATCTTTATTGTTCGTTGGGATTGGCTTTAGGCCTTTCCTGCACAGCTTAGGTAGAGGGAGAAGAAGGCCCCCTTGCGGGGAGAGGGGGTGGGGGGGTGAGCCATCAGTGAGAAACCACTTTGGAAGAGCTAGAATTCTAACCATGTGTCAGAACCTATGCGCTAATGGACAGTCTCAAGTAGACAATTTCTATGGGGCGTAGGCCTCCCAAAAGGTAACAGGGGCACGCAAAGGTTTCCTCGGGTCAAACAAAGATTGTCCCTCTAGTGGAAAGGCATAAGGGAGCATGACTGCAAGACCCACCCATCATGTAGAAATTAAAGTCGGCCTTAGTGATCTAACGGTGCCGAGTGGAAAGGTCATCGCTCAATGGATAAAAGTTACTCTAGGGATAATAGGCTGATCTTCCCTAAGAGTTCACATTGACGGGAAGGTTTGGCACCTTGATGTCGGCTCTTCACCACCTAGGGCTGTAGTATGTTCCAAGGGTTGGGCCATTTGCTCATTAAAGTGGTACCTAGGCTGGGTTCAGAATGTTGTGAGACAGTTCATTCCATATCAGGTGCGGGCGTTAGAGCATTAAGAGGACCTTTCCCTAGTACGAGAGGACCAAGTAGGATGCACCTCTGGTCTACCAATTTTCATGCCTACGGTAAATGCTGGGTAGCCATTTGTGGAGCGGATAACTGCTGGAAGCATCTAAGTAGTAAGCCCACCCCAAAATGAGTGCTCTCCTATTCAAACTTCCCCAGAGCCTCTAGTAATACAACCGAGATAGCGGCGGGTTCTCTGCCCTTGCGGGGATGGAGTGATAGAAGTATTGAGAATCCAAGATAAAGTCATGGTGAGATGAGCTGTTTATCATTACGATAGGTGTCAAGTGGAAGTGCTAGTGATGTATGTAGCTGAGGCATCGTAACAGACTGAGAGATTTGAACCTTTATCCTACACAACATGATCAATTGAATCAGGAACTCGCCATCTATTTTCATTATTCAACATGAAAAGCCCAAAAGCTCTAGCCTTCCATCAGATAGAGAGGGAGGGCAGAGGCATTTGGCAATCCTTCCAGTCAAGAATTGGATCTCATGCCTTTCTTCGTTCATGGTTCGATATTCTAGTGTCATAGGCCTAGAGGTACCACACCAATCCATCCCAAACTTGGTGGTTAAACTCTACTACGGTGATCTTGTGGTAAATATAGCTCGATGCCAGAATGATGAAAAGCTTAACACCTCTTATTTGACTTTTCATATTTCAAAAGATCAAAATAAAAAATTCAAAGATCATCTTATTCAATAACATCCCTTCTCTCCCATTTCATGCCTCGGAATGCATTGTTATTCTACAGAGAAAGGCGCTTTCACATCCTCTTCTTGTCTCATTATTCTATTTTTTTTATCCTGAAACATAAATATAAAATACCTATTATGAATCACCAAACCAAAGTATTCATACTTCACCATTGTTTCTATCAAACCCACCGTAAAATTGGAAAGGAATAATAAGTAAGTGGACCTGACCCATGGAATCATTACTATATCAGCTACTATGATATTTAAATTTGATATAGATTCAATTGTAGAAATAGTTTTTTTTATTTCCTCATACCATTGAACCACACAAGTAAAAAAATTATTTTTGATTTCATCTTCTTGTTTTCTCTTGTTATTGGATGCTCTATAGAACTAAATCACTATGCTTTTCCTTTCCACTAAATAGAAAAGAAAAATCTCTTTCAAATATGGATTTTTAGTATCTTTCTTTGATTTCAGAATCATATATTATTTTGTTGTTACACCGATGTAATAGAGAATAAATACGAGAATAAGGGGTTTTTATTTCTATTCTATCCTTATTTAATCTTCAATTTAGGGACAAGGAAAATTAGGGAATTTGTGGGTAATTCAGGGTTCTAATGGTTATATTCTTTTTTTCTTTTCTATTGGACCATAAATTGGTTTAGTTTGTGAGTTCAATTTGATTAGTCCTTACTATGTAGTATATTGTACTATTACAATAGAAAAGAAAAAAAAATTTGGATCTTCGAACCCATTGGAAATGGGCATTGAATGAAGAATCGTCCGTAGATAATTGAACTACCACATGCCCTGGAAATGAGATGAAGTGTTCGGAAATGGTTGAAGTTGTTGAATAGGAGGATCACTATGACTATAACCCTTGGTAGATTTATCAAAGAAGAAAATGATTTATTTGATATTATGGATGATTGGTTAAGGAGGAACCATTTCGTTTTTGTAGGCTGGTCTGGCCTATAAAAACTTTCCTTGTGCTTATTTCACTTTAGGGGGTTAGTTCACAGGTACAAATTTTGTGACTTCATAGTATACCATGGATTGTCTAGTTCTTATTCGAAAGTTTGTAATTTCTTAACGGTTACAGTTTCTACTCCTACAAATAGTTTAGCACATTCTTTGTTGCTACTATGGGATCCTGGAGCACAAGGAGATTTTACTCGCTGGTGTCAGTTAGGTGGTCTATGGACTTTTGTTGCTCTCCATGGTGCTTTCGATCTATTAGGTTTTATGTTACGTCAATTTAAAATTGCTCGTTCTGTTCAATTGTGACCTTATAATGCAATTGCATTTTCTGCTCCAATTATTATTTTTATTTTTATATTCTTGATTTATCTACTAGGTTAGTTTGGTTGGTTCTTTGCACCTAGTTTTGGTGTAGCTACTATATTTCGATTCATCCAATTTTTCCAATAGGTTTCATAATTGGACGTTGAACCCATTTCATATGATGGGACTTGCTGGAGTCTTAGGCGCTGCTCTGTTATGTTCTATTCATGGTGCCATCGTAGAAAATATGTTATTCAAAGATGGTGATGGTGCAAATACATTTCATGCTTTTAACCCAACTCAAGCTGAAGAGACTTATTCAATGGTCACTGCTAACCATTTTTGGTCCCAAATATTGCTTTTTTCCAATAAATGTTAGTTACATTTCTTTATGCTATTTGTGCGGAACCGGTTTATGGATGAGTGCTATTCTTTGTAGTCACTGCTCAACCTACGTGCCTATGACTTTGTTTCCCAAGAAATCCGCACAGTGGAAGATCCTGAATATGTTTTATTTCAATGTAGGACCCAAATAAAGTATAGATAATTTTAATATTTATAATATAATAATACATTATTACATAATAGAAAAGAACTCTCTTTTCTTTCCCCGGTTCCATTGCTATCGAGGCCCTTACACAATCAATTGGATCATATAGATTTCAACACAACATAAGTCATCGAAAGGATCTTGGATGACTCACCAAAGCACGAAAGCCAGGATCCTTCAAAAAATGGATTCTTATTTGAAGAGTGCATAACTAACCCATCCTTGTTGGATCCAATTTGTCAGAAATTTCTTTAGGAGATATCAAGAAAAAATTGGAATGTAAGAATATTAATTCATATAGAATAAAAGGTTCTCTATTGATTCAAATGCTATACCTATGGGATATAGGGATAGATGAGGAGAAAAACTCAAAGATTTTACATAGTGCTTTTGATCTAAAAAGAAATATAAAAAAAGTAGAAGATAGAAGAGTCCGAATTTCAAATGAACAAATTTAAACTCAAAAAGGATCTTTCTGGTTCTCGAAGAATAAGGGGCAAATGGATTGATCGAGAAGATCTCTTGTTCTTCTTATAATTAGAAGATCGTGATTTGTTCTACATTAGTTTGCTAAAAAGAAGAATCTTTTCCTTTGATCATAAATGGAAAGTGTTCAATTAGAACAAGAAAATGTGAAAGAATTGGTCTGAGTTACCCTTCGGGACGAGGTAGAAGAAGGGAGGTGATTCTTGAACAAAGAAAAGGATCCAATTACTTCAAAAGAATTGAACGAGGAGCCGTATGAAGTGAAAATCTCATGTACGGTTCTGTAGAGTGACTGTAAGGGTGACTTATCTGTGAACTTTTCCACTATCACCCCCAAAAAACCAAACTCTACCTTACATAAAGTTATCAGAGTACGATTTGAAATCACTGCTTATATACCTGGTATTGGCCATAATTCACAAGAACATTTTGTTGTATTAGTAAGAGGAGGAAGGGTTAAGGATTTACCTGGTGTGAGATATCACATTGTTCGAGGAACCCTAGATGTTATCGGAGTAAAGGATCACCAACAAGGGCGTTCTAGTGCATTGTAGATTATTATCTGAGAATTGTATCATTTGATGATGCTATGTGAATCGCTAGAAATATGTGAAGTGTATGGCTAACCCAATAATGAAAGTTTCAGAAGGGGACTAGAGCAGGCTACCATGAGATAAAAGTTCTTCTTTCTAAAGAGATTCGATTCAAAACTATTATATGTCCAAGGTCCAATATTGGAATAATTTAAAAGGTTTCCTTTCCTTTGTCCGTGTTAACAAACAATTCAAAATACCTCAACTTTTTTAGAACAAGTCTGACCTAATAGCTATGATTCAAAGCACTTCTTTTTCCATTACACTATTTTGAAAACCCAAGGATTTGATCGTATTGATATGTAAAATATAGGATTTCCAATCTTTCTTTCATGATACATATGCATATGGAAATTCTTATCATGATTCATTAACTAATGTCTAAATCTTTATATTTATGAATATAACCAGTATTTTATTAAAGGCTTCAGTTATTGCTGAATAAAAAGAATTTTTGATTTTATTAATTAAAATATTATTATTATAAGGGATGAGATCCATTCAGAAGTACTTTTTCTTATTCTAGCAGATAGAATTTTATTGGTCGAATTGAGGACACTTCAACATCAAGTTTATCTTTACATTGTATTTACCTAGGGTCCAAGGAGAGCAAGAATACTAAACTAGTCCTTACCGTACATTTCTTTGTGCCCATAAAGGAGCTGTATGAAGCTTAGGTTTCATGTATAGTTTTGGAATAGCGATGGGAGCAGTGATGTTATCATCGATTATAATTATCTAATAGTTTAAGTAAAGTTGATATAATTGAGGCACAGTCTAAATATGATTTTGGGGGATGGAATCTGTGGCATCAGCCCATAGGATTTCTAGTTTTTCTAATGTCTTCTCTAGCAGAATGTGAAAGATTACCTTTTGATTTACCAGAAGCAGAGGAGGAATTAATAGTAGGATATCAAACCAAATATTCAGGTATAAAATATGGATTCTTTTATCTTGCTTCTTACCTAAATCTATTATTTTCTTCATTATTTATACCAGTTCTTTATTTAGGTGGGTGGAATTTTTCTATTCCGTACATATCTCTTACTAAACTTTTTGGAATAAATAAAATGTTTAGAGTCTTTGTAATAGTAATTAGTATCTTCATTACATTAGCTAAAGCTTATTTGTTACTGCTCATTCCTATCACAAGATGGACTTTACTTAGGATGAGAATGGATCAATTATTAAATCTTGGATGAAAATTTCTTTTACCTATTTCTCTAGGTAATCTATTGTTGAAAACATCTTTTCAACTTGTTTCACAATAAACTAGACTATAAACTAGAAATAAAAATAAGAAATTAAGATGAAACACTAATGAATATTCTATATTTCTAACTTATCTCATCCAAGAGATAGAAACATAAATCTTATTCATGGATATCTAAAATGTTACCTATGGCTACCAGGTTCATGAATTATGGCAAATAAATAATACGAGCCGCAAAGTACATTAAACAAAGTTTCATAATTACTTTATCCCATCTCATACTTGAAAATTGACTCATTCACTGTGTAAAGGATTGAATTGGATTCGATTGCTCAATCGAATGCTAACTTCCATTTATTTCTTATAGAATTAATCGACTAACTTGCTATCAGATATTTCTTTTCAATTTAGTACTTTTCAAAAAAAAATTTTGACATATTTATTATGATTATGATTATGATAAGCAATCCCACTACTTCTAATCCTGTGGTTTCTACAGTTGAAGAACAAAACCTTGGGTGTATCACTCAAATTATTGGCCCAATACTAGATGTCATTTTTCCACCAGGCAAGATGCCTAATATTTATAATGCTTTGGTAATTAAAGGTTGAGATAATGTTAGTCAGCAAATTAATGTAACTTGTGATGTACAATAATTATTAGGAAATAATCGAGTGAGAACTATAGCTATGAGTGCTACAGATGATCTGATGAGAGGAATGAAATTGACTAACATGGGAGCTCCTCTAAATGTTCCAGTTAGGGGAGCTACTCTCGGATAATTTTCAAAGTTCTTGGAGAGCCCGTTGATAATTTAGGTCCTGTTGATACTCACATAACATCTCCTATTCATAGATCTGCACCCACCTTCATACAGTTAGATACGAAATTATCAATCTTTGAAATGCGGATTAAAGTGGTAAATCTTTTAGCTCCCTATTGTCATGGATAAAAAATCAGACTATTTGGGAGAACTGGTGTGGGTAAAATAGTACTCATCATGGAATTGATCAATAACATTGCCAATGCTCACGGAGGCATATTTGTATTTGGTGGAGTAGGTGAATGTACTCATGAAGGAAATGATCTCTACATGGAAATGAAGGAATCTGAAGTGATTAAAGAAAAAAATCTTGTAGAATCAAAAGTGGCTCTAGTCTATGGTCAAATGAATGAACCGCCATGAGCTCATATGAGAGTTGGCTTGACTGCCCTAACCATGGCAGAATATTTTAGAGATGTTAATGAGCAAGGCACACTTCTATTCATCGACAATGTATTTCATTTCGTTCAAGCAGGGTCTGATGTATCTGCCTTATTAGGTAGAATGCCTTTTGAAGTGGGTTATAAACCTAGCCTTAGTACAGAAATGGGTTCTTTGCAAGAAAGAATTACTTCTACTAAAGAAGGATCCATAACATTGATCTAAGCAGTTTATGTACATATAGATGATTTGACTGACCCTGCTCCTACCACAACATTTACACATTTAGATGCTACTACCGTATTATCAAGAGGTTTAGCTACCAAAGGTATTTATCCAATAGTAGATCCCTTAGATTCAACATCAACTATGTTACAACTTACGATCGTTGGTGTGGAACATTATGAAAATGTGCAAAGGGTTAAGCAAACTTCACAACATTACAAAGAACTATAGGACATTATAGCTATCCTTGGGTTGGATGAATTATCCAAAGAAGATCGTTTAATAGTAGCAAGAGCACTCAAAATTGAGTGTTTCTTATCACAACCCTTCTTTGTGGCAGAAGTCTTTACTAGTTCTCCAGGGAAATATGTTGGTCTCACAGAAATAGTTCAGGGTTTAAATTCATCCTTCATAGAGAATTAAACAGTCTTCCTAAGCAGGACTTTTATTTGGTGGGTAAGATCGATGAAGCTACCACGAAAGTTATGAACTTAGAAGAGGAGAACAAATCAAGCAATGTGTGGGGTTAATGAGCTCCAGTCTAATTCATTAGTTAATATATTCCATTCTTTCTCTTCAAAATTATGCAATTGCAATATCATCTATCTTTCTTGATATATACATACATGTAACTATTTGCATTTTATTCTACAACTCAATGGATTATATGGAACCCCCTGCATTGTTTGATTTGGGATAAGCTTCAAAAAAGACTAGACTATTTCAGAAGTTAGTCAATGATGACCCTCCATGGATTCACCTATATAAGCCGCAGCCAAAGTTGCAAAAATAAGAGCTTGAATACCACTTGTAAATAATCCAAGAAACATGATAGGTATAGGAACTACTGAAGGCACTAAATAAACAAGAACTACAACCACTAATTCATCAGCCAATATATTCTCAAAAAATCAAAAACTAAGAGATAAAGGTTTGGTGAAATCTTCTAGAACATTAATTGGTAAAAGTATTGGAGTTGGTTGAATGTATTTCCCAAAATATCTCAATCCTTTTTTACTAAGACCCGCATAGAAATATGCCACTGACGTGGGTAAAGCTAAATAAACAGTAGTATTTATATCATTCATGGGCACAGCTAACTCTCCATGAACTAACTTCATGATTTTCCAAGGTAAAAGATGTCTGACCAGTTAGAAACAAAAATAAATAGGAACATCGTTCCTATAAAATGAACCCAAGGACCATACTCCTCTCCAATATGAGTTTTTCTCAAGTCTTGAATAAATTCAAGGGCATATTCAAAGAACTGACCATCGGTCGAAATGGTTTGTGGATTCCGAATAGCTATAATGACTGAACCTAATAAGATAACAATTACAACCCAAGAAGTGATAAGTACTTGGGCATGAATTTTTAAACCTCCTATTTGCCAATATAAGTGTTGGCCTACTTCTACACCTGATATATCATATAACCCTTTGAGTGTTTTAATGGAACATTGTATAACATTCATATTGTTCTCTAACACAAATTGAACTTCAAAAAAGTAATTATTCTGATTCAACCATTTCTTTCTCAATTCATCTATGTTCATTCATGAATTTAAGTTTTCTGAATCATATATTTTGGATACTGAGAATTCACATAAAAAATACCAATCATTATATCTTTTCAATATAATTCGATAGTCAAAACATAGTTCAAACTCCAAAAGATACAAACCAATATAGTAATAGTCAAAGAGATTTTACCAAAAATAAACTAATCTTCTTCTTTATTCTTCTTAATGATAAGAGTGATGATAAGATAATCAATCATTTTTTATATGGCTGGAACAACCCTCACAAATTGTTGATACTAATTTGGTAAGAATCAATTTAATCGAAGCTATAGCATCATCATTGGCCGAAATAAAAATATCTGCAAGATCTGGGTCACAATTTGTGTCAATTAAACAAATCATCAAAATACCCAAAATGGAACATTCTTGTAGAACTGTATAATCTTCTTACTGATCAACGATAATTACAATATCCAGCAATCATGTCATATATTTGATCCCACTCAGATATGCTTGCAAGGTAGATAACTTTCTCTTCAACATTATTGCATCTCCTTTAGGGAGACAATTGAATTTCCCCATCTTTTGTTCTGTTCTTAAGTCCCTGAACTTCTAAAGTCCTATTTCTATAGTATACCAATTCATTAACATACCACCAAGCCATTTTTTATTAACATAATGACATCGAGCCCTTATTTCTACTGATGCTACTAAATCTGCTGCTTTCTTTTTGGTGCCAATGATTAAGAATTTTTTTCCCCTATTTGCTGCATGAAAAACTAAATCACAAGGTTCTGATAAAAAATGAGCAGTTACAGTAAGATTTGTACTATGAATACCTTTACGCTTTGTAGAGATGTAAGGAGCCATTCTAGGATTCCATTTATTAGTACCATGACCAAAATGAACTCTTGCTTCCATCATTTCTTCCAAATTGATGTTCCAATATCGTCTTCCCATTTTCCCACACTTTCTCTTGTTCTTTTCTTTTTCAAAGAGATTCAATACCCTATGAAATAAATAATTATTCTGACGGAACCTTCTACCAGGATTGACCATTGATCTATGACGCAAACCATGAATTTTATTCTTTATTTTTTATTTCATTGATTACGAAATCCATAATTGGGCAAGAGAGTTAAAGTAAAAAAGAATGAACCTCTTGTTAAGAATTAGTAAATTACATTATGTAGATGATTGGTCTGATGTCTTATGGAAAGTGTTTGGGGCACAACAACAAAATAATTCTCTATGGTATAACAAAATATCTCTCATTTCCAACTCGAATAGATCCTTCCTTTTAATTTTCAAATGAATTTTTTTGTCTCACCCAACTCATAATTAGCAAATTCATAGATTCAATTCCTGTTGGATGCATGCCAATGGGAACATTCAATAATTCTATTAGAATTGGCTTTGTATCAATAGAATCTCATCATCCACATAGTAGTTGGTCAGATCTATTATGGATCATAGATGGATGATAGTTAGAGTCAGTGGCTCTCCTAGGGTCCCTTCATTTGGGATCCCTAGGAAAGAGGATCAAGTTGGCCCTTGTGAATAGCTTGATGCACTATCTCCCTTCAACTCTTTGAGAAAAATGTGGCAAAAAGAAGAAAAATCCATGGACCAACCCCATCATCTCCACCCCATAGAAACTATGAGATTGCCCCAAGGATGCCTTTGGCATCCAATGGTCATGGACCGACCATAGACCCTATTCAGTAAGTGGAAGGCATTAGCTGTCCACTCTCCGGTTGGGCAGTAAGGGTCGGAGAAGGGAAATCACTTGTTCTTAATTCTAAAGACCAAAGAGTCGAGTGAAAAAAGGGGGAGAGCTCTTTGTTCCTGGTTCTCCTATAGCTGGAATCTCCAAAAAAATAAGAACCCTTAGAATGGTGTTCCAACTCAACACCCTTTGAGAAGTGTTTCTCTTTGGAGAGCACAGTACGATGAAAGTTGTAAGCTATGTTCAGAGGGGGAGTTATTTCCTATTGTTGGCCTCTATCGTAGAATCAGCCAAAGAGGCTTGACAGATAGTGGTTTACCCTATGGCGGATGTCAGCAGTTTAAGTCTGCTTATCTCCATCCCGTAAACTTAGCAGATACTATGATAACACCCAATTTTTCCAATTCAATAGTTTAATCTATGATTTCTTATTCATGGACGTTGATAACATCCTTCCATTTAGTTAGCACCTTAGGATGGCATAGCCTTCACGTGAATGGTGAGGTTCAAATGAGGAAAGGCTTATGGTGGATACCTAGGTACCCAGAGATGAGGAAGGACATAGCAAGCGATGAAATGCTTTAGGGAGTTGAAAATAAGCATAGATTCAGAGATTCCCAAATAGGTCAACCTTTCGAACTGTTGTTGAATCCATGGGAAGGCAAGAGACAACCTCGTGAACTAAAACATCTTAATAGCCAGAGGAAAGAAAGAAAAAGTGATTCCCGTAGTAGCGGCGAGGGAAATAGGAGTAGCCTAAATCATGAAAATGGGGTTGTGAGAGAGCGATACAAGCATCATGCTACTAGGCGAAGTGGTAAAGTGTTGCACCCTAGATGGCCAGTATCCGAAAGCATCACTAGCTTACGCTCTAACCTGAGTAGCATGAGGTACGTGAAATCCCATGTGAATCAACAAGGACCACCATACAAGGCTAAATGCTCCTGGGTGATCGATAGCAAAGTAGTACTGTGAGGGAAAGGTGAAAAGAATCCCCATCGGGGAGTGAAATAAACATGAATCCATGAGCACCCAAGTAGTGGGAGGAGAATGTGATCTCTGACTGCATGCCTATTGAAGAATGAGCCAACGACTCATAGGCAGTGGCTTGGTTAAAGGAATCCACCATAGCCATAGCGGAAGAGAGTCTTCATAGGGTGATTGTCACTGCTTATGGACCTGAACCTAGGTGACCTATCCATGACCAGGATAAAGCTTGGGTGAAACTAAGTGCAGGTTTGAATCGACTGATCTTGAAGAATCAGTGAATGAGTTGTGGTTAGGGATGAAATGCCACTCGAACCTAGAGCTAGCTGGTTCTCCTCAAAATTCATTGAGGCACAGTAGTTGATTGGACATCTAGAGGTAAAAGCATTATTTTGATGCGGGCCACAAGAGTAGTACCAAATCGAGGCAAACTTTGAATACCAGACCCCAAATAGGGGTCAAGGTCAGCCAGTGAGATGATGGAGCTTCATCGTTAAGAGAGAAATAGCCTGGATCACTAGCTAAGGCCCCTAAATGATTGCTTAGTGATAAAGGAGGTAGGGGTGTAGAGATAGCCAGGAGGTTTTCCTAGAAGCATCCACCCTTAAAAGAGTGCATAATAGCTCACTGATCGAGCACTCTTGCACCAAAGATGAATGGGGCTAATCGATCTGCCGAAGCTGTGGGATGTAAAAATGCATCAGTAGGGGAGCATTCCACCTTAGAGGGAAGCACTCGTGCAAGCAGGTGTGGATGAAGCAGAAGCGAGAATGTTGGCTTGAGTAACGTAAACATTGGTGAGAATCCAATGCCTCAAAACCTAAGGATTCCTCCATAAGGTTCGACCACGGAGGGTGAGTCAGGGCCTCATATCAGGCCCAAAGGTGTAGTCGATGGACAATTGGTGAATATTCCTGTATTACCCCTTGGTCCCGAGGGATGGAGGATTCCAATAGGTGGTAATGTAACTCAGATCGTGAGAATAGCCAGAATACTTCGTGTTATTATGATATATTTCATCTAAGCATTTTCATTCCCGAGGAAGTGCATATCTTACTCGGATCTTTGTCCATAATGGTCCAGAACAATAATATCATTGGAGTATATACATGACTTACTTTAAGTATAAATATAAGAAGTCGAGTATGTGGATTAGTTCGAGTGGAGAAAAAAAGTATGGAACTGAAAATCATTTCTAGAGATATTCATTATTTTGGAGAGGTGGATAAAATATCTAAGCATAGTAGCATTTGAATACCACCAGGAATGGGAAAAAAAGAAATAAATTGAAAAATTGGATCTATGTCCAACGCATTACACCTACCGAAAATAGATTAATCCTTAAAATTTTTTAAATCATTGATTCATCTAATGTCTAGAATAAAAATATATAATTTATTTAATTTTCTTATTTTACCAGATTGAAAATCTTTTGTGTTCAAAATTGGAATTTATCGACCCAATGTCACATTCAGTAAAGATTTATGATACATGTATAGGATGTACCCAATATGTTCGAGCTTGCCAGTCGGATGTATTGGAAATGATACCATGGGATGGATGTAAAGCTAAGCAAATTGATTTTGTCTCAAGAACCGAAGATTGTGTAGGTTGTAAAAGATGTGAATCTGCTTGTCCAATGGATTTTTTGAGTGTCCACGTTTATTTATGGCATGAAACAACTCGTAGCATGGGTCTTTCCTATTAATATTTGACAAAAGACTCCACTTGAATCAGTTGATTCCTCTTTACTGATAAAAGCCCATACTCGAGAAAAGAAAATATATTATTCTTCTCATGAGCATTTGATTTTTTGGTCCAATTTTATCTTTTCTTTATCACAAGTTATTTTCCTTGTTTAACAAGACTTCTTGTTTAGCCCATATTCGTAGGTTCATCAATTGTCTTTTCCTTTGATAGGAGAAATAAGGTGTATAGGTGGTACACTATATGTATATGTATACTAGAGCTCCTTCTAATGAGCTATGTATTTTGTAATCATTTCAAATTGGATGATCCATTAACCTAATTGAAGGAGGATTCTAAATGGATCAATCTTTTTTATTTTCACTGGAGACTGGTAATCAATGGACTTTCCATAGGACCCATTTTACTGATAGGATTTATCACTACTTTAGCTACTTTAGCAGCTTGGCTAGTTACTCGAAATCCATGATTTTTTCCAGTTTATAATAATATAAAATAGATAACAAATATTTATCACTACTTTATTTTTACAAAATGATTCAAAATAATATTAATAAAAATATAGTTCCCCAGTATTGATGAACCATAGTAATTGAATCTATCAAACAAACTAAAAGAATTATAGAAATGAGTTCAAAAGGAAGATAAAAATCTGTGGATAAATGAAACCCAATTTGTTGAACGTTACTTATTAAGTCCATTTCTATAATCTGATTTGATCTTGTAGTCTGAAACATTTTGTACCATGACGTATTTGGGATAATAGTCATTAATGAAAAAAATACATGTACAAACCAATGAAGTGATTCTATCTCCAATGGTCCACAAATGGGAATTATTAGAATATTATGAATAGTCCATGAACATCACAACAAATATGATTAATACATTTATGGCTCTCACATAAATAAGGAACTGTACGGCAGCTACAAAATAGGAATTCAATGAAATATAGAATAAGGATATACAAATGAGAACTAATCCCAATGAAAAGGCAGAATCAATGGGATTTGTAAGTAATAGTACTCCCAGACCTCCAAATATAATAACTGATCCTAGAAATACTATAATAATATTATGTACTGGTCCAGGTAAATCCATTCTAAAATAAAAGATAAAAAAATAATTCAAAATATTTCATGACCTTACTAAGGATCTAGTAAAGGAACTAGTTTTTTATATGATACCTTTCTAATTTAATGAAAAATAAATGAAAAAAATGGATATCATTAGATAGATAAAATAAAATTCTTTGGCTAATCCTACTTTATTCTAATTTATTATAAACCAAAGCTTAGTAATTGGTAATCGTTCTTGAACCAAGGAAGGGGTTTTAATTTTTTTAATTTGATTTGTTGAATCCATAACTATTTGAATTGTGTAATCTCCAATTATTGAAATTGGTAACCGACCTAAAGAAATTTGATTATAATTCAATTCATGACAATCATAAGTGGAAAGCTCATATTCTTCAATCATTGATAAACTGTTTGTTGGAAAATACTTGACACAATTACTGCAAAATATATAGACACCAAAATCAATACAATAATGAAGCAGTTATTTTTTCTTAATACCTTTATCCAATTTCCAATCAACAATAGGAAGGTCTATTGGACATACGCAGACACATACTTCACAAGTAATACATTTATCAAATTCAAAGTGGATTCGACCACAAAAATGCTCTGATGTGATTGATTTTTCATAAGGATATTGAATAGTTACAGGTAAATGATTTATATGGGATAAGGTAATTATGAAACTTTGTCTAATGTACCTTGTGGCTCATATTATTTGTTTGCCATAATTCATGAACCTAGTAACCATAGGTAACACATTTTAGATATCCATGAATAAGATTTATGTTTCTATCTCTTGGGTGAGATAAGTTATAATTAAATCCTTTTCACTCCACATAGCCCTATCCCCTTCTAGAGGTATTTTAGTGATAAGTTCTATAGGAACTGGATGATCCTATTTGGTCAAATACCTAGCGACAAACTCCTATGTTCCTTTCATTATGGTATTTCTGAACAAGTTCCTGGATGACAAGCCTGAAGGTTATCTTATTGATGATATCGGTATTGATGATAGTGATAATATTGATGATAGTGATGATGACCTTGATATTGATACAGAGCTGCTAACTATGACAAATGTGCTAACTATGTACATGAAGCCAAAAATAGACCGATTTGATATAACCCTTCAATTTGAATTAGAAAAACCAATGTCTCCTTGCATAATATGGATTCAAAACCTTCATGATCTGCATGTGAATGACTCGAATTACTTATCCCTCAGTTTATTAGAGAACTATCTCTCTAAGGATTGTAAAAGATGTTCCACTTAAAAGATTCTTGTTATTGCTTTGACTCATATTCCCCAAAAAGTGGATCCCGCTCTAATTGCTTTGAATAAATTCAATACATGCATTAAGATATGAAGGCTTCTTCTTCCACAACAATGAAAGCACTTTTTCATTCTTTCATACACTAGGGGATTTCACTTGGAAAAGAAGATATTCCATACTAACGGATTTGGGACCATAACCATGGGTTCCAATGTGTGAGATCTTGTAGCACTTATCAATGAGGCCCTATCAATTAGTATTACATAGAAGAAATCTATTATAGAAACTAATATAATTAGATTAGCTCTTCATAAAGAAACTTGGGTTTTCAATCCCAGATAAAGTCAGTTCAGGATCATGGGATCCTTTTCTATCAGATAGGAAAGGCTATTACACAAAATCTACTTCTAAGAAATTGCCTCATAGATCCTATAACTATCTATATGAAGAAGAAATTATGTAAGGTAGGGGATTCTTATTGAATGAGCATGAGAAAATTCACGATACTTCTTTATCTTTTGAGTTATTCTGCCAGATTGGTAGCTTAAGATCTTTGGTCTTTATCCAAACATGTTGAAAAAAATTGGATCACTTCTTATGGAATCTTTGAGAATGGTTCTGATCTGGTTCATGGCCTATTACTATTATTACTATTAGAAGTAGAAGGCTGCTCGGGATCCTCACGGAAAAAAAATATTGCAGCTTTGATAATAATTGAGTGACATTACCTCTTCGGTCCAAACCAAGGAATCAGTTAGATATGATGCAAAATGGATCTTGTTCTATCATTGATCATGGATTTCTATATGAAAAATACAAATCAGCATTTGAAGAAGGGGAAGGGGCCCTCGATTTCTTGATGTGAATTCTTATTTTTTTCTAACAGATTGGTTCCATTTCTTGGGGAAAACATTACTATCTCCTATTAAATAAATTCCTATTTCTCCTTTTGGGGCTTTTGCCCTTACATAAAGTTCTTATTTTAACAATTCAAAATTGGGTGAAAGTTTTTTAGTAAGAAATCTACAGTCAAAATTATTCCATTCGAAATTATTTGTCTTATGAAAACACCGGTTTTCAGCGCAGTAGCAATAAGTGCAAGAATATTGACTTCCATAATCTCTTTGTTTTCTTCTTTCATAATAATTCAGGATCTAATCCCATAGAGATGATAAAGTGGAGTCCTATCAATTCAAAAGTATGAATTGCATCTTGATGATACTAACAATATTATGAATAATAATATCAAATAAATTTATCATCACAAATTAAATAGTTTAACATAGTAAAACATAGGAAGATTTTTTATCTATACTCAATCTAAATGAAATAGAAAGAAAAATAGGATTCTTACGGATTTTATGAAATAATTTCATGAATCCACTCATAAAAAGTTCCAAGATTTCTTATTCAATAGAATTTTATTGAAATATAAAGAATTGGAAAAAAAAAGAAAATAATATATATATATATATATATATATATATATATATATAATAGAAAGAAGAACCATTCAACCATTCTGATTAAATTTATGAGCGACTCGAGCCTCTAGTGAGTCCAATACAAAGTATCTTCGGTTCTTTGTCACAATTATTCAATGAATTTACCATTAGCCTATCCAATCTAATTTCATCGCAAACAGAGTTAGTAGAAACTACCTCAATATTAAGAAAGCTCTAGTGTAAAATAATTAGAGAGTCTTTATAGCCTTTTATTAGACTCCTTTCTTCAACCTTAGTAGCCAAAAAGGAGTCTCTTAGGAAACTTTGGATACCAAGATTTCTAACTTCTTACTTTCATAGTTCTAATACCCAGAATGAATTCTTACTAATTCTTTTATTTGATTCAATTCAAAATAGCCCAAATCAATCATTAATTAGATTGGGTTGCTTCAATTTTCTTGGTACCTTTTTGAGCCACACTTAGGACCTAGCTTTTGACAAAAAAGATGACAAGCTTTTATAGGCCCTACGAGTTCTCAAAATCAAGTATCAGCAGACCTAGCCCTTGCCTATGCTTTTACAGGGCAAGAATTCATCAAGTTTGATCAACAAGATTAATAAATTTCAAGTATTTTTTTGTTGATCAGGCGACACCCAGATTTTAACTAGTGATAAAGGATTTGCAGTCCCCTACCTTAGTACTTTACTTGCTGGGTTGCGAGTACTGGTGGATATTTTACCAGAGGTTTCGATCAATCTACCTTGTATGATTCCTATTGAATCCTATACTCGGTGGGGGGGAGGGAATGGGAGGGGGGTACGCGCAAGGAGGACGGTTTCCAAATAGATCGTAAGGATCACCAAAATACTTCATGTTTTAGAATTCCCATCATCAGTACTCCTATGTTACATTAACAACAACCACTAATTCATCAGCCAATATATTCCCTTCTTTATCTTCAAAATTATGCAATTGCAATATCATCTATCTTTTTTGATATATACATACATGTAGCTATTTGCATTTTATTCTACAACTCAGTGGATCTTACCTCGATCTTCACCCATAATGGTCTAGAACAATAGTATCATTGGAGTAGATACACGACTTTCTTTAAATATAAATATAAGAAGTCAAGTACAAGGATTAGTTCGAGTGGAGAAAAAAAGTATGGAACTGAAAATATTTTCTGGAGATATTCATTTTTATGGAGAGGTGGATAAAATATCTAGGTAGAGTGGCATTTTGATACTACTAGGAATGGGAAAAAAAATTCTAAAGGATCAAAAAAATTGAAAAATTGGATCTATGTCCAACGCATTACACCTACCAAAAATAGATTAATTCTTAAAATTTTTATAAATCATTGATTTGTCTAGTGTCTACAATAAAAATATATGATTTATTTCATTTTCTTATTTTACCAGATTGAAAATCTTTTGTGTTCAAAATTGGAATTTATAGACCCAATGTAACATTCAATAAAGATTTATGATACATGTATAGGATGTATTGTTTACAATTTTGGAGTGCTACTACCAAGCCTTCTATTTCTTCCCATTGCTAGAGGTTATGGAACCATCTCCTTCCAGCTCATGATATCTTGAAAAAGGGCTTAAAATTACCTCTATCTGCTACCTTTTTGTGGAAGAGAAGAGAAGAACATACAACATTTGTTTATCAATTGATTTGGATTGAATTGCATTCTAACTACTAAATTCAAACACCAAATAATGGGACCATTCATAATTTTCTACAAGCATGGAGAAGTTTTAGTGCTCACAAAATTGATCACAATTATGCCATTCCACTTATTACCATTTCCTTCATTTGGATGGCAAGGAACTTAAGCAAGCTTGAAAATCAAGGGCTTGGTTAGAAAAACATTTTGCTTTATATAAAAAATTTTGCAAATTTTCTTGATGTCCCCACCCCCTGAAATATTCAAAACACTATACTTGTCAATTGGAACAAACTTGTTGAAGGATGCATTAAAATAAATATTGATGGAAATTTAATTCTTCCATGGTTGTTAGTATTGGAGTAGTTTTTGAAGATCACAAAATACATTGCATTTTCAACTTATCCATCCCTTATTTTGCAGAAAATGCACTGTTTGCTGAAGCATGGGCCTGCTTTATAGCTTTAAGAATGGTAACCTCCTTTCATCTCCCTAGAATCTAGACTGAATTTGACTCCTTGGATCTTTATAGTTATATTTCAAAAGAATACCTCACCCCTAATTTCTCATCTATATTCTACTAAAATTCTTCATTTGGTACATTTATTTTAGTTTTGTAGCAATCATATACACAGAGAAAACAACCAACTAGCTAATATTTTGGAAAGGGTGGGTTCACTTTTGGAGGAGCCTATCTTCTCTTATTGTCTTATACCTAAAATTATTAAATCACTCAAAGGAGATCTTCTAGACATACCAAACAGTAGAAGATTGTAAAATTTCTTTCTTTTTCTGATGGGTTGTACTCTTAAGGTTATCTTAAAAAAACGTTTAAGAGAAAAAAATTATAATGCATACAAACATATACATAAAAATAGTAAACTAAAATAGAAGCATATTAAAAACAAATGCAAAAATAAACTATAATAATAGCTACCCAAAAAGTTAATTAAGCCTCATAAAAATATTTTATCAACCTCTCACACTTAAATTATTCATTATCCCCAATGCATCAAATTGAAAACAAAAATAACAACTACAGCAAAATAAAAATAATAGATAAAATCTTCTTAGTGGAGGAGAGTTACTCATCATTATCTAGTACTATTTTTTTCTTTTTTTTCTCTTGGATTTGTAGCACATGGTATCATGGCAAAAGTGAAAATTGGAGATTTCTCAAACTTACTTACAAGTTCCAATTTGAGAATACATATTTCATGAAGGTGATGAATCTTCCCACATAATTATAATAAATCCTTCTACTTTTCATAAGATGCTCTATATATGTGCCCATCTAGTCATGCATCCTTTTTTATTGATTCTCCATCATATCAATATGGTTACTGAGCCCCCCAATGTAGTCCCCCTAATTCTCTACTTTTTAAATTAAGTTTATCCTTAGTTCATATTGCTATAGGGCCCCTATGCTTGGGGCATTTTCTTATTTCATAGTTAGGTTGATGATCATGGACCCTAGGTATCATCAGAGTAATCCTGCTACATGGAGTAGAACATCTTCTCTAATGCACTCATTAGCACACTCATCAATAAACCTAATCCATGAATGAGTAAAAGGTAGCCTGCACCTTATTGTATACAAGATGTTTGAGTGAATGAGTACATTGTCAATGTTCTTCAAGTTATGCTAAATTTCAAACTTCATTGCAACCCTCTCCTTCATGATATTATTTTGGTGGCCACTACGTACTAGTCTAACTAAAATGAATATGTCCAAGCCTTCGATTTAACAAAAAGGTCTAAGGTATGAATTTTTATGTTGTTTCCATTACACTTATTCCATTATGTGCCCAAAGCTAGGAAGTACATGGCATCATCATAGTCTAACCTATTTACTAGAAAATTGAAATACTTGTTGTCTAGGATATTTATTATGTTTTAAAATGTATTTCTCCAAGTGCATTAAAATGTATATGTTTACCTTTGATAAATCATTTATTGTTAATGTGTTCCATCATATTCTCCTAGAATTTTCAGACCACTAAAACAATTGTTGAGCTTAATAGCTTGTCATTCATCTACCATCTTCTTTTTGCCAACCTCTCCATAATACAACATCTAAGGGCATCAAATACTCACTTTTGAATGCAAGGATTAGTGGATAAAATTTTCTTAACTCATTCTATTATGGCATGAGAACAGAATGATTTTGCATCGTATGTTCTAGAGGGTGTAATGGAAGTGGGAAATCCCTTTTGCTCTCTTTGTTATTCTCTTATTTCTCATGGCTTTTAATGTTGGAAGAGTGAGAGGGTGAGCAATGGAGTCACTATGGTAGATGGGAGTGGTTTGAAGTCCCTTCTTTTCCTTTCTATTTATAATCTTTGCAAGAAAGTATGTCGGTATTGTCATGATTTGCAAGCTTGACCTTATTTTCTTGGATTTTTATGCTTTAAAATCACAATTATTTTGATGTTGTGTCCTACCTTCAAGAATCACATCACATCATGCTTTTCTTCCTACATAAAATAATAAAATAGTTACTAATCAATAACTCAGTGCCTAAACATTAGGTCTAGTGCTTAGGTGTTAGGTAGAAAATAGCTAAAAACCAAGTGAATTGGCATAAGTAGATGTCAATGCCTAGGCAATAAGAAATTAACGGTTATGACAAATTTCTATAAAGCTAAATTACAAGCATGGTGTCTAGGTGCCAATCATAAAATTTTTTGAATAATTAAAGGTAAACTAAAAAAAGTAGAAAATTTAAAATTAAATGAAAGAGAAATATAGAAAAGAAAATTGGGTTACCAAGTAATAAGCATTTTGTTTAACATCTTCATTATGATGCTTGTTCTGCTTATATCATGTACTATTTGGCACTAAGTGCTACAACAGCTATTACAAATTTGTTGTAGACTTCTTTAAGAACTCTTTTAGAGTTGATCGAGGCATATAAACATGTATGGTTTTAACTTGATCTCATTTAGATTAGAACTTCTATTTTTTAATTTTGGAGGTGATTACTTAGAAAGATTAACCTTGAGGAAGCTCTCTACCATCTTTATTGACATGGGTAAGAGTATATTTTTCATGAGGCAGATTGATATATATTTAACAAGATTTCCCTTAACATTGCATTAGGATTTATTTAGATCTGGGTTCTACTTCCTAAGAACACAAGCCTTCATAGTTATTTACTTCTCTTACCATAATAAGAGAGCACTCTTGATTAAGGTTGAAAACAAATATATCTTCCTGATATGAATCAATTTCTAGTGGTGTGTGTGGTATGGCATAGATGACTATCTAAGGGAAATATGAGAATAATCCCAACCAAGATTCCATGATTCCATTATCTCAAGACTATATTATTCAAGTCTACCAACATCACATGATGTACAGGGAGTTTGATTAGCAACCATGGGATGCCTCATCTCAGATATCCCGAGTAGACTAGAGGTTTAATGTAGGGTGTTCACATGATGAACATATAAATTAGACTTACATCCCTAGGAATGCTAGAATTATAGGTGTTCACTTAGTGATGGATGTTCACATGGTGAACATATATAGAAGATATCTGAATGAAATATTATAATGAAATATGGTGTTCATAGGTCTTATTATTATAATTGAATTTTAGACTTAATGAGACATTTTTAACTTGAATGATGCCACATTAAGGCATTTTAAGTGAATATGATACAATGGACTAGAATTGAAGATGTATATACTAGAGATCTTTCCCCTACTTTACATGGATAAGTAAAGTAGGGTTTTTTTAATGTCAGGTTCTTTAGTTCCATATGGAAACAAGCTTCCATAATTAATTAAATTCGATAAAATGGGAATTTCCTAAAAATACTCTCGATTAAAGTAGTCAATGAGTATCTCCAAAGATTTCAAGGCTAGACTATAAAATAATGGAGTGTTATTGAAAATCAAATGGGATTGCTTGAATAGGAAGATTTCTTCATTGATTCCAAAGGAGAATAAGTAGGAAGCACTCATGATACTAGGAAGCCTAGTGAGTGCTTCAATTTACCTATAGAGGCTTTACATTTTTGAAAAAGAAAAAATTATTTATTTGTGTTGAAATTTTATTAGAATGCTAGGACATAAATTCCAACAACACAAGATTATAAAAATGTCTAATAGGTGAGGACTTATATGCATAGAAAAAAAGAAATGAGTTGCCTCAGAACCAAAATCTAGAGTGCTCTAGCACAAGCCAAGAGCATGACCTAACTCTACTCAAGGATAGTAGGATATACTGGTTCACCTCCATAAGAGAGAGTGAACACATCACGACTCTTTTAGACTTACAACTGCTTGGTGTGGCTGCTAGCTAACACCTCTTATATTTTAAAATCTTGTAGACTGATATTATGTAGATACAAGATAGCTAGGCTATTACTTAATTAGGAGAGAAGCTAGAATCCTAAACTCACTCTCTAAGAGACTAGATAATTTTTGGTATGCAAACATGACTTAGACTAATGTTAAAAATTTATAAGTTTATAAAATAGTTTGACACATTTATTTTTAGACCAAGGATTGGGACAATTATGCTTATATGCATGATAAAATTAAATTTTAGGCTAAATCAACTAGAAGAGGTGTTCTCCACTACAAGAGATCGTTCTCAAAGGTCAAGCATATCCCCTATCATGTAAGAATGGAGATCCTCTCTATTCAAGTGTGACATAATATGATATGCACATTGTTGTAGCATAGAATCATTTAGTTATGAGGTTTCTATATCTTTTATTATCTTGATTAAAATCCAAGGCTTTTAAAATGAGGTTGTGAGCTAAATTAATATTTAGTTATGAGCTACTTAGTGAGGGCAAAAAATTTAATTTTTATCCTAAACAGACTACCATAACTAGGCCACACATCAATGTAGTTCGCCTCTTAGGGTTCTGCTCAGAAGGAACTAACAAAGCCCTAGTATATGAGTTCATGCCAAATGAGTCATTGGAAAAGTTTATTTTCCTTGGTGAGTTAAGAAGAGGCATCAATTATTTAATATGGAGAAGTTAGAGGAAATTGCAATTGGCATTGCTAAAGGGATTGATTATTTGCATCAAGGATGCAATCAAAGAATTGTTCACTTTGACATCAAACCCCATAATATTTTGTTGGACTACAACTTCAATCCAAAAATTTCAGATTTTGGATTGGCTAAGCTTTACTCTAGAGATCAAAGCATTGTGACAATAAGTGCTGCAAGAGGCACGATGGGATACATAGCACCAAAGGTCTACTCCAGAAACTTTGGACCTGTCTCTTCTAAGTCAAATGTCTATAGTTATGGAATGCTTCTATTAGAGATGATTGTAAGGAGGAAGAATGTGGATCCTACTGTTGAGAACCTTAGTGAAATTTATTTTCCAGAATGGATTTATGACAAGGTGGTCCATAGCACTAACTTGGGAGTAGCCATGGAAATAGAGGGCAATGAAGAAATTATGAACAGGCTTGCTATAATAGCACTTTGGTGCATACAGTAAATCCAATAGCTCGTCCATCAATGACTACAGTTGTTCAAATGCTAACAATGAACTTTGAGAACTTGGAGATGCCACCCAAACCATTTGTTCCTTCTTCAGATCAAAGAACTTGATTTACTCAAACTTGAAGACTTGATCCAATGGCCAAAAAGATTGCATCTAGTGTTTAATGAACACTTTGAATGAACATTTAAGAATCGATTATTATATACAATCTTATCCTTATATTTGTAAAGTGATTATTTTCTAGGCTTACAATCATAACCTCCAAAATATATTTATGATAACTATTTAGTTTTAAATTATATAGGCTTGTAATCTTAATGAATGTATACAAAGGCAATAATCATGGATATCAATCCTACCTTTTTTTTCATTAATAGTACATTCTAGCCAACTGTAGTATGTTATTTTGAAAGTCAAGCCTACCTATTTTTATTCATTTTCATCAAAGCGGTTGGATGCCTTGCCAAGCTACTTTTCTTAATTTTCACTTACAACAGATCAGAGTAACTTTAAACTAATGTCTTTATGTTGAAATAGCATAATACACAAAATACATATCTTGGATAGTTTTTAAAAACTATATAGTTGTTGCCTTATTGTTACATTCAGTATATTATTATGTGTATCCCAAAATTTAATTTGATGGTAATATGTCTTATGTTGAGTGGTTCTATAGTTTGTTAAGATAACATTTTATGGTTTATTATTTCACAACAACCATTAAATTAATAATAAAAATCCAATAAATAAATTAAAAATTAAACTTTTAGTTGGCGAGATTTAAAATTTAAGATAGATATTTGTGTCAATATCTTGAAGAATCTAAATTTTGTTGGTATAACTTAGTGTAGGTGCATATCAAAATATTTAGAGCACTTTATTTGAGCATAATGAGCTTGACTCAATGCATATGGTAGCTTGAGAATTGTGAACTTGCAAGGATAATAGTGAACTAGCTATACTCTTACTAAATGTGATAAAGTATGTTCAATTGATGACAACTTGTAGAACTATAATAAACTAGCTAGAGGCATGAGAAGCTCATATGAATATGCCCAATCTAAAGCCTCATCATCAAAAAGAGACCTGCCTATAAAGTTTACTTAACAAAAAAAGAGTCTACTTACCTAGAACTATTAACCTACACTTGACTATCTAGCAAGTAATTTCATCCTAATGTCTATATCCAACAAATGATGCTTTCACCTAACAAATTGTTTCATCTAGTTGTAAAGCTAATCAATTATCCATATATTTTCTTATATAATTTTAACTATGTGCCTTTTGTATCTTAATATATCTTTTATTTATTAAGTAGACACTTTTCTAGAGCCAAAAACCATAGACCTAATCTCTTAATAGGGGATTGGGGAGAGAACTTTCGGCATGAACCTTGGTGACAAGCTTATATTTTGGGCCATCTAGTAATGAGTCCTAGAGTTTCTCTCTTTGGAATTAAGCATTTATTTTCTATTAATTCTTCTTTTATAGGCCATGTAATTCTTTAGGTATATACGAAGTGGGGGAAGATCTCTGGTATATACGAATCTTTGTAGAGTGGGGGAAGATCTCTAGTATATATGAAGGTCCATCTACTTTAAGAGTCCTCATTAGGTGATTGAGTCCATTGTAGAGTGATGTTTCTATCTTTCAAGATAGTACATCATACCTTAAAGTCACACTCGATCACTTCAATAAGTACCTCCTAACAACTGTGTGATGTCCCTATGACTCTAAATTAAAACACCACAGATTTTTCTAACGAATCTACTGAGGATTATTTCTCTATACATCTTTAGTAGTTAATCATTGACTATAAACATCGATAGTGGGCTTATATTTTTATGTAAGTCCAAGACTATCATTCTTTCCATTGGACACCTTGCTTATTTCATTCTTAGGCAAGTGTGGAAAACATCCTTTATGTTTTAGAACCTCACTCTAGTAGATTCTCAAACCCTTATTGGACCTCTAATAGGACAAAAAAGATTAACCAATGAAATAACTCAAATACATTAAAAACACGCAACTCAAAACCTTTAAGAACCTCTTCCCATGAACATGGCAAAGTAAGGTTCATCCGCCATCTCCAAAATCCATTTGAGCTCATTCTTAGTGAATTTCAAATCAAACAAAATATCTTATCTCAGAATTATAAGTCTTTACAAAATATCTAAACCCCATCTGACATAACCAAATTTGTTAAATAATAATTTTACTTTAAAGTCAATTCAAAGAAAATATCAACTATAGCAAAGTCTAATTTTGTACCTTTTCTTCTCCAACAATGAAGAGAAACAGTCCTTCTTCCTTTCGAGCAATCAATCAAAATGTCTTATGGAAAGCTTAGTTTTTCCTTTGCTTTGGGTGTGGATTTGGCCATGGATCAAGACATATTCACCTTTGCCCCAGTCATCAAGTTTAGCCTAGGATTTGAACACTTTAAGATTACTTATGATCATCCTACCCTCAGTACAGTGAGTGGAGAAGAGGTGGTCGATAAGAAGCCACTTCTACAAATTGATTTGCAGTCAGATACCGAGTTCCCATTTCTTAAAAAAGAAAGGCCTTAGATGTTCCCATTCCATGAGCACCATTTGTGCCTACCATCTATTGAAACTAGTACCACCTTTGCCACATCCTTAGTCTTTAAATGGAATTCTATCCTGGCATGTGAGGTTGTTTCCCCCACCTTTGAGGTTGCCACTAGCTCCCGCCATGTACCTTTGAGTAAGACCCAATGCTATAATAAAATTATAAAGATCAAGAGATATTATAAGCGCATGGCCAAGGAGGTCGAGGAAGTCTCCCATGCTTCTAAAGAGGGATCCATTCATGAGACCTCTCCCCTTCTTGGTGGTAGTAGGTTTCACCCCATTTCAGCTACAAAGAGAGAGGATGATGTGAGAAAAATAGCTACATCACCACCATGCCTTACTGAGTATGAGACATCATATAGGGATAGGAGAAGACCCTATGCTGGTCTTAGGTCCATGCTCAAGTGAGTTGGGAGAGTACATGGATGATCTGAGTTTGCTACCCTACATGATCTGAAGAAAGTTATTCCTAGGAGTGTTAGGGATCATAGTAGAAGAGAGAGGGCCACAAAGGCTAGGATTACTACCTAAGTGGGCAAAAGAGATAGCAGGAGGTTTGCCATATAGTCAGTAGCCTCAGCATTGATTGACCACCCCAATCGGCGAGCTGATAGAGCTGATCATTCAAATTGGATAGTCTTTACTAGTTTTAGCTGTGGGGGGAGACTTTCAGCAGAGAGGCAACCTGTGTCATCATCATCACACCATTCCAATCACCGACCACTATTGCTAGTTCATGTCTTACCATATGAGGTTCCAACCAAGTTCTACAAGACAGCATCTAGAGAGAAATCATCCCCCTTGATGATATGACTATAGCCAAAGGACCACACTCCATCCACCTTACCAGTTGATTCAAGGTCAAGATCTCCCACTTGACCTCCTGCCTCAATAGTGGAGAGAAAAGAGTGACAGCCCAAGTGTGTCATAGTTGCTCTACCATCCCAACAAGAGAAGAGGAAGAAGGTAGTTTCAAGTTGGCTCCTATGTTTATTGAACTGATCATAGCTAATATCCCTCTTGTCTATGACATATGGTGCATCACTTCCTTGGAGCATAGTTTAATAGGGGGTCATCAGCCAATATATATCCCAGTAGTCTCGGGTAGAGTAGATGACTAATCTTTGGAAGAGACATTTTAAGGACTATCATGTTGCGGTGAGGCAGATAGTTGGAGATGATCACTCTGACAAAGAGGAGGACATGGTAGATTTTAATGTCGATGAGGATGACCTTTTAGATGATGTAGTAGAGGTCCACATGGTCGATGCAAGGGATTCTTGCATGGAGAGTAGCCTAGCTAAGAAGCTTAGGGCATTGTAGTTGAGGAAGGTGAAGCATTGGATTCAACTCAACGTTTTCTCCAACAAATCAAACTCATGGATGACCAGTTTGATAGAATGGAGAAGGGAGTAGAGGAGTTGATGGTAATAGTGTTTGCATTGCAGAATCAAACACCTATCCCCAAACCCACTCTTATTGAGGCTGATAGACCTAAGTTGGTACACATCCCAAACCATCCTAAGAGCACTACTCCAAAGGATTAGGATATTGGTAGCCTACATAGGAAGATAGCTGAAAGCACCACCATTCATGAGAGAAATATCAAACACATGGTAGAGTAGAAAGTGAAGGAAGCATTGGTGCAGGCCCAAGGGAGCTCATTAGTTCCAAAGTGTAGACCTTACCCAGAGGAATTTGATGTAGTTCAATACCCCAAGGGTTTTGTGCCACCATCCTTCAAGGTATTTGATGGCAGTCGGAACCCTAGGTAGCATATAACACCCTTTATGGCCAGTTGCTGCAAGTGATGCTCTACTCCTTAGGTAGTTTGTTAATACCCTTTATGGAGTTGCTTTTAATTAGTATGCCAAACTACCCAATGGTTTGGAGAAGTCTTTTACAGAGTTGAAGCAACTTTTTATGAAGAGATTGTAGGAGCCTACAGAGAGTAACTATAAGGGACCTTATTGTAGAAAAACAAAAATTCAATGAGTCATTTATTAATTATATCCTTAGGTGGCGAAACCTGAGTATAAAATGTAAACCATAGCTATAAGGATAACATGTCATTGAAATTTTTCTTAAGAATATTCATGGCTCGATTACTTTCATGCTTAAAGGCTTCACCATTAAGACATTAGAGAAGCTAATTAGCAAGATGGTCAATCTACAAGAGGATGCCAAGTTATTACCCTTCTTAGACCAATCATGGAAGCCCAAGCCTCATAAGGTATTTGAGAACAAGCCAAAGGTTGTAGCAGCATTGGATGACAGGAAGAAGCCAGTAAGAGCATACTTTGAGAGGCTTACAATTCATTAGCCTCCACTTACAGCTCCTCTTCCACTATCTTGGCCCACAAAGGCCACCTCAACAACCTACACAATAGCAATAGTACCAATACCCACCTACTCTTGCTGACAAACTCAACAAGCCATATTCATTCAAGAGGAAGGTAGTCAAGAAAATATTCAAAAATCTTATTAAGAAACCTGACTTTTAGTTACCCGAGCCTAGTAAGCTAGACGAAGGGGGTAGGAGTGATGATCCTAACTACTACCCCTACCACCGCATGCTAAGCATGTCTTAAAGGCTTGCTTCACATTTAAGGATTGGCTTAAGCATAGTTACAAGTCAAGAGCTATAGTGATCCCCAAAGAATGCGTAGTGGAACAACCTTCTGGTTCCATTATAGTACATCATTGGGGAGACATCTGATCCTCTTAAAATAGAAGAAGTTTGGGATATCTCCTTATCCAGTACCTCTAAAAAATTATTTCTAAAATCATGAAACTTTCTCTATAGTACCTGAATAAGCTCAGACCTCCAAACACTAAGGAAGGTCTACTAGTTGTGAGGGATAACTTGAGGAGGGTAGAAGCCCATCAGTAATAGCAACCACCACATGTCTAGGATAGTTCCATAGCACCACCACCATCTAAGCCTAGCATTCTCTCTTCCACTGTTATAGCTACCACATTTACTAACTCCACCACCACCAACAGGAGTGTTATATCTACAGATGAGGGCACTCAACCATTCAGGCTGCTTACTTTGCTTGACTTTTGTTATGTACCTCTCAAATTGAAGAAATCAATGAAGAAGATTAATTTCACTTACATCTTATCTACTTTTGATGACCTCAGTGATTTCATTCCTATTAATAGCTCTCCGAGTCACAATAATAATACTGTAATAATTTTGATCAATTCCATTCTGACTCAGAAATAGATTGTCCTTTTTGAATCTCCATGGTTCACCAGTTGAGATAGATTTAGAGTCATCCAACTCTGATAATCCTTTAGGAGAAGTTGTAGGTATACTAGATGAGTAGGTAGAACTTTCCACAAGCTCCTCATTATATAAAGTTGTTGAAGTTAACCTCCATATTGGTAAAGTTCTACCTCCTAGGATAGTACCTCAAGATAAGGGAAAACAAGTCATTGGTTCTAGTGAGTAGATAACCCCTCGACAAGATGCTCTACCCTTGAATGTGCCTCTAGAGGACCAACCCAAAGTTGACTACAACATCTTTGTGAATCTTTGAAAGTTACCAACTAAGTTAAGCATATATGACACCCTTGTTTTATCCATAAAGAAAAGGGAGTCGCTAATCAAAGCATTATTTATCCCTAAGACATGCTTAGCTCAGTTGACTGATATTGATCTGGCTAGAGAGGAGGCATGTTTTCCAAAAGAAGTCATGAGAGTCTCATTCTTAGCCATTAATAGCACAAGCATCCCCTCTACATTATAGTGGATGTTGGCAAGTTCAAGTTATCTAGAGTATTGGTTAATCTGACTACTTCAGTGAACATTATGATTCTAAGAACTCTTGACACTTGAGATTGACATCTCTAAACTTCAATCTGAGAAGATGATGTTGAAAGGATTCAATGAACAAGGCGAGAGGGCCTTAGGCTCCATAATATTGTCATTAAAAATAGATGATTAGAAGACAAGGGCCATGTTTCACATAATAGACTCGAATACATCTTTTAATGCTTTGTTAAGGTGACCTTGGATTCATGATGACAACATGGTATCCTTCCTACATCAATGCATCAAATTCATTTGGGATGGTATTGAATATTATGTCAAAGTAGATCCCAAGGCATTTACAGTGCATGAGGTTGGGATTTATGAGGATGCAACCTATTACCTCCATAAGAAATAGAATGACTTCTCTTATGAACTTAATCAAAATGAAAAAGAGAAAAAAATAGAAAAAATAAGAAGAAAAATAAAATAAAAAAGAAAAGAAAAGGGTGCGAGTAGAAGATAACAGGAAGAAAATAGAGCCGAAGATTAGATTTCACCCATAGTTTGTCACTCCATTCGAACAAGTGGGTAGAATGACCCAACCTCCACTAGGATGAGGAAAAGGTAAGTCCAAATGAAGTCCTAGAGGTGGTAGACCACCATACTTACCACCTACCAAAAGGTTTATTCCTGCATCCAAGAGTACACCTACCATCTATATAGACTTGGAATCTAGTTCAGAGGTTTAGTCCTATATAGTGAGCACACTAGCTGCCTCTTTATGTCAACAGACCCCGTTGGAAGTGACACTTGAGCTCAACAATGATGAAGACTGAGTTCTCAATAAAAGCATGAGTGTATTTAAGCTCTCTTTATGTGAAACTATTAGACAGCATGTGAGCACCTTAGCTCTAACCCTACTTTTCTCATAAAGAGTTGAGGGTTTGGTCATTAACGAATCTCCTAAGACATATGAAAATGCTAAATCTCAAAGATTTTATCTAGGAGCAACATCCTCAAGCCAATAAGTTGATGTATAACTTGAGGATGAACATTCAAAATATTAATAAAATTTTCATTTTATAGGTAGTTGCCTTGTGTTTTAAATTTGGGAAAGAAAGGTTTAATTTCACACACGTAGTCTAAGCATAGGTTGGTGTACTTTGAAAATATATGGGACAACAAAGGCAAGAACTCTCAGTCAAGAGCAGGACTAGGCTTCATTATAGTAGGCTCAATAAATGATGATAATTATTTATTAGTCATCACCAATCATCTGGAATCTAATAGGTTCTTCTCAAACCACATTAATTCACATAAAGAGGTGTGTTTAGAAACTTTAGCTGATCCAGATGATCTTCAAGTCAAATATGCACCCCCAAAATTCAAAGAGAAATTCAAATAAACTATCAACGAGCTCAAAGAAGTCAACTTGGGCATTAAAGATAATCTATGCTCGACATCCATTAGTTCTTTATTGAATGAATCTAAAACCAATAACTTTGCTAGGCTACTCACTGAGTTTAAGGACTATTTCACATGGAGCTACAAAGAAATGCCTTGATTAACTCCTGAAGTCACAGTTCATAAACTAGAAATATAACTTAATGTTAACCCCTAGATGCATGTGATTAGACATTAAATAATAAGTTAATTTTGAAGTTAAAAATTTGATAAATGCTGGTTTCATCTGAAAGAAAAATACCCTATCTGGTTGACCAATGTCATTCCAATTAAAAAGAAGAATAGCCAAATTCACATATGCATCGATTTTAAGGATCTAAATAAGGCATGTCCAAATGATGAATTTTCACTACCAATACTAAAACTGATAGTGGACATTGCATCATATCATGTGGTCTTCTCTTTCATGGATGGTTCATCTAGATATAATCAAATCAACATAGCACCTAAATTTAAAAAGAATAATACCTTTAGAACCTAGATCAAAATTTATTGTTATTAGGTCATGGCTTTCGACCTCAAAAATGCTAGTGCCACATACTAGTGGGTCATGACTCAAATCTTCGATGAACTCATTCATCACCAAGTTGACTGCCACATCAATGATCTCATTATCAAAAGAAAAGAAAAAGAACACCATCTCTTTGACTTAAAAGTAATTTTTGAGTATTTAACTTAATATAATATTAAAATGAACACTTTAAAGTGTGCATTTGGGGTAACTTCAGAGAAGTTTCTATGGTTTGTTATTTGACATCATGGGATTGACATTATCTAGAGAAAATCAAAGCAATAATGGAAATGCCACCCCCTAAAAGCCTAACTTAATTTAGGTCATTCCAAGGGAGGTTGACATATACAAGACACTTTATATCCAACATATCAGAAAAATGTCAACCATTCTTAGAACTAGTCAAGAAAGATGCAAAATTCAAATGGAATGATAAATGTCAACATGCATTTGAAATTATCAAGCAATACCTCATGACGCTACTAGTCTTAACCGCCCCTATCCTAGGCAGACCCCTCATACTCTATACTACTACATTGGACAACTCCCTCAGCACTTTGTTGGCCCAACCTAATGATGAGAGGAAAGAGAACATGCTCTACTATCTTAATCATCATTTAATACTTGTTGAGGTGAACGATCCACCCATTGAGAAGCATTGCCTAGTTTTGATCTTCATAGTTCAGAAGCTATGACATTATATGCTTTCTCATAATGTAAACTTGATTTCTAAAGTCAATCCACTATAATATCTCATGACATGGCTGATGCTATTTGGAAGGCTAGCATGATGGTCCATGATTTTGTCATAGTTTGACATCACGTTCATACCCCTTTGCACAATAAAAGGGCAAGCACTTGTAGACTTCTTGGCAACACACCCTCTCCCTACGGAGTCCCCTCTCAATGATGATATTCTTGATAAACAAATCATGAATCTAGGGAATGAAAACACTCTCTACTGGGAGATGTACTTTGATGGTGCAACTTTCTCTCAAAAAAGAGAAGAACCATAATCTACTCTTCCATGTAAGGCACAGGTAGGGATAGTCCTACTAACACTAGACCATGATATGATGAGATTTTCATATCATTTGTCTAAACCCTGAACCAATGATGAAGTTGAATATGAGGCTCTAATCACTAGTTTAGAGTTAGCAATCTTCTTAGGCATCTAAAGCATTGATGTATTTTGGGATTCATAACAAGTGGTCAACCAAGTTATTGGGTCCTCAAAGTTCTAAAGCCCAAACTCCATCACTACCACAAGTACACCATGGTGTTACTAGCCTAGATCTTAGAGTTCACAATATGTAAGATCCATCAAAGAGAAAATGCCATATCAGATGCCTTAGCCAAGCTCACTAAAGACTTAGCATGTTCGGGAGATGAGCCAATTCAATAAACGTTCATAATAGATAGATCCAACCTCTTGTTGATGTTGAACTTATCAATAAATATACTCTTAAAGGAGAGGTTATCATTGTTAAAAAAGCATGAAGAGTTAGACTGGAGGCAACGCTTCATTAATTAATTAGACAAAAGCTAACTACCTCAATAGAAATCTCAAGCTCACCAAATCAACAAGAGGGCACTCTCTTGTTCTCTCGTCGATGGTGTATTATACCAATGATCCTTCGATCATATGTGATTACATCATTTAAGCAAAAGAAAATCCCATAGGATTGTGACTGATGTGCATTCAAAACTATGTGGAGCTCACTAGTCTAGTCCTAAGATGAAGGACAAGATCAAGAGACTTGGGTATTACTAGCCGATAATGATCACAGATTGTATGGATGTAGCCAAGTGTTGCCACCAGTGTTAAGTGCATGGAGTAGTTCTACATCAACCACCTAATATTCTACACCAAACTATAGCTTCATGCCCACTCGAGTGTAAGGAGTACAAATATAGTGGGTATGATTGATCCTCCATCATCCAAAGGTCACCAGTTCATCCTAGCGACTATAAATTATTTCTCCAAGTGGGTAGAGGTAATTCTGCTCAGTGAAGTTAAAGCTCAGCATGTGCTTCCATTTTTTTAGGAATCATATCATGTATAGATTTGGAGTACCTCGCTGAATTATATTTGTTAATGGTATTATCTTGTTGAACTCACTTTTGGAGTGAGGATTAACCTTTCTCATTTTAGACTTAGCAGCCTTCTAGGCACTTGGATCTTCTTAGTGATAAGACACTTCTAGTAACTAAGGGAACACCTAAGCTTAAAGACTTAGGATACACCCTAGGACAAAAAGGTTCTATCTATTCTATGGACTAAGCAAAGGCTTATGCTTATCCACTCATCCAAACCTAAACTCTTATAAATGAGATATAACCAATCTCAAGCCTATTCAATTAACCTCACTTGAATTTATTTTTAGTCCAAGCTCCAAACCAAATTGACTTAGACCTTAACCTAAGTTCACACCACCATGATCCTATGATCCCATCCAAAACCTATTCAAGAAAACTAAATCCAATTTTATTTTCTCAATCACCCCAACCATTCAATAGATCATTTCAAACTCCTCCAACACTTGCAATCAAACTAATCAAATCAAACGAATTTGATCAATCCATGTTAGCCCATTTGACCCAAAAATTCTAAATGAACCGAAAACCTAATCAAGCCCAAAGAAATTATAATCAAGATCACTAATCAACATTAAATCCATCATTGAACCCCTCTCAACACATAATTGACACTAACTCAACCCAATTCAACTCAATCAACCCAATTGATTCATTTGACCCAATGTGAACCAAATAAATAATTTGATTCAAACTTCAACCCAATCCAAATTGAATTAAATCAAATCAAATCATCTAATCCTTTCCATAATGATTGTTGATCATCTTTTATTGCCCAATTGTGATTAATTTGATCAAACCAAACTAATTGGACCTTTTAACCCAAGTTGACCCAAATTGACCAAAAGCATCAAATTTGGCTAAATCTTATTCCAACTCCAAATGATTGCAACCAATGCCTCTAATCAATCATAAATTGATCATTGAACACCCTATAATCATCAACTAAACCTAATTTGGTAAAGCCAACCCAATTGACCCACTTAACCCAAATTGACCTAAAAGGTCCTATTGAACCAAATCATTTCCTAATCCAAATCAATTCAGACTAACACTTACATTCATTCCTAAATGATCAATTAAACCTAAACCTAACCCATACCCAAGATAATTTAGCCAATTTGGTCAAATTGGTCAACATGACCCATTTGACCCAAATTGAACCATGCGAACAAAAATTAAATCCACTTCAAACTGAATCAAACCAATTACACCAATGCATTCCAAATGACCAATTGAACTTACCCAAATCCTTGGTTTGACTAAATTTGACCAATTGGTCAACTTAACCCAATTGAACTCAATTTGACTCATATGGGTCAAATTGAACCAATCCCAACCAAACCATGTCCAAAGCCAACCAAATTGGCATGACTCATCCCTAGGTCACTTGGGCCTGCCCAAGTGGCCCAAGTGGACCCAACCCATGGTGAACCTAGTTTAGGTCAAACTCATTGAACCAAGCCACCCAAACAGGAAAAAATCCCCATTTGGATGGGTTCTCTACCCCTTCACCTCTTGGTAGCCACCTTTGGATCTTCTTGGTTTAGTGGACCACTGACCCAACCTAACCCAAGGCTGTTGGGTTCAGCCTTTAGCCATGAGAGGGTGAGTTCACCCATGGAACCCCATTAGTCCACTTAAGAAAGCTTGTACACCCTATGCTAGCCAATTCCATTCCTTTAGCCTCTCACTCTAAGCCACTTCAGTAGTCCCCTGCCACCTCTAGTTACCTACCTCGACCTGGCGATAGCTAAATGCTAAACTAATCTCAGTCTTTGGTTCAATTGGGGAGGATAATATACTCCTGCCAATTCATTCAAACTTTGGACAAATCTTCTTTAGAGAAATCCATAATCTGAGACCTTCCCCTGAGCTCCTCATGCATTCAACCATCGACGAGACCAAGCTCCGAGTGAACCTGAGGCCCCCGTCCATCCAAACTTTTCAAAACTCCACCAAACCTAAATTAATTCTTTCCACAGCTTTGCCTCCCTCTAGTGAGTCAAAATGAATCATTTTTTGAGCAATTTGATCAATAGAAGGCATCCCTATATGAACTTCGATAAGTTTCACTATGGCGTTTGGTCCATAGAGTGAATGGAGAGGAGGTAGCTCATGATCTTCTCAAGAAGGCTTTGTCTATTCAAGACAAAGTAACATCTGTCAACAGACCATTGATCTCTAGCTATGGCTTCATAAAAATCTAGCAACCATAGATTTTCTCCTTAGGTTTTGGTCATTTTTGAAGTAAAGTGTGATTTCATGTGATTTCCACCATATGATCCCTTTAGATCTTCTCCCTAAATGTTTTTGAGTCAATTTCTTCATCAAATGATCTCAAGCAAGCTTAGATTGAGCAGCATAATGCGGAGGGTGTCTATCTTTCGACGCTCAAGGGACGATGGATCATTGACCGTTCATTCTAGATGGTCATGATTAATTGTGCTACAATTTTTGATTTAATCCTTTCAAAACCATGGGATTAATCTCAGCGGTCTGATCCAAGATCATATGACCCAGATGAAACCGTGTACGCCACCACTGAGTTAGCTGCGCGATAGACATTTTAAATCCCCAATACTGCGATGCCATGTGGAAAGCACTTCCGCATTAGTGTCTGCATGGCACCAACGGTTTAACTGGTTAGTTAGGTATCAAAAATGTAATTAAATGGTTAGAACTTCAAAAAATTATAATTAATTGTAAAAAAAATCCAAAAAATACAAATAAACCCATTTTGGAAAGGTTAAATAGTGGAGAATCTAAGAAAAATAAAATCCCTAATATTTCTCTAATGAAAAATGCTTAATTAAGGTTTGAAGTATAGGATGATTGCCTTATTTAAGGCTTAATTATTTAACTAGTTAATTCTAAATTTGGTGGAATGATTTTATGAGATGTCCTCTACCTTTCATATTTATCTTGAAATTATTGGCCATGTTATTTGGAGGATTTGAAATTTTGATCCTAATTACCCCCATTAATCAATTTAATATTTATTAAAATTGCTAAAAAATAAAATTTAAATGATTAATGATAATTAATCACTATAAATAGTGGGAATGGTGAAGGAAAATAATTAGGACCTCTTTCCTAATTACCCTTCTAAATGCATTTATGTAGGAGGGTTAATTAACACATGATATAATTAGGGGTTAATTAGAAAATTAATTGTAAGATAAAATTTAAATTAAACTAATGTTTGGTTCAGATAATTCAAAGATAATTCAAGGGTTCCCTTTTATGTATTTAATAACATAAAATCTTTAAGGAATCTATGGTTGCCCTATTGGTGTGGGAAATCCATAAGAGTACTTAACTTAGATTCCTTTCATAATTTAATTCACTTTAAGCATGAGCTCAATTGCATTAGGCCCTTTTAGATGCATTGCAAATTTTAATTTCTCATAAGCATATCATTGGAGGCTCATGATTAAGTAAGTTCATTAAATTAAAAAAGTTTAGAGAAGGGTAATTAAAATTTATTGCTTAATGATTTGAACCTAATCAATTCATAAAACCTACTTAATTACATTTCTTAAATATGTTAAGAATCCAATGTGGGATGGGGCTAACACTAAGTATCTTTTCTCCTCTTTAAGTTTTAACAATTCAAACACCAAAAATTAAATTCCATAAAAACTTTTGTTACTTTTAAAGATTTTTATTTGACTTGTTTATTCTTAGGAATTAATATGATTTAATGTATTATATGCCAAATTTTAGTTATTCCTTTTCAATCATTATAAGTATGCATGACATTTATGTCATATAATCATGTTTTCAAAACCAATCAAAAGAATATGGTCATATATAAGTTACAGGTGTTGGATAAATATTATGATATGGTATGGCTATTATCATTAATAGATCCTAAATTATTTTTAAAGTTATAAGCTAATGATGAAAATCTAAGTTAATGTTGGTTCTAAATATTCAATGAAATTTATATTTACCAATAACTTAAACGTGTTAAAGGATTCTTCTATTTTCATGATTCATGTGTATGTTTACATGTGGTTGAAGCTAGCAAGTATATAGTCAGGACGTCCCAAGAATACTATCCTTTAAGTAGCCCCAAGGTGGTCTTAGATTACCTCACTTCCTTGGCTTAACAATGGCACGTACTTGCTTAAATTCATATATGTGTGTGCATGTACTAGAATTTGTTATAGAACTTTTCATTACATGAAAAAATGTTTATTATTATACAATCCTTGCATGATTTTAATTTCTATATTTTCATATATGTTTACATGTATTTAACTTAGCAAGTATATAGTCTAGACATCTAGAGAATACGAGGCTTTAAGTAGCCCCAAGGAGGTCTTAGATTATCTCACTTCCCTAATTTAACAATGACACATACATGCTTAACTCTTTAATACATGTGTACATATGCTTAACTAAAGGATAGTATCTTTCTTTTCTATCAAAAATACATGCATTAAGAATCACCAAGTGTGTAAAAATACAAAAAACTATATTGCATGTATAGATATGTATATTTAATCAAATATCATGAGTAGTAAAAATATAAAGATGTGTATGTTATTGATGATGAAATGGAATAATGGAATGTTACTCATGTGATAGTAATTCAATTTTATTAATCCTAAGACGCCTTTCATATTTGGATAAGATTCTTTAAGGCTAACCTAAAGTTAGGTTTAATAAAAAAATATTTGATAAGTGATTCAGTAAAGAAACTAAAGTCATAATAATACCTTTAAAAAATAACTTAGGATAGGGATGAAGGTGGTCAAACCTCTTTCCTCTCATTATAATAAATAGGTACTGAGTAGGCCTCAAATGAAACAAAAGAAATATAAATTAAAAAATTAACTAATCCTTTCAATGAGTATTATTATGACTTTAGTTTCTTTACTGAATCACTTATCAAATATTTTTTTATTAAACCTAACTTTAGGTTAGCCTTAAAGAATCTTATCCAAATATGACCTTTAAAAAATAACTTAGGATAGGGATGAAGGTGGTCAAACCTCTTTCCTCTCATTATAATAAATAGGTACTGAGTAGGCCTCAAATGAAACAAAAGAAATATAAATTAAAAAAATTAACTAATCCTTTCAATGACCTGAAGTGGAACCTCCCTTAATGTTTAACTTAAACATTCTACACTTTAGATGATTATACTTATAAAGCTTAGATAAGATATACCACACTAAAATTTAGCACACACATTAAATATTAAGCCACAAATTATAGCCTTTAGGTTTGGCCAGTGTATGTGGTGACGTTATATTTTATTTTGTGATGTAATACTTCAGACTGGATGTTAGGATTGTTTATGCGTAGACTGGATGTTAAGTCGTTAATAGCCTAATGATATGTTCTATAGGAGATTATACTAAAGGGGCTACTGTAATAATAAATATAGTATTCTTGCTTGTAGGTTGTTTATTCCCCTAAGCAAAATCTAATTAGGATAGGTAGGCTTAGTTACCCATATGCAGTGTGCTAAGTCCAAATATATGAAATAAAATTCCTTATCTTGTATATTTGTTTAGCTAACATCTATTTTTCAAGTGTAGTTAGATTCTATTTTTCATAAACATGTAATTTCTGTAATAGCAATTAGGATTAGTGCTATGGGGTTTAGGATGAGGAGTGGCTAGAAGGCAAAGATCTGGGAGGCCCTGTAAAGCCTAGAACAAACTAATCCAAAAAAAAAAATGAAGGAAAAGAAAAGAGATAAGACCCCTTTAGCATCTATTATGATTGTAATATTCTTTTGTAATTTAGGTTGTATAAGGGTAAAGCTTGGCTACCCAATTTCTTTCTTCTCTAGGGCGTACAGAGGTGCCCGATCACACCGCCATTTTATTCTTTAATGAAATTTGAAATGTTTGATTGTTATGTTTAGTTTGTGCAATAAAAATGACATATTTTTTTATAGGTTTCTTAAAGTGTGATGATTTAATGTGTGGCCTGAACGCAGTAGGCTCTTTAGGATAAAATTAAATTTTCTATCCCCTCTAAATAACTCATAACCATATTTTAATACAAATCACAATCTCATCTTAAAGCCTAGGCTCATAATCAAGATAAATAAAAAGATTTAACACCCCTTAGCTCATTGTTATATGTTATCACATCATACATGCCATATTGATTCACTCTTGAATATGAGGGTCTCCATTCTTGCATGATAGGGGATATGCTTGACCTTTGAGGGAGATCCATTATAGTAGAGAACACCTCCTCCCACTGATTTTTCACACAAATCTATTTTATCATGTATATAGGAATTATTATCCCAAGCCTTATTCAAAAATAAATGTGTCAAAATGGTGTAAAAGATTTTAAATTTTTGCATTAGTCTAAGTCATGTTTTTCATGCCAATCATGATCTAATATTTTAGGGAGTGAGTGTAGGACTCTAGTTTCCTTCTTAATTAAATAACAACTGAGCTATCTTACATCTACATGAGACCATTCTACATGACTCTAAAGTGTAGGAGGTGTTAGTTGGCGGTCACTCCAGACGGTTGTAAGTATAGAAGAGTCAGGATGTGTTTATCCTCTATTGTGGAGGTAAACCCTTGAGTCCTATTTTTCTAATTAGACTTAGGTTATGATTTTAGCTTATGCTAAAGAATCTTAGTTTTAGGTTCTGAGACTACTTATTTCCTTCGTGCTATGAGTATAAGTCCTCACCTCTTAGGTATTTCCGCAATCTTGTGTTGATGGACTATAGGCCCAAGCATTCTAATAAGATTCCAACTTAAATGAAAGTTAAATTCTATATATAAAATATGTAAAGCCTCATTATAGCGTAGACTAGAGTACTCACTAGGTTTTCCAGTATCATGGGTGCTCCTTATTTGTCCTCTTTTGAAATATGCAAATAAGTCTTTCTATTTGAACTCTCCCATTTGATTTTTATAAATACCTATTCGTTTGATAGTCTAACCTTAAAATATTTTGAGATACTTATTGATTACTTTAATTAATAATATTCTTAGAAAATTTTCATTTCATTTGATGTAATTAACTATGGGAGCTTGCTTCCATAGGGAACTAATGAACCTGACATAAAATAAACTCTGGTTTACTTCTCCATGTAAAGTACAAGAAAGATATATGGTATATACGAAGACCCATCTTGCTTAGGAGTACTTATTGGGTGATTAGGTCCATTTTAAGGTGATGTTTCCATATTTTGAGATGATACATCATACCTTGATGTCGCACTTGATCACTTTAATAAGTACCCCCTAAAATTTACATGTTTTCCATACGACATCAAATTAAAATACCATAGAATGTTATGGCAACTCCGCTGGGGAATGTTCCTCTCTCCATCTGTAGTAGTTAATCATTATCTCCAAATATTGATAGTGGACTTATTTTTCTTTTATGTGAGTCCAAGACTAGCATTCTTTCTAATGGGCACCTTGTCTATTTCATCTTTTAACAAGCTTGGCCAGCATCTTTTAGGTTTTAGGACCTCACTCCAACAAACCTTAAAACCCATATTGGATCTCTAATAGTTAATAAAAATTAATCAATGAAATCACAAAAAGTGAACTAAATAAAGAACCTCTTATCACTATCTTGGCAAAGTAAGGTCCATCCAACATCTTCAAGATTCAATTGAAGTCACTTTTCTTCTTTTGTGAAGTTTAAAAGAAAATAAAAATAAAATATTTCTTTTCAATATCACAAATCTCTCCAACATACATATGAACCCCAATTTAACATAATCAAATTTATTAAATGAGGGTTAGAATTCTAAGTCAAATCAAGAAAACAATGACCAAAGCAAAGTATAATTATACACTCTTCTTTTTTAGCAACAAAAAAGAAAGCCTCATTCCCACTCTTTACAAGCAGTCAGTCATCATGTCTTCCAGAAAGCACATTTTTTGTTTACTTCAGGTGTGGATTTGGCTATGGATCAGACCATGCTTAGTTCATCACCAATCATCAAGTTTGGTCTGGGCTTTGAGCACATCAAAGCCACATGTGATTGTCCTACCCTTAGCACAATATGTCGGGAGGAGGTGGCTGTTAGGGAGCCACTTCTTCAGCTTGATTTCCATTCAGCCATTGAGTTCCCATCCTTGAAGAGGAAGGCTTTAGAGGTTCCCACACCATGAGTACCATTTGTGCCTGCCATAGTTTTGGCTAGGACTAGTACCACCTCTATCGCAACCTAGTTCTTAAAGGGAAGTCAATTTTAGCTTCTGCTTCACCCACCTTTCAGGTCAGTACTAGCTCATTCCATCCACCATTGACCAAGACATAGCAATGTAATAAGAATCGAAAGATCAAAAGGTACTACGAGGGCATAGCCAAGGAAGTTAAGGAAGCCTCCCATGTAGTTGAAGAGGGGTCCATCCATGAGACCTCTCCCTTTCTTGGTGGTAGCAGGTTTCACCATCTCTAAGCTGCAGAGAGAGAGGAAGATGTGAGGAAGATAGCAGCATCACCCCTATGACATGTAGAGCATGAGACACCGGATAGGGAGAGGAGGAAGCGCTATGCTGGTCTGAGGTCCATGCATAGGAAAGTAGGGAGAGTCCATGGATGCTCTGAGTTTTCCACTATCCACTATCCATGATCTGAGACAAGTGATCCCTAGTAGTGCAAAGGATCAGATTCATAGGGAGAAGGTCACAAAGGCCAAGATTGCTACCCAAGTGGGCAAGAGAGATAGGAGGAATTTTGTCGAACAATTGGTGGCCTTAGCTTTGATTGATCATTCCAATCAATGATTTGTTGGAGCCAATCACTCCAATAGGATAGTTCTCACTTGTTTAAGCTGCAAGAAGAGACCTTCGATGGAGAGACAGTTGGCGTCACCACCATCACAATGCTCCACTCACCGACCAACATCACTTGTTCATGTCCCTTCAACTGAGGTGCCCACCAAATACCATAAGTCAGTATCTAGAAGAAATACATCCCCCTTGGTGATAAGATTATGTCCCAAGGACCATACTCTAACTACTCCACCAGTTGAGAAGAGGCTGAGCTCCCCTGCTCGACACTCCACCCCAATGATAGAGAAGATGGAATGATGGCCCAAGAGCTTCATAATTGCTCCACCACCATAGCCAGAGGAAATGGAAAGAGAAGATACATGGTTAGCTCCCATGATTGTCGAGCTAGTTAGAGATATCACTCCTCTTATTCAGAACATATAGTGCATCACCTCTTCAAAACACAGTCTAGTAGTGACACACCACCAAGCATATGTCCTAATAGTTCTGGGTAGGGAGGATGATCGATCATTAGAGGAGATATTAGAGGACTATCATGCCACGATGTGGCAAATAGTTGGAGATGACCATTCTGACTAATAGGATGGTATGATAGACTTCAATGATGATGAAGATGACCATTTGAATGATATTATTGAAGTCCATATGGTAGATACCTCAGGATCTTTGCATAGAGAGTATTCCAGCCAGGAAGCTCAGGGCATTATAGTTGAGGAAGGTGAGGCATCAGACTCAACTCAATGCCTTCTCCAATAAATCAAGCTTAAGAATGACCAAATTGATAGGATGGAGAGGAGAGTGGTGGAGTTGATGGTTGTGGTCTTATCATTACAAAATTAAGTACCTAGCTCCTATAGAGGCTGATATAGCTAAGTTAGTGCATATCCTAGATTGACCCAAGAGCACTACTCCAATGGATGAGGATATTGGTAGCCTGCATAGGAAGACAATTGATAGTACCTCCATGCATGAGAAAGACATCAAGCTAATGGTAGAACAACAAGTAAAGAAAGCATTGGCGTAAGCCTGAAGGAGCTCATCAATTCTATAGGGTAGACCTTACATAGGGAAATTCGATGCAATTCAATATCCAAAGGGTTTTTTGCCACCATTTTTTAAGGTATTCGATGATAGTGGAAACCTTAGCCAGCATATTACACATTTCAGGCCAGTTGTTGCAACGCTAGTGGTAGTGATTCCATACTCTTCCAATAATTTATCAATAGCTTTTCTGGAGTAGGATTTGATTACTACGCTACACTACCAACAATTCAGTAAAGTCTTTTGTAGAGTTAGAGTAGCTCTTCATCAAGAGATTCACAAGAGCTCAGTAGAGAAATAAAAATCCAATGAGTTTCTTATTGAATATATTCTCAGATGGCATAACCTAAGTATGAAATATGAACTACAACTACAAGAGCAGCATGCCATTGAAATTCTTCTCAAGAATATTCTTGGTTTGGTCACCTTCATGCTTAAGGGCTTTACGATCAAGACATTTAAAATAATAATGACCAAGGCAGCTAACCTACAAAAAAAGCCAAACTATTACCCATCTTATACTGGTCATCTGAGCCCAAGCCCCAAAAAGTGTCTGAGAAGAAGCCAGGGATAGTAATGGTAGTGGATAAAAGGGAAGCAGCTAGTGAGAGTGTAGTTTAAAAGGGCCAGAGTTCAGCAGCATCCACACCCTCATCCTCTTCCATTACCTCGACCATCATAAAGGCCACCTTAGCAACCTACACTGGGTAACCACCATCAGGTAGCTACTATCCACCTACTCTTACCGATAAGCTCAACAATCCAAGCTCATTCATGAGGGAGGTAGTCAAAAAATTTTCATGAACCTTCTTAAGATGCCTGATTTTCGGCTACCCGAGCCTAAAAAGCTAGAGGAAGTGGGTAGGAGTTATGATCCTAACTACTGCCCCTACCACTGCATGCTAGGTCATGTCTTAAAGGATTGATTTATATTCAAGAATTGGATTGACCATTGCTACAAGTCAGGAGCCATAGTTATCCCCAAAGAATACTTAGTAGAACAACCTTCTGCTTCCATTAAAGTACTCTTTGGGTATACATCCAATCCTCTCAAGACAAAAGAAGGTTGGGATATCTCTTTATCTTGTACCTTTAAAAAGATAATTTCTATAATAAAGAAACTTTCTTTATAAGTGCCTGACTCAGCTCAGACCTCCAACACTAATGAAGGTCTACCAGTTGGAAAGGACAACTCGAGGAGGGTGGAAGCCCAACAGTAGCCACAACCATCATATGTCTGGGATAGTTCCATAGCACCACCACCATCCAAGTCCAACATTCTTCTTTCAACCATTGCAGTTACCACATCTACTAGCTCTGCGACCACTAGTAGTAGCATTGTATCTACAGATGTGGGCATTAAGCCACTCATATTGCTAACTTTACTTAACTTCTACCATGTACCTCCAAAGTTGAAGAAATCAATGAAGAAGAATAATTCCACTTACATCCTATCTACTTTTGAAGATCTTAGTAATTTTATTCCCATATATAGCTCTCCAAGTTATAATAATAACATTTTACGTAATTTTAGTCAATTTCATTTTGATTTAGAAATAGATTGCCCTTTTTTGAATCTTTAGGGTTCACCACTCGAGATAGATTTAGAGTAATCTAACTCTGATGATCCTTTAGGAGAAGCTGTAGGTATGCCTAATGAGCAGGTAGAACTTTCTGTAAGCTCTTTTTCACAAGAAGTTATTGAAGTTAACCTCCGTAGTGGTAAAGTTCTACCTCCTAGGGTAGCACCTCAAGATAAGGGTAAATAGATCATTGGTTGAATGAATACGTAGCCCCTCCACAAGATGCTCCACCCATGGATATACTTATGGAGGACCAACCTAAAGTTGACTGTAACATCCCGACACACCTTAGAAAGTTACCAGCTAAATTAAGCATATAAGATGCCCTTATTTCATCTAAAGAGATGAGAGAGTCATTAGTTAAGGCATTGCTTAACTCAGAAATATACTTAGCTCAGTTGGCCACTACTAATCCATCTAGAGAGGAGGAATGTTTTCAAAGGAAACGTCAGGAGTCACATTCTTAGATGAAGACTTATTATTGGGAACAATAGAGCGCAATCGCCCCCTCTACATCACTATAGATGTCAGAAAGTTTAGGCTATCCAGAGTATTGGTTGATACAGGTGCATCAATGAACATTATGAGTCTAAGAGACTTTACATACTTAAAGATTGACATCTCTAAACTCTAAGTACAGAAGATGATGTTGAAAGGATTCAAAGAACAAGGCCTGAGGGCCTTAGGCTCTATAATGCTACCTTTGGAAATAGATGATTAGAAGATAAAAGCCATGTTTTACATAATAGATTCATATACATATTTCAATGCTATGCTTGGGAGACCTTAGATTCATGAGCACAACTTGGTCCTATTCTCCCCAAATTAGTGCATCAAGTTCATTAGAGATGGGATCAAATACTATGTCAAGGGAGATCTTAAGCCATTTGTAGTATATGAGGTCAGGATTTATGAGGATGTAGCCTATTATGTCCCTAATAAATAAAATATCTTCTCCCATGAACGTAATAAAAATGAAAAACAAAAAGAAAGAGAAAAAAATTAAAAAAAGAAAAAGAAAGAAAAAGAAAGAAAAAGAATGAAAAGATGAAGAAAAAGAAAAAGAAAAGATAAAGGAAGACAGGAGAAGATATAAGGGAGAAAATAGTGCTTGAGATTAGATTTCATCCACAGTTTGTTACTCTGTTCAAAAAAGTGGGGAGGATGACCTAACCTCCACTAAGATGAGGAAAAGGCAACTTTAGAGGGAGCCCTAAGGGTGGAAGGTCCCAATACTTACCACCTACCAGGAGGTTCATTCCTATATCCAAAGTACACCTTTCATCTACATAGACTTAGAATCTAGTTTAGAGGATGAGTCTTATGCAGTGAGCACACCGGGCAGCTTTCCACATTAGCAAATCCTATTGGAGGTGACACTAGAGCTTGACAGTGATGAATACTGAGTCCCTATGTAAAGCATGGATATATCCAAATCTCTTTTATGTGAAATTACTAGATAGCATATGGGTGTCTTAGCTCTAACCCTACTTTCCTCACAAGAGGTTGAGGGTTTGGAAGTTAAGGAAGCCCCGAAGACATATGTGAATTCTAAAACCCAAAGGTTTTACTCAAGAGCAACATCTTTAAGTTAAGAAGTTGACGTAGAGCTTGAGGATGAATCATTCAAAGAATTAATAGAACTATTATTTGATTGGTACTTACCTTGAGCTCTTAACTTGGCAAGAAAAGATTTAATTCCGCATACATGATCTAAGCACATGTCAGAGTATTTTGAGAAGTTATGGGATAACAAGTGGAAGAACTCTTTATCAAAACTTGGACTAAGCTTTGGTACAGTAGGCCAAGTGGATGATGATGATTTCTACCTAGTCATCATTAATCATTTGGAATCTAATAGATTCTTCCCAAACCATATTAACTCATATGAGGAGATGTGTTTAGAAACTTTAGATGATCTTGATGATCTTAAAGTTAAAGATGCGCCCCCATAATTTAAAGAAGAAATCAAATCAACCATCGATGAAATCAACTTGGGGACTGAGGATGATCCACGCCCAACATACATCAGTTCTTTATTGAATGAATCTGAAACCAATGACTAAGATAGGCTACTCACTAAGTTTAAGGACTGGTTTGCATAGAGTTATGAAGAAATGTCTAGATTAGCTCCTGAAGTAGTAGTTCATAAGTTAGTGATACAGTTTGATGCTAACTCCATCAAGCAAGCTCCTTGACGCATGTGATTGGACTTTGAAGAATAGGTCATTTTAAAAGTCAAAAATTTGATCGATATTGGTTTCATCTAAGAAGAAAAATGCCCCACCTGTTTGGCTAGTGTCGTCCAAGTTAAGAAATAAAATGACCAAATTCGCATATGCATCGACTTTAGGGATCTTAACAAGGCATGTCAAAAAGATGAATTCCCATTATTGATATGGGAGTTATTGCTGGGCATTGCCTAATCTCATGGCTTCTTTTTCATGGATGCTTTATTTGGATATAACCAAATAAAGATGGCTCCTGAAGATGACAAAAACACTACTTTCAGAACCCCAATCAGAATTTATTATTATAAGGTCATTCCTTTCAGTCTCAAAAATGACTCAAATTTCTGACAAACTCATTCACCACCAAGTCGAATGTTACGTCGACGATCTTGTAGTCAAAAGTAAAGGAACATAAGACTATCTCTTTGACTTGAGAGTGATTTTTGAGTGGCTAAGACAATATAACCTTAAAATGAATCCTCTAAAGTGAGCATTCATAGTGACTTTAGAGAAGTTTCTTAGGTTCATTTTCCAATACCATGGGATTGAAATTGACCCTGAGAAGATAAAAGCGATATTGGAAATGCTACCCCTTAAAAGTATAACCCCACTCAGTTCATTCCAAGGGAGGTTGGCATATCTATGATGCTTTATATCAAACCTATCAGGTAGATGTCACCATTCTCATCACTAGTCAAGAAAGATGCAAGTTCAAGTGGGATGACAAATGCCAATATGCATTTGAGAGCATCAAGTAATATCTTATGATGCCACCAATCCTAGCTGACCCTATCCCAAGCAGACCTCTTATACTTTACAATGATGTGTTAGATGACTCCCTATGCGCTTTGTTGGCCTAAGCTAATGATAAAGGGAAAGAGAATGCACTTTATCATCTTATCCATCATCTCATACCTGCTGAGGTGAACTATCCACCCATTAAGAAGCATTTCCTAGCTTTAATTTCTGAAGCCTACGAGCTATAACACTACATGCTCTATCACAAAGTGAACTTTATTTATGCAATCAACCCATTGTAATATCTCATGACATGGATGACAATATCCAGACAATTGGCATGATGGTCCATGATTTTATCATAGTTTGATATCTCATTCGTATCCCTCTATGTAGTGAAAGGACAAGCACTCGCAGACTTCCTTGTAGTACAGCCACTTCATGCTGATTCCTCACTCAGTGATGATCTCCCCGATGATCAAATCATGAACTTAGGGGATGCAAACATCTACCATTAGGAGATGTACATTAATGGTGCGGCTTCCTCTCAAAGAGGAGAAGAACCATAGTCCACTCTCCTAGGCAAGGCAGGGGTAGGGATAGTCCTCCTCACGCTAGACCGTAATATGATGAGATTTTCATATCATCTGTCTGAGCATTGCACCAACAATGAAGTCAAATATGAGGCTCTAATCATCGATCTGGAGTTAGCTATCTCACTAGGCATTCATAATATCAATATGTTTTGGGATTCATGACTAATTGTCAACTAGATCGTTATGTCATGATTTATAAGATTCTTCGAGGAGAAAATGCCATAGTCGATGCCTTAGCCAAGCTTGCTAAGAGTTAGCATGTCCGAAAGATGAGTCTATATCAATATAAGTTCACAATAGGCAGGTCCTACCTCTTATTGATGTTGAACTCATTTTTAGATGAGTCTATATTTAAAGAAGTTCACAATAGGCTAAGGATTTCTAACCCAACCTAACCCAAGGCTATTGGGTTCAGTCTTTGGCCAAGAGAGGGTGAGCTCACCCATGGGCAACTATTGGTCAACCTAATGAGGAGTGTACACTCCATGGAAACCGACTATACTCCCTCAGCCTCTGACACACATCCACCTCAACTGTCCCTTGACACCTCTGGCCACCAACTTTAGTTGGATGACTATCAAAGGTTGAACCAATTTTAGCCCTTAGTTTAGGTGGGGAGGAGACAATACTCTTCTGCATCAATTCAAACTCAATAGACACCTTCCTCAGAGCGTTCCGAGTAGTCCTAGAGCATTTCCTGAGCTCCCCATGCACCCCATTGTGGGTGAGAACAAGCTCGGCCAATCCAACCTCAGAAAAATTTCACCAAAGTCAAATTAACTTTTTTCACACCTTCACCACACTCCAACAATCCGAAATGAATTGATTCCCAATTTATTCGACCACTAGAATACATCCCTAGGCCAACTCGGGTGACATCCGTAGTGGCATTTGGTCCACAGATCGATTGGTGGGGAGGTAGCTTGAGATCTTCTTAATAAATCTTCTTGTCTTGAGGACTAAGCTAACTTTGTCGACGGATCGCCAGTCTTTAGCTCTAACAAGGTAAAAATCCAACAATTGTAAATTTGCCCCTAGGTGTTCGTATTTCTCAAAATGAATTATGTTTTCATCTGATTTCCACTATATGATATGCCTATATTTCTTCCCTAATTATTTTAAAGTTTATTTCACTATCAAACGTGCTCGAGCGAGTTCAGATTGAGTGGCAGAAGATGGACAATGTCTATCTTCTGGTGCTCACGAGATGAAGGATAATTGGCTGTCTGTTCTACGTTATTAGAATGGATGGCCATGATTAATCATGCTATAAATATTGATTTAATCCTTTATTATTCATGAGATTAATCTTGACCATCTCATATGAGATCGGATGGTCAGGATGAAACTGCATTTGCCACCACTGAGTTAGTAGCTGCGTTGAACATTTTAAATAGCCAATATCATTGAGCCATATGGAAAGCACTACTACATCTGTGCCTACGTGGCGCTGACCATTTAAAATAATTAATTAGGTTTAAAAATTTAATCCAAGTGTCCAAAACTTCAAAAAATCATAACTAATTATTGAAAAATCTAAAAAATTCAAAGAAATCAATTATAGAATGCTTAGATAGAGGAACATTTAATAAAAATAAAATACCCAATTAATATCTTATGAGTAGTGCTTAATTAAGGTTTGAATCTTAGGCTAATTACTTTAATGAAGGCTAAGTTACTTGGCTAATTAATTTCAAATTTGGCATGTTAATTTTGTGGTATGTCCTCTATGTCTCATATATTTCTTGGAATTATTTGCCATGTAATTTGGAAAATTCCAAATTTTTAATCCTAATTAATCCTTTTAAGTTATTTAATAATTATTAAGATTAATAAATAGTAAAATTGACTAATTAGGGATAATTAACTAATGAAAATAGTAAGGATAACTGGAAATTAATTAGGACCCCTTCTCCTCATTAATTCCAAATATGTTCCTTTAATGAAGTTAATTAATATGTTTTGTAATTAAGGATAAATTAAGGAGATTAAAAATGAAATTTAAATGAAATCAACTTAAAAAACCCAAGTGTTAACCTATTTATCCTTTTATGGGTTTAATAATATAAATTTGTCAAAGAAATCATGATTTTCCCATTAGTGTGGGGAAATCATGAGAGTGTTTAGCTTAAATATTTTCCTTCTTTAATTGGATTAATTCTTAAGCATGAGCTTAATTGCATTAGATCTCTTCAGGTGCATTGCTAATTTTATTTATTCAAGGATTATCATTGAAGGCTCATAATTAAATGGTTAATTTAATTAAAAAAATCTTGCGAAGGGTAATCAAATTGGTGTAATTAATGGATTAAACCTAATTAATTCATAAAACATATTTAGTTTTTTTTTCTTTGAACATGTTAAATAACCAACATGGGATAGTGTGAACCCTAAGTACCATCTCCCCTCTTTAGGTTTTTAATAACTTGAAAATTAAAATTAAATCTTAAAGAAGCTTTGGTTAATTTTAAGTAATGCTTATTTAACTTAATTGTCCTTAAGATTTAATGAAATCAATTATATTTTGTGGTGATATTTAGCTACTTTCTTTATATCGTCATAAATGTGTATGCCACTTATTTCATGTGTACATGTTTAAAAGAATATTAAAAGAATATGATTGCATTCAAATTGCATGAGTTGGATAAATGCTATTATATGGTGTGGCTATTATCACTAATAAATCTCAAATTATTTTAAAATTATAAGTTAATTTTGAATCAAATAGTTTGAAATTTAAGTCAATACTCATTGTAGACAGTCAATGAAATGTCCATTTGGCTGTAACTTAAAGATGGAAACAAATTATTTTACTTTTATTTGTTGATGTTGATGTTTAAATGTATTTGAATTAGCAAGTATGTAGTATGGACATCCTAGGAACATGAGGCTTTATGTAGCCCCAAGGAGGTCATAGATAATCTCACTTCCTTGGATTAATAATGGCAAGTACTTGCTTAATTTCATTTTCATGTATGCATATGCTAGAATATAAAGTAAAACCTCTTTATTTATGCCATTAAACTTTACATAAATAAAGGATTTTCATGCATAACATTTGCACAATTTTGTTTCTATGCTTATGTATATGCTTATGTGCATTTAAATTAGTAAGTATATAGTATAGACATCCCAAGAACATGAGGATTTTAGTAGCCCCAAGGAGGTCTTAGACAATCTCACCTCCCTGGTTTAACAATGACACATACTTGCTTAAATTTATGCATATTTGCATATGGTTAGCTATGAGATGAAATCCCCCTTTTCTATTAAATTCATGCATCAATATTCATTAAGTGTGTAGGAAATAGGTATATTGCATGTATTTGTTTGTATTAAATTAAATATTAAAGATATTGGAGATCAAAGAGTGTGAATATTATTGATAATGAAAGGAAGTAGTGGAGTACTACTAATGTGATGGTGACTTAATTTCATTAATCCTAGGATGCCATTCATGCTTGATTAAGAATCATTAAGGCTAACCTAAACTTAGGCTAAATAAATGTCATAAGTGATTTATTAAGATAATTAAAGCCATAATGACTTGCCATGGTGATATGTTTAGTTTTATGATGTAATATTTTTAGACTAGATGTTAGGATTGTTTGTGCATAAACTAGATGTTAGGTCATTATTATTCTAATGCTGTCTAATGTAGGGGATTGTGCTTAAAGGGTCTCTAATTTAATAAATGAATATAAATGCTCTTACTTGTAAGTGCTCCTTATGTCCAATAAACATAATCAAATTAGGATAGGTGGGCTTTGTTATTCAAGTGTAGGGTGCTAAGTCTAAATATGTGAAATATAACTATTTGGCCTATATGCTTATTAAGATAACATTTGTCTTACAAGTGTAGTTAAATTTTATTTTTCATGAATATGTAATTTTCATAATAGGATTAGGTTTAGTGCTATGAGGCTTAGGATGAGTAGTGTCTAGAAGGGAAAGACTTGGGAGGTTTTATGAAGCCTAGAGTATTCAAATCCTAAAAGGAAAGATGAACAAGAATTAAAGACCCACATAACATTCATTTTATTTGTAAAATTTAAATGTAATCTTGGTTGTGTAAGGCAGAGCTTGTCTACCAAACTTTTTCTCTTTTCTATGGTGTATGTCAATACCCAGTCACACTGCCTTTTATTATTTTATGAAATTCAAATATTTGATTATTATGTTTAGATTGTGCAATAGAAATGGAATGTTTTTCATAAGTTTCTTAAAGTGTGTTATTTTGATTAGTGGCTTGAATGTAGTAAGCTCTTTATAATAAAAATTAAATTTTCTATCCTCACTAAACAACTCATAACTAAATTCTAATGTAATTCATAACCTCACTCTAAAGCTTAAGTATAGAAATACGGTAATAAAAGATTTAGAAACCCCATAGTTGAATGGTTGTATGCTTAAAATAGGATGCATATCTTATTATCTCAATCTTGAATAGAGAGGATCTCCACTCTTGCATAATAGAGGACAAGCTTGACCTTTGATAGCAGTCCCTTGTAGTGGAGAAGACCTCTTTCTTGCTAATTTAGCCCATAACTCAATTTCATCATGCATGTAGGCATAATTATCCTAAGCTTTGCTACAAAATTAATGTGTTAAAATGATCTCAAAACTTGTAAATTCTTAACATTAGTTTAAGTCATGTTTTGCAAACCAAAAATTATCTAGTCTCTTAGGAAGTGAGTTTAGGAATCTAGCTTTCTTCCTAATTAAATAATAACCTAGTTATCTTGCATTTACATAAGATTAGCCTACATGGTTTTAAAAGTATAGGAGGTGTTAGCCAGTGGCCACTCTAAGTGGTTGTAAGTCCATAAGAGTCAGGATATGTTTACTCTCTCTTGTGGAGGTGGGCCATTATATCCCATTTTTTCCAAGTAGGATTAGGTCAACCTCTTAGCTTGTGCTAAAGCACCATAGGCTTAGGTTCTGAGGTAGCTTGTTTCTCTTTTGCTATGGGCATAAGTCCTCATCTCTTAGGCATTTCCACAATCATATGTTGCTAATTTCTAAGTACTGGCATTCTAATTAAATTTCAACTCAAATAAATAATTTTCTCTCTTTCAAAAATTTAAAACCTAACTATAGGGTAGATTGAAGCACTCACTAGGCTTCCTATTATCATGAGTTCTTCTTACTTATTCTACTTTGGAATCCATGAAGAAGTCTTCTTATTCAAACAATCCCATTTGATTTCTAGAAATAACCAATTCTTTGATAGTCTAGTCTTAAAATTCTTAGAGATATTTATTAACTACTTTAATCGAGAGTATTCTTAAGAAACTTCCATTTTCTAGGATGTAATTACCTAATTGGGCTTGCCTCCATAGGGAACTAAAGAATCTTGCTTAAAATAAACCTTACTTTATCCATGCAAAGTGAGGTAAAGATCTCTAGTATATCTAACGACCTAGCTGCCTTATGTGTCTTTATTAGGTGATTAAATCCATTATAGAGTAATGTTTATATCTTTTAAGATAGTGCATCATACCTTAATGTTGCACTTGGTCACTTTAATAAGTACCCCCTAAAATCTGTGTGGTATCCCTACTACTCAAAATTAAAATGCCACAATGTCAACTGGAAATATAAACTAAATTCAAAAAATTAAAGCCTAATGGTAGGATAATTGAAATGTCTATTAGGCAACTAGTATCAATAAGCATTTCCTACTTTATCCTGATTGGTTTTCAAAAATAAGTTTTTCCACATTAGATTGTTCCTAATTGAAATTCCAAATTATCATTTACTTTAAAAACCAACTTAAAAGTCTATAAAATAATACCATATTTCTATAATTGAGAATATTCTTAGGAAGTGGTCCTCCATTCCTAAGATGTAATTAACTTTAGGGGCTTGCCCTTCTAAGGAACCATGAACCCAGTTTAAAATAAACCTTATTCTACTTCTCATATAGTTCAGGGGAAAGCTCTTTGGTATATAAAGACCAATTAGCCTTAAAAGCCTTTTATTAAATGATCAAATCTATTACAGCATAACATGTTTATCTTGTGAGATAATATGTTCACTTCTTAATGACACATTTGATCATCCAAATAAAAAATTCCTAAATTATATATGGTGTCATAATTTTTTCTCCATAGAGGTATATTGATATATATTCTTCCAGATTTCCCCTATCATTATATTAGACTTTATTTAGATCTGGGTTCTACATCCTGTAAATGCAAGCCTTCATAGTTAAGTACCCCTCTTACCATTGAAAGAGAGCACTCTTAATTAAGGGTGTAAATAAACATGTCTTCTTGACATGAATCAGTGTATGGCATAGATGACTAGTTAAGAGGAATAGAATAATATGTTTGATCAAGATCCCATGATTCTATCATCCAAGGACTACATTATTCTAGTATGCCAACATTAGAGTGCTAGCCATAATGTCTAGGGAGTCTGATTAGTAGCCATGGGTTGCCTCATCTCAAATATCTTGAGTAGATTAGAGGTTTAATGTAGGGGTGTTCACATGGAAAACATATGTGTTAGATTTATGTTATGCTTGCATTGCACACATAGGGTGGGCTTACATCAATTAAAAAGTTGTCAAACTGTACTCACATCCTTTTAGAATGCTGGTTACATTTTGGGTTGTACTTGCATTCCAAGTATGGGTCAGACTTGCATCGATTAGAAAGCCATCAGACTAGACTTACATCTCTTTGGAATTCTAGTTTAATTTTTGGGTTGTACTTGCATTGCAAGTATGGGTCAGACTTAAATTGACTACAAATCTGACATAATGGACTTACATCTCCTTAGAATGCCATATTTATAAGGTTTTTGCATGATGAATAGATAGATTGACTAAGCTTACATCCCTTTGGAATGCCAGATTATATAAGTGTGTTCATATGGTAAACAAAAGATTGGACTTATAACCCTTAGGAATGCCATATTTATATGATTGTTCACATGGTGAACAAATTAAGTTGTTCACATGGCAAACATATAAGAGTCTTTTGGGGGATGGTAGCTTGGCGCTAGAAATATGGCGCCTAAGTGCTATGAAGGGTAATGTTTTGGCGCTGCAGATTATGGAACTTGGGCATTAATAAGAGGGCGCTTCAACCCTAAGAAGTTAGCATCATGGCACTATAGGTGCCATAAAAAATGTTTGAAAGAAGGTTAGCAAATTGACCAGCTCCTCAGCATTGACTATGTAGCACCACGACACAAGTCAAAATATCATTCAAATTGACTGACATGTTGGAATGTGTATTTATTGAATGGGAAAAGCATTTTGACTAGCATTATGGCGCTACATCAAAGCACTTCAGCACCACATCAATTTTTGAAATACTTTTTAGTTTCAATTGATTATAAAATTAATAATAATAAATGGTAATAAGTGCTCCTTTCGACTGACCCAATAACCATTTTGACCAAATGACCAGCGCTTGAGTACTGCATTTGACCGTTACAATGCTAGTCCCTTGTTCCAGAACTTGAAAGGCTAGTATCGTGGCATTATGTATGATTTATAAATAGACCCCCACTCTTTGGGATGCAGATTTTTGTTGTGTAGTAAACCTTGGAGGTCTATCTTTCTCTCCCTGTTTCAACCTTCTTCCACATTAAAGAAGCAATCATGCAGCTGAAAAGGCTCGTTTCTAAAAGGAGGGTGGGCTAGGGGGGCGTCCATTGAGAATTTTAAATTTATTAGTATAGAAGTGGAGGAGAGGGACCAACATGCTCTCTCCTACAAGCACCTCATTTCAGAGAGGAGCATCTACAATTCTAGTGGGAGTGTGGAGACGATAATCAATGAATACAACTAAGAGAAGCTGGCCTATGAGAATAGCTCCTATATTGTTCTGATGGTGTGGGAATTCTTCACCAATAAGAAAGTGCACCAGAATAATAAAATATTTGTTCAAGAGAAATTGATAAGTTTTGATAGTACTACCATTAACACATATTACGGTTTATCAAATATAGTATATGTTTAGTATCTTTCATATTATAATAATCATCTCGATTTTGATGAAGTACTTTGTTTCCTTACTAGTAGAAATGCCATTATTCAATGGAAATGATGGGAGGAAAGAATTATTAACTTTTATGCTGATTCTAAAACATGTCATTATTTTAATTTTGCTAAATTGATGCCCATTGGTAATATCAATGAGGTGACTAAGGATTGGGCTATTTTGAATTTTGCCATTCAAAAGGGCTTTATAATTGACATAGAGAAAATTATTTATAATTTTTTTTGTAATATGCTTAGATGCAGTAATACTATAGGATACAGTCAACCCTCTATTATTTATAGTTTATGTATAGCGATAGGTGTGTTGGGAGAGCCTTTTTGATGAATAAATTCTTATTCAAAAGGCTCCTCTAACAAAGAGAATTATTAGGGGATTTGATTTGAGATTTAAGTTGGTGGTGGGGTGGTGGGGCGGTAGGGCGGGGGCGGGTGGGGGAGCTTTGATGCTTCACGTGACTCACAACCTCACTCCCAATCTTCCAAAATCTTAAATGAGCAACTCCAAAAAACTAGAGGAGAAGTCTTGTATTTGAGGAAACAGTTGGTGAGTGGTCATTGGCAAGGGGACCTAGAAAAAAAAATTTGGCTATCATATATATATTAGCAAAAAAGCAATATTCTCACATGGCTCAATTTAATTCAACATTAGTTCATATGTTTGAAAATATTGGCTTCGCAAGTCCAAATCAGACCTCTTTTCTTATGGTGCCTCAATATCTGTCTTATGTGAGCACCTTGCTAGCATCAAAAAGAAAGGAAAAAGAGGAAGAGGAAGATGGATATGACTATTAGTTTCTCTCATTTTTTTATTCTTGTATTTTTTTTTCCTTTTCTTTTATTGTAAAACTTCTTGTACTATATTTTTGTATTAATAATAACATTTTTTTCAATACTTTTGTATATTTCTATGAATATATCTTTCTATTTGAGATTTAAAAGCTCCAGAATTTAAAATAATAGCAATTTTCTAACTAAAAAAATTGCATTACAGTCATAGCACCTCAGCACTGAGAATGCGATGCTCTATCCACTGCTAGCCTACGAGGCATAAGCTTAAAACTCAAGAGTTTAGTGTTATGGCACTCGTATGCAGCATTCTAACACTCTAGAGATAGTCATTTCTATTATATTTAACCAAGGAGTTAGCATTTTGGTGCTCAATATGTAGTGATGTTAAGATAATCATTTTTAACATTTTTATTCAAGGGATCATTGTTACGGTGCTCAATATGCATGCTTTAGTGCTATTAAGATAGTCATTTTTTACATTTCTAGCTGAGGGATTAGTGGTACAACGCTCAAGGATCAGTGCTATGGTACTATATAAAGACTTTCCTAGATGACCCAAGAGCTCAAAGCCTTCAGCATTGGATCCATAGTGCCCATGCTCCATGTGCCTCACAACCTCGCTCCCAATCTTCTAAAATCCTAAATGAGCAACTCCAAAAAATTAGAGAAGTCTTGGACTTGAGGAAAAAGTTGGTGAGAGTGGTCATAGGCAAGGGGACCTAGAAATGAAATTTGGTTATCATACATATTAGCAAAAAAACCAATTTTCTTACATGGCTCAATTTAATTCAACATTATTTTATATATTTGAAAATTATGGCTTCAAAAGTCAGGATCAAACCTCTTTTCTTATGGTGCCTCAAATCTGTCTTATGTGAGCACCCTGCTAGCATCGTAAGGAGAGGAAAAAGAGGAGGATGACGAATATGACTATTAGTTTCTCTCATTTTTATTTTATTCTTGTATTTTTTTCCTTTCCTTTTATTATTATAGAACTTCTTGTACTATATTTTTTGTATTAAAAAAGACATTTTTTCAATGCTTTTGTATATTTCTATGAATATGTCTTTCTATTTGAGATTTAAAAGCTCGAGAATTTAAAATAATAACAATTTTCTAACTTAAAAAATTGCATTACAGTCATAGCACCTCAGCGCTAAGAATGTGATGCTTTATCCACTGCTAGCCTATGAGGCATAAGCTTAAAACCTGAGAGTTTAGTATTATGGCACTCGTATGCGGCATTCAGGTGCTCCAAAGATAGTCATTTCTATTATTTTAAACAAAGGAGTTAGCATTTTGGTGCTCAATATGTAGCCATCTTAAGATAATCATTTTTGACATTTTTATTCGAGGGATCAATGTGCATTATGCATGTTGCAGTTAAGATAGATAGTCATTTTTATCATTTATACTTGAGGGATTAGTAGTGCAATGCTCAAGGATCAATACTGTGGTACTATATAAAGACTTTCCTAGATGACCCAAGAGCTCAAAGCCCTCTGTGTTAGATACATAGTGCCTAGTCGCTATTTAATAAGTGCCTAAAATTAACCATTTTTGAGAAATTTGATATTTCAACAACATAACATTTTAGCAATGCAAGATTTCTCAATTTTTTTAATGCATTAATACCCTTCTCCCTTGTTCCAGATCTACGATTAACTGAGGGAGGATTTCATTTCACACTGGAATTAAGTTTAAAGGTGGAAGCTGCATTACCTTAGCACTAGACAATGACACTTCAGCACTACCTTAATGGTATGAAACTCGAAAGATTAGCACTACGACACTGTATTATAGAGCCACAACACTAAAATAAATATGCATAAACCTGAGAGCTTAGCACTATGGTGTCACGTATATTGCGCCTTGGTGCTTTAGGATAGAGCACCAAGAGTTTCATTCCCAAGACCACGACCCCTCGGTGCCTAAACTCTTTATAGAATTTGGCAATTTATTGTACAAAATTGATGAGATAACACCTTAGTAGTGCTAAATTCTTACTTAGTAAGTGCAAGTGAACTCTCCTCTCTTTTTTGGATCCAACATCAATAGAGGGAGGTTTTTTCTTTTCACGCTAGAACTAAATTTAATGGTTGAGGTGTTTAGATTTCAAGATTCTAAAACTTTTTTAGTCAGAGGCTTTCATTTTTGCTCTAGATCTAAGATTGATGGAGATGAACCTCTTTATTTCTCATTGGATTTAAGATCGATGGGGAAAATCTTGTTAAACTTAATTTTCAAAAAGAAACTCGTGTGAATAAAGCATTTCTAGATGTTTTTTTTTGACCTAGAATCGTCAAGAGTAAGCCTTGATATTATTTCTTGCATGAGAAGATCGATCTCAATACAACAGGAAGTGTACTATTTAGAGCACAGATTATTGGGGAAAGAACAACGAAGGGATTTAGAGTGAGAGTAAAGAATGAAGGAAGAAGCAAGAGAGGGGCTGCCTCTTTTTATAGTGAATTTTCCCCTATGGGGGGCATTTTTTGCTCTATAATTGTTCCCCCACTCCTCTATATGGTTATTACTGCTGAGAATGGAATGTTAGTTTTTCTTGATTTAAAAATGTAAAAGTTATCATGACAAAGCCTCAGCATTGGAAATATAACATAAATAAAGGCACTTCGACATCACCTTAAGGATATGAAACCAGAAAGATCAATGCTACGGTGCTATATTACATCACCATGATGTTGAAAGAAATATGCATAAACTTGAGATCTTAGCATTGTGGCACCACACATCTAGTGCCCTGATGCTATATCACGAAGCATCAAGAGTTTCATTTTGAAGACCATGGTGTCGAGGCATTAGGCCTCAATGCCAGAGTGCCATACAGTGGGAACCCCATTTCTAAACTGGCTTCTTACAGAGTTTGATAATTTGTTTTTGCAAATTTGATAGCATAATGCCTTAGTAGTCCAAGATTCTTATTTACTTATTATAGATGCACTCTTCTCCCTTTTTTTAGATCCATGATTGACGTAGGGAGATTTTAAAACTTTTAGTTATGGGACTTTCTTTTTCCCTATGAATCCAAGATCGATGAACTTAAACATCTTTATTTTCCACTGGATCCAAAATCGATAGAGAAATTCTAATAAACTTAAATTTTAGAATGAAACTCATGTGACAAAAATATTTCTAGAATCTTTTTACCCATAATCGATGAGAGTAAGCCTTGATCTTATTTTTTGCATGAGAAGATCACTCTCATAGTAGCGGAAAGCACATTGTTGAGACGATAGATGACCAAGAGTAAGAACAGTGAAAGCAATTAGAGTGAGAGCGAGGAAAGAAAGAAGAAGAAGATGCAAGAAAGGGGTTGCTCTACCCTTTTTATAGTGAATTTTCCCTTTGGGGGGGGGGGGGTGGGGGTGGGGAGGCGAGTCTTATGCTGTATAACTATTTACCGCTCTCCTCTAAGTGATTATTGTTGTTGGGGAGAGAACGGTGGATTTTCATGATTTTAAAAATTGAAGGTCATCATGATAGCACCTCAGTGCTAGTATCACAACACTGTAGTGCTATTTTATTTAAGTAGGCAACTGTTAGAGCCATTTGAGTTCATAGATTCTGTAATGAGGTAACAACACCTAGGCACTACGATTGCAGTGTTGCGGTGCTCCAAGCTAGGATGTCTAATTTTTTTTATTTTTTGTTATTTATTTAGATGCAAATAACACCCCATTAAGAACTTCTATCTTTTCACCTTCATGAAGGATCAAAGGGTAGCAGAAAATCATCAGAGCCTCTTGATTATGGGGATTGGATGGTCATTATATAACCAAGTTCAAAGCAATAGGGGAGGTGCAAACAACATAGAACAAGTCATTCAAACTTCATGAGGTCCCTTGCATTAAAATCATTCTGTAAACTTTAAAGAGCAAGAATGAAACTCCAAATCCCTCTATGCTTCCTTTGAGCTCAAATTCTACAATTACTTGGGGAGTGGTGGTGACATTTGGCAGTTCAGGCAATCCATTGGGAGGCATGTGACCAAACTTCACTTGGAGGTTCATCTTAGGTCAAAGAACACCACTAGTGCTTTAGTTCTATCAGGAAAGCCTCTAATAATAATCTCTCAAAAAACATAGATAAACCCTCAGGATTTCACACTCTGTGAAACAAATGTGAGTGTCATTATAATTTAACTGTAGATACCCCTACACTTAGTTTGATCCTTTTAGCTTAGGAAAATCTATGTATGCGTCCTTTAACTAATGAGATCAATGCCATCTTGGTTGATAGCATGCTGATGCAAACTAGAGAAGATGACCATTTTCATTTGATCTTATCATATTCAGATACTAACTCAAACCCATGAATTAAAGGTTTTGAATCCCTTAACATCCTTATAAGTTGTTAGTAAGTCTGACCCTGCCTCATTTGATGAATAACCTTTTTTTCAATGTGGAATGGTTTCTTAAAGGGGATTTAAGAAATTATAAAGTCAATATTAAATAAGAAAATACAATATAACTTTGAAAAATCAAAATAAATTTCAAAAAAATTAGAAAAACGCAAATAAATGCTCTATAAGCTTGGGAAGAGAGGAGAACACATGAGAAATAAACTCTCTAAAATTTATTGTTTGGTTTAAGAGTAACTAGGCTTTATTTTATATAATGTTTATTGTTTCATTCTCTACCTCTAGTAATAGTTTCCTTATATTTAGGTGTATAAATAATTAAGTATTAATTTTTAAAATTAAATAATTAGCAATCATTTGAAAATTTATTTAAAATTGTAAAAAATTTGTACAATATATTTTTGGCTCTAGACATGTATTATTAAGAAGAAGATACTTATTAAAAACAACTATGGCTTCTTATCTTGGTCAAAGAAAAAAATTTGGCATTTATGGTTAATTAAACAGTAAATAATCACTTATATGTCCCACATTAGAAAGAGTTTTTAGAGAAGAATATTAGAAAAATAAAACCCTCATTTATGGTGAGTATTATAAGGTTAACTGAAAAGTATATTTTTGAATTTAAATCTTAAATACTTATCTAAATGACTTGAAATTCTTATAGGATATTCTGATGATGTTTCATCCCCTCCTAAGAATTTCGTAGTTTACATGAATTAAAAGTTCTTTATTTTAGAATGCCTAATGATTAGACATTTAATAATTATTTATAAAATTACAAAAAAAATTACCAACATTGTATTTTAATGGCTATTTACATTCACTTAGGTGTTTTTTGGGATCAATTTTGTTTTTATTTTTTTGTTATTTTTGAAAACATGTTTGTTTAGACTATTTTTTATGTGGTTTTATTTTTTTTTTAAAATAAATAACAATATTTTTAAAAACACTCAGAACATCTTTTTCAAACATCTAAAAGATGTTTTGAGTGTTTTTAAAAACAACAAATACAATCAAAAAAGTTTATTTTTAAATAAAACAAAATAGAATAAAATAAAAACACAAAATAAAAACCAATAGGATCTCAAACGGAACCTTAACATTGAGGCACATAGAATAAATAATTATGTTCTATGGTTTTACTTAAAATTCAAAATCATCAAAATTAGTGTTGGTTAATTATTAATAATTCATTAAATCACTAAAAAATTAATCATCTTTAATTGCACCAATCACCATAATCAAACTTTAATTAACCCCCTTAATTAAATTTCATGTTCAAACAGCATAATGATGCTTTGATTGATCTTTAGATTGGTAAGACCACTTGGAAGAATCTTCAATTTTTTTGAAATGATATATGAATACATATATGTATTTTAAAATTCTCCATAAAATAAATGTTTTAATGACATCCAAAATATATAAAATCATGCAAATCATGAAATTAAACTTATGTGTCACCCCAAGTGTTCCTTGTAATGTTCTTTATATCTATATATATATATATATATATATATATTAAAAATATTTTACTATTATTCATATTTTCTTTATGAGGTAATTGCTTAAAATAATTAATAATTAACTATTAAATAAACCAAAAATTCCCCATCTCTTTATGGAATGTCATTGAGGCCCTCTTTGACCTTAGGAAATAATCCCATGGGGATTGGAATTGGTAAGTCAGTTAAAAGTAATCTTAAATGTACATGTATTTATTTTGAATATTAAATTACATTAAATGTCATTCTAATTAGAAAATTCATACTAAATTTGATAAAAATAAAATAATTATGTTGTTTTTACTATGAATTTATATTTATAGAAAAATAATAAAAATTTCATGTTTAAAATATTAAAATATTTTTATTATTTAAATATATAATTAATTCAAATAAATCACAAAAAATTAAATTAAGCACTAAAAGACATGAAAATTTTATAGGAGTGTTAGGACTCCATTCTTAACACCCTTGTGAAGTTTCATAATATTATGAGTTTTATTTTAATTTAAATATTTTATAAATCATAAAATAAACTAATAATTAAAGAAAATTTCAATGATCGACTGAAGACCCATAACTTTAGAGAATATTTAGGTAATTTTAGGAGTTGTTTTTACCATGATTGAATATTTTTGTTTCTCTTTAATCAATAAATAATATTAAATTCAATAAAATTTCAAAATTAATTAAATTTTGATGAACTAATCTCTATTATATTTCTTTAATCCAATATATACTTCATAAGGTCATGAAATCATTTGAGATTAAATAGATATTAATTTATAATTCAATAAAAACACATCATCACCAACTAGATTAATTAAAAGCCATAAAATTTATTTACTTAGACTATTAAGGTGATGCCTCATCCATTGGTGAGGTGTTCACTCTATTAGGCATCACACTCATTAAAATACTAAATTAAACTCAAATCTGAGTGAAATTATATTTTAAAAAATTATCTAAATTAATAATAGCCTAACTATCTTGTACTTCATAAGACTAGCCATATAGACTTAAACCATAGAAGGTATTAACTAGCAGCACATACAGATTGAAAATAAGTCCAAATGAGTCAAAATAGAATAATTATTCTTAATGGAAATGAGACAAAACATCCCAAATTTTCTCTTGTTAGACTAAGTTGAGGTTGTAGCTTGGGTTGAAGCACCTTTAATATTAAGATTGAGGTTGATTATTTCTCTTTTGCTATAGATATAAGCTCTAACCTCTCCATAATCTTATGGTTTTGGTATATAAGCTCTATGATTCTAACAATATTACAAATCAAAACAAAAATGAATTTCAATTTCAAAAATAAATATTAGTTCTTAATCTTTTGAAATTTGAAAAGAATAGTTTTTATTTAAGCCAACTATTGGCCTCACTTTTAGTGAGATTGACATCTATTCTTATAGTCCTAGAATTCAATGTAGCCACTAGCATATTCCTCACCTAAAATTAAAATGCTTTTAGTGGATAGAAGAACATTAATCAAAATCTAAAAGGCTCATAGGGTTCAATCGTAAGATTAATCTCTGGCTTGGATTAGGTGAGACCCACTTACCTCAATTTCAAATCAAACTTGTACACACTAAACCAATTATAGACCAATACAAACCACGAATTTATCCAAACAATACCTAATGGATATTCAATTTGTTCAATTAAACTAAGTTGACCTAATTTGACCTATTTGGGCCTAAAAAGGCTAAACCCAAAATTAACTCTAACCAACTAAAATTGAACCTACCCAAATTCTTTGGAACTTCAATCAAATTGAGTTGAAGCCTAATCAAGACTCAATATAGCAAACTTTCTCACCTATCTCAAGTTGACCTAAATGAACCCTATTGGACCAAAATAGAATCCAACTTGATTTAAATCAAATTAGATAAATTCAAATCCTTACAATCACTCCAATGACTTATTCTAACATTTCTCATGACCAATTGCAACCCAATTTGTTTAATTAATTCACTAATCCAACTTAGCCCAATTTAACCTAAAGAGTTTAATTGAGCTAAAAGTCAATTCAACCTAAATCAAGCCAAATCAACCTATATAATCACTCCCAAATCAATAATTGATCATAATGAAATACCCAATTGAAGCTGAGTAGGTCAATTTGGACAACTGACTCACTTTATCTCATTTGACCCAATTTGACCTAATGGGCCAAATTGAACTAAAATATAATCCAATCCAAATTGGATCAAACCAAAGCCTAAGATCAATCAAAAATTGACAATCAAACGTGACTCAACCTTCAATTACACCTAATTTAGCTAATTTGATGAAATTGACTAACTTAACCCATTTGACTGATATGAACCTATATGAGCCAAATTCAAATCCAGTTCAAATTGAATCAAATTAATTACATCAATAAGTTTCAAATCATCATTTGAGCATAGCCCAATAGCCTTCATGCCCAATTTGGTCAATTGATCAACCTAAGCCAAATGAATCCAAAATAACATATAAGAGTCCAAATAAGACAAACCCAACTAAACTTGACATGGCTCATCCTTGGACCCCCCTCCCACCCACCCCACCCACTTGCACAAGTGGACCAAACCCTGGTAAACTTGATTTAGCCAAAATAAGTGAACTAAGGGTCCAAATAAAAAAAATCCAAGAATAAGAAAGTCTATCTCCTCCCTTTAGCCACATCTATAATATGCCATAAACTCACCCACACTGTCAAGCCTGATCCAAAGCTTTTTGGTCCAGTCATTGACCAAGGAAAGGCTACCCCCATCATGGCTGACCCTTGGTTTAGCCACCATGGCTTGTCCTCTTCACCACTACCCACCTAACTTGGCCAACCACTTAGGGACTCCACTATATGGATGGTTGGCTAAGGTTGAACCAACTTATTTGGGTGATTCATGTGTGGGGGATGATATACCCCTTGACACTCATTCATGCTCAACATACACTCTCAGAAGTTCCCTAAAGAGAGTCTTTGAACTTCCCAAAACCTCTCTGGTACACCAAGCTCCCCTTCAGCCCACACACACCAAACATCACCCCTCACCAAAAACTCACCCTAGCTTAATTCCTTCTTCCCACTTTTTTATTATACTCCAATGAACTTAAATGAATCAAGAAACACTCATTTTGAGTAGCATATATATAAGCTAGATCAAACTCTGGTAAGGAAGCAATAGAGATATAGCCATGGTCTCAGTGGCCACTAATGAGGAGGCAAGAGGAGACTTCAATAGCAGGACTTTGCCTCTACAAAGAGAATCTACCTTAATCAATTTCACCATTAGCCTTCAACTTTGCAAGGTATGGCCCAAAAATTATAGATAACCCCTCTAAGTTTTTGTCTTTTGTGATGTGAATTGGTATTTTGTCACCATCAAGCCGTAGAATCCCTTGCATTTCCATCTTTAATCCTATAGAAGTTAATTTGAGTGTGAACTAAGGCATTCAAATCAAGCAACGAGAGGTTGACAATCTTTGTATCTCGTTGGATGTTGAAAACAAATCATGCATTGTGCATTCCATGTGATTAGAATGGACTGGAATGATTAATTTGCATAGATTTTCTTTGAATTGATCTTTTAAAATTATAAGTTTAATCAAATTTATTAAATCCTTGATAGAACAACTTTAGACAAAAATGTGTTTTTTGCCATTGAGTCAACAACCACGAGGGACGATTTAAATAACTAATCGCATGGTGTCATGCATATAGCATGAATGCATCAACACTGATTGTATAATCAATTTAAATAATTATTTTTAATTTGGTTTAATTAGCTAAAACTTTGAAAAATTATAGCTAATTATAAGAAATCTAAAAAATACAAAAAATACTATTTGGAAAGCTTAAATTAGGGAGATTCTAAGAAAAATAAAATCCATAAATTTATTAAGTAGATTGAGGTTAATTAGGGTTTGAATATTTTTATTCATTTTGAATTAAAAACTCTTATTACTAGGTTAAATGGCTTGGAATCTTTAGTGAATGTCCATGTGATGACCTTTGCCTCCCATAATTATTTCAAGCCAACAGACAAGTGTATTAGGGTATACATATCTTTAAACCTTAATTTACTATTTTGGTTATTTATTAATTCAATAAATGGTGAAATTTATGAAAATTATTTGGGATGTTTAAAAGTGTTAGTACAACTTAATTATGATTGGAGATAATTACGATGACATTTGTTCATAATTAATTGTAAAAATAATCATTAAGGTGATATTATTCGTTAAATGATTGATAAATTATCCTAGGATTTAAAAAAATTCATAACTAATTGCTTAGGTCACTAATAATTATGATCAACCCCTTTTCGTGCTTAGATAATTGAGAGGTTTCTAATTAAATCAAAATCCCCAATTGGTTTTGAGAGTAGATGATGATTTTTGGTTTTCCTCATTTATTTAATTAGTCATAAAATATAAGCTCATTTGTATTAGAACTTTTAGGATTTGTTTAACTCATGTTTATCTATGTTCTATAATTTTTTTGTCTTATATTTGATGTATATTTGAATCTTTGGGTCTTCTCAGCTTAATTGGATAAAATAATTATTAAATATTAATTAAATCATAAAAATTACTTATGTCACTTTTAAATTGCTTAATGAATCAAGGAGGTTAAATGACAACTTTAGAATGTTTGATCTCTCCTCAATATGCCTAATTAACTTTAATTTGAATTTATTTATAAAGAAGATTAATTTGGTTTAAAGTATGTTATTTTTGTATAATTTATCTTAGGCTTTAATGGCTTAAGTAGGTTATTCTGTGATCTTCAATCACCATTCTCTATCAACTCATAAATGTATGCTTGATTCATGATTCATTTGCATCTACATTTAAAATTTGAAATCTCTAAGCACTTGTTGTATTAATAGTGTGGCTATTATCACTATTAAATCTCTATAGATACTGATAAAATTTGGTTAATAAAAATAATAAATTAAATATTTATTAATCATAAATATTATCTACACTCCCTTAATATAATTAGTCTAGAAACCCTTATCTTTCTAGTTTAACAATGATTATTACTTAAGAAATTATCTATAGGAATAAATTTTAAAATTAAATTATTTTCAATGTTTAACATTACAAAACTAAAAAATTCATACATTCATGTATGTTTAAATATACATATAGGTGGCTAACAAGTATATGGTTTGGACATCTTCATTGTTGGGCTAATGGTCATAATAAGGTTTTAGCCTCAGATTTATATTTTAACAAGGACACATACTTATGAGAAATCTAATGTCTTTGTATGTATACTAATGTTTGTGAAATCATAATTTCCTCTATACATGCATATTCATGAAAGGATATATTTTTACACTTATAAAACCCTTTATAAATATTAAGATAAAGTATACGTATACATGCATACATTAATGTGTGAAATTTCCAAAATTATATATATATATATATATATATGTCTAATATTTTCCTAACAAAATTAAATTATTATCAAAAAAATAAAATATTAAAGTGATAAAGAAACAACATTGAATGATATCACTAGGCAAACCATAAATCCAAATGCAGCTAATGCCTTGGAGAATTCATATACACTAGGTATCTTGGCCAACTAGGATGATAGACTTTATAGAATAAATACTAGAGCCTTCAAAGGCTCTAAATTCTCTAATGTCTAATCTATTGATTTGGATTATTAGATATCTAACTAATATAGCTTCCTCTAATAGGCTCTTGAGTCTTACTAAAACTCACAAATAACAAATTTTTGCAATCCTAGAACCACTAATCCATCCTCAAAACTTTGACAATTTAAGAAGGAAGTTCAGAAGATTCAACATTCTCCCTTATTACAACCACAAAATTGTGCTTTTCTAGAAGTATCCATTCAAAATGGAGTTGCTAGTAGATGAGCCCCAATTCTTACATCTTCAAGTCAATTGTTGTAACTACTCAATCCATGCCACTATTGTATATGCTACCTATACGAGGGAATCCAAAAAAACTCTATGGAGTAACCTCATTGGCATTGGCCAGAGCTCCAATTCTGCATGGCTGGTAGGTGGTGATTTCAACATGATCATAAATGCTTTGGAGAAAAGAGAGGGAAGGAAGCCTAATTATTCTATTATGAGTGAATTTGCTAAATATATAAAAGAAGCATAGCTCTTTGATTCTAGTTTTAATGGGAATTCTTTCACTCGGAATAGAGGCAAAGTCCATGAACGCCTTGATCGAATTCTCCTCAATACTTATTAGTTAACTCAATTCCATCATACTACTGTGCATCACCTCCCTCAGACTTTCTCTTACCATGCCCCTCTACCTGTTACAATTCAGCAAATCCAAAGGCCAATCAACCATAGTTTTACATTCTTGAACACGTGGACTAAACACCATTAATTTATTGAGTGTCTTCAAGGAGCTTAGCAAACTAATGAAAATGACCCTTGGAGTAGATTATGGTTACTTCATAAAAACCTCACTAAAGGAATAAAAACATGGAATTGGGATGACTTTGGTAACATCCACCAATAGATTGATCTTTAAGAACAAAGGGTTATTAGTCTTGAAAGCACTTGCATTACCAATTCAACTAGGAATAATGAGGAAGAGCTCAACCAGGCACAACTCATCTTAAGCAAACTCATTGATATGGAAGAAGACTGTTTGGCATAATGGGCTATGGTTACCAATCTTAAAGAAGGAGATAGGAATACTAAATATTACCAATGTGTGCATCAAAAAGAGAAGGAACTTCAAAACCATTACAAAGATTAAAAGTCAGCAAGGTTGGTTAACTACCAAAGAAGGTATCATTATTAATGTCATCAACTTTTTTTCCAAAATCTCTTTCAAGAAGTGGATATATACCTAGAGCTCTGTAACAGTGATCTTTTCATCTCCAATAGAATTCATCCTAATCACCTAGACTTGGCATACATCCTTGATGAAGAAGAAATTTGGAATTTCCTTAACTCAATGAATGGAACCAAAGCTACAAAACCTGATTAGTATACTACACATATCTACGAACATAGTTGGGATTTGATTAAACAGGATATAACTTGAGCCATACAAGCCTTCTTTTTGGGTGAAGATATCCACAAATTCTTTAGCTCCTTATCCATCACCCTTATACCCAAATCAAATAACAACTTTAAATGGGAGGATTTTTGGCCAATCAGCCTTTCTACCACCATCAATAAACTAGTTTGTAAAATTATTGCCAGTCAGATACAATCCCTTCTCGCATGTATGATTCAAACTAAACAAACTACATTCATTAAAGATAGAAACATAATTCTTAATATATCATTATCCCAAGAACTTATCCAAGACATTGATAAGAATTGTAGAGGTGGTAACATGATTACTAAGTTGGACATAAAGGAGGCATTTGATACCATAAATTGGAAATTTATATTGGCAACACTAAGAGCAAGAGATTTCTAGGAAAAATTCTATGAATTAGTATCTAGGTTCCTTTCCAACTATCATTACTCCATCCTCATCAATCAATGGTGAATCCCATGATTATTTTCAAGCTACTGGAGGCACAAAGCAAGGTGATCTATTCTCCCCATCTCTCTTTATACTTATTTTTGATTACATATCTAGACTTTTGGACATTGAATATGCTAATTTTCTTACTATCTTATACAAATCCAAAGGAAACATTCCCATTACCTATTTGGGTTTTGTTGATGACCTTCTTCTATTTTGCAATGGATCTAAGAGATATATCAAAAGAGTTATGCAAACACTACCACATTTGAGGTGGTCATAGGTCTAACATTTAACAGATCCAAATGCATGTTCATTCTAGGAAAAGCATGCAAAATAGACACAAACTAGATCAATGCAAATACTAGTTTCTCATCCTCTCAATGCACTTTCAAATATTAAGAAATCAACATTTAAAAAGGGAGGAATATGATTAATCATTATGATGGAATCATTAAATTAGTGCAAGATAGGATCAACACTTGGGAAAACACATTTTTGTCATATAGGGGAAGAATCACCATATTATAAAGTATTCTTTGCTCCCTTCCACTTTATACACTCCAAACAATGTTGCTACCTTCCACTATACAAACAAAGGATGAAAATTGTTTAACAAGTTATGTTGAAGTAGACAGCATGACATACCACCTTGGGCTAGCTAGAGGAAGCTCAATAATCGAGGAGTACTGGTGGTCTGTGGTTCCACTCATTCTTTGATACTACATAGATTAACATGCTTAACTTGTGGATAAAATTCAGACAAAAAAATCATTGTGGGCTCAATTCATCTTCAATAAATACTACAAAAAGAATCATCTAACCAATGTTACTCCTAAAAATTCTAATTCTAACATTTGGAGAAACATGCTGAAATCTAGGAGCCTTGCTGAAAGCCAAATCTTCTAGAAGCTGTGGGATGGTTCCTTTAGCTTCTCTAAGGATTTTTGGTTCACTAGTGGCTAGCTCAATGCATAACTCAACCCATTAATGAGGCAATTCTAGTTTATGAATTCTAGAGTAATGGCAGTTGGAACCTTCCAATGCTTTCTCTATACCTTCAGGATAATGTGGTGAAGAAAATTGCAAGAATTCCTATTAAAGCATATTTTAAGTTAATTAACTCCTCTTTATCGAAATCCTTATACCATATATTACACCCTCCTAACATTCATATATAATGGCATCCTGCTCTTTGGCATGTTTCTCTTAAGCCATCCATATCTTCTTTGTGTTGGAGGCTTTCACATAATTTGATACCAACTGATGATATCCTCAAGCACAAAGGCCTCAAATTCTCATCCATTTGCCATTTATGTGGACAAGACCAAGAAAGCATTACACATTTATTTGTTACATGCCCAATTAGCAATCAAGGGTGGACAAAACTTTATAATAAATTCCATATAACTAGATGTGCAGATAATATGATTCAAGGTATTCTTCAAGATTGGTTTCTCCAATAGGCATAACACAAAATACTATAAAATCATTATCCTCCTTATCACTTTCTGGTTTGTTTGGATGATAAGGAATTCCAACAAACATGGCAATAAGCACTTTGGTAAGGAGAATATCACAACCAGCATTTAGAAACACCTCTCAAGTTTGGAAAATGCTAACATGCTTGGTAACCTAATTCAAAATAGAATGAAGGCTAAGAGGTCCTCTATCCTTGTGTATTGGAAACCGCCTGAGGTTTGGTGTATTAAAATCAATATTGATGGTAGCATTAGACAAGATAGCCATACTAATGGAATTGGAGGAGTTTTTTGGACTCATGCTAGTGTTTGCATACTCTCTTTCTCTATCCCTTGTTTTGCAAATAATGCCCTTAAATCTGGGCTATTAGCTTGCCTCATAGCTCTTAAGCTTATAGCTTCCATGCAAATGTAGAATATTTTGATTGAAACTTATTCGATGTACCTTTATAGAATCATTCATGAGGAAAATCCCTATCTTTGGCACAACATTTACTCTATGAAGATCACTACCTCCTTCTTAAATTACTGCAACTTCAAACTTAGCTATATCCCAAGGGAAGGTAATCTACCGACCAGTTACCTTGCAAAATCTAAATCAAAATTGGATTACCCTCTTATCTTCAAAGAACCCCCTCCTTTTATCTTGAATGCTCTACATGGGGATCAATTGGGTTTACCATACATTGGACAGCTAAAATGATGTTATACTTTCCTTACATGCATTTGTAATCCTTTTGCTATTATTGAAAGCTTAATATTGCCTTCAAAATATATATATCACTAAACAAACCATAACTTATCCTCATTAACCTTAAGATGCCTTTCATGTGATCATAATTTCATTTAAATCTAATTCAAACTTATGAAATAATTAAAATCTTAAGGAAAGATTAAAAATCATAAAATACATCCTTAGATCCAACTTTAAGATAGGGTGTTGAAAAGGAATGATGTTCATTTCAACTGAATCCATAAACCTTCACATTCTTTAAAACACTAGTCTAACTTTAAAAAAAAAATTTAAATCCACCATATAAAACAACATTTAAAACCTTAGTAACGAACTAAATCACCTCTTGGTTAACTAGTTCAACTTATTATTCAAGCTACAACTAAATCTCTTAAAGCTTAGTTATGTCATACTACAAAAGCTTTTGGGTTGACTTCATGAGCCCCATCTCATATGCTATTTATTTTGATGATAACAAACATAAGTTCAAATGCTACTAATCAAGTTAAATTCAAGTGTGCAGGAAAAATTTTTCAGCTCCTAGTTCTTGAGTTATATCAAATTATTAAAACTATTGGACTTGGACTAGGTGGGAACTTTCTCAGAATTACTATATTAAAGTAAATGAAAATTTCATTAAATTAAAATAAATGATTCATTCATTTTTAGATTCATCATTCTAAAATTATTTATAGATTTCTATATTACAATAATTCATTAAGTTATTCATTTTGGATAATATGAACTAAATGGGTGAAATAAGTTTCATTAAATGTGTGTTCAAGGAAGATAAATTATGTTTAAACTTTATTAAATCATTTCTATACCATTCATAATATTTATTCATATTTTTAGTGCATGAAAATTGAATTATCCTAAAAGTATCCTTTTTTCTTTTATTCTCTCTCCTATTATTTTTTTCTTCTCTCTCCTATTACCATTTTCATCTTAACATTATTTTGGCTGAATTTTTTAACGAATTTTTTATAATAAAATGTGTGAATTTCATTCAAAACATTACCATATTATATTCCCTCTTTTTTCTTATTTTAAAAATTCATATATTTCAATTTCTGAAATTCAATTATTCTTTAATTCAAACTTCTTTATCCATGACATATATTTGCTAAATCAAATCAATTTTTTATGGAATAAGTTGAACGTCCCAAGCATGATTAATTATGATTATTTAGAGCTTAATTAATTTATTACAAGTTATTTTAAATTTAAATTCAAATTAGTCATCCTTTACAAAATAATTCCTTTTTTAATTTGATTTATTTTAGGAAAGTTTTAGGAAGCCAACCACTTTGCTTCAAATTTAATAAACTTATATATTATTTAAAAATTCAATAAGTATATAATACAATAAACCTTGATCTAAATTGATTCATGCATTATTTTAAGAATTTCTTATTTTAGGAAACCCTTTTGGCCGAAATTATTGAAATGATTTTCCATGGATTTATTTTATTCAAAACTCCCTCCTTCATGTTAAATCTCCTTGGCCGAATTTCCTTTGGGATCTCCTCTATCTTTAGCCATGAATCACATAGAAAACATTCTATATTGTGTTGAAACAAATTTATAAAGGAATCTATTGAAGATCTCCTTGGCCAATCCTTATTCCTTTGAATTTGAAATTCAAATTGATATCAAATTAATTTCCCTCTCATTGGAAAAGTTTTTGTACTACCATAGACACCTACCTCACTTATTTAAGAGCATTGCTTCAACTTAAAAAAGGTTCCAAAAAAGCTAAAATTCACTCTTTCTCTCTTGCTCATCCTCTCCACCTTGGGCGATCCTTGCTAAAGGAAACATTTGGAGATTTTCAGTGATTCAAGTGCAAGCATTCCTCATCATTCTTCTCTTTCCCTTAGACATTTATTTGACTTGAAGACTAATTAGGAAAAGTGAAGGTTTGATGTGTTTTCTCCTTTGGCTGAAAGCATCATAACATTGGTCTTGAATTTCTAAGGTGCTTATTGACCTCATTTTTGAATGAGGTTAATTTGAACTCTAAAATTAGTAATTAGGATGTCCTAATCTCAAATATGAATCTCCTTATTTAGTGCTTAAGACACTATACTTAGTGACTTAAGACACCTTCCTTGGGTTTGATCTAACCTAATTATTTTGTGTGGAATCAACCCAAATTTTAAATTTGGATTAAATCCAATCCAATCTAGATAAATCAAAATGAAATCAAATTAAAATAAGGAAACAAAATCCAAAATCAAATCTAGTCAATCCATATGACATAGGTTTGACTTAGGTGGGTCCCACCTAGTCAAAGGTCAACCCACCAAGAATTTGACCAAATTAAATCATTCCAAATATCTCGAATAATCAAATAAACATGATTAATCACAAATCTAAAGAAATTCAAATTCATTTAGGTCGTAATTGGGTTAATTAGACTACTTACTCTAAATGAACCTAAATGAGTCCTATTTGGTTCAAACTCAAATCAAATTGAAATTAATTCAATTTGATTAATCAAAAACATCTGGAAATGATACTTAAACATAATCCAAACCACCATTAGATCTAAATTGGTCAAATGATTTCAAATTAAAATTAAATTGAAATTAAATAAAATCAATCACTCCAAATCATCTCACACATGTGATCAAGCATGATTGGAATCCAAACCAATCCAATTAAGTTAAATTGGTCATTTGAACCCAATTGGAACCAAACATAACCCATTTAGGCTAAATAGGTTAAAATGAAATGAAAGTCAAAATTAATTCAAAATTAAATGAATTAGTCAAATCAAAACTCAATCAATCATTAATTAAAGATAATTAAACTTAAAATTGCAAGAATTAAATTAAAACTAAACACTTTGACTTCAAATACTTGGTTTGGATTCAATTTTCTAATCCAAGTCAAATGGGTTCAATCTTGACCTCAATTCCACATTAAGTTTAAAGTGGGCAGCCATACATTAGTCAGGGACTAAGGTGATGATGCCATAATCACAACAAATAATAAAAGAAGAAGAATGGATTTAAAATTTCATAAAAAAAAGTAAAAGAAGAATATAAGACTTTCTTCCCCTCTTAAACAAGCTTCATCCCACCTCTTTTCGAAAAGAGATTGGATGGCTGCAATCAATTGATGGCCACCAAGCCAAAAAAAAACAAAAAAAACAAAAACAAAATGGAACTTTGATTCTTCCCATGGAGAGGAGAAGAAAAAAAAGAAGGAAGAAGAAAGGATAAAGATGGCTCGGCCAAACCTAAAGCTATCCTCTTTACCCAATTCATAGCCAAGCTTACTCACAAGGCTAAGAGGGATTGAATCCACCTCTTGGCCGGCCTTACCACTACTGGTGGCCTAATTCTGGCCCCCAAGAAACCAGGAAATCAAGCTCTCAGACATCTAGGGAAAAAGGGGAGGGGGAGCCTATTTCATCCTCTTTTTCACTGTAAAATGTAGAAAAAGATGAAGGAGAGGACTCTTCCCCTAACCTCTCACCGTCAGAATGCCAACGAACGTACAAAAATCAAGCTCCCTAATGGTGAAATCTAAAGGGGAGTCTCTTTCATCAAATTGAATGTTCCAACATGTTCTAGAGATCAAGGCGACCTCAAATGAACCACCACTGAGACCCCTAACTGCCGGTGAGCCAAAAAACGGTCGAGACCATCAGAAATTCAAGTTGGCATTGGTCTATAGATCAATCCACATGGAGGAAAGCTGTCAAACTTCATCCACAGCTTTGTTAAGTCAAAAAAGAGCTAATGGGTCAATCCCATCACTGGTGATTGCCAGATTCAAGGTATGCTTCCTCACCAAGCCTCTAAGCCATTGCTACGTGTCTGAATGGAATACTGCCTTCAGTATTTAGTCTTTTTAGAAAGAAATTTGATCCTTAAGTGGATCAAACCGCATAGACAGGTACTATGTCAATCACTAATTTTTCATTGAAATTGTAATGCAAATCACCAGCGATCGCTAGAGATTAGGCAAAAAAGACAGAAGGCGTCTGTCTCTTGCTGGCAAAATGTAGGATTAATTTGGGGTTGTCCGATCCTTTTATTAGGAATGGACGGCCTTGATTTAGGTAGACGGATCAGTTTAAAGCCCTTAAGGTTGCTACGGATCGATCAAGATTGTCTGATCTTTGATTAAAAGGTCAAGGATCATCTCACGTGGCATCACTTTTGATGTGGATGCCACGTAGGATCCACGTGGCCCACTCGTGTCAGGTTACATGGTGAAGGAGCCACGACGGCTGCCACGTTAGCCCACCACTACCCAATGGCCAAATTCCTTTAAAAATTAATTAAAAATCACAAAAAATTAAAAATTCATAGGAAAATAAATATAAATCCAAAACATGCAAACTCGGGCTCTATGGATTCATCTAGATGAGAGGAATCTATTAAAATTAAAATCTCCAATTAATTTGGGATATTTGAGCCTTAATTTAGGTTTAATTGAATCAATTGACCCTTAATTAATCTCAAACCATTAATCCAATTGCAATGAAACTTTTGGGAACTAAAATTGATGTTAAAATAAACATTATAAAAAGTTTCATGAATTATTGCAGTGTAATTCATGAGAAAAGAAATTTCAAATCCTAAACCTCAATTTTAATTAAATAAATTAATCAATGAAAATGAATTAAAAAACTTTAAATTAACATAATGAACCTTAATAAACATTAAAAAATTAATAAAACTCATTTAAACTTAATAAACCACAAGTTGGCTTGCTTAAGATATTAAATGAATTAAATAATTCAAATAATTTACAAGAACTTAAATTAAATCATAATAAATCAACCAAATGTCCAAAATTTATGAACAAACTTTCTTTGGAAACATATTTCAGAGAGGAATCAATGAAAAATCAAACCCTCAAATAACTTGCATTAACTTAGGCTAAATTTAAGTTTTAATGAAATAATTAAAACCTCAATTACACACCCTAATGATGAATCTAATCAAGATGAATCTTTGGAAACATAAAATTGGCATGGAATCACACTTTCCATAGAAATGTCAAGCCCAATTGATTTTTGGATTGGGAACTATTGAATTTCCAAATTCCAAGATCAATATTAATCAAATAATGAAGCAAAAACTATTTATCTATTAAATCATGAAACAACTTCAACCTCAATCAAACATTAGAAGCTCTTAAGAAGGTTTTCCAATATCCTAAGTTAAAGAACTTAATCATTCTTAAGGGTTAATGAAATTAATCAGTCATATTAAGGGTAATTTAATTTTAAGTTAATAAATTCATAATAAAAAACTTAATGAACCCTTAAATCTACAATCAAATCAATCTAAGAATGAATATAAATCTTAACCTAAATTCCTTAGTTTAGTATAAACCAAAATCAAATAAGTCAAAATAAATCAAAGGAAACAATTAAATTAAATTAAATTAAATGAATTAATTAAAATAAAATTAAATAAAATAATTCAATTATATCAAATTAAATTTCCAAACAAAAGAAATGAAATATAAATCCAAATTCAAACAAAATAAATGAAATCAAAAGGATTAATTAAGATACTTAAGGATCTTAGTCAGACCTTTGAGATGGATTTTCATCTTAGGATGAAAATTTCATTTCTTTAGAAGTTAGGTTGTAGCATAGGGGTGATTTCCACCTAAAAATGGAATCCATTCTACTCTTCATTCTTGAAAACCTAAACATCGCTTTAACCAAATAAAGTGGAAATTAAAATAGAAATAAATCACTAAATCATTAAAATTAAAGCACCCAAAGGTAAAATTCAAGCAAATTCAAACTCCAACTTGAAACTTAAACTAGAAATGCTTAGCAAAGTCTTGTTACACAAGCCTACTCTCTTCACACACTTGATCATTAGGTCACAGATCCTAGACTTAGGCTGTTCTATGATTCTTTATGATTCCTTGTGATGTGTTCTAATATGATATGCTTCACATGTCTTTGTGGTGTACTATTTTAGACTACATGTCTAGGATTATTTGCCCATTAGACTGGATGGTAAGATGTTCCTTCTAGATCTAATATTGTCTTCTACAGGGGGCTATGCTAGAAAGGATTATTGTAACAAATAAAATTAAAAATGCTATGTTCTGTAGGTATGCTTAAAAACTTAAGCATAGCCTATAGGACAGGTGGGCTTGGTAAGCAGCAAATGTTAATCCCGTATGTTTGTGAAATATAACTGCTACATGCTACTTTTTTTGTTGACATTTATTTTGTAGAACTTAGGAATTAATTTTATAACCAAAATATAAATTTGAACTTAGAATTAAGTTAGGATCTATGAGGTCTAGGATTAGCAGGAGCTGACCTTACTGAAAGATAGGTGCAATGGTCCACTGCGAAGCCCAATGGAGGTCCCTGAAGAAGGAGACTATCCTGGAAAGAAGACCCATAGATCTAAACTTGTAGTTTTAGGTCGGGCTACATAAGAGCAGAGCTAGGCTACACATTTGCCATTTCTTCTGAGGTGTGCAGCAGTACCGACTGTATTGGCCTTTTTCCTAAATTAAATTGGCTAGATTTATCATCAGTGTGCAATAGAATCAACCTGCTTTTTTAGATTTCATTGTGTTGTGCTTTCCTGTGATTGAATGCCTGGACAATTAGGCTCTTAGAAATAGCTAAATTTTATACCCAACTTAATTCTAAACAACTAAAACAAAACTAAAGAAAACTTGAAATCTCACATAAATTAAATCCTTAGGCAAAACATAAAATTAATTATAAATAATCAAGTTTTGAAACCATGGAATCATATTATTGCAATCCTTGAATTGGATAACTTCTCCAATTGCACATAATGGGCATCTGACCTATGAGAATGACCGCCTTCTTGGGGAAGCCTACCTTTGATTACTGATTTGGCCCATAACCATTTCTAACTGCATGGCATTAGGCATAAAAATGCATACCCAAGATGTCAAATAAATATTGAATTAAAACATATAGAAATATGAAAAATGTGCATTAGTTAGATGCATTTCATACCCTATGTGATCCTAGGGATTAGGGAGTGTGTCTAAGTTCATAGATTCTTTTCCTAAAAATATAACAACACAACCATTTTGCATTCATAAGACTAGGCATCATGAATTTAAAATGCTAATAGGTGGTATTAGTTGGCATCCCTCTCCACGCTAGTTGTAAGTCTAGAAGAGTTAAGGATATGTTAATTCCCTCAAGAGAAATGATCTATAATTCCCAAAATGAAATTAGGTCGTGCATCTGATGTATTAGAAGCACTTATAGACTAGATTCTAAAGTATTCATTTTTAGGAATAAGTCTTCAACCCTAGGCATTTCTATAGTTTTGTGCTGCTAGAATCTAAGTCCTAGAATTCTAAAAAAATGTCAACTCAAAATCTAAATTAAAATTTAAAACTAAAAGTCCAATTCCAATTATAGGATAGTTGAAATGCCTATTAGGCATTCCAATATCATTAAGCATTTCCTACTTCATCCCATTTGGCCTCCAAAATAAGTCTCTCCAATTTGGATCAATCCCAATTAAAATTCCAAAACTCAGTCCTTTGAAAACCAACTTTGAAATATTTAGAAATAACAGCTCATTTTTTTAATCAAGAGTATTCTTAGGAAGAGACCCTTCTTAATATGTAATTAAGCATAGGGGCTAGCCTCTATAAGGAACCATGAACCTAGTTTAAAATAAATCATGTTCTACCTATCATGTAGTTTAAGGAAAAAAATCTCTGGTACATGAAAGACCCATTAGCCTTAGGAGTCTTTTATTAAATGATCAAAACCATTAAAAGAAAACATGTTTATCTTCTGAGATAATATGTTTATTCTTTAATGATGAATTTGATCTTCTAAATAAGAAATTCCTAAAACTCTATGTGGTGACAAATTTTCCCCATAATGCTAAGTTCCTATACTTTTTTTATTTCTTCTTGGCTTTGAAATTTTCAAGGTTATTTAAATTATATTATGTTCATTCACTTCATAACCTTTAGTTCTTATTTGGCCAAGAACAAACATAAGAAGATCAATTTATTTTAGACTTAACTACTTGATAACCCTTTGATTTCTTGTTTGGACTAAAGCTAACATAAGGGGATTAATTTATTTTGTGCTTAATCATTGGGTAATCCTTTTGTTTCTTATATGGCTAAAGTCTCTTTCAAAGGTTTTTAGTTTCCTAGTGCTTAATCATTTGAATATTCCTTATTTATCCCTTTGTCTTAAAGTTTCATATAGGTAGGTCAAAATTGATTGTGCTTAGCATCTTATTTCAATTCATTTTCTATTTGGCCGACCAGTCTACCTCTTCAATAAATTTTTTGTGCTTGTTGATTACTTGTCTTCAGTTGGTTTATGTATATGTTATGTGATAGCTTTCTTGTGGTATCATTCAAACCTTTATTCAAGTGATTGTTTAGTTATTCCAATTGTACATACATTTATCATTTGAATAAAAGTTAGCTTGTGTAAGAAATAATTTAAAGTAAAGCTTTTGTGATTGCATTTTAGTTTGCATTTCAAAGTCATTCAAGAAAATTCTTTCAACCTTTTTAAAGATCATTCAAGCAACATTAAGTTACTTAATTGCATTAAACATTCGATTAAAGAACTTATTTTAATTTCATTTAAAGTTAAAGAGAGCTCCCTTTTTCATTAATATTCAATTACTTTATTTTTTTATGGATTGGGATTTTAGTGCAAAACATTTTAAAATTGAAAGTTGGACTTCTATTTTTCTCTTTGTCTTGTCTTGATTTCTTGTTAGGTTTTACTTGCCTGTTAAAGAAAGTATGTGTTGGGTTGTACTTACCAGTTAAGGAGAGTATGAGTTGAGTTGGACTTTCCCATGAACGAGAGTACAAGAAATTTATTATAATCTCAACTTTGGTTTAAAGAATTCCAACCTAGGTGGCTAGGCATGGACGTAGGTAGGTTTTTAGGGTTTGCCCAAACCACATAAAAATATATATGTTCTCTTTCTTTACTTTTTTTCACTTTACTTTTCTATTATTGCCTTTTATGTTGCTTCATTTCACTAAAGCATTATTATTAAATATTTAAGTCTTCTACAAAAGATAAAATTAAATTTTCTAAAACTTATTTTTAAAACCTAATTCACCAACCCCCCACCACACACACACACACACACACACATACCCCTCTTGGGTGCTATAGGTAAGTAACAATTGATATCAGAGCCTTAACTCAATTTGTGGATTAACATCCCTGAGTTTGATTGTTATGGCACAAGTTTTTCCTAAGGGTACACTACCTTCAAGATTGTCTACACATAGACCACTTTTACTTGATAATTTTCCATTTGATTATTGAAAAAACTACATTAGTACTTTTATTCATAGAAAAGATTCGAGAATGTGGCATATGTTGACACACTAGTATCACACACCCATTATTGATATGAATGGTTTAAAAGTTCATAAACCTTTCGATGAATGGTCTGCTTCTGAAAAGAATTGGATGAATTAAATGCTAAACCTTGTAACATTCCTTATTGTGGTTTACTTCCTAATGACTACATGAGAATTTCCATGCTTGCTGCTGTAAAAGAAAAATGGGATAAACTGATTCTTACTTATAAAGATACTAACAAAGTTTAAGATGCTCACATAAATAGGTTAATACATTAATATAAATTATTCTCCATGTTGCCAAATGAAAGTAATTTTGATATGTATGCTCGCTTCATGAAAATTATAAATACCTTGCATTCACTTGGAAGAAAGCATAGAAATTAAGTTTTGGTTTATAAAATTTTAAGATGCCATCCAAAAGATTAGGATGCAAAAGTTGCTGCTATTAGTGAGGCTAAGGATTTAACTACTTATACACTTGATCAGTGTCTAGGTTCTTTAATAACGTATGAATAGGTTATTGCACAAAGGGATCAAAATAAAACTTTCCAAAAGAAAGAGAAAGGAGAAATAAATGCTTTATAGGTGGAAGATAGTTGTGAAGAAAATTCACCATGTTTAGATGCTGATAGTGATAAGATTGCTTTGCTTATAAAAAGGATAGGAAATATGATAAAAAAATGCACAAAAATGGAAAATCTAATGTACATAAATTGCCTACTAAAAGATTGAATGCAAGAGAAGGAATAGTATGCTTCAATTACAAAAAGCCTAGACATATAATAGGTGAGTGTTCAGACTTAGCTGAAAAAGAAAAAGCTGAAAGAAAGAAGTCTTGGAAAAATAAAAATCCTGAAAAGAAAAAGAAAAGAGCACTTTGGGAAAACTCTAATTCAGAAGAATAAAGTGATGACACTATAGAGGAAGAATCAAATATATGTCTTATGGCTGATGTAGATTTTACAAGTGAGGTATGTGAAGATATTTCTTATGAAGAATTAGATGATGCATTCAATAAAGTAGCATATGATTATAAAAAGTCGAAAAGAAAATTCAACATTTTATAAAAAGAAAAGAAAAATTTAGAAATGCATGTTTCATCTTTAGAAAAAGAATGTGCTAAATTAAAGTCTAAGAATAATGTTTTATTAGATAAATCAACACTTGTGGGGAAGTTGAAAAAGGATAATTTATTAATTCATGTAAAATTAGATTATTGTAGTAGAATACATTCACATGTTCCATTTGTTAAACATAAGCCATCAGATGCATCAAGATCATTTAAATTTAGACCTTATGCCAATACAACTGTTACATGTAATTTTTGTAATAAAAAGGGTCATGTATCTTCTGATTGTCATGCAAGAAAATCTCAATCATTCCTAATTCAAAATTTATTTGGATCCCTAAAAATAAAATAGCTACACATATTACATAACATTCATTGCATATCCTTTCATTTGGATGTGAACCCAAATATGTTTGGGTTCCAAAAGTTGACCCCTGATTTTATTTTGTAAGAATGTCTTCAAAGAAAAATCAATGAAGGCATGTGGTACTTGGACAACAGATGCTCAAGACATATGATAGGTAATAAATCTAAATTTTATACTTTAGAGCCTTGTGCAGAAGGTTTAGTAGTTTATGGTGATAATGCTAAAGGAAAGATAATTGGAGTTTGTTCTATTTCTAAAGATTCAATGACTTTAGATAGAGTTTATTTTGTTGAAGGCTTAAAGCATAATCTTATTTCCATTAGTCAATTATGTGATACAAAATTTTTTATTGAATTTCATACATTTTTTTTCTACTATTAGAAATAAGGAAACTATTTTGCTTGTTGGTCATATATACAAAAACATTTACCTTATTGATTTGAAAATGCAAGTAATACAAATTTAAATTTACTTTGTTTAAAAAGTTCACTTGATGATGTTTGGTTATGGCATAAAAGGTTATGTCACATTAACATGCATTTGTTAAACAAAATTACAAAACTTTATCTTGTTGATGGTTTACCTAAAATAAAGTGTTATTTTGATTATGTTTATGATGCATGTATTAATGGAAAACATTCTAAACATTCTTTTAAAAATAAAAATATTATTTTTATAACTAGACCATTATAATTATTGCATATGATTATTCAACATTTACTTGGGTTATAATTTTAATTCATAAAAATGATGCTTTTGAACATTTTAGAAAATTTGTTAATCATATTCAGCATGATAGAAATCTTCTTGTTAGTAAAATTTAATCTGATCACGATGGTGAATTTGAAAATAAAAATTTTAAAATTTTTTGTTATGAATTTAGTATTAAACATAATTTTCCTTCTCTTAGAACCCCTTAGCAAAATGGTGTTGTTGAAATGAAAAATTGAATTTTAATTAAGTTAAGTAGAGTTATGCATGCTGATTATAAGTTGCCTAAGTATTTTTGGGCAGAAGTCATTAACACTGCATGTTATGTTATGAATCATGTTTACTTGAGATCTTTTTTAAATAAGACCTTCATGAGTTGTTCTTTGGTACGAAACCTAAGATTAGTTACTTTCATATCTTTGGTTGTAAATGCTTCATTTTGAATAATGGACTCTCTAGAAAAGTTTGATAGTAAATCTGATGATGGTATTTTTTTAGGATATTCTTTAAATGGTAGATCTTATAGAGTTCATAATAAAAGAAAAATGATTGTTGAGGAATCAATACATGTCATATTTGATAAAAATCTTATAAATACTATTAAAGATGATGTGATTGAAGATGAGGTAAATGATTTTAAGAAAATGAGTTTGGAAGAAAAAATATAATGATTCTTTACCTAAAGATTGTAAATTCATTAAGAATTATCCAAAAGACTTATTGGCCGCTATCAAGGAGTTAGAACTAGAAGACAATCTAAAGAAATGATAAATCATTCTATGTTCTTATCTGAGATTGAACTAAAATCAAGAAATGAAGCCTTGGAGGATCACTATTGGATTGTAGCTATGGAAGAAGAATTAAATCAGTTTGTTACAAATGATGTGTGGAAATTATTTCCTAAACCTCAAGATCAAAATGTTATTGGAACCAAATGAGTCTTTAGGGATAATTTAGATGATTCGGGACACTTTGTTAGAAATAAGGTTAAATTAGTTGCACAAGGGTATACTTAGATTGAAGGGATAGATTTTGAAGAATCCTTTGCCCATGTAGCAACAATAGAAGCTATTAGATTACTCATTAATTATGTCTATTACAATGATTTTAAACTATTTCAATTGGATGTAAAAAGTGTATTTTAAATGGCTTTATAGATTAAGACGTCTTTGTAGAACAACCTTCTTGTTTTGAAAATATAGAATTTATGGATCATGTTTTAAATTGAAATAGCATTGTATGGATTGAAACATGCTCCTAGAGCTTGGTATGATAGATTCAGTATCATTCTTATATATCATGGTTTTAGTAAGAATAGAGTAGATACCACCTTATTCCTTAAGAATTTAGTTGATGATTTGATTATTATTCAGATTTATGTGGATGAAATTTTATTTGGTAGTACAAATGAATCCTTATGTGTTGAATTTTCATTTTTGTTGTCCAAATAATTTGAGATGAGCATGATGGGTGAACTCAATTGTTTCATAAGACTTTAAGTAAAAAAAATAAGAAAATGACACTTTTATTTATCAAACCAAGTATATCAATCACTTGATATAGATATTTAATATGAGAAAATTTAAATCTAGTAAGACTCCCATGAGCCCCTCTAGTAGACTTGATTTAGATGAGTTAGGAAAATCAGTTGATCAAAAACATAATAGAAGTATGATTAGTTCTCTTTTGTATCTTATTGCTAGTAGGCCTGATATTATATTTGTTGCATGTTTAGGTGCTCATTTTCAAGCTTCTTCAAAAGAATCTCATTTAATTGCTATTAAGCATATCTTTCATTATTTAATTGGCACTTCTATATTATGTTTGTGGTATCCTAAAAATTAACTTTCATTTGACTTGATTGCTTATTCTAGTGTTGACATTGTAGAATGAAAGTAGATAGGAAAGCACATTAGGAACATGTCAATTTTTAGAATCATCATTAATATCTTGGTCATTTAGAAAGCATAATTCTATTACTCTTTCAACTACAGAAGCTGACTATATAGCTGTTGAAAGTTGTGTTGCTCAGGTTATTTGGTTGAAGTAATAATTAGAAGATTTTAGAATTATGCTAGTTCACATTCCTATTAAGTGTGACAATACTAGTGTAATTTGCTTCACTAAAAATCTTATCCAATACTTTAGAACTAAGCACATAGAAGTTAGACATCACTTTATTCAGGATCATTTGAGTGAAGATGATGTGAATATCTATTTTATTAGCATAAATTTACAATTGTGGACATTTTTACTAAACCATTACTTGAAGAATGTTTTTGTACCCAAAGATGCATGTTAGAAATGTTAGATTCAAGCATGTAATTTTATTATTATTCAAATTTAAACCTTTTTAATGTTATAAAAAATTGGAGAAAATAGTATGTTTGTTTTCTTTCACTTTATGATGCATAGTTTTAGGGGGAGCCTTTTCATGTTATATACTCATGTTATATTCATGCTTTGTTATGCATAAAATGTTTAAATGTTTAAATGCTTAAAATTTATTTATTTACTTGCTATAAATTTTCTTTAATGCAAATTATATTTCCAAAAGGTTAAAGAAATGTGACTTTGAACCTTCATCACTATTTAATACCAACATATTTTTGTCATCATAAAAATGGGACAAACTGTTGACTTCATGAGCTCCGTCTCATATAAGATTGATTTTAATGATAACAAACACATGTTCAAATGCTTCAAATTAAGTTAAATTCAAGTGTGTAAGAAATTTTAGCTCTCGATTCTTCAATTATATCAAATTGCTAAAGCTACCCGACATTGACTAGGTGAGAATTTTTCTAGGAATTACTATATTAAGCCAAAAGAAAAGTACACTAAATTAAAGTAAATTATTTATACATTTTTAGATTTATCATTTTATTTTTTTTTATATTTTTCTATATCACAATTATTCATTTTAATAGTATCAATTAAATGCATAAAATAATTTCCTTTAAATGCGTGTTCAAGAAAGATAAATTATGTTTAAACTTTATTAAATTATTTCCAAGCCATTGATAATATTTATTCATATTTTTAGTGCATAAAAATTGAATTATCCTAAAATTATCCTTTTCTCCTCTTATTCTCTCTCTCTTATTCTTCTTTCTTCTCTCTCCTATTATCATTTTCATCTTAATGTTTCTTTGGCAAGATTTTTTAATGTGTTTTGTGTAATAAAATTTGTGAAGTTCATTCAAAATATTTCCATATTATATTCAATTATTTTTTATATTTTCAAAATTCATTTATTTGAATTTCTGAATTTAAATTATTTTGAATTATTCTTTAATTCAAACTTCTTTATGCATGATATATACTTAATAAATCAAATAAAATTTTTTGAGGAATATGTTGAACGTCCCAAGCATGATTAATTATAATTATTTGAAGCCTAATTAATTTATTACAAGTTATTTTAAATTTAAATTCAAATTAGCCCTCTTTTTCAATATAATTCCCTTTTTAATTTGATTTATTTTAGAAACGTTTTATGGGGCTGGCCACTTTGCTTTAAATTTACTATATTTTTATATTATTTTAACATTCAATAAATATATAATACAACTAGTCTTGATATAAATTGATTCATGCATTATTTTGTCAATTTCCTATTTTAGAAACCCTTTGGCCATAATTGTTGAACTGATTTTCCAAGGATTTATTTTATTCAAAAATCTCTCTTTCATGACCAAATTTCCTATGGGATCTCCTTTATCTTTAGCCATGAATCACATAGCAAACATTCCATATTGGTTTGAAACAAATTTATAAAGTATCCTATTGCAGATCTCCTTGGCCCATCCTTATTCCTTTGAATTTGAAATTCAAATTGATATCAAATCAATTTCCCTCTCATTGGATCAATTTTTGGAAAACTCTAGATACCTCCCTCATCTATTTAAGAGCCTTGATTCAACTTAAAAAAGGTTTCATGACAGCTAAAATTTTTTCTTGCTCTCTTGCTCATCCTTTCCACCTTGGTCGATCCTTGCTAAAGCAAATATTCAGAGATTTTTGGTGATTTAAGTTTAAGCATTCCTCATCATTCTTATCTTTCCCTTGGAAATTTATTTGACTTGAAGATTGATTTAAAAAAGTGAAGGTTTGATGTGTTTCCTCTTTTGGCTGAAAGCATCATAGCATTGGCCTAGAATTTCTAAGATGCTAAGTTTTTATACTGTTCTATTTCTTCTTGGCTTTAAAGTTTTCAAGGTTATTTAAATTATCTTGTCTCCATACAATTCATAACATTTAGATCTTATTTATCCAATGATAAACATAAGAAGATCAATTTGTTTTAAACTTAACTACTTGATAATCCTTTGATTTCTTGTTTGGCCTAAAGCTATCATAAGAAAATCAATTTATTTTGTGCTTAATCAATGGAAAATCCTTTTGTTTCTTGTTTGGTTGAAGTCTCTTTCAAATGTTTTTAGTTACGTAGTGCTTAATCAATTGAATATCCATTGTTTATCCCATTGGCTAAATGTTTCGTATAGGTTGGTTAAATTTGATTGTGCTTTACATATTTTGTCATTTCATTTTCTATTTGGCTGACCAGTCCACCTCTTGTATAAATTATTTTGTGCTTGTTGATTACTTGTCATCAATTGGTTTATGTATATGTTATGTGATAGCTTTCTTGTGGTATCATTCAATCCTTTATTCAAGTGATTGTTTAGTTATTCCAATTGCACATACATTTATCATTTGAATAAAAGTTAGCTTGTGTGAGAAAGAATTTAAAGTAAAGTTATTGTGATTGCATTTAGTTTGCATTTCAAAGTCATTCAAGAAAATCATTCCAAACTTTTTACAGATCATTCAAGTAACATTAAGTTACATAATTTCATTAAATATTTGATTAAAGATCTTATTTTAATTTCATTTAAAGTTAAAGAGAGCTCTCTTTTTAATTAATGTTCAATTGCCTTAATATTAGTATAGATTTGGTTTTGAGTGCAAAAACATTGTAAAATTTAGAGTTAAACTTGTATCTCTTTTTTGCCTTGTCTTGATTTCTAGTTGGATTTTACTTGCCCATTAAGGAAAGTATGTGTTTGGTTGTACTTGCAGTGAAGGGGCATACAAGAGATTTATTGTAATCTCATCATTGGTTTAGTGAATTCCTAGCCTGGGTGGCTAGGCATGCACATAGGTCAGTTTTTGGGGTTTGGTTGAACCATGTAAAATCTCTGTTCTCTTCCTTTACTTTTCTATGATTGCTCTTTCTGTTGCTTCATTTCATTAAAGCATTATTATTAAATATTTAAGTCTTTTACAAAAGATAAAATTAAATTTTCCAAAATTTATTTTTAAAACCCAATTCAACCCCACACTTTGTACACTTTTTAATGATAGGTCACTAATTTTAGAATGAAGTTAGGATGGTGATTTGTTGTGAATTAATTTTCTATTTTGTGATATAATATTTTAGACAAGATGATAGTATTTATGTTCATAGATTGAATGTTAGAGAAGCATTAGACTAATATTATTTTTTACAGTTGGTTATACATAATAAAGAAAGGTGAACACTATAATAAAAAATAAAAGAAATACTCTTGCTTCCAGGTGCTACTCGCCCCTTAAACATAGCCCATTAGAACAATTGGGCTTGGCAACTAATAGGTGCAAAGGCCTAATATATGGGATTATACTTACTTTGGGGTATATGCGTGTTATAACTAATCTTTATTTTATAGGTATAACCTAGATTTCACTTTAGATTTTTTAAATATAATTTTTAAAATAAAATTAGTATTAAAGTTATGGGGTTTAAGATGAGTATTAGCTAAAGACTTTGACTTGGCTTATGATGCTTGGAAAATCTAAGACCTTAGAAATGGAGAGAAGAGGAAGACTACCATAGACTTCATTTACTTTCTTAAAATATTTATTATAAGTCAGGTTATATAAAGGTTGAGCTTGGCAACTCATTCTTTTTACTTTCTTAAGGTGTATAGTGAAACCCTATTGTATTGACCTTTTCATTGTTCTTTAAATTAGATTGATTGTTTGGTGTGTTTATATTATTTATGTAATAGAAACTACATGCTTTTTTCTAAGTTTCCTAAAATATGATGTTTTTATGTATGACCTGAATTTTGATAGGCTCTTTAGGATTTAAATCTTTTACTCAAAGTTAATAATCAAACTAATAATTAACACAACTTATAACCTCACCTTAAAGCATAAGAATTAATCAACAAAGATATTTATAAATAATTGGTATGTGAAGAATGTAAAACATCATGCATACATATTGATTTATCTTCTTGAATATAGGGGTCTTCATTCATTGCACAATAAGGGGGAGTGAAAATTTTTTACGAGAAACTCTTACAAGGGAAGAAGATCCTCCTCACTAATTTAGATCATAACTTAATTTTATCATGTATATGTGCTTATTTGTTCACCAAGCTTAAGTCAAATTAAATAAAATATATAATTTTTATTGCATTAGTTTAGAACATCAATTCATACAAGTCATGTTCTAGAATCTAAGGAGTGAGTTTAGACTATTAGGCTTCTATTACTAATGAACATTAGCCTAGCCAATTACATTCATGAGACTTGGCCACATCATTTTAACTCATAGGAGGTGTTAGCTGGTAGCACTTCTAGGCTGTTGTAAGTCTAGAAGAACCAGGATAGGTTCATTTTTCTAAGAGAAAGTAAATTAACATATCCCAATCCCCCTCTAGTTAGATTAGGCAAAGCTCGTCACTTGTGTTAGAGCACCTTACTTTTAAGATTAAAGTAGCATATTCCTCTTTTTACTGTGTAAATTCTCATCTCTTAGGCATTTCCATAATATTATGTTGTTGGGATATAAGTCTTAGGATTCTAACAAAATATCAATTTAGGTAATAATAGTTCTCCACTTCAAAAATATAAGACCTCACTAGTGCTTCCTACTTATTTTTCATCGAACTCCATTAAGAACTCTTTCTAATTGAGTTCTCCCATTTATTCTAAAAAATTTATCAATGCTTTTCTCTAAACTTTAAAATCCATATGGATGTTTATTGACCACTTTAATTGAGACTTTTCTTAGAAGATTGATGTTTCTTAAGATGTAACTAACTATGGAGACTTGCCCCTATGGAGAACTTAAAACCCATCTTAAAATAAATCTTGCCTTACTTCATCCATGTAAGGCAATGGAAAGTATTTGGTACATGTAGACTCATCAGCCACAAGTTTTTATTAGATGATAGAGACCATATGATGATATTTTTATTTTTTGAGGTAGTATATTATTCCATGAGGTTTTATTAGGTCATTTTAATAAGTATCCCCTAAGACATGAATGGTGTCACCCCCATTAGATTTTTAAACACCAAATAATCCCATTTGATTTCTATATTTATTAGTCTTGACACAAACTTTGAAATTTCTAAAGATGTTAGCTAACTACTTTAATCAAGATTTTTTATATAAGATCACATCTTCAAGTATGTAATTAACTATGGGGGCTTGCTTTTATAGGAAATTTATAACCTATGTAAAATAAGCCTCATCTTACTTCACCTATATAAGGCATGGAAAAATCTTTGGTACACGTCAGACAATTAATATTAAAAGTATTTATTAAGTGATTGAGTATATTATAAGGTAATACTTCTACCTCTTGAGATAGTATATTATTCTTTGATGTCATATTCGATCACTTAAATAATCATCCCGAAGTTATGTGCACTATCCATCACATGTCTAATCTCCACATCCTTACTCTCTTGACTTCCTATTCTTTGATCCCACACCTCTACCCTCCTTCTTCTTAAACTTGCACACCTACTTCCTTTTTAGTTATTGTGCCTTAAAATTATCTCCCCCTCACTCTAACAATAACTCATGCAAGCCTCTATCTCTTTTCTCTCTTAAGATAGTGTTCTTAGCATACCTGCACAAAACCTAGTCCCCAAACTAACCCTGCTTTCTTATTTTCTCCTCTCTCATTATTCTCCTCACTGAGTCAAACTCCCTTCTTCCTTTCAACTTACATAATTTATCCATCAACTAGTAGCCCTCATGAGCAACTTCTCTCTTTACATCTTGAACAAATAATCTCCTTCTCTTAATTTCTTTTTAAATTGAGAAAACATAGAAAATACCTAAATAACTCTCTCTATTTTTTCCCTTAAATAGAGAAAGCTACCCTTTTCTCATTATATCTCCTCCATGTTCTCTTAAGAAAAAAAAGAAAACTTCTATTTTTTTCTCTCAAAAATAAGAGCAAAAGAATAATTAACTTTGCTTAATCCTATAAAATTTCATCATTTTTCCATCTCACTCTAATGCTCCACCACTCACTTTTGTGCAAGATATAATATATAAAATAAAATTGATTAAAATTGATAAAATAATATGTAATTATACATGCTTTCTTGATGTCATGGGGAAATTTTCTTTTCATGTTGATATGAAGGTCTCCTACACACCTTTCTTAGCATGGTGTGATGGTGGACTCCGAGCCATATTACAAAGTTTCCATACACACTTTCTATAGTATAGTAAGAAAGCCTAACATACCCAAAGTAATCCCCCATTATGGGGATGACACCAAGATGCTGTAACAATATTGCTACTACTTTTGGTGAATATGTTTGCATATAATAAAATTAATGATTCTTTTAATTTAATAATTATAGCTGAATAAAAATAATAAGAGAAGTGATATGTATATATATAAGAAAAGTAAAAAAATAAAAATAAAAGAATTCTAAATATGACAATTATCATTTTAAGCGACAAGAACTTAAAGACATACAATAACAATAGGGGACCATAATACTCATTAAAAATCACAAGTAAAATTTTCTTACCATATTTGGAACTCACAGAACTGGATAATAATGAACATAGTAGCTCATCGAAGTGCAAGAACAAGAGTTGAACAAAAATGAGCTTTTAAAACTTTGAGAGTTCATCTCAAATGAAAACATTACTTGACAACCTAGCCATGAGCAAGAGTAAGGAAAGATGGCTCGTAACTAAACATGAATCAAATGGTTTATTGGACACTTGGATTATGACATATGTTGCATTGGATGATTTAAAAGAAACTGAAAAGAACTTTAATGGGCTTAAAATGCACTTGAAAGCTCATCAGTGAGAATTTAGAATTAAATCTAATAAATAAATATGGGAAATAAATGTCAAATTATAATATGAACCTACAACACCACATACCACTAGATTCACAACACATCCTACAAGCAATTGGAAGGCATAAATTAAGGCTTTAGATAAACCATTGTGCATATTTTGGAGCAACTTCACATTCATCTCAAATGCCCTATAATTCATTCAAGTACTCATGTAAAGTGAATATTGCATTCATTTTCAAATGACTTCTTATTTGAATTCATTGCACCAAAATATGTGTAAATGACTAAAATTTTTTAAATAAAATGAGTAGTGTACACATCTTCACATAATCACACACTCAACTTTGTGGCATTGAGATGAGTATAAATATCTTAAAAGGATGAGTTTCTAGTTTATCTATACTGAATTTATATATTCTTATGATAAGAATTTTCCTTAAAAATATTATCAATCAAGAATAATTATCTTCTTGTCTCCATAGAAAATTAAAAGACCTATTCACTCATGCCACTTAGTAAATTTGAGTGATTGCATTAACAAAAATATTTTTAAGGTTGCAAATCTTCAAGTAGTATATTCCTATATACTTAAAGATTTCTTTATATCTCTCTAATTATTCTATTATGACTCTTCTGATATATATATATATCACACTTGATTTTAAGTTTACACTCTAGTTGGATGCAAAAATGTAGTATAATTATTGACCTAAATTTTGGAGTGAGGATTCAATCCTCCCAACAAAGAGATCGAAGCCTTCTAAACACTAAGAGCTCTTTAGTCATAAGACACCTCTAGTGGCTAAGTGATCACTTAACCTAAACCTAGAGACTTAGAAGGAATAGCCATAGGATTTGCTTATGCTTAGGAAAACTTACCTAGCCTAATCAAAATGTCTAGCTCCTTAGCTAAAATCCAACCTCTCAATATAACCAATTTTGAATCTCAATTCAAATCCAAATCCCTAAACCAAAATCAGCATGACCTAGCAAGCCATGATTCAATCCTATGGACAAGCCAAAATTCCTTCAATCTAAACCTAACTTAATTAATTTTCCCAATATCAATTCATTGCATCAATCATTAGTCCAAACTCTACCAAAATCTATAATTAAACCAATAAAACTAAAGTCAATTCAATCAACCTAACCTAACTTATTTGACCTAAAATATTCAAAAGCCAAGATCCAATTAAACCCAAATCAATTACAATCAAAACCATCAATCAATCCAAAATTAATATTCAAACTTAACTCAACTCAATTCAACTTAAATCAAACCTAATCCAACTCAAGTAGCCCAATTGGTACACTTGACCCTAAGTGACCAATTTGACAAAATTGAACCAAATTCCAATCCAACCCAGGAATACAAAGCTTAAGTAGCTCCAAGGAGGTCATTTGATTATCTCACTTCCCTGGTTAACAAAGCCACATACTCATTTAATTTCATTCCTATGTATATTGGCATCAAAATTTGGATAGAGCTTTAATTCAAATGTATGAATAATTTTATCAAATAAAATATAATCTTTTGCATGATTTTCATTCATCTAATTATGTATACATATGTATGTATTTAAGATAGAAAGTATATAGTCTGGACATCTCAAGAATATGAGGCTTTAAGTAACCCTAAGGTGGTCATTTGATTATCTCACTTCTCGGGTTAACAATGGCCCATACTTGCTTACATCTTTTATACATGTGTATGTGTGTTTAATTAAAGGGTGATAATCCTCCTTTCTATTAAAAATACATGCATACATAGTCATGCAAATCACTAAAATATATTACATGTAAAGTTAGTGCTCTCTTTCTTATGATTCATATATAGATCTGCATATGTTTGAATAATAATAAGTATATAGTCTGGACATCCTGGAAATATGAGGCTTTAAGTAGCCTTAAGGAGGTCATTGGATTATCTCACTTCCTTGGTTAACAAAGACATGTACTTATTTAATTTCATTCCTATGTGTTTTTGTATTAGGATTTGGATAAAGCTTTAATTTGCTTGTATAAATAAATTAATCAAGCAAAATCTAACTTCCAAATATATGCATTCTGCCTAAATACATTTTATGTATAGATATGCTAAGTGTTAAATCATATGCATGTAAAGGGTGATAGCGAGGAATGCCTCAACATATTCCATGTGATAGTAATCCAATTATATTAATCTTAGGATGCCTTTCATGTTGAATAGGTTTCTTTAAGGTTAACCTAAACTTAGGATTAAAAAAATATTTAATAAGCCATTCACTAAAGAGAACTAAACCAAATTAAAGTGTTTTAGAATGTGGCTTAAGGTAGGGATGAAGGAGGTTAAGCCTTTTTCCTCTCTTTATAACACTTAGATGCTAAGTGTAAATCAAATGAAACAAAACAAAACACAAATTAAAATTTGCAAATCACCTAAGTAACTTGAAATGAAACCATCTTTAATGATTGATTAAACATTTTCCAAATCTAGAAAATCATAACTCTAATAATTCGTAAGACATATCACACAAAGCCTTAGCACACACATTAGAATTAAGTCATCACTTTTTGTCCTATGTTAGGATGGTGTATGTGTGATGTTATGTTTATTTTATGATGTAATATTTTAGACTGGATGTTAGGGTGTATTTTTCATAGATGTGAAGGTACTTTTAGCCAAATGTCATTTTCTGTAGGGGATTATGCTTAAGGAGTTGCTTAATAATAAATATAAATATTTTTCTTGCAGGTTGTTTAAGCCACTAAGCATAATCCACATTAGGATAGGTGGGCTTGGTTACCCATGTGCAGGGTGCTAAGTCCATCTTATGAAATATAATAGCTTGGGATTATATGTATGTTTAACTAACATATGTTTTGGAGGTGTAGTTAAATGTTCTTTCTCTGTAAATTTAATTTTTTGTAATATGAATTAAGATTAATTCTATGGGGATTAGGATGAGCAGTGGCCAGAAGGCTTAGTCCTGGGATGCCTTGTGATGCTTTTGGAGCACAATCATATCAAAAGAAAGAGAAGGAAGACATGAAGAAATGAAGAAATAAAGACCCCATAGCATGTATTCACTTTTAATAGTAGTTAACCTTTTATATTCTAGGTTGTATAAGGGTAGATCTCAGTTACCCATCTTTTCTCTTTTTGGGGTGTACGACAGTACCTGGCTGCATCGAGCTCTTATTCTTTTACAGTAGTTTATAAAAATAATTATTGTTATGTTTAGCTTGTGTAACATAATTGCATCTTTTTCATAGTTTCTTTGATTGATTGTATATGTTTGGATATGGTAGGCTCTTAGGATAAAATTAATTTTCTATCTAACAACTCATAATTAAAATTTAAAATAACTCATGACCTCAGCATAAAGCCTAGACTCGAAATAAGATAATTAGAAGATTTAGCAACCCCCTAGTTGTATGTTGTATGTTTCATATCATGCATAACATCTTGAATCACTCTTGTAAATATGATAGCCTCCGTTCTTATAATTTAAGTATCGCTTGACCTATGAGAGCAAACCATCATGGTTGGAGATTCATCCTCTTTCTCTTTTGATATGGCCAATGACTAATTTTTATCATGCATTTAGGCATAAGAAATCCCAAGTCCTTTGTTCAAAAAAATGTGTCAAAATAAAATAAAAATTATAAAGATTTGCATTGTAGACTAAGTCGCATGCTCATGCCAGTCATGCTCTAATCTCTTAAAGAGTGAGTTTAGGACTCTAGTCTCTTTCTAACTAAATAACAAGCCTAACAATCTAACAAATTTATAAGACTGGACTATATGGTTTTGAATCATAAAAGGTGTTAGCGGGCAGCCATGCCAGGTGATTGTAAATCCAGAAGAGTCAAACTGGTCCATTTTCTCTTGTGGATAGACCTTTATGTCGACCTTTTGCTTAGATTTAGGCCGTGCTTTAGCTTGTGCTAAAACTCCTAAGATTTAGGATCTGAGGTTGCAAGTTTCCTTCAAGTTACAAGCATAATTTCTAACCTCTTAGGCATTTCCACAATCTTGTGTTGATGGATTATAAGTCCTAGCAATCTAATAAAATTTCAACTCAAACAAACAAATCTCTTCACTTTCAAATATATAAAGCCTCACCACAAGATAGATTGAATGCTCACTAGGTTTCCTAGTATCATGACTATTTCCTACTTATCTTCTCTTGGATTCAAAAATAAGTCTTTCCACTTAAACAATCCCACTTCATTTTCCAAAATAGCTAATCCTTTGATAGTCATAACTTCAAAATCTTTGGAAATCATAATTGCCTATTTTAATTGAGAGTATTCTTAGGGAATCTAATATCCTAATATGTAATTAATTATGGAGTCTTTCCTCCATAAAGAACTAAAATACTTGGCTTAAAATAAATCATACTTTACTTTTTCATGTAAAGTAGGTGAAAGATCCATGGTATATTTGAAAATCCATTATGCATTAGGAGTCCTTATTAGGTGATTAGGTCCATTGTAGGGTGATGTCTCTATCTTTCGAGATAAGTATATTATACCTTAATATCGTACCCAATCACTTCAATAAGTACCTCCTAAGATCTACCTAGTGTGCACACGACATTAGAAAATAAAACATCACTATAATAAGAAACAAAACAACACAAAATTTTATTGCAACTTAATATTAAAATATCCAATTACATTATGCAACATTACCACAAATATAGAGTACAAAAAATTTGCTCTTGATTGATAAAGATAAAAAGATTAATATATTTCATAAACATTATAGGATAATAGACTATAATAATCAAGGTTAGAGAAAATGATCCAAGAAATTGCTCCTCTAGTTTTGAATCTTTACTACTTGGAATTTTGAACTCATCTTTTTTCTTAAGAATCTACTCTTTGAGTCTTTTTAATCATTAGGAAGTAGTTCCACTCAAGTAACTCCCTCACATACACTGATAACTTCCCTAACCAGCTTTAAAGCTTCTTCAAAACTAAATCTATCTGGTCATCACTCTGCTATGCTTTAAAAGCTAGCGCAAAGGCTTTGGCCGGTCTACCTTTATGGCTTTTCATCATAGGTTTTGGCACCCTGATGGTTACCATCAGCATCAAGGCACTAATTTCTTTGACATTTTTGCTCATTTATGCTTTTTATCACACCAAAGCACTTTAGTTATTCACCATTAATGAGCCTAGCTTTCTATCTTGAAGTCTTGAGTTTCATCCATATTTGTGTTGTAGCACCTGTCTCTAACACCAAGGTGTCGTCTATCTCTAAACACAAATTTCTATGAATAACACTTTGGTACTACAATGCATAGTGCAAAGGAGCCACCTTAATTTTCTTATAAAAACTTTTTTTTTTACAATAAGAAATTTTCTACCATGAACACTATAAATAAGTGATACATCTAAAAAATCACTCATTTTTATTTAAAAGTATATGTTTATTTCTTAATTACTTCATTCAAACTTTTGGCACAAATTACCTAAGCAAACTTATTAATTTATTATTATGATATGATGATTTTTATTTATTACATACAGGGCTAATCAATAATAGAATCTATTTATTATAAAATGATCAAGTCCTATAATTAAAAAAATGATCCCAATTTTTATTATATATTATTTATAATGTGATATGCTTTCCTATTTACATTGTCTAGTGATGGCTCTATATTTAATTTTCTATGATTTATAAAATGATTAGAGTTTTATATATGCAATACATTACATGCAAAGATCCTCAACCAATTGATTATCTTGATTAAGGAGTAACTTCATATGTTTCCAATAGACAAATATAGATTTACCATAAGATAAGGATTAGGTGAAAAGTGGATCTAATGCTTATATCTTCTTAAATATTTTATTTTATATATAGATTTTTCGAGCATATATATATATATATATATATATATCTTAGTTGGTTTTTTTAATGTTTTTTAAGTATATATGAGTAGATTATTTAACTACTTGAACTTGTTTGCCTTTCGTAATCATAACAACATATTATCTTATTTGATTCTACATTTTTTATTCTAGTGTGATGCTTTTTTATTTATTATTGTATTTTTTTAAAGATAAAAAATACATTGAGGTATACGCTTTAAATAAATTATCTTATAAAAACTTTAATAAGTTGATAATAATGTTAAAATTCATCAAAAAAATGTTATGTTTCATTTAAAGATAACATTTCACTTGGTCTTGGTAATTCACCCTCTACCCTCATGAATTTTTTGGCTTAAAGCATAAACTATTCTAATAGGATAATAATCTTTAAATCATAGTCATTTCCAATAATTAACCAATGGAGATCCAATCAAAAACATGTTTCATTTAGCATGAGTTTTTGTTATAAGTTTCTTTAAGTAACCTTAAGGATCCTAGTTCCATTTAGAGATTGAGTAACCCTCATTATATCGATTTAACTTAACCATGTTGGTATAACCTTTTGTAAGTATTTTACACAAGTTGAGATAAGATCTATTGCTCCTACCACACTGGACATCTATTGTTATCCCTTCTCATAGAATCTCCTACATAAGAAGAACACCATTATACCAACATCCTTTCTCCTAAAATAAAAATTGCCACCACCATTCGATCTTTTTCTCTAACTATATGATATGCATAAATTTTGGTATTTCTAAACTTAATTCCTTCAAGCTTTTAAGTTTAACAAATATTTATTGGATAACTAAATTAAAGTAACTAATTTTATCTAATCATTTTTTAGGATATTTCAATTCCCATAATAATCTATGAGAATTTATGCTTTGATCATAAACTGTATGGTGAAGTGTGGAGGGGAATAATACCATTAATTATATAATTAGGGATGCATAGATCTAGTTCCACATACGTTTTTGATGGAAAAGTCACCTAGCTCACAGAAGAGAAGACCACCAATCCATACCTAAATTAAGTGCCACCAAGCCATAACTTCAAGAGATCCTAGTCTCCCCAAATTTCATTCATCTTTAACTATGTTATCAAAGAGTACATAAGGACACACACATGCACACACACACACACAATATATATATACCCTTACGAATAAGAGGGAGAGAATATTAATTTGTTCATTACAGAATAATTACATAAAATTGCAAAGAAAATATTAAATTCATTTCTCTTCTTGCAAGCATTTTAAATTTTAACTATTTGTTGACATTTCCTTCTTTAAGTTTAAAAATTATCACTTGTTTCAAGTTTCTCTCCAAACGTGTCCATCCCCTTGATTAAAAAATTGATGGTAAGAATTCAAAATAAGCACATGTAATATATTTCATCATTCATGAAATTGATTGCGCTGTTAGTTTTGAAATGTCAAAACCTTGACTATTTAAGATGAGTCTGCGTGAATATCGAGCGAGCAGAAAGAAACGACGTGCAAATTTGAATTGCAATTGACCCCAATTTGATGTCGACTTGAACCAAACGGCCTCCGATCGTAAAACAGACTGCGTCGTTGCATCCGAAACATTAGAGTAACCTAAAAGATATATTATCTATGTGACGATGTCGACACGAAAATTCAAATTAGGGCAAATAAAATAATAAAAAAATCCCATAAATACCCCTATTTTAACTCGATTTCATCTAAATTGACATTAACTAACTATAATAACTAATAATCCTTTAAACTAAGCACAATTATATTTTGAAATTTATGCCATACAATGCAAAATAATCCAATCAGAGTAACTATTCTTTTCCATCCTAAATTCACCTATAATGGATTCGATCAAAGTTATTTTAACGATTCTTTACTCTTTTATTTGAATTTTGATCAAATTGATTAATACATCTAAACTTAACCAATTAAGAATCTAGATTTTATTAAATTTTACTTATTTGATTAATTGTCTTTTAGTTTGATCAATGTTCAATCTTTCTTTTAAAATTTTATTTTAAATACGGTTCTCATTTGAAATTCTTTTATTTTTTATTGATTAATGTTTCTTAATTTGATTTATGACCTTTAATTAAAATGTAAAGTGTTTCTTTAAATCTTAATTAAGAGTTCAATCATTTAACATGATAAGGTTTAATTTAATTTCATTCATTTTTTTAATTTGATTTTTTCAGTTTCAAATGGTTTCATTCACTATGTTTTATTTTGAGTGATTCATTATATTTCAATTTCCCGACTTAAGAGAATTTATTAACTTATGCATTTCTGATTCATTATTTAGGCTAATTTTAAAGGAATATTATATGTTAAAGTTTTATTATTTTATGAAATCTCTTAAAGTAAAGTTTTTTTTATTAATCACAACCATAGAAAATGAACTACTTTAGGCACCAAATCTAACCAAGGCCATTTCAAACTTCGAGGTTATTTAGATTTAATTAATTTGATTAATCATTTTTCTTTTATTTGTATTTAAAATTTGATTATTTATTAATATTAAATGAGTTTATGTAATTTCAATTTTAATGAATTTCTTATTTAGGTATAAAATTTAGAAGATGATTACCTTTGGTTTTCAATTGATTAATTACTTTATTTCAATTTTATCAATTTAATAATATAAGATTTGATTAATGTTTATATTCTTAATTTTTCCATTAACCTTAAATGCACAACTATTTCTTAACTTCCTGAGGGTTAAGAAATTTTTCTTAAGTGTTATGATGTTAATGAAATTATTTTAATTTGAGTTTATAAATTGACATAAAGAGATGTATATTTTCTCAGGGTTACAAAATTTCTATGATTTTCTAATTTATTATTTGATTTAAATTGACATAAAGATTGGAAATTTTACAACTACTAATCTATATGACATTTGGCTTTGAAATGTTTATGCCAAGTGGGGATCCTTGCCCTTAAAATCTCCTCAAAGTTTCTTCTTAATCAAATGTATAGTTTAGAATTAATGAAGGTTTTAATTATTTTAATATAACATAAATTAAGCCTTTATTAGAAGGAATTAATTAAGGGTTTCTTTTTTATTTAAATTAAATTCAAAAATTTAAAGCCGGATGATAGGATAGTTGAAATGCCTACTAGGCATCCCAGTATATGTAGGCATTTCTTACTTTTTCTCGATTTCCTTCCAAAAATAACTCCTTCCACTTTGGATCATTCCCAATTGAAATTTAAAAATATCATTCCTTTGGAAAACCAACTTAGAAGTCCATAAGAATTATAGCGTATTTCTTTATTTGAGAGTATTTTTAGGAATAGGCCTTCCATTCCTAAGATGTAATTAACTATAAGGACTTGCCCTTATAGGGAACCATGAACCCAGTTTAAAATAAACTCTACTTTATTTCTCATATAGTTTTGGGGAAAACTCTCTAGTAAATTAAAGATCCATTACCCTTATGACTCTTTTATTAAATGATCAATCCATTATAAGATAACATGTTTATCTTTTGAGATAATATGTTCACTCCTTAATGATGCATTTGATCATCCAAATAAAAAAAATTTAGATCCTATGTGGTGTCACAAATTTTATCCACAGTAGTTTATTGAAGAACCCAAAAAACTATACTCAAGGAGCAACCTATTGACAAGTTACTTGACATGCCACTTTTAACCAATGTTTGTGCAAAACTTGGTGCACCATCTTCAACTCAAGTGATAAAATATACTTGCAATGACTCAAGTCTCTAAGAGATAGGAAAATGACACTCAGGAGCTACATGTGGACCAAAGTTACTTGGCGTGTCATGTTCTCAAAAGTTCATGTACTTAGTGTGCTAACTTCGACCAAGTGATGGGCACTACTTACTAGTTGAGTGATGATGCTAATCTCTAAGATCTAAGAGAACCAAGCTTGGGGAGTGGCCTAAAGGATGAAGTGACTTAGCATACCATTTTTTGCCCAAGTTTGAGTGAGACTTGGTGCGCCATCTTCAGCTTAAGTGATGGAGACTACTTGTCAACCCAAAGTGCTAAAAGGACCAACACCCCATGAGGTTGGCAACTATATTTTACGACCAACACTCTATAAGGTTGGAAACTATACTTAAAGATCGAAACATTATGAGATCATTAATTAAACTTTCAAAAGATCAACATCTCCTGAGGTTGGTGGCTATAGTAAAAGAGTGACACCTTGTAAGGTCAATAACTAAACTCTAAAAGACCAATATCCTATAAGGTTGGTGGTAATACTTAAAGACCAACACCCTACAAGGTCGGTAACTAAACTATAAAAATTTTAACACTCCATAAGGTTGGTGATTATACTTTAAGGCCAACACTACATGAGATTGGCGACTATATTTTAAGATCAACACCCTGCGAGGTTGGCAGTTATACCTAAAAATTGACAACCTATGAAGTTAGTAGCCTAGTGGAACAAAGACCCATTAAGAAAAGTAAATACAACAATAAAAGTATATATTAACCATGATACAACAATATTGTAAGTATAATAACAATATTACGATAAGTCATTAATTAAACATATCCCAAGTCCTAACATTATTTATACTAGTTTGAAAACAACATTATGAGTATACTCTTAGTTTCAGTTATGAAGCAGCCTTCATTATCGCTCAAGAGAAAAGGAAAAAACATTTACAATTGCACTTGATAGAAAAAAATATTTTTCATTCATGAAGTAAAATTATACAAAGAGATTGAGCAAGAAGTGTATGTAAACTTTCTGCTCACTGAACAAATAGAAGTTAGCTTATGCTACCCTCATCATCATCATCAGAGTCTAAAGTGAGTCCATTAAAAAATCCAAGAACTTGGACTTCAGCTAACCACGCTTCATCAATTTATGATAATAAAGTTGGCACCTACTTTGAATTTTTGTTGAAGAAAATTATGGAACTCATTAGAATCTTAAAACTTAGCTAACTTTGATTCTTTCTTCTAAAACTTTTAGTGGTGAGAGCTCTTCCAACAACTCGCTCAACTCAGCCATGTGAGTAAGTTCTAAAGTCTCCTTATCCTTGTCTTCTTCCTATTAAGCCACCTCAACCTGCAAGTCCTTATGGATGGCTTCTAGAGATAAAAGATTTTTCTTCATAGTCACCAACTAGGATTTCATAAAGTAAGACTCTTTCTGCTGAGCAAGTAAACTTATGGCATATTTCCCAGGTTGAATGCTAAGCCATTGCCTAGGTGGTCATGATAGCATAAGGTTGTCACTCATTGGGTCCTCCCGAAGCTAATAAAGCTCTTTAGAGTAAATCGCATGCCTAAGCACATAGACCTCATTAGTTAGCTCAGTCAATTTTAAAATATAATTGCCCTACACATACTTGCTCTCCTCCTCTTCCTCAAGCTTGCTCCTCTAGTGACAACTTTAAGGAGTTGAGCTCATGGATCTCTTCCTAGACATTTGGAAGCTATACTTAACCTAGCATCATAAGTTGCAATGACCATACTCAAACCCTTCTCTTCCTTTTCTAAAGACTCACCACTACTTCCAAGTTTGCTCTCACCCACTTAAATGAACTTATCCACATCAATATTAAGGTCAGAAGGCAAGGTGGTCACCTGTTCTTCACGCCAACATGCAAAAACAATTCACAAGAGAGAGTCAGAAAGCTGAGTATCAAACTACTCATAAAGAAAGAAATACTCACTATAGAGGACAACCATAACATTATTGAAGTGAAGATAGAAATTGATGTTTAAAGTTTGGCCCAAGAAGTTGTCTTGCATTGCCTTTTCTTTAGAATCAAGCTAGCCAAGCTTGGTCTCCTTACTCACTAAGTAGGGAAGAGGAGCTCCTAATAAATAAGAGTTTTGAGTGCCAGCATTGCACCTTGTTCACCACGATATGATTCTCCAGCAAAGTCACTGAGAATTGAATGGTGCCGTCTTAATGGCCTTTAACCATGAATACTCACCTAGAAAGGCTCATGTTCCATAGAATTTCTTCTTCCCATAGGTGGAGGATGAAAGTACTAATACTCACCACTGAGTTGAGAAGGAGTTGAGCTAGCACTAGTCTATAAATATTGAGAATATCAACCCACTCATAAGGAAGAGAAAGTCAAAATCCATTTCTGAAGTGGTTAAGCAGGATGCATGACTCACTGGCTTAAGTTGTGTTAAATTGCTCAAGCTTCTCGACTACCCACACAATGAAGTTGGGTTTTCCATAGCAATAGTTAGGAAAGGTAGAGGTCATGGTAGACTGGTCTAGATTGAACACTTCCTTAGCTTGCTCTTGAAGAAATAATGAAGCTGCATTCTTCAAGAGTGCCATTATAAGAAAGATCACTTTAAGCATGGGATGTTTCTACTCAATGAAGGTGATGTAGCTTAAATATAAAAGGTAATAAAGACTCAACCATGCCTGTAAAGAATGAATTTATAGATGTGATAAGAAAGGCATGGTAACATGAACATCACATCAAGCATTAAATGAAGAGAATGATCACTCGATCATATGAATGTCGCATACAATGCAAGTGACAAGAAAATTTATTTGATAATGTTTACTCAGACCACAATAGAAACTCAATAATATAAAAAGTGAGTAGAAAGAAGATGCAACATTTTATTATTATATGAGGATAAAATTACAACAAACTTTCTATAACTTTATACATCATTTTTTTAAGAAGACATATAATGGAGTTCGAGTGAAAGTCATCGGTGAGTCCACCTTTCTCTCACATATAATAATATAAGAAGTTTATGCTAGAGAGGAGGAGGAAGATCCCCTGCTACTTGATTAAGTTTTGAAGTAGAGTCACTTTGGCTTAATAGTCATGAAATTTCTCTAAGACTCTACCTCCATGAACTATCATCAAAGCAACTCTAGTTATAGTAATGATCTCAACTCATTTATCCCCCACTTAGATGAGTCAAAAGCCTCCCTCAAACGTGCAACCTCCCTTGATAGGTTGGCACATGTGGCTCCTCAACATCACTCCCCTATGGTTGGGAGGACTTACCTCTTGTAAACTGGCCACTATCATGATGAGTATGAGGGGGAAAGCTCACCAACATTTCCCTTAGGTTAGAAGAAGTGAAGCAAGTTGCCACATTGGATGCCTCAGTGGTCACCCCCTATGGATATAAGTCCTCTTCAGTGACCAAACTTGGTGCCACCAAGTTGGTCCATGACAAAGCTAGAGTCATCTCTGAACAACAAGAAAAAAACTCATCAAGAATTGGAAATGGGATTTCAATAAGGATACTCAACCAAAGTTAGACATTCAAATGGAAGCTATTGCTGAAGCAAACAAAATTCTTCATTACTTGGATCTTGGTCTATCAAATCTTTCATGGATATGTGAATTAGTTTAATAGAACTACTTAGACTATCAAAAGAAATAACTTGAATGGCTAATAAGTGCCCCTCATCACTCTCGACTGACACCTACACATTGGTCACACTTAGCTATAATCAATAAAAAGATTCAGCAAGTAGAATAAAGGAAATTATAAAGCTAAATCAAGTCTTACTTAAGTTAGGCAATCCTCTATAACTGCTCTTTTAGATGTGATTCTTATCAATTGACTCGCTACAAATTTCCCACTTTAGCTAATCAAAGAAATTTCATCTTCCTCCTCGTGAACACCCATAGGTCATGCAAAGAGTGGCATCAGTGTTGTTCTTTGTGCCTATTTACCTCACTTTTAAAGTTGGGATTGATCACTCCAATCCTAAGTCTAGGACTCTTCTAGAGACTAAGAATTCCTTAGTGCTAGGACACTTCTAGTGATTAAGGGGACACTAAACCCAAGCCTAGAGACTTGTAGGGATTAACCTTAGGTCTAGGGCTTACTTTAGGAAAGGTGAAATCTCACCTACCCTAAGACTCAACCAAAAACCATGGGCAACTAAATAAGTTAATCCAAACCAAATGGTTGCAATTCAAGCTCCAAGCTAAACCAACTTAGGTCTTAACTAAAATTAACTCATTTGAACGTCATAAGACAAAAATCCTATCCACCTTAAGTCAAGACAACAAAACCTAACCTAAACCTCTTGATAATTTAAATCAAAATTGAGCATCGATCAAATCAAACCAACCAAATTGACTCAAGTTGACCGTAGTTGACCCATTTAACCTAAAGGGTTCAAATGTGTCAAAATCTAATCTAACTCAAATCAGTTGCAATCAAGGCCATCAACCAACTTCAAATTCATCATTAGACACATTCCAACTCTTATATAACTTCAATCGAACCCAAATCTATCCAACTAAAACACTTGACCAAAATTATCCTAAATAGCCTAATTTGATCAAACTTCAATCAAACTCTAATTGATTAAATCAAGTTATCCAATCTTTTCATTGCTGATCATAGATCACTATTTAACACTCTACTATAATCAATTGGACCTAACCAAGAAATTTTGACCCCTTAACCCAAGTTGACCTAAAGTGCCAAATTGGGCCAAATCTTGTTCTAAGCCAAATTGATTGGAATCAATAATTTTCATTAACCACAAATTGAATATTAAACATGACCCACTAATTGATATTAACTGAACTTAACCAAGTCAATTTGGCCTCTTGACCCAAGTTGTCCCAATTTGACCTAAAGGGTCAAGTTGGAACAAATCAAATCATAAACCAAATTGGTTGAAACCAATTCTTCTAACCAATCACCAATTGAATATTAGACATGATCCAACCTTCAATCGGATCCAATTTGTTCAACCCAAACAAATTGACCTACTTAGCCTAATTTGACATAAATGGTTGAATTGAACCAACTCACTCCCAAATCCACATAAATTCAAATCAACTCTTCCAATCAATCAATAATGACCAATTGAACATAGACCTAATTCATGCTTAAGTTAATTTGGCCAATTTGGTCAAATTAGTCAACATGACCCATTTGACCTAAATAATACCATATGAATCAAATCAAAATCTAACTCAAATTGAAGCAAGCCAAGTGCACAAATTCATGCCAAATGACCAATTGAACTTAACCAAACCTCCACCTTGACATAATTTGGTCAAAATGATTAACTTAGCTTAATTGAGCCCATTTGACCTACACGAATCAAATTGAGCCAAACCCAACCAAACTTGGCATGACTCATCCTTGGGTAACCATGGGTCTGCCCAAGTGGACCCAACCCATGGTGAACCCAGGTTGGGTCAAACCCATTGAACCAAGCCCTCCAAATAAGATAAAATCTCTATTTGGATGGATTTTCCAACTACCCACCCCTTGGCCATCTTGGGCCTTTCTTAGATAGAGGACCATTGACCCAACCTAACGCAAGGCTGTTAGGTTTAGCCTTTGGCCAACAGAAGGTGTGCTCACCTATTAGCAACCATTAGTCCACCTAAGGAAGAGTGAACACTCCATGGCAGCCCACTATACTCCCTCAACCTCTCACACACATCCACCTCAATTGTCCTTGCCACCTCCAGCCACCAACTCCAGTAGGACGACTGCCAAAGGCTGAGCCAATCTCAGCCCTTAGTTCAGTTGGGGAGGAGATTATACTCATCCTCATCCATTCGAACTCATGAGAGACCTTCCTCAGAGTATTTTGAGCAGTCCTAGAGTGTTCCTCGAGCTCCCTATTCACCCCATCTCCAACGAGACCAAGCTCCACTTAAACACGAGAGCCCCATTCTTTCTCACCAAACTTCTACCGAAGTGAAATTAACTTTCCCCACACCTTCTCCACACTCCAGTGTCCAAAAATGAAACAATTCCCTTTTGATTCCACCACTGGAAGGCATCCTTGGACAAACTACAATGACTTTCATGGTGGCATTTAGTACATAGACTGATTGGCATGGAGGCAGCTCGATATCTTCTCAACAAGGCCTTGTCTCTTCAAAATGAAGCTACCTCTGTTGACAGACTATAAGTCTTTAGCTCTGGGAAGGAAAAAACTTGGCAACCATAGTTTTGCCCCCTAAGTGTTGGTCATTTTCAAAATGAATTGTGTTTTCATGAGATTTACACGATATAATCTCCTTAGATCTCATCCTTGATCTTTTTGGAGTTGATTTTGCCACTAAATGAGCTTCAATGAGCTCAGATTGAATGACAAAAGGTGGACGATGTCTGTCTTCTGACGTTCACGGGATGACGAATCACCGACCGTCTGTTCCATGTGATTAATCATACTATAACTTTTGATTAATTCCTTCATAATCATGGGATTAATCTCGACCATTTGATCCGAGATAAGATAGTTGGGACAAAATTGCATCCGTCACCATTGAGTTAGCAGCTGTGTCAGACATTTTAAATAGCCAATAGCGTGGTGCCACATGGAAAGCACTATCACACGTGGTGCCAATTGTTTAAAATGATTAATTAGGGGTTTAAAATATAATTAAATAGCTAGAACATCAAAAGATAATAACAAATTGTAGAAAAATCTAAAAAATGGAAATAAACCCATTTTGGAAAGCTTTGATAAAGGGGGATTTAATAAAAAGAAAACCTCAATTAATGTCAAATGAACAATGCTTAATTAATATTTGGAGTTTAGATTAATTATCTTAATTAAGGACAAATTACTTGGATAATTAATTCCAAATTTGGCATGTGGATTCCATGGAATGTTCTCTCCTTCCCATATTTTTTTTTGGAATTATTTGACAAGTGATGTGGAAAATTCTATCTTTGTAACTCTAATTATTCCTTTTAATTGATTTAATAGTTATTAAAATCAATGAACAATAAAATTGAATAATTAAAGATAATTAATCAATAAAAATACTTAGGATAACAAATGAATTAATTTGGACCACCTCTCCTAATTATTTTCAAATATATTCTCTTAATGAATTTAACTAATATATTTAGCAATTAAGTATGGATTATGGAAATTAATAATGAAATTCAGAATGAAATTAATTTAAAGTACTCAAGTGCAACCCATAAAACCCTTTATGTGTTTAATAAGATATAGTCATCAAAGAAATTATGATTCTCCCATGGGTGTGGGGAGACCATAAGAGTATTTGGCTTAATTTTTTTTTCCTTCTTTAATTTAATTAACTATAAGCATGAGCCTAAGTGCATTAGATCTATCTAGGTGCATTATCAATTTTATTTTCCCAAAGTATATCATTCAAGGATCATGTTAAGTGAGTAATTAAATTAAAGAAGCTTGGGAAGGATAATCAAATTAATATAATCAATGGATTGAACCTAATTAATTTATAAAATGTATTTAACTTCTTTCCTTCAACATATTAAACATCCAATATGGGAGAAAGTGAATTCTAAGTATCATTTCTCCTCATTAGGCTTTAATAACTTGAACGTTAAAATTAAAACCTTAAAGAAGCTTTCATTAAGTGTAATGGATATTTAGTTAACTTTATTATCCTTATGGTTTAATAAAATCAGGTACATTGTGTGGTGATATTTAATTACTTCCTTTTAATTATTATAAATGTGTATGTCATGTGCTTCATATATTCATGTTTTAAAATTAAAATAATATGATTTTATGCAAATTACATGAGTTAGATGAATGATATTTTATGGTGTGGTTATTATCACTAGTAAACCTTAAATTATTTTGAAATTTTATGTTAATTATGAATCAAATGATTTGAAACTTAAATCAATTTTCATTATAAATAATTAATGAAATGTTCATTTATTTGCAATTAAAAGATGGCAAGTGATGGTTTTATCCCCATGTTCTATTCTTATACGCACATGTATTTGAATTATATATAGTCTAGAAATCTGAAGAAACTTCATTTAAGTAGCCCCAAGGAGGTCTTAGATAATCTCACTTTCCTGCTCTAACAATGACAAATACTTTCTTTATGCCATTTAACTTTACATAAATAAAATATATTTGTACACAACCTTATCATGATTTTTTTATACTTATGTATATATTTACATGTATTTGAATTAGCAAGTATATAGTCTAGAAATCTTAGGAATATGAGGCTATAAGTAGCCCTAAAGAGATCTTAGATAATCTCACTTCCCTAATTTAACAATGACACCTATATGCTTAAAGTTCTAATACTTATTTACATATACTTGAATATGAGATGAAATCTCCCTTTTCTATCAAATTCATGGATAAAAAATCATTAAGTGTGCAAAAATTTGAGTATATTGCATGTGGATGTATATACTAAATCAAATATTAGAGAAATAAAAAAAATGAAAGGATGTGAATATTATTGATTATGAAAGGAAGTAGTGGAATATTACTCATTTGATGGTAACTTAATTTCATTGATCTTAAGATGTCATTCATGTATAAATATGATTCATTAAGGCTAATCCAAATATACGCTGAATGAAATTCATATGTGGTTCATTAAGATAATTAAAGCCTTAATAATATATCTTTACATTCTCACTCCACCCCCCGCCACATCCCCTCGCCCCCTCAGAACCGCACGTGTGAGTTCCCCCGCATATGGCTTAAGTGGAGAATCTTCTAGAAATCAACTTAGGTTAGGGATGAAAGAGTCAAGACTCTTTCTTCTCTTCATTATGATATGATTAGATCATAAGTAAGAAGTGAACAAAATAAAAATTCATAAGTTACAATCCAACCAAGCTACTAAAAGACTTAAAAGTGAAACCATCCTCAATGGGTAATTTAAATAATCCTAAGACTTTAGAAAATCTTAATTCCAAAGATCAATCATGACATGTCACACTAGGCCTTAGCACACACATTAGAATATTAAATCACCAACCTTAGTATTAGGTTAGGCTGGTGTATGTTGTGGTGATATGTTTTGTTCTATGATGTAATATTTTAGACTAGATGTTGGGATTGTTTATTACATAGAATAGATGTTAGGTTATTATTAGCATAATGATGCCTTATGCAGAGGATTGTGCTTGAGAGGCCAATGGAAAAATAAATGAATATAAATGTTCTTGCTTATAAGTGCTGCTTATGACCTTAAGCATAATCCAATTAAGATAAGTGGACTTGGTTACCCAAGTGTAAGGAACTAAGTCCAAATATGTGAAATATAATTGCTTAGCTTGTATATTTATTTAGCTAACATCTATTTTTTAGGTGTAGTTTGATTTTATTTTTAATGAAAATTTAATTTTGTAATTAAATTATGATTAGTGTTATGGGGTTTAGGATGAGTAGTGGCTAGAAGGCAAAGGCCTGGGAGGCCTTATGATGCCTAGAGCAAACTAATTCAAAAAAGAAATGAAGAACAAGAATTGAGGATCCCCATTACATTTATTTCAATTGTAATGTTTAATTGTATCAAGGTTGTATAAAGATAGAGCTCCGCTACCCAACTCTTTCCCTTTTTCGGGTGTACAATGGTATCCAACCGCATCAACCTTTTATTCTTTTATAAAATTCAAATGTTTGATTATTGTGTTTAGAATGTGTAATAGAAATGTCTTGATTTTCATTGGTTTCTTAAGATGTGATGATTTGATGTGTGGCCTTCTTACAATTGACTATTATGATAAAATTAAATTTTTTACCCTCATTAATAACTTCAATTAAATTTTAATCAGTTTGTAACATCATCTTAAAGCCAAGGATTTTTTTAATCATGATAATAAAAGATTTAGTAACCCCTTAGCTAAATGGTTGTATGCTATAACAACATGCATGTCATACTAGTACATGCATGTCATAAGGGATAAGCTTGACCTTTGAGAGCGATCCCTTGTAATAGAGAACACTGCTTCTAGATGATTTATCCCATTACTATATTTAATCATACATATAGACATAATTGTCCTAGGCCTTGGTCCAAAATAAACGTTTCAAAATGATCCTAAATTTTGTAAAGGTTTAACATTAGTCTAAGACATCTTTGTATACCAAACATTATCTAGCCTCTTAGGGAGAACATTGCTTCTAGCTTCATTCCTAATTAAGTAACAATCTAACTATCTTACATCTACATAACACTTGCATACATGATTTTAAAGCATAAGAGGCATTAGCTGGCAGCTACCCCATGCGGTTATAAGTCCAAAAAAGTTAAAATGTGTTCATTCTCTCTTGTAGAGGTGAACCAATATATCCCATTCCCATGAGTAGAATTAGGTCGAGCTCTTAGCTTGTACTAGAGCACTCTAGACTAGGTTTTGAGGAAACTTGTTTCTCTCTTGCTATGAGTATATAAGTTCTCACCGCTTAGGTATTTCCATAAAGCATGTGTTATTGGAATGTGATTCTTAGCCTTTAAATAAAATTTCAACTCAAATAAAAAATAAATCTCTCTTTCAAAAATGTAAAGCCTAACTATAGGGTATACTAAAGCATCCACTAGGCTTCCTAGTATCTTGAATGCTTCCTACTTATACTCCTTTGGAATCTATGAAGAAGTCTTCCTATTTGAACAATCCCATTTGATTTATAATAACAACCAATTCTTTGATAGTATAACCTTGAAATCTTTAGAAACATTTATTGACTACTTTAATTAAGAGTGTTCTTCAAAAACTTTCATTTCCTAGGTGTAATTAATTATGGGGGCTTGCCTCTAGAGGAAACTAAAGAACCTAACTTAAAATAAACCCAACTTTACTTTATTTATGTAAAATGGGGGAAAGATCTTAGGTATATACAAAGACCCATCTACCTTAGAGGTTCTTATTAGGTGATTGAGTATATCATAGGGTGATGTCTCTATCTTTCATGGTAGTACATCATACATCAATGTCACACATAATCACTTTAATAAGTACCCCCTAATATCTACATGGTGTCCTTACAACTCAAAATTAAAACATGATAGTGCCTCAGTAGAGCGAGTACTAAGTCCCTCCTATAAATACCTTGCAACCTCCATGTCCATAGCCACACTAAGTTTGACAATGATGGGAGCAGGTATACTCACTCCAGTCTTAAGGTAAACAATGACTTCATTAGACCTTTTGGCCTTTTTCACTTTTTTTTCAAAGACTATCCTAAAGTGTGGTAGCATTAATATCACTACGAAGCCTCTTAGCATCCGCGATGAGTAAGCAAATTTACTCACAAACTTAAAAATGGAAGGTTCATTTTATCATAAGATGATCCTAAGAAAAATGAAATGTTTCTTTTATATCCATTAAAAGCTTAGGCACTTTGAAGGGGGGAATCCAAATAAAAGGTGACACAACTTTTCATAATTGCATGGAATTTTTCTTCTTTGAGATTCATTAAATTTTTATAAACTAATGATACTTTTTATTCTTTTATCGTTTATGTGATTCACCTCTATACAGAGTAGAAGAATTGAGGAGCTAAATGTGTACTCAAGTTTGCAAATAATCATGAATGATCTTACCAATAAAGTTATCATGACAACCAAACCTGCAAGAAATTATACTCAACAATAAGGACCCATCACAATAAGGAGAGTTGAAGACTTAAAGAAAGGACTAGGGAATTGGACATGGATTACTCCTCATATGGTGCGTAAATAGCTATGGAGGTCAGATGGCTGCACTCACTTAGACTCGATAGTCCTGCCCTAACTAGAGAAATCTCACTACAATGATAATATACTTATTGGATTCATTACTAGCACATAGTCCCTTTAGGTCAAACTTATCCATCTCTATACCAAGTTATCATCTGTGGTGAACTTACCATGTATGTTTTTACCATATGTATAAACTCCTTTTGAGATATAAAAAGGGGGCACTTATATTCCTAGTGGACTTTTCTTCTCTCTTGCTTTCTCACAAAACTTGTATTCTAGATTATCAAAGAATAAAATTTATTTTACCTTTATACTCTTTTGACCTTTAGTTTTACTTTAATCTACCTAACACTATTTCCCAAGTATCTAAGAAGGCTCTTCCTCAATCAAAGATACAATTTTGTGTGTGATTATTGCTTTTTGAAAGAGGAAATTACAATGTAATCATATATGGAATATGTTAAGTGGGATTTCAAAATGATGTCATTTTATTTGGTAATGAAATCTTCATTCAATAAATTTTGGGTATATTGAATGGAGATATTCACTTGTGCTTTTGAAAAGAATTGATTTGAAAATGAAACCTCCATTCAATAAATGTGAGCATATTAAATGGAAAGGTTTCATATGTGCTTTTGAAAATGTGCATGTTGATTTTTTCTTGAAAATGAAACATCCATTCAATAAATGTAGGTATATTGAATGGAAAAGTTTCATATGTGCTTTTGAAAATATGATTTTGTTAATTTTTTATTTTTTTTATAAATATCCTACATATAACAATCTCGAAGATTATTAAATGAGGTATAAATATTTTGTACAATCATGTGCTTTATGGAAAGTTATGTTTTTATGAAGAATTTATTTTTGTCATATTTTTATTTTTGAAATGAACATTTCCTTGTCATAGAAATGGTAAGGATGTTCAACAAAGTTTCTCTTAGAGATCTCTTCTTCTTTTTATTATATTTTTATTTTTTTTACCTATTGGGAAACCCAACAGGGGTTTTAAGACTTCGTTAGAATGAGATCCTAAAACCTAAAGGATGTTGGCTAGCTTAGCTCAAGAATGAAATGAGCTAAGTGCCAATGGAAGAAAAAGATAGTCTTATATATATATATGAAATACAAAACCACTATCGATACTCAGAGACAACAATCATTTACCAAAGATGGAGAGAGGAACCTTCCCCAGCGGAGTCGCCAAAAAAATCTGTGGGTGAAAATTATACATTCCTATCTTCATCTATCCCTTCTGGCAGGAGAGGATAAATAAAAACAGAAATATATAACAGCCTTGTTGGGACACCATGTAGATCCGCAGATGTTCTTATTCAGGTGATCGGGTACGTCATTAAGGAATAGTATACTATCTCGAGAGATAGAAGTCACTAACCTTTAATAGACCTAATCACCTCAAGAAAGACTCCTAAGGACAATTGGTCTACACATGTACCATAGATTCTTCCCCTACTTTACATGGAAAAGTAAAGTAGGGTGTTGACCTCATTTTTAGTTTGAGCTCTCAACCCTTCCATTTTAGACATATGGACTTTTCTTAGACACTAAGAGTTCCTTAGTCTTAAGGCACTTCTACTGATTAGGGGAACACTTAACCTAACCCTAGAGTCTTAGAAGAGATAGCCATAGGAATAGGTTATGCCTTAAGGGTGTTAGGAAATTTGCCTATCCCTTAGCTTAAACCATTTCCTTACTTCTTTTCTTCAAGTTAAACTCAAATCAATTTCATACCAATTGATTTTCTTAAAAATTAAATCAATTCCAATCTAATGTATTTTTTAAAATCATGAATCAAATCAAAATGATTGAAGCTTATGGTTGAAATTCCAAGTCTAAAAATTCTTGCTAAGCCCTTTGATTCCCTCTTATGGACTTAGCCTAAATCAAATATAAATCCATTCAAATTCAAGAAATTTTCTCATAACCAATTTATATTATCATTTATATTCACAAATATAAATGAAATATAAATTCAAATATTCAAATCAAAATCTAAAGTCGAAATTCCAAGTTCAAAAATTCTTCATAAGTCACTTTGATTTCCTCTTATAGACTTGGCCTAAATAAAATCCAAATCCATTCAAAATCAAGAAATTTTCTCGTAACCCATTTATATTCTCATTTATATTCACAAATATAAATGAAATATAAATTCAAACAACCAAACTAAATTCAAAAATCAAACCTAAATTCAATCAAAATTCAACCTAAGCCTTTCAAGTCAAATTCTTGAACTTAGACAAATCAAATTCAAATCAAGCCAAATCCTTGATTTTTATTCATGATTCAATCAATCCTTCAATCATAAATCCAAATATAAATACAAACTTCAATCACCAAACCAAAACTAAATTCAAAAATTAAACCCAAGTCAAATACATGTTCACCCTTTGAACTTGAAGCTGTCAAATGAATCAAAACCCATTTGACTTCAAATCACTTCTAAATGGATTTATATTTCAATCATAAGTCCATATACATGTTTAATCAAACTCAAATCAAACTTTGACCAAGCCATTTGATCTACTTAGGCTCACTTGACCCAAAGTGACCTAAAATACCCTTTATGAGCCAAATTCTAATCCTACCCAAATTGGATTGAACTAAGTCCATCTAAGCCTCTCATCATGATCAACAATCATCATGAGATGATCAATCACCAAAATTGGGTCAAACCAAGTAAAACCTAAGGATTGACCAAGTCAACACTTAGCCAAAATGAAACCTAAACTAGCCAAAATCCACTATAGGCCAAATTGATTGAAATCATTGATCAAAACCAATTCATGATCAATGTTTGAACTTGACCAAGTCATCATTTGAGCCTAACCTAGTCTAATTGGCCACTTGACCCAAGTTGACCCAACTTGACCTAAAAGTCAAAATAGGTCAAAACTTGATATAAGCCAAATTGGTTGAAACTAATGGTTTAAGTTCAATCCAAATCACTTGTTGAACTTGACCAAAGCCTCACATGGCCAAATAGACCTAACCTAGCCCATTTGGCCATGAACCCAACTTGACCTAAAAGGTTATTTTGAGCCAAAATCAAGCTAAACCAAAATTGATTGGAAACAAAGATACCAATCCATTTCATATGACCAAATAGACCTAAACCAACCCATGACCTAACCCAAATAGGTCTAATGGGTCAAATTGGTCAACATGACCCATTTGACCAAATTGAACTCAATTGAACCAAAACCAAATCTGAACCAAATTGAATCAAACCAAAGCCACCAAAACATTTCAAATGGTCATATGAACTTGACCCAACCCTTGGTTTGACCCAATTTGACCAATTGGTCAACTTGACCCAAGTTGATCTATTTTGAACTAAATGGGTCAACATTAGCCAAATCATATCAAACCAACTCCAAATTCATTGAAACTTGGCCTAGCCCATTTTTCAATCATACCAAATATGTTCAAACTAAAATCAAGGTCAAATGACCATTTTACCCCTAGGCCATAGGGTAACCTAAAATTAAAATCACTTGGAATTTTGTCAATTCCTTTTCATGGACACTTGGCATCCTCTTAGTGGACCAAATGATCACTAATGGACATGGTGCACATTACCCAATGGGTTTGGATCAGCCCAACCTGACCCAATGGCGAAACTGATCAACCCAATTGAAATGGGCACATGGAATTCCTTCCTCCACTCATTTCAAGCACATGGCAAGCTCCTCCACTCCTTCTCTAGCCAAGACCGAATGCAATGACACCTCTAACAGCCTAATAAACTCACTCAAGGAGGTGTATTGGATCAAAATAGTAAAGGAGCTTACGATCATCTAATCCTTCAAGGGGGAGATATTTTCCCTCTAATTCCAATTGAAATTCATAGTCTCCTATTCGATTGAGCTAAGGGAAGCCAGAGGAACCATTTCCAAGTCTCCCCAAGCTCTCTCAAGCTAATTCAACTTCTCCATTTTTAGAATTTGTAAAACCAGAAATAGGGATATCTACTTGAATTCAATCTCACTCCACATTCAATACCAAGCCAATTGCTCCTTCGAGCACCCTCAGAGGATCAAATCAAACTTACTCCAAGTTTCATTTAAGTTCTCAAGGTAAGGGAGGTGCTACTTCGATCAAGGCTGCAAAAAGTTGAAGGTGAACTTGGTCCATAGGAGGATCCATCCAATTTCAACACCTCAAATCTTCAACAAGGCTTCATCTCCATTAGACGAAGCTACTTCAAGGGATTTGAACACTGGTGATAGCCTTCGGTGAGACATGCCATTAAACTGAGCTTAAATTAGCCATGGTGTGGTCCTTTATGAAGTGAATTCTTATCCCATGAGAATCTAGCCGTTGGATGTGTTGCCCTTTACTCTTAGATGGTGTGGGTTGAATTTTGTTTCAATCCATGCTCAATCAAACTCAGATCTTCCCCTAAAAGATGGATAGTGTCCATCTCCCGCAGGGAAGATCAGGGGTGAATCATGGGTCGTGCATCCACGTGTTTCGGATGGACGGCCATGATTAAAATACGTAGGACCTATGGATTAATTCTTTAATACTGTGGGCTTAGTCTCAACCATCCGATCCTTGATCGGACGGATGAGCAGAAAGTGTATTGTGCTGCCACTGATGTGGCGCTATGATGTGACAATTTAAATAGCCTCTCCAATCACGCAACGTGGAAAGCACGCACTACATCAACCTCCACGTGGTGTCGATGGGATTAACTATTTAATTAGGGGATTAATTACCTAATTAATCATGAAATATTTAAATATTCATATCTGATTGTAGAAAAATAAAATAAATGAAATAAATTGCATATGAAAGATAATTGAAAATTGATTTTGATAGATTTTGAATAGTGTTATTTTATGAATTCAGATTTTATTGGAGGCTAATTACCCTCTGATTATTCCATTAATTAATCTCAAACTTCTCATGAGTATTTAGTGGGATGACTTCTGCCTCCCCTAATTTTTTGGTATTTATTAATGGTTTAATTAGGGTAATTGTTGGATTCATTCCTAATTACTCTCCTAATGTAAGGAAGCCTAATCAAGTGTGTAATTAGTGCTTTAGTCCCTTGATTAAGTTGATTAAGGTTTGTTTGAATGAAGAGGCAGTTTAGAAAATAATTTTGGGATATTTTTCTTAACCTATTCCTTAAACCCCACCTCTTCCTTCCTTAATCCAAATTTAATTAAGGGTCCATCCAATAATTATTTGCTTTATTAATAAAATTTTAAAATCAAACCATTTCAGAACTTAATTAATTCATCTTAGGTGGATACTTAGGTGTTCAACAACCTCAGTTCATTAAGGAAATCAAAATCCAACCCACATGTATGGGAGGGATTATGAAAGTACTTAAATTAAAGCCTTTAGCTTAATTAATCATTAATCATGAGACAATTGCATTAAGCCCTTTCTTTCCTAAGTGCATTGCTGATTTAAATTCCTTGTGTGGTTTTATGTCATCCATTGGCTAATAATTATTTGGTTAAATATGCTAAAGTGGTGTAGGTAAGGGTAATTAACACACTTAATTCATACCTTAACTTAACCAACAACAACAACAATAACCACAAGCCTTAATCCCACTAGGTAGGGTCAGCTACATGAATCCTTCGTCTCCATTGTGTCCTATTATGTGTTAAATTCTCAATTAATTCAATTTTACTAAGATCATTTTTTATACATCTTAACCAAGTCATTTTAGGTCTACCTCTACCTTTCTTAACATAAGGCAAATCAAATGCATCTACTCTCCTAATCGGGTCATCGGACGGCCGACACTTTTTGTGGGCAAACCATCTAAGGCAACTCTCCCTAATCTTATCTACCACTGGAGCTACTCCAACTTTTTTCTGAACATACTCATTTTTCATTCTATCTCTAAGAGTAAAGCCACTCATCCACGAGCATCCTCATCTCGTAACACTTAACTTAGTCTTATGCTTCTCTTTTATTGGCCAACATTCTCCATAAGTCATTGCGGTCTTACCACCATCTTATAAAAAATTCCCTTAAGTTTAAGTGGAACCTTTCTATCACATAATAGGCCAGATGCATTCCTCCACTTCAACCATCCAACTTGAATTCTACTAATAACATCTCCATCTATTTCACCATCATTTTGAACAATAGAGCCTAAATATAATGCTCACTCTTATTAATGACTTGATCACCTAAAGTCACAACACTACCACTAAAACTTCTACAACTAAAATTACATTGCATATATTCAGTTTTAGATCTACTTAAATGAAAACCTTTAGACTCTAAAGTTGACCTCCATAGTTCAAGTTTCTATTGGACTCCCTCTCTAGTCTTATCAACAAGAAGAATGTCATCAGCAAAAAGATTGAACTTAACCAAAGCTTAAAATTGCTCTAATCACCTAAAGATTGAACTTAAATAACTCACACATGTGGCAATGGGTTAGGACTAGCAAACTCATCTCACAATTCTCAAATTGAAATCAAACTCAAACAAAATTCAAACTCTCCTTAAAATAAATTTAATTTATTTTAAGCATTCTTATTTCATAGGATTGTCTTTGGGAATTAATTAGGGTGAATGAATTTACATTGCTTTCATCACTTTATTTCTTTTCTAGCATGTTAAATGTGTATTTCATATGAAAATCATTCATTCATGCTTTTGAAAAATCAAAATTAAAATGAAATGTCTTCTTTATGTCAAATTGCATGTTTTTTTTGGTTAAAGTTAAAATATGAATGGCTATTATCACTATTAAATCTAAAATTATTTTGAAAACTTGTAAATCAAATATTAAAATTGAAAGGTATGCTACTTATAATTATTTATAAGCTTGCATGTGAGTAAGATATAAATATGTGCATTGCGTGGTTTTCCTTCTCTTTTCCTTTAACATAGTTTTGAATAAGATTTGCAAAGTGTTTAGTTCATTTGAAAAGAACATAACACCTGCTTAAATCCATCCCTATTCATCCCTATGTTATCAATTAAGAGGGACATCCACACTTACACATACAAACTAAACAATCAAACTAAAATCAAATAAGCATAAACTTTGCATCTTTCATTTTCTATTTATTTCTTTTGTACATGCATATGTATTTAAGGAAAGTGGTATATTAGTTTGGATAACCCCAGGGTTGTGAGACTTTAAGTATCCCTAAGTAGTTCTTGTACCATATACCCCTAGTGCTAACAGTGGCGTCGTACTCACTTATGCCTTCCATACATACACATGTGCATATGGATAATGGATAAAATAATAATCTTTTTCTACTTAATGAAAAGCATGCATCATAAAGCATCCTAATTTTCATAAGTAACATACCTTGGCATTCATCATGAAGGTGTTCTAAAACATTTCCATTTGCATGTATAGATATGCTTAAGGTTCATCCATATGCATGTTACACATGTTGGGAAAGAAATGAAGTGATGTGTGTTTTGTGAAAATCTAAACTTAGGATTAATTAAAACACAAGATAAACATTCACTAAACAAAGATCAAACATGAATCTATTTTAGAAATTACTTAGGGTAGGGAAGGAAAGATAAGCTCTCTTCTCTTTTCCCTCTCTTTACAACTTAGTAATTAAGTATGTTCATTCAAAACAAAAGAAAATCATCAAATAAAATTAACCCAAATCAACTAAACAACTTAAATTAAAACCACAATCTACGTTGAATATTTTCATACTTAAAAAATATAAACCTTAAAGCCTAGCTAAGCATACCACACAAACCTTAAATAATACACACATTAGGCTAAGTCACCATTTCTAGCTCTAGGTTAGGACGGTGCATGGTTTGATGTTTTACTTTTATTTTATGATGTAATATTTTAGTTTGGATGTTAGGGTGTATGTGCATAGACTAAATATTAGGCTGACATTAGTCTAACTTTGTCTTCTATAGGGGATTGTGCCTAAGGGGTGCTATAATAAAAATATAAAATTACTTTTGTTGTGCAGATGCATATACCCCTAAGCATAATCCAATAGGTCAGGTGGACTTGGTTACACATGTGTGGGGTGCTAAGTCCAATATATGCTTATACATGCTTGGGATTGTACTATTTGTATTTAGATAATCTCTGTTTTGCAGGTTTCAGTTAGATTTCCTTTTTTTTTCCATTTTCATGTAATTTTGCAATTAGAAGTTTGGAAAGATTGTTATGGGGGATTAGGATGAGCATTGGTCATAAGATCATATCTTATGCACCATGTGAATCCTTGGAGCATCCACATTCCAACCAAATCAAAAGGAAGAAGAAAGAAGAAAGAAAAAAAAGAAATGAAGACCCCCATCACATGAATTCCTTGCTTAAATTATAATAAATTCATTTGTATCCGGGTTGTATAAGGGTAGAGCTCAACTACCCAATTTGTTTTCAGGTTTATGTGGTGGAGTCCGACCACAAATGGTCTTTTATTATTTTGTGCTAGTTTTATAAATTGGTTGATGTTTTTCTAACTTGTGCATTAAGATGGCATGTTTTCCTAATTTTTTCTTTGCTTTGATGTATGGCCTGGATGACAATTAGGCTCTTAGGGAAAAATAAATCTTCTACCAAATTACACAACTCAAATTTGACAAAATAAATAACTCATAACCTCACCTAAAGTTTTGGCTAGAAATCAAGATAAAAGAATTAGCAATCTCTTAGCTGGATGAGTATTACTTTTCTAACAGCATGCACAAAAGCATATTATTTCATTCTTGATTTGGAGGGCTTCCACCCCTGCCTATGAACTTGGCTTGACCTTTGAGAGCCATGGTGGAAATACACCTCCAAGCTTTCTAATTTTGGCCCATAATCTTATTTCTCATGCATTAGGCATATGAATCCTAAAGCTTGTGTCAAATTAATTATCCAAAATGAAAATAAAACATATGAAAAATTTGCATTAGATCTAGGTCATTTTTCATCCCCTTACATGATCTAGTCTCTTAGGGAGTGAGTTTAAGGACTTAGTCTCTTTCTAAATAAACAACAGCTTAGCTATCTTGCATAAGCATAAGACTTGCCTACATATTTTAAAATTGTAGGAGGAGTTAGTTGGCAGCCACCCCCAGGTTACTGTAAGTCCAAACAATCGGGTGGTTTATCCTCTCTTATGGAGGTAAACCATATACCCATTTTTGTCTTAGATTTAGGTTGTGCTTTAGGCCCTTGCCAAAGCTCTCTAGATTCAGGTTCAGAGGTTGATGTTTTCCTTTGTGGGCTACTAGCATAAATCCTCACCTCTTAAACATCTCCATAATCTTGTGTCGATGGATTATAAGCCCTAAATTTCTAATAAAAATGTCAACTCAAATAAATAATTTCCCTTAATTCCAAAAATATAAAGCCTAATCATAGGTTAGTTTGGGATGCTCACAAAGCTTTCTAGTATCATGAGCATCCCCTACTTATCTTCATTTGGCTTTGATAAGAACTCTCTCCTCTTGATCAATCCCACTTAACTTGCTAAAAATAAACCAATCGATTGATAGTCCTACCTATTAAAATCTTTGGGGACAATGATCATTTACTTTAATTGAGAGTATTCTTAAGGAATCCCCTTCCTCAAGATGTAATTAACTATGGGGGCTTGCCCCTGTAGGGAATATAACAAACCTAGTTTAAAATAAACTGTACTTTACCTTTTCATGTAAAATAGAGGAAGAATCTCTGGTACATATGCAGACCCATTGTCTTTAGGAGTCCTTATTTAGGTCATTAGGTCCATTATAGGGTAGTGACTTCTATCTCTCGAGATAGTACACTATTCATCAATGTCATACCCGATCACCCTAATAAGAATATCTACAGATCTACGTGATTTCCAAATGCAAACAGTATACTTCTATCTTCACATTTTTATCCACATAAATTTGAAGATGGAAGTATACAAGAAATATTTTCACCACATAGGATTTATTTTAAACCGAGTTCATTAAGTTTCCTATGGAGACAAGCCTCCATAGTTAATTACATCCTAAGGAATAGGATTCCTTAAGAATACTCTTGATTAAGGTAAATGATCATTGTCTCTGAATATTTCAAGGGTAGACTATCAATAAATTGATTTATTTTAGAAGATCAAATAGGATTGATCAAGAAGAGAGACTTATTATCAAGGCCAAAGGAAGATAAGTAAGGGATGCTTATGATACTAGGAAGCCTAGTAAGCGTCCCAAACTATCCAATGGTTGGGCTTTATATTTTTGAAATTGAGGGGTATTATTTGTTTGAGTTGATATCTTATTAGAAATCTTGGGCTTACAATTCCATCACACAAGGTGGTAGAAATGCCTAAGAGGTGAGGATTTATGCTCACAGCCATGATGGGAAATAACAACCTCATAACCTAAATCTAAGGAGCTTTGGCGAGGGCCAGAGCATGACCTAAATCTTAGGTGAAAATGGGTATTTGGTTTACCTTCACAAGAGAGGATAAACCACCGGATTGTTGGACTTACAACTACCTGAGGGTGGCTGCCAACTAACTCCTCCTATGGTTTTAAAATATGTAGGCAAGTCTTATGCTTATGCAATATAGCTAAGATGTTATTTATTTAAAAAGAGACTAAGTCCTTAAACTCACTCCTTAAGAGACTAGATCATGTACATGCATGAGTAATGACCTAAATCTAATGCAAATTTTATTACATTTTATTTCATTTTTGCGACTATTGATTCAAGCTTATAGAATTTATATGCCTAATGCATGAGAAATTGGATTGTAGGCCAAAATCAGCAAGAAACGAGGTTTGTTTCCACCATAGCTCACAAAGGTCAAGCCAAGCTCCCTGGCATGGGTGGAAGCCCTCTAAATCAAGAGTAAAACAACATACTTTTTATGCATTATGTGAGAAAAGTAATACAACATCCAGCTAAAGGGTTGCTAATTCTTTTATCTTGATTTATAGCCTAGGCTTTAAGTGAGGTTATGAGTTGTTAATTTTTGTTTGAATTGATTATGTTGGATAGAAAATTTATTTTTTTCTCTAAGAGCCTAATCGTTATCCAGGTCATACATCAAAGCAAGGAAAACAATTAGGAAAACATGTCATTTCTAATGCACAGTTAAACAAACATCAAATAATTTATAAAGCTAGTGCAAAATAATAAGAGGCCAAGTGTGGCCAGGCACCATCGTACAAACCTGAAAAGAAAGAAATGTAGCTCTACTCTGTATCAACACATAAATGAATCAATTTACCATCAAAATGAATTCATGTTATGGGAGACATAGCCAACAGCTTCATGGTGTACTCATGGTTATGACGAAGCTTGGGTTTTAGAACCTTGTAAGACCCGATAATCTGGTTAATGACTAGTTGAGAATCCCCATAGATGTTGATGCTCTTGACACATACTATGATGGCTCACTCCAGACTGACAATCAAAGCCTCATACTCAGCTTCGTTGTTGGTGCATGGACTGGAGAGATAGTATGAGAATCTCATCACATCGCGGTCTAGAGTTAGGAGAATTATTCCTACCCCTACCTTTCTTGGAATAGTAGATCGTGGTGCTTCTCCTTTATGAAAGGATGCCACACCATCAAAATACATCTCCCATTAGCGGTTGTTAATATCCCCAAAGTTCACAATTTGTTCATCAGGAAGATCATCACTAAGTAGAGAATCAGCAGGAAGTTGGTGTACTGCTATGAAATCTAATAATGGTTATCCTTTTACCGATCGAAGGGGTATGAATGTGATATCAAATTGTGAGAGTATCATGGACCAATGCACCAACCGTCTAGATAGCATCGGTCGTATCATGAGATACTACAGTGGATTAATTCTTGAGATCAAGTTCACCTTATGAGAAAGCATATAGTGTCGTAGCTTTTAAGATGCAAAGATTAAAACAAGGCTATGTTTCTCAATAAAAGGGTAGTTAGCTTCAGCTGGTATCAGACGATGGTTGATATAGTAGAGAGTGTTATCCTTTCCTTCATCATTGGCTTGGGCCAACAAAGTGTGCTGAGAGAGTCGTCCAATGTAGTAGTGTAGAGGATGAGTGGCCAGCCTGGGATAGGGGCTGTTAAAATTGGTGGCTTCACCAAATACTACTTGATATCTTCAAAAGTATGCTAGCACTTGTCATCCCACTTGAACTTGGCATCCATTTTCACAAGTACTGAGAATAGCTTGCATCTCTCTGATAGATTGGAGATAAAGCATCTTAGATATGCCAATCTCCCTTGGAATGAGTTGTGTTGAGTTAAACTTTTAGGGGGAGGCATTTATAAGATAGCTTTGATTTTTTCTAGATCTATCTCTATTCCCTAGTGTCGGACAATGAACCCAAGGAATTTCTCTAAAGCTACTCCAAATGCACACTTCAGGGGATTCATTTTGAGGTTATATTATCTTAATTGTTTGAAAACTACTCTCAAGTCAAAAAGATGGTCTTCCTTTTCTTCGCTTTTCACTATGTGATCATCAAGATAGCACTTAACTTGATGATGGATGAGTTCATTGAAGATCTGAGTCATGGCCCATCGGTATGTAGCACCAGCACTTTCAAGGCTGAAAGGAATGATCTTATAATAATAGATTTCGATCAAGGTTTGAAAAGCAACATTTCTTTCATCCTTGGGGGCCATCTTGATTTGATTGTAGCTAGATGACCTATCCATAAAGGAGAATATTACATGAGATGAGGCAATGTCCATCTTCAATTCTAACATAGGAAGAGGAAACTCATCCTTAGGACATGCCTTGGTTAAGTCCTTGAAATTGACTCATATATGAATTTGGCCATTCTCCTTCTTAATTGGTACGACACTAGCTAACCATGTAGGGTACTTTTCTTCCCTGATGAAACCAGCATCGATCAGTTTCTTGACTTCAGAAATGGCCTGTTGTTTGATTTCTAATTGCATGCGCCTAGGAGCTTGCTTGATAGGGTTAGCATTAGAGTCTATTGCTAGTTTGTGAACTACTATGTCAGGAGATAATTTGAGCATCTATTTATAACTCAATGCAAAGCAATCCTTAAACTCCGTTAATAGCCTAACTAAGTCATTGGTTTCTTCTTTATTTAGTAGTGAACTGATGTATGCAGGATGTGGCTCCTCTTCTATCCTGAGATTGATTTATTTGAGCTTGTCAATTATTGAATGTATATCTTCTTCAAATTCTGATGGTGCATCTTTGATTTGAGAGTCATCTAGATCATCTAAAGTTTTTAAGCACGCCTCTTCACAAGAGTTAGTGTGATGTGCAAAGAACCTATCAGACTCTAGATTATTGGTGACAACTAAACAGTAATCATCATCATCGATTGGACCAAATGTGTCAAATCCTAGTCCTAATCTTGATTGTGCCTCCTTGCCTGTGTTGTTCCAAAGCTTCTCGAAGTATTCTAACCTATGCTTGGACCATGTATAATGAATCAAACCTCAAGATTAAGAACATAAGGTGAATACCAATAAAAAGATAGTTCCATTAATTCTTTGTATGAATTATCCTCAAGTTCTACATCAGCTTCTAGACTTGAGGATGATGGTCCCAAAAGGAATCTCTTTGGCTTCCTATCAATGGATAACTTAGGGGCCTCCTTAACTATCAAACCTTTAACTTTTTGAGGAGATAATGAGGTTAGAGCTAAGGTTTTGTCTGATGGTTTTACATAAATTTGATTTGAATACTTTCATGCTTTGACTAGAGGCCTGGTCTTCATCGCTATCTCAATCAAAGGTCACCTCCAATAGAATATGCTAAGAGGGGTTGGCTGGTGTGGTAATGACATGAAACTCATCCTCTGAGCTAGATTCCAAGTCTATGTGAACATCAAGAGTACTCCTATGAACTGAAACATAGCCCCTATTGGCTGGCTACCAAATAAGGGGTCTTTCACCATTAGAATTGCATCTATTTTTGCCTCTGCCTTTGCCTGGTGGAGGTCGATTCATCCTACCCCTATGTCTGTATGGAGGATTGAATTGAGGGTGGAATGTGACATGCGACTCTACCTCTTCCTCGGTGTCTCTTTCTTGCTCACTTGTATTTTTCTTTTCCTTTTCTTTTTATTTTTCTTTTTCTTCTTTTTCTTTTCCTTTTGCATTTGAACTTTGTCCAAGTTCATGAGAATATACATTTCAATTTTGAGGAAGATAGTAGATCGCATCTTCATATATTTCAACCTCTCTGACTGAAAATGTCTTTTCATCACCTATAACACAGTACTCAATTCCATCCTTTCTGAACTTGATGCACTGATGGAGGGAGGATGGAATCATCTTGTTCTAATGTATCCAAGGCCTACCAAGTAAAGCAGTGAATGAAGTATTTAAATCAATTATGTAGAATTTGGATTCAGTCTTTCATTCACCTATCTCCAAAGGTAACACTATGGAACCTAAAGCCCTCTCGCCCTGCTCATTGAATCCTCTCAACATCATCCGATCTCCTTGGAGTGTGGAAATGTCGATCCTCAAATAGACAAGATTCTTTAGACTCATAATGATGCCCGATGCACCTGGATAAATAAGAATCCTGGAAAGTTTGAATCTGCCCATGTCCATTGTAATATAAAGGGGACGGTTGTTCTCCATGTCTCCTAGACAAAGTTCTTCATCTGTGAAGGTGATTCCCTGGGCTTCTCTTGAATAATGTGCCTCCTCTCCAATAGTAGTCAGTTGAGCTAAGCATATTTCAGGATCAAGAAGAGCCTTGATTAATGATTCCCACATCTCTTTTGATAAGACAAGGGCATCATATATACTTAACTTAGATGGCAGCTTTTTCAGGTGAGCGAGGACATTGTAATCCACTTTGAGCCTGTCCTCCACAAGCATATCCAAGGGTGGAGTATCCTATGGAGGGTCTTTTGGATCACCTAAACTAATGACTTATTTTCCCTTATCTTGAGGTGTTGCCTAGAAGGAAGAACCTTGCCGCTACGGAGGTTGACTTCGGTGATCCCTTGTGGTAAGGTAGTGGAAGGTTCTACCTACTCATCATGTACACCTACAGCTTCTCCTATGGGACCCTCAAAATTAGAAGATTCCACGTCTATCTCAAGAGGCGAAGCCATATGATTCAGAGAAGGAAAGTATAACTCTGAATCAAAAAAGGGAAGTTGATCGGAATTATTATTATTTTGACTTGAAGAGTTTTCTTGAAGAATAGAATTAGATAACCCATCAAAAGTGACACAAATATAATTCAAGCTAGCTTTCTTCATTGATTTCTTAGATTTTGAATGAGGTACATAGAAGAAGTTGAGTGAAGTAAGTGGGGTGAGGGATTTGATGCCCTCATCCACTGATAGAAGAGTTCTACTAGTAGAGGAAGAGCTAACTGGAGTAGAGGTGCTCACTGATGTAGTAGCTACAACTGTGGACTAGTGGCTGGACTCGGTCAATGAATCCACTACATGGCTATCCCGGGTTGGCATAGAATGATGCTACTGCTACTTCTGATATTGAACTCTGCTTTCCCCAAGTTGTCTTTGGCAACTTGCAAACCTTTGGGGGTTTGAGCTGCCTCAGGCACCTGCTGGGAAAGTTTCTTGATCTTTGAGATAATCTTCTTAGAGGTAGGGGATAAGGAGATATCCAAACCTTCTTTGGTTTTGGTAGGATTATAAGTATCCCCAAGGATTACCCTAATTGAATTGGATGGTTGTTGCACAAGGTATTCCTTTGGGATAACTATAGCACTGTTCTTGAAGCTACGTTCAAGCCAGTCCTTAAACATGATGCAATCCTCCAAAACATGACCTAGCATATGGTGGTAGGGGCAAAAGTTAGTATCATGGCTCATGCCCACTTCCTTCGGTCTCCTAGGTTCGGGTAGCTGGAAATCAGGCTTCTTTAAGAGATTCTTAAAGATTTTTTTTGACTACCTCCCTCATAAGAGTAGGTGGGTAGTAGCTAGCTGGCAATGGGTATGTGTACCACTGCTACTGATGTGGCTGAGAAGGAGGTGGTGAAGGCCATGGAGGCTGATAGGGGGGCCTCGGTGGTGGTAGTGGAGGTGGAAGTGAAGGCTGCTGAGGTCGGGGTCTCTCGGACTGATCTCTAGATGGCTGCTTCCCTATATCTACTACTATCACTGCCCCTGATTTCTTATCATAGGCTTTATGCAGCTTTGATTTGGGCAACTGGTCTTGAAAAGGAAACTATTTGACCTCTCCTTATAGACTAGTTGCTTTGTTGATTAGCTTCTCAAATATTTTGATGGTGAAGCCCTTAAGCATGAAGGCAACTGGGCCATGAATATTCTTTAAAAAAACTTCAATGACATGCTATTCAGATAGTTGTGGCTTGCATTTCATACTCAGGTTACACCATCTAAGAATGTAATTAACAAGGGACTCAACTGGGTGTTATTGTGCTACAATGAGATCAACCACACTGACCCTTTGCTGAGCTCCAGCAAACCTCTTGATGAAGAGTTGCTCCAACTCAGCAAATGTCTTCACTGAACTATTGGGAAGTTTAGCATACCAGTCAAAGGCTATGCCTGCTAAGCTATTGATAAAGAGATGGAATAGAAGAGCATCACTACCATCGGCATTGCAACAACTTGCTCTGAAGTGCATTATGTGCTACCTCGGGTTCCAGCTACCATCGAAGCTTTTGAAAGAAGGTGGTATGAAACCTTTAGGATATTGGATGGCATCAAATTCCTCTCAGTAGGGTCTACCCTTTGAAACTGATGATCCTCCCCAGGCTTGAGCCAATGCTTCTCTCATCTGCTGCTCAACCATGGTCTTGATGACCTTTCCCTATATGGAGGTACTATCCACTACCTTCATATACAGACTGGTGCTCCCTTGATCTACTGGAGGTGAAGCCTTGGCTGGATCTAAGACATGCAGTAACTCAGGCTATGGAGTCTCCAGAATAGTAGGCTGTACTACTGTGGTTTGGTTTTGAAGTGCTAGGATGGCTCCTAGCAAGTTCTTGAACCTCTGCCCCATTTTGTCTATTAGTTCATCCTTCTGCCTAATTTATTGGAGGAGGTATTGGGTCGAGTGGGCTATGTCTTCCTGCTAGGCCGCAACACCTTCCATACCTTGCTGATCTCTAAAGAGGGACCCTCTGGTATCTACCATGCAAACTCCTACTGAGTCTCCCAATAAATTATCTTCATTGGGATCAAAGCTAACATTTTCCTCATCAGACCAGTCATAGCCTAAGATCTCATTCTTCTCCATGAGATAGTGGGCTACTATATCATCTAAAGAACGATCCATCTGAACTAGCACAAATGACTTTGGCCAACCGGTGATAGGATCACTATCATGTACGGAGAGGCACCAAACCTCGCTTGCTGCTAGAGAGTCAACCCTATTGGGGCTATACTCACTGGAAGAAATATGCTTCTAGTTGCCACTAAATCTGTATGGAGTGGCACTCATAAGAGGGTCTATCACCATAGGTGCGGCTTAGTTGTCACCTTCTTCCTCTACAACGGCGATCTCCATTATCAGTTGTGGTAGTGGTGGTGATGGCATGACTATAATGCTCTGTGGTCACCATTCCTTCCTCACTAGAACTAGGGAAAGAGGTCGAGCAGGAGAGCTCCGCCTCGCCATAGTCGGTAGTGTGGATGGAGTGGGATCTCATGGTCATAGCCAGATCACCAATAGGGGGCCTCTTCTCCCAAGATTAGGCCTTCATGGCCTTTGATGGAATGGTCGATACTGGAAACTGGATCGGAGATGGTGGACGAGGGTAGAGTGGTGTTGTAGAGACAACACCAACTCTCTCTGCACAAGAGTCCTCTTTCTATGATAGGTGGTATCCGTCAATAGAATCCTGTCAGTATGGTCAATGCTAGTAGCGCGCTGATCAGGAAAGTCGATAAGTGCTGAAGCAACTGACTGTCTATTGAACCTACGCCTCTCTCAGTTGAAAATCTGAACTGATGTACGAGCCTCTCTGGCCCTCTCTTGCCTGATATGTGCCCTTACATTAAAGGGAATGATATATCTTAGACCAAATTGAGCCCCGAACTCTGACTGTGCATAAGCTCCACCGTCGCGGTGAAGAACTGACCAAAGGTCAGCGTATAACCTCCTCCTCTCCATAATAGGAGCCTAATACTACACTAGTAATGGGGGTGAAATAGACTAATATCCCTCTCTCCATTAGATCTAGAGAGGGACTGGAACCTGTTCTGAGTAATCAGTGGGGAAACCAACCTAGGTACCTCCTCCACTACAGACAGAGCGACAATCTCCATCTCCCTGGCTATGCGTGTGTGAAACTACTTGATCATGTGGTTCTTATTTCTTCACTGAGTACAAGTAGGTGGAACGATACGAGAGCTAGATCCCAATATCAAAGGTTGGAGAGGCTACCCCTGGGTCCAGGGGAGCCTTCCCCTTAGAGGGAGCCGATGAGCTAATGCTAGCCCATACTAGGGCAATAAGGGGAACTACTAACTATGCTGACGCTAGCACTGCAATTGCTGCTGGATTTGCTCAGCCTTCCTCTTCAACGAGGGAATATCTGAGTTTAACTGTAACTTAACATGGATGATGGGCTCCTGCCCGGTCACTACGCTCCTACTGACTATAGTGAGGGTGGTCCACTCACATGTAATCTGAACCCCCTCAAGGCCTTGGCCAAAGTGGATGAGGTGAGCATAATCAGAGTGTGGGAGATTGGCCTAATCCAGGGCCAGATCCATCCCATGATGAAATATGAAGACATACCTTTGCACTGCCATTGGAGGTGAGCTGAATAGAGCTGAAAATTAACTGAACTGAGAGTGAACTTTTGCAATTTGAAAAGTAAACTTGAATTAGAGTTATGTCATGTTAACATTTTGAATTTTTGATTTAAAATTTGAACCCACATGTAACAACTTGAAAGTGTTAAAGTGAGACTCAAATTAATTTTGAAGAGTGATTTTTGAATTTGATTTTGAGAAGAGATAGGAGATCTTTCGATGGTTCCATTTTATTCATGTTTGAATTTGATTTTATCATTCTGAAAAGAGGTTTCTTACTTACCAAATGTGGTATGATAAATAAAGGATCCAAATGTGTATTGTTGTTTTTTTTAAATGAAAATCCTTACTTATCAAATGTGGTATGCTAAATAAGGGATCCAAATGTATATTGTTGTTTTTGAAATGAAGATCCTTACTTAGCAAATGTGGTATGCTAAAAATAGGATCCATATATATATATATATATATATATATATATATATATATATATATATATATATATATATATATATATATATATATATATATATATATATATATATATATATATATATATATATATATATATATATACTAAAATGGAGACTCATTTAGCAAATGTGGTATGCTAAATAAAGAATCCAATTGTTTTTTTTTTTTGAAATTTTGTGATTTTGAAAATGAGGATCTTTACTTAGAAAATATGGTTTGCTAAATATAGGATCCTAATGTGTATTTTTGAAATTGAGGATATTTACTTTGCAAATGTGGTATGCTAAATAAAGGATACAAATGTTTTTGAAATTTTGTGATTTTAAAAATGAGGATCTTTACTTAGCAAATGTGGTATGCTAAATAAAGGATTCTAATGAAGATTTGAAATTTTGGTTTTTTGAAAGTTGGAGATTCCACTTAACAAATGTGGGTATGTCAAGTGAAATTCCAATGTGTTATGTATTTTTGAAAATGGAGACATCACTTAGCAAATGTCGTATGCTAAAATGAAATTCCAATGTGTTATGTATTTTCCAAAATGGAGACTTCACTTAGCAGATGTGGTATACTAAATGTTGTTGAAATTTTATGGTTTTGAAAAAAAAAGTTTAGGATCTTTGCTTAGGAAATGTGGAATGCTAAATAAAGGATCCTAATGTGTATTTGAAATTTTTATTTTTGAAAGATAGAGATTTCACTTAACAAATGTGGGTATTCTAAGTGAAATTCCAATATATATTTTTCGAAGATGCAATTCTGTATGTGATTATTGCTGTGAAAGAGGAAATTCCAATTTAATCATATATGGAATATGTTAAGTGGGAATTCAAAATGATGTCATTTTATTTAGGAATAAAATCTTCATTCAATAAATTTTGGGTATATTGAATGGAGATATTCACTTGTGCTTTTGAAAAGATTTGCTTTGAAAATGAAACCTCCATTCGATAAATGTCAGCATATTAAATGGAAAGGTTTCATGTGAGCTTTTGAAAATGTGCATGTTGATTTTGTATTGAAATGAAACATTCATTCAATAAATGTGGGTATATTGAATGGAAATGTTTCATATGTGCTTTTGAAAATATGATTTTGTTAATTTTTGAATTTTAAAAGAAAATCCTACATATAATAATCTTGAAGATTGTTAGATGAGGTATAAATATTTTGTGAAATCATGTGCTTTTTGGAAAAGTGTTTTTCGGAAAGTTATGTTTTTATGAAGATTTTATTTTAGTCATATTTTTATGTTTGAAATGAACCTTTCGTTATCATAGAAATGGTAAGGATGTTCAACAAAGTTTCTCTTAGAGATCTCTTCTTCTTTTTATTATATTTTTCTTTTTTTACCTATTGGGAAACCCAACATGGGTTTTAAGACCTCTTTAGAATGAGATCCTAAAACCTAAAGGATGTTGGCAAGCTTAGCTCAAGAATGACATGAGTTAAGTGCCAACGAAAGAGAAAGATAGTCTTGGATCTATATGAAATAGAAATCCACTATCAATACTTAGAGACAATGATCATTTACTAAAGATGGAGAGAGGAACCTCCCCCTATGGAGTCGCCAGAATAATCTGTGGGTGAAAATTATACATTCTTGCCTTCATCCATCCCTTCTGGAAGAAGTGGATAAATGAAAATAGAAGTATATAATAGCCTTGTTGGGACACCATGTAGATCCGCAGATATTCTTATTAAGGTAATCAGGTACATCATTAAGGAATAGTGTATTATCTCGAGAGATAGAAGTCACTACCCATTAATGGACCTAATCACCTCGATAAGGACTTCTAAGGACAATGGGTCTGTGCATGTATTGGGGATTCTTCCTTTACTTTATATGGAAAAGTAAAGTAGAGTTTATTTTAAATTGGGTTTGTTAAGTTCCCTATGGAGGCAAGCCTCCATAATTAATTACATCCTAAGGAATGGGATTCCTTAAGAGTACTCTCGATTAAGGTAAATGATCATTGTCATTGAAGATTTCAAGGGTAAACTATCAATAAATTGATTTATTTTAGAAGATCAAATGGGATTGATCAAGAAGAGAGACTTATTATTGAGACCAAAGGAAGATAAGTAGGGGATTCTTATGATACTTGGAAGCTTAGTAAGCATCCAAGACTATCCTATGGTTTGGCTTTATATTTTTGAATTGAGGGGAATTATATTTTTGAGTTGATATCTTTTTAGAAATCTAGGGCTTACAATTCTATCACACAAGGTGGTAAAAATTCCTAAGAGGTGAGGATTTATGCTCACAGCCCCGAAGGGAAATAGAAACCTCAGAACCTAAATTTAGGGAGCTTTGGCAAGGGCTAAAGCATGACCTAAATCTAAGGCAAAAGTGGGTATTTGGTTTACCTCTACAAGAGAGGGTAAACAACCCGACTGTTGGACTTACAAATGGCTGGGGGTGGCCTCCAACTAACTCCTCCTATAGTTTTAAAATATGTTGGCAAGTCTTATGCCTATGCAAGATAGCTAAGCTATTATTTATTTAGAAAGAGACTAAGTCCTTAAACTCACTCTCTAAGAGACTAGATCATGTACGGGCATGAGTAATGACCTAAATCTAATGCAAATTTTGTTACATTTTATTTTCATTTTTTGGACTATTGATTTGACTTAGGCTCATAGGATTCATATGCCTAAAGCATGAGAAATTAGATTGTGGGCCAAAATTAGCAAGAAAGGAGGTGTGTTTCTACCATGGTTCTCAAAGGTTAAGCCAAGTTCCCTAGCACGGGTGGAAGCCCTCCAAATCAAGAGTGAAACAATATGCTTTTTATGCATGATGTGAGAAAAGTAATACAACATCCTGCTAAGGGGTTGCTAATTCTTTCATATTGATTTATAGTTTAGGATTTAAGTGAGGTTATGAGTTGTTAATTTTAGTTTGAATTGATTATGTTGAATAGAAAAGTTATTTTTTCCCTAAGAGCCTAATCATCATCTAGACCTTACATCAAAGCAAGGAAGAAACTAGGAAAACATGCCATTTCTAATGCACAACTAAACAAACATCAAACAATTTATAAAGCTAACACAAAAGAATTAGAGGCCAAGTGAGGTCCGACACCACTGCACAAACCCGAAAAGAAATTTAGATGCCGAACTCTACCCTTATACAACCTGAATTATAAATGAATCAATTTACAATCAAAATGAATTCATGTTATGGGGGGTCTTCATTTCTTCATGCATTCTTCATTTGCTCATTTTGCCTTGGTTGGAATGTGGATGCTCCAAGGCTTCACATGGTTCATAAGACATAGTCTTATAACAAATGCTCATCCTAATCCCCCATTACAATCATTCCAAATCCTAATTACAAAATTACATGAAAAGGGAAAGTAAATCTAACTAAAACCTGCAAAATAGAGATTAGCTAAACACACCATACAATCCCAAGCATGTATATGAACAAATTGGACTTAGCACCCCACACATGGGCAAAGAAGTCCACCTAGCCTATTGGATTATGCTTAGGAGTATAAAACCCTGCACAGTAAAAACTATTTATATTTTTGTTAAGCGCCCTTAAGGACAATCCCCTGCAGAAGACATAATTAGACTAATCTCGGCCTAACATTCAGTCTACGAGCATACACCCTAACATCCAGGCTAAAAATAATACATCACAAAATAAAAGCAAAGCATCAAACCATGCACCGCCCTAACTTAAAGCTAAAAAATGGTGACTTAGTCTAATGTGTTTGTTTCTGTGTGTGTGTGTGTGTGTGTGTGTGTGTGTGTGTGTGTGTGTGTGTGTGTGTGTGTGTGTGTGCATACATATATGTATGTATATTTATATATTATTTATCTTGATGGGATATCTACTTCCATAAGGGCCATTATTATTGAAGTTAAAGGCCAATTAGTTTTTAAAGGCAATTTTTCCTAAGAAGGCTCGTCAATTTCAGAGAATAGGTGTCCCGTTTTGTGTAATGAGTGAAGAGCCAAATCAAGGATTGTGATACAATATGCTTTACAATTCAACATCCTAAGTTATTTTTAGTAAGTTTTATTAAATTATTTCTATGACTTTAGATATGTATATATTCTGAGTTATGTTAATTTTTTTTTTGAAGTTGATTAGTTGGTTAGGTAATTTATTTTATCCTAAGAGCCTATCACAATTTTATACTTCCTTACACACAAACAATCACAAAATTAATCTAAAGAAAATATCACATCACAATAAAACATCATAACATCACATCATAGTAAATATGAAGGAAAAATCATCCCAAACCTAAAGGTTTAAGGGTTCTATCTTAACAAAAAAATTCTTATGTATGCTTATGCTGTCCAGGTGTTAACCTTGTTTGTGCTTATGCTTCAGATTTCTAAGTTTTGACTAATATTCAATTTAGCTGAAAGAAGATTTTAATTTAAATGATTAATGATTTGAAGTATTTTTATTTATTTATATTTGATTTTGGTTTTAATTATTAAATATGTTCAAGTATGTGTTAAGTAAATAAAGTTAACCGGGATGGTGAACCCTACTACTTAAGCATCCTATGTGTTATAAAATACATCATTCATAAGATGAAAGAAGATTTATTTTATAGCAGTTTCAAATTATCCTAAATAGATTTTCTAAATTTTTAATGATTGTTTAATTACTTTAAATTTATGATTTTAAGTTATTTTGTTAACAAAATTTTATTTATAAATATTTACTAAATTTGATTTGAATTTTTATATGATTAAGTCTGCATTCCGGACAGCGGTGCAGTTTGAAAATGCACAATCATCTAAAAACTATAGTCTGGTCTCGCTTTGGAGAATCTAGGGTAGAAAACCAATGTTTTCCAATTAACCTAATTACTTGCTAAGGCTGACAGAAAGCTATCATCTGATTTTTTTAAAATAAAAAAATTGTAATACCCATCATAATTTTTTAAACATCACCTTCTTCTATAGAAGCTTAACTATTAGTTTTTAATATAGTTGTTGCCACCCCAATCACAGCTATATTTATGAAGAATTTTAAAAATTATTTTATATTAATTTAAAATTTTTATGAATTTTTAATTAATTTATATTATGAAAATTAAGAAAAATATTAAAATAATTTCAAAAGTTATGAAAATTGTCCCTCTCATTTGAACCTCAAAGAGGATTTTCGACAAAATTTTAAAAATTATTTTAATATTATTTATTATTTTGTATATTTTAATTATTATTTATTAACATATTTTTTAAAAGTTAACATTTATAATAAATTAATCTTAGACTCTATGAAATAATTTCTAAAGGTTAACCTCTGGAATCATCCATAAAAAATTAAAATAAATTTAATTTAATTTAAATATTTTATAAATTATTAAATTAGTTTGAATTATTAAATTATAATAATTCAAATGTATATATTTAGCTTTAATTTAATTTCTTATTTTATTTTTATTAGCTTTCCATCAAAAGTTTTCATATTTTTAAAATTTCTATTGATTTATCTATAAATTTAATACATTTTCATATTTAATTATATTTTATTTATTAATATTTAGTTAATTGAAGGGGGATTTACATACATTCCTATGGAAAAGATTTATGACACCACATAGGATTTAAAAATTTCTTATTTGGATGATCAATCTCGTCATTCAGGAGTAAACATATTATCTCGAAAGATAAACATGTTATCCCATAATGAATTTGATATTTAATAAAAGACTCCTAAGGCTAATAGATCTTTAATATACTAGAGATTTTCCCCAAAACTATATGAGAAGGTAAATCAGAGTTTATTTTAATCTAGGTTCATGATTTCCTATAAGGACAAGCCCTTATAGTTAATTATATCTTAGGAATGAAGGATCTCTTTCTAAGAATACTCTCGATTAGAGAAATAAGCTATTATTTTTATGGATTTCTAAGTTGGTTTTCAAAAAAAAAAAATATTTGGAAAATTCAATTGGGAAGTATCCAAACTGGAAAGAGTTTTTTGGAAGCTAATTAGGATTAAGTATAAAATGCCTACAAATACTAAGATTCCAAGTAGACATTTCAACTATCCTATCATTGAAATTTTAGAATTTAGTAGAATTTTGAGTTGACATTTTATTAGAAATCTAGGACTTATATTATATTCTATCTATACAAGACTGCAGAAATGCCAAAGGTTGAAGACTTACGTTAGTAGGATGCTTTAGATCCTAAGTCTATAATTGCTTCTAAAACAAGTCAAATGCTCGACCTAATTTCACTTTTGGGAATTATTAGCTCTTTTCCTCATTTGAGAAAGGAAAACTATCCCTGACTCTTTTAGACTTATATCCTACATAGAAGGGTTGCCAGCTAACATCACCTAATCAAATTTTAAATCCATGATTAAAAGTCTCATGTATGCAAGATGGTTGGATTGTTGCATTTTAAGAAAGAATCTAAGAACCTAGACTCACTCCCTAATCCCTAAGACCATATTTTGGTATGATATACACCTAACTAATGCAACATTTTCAAGCTTTTAGATGTTTTGAGTCATGATTCATTTAAGGTCTTGGGGTATGCATTTTATGCCTAAAAGATATGAAATTAGAAATAGTTATGGGCTAAATCAACAAGAGAAAGCATATTTCTTTAAGAGTGTCATCATCCTCAAAGGTTAGATGTCGCTTAAATGCAATGGGTGAATCACATGGTTCACAAAGTTAGAACAATATGCTAGCATGATGTGCAAAAGCTAGTTATTTCTAGTTGGTTTTAAGTTATTCCCACTGCTTTAATTTATGTGAAGTTTCAAATTTCTTTATTTTTATTTAAGTTGATTAAAGTTAAGTTAGGTATAAAATTTAATTTTTCTAAGAGTCTAATCATCCATGCATTCATCATATAACACATAAATAAACATAAAAACTAGGTTGATTCTATTACACACCCAAAGTAAATCAAGCTAATTTAAATTAAAGAATTGGTTAGTGCAGCTGGGTACCACTATACACTCTAGAAGAAAGAGAAAATGGACAGCCAAGCTCTGCCCTTATACAGCCCAGCTTTGAACTATAAGTTTAAATTTATGTGGGTCTTCTTTCAAGATCGTCTCCTTCTTTAGGGACCTCCGTTGGGCTTCATAGGGGATATATACACCCATTTGCTCTTACGGTCAGCTCCTATTATTACTAAACTCAAAGATCTTAACCTAATTTTAAGCATCAAATTACATTTTAAATTTCAAAAATAAATTCATAAGCCCTACAAAACAAATGTCAGGAAATGCAAACAACACACCAACAATTATATTTGGAAACATATGGGCTTAGCATTAGTTTCTTACCAAGTCCACTATCCTATTAGGCTATGCTAATGAACTTATTGAGCACCAACAAATAAACATCAATTTTAATAATTTTCTTTGGCAGTCCTTTTAGCACAGCCTCTTATAGAAGATAGTATTGGTTTTAAAGAACATCCTACCATCCAATATAGCAGGCAAACAATCCTAGACATCCAGTCTAAAATAATACACCACAAATAAAAAAAAATATCACATAACATCACAAAAAATCATAGATAGACCTAACCTAAGTTTAGGTTCTATGACCTAATAATCTAGTGTGTGAAGAAAATGGGTTCATGTGGAAATACTTTGCTAGGCCTTTTTAAGTTCAAGTTTCAATTTGGATTTCCAATATTTAATTTAAATTGATTTTAAGACATTTTAATTTTCATAATTTTCCTTCATAGGTACGTGTCATTATTATACCAAAGATTTGATGTCTCAAGACCTCCTTTGGACGAATAGCCCTACGACCTCGGGTGTTTAGACTATATACCATGTGTTGCTAATTATGAAACTTTTTGTTTGTACACTTTTAGCTTCTTTAAGTTTTAAAATTGGTTTAATTTACCACAAGTGATTTCCATTTAAGTGCTTTAATGATTTACAATTTTATTTTCATTTTGGGTGCATTTTATGTTAAGATGAAATTAAGTTTTGAAGAATGAAGAATATAATAAGTTCTACTTTGGATGGAAGCCATTCTATTCAACATCCTAAGATTTAATAGAATGAAATCATTACTATAAAATGAAGATTCATTCTAAGGGAGTTTTCAAAGATTTTAGGCATTTTAATTAACCTCTTTTGGATTTCCTTAAATGATTTATCTTGAGTTAAGTTTAATTTAACAAATACTTTAATTTTATTTTGAATTCTTCTTTTGATTTTCTTCTTTTTGTTGCATCTTGATTTAGTTTGTTTCTTTAAAGCATATTTCTTCAATTAAGTTCAATTAAAGTTTATTTATATTATTATAATTTAATTTGAATTGGTTTTCACTTTAAATTTAATTCATTTGTTATTATAGTTTGAGTTTTATAATTTGATTTTATTCATTCATTTAACTTAGATTACTTAAGTTAAGTTATTATATTAATGTTTATGTTATTATAATTTACCTTGATTTAGCTTTCATGTTTATTTCCTTATCAATTTAATTTTGGTTTTAGGTTAACTTTATTTATTGATTAATGTTTCTTATATGTTTATGTTTAGTTTATGTTCATTAATGTTCATTAACTTAAATGAATTTAATATTCAATCTTAATTTTGATGTCATCACTTTATTAAAATTCAATTTTATACTTTACTTATTATATTTGTATAATTTCCATTTAATTATTTAGGTTGTTTCTTATTTATTTTATTTCCATTTATTTATTTCATTAACATTCCTGTGTTTGCTAAATGAGTTGAAATTAAAATAGATCATTCTAGTTATGATTTCGTTAACATTTATTTATATGTTATGAGTTTAAATGAAAAGTTTAATTATCTTTAATTAATCTTTAAGAAAATAATAATTTCTATTTTTTAGAAGGTTCTTCTTATGATTTGATTTAGTGTGATTACCATTATTCATCATGATGTAAGAAGGGATTTTCTTATTTATTAACCTATCTTAATCCATGTTGATGCTTATGTCATTTAGGTTTAATTAATTAATTTAAATGTATTAAGCTTGTTTGTACTTGCATTTGACTTATTCTTTGATTTAAATGGCCTTAATAAATTCATAAGTTCAAAGATTAATAAATTTTATACTTCAATTCATTAGTGGAGTTATAATCAATTATTAATTTTAGAGTTTAATTAAATATCATATTTTCAATTATCCATAATATTAACCCTAAGCTTATGTTTAATTGATTATCTTTACTTTTGGATTGTTTGGAAATTTTCATTAAGTGCTATGGAGCATATGATAATGTTTTAAGTTAATTTTATAGTTTTTGTACATTTTTTTTAAATTTATTATTTAATTTATATTAACTTAGAGACTTGGAAATTCAATAATTCCCAATACAAAGGTCAATTGGATGTGAAATTTTTATGGTAAGTGGGATTCCTTACCAAATTTAAGTTTTCTAAAATTTCACCTTAATTAGATCTACATTTTAGACTAATTAAGGTTTTAATTATTTTATTAAAATCAAAATTAAGCTTAATTAAAAAATCACTTAGTGGTTTTATTTTTCTTTGATTTCTCTTTAAAAGATGCATTCATTGAGGGTTTATTCATAATTTTTGAAATTTTGGTTAATTTACTATCACTTTCGTAAGTTCAAGTTGATTATTTCAATTAAGTATTTTAATTAATCATTAAATTAGGCGATTTTGAGTTTTATTAGGTTTCGAAGAGTTTCAAAAGTATGTTTAAGGTAATTAGGGGTTTTTATGATGATTTAGGTTATTTTCATGACTCTTCATAATTTCTTTTAATTAATATTTATTTATTTCATAAAATTTAAGTTTTGGAATTGAAAAATCATCATCTTTAAAGTTATTTTGAAATAAATAACCAAAAATTTCTCTAAAGTGTATTTCAACCTTAATTTCATTTCTCTAAAGTTTTAAATCATTAGAATTGATGGATTTGGTTTAATTTAAGTTTGATTATTTTTATTTAAAGTTAAAGTAATTCAAAATTACTCAAAGTTAATTGGGGATTTTAATTTTAATGGATTTCTCTGAGTGAGATAAATCCATAAAGCCCTTGTTTGTATTTTTTAGATGAATATTTCATTTATTATGTTTATTTGAAGTTTTTACCAATTTTTTGTAGTTTTTTTAAAATAAAAAATCTACATGTTGGCACCACTTTACACATGGCTCCATGTGATTTATCCACGTGGGATCCATGTGGAGCCTGCGTTAACATGGCAGTGCATGCTGTTTCAATTTGGACCATCTGATCAAAGATCATACGTCTCAGATGTTTCTGCAGTTCCTAATATACCCACTAACATTCATTCTCATGTAACTTCATATAAAATAATATATAAAAGAGAGCTTTAAATTATATGAACTAGCACATTCAACCATTTGAACATCAATACATGCATGAACTTTGATATAAGAGAGGATTTCCATTCTTTAATCAAATGCATACACAAGTGTATAAAAGATCTTAAGTGGATATGACACCATCTTAAGTGGATATGACACCCTAAGTGAGGTAGAGACCTCCTTAGGGCTACCTAATGCCATATGTCCTCAGAATATCTAGACTAATATACCACTATTTCTTAGATACACATAAGTACATAAGTGGTTAAGAGAAAGAGAAATCAAGAAAGGACTGTTTACTTCCAATTAATTCATTTAAGCATATGAAGTGAGCGCAACTTAAATCCTAATGTTAACACATATAAGAGTAGAATCAAATGGGTACGTAGCCATTGTTAAAACAGAGGAGCGAGGTAGAGACCTCCTTTATTCTACTTAAAGCTGTTCATCCCCAGAATGTCCAAACTAATATACCCATTAACATCCATAATTATATATCAACATATGGCTAAGAAAGGGAGGCTTCACTTCATACATTAAATTATAGTCACATGCATATCTTGTGTATTTGTAACTAATCATCACAACATGTATTAATATTGATTAATAAGCTTTTGAAAATAAGTTTGAAATTTAGTAGTGATAATAGCCACTCATATTTCAATTTATACCATCATATGCAAGCTTGACATAAAGGAAACCATTTTTAAATTAATTTTAAAAGAACTTGTATGAATGATTACAAATGGCATACATCATTTAATGTGATTAGAAAAAGAATGCTAAGCATCCACATGTAATTTCAATCAATTTAATTAGCTCTTAAGGACAATCATGTTCAACAGGCATGTTTAGAGAAAGCTAAATTCTTTAATCTCACTTAAATTTATATTTTCTTGAGTTTGAATTGAAGATGTGAAGTGTTTTTTAACTCTAATCCCTTCCCAAATAAGTGAGTTAATTTGGTTCATTGTGAGGTGATTAAGTTGGATTTTATGCATTAATTGAGTTAGGATAGGAATTAAATAAATTAATTAACCATTACCTATATCAGCTTAAGTTAATTAACTAATTAATAATGAGCCAATATGATATGTGAACGCATAAAAAATAAATTAGCAATTCTCCTAAGAAATGAAAGTGGCCTAATGCAATTGGCTCATGATTAATAGTTAATTAGGCTTAAGAGATTTAATTAATTACTTGTATGATTCTATTACACATGTAAGCTAATCATAATTTCATAAATTCCTTTAGACTATTAAACATCTAAAGGACTACCCAAAGTTTGATTAATAAAAGTTGGGATTGATTTGGATTTTAAATTAACTTAATTAAGCCACTAATTAATTAATTAGGTCCTTTGATCATGCTTAATTAATTAATTATGATGAAATTAACTTGAAGAAAGAGATCAAGGAAGAGGCCTTAATCCCCATCCCTAATTCATTTTAACCAAGTAATTGAATTCTGGAATGATTCATATTTTTAGTTAATTTAACTAATTAAGCGGTTAATTAATCACTTAACCTTCAATTAATTGAAATAAATAAAGAGGCTCTATGAAATGGTCATAAAGAGTGAACCTAAACCATTTTCTTAAGACTCTTTATTATCAACAGTGGGCAATAAACTTAATTAGTGGGTTAAGTTACTATTCATTTGCTTAATTAGCCTTTAATTAGATTAAGAGTGTCATTAGGACTTAATTAATCAATTATCCCAATTAAATAATCAATAAATCCCAAGAAAATTGGGGAAAACATAGGTCATCCACTTAAACATGCTCTAAAAATTTGGGATTAATTAAGTGATTAATCAGAGAGTAATTAGCATAGTTAAAATTTTAATTAAACCTTAATTAAGCCAAAATCATTATTCAAAATCCCTTGAAACTATTTTTAATGGATTCCTGTTTGAAATATCTTTAAAATGACCACTCACTCATATTTTTGATTTTTCTACATTTAATTATGAATTTTTGAAGTTTGCATCTTAAAAATGGATTAATTAAGCCTAATTAATACCCTAATCCCAACAATGCCACATGATAGCTGACGCGGTGCACTGACATAGTGGGCTTTCCATATGGTGTGATGGGATTGGTTATTTAAGTTGACATCGTTTATTGAGTCGGTCGGTCGCACTTTCTTCAGACCGTCCATGAGATCGGATAGTCACGATTAATCTCATAGTTTAGAAGGGGAAAAATCAGGGGATTAAGTGTGATTTAATCATGGCCATCCATTTTGATAACATAGAATGGATGACCCATGATCTTTCTCCTTTTCGAGTAGTGAAAGATAGATATCGTCCATCTTTTCCCATTCGATTCAAGCTTACCTGAGCTTGGATTACTTCCAAAATGATCTCACACCATCAAGGGAAGGGAAGGAAAATATTCAACTATCAAAATTGCACGGCATGAAAATTCACTAAAAAAAGACCAACCATTTTTTCCCTAGGCTACGATTTTGAAGAATTACCTTATCGAAGCTTAAGACTAGTAGTGAGATCGATAGAGGTAGCTTCATCTAGTAGAGATGAAGCATTGTTGAGAAGCTTGGGCTTTGATTTGGTGTAGATCTCTCGGAAAGCCAATCAAGGTCACTTTGGCTCTCGGCTCTGATTGAACTCGTATCTTCAGCAGCTTTGGAGCTCAGGGGATGACTTCAATGGCTTCGATGACACACGGGGATGGTGTGTGCAAATGGAATTGGATCAAGGTGAAACATTGAGAGAATGGGATTGGAGGTGGAGTTCCCCTATTTTAGTTACACACAGAAGATAAAAATTCTAATTGTGGGAGGCTTGGGATGGCTTCGATAGGCTCTGAGGGATTTCATTTCTCACTTGGGATCTCAGACGAAGTGGAATGAGTGAATTCCCATTCAAATTGAGGGGGTATACACTCTCGATGGTTGAGGTAGACAGACGAGGTTCAATCCTAGATTTTTGGCTGGCTAGCCATTGCTAGCTTGCCATACTTGTCTCCCTCACTTTTACTTAGCACGCTTTAAATGGAGGAAGGCTTGGGAGGTGGCTCAAGGCAGGATATGGGCAGGTGGTGGGTGATCTCCTCCTTCCTTTGTCCATGGCATTCGGTTTGCATGGGAGGTGAGTTAACTCGCCTCCTCTTGGTCCATGGAAAGTCCTAGTGTGCTTAGAGTGGGCTAGGAAGATTAGCATACCCCCTTTGGTAATTGGATAGTTGCCCAGGTGATTTGAGAGTGGACTTTGCTTCTTATGGAAAGGATCTAATGCAAATGAGGTTGTCCAATGGTTAATTCCCTCGAGTTGGGTCCAAAATAGGTTTGAGGCTATTTTAGGAGTGATCTAGGACTGGTTTGGGTCTGGTTTGGCTAGCTCCTAGGGTCCCATGGGTTGGATTTGGGTGATTTGGCATCATTTGATCAAATGGGTCCATATGGGTTCATGTTGAGTTGGGTTGACCAATTGGTCAAATTGGGTCAAACCAAGGCTTAGGTTAGGTTCAGATGATGATTTGGGATGTTTTTGGTGTGGTCAAATTGGCTTGGTTTATACTAAGTTCAATTTTGGCTCATTTGAATTCAAATGGGTCAGGTTGACCAATTTGACCCAATTGACCAAATTGGGTTGGGTTAGGTGTTGAGTCAAGTTCAATTTGTCAATTGAAAATGACAGTGAGCTTTGGATTGCTTTAATTTAGGATTAATGTGGATTTTGGCCAATTTGACTCTTTAGGTCAATTTGGGTTAGGTTGGTCAATTGGGTTAAGTTGGGTTCAATTGGTCAAATTGAAGCTTTGGTCAATTTCAATAATGGATTTGGAATGAACTTGAGGCATTGGTTGCAACCAATTTAGGCTAGATCATGATCTGACCCATTTTAGCCATTAAGGCTAATTTGGGTCAACTCGGGTTGACTTGCGCTAGCTTCATTTTGGTTTGATGATTGTAGTTTATGTTTATATTTGGGAAATAATTGAAGGAGTGAAATCTATGGGCTTTGAGTTGATTTGAATGTCATTTGGCCAAGTTCAAGGAATTGGCTTAATAGGCTAAGATTGGAGATTTAATTTGATTTGGGCTTGATTTTGGCTATTTGGATTTATATTTCATTATATTTGTGAACATAAATGAAAATATAAATGATCCATGAGAAAATCACTTGAGTTTGGAGTGATTTGAAAGCAATTATGACCAAACTCGTGGATGTAGGTCAAAAGGGCTAACTTGGAAATTGATTTAGTTTGATTTATTTTTTTGGTCATTGGGAGGTGGGTTTCATTTATATTTGTGAATATAAATGAAGGAATGATTGGTTTATAAAGGAATCAATTGACTTTGGGTTGATTTGCGTTAAGATTTGATCAAGCTTACACAAGTAGGTCCATATGGCTTAAGAAGGGTTTGGTTTCATTTGGTTTTGGCCATTTGAGTTTGGATTTCATTTATATTTGTGAATATAAATGAAGAAATGATTGATTTATGAGGAAATTAGTTGAGTTTGGATTTGATTTGAATTTGATTAAGGCTAAGTCCAAAATAAGAAATCACAGGGCTTAAGAAGGATTTTGATTTTGGATTTGGTTATGGATTTCAATCATTTGGTTTGGAATTGATTTGGATTTGAATTTGAGGTTTGGTTTTGGGTTTCAATTTGGATTGGATTTGGGAAGGTGCATATGAATTGGGTTTAGGTTATGATAAGTGAATCCCTAGCCCTAAGGCATAGCCTAATCTTATGGTTAACCTTTCTAAGTTTTTAGGCTTAGGTTGAGTGTTCTCCTAATTCTAGATGTGTCTCATGACTAAGAAAATCTTTGTGTCTAGATGATTCCTATGTCTAAGAGGAAGAGATTGAGAGCTCACTCCAAAAGTGAGGTCAACAATACCTATATGATAAATCAAATATCTATTTGCTAATTTTAGAGTTACATTTGTAGGTTGTACTTCTCCTAATCCTAGTTTCTTGAAAATTGATAAAGGCATTAAACTTATACTAGCTCCTAAAACACATAATGCTTTTTCAAAAAAATTATCTCTTATAGTGCAAAGAATAGCAAAACTCTATATATCTTTTAGTTTTTTAGGCAATTTTGTTTAAATTATTGCACTACATTTTCAATAAGGGATCCTATTTTATTTTCTCCTAGTTTTCTTCTTTTATATAAAATGTCTTTCATAAATTAAGCATATGAAGGCATTTGTTCTAAAGCTTTAGTAAATGATATATTTATAGATAACTTCATAAATACTTTTAAGAATTTTGAAAATTGATTATCCACATTTTATTTTTGAGGTGTTTAGGGATCAGGAGGTGGGGGTATTTCTATCAGTTTTCTAAATGCTTCTCTTTCTACTTCTTTTCTCTTTTCATCAATTTCTTTCTTTTATTTTTCTTTAATTAATATTTTGTTTTCTTCATTTTTATCTTCCAGCCATAATTCTTTTAATTTCCTTCCACTTCTTAATTCATTTACTTTACGTTGATCTTTAACTTTTATCTTTAGGATTTACTTCAATGTTACTATGTAAATTCTATTGTGATTTATTTGTAAGGTTATTAGCCAATTGCTTGATTTAGATATCAAAATTTCTACTTGAAGCTCTTTGGCTTTGTAATTGAGTTACCATTTATATCACTAATTTTTCTTAAGTAGGTTTCTTTTCCTTAGTTTAATTTTATGGAGGATATCTTGGTGGAATGCTATGTTTAAAGTTGGAGTTTTGAGGGTTATAATTCATATTGTTCCAACTTCTTATATTTCTATTTTGATTAAAATTTGCAATTTTATTTTAAGAAACATTTGGGTGATTTCTCTAACCCTGATTGAATGTATTTGAGTAAGGATTATTTGGTTTATTTGAGATATAGTTAAGCATTTCAAATCCTTGATTACTTTTATCTTCCATTACACATATTTCACCATTCTCTCCCACTTGATTTATATTATTAATATTTTAATTAATTTCTAAATTGTATAATTTCTTTGATAGAAAAGCTACTTGTGAAATCAACATAGGAATCATATCATTATTGTTAACACTTGTCACTTTTTTAAATTTTAATCTATCAGAAGGCTATTATAAAATATTAATATATATTTTCTTTATTAAAGCATAAGCTTCCTCAAACAAAGTTTTGACATTAGACTACCACCTACTACTGCATCAATGATAGTCCATAGAGATCTTACTAAGCTGTTATAAAATGATTGAAAAATAAGTCAAAAAGGTAATGAATGATGAGGACATTTCCTTAATAGTTCTTTATACCTCTCTTGAGCCTCATATATAGATTCATTATTTAATTATATAAATGATATAATATCATTTCTTAGCTTAATAGGTTTAAATGATGAAAAATATTTTGCTAATATATTTTGAGCTATTTTATTCCATGTTGTTATGGATTTTTGTGACAGTGAATTTAATTACATTTAGCCTTGTCACTTAGTAAGAGAGTAATCTTAATCTAATAGTATCATCACTTACCTTATTGTATTTAAGTGTTGTACAAATTTCTAAGAAATTGGTAATATGCATATTAGGATCTTCAATATGTGAACCCCAAAACTTAGAGTTTTGCATCATTTGAATTATAAATGGTTTGGTTCAAAATTACAAGCTTAAATAGTTGGTCTAGTAATACATTAGTGCATTCCATCCACAATTGGTGTAGCATATCCCAACAAGATCTAGATGGTTCTTGTACTAGTTGATTGTGGATTGTTAGTGTTCTCACATGATTTCTCTTTTCTTTTCTAATTTTCTTGCAAAACCATTTGATTTTTAACTTTAATGGAAATATTTCTATAGTTTTGTCTCCACACATGTGTTTACATAAAAAAAAAAAGAAATGAAACAAAATAAAAATTTGGTACATGTATGTCCATAGCATACTGTCTTCTAGAAGAAATAACTACTCGATCTAGCTATCGAATTACGACACAATACCATGATGCCGCGATCCTGGCACCAAAGTACTGCTTAAATGTCTGGTCTAACTGTCAATTTATGGTACAGTGTTGTGGCGTTGAGGCACTACACTGACCTTTGAGAGGGAATAGTTATCAACTCGCTCCTGTAAATAAGAGTAAGCAATCCACTCAATAGATGTTTCCCCCATTTTAACTCAACTCTTTCAAAATGGTGCTCACATTTACTCTGAGTTCTTCACTTCAAGTAAAGAATTTGTGCATTTTCTTACTAAATTGACAAAAAATTCCATAGTTGATCTTTGATCTAGTGTGAAAATTTTGGAGATTTGAAGACCTCTGCCATTGAATTTTATTTCGAAGAAAGATGAAAACCTCTCCCCTCTATTGATCTTAGATCCAGAATAAGAGTGAAAAGTGTTTTGCACTATACGATTTTATAACCTAGCACTGCTAAGGTGAAATGTTGCCAAAATTTCCAAAAAAATTTGAAAATTTTATATTTAAAATTTAAAATTTTGGCTTATAGCGCAATAGAACTGGATATCGGTATAGCACTCTCAAGTAGCCATATTACAGAAGCAGCACTCTAACAAAATCCTATAGCACCACTATGACATAGCATTAGCACTGTGAAGCCATGTCCTAATACAACTAAAATAATATTATAGCACCACGGCACCATAACATCAACCCTGTGGCGCCATATCCATGTGTCACGCGAAATATGACTTAGAATATTTTTAACAAAAAATGGAAAAAAAATCCCACAATGTCACGGTGCTATGGGGATAGTGCTATAACACTATGTCACCTTGCTGCATGTAAAAAATGACTTAGAGAAAATTTCTTTTTGGAGAAGAAATAATATCCCATAGCACCGCGACATCATAGGATAGATCCATGGCGCCCACCTCTCGAGTCCTTTAGTCTCTCTCTAGTGCCGAGGCATTAGCATACCTGCACTACGTGGTTGTACTCTGATTTGATTTTTTTTATATAAATTTAAAAATTATTTTTGTTTATTATGGAGCATCAATAATAATATATATATATATATATATATATATATATATATATATATATATATATATATATATATATATATACAAGCATAAGCATATAATACAATGATAATGAGAAGGGGAATTTTATTTCTTCAAAAAAAGATTAAAAATTAAAAATTACAAATTATAAATAAAAGAAAAGAAGAAAAAAAGTACAAACGGGGAAAGCTAGTAGCCGTACTCGTCACCACCCTCCTCTTCCTCTTCTTCCTCTTCCTTCATGCCTAATACCTACGGATAATCACACAGAACTAATATTGAGGTGCCGTAAGGAAGGATACCTGGCTAAGATCTGCAAGATTACAACTCTGAAACATGTTGACTAGTATAGTGCTCAACTAGGCCATGTAGGAGAATTGCATCTATTGTTGATCCATTTGATGATCAAATTTGCATGCATCTCCTACCTACAACTACTTTATCTACCCTCTTCTATAAGTTTGATACATAGCTATCAATCTCTTGAACTTGCTTGACCAAGGACTTGGGAGATTGCGATCTAGATCTAGGTGGATGTTAATTCTCTCCCACTTTAATTCTATTCCCAAACCTTCTAATCAACCTCTTTATTAAAGGAGCCTTCTGAAGGAGTGCCTCATCATCAGGCCTCCCTATGGCAGCCATCACTACACACCAACCATAAATAAGAGAAGGGTGTCCATACTCGACAGTAGTGCTCCCCTTCAGCATATTACAAATTGAAATAAAAACAACTTTTTGATATTGATCGAGACCCCTTTCGAATAGCAAAGTTCAAAATAGCCCGATCCTTGGTAACCTCATGAATGTTATCAATGGGCATAAGCCTGACAAAACTGAAATAGTTCTATCCTTAGAAGCGGTTGTCATTCCAGTGATAGGAAAGTTGATAATCCTTTTCTCCTATCGTTTCCATTGCATGCTTTCATTTCCACCATAAAGAATAAAAGTAATCTCGTCAAAATTAGGATGAACATAGTAGTTGGAGAGATATTGATTATACTCAATATTATTGAGTTCATAATATGTGTTTATAGCACTACTATCATAACTTACCAGCTTTCTCTAGACTTATGCCTTATTATTTTGGCCATCCCATATATTTGTGAAGAATTCATGCACCATCAGGATGACACAAGTTATTATTGTAAACCAGTTTGAGCCACCTCAGCTTCATAATTATCTCATCTATGCTACCACTAGGATTCTAGAATCCCCTCTCTAAAATTAAATGCCTGTGGAGGAGAGCGTGCTGGTACCACTCCTCAACGTCGATGCTAACGAAGCCATTGGAATTGCTAGATTCCCTCTTCTTGCACACAACTCTTCTAAGAGGCATGTTTAATGATGAAAATTGGAAAAATAGAAATAACTAGAGAGAAAGAAAATTCTTAAAAGGAAGGGATCATTGGAAGAAAATCTTTAATTGTCTAGGGCTCTATTTATAAATCAGGACATAGCATTGTGGCACCCAAACCTAGTGTCAAGGCGCTACCCTCTCGGGTTGTAGAACATGACCCCAATGTCGTGGCACAACATGCAACATCAAGGTGTTGGCTAGCTTGTCCCATTAAATTACTGAGTGGTCAAGAAGACATAATTAATTATAATAAATTTTTACAACTAACGCATGTAAAAAGAGCACAATGCCACAACACTCTGACCCGATCCCATGGAGCTCATTAAAATAAGGCTGTCATTTCCCTTAAAATTCGCTACATGTCTATCAGAAATCTTGACCAGTGCCACAAAGCTACAAGGCGGTGCCACAGGGTTCAAATGATCAAATGACCAATAATAATGGTGCTACAATGCAACATACACGACACCGAGGTGTTGCGCCTCCAGCTCATCTAGCCTGTGTCATGCCACATAAGCACTAGGCTCCACTATAGTAGCCCCATGGCATTAGATCCCAGTGCTATGGTGCTAGGCCTTTATATATATATATATATATGAATAATCATATTTTTTGGAATTCTAAAGGGATGTAAGCCCAACCTCATATTCATTCACCATGTTAACATCTATTTCATCAATCTGTTCACCATCTGAACTCATTATAATCCATTCACCACATGAACAAATTCATATCTATCCACTATATGGACAACCCTAATTTTAGCATTCCAAAGGGATGTAAGCCCAGCCTTATATTCATTCACAATGTGAACATCTACCCGTTCTCCATGCGAACACTTTATAATCGATAAACCATGTGAACGAGGTAACCCAAGGCTTTTAATCAGATTCTCTAGACATTATGGCTATGTCCCTCTAAAGTTGGTAGGCTGGAATAACATAATACTAGGATGATAGAACCATGGTTCTTGATTAGGATTACACTCCCATTTTCTACAAGATAGTCATCTATGCCACACTCACCTCTAAGACACCAATTACATATCAAATAGATATGTTTATATACAACCTTAATCGAGAGTGCTCTCTTATTATGATAAGAGGAGTAATTAATTATGGAGGCATGCGTTCATAGGAAGTAGAACCTAGATCAAAATAAAGCCTAACATAAATCTTATGGGAAATTTGGTTAAATATATATCAATCTCCCTCTTAAAAAAATATTCTCCTAGCTTATCCCACATAGATTGTGGAGCGCATCCTTAAAGGGGTTTTTTTAGTGATTATCATGTAAAGTTTAGAAATCATAGTTTTGATTTAAAACTAAAATAATAATACACTAGACAAGTACAAGAATGTATATATGAAAGATATTTCAGACTTAATATATAACATAAATACACATAACAAAAATTTTGAAATTAAAATAGTTCAATGAAATTAATATTAACTTAATAAAAATTAAAATTTTACTTCTCATCTTGGTAATGACAATAAAAACTTCATTGGTTTTTTACCTTATATACAAGTGCATGTGTCACATCAAGTAATATAAACTGAGTAGAGTAAGATTTCCACAATAATTAGTGCAAAATATATTTATTATTACTTTTATAGTAAGTTAAATACTAATCTATTAATCTTAATTTTTATCTAATAAAATATAAAGTGCATAAGTCCATTAACAATCAATTATTTTGTAAAAAAAATTATTAGAAAAATTAATTTTTATATTTTAATAGATAATAGAGGTGTTGTTCTTAATTTTGAAAATAGTACTCAAAATTTATGAAAATTTTGAATTATGTATTATATTAAACTAAGTAGTGGAATTAATTTTATGCTTGTTGTGTCAATCAGGAGTAAAATGTTATACCCTCTATGTCTAGATAAGTATATCCAAACCAATCACTTTGCCAAATTTTATGCCTAGTACCAAGTAAATTTATATTAGTTGCATTACCCATATTTCCAATGATTTGATTGCAAATCATAAAAATAGTTATATGTTTAATGGATATTTAGCACTTCAAAACTATCTAGCATATTAATGACTATTTAATACATCCATTCATCTTTTTCCTAATTGCTCTTCTATGACTCTATCAATATCTCTATATCTCACTATATTTTAACATTACAATTGGCTAGATTACATGTAAATAAAGCATGGGGAAAAGCAAAAATATCATTTTCATGAAAAATATGAACAATTTTCTTATATGATTCATAAGCATAATTTAATACAATACAAACATCCAGAAACTCACATGAATTCAGAGCATTTTATAAATTAATGCTTTGTAGTAGAGAAGAAAAAATATCATTAAATATTATAAAATAAGATGTAGGATAATTAGAGAAGAAAAGAAAGAGCACACCAAGAAAATCTTCTAAGTCTACTCTTTGAGATCCTCTTTTGCTTCCTCATGAAAATAGCCAGCATCCCCTATCAAAAATCCTTAATTATTGATATTTTTCTTCACCACTTCATTAAGAAAAAACACACAATGATATAACCCACACAACACTCTCATATCACTTAAAGTGTCACTCTCTAAGTGCTTCAAAAAAACTCATAGACACTTCCACTATACTCACTCACTTGATCCACTACACTAACTCACTTGCTAAAAAAAAAAAAAAATCTTAACACTTATCAAGGTCCCCTATTAATAGCCCAATAGTAGCCTTGATTAGTTATCCCTAGGCTCAAGTTAAAATCGCCTCAAAATTGCTCGAAATTATCATTGAACTCTCACAAATCTGTTAAGATAGGCTGTAATGCTACGGTGCTAGACATGGAACTATGACATTATTGATTTGGTCCTGCAGCCCTATGCTTGCTATCATCGCCTCATAATTTTTGCCTCTAGTACAACATCATGATGTTCCTTATATAGAGCTTAAGTGCTAAGATTGCTATCAAAATGTCTCAAAATGAGCCATATCCAACACCACGGTGCTGCTATTATAGCACTTAGGCATTGGCCTACTATTCATTTGCTCCAATTTAGGTCAATTTTAGCACTGCAACATTGCTTTTACAGTACCTAAGTGTTGTGCCTAAATTTCTTCTTTTATATATTTTTGAGAAATTTTCTATTATAACATAAAATATACTTAAATAAAAATATTTTAACATATAAAAAGATATGAAAAGAAATTATAATTAAATAAAATTTTCATAAATTTAACACTTATCATTTGTCTTTTTCCATAAACCTATTTGGGATAATCTTTGTACTTAGTACCCATTCCATGGCTATCAAATTCACTTCATTTGTCTAGAGTTGTTTGAAGCTTTCTCACCTTGACATGTCCTCATCTCCATTGAAGATGGAGGATACTACTCTAGTAATGTGGATTGCACAATTCGAAGTAGGTTCACTACTCAGCTTTACAACATCTTTTCCAAATATCCTTACAAAATTCTTTAATTTTTTTTCTCCTTAATGAGCCCCTCAATTGTTGAAACTCTTTGGTGTCATGACTATTATCACAATGATAAACACAATACCATAATTAGTCTCTTACTACATCAACCTTCATAATAGGTGGTTGTTTTAAGTATTCTTTATTCTAAATGTCCTTAATTAACTTGACCATAGATACCCATAATGGTGTGACCATAGGTGGTTATAGGTACTCTCCATGTACATGATGAGCTAATAGATTCTTTCTATACTTACTTTTATGCATTGGTGCTCTTTCCAGTTATGTTATTTTATTTGTTTATCTCACTTTCAAACTTAAAATCTCTCCTTTGAGAATCTCACTATGGGCAACCACTTTCACAAATATTTTTTATGTGTCACCTTTGCTGATTGTGCAACTTCATTGTACTTTTGCACTTATTTGGCTACTTAGGATAAAAAAGTACTACTTTCATGAATCTTTTTTATGGGTCACCTTCAATGATTACATGACATCATTATATTTGTTTCTGCTTACATGGCTATTAGCCAATTCCAAGAACTATGCCAACATCTTAGGCTTTTACAAAATAAGAGTGTACTTGAACAACCATTCTTTGAGGTAGTAGGAGAGTGTAGCTTATGTGAGATAGCAAGCTCCAAATCTATTATTATTAATATTTCTCTATGAAAGTAAGCAATGAACTTTTGAAAAGAGTTGTTTGACTCTTATCTCATCTACAAAAGAGCTTGTGAGCTCTTCAAGGGTCTCTGTGCATTTGCAAATTGTGTAGTAAATATCATCTAAAATTTTGCAATAGTGTGGATGATTCATATAGGAAGGCATGAAAATCACCTTAGTTGAGATTTTATAGTGCTCCACATGTGAAATTTTAGACTTCAATAAGGGTCACACTTCCATGATTTACATATGAAAAGTACTTTGTGAGTGTCATTTATTGCTCTCTCCTAAATTAACTTCCTCCTCACTAACATGATAGGACTCATCATCAATACTAGAGGTCCATGACAATTTTACTCTGTACGGTGAGTCCAGCAAGTTATCAAGCTTGAAGGCCCTTTATTCTCCATAGTTCTCAAAACTTCATTCATTACTTTCTCCATAACTATCTGGATTATGTGAGTGACATAGTATTTCATGCCTTTCAAGTCTTGTTGTGTGACAAATGGTGCATATTTGACCCCATATTGTGCCATATTTTCTAGTACTTATGGGCTAAATTTATTGGTCACTTGGCTTCTTGTCCCGGCGTCTTTCACATTATCACACCATAAAAGATGTTAAATCTAAATTTCTTTATAGAGCGATGCAAGAGTAAACAAGATTTGATAGACTAAGAGTGCAATATATATATATATATATATATATAAGAATTTTTACTACATTATAGTAAGTGCATGTAGATGAGTCAGAGTATAAGAATCAACTTCTTTCTCTTAGGGATAGTTAAAAAGCTATAGAAATGGTCCCTTAACCCTCAAAATTCCCACTTTTCATAGAATCCAGAGGTGGTAATATATGTAAATTACTTATTGGTTAATATAAACTATATGTTGGTTATAAAATGAAGAGACTTTCTCATACATTCAGAATTTCAACAGCTACCTCATTCCAACTGGCAAGTTCCCCTAGCGCCACCACTTATGGAGTCAATAGACTTGTACCTATCACTTAATTGAGAGATACTCCATCATATGCTCTCCTAACTAAAGGTGAGTCCCCTTGAATGATGGTAAGTGAGTTCTTTATTAAAGCTCTGGTAGTTTCCATTAACTTCTCTTCATTATAGTAAATCTACTAAATCCTTATGCACTTATTAGGGGTATAAGCCCTACTCTTTGTCTTGATTCTACATGTAGTTCTTGTTTTCACTTTTAGTGAGGCTGATAATCATTCTCTTAGTCATGGAATTTGATATAGGCACTAAGGATATGCTCACTAAGGAGTAAAGAGACTTCAATTGGCCAAGAGGATACTAACTCGAAGCCTAGAAGACTCATAGTGCTCGACCCTAGGGCTAGGCCCCAACTTCAACTTAGTGGGACTCAATGGCTATAATCTCAAACTAAACCTTATGTAATAAACCTATTTTATTATATGCCATCCAAAAGTACTAACCTATCTAATCCTTATCAAATTTGGTTAAACTTGCCCAATTTGACCCATTTGTGCCTAAAGAGCTAAATCCATAAATTAACCCAGATCACTTTATTGACTATATTTTGAATGAGGTTGACATCATCTTAGTCTAAGTAATTAGGAGCCCTAATCTTAGGATAATAGCTATCTAAATACACACTTCGGGACACTATACGTAGTGACTAAGGGCATAATTAAACCAAACATAAACATAAAACCAAATTTGAAGTCAAAATCAAGTTCAACACTCTAGAATGAAAGACTAAATTACTAGGTGAACCTATATAGTTCCAAACTTAATAAAATTCAATAGAAATAAAAATTAAATAAATTTGAATAAAATCTAAACTCAATTGAACCTAAATTGAAGCAATTTGGATGGTTGGATCAATTGACCCATTTAAGCTCAAAATCACCTAAGTCCATACAAATTCAAATAAAATTAATATAAGTCAAAATTAAATCAAAACCAAAAGTACTAAATAAATGCATAAGAATAAGTGAACATAAAACAAATTTTAGAAAAGGCACAAAGTAACCATTTAGGTTATCATGTATGGCCCACCAAGTTAAAAAGTCATCCAATCAAAATTCAACCAAATTAAGCCCTCCCAAAAGCTTAAAATTGTCAAATGAACATGCTTAAACACAAATCTAAACAAATCAAAATCCAATGAGGTTTCAAATGGATTAATTGAATCACTTGACCCATATAGACCTAAATGAAACCAATTAAGTACAAATCCAAAGTGGATTAAAACTAATCCAAGTTAAATATTTCTACACATTTTAAAATCATAATTGTACATAATTTAATATTTATTTTAGTTTAATTTGACCATTTCACCAAAATGAATCCATCTTAATCCATTAAGCCCAATTTGGGTCAAAGTAGGTAAAAATAATAAACAACTTCAAATCATATGAAATTAATTAATCTAAATCATTATAAATACTCAATCAAACATAATTAAAACTCAAACACACTTTGATTTAAGTCAAATTGGTCATTTGTCTCTCAACTCAACTTTACCCATTAAAAAAAATGGATTAATTTTAATTAAAATCAAAATCAAACTCAAAGTAATTGAAATCAATTAATTTCAAACCTGGCAAATCATCAAATAAGCATAAATGAATCTTAATATAAATCCTCAAATGATTAATTAGGTTAAGAGAACCAACTTGATTCATTTAAATCAAATGGATGTCTAATCTATATAAACCTTAAAGCAATTGATGTCTAATCTATCTAATAAGAAATTAAGCATGATTGCAATCATCATTCAATGTTAATTTAAATAAATAAATTTAGCATAACTCAATCCAATTTAAGTCAAAATCAAATGAACCAAATCCAAGCACTCAACCCAAATCCAAACCAAATGAGCTTGAGTCTAATCAATTAACCTTCATAACAACTCTCATTGGCCATGGGGTGAGGTGGAATCCATGAAAAGCTCAAATCAAGTAACATAGCCAATGCCACCAAAATTTCTCCATACCTCTTCCTATCAATTCAATTAGCCATATCAAGCATGTTCTTTGATTTCTTCACCCCCATAAGCACCATCATGAGACCTCAATTTCCTCTGGCCACCCCACCACCTGTGAAGGGATAAGGCTCAGCCAAATATAAAATAGTGGAGAGGGGTGGGGCAAGGGGACATTGAAAGGATACTTTTGATCATTTCTACACATTTCCTAGGCTAAATTGAACTCAAACAAACCCTTTCCCCACCTGCCCAACCTCTTCAACCATCATCTACACTAATCCAATGATTAGTAGTCATAGTTGGTCTCCACACAAATCCAAAGGGAGGTAAGGTGCCAAACTTTCCTCAGAGCTTTCTCACAACGCTTTTCAAAATATCAACACTGTTGAGGATCAATACCGGTGAGGTACTCCACTTTTTTGATATCCCTTTCAATTTGGTTTAGTCCTTCATAAAGTCAACTAGATCTAGGATAAGATCAAGCCATCCAAAGTGATTCTTGATCATTTTGCAATCAAAATCCCATGCTTTCATCACCTTGATTGCCTAAATTAGCCCATTAGGATTAGACAGCTCTCAGGTTATAGTGAGAAGTTAAGGGCATAAAATGACCATCCATTCTTCTTATTTGGTATGGATGGGTCTGATTTAGCCACACCTTTAAGAAATTGTGGGATGACTTTGAATTGTCCATCTTTGATCAAAAAACCTTGATCAATCCCATGTCCCCACTACCTTTCTACAGGGGATCAACATGGATCATGCATAGCCTACTAGCATCGTGCCTCCCTAAATGCAATGCCCAGTTAGTGTCATGTTAGCATTGACTAGGTTAAGTAGGAAAATCAAAATTTCTAATTTAATAAATTAATAAAAAATGCCTAAAACTTCAAAAATTCATACAAAATAAAATCCTTAACCACAAAAATTGAATATAAGGTCTCTATGGATTCATATCAATGAGAGGAATATATTAAACCTAGAATTCCCAATTTTTATTGGGTAATTTAGTTTATTTAAAAAATATAAATCCTTAATTAAATTTAAAATACATATCTATTTGAATTAAAATCCAAAGAATTAAAATTATTATTTGAATACACTTAGCATAACTATTTAAAGTCTTAAATCAAGTTTGATCATATGCTATGAAATTTTTAAGTTAAAACTCCTTTTTTGATTAAATTAAAAAATTTTAAATAAAAAAATTATGGTAAATTATAAAAGGGGAGCCATTCAAAGCCACCTTTGATCATTCCTACACCTTTTCCAAGCTAAATCAAACTCAAACAAACCCTTTCCCCTCCTACCCAACCTCTTCAACCATCATCTACGCCAAACTCCAATGAATAGTGGGCATAGTTGGTCTCCACACCAATCTAAATGGAGGTAAGGCACAAACTACCCTCAGAGCATCGTCTCAATGTCACAAAGGTTTTCAAAATGATAGTAACGCTGAAGATCAACACTGATGAGGTACTCCACTTTCTCGACCTCCCTTCCAATTTGGTTAGGTCTTTCATGAATTAAACTTGATCTATAAAAAGATCAAGCCATCCAAATTGATTCTTGATCGATTTGTAATCAAATTCTCGTGCTTTCATCATCTTGATTACTGAAATTATCCCTTTAAGAGCAGATGACTCTAGGCTTACAGTGAGAGGTTAGGGATGTAATCACGACCATGCATTCTTCTTATATGGTATAAATGGGTGTGATTTAGCCACACTTTTAAAGAATTATGGGATGACTTTGGACTGCCCATCTTTGATTGAACAACCCTGATCAATCTTGCATCCCTGCCACCCTTTTGTAAGGGATCTATGTGGATTCTACATGGCCTAATAGCATAGTCCCTCCTCTAAATAGATGCCTAGTCAGCACCCCGTCAACTTTGACTAGGTTAAGTAGGAAAACAAAATTTCTGATGTACAAAGTTAATAAAAATGTCTAGAACTTCAAAATTCATATAAAATAAAATACATGACCAATAAATGCAAATCGGGGCTCTATGGATTCATCTTAATGATATGAATCTATTAAACCTAAAATTTATAATTTTTTAGGATAATTTTAGTTTAATTAAAAAATAAATCCTTAATTAAATTCAAATTACTTATCTGATTAAATTGAAATTAGTGTTAGAATACATTTAGCATAAATATTTTAAGTCTTAAATCAAGTTGGATCATAAGCTATGAAATTTTTATGTTAACCTCCCTTTTTGATGAAATTAATTTATTTTAAAATATAAAAATTATGCAAAATTATAGGAAGGGATCCATTCAATAACACACTTTTGATTCTTCTTACACCTTCCCTAGGATAAATCTAACTCAAACAAACCCTTTCCCCATCACCCCAACCTCTTCAACTATCATCTACACCAAACTCCAATGAATAGTGGCCATAGTTGGTCTCCACACCTATCCAAAGGTAGGTAAGGCTTCAAAGTTCTCTCAAAGCTTCATCTTAATGTCATAAAGTTTTTTTAAATAACAACACTATTGAGGATCAATGCTAGTGAGCTACTCCACTTTCCTGACCTCCCTTTTAATTTTGTTTGGTCCATCATGAAGTCAATTTGATCTAGGATAAGATCAAGCCATCCAAATTGGTTCTGGATCAATTAAGAATCAAAACATCATGCTTTCACTGCCTTGATTGCCAAAATTAGCCACTTAGGAGAGAATGACTCTCTACTTATAGTGAAATGTTAGGGACATAATCATGACCATCCATTCTTCTTACTTTGTACAGATGTTTGTGATGTAGGCACTCCTTTAAGAAATTTTAGGACTACTTTAGACTGTCCATCTTTGATCAAACAACTATAATCAATCTTGCATCCTCGCTACTTTTCTACCAAGGATCAACGTGGATCCTACATGGCCTAATAGCACAGTGCATCCCGTAAAGCAATGTCTAGTTGGAATCGTGTTAGAGTTGGCTAGGTCAAGAAGGAAAATCAAAATTTTTGATTTAAAAGGTTATAAAAAAATGCTTAGATCTTTATAAATTCAAAAAAAATAAAATTAAAAGAAAAAAATGCAAATAAGGGCTCTATAGATTCGTCTTAATGAGAGGAATATATTAATCATAAAATCCCTAAATTTATTGGGTAATTTTTATTTAATTAAAAATGATAAAGCCATAACTAAATTCAAAATACAAATCTAATTGAACTAAAATTTTGAGGAATTTAAATTAGTCATAGAATGGATTTAGCATAAATATTTAGAATCTTAAATCAAGTTGGATCATAAGCTATGAAATTAGTAACTTAAAACTCCCTTTTGATGAAATTAATTAATTTCAAAATATAAATTGTTTGTAAAATTATAGGAGGGTAACCATTAAAAAGTCACTTTTGATTATTCCTACACCTTCCTTAGGCTCAATCAAATTCAAACAAATCATTTCCCCACCTCTCCAAACTCTTTAACCATCATCTGCACTAAACTCCAATGAATAGTGGCCGCAGTTGGTCTCCACACCAATCCAAAGGGAGGTAAGGAACCAAACTTACCTTAGGGCTTTATCTTAATTTCATAAACCTTTTCAAAATGACAAAACCAATGAGGTTTAACATTGGTGAGGTACACCACTTTCCTGACCTCTCTTTTAATTTGAATAGGTCCTTCATGAAGTCAACTTGGTCTAGGATAAGATCAAGCCATCCAAATCAATTCTTGATCAATTTACAATCAATATTCTGCACTTTCACTGCCTTGATTGCCAAAATTAGTCCCTTAGGAGTGAACGGCTCTCAGCTTATAGGGAGAGGTTTGGGACATAATCATAACCATCCATTCTTCTTATTTTGTAAGGATGGCTATGATTTAGCCACAACTTTAAGAAATTACAGGACAATTCTGGATTGTCCATCATTGATCGAACAACCTTGATGAATCCCCCATGACCACCACCATTCTATGGAAGATCTACATGGATCCTGCATGTCCTAGTAGCATGGAGCTTGCCATAAAGTGATCCTCAATCAACGTTGTATTAGCGTTAACTAGGTTAAGAAGGAAAATTGAAATTTCTGATTTAGAAAATTAATAAAAAATTCTTCGAGCTTTCAAAATTCATACAAAATAAAATACTTAACCAAAAATAGAAATAAGAGTTCTATGGACTCATCTTAATGAGAGAAATTTGTTAAGCCTAAAATCCATAATTTTTATTGGGTAATTTTAGTTTAATTAAAAAATATAAAGCCTTAATAAATTCAAAATACATATATGTTTGAATTAAAATTTTGGGGAGTTAAAATTAGATTACACTTAGCATAAATATTTAAAGTCATAAATCAAGTTAGATCATAAGCTATGAAAATTTTAAGTTAAAACTCCATTTTTGATGAAATAAATTAATTTTAAAATATAAAAATTATGGAAAATTATAAAAGTGGAGTCATTGGAAAACCACTTTTGATCATTCTTACTAATTTAGTAGGATAAATTGAACTCTAACAAACCCTATCCCCACCTCCCCAACCTATTCAACCATCATCTACACCAAACTCCAATGAATAGTGGCCTTAGTATGTCTCCACACTAATCCAAAGGGTGGTAAGGTGCCAAACTTCACTTAGAGCTTCATCTCAATGTCATAAAGCATTTTGAAATGACAAGACCAATGAGGATCAACGTCGATGAGCTACTCCACTTTCTCTACCTCCCTTTCAATTTTGGTTTGATCCTTCATGAAGTCAACTTGATCTAGGATAAGATCAAGCCATCCAAATTGATTATATATCAATTTTCAATCAAAATCTCATGCTATCACTACCTTGATTGCCAAAATTATCCCCTTAGGAGCAAACGACTCTTTGCTTAGAGTGAGAGGTTAAGGACATAATCACAACCTTTCATATTTCTTATTTGGTAAGGATGGCTGTGATTTAGCCAAACCTTTAAGAAATTTCAGAACGACTTTGGATTGTCCATATTTGATTGAACAACCCCGATCAATCTCACATCACTACCGCCTTCTGTGGGATATCTATGTGGATCCTGCATGGCTAGTAGAATTGTGCCTCCTGTAAAGAGATGCCCAGTCAGCGCTGCATGAGTGTTGACTAGGTTACGTAGGAAAATAAAAATTTCTTATTTAGAATATTAAACAAATGGGTAGAATTTCAAAATTTCATACAAAATAAAATACTTAACCAAAAACACACATAAGGGCTTTATGGATTTATCTCAAGGAAAGGAACCTATTAAACCTAAAATCCATACTTTTATTGGGTAATTTTATTTTAATTAAAAAATATAAAGCCTTAATTAAATTCAAAATACATATTTGATTGAATTGAAATTAGTGTTAGAATACACTTAGCATTAATACTTAAAGTCTTAAATCAAGTTGGATCTCAAGCAATGAAATTTTTAAGTTAAAACTCTCTTTTGATGAAATTAATTAATATTAAAATATAAAATTATGAAAAATTATGAGAATAACTTTTAAAAATACTCAATATGAATGAATTTAATGAAAATTTTAAATGCCTCTAATACTATTAAAATTCTAAAATCCCCTAAAGTAGGATTAAACATAATTAAATAATCTAATTAATTGAGTAAAATCTTAAAACATTATAATACATTAACCACTAATAATAAAATTATGAACAATTTTTCATTGAATTCATATTCAAGAGAGGAATCAAGGGAAAATAAAATCCTTAATTTACTATGTATAATTTTAATTTGATTTAGAATTTAATGAAAACATTCATATATTAATAAAACCTAAACTAAAAATCCAATTAATTTGAAACTTTAATAGAATGAAAATGAAGTTAAAATACATATTCGATGAAAATTTCAAGGCCAATATTAACTAAATAAAAATATATATAAAATTTTTAAGTCCAAACACTAACTTTTAACAAAATAATTAATTTAAAATTTTAAAAATTAAAGAAAAATTTGAAAATAATTCAAAACATCTTAAATGATAAAAGGAATCTCAGAAAAGAAATTTGAACTCTTCTCCAAAGATGAAAACCTATAAGATCACTTAATTAGGGATTAATTGAATTAATTACTTAACTAAAATGAACTAAACTTTAATAAATCATAATAAATCAACCAATGATCTAAAACTTTCAAATAAACGCTTATTGGATTTAATATTTAAAGGATAATCTAGGAATATTAAAAGCTCAAAATGTTACTAGATATTTTGGGCTTAATTTAAGATTTATTAAAAAAAATTAAAATCTTAATTAGTATTAAAATACAGAGCTGATTGAAATGAAATTTTAGGCAAGTGAAATTGGCATAAGAACCCATTTTCCTTAAAACTTTTAATTTAAAATAACTTTTGGATTAGAGGTTATGAATGTTTGAAATTCTAGGTCAATTTAAATTATATAATAAATAAAAAAATTAGAAAATATAAAAGTTCATAAAAATGACATAGAAATATTTTTAATAACATTAGAAGATAGAAAAATTCCTTTAACCATTTAAAGTTAATTAACCTTAAAATTCCATATTTAATGTTGTGATAAAAATAAAAAAACTTAAAATTAAATAAATTATATTTCAAATAACTTTTGAAAATAAAAATTAATTAAACCTAAATAAAAAAAATCAATTTTAACTCCAATGAAGTCATTTGAATAAATCAAAATAATAAAAATGAATGAATAATCAAATCAAAAGAAACTTAACAAAGTAATAAACTATAAACTAAATTAATCAAGAAATATATTAAATTAAATCACTAAACTAATCAAAGTAAAATATGAAAACATCAAATATAAATAATAATAAATTTAAATTAATTAATTAAATCAATATGAAGTAATAAAAAACTAAATTGGCCTTAAAATAAGATTTGAAATTAAACTTAAACTAAACAAACATAATAAATTTAATTTGAATTGTTAGTTAAATTATATCAACATTAATAACACATAAACATTATTTAAATTTTTTGATAACATGCAATGATAAGGTATATAGTCTAGACAATCGAGGTTGCAGAGCTACTAGTTCGAAGGAGATCTTGATAACTCGAACCGGGTTTAAAATATACATATGAAAACACAATTATGTAAAGTAAAGTAAATGAAAGAATTATATTTAAAAATTTAATTAAAACCTAATCAAAGTTTGTTAGACATAAGTGATTAATTTTAGATCTTTTGATAAGTTTTCATATTAGGATTAAGATTTTAAATTGAATAGGTTCTACCTCGAGTAAAACTTATTTATTTTTCACTATTGAAATCCTAAAAATAAAAATTAACTCAAAAATATATGATGAATTAAAATTGAAAATCAAAATTAAAAATAAATTAAATTATTTAAAGTGAAACCACAATAAATCAACTTAGATTGAAGAAGCTTACTATACACTATATATAAACTCTTTTTTAAAACATTAAATTACTAGATCAGACCTTAGATTTAGGTTAGACGGTGATAAATTTTGTTTATGATATTTTTTATTTTGTGAGTATTATTTTATACTAGATAGGTAGGTTTTTTGCTCATTAGTTTGAATGTTAAGGCTTTATTTGGACTAATACTATTTTTTGCAAGAAGTTGTTCATAAAGTGACTATGATAATAAAAAATATAAATGAAGTTTACTTGTAGGTGCTTTGCTTAAGGCTCTATGCATAGCCCAATAGGATAGCGGGCTTGGTAGTATTTGGTGCTAAGCCTTATATATTTCTGATATAAACTGTTGGTGTGCCATATTTTTCCCTAACATTTATTTTATAGGGTTTAGAATTTTATTTTAAAAATTTGAAATATAATTTAACACTAGAATTAGATTAGGATCTATACGATTTTGGATTAGCAGGAGCTAACTGTGCTAGTTGATAGTCCTTAGTGGAGCCTAAAGAAACTTAGGGTCTAAAACATTTTATTGGAATAAGTCTTCATCTTTTAAATATTTCTATAATTTTGAGCTATTAGAATTTAAGTCATAATTTTTTTTATAAAATGTCAAATTCAAAATCTAAATAGCTTCATTTTCACAATCAATAATATAATAAGTTGAAATGCTTTCTTAGGCATTTTTTATTTATTCACAATTGTCCTAAGAATGCTCATTCATTTTTGAATTAATCCCACTTGAGTTTTCTAAAATAGCCATCCTTAAAATATAAACTTTGAAATCCATAGAGATGAAGGTCAATTTATTTAATCGAGAATATTTTAAGTAGAATTCCTTTACTTTTAAGACATATTTAACTACAAGAGCTTGCCCTATAGGAAATTCTGAGCCCTACAATAAAATAAAATTATATTATACTTCTCTATGTAGTTCAAGGGAAAATCTCTAGTACATCAAAGATCCATTAGCCTTAGGAGTCCTTATTAAATAATCGAATCAATTATAGGGTAATATTTCTATATTTTGAATAATATATTCATACTTTAATGGTGTATTTGATTATCCAAATAATTACCCCTAGATCTGTGTGGTGTTCCAAAATAAAAACTCCATAAAGTTTTATGGTGACTCCACTAGGGATAGTACTACTTTCCATCTTCAATGATTAATTTTTATTTTTATACATCGATAGTGTAATTATGCCACTTATGGGTTAGGAATACCTTTTTGTCCATTGGGTGCCTCTCCATTTCATCCATGGTAAGGCCCACCCAACATCTTTAGTGTAGGTTTTAGAACTTATCATTTATCACAATCAAATATATGGTAACTAGAACATCTTTTTCAAAAGAAAATTTTCAACAAAATTTAGATATTTTATAATTCAAAATTGTTAGTGAAGTAATATCCATTAGACTCAATTTGGAATATTGACATTATTTTTTAAAAAAAAGGATAAAATTGATTTTTAGAAAAAAAATTAAAAAATCTTTATTCATTCTTGTCTTTGAATTTCATTATTTTTTTCCAAAAGCTAAAGAAGGTTAGGAAAGGGTCCTCAAAATAAATTCTCTTTTTCATCATTTGTGATGAAATGAAAATAGTTTAATTCATAAAAGAATTGTTTATTTGTTATTTTCACTCTATTTAAATATGCCAATGAAATTCAGTGTCAAAATAAAAAATGGTTGAGCAATTCATTTTTGTAGCTAGTTCTTGAATTAACTTCTCCATTGATAGTGGGAAGTTACCTAATGGTTCCTTAACCAAATTTGGAATCATATGTGAAAACATAAAAATTACTATTAATGGAGTTACTTTAGCTCCCGTCAACAACACTGCAATCAAAGAAGCCCCTTTTTTAGTTTTCTAAGGTCCCCCATAGCACTTCCTAAACTAATGGGTAGGTAGTTATGGAAGCTAGTGGAAGAGCCAAGATGGGATCTGATCTCAAGAAGATGAAATTACCTAATGTGAAGAGTTTTGCTTTATCTTTGTCTTGCACTTTTGAATTGGCTTCCACTTCTGAACCTCCTCTAATGACTAAAACACAAAATAATAATAAAAGTATGAGAGTTCTTAAAGATAAAAAAAAAATTGAGTCCATCTTATTAGAGCACGTTAGGGAAGGGAGGAGTTTACCCTTGTAAATACTTCTCAATTTTTAGGAGGAAGTGGGTCTACCCTTTTTCTACTAAACAAGAAAATGAGGATTCTTTGATCCGTAAATATAATCATTCATATACATTTTGCAACTAACTTATTTAGAAAACTAAACATTTAAGTTTTAATTTCAAAAAATATTTTTATCTCCCAATTCACCTCCACCATCCCCCCTCCCCCACCCCCTCTTGGGTACCATAGATTCTTTACACAAATTAATAGGTTGCATCCCCAATCTTTCATTGGTACTCTCTTGGAAACTACCTTTGAAAGATCTTCCATATTTTTATGATATTATTTATCATGCTAGCATGAAAGGTTAGTTGGATCTTTAATTTTAATGGGAGATTGAGCTGATAAGAAACCTTCACTATGCAATTGAACACTTCAAAAGGTCATTTGTAATTGCACACTAGCCATTTTTGAACCTTTCCTATTATCTTAAATTGTTAGCAAGATATGAAAGTACAAAATATCTTTCCTTGAATTTCACATGCTTCTTATTGCCTACCCACTTCTTCTTTTAGTTTATTACCTTATGTAATGTTACTTGATCTAACATAGTTTATTTATGCTAAAACATAGTAAATTTAAATGCTAACATGCTCTTCCCTTCCTAGTGGGTGATAAGAGGTAGATGAGTCAATGATTGTTAGCTGAATATTATTTCAAAAGAACTTTTGTTTGTGACCTCACTTTGTTGGCATTTGAGAAAAAAAAATTCAACATTAAAATGCTTGACCCATTCTCACGAATTGGCACTTATATAATGTCATTGATAAAGCTCTAGAAGGGAATTGGTCCTTTTTGTTTATCTACCACTTTGACGATGATAACTTGTAGAGAAAATCAATTTAAACCCAACATTTTAAATAGTTTAGTCTAAACTTCCAATTAATTTGGGGTCCTTATCACTAATAATGCTCTTTTGGACTACATAGAGTTTCACCACATGGTGAAAAAAGAATTTGGTGATTTTGTTAGTTATGTCATTAGTTGGTACTATAATAAAAATGGCATGCTTACTAAACCTATCTACTATGACCAGGATGCTATCGCACCCTCCTGACTTGGGTAAGTTAGAGATAATTCCATATAAACACTCTCCCAAGGCCTCTCACATATAAGTAATGAGTTTAATAATCTACTTGGAGGTTACTAGACAATCTTATCTTGAGAATATTAGTTATGTAGGCATCCTTGATGAATATCCTTTGATAAAACAATGATAATAATTAAAAAGCCCAAGGAAGGATCATAAATCATGGACATTCATGAGAATCTCACAATCTTGGATGGCTTTCTCTTTATTGTGAACCATCAATAATATACAACTAATAATCTTATGCTTTAGGAAAGTCACTTTCTTGCTTGGTAATGGAACACTTCTACTTCTTGGTGTATAGCTCATTATTTCTGAGTACCTTGATCACTTCCCTTAAGTGATGCATGTGTTCCTTAAGGGTTTTTCTATACACTTTATATCCTCTAAAAGAAAAATAAGTATGAATTGATCAAGATAAGGGTGGAAGAATGTTTTTTAGTTAAATTGTAGAATTTCGTTGGTGCATTGGTGAGACCAAAGGTATAAAAATAATGTAGTAGGAACTATAGCTCATGAGACTATGGTCATGGGTTTATTTCCTTTAACTATAGGAACTTGGTAGTATTTAAAATATTATTCTAGCTTGGAGAGGTATTTAGTATGCCTTAGATAGTCGTATAAATCTATTATTAGATGGATAAAATCCTTTTTACCATTCTCTTATTGATGCTTGATGGTTTATGAAAATACAATGTAAACCATCATTTATTTTTTGGAATAGAATCAAGAGCACCAAAAGACCCTTTGAATGCATAATAAAACCTTGCAACTAACAATTCCTTCAATTGTCTTTTTAAATTTTGCTAAGGTAACATTCAATAAACCCCTCAGGCTAGTGGCTTGGTTCCTAGTTCCAACTCAACCTAATAGTCCATGACTCTTCTAAGTGGAGTGGAGTTTTTAATTAATACACATGTGGAAATTTGGGATTTCTTATTTATGTGATCAAATTTGATATTAAGTAATAATATTCCAACTCAAGAGATGAATATATTATATTTTAATAGATTCATTTTATTAATAAAGACCTTTAAGGCTATTGGGTCTACATATACCAAAGATTCATCTTCTAAATCACATAAAAATGTAGGACACAATTAATTTTATACTAAGTTTTTGGTTCCTTATATTGGCCAGCCCCTATAAATTACATCTTAGGAGAAAAATTCTCTAAGAAAGCGTTGAATCAATGAAATCAACTCATATCATTATAGACTTTAAAGTTTGATTTTAAAACTATTAAATATAGAAGTTAAATGGGATAGATCAAATGGAACATTTCTTTTCATATTCTAAATGGAAGAAGTAGGGAGTGTTTTAATACTAGGATGCCCAATAAGAACTTCAACATATTCCATAGTTGGGCTTCATAGTTTTAAAAGTGAGATTTATTTATTGTGACCTAACACTTTACTATAATGCTATGATTTATATTCTAACAACACAAGACTATAAAAGAGCCCATGAGGCGATGACATATTCCCATAGCAAAAGAAATATAAGATGTCTCAAGTCTTATAACAAATGGTTCTTTTTAGCCTAAGCTAGAAGCTCAACTTAGTCTAATTAAAGAAAATTAGGATGTTTGGCTTCTCACTTGGTAGGGTTGATAGCTAACACCTCTTACACGTTTAAACCATCAGTTTTAAGATAATATTAATTAAAAAAAGAATCTTATGAGATGGTTATAACTAATGCAGTAATATTTAGATTCTATATCTATATATATATATATATATATATATATATATATATATATATATATATATATATATATATACTTGATTTTATTTTCAGGTATTGGGTATGCAATCATGCATATAATGAGATGCAATTAAAAGTGGCATTAGCTAGATCGAAAGAAAAAGTACATTTCTCAAAGATGGGGTCATCCTTAAAGGTCCAATCTCCCCTTATATGCAATGGGAGAAGGGCCAAATTCCAGAAGTGATGAATAAATATGCAATCAAAGCTCTTATTGTTTATATTTTTAGTTGATTTTATTATTTAATCCTACGACATTAATTTTGAGAGGTTATGAGTTTATTATTTTATATTTGAGTTATTTTAATGTTGGGTTGAAAAGTTAATTATATCTAAAACTTACTGCATAAATCAGGCTTTCATAATATTATAATAAATTCATAGAAAGAAACCTATGAAAAGCATACTACTCTAGTGCAAAAATAAAATAAACATGCCAAGTAGATAAAATTAATAAAAAAATAGTTGTGTTTTGTTATATATTTCAAAATAAATTGAAACATGTGTAGTCAACATTGCCCTTATACACCCCATCATAGAACTAAAGTTTTAATCTATAGAATTTTCATTCACCTTCACCTTTGGATCATCACCTTCTTCAAGGACCTCTTTAGGCTTCACAACATACCATTAACTTGTGCACTCCACTATTTTTAATCCTAAATATTATGTATCCTAACTTAATTCTAGTATTAAATTATATTTTAAAATTTAAACAAAACCTAACTAAAACCTAGAAAATAGAGGTCAGTTTCAACAAACACATACTCAAGCATAAATATTTCAAAAATATAAGCTTAATATTAGTATATACTAAACCCACCTTTCCTAATATTATACATTTAGGGACTTAAGCAAATAACTTCAATAAGAAAATGATAATAATTTTAATTTTTAATACAATAGTCCCTTTTATTAAGCACATTAACACATAAAGAACAATGCTAGTCTAATAAACACTTTCTTAATATTCAGTCTATGAGCAAGTAATCCTAACATCTAGTGTAAAATTATAAAACACCACAAATTATGAAATTCAGTACTTCATTGATAAAGCACTGTCATAATCTAAGTATAAAGTTCATAACCTAGTATTTTAGTGCGTGCAAAGAGGCCAGTATGCGAGACTATACTAAGCTTTTAAAGATTAAGTTTAATTTATGTTCAAAGTTTAATTTATTTTATATATGGGTGATTTTAATTTAATGTTTTAGATAGTTTTCCAAGGAATTTAAAAATTTAATGTGATTTAGGTTAATATTAGACTAAAGTTTTAAAGGGTGAAAAAGAAAGTAAGCCTCACTTGAGGTAAGGTTCACTCTATTCAACACCCTAATCCTAATACGATAAGCATTTACTAAAGGGTGATCAAGCCTCTCATAAATTGTATAATGGAATGATTTTTTAAAACTCTAATTATTTAATAATATTAATTTTTTAATTAAGTGTTACATAAGGATTAATTAAATTTAATTAGGTTTAATTACATATTTAATCATCTTTAATTAATATCAAATGATTTAATGATTTTCTTTTAAGTTATTTTTTTATTAGATGGTTTCAGAAGTGATTTATTAATTTTCAAAATTATTTTGTTATTTAAGAGGTTTATTAATCAAATATCAGCCTTTATTCATAATTAGTAATCTTAAGTTTATATGAAATTTTTCAAGAAAATCATTAGAGGTAGAATATACTCCTAAAAGTATTTCTTGTAGGTTTCATCATGATTAAACTTAAATTTTATAATTAATTTCATTAATTAAGGTATCATTGATTCTTATTTAGTCCTTAATCATTAAGTAAAGTTTGGGGTTTTTATTCCTATAAGATTCCCCTCAAAATATTGAATCTAAAGTGGGTTCAATCAAAATTGTTTGGTTAAGTATTGAATTTATTAAGATTTATTGAAGTTTACTTTGAATTTTCTTTTAAGTTAATTTAACTTTAGATTTGATAAATTTGTGCTCTAATTATGATAAAAGAGACTAATTATTTTAGTTAAGTGATTCTCTATTAAGGGGTTATTTTAAATCATTTAACATCATTTTTTGTAAATTTTTGATTATTTAATTTAGTTATCTTAATATGGTTGAAAATAAATAACTTTTAATCCATTGATTAAATTATTTTAAAATTTTAATTAGATTTAAATACTAATGTACTAAACATATCATAAAATTCAAGTTAATCAAACACATATTTTATGACTAATTAATAAAATTTGATTTCTAATAAAAGTTAAATGACACTAACAATAGTTTATAAAATTTAGGGCTTTCAAATTTGTTGAATTTCTCTCTAGATGATGAATTTTTCTATAAATTTCTTATTTTTGATAAAATAAAATTAATAAATTAAAAATTAATCTTTTATTAAATCTTAATTAAGTAATTTTTATAATTTAATTAAATTCAATTGAATAAATAATTTTTTAGATCCCCATTAATAATGAAAGTGTTTTAAACTAATCAATAATATTTTTCACAATTTTTAGAATTTTAAAATTACTTATTTGATTAATTTTCCTTAATTTTATTCAAGATTATTTGAAAATTTATAACTTTCACTCCATATATTAAATTGACTTGAAAGTTATATTAGGTTTAAAGAATAATTTTATAGTCATACCCTAAAAATTTTATGTTGATTAGTTGTATATTTTAAAAATAAATAATAAAATTTTATTTTCAATGAAAATCAATTTTTCCTTAAAATATTTAACAAAGTTTAATCATTTTGGGTTCATTAAACTTTTCTTTTGATGTTGTTTCCAAAGGGTTTTTTTTTTTTGTAATTAAAGGTAAATGGCTTTATTTTAAGAATTTTTTAATTTTAATTGTATCAAGGTTAATTATTTGATATTTAATTAACCCTAAGTTGTCAATTTTGAGAATTAAATAAATATAAAGAGACTAATTGATTTTTTAGGACCTCTAATGTAAATAAAGATTTTTTGAATAATATTAATGCTTATTTTGGAATTTTTATAATTTAATCTTTTTTATTTATTTAAATTACCTCAAGATGTTCAAAATTTTCAACATTTAATTCAAAGCAATTGCTTGAATTTGTCACTATAATATGATATTTACATTAGTTTCAACCCTAAAAATTTCAAAATTATATTTTAGGAATAATTATTTGTATTATTTGTAATAAAGTCCAAATTATTCTAAAAATAATTTTTAAAATTTAGAACTTCTAGAATCATTAGATTCACCTCTAAATTGTAAATCTAAAGAGTGGTTATTTATATTTTGTTATTTCCTTTGAATTTTACATTTTAGCTTAATTAAGTTAATTAATTATGGCTAAATTAATCCTATATTGGTAATTTTTTGATTTTGTATGCTTCACATGGTCTAATTAATTTTCATATATTTTTATTAATTAATAAATTGTTTTAAACAATCTAGATTTATTTTTATAATTTATGTAATTTTGAATTAATTATTTACTTAAAATTACTCAAGATAATATAAAAACTAATAACTCTTAATCCAATTATGACATTGACTTGAAATTTTTATTGCAATTAGGGAATAATGATAGGTTTGCTCCTTATAAAAATTAGCTTGATTGGATTAACATTTTAAGTGTAATTAAAAAAAATTATTTTTAATTAAACTTAAATTACTCCAAAAACACCTAAATGTAATTTCGGGCTTTTGTTCATTTGATTTATTTGTAGATGTTAAATTCATAGAGTGGTCATTCATATTTTCTAAAGGAGTATTTTATTTTATTTTATGACTTTTTTTAGTTCTAAAAATGTTTTTGCTTATAAGAGATCTTTAAATCTTTAATTTCCAACTTAATCCAATCAATAGTTGATAGGGAACACCTTTATGTGCTCTGTCACACTAGTTTTGCTAGAGCACATCCATGTGATGACAACAAGGATGTAACACTGATCTTAGCTGTACGATTAAAGATTGAATGGCCAAAACTAAACTCAAGATCTTAAAGGGAGTAGATCATATTATTTAAATGACTAAATTGTCATTGTTAACTCTAATCATGAGGAATGGACGTCAGAGAGATCGCTCACCCATCATCAATGAAAATTGCAAGTCCTTCATTTGTTAGAGCTAAAATCCTACAATTTAAGTTCAAATTTTATTATTTAGTATTTACAAAATGATCAAGAATGAAAGTGCAAAGGATCTACATAGTTGGATCCTAATAAATTATAATTTCATTGCATGAAGGACAAAGACCTAAGGATTCGCTTATGGTTTGACATGGTTACCTCATTGGAGATAATCTCCAATAAATTTGTTAATTTTAAGAGACCCATTGATGTGAGATGAAGCATTGGGATGAATTTTCCCTCTTACCTCTGCTTAGATTACTCTAGAGACCAAGTCCCACCAGTTCATTAAATTTTGGCATTTCTTTTTATGAATTTGAGCAAAGAATTCTTTTTGATTGCTGAGGTCAAGAGAATATATATATATATATATATATATATATATATATATATATATATATATATATATATATATATATATATATATATATATATATATATATAAAGTTATTAAGGTAAAAAGGCAGTGTCTATTGCTATTTGGAAGAATGTATCCTCTGGTGAGCTTGTGGTCTAATATTTTGGGCTATATCTTGGCTATCAATTAATTAAAATCAATTCTAATCCAATGGGAGGATAGGGAGAAGATTCCTCTCCTCGTTGGTTGCCTTTTTGATGAAATAGGTAAATTTTAGATTTTTCCTGTATTTTTAATTTGTTTGATCAAAGTTGTTTACTATCCTATTTTCTTTCATCCAAATAGAGATTTTGTTAGTTTAGATCATTCAATTTCTTCGATTATTGACTTATTATGATGGTTTAATCTAAGGTTATCTTATGTTAACCCTAATTAGGTCCATTTGTGTCAGATGACTCAATTGATTAAGTTAAGTCACTATAGAATTCCAATCATGTTTGATTATTGCTTGGAGTGTTTTAGAGGTGACTACTTTTATTTAATTTTAATTAATTTTGAAGTAGAACCAAGGTAACCCAATGGGCCAAACTTAGGTTCACTTGGGTCAATTGATCAAATATGTCAAATTGGACTTAACAAAAAGATTAAGTTATGTTCATTTATCAATTTAAAGTGATTTGGAATTTTCAAATTGGTTGAATTTCAATTTGATTTGATTTTTGCTCAATATATTTTATTTGAGTTATCTTGGGTCAACTAACATGATTGATCAAATTATAGCTCAATTGAGCTTGAATTGGCCTTGGTTGAGTTGATATAATGATTTTAAGCCTTTATTAAAGATCAATTTAATTTTTTTATTAGATTTGATTAGTCAAATTGAACCCAAATAGGATTTAGATTTTGGTTTAATTAAATTTAAATAATAAATTTAAGCTTTTAAATTATTCAATTTGATTTTATTTTTATTTAATTTTATTAAGTATGAATTATGGTTAAGTAGGACCCTAATGGACAATTTAGGCGAGGTACTAAAATTAACCTAATTGAGAGCCAATTAAACTTATGTTTAGATTAAACATTCTTTATTTTAGGTTTTATTAGATGTTGGGGAGATTGAATTTATCTTAACCTATTTGGGTTTGGTTAGCACTACAAGAAAATTATATATTTCCAATAGAACCGTTCATTGAAAATTAACCAAAATCAGTGAGTATGTTGAGTTTTTGACAGATTTTACTCTGACGATAAAACCTTGGTTGGAAAAACTTTTTGGTAGATAAAACGTGTGATTGAAAAAAGATCCGAAGGATTTTTGGTGGATTTTCTCCTAATATTTTTTTCATTAAGAACCGGCTAAAAAATAATCTGGATATGTTGCCAAAATGATGAACCATTAGAAAATTTTTGACAGTCAGTTTCAATGGAATTTCTAGTAGACTAGGAAGATGAAAATTCCTGGCAAAAACAAATTGAAAAAAATTCTACCAAAAAAGTTTGTGTTTGAATTTTTTTGCCATCGGTAAACTACCAACACCTTGTATCAAACTTATTGATGAAAATCTGTCAAAAGTTCACCGAAAACTTCTACAAAATTGAAGAAAATAACTAGAGCTTTGCATATACTTTGATTTCTACACCTACAGAAGAATTATAAAATAATTTCATAATTTATTTATACCTAATATTAACATACCCTCAGCATCGATATATGACCAATAAATAGCTAATTTCAAATATTATTTTCATTCTAGTATTTTCAAAAATATTGAAATTAAATAATTATTTCAAAATATTTAAATAATATAGTTTGAAATATTAACATTCAATAAATTATTTACAAGTAAAAAAGAAAGTACAAATAGGATATAGTCCTTATCATTCTTCTCAGCATCGTTTGCCTCCTCCTCCACCACTAGCTCCTTCTCCTTCCAGCTATCTCTTCATATTTTCTCCATTTTAGCCTCCATTGCAGCCATCTAGGCTTCCATCTTAGTAATCATACTCACTTCGATGTCGTCATACATTGCAACAATACGCTTGTAAACTATCTCATTGATCGACTAATTACACATTTCTAAGGATGAATGGCATGCATTAAAAGCTAACCCTAGAGAGCTTAGGTCACAAATCCATCACTTCTTCTTTCCTCCAACAATCTCTTTCCATATCTCATACTCTAACTGCTCTGACTATCCATTAGAACTTCTTGCTCCAATGGAGCCCTAACTAGCAACTTCTTTTAGTCTCATGTAGTCATCCCACAAGCAATTATAATGTGATTTAAACATAACGGATTTTTAATTGAATTATAATTCAAGAAATTAAGAGTTAACTTATATATACTCTTTGTGATCGAACATCAACCCACTACTGGTCAACCTAATGCTGATCTGTTCAACTATGTAATTAGTAGGCTCTCATCTAAGAACTTTGGCCTATAAATATTACAATGAAATTAACTAACTGTGATTATAAGTTTAATTAATATAAGTAACTTGCCATCCTTCGCCTATACTCAGTGTGTGGTATTGAGCCTTCAATATTCAAAAAGGTGTCCATGTCCCTACAATCACAAGCTCACTTTTGCTTTACCTGCTCCCTCTAATGGACATAATATGGGGAGGCCTATACTCTATAGAGGTTTGCTAAGGTTAGCTAACACATCCTCTCTGATCAAAAGTGGTCTTTGCCCAGACTTATATATGTCTGTGAACATATCACGTAGGTAAGTAACACCTCTAGACTCAAAATTTCTGAATGTAAGTTTCCTCAAATGCAATTAATAGAGTTATATGTTTTCTTTCCTTTTGACCAAGAACTTATGTAAAATTTATAACAATTAACATCATAAATCTATCACATATTTATAATTCTCTTTGAACCATAAGCTAGATCATGAAGGTCCTAATTCTCCACTCATTTCCTCTAATCATGAACTTATTAAATTAATAAGAATAAGAAATTTCTACAATTAAGTAAGAAAATATATTAAAATCTTAGTGATTATTGCTCACATGTAATATAAACCATGTTGGGAATTCATCTTTGACCTTCTTAATTATAGTGGCAACATCCTTCAAGTTGAAAGAGTCCACAAATAACTTGAACTAAATATTTAAATTAACATAATTGAGTAGATACTATGTTTGATTAAAAATAAAAAAAAAGGATATTGTAGTATTTACGTGCTCACTTAACAAAAGGTTGAACCTCATTGTAGTTTAAGAATATTTTGCTACCCTAAGCTCTTTGTCATTCAGATATGTCGATGGGCATTTATCCAATGCTTTTTCAGATGCTTGGAAAATAGATAACACATTATTTGAAGATCCAATACTATTATCAATATCTATATGTTCATGTGGCTAGGAGAAAAAAATTGTAGTCTCTTGGGCCAAGTAAGCTTCACATATTAAGCCTTCGGGTGTGCTTTATTCTTCATAGTTTCTTTTCCAGTTTACTTGAGAATCTGCATGCATTTTTGGGAATAATTAAAATTAATTGAATGATTGTTGGTATTACTACTAATAATAAATAGCTACTTCTCAAAAGGGTACATTTAGTGATATTACACTACTCCTCCCACTATAGCTTCATATGGTAGAAGTATTGGCAAGTGTTCCATACAGTCATAAAAACAAAAGAAAATAATTTTTTTCAGCTCACATATAATGATTGGAATGTTAACTTCTAGCTATTTTAGAGCTTCCACATATAATTAAGTTAAAGATAGTTTTTTAAAGAAGTGACTAAACTTGATCAAATGATTTAGTATTTGCCCTAATAAAACACTTAATGCAATTGAAAGTAAGAATTGTAGAAAAATGTGGCAGTCATGGCTCTTCATTCAAAATAATTTCACTATTCATAAATTAGCACACCACTTAAATTAGATGCATACTCATGTGGTAAGTTTAATGATTATGCTCACTCAGATACTATTTTCCATTATTCTAATGTGAGGTAGTATTTGACTTTAAGCTTTTGAACTCTACCAGCAATAATCTCTCTTAACTCTAACTCTCTTCTATGGCAATATTCCTTCAAGTCTAATCTAGCCTTCACATTATCTTTAGTTTTACCCTTAACATCCATCATTGTGTTGAAAATATTGTCAAATTTTTTTTCTTATGTGCATAACTTCAAGATTATGCCTTATGAGATTAGACTTCCACTAAGGTAGATCCCAAAAAATGCTCTCTTTGTCTAGTTATGGGTTACACCATAACTTGAAAGATAACTGTTAGATAACATAAGAGAATTAGTTATAGTTAGAATAGAGCTAATAATATGCCATAAATCATCACCACATAATCCCGAAGGTAGCTTAGCTTTCTCTACTTGATTTTTTTATGAATGAATCCTTGTTTCTTCTGAAAGGATAATTAGCAGGGAGGAACATACATTGACAGTCAAATAAAGAATTGTTTTAACCATTTTTAAGAGTGAATACCTTAAATAAAACAATGTATTATGAATAAGCTAACTTCCTGGTAGTGCTCCATAGTGAGAGCATTTCATATGCAAAGAAGTCATTGATAGTCCACATTAGTACTATTTTCATCTAAAAGTTTTGATTTATAGTAATATCATATGCTAATACACCATTATCCCATAAGATTTTTAGCTTATCTATCAATGGTTACATAAAGACATCAATCTTTGCTTTAAGGTTATGTGGCCAAGGAATGATCATAGTCAAAAGTATATAAGGTATAGTAATGTACATCTATGGAGGTAAATTCTATTATGAAAATATCACCGATCAACATAAATAGGGAAATGTAGACTAACTAAATGGTGTAAAACCATCAACGCATAGCCAATTCTGATGTTTCATGGCTTAGCTATAAAATTAGGATAGGTATGATTGAATGCTTCCATGCTTCTTCGATTAATGGATGACTCAAGATATATGATGCACTTGCGCTATTGTGATGCCATCACAAGTGCTTGGTTGAATTCGAGGTATTGTATAGTCACCACAAATGTGGAGTTAATGGTAAGTAGACCAAACTCTTGTGTAGTAAGTACATCTTTCTATTTGCATTATTTTTTACTTTGCGGCCTGAACCTAGGTGCCCTATAAAATTTGTAATCAAAATATTATGCATTGTCCTTGTAATATAACATGCAATCATTAATAGAGTAGTCAATTTATTTTTTTGAGCTCAGACCTAGCTTTGACACCAACTTTTTTATTCTGTACAAGTCTTCAAGAACTAAGTTTTCCTATTGGCTTGTCTCTTTCAGTAGCCCTGTAATTTAGTTAATGCATTCATGTGGCACATGAAATTCAATTTCAGTACTTAACATTCTTATGGCCATAGACAGCTTAGTGTGTTTTATGCAACTTTCCCATAATGGTCATTATGTTACCTTTAGCAAGTTCTAGAACTTTTGAGTTATTAGGTTGCTCCTTCTTTGTATAAAACTCAACTCTAATAGCATCATAAACTATTCCTTCATAAGTTTAGATAAAATCTTATTCGCTTAAAGGCATGCATAATTCATTGAAGGTCCAATTTCAACATAAATATGTTGCTTGAACTCACCATGTGAAGTACAAAATCAATAATTTGCTAGGAAACTCCTACGATACGAGTCTAGTTTGACATCTTAAAGTGTTAAGAAAGCCTAATTCTTGTGTCTCATATATGGACATCGAAACTTTCTTTCAAAAATGTAAGAAGAAAGTTGAGATGCCTTGTGCATAAAGTGCTTAACACCACTCAATAATTCATTACAAATCTCCATGAGTTGGGAAAACTAAAAGTATGAGAATTAAAACCCAATTTAACGTAATGGCCTAAGTGCTTAATCATTCACTACAAATTTTTTGCGTATTCTAAGCAGTTAGCTGTAGTAGCCTATAATCACCAAATTCATTTTTTTACAAAATTAAATCAAACACACATTATGAAATTTATATAAATTCATCAAAAAAATTGTTAATTATATAATTGAAAATTTAACAAATTAAATTAATTAGAAAATACATAACAAAAACTCCAAAAATAAAATTTATGAAAATACAAAACCTAACATGTGCAATCTTAGATTTTCACACAAATAGACATTTTAAGCAAAGATTTATCAAATTTACATAAATTTGGACAAGATTTAACCTAAAAATAACATAAGTCTCTCATAATTTGAAATTCATTTTTCTCATAAACAAAGGGATGAAATCTTAAGAAAATAGTGATAGAAAGAAGAGAGGTTTACCTTTGATTCTATGAAGCAATTAAAATAAATAGATGTATTTTTGATGCAAATCGATGAGCCTTAGAATATTTTCCATCACCAACTAAGAGAGAGATTGGGAGAAAATGGGGTAAATTGTGGTAAGGGAGTGGGGAGAGGTGGGGGGAGGGGGTGGAGGAGCATGGGTTTTGTTTCTCTATTATTAACATTTCCAAAAATGTTCTACTAAAAAACATTTTGATGGTTTATTATACCAAAAAATAAATTGAGTTTAAATGATTTGAAGACAACTTCCTCCGTAATCAATACTTCTATTAAAAAAAATTTCGGTTGAGAAATTCATCAGTAAATCAGCTGGTAATTTGCAATGGACAAGTCCACCAAAAATGCTTCTAGAAATCTGTAGTTTACCTGTAGTGTAAGTCATAGGGGGGTTGTGATGTCAACTCAATTTTAGTTCAGGTTTGAACTTTGAATTCCATTTACATGATTCTAATTCCAATTTAGTTTGTTTTAATTTTGGTCTTTAGTTTGGGCATTCACATACCATTAAAGAAGTGTCTTATGGGCTTAGGTGAGGAAGTCTCTATTATAGGATTGAAACTCTAAACACTAGGACAAGGATGGGTGTTAACCTCATCAAAATTAAGTTCAACAAATGAACACCTAATATGTGTGGTGGATTAGCTAAAGTACACGACACATATTGGTGTTGACAATCAATCATCTAGGGAAGCTATAACCAAAAGCACTTGTAATTAGATGAGATCTCGATCTACTTTAGTTTATAATTCTAGGATGTGAATTTATGTTTGAACAAATCTTAATTTAGAAAAAAATATGCTTGGAAGGATCTTGTAAACTTATCTTCCAAATTTAACTAGTTATGGTGTTTAAAATATGATAGAGGGAAATCATACGGATCTTAGGGGATACTTATTGAAATAATCACATACAACATTAAGGAATAATAAACCACCTCAAAAGGTATAGATATCATGGTAGGATTAACTCAATCATCTAAAATGGACTCCTAAAGCTAATGGGTCTACTTATACTAGAGATTTTTTTCCCACCTTACAAGAATGAGGTATGGTAGGATTTATTTTAGGTTGGGTAAGCCTCCATAGTTAGTTACATCTTATGGGATATGAATCACCCAAAAAACTCTCAATTATAGTGATCAGTAGAGAGTACTTTAGTTTATCTTATGTTGAGGCTATATATTATTGAAATGAAAATTTATTATTATATATATTGACATTTTATTTGAATGATAGGACTTAAAATCTCATAATAGAAGATTATGAAAATTCCTATAAGATAAGGATTTTCACCCATAGTAAAGGAAAGACCTGCTACCTCAGAGCCTAAGACTAAAGTGCTCCAGTATAAGCTAAGAGCTTGGCTTAAATTAATGAGAGGGAATTTGGGATATGTTGGTTCATTTCCATTATAATGAATGAACCTATCCTGACTCTTCCAGACTAACAACCGGTTGAAAGGGTTCCTAGTTAACACATTCTATGAGTTAAAACCATGTAGCTAAGTCATATGAATGCTAGATGGCTAGGCTATTATTTATTAGGAATAAAAACCTAAGAGCCTAAACTCACTCTTTAGATTCTAAATCATGATAGGTATGGGTAACATCCAAACTAATGGAATAAAATTTTATCTTTTCTAAATTTTTAGCCTGTCAAATTTTGACTAAAGCATGGGTGTGAAACTATACTTATATTCATGATGAAATTAAGTTATGGATCAATCCACAAGGGAGGTGTTCTTCACTCAAGGGGGTTGTTATCAGTGGTTTTGCACTCCGCCATACCACTCAATGGGTGAAGGATCTCCAAATTCAAGAAGAAAGACATTATGAATGCATGATTATTATACATTCATCATAGTCCTAGTTATTTCTAAATCCTTTATTTGAATAATCCATATGCTTTAAGTTCAGGCTATGAGTTGTGTTACTTATTAGTTTGATTGTTAAGTTGAGGTAAAAAGTTGAAGTTCTAAAAAGCCTATCAAAATCTAGGCCATACAACAATCAAAACGCTTAAGAAATCTAAAAAATATAGTTTTAACATGCACATTTAGTAAACACACCAAAAAATTTAAATTAAAATAATAGAGAATAGACTGGTGTAGCTACGTACCACTATACAACAACAACAACAACAAGCCTTAATTCCACTAGGTGGGGTCGGCTACATGAATCCTTTGTCTCCATTGTGTCCTATTATGTGTCAAATTCTCATTTAATTCAAGTATACTAAGATCATTTTTTATACTTCTTAACCAAGTCTTTGTAGGTCTACCTCTACCTTTCTTAACATAAGGCAAATCTAATGCATCTCTCTAATGGGTCATGACGACGCTTTATGTGACCAAACCATCTAAGGTGATTCTCCTTAATCTTATCTACCACTGGAGCTACTCCAACTTTTCCCTGAACATACAAAAGAGTAGGTTGATAAGCTCAGCCATTATATAGTGTTAATTATAATAAATATTACAACAAATTAAAGAAGCCTGTAGGGATCTTAATCTTCTCTTGACCTTCAAAGTCTTGGATCCTCAAGGCATTACAAGGCCTCCCTGGTAAGCCTTCCAACATCTTCTCTTCCTAATCTTCTCAATGGCTCTAATCCTAATTCTAATATAAAGGTTACATTTAAAAATTCTAAAATTAAAATCTTAACCAAATCTACAAAGTATAGATTAGCTATAATACACATAGATATTAAACAACTATATATCACATGAGTAAATTTACACTAGCGAAGGCTATGCTTAAGGGGTAAGCAACACATGCAATCAAAATCATTTAATATTAAATTTTTTATTACAATGAGGCCTTTTATAAGTATAATCCCCCTACAAAAGACTCCATTAGTCTAATAAATAACACCATACCATACTGACTAACACACAAATAATCCAAACATCTAATCTAAAATGGTACACCATAAAAAAATAGTACAATAAATTCAAACATCGACCTAACCTAAGTCTAAGATTGATGGCCTATTAATTTAATATGAGTGTGAAGGTTAGTGCAGTGTGATAAAAGTAGGCTTTGAATATTTAAACACAAGGTTTTAAATAAGGTCTTTAATTCAGTAATAGGATGATGATTCAACTTTTAATTATTAATGGCTAAGTCATATGCTTTAGGTTTTAGGTTTGACTTTAATTCAAGTTAGACTTTGTATTCTCTTTTGTATAAAAATGTTGTGGATTCCACTTAAGGTGGAAGCCATTCTTTTCTAACACCCCACTTTAGATTTATATGGGTAGATTTTATGATTTCTTAATCAATCTTAGTGAAGAATTATATTTAATTAAGTCTTAAATTTAAATTATATTTAAATGAAATTGTAATCATATGAAACACATCTTAAGGTCAATATGTCTAATCCATAATTACCTTTTATGACATTACTTAACCTTCTCCATCATCTTCAACATATGTATATACTCAAAATGTTTTCCAAGTATCAGATATACATTTTACTTATATTATTAAAGAATATTTAATTTAATTTTTATATCAATTTTTGAGGTATTTTTCTCATTCATGCATGCATGTATATGCACATTTTTTGTTGATCATAATTTAGAATTTACATAAATATGATGAGCATAAACATAACTACATGTATGCATAGGTATTTTATTAAAAGGTATGAGACATTTAATTTACATACATTTCTCTTTACAATCTTTACAATCTAATATCTTCTTTAAACCAGTAGTCGTACACTCTTGAGTCTCCATACTATAAACCCTAAAGATGTATTAATGATTTGTACGGCTAATACCTTTTGATTAACTATATTAATTTAAAACTCATAAATACACTTCAATTTATATAAAAGAAAAAAGTCTTTTGAAATTTACTAATAATAGTAGCATTAATGTGTGTAATTAATATAAGCTAAACTCAATAGTTAGTATTTTAAACATGGATGAAAATAAATAGGATTCAAGCACACACTTATAAGTTAATTAAGAAAGATAAATGTATATCATAAAATAATCTACTTAAGCCTTTAATTATGAAGGCTAATCACAAGAGTATAATGCTATTTAAACCTAATTAAGCTCCCTCTTTAATTATCAAGTTCATTTTAAAGTTAATAGTGCTTGTTAGAGAAGAAACATTCCAAAGTTATCCGATGTTGCTCTTTGTTCAATAAGTGATTTAAAACTCAAATAAGTGATTTTTATAATTTAATTAAGCTTTAATTTTTATTTAAGCTAATTAAGCCCAAAGAGCCCCAAAAATTTAATTAGACTTCAAATATAGGCCCAAAAATTATGAAAACATTATAAAACATAGATAAACATTAATAAATAATAACCTAAAAGTTCTAATTCAAATTGTATTATATTGTATGCTTAATTAAATAAATCAAAATAATATAAAATCATTAATTAGACTCAAAATGTCCCAAACTAATTGGAGATTTTGGTTTCATTGAAAACCTCACTATTGCAAGAGAACAATGAGGGTTGATTATAATTTTTTGAGATTTGTGTATTTATTTATGAACTTTTTAAGCCCTAGGACAATTAATAAATTATTTAATTAATAAAAGCTCCCTATATAAAAAATTTTAGAATCAATTATAACTAGATGTTGTAATCATTATTTTGATCATTATTAAGTCATTCTAACACTTGTAAGCATCTAAAATAAGTTCCATAATTTTTCATTATTGATTAAATTAATAAATCATTACAATAAGAAATTAGAGATTGAAAAATATGCATTTTGTAATTCACTTACCTAATTGGCTTGAAATAATTATGGGAGGTAGAGGCCATCCCATATGACATTTACTAAATATTTTAAGTCTTTTAACTAAGTAATTCGGGTTTAATTTAGACATTATTAAAAATATTTAAACCCTAATTAACCTCAACACACTTAATGAAATTTGGAGTATTTATTTTTCCCTTATTCTTCTTTATTTAAGCTTTCCAAGAAGCCATTATTTTGTATATTTTTATTTTTTTAATAATTAGATATAATTTTTAAAAGTTTTAGTTAATTATACACATTTCTAAAACTATTTAATGATTTAAATAGTCAACTACTAACGTGGTCGAGCTTTAAGCGTGACACCAATGGATTTGTTATTTAAACCATCTCATAAATTAATAAACAGGGTGTCGGTGGATGCAGTGTCATCCCAAGAAATTCGGTCAGAGATCAAATAACTTTAATTAATGTCTGTTTAATGGGATTATATAACAAAATCTAATGTGATTAATCATGGTCGACCATCCTAATCTAGTTGGATGGATGGCTCATGGTTCGTCTCTAACCTTTGGTGAGAGATGAACACTATTCATCTTTTCCACCTAATTTGAGCCAACCATTGCTCAAATCATAGCGAGATCGACTTTATTGGGATCAATGTTGAAAATATAGGGTTTCCTATAAGTACATCTACACGAGACAAAAATCCACTTCATAAAACACCAACACTTATTTGTCTATCAATGGGTTGTGAGAGAATTACCTCATTAGAGTTGAAGATTAGTGGTCTGATGTATAATGTAGCTTCACTTTAAATAGGCAATGCCCTACTAATAAATGGTCAGTTTCCTCCCTACTAATGGCTCCAAATATCAAGCTCCACTAATGCCCCGGTAGAGCTTGATCTAGTTCTAATATTTTGGTGCTTAAATTGATTTGTTTGAGTTTGCCAAAGTATGGTGATGGTGTAGTAAGATGGAAATAATATAGGCTAAAGTTTTCGTGAGGTTGGGTATGAGGGACAAAGCGGAGAACTAAGGGTTTTCCTTATTGGTAAGGGGAAGGGGGTGCTTGAGAGGTTCTAGTATTTGCTCGAGACTCTCTTTGGAATGCTAAGTAAGGTGTGTGTAAAGTTTGGAAGTCTGGGGTGGAGTATACCCTCCTCCCCATGTGAACCACCATTCTTGAACAACTAACTAGGTAGTGGGGGAAACTTGATTTGGCTTTGGATTGATGAGGTGGAGTCCCTAGAGTGGTTAACCAAGTTTGATGGGCAAAGGTGAATGGAACAAGCCATGGTGGTTGAACTAGGGGCTGGTTATAGTGAAGGTGACTTCACCTTGATTGATGGTTGGACCAAATAACCATAGGCTAGGATCGGTCAACATGGGTGAGTTGAGGCATGATAAGGGTGTTGCCTTGCCCAAATGAAGGGGTGGGACTTTGCTATTCTTGGATTTTGGCTTATTTGGAACCCTTGATTCACTCAGTTTGGGTTGAACTAGGTAGAGTCCACTTTGAAATGTGTGGGGATGTCTAGAGATGAATCATGCCAAGCTTAGTCTAGTTCGAAGTTGGCTTAGTTGGGTTTGGCTAATTTGGACTCTTATAAGATAATTTGGCCACATAAAGTGTCCATAGACCCGATTAGAGAGTAGATGCATTGATTTGCCTTATGTTAAGAAAGGTGAGGTAGACCTAAAAGACTTGGTTAAGATGGATAAAATGATCTTAGTATACTTGAATTAAATGAGAATTTGACACATAATAGGACACAATGGAAGGATTCATGTGACCCTAGTGGGATTAAGGCTTGTTGTTGTTGTTGTTGTTGTTGTTGTTGTTGTTGTTGTTGTATAAGATAATTTGGGTTCAATTGGTGTAGGTCAACCAATTGTCCAAATTTGGTCGAAAAGGCTATTGGCTTATGTTCAAATGATGTTTTGGAACATATTTGTGCAATTGGTTTGATCCAATTTAGGATGAATTTCAATTTGGCTCATATAGGTTCATATGAGTCAAATGGGTTAAGTTAGCTAATTTGACTAATTTAGTTAAACTGGGTGTAATTTTATCATCAATTTTGAGATGATTATAGGTTCTGGTTTAATTTAATTTGTATTGGGTTGAGTCTCATTTCAATATGACACTTTAGATCAAATTGGGCTAAATGAACCAATTTAATTAATTTGGCTAAATTGAGAGAAATTAATGGTTGAGATATGTTTGATCAATAATTTGGAAATGATTATAAGGACTAGCTTGATTGAATTTGGGTTGGAATGAGTTAAGTTCAATTTGATCATATAAGTCAAATTGGGCTAACTGAAGTTAATTGGTTTGGTTAACCAAATTGGGCTCAATTTATCATTGAATTATGTTCAATAATTATTTTATGATTGATTATAAGTGTTGGCTTGGTTGGATTTGGTTTAGATTTTGTTTTATCTTAATTGATTTATAAATATCATTTGGTCAAATTGTGTTAATTGGCTAAATTGATTTCAATTGAAGGTTGGGTCATATTTAATAATGTATTTAGAATATTTTAGAATAATTAGTTTGGTTCAATTTTAAACAAAGAATAGAAACTGTGTTTTGGTCTTAAATTCCAATTGAGTCAACTTAGATTGCAATTAGGTATGGGATAGGTCCAATTATGCATTTTGAGTGATTGTAACATTATTGGGAAGTTCAATTTGATTTGATAGATTTAATTTAGTTTGGATAGGCTTAGTTCAAATTTTAATCATAAAGGGTTCAATTGGGTTGGCTAGGATTAGGTGAGTCCAATGACCAAATTAAACTCTAATTATACTTTAGTCAAGTTTTAATGATGTTTGGGATGGTTTCAAAAAAATTAATTTCAAGTAGTTTGGATCAATTTTGGGTTTAGCCCCTTTAATCGCAAATGAGTTTTTAAATTCTAATTGGGTGTGATTTGGGTTATGTTTAAGATCAAGATTATTTTTTTCATGAAAATATAGATTTTATTACTTAAAAAGTGTTGTTATAATGCTTTCCACTAAAGTAGGGTAAATTGAGATTGTCACTAAACATAAGTGGTTTCAACCTATTAAGAACACATAAAGAGATGGATGCAACTTGTAATACTCGATCAATCCTAGTTAGATGGTCAGCTACTTGGTTGCCTTCTTAGAAGATGTGAGTAAATTAGATATCCTTATAATAGCATAGCATGCAATTGTAATCAAATATGTATACCAAGTTCTAGAAAGGTTCGGTAATTTGTTGAAATGTTAAGAAGATAAATGGAATTAGTTTCAATCTAAACAAAGTTAGGGAAAGCCTGAGAGATCTTCATTGCATAGTATAGTTCACCTACTTCAGCATATATGGAGCTAACTTATTTTCATTATTTATGGAAAGTGCATATCATATTGCTTTTCCATCTACAAAATTCCCTTTAATATTAAAATAACCATCAATGTTGATCTTGAGCCAAAGAGTTTTTTGTTTAATCAAGAAGACTAGTTTACTAGGTCCATAATTCAAATGAAAATGTGGGTTGTTTCCATTTTTTTCCCAATGTTGTTCTTGCAAAATAGAGCTTTCTGAAGTTGGATGAGGATTTGAGGGACCATGATTTTAATACATCTTAACCAGTTCTTATGCTTTTCTTCATTCATATCCAACCAAATGTCCCATAAAGTCAAAATTGGAATGATCCTAAAATGAACTTTATTTTGTTTGGGGCTGACCATGCTTGTCTAAGAGACAAATAGATCTTTAATGTTTCTTAACTACTGGATTAAGCCTAGTAGCTCATAATGAGATTGCAGTCTCTCCCATATAGCCTTGGCTTTATGGAAATGTAGAAATAAACATTCAACCAATTCCTCATGATTGTATAATTGACTTTTTGTAGGAAGGTGTACCCCTTTCCTTTTTAGGTTTTCCTTCTACATGTAAAAAAATGTTAACAATTCTCCATCATAGGAATGAAGTGGTAAGTTTATAGTTGCTATGCCAAATGAGCTTTCCCCATGAATTAGGAGTTAAAGGTGATGTAGCTTTGTGTAACATACTTATGAGTGATGTTTTCCCCGTTAATGTGATGTGTAGTTTATCCCTTGTGGTAATGTTGAGGGGAATGTGGACAATTCCACCAATAATGTTTTTAGGTAGTACCTATAATAGTTCCTCCCTGTTCTAGGTAATATTGTTGGCTAACATGATGAAAAACTCTTTAACCATGTGCTTGGATGATTGCTTGAGCTAGTGAATGCCTAATAGTTCCACTTGAAACCATATGTAATGCCAGAAGTTGAAGGTTCCTTCCTTAATCCTCCATCTTATATAATTTTCAGCAAGATCTCTAACTTTTAATAGTTACCTCTAAAGAGGGGAGGGGAGTCAAATGCTTTTTGTTGGATCTCCATTGGATGTATTTTATTTGCAATATTTTATAATCATAAACTTGGCCCATAGGGTAGTGTCTTATCTAAGTTTTATACAATGTTTTAAGGAGTTGCAATAAATGCTATCTTGTAAGGATTTAAATTAAAGGCCACCATTGTCTCTATGTTTGCATGCCCTTATTCAGCTGGTCTAATGATAGCCTCTTCCATTACCTTTCAAAAGGTAGGTATTAAAAATAGATTTTATTATTCTTTGGATTTTAATATGTGTATTGACCATCTGGAGGATGTGTAGAGAGAGGGAACTTAATACACTTTGAATTAAAATCAATCTACCCTCTAAGAGAGGTTAGGTGGGGTCCACTAATTTAAAAATGGTCTAACTCTAGGGTTGACTCCTATGGGTCTTTGGGTTTATTTGAGTTTCCACCTGATCACTATGTGTGTCCTACTCTCTAAGGGATGGGAAACCTTAATTCCTGGATTAGATCTTAGGTCTAAAGAGTGATAGGTATCAACCTTACTAGAAGTGATGTTAAGAAATGGATCCTGAATATGTGTGATGTAATGATTGGTGTTCATTACACATATTAGCATTGACTAAACTTAGTCAAACATATCCTATAAATGGTGACTATGAACTTTCACACTACTCTTACAACACTGGTTAATTCATGGAATATTATTAAAACATCTAACTTGGAAGGACATATTAGAGATTCTTTGAATATTGAATGCATGGAATGATGTGATTTGACTTAGAATGTTGACCCAGATTCATGATTTAAATTTACTATGGCCTAGATTTTTTTGAATGTTCGAAATACATCTCCTCCACCCAAAAAGATAAATTTGTCTAACTTGATTTTAGTAGGTATGAAGGGTTGAGTTATAAGAGGTTAGGATGACATAATCTTACAAAGCTCAGAGGTTTTGTTGAAGATTGCAACCATATGTTAGAGGGGGAAATGATTTCAAAGTAAAATCTTGAACTAAGATGTCTGGGAGAAAGCATGGGGACACATGTCTCCCTAAGTGAAAATATCCATTGGGGCAGCCTACTAACTATGTAATATGTCATAGCCGACCTAAGGGGTAACTACTAGGAGAAGGGCCATAAGAGCCTAATCCAAACCTAAGGTAGCCACTCTAAAAAGGGGCCATGAAAGCTCGATCCTAATTTTTGAATGTGCTTACATATATGGATGATGTCAGTGTGTGACAGGCCTACACTAAAGAGGCCCCACGAGGGCCTTTGTGTGTCTTTAATTCACTAGCCTAAAGGCATATTTCACTTATCCATAGAATGAAACAACCTAGCCTAAGGGGTAGCTACTAGAATAGGGCTGCACATGCTTAATCCTAACATAAGGTAGTCACTCAGGAAGGGGGATGTGAAGGCTTGATCCTATCCTTAAGATGTGTGTTGATCCTATCAGCATGCAATGGACCACACTAAAGAGGGGCCACAAGAACATTGAGTTGTCTTAAATTTATTATCCCTAAGAGATGTTAACTTCATGAGCCCCATCAAACATATGTTCAAATGCTACTAATCAAGTTAAATTCATGTGTGCAGGAAAAATTCTTTAGGTCCTGATTCTTCAGTTATATCAAAATGCTAAGGCTATTAGACATGGATTGGGTGAGAATTTTTCTAGGAATAACTATATTATGGAAAATGAAATGTTCACTAAAATAAAATATATCATTCATTCATTATAAAATAATCTATTTCAAATTATTCATAAACACTATATTTCATATTTACAATTATTCTTTAAAATTATTCATTTTTTTGGATAATGTGAACTAAATGGATGAACCATGTCACATTAATTGTGCTTCCATGCAAGTTAAATTAATTTCACATTTAATTAAACTATTTCCATGCTAAAATACATTTATTATCCATTTATTGTTTGCATAAAATCTAATTATCCTGAAATTATTCTTTGTGTTATTTTATCTCTCTTATTATCTTTGTTTTCTCTCTCATATCCTATTTTTCATCCTAATCCTTTTTGGTTGAACTTTTGTATGATTATTTGCTAAATAAATTGTGTGAGTTATTCAAATTATTTCCATAATTATCTTATATTTTTAAAAATTAAAAAATTCATTTATTTAAAATTTTAATTTGAAATATTTTTGAATTCAAATTGAATATTCCTTTGATTACATATGCAAAATTAAACTTAGCTTTTTATGGAATGTTATGTGGCAGATCATATGTTACTCTAGTTGATTTAATTTGAATTAATTTGAATTTATTTGAGTTAATTTAAATTCAAATAAAATAACCTGTGAAATTATCTTCTTTTCTTTAATATAAATTCTCATAGCGTCAAATTAATCTCTTGATGAATATTGATTTGAACTATCCTAAGATTTGAGTCATCATTATCTAGTTTGAATTAAGTATATTAAAATAAATTTAATTTATTTAAGGAATGTAGCTTGGCTGAAAAATTCAATACTTCTATTGGATTTAATTTAAAATGTTCTATAATAATATCTTTCCTTCTTTCACTCAATCAATCTCAATTGATTGAATATTCCATTATACTGCATTGAATTCAAATTGAATTCCATCATGGAAACTCCTTTGGCTGACCCTATCATGTAAATTAATTTAAATAAAATTCTAAATGTTTTAAAAAAAATAATATTTGCTGAATTTGCCCTATTGAATAAATTCAATCGATCAAATTAAATTATTTACCATTTGGATTTCCAACTTCCTTGCATTGGCTGAAATCCCTCTCATGCAAATTGAATTTTAAATTGATTAATTTAAATAAATTGTTCCTACTAAATAGATTTCCCTCCTCTTTTTGCCTTACCCAAACCCTTCATCTTGTAAATTACTTTTATATTTAATTCATTTATGTTTAATCAATTCTAAATTTGTTTTCCCTCTTATTTCCTTTAGCTTGGCCTACCCTCCATTAACCTCTTAACCTATATATGTATCTTTTTAGACTAGGGTTAACTTCTATTTTTCTCCTCTTGGCGAACCCTTAAAAAAAGATTTCCCTTGGATATTTCTCTTGGTGAATAAAGTGCTAACTCCAACAATCTTCCTCTTCCTTCCTTCAAGTGAATGCTTTCAAGTTTGTACAAAAGAACTTGGAGGATTGGTGGATTTCTTTGTGGCCAAAAGCTTAACAAGGTGCATTCATTATAATTTGTGATTTTACATGCTAAGTGACCTTGTTCTCCTTCTTGGCTTGAGTTTCTTATTGATTTGGTCAATTTTTTCTATGCTTAACTTATCTATTTCTATAATTTCTCAAGTTGGCTAAAATCTTTGTGGTTGATTAATTAAAGTCTATTATTGCAATTTGTTTTCTATTCTTTACTCCTACATATTCTAAAGTGAGATTATTTTGTTGTTGTTTATTTTATATAAAATACTTGTGAGTAACAATTTTTTTACTTCTAAATCATCTCATCTTTTGCATAAATAATAATTTCCTTTAAAGAGAAATCAGTTGAGTTTATATGCTTTCATATTACGTGTACAGTTAATATTTTCTAAACTAAAGTCTCTTTGTAATAATTTGATTGGTATAGTTTTTCAAATCATCATTGTGCTACATTTTAATTAATTAACTAAATAACTTTCATTTCAAGCTATTACTTCTTTTTCAAATCTTTTTAAAGTTTATTTTACATCATATAGATCTTTCAAGCTTAATCATTGCATTCAAGTTTAAAAATCAATTAAAGTGAGTTATCTTTCTTAGTTTGTTTTCACTTTCCTTAATATTATTGTAGTTGGGTTTTAAGAGAAAATTTATTTTAAAATTAAGAGTTAGATACTTTCATATTTCTCTTTCTTGAAATCATGTTGTGTTGTAATTGCTCGTTAAGGAAAGTACATGTTTGATTGTACTTGCTCATTAAGGAAAGTACATGTTAGGTTGTACTTGCTTATGAATGAGTTTAGAAGATTTATTGTAATCTCAAATTTATTCTAGTTAATTCCTAGCCTAAGTGGCTAAGGGTGGACATAGACCAAATTTTGGTTTGGCCAAACCACATAAAAATCTCTGAGTTCTCTTTCTTTATTTTCCTAGACTTTACTTTTTGCTATTGCCTTTTTGTTGTTTCATTTAATTAAAGCATTATTATTAAGTATTTAATTTTGCTACAAAAATTAAAATTAAGTTTTCTAAATTTTATTTTTAAAACGTAGTTCATCCCCCTCTTGGATGCTATAGCTAAGAAACAATTGGTATCAAAGCCTCGGCTCAATTTATCAATTAACATCTCTGAGTTTGATTGCTATGGCACAAATTTTTCCTAAAGGTGCACTTCCTAAAAAATAGTATACACATAGACCACCTTTACTTGATAATGTTCTATTTGATTATTGGAAAAACTACATTAGTACATTTATTTGTGGACAAGATTCTAGAATGTGGCATATGTTGATACATCAGTACCACACACCAACTGTTGATACAAATTGTTTAAAAGTTGATAAACCTTTTGATAAATGGTCTACTTCTGAAGGAGAATTGGATGAATTAAATACAAAGGCTTGTAACATTCTTTAATGTGCTTTACTCTTGATGACTACATGAGAATTGTCATGCTTACCATTGCAAAAGAAATATGGGATTAACTGATTCTTACTTATGAAGGTACTAACAAAGTTAAAGATTCTTATATAAATATGTTAGTACATAAATATAAATTATTCTACATGTTATTAAATGAAAGTATTTCTGATATATATACTAGTTTCATGAAATTATAAATACCTTGCATTCACTTGGAAGAAAGAATAAAAATCAAGATTTGGTTTATAAAATTTTAAGATGCCTTCCAAAAGATTGGGATGCAAAAGTTACTATTATTAGTAAAGCTAAGGATTTAACTACTTATACATTTGATTAGCTTTTTGGTTCTTTGATAGCATATGAATAGGTTATTACACAAAGGGACCAAAATGACTTTTTCCAAAATAAAGATAAAGGAAAATTAATTTCTTTGCAGGTGGAAGATAGTTGTGAAGAAAATTATTTATTTTCATATGCTGATAGTGATGAGATTATTTTGTTTTCAAAAATTCTAGGAAATATGATAAGAAAGAAAAAGCACAAGTATGGAAAATCTAAAATACATAAATTTCCTATTAAAAGATTGAATGTAGGAGAAGGAATAGTATGCTTCAATTGCAAAAAGCCTAGACATATAAGAGGTGAGTGTCTAGATTTTTCTAAAAAAGAAAAATCTGAAAGAAAGAAGTCTTGGAAAAGTAAAAAAGACTCAGAAGAAAAAGAAAAGAGCACTTTGGGCAAACTCCAATTCAAAGAATCAAGTGATGACACTATAGCGGAAGAAGCAAATATATGTCTTATGGTTGATGTGGATTCTACAAGAGAGGTATGTGAAGATATTTCTTATAAAGAATTAGATGATTCTTTCAATGAATTAGAATGTGAATATAAAAAGTTGAAAATAAATTTAATATTCTAGAAAAAAAGAAAACTTTAGAACTGATGCTTTAGCTTTAGAAAAAGAATGTGTTGAATTAAAGACTAAGAATGATGCTTTATTAGATCAATCAATACTTGCAAAGAAGTCGTAAAAGAAAATTTTATTATTTCATGGAAAATTAGATTCTTTTAGTAGATTACATTCATATGTTCCATTCATTAGAATTAAGCCACCAAATGCATCAACATCATTTAAATTTATGCCATATGCAATACAAATGTTACATGTAATTTTTGTAATAAAAAAGGTCATGTATCTTATGATTGTCATGCAAGAGAATCTCAATTATTTTCTAATTTAGAAGGGTGAAGGGGAGGGGTGGGTGGGGCAGAGGGGAGGTGACAAAGGGTTATTCCTAGCTTAAAGAAGTCTTAAAAGAAATGATTATTATGGCTTAATTCTATCCCTAAATATGTGTGCATATTTATGGACCCTATCAGTGTGCAATGGGTCACTTTAAGGAGGAGTTGTGGGGCTCTTAGCCTACCTTAGATTTACTAGGCCAAAGAGATTGGACACTTATCCACAAAGTGACACCACTTAACCTAAGGGTGACTACTAAGAAAGGGGAACTATCATAACTTAATGTAGTCTAGGACAAGCTTAAATAGGGTCATAATGATGATGTCCAAATAAGTTGTTTGCCAAAAATAGGGGTCATATGGACTTTATCTTAATCCTAAAATATATATATATATCCCATCAGTATTTGATGATGTGGGAACACACATCTTTCCAAGTGGAATCATTCGCTGAGGTGATCTATTGTCAGAAGTAGTTAGTACCCAACCTAAGGGTGATAAGGGTTTATTCCCAGCCTAAAGTAGTCTTAGAAAAAGGGATGGTTGGGGATTAATTCTATCCTTAAATATGCATGAATATTTATGGATCTATCAGTGTGTGATGGTCACCTTAAGAAGGAGATGTAGGTCCCATGGCCTACCTTAGATTTTCCAGACCAAAGAGATAGGCCACTTACCCACAAGCGACATTACTCGACCTAAGGGTGAATACCAGGAGAGGGGAACTATCCTAACTTATGGTAGTCTAGGTCAAGCTTAAATATGGTCATAATGATATTGTCAAAATAAGATGTTTGCCATAAAAATGGGTCATAAGAACTTTATCATAATCCTAAAATAGATATCCCATCAATATTTGATGACATGGGGACTCACATCTTCTTAAGAGAAATCATTTGTCGAGGTGATCTGCTATTAGTAAAGTAGTTAGTACCCAACAAAAGGGTGTCTATCAGTTTGTGATGTCTATATTAAGAAGAAAATATTGGGGACTTACATTTTTCTAAGAGGAACCAACCACTAGGGTTGTTTGTTGATTACGGAACAGAACTACATGATGTAGGGTGATTACTTGGAGTAGAGCCACTAAGGCATTATCCAATCCAAATAAATGTAGGAATAGTGTATGAAGGCTTACTCCAAAGTTGTGGGAATGGTGCACATTAGCTTACTCCAAACCTAAATTTAATGTATAGGAAAGGTGCCATTGAGAGCTTATTTTTAACCTATAGGATGCAAAAATATTGCCACGGGGGATCCTGTGGGAAAGGTGCATAATAACGTACTCAAAACTCAAAAGTGATGTATAGGAAGGGTGCCATAAATCGCTTGCTCCTGATCCTAAGATGTAGGAGGGTTTCCATAAAAGTTTTGCTCCAAACTCATGAGAATGGAGCACAATGACTTACTCTAAACCCAAAAGTAATGATTATAAAGGGTGCCACATATGGCTTTTGACCTATAGGAAGCAGGAATCGTACCATAAGGGGCTTGTAGCAAGCCTATGGGAATGGCACATGATGTCTTACTTAAAACCCCACAAGTAATGTATAAAATGCATGCCATAGAAAGCCTACTCTTGAATTATAGGAGGAAGAATGAAGCCATAAAGGGCTTGCTCCAAGCTTGTGGGAATAGTGCATGATGGCTTATTACAAACCCAAAAGTGTTATAAATGAAGGGTTCCATAGTGGACTTACTCTCAACCTATAAAAAGGCAGGAATGGTGCAATGAGAGGCTTGCTCCAAACTTATGGGCATTGTGCATGATGGCTTACTCTAAACCCCAAAGTAATGTATAGGATGGGTGCTATAGGGGACTTACTTTGACCTATAAGAAGTAGGAATGGTTCCATAAGGGGCATGCTCCAAACCTAGGGAATGGTATATAAAGGCTTCAAACCCAAAAGCAATGTATATGAAAGGTGCCACAAAGGGCTTGCTCCAGACATATAAGAAGTAAGAATTGTGCCATAAAGGGCTTACTTTGAACCTGGTCTCATTTTCCTAGAAAAGATGCCTTTTAAGTTCTCTTAGTCTTGATCGATACTTTTTACCCATATACACAAGTGCATATGTCAAATAAAGGTATATAGAATGTGTAGAGTATCATTCCCATGAGAATTATAGCAACATTAAATATTAATCTATATTAAGTTAAGTATGAATCTCTTTAAACTTATTTCTTATCCAACAAAATCCAAGTACTAAATTAAAATTACTAGATACCATTTTGCAAAATATTAAAATTTTAAATTTTTATTTTTATTTTTATAGAAAATAGATAGGTATTTTCTTAATTTTAAAATAAGTACTCTAAATTTATTGAATCTTTTAGACTTATGGAATCTTTTAGTGTCAACTAGGAACAAAAGTGATATAGAGAGCATCCCTCACTAAAAATCCTTGGTTGTTGACATCCTTCTCCACCTCTTGTTTAAGAAAATACTCTTTACACTACCCTTACACACTCTCACAACACTTGGAGTGTCACTCTCTAAGTGATTCGCAATAACACACACACACACTGCCTTGCTAAGAAAAAATAAAAAGAAAATAAATTATGAAATGGTCTTTCTTCCTTGGAAATGTCCCCTATACAATCTTCTAGACACATATGACAACTCTTTATGATTGTTCAAAAATTGGTTGAAAGTATATCTAAACTGTCATAAACCTATACTATAAGACCGTAGAACTCTAGCATTGTTGATGTAGCATGAAAGCATATTCTGATTATCTGATCTATGCTTGTTATTTCTACCTCATATATTTTCTCTAGTACAATGACATGGCAGCAAGCTTGCTATAAATTTTCTTTAAAATGAGTCTAATATGGCGCCACAGTGCTATTGATATAGCGCCTAGGCACTACTGTTGCTATAAAATGCCATAATTTAAGCCAATTATAGCATCATAGTGCTGCTTTTGTAGTTCCTAGGTACTAGGCCTAAATTTCTTTTTCTTTTCTTTTTTTAATAATGTCTTAGTTAAAATATAAAAAATACTTAAAATAAAAATATTTTAACATAAAAAAACATTATAAAGATAGTATAATCACATGAAATTTTTATAATTTTAACACTTATCAACTCCTAACTTAGTTAGCATTGGAGTGAAATTTTGAAGAGAGGTCTTTTGAATTTGTTTAATTTAGAGAACTTGAATAATAATTTATGTTAAAAGTTCTAAATTTGTGTATAATTACTTAAAGCGAGCTTAAGTCCATAGAGACTTTAGGGAATTTTTTAGTGATAGTCATGTATTTATATTTTCTTTTATTTTGTGAAACTTTTTGACCCAACAAATTATGAAAACCTAATTTTATTAATAAAATATGCTTTTGAGTATAATCATGGGTAATGTTTCTTCAAAAAAAACCCATTGATGAGAAGCATTGGGTGCTCTCTTTTGTGGTTAATCTGTTGATATGACCTTCCATGATAAGCCTATTCTATGATATATAGACCTTTTTGTATAGATTCAAACTTCCCCCTTATCTTGATATGGGCAACAAATAGTCACTTAAAACTTAAAATGAGTTCTATAACTCAAATTTTAGGCTTGGATGGGTTAAGGTGGAATTGAATTGGATATTTAATATGTTTTAAAATTAAAACTTAATTTTTAAAATTTTATAGAAAAAGTTAGTTGCAAAGTATACAAGATAGTTTATAAGTAAATATAAAATGATTAACAAAATTAAATGTAGAAAATTAAAATAGGAAGTATATAAATGTTTGTGGTTAAAATAAAACCCAAAATTAACATCCACTAGTGAGAATTCATTAATCAACTCAAGATAATAATGAATCTCCCATACTTTCCTACATGAGGTAAGTACAACCCCAACAGTGTACTTCCTTACATCAAGCAAATAAAACCTCAATAATGTACTTTCTTACAAGGGAAACTACAATCCCAATAACATACATTTTTACTTGGGCAAGTATAACCTCAATAAGTTCAAAGAACAATAAATGAGATAAATATAATAATGAAAATCTATCCCTTAGATTTAAAATAATTTTGCACTCAAGCCAACTAAGCAATAACAAGAGAAATAAAAAGAGCACAATATATTTTTGTTTCTTTATGATTTAAAACATGTAATGATATGAAGTTAAAAAAAGCTTTTAAAATAAAGTGCTAGAATAATAATATCTTTTAAAGAACTTTCATAAAGTATACTACAAAGATCTCGCATATAAAAACTATGAAAATCAATAATTATAAAATGCTTAAAAAATGTGATCTCATAAATCTAAACACAAATTAATGATAAGATGAACTATTCAATTCACTTGGAATATGAATGAAAAGAGCTTTAGAAAATCTCCAACAATTTTAATAATAATTATCTTCAATCAAAACAAAACTATCAAAATAAAGAATGTAATAGTTTAAAATAATTTGAAACAATCTTACTCAAGTATCATTGATAAATAAAAGTATGAGCACAAGTCTGGAAGTAGGGTTCTCCAAAGTAAATTGGAGGCTTGATGGTGATATAAAGATCTATTCTTTAGAGATGAGAGCAAGAGAGGAGAGGTTAGCCTTTGACAATTAAATAATTTTAGCAATAAGGTTTAGCTTAAATAGTATTTTCATAACAGAGATTAAATCATGAAATCCACTTTTTAAATAGATTCTAACCCATGCAAAATTCAGCCATGGGAAAGGGAAAGAGAGGGAGAAAATGAGAGGGAATTTGATTAACAAAAAAAAAAAGTCAATTTTTAAAAATTAAAGCACATATGATAAAATTTAAAATCATGTGGCTTGCTAAAGCATGGGAGTGAGGAAGTATAAATATAATTTACATAAATAAATAAACTCTAATTAATCATGAGATTAATTAAGTAATGAATTTGAAAAAAAATGAAATAAATAAGTCTAAAATTCAATTATGAAGTGGGTAGCCAAAACTTTTATCTCCAAATAATAATAATAATCAATTAATTACTAATCTAGTGGCATTATTCTTAAAGCATGACTCAGTTAGCATCACGTGTGTAATTCCCTTTAAAATTAATTTTACATAGATTTAAATTGGTAAAAAATAAAAAAATATAAAAAATTGTAGAAAAATATAAAGAGTACAAATAAATACACTATAGAAAGCTTAGATAGAGGAGAATCCAAGAAAAATAAAACTCCAAATTTTTATTTAATGAATAGTTACTAATTAAGATTTAAATATTTTTCTAGTTAGTAAAATTAAATTCTAATTACTTGGCTAATTAACATAAGACTTTGGGAGAATGTCTTATGGGATGACTTTTGCCACCCATAATTATTTCAAGTCAATTGGTTAGGTAATTTGGGAAATCAAAATGTTTAAACCTTTTGGAGTCATTTTGTGCATTTAATAAATTTGTATAATTACAAAATTATAAAAATTATTGTAGAAGCTTAAATGCATAATAGAATGTTAAAAGTGACCAAAGTAATTAATTAGAGAATCTGATTCTAAATATTTTTCTAAATCACTTAAAGGGGATTTTATTAATTAATTAAATTATTAATTGCCTTAAGGAATAGAAAATTCAAAACTAATTCCCTAAGACTCTAAAAATTGTGATAGAAAATTCAAAACTACTCTATGTGCACAACTAATAGAGAGGTTTCTAATGAAATCAAATTCCCTAATTCGTTTGGAGCATTTTTTAGTGTAATTGATGATTTTAGAATTTTCCCATTTCTTCAATTAGTCCAAAAATATAAGCCAATCTGCATTATAACTTTTAGAGCATGTCCATTTCATATTTTTTGTGTTTAGAAATTTTCTTATATTTTGGGCTCTTTGGGTCTTAATTATGTAAAAATAATAATTAACTTTAATTAAATCATAAAAATTACTTAAACAACTTTAAAACCACTAAATGAATAGATAAGGTATAAGAGATAATTTTATTGTGTTTGTCTCCTTATTAGAGCTACTCAACTAAAAATTTGAAATCATTAAGTTAGAAAATCTGATTAATCATAATTGTGATTATTTTTGTATGAGCAACCTTAAGACTTAGTGGCTCTAAATGGTTAACTTAATGATGCTCATTCTCATTATCATAATCATTATAGAAATGAATATCTTCTATTTCATATACATCTATATTTTAAAATAAAAATCAAAGATTTCATTGATTGCATGCTTATGATCAATAGTGTTGCTATTATCACTATTAAATTTTAAAATTATTTTATACATCTAATTGAAATATAATGTAAGTTAAAATTTAATGAAGATAAATAAAATAAGCACATTTCTTATATGCATGATCTACATATCTAGAAATGTATATAGTCTAGACAACCCGAGAGCATAAGGCTATTGGTTTTAAAGTGGTCTTAAATATCTTGACTCATTAATTTAATAATGGCACATATCTTGAAACGTGTGTAGTAAAATACATATGAGGATTAATTTATTTTGAAAATTAATTTCTTAAAATTAATTATTTATACATATATATATATGTATATGTATATACCAACAAAGAAAATACTATATATAAATAAAATACACATATACATGCATGCATACATGAATATTTCAAGTAAAGAGGAAACAAGATTAGAAAGTTGAAGACAATTTTGAGTTGGGAGGCTCTTGACCTTTCTTATTCACATTTCCTCCCCATCAAAGGTTACTATTCCATTGATTTCCTAGCTCCCTGTTGGATTTTTTTGATTCACCCTCATTGAAAAGTTCACTTATTAAAACCCAAAAAATGGACTCTATTAAGAACCACTTTTATGATCTAAAATTAGCTAGAAATTGGAAGGTGGGTCTCCTTGATGGTAGGCTTATAATGATCAAGTTTTCTATAGATGAAGATTATGCTATACTCTTTTCCAAGAAGTTTAACCACATTGATAATATTCCTATGAAATTTCTAAAAAGGACACCCTCTTTTGATGTTAGTATAGAACCCCCATTGTTCCTATTTAGATCAATTTATTTGGCCTAAAACTCCACTTATTTAATATCCTCTACTCCATAACAATAATCTTTAGAAGACCACTGAAACTAGACAGTCCTAGTTTCAACCTAACTAGGAATTCAGTTGCTATAAATTTCGTGAAGATGGACATTACAACATCTTTCAATGAAGAAATATGGATAGGAACATAATCCAATGGGTATTGGAAAAGGGTGGAGATTGAACAAAAACCTTCGTATAGTAGAAAGTATAGAATGTTTGGACATTCTTTGGACCATTGCTTCATTGCCCATCCAGAACTAAAAAATAGCAAATCTGTTAAAGGAAAAATAGCCAATGGAATCTACCACCCAGAAAACCTCAGGCCAAGCTCTAACTCCATCCAAAGTTCCCTTAAATAGCAAAACAAATCACACTAAACATATGGAATCTAAAAACAACATTCTGATTATTGAAGGAGATTCAGATATAAGATAACTAGAATTTAAAATTTTACTCAACCTAATTGATACATCTAGAGAAGAGGGCTAGCATAATTTTGTTCCTAGTAGCAACTTAAAACCCACTAATCTATACCAGCCATAAGCAATCCCCAAAGCTCTTCTATCCATAGAGCATGAAACTGAAACCAGTCCTCAAACTAAAATCCTACCTAAAAGTAATACCAAAATGGACATCATCAATATGAGATTGTCACCTCCTTTTCAAAGCATTACAATAGATCACCTTGACTCTAGATATGATTTCACAATTACTTCAATAATTCCTCATCATACCCTAAACAAAACCCCATCTTGCTTGCTGAAATTCAAAATTTTGTTGCAATCATTTCAAAACCTAGTAGAAATTTTATGCTTCAATCACCTGGAAACAACTCCACCAAAGAACTGATACCACCCTCCCATACCTTCATATTAGACCCTCTTGAATCAAGGTATGACTCCATAAATGCTTCCATAATCCCTCATCATACTTTGAAACAAACGTCCACATAACCTACTATTTCATAGAATTCAGCTATAGCATATGGTAGAATTTGAATCTAACAACCATCTGATCAACACCTAATACCAATAGTCCACACCGTAGCAAACTACCATATCCTAGACAAGAATCCAAACCTAAACTCTATCTAAGGTTAAGAATAACAACATATAGCACCAACCTTTTAATACGGCTCTGAAACTGATGGGAATTTTCATTTGACAATAGGCAATCCAAAGAGACCCTAAATTTTGGAATTTCTATGTCAAATTACTATTAACCAAATTCAGGTCAAATGTTGATTAGGATATGCAAAAGCTGCAAGCTATTCTCCCTCCCCAAATTTGTAGCAAAGTCTACAGCATGCCTATCAACCTGAAAGAAAAGACAGATTGATTATCAAGGACATTTCCGCACACAACTCAATTCACAAGATTCTCCTTTCAGTTTTGTGGAAAGACACCAACTTTGTACCTTGGGAGAAAGCTATTTAGAACCCAAATATCTGACCCTCAATAGCCTTCTTTTATTGGAGACTCTTTCACCAATTCCTTCCCCTTGATAATATCCTCAAATTCAAAGGCCTTAAACTTCCCTCAAGATGCCATCTTTGCAAGGAAGTAGAAGAAGATCTTTTTCATACCTTCCTCCATTATAAATTTAGCAAAACACTATGGAACATTTTTTTGAATAAATAAATGACCATAATGGTGATTGTCTCTTCAACTTGGTTTAACTATTGGACAAATTTGATCAAGCAACATACAAGCAGCCCTTATCATCCTTTGGTTCAATTGGCCTACTAAAATGATCTCAAGCATAATACTTCTAACATCAATGCTAAATCCATTGCTCTTAAGATCAAATCTGACTTCTAACTGATGGAGAGAGGAGAAGCTATGAACCGAAAAAAATAAGTATGTGAATATAGCCAACTACAAACCTCCAACCTACAATCTTGTCTACTTGAAGAAACTAAACCAAGAACACATCTAAATTAATATTGATGATAGCTTAAATACCAAAACCAGTAATGTTGAAATCAGTGGAATCTTCAAGAACTATAAAGGTGACTACATCTACTTCAACTCCATGCCTTATACTGCACTTTTAGCAGTTCATGTTGAAACCACAACACATCATTTTGCACTCCTCCTTGCTTCAAGAAGAGCCCACCATAACTATTGTATTGAATTAGACTCATTACCTCTCATAGAAATCTTGCATGAAGATCAGATCTAGCAGCCTCCTTAGCTCATTATCAACCTTCTTAAAGCTATCAATAAACTAAGAAGAAACCTCAAAGTCTCTTGCTCCCATATATGGAGGGAAGGTAGTAGACTTGCTGATTTACTTGCAAAGCAAGGAGAAAAACATCAAATCCTTGAGAAGAAAATTTATGACACCACATAGAATTTAGGAATTTCTTATTTTAGATGATCAAATGTGGCATTAAGGAATAAACATATTATCTTGAAAGATAATCATGTTTTCTTATAATGGATTTGATCATTTAATAAAAGACTCCTAAGGCTAATGGGTCTTTTCTATACCAAAAATGTTTCCCCTGAGCTATATGGGAATGTAGAACAAGATTTAATTTAAATTGGGTTCATGGTTCCCTATAGAGGCAAGCCCCAATAGTTAATTACATCTTAAGAAGGGTTTCTTCTTAAGAATACTCTCGATTAAAGAAATAAGTTATTATGTCTATGAATTTCTAAGATGGTTTTTAAAGAATTGATTTTTTGGAATATTCAATTGGGAACAATCCAAATTGGAGAGAGATATTTTAGAGGCCAAATGGGATAAGGTAGGAATTGCATATTGATACTAGGATGCCCAGTATGCATTTCAGCTATCTTATATTAGGCTTTAACTTTTGGCAATTAATTTAAGTTTTGAGTTGACATTTTCTTAGAAATCTAAGACTTGGATTCTAGTAGTACAAGAACTATAGAAATTCTTAGGATTGAAGACTTATTCTTAAAAATGATGCTTCAAAACCTAGTCTATAGGTGCTTTTAATACATGTTAGTTGCTTGACCTAGTTCTATTTCAGGAATTATTGGTCATTCCTCTCACTTGAGGGAACAAACCTATCCATGACTCTTCTAGACTTACAACCCACCTGGAGAGGGCTGCCATTTAACACCACCTAAGCACATTTTAAATTCATAAAATTAAGTCTTATGAATGCAAGATGGCTGGGCTGTTACACTTTTAGAAAAGGAATCTGTGAAGTTAGACCACTCCCTAATCCCTAGAATCATATAGGGTATGAAATGCATCTAACTAATGCATATTTTTTTTAGATTTTTATAGATTTTGACTCAATATTTGTTTTAGACCATGGGTATGCAGTTTTATGCCTAATGTCATACAATTAGAAATGGTTATGTGCCAAATCAATAATACAAGGTGGGCTTCCCCAAAAAGGTAGTCATCCTCACAGGTCAGATGTCCCTTATGTGCAATGGGTGAAGTTGCCCAATTTAAGGAATGGAAATAATATGATTTTATGATTTCAAAAATAATTATTTCTAATTAATTTTATGTTGTACCTAAGACTTTTATTATATGAAGTTTTGAGTTTTCTTCATTTTGTTTCAGTTGTTTATATTTAAGTTGGGTAGAAAATTTATTTTTTTTCCTATAAGCCTACGTCCAGGCATTCATCACAGAATAGCACAATATAGAGAGAAACCTAGAAAAGTAGGTTGATTCTATTGCGCACCCAAAATAAATCAAGCCAATTAAAATTTTAAAAATAGGCCAATGTAGTCAGGTGTTATTGTACACCCCGGAAGAAAAATAAATGAGCTTTGCCCTTATACAGCCTGGCCTAAAACTACAAGTCTAGATCTATGGGTCTTCTTTCTAGGATAATCTCCTTCTTTAGGGACATCCATTGGGCTCCACAGGGGACCACTGCACCATCTCCTGGTAGGGTTAGCTCCTAAAAATCCTAGACCCCATAGATCCTAACCTAATTCAAAGCTCAAATTTACATTTTAAAATTCAAAAAAAAATACTAAACCCTGCAAAATAAGTGTTAGGAAATACAAACAGCACACAATAGTTATATTTCACAAACATTCATTTGGGTGGCTTAGCATTAGTTGCTTTCCAAGCCCACATGTCTTATGGACTATGTTAAGAGAGTTTTTAGCACCTGCAAGTAAACTACGATTTTATAATTTTTATTTATAATAATGATCCCTTTAACATAGTCCTCTACAAAAGATAATATTATATCTAAAAAAGAATGTCCTATCATCCAATCTATCAAGAAAAAAATCCTAGACATGAAATCTAAAGTAATACACTACATAGACATGTGAAGCACATCATATCACAACACATCATAAAGAATTATAAAGAATCACAAAACCATCTAACTTAAATCTAGGGTCCATGAACTAAACAATCTATTGTGTGTAGAAGATAGGCTTGTGTAGTAAGTCTTTGCTAGGCTTCATTTAGTTCAAGTTTCAAATTGATTTTGAGTTTGTTTAAATTTTTTCTTTGGGAGATTTTGATTCAAAAGATTTAGTGATTACACTTTTATTTTATTTGGTTAAAGTAATCTTTAGATTTTCAAAATGAATAATAGTTTGGATTCCATTTTTGGATGGAACTCACTCTATTCAACATCCTAATTCCTAATAGGATGAAATCATCATCCTAAGATGAAGATTCATCCTAATGGTCTAACTAAGATCCTTAAGTATCTTAATTAATCTTTTTAATTTCAGTTAGTTTGTTTGAATTTTGATTGATGTTTTGTTTCTTTGGAAATTTAATTTGATTTTCATTCTTGGTTTAGTTTTCACTTTGGTATGGTATGAATTATTTCATTTGATTTTATTTAATTTGATTTATTTGATTTGATTTATTTCATTTCAATGATTTGGTGATTTTACTTTGGTTTATTTTTAGTTTATTTTAACCTAAGGTATTTAGATTAAGATTTGGATTAAGTTGTGTTAGTTTCATTTGATTTTATTCAAGCTATTTAATTATGTTTAAGTTTCATTACGTGTTAGTGATTTAAGTTTTATTGTTTGATTTAATTAAGATTTCATTAACTTAAGGTTAAATTTCATTAGTCTTTAAGTTTTAAATTAATTAATCCTTTGAACTAGAATGTTTGGAGAGTTACCTTAAATGTTTTTAATGTTTAATTGAGATTAGTTTAAGTTATTTAATGATTTAATGGATTAATGAATTTTCTTATTCATTATTTGGTTAATATGGACTTAGGAATTTGGAAATTCAACAATTGGGTTTATAATTTTTCTAGTAAGTGGAGTTACATGCCAATTTCATGTTTTCAAATTTTCATCTTGATTAGATTCATAATTAGGGTATAATTAAAGTTTTAATTATTTCACTAAAACTTAAATTAAGCATAATTTAATGAAGTTCATTTAGGAATTTTATTATTCATTGATTCCTCTCTAAAATATGTTTCCAAGGAGTGGTCATTCATAATTTTTGGATATTTGATTGATTTATTATGATTTAATTAAGTTTTGGTTACTTATTTAAATGAATTAATTCATTTAATTGCTTAATTAAGTCAATTTAAGGTTTATTAAGTTTAACTAAGTTTCATTAGTGTTTTAATGTTCGTTAGGGTTTATTAAGTTTATTTAAGATTGTCTGATTTATTTTTACTAATTATTTCATTTTTAATAAATTTATTTAATTAAATTTGAGATTTAGGGTTTAAATTTTCATCTTTCATGAAAGACAATGAAATAAATTATGAAGCATTTACACAAAGTGTGTTTTAACCACAATTTCATTTTTTGAAAGTTTCAAATCAATTGGATTTGTGGTTTTAGTTTAATTAAGATTTAATGATTTTCAATTAAACCTAAATTAAGGGAAAATTACCCAAGCTAAATTAGGGATTTCAATTTATATGTGTTCCTCTCATCAAGCTAAATTGAGGATTTGTGGTTTTATTTTTCTATGATTTTTAGAATTTTCTATGATTTTAATCACTTTTTAAATGATTTTAAATGGGGGTTAGCAGTTTTTAAGTGAGGCTGCTGACTTGGCACCTCTGTGGCACCACTGCCACGTGGCGCGATGCCATGGGTCCATGCGGGATAATCCTAGGTCATCCGATCATAGATCGGATGATCCAGATCGATCCCATGATACCTTAAGAGATTAATTTAGATCATCCGCCTAGGTCAAAGCTGTCCATCTAGATCAGAGTCGACCGTCCCCGGACAACATAAATCGAGAATCGTCCATTATATTTATTTGATTTCCAATGTTCCAAGCAATGAAATCACACGATTTCAATTGCAAAATGATCGTGGAATGAAATCCTATAGTTTTATATAGCTTGATCTCACTTGAGATCAAATTACATTCAAAAATGGCCAAAATCAAAAGCATGTAGAAAAAAGGGGTGAGCATTTATGGCATACCTCCAGTCCGACGATCTCTGACAGTGAGGTTGATTCAAAAAAGCTTCAGAATAATAGTAGGAGCTTGTGTGCCAAAGGAATTGAGGTATCTTCTTGTGAATTGCTCCCAAGACCAAGCTCCCTAGCCTACCCTTCAGTTTTGAGGGTTCTCTTGCTTGTTGACGGCATGGGAAGTGGGGGAAGGTTCATTTCCACTTCGTTTCATATGGCGAAGTTGATGGAAACGTTTGTTGGGCTTATGGAATGCTCTATGTGCAAAAATCCTGCTTTGGCCTTGAGTTCCTCCAGTCTTATTTCCCTTTCCTTATTTGGCTAGGTTGATAGGAATCCTTGGAGGCTTGCTGACATGCTTCCCTTTCAGCTTACACTTATCCAAGGTGAAGAGGTGGAGAAGGAATGGGCTTAAGCAAATGGAATTTGACTAGTCTTAAGATCCCTTTGGTTTGGAATTATGTAAAGTGTGTTTAATTTACTTGATTAAGGTTTAGGATTACCATTAATGATGTCTAGGAGAATTTTAATCGAATTGGTTGAAGAAGGACTTGTAAATTTGGTAGGTTGACCTTTGATTAAATGGGATCAACTTAAGTTAAACCTATGTCAAATGATTGATTAGATTTGACTTTAGATTAAATTTCATTATTTTGATTTTATTTAATTTTGATTTAATTGGATTATATTTGAATTAATCTAATCTTGACATTTGGGTTGACTATACCTAAGCCAATTAAGCTAGGTCAAACCTAAGGAAGATTCTATAGGTCACTAGGCATAGTGTCCTAAGCATTGAATTAAGAACTTCTTATTTGAGATTAGGTTATCCTAATTGCTAATTTTAACTTGATGTTAATCTCATCCAGAAATGTTGTCAACAATCCTCTCATCCTCCAAATACCCTGACAAAGAGCTGAGCTTACTTGTACATAGTGACAAGCTAGGCCTCTCATACATTAGAACAAAATACTTATAACCACCCCCCTTTTCTTTCTATTTTTTGGATTACTATAATCTTCTAGTAATCAATAAAATTTTTCTCATTATGCAAAAGAAAATATTTCAAATAAAATATCAAATATATATTTCTAATAAAATTATCTATTTTCTACATCTAATGTTAAGATAGATAGAAGCAAAGTGAAAAAGGCATCTTTGAGTTCATCATGATTTATTTCCATTAATTTCAAGGTGTCCTTCATACAATTATAATCACATTTAGTTTCAATCCAAATTTAAGGATCTAATGTAATTTAATGCTTCAATAAGATTATTAAAAATCATAAAATTTTTCTATAGCTTTAACTAAAGGATAGGGTTTGAGATGGAGTTCTTCCCTTTTCATACTCTTTGGAATATAAATTCAAATGAAATATTAATATAAATCAAAATCTAAATTTTTTGTAATTCTTTTATCACTTAAATGGTAATCACCCCTTAATAATAAATTAAGCATCTATTTGGAAAATATAACTAAAATATTAAAGCTTAATTTTAGCACACCATATAATCCTAGCTCACACTTTATAATATTAATTCATTCATACCAGAATTAAGTTAGGATAGTGCTTTGTATGGTTTGATATTTTGTTTTGTGATGTGTTGTTTTTGATTAGATGTTAGGATGAATCCTTGTTGTATGGATATTGGGGCAACATTACACTAATGAAATTTTATGTAGGAGATTATGCTTAAGGGATTACTATAATAAAATTATGAAAGCTTTTGCTCGTAAGTGCTACTTAAGTCCTTATGCATAATCCATAATGACAGGTGGGCTTGGTGACCTAAAAAAGTAAAGCTAAACACTAGTGTATGGAATTTATATAAACTACTTGGCATAAATGTGTTTTAATATAACTTTTGATTTACAGGTGTAGTTAGATTTTAATTTTCATAAAATTGAAATTTTTATAATAGGTTTAAGATTAGAAGTATATGGTTTAAGATGAGCAGTGGTTAGAAAGTCTTAACCTAGGAGGCCCTACGATGCTTGAAAATTTTGATTCATGATGATGAAGATGAAGATGAAGGTTGAAGGCCCCATAATTTTATTTTCATTGTAAATTAATTATAATCCGTGATATATAAGGGCAGAACTCAACTACCCTTTTTTCTTTTCTAGGGTATACGCGATACCCGACCACACCAACCTCTTATTTTAAGTGATTGCTATGTTTACATTAATTCTATAATAAAAATGGCATATTTTATATAACTTTCTTGAAGTGTGTATTTTTGTTTTATAGCCTGGATATGGTTGGATCATTAAGGACTTAAATTTTATACCCTTATTAATCAACTTCAATTTTAATTAACTTCTAACCTCAATTTAAATCCTATTCATTTAATTAAGATAAAATATTTAGCAATCAATAGGTCTATGATGAATGATATAACACCATGCATACATATTATTTCATTTATTACAAGTAGTATTCTCCAATCTTGCATGGTAAAGGATAGGGCTTGACCTATGAGAGAAATTCCTTTGCACTGGAGAAGACAATTTTCTCTCTAATTTAGCCCATAACTCCACTTCATCATGAATGTAGGCAAAAATGCCACCCAAGCTCGAGTCTAAAATGATGAGTCAAAATTGAATAAAAAATTATAATTTTTATTGCATTAGTCAAAGATATAATTTTTATACCAATCATGATCTAGCCTCTTAGGGAGTGAGTTTAGGACTCTAGTTTCATTCTTAATAACCATCTACCTAGCCATCTTATATTTACATAAGACTGACCCACAAGATTTTGAATCATATAGTCTTTGCTTGTAGCCACTCTAAATGGTTCTAAGTTCAGGAAAGTCAAGATGGTTCACACTTTTGTTTAAGGATGTGCCAGAACATCCCATTTTTATTAAGCAGGCTTAAGTTAAGTTTCTAGATTATGCTAGAGCACCATTAGACATAGGGTTTGGATGTACCTATTTCTCTTCTACTTTTGGTTTATGTCCTAACCTCTTAGGCACTTTTATAATCTTATGTTGTAAGAATATAAGCCCTAACATTGTAATAAAATATAAATTAAAATATACAAAAACTTCTCTTCAAAATATAAAGCTCAACATAGGATAAATTAGAGTATCTCACTAGGCTTCTAGGTATCTAAATAGTCCCTACCTATTCTCCTTTAAATTTTGAAAAGAACTATTCTATTTGAACTCTCTAATTGATTATCTAAATTTATCCCAATCCTTTGATATACAAACTTTAGAATCCTTAGAGATATTAATTGACTACTTTAATTGAGAGTACTCTTAAAAGTTCCTATATTCTAAAATGCAATTAACTATAGGGCCTTGCCCCTATAAGGATCTTAAAAACCTAAATTAAAATAAACCCTACTTTACCTCATCCATATAAAGCGGGTGAAGAATCTAGTACTTGTAGATCCATTAATCATAGGAGTCATTACTAGATGATTGAGATCATTTTAGGGTGATATCTCTAACGTTTAAGGTAGTGCATCATTCTTCAATGTCATACTCAATCATTTTAATATGTACCTCTCAAGATCTATATGGTGTCTCTACAACTCTAAATTTTAACAACAGAACATCTTTGTGAACATTAAGATGATAGTAATTGACAAAAGTTAAGCTGATCGTATGGACTCTCTTATGATTAGAAGAGGTAAGCACTATTGACCTCATTTTTAGATGAGGTTGACTACATCTTTAATCTTAGTAATTACAATCCTTAATCTTAGATTAGAAGCATCCTAATTAGGCACTTTGGATAATGCACTTAGTGCCCAAGTATTCATAATTTTTATATCTAGACTAGGTGTTCCAACTGGATTAGATGAATTCACTGAGACCTCAAATTTCAGCAGGAATCAAAAACATACATATTCAAATTGAAATTTAAGTTCAATTAAGCTTAAATGAAAGTAAATAGGGTGGTCGACCCAATTAGCTCAATTAAGCTCAAAATCACCTAAGTCCAAAGAAATTTAAATAAAATCAAAATAATTTAGAATCAAATCAAACAAAAAGCATAGAATCAATGCATGAACAAAAAAGAACCTAAAAATAAATCTAGATGAGGTTCAAAATGGTTAATTATGTCACCTTACCTAGAGTTGACCTAAAAATAAATCTGATTTTATGGATTTAAAGATAAAATTATCAATCCAATCAACTTAAAACTTTAGGGAAGTAAAATTGAAGTTATAACATAGATCAAACTTCTAGGATTTATTAAATATTAAAATGCAATAGACAAAATTTTTATTCTTCATCCCTTAATTTAATGAAATAAATTGATAACATATTAAGTAAATCAAGGAAAACTAAGGAATCAATTTAAAACATCATAATGCATATCAATGAATCTAAAAAAATATTAAATCTCATTAGAACTTATTAATATTCAAAATAACTTAATTAATTAGTTCATTTAATCAATTTAATTTTTAAAAAATCATAATAAATGAACTAAAAATAAACAAATTCTAAATAAATTATTTCTTGATTCATCATTCAGAAAAGAATTAGGAAAAATGAAAAGCCCAAAATAATTTTTCATATTTTAGGCTTAATTTAGCTTTAATTAAAATCATTAAAATTTTAATTTGTCTTAAAATTCACCTTTGATTAAGATGAAATTTTAGGGAAATGAAATTGACAAGGAACCCCACGAGGCACTTTCAAAGCAAAATAACTTCTGAATAAAAAATATTAAATTTTTAAGATCTAAATTAATTTAATTAAAATAATAAATAAACAAATTTACAAAAATTATAAAATTTAATGGAATTAACTAATTCCACTTTAAATAACATCAGAGAACCTTAGAAAAATTGTCTAACCCTTTGAAGTTGAGGAATCTATCTAATCACATATTTAGGGTTTAAGAAATAATTAAAAAACTTAATAAAACCCTAGATTATTAATTTGAATGATTTGTAATAAACCTAATAATCAATTAGAATTCAAAATTGATCAATCTCTAATTTCTATGTGTAAATAAAATTTATTAACATTGAAACCATTTTAAATCCATTAAACATTAAGAGAACTATGTTAAGTACAAATAAACATAATCAACTAAATCACTTAATTTAAAAAATCTAAAAGTTTTGGATGGCCTAGATTAGGTTTGACACCTAAGTAGTACATTTCTTTAGACTTCTTAGGTTATAATCAATAATTACATATTAATGAAACAAAATCTTATTATAAGAAAATAGTAAACCCTTGAGCATAAAACTTCCTTAAGTCAAATTAAATAGTAACTTTAATAATTAAATTAATAAAGATTCAAAATTTTGAAACACAAATATAAGAGAAAGTGTCTACATAATGAAATTAATAAAGACCATTCTATCATGTTTTGAACATTAATTTAAATAAATCAAGTTAATTGATATAAAACATTTAACAAATATTCATATTAACTAAATATAAATTGAATTATGAATAAGTGAATGAGGTTGTTCAAACCAAAACCAAATAAAATAAATTAAAATATGTAGAATCGAAAATTTACTTTTATTTTAAATCTTAATCAAATTAAACAAGTATAAAACTAAATATAAAACTAAGTAATGGAATCATATTCATTTTAAATAATATTAATGCAAATCAACCAATATAGACTTTATACAAGCCAAATTAATTAATTGCAGCCCAATTAAAAGATTGAATTAGAAGAAGTAATTATTAAACTACAAATCAACAAAATAACAAAAATTTAATAAACCAAATCATTAAAATCTAAATAAGAAATTATTTTAAAATGATGACATCAAGATACATTAATCAATGCATATAAAACTTAAATGAAAGGAATAAAGAATCTTTAAATCCAAATGACACTTAAAATTAATCAAATAGTATAAACACATGAGAATCAATTAAAATTAATATGATAAAACATAAAGACAAGAATTAAACACTAATTAAGAATTTAAATCATATTAAATCAAATAAACTTCAATTAAATCTAATTTAATTAAATCATTCAAATATACTCGAAAAGAATAATTAAGATACTTAGGTTCCTAGTTTGACTCCTGAAATGGATCTTTATCTTAGGATAAAGTTGTCATTTTACTAGGTTTAGGATGTTGAATAGAATGGGCTACCCAAAGTGTAACATATTTTATTCCTCTTTAATTAACTCTTAAAATCAACATCAACATAAAAATAAGCATATAATTGAAATAAAATCATAAATCAATTAAATCATTTAAGTTGAAATCATCCAAAGGAAAAATTAAATGAATCTTGAACTTAAATCGAAACTTGAACTTAAAAATGGCCTAGTGTTGTCATACCACATAAGCCCTTTTTTCACACACTAGATTATTAGGTCACCGACCCTAAACTTAGGCTAGGATGATGATTTGTGATACATTATGATGTGAAATGATGTTTTTCTTATTTTTTGGTATAATATTTTAGACTAAATGGCTAGAAATTATTTGCATGCTAGTTTGGATGTTTGGACGTTCTTTTAGACTAATATTAATTTTTGCAGGGGGCTGTGCTTAAATGGATTATCGTAATAAATGTAAAATCAATGCTATTTTCATGCACGTGCTAGTTAAATCCTAATAGGATAGGTGGGCATGGTAACCACTGGTGCTAAGCCTGTATGTTTGAGATATGAACTGCTGGTGTACTGTATGTATTTCCTGATGTTTATTTTGTAGGGTTTATAATTTTATTTTGGATTATTAAATGTACTTTAAGCCTAGAATTATGTTAGAATTTATGGGGTCTAGGAATAATAGGAGCTAAATTTACTAGTTGGTGGTCACCAGTGAAGCTCATCGAGGTCCTTGAAGAAAGTAATGATCTTGGATAAAGACCCTCATAGATCAAGGCTTTTAGTTCAAAACTGAGGTATAAGGGTAGTGCTCAGTTGCCCATTTTTCTTTTCTTCTAGGATGTACATCAATACCGATTACATTGGCCTATTTTATTAATTTAATTTGGATTGATTTATTTTAGGGTGTGCAATAGAACTGCATGCTTTTCATAAGTTTCTTTCTATGATGTGTTATGTGATGAAAAGCCTAGAAATGTTAGGCTCTTAAAATAACTAAATTTCATACCCTATTAAATTTAAATAACTCAAACATTAATTAAAAATTTATAACCATATCATAGTTGATGCCCTAGGCATACAACATAGAAGCAACTAGAAATAATTAAACTTTGGGAACCATGCGAACATATTGTTAGTCATTCTTAAATTGGGCCCTTCACCTATTACACATAAGAGGGCATTTGACCTACGAGAATTACAACTCTTCCTGGGGAAGTGTACCTTCTCATTCTAATTTGGCCCATGACATTTTTTTTAATTGCATCTAATTTTAGGAATGAAATTGCATACCTAAAGCCTTAAAAATAAAATTTTGAGTCAAGGTACATAAAACACAAAATTATTGCAATAGTTAGGTTCATAACATGCCAATCATGATCTTAGAATTTAGGGAGTGAGTTTAGGTTCTTAGCGTCTTCTCTAAGTACAATTGCTTAGTAATCTTGTGTACATAAGATTGAACTCATGGATTTAAAATCACTTAGGTAGTGTTAATTAGCAACCCTTCTAAGTGGGTAGTATGTCTAGAAGAATCATAGATAAGTTTATTTTCTCAAGCTAGAAAAAGATCCAATAATTCCTAAAAATTATACTAGTTTGACCTTTTAACTCAAGTTAAAAGCATTTATAGGCTATACTTCTAAAGAATCCTATTGGAATATGTCTTCAACCAGTAGACATTCTGCAGTCTTATGTTTTGAGAATCTAAGTTTTAGATTTCTAATAAAATGCCAAATCAAAGCCTCAATAATTTTAACTTCAAAATTATAAAACATAATAATAAGATAGCTTAAATACTCACTGGACATCTTAGTGTCAATAAGCATTTCCTACTTATTTTTGAATAGCTTTTGAAAAAGAACTCTTCCTCATTGGAGTTCCCTTTTGAATTTCTAAATTAACAATCATTTTAAGATAAGCTTTGAAATCTATAAAGATAAAAGTCAATTTCTTTAATCAAGAGTATTCTAAGAACGAATTCCCTTCCTCTTGAGATGTAATTAACAATAAGGTCTCACCCTTATAGGTAATTACAAATTCTGTAATAAATAAACCTTGTTATGCTTTTCATATAGTCTAGGAGAAAAGTCTTGGAAATAGAGAAGACCCATTAGCTTTAGGAATCTTTATTAAGTAATTGAATCCATTGTACATTAATATGTTTATCTTTCAAGATAATGTATTTATCTCTTAATGATGCATTTAATTATCTAAATAAGTATTCTTAAAATCTATGTTGTATCATAAATTTTTTCCATAGATATTTTCTAGTAACTCCACCGAGGATTAGTTCATCTCCCTATCTTTAGAAATAGACTTTTATTTCTATATTGGTAATGTACTTATGTTATCCATGGGTTAAGATTGACTTTCATTCCTTTGAGTACCTCTCCACTTCATCCTTAGTAGAGCATAATCAACATAAAAATGAATTTTAGGACCTCCTTATTTGTTAAAGTCAAATAGGTAGGTCCCATAATTTACACATTTTCTAATATAAAAATGTTTCTTTTAAAAATCTTAGCGATGAGAAAGATGGTTGAATTTTACTACTAAGTCAAAAAGATTTTTTACTTAATTATGTTATTTAAAGATTATTATAACTTATATAATTTTCTTATTTAAAAATATAAAATGATTGAACAGCTCATTTTTGCAACCACTTCTGAAATCAACCTTTTTTGTTGATAGTAGCAACCAGCATGATGGCTTCATCATCAAATTTGGAGCCAATTTTGAAGACTTAAATATCTTCAATAATGGAGTGACCCTTGCTCTTATTATCAATGCCTCTATTAAAGACCAAAACCCATCCTAGAATTCTCTAGGATGCCCCTTCTACATAATTATTAGGTGGCAATGGCCATTGAGAGAATCCAGGCATGTCCTATATTAAAGAAAATAAAAGTACCTATTGAAAATACACCTACTCTTTTCTTTTCCAACACTTTTGAGATAGGTTCCACTTTTGAGCCTCCATTAATGATTAAGAGTTAGAATAAAAATAGATGTAGGATGCTTAGGATGTAGGACCATATGGAAAAGAAGTAGTGTGAGATGTTAGAAATTGAACAAGTTTGGGAGGGGGGGAACCATTCTATATACTTCTCCTCTACTAGGAGGTAGTAGATTCCACCCTCTTTCTATAGCCCTAGGTGAGGAAGAAATATATAGGATCATGATTTTACCTTTGTGACCCTTTGCTTATGAACATAAAATGAGTTTCAAACTAGTGAATAAAGATACTCGTGGTAGCAAGTCCTTTGTAGAACCTCTAGGTCTTATGCTTATACTAAAGAAAAGCTACTTAGAGTTATTTAAAAATAGTCTCCAGTGAACTTACGAGAGAGATCCTAGGAAATCCCATGACTATAAAAGAAAAGGAAAGGTAGTCTTTCCAGGTAGTAGAAGACCCTATCAACCCATGCTTGTTATATCAGATTATTATCATCACCGGGAGGTCACTAACATGGCATAGGGACAAGCCAACTAATGTAGGAAGAGATACATTTGTACTTAGGAAAGAGACCAAGAGAGTTTATGTGAGAATAAATTTATTGGCCATTGTGCCAAAGTTACACTCATCATCACAATAAAAGATATCATCAGTTATTCATCCTATTAGAGAGAGGCCATCATCACCCTTATCTAGGCACCAAACTAAGGGGTTGTCATCACTTTGTACCTCTATAAGGAGGATAGAGCCTCATCATTTATCTTCTTACAACATAAAAAATTTTAGATGAGGAATACCACTCTTACTATAGAGAAAATCCCTATCATTCAAGAGAGTCTTAAACACGAAACATTCAAATTAAAACCTATGGATGTAGAGGTCAATGAAGAAGTTGAAGTCATCTTAAATAGTAATGGTCTTCCACTTCATCTAATGGAGGAATAAATAGAAATCATTATGAGGGAGGATGAAGAAAAACCAAATAAGACTTAATAGGATTTTGACTTACATTAAGATTACCTATTAGATGATGACTCAAAGCTACTTATAACCTATGTCTTTATGGTAGACATGAGAGCATCTAAGAAGGAAATATAAGAAACTTAGGATATTAAAAAATAGTGTCTTATACCTAATCTAACTCATTAGTTGATCCTTCAATTGCTAAGTAAGGATTAGCAGATCTTAAGGATGGAAAAGAAGATGGAGGGGATGATCGCTATGATGTAATAACTTGAAAGTTAAATTTCCAACTCCTTACAACCGCAGTCCTTAAAATAACTAGAAGATTCCCATCCCACAAATGAGAAGAAGTTTAGTTTAAGGGATCATCACCAAGAACATAAATAATAGATGATGCATCATGGAACAATAAGTAAAATAGGTATTGACACAATCCCAAGACCACTCTGATTCTAAAGAGTAGACCCTACCCTAAAAAATATGGTTATGTATATTATCCAAAGAGATTTGTGCCCCCTTCTTTCAACTTTTTAGTGGGATAGACAACACCAAATAACATTAGCACACTTCCAAGTGAGTTGTTGTAATGTCGAGGGAAGTGATGGCTTGTTATTTAAGCAATTTTATTAATATGTTGATTAGAGTTGCCTTTGATTAGTATGTAGAAATACCAAATGGCTCAGTACGTATGTTCACTAAACTTGAAAACCTATTTATGAAATGATACACTATTATATAACATCATGTTACTATAGGCGACTTAATCACTGAAAAATAAAAACTAGGTGAATCTCTTATAGAATATATTTTGAGATGGAGGATTCTTAGTCTTAAGTGCGGACCTTAGCTACCAGAGTAGCATGCTATAGAAATCCTTCTCCAAAATATTCATGGCCTTATTACCTTCTTGCTAAAAGGCTTTATTACTAGCCTTCAAGAAGAAGCCCCCGGAATATCATTCTTAAGAGATCAATCTACCAAGGTACCTTCAAAACCTAGGAAAGTGTTGGAAAAGAAGGCATGCAATTTCTCTATAGTGGGCAATGAAAAGCTCCAATTCAGGTCTAGGTAGAGCGACCTCCACATTATAGGCCACAATAATAATAGTCACCACCACTACCAAGAAAACCCTTGCTATCCATTTCAATGAAAGAAAAAACCATACTTAATCTTTCAAGAGAGAGGTTGTGAAAAAAATAATTAAAAATGTAAAAAATGGCTAGATTTCAAGCTACCAAAATCAAAAAGGCTAGAAGAAGTCAGCAAGGTCAATGACTTAAATTACTATCCATACCATCAAATGTTAGGTCATACCATTAACAAGTGATTCCCTTTTAAGGACAAGCTTGAAACTAACTACAAAATGGGGTTGGAGATTATCTCTAATCAATACATTGTGGACCCTGGATAAGGGTCCATTAAGGTGGTCACAAGTGAATCTTTCACCTCTTCTAGTACATCTCTTTCAAGTGATTTGGATATAACTTTATCTCATTCTTTAAAAAAGTATTTAATAAAAATGTTTAAAAATTTCATGCATGACCATATGAAGACATAGAAGAAGATCATCTAGATTGATCCATTGGTGTAAGAAGTGATTCCTCCTCGACCCCATTTAGTACCATCAGATGTCTAGATGTTTGAAGAGATTGGTGAGAGAAATGATTATCATATTAGAGTAATTTTTGTATGATAAGGATGGAGATGCTAGGCCCTACATCATTTTATCTTTATGTACTTACTTTAAAAATATGAGCAAAAGTTTGTCATAGAAGGCATTTCTTATATTTTTATCATTTATGGTGAATGTGTTATGAATGAAGAAAAATAAGAATATGTAAATGAACATTCTTATAAAGATTATAACAAACTTTATGAATTAGTGTCAGAAAATGATAATTTTATGTCTAATTTGCATTGGAATCTTATTAACACAAAAGTAGAATTCTCATATTCTGACCAATCTTTGGAAAAGAACTTAAGTGATGAGGGACAAATTGACATGAACTTACTTTTGATTTAGGTGATATTACTAAAGTCAATCTTTACAATGGGAAGGTCCTACCACCTTGCTTACCTCCTAAGGACAAGGACAAACAAATTGTTGACCAACATCTAAAGCCTTTATAGAAAGATCTAGTAGTCTAGCCAGTTATTTCCAAGGTCAACAACAATATTTTAGCCCAACTTAGGAAGCTACCTGCTAGATAAAGTATTTATGATGCCTTTGTTCTATTCAAGGAAATGAGAGAATCATTAGTTTAGAAATTACTCAACTTAGAGATTTGCTTGACAAAATTAGCAGTAACCTCCTTATATGAGGCTTGCTATTTTAAAGAAGTCCTTGGAGTAACTTTCTCCAATGAAGATTTCTTTTGGGGACCATCGACCATAATCAACCCCTTTACATTTTAGTCAAGGTGAAAAATTTTAGACTATTTAGATCTTATCAATCTTGGCACTTTAGTTAAAATCATGAACTCTAAAATATTATCATTTTTAAAGATCAACACATGGAGACTTAGTTTTGATAAAATGTTACTAAATAGGTTTAATGAAATAGAAGAAAAGGCTTTGGGTTCAATAACTCCATTATTAAAAATATATGGATTGAAAACTAAAGTAAAATTTCATATTGATGATTCAAAGACATCTTTTAGTGCTCTCTTAGGTAGTCCATGGACACATGAATGCAAATTGGTTCCATCATCACTCCAACAATGCATTAAATACATAAGGGATGGAGTGCAGAATACTATAAAAGGTGATATACAACCATTTTTTATTCATGAAATTCAGCACTATGAAGATGATACTTGTTAGATGCCTAGAAGGCAAGTGCCTAATTCTATAAAATTTACCATTATTAAATCATCTGATAAAATAAAAGAAGATATCAAAACAAATAAAAAAGAAGAAAAAAAGAATAGGAAGAAAAATAAAAGAAGAAAAGAAAAGAAAAAGAACCTTCTATAATCCAGATTGATTTGGAATCTTGCTCTAACAAAGATTCCAATCAAGGATGCATTAATAATAGTTGATATCTCATTAGAATTAGATAGCAATGAACAGCAGATTCAAGCATCTAAATATGAACCTGAGTTGTTTACTTATGAAAAATTAAAAAGGTATGCGAACACTTGGACTTTAACCCCTTTATCTTGACACAAAATTGCACAATTAGATGTCAAAGTAGCTCCTATCCTTTTCAGAGAGGTTGGAAAGTTATCAAAGTTTTATTTTGTACCAAAATCTTCAAGCTCAGAAGTATAAAGAATGAAAATTCATTTTTAATGAAATAATAGAACTTCCTTTTGATTGGTATCCTAATTATGTTAATAATATAGTAAAAAATAGTTGTATTCCCTATACTTGTCCCAAAGGTATAACCCAATCTATGGAAAATTTATGGGATACTAAATATAAAAATTAAAATTCAAGGCTAGTGTTGGGCTTGGTACCATTAGACCTTTGAATAATGATGAACATTATTTAATGATAAGCAATTATATGGAGTTCGATCCACTTTTTGAGAGTTCATCCAATTCGTTAGAAAAAATCTATCTTGAAACATCAAAAAAATTAGATGATTACTTAATTCAAAATATACCCAAGAGCATGAAGAAGAAATAAAATTCACCATTGATGAACTGAGGGAGATCAACTTATGAACTGAGGAAGTCCCGAGACCAAATTTTATTAGTTCACTATTGGGTCCAGAAGATTCTAATGAGTTGATTAATTTACTTTCTTAATACAAAAATTACTTTGTATGAAATTAGATGAGATGCTAGGTTTATCTTTGGATGTTAAAGTCAATAAATTAGAGATTAAATAAAATGTAATTCTAGTAAAATAAGCTCTATGATGCATGCATCTAGAGATTGAACAACAAGTAATTATTGAAGTAAAAAAATTGATTAGGGCTAGTTTTATAAGAGAAAAAAATTACTTTTCTTGGTTAGTAAGTATTGTCTCGGTAAAGAAGAAGAATGGCCAAATATGCATATGCATAGATTTTAAAGGGTTAAATAAGACTTATCATAAAGATGAGTTCCCATTATCAATATCGAAACTTATGCTGGATATAGCCTCATTGCATGAAATTTTCTCATTTATGAATGGGTCATCCAAATATAACCAAATAAACATGGCCCCAAAAGATGAGAAACATATGGCATTTAGAACCTAATTTGGGATATTTTGTTACACGATTATGCCATTTGGTCTAAAAAATGTCTGGGCTACTTATCAAAGGGCAACGACTATAATATTTGATTATCTGATTCACAACTAAGTTGAGTAGGGTTTAGGGTTATTGGTTTTTTTTTTTTTTATAGAGAACAAATTCAAATTCAAGATTTCTTCTTTTATTTGTTTACTTTATTTAGTTTATTTTTTTATTTCTTTTAATTTATTTTATTTTTTATTCTTATTTATGTTTATTTTTTTATTTTTAATTAGTTTAGTTTATTTATTTTAGGTTGATTTATTTTAGTTAAGGGTTTTTTTTAGCTTATTTTTTCACTAACATGAATTTCCTTTACTAAAAATTGATTTTTTTAAATTATTTTCCTTCAATGGAGATAATTTCTGAAACAAATTTGGAAATCCCTACATACCTTTGGACTCTGGCCCTCGGCAAGCTGCTTAAAAGAAAAAGATAATAATTTATATGATCTAAGGATTATTTTTGAATGATTGCACCATTATAACCTAAAAATAAAGCCTTTGAAGTGCGCCTTTGGAGTAAATTTAAAAGAATTTTTTAGTTGTTGTAGTGAGACACCATGGAATAGAAATAATCTTGAAAAAAAATCAAAGTTATCATATAAAAGTTGCCACCTCGAAGCCTTATACAATTAAGATCATTTCAGGGTCAGAGTGCAAACTTAAGTAGATTTTATGAAATCTATCTAGTGGATGCCAACAATTTGTGGCATTAAAAAAAAAAGATTTTAAATTTATTTGGGATGAAAAATGTTAAAGTATATTTGAGAGTTTAAAATAATATTTAATAAATCCTTTTATTTTGGCTGCCCCATTCTAATGAAAGCCATTAATTATATATAGTTCAACTTTAGATGAATCTCTCAGAGCATTATTAGCTCAGGTTAATAAAAAAGGCAAAGAAAATGCCCTTTATTGTCTAAGTTGTAGACTTATTCCAGTAGAGATGAATTATCTACTTATTGAAAAGCACTATTTAGTTATGGTTTTTACTGCTCAAAAACAAAGGCATTATATGCTTTCACATAAAGTGAATCTAACGTCAAGAGTAAATCCTTTGCAAAATCTTATGACCCGCCCAACATTATTTAGACGTCTAGCATGTTAACCTATGATTCTATTTTAATTTAAAATAAAATTTATCCATTTTCATGTTATAATGGGTGAAGTTGTAACTGACTTCTTAGCAGCACATCCTCTCCTTGAGGGTTCTCCTTTAAATGATGATCTCCTTAATTAGCATAATATGAATATAAAGAAAAAAAATAAAGCCACTTGGGAGCTATAGTTTGATGGTGTCGAATCTTGTGTGAAAAACATAGCTTTGAATTCTTTTATCCTAGGAAGGCAATGATTGGATTAATCTTTAACTCTAGACAAAGGTATAATGTGATATTTGTACCATTTATTTGAACCCTATACAAATAATAAAGCTGAATATAAGGCTATTATAATTGGGTTAGAGTTAGCTATCCTAATGGATATTAAAGAGATTAAAATATTTGGAGATTCTTAATTAGCTATTAACCAAGTGAGCAGAACTTATAATGTTTTACACCCAAAACTATTAAATTAATATTAATATATAATGAAACTACTTAAACAGATTCTTTTTATGACCCTATATTATTGACTTCATGAGCCCCACCTTATATGAAATTGATTTTTGTAATAAAGAACACATGATCAAATGCTACTAGTCAAGTCAAATTTAAGTGTACAGGAACATTCTTTAACTACAAGTTCTTCAGTTAATTGAGAATGCTAAAGCTATTGGACATGAATTGGGTGAAAATGTTTCTATAAATAACTATATTAAGACAAATGAAAAGCCCACTAAAGTAAAATAAATCATTCATTCATTTGAAAATAATTTATTTTATAATTATTCATAAATTCTACATTTTCATATTTACAATTATTCATCAAATTATCCATTTTGGATAATGTGAACTAAATGCACAAACTTTGCTCCATTTCTTATGATTTCATGTAAATTAAATGAAGTTCACATTTAAGTAAATGATTTTCATGCTTAATCATGTTCATTATCCATTTGTTCAATGCATAAATCTAAATTATCCAAAAATTATTCAATGTATTATTTTTTCTCTTATTACCTTAATTTTTTTCTCTCCTAACTTATCTATCATCTTAAAACTTTTTGGATGAATCTTTTCTTGTTTATTTGAAAAATAAATTATGTGACACTTATTCAAATTATTTTCATAATTATTCCATCCTTTTCTAAATTAAAAAAAAATTATTTGAATCTTTACTTTGAATTATTTTAAATTCAATTTGAATATTCTCTTATCACATGTGATAATTTGAACATTGTTCTTTATGGAATATTTGTGGACGACCATAAGCTATTTTAATTAAGTTAATTTAATTTAATTTAAATTCATTTGAGTTAATTCAAATTCAATTAAAATAGACCATGTAATTATCCTCTTTCCTTTTATAAATATTTATTTTTGGAAACCATCCATGGCCGGCCAAATATTTAATTCAATTCAAATTATTCACATGATGATTACCAATTTTAAATCTCTTAAAATCTGAATAATCATCATTTAATTTGATTTAAGTGCATTAAAATAGTTATAATCTATTTTTGGTAACTAGCTTGGCCAAATTTCATTTATTTTCCTTGGATTTTATTTAATATGCTTTTGTATCATAACTTTCCCTCTTTCATTTAATCAAGATTAATTGATTGAATACTACATAATATTTTATTTAATTCTAATTGAATTCAATCATGGAAACCTCTTTGGCTTACCACATCACATGCTTAATTCAATTAATTAAAATTTAAATTAATTTTTTTAACTAATTAATGGTGTCAATATATATTCGATAATAATTTAAACTCACTTTCTCTTATCTCTCTCTTTGCCAACCTTCATGTTCATTAACTTCCTAATTGCAATGGAGACCTTATCATTAGATAATTTGATTCAATTGGATCTCTTTCCAATTTAATACTCCCACCATATCTCCTTGGCCTATTCCTTCTTCATGATAAATGAAATTAAATTTGATTTATTCAAATTTAACTATCTTACCAAATGAATTTATCCTCTACCTTGCCTTGGCCAAACTCATTACCATGCCATTTAAAATTCAATGTAATTGATTCCAATCAAACAATCCTTCCAAAATAAATTTTAGTCCTTTTTTACTTAGGCTAATTTTTCCTTCATGCAAATTGTCTTTTATTTTGATTGGCTTGAATTTAATTAATTCCAAAAGTGTTTCCCTTTTTTTCTCCTCTTCTTGGCTAACCATGTTGACTCCTTTTATTTATAATGTTCTTAAAACTAGGAAAATCTCTCTTAGACATTTTTCCTCTCTTGGCTTAACCCTTGCAAAACTTTTTATTGGAGATTTCTCTCCATGAATCAAGCTAACCTCTTCATCATCCATTCAATTTCTTCCTACATGTGACTGCTTTGAAGCTTACACAAAATAAGTTTGAGGATTGGTGCAAATCCCTTTGGCTGAGAGCTTCACAAGGTTCCATAATTTGTTTTTTGTAGCTTTCATGTTATGTGACCTTGATCTCTTTCTTGGCTTAAGAGTTCTTAATGTTCGGTAAATTTTTTTTTTACATAACATATCTTTCCATATTTTGTTAAGTTTCCAAGACATTGAGTTTGATCGGATAAATATTTGTGATAGCAAATTCTTCTCTTTTCTTTATTCTTACATATCCTTAAGTGAGATTTATGTTGTGTTGATTGTTTCATATAGAGTTCTTGTGAGTAGTAAGTTTTCTTTTCTTTTAAAATGTCTTATCTTTTGCATAAGTGATAGTTTTTTCAAAAGAGACTTCATTTGAATTTATATGCTTCAATATTGCATATCATTTGATCTTTCCAAAACTCAAGTCTCCATATAACAATTGATTGGTTTAATTTTTAAATCATTATTGTGCTACACTTTAAATCATTAAATAAATCAATTTGATTCCAAGTTTATATATTATATTCAAACATTTTAAAAATTCAATTACATCATATACATCTTTCATGTTTAATCATTGATTTGAATTTAAATACAAATTAAAGTGAGCTCTCTTTCATACTTTTATTTTCACTTGCCTTAATATTGTTATTGTTGGGTTGTGAAAGAAAAATACTTTTAAATTTAGAGTTAAATACTTTCATATTCTTCTTTCTTATTTTCTTGTTGGGTTGTACTTACCTATTAAGGAAAGTATATTATTTGGTTGTACTTTCCCACTAAGGAAAGTACATTGTTTGGTTATACTTGCTAGTGAAGGAGAGTATGAAAGATTTATTGTAATCTCAACTTTGAGTTAGTGAATGCCTAGTCTTGGTGGTTAGGCATAGATGTAGGCTAGTTTTTTGGGTTTGGCCAAACCATGTAAAAATCTTTGTGTTCTCTTTCTTTATTTTTCTTCACTTTACTTTCTTATATTGTTATTGATTGTTGCTACATTTCATTAAAGCATAATCATTAAAAGTTTAAGTTTTCTACAAAATACGAAAATTAAATCTTTTGAAATTATTTTTAAAAACTCAATTAACCCCCCTCTTGGGACTTATAGTTGAATAACATATATAGGATAGCATGCAAAGATATAACCATAACTAATGCTTTGGCTAAACTTGAAAAAAAAAAAAACAAAAAATTGTATGTTCAAAAAAGAATCTATATTTATAGATGTTCATAACCAATAAATTATATCTTCTATAGATTTTGATTATATGAACATAAATGTAAAATTGAAAAGGATAGCCAATGTTACTGAAGGTCAAAAATAATGTAACTAGAGAAAATAAGTCACTAGTCCATCAAATCAAGAAACATGTCTTTTCTTATTTATTAATCAATAATATATGTCAACCTTATTTTTGGATGAGGTTAACATCATTCTTAAACTAGTAATTAAGACATCAAATCCTAGATCAGAAGCATCCTAATTATACACTCAAGACATTACACCTAGTGACTAGTGCATCCATCCTAGAGTTTGATCTAACCTAATGGGTTTTGATAGTTCAACCCAAATCTCAAACCTAAATCAAAACATACACACTTGAAATCTGAATTTAATTAGATTTAACTTTAATTTGAGGAATTAAACCTACTTTATTTAAGTTAAAAATAACATCAACAAAAGAAATTCAAATTAAATCAAAATAAATCCAAATTAAGTTAAATGAAAAAATAAGAATGAACCCATATCTAAATCAATGTCAAAAAAGTGGTCAACCATTTTGGCAAATGGTTAGACTTAAGTATGTCCCACCAAGTCAAATGTCAACAACAACAATAATCCTTTATCCCACTATGTGGGGTTGGCTACATAAATCCTTCTTCTCCATTATGTCCTATTATGTGTCAAATTCTCATTTAATTCAAGTGTAAAGCATCTACTCTCCTAACTGGGTCATTAGACAGGCGATGCTTTATATGGCCAAACCATCTAAGGTGACTCTCTCTAATCTTATCTACCATCAGAGCTACTCCAACTTTTTCCTGAACATACTCATTTCACATTTTATCTTAAAGAGTAAAGCCACTCATCCACCTGAGCATCCTCATCTCTGCAACACTTAACTTAGTCTTATGCTTCTCTTTTATTGGCCAACATTCTACACCATAAATCATTACTGGCTTTACCTCTATCTTATAAAAATTTCCCTTAAGTTTAACTGGTACTTTTCTATCACACAACAGGCTAGAAGCATTCCTCAACTTCAACCATCCAACTTGGATTCTACTAATAACACCTCCATTTATTTCGCCATCAGTTTCAACAATAGACCCTAGATATCTAAATCACCCATTCTTTTTAATGACTTATTCACCTAATGTCACAACTCTACCACTAGAACTTCTACAACTAAAATTACACTCCATATATTCAATATTAGATCTACTTAAATGAAAACCTTTAGACTCTAAGGTTGACCTCCATATTTCAAGTTTCTCTTAGACTCCCTCTCTAGTCTTATCAACAAGAAGATTGTCATCAGCAAAAAGCATACACCAAGGCACATCTTCCAGTAAATGCCTAGTAAGAACATCCATAACTAAAGCAGAACGATAAGGGTTTAAAGATGATCGTTGATGTAATCCAACTAAAATAGAAAAATATTTTTTCAATCTTCCTTACGTTTAAAGCAAAGTAATAGCTCTAGTATGCATATTCGTAATGACTTGATTATGAACAATATTAACTCCTTTCTTTTCTATAACTTTCCAAAGAACATCTCTAGAAAATTTATCATAAGCTTTCTCTAAATCAAAAAATATCATATGTAGATCCTCCTTACTTTCTCTATAATTCTCCATCAAACCTCTTAACAAATGTATAACATCCATATTAGATCTACCTGGCATGGAACCAAACTGATTGTGAGAAACTTTTGTATCACATCATAACCTATGCTCAATTACACTCTCTCATAATTTTAATGTTTGACACATCAAATTAATTCCTCTATAATTCACACACACTCTTGTTCATCACATTTATTCTTAAATATAAGAATTGAAAAACTCTTTCTCCATTCGTCTGGCAACTTTCAGTCTTTAAAATAATATTAAAAAGATTTGTAAGCCAAGAAATTCCTTGATCTCCTAAACATTTCTACACTTCTATTGGAATATCATTAGGTCTAACTTCAAATTTACTAATATGATGACAAAAACAAAATTTGTATTTTTATTTAGGGTATTAAGGTTGCTAAAATCAATCGTATTTTTAGATCCTTCATTGAAACGTTTATCAAAATATCTCAGCCACCTATTTTCAATATCCTTTTCTAAGAAAAGTACTTAATGATTTTCATCCTTAATACACCTCACTTGAACTAGATCATTACTTCTCCTATCTCTTTGGTTGGCTAACTTCTACATACATCTGAGGTAAAATTCTTATTTCTTATCTTTTCTTGCACATTTTGACTCCACCAAACTATTTTTATTACAAGAAGCTTTTCCTTTTGATTCTATAAGCACATTTTTGCAACTTGTTGAATTTCACTTGCTACGTTTTCCCACATAACATTAGCTTCCTTATGAACATCACAAATTCTATGCTTTTATAGCTTGCTCTTAAAAATATTTTTATTAATGTTCTTTAAGTGTCCCCATCTAATCCTAGGATAATAATTTGATTTATTTTTCATCTTACAATCATTCATCTTAAAATCTAAAACCAGTAGTCGATGTTGTGTACTTAAACTTTTAGTCGGAATGACCTTACAATTTTTATAATCTAAACGATCTATTTTTCTTATCATAAAATAATATTTTGTGTTGTACTAGATTCATTTTTATAAGTAATAATATGCTCATCTATTTCATAAATAAAATATTAGGATCTACAAAATCATATGCTAAAGCAAAATCTAATATAGTCCTACCATCTTCATTAGTCACTCTAAATCCATAGCCACCATGAATACTTTTAAAATCTTTTACCACTCTACCAACATGTCCATTTAAATCTCCTCCAATAAATACTTTTTCTTCAAGAGGTATCTTTTATATTCATCTATCTAATTTATTCTGAAAATTTTCTTTTGAGCTTACATCCAAACCTATTTGAGGAGCAAACACACTTATAACTTTGATAATCTTAATATCAACAACAATCTTTAAATCTATAATTCTATCTACAAATATATTAATATTTATAACATTATCCTTCAAACTTTTATCTATAATCACACCAATGCCATTTCTAATTCACTTGTACCTAAATACCAAAGTTTAAAACCAAAACTAACAATCTCTTTGGCCTTCTCCCCAACCCATTTAGTTTATTGAAAACATAAAATATTTATCTTCCTATGAACTATAATATCTATTAATTCCATTAATTTATCTATAAGAGTACTTAAATTCCAAGTTCCAAACCTAATTCTAATTTCATGGACTAACTTCTTTGCCTACATCCATCTATAAAGTGGGAACCGTTGCTTATTTAACACTGCATCGGGACACCGATACAACATCCCTTGGTCACTTTTCACTATATTCAGGCCATATAGTGCATCGCTTCTAGGGGATGCCCTAGCATTAACACAATATTTTAAAGGATTCATGTTATGATTGTTTCTACAATTTTTATGCTGGCTATCGACTTCCTATGATAACCCTCCACTTTTGACATCTGGACTTGGGATCGGCAAAGGTAGTGTTACCAAGTCAAAGGTCAACCCACCAAAATTTGACCAAATAAAATCATTTCAAATGGTCCAAATGATAAATTAAACATGTAATAACATGAAATTAAAGAAAAAATAAACCCATTATGGTCTTAATTAAGCTATTTAGAACATTTGATTTAAATGGGCTTAAATGAGCCTTATTGGGTTCAAACCCAAATCAAATTGAAATCAACTCAATTTGATTGTCCAAAATCATTTGAAAATGATTATCTAATGTAATCCAATCAATCATTAGGTCTATATTAACTAATTGGGTCATTTGAAATCAAATGAACCTAACTTAACCCATTAAACTCAATTTGGGCCAAATGGGTCAAAGTTGAAATTAACTTCAAACCAATTGAAGTCAATTATTCTAAATCACTTCATATATGTAATCAAACATGATTAGAGTCTAAATAAAATTCAATTAAGCCAAATGGATCATTTAAACCCAATTGAAATCAACATATCCGATTTAAGCCTAAATGGGTTAAATTGAAATGAAATGTAAATTCAACTCAAAACCTAGGGTGAATAATCAAATTAAAACATAATAAAGCATGAATTAAATATAATTGATCCCAACCTTAGTAACAATTAATCAAAGAAACACATTTGAATTAATTCAAACCTAAATGGATAAATGGTAGGGATTTGACCCTAAAGTCGCTACTAATCCTATCCTAACTCACTTAAATACATTCTAAAGTGAGTTTAGAATGAATGTCAGCTAAAATCATGAAGTTTCTGAAGCTCCAAATGCATCCAAAATGAGGAAATTTCACATGGAGAAAAGAGGAGTTAAGTGCAAAAAAATCACTCCCCAATCCATGATACCCTCTTTGATTTTTCCTCCCAACACATCTTCATAGCTTTGGACTCTTCTCATTCAATTGACCACCAATTGAAGATACCATCCAAGGGTGGTAATCATCATAACAAAGAAAACTTAGCTTCCTCCACAAAATTCCATGAGTTAGCTCATGATCGAGGAGAGAAAAGGGAGGAAGAGGATTCCTCCCCTCAAGAACTTCATCTCAACACACTTATAAGGGAAAGAGGAACCAAATCAACACCTTGGCCAAGGTCTTCATTGTTGGTGGCTAGATTCTGGTCACCTAAAGCTCTTTAAATATAGCTCTCATCCATATATGGAAGAGTGGAAATGAGCTTCCCCTCATGAAATCAATCACTCATACATGATCCTTAGGTGAAGAGAAGAAGATTCAAAGCCTTCCCTAATCCTTTTGCCGGTGATAGGCCAAAATTCTACCCTGGTCGACAACAAGGAGCCTCACTAAACATGGAAATGGGGCTTAAGTATTTTTCCACAAAAATTGGACTTCCTTACACATTCTAATGGTAGAGGTGACCTGAAACGAACCCTCTCAAAGATCCATCACCGGTGGTGAGCCAAAAAATGATCGAGGCTGATAGAAAATGGCCAAATGTTGGTCTCCACAACATTTGGCAGGGAGGCAAGCTAAGATATCTTTACCATAGCTTCAACCCACCCATCGAGATGAAGGTGACCGAAGCATGATGATTGTCAAAAATCACCGATGATGAGGTATGGACCTAAATCGACACCTTAAGCAATTTTATTTAGTCATTTATGAAGAGAATTTGATCTCTAAGGAGATTAAACGATATGGAACGATTACAAATCTATCATTGATCATTTTTGCAATCAAAATTATGTTGAAATTCCCCTTGGATCTTTAAAATCAACCAGGTTTAATGAATGACATCTGCTTCTTGTCGATGAGAATAATGGAGTGATCTTCACCTTCTATTCCTTTTGTTTGGAATGGAAGATCCTTATCTAGTCGATAGTATGATTAAACACCATAGGGAAACATGACTAAGATCTTGACCATCAAATCTTTGATTGGACAGTCGGGATGAATCTCGCATCCCCCGCCACATTCTGAGTTAGATTCGCATGGATTTGACTGCATGAATCAAACACCGTCATGCATAAAGTTGCGCCACATTGGTGCCACATGGTGCCGCTAAAATGATAATTTTTTATTTCATAATTAAATAAATATTAAACAATACCATAAAATTCAAAAAATTTTAAAAATTAAAATACTAATTAAAAAAGTGCAAATAATGGCTCTATGGATTCATCTTAGAAAGAATAATCCACTAACCCAAAATTCAAAATTTTATTAGGTAAATTTAGGTTAATTTATGTTTAAAAGAAAATAACCAAACTCAGATTAATTACAAACCATTAATCCAATTAGTACGAAACTTTGAGGAACTGAAATTGGGGTTAAATTACACCTTAGAAAAAAAAGTTTCATGATTATTGTAAAGTAAATTAAAAGATATTGCATTTTCAATCTCTAACTCTATTTTAAAAAAATAAATAAATATTAAATTAAGAAAATCAAGGAAAATGATAAAATCACCTTAAATCATTATAAGAAACTTTATTGAATCTAAAAACACCACTAAAACACTCTCAAAAAGAAAAATTATAAAATAATCTAACTTTGCATTTAATTGAATTTATTAATCTAATTAATCAACCTAAATTTAGGAAAATCATAAAAAATTAACCAAAATTCCAAAAATGCCAAATGAACCTTATATGGATGCATCTTGAAAATAGTTATTAAAAAACAAAACCCTAAAGTAATTCATTATAAGTTAAGCTTAATTTAAATTTTAATGAAATAATTAAGAATTTAATTTATCCCGAATTACACATCTGATAAGAATAAAAGTTTAGGGAAATCAAATTGGTAAAGAACCCTACTTTCCATAAAATTTTAAGATCAATTGACCTTTAGATTAGAAGTTATTCAATTTACATTCTCAAGATCAATTTGCATAAAAAAATAAATAAATAATTGCAACAAATTTTAAAACTTCATAAATTAATTAGAAACATTTTCATCAACATCAGAACACCTACGGATAATTTTCCAATGCTTTAAGTAAAATAATTTGATTAATACAAACTTAGGGTTCATTGGAAACCATTTAAAAATGCAAAATCTAATTAAACATTAAAGATAATAAATTATTTAACTCTAATAAATCAATCTTAACATATAATCAATGCAAGCTAAGAATGAATTAAAAGACTAACCTAGATGTATTAGGTTAACATAATTCAAATTAAATAAACACAAATTAAATGGACATAAACATTAGTAAAATAAACATTAAACCAATTCAAATCAAATTGAAATAATCCAAACTCAAAAATATATAATCAAATCAAAAGAAAAGTAAAGAAGAATTAAATTCCAAAATAAACTTAAAACATTTATCTAAATTAAACTTAAACCTAAATCATTTAAATGAATCTGAAGGTGAAGAAACTTACTTAAATTGAAACCTGAATCTAAAAAGGCCTAGTAAAGTATTACCACAAAAGCCAATTTCCTTCACACATTAGATTATTAAGTCATGTACTATAGACCTAAGTTAGGCCGATCTACGATATTCTGGATGTGATGTATTTTTCTTATTTTGTAGTGTACTTTTTTATACTAAATGTCTAGAATTGTTTACCCATTAGACTAAATGATAGAAAGTTCTTTTAGACTAATGCTATCTTCTTTAGGGGCTATGCTAAAGAGCCTACTATAAAAAATTATAAAATTATCATTAGCTTATATTTATTGAATAAGTCCTTAGGAATAGCCCAATAGAATAAGTGAGCTTGACAAACAACTAATGCTAAGCCCATATGCTTCCAAATATAACTATTAGTGTATTGTTTGTATATTATTGATGTGTGTGTATGTGTTTCTTTTTTTGGGGCTTAAGATTTATTTTTAAAATTTATAATATAATTTGATGTTTAGAATTAAGTTAAGATCTATGGGGTTTATGAATTGCAGAAGTTGATCTTCCCAGTAGATGGTGCAGAGGTCCTATATGAAGCCCAATGGAGGTACCTAAAGAAGGAGAAAATTCCATAAGAATGCCCCAATCGATTTAAACTTGTAGTTCTACATCGGATTGTATAAGTGCAGAGCTTGATAGCCCATTAACTCTTTCTTTAGGGCTGTACAATGATACCCATCTGCATTAACCTATTCTTTAATTTAAATTGGCTTGATTTATTTTGGCTGCACAATAGAATCAACCTGCATTTCAAGGTTTCTTGATATGCTATTCTTTTAAAGATGAATGCATGGATGATTAAGCTCTTAGATAGATTAAATTTTCTATCCAAATGAAATCTAAACAACTTAAACAAAAAATAAAAAAAATTTAAGACTTCATATTAATTAAAACCCTAAGAGTAACTTAAAAGCAACTAGAAATAACTAAGTTTTGTGAATCATGCTAGCATATTATTCAAACTTCATAAATTGAGTGCTTCACCCATTTCACATAAGGGGCATTTGACCTTTGAAGATGACCACCTTCCTAGGGAAGTCTGTTTCTCTTCTTGATTTAGCTCATGATCACTTCTAATTACATGTCATTTAGGCATAAAATACATACCCTAAGGACTTAAATGTATTATCAGTCAAAAATATTTAAAAGCTAAAATATGTTACATTAGTTAGATTCATTTCATATCCAAACATGATCTTATGGATTAGGTATTAAGTCTAGGTTCTTAGATTCTTTTCTAAATATAATAGCCTAGCAATCTTACATACATGAGACTTGGCATCATGGATTTAAAAATTCACTTAGGTGGTGTTAGTTGGCAGCCCTTCCATGCAAGTTATAAGACCAGAAGAGTTAGGGATATGTTTCATTCTTCTAATAAGAGAAAGAACTTGTAATTTCTAAATATTACATTAGGTTGAGCTTCTAACTTGTGTTAGAAGCAATTGAAGACTTAGATTCTGAAGCTTCTACTAGAGTAAGTCTTCAATCTTAGGAATTTCTATAGTCTTATGCTGCTAAAATCTAAGTCCTAAATTTTTTAAAAAAATGTCAACTCAAAATTTTATAAGATTCCAAAATTTAAAGTCCAATGATAGGATAGTTAAAATGCCTATTGGGATAGGGAACCATGAACCCTATCTAAAGGATATTGCTCTACTTGCTTATGTATTTTAAAGGAAAACTCTTTACTACATAAAAACCCATAAGCATTAGAAGTCTTTTTTTAAGTGATTAAATTCATTATAAGATAACATATTTATCATCTAAGATAATATAGTTTTTCTTTAATGATGCATTTAATTATCCAAATAAGAAATTCTTAAATTATATATGGTCTGATAAATTTTTTGCATAGAGATATTTTGTGGAAACTCCGCTAGTGAGTTGTTCCTCTCTCCATCTTTAGAAATAGGATGTTACTTCTATACATCGATAGTGTACTTATGCCACTCACAGGTTAGGACTGCCTTCCTTTATATTTGATGTCTCTCCATTACATCCTTGGTTGAGCTCATCCAACAACCTGAACTTAAGCTCCAGGACTTTTCGTTTATGATAGTTAAATCTCTAGGTCAAAATGGATTTGATATCATTCCAATTTGAAAAAAAAATATTATATTCAAAAATTTTGAAAATTATTTAAAATATTAAAAAAAATCTCAAAGTTCTATTTATCACTGATTTTATTATCTTTGCACTAAAGCTAAAGAGAATCAGGACAAGATCCTTATATTGATACCCTTTGTTCTAATACACTCAAAGGTAGAAAACATTTTAGGATGCATATTGAAATGATGGTGTTCTTCTACATTTTAATAAAATCAAAGAAATCAAAGGAAGTATGCATAGTCTTAACTATTTCCTCTTACCACCATGATTGAATCTTGAATTGCATTTCTAAAAAGAATTAATTTAAAAAATTATAAAACAGGGATCAGTATAAAAAGATGATCCCAAAAGAATGCCTCATTGAACTTGGGAAAATGTAGATTTAGAAATTAAATGTGAGCCATCTACCCTTATGGAAGGTAATTTTCTTAAATACAATTCAGCTTTAATCTTAATCATCTCACGATTTATCTCCATATGTCCACTAGAATTTTGGAAAATCAATTGTTTGTGTTGAGTTACCAATTCAAGGGAGTGACTTGGAGATAACCCTCTTTTGGACCCTCAAGAAACCCTAAATTATTAGGGAGTTTAAGAGAGAGTCAAAAGAGAAAGATGGCATGATATTATAAATGAAGATGACATGATAAAATCTCACTTTTGCTCCTAATCAATAAAAGAAAAGAGAGGGCAACGATAGAGAATTCTGATTTTTTTGAGAAAGTTGAAATGAATGAAATTTAGACCTTATAAATTTAAATCAATTTCATTAATGAGAGTATTCTCCCATTCAATGATTGTTATTTCATAGATGACCTTAATTACTTTAAGGACAAATCCTAAAAAATAAAAATTAATGAAAATTTTAGTCCTTCTAAAATAATTATAAAAAAAACCATGACCTTAAGATTGGGTCTTAATGGTGATATTTCTATCTCTTGGATTGAAAATATAAAATTTCTATCTCTCGTAGATTGATAGATGAATCACTTGGGGCTTTATTAGCCCAAATTAATGAAGAAGGCTTTAATTTTACTGCTTAAAAACTAAGGCATTACATGTTTCTCATAAAGTAAATCTGATTTCAATAGTGAATCCATTGCAGTATCTTATGACCTACCCAATATTGTCTAGACGTTTAGCATGTCAATCTATGGTTTTATTGCAATTTGAGATCAACTTTATTCTTCTCCATGCTGTAAAGGGGCAAGTTGTAACTAACATTTTTTAGCAGCACATCCTTTACCCGAAGGTCTCCTTTAAATAATGATCATCTATATGAATAGATCATGACATTAGAAGTTGAACCTAATGCCACATGGGAATTATAATTTGATGATACAGAATCATCAAAGAAAAATAAAGAATTTAATTCTTTTATTCCAAAGAAGGCAGGGATTGGAGTGATTTTAATAACCTAGACAAAAGAATGATGAGGTACTCTTATGATTAGCCAAAGAAACTACATGTCCGAAAAAAAGAATCTCTTTCTATAGAATTCTAGAATCAAAAAATTATATCTCCTATAGATTTAGATTATCTGAAAAAATAAAAGTAGAAATGCGAAGGATAGTGATGATTGTCGAAGGTCAAGAAGAGTGTAACTAAAGGTAGCCATTCATTGACTACTTAGTAAGGGGAGGCTTCCTGAAAACATGTCACTGGTAAAGAAAATAAATAAATGTGCCTTGTTCTATGCATTGATTAATAATATATTGTACCTTAGTTCATTCGATCAAGTGTGGCTATGTTGTTTAGATAAATAAAAAGCCCATAAGATTACGACTAAAGTACATTCTATATTGTGTGATGTTCTCCAATTTGAATATAAAATGAAATTGAAAATTAAAAGACTTAGATATTATTGGCCTTCGATGTTAAATGGCTACATGGAAATTGCACGTCATTGTCATCAATGTCAAATATATGATGTAGTGCTACATCAGCCACATAGTGTACTACACCCGACAATTGTCTCTTAACTTTTGGGGTGCCGACATCATAAGGCCTATTGACCTATTAAAGATAGAGTTGGACCTACCCTTCCATCCTTCATATTAAAAGGAAATTATTTAAATTAAATTCAAAATGATAGAGTCAAACCACCTCGAATGACACTAAAAAAAAGGTACACAACTCATTCATAAAAATTGAAAAAACTAATAAAGTACCTTCTTAATTCAAAAAGAAAAGTGAATAACAAATTCCAGTCATCTTAAAATTTTAATTGAAGTTTTTTTGCCCATCTTAGAGAAGTTGCTTGCAAAATCGGGCATCATAATACTTTATAAAAAAATAAAGAAGGAAAATGAGATGAAATAAATGAAAATAAAAATGACCATTAATCAAGGAATTACATAATTTTGTAATTTTCCTTCCTTAATTATAAGTGAATTCTCGATGTGGCTTTCCACTAAAGAAGGTTCTAGGATTATCTTCTATGATGAGGATATACTACTGAGAACTTATCAACATCTTAGTTAATGTGGAAAATTTGTAAAGAAAATCTCCATAATGTTTATTGATTTGGGTACATCAGTCAACATCAATCATAAACAAACAAGAAAGTGAATATACATAGGTCCAATTCCAATCTAATCCTGATGAGATGGTGCCATGTATATTCAATCAAGAAAAGAAAAGTCTCAATGAAAGTTCAAGAAAATAGAAGACTCAATAAATTTTTAGTCTTAGAGACTTTGAAAAACTTAAATATCCATCATATTGTTGCTTAAGGATGATAATACAAACATAGAAGAAGAATCATAAGAATGCAAGAACATCTTTAATGCTCTTGGATGGTCTTATCCATCCTAAATAAAAAAAATGAATGGAAATAATGAAAATGAAAGAAGGAGAAAATAATTATCATTGTAAAAAAAACAAAAAATTCACATTCATTCAGTATTTGAAAGAAAATCCTTCTTTTAAGGCAACCAATAAGAACGTGTCTAGTATTTAGTCAAAGAATTATGAGATATCTTACTAAGTAATGTGATTACTAAAAATAAGAAAAGAATTGAGTATGTAAAATGTTATCAAATATTGTATTCAAACAAAGAGCCGAATGCATCCAATGTCCTAGAAAATGTTGCATTTAGGAAAAATACCAAATGTAATGTTTTACAAGGAGTTGAAAAATTATTGAAATGTTAACAAAATAAAGAAAGAAAGAAAATAAAAGGAATGGAAGGACTATATCCAAGAGCAAAAGAAGGAAGCTTGGTATTTCTGAATATGTGGGTAATTAAACTTTAAACTCCTCTACATCAAAATAAAGTGGTAGGATTAGAAGTCATGAATTTCCCCTAGCTTAAAATAAAAATAAAAATCAGATGTTTGATACTTTGTCATCATGGCCTTTGCCGTATTGGGTGTGCTCATATAGCAGGTCAAAGAGATAATGGATTTTCATTTCCAAGAATCGTTATCCTGTGTCTAATAATGATTCAATTGATTATAATTTGATCCCATTGCAAGCAGCATATAGATAATATCCATAAGCAAGAAAAGCTATGAAGCATTCAAGAAATTGAAACCAAAAGCTGGCTTGAGATTTAGTGCTATAGAGCCATTGTAAGATGAGAATTGTGAAATGGTCAGGGTTTTAGCTTTCTCTTCAAAGGCACTCTAACTTACTAAATGATTATAGTTTAGATGTGTCAGAAGATCTATATAGTGTTTAAGTTCAAGATTCTCCTCCAAAATTTGAAGAGGAATTTAAATATATAATTGACAAGCTAAAGAAATAAGTTGACAAATAGAAAGTTGATTAACAACTAATATCAATAATCTAACTCTTCGATGAGTTAGATATTGATGACTGAATCAAACGATTCTCATAGTCTAAAGAATACTTCATATAAAGATAAAATATTCTTCAGATATAGTGGTTTATAAGCTCAGGTTTGGTACCATTTCAATAAACTAAGTTGTTGACCTAATTTTTGGATGAAGTTAATTTGGCACTTAAGAGATCCTAATCTCAAATAGGATTCTCCTAATTCAATGCTTAGGACATTATGCCTAGTGACCTAGAGAATTTACCTTGGGTTGGATCTAACCTATTTGCCTTAGGTTGGATCAACTCAAGCATCCAAATTCAAAATCAACTAATCAAATCAACAATCAATAATCAACAATCCAAGATGATTAAAAGACAAATTACATTTAATTTCAAAAATACCCCTGAGTTGATTTTGAATTGGATTAATCTAAAATCAATGCACTTGATTTGGACTCAAACTCCAACCCAAATTGAATGTACTCCAAATAAAAACTCAAAATGGGCAACACACATTAGTCTAAAGCTATGTGATTCCATAATCATAAAATAAAAAAGGGAGAAAAATGGGAAGAAGAGAAATGCTAATTTCCTCCTTCCATCTCTTCCCGTGCAAACTCCTTTCTTCCCACCTCATGTAGTCCAAGACAAAAGCCACCTCTTAAGAGGTGGCTGCCTTCAAGTAAAAGGGGAAAATTAAGAAGTCAAAGCAAAGAAAGAGTTGGCTTCTCCAAGGGGAAGAAGAAAAAGAAAAAAAAGAAGAAGAGGAAGAAGTGCTTGGCCATGCATGGAAAGCCAGTAAAGAAGCTCCTTCCTTCTGAACTGAACATTCCACTATGTTCACAACATGAAGAGAGGAAGTTTAACACCTTTCCCCAGCCACCTTGCCACAGGCAAAGCACTATTCAAGCTAAAATCGAGCACCCTTTAATGGTGAAATCCAAAGGAGAGGATTTCACCCCAAAATTGAAGACACGAACACATTCTAGGGCTCGAAGTGATCCAAATCGAGCCCTTACTTGAGTCATTTGGCACTGGGAAGGCTGAGAAACACCAAGGCCGAGATCCATGCTAGGGAGCTCGGTTAAGGGGGCAAACCATGTGGAGAGAAGCCGCCAAACACCAGCCACAAGCTCGTTGCATCGATCTAAAGCTTATGGAATCAACCTCACCGCCGAAGATTGCCGGAATCCAGGTTTGCCATTAACGTCCTCCCCTATTTTCTCCAAGCTTTTAGTTTTGGGGCTTTTCAAAGAAAAGTCAAACGCCAAATGGATCTAACTGTATCGATTGATACCAATTCGATCACTGATCATTTTGGGATCAAAAATAAGACATAATTCACCATCGATATTAGTTGACAGAGAACCATCAACAACGATCGGGTTTCTCCATTTAGGAAATGAAGACGATGATCTTCGGACCGTCTGATCCATGTATTTGGATCGAATGTTCATCCGCCGCGATCATACTTACATCCTTAAGGCGATCGATCATCATCGAGGATCGAACATCCGATCTAGTCGCATATTTTGATTTAAATCCCTTAAGGATCGTGGGGGCAATCTAGACCATTAGATCCGAGATCGGATGGTCCAAGATCGTCCCATGGGATCAACTCGTGCACAACATGGATTCCTGATTCGCACCGCACGCATTCGCTTGATCTAGAATCGTATGGACCGATCTTTGATCAGATGGTCCATAAACAATCCTGCTCATTTTAATTTGCCACGTGGGACCCGCCTCACTTAAAATTATTATTTAATGGTTTAATTAATTTAAAAAATCTTGAAAACTTCAAAAAATCATGTGTTTAACAGATAAACATTAAACCCTAAAATAAAAGAAAAATAACAAAATTACAAAAAAGAGCTCTATGGATTCGTCTTAATGAGAGGAATCCATAGAAATTAAAATCCCCAATTTTTATTGGGTAATTTTCCCTTAATTTGGGTTTAATAGATAAACATTAAACCCTAATTACTCTCAAATTAATAATCTAATTAATTTGAAACTTTAGAGAAATGAAATTAAGCTTAAATATACCTTAGGGAAATTTTTGGGTATTTAAATCTCTGAATTCAAATGAAATTGTAATTTCATGTGTTTAACCTTTAAATTAATTAAATTAATTACCCTTTAATGAAATAATTAGAAAACTTTAATCGAATAACCTTAAATAAACATAATAAATATAAATGAACATCAGAATATTAATTAAACCTAATCAAATCTATATGAACCTAATAGATCACTAATTAACTCAATTAGGTAATTAAAAGAATTAAATAATTCAATTAAATCACCTAAACTTAATTAAATCATAATAAATCAACCAGTTAACAAAAAACTATGAATAAACACTCATTGGAAAGGTATTTCAATGAATAATAAGTGAAAAATAAAATCTCTTAATGAATCTTATTAAATTAGGCATAATTTAGGTTTTAAAGAAATAATTAAAACCTTAATTATACCCTAATTACATTTCTAATTAAGCTGAAACTTTAGGAACAAAAAATTGGCATGTAACCCCACTTGCCACAATTACCTCAAACTCAATTGGTCTATAAATTTGGAATTCTTGATTTTCCAAATCTCTAGGTCAATATGAACTAAATAATAATTAAAAAGAATCATTAATTCATTGAATCAACAACTAGATTGAACTAACCTGAAAAAAACATCAAAAATACTTAGGGTAATTTAACAAAACTTCCTAAGTTAAGGAATTCAAAATTGTAAGACAATCAAACATAATCAAAGAATTTAATCAAATAATAAAATTTCAAGAAAATCAATACTTAATGAAATTCAAACATACTTAAGTTAAATTTAAAAAATAAAACCACTTAATGAATTTAAATAATGAACTTAAAATCTAGATTAATCAAATTAGATCAAGTAATTAATCTAAGTATTTTAGGTTAAGAATAATCTATAAACAAACCTAAGGTATTAATTCATATTAATGGACTTAAACCTTAAGCTTACAAATTCATAATTTCATAACTTTAGTTAAAATGAATGAAATCAAACTTAAATCAAAATCTTTAAATTGGCATAAGCCAAATCAAATGAAATCCATATACCTTAATGAAATAAGTTAAATAAAACAAAGTAATTCAAACAAATGAAATAACATAAATCAAATCTAAACATAAATAAAATCATAAGGATTAATTAAAATACATAAGGATTTTAGTTAGACTTTCGAAAACTTCATTAGGATTTAGGATGTTAAATGGAAAGAGCTTCATCCAGAAATGTAATCATTTCATTCTTCATTCTTGAAAACTTGTACAACTTTAACCAAATAAAATGAACATAAAAATGGGAATTAAATCATTAAGGCATTTGAATTGAAACCAACCAATGGTAAAAATTAAACCAATTCAAACTCCAAAATTCAAACTTAAACTTAAAGCTTAAAGCAAGACTTACCACACAAAACCCTTCTACACACACTAGATTACCTAAGTCAACCCAGATCTAGGTAGATCGCTCGATTTTTTTTTTTAATCTCTGATATGTTGTGATGCTTCACATGTAGGTGGTGTATAGCTTTAGACTGGATGCCTAGGCTTGTTTGTTCATTAGACTAGATGTTAGGGCATACTTTCTAGATTTAACATTATTTTATGTAGGGGACTGTGTTAAAGGGATCGATGTAATAAATAAAGCATAAAATTGTTGTTTCCTTGCAGGTGCTAAAAATCCTTGAACATAGTCCATAGGATAGGTGGGCTTGGCAAGCAACCAATGCTAAGCCCGCATGTTTGTGAAATATAAACTACTTTATGTGTTGTGTGTATTTCCTAACATCTATTTTGCAGGGCTTAGGATTTTCTTTGAATTTTAAATGTAAATTTGATCTTAGAATTAGGTTAGGATCTATGGGGTCTAGGATTAGCAGGAGCTGACCCAACCAGGAGAAGGTGTGGTGGTCCCCTGTGGAGCCCAATGGATGTCCCTGAAGAAGGAGACTTTCCTAGAAAGAAGATCCATAGATCTAAGTTCTTGTTGTATAAGGCGAACGGGCTTCCCAATTTTCTTTCTTACATGCATTATGATTAGCCTTTTCTTATATAACTTAATTTGGCTTGAGTTATTTTGAGTTCGTAATATAAATAACATGCTTAGGTTTCTTGCTATTTTTGTGCTGTGATGTATGCCTGGACATAGGCTCATAGGATAAACTAAATTATCTACCCAACTAAATTAATTAAAACATAAAAATAAATACAACTCATAATCTTCATATAAAAATCCTAGGCCATTAAAGCAAGATAAAATATGTAGCAACCCCTTAATTGGATGTTTTAATATCATGCATAATCATATTGTTTCACTCTTGATTAATGAAGGACTTCCATCCTTGCCAGAGAACCTAGGCTTGACCTTTGAGAGCCTATGATGGAAGTACACCTTCTTCTATTCTGATTTGGCCCATGATATTTTCTACTTACCTGCATTAGGCATAAATTGCATTCCTATGGCCTAAAATGAATCTTGAGTCAAAATTTATTAAAATCTAAAAAATGCGCATTAGTTAGGTGCATCTTCATACCCTACATGATCTTAGGGATTAGGAAGTAAGTCTAAGTTCATAGATTTCTTTCCTAAAACTGCAATAGCCCAGCCATCTTGCATTCATATGACTTAGCCTCATGATTTTTAAATATGCTTAGGTGGTGTTAGTGCCTCTCTCAGGTTGTAAGTCCAGAAGAGTCAAGGATAGGTTAGTTCCCTCAAGTGAGGAGAATGGCCAATGATTCCTAAGGATAGAACTAGGTCGAGCATCTCACATGTGTAAGAAACACTTGTAGACTAGGTTCTGAAGCATCCTTTTAGGAATAAGTCTTCAACCCTAGGCATTTTCTGCAGTCTTGTGCTGCTAGAATCTGACCCTAGATTTCTAAGAAAATGATAACTTGAAATCTAAAATTAAATCCCAAATTTGAAGCCCAATTATAGGATAGATGAAATGTCTACTGGGCATCCCAATATCAATAGACATTTCCTACTTTTTCTCATTTGACTCTTGAAAAATAACTCTCTCCAATTTGGACCTCTCCCAATTGAATTTCCAAAAATCAATCCTTTGAAAGGTACCTTAGTAGTCTTTAGGAATAACCACTTATTTCTTTAATTGAGAGTATTCTTAGGAAGAGACCCTTCCTAAGATGTAATTAACTATAGAGGCTTGCCTTTATAGGGAACTATGATCCCAGGATAAAATGGACCATGTTCTACTTTTCCATGTAATTCAGAGGAAATACTCTGGTACACGAAAGAACCATTAGCCTTATGAGTCTTTTATTGAAATGATTGAATCCATTACAGGAGAGCATGTTTATCTTTCGAGATAATATGTTTATTCCTTAATGCCATATTTGATCATATAAATAAAATATTCCTAAAGTTTATGTGGTGTCATTTCTTTTCTCTATTCTAGAGAAGAGAGAAAAGAATCCAACATATTTTTCTAGTGACTCCATTGGGGAGTGGTTCCTCTCTCCATCTTTAGAAATAGATGGTTATTTCTATATATCGGTAGTGTACTAGTGTCATTCACCTATCAGGACTTCCTTTCTTTCCGTTGGGTACCTCTTCATTTCATTCTTGTTTGAGCCTATCCAAAATCTTGAATGGAGGTTCTAGAACTATCATTTGTCATAGTTAAACGATTGAGTCCTAGAACCAAATCCCAAAATAAAATGAGAGGTGAGAAAAATAAATAAAAATCACGTCATCTCTATTATGACCTAAATCTAGTCAAGACGGATTTGAAACCATTCCAATATGGAAAAGAAATATTAAATTTAGAGAAGTATGAAAAGTACTTCAAGATTTAAAAAGCAAATCTCCAAAAATAAAGTCTCAAAATTAAACTTGTCCTTGATTATACTTTGGCTTTGTACTAGAGCTAAAGAGAATCAGGATAGGGTCCTTGAATGAACACCCTTTATTCTACTGCATTCAAAAGATGTCAAAACACCTAAGGATGTAAATTAAAATGAAGGAGTTCCTTCAAACCCTGAGAAAACTTAAAAAAAAGGAGGCATAGTTGTACCTATTGCTCCTTTTCCCACCATAATTGAAATTTGAATTGCATTTAGAAAAGAAGAATAAAAAAAATTATCCCAAAAAGAGAACTCAATGAAAATCTCTGATTCATATAGAAGAAAATTATACATGAATGCAAATCAACTTTAATCTTAATTTCCACAAGTCCACTAGAATATTGGAAAACCAACTACTCAAGTTGATTGGCCAATTCTAAGGAGTGACTTGGAGGTAATCTCCTTTAGACCTTTCTAAAATCTTAAATTCTTAAGCATTTGGGAGAGAGGCAAAAGAGGAAGATGATATGACATAAACAAAAATAACGTGAAAAGATTCACTTTTGCTTCTAATCAATAGAAGAAAAGAGAGGGTAGCAAAAGAGAATTATGATTCTCTTGATAAAGTTGAAATGAATGAAATTTAAACCAACTTTCTTAATGAGAGTTTTCTCCCACTAAATGAAATGATATTCCATGATTGGCTTTAATTAAGTTTAAGGCCAAATCAAGAAAAGAAAATAAATGAAGAAGTTAATCCTTCTAAAGAAATCATGACCTTAGGATTTGGGTCCTAAGGGTGATATTTCTATCTCTTAGAGTGAAAGCATAAAATTCTTATCTCTGGAAAGTTGATAGATAAATCACTTAGGACTTTGTCAATCCAAATGAATGAAAAATGCCTTATTTTTCAAGACTAAAGCATTATATGCTTTCAATACAAAAAGAATCTAGGGAGAATCCTTTGCAATGTCTTATGACCTATTTTGACATTATCTTAATGTTAAGTATGGTGGTCAAAGAGTCCACTGCATGCTGAGATTACCTTTAATCTTATATGTGCTATAAAAGAATGCAAGTCAAAATTTGACTTTCTAATAGCACATCATCTACCCTAGAGGGTTCTCTTTTAAATGATGATCCTCTAAATGAATGAATCATGAGGTCTATTAATCTATTGAAGATAGAGTTAGACCTACCTTCCCATCATATAAAAGGGAAATTCTTGAACTCAAATTCAAAATGGTAGAGTCATACCACCTCAAATGATATTGAAAAGAAATGATAAATAAATCATCTTCAAAATGTGATGTTTTTCCCATCTTAGAGAAGTTTCATGAAAAATCAAGCATCGTAATTCTCAGTTAAAAGGAAAATGAAATACAAAATAAAATAAATAAATGAAAGTAAAACAAGGCATTACATAATCATGTAATTTTCCTTACTAAACTATAACAACTTCCTAATGTGGCATTCCACCATAAAAAAGTTCTAGGGCTATCTTCGATGATGAAGATAGACTACTAAGAACTTATTAACATCTTAGTCGATGTGGAAATTTTAAAAGAAAAAAGAACTCCAAAATATATGTTGATCCGGGTGCATCGATCAACATTAAATATAAACATGAAAGTAAATTTATATAGGCCCAATTCTAATCAAGCTTTGATAAGATGGTTCCATATAAATTCAATCAAATAGAGAAAGAGGTTTTTAGCTTCATGAAAATTCAATCTTAAAAACTCAACCTAGAAAAAGAACTTAATTTCAATCACATTGTTGGTTGAAGCCAAAATTCAAACATGAAAAAGAGCAACTTAGGAATTCATGAAACATCTTTAAATGCTCTTGGATGGTCCTATCCAGTCCCAAATAAAAAAGGAAATGATAATAAAAAAGGAATCAAATGAAAAGAAAAAGAAGAAACATATTGACTATTGAAGGATGTTCATATTTATCCTAAAGTGTTAAGTCTTTAGGAATATCATTCAGCTACTCCTAAATGACCTCACTAAATATTTTATTCCAATAGAAAATTTTGATTTCAGAAGTGTAAAGTTTTCAAGGAAGTCATTATGCCAATCCTAAATGACTCACTCCACTAAATAATTTTGAATTCAGCAAGTGTAACACCTTTAGAATGTCATTTCATGCCAATCTTAAATGGCTTTACTAGATTTTTTGCTCCATGAAAAGATAAAATAAATAAATAAATAAAAATGTTGGATCATAATATATGAGCAATCAATCAGAGACTTGAATCATATCAAAAAGTCAATAAAATGGTGTATTTGGACAAAAAGTCAAATATATCAAAATTCCAAGCATCATTTAGTGGAGTCATTTCATAAAGAGTGAAATGTTATGGAAATGAGTCAAATACATTTATCTTCTTAGTGAATCTTGTAACTAGGAAAATTACCCAATGTAACCTTTCAAAAAGAAATGAAATCAAAATATTACCAAAAGAGAGAAAGAAAAGTAAAGGAATGGAAGGACTATATCCAAGGGCGAAAGGATGAAGTCTAAAATTTCTAAGCATGTAGACATTTTTACCTTCAAACTTTTCCACATCAAAATAAAGTGGTAAAGTTAGAAGTCCAAAATTGTCCCCAAGCTAAATAAATATATATATATATATATATATATATATATATATATATATATATATATATATATATATATATATATATATATATATATATATATATATATATATATATATATATAATATATATATATATATATATATATATATATATATATATAGATCTCATACATTTTAGCCTTTGCCATGATTGGGTGAGCTTCAAAGTTAAAAAAAAAGATAGTGGATGTTCTTTTCCAGGAGACCATATTTTTTGAATGGCAAATATTCTATTGAGTATACGCTGATGCCAACAAAAATACCCAATAAAATTGACATAGCTTAAATAAAATAAAAATAATCAAATATCTCATGCTTTCTCATGTTAGTCTTTTCCATGATTGGGTGAGCTCGCTTGGCAGGTCAAATAAAAAGATAGTGGATCTTCTTTTCCAGGAGTCCATATCTTTTGAATGGCAAAGATTCTATTGAGTATACTCTGATACCATTTCAATCGAAATAAAAATACGCAATAAAAGTAACATAGCTTAAATGAAATAAAAAGAATCAGATATCTCATGCGTTGTCATTTTAGCCATTGCCATGATTGGGTGAGCTCGCTTGGAAGGTTAAATAAAAAGATAATGGATCTTCTTTTTCAAGAGACCATATCTTCTGAATGGCAAAGATTATATTGAGTGTACTATGATTTTAAATGAAGCAAAAGACACCCAATGTAAATGGACATTTTAACTTCAAACTTCTCCACATCAAAATGAAGTGGTAGGGTTAGAAGTCAAAATTATCCCTAGCTAAACAAAATAAGTAGATATCTCATACTTTGTCATTTTATCCTTTGTCATAATTGGGTGAGCTCATTTGGAAGGTTAAAAGAAAAGATAGTGGATCTTCTTTTCCAGGGGTATATGGCAAAGGTCTCATTGAGTATATTCTAATTCTATTGCAAGTGGTCTATAAACATAAACAAGAAAAGTTATGGAGTTGTAGAGCCATTGCAAGTTAAAAAAACATAAGTAGTTTAGGTCCTAACTTTCTTTTCAAAAGACACTCTAACACATTGTGTCAATGTTGTTTAGATGTGCCTAGAGATTTATATAGTCTTCAAGTTCAGGATGCATCCTTAGAATTTGAAGAAAAATCCAATTCCACAATTGACAAGTTGATATCAATGATCTAACTCTTTAATGAGTTAGCTATTGATGATTTGATCAAGCTAGCTTTTGGGTTTAAAGACTACTTTATCTGGAAATAAAATTGAAATGATCTCCAGATGTAGTGGTCTATAAACTTAAGATTGATGCCATTTCAATAAATTAAGTCCCTTGATGATTGAGGTCAAATTCCAAAAGAAAAGAAAATTTTTGCTAAATTAAAAGCTAAAAAATGATGGCTATACATAAGAATTAAATATTCTTCTTGTATACTAATATCATTATATGACCCACATCTTGAGACTAGGGTAGATTCTTTACCTTGAAAATGAGTTCATATTACCCATATTTCATTTTAAAATCAAAAATATTTTCATTCATAAGATTATCCTTCTTAAGGATAACTTATCTGAAAATTATCAAATCAAGACAATTAGAGAAAAGAAGAATTGAAAGCATATGATATAACATTCAGAATCCTTACAAGAATGTTCTGTTATAGAGTCATATCATTCAGTCTCAACATATTGGGGATAAAAACAAAGGTCATGATCAAGATTTTGTATAATCCTAATTTCAATTAAGTAGAGGGTTATATTGAAAATCTTGTCGAAGAAGAAAAGAAAATAAAAGAAACTTCAATGTGACTTGAAGGACAGTCCTGTTGCTATATATAGAGTCTTGAAAATTACTTTTGAAGTAATTTCAAAGACCTTGTAGTAAAATGTATCAAAAATGCAAAAAAAATAAGAAATTAGTCAAAGATAATTATGAGATTTCATTTCCTATAATAATAAATCAACTAAAAATAATTTCAAACTTATTAGGAGAAATCTAAATTTCTAATAAGTTGATCCTTTCAATTCCTTATTGATTAGGGATAAGAATTTTGTGTCCCTATGAGAATCCAAAAGATTATCTTGATTCTCATTCACTTTAGAAAGCTTTAAAGGAATCTCTTGATCTTCATTGAATCCAAAAGAATGCCTTATAAGTTGTCGATTCATATCAACAAAGTAAAAATAACATACATATCCAAACAAAAAGAAAATGAAATTTCATTTGAGAAGCACTGGTTGACTTTGGTTCTTACTGCCTAAAGAACTACATAGTCACATGTAAGCTCAAAGAGATAGAATTCTCAGGATATTACCTATGATGTCTTGCCTTCAATAAATTAGACATCTAGCATGGTTCATTATAACTTTGAGATATAAAAAGAAAAATGATGAACTTCTATGCTCATGGCATAATAAATCATTGGGTCCAAAATATACCCAAGTCTTCCTTCAAAAATAAATTCCAACTCTTTGAAATCTCCTTCACTAAACTTCTTCATGTGTAAAGAGTATTAGTGAACTCAAGAAATGAAAGCAAACCTTCCATTACCCTTTCATCAAGTTAGACTAATCAAGTAAGGATTAAGTCCTTGAGACTCTTGCTTATTAGCCAAAACTTTTGAGGATTAGGAATAAGTCACTTTGACCCCTTTTCCTCATCCATGTCACCTATAGGATAGGATTAAGCCTTTTATGGCACCTTTCCTATACATGACTTAAGATGGGAGCAAGACCTCTGTGGCACCTTTCTCATGTCTTTCTGGGTTTGGAGCCAACCCTACGTGGCACCATTCCTACCTTCGTGTACATGATTGGAACAAGCCATCAAGGCTCCTTTCATGCTACACAGGTGAGTTAGATTGGATTAAGTCTTTATGACCCCTTTCTAATAGCCATAAAGATATAAGTCCCCAGTCGGCCTTTCTTTCTAATCATCTGGAGTAAGTCCCCAGCTGGCATCCTACCTTCGTGTACATGATTGGAACAAGCCATCAAGGCCCTTTTCATGCTACACAGGTGAGTTAGATTGGATTAAGTCTTTATGACCCCTTTCTAATAGCCAAAAAGATATAAGTCCCCAATCAGCCTTCTTTCTAATCATCAAGAGTAACTCCCCAGTCGGCATCCTACCTTTGTGTACATGATTGGAACAAGCCATCAAGGCCCCTTTCATGCTACATAGGAGAGTTAGATTGGATTAAGTCTTTATGGCACCTTTCTAATAGCCAGAAAGATATAATTCCCCAGTCAATCTTCTTTCTAATCATTAGGAGTAAGTCACAGTCGGCATCCTACCTTTGTATACATGATTGGAACAAGCCATCAAGGCCCCTTTCATGCTACATAGGCAAGTTAGATTGGATTAAGTCTTTATGACCCCTTTCTAATAGCTAGAAAGATATAAGTCCCCAGTCGGCCTTCTTTCTAATCATCAGGAATAAGTCCCCAGTCAGCATCCTACCTTTGTGTACATGATTGGAACACGCCATCAAGGCCCCTTTCATGCTACACAGGCAAGTTAGATTGGATTAAGTCTTTATGACCCCTTTCTAATAACCAAAAAAATATAAGTCCCCAGTCAGCCTTCTTTCTAATCATCTAGGAGAAAGTCCCCAATTGGCATTCTACCTTTTGTGTACATGATTGGAACAAGCCATCAATGCCCCTTTCATGTTACACAGGTAAGTTAGATTGGATCAAGTCTTTATGACCCCTTTCTAATAGCCAGAAAGATATAAGTCCCTTAGTCAGCATTCTTTCTAATCATATAGAAGTCCCCAATTGGCACCCTATTTTGAGGATTGGATCATCTCTTTAAAGACCCCTCTCCTCACTTTAGCTAACTAGGATGGATCACGCCCTTAACGACCCCATCTTATTAGTTAATCACATGAATCACCACTATTCTTAAGTAAGAGTAAGTCCCCTGAAGGCATTTTCCTTGAGCATAATGATTGCATTATGGTTAGACCAATCTTTGGGTCTACTCCTAATAGCATTCTTCTTCATCTTAGAACTGAATGAAAGTTAAGTTTCTAAGAATGAGTCACACTCCAAAGTAAAGATAGATACACATATACCTATCTTTCACAATCAAAATCAAAATAAATTCAAATCGAAAAATCAAAGTCATGAATTGGAACCCCAAGCTTATACTTGTATGTTGATCAATCTGGTCAACACAAATATGTGCAATGTATTCCAGTTAATCCACTACACATATTGGGGGTCCATTTGTTGACCTCATTTTTGGATGAGATTAATTTGGTACTTAAGAGATCCTAATCTCAAATAGGATTCTCCAAATTCAATGCTCAGGACACTATGCCTAGTGACCTAGAGAATTCACCTTGGGTTGGATCTAACCTATTTTTCTTAGGTAGGATCAACTCAAGTATCCAAATTCAAACTCAACTAATCAAATCAACAATCAATAAGCATCATTTAAAGATGATTAAAAGTCAAATTACATTTAATTTCAAAAAATACCCTTGAGTTGATTTTGAATTAGATTAAACTAAAATCAATGCACTTGATTTGGACTCAAACTCCAACCCAAATCAAATGTACTCCAAATGATAACTAAAAATGGGCAACACACATTAGTCTAGGGCTATGTGATGCCATAATCATGAAATAAAAAAGGGAGAAAAAATGGGAAGAAGAGAAATGCTAATTTCCTCCTTCCATCTCTTCCCATGCAAACTCCTTTCTTCCCACCTCATGTACTCTAAGGCAAAAGCCACCTCTTAAGAGGTGGCTGCCTTCAAGTAAAAGGGGGGAATTAAGAAGGTAAAGCAAAGAAAGAGTTGGCTTCTTCAAGGGGAAAGAAAAAAAAAGAAGAGGAAGAAGTGCTCAGCCATACATGGAAAGCCAACAATGAAGCTCATTCCTTTTAAACTGAACATTCCACTATGTTCACAAAATGAAGAGAGGAAGTTTAACACCTTTCCCCGGCCACTTCATCACAGGAATGGCACTATTCATGCCAAAACCGAGCACCCTTTAATGGTGATATCCAAAGTAGAGGATTTCACCCCAAATTGAAGACACGTACACATTCAAGGACTCGAGGCGATCTGAATCAAGCCCTTACTCAAGTCATTTGGTGTTGGGAAGGCTGAGAATCACTAAGGCTGAGATCCATGCTAGGGAGCTCGGTCAAGGGGGCAAACCATGTGTAGATAAGCCACCAAATGCCAGCCACAAGCTCTTTGCATCGATCTAAAGTTTATGGAATCAACCTCGCCGCCAGAGATCGCCGGAATCTAGGTTTGACATTAACGTCCTCCCCTATTTTTTCCAAGCTTGGTTTTGGGACTTTTCAAAGAAAAGTTGAATGCTAAATGGATCTAACTGTATCGATTGATCCCAAAACGATCACAGATCATTTTGGGATCAAAATCGAGGCATAATTCACCGTCAATCACCGTCGGTTGACAAAAAACCATCAACGGTGATCGAGTTTCACCGTTTAGGAAATGAAGATGATGATATTCAAACCATTCGATCCAAATACATTGATCAGACGGTCCAGATCGGGCCGCATGTGTGGACTTACATCTGAATTGTAGACGATCGACCGTCCATCCAAGATCGAATCTAGATATTCTTTAAATCCTTAAGGATCATGATGACCATCCGATCTATGATCGGATGGTCAAGATCCCATGGATCACCGTCACATGGATCGCTCCACGCGCCCGCGGCCGCATAACACGCTTTATTCCAATCGGATTATAATCGATCTTTGATCGAACGGTTCGTAAACAATCCCACTCATTTTAATTTGCCGCGTGGGACCCGCCTCACTTAAAAACTATTACTTAACGGTTTAATTAATTTAAAAAATCCTAAAAAATTTTAAAAATCATATATAATCAAAGAAAAATCAAAAAATTACAAATAAGAGCTCTATGGATTTGTCTTGATGAGAGGAATCCATTGAAATTAAAATCCTGAATTTTTCTTGGATAATTTTTCCTTAATTTGGGTTTAATTGAAAAACATTAAACCTTAATTACCCTCAAATTAATAATCCAATTAATTTGAAACTTTGGAGAAATGCAATTAATCTTAAAATATAACTTCAATAAATTTTTTGGGATTTAATTCTCTGAATTCAAATGAAATTGTAATTTTATGTGTTTAACCTTTAAATTAATTAAATTAATTACCCTTTAATGAAATAATTAGAAAACTTTAATCAAATAACCTTAAATAAACCTAATAAATATTAATGAACATTAAAATTATAATTAAACCTATATGAACCTAATAAATCACTAATTAACTCAATTAGGTAATTAAAAGAATTAAATAATATAATTAAATCATCTAAATTTAATTAAATCATAATAAATCAACCAGTTAACCACAAATTATGAATAAACCCTCATTGGAAAGGTATTTCAGTGAAGAATAAGGAAAAAATAAAATCTATTAATGAATCTTAATTAATTAGGCTTAATATTGGTTTTAATGAAATAATTAAAATCTTAATTACACCCTAATTACATATCTAATTAATGTGAAACATTAGGAACATAAAATTGGCATGTAACCCCACTTTCCATAATTACCTCAAACCTAATTGGTTTATAAATTTGGAATTCTTGATTTTCCAAATCTCTAGGTCAATATGAACTAAATAATAATTAAAAAGAATCATTAATTCATTGAATCAAAAATTAAATTGAACTAACCTGAAATAAACATCATAAATACTTAGGGTAATTCATCAAAACTTCCTAAGTTAAAGAATTCAAAATTGTAAGATAACCAAACATAATCAAAGAATCTGATCAAATAACAAAATTTTAAGAAAATCAATACTTAATGAAATTCAAACATAATTAAACAACTTAAGTTAAAATTAATAAAACCACTCATCCTTAATGAATTTAAATAATGAACTTAAAACCTAGATTAATTAAATCAAATCTAGTAATTAATCTAAGTATTTTAGGTTAAGAATAATCTATAAACAAACCTAAGGTATTAATTCATATTAATGGACTTAAAACTTAAGCTTACAAATTCATAATTTAATAACTTAAGTTAAATTGAATGAAATCATACTTAAATCAAACTCTTTAAATTGACATAAGCCAAATCAAATGAAATCCATATAACTTAATGAAATAAGTTAAATCAAACAAAGTAATTCAAACAAATGAAATAACATAAATTAAATCTAAACATAAATAAAATCAAAAGGATTAATTAAAATACTTAAGGATTTTAGTTAGACTTTTCAAAACTTCATTAGGATTTAGGATGTTGAATGGAAAGAGTTCCATCAAAAAATGGAATCATTTCATTCTTCATTCTTGAAAACCTATACAACTTTAACCAAATAAAATGAACTTAAAATTGGGAATTAAATCATTAAGCCATTTGAATTGAAACCAACCAATGGTAAAAATTAAACTGATTCAATCTCCAAATTTCAAACTTAAACTTAAAGGCCTAGCAAAGACTTACCACGCAAACCCCACTTCTACACGCACTAGATTACCAAGGTCACAGACCCTAGATCTATGTTAGATCATTTTATGGTTTTCTTTTAATCTTCTATGATATGTTATGTTATGCTTCACATGTAAGTGTGGTGTATTGCTTTAGCCTGGATGCCTAGGCTTATTTGTTTGTTAGACTGGATGTTAGGGCGATCTTTCTAGATTTAATATTATTTTATGCAGGAGATTGTGTTAAAGGGATCGATGTAATAAATAAATCATAAAATTGTTATTTTCTTGCAGGTGCTAAAAATCCCTTAACATAGTCCATAGGATAGGTGGGCTTGGTAAGCAACTAATGCTAAGCTCATATGTTTATGAAATATAAACTACTTTGTGTGTTGTGTGTATTTCCTAACATCTATTTTGTAGGGCTTAAGATTTTCTTTGAATTTTAAATGTAAATTTAAGCTTAGAATTAGGTTAGGATCTATGGGATCTAGGATTAGTAGGGCCCAACGAGATGGTGTGGTGGTCCCAGGGGAGTCGATGGATGTCCCGAAGAAGGAGACTTTCCCGGAAAGAAGACCCATAAACTTGTAGTTCTAGAATGGGTACAGGCGAACTCGCCTAATTTTCTTTCTTCCGGGCTATATAGTAGTACTTGGCTACATTGGCCTTTTTCTTATATAACTTAATTTGGCTTAATTTATTTTGGGTGCGCAATAAAAAAAACATGCTTTTCTTAGGTTTCTTGTTTTGTTTGTACTGTGATGTATGCCTGGATGTAGGCTCATAGGATAAACTAAATTTTATACCCAACTAAATCAATTGAAACATAAAAATAAATACCCATAATCTTCATATAAAAAGCCTAGGCCATTAAAGAAAGATAAAATATGTAGCAACCCTTTAGTTGGATGTTTTAATATCATGCATAATCATATTATTTCACTATTGATTAATGAAGGACTTCCATCCTTTCCAGAGAACCTGAGCTTGACCTTTGAGAGCCTATGATGGAAGTACACCTTCTTCTATTCTGATTTGGCCCATGATCTTTTTCTAATTACATGCATTAGGCATAAATTGCATTCCTATAGCCTAAAATGAATCTTGAGTCAAAATTTATTAAAATATGAAAAATGTGCATTAGTTAGGTGCATCTTCAAACCCTACATGATCCTAGGGATTAGGAAGTAAGTCTAAGTTCATAGATTTCTTTCCTAAAATTGCAACAGCTTAGCCATCTTGCATTCATATGACTTAGCCTCATGATTTTAAAGTATGCTTAGGTGGTGTTAGCTGGTAGTCTTTTCCAGGCAGGTTGTAAGTCCAGAAGAGTCAGGGATAAGTTAGTTCCCTCAAGTGAGAAGAATGGTCAATGATTCCTAAGGATAGAACTAGGTCGAGCATCTGGCATGTGTCAGAAATACCTGTAGACTAGGTTTTGAAGCATCCTTTTAGAAATAAATCTTCAACCCTAGGCATTTCTCTTGTCGTTAGAATCTATGCCCTAGATTTCTAAGAAAATGATAACTTGAAATCTAAAATTAAATCCAAAATTTGAAGCCTAATTATAGGATAGATGAAATGTCTACTGGGCATCCCAGTATCAATAAACATTTCCTACTTTTTCTCATTTGACTCTTAAAGAATAACTCTCTCCAATTTGGATCTCTCCCAATTGAATTTCCAGAAATCAATCCTTTGAAAGCTTCCTTAGTAGTCTTTAGGAACAACCACTTATTTCTTTAATCGAGAGTATTCTTAGGAAGATACCCTTCCTAAGATGTAATTAACTATAGAGGCTTGCCATTATAGGGAACCATGATCTCAGGATAAAATGGACCATGTTCTACTTTTCCATGTAGTTCAGGGGAAAATACTCTGGTACATGAAAGACCCATTACCCTTAGAAGTCTTTTATTGAAATGATTGAATCCATTACAAGAGAGCATGTTAATCTTTCAAGATAATATGCTTATTCCTTAATGTTGTATTTGATCATCTAAATAAAATATTCCTAAAGTCTATGTGGTCTCATTTCTTTTCTCTATTCCAGAGAAGAGAGAAAAGAATCCAACATAAGTCACTTGATGTGTATAGTTAGACATCAAAAGAGAAGCAAGATGTTTTTAGACTAAAGCTAATCAATGATATCCTTATAAGAAAAGAAAACATCATCACAACAAGAATAAAAAAAGGAAAAATGAAATGATCAAATTTGCATGTGTCACATCTTAGGACTAAGACAAATCTTTACCTTGAAGATGGGTTCCTATTACCCATACTTTATTTTGAAATAAAAAAATTTCATGCATAAGATTATCTTCATTAAGGGTAACTTCCCAAAATATTGCTAAATCAAGACAATTCTAGAAAATATAATTGAAAGCATACAATACGACATTCAAAATCCTTATAAGAATGTTATATTACATAGTCATATCATTTAGTCTCAAAATATTAGAATAATTTACCAAAGGGTCATGGTCAAGATTTCTAATAACCTCACTTTTGATTAAGTGAAGTATTATATTGAAAATCTTGGTAAAAATTAATAAATGATGAAAACAGGATAAAGAAAAGAAACTTTATTATGATTTGAAAATAATCATATCACTACATGCAAAGTCCTAAAATATACCTTTGAGGTAAATTCAAAGAACTTAAATCCGAATTTAGAAGGACAAAAAATAAACAAATAAGAATTAATTATAGCCATCTATGAAATATCATTTAATAAAGCCTTTAAAGAACAATAATTCAACTTAAAAAAATTATTTCAAAACTATCAGGAGAATCTTAATTTCTCGAACAATTTAACACCCTCAATTCTTATATTAATTAAGGACAAAAGAAAAAAATATATATATCTTTAGGAGAATCTAAAAGTTTACTTACCTTGATTCTCATTCACTTTGAAAATTATATCAATTCTAGCTTTAGATTCATGTCAAAAATAAAAATGAAGCTATAGATTCATGTAAAAAATAAAAATGAAGTACATATCAATTGTAGCCCAATTACATAAGTCAATAAAGAAAATCAAGAACATGTGATAAAAGCTACATATACATTTCAATAAACAAAATACATATTAGAAGCATTGTTTGACTTCAATTTTTTCTGCCTAGGAACTAAAAAGTCACATACAAGCTTAAAAGATAAAATTCATAGGTTAATACCATATGATGTCTTGCTAAACTGGATTAGACATATAACATGGCCATAAGTAACTTTGAGATAAAAAAGGGAGAAGAAAGAACAATGATGAAATTTTGTGCTTATGATATTGGCATACTAAAATGTACTAAAACCCTTTTTCAAAAATATACTTCAACTCTTTGAAACCTTCCTCACCAAACTTCTTCATGTGTAAGAAGCGTTAGTGAAACCAAGAAATGGACGCAAACTTTTCCAACACCTCTAACTAATTTGACAAATCAAGTTAAGAACAAACTTATGTTATTCCTTGCACATTAGTCAAATATTAAGGATTAGGATTTAAGTCACTAAAGACCAATTTTCATCACTCATATCATCCATGGGTTAGGAGAAAGCTAATAGTTGCACCTTTCCTATATACCTTAAGTTGGTAGCAAGCCCTTTGTAGCACCCTTCCCATGTCTTTACAAGTTTTGGAGTAAGCCTTTATGCTCCATTCCCATTGGATTGGAGCAAGCCTTTCATGGCACCATTCTTAGTTTCTTATAAGTTGGGAGCAAGGCCTTCATGGCACCCATCCTATATATCTTGGGTATGGAGTAAGCCTTTGTGAATCATCCTTACAAGTTAGGTGTAAGTCCCATAGAAGGCATCTTTTTAGATGACAAGGTTAGGATAAAGTCACCATGACCCCTTTCCCTATTATATAAACTACTTAAGTTAGGATTAAGTCATCAAGACCCTTATCCTATTAGTCCAAAATGTAATTTAGAGGTTTAGGATCAAGTCATCATAGACCCCTTTCATCCACCCAAGCTATTTAGTTTGGATTAAACCATCATAGGCCCCATCCTAATAGCTAGTTAAAAAGAAGTAAGTCTCTCAGTAGGCATTTTTGTTTAAATAAAGAAAAGATTAAGTTACTAAAACCCCGTTCCTATCAAGTACACATAAGTTAGGATAAAGTCAAAAAGACCTCTTTCCTATTAGCTAGAATGTGAGGATTGGATTAAGTGACTAAGACACCTTTCCTCTTATTTAGCTATGTAAGTTGGATGAAGCCATAGAAGGCCTAATCTTAATAGCTAATCAAGTAGGAGTAAGCCCCACATTAGGCATCCTTCTACATAACAAGCTAGGATAAAGTCATTAAGACCCCTTTCTTGTCAAACATGCTACTTAGGTTAGGAATAAACCATGAAGATCCCTTTCCTGTTAGCCAAAAGCATTGAGGTTTAGGAATAAGTAATTAAAACCCCTCTTCCTCATTATAGATACTCAAAAAGAATTAAGTAATTGAAGGCCCCTTTTTAATAGCAAATCATAAAAGAGTAAGTCCCTTAGTAAGCATCCTTACAGGGATAGGATAAAGTCATTATAACCCATTTTCTTTTTAAGCTACCTAAATTTGGATTTAAGCCATTCAAGTCTTTGTGACTCCTATTCTAGTGCAAAATAAAGGAAATTAATGAGTGGAAATAAGCAATTGAAGTCCCCATTTCTATTGACTATTGAAACCAAGAATTAAATCCATGTGACCCCTACGTAGTAGTCAAAATATTGAGGTTTAGGATTAAGCTATCAAAGCCCCTCCTCCCAAGCTTATCTATTTAGGTTGGAATCAAGTCTTTAAAGACCCCTTCCTAATAGGAACTAGATAAGAGTAAATCCCCTAATGATATGTTTCCCTAGTTAAACTTTCCTGGTTAAAATTTCATGTAGTTTAGACTAGAAGTAAGTGATGGAGGTGGGTGTTCTTTCGTTTGATGAGATTGAGAGAATGCAAGTATTGGAGGTGAGGAAAGAAGATATGTTGGATAACTAGCGCTCCCACCAAGGATTGCCAAGGTTTGGCCACCATGCTCTCAAACCACAAGAATAACTCAATAATTTGTAATTGCTAAAAGATCTCCTTCATTTTAATAAGAGGGTCTATTTATAGCCATTACAAGCATCTGTCAAAAGAAAAGAATTCAAAATATGGAGGGAAAGGTGGGTGGCAACATTAATGCGAAGCATTAAATTACCTCATTATTTTATGCCATCCAGTCATTTCACATACTATTATTTTATGTGGATTCAACCACCTCACATATCATGCTTTGAATTTTTAAATGCAAAATTACAAACATGGAGTTTCTAGAAGAAAATAAAAATTTACATAAATAAAAAAGATGAAATCATAAAATGGGCCTTAGTAGGCTAATGGGCTAAGCCTTCTTCTTTTTTGAATTTTCTTGGGCTTTAGCTTGAGATCTTGTAAATGGACCTTGAACTCTAATTTTTGGATCCTCATGATGTTCTACATTAACTCCTCTGGGCTCAATTGAAGTGCGCTCTAGAGTTGAAATCTAAGAAGACTTCTACTAATTGTGAGGCTAATGTCTCCAAATTAGTATGGGTCAACCATGTGTCTTCAGCTGGTGGCTTATTCTTCCAACGAACTAGAAAATGATGTTTAGAAGTTGAATTAATGGGTGCTTCCTCGGTGATAATATAGTCAACTTCAAAGGAAGAGGGCTTTTGCAAGTACGGTGCTATATCTCCTGTTAAAGAGTTAGACTAAACAAGTGGAGGTTTGCTAATTCCTTCATATGATAGAATATCTTCAATATTAATATTGGATGAATGACCATATAGAGCAAATCAAGGTGATAATGGTTCCAATTTTCTTAAGAATTTTAAATAGACCACAAGCTCGTGCATGTAATTTCTTATATCTAGTTGCTTGATAACACTCAGGCTGAATGTGAATCAATACATAACCACCTTCTTTATATTCTTTCATTGAATGATTATGCTTTTCCTTAGAAGCACAGTTTTCATTACTTATAGTAATTTGCTTTCTAATATCTTCGTGGAGGATTTGAAAATTTTAGCAAATGAGAATGCTACTTCAGAAAATACATGAGATGGTAGGTTTTCTACATCTATTGGTCATCGTGGGTTTTGACCATAGACTATCTCAAATGGTGATTTTTTTGTAGCTCTAGAAATAGTACTATTATAGGCAAATTCTCAGGTTGGTAAATGTAAATCTTAATTTCCTAAACTGTTACCTACCAAGCATCTAAACAAATTTCCTAAGGTACGATTAACTACTTCAGTTTGTCCATCAGTTTGTGGGTGAAAGGTAGAAGAAAATTTTAATTTGGTACCTAATAATTTCAATAATGTTTTACAAAAATATGAGACAAACTTAACATCTCTCAAAATAATGGTTAAAGGAGACCATGGAGAGCACTATTTCCTTAAAAATAATTTGGCTATATAAGAACCATCATTTGTTTTTGAACAAGGTAAGAAATGAGCCATTTTTGAGAACCTATCCACTACAACAAAAATACTATCATGTCTTTGAGCTATCCTAGGTAATCCTAGAATAAAATCCATTGATAGGTCTTCCCAAGGTCTATAAGGAATATGTAAGGCTGTGTATTATCCAAACCTTTGTTTGATAGTTTTAGCCTATTTACAAATTAAAAATTGAGCCACTAATTTTTCAACATCTCATTTTAAAGAAGGCCAATAAAATCTATTTTCTAATAAACATATGGTCTTATCCTTTCCAAAATGACCAACTACACTCCCAGCATGTAGCTCTGTGATAAGGAATTCTCTAAGAGATGATCGAGTAATGCATAGTTGCTTTCCTTTATATAAATATCCATTTGTTATCAAGATTGTCCCTTGTAAAGTTATTGGTTTATCTAGGTGTTCAAGATAACTTAGGTGAAAGTCAGAGTACACAATATAATCATCTTTAATTCTATCAAATCCTAGGATTCTCAATTCTAAAGAGAAAATCATTAGGTTTACCCTAGATAAAGCATCAACAGGTTTATTCTCAATTCCAAGCTTATGCTTTAGAACAAAAGAATAGTCCTGTAAAAATTCAACCCATTTTGCATGCCTATGACTCAATTTTTGTTGAGTATTAATGAATTTTAAAGCCTGATGATCAGAATGAAGTATAAATTCTCTATGTAAGAGATAGTGTCGCCAATGCCTTAAGGATTGAATTACAGCATAAAACTCTCTATCGTAAGTGGAATATCATTGTTTGGCTTCATTTAACTTTTCACTAAAGAATGCTATAGGATGATTCTCTTGACTTAAAATTCCACCTATCCCAATTCCTGAAGCATCACATGTCACTTCAAATGCATTAGAAAAATCAAAAAGCCTAAGGATTGGTACATAAGTGATAAGAACTTTAATTTGCTCTAAGGTCTTTTATGCATTAGGAGTCCAACAAAATTTATCTAATTTTAGTATATCAGTTATTGGAGCAATACTGGTACTAAAATTCTTGATAAATATCTGATAAAAAAATGGCTAAACCATGGAAGATTTTAACATCAGTAAAACTTTTAGGTGATGGCCAATCTAAGATTGCTTTCACTTTAGAAGGATCAGGTTTAAGTCCAGTAGTGGATATTATAAATCCTAAAAAGATTACCTTAGCTTGCAAAAAAAAAACACTTTTTTTTAAATTAATGTATAATTTCTCTTGTCTAAGTAGTTCAAAGACTTTTTGTAGGTGTTGTAGATGCTCATTTTCACTTGGACTAAAAATCCGAATATCTTCAAAATACACCACCAAAAATTTACCTATATATGGTTTAAGAATAGTATTCATTAATCTCATAAATATGCTAGGAGCATTTGAAAGTCCAAAGGGCATGACAAGCCATTCATAAATTCTATCACAAGTCTTAAAAGTCATCTTCCACTCATCTCCTGATCTAATCCGAATTTGATGGTATCCACTTTTTAGATCAATCTTTGAAAAAAAAATTTGCTCCTCAAATTAAATCTAACATATCATCTAATCAGGGAATAGGAAACTTATATTTGATAGTAATTTTTATTTATTGACCGTCAACATACATTCCATATGTTCCATTTTTTTTGGAGTTAGCGGGGCTGCACAAGGGCTAAGACTCTCTTGAATAAAACCCTTTTTTAATAATTCTCAACTTGGTTTTTTAATCCTCAACATGCTGTAGGGTTCATCCTATAATGTGGAAGATTAGGAAGTTGAGAATCGGTAAGAACTCAATAGCATGTTGAATGTCTCAGAGAGGTAGCTCATCGCTCATTGTGTAATATCTTTAAAATCAAAAGAAGAGAAGAGAGAAAGTATGTGAGTCTCATTAGAGTCTGGTATGACTTCTTTTACATGTAATATGTGAAGAATAAATGGATCAAAAAATTCTTTTTGTAAAGCTCCAAAACTAATTATTTCTATCTTTGGGGTCAAAGAAGGAAGAGTAGATGTTTTAAAGTAAGAATCAAAAATGCTAGTATTAAGCCTAATAGTAGGATTTTCTATGATAATAAATTGAAGTTTGGCAATTTTCTTTAATAGAAGCTTAGGTTGCAAGTCAGAAGTTATTTTGTGTGGTGTTATGGAGGGTGTTTTTTCTACGGGCTTTATTGGTAGGAGTTTAATAGTCTTATTATTATGTTTAAAAACATAAGTATTTTCCCTACCATAGTGAATAACATTCATATCATATAGCCAAGGTCATCCTAAGAGAATATGAGCAATGTCCATAGGGAAAACATCACACCAAATTTGATCCTCATACCTTCCTATTTTAATTGGAACTAAACATCGATTGGTGATGGGAAGAGATGTATGACTTACCCAGTTAACATGAAATGGTTTAGGGTGAGGTTCAGATTTTAGGTTGGCTTGAGTTAAAGTGTGTGTTGAGATGACATTCGTAGCACTCCCTCCATCTATCACTAACCTACATCTCTTTTCATTACACAAAACATACATGCTAAAAATGTTTTTTCTCCTCCAATCTTCTGCCTCATTTTTAATTACAGTGAGACATCTCATCACATTAACATGAGGGTCATCAATTAATTCAACTTCTTCATCAAATAATGGGGTGCCATCATAAATTTCTTCTAGATTATCATCTATTAGATTTTCAACTTCTTCTAAAAATAAGATTTGAGCTTTACATTGATTTTACATATGACCCTTTTTATGACATTTAAAATATGTTACTTCCCTAGTGTTCTTAGAGCTCCCTTCAATTGAAGTTTTAGGCAAAGGGGTCAGGCTATTTAGATGGGCGGGTGTCTAACAATAGATCTATGGGATGAAATGGAAGGTACTTGATTTTTAATTTTAGAGAGGGAGGTAGATTTCTTTTATTCTTCAACTAGTAATGCATAATGAAATGCTTCCTCTAAAGATTGTGGGTCAAATAATTCAACTTCATTTCTAATGTCAGTCCTAAGTACAATAACAAATTTATTGGCTAATTGTCAATCATTATCGACATAGAAACTAGACCTTCAAAAGTATTCAAGTATTCAATTACAAGATAATTACCTTGTCTCAAAGTTAATAATTGACTATGTAACTTCTTATCATGATGCCTAGGACAGTACTTTGCTCTTAATATTTCTTTCATTTATATCCATGTGAGATTTCTCCTTCCTAATCTTTGTTTTTTAGCTAAAGTATTTTTACAATAAATTTTAGCATGCTCTATTAGTTTCATTTTAGCAAAAATAACTCTTTGGTAATCATCCATTTTATACCAATCAAAGAAGTCATCCGTTTGAACTAACCAGTTGAGAAATTTATTTGGGTCATATATACCATCATAAGTTGGGGCTTCTACTTTAACTCTTCTAGATGGATCATTAGAGTCTTCTATAGTCTTAAAATAATTTTCTCCCCTTCCACAATTTCTAGCAACTGATGGTCTTCTAAGTTGTTGATTTTCTCTATGGCTTGGATTTGAATCTTCTTCATCTATCCCAATTGGCACAATCTGAGCAGGTATTAGAGGAGGAGTTGGTACTCTATTATGTTGTAGATGAGCTACAAGAGTTTAAATTTGTTGTTTAAGTTCTTCCATTTGAGTCTTACATCCTTCTAATATTTGTTGATTTTTTAATTCATTTTCATGGATCCTAAGATTTAATGCATCAACTAATCTAGTCAAATTTTCAACTTGATCTTGAGAGATAGATTTGGTGTCATAAGATTTTTATTTAAAGAAAAAAAAGATATATGATAAGGGATCAACAAAAAAATGAAATAAAATAAACAAGTATAATATAATTGTGCAATCAAAGTAAAATTTTAGGCTAAGAGAACTTCCAGGTGAGAAGGGGGGTACAAGACCAATTAAATCCAAGCTCTCCTTAGACAGTTTAGAAAATGCTCAAATTTATTAAGCCTCTTTTTTTCCCTTAAGAAAGTAAGTTATCATAAGTTAATCAAAGAAAATTCTAAAATTAATCGTAAATAATAACAAAGATAATAAAGTAAGTAATTAGACTTTGATTTGCATTAATGGATAGGTTGTTTTAAGGGTGAAGCACTACCTCACTAAGGTGCTTTCTTAAATTTTTTTTTTCTTTTTTTTGGGGGGAAGGGGGGGTTGCAAGTTCACACAATTGGAAAATGACTAAAATATATAATTGAGCTTACTAATTGAAATTTTATGCTATCACCATAAACTTGCAAGCAATATATATCTTTCCAAGTTACTAATATGTATTTAAATATCATATAAAAGAAAATTAATTAACCTCACAAGTCCAAGAAAAACTCACAAGTTTGAAGACAAGTCCACCACTTGAGATGCTCCCTTTATTAAAGTAAACTTTTGACCAAATTTGCTCCTTCCAAGCTTCGCTCTGAAACCAAATTTGATAGAGGTGGGTGTTCTTTCTTTTGATGAGATTGAGAGAATGTGGGTATTGGAGGTGAGGAAAGAAGATATGTTGGATAGCTAGCGCTCCCACCAAGGATTGTCAAGGTTTGGTCACTAAGCTCTCAAACCACAACAATAACTCAATAATTTGTAATTGCCAAAAGATCTCCTTCATTCTAATTAGAGGGGCTATTTATAGCCATTACAAGTATCTTTCAAAAGAAAAGAATTCAAAACATAGTGGAAAGATGGGTGGACACATTAATGTGAAGCATTAAATTGTCTCATTATTTTATGACATCCACACATTTCACATGCTATTATTTTATGTGGATTCGACCACCTCACATGTCATGCTTTGAATTTTTAAATGCAAAATTTCAAACATGGAGTTTCTAGAAGAAAATAAAAAATTACATAAATATAAGATATGAAATCATAAATGGGCCTTAGCATGCTAATGGGCTAAGCCTTCTTCTTTCTTAAATTTTCTTGGGCTTTAGCTTGAGATCTTCTAAATGGACAACTCTAATTTTTGAATCCTCATGATGTTCTACATCACTAAGTGTCCATATTGGCATCCTCTCCAACTACTATTGTCAAATAAGAGTAAGTCCATTGAAGGATCTTTCTCTTGCTATAATGGTTATGTTAGGATTAAGCCCTTCTTTGAGTTTACTCCTAATGACATTTCTATTCTTCTTAAACCTTAATGAATTAAGGTCCTTAAGAATGTTTCATTCCAAATTAAAACAAATTTAGGCATGTTTATGCCTATCTTTCACAATCAAATCCAAATGAAAATATGGAATCAAAATTCTAAATTTTAATAATCAAATTTAAACTCCATCAAGCTTATTCTTGTAATGTTGACTAGTTTGGTTAACGCCAATATGTGCAGTGTACTATGGTCAGTACATTACATATATTGGGGGTCTATTTGTTGACCTCAATTTTAGATGAGGTTAATGTGATGTTTTAATTTGGAATCATATGGTCACCACACAAATCTTACGGGGTACTTATTGAAGTGATCGAGTATGACATTGAGGTATGACATACTATCTCTGAAGATAGAAACATCACCCTAAAATGGACTTAATCACCTAATTAGGACTCCTAAGGCATATGGGTCTATGTATATACCTGAGATTTTTTCCCTGCTTTACATGGAGAAGTAAAGCAGGGTTTATTTTATGTTAGGTTCTTTAGTTCCCTATTAAAGCAAGCATCTATAGTTAATTACATCCTAAGAAATAGGATTTCTTAAGAAAACTCTCGATTAAAGTAGTCAATCATATATTCAAAGATTTCAAGGCTAGACCATCAAAGGATTTTGGTATTTCTGGAAAATCAAGTGGGAAAGTTCAATTTAGAAAGACTTATTAGATTTCAATGGAGGATAATTAGGGAGCACTCATGATACTAAGAATCCTAGTAATTGCTCCAATTTACCCTATAGTGAGGCTTTATATATTTGAAAGAGAGATTATATTTTGTTTGAGTTCACATTTTATTAGAATATTAGGACTTATAAACCAACAACAAAAGATTGAGAAAACGCTTAAGAGGTGAGGACTTACACTCATAGCCTGAAAAAAAATAAGTAACCTCAGAACTTGAATCTAGAATGCTTCGGCACAAACCAAAAGCATGACTTAAATCTAATCAGAAAATGGGATATAATGGTTTACCTCCATAAGAGAGGATAAACCCATCCATACTCTTCTTGACTTATAACTACATGGAGTGATCGCCAACTAACACCTACTACGCTTTTAATCCATCTGGGTTGGACTTATGTAAGTGGAATATATTTAGGCTTTTTATTTAATTAAGAAGGAAAACTAGAGTCTAGAACTTACTCTTTAAGAGATCAGATCATGACTAGTATGAAATATGACTTTGATTAAGTGCAAAATTTATAAATTTTTATATCACTTTGATATAATCTTTTTGGACAAAGGCTTGGGATATTTATGCCTTAATGGATGATAAAATTGAGTTATTGGCCAAATTTTGGGAGAGAAGGTGTTTCTCCACCATGAGGCTCTCATAGGTCAAGTGTTCCTTAAAGTGTAAGATTGGAGACCCTCCCTTTTCAAGAGTGAAATAAGATGACATGCATGATGTTAGACATTCAACATTCAGCTAAGGGCTTGCTAAATCTTTTAATTATCTTGATTATATCTTAAGTTTTAGAAAAAAAGATGTGAGTTATTTTAAATTTTTAGTTATGAGTTGTTAATTGGGATGAAAAAAATAATTTTTTTTTCTAAAAAAGCCTACCGCATCTAAGCCACACATTCAAACATCAATCTTAAAAAAACCTATAAAAATCATGTTGTTCTATTGCGCAGTCTAAACATGGCAACAATCATTCATAAAATCTCATAAAATAATTAAAAGTTGGTGCGACTGGGTACCACCGTACACTCCAAAAGAGAGAAAAAATTGGGTAGCCGAGCTTTACCCTTATACAACCCAAATTACAAAAGAATATTATAATTGAAATTGAATAAATGTTATAGTGGTCTTCATTCTTCACTTCCTTCTTCATTTTATTTCTTTGATTTGATTTACTTTAAGGCTTCACAAGGCCTCCTAGGACTTTGCCTTCTAGCCACTGCTCATCTTAAACCCCATAGCACAAATCCTAATTCCTATTAAAAAAATTACATTTTTATGGAAAAAGAAAATCTAACTACACCTGCAAAAATGATGTTAGCTAAACAATCATTCAACCCAAGTAGTTATATTTATAAATTTGGACTTAGCACCCTATACATGGGTAACCAAGCCCACCTGTCATAATGTGGATTATGCTAAGGGGCATAAGCAACCTACAACAAAAGCATTTATATTTATGATTACAGTGGCCCTATTTAGCATAATCCCCTATAGAAGACAACATTAGGCTAATAGCGCCCTAACATCCAATCTAAAATATTACATCACAAAACAAAACATAACATCACACATACACCATCTCAACTTAGAGCTAGAAGTGGTGACTTAATTCTAATGTGTGTGTTGAGGCTTAGTATAGTATGTCTTTGCTAAGCTTTAAGTTTATGCTTATCTAAGTTTGAGAAATTAAAATTACATGAGGGTGATTTCACTTTAAGTTCTTATCCAAGTTGATGGATTTTAATTTATATTTTAATTTGTTTCATTTGATTTTACTTGGGATATAGTTGTTATAAAGAGAGGATGAGGTTCAACCCTCTTCATCCCTACCTTAAGTTATTTTTAAAGGTATGGTGTTATGATCTTATTCTCTTTTGGTGAATGGTTTATTGCATATTTAATTAATCCTAAGTTTGGGTTAACCTTAAAGAATACTATTTAAGCATGAAAGGCATCTTAAGATTAATGTGATTGAATTCTTATCATATGAATAAATGTTGCACCATTCCTCTTCATCACCAATAGCATGCATATGATTTAAGGCTTAGTATACCTATAGAGACAAGATATTTTTGGCACATCTAAATGATCATGAATGCATACATTTTAATAGAAAGAGGTATTTCATTCATTAGTTAAGTACACATACACACACATGTACTAAAGTTTTAAGCAAATATGTTCCATTATTAAACCAAAGAAGTGAGATAATCTAAGACCTCCTTGGGGCAACTTAAAGCCTCATTTTTTGGGGATGTCTAGACTATGTGCTTGCTATCTTGAATAAATATGGATGTATACACTAACATAGAAATGATACCCATGCAAAAGATTGTATTTTTAAGGAATTACTAACACATGTAAAGTAAAGCTTTATCCAAATTCTAGCATGACTACACATAAGGATGAAGTCAAATAAGTGCTTACCTTTATTAACCATGGAAGTGAGGTAATCTAAGACCTCTATGGGGCTACTTAAAGCCTCACATTCCAGAGATGTTCAGACTATATACTTATTAACATTCAAAAATATGTAAACCCTTGCATGAATTATAAGGATAAAGTAGAACTTTAGCATGCCTAAACTATAAAAACATGCAAATCATATAGAATATTCATAGCTATCACCACTTCAAATTTTTATCATTAATTTATAAATTTGAAAATAATTTGAGATTTATTAGTGATAATAGCCACACTATATTAAGCTTAAGTTAACACATGCAATTTTAAACATGAGCATAATTTCTTTTGAATTTCTTTGAAAAGACATGGATGAATTAAAACACATGGCATACAAGTTTATGGTAATTGAAGAGGAATGCATAAACATCACCACCATTATACATTCAATCACACTAATTTCTAAGGACAATCATGTTAAATAACATTCTTTAAGGAAAATCAAAGCTTCTTATATAATTTGATTTTTTTGGATATGAATTATTAAACTCAAAGAGGAGAATATTTTTGTTATTTTACCCCATTCCCATGTTGGTAATTTTAATGTGATTAAGGAAAGATAATTAAGTGACATTTATGATTTAATTAAGTTCAAGTCATTAAGCAATTCATTTAATTTCCTTTTCCTATGCTTCTTTAAATCAATCAATCATTTAATCATGAGCTACAAATGATATGATTATGAGGAAAATAAAATTACAAAATGTCTAAAGGACCCAATGCAATTAAGCTCATGAGATTAGAGATTAATTAAATTAAAGGAGAATCTAATTAAGTACTTTTATGATTTTTTCACACTTATGGGTTAATCATAATTTTCTTAAGGGTGTTTATGCTATTGAATACATAAAGAAGAACCCTTAATTTCAATTTAGGTTATCTGAAGTAATTACTAATTTAATTTGATTTAATTTCGCCATTAATGCCTTAAATAATTTCTTAATTAAATTATAAGCTAATTAACTCTACATGGAAAGTTAATTAGGCAAGTGACCAAGAAAGATGCCCAAATCATTCACCCTAATCAATCCCATTATTGATAGTGACTAATTATCATTAATCATTAAAACTTTATTATTTAATAATTTTAATAATAATTAATATCATTAAGGAAGGTGATTAATCTTAAGATTCTAAATTCTCCTAATTACCTAGCCAATAAATCCGAAGAAAATTATGGGAGGTAGAGGACATCCTATTAATTCAACATTTAAAATTTGAAATTAATTGGCTAAGTAATTTGGGCTTAAGTATTATAATTAAGAGAAATTTTAAACCTTAATTAAGTTTTTATCACTATTAAAACCTTAATGGAATTATTTTTAATAAAATCTCCTCTATTTACCCTTTCTAAAATGGGTTCATTCACATTTTTCAGATTTTTCTACATTTAGTTATGAATTTTTGAAGTTCTAGCTAATTAAACATATTTTAAACCTTAATTAACCCTTAATCCCATTGGCACCATGCGGGAACTAACATGGCGGTGCTTTCCACTCGACGCCATAGGATTGACCACTTAAAGATCCGATGCAGCGTGCTAAGTCGGCGATAGCGGATGGGCTTTTTTCCTCACCATTTGATCTCAAATTGAATGGTGGGGATTAATCCTGTGAATTTTGCAGGATTAAATCAGATTTTTTTAATGGATTAAATCATGGTCATCTGTTCCAATCTCGTGAAATGGATGACAGATGATCAGTCGTCCCTTAAGTGATGGAAAACGGACATCATCTGCTCTTATCCACTTACTCTAAGCTCATCGAAGCTGATGAAGCATCAAGATTGACTCGAAATCAATTGGGAAAGAGATCTAAGGAGATCTTATGGTTGGATTCATATGAAATCACAAAACTCAACTCAAAAGTTCAATAATTATGGATTTTCTATGATCTGTCAGAATATATCTCGTAGAGCTCAAGACTGGCTGTCCAATGACTGAGGTAGCTTCATCTTGAAGAGACGAAGCCCTATTGAGAAGCTTGCATGATGCCAAGGTGAGACCATTCAAATGGGAATTTTATCAAAATTGGAGAGCTTTACTGAATTGGTAATGGCCTAATTTGGGTCACCCATGAATTTAGTTTGATTTGGGCTGACCCATGGTGACCCAAGGATGGATCATGCCATGTTTGGCTGGGTTGGGCTTTGTTTGAATGGGTTTGGCTTAATTTGACCTATATAGGTCAAATTGGGCTAGGTTGGGTTAGGTTGACCCATGTGTCAAATTGGGTCAAATCATGGGTTGAGACATGTTCAAATGAGCATTTGAGATGTTTTGGTTCAATTGGATTGGTTCAAATTGAAGTAGATTTGATTTGGACTCATATGGGTTCGTATGGGTTAAATGGGCTAAGTTGACCAATTCAGTCAAATTGGCCAAATTGGCTTGGATTTAGGTTTAGTTTAGGTTCAATTGATCATTTGAAGATGATTGTATGTGTTTATTTCAATTAATTTGAATTTAGGAATGCCCTTTAGGTCAATTTGGGCTAAATAGGTCGATTGGGTTGACTTGGTCAAATTGGGTTCAATCAAGGGTTTGATCATGCTCAACAATAAATTTAGGATGGATTTGAGCCATTGGTTTCAATCAATTTGATTTATAATTTGATCAACTTGGGTCAAAGGGGCTAAATAGCTTGGTTTGGTTTAATGGATGATAAAATCATATTCAAAGGTTGGTTATGGTTGATTGAAATCATTGATTGCAAGAAATTAAGGTTGGTATGGGATTTCATTCATTTGATTCATATAGGTTAATTGGGTTAACTTAGGTTAAGTGATTGAATTGAGTTAGTTTGACCCAATTGATGGTAATTAGTCAACCAAGGATGATCAACAATCACCATATAAGAGGTTGGATGTGTTGATTCAATCAAATTTGAGTTGGATTGAATTTTGGATCAAATGGGTACTTTAGGTCACTTTGGGTCAAGTGGATCAAATGGGTTAATTGGGTTTGATTAGGTTGAATTGGGTTGAATTGAGTTCTTTGATTGATTTGATATTTTTGTTGGCTTTGATTGGAATTGATTTAGGTTTGATTGGATTCTGACCCATTTAAACCAATTAGGTCAAATGGACTATGATTGATTAATTAAATTAGTTTGATTGGATTGATTTGATTGTAGGTTTTGGATAAGTTTGGAATGGAGGTTTGAAGGGTTGGAGTGCTTTTGTGAAATTCAATTGGATTTTGGTTCAATTGAATGGGCTTTAGGGTAAGTCCATAGGATTGAATCATATGGCTAAGATAGGTTTGGATTTATGTCATTTGGCTTGGAGCTTGGATTGAGATGGACCTGAATTGAGGTTGGTTGAAATTGATTTGAAGTTGGCTTTGGACTAAGGATTAAGCATAGGGTTTAGTTTAGGCCATAAGATAGGTGGGTTCCATTTGTCCTACGATATAGTCTAAGCCTTAAGGCATGCCTTCCTAATCTCTAGGCTTGGTTTAGCGTGCACTTAACCACTAGAAGTGTCCTATTACTAAGGAAGTCTGAGTGTCTAGGAGAGTCCTAAGCCTAAGATGAGGAGATTGAGTCCTCACTCTAAAAGTGAGGTTAATAGTTAACATCATCCCAAAACTAGTAATTAGGACATCAAATCTTAGAATAGAAGCCTCATAATTAGACACTTATGACACTACACCTAGTGACTAGTGCATCCATCCTGGGGTTTAATCTAACCTAATGGGTTTAAGTAGATTCAACCCAAATCTCAAACCTAAATCAAAACATACACCACTTCAAATCAAAATTAAACATAGTTTAGGAAATTAAACCCAAAAAAAAAAACAAAAAAATCCAATTCAAGTTATATTAAACAATGAAATCAGGTTAGGAGCATGAATGAATCCATATCCAAATCAAGGTAAAAAAGGTGGTCAACCCTTTTGATAAAGGTTCTCACTTATGTGGAAAGTCAAAGGTCAACCCACCAAAATTTGACCAAATGAAATCATTTGAAATGGTCTAAATGATAAAACAAAAATGTTTAAACATGAAATTTAAAAAGTAAACCCACTAAGGTTTTAATTAAGCTAATTAGATAATTTGATCTAAATGTGCCTAAATGAGCCTTATTGGGTTCAAATCTAAATCAAATTGAAATCAACCAAATTTGATTATCCAAAATAATTTGAAAAAGATTATGAAACATAATCCAATCAATCATTTGGTATAATTTGACCAATTGGGTCATTTGAACCCAAATGAACCCAACTTAACCCATTAAATCCAATTTTGGCCAAATGGGTCAAAATTGAAATTAAGTTCAAACCAGTTGAAGCCAATCATTATAAATCACTCCATATATGTAATTAAACATGATTAGAGTCTAAATACAATTCAATTAAGCCAAATAAGTCATTTGATCCCAATTGAAATAAACTTAACACGTTTAAGCCTAAATGGGTTAAATTGAAATGAAATGCAAATTCAAATCAAAACCTAGGGTAAATAATCAAATTAAAACATAATAATGCATGAATTAAATATATATGATCCCAAGCCTAATAATAATTAATCAAATAAATACACTTGAATTAATCAAAACCCAAATGGAGGAAAGGTGGGGATTTTACCATAAAGCTTCTACTAATCCTATTCTCACATACATACATTCTAAAGTTAGTTTAGGATGAATGACAGCCAAAATCATGAAGTTTCTGAAGGTCCGAATGCATCCAAAATGATGAAATTCTACATGGAGAAATGTGGAGTGATGTGTAAACAAATCAGTCTCCAATACATGATTCCCTTTTTTATTCTTCCTCTCAACTCTTCTTCATAGCTTTCAACTCTTCTCATTCAATTTACCAACCCTTAGAGCTAGCCTTCAAAGGGGCTAATCACCATATAAAATGAAGGCTCAACTTCCTCCATGGAATTCCATGAGCTAGCTCATGGACAAGGAGAGAAAAGGGAGTAAGAGGCTTCCCCTTTAAGAACTTCATCTCAACACACATAAGGGAAAGACAAACAAAATCAACCCCTTGGCTGATGTCTTAGTCACTGATGGCTGGATTCTACCAACCAAAAGTTCTCTACATATGGATCTCAACCATATATGGAAAGAGGAAAGGAGCTTCCCCTTATGAAACCAATCTCTCTTACATGCTTCTCGGGTGAAGAGAAATAGATTCAAAGCCTTCCTCAGTCCTTTCACCAGTGATAGGCTAGAATTTTGCCATGTCCAATGGCATTGAGCTTCTCCAAATATGGAAACTAAGAGGGAGAATTCCTCTACCCAAATTGGGCTTTCCTACACATTCTAGAAGTGGAGACAACCTTAAATGAACTCTTCCAAAGGTACGTTGCCATATGCGAGCTGGAAAAAGATTGAGGCTGATGGTAAATAGCCAAGTGTTAGCTCCATGGCGTTTGGTAGGGAGCCAAGCCAAGAAATCTTCATCATAGCTTTGGCCCATTGAGATGGAGGTGCATGAAGCCGATGACCGTCGGGGATCTCCATCGATGAGGTTTGAACCTAAACTGCCCTTTAAGCAATTTTGTTAGGTCTTTTGTGAGAAGAATTTGAGGAGATCAAATCATATAGATCGATTGAAAATATATCCTTGATCATTTTGCGATCGAAATCCCATTAAAATTACCTAGGATCATTGAAAATCAACCAAATTCAATGGACAGCATCCGCTTCTCACCATCAAAAATAAGGGAGTGATCTCCGCCATACATTACTTATGTTAGGAGTAGACGGTCCTGATCTAGTTGCACAGTCTGTTTAAACATAGGGAAAATGCAGGAGAAATCTTGAGCATCTGATCTTTAGATCAGAAGTTCATGACTAATTCTACATCCTTTACCATAATTTGAGCAAGATCTACATAGATCCAATTAAACAAATCTAGTGCTGCAACATTAGTACCATATAATGTCAACCATTTAAAATGCGAATTTTTTATTTTCCAAATTAAAAAATATCTAAAATACGAGAAAATTTTAAAAAAATCATTAAAAATAAAATAAAAAACTAAAAAAATACAAATAAGGGCTCTATAGAATCATCTCAATGAGAAGAATCCATTAAATCCAAAATCCCTAAATTCTATTGGGTAATTTGGGTTAATTTAAGTTTAAACAAAAATAATCAAACTCAAATTAATTACAAACCATTAATCCAATCAATATGAAATATTAAGAAACTAAAATTGGGGTTAAAATACACCTTAGAAAAAAGTTTCATGATTTATTGCAAGTTAAATCAAAAGATATTGAATTTCTAATCTCAAACCCTAATATTAATGAAATAAATTAATACTAAATTAAGAAAATCATGGAAAAAGATAAGATCACCTTAAATCATTAAAATAAACTTTAAAACCCAAAAACACCACTAAAACTCATTGAAACCTAATAAATTATAAAATGATCTAACTTAGCATTTAATTGAATTAATTAAACTAATTAATCAAGTTGAACTTAAAAAAATTATAACAAATCAACCAAAATTTCAAATGAACCTCTATGGATGAAACTTCCAAAGATGAATCCAAGAAAAATAAGTCCCCTAAATAATTCATTCTAAATTAAGCTTAATTTAAGTTTTATTGAAATAATTAAGATCTTAATTAATCCAAACTTACACATCTGATTAGAGTGAAATTTTAGAGAAATCAAATTGGTTAGGAACCCCACTTGCCATAAAAAAGTTCATTATCAATTAACCTCTAAATTAAAAGTTATTGAATTTCCAATCTCTAGGTCAATTTGCATGAAATAATAAATCAGACAATTGCAAAAAGTTATAAAACTTCATAAATTAATTTGAAACATTTTCATCAACATCAAAACACTTAAGAATTATTTTCCAACACTTTAAGTAAAAAAATTTGATTAATTATAAACTTAGTGTTTAATAAAAACCATTAAAATATGTAAAATCTAATTAAATTTTAAAGATATTAAATTATTTAATTCATGATAAATCAATCTTAACACATAGATTGAATCAAAAGACTAACCTAAATGTATTAGGTTAACAAAATTCAAATTAAATAAATGCAAATTAAATGGATATAAACATTACTAAAATTAACATTAAACTAATTCAACTCAAATAAATCAAATCAAATTGAAAATAATTTAAACTGAGAAACATATAATCTAATCAAAAGAAAAGAAAAGAATAATTAAATTCCAAGATAAAATTAAAAAATTTATTTAAATTAAACTCAAACCCAAATCATTTAAATGAATCTGAAGGTGGTTAATTAAGATAATTAGGATCTTAGTTAGACAATTAGAATGAAAGTTCATCTTAAGGTGAAGGCTTCATTCTTTTAGGATTTAGGATGTTGAATAAAACGAGTTCCACCCAAAGTATAATTTATTTTACTCTTCATTCTTAAAAACTTAGAATTCATTTGAATGTATAAATGATGTTAAAAATTAAAATAATAATTACAAATCATTTGAATTGAAACCAGCCAAAGGTAAATCAAACAAATTCAAAACTTCAATTAAAACTTGAATCTAAAAAGGCTTAGTAGAGTCTTACTACACAAGCTCATTTCCTTCTGACATTAGATTATTAGGTCATGGACCCTAAACCTAGGCTAGGTAAAACTATGATATTATGTGATGTGATGTATTTTTCTTATTTTGTGGTGTAGTAATTTAGATTGGATGTCTATTATTGTTTTCCCATTAGACTAGATGGTAGGACGTTTTTTTTCTAATGTTGTCTTCTCTAGGGGATGTGCTAAAAGGTCTGCTATAATAAATTATAAATTTGTCATTTACTTGCAGGTGCTGAATAAGTCCCTAATCATAGCCAAATAGGACAGGTGGGCTTGGCAAGAAACTAATGCTAAGCCCATATGCTTGCAAATATAAATGTTAGTGTGTTGTTTGCATTTACCTGATATTTATTTTGCAAGGTTTAGTATTTATTTTTGAAATTTAAAACATAAATTGATGCATAAAATAAGTTTAAGATCTATGGGGACTAGGAATAGTAGGAGCTAACCCTACCAGTAGATGGGTGTAGAGGTCCCCAATGAAATCCAGTGGAAGCCCATGAAGAAGAAGACAATCCTGGAAAGAAGACTCCTGTAGATTTAAACTTGTAGTTCTAGGCCAAGCTATATAAGGGTAGAGATCAATTGCCCATTTTATCTTTCTTATGGTGTATACAATAATACCCATTTGCATTGGTGTGTTCTTTAATTTTAATTGGATATAATTATTTTTGGTGCACATTACAATCAACCTGCATTTCTAGGTTTCTTTTTGTATTGTACTTTTTGTGATGAATGCTAGGATGATTAAGCTCTTAGTAAAGTTATATTTTCTACCCAACCTAAATCTAAACAGCTTAAACAAAAATAAATAAATTCAAAACTTTATATTAATCAAAACCTTAGGAATAACTTAAAATCAACTTGAAACAACTAGCTTTTATGAAGCATGTTTTAGCATATTATTCTAAGTTTATGCATTAGGCACTTCACTAATTACACATAAAAGAAATCTGACCCTTGAAGATGACCACCTTCCTGGGAAAGTCTACCTTCTCTTCTTGATTTGACCCATGACCACTTCTAATTGCATGTCATTTAGGCATGATGCATATCCCAAAGCCTTAAATGGATTGCGAGTCAAAAATATTTAAAAGCTAAAATATGTTGCATTAGTTAAGATTAATTCATACCCAAAAATGATCTTAAAGATTTGGGAGTGAGATTAGGTTCTTAGATTCTTTTTAAAATACAATATCCTATCCATCTTGCAAACTTGAGACTTGGCATCATGAATTTAAAAATTCTCTTAGGTGGTGTTAGCTAAGAGCACATCCAAACGGGTTATAGGTCTAGAAGAGTCAGGGATAGGTTCATTTTTTCTAATAAAAGAAAGAACCCATAATTCTTAAATATTACATTAGGTGGAGCTTCTAACTTATGTTAAAACCACTTATAGACTTAGTCTTCAAATTTAGGCATTTCTGCAGTCTTATACTACTAGAATCAAAGTCATAGATTTCTAAAATAATATCAACTCAAAATTATATTAAGTTCCAAATTTAAAAGAATTTAGACCCAAAATAAAATTAAAAATTAAATGACTTAGGTATTATTGGCCTTTGATGTTAGATGATTGCATGAAAATTGCACGTTATTGCCATCAATGTCAAAGACATGGTGTGGTCTTACATCAACCACCTAATGTATTACATCTAATATTTGCCTCTTGGGCTTTTGAGAGTTTGGATGCTAACATCATAGGGCTTATTGGTCCACCTTCTTTGAAAGTCATCATTTTAAAATGGTTGCTACTAACTACTTTTCTAAATGGGCTAAGGTGATCTCGTTAAAAAAAGTTAAAGCATACCATGTAATTAAGTTATTTTGGAAAAACATCATATATCAATTTGGACTTCCTCGCTAAACCATATCAAATAATGGCCTATCATTTGAGTCCACTAAAATAGATAATGTTGTGCCTAAAAGTATCATCGATTGTTGGTGTTAGACCATATTTTACCCTAAGGCAAAGGGATTGACTGAGTCTTTTAATAAAACACTTATTTAAATTTTTAAAAAAAGTTCTTGATGATAATAAATGTCAGTAGCATGAAAACTTGGTTGAATCCTTATGGGTCTATCAGACCACACATAGAACACCAAATCAGTCAACACCATATGCTTTGGTTTATGGAACTGAAGCTATTCTTTCATTAGAAGTACAACTACCTTCTTTGAGGATCACAGTCAACAACAATATTGCAATATATCATAATCATAAATTCTAACTGAAAGAACTTGAAAGTCTTGAAGGAAGACATCTGAGAGTTCAAAAATACCTTGATCTTTACAAATGTGTATGGTTCAAGCACATTATAATTTGGTCCATCCTAAAACTTTTCAAGTAGGAGACATGGTCTTAGTTCTTAGAAGTCTATGAATGAGGTTCTTATCAGCCGATGACTTATAATGGTAAACATCCAGTGCCACCTATTAAGGGATGATATCTAAATAAGTATTATGTATGAATTGTACTCCAATTCAAAAAATGATCAATAAAGCTATGTTTACTAAATTTTTATTTTTGTAATTTATTTGGTTCCAAAAATTGACCAATTTTGAAATAAATAAATTTATTTTAAGTTAAATTTTGTTTACAATATTGCTTTGCATAATGAGTAACCTAGAATGGATTCCTTCAATTATATATTTCAAATCTTTTAAAAATTAATTTAAGTGGTTAAAGGCCTCATTTTTAAAAACTAAGGCTATTTAGGTTAGGGGCTAAGTCCATGCGACCCCTACCTATTGTCAATATCTCGAGGATTAAGATTTAAGCCACCCTTTCTTCACTTGAGTTATTTAAGCTGAAATTAAGCCATCATAGGCCCCTTCTTGATAACTAATAAAATAGAAGTAAGTCCCTTAGTAGGAATCTTCTAATAGATATGGATATGATTAAGTCTTCAAGACCCCTTCATGTCAAATAGATTATCTAGGTCAGGATTAAGTCATTATGACCCATTTCTCATTTCAAAACTTAAGGATTAGGATTAAGTCATCAAGACCCCTTTCCTAACTTTTTCTGAGTAAAATTCATGTAGTTTGGTTAGGAGCAAGTATCCATAATGGCATCCTCTCTAACTAACATCCCTAGATATGAGTAAGTATCCATAGTGGCAACATTTCTAGGAAAGAAAAAAATTTTTATGATATGCTTATAGATCCTCTCTTTAGGCTAGTTAGTCACTTAGACTGCCCCCTTTGGCTAATCTCACATAAAGAGATATGAGTCCTAGTGCCTTCTTCCTAGGTTAGGCATTTGAAAATTAACGAAAACCAATCTCTAGTATAGTCGCAATAAAAATAAGTCTCTCAGAGGTATCTTTTATAGCTATGATAACTATGTTAGGGCTAGATTCCTTGATGAGATTTTTTTATTGACATCTTTATTCTTCTTGGAGATTAGTAAATATAGATTCTTCTAAGAATGAAACTTTTTCTTTAAATCAAAACAATTTAAGCATGTTTATTCTATCTTTCACAATCAAATTCAAAAAAAAATTTCAAACCAAAGCAAAAACTCAAATTTCAAAACAAATTTTAAATCATTACAAGCATTACTGATTATAATCTTCATTGGATTTGTTGAGTAGTTTAGTCAACACCAATAGGTGTAGTGTGCTCTAGTTAGTCCACCAAACATATTGGGGGTCCATTTGTTGACTTTATTTTTGGATGATGTTGACATAATCCTTAATTTTAGTAATTAAGACATGTAATCTTTTGTCCACGTTAGATTCCTTGACTTGGACAATAAATTAAAGAAAGCCATGTGAGGTGAAATAACAAGAGATGATGTAAAAGCCAAGAAAAATAGAGAGGTAAAACTCTTGCACATGAATCCAAACCATTCCATCTCCTCCCCATGCTATACTCCATTCAAATCAATATATGGCTCATTTAGCATTTGATTTAGATAAGAGGAAGTAGTCATTAGTTGTACATAAGGTGATGAGGTGGCAATGGGAAGAGTAAGATGGAATCCATGGATGCCAAGAACAACTGACCCACCTTATCCATCCAAGCCTCACCCATACTTGCTGTCTCAACCCCAAAAAAATTAAAACACATAATTTGACCTTCCCACCACCTTCTCTACCATCATTGGATCACAATTCCAATGATGGCCATCCTTGCTAATTCCAAAAATGGCAAAGCTCTCAGCCACATATAAAAATGAGGAAAGATTCCAAATTGAGGTTCCTTGCTCATTCCAAAAGGTTTCCCAAGTAAAGCCAAGCAAAATGAACCTTCCCCATCCTAAATCTCTCTGATCATTGCCAACATCAAGCTCTAGTGAGCGATAGTGGATGTTCACCTCTACGCTTATTTAGAAGGAGGCATGATGCATTTCTTTCTCCAAAAGCTTTGCCCAACCTCCTCAAGTATTTTTGAAAATCAAAGCACCATCGAGGCCCAAAACCAAAGATGTATGGTAGAAATCGACCCTCCTTCGATTTCACATTAGTCGTTTGTCAAGCAAAGTTGATATTAGTTAAGATCAAGCCATATATATCCCTTCAAAATCACTCCTTGATCATTTTGCAATTAAAATCCCATGATTTTACTGCATAGATCACTGGCAATTAGCCTTAAAAACCTAACAACACTCGGCCACGAATGTAGATGAATGAGATGGAATCATAGCCATCCATTCCCTCTATTTGGAATGGACGGCTATGATCTAGTCAAACCAAATGATTTATTCTCTTAAAGGAGCTATGGGTTTAATCTTTGATCAGATGATCCCAATAAAATAACTCCCCCGCCATCATTTTAATGCTTGATCCATGTGGATTCCATGTGGCAGAACTACACAGCAACACACACGAAGGTGTGCTACATCAGCACCATGTGGCACTAACTGGGTTAATTGGAAAAATCTAATTTTCTAGATTTAAAAAACACAAAACAATTGCTAGAATTTTAAAAATTCATAAAAAAAATAAAATATCTAACCAAAGAAATGCAAATTAGGGCTCTATGGATTCATCTCAATGAGAGAAATCCATTAAACCTAAATCCTCAATTTTTGTTAAGTAATCTTAGGTTAATTGAGGTTTAATTAAAATAAATTAAAGCTTAATTAAACATAAATTATTAATCAGATCAACTTAAAACTTTAGCAAAGTAAAATTAAAGTTAAAAGACATCTTAAATAAAATTTCTTGGATTTATTGGTGATTAAATTATAATATATAAAATTTTCAATCTTCTACCCCTTAATTGAATGAAATAAATTAATGACAAATTCGACAAATTAAGAAAAATCATGGAATTAATTTAAAGCATCATAATATATTATTAAATCTCATTAGAACACATTAATCTTTAAAATAACATAATTATTATATTAATTAATTCACTGAATCAATCTAATTTTTAAAAAATTATAAAAAATAACTAAGAATCTAAAAATTTCGAATAAACCCTCTATAGATTCATCATTTAGAATGTAATCAAGAAAAATTAAAACCCCTATATAATTAATAATAATTTAGGACTAAACCCTAAACATTATGAGAAATATGTTAAGTATAAATAACATAATTAATTAAATCATTTAATTTAAACAACCTAAAAGTTAAGGATAGCCTAGTTTAGGTTTGGCACTTAAGTAGTTCATTACTTTAGGCCTTTTAGGTTATGATCAATAATTATGTATTAATGAAACAAAATCTTATTATGAGAAATTTAATTAAATAATAAACCCTCAAACATAAAATACTTATTAAGCCAAATTAAGTAGTAAATTGAATAATTAAATTGATAAAGATTCAAAATTATGAAACATGAATAAGGGAAAGTGTCTACATAATAAAATTAACAAAGACCTTTGAATCATGTTTTGAACTTTAATTTAAATAAATCAAGTTAACTAACTTAAAACATTTAGCAAATATTCATATTAACTATATATAAATTGAATGATGAATAAGTGAATCAGATCATTCAAACCAAAACCATATAAACTAAATTAAAATATGTTGAATTGAACAATCACTTTTATTTTAAATCTTAACTGAAATAAATAAGAATAAAACTGAATATAAAACTAAGTCATGGAACCATTTTCATCTTAAATAATATTAAAAACAAATTAACTAAATTAATTAATTGAAACTAATTAAAAGATTGAAGTAAAAGAAGTAATTATTAAACTTCAAATTAATAAAATTTAATAAACCAAATGATTAAATTCTACATAAGAAATCATTTTAAATTGATTACGTCAAGATACATTAATCAATGCATATCAAATTTAAATGAAAGGAATGAAGAATCTTTAAATCCAAGCAACACTTAAAATTAATCAAATAATATAAACACATGAGATTCATTTAAAATTAATAAGATACAACTTAAAGAAAATAACTAAACTCTAATTAAGATCTTAAATCTTAATAAAATCAAATAAACATCAATTAAATCTAATTAAATTAAATCATTCAAATAAATTCAAAAAGAATAATGAAGATATCTCGGTTCTTTATTTGACTCATGGAATTGGTCTTTTTCTTAGGATAAAGATCTCATTCTACTAGTTTAGGATGTTGAATAAAATGTGAGAACTTAATTTATTCCTTATTGTTTAGCACCTAAAACCAACTTCAACATAAAAATAAACATGCAATTGAAATAAAATCATAAATAAATTATCATTTAAATTGAAATCATCGAAAGGTAAAATTAAATAAACCTTGAACTTAAATCTAAATTTGAACCTAAAAAAGGCCTAGTGTTATCATACCACAAAATCCTTTCCTATCATATACTAGATTATTAGGTCACCGACACTAGACTTAAGATAGGATGATGATTTATGATGTGAAATATTATTTTTTTGTTTTTTGGTGTAATGTTTTAGACTAAATGACTAAGACTTATTTGCACGCTAGTTTGGTTATTTGCACATGCTTTTTAGACTAATATTATTTTTGTAGGAGATTGTGCTTAAAGGGATTGTCATAATAAATGTAAAATCAATGTTATTTGCTCGTAGGTGCTGCTTCAATCCCTAAGCATAGCTTAATAGGACAGGTGGGCTTAGTAACCATGGTACTAAGCCTGTATATTTGAAATATAAATAGCTAGTGTGTTTTATGTATTTCTTGACATCTATTTTGTAGGATATAAGAATTTTATTATGGATTTTAAAGTGTACTTTAAGCCTAGAATTATGTTAGGATCTATGGAGTCTAGGAATAATAAGAGCTAACTTTACCAGTTGGTGGTCCCTTATGAAGCAAGTGGAGGTCCTTGAAAAAAATGATGATCTTGGATGAAGACCACCGTAGATAAAAACTTTTAGTTTGAGGTTGGGCTATATAAGAGCAGAGCTCGATTGCTCTTTTTTTTCTTCCGTGGTGTATAGCTATACACTATCCAACTGGCATATTTTATTAATCTAGCTTGGCTTGATTTATTTTTTATAAGAAAACTAAATTTTCTACCTCATTAAAATTAAACATCACAAAATTAAATGAAAATTCATAACCATATCATAATTAAAATTCCTAAGATAAAACATAAAAGCAATAAAAAATAATTAGATTTAGTTAACCATACAAACATGTTATCTGTCATTCTTAATTGGGAGCTTCACCCATTACACATAAGGGGGTAATTGACCTATGAGGATGATGACCTTTCCTACGAAAGTGTGCCTTCTTGGTTTGATCTAGCCCATGACCTTTTTCTAATTGCAACTTATTTTAGGCATGAAATTGCACATCTAAAGCCTTAAAAAATAAAATTGTGAGTCAAGATACATGAAACACAAAAATTATTTCATTAGTTAGGTTCATATTATGTCGATAATGATCCTAGGGTTTAAAGAGTGAGTTTCAATTCTGAGCCTCTTTTCTAAATACAATAGCTCAGCTATCTTGCATACATATGACTAAACTCAAGGATTTAAAAATGCTTAAGTGGTGTTAACTAGCAATCCTTCTTGGTGGATAGTAAGATCAGAAGAGTCAGGGATAGATTTATTTTTTTAAGTGAGAAAAAACTAATAATTCTTAGAAATTATACTAGGTCGAGCTTCCAACTCATGTTAGAAGCATTTGTAAACTTAGGTTCTGAAGCATCCTATTGGAATTCATCTTCGACCACTAGACATTTCTATGGTCTTATGCTATGAGAATATAAGTCCTTAATTTTTAATAAAATGCTAAATCAAAGTTTTAATAATTTTAATGTTAAAATTATAAAGCCTAATAATATGATAGCTGAAATGCTTACTTGACATCTCAGTATCAATAAGCATTTTCTACTTATTCTTGATTCGTTTCTAAAAAGAACTCTTTCTCTTTAAAGTGTTCACCTTTGACTTTCTAAATTAACAATCTTCTTAAGACAAGCTTTGAAATCCAAAGAGATAAAGGTCAATTTCTTTAATCAAAAGTATTCTTAAGAGGAATTCCCTTCCTTCTAAGATATAATTAACTATAGGAGCTTGGCATCATAGGTAACTACAAACCCCTCTAATAAATTAACCTTGTTCTACTTTTTCATATATTGCAAGGGAATAATCTCTAAAATAGAAAAGACCTATTAGCTTTAGGAGTCCTTATTAAGCAATTGAATCTATTATAAGGCAATAGGTTTATCTTACAAGATAATACAATTATCCTTAATGATGCATTTGATTACTTAAATAAGTATTCTTAAAATCTACGTGGTGTCATAATTTTATTTCCACAAGCACTTCTATCTTCTTAGGCACTTTCATTCTTATATGGGCAATATCCAACTAGAGAATTCCATCCTTCTTTCCAAACTTGCCTACAGCTTTGACATAGCAGGTTTTGGATTGATATAGATTACCCTTGACAGTGATTTCTTTTCCCCTACAAAGAATTTGATAACTTCATGATAAGTGGATACCACTACCCTAAATGTGTTGTGCAAAGGCCAACCAAAAATGACATTGAAGGTAGACGATAAGTCCACTATGACAAAGTCAACCATAACTGTGTATTGCTTCTCATTCTCCTCCACATTACAGGGAAAGTGATTATTCCTTAAATTTTAATTCCTTTTTCTAAGAATCTTATAAGTGGTCTTTCTGTAGAGGTAAGTTTGGAACTTGCCAAGCTTATTTTATTAAAAATGGACTTGAAGATCATATTGATCGAACTCTTCATGTTGATAACTATACACCAAATTTGATAGTTAGCGATCGACGATGTGATGATGATCACATCATTATATGGGTTCCCATGAAGGGCCCATCTCTTTTAGAGAAATAGGTAGTATTGAAGTGTGTGGTGCTCACATCATGGTTTCTACATTGACATCTCCAAATCATAGTCATTTGAGACTCTCTCTTCATGAAGACTCTCCATCTACCCCTAAGATGATGAGTAGTACTTATATGGCATGGATGGCATGTGTTGGGATAGGTTTAGTGCAAAAAATGGACTTACTTGTACATGAGATGAGTGTTGGCTAGTGACAAGCCTCGTGATAAGTATTATGTAACTTGATTTAGGTGTAGTTGTTCTCCCTACTTTAAGGGGATACCAGACTTGAGTTACTCTAAGTTTGCTGCTTTTCCCTAAATATGCACCTTCTTTGTACGAGTTTGAGTGCATGTGTCAAAGCTCATGTTCCTTCTAACTTTCTTCTTGTGCTCGCCATACACATAGTGAGTCATTAACACTTGGTCAACCTACTTATTTTGATAATACAATATGAGCATAAGACATGAAGTAGAGTTCTTTATAGTAAATTAAGGGTTTGATGGTGATGTCAAGATCTCCTCATAAGAAAAGTTGAAGATGAGAATAAGAAACAAGAGGGCACCCTTAAACACTTGAATAATTTTACAATGAGGTTCAGCAAATAGAATTTTTCTTTTTCGTAAGAGAAAATGAAGTTACAAATAATCCATTTAATAGAATATCACCAAGTGTTGGGGTCAGCCAAAGCAGAAGATAACAGGAGAAAATATCATATGGAAAGGTTTTAAATCAATTTTAAAATTCAAATTAATAAATTTGAATTTAAATCAAATCAAATTAAGTAAGTGTCGGATGTTCAAGCATGGAGGAAAGAGGTTTAAATGCACTTTCCATAATTAAATAAACTAATTAATTATGATGACTAATTAAGGAATGAGTTTGAATAACATTGAAATAAAATGAATCCAAAATTCAATTATGAAAGGGAGGTAGGACTTTCTAAATATGAATTAATCTCCATTTAATGTAAATCTATTAATTAGAAATCAAGGGAGATTAATTAAGATGGAAATTTATTTTTAAACATAATTTAAATTTAAATAAAAAATTAAAGGGGGTCGGTTATATATAGTTTCCAAAATAAATATTTAAAAAGGAAATACAAAAACACAAGCTAATTTTATTTTTAAGTTTAATTAATTTAAATAAATCTAGAAAAAAATTAAATTAAATAATTTAGAATAAATGGATTGTTGGATAAATTACTCTAAATATGAATAAAACTAAATTGGAAATAATTTGTTACCTATAGTTCATAATTCAAGAAAATCAAAGTTCAAAATTCAAAATCTATAATATAAATTTAAAAATAATTTCAAATAAGAAATTAAATAATATATTAAATCAAGTCAATATAAATCAAATAAAGCCAATAAGAATTGTCTTAGACATGCCATGAAAGATGAAATTATTTTTGGAACGAGTTTAGACTAATTTCAAATTTAAGATTCAAAATATTTTGAATATGAATATACTCAATAATAGATATTATTAATATATTGAATTTAATAAATTAGTTCAAAAATAGTATGAATGAAATCAAGCAAAATTTAGATATGACATGAAGGATTTTGAAAATCAAACAAAATTATGGATATAAGAGAGAAATAGAATTATAGGAGAGAAAAAAAATATAATTAAAATAAATTTTGATTCCCATGCTAAAATATATAAATAAAAATTATTCTGAGCATAAAAACTAATTAATAAAATAAAAAACAAACTTAACTCTCTTTAAAATCCAAAGGACAAGACTTAAACTTAAAATTTTCAAAAGAATTTTTCATTTTATCCCAAATAAAATATGAAAGAAATATTTTCATCAATAAAAATCTAAATTAATAATGATAATCATATTATTTTATGTAAATAGTTTAACATGTAAAGAAACTTTTAATTTTTATCACACAAGATTTGTTATCATCAAATCAAATGGTAAGATACATAAGGTGCATACTTAACAATCTCCCCCTATTTAATAATGATGATTTGATATTATGGTGAAGGGTATAAATAATAATATAAAGATCTTTCTCCCCCTCACTAAATGCATATGCAAGAAAATAATAGTATAACCAACATCATTTTTGATATACACAAACATCAATATTTCTCTCCCTTTTGATATCATAAAAAGGTTCAAAATACTAATTGATTATATCAACAAAATTCTCCCCCTTAAGTAGGTACAAAAGTAAATCAAGAATGAGTTGATATAGATATATAAAATTTTACATGTTTGATATTCTCCTCCTATTTAATATAATCTAATATATAATTTATAATTGACATGAAAATAAACATTTGAATGAAGATAAATGTAATGTGCAATAAGTGTGTACAATTAAGCATGTGATAGATACATTCATGTGTATAATACAAAAACTTTAACAACAATTGATATTTCACAACTCTACCATACAAAATAGATAAATATTTAAAGTAATAACAACTAAAGATGCTAATAAAATATCTTATCATTAAATCAAATGTAATGATATCAAAGATTAATTGAAGAATAAAGGTCAAAAATCTAAAACTTCAATGAACAATGGAGATAGATATTGCAAGATAATTTTCAATCATGTAAAACGATTCATATAGCCTAATTTCATATTAACAACAAATTAATCATATTAAACTATCGATCACGTAACATGTTCTATGTAAATTTGATTATAAAATATAACTTGATAATAATCATATTTATCAAAAATAGCGAACGAAAGAGATCAAATTAGGTATAAAGTTATGCTAATATCAATTATGTAAATTATTTCATCTCCAAAATAGGAAACTAAATAAATTTATGATTAGTAAATATACAAAATGTGTATATTAAATTTACTTATCATGAATTTTAGATAATTTAAAATATGAATCGAAATCATGATAAATAGAGACATGCATTGATATAATCTATGAAAATTTTGATGTCACAGTAAATGAAAAAATATTTTAAAACTAAATTGAAAATTATTTTCAAATAGCTCATTCATTTAAAAGTTAGAGCATGAAGCTTATATAGATTAGTTAGGCATAAATGAAACATAACTATTTTAAGGACCAAAATACATACAAGGAAGAGATGAATTAAAAATATAAAATGTGTTTATCTCAAACCATGGTTTTGGTATATTAATTTGAATGAAAACCTTTGGGTAATTCAATATTGTTATTGTATACTAGTATCACCTACTTGTCTTCATTAGTCTTTCATGAAGAGAAACCTGCAATATGATCTCATTTCCTAGATTTTGGTATCCAAGCAATCTTGGATTCTTTAACATTAGTAGAATTACTTTGATGCATTGAATATGGCTTAAATCAATGCAAGTTGTCAAATTATCTAAAAATGATAATTTCAAGAATATTAAAAAATTGATGTAAATAAAATATAAAATATATGTGAAAATTCAAATTAAACCTAATGAAAATATTTGGTAGATATTTATATATTTATGAGCTTTAATTTCTATTATTTTATAAGTCCCAAGAGAATTACCAAAACTCCCTAGTTGAAGTTGATATGACTTTCCCGATCTAACTAAGCAAGCTAAGTTTGGTAAAATTTCTAAAGTACTTGAAATAAATAATTAATAGCTTCAAGTCTATAGATTTGTCACCACTAAAAATTTAAATAAATAATGATAATCATATTACTTAATGTAGATAATTTAACTTATAAAAAATAATTAGTCTTTTTGACACAAGATTTATTATCATCAAATCAAATAGTAAGATACACAAGGTATGTACTCATCAATTTATTTAAACCTCTTGATAAATATTCAATAACAATAATAAAGAGACTAGAAGATAAATGATAACCTTGTCTAAGGCTCTGTGAGGATAAGATATAGCCATGAGAATATCCAGTAATAATAATTAAGAAATCACAAAAATTAATAATATTTTTAGTTAAATTTATAAAAGCATTGAAAAACCCAAAAGTTTCAAGATTCCATATAAGAAAGACTTGGAGAGATTGTCATAAGCTTTAGAAATATCTAATTTGAAAGTAATATTAATACCTCTAACTTTATAATTCAAATTACAAACCAGCTCTTGTGTAAGAAGCATATTATTAGATATTATCCTCCTTTCACAAATTTTATTTGGTTATTGTTGACCTCATTTTTAGAATGAGCTCTCAACTCCTCCATCTAGGACATAGAACCCCTCTTAGACATTAAGATTTCCTTAGTCTTAATACACTTGTAGTAATTAGGTGAACACTTAACCTAACCCAAGAGACTTAGAAGGTTTAGCCATAGGAATAGGTCATGCCTTAGAGGTGTTAGAAAAATTTGCCTACCCTATAGCTTGAACCAACTCCTCACTTCCTTCCTTCAAGTCAAATTCAAATCAACTCCAAACTCATATAAACTTCAACTCCAAATCAAACATTGAATCAATTTCAATGGATTTTCTTAAATCATGAATCAATTCCAAATAATCTAAACCCATGATTGAAATACAAATCAAATTCCAAAAATCTTTCCAAAGCCTTTTGATTCCCTCTTAAGGACTTAGCCTAAATCATGTTCAAATCAATTCAAACTCATGAAATTTTCTCACAACCCATTTATATTCTCATTTATATTCACATATATAAATGAAATATAAATTCAAATCAATCAAACTGAATCCAAAACTTAAATTCAAAATCTAAAAATCTTTCCTAAGCCTTTTGATTCTATCTTATAGACTAAGCTCAAATCAAATCCAAATCAATTCAAATTCAAGATATTTTCTCATAACCCATTTAGATTCTCATTTTTATTTATTAATATAAATGAAATGTAATTCAAATATCCAAAACCAATTTCAAAACTCAAACTCAAATTCAACCAAAATCCAACCTAATCCTTTCAAGTCAAATTCTTGAACTTAGCCAAATCGAATTCAAATCAAGCTGAGCGCTTGATTTTTTTTCATGATTCAATCAATCATTCAATCATGAATCTAAATATAAGCACAAACTTCAATCCTTAATCCAAAACTAAATTCAAAAATCAAACCCAAGTCAAACCCATATTTACCCTCTTGCTCGAAATTGTCAAAAGAATCAAAACCAATTTGACTCCAAATCACTTGCAAATGGATTTATATTTCAATCATAAATCCATATATGAGTTCAACTAAACTTGAATCAAGCCTTGATCAAGCCAACTAAACCCAATTGGCTCACTTGACCTAAAGTTGGCAATTTGACCTACATGAACCGAAATTCAATTCAATCCAAATTAAAATAAATTAAGCCAAGCCAAACTTCATGTCAATTTTCTTGATCATCATAGGTTAATCAATTGTCATGAATTGGGCCAAACCAAGTCAACCTAGCCTGTTGACCAAGTCAACCCTTTAACCCATATGAACCCAAACTACCCAAATTGCAACCTAAACTAAATTGATTGCAACCAATCAGTCAAGTTCACTCCAAATTGACTATTTAACTTGACCAAAGCCTCAATTAAATCCAATTTAACTAATTCGCCAACTCGACCCAACCTAGCCCAATTGACCATGAACCCAACTTGACCTAAAAGGTCAAAAAAGCCAAAATCCAATATAAATAAAATTGATTAGAAAAAAAGATATCAATCCATTTCAAACGATCAACCAAACCCAAACTAAGCAATGATTTAAGGCAATTTGGTCAATTGGGTCAAATCAGTCAAGTTAGCCCAAATTGACCTAAAGGATCAAATTGGCCAAAATCCAAATTAAATCAAAATTAAACCAAATTAATTGAAACCAATTGAACCAATATACTCCAAATAGTAATTTGAACTTGACTCAACTCTTGGTTTGACCCAATTTGACCAGTTGGTCAACCTAACCTATTTTGACCCGATTTGACCAAAATGGGTCAAGTTAACCCAAATTCAACCAAATGAACTTCAAATGACATGAAATTTGGTCCAACTTACTTTTGACCCATTTCAAATCTTCCCAAATCAAATTTAATGTCAAATGACCACTTTACCCTTGTGTCAAGGGCATTCCATGAGAAAAGACACTTTCCCAAGTGGTCATTTATCTTCCTTGGCCACTTGGCACTCATCCATTGGTCCACATAGGCACCAAGGACACTAATTTTCTGACCCAAGGAGTGGTTGGGGCAGCCATGACTCATGGGGAGGTGAAATCACCTCACCTCTCCCATTAGAACTCTTAGCATGAAGGACACTCACCTCCCCTTGGCTAGGACACCCACTTGTCCTTCATGGCAGCCACTTTTCATGCTTTAGCCAACCATAGGGAGCCACCTAGGATGATTCTCTTCTATTCTCAACCACCCCAAGCCAAGTGACATGAGTTTGGTGCCAAAATTTTATATAAAAAGGGATTGTAGTTCATTTCACTTTTTATTCTAAGGCTTTAGTGGCTAAAGAAAACCCTCATTCCTTTCATTCTCCTCCTCCTAGAGCTCCCAAAAGCCATTAGCAATCATCCACTTCATTTTGGAGAGAAATACTCCAAAACTAAGGGGATTTCGGTGAGGAAACGATGATCACCAAAGGAAACTTCATTTTGTCGTGAAGGTGAGGATCTAAGCTCAGTCCAAGGCTTCTTCCCTCACTTGACAGCACGCTCGAGTCACCACCGCTGCCATAAATCATCCCCGGTGAGGTAACCTTCAAAAACTATAGCCAGCCTTAGGATCTTTCATTTTGTGATATATTTTGCATAATTTTTAGGAATCTACCCTAGATAATCCTGCATTTTTACTTTAAATCATCTCAATTAGAAAATACTATTTTTTAGTACGAATCAATGTGAAAAAAAATCCATTTAGACAAGTTTTCACTTAGAAATCCCATTTTTTTCTTTTAAAAAAATAGATTCTACTATTCATCATTGATAGCGAAGCAACCACCATCTGATTCCGTGGTTCGCGGGATCAGATCACTCAAATCGTGTGTGGATCGCACGATCCGGGCCTTCAGATTGCCTGATGTGACCTAGACCATCTAATCATGGGGTTCGCACAATCAAACCAATCATATCATGCGTCGATCACATGATCTTAAGCTAAGGATCGCGCGATCTCATTTGCACCGTCCGATCGTAGATCGGATGGTCCAGAGCGAGCCGTGGGTCACACTCCGTTGGTTGACTCGATCTTCTCGCCTAATCCGCTAACAAAGCACCGCGCATGAATCGCGTGATGCCGTGTGGCACACGTGTACATCCAGTCGTGCGGCGCCACATGGCACCGCATTGCCACGTGAGAGCCGCACGAATTTTCTGATTTAAAAAATTAATTTAAATTACCTAAACTTCAAAAATTCATAGAAAATAAAATACTTAATTAAAAATTGCAAATAAGGGCTCGTTGGATTCATCTTTCCGAGAGGAATCTAACAAACCTAAAATCCAAAAATTTTACTAAATAGTTTGAGCTTAATTTAAGTTTTAGTAAAAAATAATTTTTATTAATTAAACCAAAAGTATATGTCATATTAAGTTGAAATCTTTAGAGATTAAAACAAATGTTAAATAACACCTAACATAAAAATTTCATGTCAAAATGACCTTTGGATTAAAAGATATTGAATTTTGTGTTTCAAATGATTTATTTTAATAAAAATAAATTAGCAAAATTCATAAAAATCACTTAAATCAATTGAAACTTCATAAATTCATAACAAATTATAGAAAAATCCACAAAATATAAACTCAGGTTCATTTTAAAGATAATTTAGAGTAAAATCCAATAAAATTATTTCTATTTAAATTTGAATAGTATATTTACCTTAATTAGGGTTTATTTGAAAACTTCATAACCCTAATTATTCCCTAATGACTTCATTAATTAATTCTAAACTTCTCAGGCATGTTTAGTGGAATGAATTCTGCCTCCCCTAAGTTTCTTGGAATTTATTAATGAGTTAATCAAAAAAATTAATTAATGAACCCCTAATCACTCTCTTAATGTAATCAAAGATAAATAAGCATGTGAATAGTGGTTTAACTCCTTGATTAAGATAATTGTACTTTATTTAAGTGATTAGGAGGTTTATGGAATGATTTTGGGATATTTTCCTTAAGCTATTCCCTAAACCCCCTTTCTTCCTTAATCCAAATCTAATTAAAGGTTAATCCACTAAAGATCTACTTAATTAATCAAATCAAATTCTCAAAACCAAAATGAATCTTGAAACTTAATCACCTAATCTATTTCTTCTTGGGTAGATGCTTAGGTGTTCAATAACCTAAGTAGCTTAAGGAAATCATACCTAATCCACATGTGTGGGAGGGTTATGAAAGTACTTAAATTTTAAACCCTTTAGCTTAATTAATAATTAATTATGAGCCAATTGCATTAGGTACCTTTCTTTCCTATGATGCATTGCTAATTTAAATTCCTTATAGTTTTATTTCATACATTGGCTCATAATTATTTGATTAAATATGTTAAAGTGGTATAAGTAAGGGGTAATTAATTAACTTAATCTACACATTAACCTAACCAAAGCATAAAATTGATCTGATCACATGAAAATTAAACTAAAATAATACACACATATGGGAATGGGTAAGGACGAGCAAACCTTGTCACATTTTTCTAAACTAAATCAAACTCAAAATAAAAATGAAAGTCTCTTTAAACAACTTTTGTTTCTCTTTAAATAATCTTATTTCATAAGATTGTCTTTAGGAATTAATTATGGTGAGTGAAGTTACATGCTTACATCATATTATTTCTATCCTAGCATGTTAAATGTGTATGTCATATGAAAATTATGAATTCATGTCTTTTAAAAAATGAAAAAGTTTCCTTTATGTCAAATTGTATGTTTTGCTAAAGTAAGATATGAATGGCTATTATTACTACTAAATCCAAAAATATTTTTAAAACTTATAAACCAAACATTACAAATGAAATGTATGCTATCTATAAGTACTTATGAGCTTGCATGTGAATAATATAAAATGTGTTATGTGATTTTCCCTCTCTTTCTTAACATAGGATTGTATAGGATTTGCAAAGTGAATAGTCCATTTGAAAAAGACATAACACTTGTTTGAAATCTATTCCTATGCATACCTATATCATGACTTAAGAAGGAATTCCACTTGACACTTATAAATTAAACAATCAAAAACAAACAAACATAAACTTTTTGCATGATTCTCTTTCCATGCATTTCTTTTTGTACTTGCACATGTATTTCAGAAAAGTGATATATTAGTCTAGACAAACCTAAGGTTGCGACACTTTAAGTAGCCCTAAGAAAGTCTTGTACCTTATACCCCTAGTGCTAACAATGGCATTGTACTCAGTTATGTCTTTTATACTTGTAAATGTGCATATGAAAAATGGATAAAAGATTCATTCTCTTCTACTTAAAAACCCAACATAAACTTTTACATGATTCTCTTTCCATGAATTTGTTTTTGTATATGCACATGTATTTAAGAAAAGTGGTATATTAGTCTAGACATCCTCGGGGTTGCGAGGATTTAAGTAGCCCTAAATAGGTCTTGTACCTTACACCCCTAGTGCTGACAATGGAACTGTACTCACTTATTTCCTTTATACTTGTAAATGAATATGAAAAATGGATAAAAGAGTCATTCTCTTCTACTTAACAAACCAACATAAACTTTGCATGATTCTCTTTCCATGCATTTCTTTTTGTACATGCACATGTATTTAAGAAAAGTGGTATATTAGTCTAGACAACCCCTTTGGTTTTAAGTAGCCTTTAAAATTAAGTCTTGGTGCTAATAATGGCGTTGTACTCACTTATGTCTTTTATACTTGTCATTGTGCATATGAAAAATGAATAAAAGAGTCATTCTCTTCTACTTAACAAGCCAACATAAACTTTTGCATGATTCTCTTTCCATGCATTTCTTTTTGTACATGCACATGTATTTAAGAAAAGTGGTATATTAGTCTGGAAAATCCCAAGGCTGTGAGGCTTTAAGTAGCTCTAAGTAGGTCTTATACCTTACACCCTTGGTGCTAATAATGGCGCTGTACTCACTTACGTCTTTTATACTTGTAATTTGCATATGAAAAATGGATAAAAGAATCACTCTTTTCTACTTAAACAAAATCATGCATACATGAAACATTTCAAATTCCCTTAAGCAAACTCTCTTAACAATCATCATTAAGGTGTGCTAAATACTTGCATTGCATGTATTGGTATGCTTAGGATTCATTCAGGTACATGATACACATGTCAGAAAGAAATTAAATATTGTGTGTTTTGTAATAGTAATTCACTTTACTTAATCTTAAAATGCCTTTCTTTTTTAATAGGTTTATTTAAGGAAAATCTAAATTTAGTAGTAATTAAAACACAAAACAAAACATTCACTAAACAAAAATCAATAATGAATCTACTTTAGAAATCACTTAGGGTAGGGATGAAAGAGAAGTTCTCCTATCTTTTTCTCTCTTTACAACACCTAGTAATTAAGTAGGTTCATTCAAACCAAATCAAATCATCAAATAAAAATCAACCAAATCAACTAAACAACTTAAATGAGACCACCCTTCTACATTGAACCTTTTCACACTTAGAAAATCCTAACCTTAAAGCCTAGCTAAGCATACCACACAAACTTTTTAAAACACACACATTAGGCTAAGTCATCATTCTAATCCTATGTTAGGGCGGTGCATGGTTTGATGTTTGCTTTTGTTTTGTGATATAATATTTTAGTCTAAATGTTTGGGTGTATGTGCATAGAATGAATGGTAGGATGATTTATTCTAATCATTATCTTTTGCAGGGGATTGTGCTTAAGGGGCATTGTAATAAAAATATAATTACTTTTGTTGTGCAAGTTGCATATACCCCTAAGCATAATCCAAAATAGGCCAGGTGGACTTGGTTAGCCATGTGTGGGGTGGTAAGTCTAATTTGTTTATAAACATGCTTGGGAATGTGTGGTTTGTTTAGCTAATCTCTATTTCACAGGTTTTAGTTAGATTTACTTTTCCTTTTTCATGTAATTTTGCAATTAGGGTTTTGGAATGATTGTTATAGGGGATTATGATGAACATTGGTCATAAGATCTCATCTTATGTACCATGTGAAGCCTTTGGAGCTACCACCTTCCAACCATCCAAAAGATAGAACTAAAAGAAGAAAGAAGAAAGAAGAAAGAAGAAAAGAATAATGAAAACCCCCAAAACCTAAATTTCCTTGTTTAATTGTAATTTAATTCATTTGCAATCCGAGTTATGTAAGGGTAGAGCTCAGCTACCCAATTTATTTTAAGGTTTGTGCGGTGGTGCCCGACCACACTTGGCATTTTATTCTTTTGTGATTAGCTTTATAAAATGTGTGATGTTTTGTTTAGCTTGTCCTTTAGAAAAGGTATCATTTTCCTAGTTTCTTCCTTGCTTGATGTATGGCCTAGATGATGATTAGGCTCTTAGGGAAAAATAACTCTTCTACCAAATTAATCAACTCAAAATTTAAAATAAACAACTCATAACCTCACCTAAAGCTTAGGTTAAAAATTAAGATAAAAGAATTAGAAACCCTTTAGCTGGATGAGTATTATCTTTATAATATCATGCACATATTGATTCCATCTTGATTGAGGATTTGGCTTGACCTTTGAGAGCCATGGTGGAAACACACCTCCAACATCTTGTTGATTTTGGTCCATGATCTAATTTCTCATACATTATGCATAAAAATACTATAGCTTGAGTCAAATGATTGCCCAAAATGAAAATATAATGCAATATGATTTGCATTAGATTTAGGTCATTTGAAGCATTCCCTTACATGATCTAGTCTCTTTGGGGAGTGTGTTTAAAGATTTAGCCTCATTCTAAAGAAATAACAACCTTTCTATCTTGCATAAACATAATACTTGCCTACATGTATTTAAAATCATAAAAGGAGTTAGTTGGCAACCACGCCCAGGCAGTTGTAAGTCCAACAGTTGGGTGGTTCATCCCCTTTAATAGAGATGAACCAAATACCCATTTTCACCTTAGATTTAGGACGTGCTTTGTCCCTCACCAAAGCTCTCTAAATTTAGGATCTGAGGTTTCTTCTCTCATTTATGGGCTACAAACATAAATCCTCACTTCTTAGGCATTTCCATTTCCTTGCATCATGGAATTATAAGCCCTAAATTTCTAATAAAAATCCAACTAAAACAAATAAATCCTTTTCAAATTTTAAAAATGTAATGCCCAACCATAGGATAGTTTGAGATGCTCGATAGGTTTCCTAGCATTGTGAAAATCTCCTACTTATCTTCCTTCAACTTCGATAATAACTCTCTCCCTTTGATCAATCCCAATTGATCTTTCAAAATAAACCAATTTATTGATAGTCTAACCTTCAAAATCTTTGGAGACAATGATCATTTACCTTAATCGATAGTATTCTTGAGGAATCTCATTCCTTAAGATGTAATTAACTATGGGGGCTTGCCTTCATAGGGAACTTAACAAATCCAGTTTAAAATAAACCCTACTTTACTTTTCCATGCAAAGTAAGGGAAGAATCTCTGGTATATATGAAGGCCCATAGTCCTTAGGAGTCCTTATTCAGGTGATTAGGTCCATTGTAGGGTGCTGACTTCTATCTTTCGAGATAGTACACCTCTCTTCAATGTCGTACCCGATCACTCTAATAAGAACATTTGTGAATCTATGTGGTGTCCCAACCAAAGGTGTATATTTCTATTTTCACTTATCCTCTCAAAAAGCATAGATGAAGGCAGGAATATTTCACCACAGATTGTTCTAGCGACTCCGCTGGGGAGAGTTCCTCTCTCCATCTTTAGTAAATGATCATTGTCTTCAATTATCGATAGTAGATTTGTATTTTATACAAGTCCGAGACTATCTTTCTTTTCTGTTGGCACTTAGTTTATTTCATTCTTAAGCTAAGCTAGCCAACATCTTTAGGTTTTAGGACCTCATTCTTTAGAGGTCTTAAAACCCATATTGAGTTCCCCAATAGGTGAAAATAAAAATTTAATCAAAAAGAAATAACTAAAGACTTCCTTCTTATCATTTTTATGGTGAGGAAAGGTTCATTCCAAAATATAAAAAAAATAAATCTTTTATGAAAAATTAATAATTTCCAAAAAGAACTTTTTCAAAATGCACAAAATTTTTCTAAAAATCACCCTCATCTAACAATCTCCAAGATTATTATATGATTTTTAAAATTAAAATCCAACAATCATTTTCTTTCAAAAAGCACAAATGAACACTTTCATTCGATATACTTGTGGTGAAAAATTTCCACACACATATAGATGTCGCCTTCAAATCTGTTGGTAGAAAGGAGAGGCGAAACTATATATGCAGAAAATTCATCTTTGTAAGATGCCACATAGATCTACAGATATACTTATTTAGGTGATCGGGTATGTCATCAAGGTATAGTGTACTATCTCGAAAGATAGAAGTCACTACCCTTTAATGGAACCAATCACCTCAATAAGGACTCTTAAGGACGATGGGTCTACATATGTACCAGAGATTCTTTCCCTACTTTACATGAAAAAGTAAATCAGGGTTTATTTTAAATTGGGTTCGTTAAGTTCCCTATAAGGGCAAGCCCCCATAATTAATTACATCCTAAGGGATGAGATCCTTTAGGAAAACTCTCGATTAAGGTAAATGATCGTTGTCTCTGAAGATTTCAATTGGGAAGGACTATCAATCGATTAGTTTGTGTTTGAAGATCAAATGGGATTGATCAAAATAGGGAGTTATTATCGAGGCTAAAATGGAAAATAAGTAGGAGATGCTCACGATGCTAAGAAATCTAGCAAGCATTTCAAATTATCCTACAATTGGGCTTTACAATTTAGAAATTGATTTAGTTTATTTGAGTTGTATTTTTCATTAGAATTTTAGGACTTAACATTCTTTAACACAAGATTAAGAAAATGCCTAAGAGGTGAGGAATTAAGCTTATGGTCCCCAAAGGGGAGAAGGGACCCCAGAACCTAAATTTAGGGAACTTCGGTGAGGGCCGGAAGCACAATCTAAATCTAAAGAAAAAATGGGTGATTAGTTTTCCTCCATAGGAGAGGACAAACCACCCGACAGTTTGGACTTACAACCGCCTTGGGGTGGCCGCCAACTAACTCCTCCTATGATTTTAAATTCATGTAGACAAGTCTTTATGCTTGATGCAAGATAACTAGGCTATTTTTATTTAGAAAGAGACTAAATCCAAAACTCTCTCCCTAAAGAGACTAGATCATGTAAAGGGATATGCTTCAAATGACCTAAGTCTAATGCATCTCAATTATATTTTCTTATTCATTTTGGACAATCATTTTGACTCAAAGCTATAGGATGACTAATGCATGAGAAAATAGATTATTGGCCAAAATCATAAAGAAGTTTAGGAGGTGAGTTTCCACCATGGCCCTCAAAGGTCAAGCCGAAGTTCTCTGGTAAAGGTGGAAGCCCTCCAATCAAGAGTGAGACAATATGCATTTGTGCATGATGTTATAAGGTAACCACAAAAATACTCATCTAGCTAAGAGGTTACTAAATCTTTTATCTTGATTTTTAAACCTAGGCTTTAAGTGAGGTTATGAGTTGTTTAGTTTTAGTTCAAGTTTTTAAGTTGGGTAGAAAATGTATTTTTCCCTAAAGAGTCCAATCCTCATCCAGGCCACACATAAAGCAAGGAAGAAACTAAGAAAACTATGCCACTTAATGCACAAATTAAATAAACATCAACCAATTTATAAAAATCAGCGCAAAAAGAATAAAAGGCCGTTATGGTCGGGCACCACCGCACAAACCCGAAAAATATCAAATTGGGTAGCCGAGCTCTACCCTTATACAACCCGAATTACAAATGAATTAAATAACAATTTAAGCAAAAATGAATTCATTGTTATGGGGGGTTTTCAAGCTTTATTCTTCTTTCTTCTTTCTTCTTTCTTCTTTCTTCTTTCTTCTTTCTTCTTTCTTTCTTTGAATCTTCCTTTGGATCCTCCTTTAGAGGGTTGCATAGTAGGTGCTCTAAGGCTTCATATGGTACATAAGATGGGAATCTTATGACCAATGCTCATCCTAATCCCTCATAACAAATCATTCCAAAATTTTAAATATACAAATTTTTCTTACATGAAAAGGGAAAGCATAAATCTAACTAACACTTACAAAATAAGGATTAGCCAAATCACACCATACAATTCCCAAGCATGTATATTGGACTTATCACCCAACACATGGGTGACTAAGTCCACTTAGCCTAGGGATTATGCAAAGGGGTATAAAGCACCTACAAGAAAGAAGCATTTACATTTTTATTTATTAGCACCCCTTTAGCACAACCGCTGTAGAAAAGAATAGTTAGACTAAGCACGTCCTACAATTCATTCTACGAGCATGCACCCTAACATCCAGTCTAAAGAATTCATCACAAAACAAAACATAATATCAAGCCATGCACCGACCTAACCTAAGGCTAGAAGTGGTGACTTATGCTAATGTGTGTGCTTTGAAGGTATGTGTGGTATGCTTAGCTTAGGATTTTAGGTTCAAGTTTTCTAAGTGTGAAGGGCATGTTCAACTTAGAGGAGGGTTTCATTTAAGTTGTTTAAGTGTTTTGATCATTTTTATTTCATATTTTATTTTGGTTTGAGTGGAACCTACACTTAATTATTAAGTTAGAAAAGAGAAGAAGAAGACTTCTCTTTCCTTCCCTAATCCCTAAGTAATTTCTAAGGTAAGTTCACATTTTAGTTTCATTTAGGTGAATGTTTTGATTACATTTTTTAATTAATCCTAAGTTTAGAAAAATCCTAAACAAACCTATTAAAAAAAGGCATTTGATTAAATAAGATGAATCAAAATTCACATAACACACATTACCTTACTTCTTTCCCAACACATATAACATGCATATGAATGCACCCTAAGCATATCTATACACACATGTGAGAATGTTTAGCATACTTTATGATGAATGCTAAGTAGATTATTTAGGAGGATTTAGATACTTTATGATGCATGACTTTTATTAAGTAGAAGAATAGTTCTTTTTCCAATTTTCACATGCACATATGAATGAAGAAAAGGAATAAGTGAGTACGGCGCCATTGTTAGCACCAGGGGTGTAAAATATAAGACCTACTTGGGGCTACTTAAAGCCTCTCAATGTCAGGATTATTCAGACCAATATACCACTTTCCTTAGATTCAAACACATGTGTAAAATAAATGAAAAGAAAGAGAAAGATGCAAAGTTTGTATTGTATTCATTTGATTTATTTGTTTAGTTTATGTTTGTAGGTAAGGTTCCCCTCTTATTTTGTAGCATAGAGATGAATAAGAGATGGACTTCAGAAAGTGTTATACTCTTTTTCAAATGAGTTGTACACTTTTTCAAGTTCTTATTCAAAACTATGCTAAATATAAAGAGGAGGAAAGACTACCCTATACACACCTTTTATATTTCATCACATGCAAACTTTTAATTAGAGTATAAGATTAGCATACTTTCAGATTTGATGTTCCATTTATAAGTTTTGAAAATACTTTGGATTTAGTAGTGATAATAGCCTCTCATATTTTACTTCAGCCAACACATGCACATTTGACATAAAGTAAACAAATTTTTATTTTAAAATTTTGAAACATGAAATTATGGATGCATGAATCACATGGAATACAACTTAACATGTTGGGAAAGATCTAAAGCAATGAAAACATATGAATAAACTCACTTTACTTAAATCCTAAAGACATTCTCAAAGAATAAGATAATTTAGAATAAATCAAAGTGAATATCATAGTGCTTTTTGTTTAATTATAGTTTGATTTAATTTTAAAATGGTGAGATAACTTTGTTGTCCTTAACCCATTCCCACATGTGTTTTACATTTTTAGTTTAATTTTTAGTTCATTAGATTCACGTTTTAAGCATTGATTAGGTTAGGGTATGATTTAAGTGATTTAATTAACCCTTACCTACACCAACTTAGGAAAATTAACTTAATAATTATGAGCCAATGAGTTGACATAAAACCCACAAGGTATTTAAATTTACAATGCACCTAATAATGAAAAAGTCCTAATGCAATTTGGCTCATTATTAAAAGGTAATTAAGCTAAGGGGTATAGCTTAAGTACTTTTAAAACACCCCTTTCACACTTATGAAAGGGGGTTTAATTTCCTTAATTAGACTTAGGCTATTAAACACCTAGGCATCTACCCAAGATAGATTAATTAAGTTATGGAGGTTTATTTAGAATTTTTGAAAATTATTTAGAAAGGTAATTAATGGATTAACCCTTAATTAAGAAAGGGATTAAGGAAAGAGGAAGGGGTTTAGGGAATAGCCTAGGGGAAATTCCCCCAAATTATTTCTTGAAATCCATATTCACTAGCTTTAACCTTAATCCAACTTAAACATAAGGAAAATCAACTAATTACACCATAATTATGCTTAATTACATGAGAAGGGTAATAAAGGAGACCATATGCAATTACCTTAATCAAGCCTTTAATAAATCCCAAGAAAATTAGGGGAGGCAGAAGTCATCCCCTAAAATTTACCCAAGAAATTTGGGATTAATTAGAAGCCTAATTAAAGAGTAATTAGCAAAATATATTCTCCAATAAAACCCAAATTCACAGAAAATCATAATTCAAAACCCATTTAAATTAATTTTAAAATAATGTAGGTTGAATTATCTTTCCATAAAAGTTTTCCTTTTATTTTTTTGATTCTTTTAGAGAGAGTTATCAATTTTACAAGATCTAGAGATTAATTAGGAACTTAGTTAGTTAATTAACCAATCCCCCATGCATGGTACGACGCATGGTAGCGGCAGTCATCACGCTTTACACGCGTCGCATCGCGAGCTATCTCTTTAAGTTGTCAAATCAGGGGGACGGTGGTGGCACACATGCTTTGATCCTTCGCCATCCGATCAAAGATCGGACAGCTGAGGATCTCCCTGTGGTTTATAAAATGGATATGGATTTCTAAAATGTGCGGAATTATCTCAACCGTCCATCCAAAATGCACGGATGGACGGCCAAGATCTTCTCAGTTCTTCCCCTTGGAAAATTAGAGACCGTTCGTGTTTTAGGGGGAGATCCGAGCTCGATTGAGCATGGATTTCAATCAAACTTATCCCATACCATCTAAAGGCAAATACTAACTTATCCAATCATGGGATTTACATGAATTGAAAATTTCTTTTACTCTAACACCTTTTAAGAATTCTCACCTGCTAGAGGTGATCACCGTTCTGAATGATGAGGTAGTTTCATTTAGTGGAGACGAAGCCCTGTTGAGGTTCCTAGCTCTTGAGGTTGAGTAGATGAATGGATGGACCAACTCCCCTTAGCTCCCTTTGCATCTTTGATCCAATTGGTCCTCCCCTTGGCTCTAGAGTCCAATTGAATGCTTGAACAAGCTTGACTTAGCTCATAAGTGAAGTGTCCAAGAGAATTTGAAGTGGGATTGGGTATGGAGAAAGTTGAAAGTTCAATCGGCCTCCCCTATTTTTGCTTTAGGAAAACTGAAGAATGCTCACTTCAAATCTCTAGGAAGCTCAAGATGGCTCTCTGATGGCTCCTCCCATTCTTCCTTACTCAATCGACTATGAATATGTCCAAACAGAAGTGAATTAAGGGGAGTATATCTCCCCCGTGAAGGATCGTACGGCCGACAAAGTCCATGCCATTTTGATCCAATTGAGCCCATGGAGTGCTATTAGAGCTATTTTAAGTTGGCACATGGTCGGTTTTAGGCAAGTAGTGGATTGCCAACCTCCCATGTGCAATCAAATGAGTGGAAGAGGGAATTTGAAAACTCAATTTTGACCCATAGGGTCGAGTTTGGTCTTGGGGCCAATTGGTCTGATCGAAACCCATTGGGTTGGGTCCACCACTCATCATTAGGTCCCCTTGAGCTATTAGGAAAGCATTAAGTGAATATGAAGAGCATATGACCAATTTACCCATAGGTTAGTCCAAAATTTGTTCTATGGCCTAGGGGTAGAATGGTCATTTTGCTAATTTTTTCACTTTGGGTATGTTTGGCATGTTGAGAAAATAGGTTGGGCCTAGTTTCAAAGGATTTGGAATCCATTTGATAGGGTTTGGCTCATGTTGACCCATTCAAGTCAAAATGGGTCAACTTGGGTCAAGTTGACCAATAGGTCAAATTGGGTCTAACCATGGGTTGGGTCAAGTTCATATGATCATTTGAAATGTTTTGGTGCCTTTGGTTTGGTTCAATTTAGTAAAGATTAGGTTTTGGCTCATATGACCCATTTAGGTTAAATGGTCAAGTTGACCTATTTGACCCATTTGACCTATTTGGGTTAGGTCAAGAGCGGGTTTAGGTTTGGTTGATCATATGAAGTGTATTGGTATCTTTTTTTTCCAATCAATTTGAGTTAGGTTCAATTTTTGGCTCAACATAACCCCTTTAGGTTATTTTAGGTCTAAGGTTAATTGGTCTAGGTTGGGTCTCGTTGCCCAATTGAGGCTTTGGTCAAGTTCCATAAGAGATTTGGGATGGACTTGACCCATTAGCTTCAATCAATTTGGCTTAGATCAAGTTTTGACACATTTTGGCATTTTAGGTCAAAATGGGTCAACTTGGGTCAAGTGGGCCAAATGGGTTAGGTTAGGCTCAAATGTTGGCTTGGTTAAGTTCAAACATAGGTCATGAGTAAACTTATATCAATGGTTTAAATCAATTTGGCCTATGATGGATTTTGGCTATGTTGGGTTCATTTTGGGTTAAGTGTTGACTTGGTCAACCCTTAGGTTTGACTTGGTTTGATCCAATTTGATTGACTAATCATCCCATGATGATTGTTGGTCAGGGTGAGAAGGATATATGAGTTTGGTTCAATCCAATTTAGTTAGGATCAAAAGTTGGCTCATAAGAGTACTTTAGGTCAAGTGAGCATAAGTGGATTTGAAAGAGTTTATTCATGATTTGGAATAAATCCATTAAAGGGGATTTAAAGGATTTAATGGAATTTTTAATTTTAATTTTAATTTTTGAGTTGGATATGATTGATTTATATTTGTATTTCATTTATATATGAGAACATAAATGAGGATACAAATATATTTTGAGAAAATCCCCTAAGTTTGAAGTGGTTTGATCAAAGTTTAGGGTGAATCCATTAATGAAAAATTAATGAATTTAAGGGATTTTTCAAGCATTTTTAATTCAAAATTTAATTTTTGAGTTGGATTGAATTGAGATATATTTATATTCCATTTATATATAAGAACATAAATGAGGATATAAATAATAAATGAGAAAATCCCAAGGTTTTGAATAGGTTTGATCAAGATTTGGAGTTGATTTTGGCTAAGTCCTTTAATGAAAAATTTAAAAAAATTTGAAAATTTTCATGAATTGAATTTGGATTTTGGATTTGATTTGATGGGTTTGAATTTATAATTCATTTAGAAATATGAATATAAAATGAGAATATAAATGTTTCATGAAAAATTCTCAAAGCTTTGAGTGGGTTTTTTTATTATGGTTTTGGTTAAGTCCTTAAGGAAGGGCTAAGGATTTAGAGAATTTTTTGACTTAGGGATTTTGATGAATTTTTATCATGGGTTTTAATCAAAAGTTTCAATCATGGGTTTGACTAAAATAGAGTTGATTTTACTTGGAGGAAATCAATTAGGATTGATTTAAATTTTGTCTTGAAAGAAGGAAAGGTGAGAAATGGTGCAAGCTAAGGGTAGGAAAATTTCAAAACACACTTAAGGCATGGCCTATTTCCTTTGGCTGAACCTTCTAAGTTTTCTTGGGCTAGGGGAGTGTCCACCTAATCACTAGATGTGTCTTAAGACTTAAGGGACTTTTAAAGTCTAAGAGGAATCTTATGGCTAAGATGAAGGTGTTGAGGGCTCATTCTAAAATTGAGGTCAACAATACTCAAATTTATTAAATGAAGGGTTTCATTTTTAATCAAAATCAAAAATCAAATTTTCAAAAGCATCAAATGAATATCTTCATTCAACTTCTTGAATAAAGGTTTCATTTTTAATAAAATCAACAATCATTTCGAAATCAACAATTAATTTTCAAAAGCACCAAATGAATATCTTCATTCAACTCTTTGAATGGAGGTTTCAACAAAAGCAACAAACATTTTTAAAAATTCAACAATCATTTCAAAATTAAAAATCATTTTCAAAATCAACAATCATGATTTTAAAAAAAAATGAAGTACAAATGAACATCTTCACTCAATTCATTTTGAATGAAGGTTTCACTTTCCAAAATTAAAAATTAAGAATCAATAACTACCTTTTCAAAAATTCAAATAACATTTGGATCCTTCATTTAGCATACTCAAATTTGCTAAGTGAAGGTCCACCTTTTTCAAAAATAAAAAATTCAAATAAACATTTGATCCTTCATTTGGCATACCCAAATTTGTTGAATGAGGATCCTCTTTTCAAAACCAAACATGAGTGAAACACCATTTAGATTTCCTATTTAGCATACCTAAATTTGCTAAGTAGGAATTCTATTTTCAAAAACAAGAATGAAACTCATTTGGGAACTTCATTTTAACATTCCACCTTTGCTAAAGTGAAGTCTCCATGTTCAAAACAAAAATTTTAAATACAATTTTGGAATTTCATTTAGCATACTTAAATTTGCTAAGTGAAATCTCCATTACACAAAAATTTTCAAAATACATTTGGAACTTCATTTTAGTATACCACATTTGCTAAAGTGAAGTCTCCATCTTCAAAAACAAAAATTTGAAACACATTTTGGGATTTCATTTAGCATACTCAAATTTGCTAAGTAAAATCTCCATCTCACAAAATTTCAAAACACATTTGGAACTTCATTTTAGCATACCGCATTTGTTAAAGTGAAGTCTCCAATTTTCAAAACAAAATTTTAAACATGCATTAGAACCTCATTTTAGCATACCACATTTGCTAAAGTGAAGTTTCCATTTCCAAAACAAAATCCAAAACAAAAAGAAACATATTAGGCTTTCCTTAGCATAGCCAAATTTGCTAAGGATCCTACTTTTCAAAATCAAAATTTCTAAAACAAAATAAACACATTAGGATCTCCTTAGCATACTCAAATTTTCTAAGGATCCTATTTTCAAAAAAAAAATATTCAAAATAAGAACACACTTGGGTTTTCCATTTAGCATACCTAAATTGGTTAAATGGAAATTCCATTTTTTAAAATCATCAACAATTCACAAGACAAAACAAATAAAGAAAAAGAAACAGTTATTTTCAAACACACCACTTAGCATATCAAAATTTACTAAGTGAATTTCAAAAATCAAAATCATCAAATCAAAAATAAAACCAATTGAACCTTACTTTAACATACTTAAATTTGTTAAAGGAAATGGTCCTCAAATCAAAATATAAATTCAAATAAACATAAACCTATGGAAGCATCCTTCTCAAAATATTTGAACCCATTTTCAACATGCCCAAATTTGTTGAAAGTGGATTCCATACTCAAAATTCCTCTTTCCAATCAAATTTCTAAATCTTCTCCAAATCCATTTGAACCCCACTTAACACTTCCAAGATGTTGGATGTGGGTTCAAATTTTCAATTCAAATTCAAAAATCAACAAAGTCAAAAATTTGATCCAAGCTCATTTCCAATTGTAGATTCTCATAGTTAGTTACAGTACAACAACAGTTCAGTTTTCCAATTTTTACAGTTGTTTTGAGATCGCATCTTGCAGAGATTTTTTTTCACTTTCCCTCATGGTATGGATTTGGCTTTGTACCAAGCCAACTTCCCCTGATTGGATCATACACATCTTTTTCACTTCGATAGGAGATTTGAGGGAGTGAGGATTACATGTGAGGGCACTCCCCTCATGACAAGAGACCACGCGATCGTGATCATCCAGTTGATTTACCCTCTTTTTACATCTCTCATAAGAGGAAAGCTGGCAACTAACCTAGCCGCTAGCATCGCCCCCGCTTTTAGTATGCCTCATGATTTCTCATGTTACCCGAGTGAGGGATAGCACCCTCTCATCAGTACCTTCTAAGGGTAAGGCTCCCCTCCTCCCCTACTTTCGAGTATGGGTCTAACTCTCACTCCTTCCATCCTACCAAGAAACAACGTAAGAATAAAAATTGCATGATCAAGCGGTATCATATTAGGATTGCCAAGGAGATGAAGGCAGTTGCCCGTTTAGCTGTTAAGGAGTTCCCTGTTCTGACTTCACCACTGGTTACAATAAACCAGTTTGATACTCTCTCTGGGTCAGACAGAGAGGATGTTAGGAGGATTCACACATCACCACCACCAGTGGTTCAGCATCAACCAGTAGTTAATAGGAGCAGGAGGTTGTATGCCGGCCTCTGATCAATCTTGTGCCAAGTAGGCAGAGCTTACGGACATTCAGCGTCTAGAGCTCAATTTGATCTGAGATCCATCATCCCCCGTAGTGTAGGGAAACATATCTATCAGCAGAGAGCCAGAGAGGCACATACATCTGCTCACATTACCGCAGGAGAGAGGTGAGGTTCATTCGCCGCCAGCTTCTTTATTAATTTTCTTCGCGCTACCCACACTGACCATACAGATAGCATCTTACTTACTAGGACCAGTCATAATAGGAGGATAGCTCCTGTTCATAAAGAGTTGATGGTATCTCTACCACACCGCTCTACCCCCTGTTCGCCATCACTTGTTCATGTCACAGCATCGCCAGTTCTGCAGAAGGCCATATCCGAGGAGAAGCGTACCCCGTTGGTGATCTGGCTATGGCCGAGGGATCCTACTTCATCTACACCACCTACTATGGCAAGGCCAAGCTCTCCTACTCGACCTTCTTCCCCAGTGCTGGTGTGGAAGGAGTGGCGACCCTGAAGCATAGTGGTCATCCTTTCACCAACTCTACCAGTTCAGCAGGATGTGGAGATGGCAGTAGTTATTTCAGAGGTGGTAGATGATAGCCCAGTTGCACCAGTGATAGTGGAACCTCCTAGGAGTGTCACACTTTTCACAGTCAGTGCTAGTCAGGATTGTGTTTCTCCTAGTGAGTACAGTCCTCATAGGATTGATTCTCCATTAGTAGAGGAGGTCTAGTTCCTCTCAGTACATGACATTGATCACACCAGTCAGCCTAGATCATTTGTACCAGTTCAGATAGATCATTCTTTAGATGAGATAGTAGCCAATTATCTCATAGAGAAGAAGGAGATATTGGACTATGATTAGTCCGATGAGGAGAAGATCAGCTTTGATCCCAATGAAGATGATTTGTTGGGAGACTCGGCAGGGGTTTGCATCGTGGATACTAGAGGATCCCTCCTCAGAGAGAAGCAGGCTATGGAAGGTGCTGAGGCCGAGCAAGAAGACACAGCTTACTCGACCCAACACCTCCTAACACAAATCAAGAAGAAGGATGAGAAGATAGAAAGGATGGAGAAGAGGCTTGAGGATATGTTAGCAGATGTCTTAACATTTCAAAACCAAGCCCCAGTAGTTCACCCTACCACAGCTGACACTAGTCAGCCAGAGTTGTTGCATGTCTTGGACCCAGCCAAGACTTTCCCTCCAGTAGATCAAGGTAACACCAGCATGTATAGGAAGGTAGTGGATAGTTCCTCCATACAGGAAAAAGATATCAAGTCCATGGTTGAGCAGCAGGTGAAGGAAGCAATGGCTCAAGCCTGAGGAAAATCATCAGTTCCAAAGGGTAGACTCTACCTAGAGGAATTTGATGTAATCCAATATCCTAAAGGTTTCGTGCCACCTTCCTTCAAGAGTTTTGATGGCTGTGGAAACCCGAGGCAGCATATTGCACACTTCAGAGCTAGTTGTTGCAATGCTGGTGGCAGTGACGCTTTACTCTTCCAGCTCTTCATTTGTAGCTTAGCAGGGATAGCTTTTGATTGGAATGCTAAACTTCCCAATCATTCAATAAAGACTTTTGTTGAGTTAGAGTAACTATTCATCATGAGGTTTGCTGGAGCTCAATAAAGGGTCACTATGGGCGATCTCATTGTGGCTCAACAAAACCATGGTGAGTCCCTTATTGATTACATTCTCAGATGACATAATTTGAGTATGAAATGTGAACCGCAACTGTCTGAATAGCATGCCATCAAGATTCTGCTTATGAATATCCATGGCCAAGTCGCCTTCATGCTCAAAAGTTTCAATATCAAAACTATTGAGAAATTAATCAACAAGGTGGCTAGCTTACAAGGAGAAGCCAAACAGTTACCTTCTCTAGATCTACCAACAAAGCCAAAGCCACAGAAGATATATGCGAAGAAGCCCGGGGCAATGATAGTAGTAGATAAGGGGAAATAGCTGGCTAGAGAGCAGTTTAAGAGACCTTGTGCTCCACATTCATCGCTTCCACCTCTCCTACCACCACCGAGGCAGCCCTACCGGCCTCCATAGCAGCCTCCATGGCTCAGACCGCTTCCCCTCGTGCATACCATCACAAAGAACTGCATACACATACATGCCGCCGTAGCTATGGTCCACCTACTCTTTTAGATAAGCTTAACAAACCTTATTCATTTAAGAGGGAGGTAATCAAGAAGACCTTTAAGAATCTCTCAAAGAAGCTTGATTTTCAACTACCCGAGCCTAGAAGGCCAGAGGAAGTGGGCAAAAGCAAAGATCCTAACATTTTTCCCTACCACCACATGATAGTCATGTTTTGAAAGATTGCTTCACATTTAAGGACTGGCTTGAACATAACTTCAAGACTAGTGCTATAGTCATCTTGAAGGAATACCTTGTGAAAAAACCATCCAGTTCCATTAGGGTAATCCTTGGGGATGACTGTGATCTTTCCAAAACTAAAGAAGGTTGGGATATCTCCTTATCCAAAACCTCTAAAAATATTGTTCAGAAGATCAAAAAGCTTTCCTTGCAGGTGCTTGAGTCAGCTATAACCTCCAACATCAAGGAAGGTTTGCACATTGTCAGTGCCCACTCGGGGAAAGGGGGAGCTTAGCAGCAGCAGTAGTAGACTAAGCCAGCCCAGAATAGCCAAGTAGCTCAACCATCAACTGAGTCCAACTTCCAGTCTACCATTGCAACTACTACATCAGTAAGAACCTTTTTTACTTCAACTAGTTCTTCTTCTACTAGTAGAACTCTTGTATCAGCAGATAAGGGCATCAAATCCCTTACCCCACTTACTTTACTTGATTTCTACTTTATACCTCCTATCAAAGCTAAGAAATTGAAGAATAAAGCTAGCTTGAATTATATATGTGTCACTTCTGATGAGTTGTCTAAATCTATTCTTAATGATAACTCTTCATGTCGAAATAACTATAATAATTATGATCTTCCTCCTTCTAATTCAGAATTGGATTTTCCTACTTTGAATACTACGGGTTTTCCTCTTGAGATAGACTTGGAATCATTTGATTATGAGGGTCCTATAGGAGAAGTTATAGGTGAGCCTGAAGACCAGGTAGAATCTTCCATTACTCTGCCACAAGAGATCACCGAAGTCAACCTTCGTTGTGGCAAGGTTCTATCTCCTAGGGTAGCACCTCAAGATAGATGGAAATAAGTCATTAGTTTAGAGGATCGAGAAGCCCCTCGACAGGATGCTCCACCCTTGGATATGCTTGTGGAGGATTAGCCCAAAGTGGACTACAATGTCCTCTCACACCTAATAAAATTACCATCTAAGCTAAGCATATATGATGCCCTTGTATTATCCAAAGAGATGAGGGAATCATTAATCAAGGCTCTCCTTGATCCTCAGATATGCTTAGCTCAGCTGGCCATTATTGGCGAGGGGGCACATTATTCCAGAGAAGCTCAGGGGATTACTTTCACAGATGAAAACCTTCTTCTGGGGGACATGGAGCACAACCATCCCCTCTACATTACAATTGACATGGGCAAATTCTGACTTTCTAGAGTTCTCATCGATGAACATTATGAGTCTAAAGACCCTTGCCTATTTGAAGATCGACATCTCCACACTCCAAGGAGATCAAATGATGTTGAGACGATTCAATGAACAAGGCGAGTGGGCTTTAGGTTCCATAGTGTACCTTTGGAGATAGGTAATTGGAAGACTGAAACCAAGTTTTACATAATTATTTTGAATTCTTCATTCAATGCTTTGCTCGGTAGGCCTTGGATACATCAAAATAAGATAATTCTATCCTCTCTCCATCAGTGCATGAAGTTCAGGCGGGATGGGATCGAGTAATGTGTCGAAGGAGATGAAAAGTCTTTTTAAGTTAGAAAAGTTGAGATTTATGATGGTGCAACCTATTATCTTCCTCAAAACACCCTTTCTTTGGAACTTGGACATAACTCAAATTCAAAAGCAAAAGAAAATGAAGAAAAAGAAAAAAGAAAAGAAAAAGGAAAATCCAAGTGAACAAGAAAGGGGAATTGAAGAAGAAATAGATCCACATATCACAATCCACCACAGTTCATTCCATCATATAGACGTGTGGGTAGAATGGCTTAGCGTCCACTAGGTCAAGGTAGAGGTAGAAATAGAGGCAGTTCCAGAGGTGGAAGACCCACTAGTTGGCCATCAACCAACAAAGGTTATGTTCCAGTTCATAGGAGTGCCCCTACTATTCACATAAACTTGGAATTCAGCTCGGAGGATGAGCCTAATAAGATTTGTATACCAGCCAACCCCTCTTAGCGGGTTCATTGGAGGTGACACTCAAGCTGGACAGGGATGAAGATCAGGCCTCCAGACAAAGCAAAGTATTTGAATCAAGTTTATGTAAAACTATTAGACAGCAGCTAAGATCCTTAGCACTAACCTCACTTTCACCCCCAAAAAGTTGAAGATTTAGTAGTTAAGAAAGCCCCTAAGTCTTCCATTGATATGAAGCCAAAGAGATTCTTTTTAGGATCATCCTACTCAAGTCTTGAAGTTGATGTAGAACTTGAGGAGGATTCATACAAAGAATTAATGGAATTACTGTTTGACTTTTACTCGCCTTGTGCTCATAATATTATATAGAAAGGTTTGCTTCCTCATAGATAGTCCAGGCACAGGTTAGAGTATTTTGAGAAGCTGTGGAACAATATAGGTAGGGAAGTGCAATCTAGAGTAGGTCTGAGATTCGGTACAGTGGGTCCAATCAATGACGATGATTATTGTTTAGTTGTCACCAATCATCTAGAGTCTAATAGGTTCTTTTCACACTGCACCAACTCTTATGAGGAAGTGTGTTTAGAAACTTCAGATGATCCAGATGATCTCCAAATCAAAGATGTACCTCCAGAATTTGAAGAAGAAATCCATTCAACAATTGACAAGCTTAAAGAAATCAACCTTGGGATGGAAGAAGATCCACGCCTGACATACATCAGTTTGTTGTTGAATGAAGAAGAAACCAATGACTTAGTTAGGCTATTGACTGAGTTTAAGGACTACTTTGCATGGAGTTATGAAGAGATGCCCGGATTATCTCCTAATGATGTAGTCCACAAACTAGCAATAAATACTAACACTAACCCTATCAAGCAAGCACCTAGATGCATGCAGTTAGAAATTGAACAGCAGGTCATTTCTAAAGTCAAGAAACTGATCGATGTTGGTTTCATCAGGGAAGAAAAATACCCTACTTCGTTAGCCAATGTCATACTAGTTAAGAAAAAGATGGCCAAATTAGCATATGCGTCGATTTCAGGGACTTAAACAAAGCATCTCCTAAGGATGAGTTTCCTCTTCCTATACCAGAATTGATGGTAGACATTGCCTCATCTCATGTAGTTTTCTCATTCATGGATGGGTCATCTGGCTACAACCAAATCAAGATGGCCCCTGAGGATGAAAGAAATACTTCTTTTCAAACCCCAATCGAAATATATTATTATAGGATCATGCCTTTTAGCCTTAAAAATGCTGGTGCTACATACCAATAGACCATGACTAGGATATCAACAAACTCAACCATCATCAGGTTGAGTTTTATGTTGATGACCTAGTAGTCAAAAGCAAAGAAAAGGAAGACCATCTCTTTGAATTGAGAGTAGTTTTCAACCGGTTAAGATAATTTAACCTCAAAATGAACCCCTTGAAATGTGCATTTGGAGTAGCTTCAGGAAATTTCCCTGGTTTTATTGTCTGACACCAAGGAATAGAGATAGATCTAAAAAAGATTAAAGCTATCTTAAAAATGCCACCTCCTAAGAGTTTAACTCAACTCAAATCTTTCCAAGGACGGTTGGCTTATCTAAGATGTTTTATTTCTAGCCTATTAGCATGATGCAAGACATTCTCAGCACTTGTTAAAAAGGACACCAAGTACAAGTGGGATGACAAGTTCCAGCATGCCTTCGAAGACATCAAGCAATATTTGGTGAAGCTGCCTGTTCTAACAGCCCCTATCCCGAGCAGGCCACTCATCTTTTACACTGCTACATTGGATGACGCCCTTGGTGCTTTGTTGGCCCAAGCCAACAATGAAGGGAAGGAGAATGGTCTCTATTACCTCAACTGTCGTCTGATTCTGCTGAAGCGAACTATCCACCTATTGAGAAACATTACTTAGCTTTGATCTTTGCTTCCCAAAAGCTACTGCACTACATGCTTTCTCATAAGGTGAACTTGGTCTCTAGAACCAATCCATTACAATATCTCATGACACGACCAATGCTATCCAGATGTTTGGCATAATGGTCCATGATCCTCTCGCAATTTGATATCACATTCATACCCCTTTGTATGGTAAAAGGACAAGCACTAGCAGATTTCTTAGCAACACACCCACTTCCTGCTGATTCTCTGCTTAGTGACGATCTCCCTAAAGAACAAATCATGAACTTAGGGGAGGTTGACAACCATCGATGGGAGATATATTTTGATGGTGCAGCTTCTTTTCATAAAGGGGAAGCACCACGATCTACTCTTCTAAGAAGGACAGGGGTAGGAATAGTTCTCTTAACTCTAGACAACAATGTGATGAGATTCTCATACTATCTTTCCAACCCCTGCACCAATAATGAAATTGAGTATGAGGCTTTGATTGCTGGTCTAGAGTTAATTATCACAGTGTGTGTCAAGAGTATCAACATCTTTGGGGATTCTCAGTTGGTCATCAATCAGATTGTCGAGTCCTACAAGGTTCTCAAACCCAAGCTTCATCATTACCACAAATATACCATGAAGCTGTTGGCCCAAATCCCCGAAGTCACCATCTACAAGGTTCCCAGAGTAGAGAACACAATAGTAGATTCTTTGGCCAAACTTGCCAAAGAATTGGCATGTCTAGAAGATGAGTCCATTCTAATAAGGGTCCAAAATAGAAAACTCATATCCCTTATTGATGTTGAACTCATCGAGATACTTTCTCTTGAAGGGGAGGTTGTTGTTGCCTATAAGGACAAGGAGCTGGATTGGAGGCAACAGTTCATAGACTATTTGAACACCGACAAACTACCTCAAGAAAAGTCACAAGCCCATCAAGTGAAATAGAGAGCTCTCTCCTATGCTCTCATTGATGGAACCTTGTACCGACGATCCTTTGATCAAATGTTATTACGTGTTTAGCCAAACACGAAGCCCATGGCATTATTATCGAGGTACATTCAAGTCTTGCGGAGCACAACAATTCCATCTGAAGATGAAGATGAAGATCAAGAGATTAGGCTACTTCTGGCCTTCGATGAATACAGACTACATGGATGTAGCTAGGAGATGCCAACAGTGTCAAGTACACGATGTGGTCCTACATCAACCACCCAACATTCTACACCCTACATTGGCCTCATGGCCATTTGAGTGTTGGGGTACTGACATTGTGGGTCCTACGATCCTCCTTCTTCCAAGGGTCATCGATTCTGCCTTCTACCACCACTTTGTGGGCATAGGCAATCCCACTCAGAGAGGTCACAGCTCTGCATGTACTTCAATTTTTTAGGAACCATATCGTATATAGGTTCGGGCTACCTTGATGAATTATATACGATAATGGTACTACATTCAAAATCACCAAGATCAACAACTTTGCCAGAAGAGACGGTATATATTGGAGATACACCATCTACTATCCCAGAGCAAATGGCTTATCAAAAGCATTCAACAAAACTCTCATCCAAATAGTAAAGAAGACTCATGATGACAATAAATGATAGTGGAATGAGTAGTTGGTCGAAGCCTTGTGGGCCTACCTCACCTCATACCGAACTCAAACTCAATCTAACCGCTTTTCCTTAGTGTATGGTCCTGAAATCGTTCTACCTTTAGAAGTTCAACTCCTATCACTAAGGATAGCATTGGGTAGCAAGATCACTATAGAGTAGAATGTAAAGCTATGGTTAGAAGAGCTCGAAGGTTTGGAGGAGAGTGGCCTATGGGTGTGCCAAAACCTTGAGTTGTACAAGGACAAAATGATTCAAGCTCACAATAAGCAGGTCTGCCTTAGGTCTTTCCAAGTATGAGAGCTTGTGTTAGTTCTAAGGAGACTAATTATTTCCTGTCGAAAGATGGGAGGAAAGTTTGAACCCACTTGGGAAGGCCCCTATGTCATAGAGAATGCCTACCAAGGAGGATCTTATCAGCTTATTGATTGTAAAGGGGAACACCCAATGCTTTCAATTAATGGGCTCTATTTGAAGAAATATTACCCATAAAAATATGTTTGAAAATAATTATCATCAAAAGAACAAAATTTTCATTTCAATTCATTCAAATCTTCTCCTCATTTGAAGTATTATTTATTTGTCTTGTGAATCTGCCATGACGTGTTTAGGTTAAGAGTGAGAAAACCCAAGAGGCATCATATCCCTCTTTCACAACACAAATATAATCAAACACAATTTCCCAGCACTACTAGAATAGGTGTGAGATAACCCAAGAGGCATCCTATTTCGACTAACATAACTAAGTTAGGTGTGAGAGAACACAAGCGACATCCTATCTTGGTGGGAGTTCCTGTTGCCATCCGTGGCATCATTCCATCAAAATCCCCAGTGTATTTAAGGTAGGCGTAAGAGACCCCGAGAGGCGTCTTATTCCTTTTAGCATATATACAAAAACAAACCCAAGTCTTTTACCTCAGGCTATTTTGATGTGGGAGTAAGCCCCCTGTGGCACTCACTCACTAGCTACTCTAGGTCGAGCTGACATGCTACCTTATTAGTGCGTCACCCCAGTGGCCATTTGTTGGAGGATGTGAGTCCCCGTGCTTTCTTTCTAACTTGACCATTGTAAACTAATGAGCGCCTTGTTAGTTTAGTAGGATTCACTATGCAGCCAGTAAGCTACCTCATGCTAACGTTGTTTAAGAAGATGTGAGTCCCCGAGCATTCTTCTTGAGCTAGCTATCATGCATCGCTTAGGTTGAGTATATGTGAGATTTAGGATAAGTCCCCTAGAGGGTCCTATCTTCTTGACTACTTTTGAGTTGATATAAGTCCCCTAGTATTCACTTAGTAGTCACCCTAGATCAGATAACACCTATCGAGCCAACGATAACACCTATCGAGCCAACGATAACTATCCCAGCAATCAGTTTCACTATAGGAGGATGTGAGTCCCTCAGCTTTCTTCCTAGGCTGATTGTTGCAAACCGACGGGCACCTTAGGTTGTTTGATGTTCGCTATGCTGATAGCAACTCACCCGGTGGGTACCCCACTCTTAGCAGATATGAGTCCCTGAGCTTTCTCCTTGAGTTGGACACCAAATACCTATTTGATATATGACTAGTCATGTCATCTTCTCTGGGGTGTTGGATCAAGCCTTTAGTGGCCCCATCCCCTGCGAGCACTCTACTTAGATTACGTCCTTTGCGACCCCATTTAGACACTACCCGGGTTATTTTTGGATTGGACAGTCCCCCTTAACTAGTAACCACCCTTGTGGTTAGAGAGTTTGTTCAGCGGATGCACAGATTCTTCCTTGGTTTAGTAAATCTGAGATAGGTCTAGGCTAATATAAGCTCCTTCTTAGTTTGATCCCTCACAAACTAACAGGGTCCATGATAAATAAACTAAATAAACAAATAAATTAATTCACTTGTAGATTAAGAATTCAAGCCCCCAAAGGGCCCCTTTTCCCAAGCACTCATCACATCTTTAGGGTAGTGTCAACAGATCTCCTTATAGGAATTGCCTGACTACCTAGTTGAGATAAATCCCTGGGTTGGTACTCACTCTATAGTCGCCCATAGGTCGGGTTCAATCTATTTTGCCATAAATAGGTTTCCCTGGCATTCATTCTACTTTGGAAGATGTAAGACTATGATGCATTCTTTTTAGCATAACTGTCGCCAATTGACGGGCAGCCCTAAGTCGAGTCTGATTTGTTGCCCAAAGCAACCGATCACCCCAATGGTCTTTTGTAGTGGAAGATGTGAGTCCTCGAGCTTTATTCACTTGAATTGATCATTGCAAACTAGAAGGCACTCCTTTGATCAGATTGTTCTCCCATCGGCTGGCAAGCTACTCCCTTTGGTTTAGTAAATCTGAGATAGTTCTAGGCTGATATAAGCTCCTTCTCAGTGTGATCTATAGTAAACCAATGGAATCCATCAAAATAAATAAAAAAATGAAATTAATCTTTGACTATCTTTGAGCTGATTAAGTCCTTTGAAGGCATTCACTCAATAGTCAGCCGTAAGTCAAGTTCGATATGTTGCCTTGCCATTGGATCACCCCAGCAACTGGTCCCTACTTTGGAGGATGTAAGTCTACCATGCTTTCTTCCTAGTACAATTGTTGCACATCGTAAGGCATTCCCCTTGGTTGATTAGTCCTACCTTATGGTTGGTATACTAGTCCCTTTGGATTGGTTAGTTTGAGTTAGCTCTAGGCCTCTGTGGCCCCTACTCAGTACAATCCATCACAAATTGATGGGACCCATCAAAATAAACTAAAAAAAATGAAATTAATTTTGACTTTCTTTGAACTGATTTAAGTCACCCAGAGGTAATCACTCAATAGTCAGCCCTAGGTTGGGTTCAATCTGTTACCTTGCCAATGGAGCACCCTAGCAATTGGTCCCTACTTTGGAGGATGTAAGTCTACTATGTTTTGTTCTTAGTACAGCTGCTGCATACTAGAAGGAATTTTGTTGGTTGGATAGCCCTACTTTGTACTACCCCTTTGGATTGGTAAATCTGAGCTAGATCAAGGCCACCATGGCCCCTACTTAGTACAGCCCATCGCAAACCAACAGGATCTATCTCAAAATCCAAATTCTAAAAATCTGAAACAAATTCAACCAACCTCCCCCAGTGGAGTCAAAATAAAATTAATTCAACCCTCTTCCCTAGTGGAACTCAATTAAACAAATCAATATAATCAAATTAAATCAAATATGTCTGCTTCTCCTCAGTGAGATGCAAATATTTCTGATTCCCCCTAGTGGATCCAGAATTCTAATCCCTCAGCGAATTTTACAACACCAAATCTTAAACAAAATAAATCAAATCAAATTTCTCCTTAGCGAGACTCAAATCAAATCAAACCTCTCATCCCCTTATGGATGACTTGAACCTGCATCGCTAGTTGAAAGTTCACATACTATATCCCCAGTGGATTCTTCCTTCCCTCTCTTATGTCCTTGACATAAGTAGAGTCACATTGCACTAAGCTCTAGATTCCTTCTACACCTCGGTTAGGAGTAGATTGTCTCTGTTAGTGCTTATGATCATTCAGTGTTATTGATTATTTCGGTCAACACCAATACATGTGGTGTTCATTGTCAGTCACACCACACCTATTGGGCCCCATTTATTGACCTCATTTTTAGAATGAGCTCTCAACTCCTCCTTCTTAAAAATAGGACCCCTATTAGACACTAAGAGTTCCTGAGTCTTAAGACACTTCTAGTGATTAGGTGAACACTTAACCTAACCCTAAAGACTTAAAAGGTTTAGCCATAGGAATAGGTCATTCCTTAGAGGTGTTAGGAAAATTTGCCTACCCTATAGCCTGAATCAACTCCTCACTTCCTTCCTTCAAATCAAATTCAGATCAACTCCAAACTCATATCAACTTCAACTCCAAATTAAACCTTGAATCAATTTCAATGGATTTTCTCAAATCATTAATCAATTCCAAATAATCAAAATCCATGATTGAAATCAAATTTCAAAAATCTTTCATAATCCCTTTGATTCCCTCTTAAGGACTTAGCCTAAATCATGCTCAAATCAATTCAAACTCATGAAATTTTTTCACAACTCATTTATATTCTCATTTATATTCACATATATAAATGAAATATAAATTTAAATCAATCAAACTAAATCCAAAACTTAAATTCAAATTCTAAAATTCTTTCCTAAGCCCTTTGATTCTATCTAACGGACTTAGCTCAAATAAAATCCAAATCAATTCAAATTCAAGAGATTTTATCATAACCCATTTATATCCTCATTTATATTGATAAATATAAATGAAATATAAATTCAAATATGCAAAACTAAGTTCAAAACTCAAACTCAAATTCAACCAAAATTCAACCTAAGCCTTTTAAGTCAAATTCTTGAACTTAGCCAAATCAAACTCAAATCAAGCCGAACTCTTGATTTTTCTTCATGATTCAATCAATCCTTCAATCATGAATCCAAATATAAACACAAACTTAAATCTTCTATCCAAAACTAAATTCAAAAATCAAACTTAAATCAAATCTATATTTACCCTCTTGACTTGAAATTATCAAAAGAATCAAAACCCATTTGACTACAAATCACTTGTAGATGGATTTATATTTCAATCATAATTTCATATGTGAGTTCAACTAAACTTGAATCAAGCCTTGATCAAGCCAACTAAACCCAAATGGCTTACTTGACCCAAAGTGGCCAATTTGACCTACATGAACCAAAATTCAATTCAATCCAAATCAAAATAAATTAAGCCAATTCAAACTTCATGTCATGTTTGTTGATCATCATAGGTTAATCAATTGTCATGAATTGGGTCAAATCAAGTCAACCTAACCCATTGACCAAGTCAACCCTTTAACCCATATGAACCCAAACTAGCCAAATTGTAACCTAAACCAAATTGATTGCAATAGATAGCTCAAGTTCACTCCAAATTCATTATTGAACTTGACCAAAGCCTCAATTAAACCCAATTTGACCAATTCGCCAACTAGACCAAACCTAGCCCAATTGACCATGAACTAACTTGAGCTAAAAGGTCAAATCAAGCCAAAATCAAATATAAACCAAATTAATTGGAAACAAAGATACCAATCTATTTTAAATGGTCAACTAAACCCAAATTAAGCCATGATTCAAGCCAATTTGGTCAATTGGGTCAAATCGATCAACTTAGCCCAAATTGACCTAAAGGATCAAATTGGCCAAAATCTGAATTAAATCCAAATAAAACCAAATTAACTAAAACCAATTGAATCAATATACTCCAAATAGTCATTTAAACTTGACCCAACTCTTAGTTTGACCCAGTTTGACTAATTGGTCAACCTAACCCATTTTGACCCGATTTGACCCAAATGGGTCAAATTAACCCAAATTCAACCAAATGAACTTCAAATGACATAAAATTTGGTTTAATTTACTTTTGACTCATTTCAAATCTGCCCAAATAAAATTCAATATCAAATGACCACTTTGCCCTTGGGTCAAGGGCATTTCATGAGAAAAGACACTTTCCCAAGTGGTCATTTCTCTTCCTTGGCCACTTGGCACTCATCCATTAGTCCACATAGGCACCAAGGACACTGATTTTATAAACCAAGGAGTGGTTGGGATAGCCATGACTCATGGGGAGGTGAAATCACCTCACCTCTCTCATTGAAACACTTGGCATGAAGGACACTCACTTCCCCTTGGCTAGGACACCCACTTGTCCTTCATGGAAGCCACTTTCCATGCCTTAGCTAACTATAGGGAACCACCTAGGATGATTTCCATCCATTCCCAACCACCCTAAGCCAAGTGACATGAGTTTGGAGCCAAAATTTTAAACAAAAAAGGATTGTAGTTCATTTCACTTTCACTTTTCTTTTTAAAGCTTTAGTTGTTGAAGAAAACCCTCATTCCTCTCATTCTCCTCCTCCCAGAGCTCCCAAAAGCCATTAGCAATCATCCACTTCATTTTGGAGAAAAATACCCCAAAACTAAGGGGATTTTGATGAGGAAATGATGATCACCAAAGGAAACTTTGTTTCGACGTGAAGTCGAGGATCTAAGCTCAGTCCAAGGCTTCTTCCCTCACTAGACGCTCGAGTCACCACCGTCACCTGAAATCATCCCGGTGAGGTAACCTTCAAAAACTATAGTCGAGCTTAGGACCTTTCATTTTGTTATAGATTTTGCATAATTTTTAGGAATCTACCCTAGATAATCCTGTATTTTTACTTTAAATCATTTCAATTAAAAAATAGAATTTTTTCGGTGCGAATTGATGTGAAAATGAGTCTATTTGGATATGTTTTCACCTAGAAATCCCAATTTTTCTTCTAAAAAAATAAATTTTACTATTCACCATCGGCAGCGAAGCAGCCACCATCCGATCCCGCAGGTTCGTAGGATCGGACGGCTCAGATCACATGTGAATCGTGCAATCTGGGCCTTCATATCGCCTGATGTGATTTGAACCATCCGATCACAGGGGATCACGATCAGATGGGCCGATCGTGCGATCCTGGCCTCTGGATCGTGTAATCTAATCTAGATCGTCCGATCTGCGATTAGACGGTCCAGTGTGAGCTGCAGGTCGCTCTCCATAGGTTGACCCGGTCTTCCTGCCCAATCTGCTGATGCGGCACTATGTGTCCAATCACGCGGCGCCATGTGGCACTGCGTTGCCACGTCAGCGCCACATGAATTTTTCGATTAAAAAAACTAATTTAAATACCTAAATTTCAAAAATTCATAGAAAACAAAATACTTAACTAAAAATTACAAATAAGGGCTTGTTGGATTCGTCCTTCCGAGTGGAATCCAACAAAGTCAATATCCCCAAATATTACTAAATATTTTGAGCTTAATTTGAGTTTTAGTAAAAATCAAATTTTATTAATTAAACCAAAAATACAAGTTAGATTAAGTTAACATTTTTAGAGATTAAATTTGATATTAAAATACACTTACCATAAAAATTTCAAGTCAAAATGACCTTTGGCTTAAAAGATATTGAACTTTGTGTGTTAAATGATTTATTTTAATAAAAATAAATTAGCAGAATTCATAAAAATCACTTAAATCAATTGATGAAACTTCATAAATTCCTAACTAATTGTAGAAAAATCCAAAAAATAAAAACTCAGGTTTATTTTAAAGATAATTCATAGGAGAATCCAATAAAATTATTTCTAACTGAATTTGAATAGTATTTTTTACCATAAATAGGGTTTATTTAAAAACTTATAACTTTAATTACTCCCTAATGACTTCATTAATTAATTCTAAACTTCTCAAGCATGTTTAGTGGGATGACTTCTGCCTCCCCAAATATTCTTGGAAGTTTTTAATGAGTTAATAAGGGAAATTAATTAATGAACACCTAATCACTCTCTTAATGTAATTAAGGATATTTAAGCATCTTAATAGTGGTTTAATTCCTTGATTAAGATAATCAAGCTTTGTTTAAGTGATTAAGAGGTTTAAGGAATGATTTTGGGATATTTTCCTTAAGGTATTTCCTAAACCCCCTTTCTTCCTTAATCCAAATCTAATTAAGGGTTAATCCACTAATGATCTACTTAATTAATCAAATCAAATTCTCAAAACCAAAATGAATCTAAAAACTTAATCACCTAATCTATTTCTTCTTGGGTAGATGCTTAGGTGTTCAATAACCTAAGTAACTTAAGAAAATCATACCTAACCCACATGTGTGGGAAGGGTTATGAAAGTACTTAAATTAAACTATTTAGCTTAATTAATCATTAATTGTGAGCCAATTGCATTAGGTACCTTCCTTTCCTAGGATTTTTTGTCGATTTAAATTCTTTGTGGTTTTATTTCATACATTGGCTCATAATTATTTGATTAAATATGTTAAAGTCGTATAGGTAAGTGGTAATTAATGAGCTTAATCTACACCTTAACCTAACCAAAGCATAAAATTGATCTAATCACCTAAAAATGAAACTAAAATAATACACACATGTGGGAATGGGTAAAGACCAGCAAACCTTCTCACATTTTCCTAAACTAAATCAAACTCAAAATAAAAATGAAAGTCTCTTTAAACAAATTTTGATTCTCTTTAAACAATCTTATTTCATAAGATTGTCTTTAGGAATTAATTAGGGTGAGTGAAGTTACATGCTTACATCATTTTATTTCTTTCCTAGCATGCTAAATGTCTATGTCATATGAAAATCATGTATTCATGTCTTTTAAAAATAAAATTAAAATGAAAAGTTTCCTTTATGTCAAATTGCATGTTTCGGCAAAAGTAAGGTATGAATGGTTATTATCACTACTAAAGCCAAAACTACTTTTAAAACTTATAAACCAAACATTAAAAACGAAAAGTATGTTATTTATAAGTACTTATGAGCTTTCATGTAAATAATATAAAATGTGTTATGTGATTTTTCCTCTCTTTCTTAACATAGGATTGTATAGGATTTGCAAAGTGTATAGTCCATTTGAAAAGGACATAACACTTGTTTGAAATCTATTCCTATACACTCATATGTCATGACTTAAGAAGAAATTCCACATCACACATATAAATTAAATAATCAATAATAAACAAACATAAACTTTTTTGCATGATTCTCTTTCCATGCATTTCTTTTTGTACATGCACATGTATTTAAGAAAAGTGGTATATTAGTCTGGACAATCTCGGGGTTGTGAGGCTTTAAGTAGCCCTAAGTAGGTCTTGTACCTTACAACCCTGGTGCTAATAATGGCGCTGTACTCACTTATATCTTTTATATTTGTAAATGTGCATATGAAAAATGGATAAAAGAGTCATTCTCTTCTACTTAACAGACCAACATAAACTTTTTCATGATTCTCTTTCCAGGCATTTATTTTTGTACATGCACATGTATTTAAGATAAGTGTTATATTAGTCTGGACAACCCCAAGGTTGCGAGCCTTTAAGTAGCCCAAAGTAGGTCTTGTACCTTACACCCCTGGTGCTAATAAAGGTGTTGTATTCACTTATGTCTTTTATATTTATAAATGTACATATGAAAAATGAATAAAAAGAGTCATTCTCTAACTTAACAAATTAACATAAAATTTTGCATGATTCTCTTTCCATGCATTTATTTTTATACATGCACATATATTTAAGAAAAATGGTATATTAGTTTGGACAACCCCGGGGTTGTGAGGCTTTAAGTTGCCCAAAGTAGGTCTTGTACATTACACCCCTAGTGCTAACAATGGCATTGTACTCACTTATGTCTTTTATACTTGTAAATGTGCATATGAAAAATGGATAAAAGGGTCATTCTCTTATACTTAACAAACTAATATAAACTTTTGCATGATTCTCTTTCCACACATTTCTTTTTGTACATGCATATGTATTTAAGAAAAGTAATATATTAGTCTAGATAACCCCTAGGTTCCGAGGCTTTAAGTAGCCCTAAGTAGGTTTTGTACCTTACGCCCCTGGAGCTAACAATGGCATTGTACTCACTTACATCTTTTATACTTGTAAATGTGCATATGAAAAATGGATAAAAGAATCACTATTTTCTACTTAAACAAAATCATGCATACATGAAACATTCAAAATTCCCTTAAGCAAAATCTCATAGCATTCATCATTAAGGTGTGCTAAATACTTGCATTGCATGTATAAGTAAGCTTAGGATTTATTCATGTGCATGATACACATGTGGGAAAGAAATAAAATGTTGTGAGTTTTGTGATAGTAATTCACTTTACTTAACCTTAAAATGCCTTTCATTTTGAATAGGTTTATTTAAGGAAAATATAAATTTAGGAGTAATTTAAACACATAATAAAACATTCACTAAACAAAAATCAATAATGAATCTACCTTAGAAATCACTTAGGGTAGGCATGAAAGAGAAATTCTCCTCTCTTTTCCTCTCTTTACAACACTTAGTAATTAAGTAGGTTCATTCAAACCAAATCAAATCATCAAATAAAAATCAACCAAATCAACTAGACAACTTAAATGAGACCACCCTTCTAAGTTGAACCTTTTCACACAGAAAATTCTAACCTTAAAGCCTAGCTAAGCACACCACACAAACCTTTTAAAACACACACATTAGGCTAAGTCACCACTTCTAGTCCTATCTTAGGGCGGTGGATGGTTTGATGTTTGCTTTTATTTTGTGAAGTAATGTTTTAGTCTGGATGTTAGGGTGTATATGCGTAGAATGAATGGTAGGACAATTTAGTCTAATCATTATCTTCTGTAGGGGATTGTGCTTAAGGGGTGCTATAATAAAAATATAATTGCTTTTGCTGTGCAGGATGCTTATACCCCTAAGCATAATCCAAAATAGGCCAGGTGAACTTGGTTAGCCATGTGTGGGGTACTAAGTCCAATTTTTTGCTAATATCTATTTTATAGGTTTTAGTTAGATTTACTTTTCCCTTTTCATTTAATTTTACAGTTAGGATTTTGGAATGATTGTTATGGGGGATTAGGATAAACATTGGTCATAAGATCTCATCTTATGTACCATGTGAAGCCTTTGGAGCAACCACCTTCCAACCATCCAAAAGAAGAAACCAAAAGAAGCTAAAAGAAAGAAGAAAGAGGAAAAGAAGAAAGAAGAAAAGCAGAATGAAGACCACCATAACATGAATTTCCTTGCTTATTTATAATTTAATTCAATTGTAATCCAGATTATATAAGGGTAAAGCTCGACTACCCAATTTACTTTCAAGTTTGTGCGGTGGTTCTCGACCACACTTGGCCTTTTATTCTTTTATTATTAGCTTTATAAATTATGTGATGTTTAATTTAGCTTGTGTTTTAGAAATGACATCATTTTCCTAGTTCCTTCCTTGCTTGATGTATGGCCTGGATGACGATTAGGCTCATAGGGAAAAATAACTCTTCTACCAGATTAATCAACTCATAATCACACCCAAAGCTTAGGTTAAAAATTAAAATAAAATAATTAGAAACCCTTTAGCTGGATGAGTATTATCTTTATAATATCATGCATAAAAAGCATATTGATTCACTCTTGATTGGAGGGCTTCCACCTTTGCCAAAGAACTTGGCTTGACCTTTGAGAGCCATAGTGGAAACACACCTCTCCCATCTTGCTAATTTTGGCCCATGATTTAATTTATCATGCATTAGGCATAAAAATCCTATAGCCTGAGTCAAAGGATTGTCCAAAAATAAAAATAATATGTAATATCATTTGCATTAGATTTAGGTCATTTGAAGCATGCCCTTGCATGATCAAGTCTCTTTATGGAGTGTGTTTAAGGATATAGCTTCATTTTAAATAAATAACAACCTTGCTATCTTGCATAAACATAAGACTTGCCTACATGTATTTAAAATCGTAGGAGGAGTTTGTTGGTGGACACCCCGAGGCTGTTGTAAGTATAATAGTCGGGTGGTTCTTCCTCTTTTATGGAGATGAACCAAATACTCATTTTTTGCCTTAGATTTAGGATGTGCTTTGGCCCTCGCCAAAGCTCCCTAGATTTAGGATCTGAGGTTGCTTCTCCCCTTTGTGGGCTACAAGCATAAATCCTCACCTCTTAGGCATTTCCATGACCTTGCATCATGGAATTATAAGCCCTAAATTTTTAATAAAAATCCAACTCAAACAAAGAAATCCTTTTCAAATTTTAAAAATGTAAAGCCCAACCATAGGATAGCTTGAGATGCTCACTAAGTTTCCTAGCATTGTGAACATCTACTAATTATCTTCCTTCGACTTCAATAATAACTCTCTCCTTTTGATCAATCCCATTTGATCTTCTAAAATAAACTAATTTATTGATAGTCTAACCTTCAAAATCTTTGGAGACAATGATCATTTACCTTAATCGAGAGTATTCTTGAGGAATCTCATTCCTTAAGATGTAATTAACTATGGGGGCTTACCTCCATAGGGAACTTAATGAACCTGGTTTAAAATAAACCCTACTTTACTTTTCCATATAAAGTAGGGGAAGAATCTCTGGTATATACGAAGACCTACAGTCCTTAGGAGCCCCTATTCAGGTAATTAGGTCCATTGTAGGGTGTTGACTTCTATCTTTTGAGATAGTATACCTCTCCTCAATGTCGTACCCGATCACCCAAATAAGAATATCTACAATCAACATGGTGTCCCAACCAAAGCAGTATATTTCTATTTTCATTTATCCTCTCAAAAAGGATAGATGATGGTGAGAATATTTCACCATAGTTAGAAGATATAATTTTACATTGTATTTGGCTTAATCTAGTAGTTACTATTTTAGCAATAAGTTTATTAAAGAAAGTACAAAAACTAAATAAACAAAAATCTTTCAAGAACCCAAGATTATTTATTTTTAGTAATAAGGACAATGGAGGTCCTGGAGAAACTTTAGGTAAAGTGGACCCTTAAAAAAAGCTCAATCACAACTTCTATAATATCTTTGTTAGTATAAGACCACATTTAAAAAAAATAAGGTAGTGTATCGATTTAGGTCAGAGTCAAATCTTCATTCATACTAATAAAAATATAAAAAATTTCTTTCTTAATAAGAAAGTCCATAATCGTAACATTATTAGCTTCATTAATAGTTGACGGAATAACCTTATATAGGGATAATAGATGACGTTTAAAATATTTATTATAAATTACTTTAAAATAATTTATAACATAATTAAAATTTTCATTTTTATCAAAAAATTAGTAATGGTTTTCCATTTTAATTTTATGAATGTGGTTAATTCATCTCTTTCTGTTTGCTAATGCGTGAAAGTACATGGTGTTTCTATCTCCCTCTTTTAAATGTTTATGAGAAAATTTTTATTTACAAAATGTTTTTTCCATGTCTTGGAGTTCAATAAGAGGATTTTTTTATCTTCATTTAATTAAGTATTATCTTCAGAAGGATCAACCATAATAATAATTTCTAATTGGCATACTTTGTTTTCCATTTCAATAATGTTACCAAAAACATTCTTAAGATATTTTTCGTTCCACAAATTTAGTATTTGTTTTAATTTTCTAATTTTAAGCCATGTTTAATTAAGTGTTTGAGATGATTTGGAGTGATTGATTTCAATTGATTTGACCCATTTTAATCTAAAGTGAGCTTAATGGGTCAATGGAAAAATTGATCGAAATGAACCTAAGAAAGAGTTGGATAATGTTCATTATGTGTTCAAAGTGATTTGCACTATTTAATTTTATTTAATTTGAATTTTGCTTAATTGGATCTTGGGCCTATTTAGGTTAACTAGGCCCATTAATCAATTTAATTCTCAATTGATTTTATTTTTATTTAGCTTTGTATTTAAGTAACTTCATAAGATGATTTTGTGCCCTTGGGTGCCTCAATTTCACCAAATTCTAATAAGTAGACTTTTGGCTTGGTGGGGCCCACCTTGGTCAAATGACTTGATTAGCCATTTTTGAAACTTACTTGGATTTAATTCAATGCTTAATTGAGTTTGAATATCAATTCTTATACTTTAGTTGACATTAATTTGATTTAATTTTGAATTGACTTAATTTAATTTGATTTTAGATCAAATTGGGCTTAAATGAGTTAATTGAGTTAACCAACACAATTAACTAATTTATGTGTCAATTGAATTTAGATTATAGTTAAAATGTATTTCATTTAGTATTGGATTTACTTTGATTCAATTGAGCTTGGTAAGGTCCAAGTTGAGTCCTCTAGCGGCCCAAGCCTCATCTTATGGCATTAACTTTAAATTTAATTTTGATTTTGGTTTTAAGAGTTCTGTTTCATTTTGAATTTAGGTTTGGTTACACACCTAGTTGTGGGAAAAATTTATAACACTAGATAGGATTTAGGAATTTCTTATTTGGATAATCAAATGCATCATTAATGAGTAAACATATTATCTTAGAAGATAAAGATGTTATCTTATAATGGATTTGATCATTTCATGAAGTACTCCAAAGGCTAATGGGTCTTTCATGTACTAATGAGTTTTCTCCTGAACTATATCAGAAGAAGAGCAAGGTTTATTTTAAAATGGATTCATGCTTCCCTCTAAGGGGAAGCCCTTATAGTTAATTACATCTTAGAAATAGAGGACCTCTTCCTAAGAATACTCTCAATTAAAGAAATAAGTTATTATTTCTATGAATTTCTAAGCTAGTTTCCTAAGGAATGATATTTTGGAATTCCAATTGGGAATGATCCAAAGTGGAAGACTTATTTTTGGAATCCAAAAAGGATTAAGTTGAAATGCTTGTTGATATTGGGATGTTAAGTAGACATTTCAACTATCCTACCATTTAGCTTTAAATTTTGAAATTTAATTTAGATTTTGAGTTGACATTTTTTAGAAATCTAAGGCTTAGATTCTAGTATCTCAAGTGTAGAAATGTCTAGGATTGATGACTTACTTCGAAGAGGATGCTTCAAAACCTTAGTCTATAAGTTCTTCTAGTATAAGTGAGATGCTCAACCAAGTTCTACTTTTGAGAATTATTTTCCATTTCTCTCATTTGAGAAAGGAAGCCTATCACTGACTCTTCTAGACTTATAACCTATTAAAAAGGCTATCAGTTAACACCATCTAAGCGCATTTTAAATCTATGATGTCAAGTCTCATGTGTGCAAGATGGTTGGGTTGTTGTATTTAGGAAAAAAATCTAATAAGTTAGACTCACTTTCTGATCTCTAAATCATGTAGGGTATGATATGCACTTAACTAATGCACATTTTCTAGCTTTTAAATGATTTAACTTATGATTCATTTAAGGCCTTGGGGTATGCATTTTATGCCTAAATTTCATACAATTAAAACTGGTCATGGGTCAAATCAATTAAAAAAGGTAGACTTACCCAAGAAGTTAGTCATTTTCAAAGGTCAGATGCCCCTTATGTGTAATGGGTGAAGTTTTCAATTCAACAATTTAGAGTAATATGATAGTATATGATTTGCAAAAGCTAATTATTTCTAGCCAATTCTAGGTTATTCCTAGAGCTTTAATTTATATGAAGTTTCAAGTTTCTTTATTTTTGTTTAAGTTGATTAGATTTAAATTAAGTAGAAAATTTAATTTTCATAAGAGACTAATCATTCAGGCCATCACAAAAAATATAGCATGGAAAGAAACCTAAAAAAGCAAGTTGATTTCATTACGTACCCAAAATAAATCAAGCCAATTTAAACTAAAGAATAAGCTAATGCTACTAAGTATCATTGTACACCCCAGAAGAAAGGGAAAATGGGTAATCGAGCTCTGCCCTTATACAGCCTGACCTATAACTACAATTTTAGATATATGGGTCTTCTTTCAAAGATCGTATCCTTCTTTAGGGACCTCCACTAAGCTTCGTAGGGGAGCTCTACACCCATCTGCTAGTAGGGTCAGCTCTTGCTAATCCTAGACCTCATAAATCCTAACCTAATTCTAAGTTCAAATTTACATTTCAAATCTAAATATAAATCCTAAGCCATACAAAATAGATGTTAGAAAAATAGAAATAGCACACAACAATTATATTTTACAAACATACAAGCTTAGCATTAGTTGGTTGCCAAGTCTACTTAGCCTATTGGGCTATGCTAAGGGACAATTAAACAACTGCAAACAAACAAATATTTTATAATTTATTTATGATGGTTGTCCCATTTAACACAACCCCTGTAGAAGATTATGTTAATTCTAAAAATAATGTCCTATTATCTATAATAATAGCAATCAATTCTAGCCATCTAGTCTACAATAGTACACCATAAAATAATAAAAAAGCATTTCACATCACAGCATCACAGAATATCATAGAATGACCTAATCTAAGTTTAGGGTCTGTGATCTAATGATCTAATGTGTGAAGAATGGGGGTTTGTGTGACAAAGCATTGTCAGGCCTTCTTAGTTTCAAGTTTCAATTTGGGTTTTTGATTTTTAATTTAATTTGATTGTTACACTTTTTATATATTATAATTTAGCTTCATAAGTATGTGTCATTATTATACCATAGATTCGAGCTATTAAGACCTCATTCAGACCAATAGCCTTATGACCTCTGGTGTCCAAACTATATACCATATGATGCTGATTATGATAATTTTTATTTTAATTTATTTAGTTTTAAAATTATTTTAATTTACCAAGAGTGGTTTCATTTTAAGTGATTTGATGATTTGCTATTTTATTTTCATTTTAGATGCATTTTATGTTAAAGTGAGATTAGGTTTTCAAGAATGAAGAATACAATAAGTTTCAATTTTGGTGGAACCCATTCTATTCAACATCCTAAGTCCTAATAGAATAAAGCCTTCATTGTAAGATGAAGATTTATTCTAGAGGCTAACTAACATCCTAAGTATCTTAATTAATTCCTTTCGATTCATTTAGATGATTTGATTTGAATTAAGTTTGTAATTTTAATTTAATTGAAATTTGATTCTTCTTTTAATTTCTTTTTGATTTTATTTATTTTTCATTCTTTTTGTTAATGTTCATATTTGATATTTTCTTTTTAATGTGTATTCACTATTTCAACTAATCATAATTAAGTTAACGTGTTTCACTCTTTTCCAATTTATTCATTAGTATTGTTATGTTTTAGTTTAGGTTAAACCTTTTTGTTTGATTTTCTTTAACTTCCTGTACTATCTTTCATCTTTATGTTTTATTAAGTTGTATTTGTTTTATTTGTTTATTTTTGTTTGTTTAATTTTGGATGATTTAGTTTACTTATTATATTTGGATGTATATATCGTGTTTATTTTCATGTTGATTTCATTTGTTCTTTTTATTAACTTAAGTAAATTTACATTCAATCTTAAGTTTAATATTATTCAATTTACTATTTGTATTATTTGTATCTTGTTGAATTGATGATTCAAATTTTATTATTATTTAATCTCTCTTATTTTAATTCATTTATTTCATTAGTTTTTTTAATAATTATCAATGAACTTAGATTAAGATGGTTGATTCCAAGTTATGATTTCATACATTATGGAATAATTCAATTCATTTCAATTAACTTCAAGGGAATGATAATTATGTTGTTTAAAAGAGTTCTTTTTATTATTTAAATAATGTGATTTCCCTTATTCATCATGACCTAAGAAGTTTAAGGAATGGTTATTATTATGTTATATGAATTAAACTTACCCTAGGTTACCTTAATTTTTATGTCATTTAAGTTCAATTAAATTTAATCTTTCACATTTACATTTATAGCCATTTCATTCCTTAATCTAAATGGCCTTAATGTATTTATATGTTGATAAATTATAAAGTTTAGAAGTTAATGAATTTTATATTTTAGTTTATTAATGGGTTTACCATGGTTTGATTGATTATTAATTTTAAAATGTAATTAAATTTCATATTTTCAATTATTCATAATCCATAACTTTTGTTTAATTAAGTTCCTTTACCTTCAGATTAATTTGACATTTTTATTTAACTATTCTTATCTTAATTATGATGCTTTAAGTTTATATAATGGATTTCATAATTTAGTGATTTGTTTTTTTATTATTTCCTTTGAATTGATCTAGAGACCTAGAAATTCAAGAATTCTCAATTCAAAGGTCAATTTGGAATGAAATTTATATGGCAACTAGTGTTCCTTACCAAGATCCCTAAAACTTCATCTTAATCATATGTGTAATTTAGTATTGATTAAGGTCTTACTATTTTAATAAAATATAAATTAAGCCTAATTTAATGAGGATTATTTAAGATTTTTATTTTTCTTTGATTTCCCTTTGGAAGATGTTTCCATAGAAGGTTTACTCATAATTTTTGAAAACTTGGTTGATTTATTATGATTTATTTAACTTAAATTTAATTAATAAAATTAATTTATTTAATTAAATGCCCAATTAGGTCATTTTGTGATTAATTATGTTTCAATGAGTTTTAATAATGTATTTAAGTTGATTAGGATATATTATAATGTTTTGGATCATTTTCATATTTTTCCTAATTTATTTGAATCATATTTAATTTATTATATTACAATCAAAGTTTAGAATTAAAATTTTCTCATATTCAGACTTATTCTTCAATAAAATATAAAAAATCACCCAATTTGTATCTTAACTCTAATATCAAATCCCCAAAGTCTTAAATCATTTGATCAATGGTTTGGAATTAATTTAGGCTTGAAAATTTTCATTCAAACTCAAATTAATGCAAAAATACCTCTAATTAATTAGGGATTTTAATATTAATGGATTCCTGTCATCAAGAGGAGTCCATAGAGCTTTTATTTGTATTTTTTGGATTATATATTATTTTCAAAGATTTTTTAAATTTTTGACATTTTATTTTAATTTTTAAATTCAGAGACCCCAAAATTTCTCTTTAACTACATTTAATCCATGTGGCCCTGTTTTACACACAGCGCCACGGTATTCATCCATGTGGGATCCATGGGGATCCTGCATCAAAATGGCGGCACATGTAGGATTCTTACGGGCCATCCAATTGAAGATCAGATGGCTTTAATCAATCCATAATTTTTTAAGGGATTTAATCAAATGATCTTTCAAAATCTCAGTAGTCTATTCTTAATAGGAAGAATGGATGGTGAAGATTATCTCTCTTTTGATGGAGATAAATGTTGAGAGTCATCTATCGATTCAGGGCTATTTTTAGTGATCTGACCATTAAAATTGCTTGAATTCAATTAAAAAATCATTAGTGAATGAAATAAGAGGGATCTATATAATTTGATTTACCTTAAGATCAAATTCATTTTGAAATTCCCCTATCGTAAAAGTTGAAGAGGTGGCTTTAATGGCGTTCCACAATTTCGACGATTTCTGGTGGTGGGGTTGACTCCAATAGCTTTGAAATGGTGTGTCAAGGCTTTAAGAAGAAGGAATTGGATGCTCTCCTTGTGGATTGTCATGTAGACCAAGCTCGGCCTCTTTCCTATCAAGTTTGGTTGTTCTCCAGCCTCCCAATGGTGAGGTAATCGGGGAAGGGTTACGATCAGCTTCGTATGAGGTGTAGAAGGTAATGGAATATTTAATTTGGCTCAAGTTGATCTTTATCTCACTTTTCCATTAGAGGATAAGTGCCTCTTATGTATTTTTTTTCTTTTTCTTGGTCAGCCATGCTTAATTGTTGTCCTTGGAGGCTAGCTCCATGATCATTAGTTGTTTAACAACTATCTAGAGGTGATGAGGTGGGAAGCAAAAAGGATGAGGTATTAGAGAATTTGGATTTGGGTTCATAGTCTCTTTGCTTGCCAGGGCATATTCCATCCTTTTGAATTTTAGTTAGGATTGGTTTAATTTCTTAATCTTGATGTCATTCTCTCTTAACCCATCTTAGGATGGGTTTGGATGAGTTTAAGTGGATTTGAATGGGTTTGGTTTAAGCTCGGATTCATTTGGTGGTTATTTACGCCATTGGATTCAATTTAATTTCAAATGCTTTAATCACATTTTTTTTCATTTATTGGCTTTAAATTTGAGTTCAAATCATCATTGATTCTCTATTGGATAATTAAGAATCCAATTAACCCATGCCACATGAGGATTTAATTCAATTCCATGTCAACTTGGACCATTTTACCTTGAATGGGTTAAGTTGAATTTGATTGTGTCAGATGACCAACTTTGACACAATTAGATTATGTTTTGACTCCAAACATGTTTAAGCACATGTGTGAGATGATTTATAGTGATAGATTTCAATTAGTTTGAAGTTAATTTCATTTCTGACCCATTTGGCTCACATTGGGCTTAATGGGTTAAGTTTGGGTTCCTTTGGGTCAAATGAACAAATTTGTCAAATTGGACCCAATGATGGGTTGAATTATGTTTGATTATCATTTTCAAATGATTTTGAACAATTAATTTGGGTTGAGTTTAGTTTGATTTGAATTTAAATCCAATATGGTCTAGATAAGGTCCATTTAGGTCAAATGACCTACTTAGCTTAATTAAGGTCATAATTAATTTATATTCTCTTAATTCATATTTAAATTTGAATATTTTACCATTTAAAGAATATAAAACTATTTTATTTAATCCAATTTTAGTGGGTTTACCTTTGACTTGGTGGGACCAACATAAGTCAAGCTTATGTTAAAAAGGTTGACCACTTTGGGACCTTGATTTGGATATGGATTTATTCATGTTTTGATTTGATTTTGAATTGTATTTGTTTTAGTTTGGATTGAGTTTCTTTAAGTTTAAATGGCTTTAAGGTTAAGTAGGATAATTAGATTATTTACTCTATTCACTTTGATTTAAATTCAAGTGTCTTTAGATTTCAATTTCCTTAGGCTTGATCTAAAAATTCTAACCGAAAAACATTTTGAAGTCATCCATATGGATTATTAAGGCAATTTATGAATTCTAACCATGCTCTCACATAGGCCTTAACTTTTTTGGCAACATATGAATGGGATGTGTAACTAAGATAACTATCTTAATAAAGCCCTTTCATAACTTGCTTTACCCTTATCCTTTGGGCTACTTCAATAGAGATAAAGTTGTGAGATAGATTTGTTAGCTAATCCTCTCAGTTCTTTTCCATTGATCATAATATCTACAAATAAAAGACCTTTGCCTTAATTCATTAGAGTATTTTAGAAGACACTAAGAAGTTATAGGGACCTTACTTGAGCAACTCCATGGTTGACAGGTAGTCAATGCATTGAGAGCTTTTGTTTTTAGACAATCTTGAGTCTAATAAGGCCCACCACATAAGAAGCATCTTATCTAAGGAATAGATTGGTCAAAGTTCCCCTTCTCCTTATCTTTTTCCATTGGCTTTAAAAAGCTTCAATCATATATTTGGTTGTCAGCCTTGTGATTGCTTTGACCATGTTCTCCCTCACTCTTACTAGAATGGTTTTTTTTTTTTGGTCGACTTTGATAACTTCTTGGTTGCTTAAGTCTTCATAGATGACCACATGCTTTACCTTTAATATTTTTTATATAAAATTTATTTTTTTCAATTTATTATTAGAAGAATCAATGATATGTATGTAAGACATACATTTCTTGATATCCTCTTAACATTGATGTCACCAAGACAAGGTAGCATCTATGAGACATAAAGCTATGTTCCTAATATTGGCCCTTTCTTCTAAAATACTGATAGCATCAAAATACTATTCTAACTACTAGAAGAGGTTATTGACCTCATGAGCATTGAAAGCTTTTCTAAATATTTTAAGTATGGGAATATCTACCCAATAAGCTTTACCATAATTATTGTTGGATCTATAAGGACTACCCTCCCACATCGGGGTAAATCCCCCCCATGCTTCCTCTAACTGAGCAAGCAGTTTAATAAGCTTATTTTTATATGAGTCCTATAAATAGGTCGCCTCTACCATAATCTCTTTTTGAAGGGCATGTAGGTCTATTTTGTTGGGCTCTACTAATTTGGCCATGGCATCATGCATTTCAGCATTGATTTTAATAAAGTCTACCTTGAGACCTTCCACTTGTTGGTCAAGATTCTTTACATGCTCATGCTTTTGTCCACTTCAGTCAAGCTGGTCTCACCTTTCTCAATCCTTGCATGCAATGTGTTCTTGCTTTTAATTATGACTATGACCTTATTCCAAAGATTTCATATTGGTGATCTCAAATTCAACAACCTGGTCCTTGTCAACTTTTCTAACCTTAAACTAAGCTTTAACACCATCTTTTCTCTAAAAAAGGCTCGCTTTGATACCAACTACCTTAGATGTAACTTCTAGAAAGCTATTCGTGCAACCATAACATTTTTCTTAATATAAGATATGACTTGGAACACTAAGGAGAGATGGAAAAGTAAGTAATGACTAAGGGAAAAAAAAAGAAATCACTAAATCAAAGGAGAGTTGCAAGCTTAATGTTACTTAGAATACTAGCAATGGTTATAAGTGAAGTGGTAGATCTTACTTATGGGCCTCAACCTTGCTAATAGATGACTCTAAGTTTATAAAAAAAATAATAATAATAAATAAATATTTGTTTGGTAAATCTATAGATAAATTTACATGTTTTATAGCTTCTAGTGAAATCAAGATGATTCTAATGGGGTTTTGAAGTTTCCATCTTCTAGGGTCTTACAAATTCTTCCATAATTTCTTGGATACTTATAAGTTATTCTTGAAGTTTTCTTAGTCCAAGTTTGTTCTAATATGGCCAGGGGATGAGAGCTATCATCTTCAGATATGTGAGATACAATGTAAAAATTAGTTTAGCATATGGGATATTGCATTGGCCAAATAGAAAATTAGATTCCAAGAAAAATAGGGACAAGAACTAGCTTCCCCAAAACTTGGTTTGGTTTTTCTTTGAAAGACATTGGTAAGGGCTACCATAATGTAATTAATGAATTATAGTATATAGAATTGGAAAAATCAATTATTGAAATATAGAATTGGAAAGATCATAGACTAAATAATTAAAATGAAATATTATGTCCAAATGATTTAATATAGTGCTTTGGAACTGATAAAATGAAATTATATTTTATGTTAAAGAAGATAATTAATAAATAAAAAAATTCAAATGGAGTTTAAAACTAGCTTCTTTTTAATTATACAATTATTAAATTCATATGTGTATATAGCTTAAAACTTATTTTGCTTACTTGTTGGCAAATATAATAGGATTTGACAAAGGGGAGCTACTGAGCTAACTAGATAAGACACCAAAGCATCATAATGACTCAATAAATTTTAGATTTCAAGTAACCTCAAATTAAGCATCTCGGACCTTCTTGAATATTTGGAATTGTTTTTATGCATTCATAATGATCCAAACACCTCTTCATTACATGTTTATACTAAGTTTCACCCTTTATTCCTCTCTTTAAACTTTATATCATCATGTAATCATAAAAATTATATTAATTAAAGTGTTAGAACTACCAAAAAAATTAAAACATTAATGTTGTGTTTCGTTAGAATGAATATGAAGATATGTAAATATAATTATTTTAAAATTTTAATATTGTGTACATACTTACAAAGTAACTATTACGTATTTGGATTTATGTTAGATATGTGAAAAATGCAACTTTTCTATTCCTAATTTCATGCTATATTATAATTAATAATAAAAAATTAATAATACATTATTATGACAAATTCCTACCACTCACATGGAAGAAAAGGCTATTTTTCATCAATCAATCGAAGAATGAATGGAATGATACAAAATTTTCAAAATAAGTCCATCATTAATTGAACTTCCTTTCGACATTTCATATTCTTCAATCCAAGCATAGCATAAATGAAAATGGTAAAATACTTCATTTAAATTGATTGAAATAAGAACTTTTAAACATACATTACCAATCCATGATTTGAATGATTTCATCTTTCCTCTTAAGAAAACATAATATAACGCAAATATATTTCATTAGATTTCAATAAAGGTAAAATATAATTATGCTCTCATTTATATAAAGTGCATGGCTTAATAGGATGTATTATAAACTACATAGAAATAACATATTTTGATATATTATCATAGATTCAAATTTAACCTAATTACTTATAAGTGGTACAATTTTTTTTGTGAGTTACAAGTTTGAAATAATTGATAGTTCAGATTGTGAGGAATCAATGCAAAAGTTTCTTGGAGGCATTGTTTCCATAGAAGAGAAGAAAGACTTGGGTGGCATTTGTAAGGAATTCACATCAGCTTCTAGCATCTCTATAACTTCAATCATGCATGGACAATCTAGAGGCCATGTTTGAATGCACCAAAACCCAACTATGAACAACTTCTTCTCTAAGTCACCAATCTCAATAATGTCAACATTTTCAGGCACCTCCTTTTGTAGCTGATCAAAAATCCATGAAGGATAGTAAATTTGACTCGAATTCTCTGCATTCACATTGGCATGCCTGGGCTTACCAGCCATTTCCATTAGTAGCATGCCTAAGCTATAAACATCAGATTGATGAGATATAGACCAAAAACTCCTTGATATTAATTCCGAGGCCAGATACCCAATTGTTCCCCTTGCCACACTGATAGAGAAAAGAATTCAAAATAATAATAATGATGATGATGATGATGATGATGATTTATTAGTGCTAGTTGTTTCAAATTTAATGTAGTCGCTAGATTCTATTTTTAAACTTGAACGAGCCTAGAATAATTTTAAAGTTGGAAGAAATCTATTGTAAGTTTTACCTGAAGATTATAGTTAATTTTGGATGTCAGTAAAAATCTCTCAATTATTATTGTATCTAGAATCATTACGATTTCATATAAACAAAGATATTCTTCAAATATTTTATAATAATCCAAAGTTAAGATCATTAAAAATTATTTCAATCCATTCAAGATGTCTTCTCATTTTTTTTTCTCTTGACTCATTATAGGAGCGCTTGCCACAATTCTTGGCTTTAAATTGGAAAAAAATTCAGCATTGATGTTTTACTAACTTCTAGATAGCCATTCAAGTTGTCCCCTTGGACTGATACGGCTTATCGAAAGAGATATGACTATGTAGAAATAATGATAATAATAATTCTCAATGTTACTTTCTTCTTCATATTATGCTAAAAAGAAAAAATAATAATTTCTTCTTCATTAGTTATTATGCAAATTATGATCAATATTATTAAGCAAACTTTCAAAATACAATGCAATATGAAAATTTTTGTATAATCATTTCCTGGTGTGACATAAATCGTTCCATTTAATCTCAAATAATAGTAAATTAATGTTTAAAAACACTGTCACATATAAAAGATATCTTTCAATAAGAAGAAATTGTGTACGAGATAATGCAACATTTCTTATGGCCTATTTGGATTAATTTTATTATGTATTTTTTATTCTATTATTAAAATATATTTATATGATAAAATTTTAAATTATCTTATTTTTATTTTTAAAAGTATTCAAAAGAGATTGTTAAGTGTTTCAAGTGTTTTTAAAAATAGCAATCACTATTTGTCACTAGTCATGGCGAGACGCCGCCCAAAGCCAGTTATAGTGTGTTGACCTCACTTCTAGTGAGATTGACTTATACTCTCCTTCTTTTCTCTTAGGATTCTATCTTAGCAATAGGACTTCCTTAGTTAAAGTCTTAGGACACTCCTAGTGATTAAGGGAGAACTACACCAAATCTTAGGGTTTAGCCATATATAACCTAAATAGGCTAAATGATACAATTATTAAATTCAAATGTGTATATAGCTTAAAACTTATTTTGGTTACTTTTTGGCAAATATATTAGGGTTTGACAAATGGGAGCTATTGAGCTAGCTAGATAAGACACCAAAGCATCATAATGACTCTCACAAAATTTTAGATTTCAAGTAACTTTGAATTAAGCATCTCAAGCCCTTCTTGAATATTTGGAATTATTTTTATGCATTCATAATGATCCAAACACCTCTTCATTACATATTTATACTAAGTTGCACACTTTAGTCATCCCTTTAAACTTTATATCATCATGTAATCATGAAAATTATATTAATTAAATTGTTAGAACTACCTATAAAGTTAGCACATTAATGTTGTGTTTGGTTAGAAAGAATATGAAGATATGTAAATATAATTATTTTAAAATTTGTATATTGTGTACATACTTTCAAAGTAACTATTACGTATTTGGATTTATGCTAGATATGTGAAAAATGCACATTTTCTATTCCTAATTTCATGCTATATTATAATTAATAATAAAAAAAATTAATAATACATTATTATGACATAAATTCCTACCACTCACATGGAAGAGAAGGCTATTTTTCATCAATCAATTGAAGAATGATGAGAATGATACAAGTTTTTTCACTCAATTTCTACTCAAGAAATAAATACTGAAAAAACAAAATTTTAAAAATAAGTCCATCATTAATTGAACTTCCTCTCAACATTTCTTATTCTTCAATCCAAGCATAGCATAAATGAAAATTGTAAAATACTTCATTTAAATTGATTGAAATAAGAACTTCTAAACATACATTACCAAACCATGATTTGAATGATTGCATCTCTCCTCTTAAGAAAACATAATATAATGCAAATAATTTTTATTAGATTTCAATACAGGTAAAATACAATTATTCTCTCATTTATATAAACTGCATGGCTTGATGTATTATAAACTACATCAAAATAACATATTTTGATATTTCATTATAGATTCAAATTTTACCCCAATTACTTATAAGTGGTACAATTTTTTTGTGAGTTACGATTTTGAAATTATTGATAGTTCAGATTGTGAGGAATCAATGGAAAAGTTTCTTGGAGGCATTGTGTCCATAGAAGAGAAGAAAGGCTTGGGTGGCATTTCCAAGGAATTCACATCAGCTTCTAGCATCTCCACAACTTCAGTCATGCATGGACGATCCAGAGGCCGTGTTTGAATGCACCAGAACCCAACTATGCACAACTTCTTCTCTAAGTCACCAATCTCAATAATGTCAACATTTTCAGACACGTCCTTTTGTAGTTGATCATAAATCCATGAAGGATAGTAAATTTGACTTGAATTCTCTGCATTCACATTGGCATGCCTACGTTTACCAGCCATGTCCATTAGTAGCATGCCAAAGCTATAAACATCAGATTTATGAGATATAGACCCAAAACTCCTTGATATTAATTCTGGGGCCATATACCCAATTGTTCCCCTTGCAACACTGATAGAGACAAGACTATGGCCCCTAGGGTACAACTTTGCTAAGCCGAAATCAGATATCTTCGGTGTGAATTTATGATCTAAAAGGATATTATGAGGCTTGATATCAAAATGTAAAATTCTTGTATTACACCCTTGGTGTAGGTAATGAAGTCCCTTGGCCACAGATAAGGCAATCTCAATAAGTTTTCCATTGGTGAAAAACCTATTTGCCATATTTGAAGAAAAAATATATTTTTCAAGGGATCCATTAGCCATGTACTCATAAACCAAAGCCCTGTGAGCACCATCAGCACAAAATCCAACAAGTTGCACTACAAATACATGATGAATCCTACCAATAGTAGATACTTCATTAATAAAATCTTCTCCATCACTCATGGATTTGCCCAACATCTTCACAGCAACCAAATATCCACCTGGTAGTTTTCCTTTATACACAATCCCAAAGCCTCCCTGTCCTAGCTTCACTTTGAAGTTGTTTGTGATTGTGATAATTTCATTGTAAGAATATCTTGATGGTGATAGGGCTTCTTGGTTTTGCAAAAACCTCTCGACGATATCAATAGGCACATAAAGCTTAAACAAGTTGTATGCGAGGAATGAAAGAATGCATAATGGCGCAAACAAAAATCTTCCGATTAGCAAGAGCACTACAAGAACGTCAGTTAGCCATCAGTGAATATTTTACCAGTAATTTCATGGTTTAAGAGAAAACATGTTCTTACCAAGTATTATGAGTATTATATCAAATACTATGAAAATTACTAGTGCTGAAATGTAGGCTAATATGTAATGACTATATTTTTTTTGTTGAAGACATTCCAAGAAAGCTATTTCATAACCAAAAGGGTTTATCATCTCAAATAAGCTCTTGTCTAGAAATTGGGTACACAGGCTTAACGAAGTAAATAAGCAAGTCCTCCTGCATTTAGGAGAGAATGATTAGAAGATGTATCAGAAATTAGTATGAAGAATAGTATGTATGCTTACCGCGCTACTATTCTGGCACAGAGGTGAATGGCCTCAATCGTTGAATTATAAGTAGGATCCCACAAAAGCTGGAAACCTTCTTTAACTTGTTCAAAAATATTATGTCCAAAATAATTTGTAATGGGCAAAGTGTACACTTGAGAACAATTTATTATATTTCCGTAATCACGTATCACATAAATGGTTGAGTTGTTCTTACTGAGACAAGGAATGACTTCATATCTTGGATCACTAACTACTTTGGAGCAGTTAATGAAGTAAGCAGTACCATAATTATGAATGTAATCAAACCTGAATGGTCCGAGATAATCCATATCACTTAATGACCCAGCCGGAAGACTGCAGTTGTCGCGTGCTAAACCAACATCAAGAAGCGTGATTTTGAACTTTGAGTAGGATATATCTGTAACATAATACTTGTTTGGGGGGAACTCAATTACTGTATGGTTTCCTTCACAATTGAATTCGTAATCATGATTGCCACATGCAGCTGGATCACCTCTTAATCGGAACGGATGCTTAATTTTTGGGTGGCTTCCACAAGACGATGAGCAGCTTATTTTTCCATGGCTAATATTAATTTCCATGTAAGAGAGGAAAAACAAATACCAAAACAATTTGAATGGCGATATCATGATTTGGCTTCCCATGTTTTTCTCTCTTTCAAGTGCGGAGGATTCTCAGTCTTTTAAACGATTGAATGATTTTATAATATGATGGGATTTTATAAAGCGAGAAAATAAGAGAAAATTTTGAACTAAAAATCATTTTTGACCTCTAAATTTACTGACTTCTAATTGGTCGAAAATTTTCTTTTAATTGCAAGAAAAATCAACGCAGTAGTTGACTGACTTTGAAGAAGCCAAGCTTGAACTGGCTTCGAAAGAAAGAAATTTGATCCCCTTGAAAGGATAATGAGCAATTGCTCGTCAATAAAGATATGACTGAATTTTAAGCATATGAGAGTCAATAAAATAGAAAAAATAGATGATGAAGTGTTCTGCTGTAATGAACTTTTTTTTTTTGGAACATAAGAGTAATTTTAGTCGTACACTTATATCTACAATATATGTACAAAAGTTTGAATTTAAGCTCTATTGGTTAAAAATTTAAGTTCTCAATCACTAAGTTAACATACCTCGCACATTAAAATAAAATTTTAATTTCATGTTATGAAGAGAGAGTAATGATGTTAGAGATGACTTGAGGTGGCCTATTTAGATGATGACTAACTATCATGTCATGTGAGGGGCATATCATCTCACTATAGGACTTGTAAATCTATTTTTATAATTTATTTTTTAAAATCATTTTAGTTAAAAAATTATTATAAAAAATGATTTAAAATTTTCAACTAAAATACACATCATAGTTAAATGCTTGAAATTAATATGTAAAGTTATGATCTCTATTATGAAATGACCAAAAGTCAATGCAACATCAAAGTATCTAATAAGTACTTTTCATCAGATAGATCTATGGTCCTTTTAATCTTATCTAATTATCAATATTAATGAGAATTAATTGAACAATTTTTTAATAAGAAGTTCTATATATATGTAGAGATGATCATCAACTATTTTCATCATAATAATATAGTCAATATTTATGCCCTACGAAGCAGAAAATAAATAATTAATTAGAGTATTTAACTACTATATGATTAATAAAGCTAATAAAAAAGCCACCTAAAAATTTTTAGAACTTTAACAGATAAAATGAGAAATTTCATGAGGCACCTAAAACAATGAACGAAATTAAAGTTTGCAAGGTTAGGGCGATAAGAGATTAAAAACTAATTTATTTAACTTCTATAATAATTAAAATGTAGTAACCAAACAAAGTTTATTAATTGACACGAAACAAATCTAAAATGCATAATGCAATTTCTTCCTTTTATGTTTAGCACAATATAAATATTGATTTCTTCCTTTTATGTAATTTTTTATATTAGGTAGGTGTGAAGGATTAAACTTAAATAAAGCTCGAGTTAGGTTAGCATTATCTTCAAAAATCAAATATGAATGAATCATGAAAAGCATGATAACAAATCATATATATTGCAAAACATTTTGAATCATAGTACGAGTAATTAAACATCTAAAATTAATTGAAAACTTTATTACCCAAAATCTCAAATTAAGATTTCAACATAAATATAAATCATAGATTTAACTCCAAATAGAAAAAAAAAAGTATGAGATCACAAATTCATCATAATGACATCAAATATTGGATATATTTATCAAATCACTCACTTCAAGTTTTTCTTTTTCATGTTTCAAAAGCACTTTTCTAGAGACGAACAAAAAAAAAATAAGGGAGAATAATCATAACATTAACTTTGATTTATTGATATTTTTGTTCGGTCAAATTAATTGTAGTCTCTCGAATTTATTTGTAGAACCATAGAATAATCATATCATTAACTTCTATTAAAATTTCACATTTTTAACGAAAGTGATATATGGAAGATCGTAAAAGATCGTAATTAATTGTTGAAGTCATTGAAATTATCTTATTACTATTGTATCTTAAATTTTCTATGGTTTCATATAAAAATAGATGATTTGTCATTATTTTATACTAAATTAAAGTTAAAATTATAAAAAGATCACTATCATTCTAAATATCTTATTCATATTTTTCCATCAATAGACCCAATTAGTCAAGCTATTAGCTTTTAATAGCACGAAAATTCAACATAGACATTGACTGACTTTTAATTAAGTAATCAAAACAACTTAAACATTAAACTTTAATCAACTAATAAGAGTACTATACTGAGGCAAGAAATAAATATAAGGGAAAGTGTTAAATAATAATAATAATAATAATAATAATAATAATAATAATAATAATAATAATAATAATAATAATAATAATAATGATAATGATGATGATGATGATGATGATTTATTAGTGCTAGTTGTTTCAAATTTAATGTAGTCGCTAGATTCTATTTTAAAACTTGAACGAGTTGAGAATAATTGTAAAGTTGGTAGAAATCTTTAAATTTTTTATTATAAGTTTTACTTGAAGATTATAGTTAATTTTGGATGTCAGTAAAAATCTCTCAATTATTATTGTATCTAGAATCATTACGATTTCATATAAACAAGAATATTCTTCAAATATTTTATAAGAATCAAAAGTTAAGCTCATTAAAAATACTTCAATCCATTCAAGATGTCTTCTTCATATTTTTTTTCTCTTGACTCATTATAAGAACGCTTGCCACAATTCTTGGCTTTAAATTGGAAGAAAATTCAGCATAAATATTTGACTGACTTCTAGACAGCCACTCAAGTTTTCCCCTTGGACTGTTACGGCTCATCAAAAGAGATATGACTACGATAGAAATAATTATAATAATAATTCTCAGTGTTGCTTTCTTCTTCATATTCTGCCAAAAAGGAAAAAAAAAGACTTTCTTCTTCATTAGTTATTATGCAAATTATGATCAATATTAGTAAGTGAACTTTCAAAATACAATGCATTTAATCTCAAATACCACTAAATTAATGTTTATAAACACTATCACATATAAAAGAAATCTTTTAATAAGAAGAAATTGTGTACTATATAATCCAACATTTCTTATGGCCTATTTGGATTGATTTTATTATAAAAATATATTTATATGATAAAGTTTTAAATAATCTTATTTTTATTTTAAAAAATATTCAAACGAGCTTGTTAAGTGTTTTCGAGTGTTTTTAAAAATAGCAATCATTATTCGTCACTAGCCATGGAGAGACGCCGCCCGATGCCAGTTATAGTGTGTTCACCTCACTTATTGACTTACACTCTCCTTCTTTGCTCTTAGGATCCTATCTTGGCAATAGGACTTCGTTAGTTAAAGTCTTAGGACACTCGTAGTGACTATAGGAGCACTACACCAAATCTTAGGGTTTAGCCATATGTAACCTAAATAGGCTAAATGACACTTAGACACATGCAATCAGAAACCAAATCATTCCAAATGAAATCTTGAAATAAATCTAATAGAATGAAAATAGGACATAAATCAATTTGGTCTCTAATTGAGCTAATTGGACCATTTAACCCAATCTAGCCTATTAGGCCTATATAGGTCTCCTTCACCCAAACTTAAATCAAATTGAAATTGATTCAAACAAATCAACCCTATAGCTCCCAAATTATCAGTCAAACTCAATTGAAGATTGATTAGAGCCCAATTTGGTCAATGAGTCATTTTTTCCAACTTAACCCAATTGGGTCTTAATAAGACCCAAATTCAAAATAAACTCAAAATAACCAAAATTAAGAAATGCCAATTCTTTCAAATCAATTTAATAAAATGGTCCCATTAATCCAAGTTGATCCAATTGAACCATATAATGTCAGAACCAAATTAAACTTAAAACAAACAAAATTGGATCCTTCTAAACCTTGATAATCAATTTGTAAACTTAATTAAACACAATTCATGCTCACTTGAAGTCCAATTTGGCCAATTGAGTCACTTAACTAGATTAACCTAATTGAAACACATTAAAGAAAATTTAAATTAAACCCAAATCTGACTAAAACAATATTTTTAAATCATTACAAATATTTATTATACTCAACCTAATAACTTTTGATCCAATTTGGCCAATATGGTCCATTGACCTATATGGGTCACCATAAGCCAAACCCAAACAAATTTAATATAAATCTAGCCAAACATTTTTGGGCTCTTCCTTGGGTCATCAAGGTCCTGGCTAAGTGGGCTTGGCATAATGTGAACCTTATTTGGATGGAACTGAAGTGAACCAATCCCGTAAAGACCACCAAAATGAAGACAACCACTATTTAGCAAACTCCACCATTCCCCTTGCCTTGGGCATCAACAAAAATATTATTTAGCTTTAGTCGACATGACCCAACATGCTCAAAGTTGCATAAAGTGAGCAATAATCCAAATGGAGAGAAACCCAACTAAGGCCAAATTCACTCACCATGAGCTTTCCACTTCACATCTCTGCTAATATTTGGTTTTCTATACAAGATCTTGTAAGGCCAATTCCACCAAATTTGGGCAAAAAAAAATAAATAAATAAATAATATAATTGTGACTCCTGATGGTTGAACCAACCAAAAAGCTAGTTCAAATATGGTGGGCAGCTCATTTCTAATTAAAAGGATTTTAATCTCTCATTTTAATCCTCTCAACATTATCAACAGTTCCACTTCCCATGACTCAATGCTTCGTACAACTCAAGAAATCTTGTGTTCTTTTAACACCAAATAGGAAACACTCTCACTCCAAAAACACAACCCACTAAAGAGAGAGCTCTCCATTCCAGGAGGTTTCACTAAACCTAAGCACCCAAAACAAGCGTTCCCCATCCCATTCAAATCTTCTTATGCTTGAAAATCTGATGAAAATGATGATTTTCTTAAGATCAATTAGCTGAATATTTTTTCTTCCACCATGTAGTGATCTAATATAGACAACCCTTAGTGCCTCTTTGTTTGTGAAGCATTCATGTGATACGCTAAAATTTAAACATTAATCCCATTACATTCATATTTATAATCTTTTATAATATCATCTTAGATTCAAAGAATCAATTTTTGTTACCAAGATTTAGTATGGAATAAGTGGATGGTCATCATTCTTTTACTTGAGGTTAAAGATGATGCACAGACTGTCCATTCTACTTGATTTAAAGTCATAGAGGGTTTTGTAATAATTAATCAAATTTTAAAAATTCACCATAAAAAAGCACATACTAAAAAAATACAAATAACACCTCTTCGGTATCAACATTTAGAGAGGAATTCAAAGGACCCAAAAGCCTCAATGTTTTGTTAGGTAATTTAGAAGTAATTAAGGTTTAATTAAAAATTATACTTTTGACATTAATCTTAAAATATAAATCAAAATAACTTGAAATATTTAGGGCATCTTCCTAACATCATTTTCAACCAATCGTAAGACTTTTGTGACAATTGGATAAATGGGTGATAAGTTACTAATTTTTGAACTCAAAATTGAAAAAGTTGCTTAATAATAAATTTTAAAACTATAAAAGTCAATTAAAATTATATTAAAAATGACAACATTTTATTAACATATTGGAATTTGCTAAAAATGATTAAACCCTTTGGTCTAAACTCTATCACAAAACCTTAATTTGGAATTAATTAATCTTTAATTAATTATTTTAATTAGCTAAATATTCACAATATTATAATAATTTATGTAAAAGTTCAAAAAATATGAAAGATAATCTTTGCACTCACCTAGTAGAGTGGAATCCTATGGGAACAAAATCCTCAATCTATATTAGTCATTTTGAGAGTAATTAGAGCCTTATAAAATTTAAATAATGTAATTGATCAAAATAAATAGAGAGAATCATAATAAAATAATAAACCCCACTAATTTTTATTAAATTCAGTGATCACAATAATTAGGCATAATTAAGCTCATTAATTATAAATTAATTAACTATTACTCCTTATAAATTATATAAATAACTCAATTTAGGTTCAATTTAGTTGAAAATTTCATAAATTGTTATAGAGATCACTTGAGACTATTGAGAATATTTCCATAAAATTTTGAATGAAAATAATATTTAATTTATGATTATAATTAATATACACATTTAAATAATATTTAAACATATAGAACATTAATAAATATAAAACATAATTCCTATGTTATCTAAGATGTTCCTCATGTTTTTTCAAGTTAGTGAAAATAATTTTAATATTATTTAAATTTTTTTTATCAAATAATCAAATAAAATTTATTAAATAATTCATAATTACATAAATCACTAAATCCTCGTGGAATGTGCCTAAGGTTCCACTTAACTTTAGAAAATATTCTTATGAGATTTGAAACTAATTATTAATGTAATATATATTTGTCTTAATATAATATTCACATTAATTACCTTTTTATTTAAAAAATTCAAAATTAAGAAAATCAAATTAGAAAAAAATTTACCAAAGTTATTCTATAAATCTACATGAATAAAGAAGACATAGAATATAAATAAATATAACTTGATTTCAATATTAAAATATGCTATATAATCTAAATATTATAATAAATCAAATAACTCATAGAAAATAAGGTTGAACCCAAAATGACATGAAATTTCCATGGAAGTGTTGGGACCACATTTCCAACCCTTCTATGAAGTTTCATATGTTTTAGAATACTGAATAATATAAAAACCCTAAAAAATTCATATTAATTTAAAAAAATTCAAATTTTTACAGAGTGTTTCTCAAGAGTTTCCCAACTCTAGAGAATATTTTCATAAGTTTTGGATGTATTTTGGTGTTGTTTGGAATTTTCTTTCTTAATAGTTAATGAATAATATTAAATTATTAATAATTACAAAATTTATAAAATGTTCATTAAGAAGTCATGTTCCTATGAAAGATTTCATAAAATTTATAAAGTCATGTACACCTAATTTGAAATTAAATCTCATAACCTAAGTGAATTAAAATAAAACATCATTAACTAATTAATTCAAATTCATAAAAATCACTTTATTTAGAGTCTTATGGTGACTCCTCACCTTTTGGTGCGGTGTCCACTCTAATAGGATCAAGGTGTTGGGAAGAGCAAAACCTACCCCTAGTGAGGCCAATTACTCTCACTCTTTAATACAATAATCCCATCTCAAACTTAAATTAAATCATAACAAATATTCTACCTTAGAAGCATTAATCACTTAAATTAAAACCACCCAATAAAAAAAATTAAATCTTGATTTAAAATTAAAACTCAAACATTAATGCCTAGAATTAACTCACAACATAAGCCTCATATGCATACTAGACATAAGTTAGGGCAGTGTTTAATTGTAATGTAATACTTTTTTTTGTGATGTAATATTTTAAACTAAATGCTATGATTTGCTTTCTTATAGATTAGATATATAAAATGATCTAAATCCTAAAAGATTATTAAACTCCTATTTATGAAATTATGTTCTTTGATTTATTTGGTGTAGATTTAAGAGTAATTTCATTGCTTATATTTTGGGAACATTATTAAATAAGTAACTATGAATGTTAATTTATAAGATGGAATTTATTCAATTCTTTGTGAATTTAGAAAAATAATTTCCTTAAGTGTTGATTCGATCTTGAATAGTGAAAGTATGGTCAATTTCTAATCAAATTATAAATTTTTTAATAAGTGGCGAATCAATGGCACTTGAGAATAAAAATATAATTAGACAGGCCTAAAGAAATATAGCTTAGCTCTAATTATGAATTATTCATGAAGGATCAATTTATATGTAATGAACATATCAATGGACAACTCATATTTCTTGAATAATTTATATCTATAATTTTAAAAATGCAATTTCATATTTTTAGTGGAGTAACATTGAAAATAATGAAATTAATATGGATACTAGCATATTTCTATATTTTTTTGTGATATGATCACTATATTTATAATATGTTCAGTTTTTTTTTAAGTCAATTAAGTTGCATAGATAACTAGATAATCTAAATAAATATTTTTAATAAATTTTTTAGCAAAATATTATTAATTTATATCTTAAAACAATATTTGACAATATCTAATAATAATTTTCAAATAAGTTGTTTACATAAACTACAAATTAATTACTTTTTTCATTAATTGTTTATAACAGTTAATTAATTCATAATAAAATTCTTAGGGGCTGTTTGGGTTCACTTTTATTTTTATTTTTTGTTTTGTTTCAAAGTAAAATATGTTTGATGGTTATTATTATTTTTAAAAATATTCAAAATATCTAACAGCTGCTTTGAGTGTTTTTAAAAATAATATTATTTGTTTTTGAAAATAAGAAATAAAAACACATAAAAATATATCAAATAAATATGTCTTTAAAAATAATATAAAAATAAAAATACAAAATATAAAATAAAACTGATCCCAAAGAGGCCTTAATTTTTCTGATAATAATAGCTTGGTTATGAAAATATACATATCAAAAGGCTATTATTGAGAAGCTGTTGTTGTTTTTTGAAAACAATATATATATATATATATATATATATATATATATATATATATATATATATATATATATATATATATAAATAAGAAATTTTTTGAAAGGTTTCAAAATTTGTATATTAAGATTGTGAGAAGAGTTCTCTAGTATATGTGTACATAAATTCTTATCTTTTATTGAGACAGCCACATGTCCCTTCACCGAGTACAAGAGATAAGGCATGGAAAAACTAAGGTGTAAAAAATTTTTTTAAGAGAAGAAGTCATGACGAAACAAAGATATTATATATATCTTTTATTAAATTAATATATTGTTCAATTTTTGGTTCATTTTTTTTTTTGAATTGAGTATATTTGCTTTCGAAAATTTTATATTATATAATTTGTTAAACTAACTAGTATCAAAACTATGTTTTATATCAATATATTAATTTAATAAATGTAAATTATTATTATATTAATATTTTTTGTCATAATTTTAAAGAGTTTAAAATTGTCACCAGCTTAAATTATTTTTAAAACATGAGATATTTAAAAAAAATATATTTATAAAACAATAAGTGTGAGAGATTGATACGTCGATATCAGTATTGATATGACACTTAAAATACTACTACCAAAGACGAAGCTAAGTTGATTCGACAAAATCAAAACGGATCAAGACTTAAAATATCATCGAAACTTTGGGACATCGCTTAAATTCCTAAAAGCTCTCAAATATGGAATATTTATAATAAATCGGCGCCTCGACGAGCCGATCTAACAAGCCCAAGATATCATAATTCGAATTTCATTTGAGCATTCAAATACACAAAATACATCATATGATCAAAGGAATCATCATGAGCCATCCAGATGGAGGAGTGGTTCGATTTTGCATGTATTTATAGACGCCACTTCTCCAATCTATAAATAACACCTCATTTCTCATAAGGAGCAAGCAAGAGAGAGACAAAGCAAGATCCTCCAAGCACAATCATGCCACTGACTGCCAACCACCACCGCCGCCGCCATGCCATCTCGCCGCCGCCAACCTCTCGTCTCATCATGACCTTCATCGCAATCGCCGTTCGTTGTTCGCCATCATCTCGCTACCACTAGCAATTGTACACAACGCGACATACATAGTTGTTCCTTTCTCATATATAATTATGTAATATTCGGAAAGATTTTGTACTCAAACAGACATACGGAAGCTTTTTTCTGCCAGCCCGTGGTTTTTCCTCTTTTCGAGGTTTTCCACGTGAAAATTTTGAGTTCACTCTTTAAAATAGGTGTGTGGATTTCACAACAAGGCTAAGGAGTAAACTTTTACTCTACCGCAACTGGTTTTCTAGCACACAATAGTTTGGCGCCGTCTGTAAGAAAAGAACCCATCAATCACAATTTCTATGAACACACGCATTATAATATAATTAATCACAACTGAGCCTCCCGCCCATCCCACTCTCAAAATCAATCCTTGAACCGGAAGCCAAGCCGCCTCACTCCGATAGCGTGACCATGTCTGGGAAGGAGGAATCTCTTTAGAAGATCGTGTCCGCCAAATGGAAGAGTCTCAAAATGAGATGATCTGACTTTTGTGAGGAACACAACAGTCACTACCGCGGTAAACATATCTCCCCCAAGATCGATTGTTAGCCATGGGAGGTCAAAATGCTAATCTTCTTGACACTAAAGTTCCTCGCATGAGAGCGGATGATGATCTCCTCGACACAATTAGTTTCATCCATCACGCGACTCAACCGACGCTAATCCAATTATTATTGCTGACACATTCTCGTCTTGTTGACCCCACTCGTCATGTTATACGTGCAGAATTACGATGCTTAATACAAGACGAATTTCACCTTCAAGACAGAAATCATCCTGCCCCTCACCGCGGCTATGAGGAGTCCTCACCTTTAGCTGAAGATATTCTTCAACATCCTATTCCTGTAGGTTTCGAGCTTTCGAGCATTGATTCTTATGATGGGGCAACTAACCCATATGAACACATCGACCATTACAGGACCATCATGCATATCCAATGAGCTCCTGCACACTGCTTTGTCAAGTCTTCCCCTTTACCCTTAAGGGGCAAGCTCGCACTTGGTTATACTCCCTTCCTAGGGGATCCATCCATACCTTTGACGAACTCGCCAAAATTTTCGTAGAATAGTTCATTGCAAACCGGAGAATCATTAAAGATTCCTCCCATCTCTCCGGCATTCATCAAAATGATGGTGAATCACTTAAATAATACTTCCAGAGATTCTCCTCGGCTCGCCAAATACCGAGTGACGAATTACTAAGAGGTGTTTTCCTTGGAGGGCTCCGTCCTGGACCTTTCTACTCGTCACTAATGCGAGATACGGTCCACTCATACACCGACTTGGTTCACCGTGTGGAAGGGCAAATTTCTTCTGATGAGGCTATTAATGCCCACCGAAAATAATTTGAATGATCCACAGGAAAACGTAAGAATGCTCTAGGAAACACAGATCAACAATCTCATCAGAAGAAGCAACAAGGCAGTCGTGATTTCCCCCCACGACCCTCACATCAACGATTGGAACACACGCCACTGAACACATCTCATGTTAACCTCCTAATGGCTATTCAAGATAAAGAAAATATCAAGTGGCCGCATCCACTAAAACCAAATTCAAGAAATCAGGAGCAATATTATCACTTCCATCGAAGTCGTGGACATACTACTGAGGCATGCAAACAACTCAAAGAAGAAATTGAGAGGCTCATTCAGCAAGGATATCTACATCAATTTGTGCAAAACCAACCAACTCAAGTAAACATAGCTCCAACTGCGAGGCAACCGGGACAATCATCACAGAAACAACATAATAGTCGCAAATAGTTGGAGAAATTGAAACGATTGCAAGTGGGCCACTACTATCTAATCAAGTCTTCATCGTCATCTTTGAAGAGCCAGAGTTAAAAAAATCTTGTATTAATCATCCCATCACTTTTAATAACTCAGACTTGGAAGGAGTCCAAGTTCCACATCAAGATCCTCTTATCATCAGTGCGGGGATTGGTGACCCCTGTTATGTTGTTAAGAGAATTTTGATTAATAATGAGAGTTTCGTTGATGTTTTATTTTACTCCACCTTTCTTAGCATGGGTCTGGTTAAGGAAACACTTCAACCCGCTGCAGGACCATTATATGGGTTTGATAATCGCTCTGTACCAGTGGAGAGGACAATCACCCTTCCCGTTGTTCTCGGAGAATTTCCTCAACAAGTCACTCACTTAGTTCAATTCATAGTGGTCAAGTCAAATTCAGCATACAATGCTATATTTGGAAGACCCCTCCAATCAATCTTCGGAGATGTCACTTCGGTACCTCATCTTAAGATAAAATTTCAAACTCGCATTGGGGTTGGAGTGGTATGTGGAAATCAACAAATAGCACAATCATGTTACCTCAAACAAGCTCAACCACGCCCTTAGGTGACCTTCAACATCGAGAATTTTAATCTTCATGATAAAGAAGTACCTCAGAGGATTTTTCCTGTAAAAGACCTGCTCCCCACTTCATTATCAGATGACTAACCGTCAAGTTATAACTAAAGATCTAGAGGAAAAAATCATCCCTAGAACTTGGAACATGGAGGGTCTCTAAAAAGAGTTATATGTAATCTTTGGTGTATAAATATTATAGTCTTTAATTTATCCCGTTTATCTTTTCCTCTCCACCTCTTTTCTTTTGTTAACTTTTTCTAAAAATGTATCTCGTCCCTTTTGTTAAGTTATCTTGTGACAATATTGTATCACCAACATTATCAAAGTAATGAGTTTATGACTTTTTCTTACAAGCTTATTTCTTCTTCATTTAATCCTCCCACTTGAGAAATATACAACTCACATTATATCTCAATCGGGCATGATCAATCCCAAGGGGACTAGATTGGACCTCTTCCATACAGGAAAGAAGTCAAGTAACACTCTGGCTGATACTTAGGATAGGTCAAAAGGTCCTTAGTGGACATCCCACGATCTCTTCCATACAGGTTAATATCATCAAGTCACACTCTGACAAACAACCTCGGATAGGTCAAAAATCCTCAGCGGATTCAATTCAACCTCTTCCATAGGTTAAGCCATCATACACTCGACAAACAACATCGGATAGGTCAAAATCCACCAGCCACGACCACTATCCACTGCTGCCGGTATCATCACCAGATACCGCCAGCACGCTACTATCGTATTGCTGCAATACACCCCATCGGCCGCTAACCATCCCATTACCGCTGCTGATTACTGCTGAGGTCACCGTTGACTATCGCATCTTCGCTGATTACCACCATTGCCGGTTATCCTATACTACTATCACTTATCGCACCATGCCATCTCATTTGCCATCCCGCGCCATCTCCTGGTCACCACTATCGCATTCATCCTCGCTACTGAGCGCCGTATCATTTGCTGCACCATCATCACCATCTCTATATCGCCGATCATCACCAACTCTCCGACAGAGTTTGATGCCTCTTTCGAGGGAAAACCGAGCTCGCCAGAGAACTATGGGTCTTGATCGCTCAACTCCGTCGGTCCGATGAGGTTAGTTGACACCTCTTTCGAGGGAAAACAGGAGCCTCGATGTATGAACTACGGGTCTTGATCGTCTCCGAACCTGGTCAGTCCGACGAGATTAGTTGACACCTCTTTCAAGGAAAAACTAGAGCCTTGCCGTATGAACTACGGGTCTTGATCATCTCCTAACCCGGTCGGTCCGACGAGGTCAATTGACACCTCTTTCAAGGGAAAACTGGAGCCTTGTCGTATGAACTACGAGTCTTGATCACCTCCGAATCCGGTTGGTCCTACGAGGTCAGTTAACACCGCTTTCAAGGGAAAACTGGAGCCTTGCCATATGAACTACGGGTCTTGAATGTCTCCGAACCCGGTCGGTCCGACGAGTCCTTAACACTTTCGAGAGAAAATCTTTCCAGATGAACTACTGGTCTTGATCGCCTCAATAACCTTTCTCAAGAAGAAGGTGTCTTCTCCGGTTTTATAGACTCAGGGAAAAAAAAAAATTGTCAAAACAAAACCAAAACCGCCAAAGCCGCAAAACGTCGGCGCTTGGTGGCACGCCTCGCCATGCTTGCATCAGAGCACGCCTGGCGCTCACGGCTCACCGACCTGCGTTTCAGACTCTAGAGCGCTGCTGAGCTGCAAGGCCACTGGTGCGCGATCATGGGTGCCACCCTGGCTCAGACGCATTGGATTCTCAATCTCAAAATCTCACGCACGCATACTTACACACCATCTCAGCTGCCTATAGTCATAATCTTGTGCTCCCATGAAGATCTGTTCTCTCAAAATGTGTGGTTAATGGACCCTCAAATTTCATTTAAGAATTTGCTATTTTCAGGTATTTGACATATATATTTTTTGATGATTGAGATAATGTCATCCAAAAATAGGGGAACAACTAATATGGCACTTAAAATACTACTAGTCGAAGCACAAATCTTGATGCTAAAAGCAAGCTGATCAGAAATTAAAACTGGTCGAGATCAAGCATTTAAAATATCATTGGAAACTTTGGGATATCAGTTAAATTCCTAAAAAGCTCTCAAATATGGAATATTTATAGTCAAAACGAGCGTCTTGACGAGCCGGATCTAACAAGCCCAAGATCTCATAATTCCGACTTCATTTGAGCATTCAAATACACAAAATACACCATATGATCAATTGAATCATCATGAGCCGTCCGATGGAGAGGAGTGGTTCGGATTTTGCATGTATTTACAGAGACGCCACTTCACCAATCTATAAATAGCCCCTCATTTCTCATATGAGAGGAGCCCAAGCAAGAGAGAGGAGAGAGTCCTAAAGCTTGAAGATCCTCCAAGCATAATCATGCCACCACGACCACATCAACCAACATCACGGCCGCCGTGCGCCGATCATCGCCAACCTCTCACGGTTCCATCATGACAACCTGCCATCACCAGTCGTTGTCGCATCATCGCTACCACTAGCAATTATTACCACGAACGGACTACATAGATGGTTCCTTTCTTATATATAATTTTGTAATCCCTATCGGAAGATTTTGTACTCAAACGATACATAGTGGAAGCTTTTACTGGCTAGACCCGTGAGTTTTCCCTCTTTTGAGGTTTTCCACGAAAATTTTTTCTTGTTCACTCTTTAAAATACTTGTGTGTGGATTTCAAACAAGGCCAGAACTTTTACTCAAGAACTGGTTTTCTAAAGACACAACAAGTATAATGATCTCCATTTTTCATGCAACATCATTAAATTTAAAAGGCACTCGTTATGCTTTTATTTCATCCTCCCAATGAAAGGTGTCCTTTTAGATCAATATTTAGGTTGTATTTCATGTGATGAGATTTAAAGGTGCATTTCTAAGTTGACCAACCCTACAGTGGTAATTTAGAGTTAAGTCTAAAAGTCTAAAAGTTTAAAATAATGGGTTACACATAATGATATTATTAAGTTAGTTTATTATATCTTGACCATAATTTGTTATAATTAGTGATATTAAAAATAAGAGTTATTTTGAAAAATAATTATTATTTGAGAAAGTATCAATTTAATTAAAAAAATTCATGACCTACCCTATAGTGGCTTAAATTTTGGGATAATAAAGAAATTGTTGGCAAAAATAGACATTTTTTATCTATTTTTCATGTGTACTTTTGTTTAAAATGGAATTATCTTTCTTGCATATTATTAAATAATGTTTATTTTATTTATTTCAGCAATATGTCTAATGTCATCACTATATTCTCTCTAATGAACAATTGAATCGTGATAATTTGGTCAATTGGAAAAGTAACATAATTATTGTGCTTGTATTTGAGAATTATAAATTTGTCTTAACAAAGGTGTGTCCTTTATAAACACTCACTTTGTCGAGTACCAAGTCCCAGATGAAAAAAGTGGAGGGTTGCATTAGGTAGTTCATAGCCCGCAGAAAACTTGTCAAAAAAAAAAAGAAGAAAGAAATCATGACATGAATCTTTTTATTCATTGTGTTAATGCGGTGTTCCCTAGAAACAATGCATTGTATGGTCTGAGTACAGTGAAAAATGTTCATGGATCATTGTATTGGCACTTGGGTGTAGTATTGAATAAAAAGGTTTTCCACATTATGGATGGATGCAGCCAAAGAAGTTAGTTCATGAAACTTTAGTTAGGTTAGGAACACAAAAAAGAGTACTCTTACAAATAAATTAATGAAATCAATAGATATTGTAGTTTATAGGTAGATAAATATCATGTGTATTCAAAAAAATAAATTGGTTGGCGAGAATATCAATGAGATTGATAGTATAGATTTTAAACTTTGGCATTCAAGTAGTAGTCGAACTAGAAATGGTATAGTTGTGAATATATATAAAAGTTTGAAATATAATATTGTAGATATTAATATGATTGGAGATAAAATTATAGCTTTAAAGATTGTTGTTGATACTAAGATTATTAATATTTTAAGTATTTATGCTACTCAAGTGGGTTTGGATATAGTCTCAAAAAATTTTGGATTGACTTCTCTTGTGTCTTTTAACAAAATGAATCCAATGGGAAATTAATTCAATTTATGATAAAAGATTATTTATGAGATAACAAATAATTATTTAAATTGCTTCCACAATGTTTTATAAAGCTTTAATTATTATCCCTTCCTAAGAAATATGATAGAAAAATGTTTATGTGCATAAATGGTGTTTATTAGCTCCATGAGCCAATAGACTCCTAATTTGGGTTTTGATCATAACGGACATATGTGTAAAATTACTAATATCTTATTTTGAGATTTTTAGGAAAATTATAAGACTTAATAAGACTTGATATATAAGAGAAACTAAAGTGTTATTTCTTAGATTAGAGTCTTGATTTATATATCTTGCAATAAAGTTGGCAAATGGTTCTCCATAAATCAAATTAAATATTTATCATCATTTCATAATCACATTAACCATAATTTCTTTTCAATAATATGTGAATTATCAATTTACTTAATCATTTGCTCATTACTTGTTGTATAATAATTTCAATTCTAAAATTAACATTCAAAACAATTTTCGATTTGTTTTGTTGAAAATAAATTTTGTAAAATCATAATTTTATTCATTTGATTTTGTGCTTAATTTATATTAGTTTTTATTAATTTTATTAAATTTGTGTTGGCATGAATTTCTAGTATTTCTCAATTTTTTATATTTAGTTAGATTAATGAAAATTCACCATCCTAAATGTCATTAAAATTAAATAAAAATTCAAATAAATTTATGGCTACATATTTTTATTTGAAATATTATTTTATTTTATTTTATATGAGATTTTTTGGACCTTTAATCATGATTTTACATATATATATATATATATATATATATATATATATATATATATATATATATATATATATATATATATATATATATATATATATATATATATATATTCTCAGATTTTATTTATTAAATTCCCTCCTTATTCTCCCTAGTTTTACTTGAAAATATCTCCCAGTGAATTAGGTTTTTAAAAAATAATTTTAGAAAAATTAATTTTAAACTTTCATATTAAACATAAAACTTTAATGATTAAGTTATAAAGAAATAGAACAATAATGAACAACGGTATAGAAAAGTAAAGTGCAGAAAAATAAAAAAATAGAATATTAAGCTTTTAACGTGGTTCAACCAAACCCCAAATCTAGCCTACGTCCACGCCTAGCCACCCATGCTAGGAATTCACTAAATTAAAATTGAGATTACAGCAAATATTAAGCTTTTAATGTGGTTCAATATCATACTTTTTTTAATGGGCAAGTACAACCCAACACCTTACTTTTCTTAACAGGTAAGTACAACCAAACCACGTACCTTCCTTAATGGGCAAGTACAACCCAACAAAAAAATAAGAAAGAAGAATATGAAGGTATATGACTCTCAATTTAAAATTATTTTTCTCTCATAACCCAACAACAATAATATTAAGGCATTTGAAATTAAATGAAAGAAAGATAGCTCACTTTAATTGATATTTAAATATGCAAGCAATGATTAAACTTGAAGTATGTAAATGATGCACATGAAACTTTAAACTATTTGATGTGAATGTACTAACTTGAAATCAAATTGATTTATTTTTAATGATTTGAAAAGCATCAAAATAAAGATTTGAAAACTAAATCAATTACTTTTACAAAAGTGACTTAGAGTTTTTTGAAGATCAAATGTAAAATGAAATCTTAAATCTCATGAAACCAATTTAAAAACTCTTTTGAAAAAGAATATCACTTGTGCAAAGCATGAAACTATTTTATAGAAAAGAAAACATGCAACTTACAAGTGTTTTTTATGAACTAATTTTCATAACATAAGTCTCACTTTAGTATATATAAATGTATAGACAAGAGAAGAGTTTGCAAAAGAAAAACTTTAATCAAAACCACACAAAGATTTTGGCCAACTTGAGAAAGTGTATGAATAGATGTGTAAAGCACAAATCACTTTGACCAAATACCAAAGAGTCTTAGCCCAAGAAAGAAATCAAGGTCTCACATAAGAGGAGCAATGAAATAAATAAAAAAGAACCTTAATAGCTTTCGGCCAACAAGAATTTCTACCAATCCAACAACTTCTCCTATGCAATCTTCAAGCCAACAAATTGTAGGTTGGAAAAAGGAAGAAGGATGAAGAAATTAACACTTGATTTACCAAGAAAAGATCTCCAAGTGTTTTTGCAAGAATTTGGCCAAAAGAGGGTTTTTCTAAGAGAGATTTTTCCAAGAGGATTTAACCTAGTCTAAGTAACATTATTTATAAGATAAGGGTTCATGAGGGTCAGCCAAGAGAAGGAAAAATATAAGGGAAACTGATTTGAAATTAATTTAAACATAAACCAATCAAAATAAAATGATTTGCATGAGATAAAAAATCAGCCAAAGAGAAATATGAGGGAATTTAATATGGAAAGTTGGTTTAATTTAAAAATCATTTTTAAATGCAAATTGCAATAAGGGATTTTGGCTAAGGCAAGGAAGAGGGAAAATAAACATTGTAAGTGATTTAAATTCAATTCAAACCTATTTATTTTTGCAAGATAAAAAAATCACTAAGGCATTATGAAGAGAATAATTTGGAAAGAGATTTAAATTGATTCAATTCATCATATGGCATAATCTCTAATGTAATTAGGAAGTTATTTCTTATGTGGGTTGGCCAAGAGAGAGAGAGAGAGGAGAGAATAATTTGAATTAATAGCAATCAAGTCATGATAAAATTAATTGTCCAAATGAAAAAAAAAAAATAATTCAATTTTTGAATATTTAAATTAAGCATGATATATGTTCAGCCAAAAGGAAGTTTCCATGATGAGATTAAATTAGTATTTGATACAATATCATGGAATATTCAATCAATTCATCTTGATTGAATGAAGGAAGGAAAGAGATAACATACAAGCTTTATTTAATAAAAACCAAGGAATATTCAAAAATTCGACCAAGCTTGTTTCCTAAAATAGATTAAATTTAATTTACTACACTCAATTCGAATTAAATGATGATGACTCAGATCTTAGGAGAATTTAAATTAATATTCATCATGAGATAATTGAATACAATTAAGGGTATAGTTGGCCATGGGAAGATTCCAAAAAAGGAGATTATATAAAAAGAAAGAGGATAATTTCATAGCTTATTTTAATTAAATTTGGACTAACCCAAATAAATTAGAATTAAATTTCATGTAGAGTAGCATAAGATCAGCCACAAATATTCCATAAAAAGTTAAGTTCAAATTTTCACATGTAATCAAGAGATTATTTAATTTTAATTCAAAATAATTCAAATTAAAGATTCAAATAGATGAATTTTTAATTTAGAAAAAAATATGGGATAATTATGAAAAAAAATTGAATAACTCTCACATAATTTATTTAGCAAATAATCATAAAAAAGTTCAGCCAAAGAAGTTTAGGATGGATAAATGGATTGGATAGATAGAGAGAGAGAGAGAGAGAGAGAGAGAGAGAGAGAGAGAGAGAGAGAGAGAAATAATATAAAGAATATTCAAGCCTTTTGAGGAATCAAACAAGAGAACTGTCTCTCACCTTATCATTTCATGCTTGACATTGACTACCCTTCTAGAATGATTGAAGATGCATACTCTAAAAGGAAAGCCTTAAGATACCACACCAAAAGCAAAGTCAATGTAAGCCATATTGCATTTGTAGATGATTTAATTATTTTTTGTGATGGATCTAAAACTTCCATCAAATGCATCAAGAGGCTATTGGATGAATTTGAATCCATGTATAGACTGGTCTTCAACAATGCCAAATGACATTTCATTAAAGGAAAATTTTATAGCTCTGAACAAAGTTGTATCAAAGATGATATAGGTTTCACTCTTTTTTAGCTTCATGTTCAATACCTTGGAGTCCAAATCTTCAAAGTTAAAACCAAGGCTTTCTATTTAGATGGGATGATCAACAAAAATTTGAGCAGAATATCATCTTAGAATAAATCCTTCTTATCTACATTTTTAGCTCTATTACACTTTTCATATTATAATCCATGAGCATTCCAACCATTGTGCAAAATAAAACTGAAAGAATTTTCAATAATTTTCTTTGGAGTGGTCACAAAAAAATCTGTTCATTGGCTTAGCTAAAAGAAAACTTGTAAGCCAAAATCTATTGATGGTCCGGGGTTTAGATCCATTTCTAAAGCCATAACTATTAACCAAATAAAGCTATGGATTAAGCTTAAGAAAAATGATTCTCTCTGGGCCAATTACCTTCATAGAAAATATTGTAATAACATCCATCCTTCCATGGTGACACCAAAGCAGCTGGACCCTAATCATTGGAAACTCTTGTTGAAGAATAAAGATGTTGTTGAGGACCAAATTTTCTGGAATTTGGGAGTAGGGAATATCATCTTTGCCTATGACCAATGGCTTCCCTTTGGTATTTTATCTAAACTTTGCTCTTTCTCCATTTCCCATTCTCTTACTACTTAAAATTTTTGGGAGGAACATAAATGGAGCTTATCTAAGCTTAAGAGCCACCTCAAAAATGGTATTGTCAAAGAAATTATCAGGATCCCAATCTGCCTAGATGAACTTGATGTGCTCTTCGAAAAATTCCACATGGGAACTTCTTCCATCTCTAAAATCTTATCAACCTGCATCAAACCACCCCAAACAAATTAAAAATTGCCCACCTTGGAGTTCAACTATAAAACCAAGCATTATTTTCCTTTGCTAGAGAGCATGGCATTCCCTCCTTCCTACATATGATATCTTAAAGCTAAAAGGTTTAAGATTTGCATACATCTGCCACCTATGCACAACTGAAGAGGGGAGCATTCAGCGTTGTTCATTACCTGCAAAATCAGCTCCCCTATATGGATGGATCTCCAAAGCACATATAAGATTGTTCCTCTTTATTATGAAGCATTGAAGGACTATTTAAAACCTTGGGAAAACTTCTGGAAGCACAAATTATATTCAAAGTATGTCCTTCCTCTCATTGTTTTATTTTTTGTTTGGATGGCTAGAAACACACTTAAACATGAAGGTAAAGATCTCAACCCAAAGTAGACTTTATCTCACATTGAAAACCATATATCCAAGCTATTTGCAGCTCAACTTCTTCACAATTCTCCCATCAATGCTTCTAAGGTTACTCTCATACACTGGAAAAAGCCTGAACATGGATCCATCAATATCAACAATGATGGGAGTTTCACAACTCCAACGATGGCTGGCATTGGTACAGTTTTTAGAGATTGTCAAAGAAACTACATCTATAACTTCTCCTCTCCAATGCTAGTCAATAATACAATATGTGCTGAAGCTCAGGCTTGCCTCACTGCTCTTAGATTTCTATTGCCTTGTGCTTTTCTAATATATAGATGGAAACAGACTCCATAAACCTTTGTAAGTATGTTACTAAAGAATCACTTCCTCTTTGGTATTTTACTTACATTATTAGATGATTCACCTTTTAATCTAGCCGTTGAATTTATAAATCACTCATATTAAAAGAGAAGGCAACATACCTGCAAATTATTTAGCTAAATTAGGGGCTTCTATGGATAAGCCTCTCTTCTCATCAACTCCATTCAGAACCATTGCAAATGCTGTACATGGAGACCTCCTTGACTTGCCTTACATTAGAAGTTTGTAATTTTATTATCCACCTTTTGGATATGTAACTCTTATCATTTGCTTCAAAATAAATTAACATAAAGAATAATTAGATTTTATGCATGTAATAAATGGAAAATTAATATATTTTATCATGGAAATAGTTTAATGAGATGTGAACTTAATTTAACTTGCATAAAAGCACAATAAATGTAACTTAGTTTATGCATTTAGTTCACATTATCCAAAAATAAATAATTTTAAAGAATAAATGTAAATATGAAATATAATGTTTATGGATAATTTTAAATAGAATATTTTAAAATGAATGAATGATATATTTATTTTAGTGAGCATTTCATTAGTCTTAATATAGTTATTCATAGAAAAATTCTCACACAGTCCATGTCCAAAAGCTTTAGCATTCTGACATAACAAAAGAACCAAGAGCTCAAGAATTTTTCCTACACACTTGAATTTAACCTGATTAGTAGCTTCAAAAATATATATTTATCATTAATATAAATCTTTATTAATAATGACATTCATAATAATTAGTGTGAATAATTTATCCTACGAAGAAATAATTAGTTCTAATTACACAAGGTTTGTTATCATCAAATCAAATGGTGAGATACACAAAGTGTATAGTCAACAATCTCCCCCTATTTGATGATGATAAACCGATGCTACTGTCAAGGGTAAAAATAGTATTATAAAGATTTTCTCCCCCTCACTAAAAGCATATATGAGAAATTAAAAGTCTAACCAACATCACTTATGATATACACCAGCATCAGTATTTCTCCCCCTTTGATATCATCAAAAGTTTCCCAATAAAATACTCGTTAGTTATATCAATAAAATTCTCCCCCATAATTAAGTACAAAAATAAATTAAGCATATGATGAGAAAAAAAATAAAGATTAACATGCTTGATATTCTCTCCTTGTTTAATATAATCTAATATATAATTTTTTTATATGAAATTGACTTGAATAAACATGTAAATTGAGACATATATCATATGTGATGAAAATATACAATTGAATATATGAATGATACAAACATGCCACTAAAATAAAACTTTAGCAATATTTGAAGCAATTTGATATCCTACATTTATTCATTCAAAATGAACAATACTTTGAAAGAAATGACAACTTAAGATGCCAACCAAAATTATCTTAGCATCAAATCAAATGTAATTGTATCAAATGTTAATAGAAGCATAAAGGATAAAAATTATGGACTTGCATGAATAATAAAGATAGATATTACAAGATAATTTCTAATCATGCAAAATAATTCATAAACCTAATTTCATATTTATTCCAAATTAATGCATAGAAGTTAATTTATTATTCATATCCTTTTTTTATAATAACAACTAAGGAAAATTAATAATCATGAATGATATAAAGAAATAATTAGTTTCAAATTAAGCATATTAAGCTATGGATCACAAAACATATGTTGAATAAGCATGATTATAATCAATACACTGATAAAAATCACAATTATTAAAGGGGGTAAATGAGATCAAATCAAGTATAAAGTTATGTTAATGTTAATTATATAAATTAATTGATCTCCAAATTTAAAAAACTAAACAAGTTTATGGCTGTTAAAATGTATACAAGATATATTTTGAATTTACTTATCATGAATTTTAAATAATTTTAAATTATGTATACAAATCATCTTAAATAAAAATATCCATTTGCAAAACATTATAAAACTCATAAAATCTATGAAAATTCTAAAGCCACAATAACTAAATAGTATGTGAAATTTATAGGGTTTACAAGAATATTTTCAAGTTATGTTTTGAAACTATTTATTCATAAAAAGTAGAGCATGAAGTTTATGTAGATTAGTTAAGCATGAATGAAACATAACTAATCTAAGGACCTAAATATATGTATGGAAGGTATTAATAAACAATAATAAATACTTTACCCCATACCATTCCTTCTTATATACCTTTGTAATTTAATTTTGCTTTTGTTTACCTGAATTGATGAATTGTCCTCACTAGTCCTCCACGACGACAAACCTACAATAAAATCTCATTTTTTCTAGGCTTTGGTATCCAAGCAAGCTTGGATCCCTTAACATTGGTATCATTATAAATACTTGCATAAGTAGATGATGGGCAATGCAAACTAGGTTCCTTAGAAATCCAAATGTATGAAGATAAAACATTTAATTACATGGATCTCCTATATGAACAAACATATGAAACATGCCCTTTCCTATAATAATAATAATAAGTACAAGTAACATTGGGAAAAGCGTGCATAAATGAATTATAACTTCTAGGTTTAATTTTAGAGAATGAACTGACTTGCTTATGAGATGTATAATATTTAAAGCTTATAAATAAGATGAATATTGCTTGCAAAACATGGATTGATTTTAATGTATTACATGTGAGCAACTATAACTTGTAGAAGATAAAGATATGTCATTTAATTTGTTTCTAATATTAGTATTCTCAAATTTTAAATTTTCAATCTCAATATGTAAATCATTTTCAACTTTATTTCTATATAATACTCTTTTTGCAATACTTTGTTTTCATCTTCTAAAAATTTTATTTTGGAAATAAGCTCATCATGACAACATGATGTAGAAGTACTAGATAAATCACTTAACAAATTATTAACTTTGGTACTTAATAACGATACTTTATTTTCAAGAAAATAAATCATATTATCTGATTTATGAGCATCTATTAAAAGTGAGTCATTTTCTTTCATGAAAGTGTCAAGATTTACTTCAAAACGTAGAGATTTTGTTTTAGTGGAAATTTATTTCTTTTTCAATTTATTATAAACATCCACTAATTCATCAAAGACATTGGATAACTCTTCATAACATAAATTTTTTACCTCAGGGTCATCCTCAGAATCAGTTTGAGAATTAAAACTTTGGGTGACTGACTTGAGGGTTATAGTTGGATGTTCCTTTTCTTCTTTTTCTATAAGCACTATAAGACTTTGTTTAAAATCTTTTTTATTCTCTTTTTCCTTGCCTTTGTTATTTTTCTTCTTACACTTTTTAGTACCAAAGGCATGCACTTGGGGCTTTGAATTTAATTTTATGAAATTGTCAATAAGAATATTCCTTTTATGTAAAGAATTCTTCTCACCTATCTTACAATCACATATATATATAGCAAAGTGAGTGCATCAAGTATATCTTTTCAAAATTTAAAAGATAATAAATAAGAAAGCTCATCATGAAGAGATATCTTATAAAAATATGAAATTATATTTTTACTTAAAAGAATCAAATTACTTGCTAAAATAGAAGATAAGCAATCATTTAAATAGATATACCACATTATGGAATCAATACTTTGTAAATATCATAAGAATCTAACTTTTTATATATCAAAATTAATTTCATCAAAAATAGGTGCATAATAAATTTTATCATCAAAAAACAAGGAAACATTTGAAGTTCCATAATGATCAACTCAGGGATGTTAAGCCACAAATTGAGCCAAGGCTCTGATACCAATTGTTAAAAGGCTATGACACCCAATATGGGAGGGGAATTGGGTTTTTAAAGAATAATTTAAGAAAACTTAATTTTAATCTTTTGTATAATACTTAAGCCTTTAATGATAAAGATATAAATAAATAAAACAACAATCAATAACAGTGTGGAAAAGTAAAGTGTAGAAAAATAAAGAAAAATAACTTAGAGATTTTTACGTGGTTCGGGCAAACACCAAAACTGGCCTAGGTCCACGCTTGGAATTCATTAAATTAGAATTGAGATTACAACAATTCTCTCGTACTCTCCTTCATGAGAAAGTATAACCCAACACCATACTTTCCTTAACAGGTAAGTACAACCCAACACCATACTTTCCTTAATGGGCAAGTACAATCTAACACATAATTTCCTTAACAGGCAAGTAAAACCCAACAAAAAAATAAGAAAAAGGAATATGAAAGTATCTGGCTCTTAATTTAAAACTATTTTACTCTCATAACCCAACTACAATAATATTAAGGAAACTGAAATTAAATAAAAGAAAGATAACTCACTTTAATTGATATTCAAATATGTAAGCAATGATTAAACTTGAAGTATGTAAATGATGCACATGAAACTTTAAATTATTTGATGTGAATGTAATAACTTGAAATCAAATTGATTTAATTTTAATGATTTGAAATGTATCACAATAAACATTTGAAAACTAGATCAATTACTTTTACAAAAGTAACTTTGAGTTTTCATAAGATCAAATGTAAAATGATATATTATATCTCATGAAATCTATTTGAAAACTATTTTCAAAAGGAATATCAGTTGTACAAAGTATTAAACTACTTAATAGAAAAGAAAACTTGTAACTTACAAGTGTTCTTTATGAACTAATTTTCATAACATAAGTTTCACTTTAGCATATGTAAAAGTCAAGACAAGAGAAGAGTTTTCAAATATAAAACTTTAATCAAAACCACAAAAAACTTTTGGCCAACTTGAGAAAATGTATGAATAGATGTGTAAATCACAAATCAATTTGACCAAATACCAAAGAGTCTTAGCCAAGAAAATAATTAAGGTCTATCACATGAGGAGTAATGAAATAAATTAAAAATAACCTTAATAGCTTTCAGCCAACAGAAATTTCCACCAATCCACCTACTTCTTTTATGTAATCTTCAAGCCAATGACTCATACATTGGAAGTTGGAAGAAGGATGAAGAAATTAGCACTTAATTCACCAAGAAATGTTCTCCAAGAATTTGGCAAATATATGGTTTCCTAAGAGAGATTTTTTCGAAGAAAATTTAATCATAAACCAAGGGGTCATGAGGGCCAACCAAGAGAAGTAAAAATAAGAGGAAAACCTATTTGGAATTAATTTAAACATAAACCAATCAAAATAAAATAATTTTCATGAGATAAAAAATTGGCCAAAGAGAAATAAGAGGGAATTTAATATGGAAGGTTTGTTTAATTTAAAAATCAAATTTAAATTCAAATTGCATCAGAGGAATTTTGTCCAAAGAAATGAAGAGGGAAAATAAACATGATAAGTGATTTAAATTCAATTCAAATCTATTTACTTTTGCAAGATAAAAAATCAGCCAAGGCATTATGGAGAAAAAAATAATTTGAAAAGAGGTTTAAATTGAATCAATTCATCATATGGCCTTATCTCTAATGTAATTAGATAGTTATTGCTTATGTGGGTTGGCCAAGAGATGGAGAGAGGAGAGAAGAATTTGAATTAATAGCAAACAAGTCATGACATAATTAATTGTCCAAGTGAAAAAGGAAATAATTCAACTTTTGATTAATTAATTAAGAATGATATATGGTTGGCCAAAAGGAAGTTTCCATGATGGGATTAAATTAGTATTTAATGCAATATCATGGAATATTCAATCAATTCATCTTGATTGAATGAGGGAAGGAAAGAGATAACATACAAACTTTATTCAATAAAAACCAAGGAATATTCAAAAATTCGGCCAAGCTTGTTTCCTAAATTAGATTAAATTTAATTCATTGCACTCAATTCAAATTAAATGATGATGAATTAGATCTTAGAAGAATATAAATTAATATTCATCACGAGATTAACTTGAATACAACTAAGGGTATAGTTGGACATGGGAAGTTTACAAAAAAAGAAATTATATAAAAGGAAAGAGGATAATTTCAGGGCTTATTTTAATTGAATTTGATTTAACCCAAATAAACTCAAATTAGTTCAAATTAGTTCAATTAGAGTAGCATAAGATCAGTGACAAATATTCCATAAAAATCTAAATTCAAATTTGCACATGTAGTCAAGAAAATATTTAATTTAAATTCAAAACAATTAAATTTAATAATTCAAATAGATGAATTTTTCAATTTCGAAAAAATATAAGATAATTATGGAAAGAATTTGAATAACTCTCACATAATTTATTTAGTAAATAATCATGGAAAATTCGGCCAAAAAAGTTTAAAATGAAAAATAGAATTGGATAGTGAAAACTAGGATAATAAGAGAGAAAATTAATATAAAGAATAATTTTAGGATGATTAGATTTTATGCATGTAATAAATGGAAAATGTATATATTTTAGCTTGGAAATAGTTTAATAAGATGTGAACTTAATTTAGCACAATAAATGTAAACTAGTTTATGCAATTAGTTCACATTATCTAAAAATAAATAAATTTAAAGAATAATTATAAATATAAAATATAATGTTTATGGATAATTTGAAATAGATTATTTTAAAATGAATGAATGATATATTTATTTTATTGAGCATTTCATTTGCTTTAATATAGTTATTCCAAGAAAAATTCTCACCCAGTCCATATGCAAAAGCTTTAGCATTCTAATATAACTGAAGAATTAAGAGTTGAAGAGTTTTTCATGTCCACTTGAATTTAACCTTATTAGTAGCTTCAAAAATATATATATTTATCATCAATATAAATCTTCATCAAGAATGAAATTCATAATGATTAATGTGAATAATTTATCCTCCAAAAAATTAATTAGTTCTTATTACACAAGGTTTCTTGTCATCAAATAAAATGGTGAGATACACAACGTGTATAGTCAACAAAATAAAGTAGGAATTTAATAAATAAAACCTAAAAAAAATGCTTGGTAATTTCGGCCATTCATGAAGGAATGAAATTTGAGTTATATTTAGAAATTTGTAGATTAATGCATATGCATATAAATAAATAAATTATAAAAGTATGATTACATGCCAAAAAAATCTCATATAAAATAAAATAAAATAATATTTTAAAAAAATATGTATCCATGAATTTATGTGAATTCATATTTAATTTAAATGACATTTAGCAAGGTGAAATTTCATTAATCTAATTAAATAAGAAAATTATGAATACTAGAAATTTAAGTTAAAATAAATTTAATAAAAAATAATATAAATTAAACACAAAGTCAAATGGTTAAAGTTATAGTTTTATAACATTTATTTTCAATAAAATAAAAAGAAATATTTTTTGAATGTTAATTTTATAATTGAAATTATTATACATCTAGTAATGTGCATATGATTAAGTAAAATGATATTTCACATATTATTGAAAATAAATTATGATTAATGTGATTATGAAATAAAGATAAATATGATTTAAGGTCAGCTATTTATCAACTTTATTTCAAGATATACGAAGCAAGACTTTAATCTAAGCTGAACTTATCAAAAAATAGCAGTTGAGTTTCTCTTGTATATGAAGTCTTGATGAGTCTTATAATTTTTTTTAAAATCTCAAAATAAAAAATTAGTGATTCTACACATGTTTGTTATCATCAAAACCCAAATTAGAATTCTATGTGATCATGGAGCTAACAATCTCCCCATTTTTGATGATGACATACCTATGTTGGTAATGTGTGTAGATGAAGGTGCAAAGTGACCTTGCATTTAAGTTTTCGAATCAAATTCATCAAAATATTTATATGCTACCCCAAAATCTATGCTTGTAAAATAAGTGAGAAACCAACATACTTTGACCCCTTTTGACAACATAAAAAAGCAAAAAATAATGATGCATAAAATAGTTTAAACATTTTGATCTAGCATACCAAGCATGCATCTACAAAAATATTCTTTTGATAAAAGTTTTGTAAAAATGTCAGTAATTTGTAAGTCAAAACTAATGACTCAATTTTAACATCACCATTAACAACATGATCCATAATAAAATTGCGTCTAATTTCTATATTGCATTGTTCGTGAGTGTTGGATAAGATTTTCTGTTAAACTGATAGCACTAGTATTGTAACACTTAATTGGGATGTGATCCAGCTTAATTCTAAGGTCTTCTAATTATTTCTTTAACTAAAAAACCTTAGCAACACAACTACTTGTAGCTATGTACTTAACCTCAAAAAGTGGATAAAGTCACAGAGTTTTATTTTTTAGAGGACCACAACACAAGTGATGATCCCAAAAATTGACATGCGTTTGATATACTTTCTGATCTACTTCACATCTTGCAAAGTTAACATAAAAAAGCAACAAAATTGCAAGATAAAGAATTTTTAGGATACCACAAGCCTACCCTAAATGTTCTTATCAAATAATGAAAAATACAATTAAATGCTATTAAATGAGATTCTTTAGGATTAGTCTGAAAATAAGCACATAAGAAAACAAAAAATAGTGTCAGTCCTACGAGTAGCAAAGTATAATAATGAACCTACCATACCCTATAAAGCTTCTGGTCAATTGATTTTTCTCACTCTTGTAAATCTAATTTAGCCAATGGACTCATGGGGGTTTTACTTAATTTGAATCTCTTCATACCAAACCTTTTAGTCAATTCATTTATGTACTTAGTTTAACAAATGAATGTTCCAGTTTATTATTGCTTCACTTGAATACCTAAGAAAAAGTTAAGCTCTCACATCATACTTATTTTAAACTCCTTAGACATTGAAGATGAGAACTCATGTCATATAGAATCATTGATACTTCCAAAAAATATATCATCTATATAAACTTGTACTATAATTAAATCATCATCTATTTTTTAAGGAATAACGTTGTATCTACTCTACCCTTTATAAATCCATGGGCTATTAAAAAATTACTTAACCTGTCATACCAAGCCAGAGAAGCCTATTTCAAACCATGTAAAGTTTTCTTCAATTTATATACATGATTAGGATAATCAAGGGTCTCAAATCCTAGGGGTTTCTCTACAAAAAAATCTTAGTCAATAAAATCATTTAGAAATTCACTCTTGACATCCATATCAAAGAGTTTAAAATCATTATAACAACCATATGCAAGAAGAAACCTAATGGCCTCTAATCTTTCTATGGGTGCGAAGGGCTTTTCAAAATATATACCTTCAATTTTTGAGTACCTTTGTGCAACTAACCTAACATTATTTCTAATAATACAATTTGAATCATTTAAATTATTCATAATGACCCATCTAATTCCTAAGCATCATTTCTTATAAATTGATTTAGCTCCTCTTCCATTGCAATAATCTAAGAAATATCTTCTTATGCTTCTTTTATATTTTTGGGTTCAATTTGAGATAAGAATGCAGAATAATTAACAAACGCACTATTTTGTCTTCTAGTCATAACACCATTAGAGGGATCTTGTATAATAAATTTTTTTTGGATGAATATTATTATATTTCCAATCTTTAGGCAATAAATCATCCACTTTATCTTTTTAATTCATTTTCTTAAAGTTATCTATTTCTTCATCAATCATTTCATTTCTAATGGGATCAATTAAATTTTCATTAAAACTAACATGAATTAATTCTTTTATAATCAATTTTCTTTCATTAGAAACTTTATAAGATATTCCCAGAATAAAATATCTTAAGAAGAAACCATCATTAGACTTGCATCAAACTTATTCAAAGATTTGTTTTATTATTCAAGATAAAATATTTGTATCCAAAAACATTAAAATGATTAATTTTAGGCATCTTTCTAAAAAAAATTAATTCATAGAGGATCTTTTTTAATATTGGTCTCAAATAAATTTTATTCAAAATATATCATGTAGTGTTTATAGCTTTAGCCAAAGTATTTAGGCAGCTTATACTCATCAAGCATAAATCTTCTTAATTCAATTAATACTCTATTTTTTCATTCAACCACTCTATTTTTTTGGGGAGTTCTAGGAGAAAAAAATTATGTCTAATTCCATGTTCATCATATTAATCTTCAAATAATTTATTTTTAAATTCTCCACCATGATCAGTTTGAATCTTATTAATCAAATATTCTTATTTTATTTGAATGTATTTTGCAAACTTCCTAAAATTTTCAAATTCATCAACTCTTTTAGCTAAGAATAAGACTCAAATATATCTAGAGAAATTTTCAACAATCAGAAATCCATAATTCTTTCCACCTAAACTATTAGTGCTAATAGGACCAAACAAATCCATGTTCAATAACTCTAATGGTCTAGATGTGGGAACAATATTTTGCTTTTTAAAGAATTTTTTGGATGCTTACCATGAATACATGCATCACATATGTAGTTAAAATGAAATTTTAATTTAGGAAAATCAACAATAAAATCAAGTTTTATAATTTTATTGAGTATGGAATGTTAATATGATATACTCTCTTATGCAATAGCTAAACATCATCATGAGTACTTTTAAAATAAAGTAAATTCAAGTTCACATCACATGGAGTATCAAAATTAAGCAACTATATATTTTTAAATCTCTGTCATAGTAATACAATATTTTCATCATTTTTAATAAGACAATAAGATGCATGAAATGACACATTTAAGCCTTTATCTCATAATTGACAAATGGAAATTAAATTATTCTTCACTCCTTCTATAAGAAAAACTCTATATAAAGTTATTGAATTCTTACATATAGATCCAATATCGATAATTTTTTCTTGGTATTATCTTTATAAAAAGGGAATCCACCATCATTTAGCTTTAGTGTTGTGAACTTTTTTCTTATGTCTTGTCATATTCCTTGATCACTGTTCAAGTAACAGAAGCCTTCTTTGATTTTGCTTTGAAGGTACTCCTACAAGAGAAAATCAAATGTCAACATGTTTGGTTCCACATTCTATAGAAGAAACAAAAGCTTTATGTTGAGTAGTGAGTGTATAATTAAGACTTTTTGGTACCCAAATGAAAGATGATAATGCATAAGATTTTAATTTATTTTCATAACAATCAAAAGAAATATGACCTTTCTTTCCACAACAATGACACTAAACATTTGTATTTGCATGCGGCTTAAACTTATGTGTTTGATGTGATGTACTTTGAATGAGCCTTGTCCTTTTTCATGCATTCTATTATGAGACGCGTGAACATGTGACATGTGTATATTCAATCTAATTTTTAAAATAATATATTCTTTTTATAACTTTTTACTAAGCATAGAATGTTCTACTAAAGATTCTTTTCTTACTCTTAAGCACATCACTTTCATTTTTCAAGCTTGAAAAATTCATGTCTAGGTTCTTGTGCTCTCTTTCTAAGGTTTTATATTTTATTTTTATTTTTTCTATATTCATGAGCTAGTTCATTAACAATATCATTCAATTCTTTATATGAAATATCGTCACATACCTTAGGAAGGTCAGAAGTGATCTCTCCAGTAGCCATTAAGCATTGTTTGATTTCCTCTTCCATTAAGCTAACACTTGTATTATATGAATCTAGATTTATTGAAAGTGCCTTCTTCTTCTTCCTATGAAACTTCTTCTTTTTTATCATTCTACTTTTTATGATCCTTCTCTTTCATTTTATTTTAAATACTAAGCTCTAGACACTCTCCTTCAACATGTCCAGGGATTTTATAGTGATAACAAATAATCCCATCACCTGCAAAAAAATTTTTAGTATGTAATCTCTGAAATTTGGATTTTCCATACCTTTAGTTCTTCTTTCTGAGTAGGTTTCCAAGTCTCTTTGAAAGCATTTCCACGCCATCACTATCCACTTCCAAAGTAGAAGTGGTGCCATCAATAACATCATCTACCTGCAAGGATATTGCTTTTTTCTTTCTCCTTCTTTTGGGTGCTTTCATTTAGCTCTCTTTTAGAAAGTACATGTTGATGTGCTATAAGAGAACAAAGAAGTTGCTTAAGTAGAAATAAAGTTAAGTCTTTAGCTTCACTGATTGTTGTAAATTTAGTATCCCATTCTTTTGGAAGACATCTTAATCTTTTATATACTAGGACTTTATTTTTATATGTTTTTCTAAGATAATGCAATATGTTTATGATTATCATGAATCTAGTATACATGTTAGATATAGATTCTTTTAGAAGCATACAAAATAATTTATATTTATGAACTAGTCTATTAATATGTGCATCTTTTACCTCGCTAGTTCTTTCATAAGTAACAATCAGCCTGTCCCAAATCTCTTTTGTTGTACTCAACATAGAAAATCTCCTCTAATCATTAGGCAATAAAGCATAATGTAATGTAAGCTTTAGCATTTAATTCATCAGGTTCTCTTCAGCTACTGTTCATTCCACAAAAGGTTTTTTTATTTTATTTTAATGTCATTTACTTCTACTATGGGTGTAGGATATTGGTGTGTCAATATATACCATGTACATGCATCTTGACCTCTTAAGAAAGTACTAATTCTATTCTTCTAATAATCGATTGTCCCTCAAGTAGCGAAACCTTAGGAAAATACTATGGCATAGTGAAAAATGACCTATTCTTGGATGTTAAGCCAATAAAAAAGCTTAGGCTCTGATACCAATTGAAAGTGACTATGAAACCCAATAGTGTGGTGAATTGGGTGTTTAAAAATTATACAAAATTAAAGATTTAAATTTAATTTAAATTATTTATAAATACACAACAATTGCAATACACAAAAAATGCAATGAAGAAAAGAGTGACAATAAGCGCAAGATTGTTTATGTGATTTTCCCAAAAACCCAAAAATAGGCCTACATTTATGCCTAATTCAACATGGCTAGGACTCCACTATCCCAACAAATATAGATTACAACTGTACTCTCCTATAATGGGGCAAGTATAATCCCAACCAAAAATAATGTTAAGCACAAAGAAAGATTACAATAAATACAAAATTGATAAATTTACTCCAAATAAGATGGTGATCTCACAAAAATAAAATGGCCACCTTATAAATTATTAACTTGTAATAAATTTAACAAAGTAAATGGTTCACAAAAATTTTTAATGTTAAATAATAATTTATCTTTCAAAAATTAATAATTAAATATTGTTTAGTTTAATGCAAACAATAGACTAACATAAAATTATTTTGAAATTAATATGCAACTTTAGATTTTTCAATAAACAAATTTCAGCTAATATAGAATTTATTTTCTAGAATAATTTTAACTAGTTTCAATGTAGAAAAGTAAGAACGAATAATTTTCTACTAAAATGATTTTTCTTTAAGTATGAAACAATCGATAGAAAAATAAAATAAATTTTAGTAAGCTATAAGTTAGATTTTAGCAAGAGTTAAAGTCTAGAATGCAATGATTAATGGACACAAGATCAAATACAAATTATAATACTTAAATCTTAACAAATTAATAAATTTTATAATAACTTCAATAAATTTAGCAAATTGCAAATAATTTAAAAAAAATACACTTTTATCCAAACCAAAATTATGCTCCAATGTGATTCAAATCATGATGAGGGTTTCAAATAATGCTATGGTGAAATTATATTTAGCCAATCAAAAGTTTTGTAATATAAAAATAATTTCAGCAAAATAAGATTAATTTCAACAATAATAACTTTGATTCCACTTAAAATGAAACTTCAAAAAGTTTCTAATGATAAAATACTTTTCAAATAAACCAAAGATTATTGAATTTTTGGTACACAAATAATTTTTTGTACGAGAAATAAAATTTTCAACAAATCAAAATATTTCCTACAAGTAATCACAAAAGATTTTTCTGCAAGATTTCTCAGTAATTTTCTCAAAATGATAATTTTATCTAGATTCAAATAATGCAAATAAAATTACAATGATAAAATAAAGGTAAATCAAGAGAGCTTTCTCCAATAATGCTAATATTTAGATGGTGAGAATTAATATAAACATAATGATAAAGATAAACATGACAATGTTTGGTTGGATTAGAAAAAAAAATTCTATGAAAAGAAATTATATGTTTGAAACTAATCAAATTGAGAAATAAAACTAGAGGTTAAAATTTTAATCAAGATGATTATAAAAATTAAATCAACATAATGATTTGAACAATTGTAATAAAATATCAAAAAGAGAAACTGGAAAAATGAAGATCTCACTCAAGGCTTTGGAAATATTAAACCAATTTGAAAAGAATCATAGAATGAACCTTCTCAAATTCTTGCAAAACTCTCCTTGTGAAAGATTCATGAAGAAGCAATGAAATTTAGCAAGAAGAAGCAAAACAAAAATCTCCAAAAATCTAAAATCAAGAGTTCTTCAACTATGGCTCGATTTGAGAGGAATTTTGATGTAGCCTTCACAAAACTTAGGTTAAAATATTTTTCAACATTTTTTGGACAACTATAAGAATAGATCTATGTTTGAGAAGAAAGAAAAAGGTAAGTCTTAATGGTATATAATTAATTTTGCATAAGTTTATTGGTTGGCCCCATGAATTAACCCAAAATGAAAAGTCATTAATCCATAAGGCTCCAAACTGCTAAGAAATTTATGGGAGGTATTTTCAAGTCAAAATAGGGAGAATAAGGAGGGAGTTTAATAAATAAAATATTAGAATATATATATATATATATATATATATATATATATATATATATATATATATATATATATATATATATATATATATATATATATATATATATATATATATATATTGCATGTTTTCTTTTCTATAAAATAGTTTCATGCTTTGAACAAGTGATATTGATTGATTTAGTTTTCAAATCTTTATTATACTGCTTTTCAAATCATTAAAAATAAATCAATTTGATTTCAAGTTAATACATTCACATCAAATAGTTTAAAGTTTCATGTGCATCATTTACATACTTCAAGTTTAATCATTGCTTGCATATTTAAATATCAATTAAAGTGAGCTATCTTTCTTTCATTTAATTTCAAATGCCTTAATATTATTGTTGTTGGGTTATGACAAAAAAAAAATTTTAAATTTACAGTCATATACCTTCATATTCTTCTTTCTTATTTTTTTGTTGGGTTGTACTTGCCCATTAAGGAAGGTACATGGTTTGGTTGTACTTACTTGTTAAGAAAAGTAAGGTGTTGGGTTGTACTTGCCCATTAAAAAAAGTACGATGTTGGGTTGTACTTGCTTGTGAAGGAGAGTATGGGAGATTTGTTGTAATCTCAATATTAATTTAGTGAATTCCTAGCATGGGTGGCTAGGCGTGGACGTAGGCTAGTTTTGGGGTTTGGTTGAACCACGTTAAAATCTTAATGTTCTATTTTTTTATTTTTTTTTGTATTTTACTTTTCTATATTGTTATTGATTATTGTTCTATTTTTTATAGCTTAATCATTAAAGTTTTATGTTTAATATGAAAGTTTAAAATTAATTTTTCTTAAATTATTTTTTAAAACATAATTCACCCACATGTACATCTTGGGTGCCCTAGCCTCTTAACATATTCTCTCTAATTTAAATTGAAAATATCTCCCATAAATTTCTTAGCAATTTGGAGCCTGATGGATTAATGGCTTTCCATTTTGGGTTAAATTCATGGGCCTAGCCAATAAACTTATACAAGATTAATTATATTGCATTAAGACTTACCTTTTTCTTCCTTCTTAAATGTGGATCCCTTCCAATAGTTGTCCAAAAGATTATGTTGATTGATTTGGTTATAATCATCTTGATTGAAATTTTAATATGTAGTTTTGTTTTTAAATCTGATTTATTTCAAACTTATAATTTCTTTCCATAGAAAGTTTTTTTATGATCCAACCAAACATTTTCAAGTTTATCTTTATCATAGTGTTTATATTAATTCTCACCGTTCAAAAATTAGCATCATTGGAGAAAAATCTCTTAATTTGCCTTTATTTTATAATTTAAATTTTATTTGAATCATTTAAATCTAGACCGAACTATCTTTTTGTGAAAGTTATTGAGAAATCTTGTAGAACAATCTTTTATTATTGTATGGAGAAAATATTTTGATTTGCTTAAAATTTATTTCTCCTACAAAAAATCATATGGCATCAAAAATTATTTAATCTAAGGTTAATTTGAAATGTCTTTATCATTAGAACCTTTTAGAAGTTTCATTTTAAGTAGAATCGAAGTTTACTATTGATGAAATTTATTTTATTTTTTGAAATTATTTTTTTATTACCAAAACTTTTGATTTACTAAATATCATTTCACCATAGCATTATTTGAAACCTCCATCATTATTTGAGTCACATTGGAGCATAATTTTGGTTTGGATAAAAATGTATTTTTGCTAGGATTATTTGTAATTTACTAAATTTACTGAAGTTATCAAAAATAAAATAAAATAATGGATTGGTTAATTTTTAAATCATATAAATTGTATTTGATCTTGTGCTCGTCAATTATTGGATTCCAGACTTTAATTCTTACTTAATTTTTTTTCCTTTATTATTCCATACTTAAAGAAAAATCTTAGTGGAAAATTATTCATTGTTTCTTTTCTACACTCAATTAGTTATAATCATTCCTTAAAATAAATTCTAGATTAGTTGAAACTTAGTTTGTTGGAAAATAGACACTTGCATATTCATTGCAAAATAATTTTTGTATAAGTCTATTATTTGCATTATGCTAAATAAGATTTAATTTTTAATTTTTGAAAGGTAAATTGGAATTCCACATTAAAAATTATGTGAGCCATTTAGTTTGTTAAATATATTGCAAGTTGATAATTTGCAAGATGGTCATTTTATTTTGTAAGATAACCATCTTATTATAGGGTAGATTGGTAGATATTTTGAATTTTATTGTGTAAAATTTGTATTTGTTGTAGTCTTTCTTTGTGCTTAAATATATTTTTGGTTGGGGTTATACTCACCTTATTATAAGAGAGTGCAAGATTTTACTGGGATTATACTCGCCCAATTGTAAGAGAGCGCAATTATAATCTATTTTTGTTGGGATAGTGGATTCCTAGCTAGCGTGGCTAGGCATGGACATAGGTTTGTTTTGGGGTTTTTGGCTGAACAACATAAAAATCTTACGCCTACTATCTCTCTTTTCTTATCTATATTTTTATGGTGCATTACAATTTTTTATTATTTATCACTATTTTAAATTAAATTTAAAGCTTTAAATTTGTAAAATTTTTGAACACTTAATTTCTCCCTCACCCCCTCTTTATTGCCATAGTCACTCTTTAATGTTGAGCTCATTTCTAATGAGATTGACATTCCTCTTAATCTCAATAATTGAATTCCTAATACTAGTAAGATGTCTCATATTAGATACTAGAGTTCACTTAGTGAATAGGTGAAAAAATAGTATTAAGCAAAAACAACCAATTAAATAAAACATAAAATTTGAAGGCAAACTAAATCAAAAGTCAACACCTTAGGGTGGGATCTAAGTAAGAGTAATGGACCCAACCAAGAATTGGCCTAACCCAATTGGGATAATTGAGTTTGATCACACCCAAATCCAATAAAATTTAACAAAATGTATAATTAGACATATTTGAACCAAAACTTACATTTAATTGAGCCTTAATTGAGCTAATGGGTTGATTAACCCAAATAAACCATTAAGTCCAATTTAACCTAAAATCAATCAAAACTAAATTAAATCAAACCTCATAATTGTTATGTAAGTCTAATTAAATACATTACTAAATCCAAATTAAAATGGCCAATTAGGTCATTTGACCTAAGTTGACTTACGTGGGTCCCATCAAGTCAAATCTAATATAATCAAAATTAAGGCATACCAAAAGCTTAAAATCATTACATTGACTTAATTAAATACAAAATGGAATAGAACTAAATACAATGAAGGCTCAAATTGGCAAATTGGGCCACTTAAGACAAATGAGGCCAAATGTACCCTATTAACCGAAATTCAAATTAAATTAAAATTAATAAAAAATTAGACATCCCAAATCACTTGAAATTCATAATAAAACATAATCGAACTCTTCCTTAGGTCTAATTTGACCAATTCAATCACTTGACAAAAGTGAAACCCAATTTGACATAATTAAGCCCAATTTTGGTCAACATAGTAAGATTCAAAATTAAACCTAAACTAATTAAAATAAATCAATCTAAATTACTGAAAAGGGTTCTTCAAAAGAAATTGAAGCCCAAAAAAACTTTGATTTGATGAATTGAATCATTTGACTCAAGTGAACCCAACTTAACCATTGAAGTCAAAGTGGATCAATTTTGGTTAAACTCAAAATCAAACAAAAATTAATTAAAACTAATCTATTACAAACATCTTATATGATTAACCAAACATATATAAAACTTAATCTAAATATAAAAAAATCAATGAAGCTATTTAAATCAATTAAACTCATTTAGGTCAAATGGGTCAAACCTAGCTTAAACCAAATCAAATCTACTAAGGAAAAAAAATGTCAAAATCCAAATTGTATCCACCCATATGAACCCATATGAGCAAAGATAATTTCTAATCTAAATTAAATCAAATATGTTGCACAAATAAGTTCTAAATCATTATTTAAACGTAATCCAATAGCCCCTTAGACTCAATTTGGTCAAGTGGTCAACCTAACCCAACTAGATTCAAATTAACCTATATAGATCCAATTGAGCCAAACCCAACTAAACCAAGTTCAAACCCAACCAAAATTGGCATGACTTATCCTTAGATCACCCTTGACCAGCCCAAAGGATCCCAAACTAAAGTGAACCTAGTTCAGCCCAAACCAAGTGAACCAAGGGTTCCAAAATAAGACAAAATCCCAATTTATAAGGTCCAAAAACCTAGTTTGGCCATTATAACTCCCCTTAACACTCTTTGAGCATAGATCCATTGAACCAAGCTGACATAAAGCTATCTTGCCCAGCCATTGACTGGGGAGAGGTCACCCTAACCATGGAAAATTTATTGTTCAGCCACATGCCATGTCCCCTTCATCTTTGCCACTAAACTCCCCCAGCCAGTTGAGAAGGTCCAACTCAACAATCCTAAACCCCAAATGGCCCTGCCCATTGACTGGCCGACTACTATGGCCTAAACCAACATCTTTAATTAGTTCACTTAGGAATAAGGGTATACACCTCCTCCTCTATTCAAACTCAACACATATATTTCATACAACCCTAAAACCAGTTCCTAAAGTTCCCATCACTCCTCAGACACCCCATCACCAAAAAGACCAAGCTCTCTCCCTCAGTTTAAAACCTCTCATACCCAACTCCACTAAAACTTTACCAAACCAAAATTAACTCTCCCCACACCATCCACTAACTCTGACAAATCAAAATGAATAAAAAACCACTTAATTTAAGCATGAGAAGGCGATCCTAGAATAATGCTAGTGAGGTTCATGGTGTCGATTGATCAGTAGACCGATCAACGAGGAGGCGAAACACAATTTCATTAATAGGGCTTCATCTCTATTATATGAAGCTATCTTACACATTGGACCCTTGGTATTGAGCTTCAGTGAGGTAAATTCTCTAAAATTATAAGCATGGCCATTAAGTATTGGTCTTTTATGAAGTGAAGTGTTGTTTGGTGCGAATCAAACTATAAGATTCTCTTAAAATCATCTCATGATCATTTCTAAGTCAAACCCACTGTGAAATGAGATTTGGTGAGCTCAAATCAAGTTGTGAGAGATTAATGATGTTCATCTCTCAATAATGGTTGATAATGGATCAGCAGCCATCCATTCCATGTGATTAGAATGGACGGTTATTATTAATCACATTAAATTTGTGATTTTATATTATTAAAATTATGGGATTAATTATGGATATTCAATCTTTGATCAAATGGCTGAGATAATATTACATCTGCTGTCACTAAGTTAGTGTGCTATGTAGGACATTTTAAGTAACGAACCATGCGACACTGTGTGTAAAGCTCTAACATGTCAGGCTCATGTGATGCCAACTCAATAGATTTATTAATTAAGTTTAAAAATATAAAATTAAATGGCTATAACATCAAAAAATTATAACTAATTATAAAAATATTTACAAATTTACAAATAAACCCTCTATGGAAAGCTTAAACAGAGGAGAATTTAAGAAAATAAAAGTCTTAATTTTAATTAACTGTATAATGACTAATTAAAGTTTAAAAATCTTCATAATTAGTAAAATTAAGCCATAACTACTTGGCTAATTAACTTGAAACTTTGGGTGATTGTTCCATGAGATGACATGCGCCTCTTATAATTATTTCAAGATAATTGGTTGGGTAATTTAGAAAATCCAAAATTTCAAACCCTAGAGGTTCATTTTGTGCATTTAATAAATTTATTAAAATTATTTTTGAGTCTTAAATTCACTCTAGAATATTAATTTAGTCCAAAAAAAATTAATTAGGGCTAGCAGTTCTAATGATTCCTTAAAATTATCATTAAAAAGCTTTTATTAATTAATAAAAATATTAATTATTTTAATATTTAGAAAATTCATAATTAATTGCTTAAATCTCTAAAACATTGTGATGAATCACTCTTTGTGCTCAATTAGCAAAGATATTTTCAATGAAATCAAAATCTCCAATTGATTGGGGTTATTTTGAGTGTAATTGATGATTTTTAATTTTCCCCATTTCTTAAATTACACCTTAAATATAAGCTTAATTATATTAGAACTTTTAGGATATTTTTATTCATGTTCAATAATTTTTTCATAAATTTTGGGCTTATGTTTATGATATACTTGAATTTTTGGGCTCTTTTGACTTAATTAACTAAAATAATTAATTAATCTTAATTAATTTTTAAAAATAACTTAAATTATTTTAAAATCACTTAATGAATTGAAGTGGGTTACGGGATAACCCTAGACTCTTCGTCTCCTCATTAGATTTAAATAACTCAAATTTTAAAATTGGTGCTTAATGAAGTTGATTAAGCTTAAGTATGATTATGTTCATATGAGTAGCCTAAGTACTTAGTGGTTTAAAATAGGTTTTTTGGTGATGTTCAATTGCTTTTATTCAATCACTCTATAAAAATGTATTCCATATGTTTTATGTATTCATGTTTCAAGAAAAATAAAGAGAAGAAAGGGATTTCATCTATTGCATGCCTTAAATTAATAGTCTTGCTATTATCACTAGTAAATTCTAATTTATTTTCTCAATAAATTTAAGTATTTATTAGTGTAAATCTATATTAATTATGATAACTAAACATAAATCTATACATATATGTATAATCTATGTGCTTGGAAGGTATATGATTTGGACATTTTTAGAGCATGAGACTTTAAGTAGTCTTTTAAGTGGTCTTAGATTACATCATTTCCATAATTTAATAATGACACATACCTTAAAAGTTTCTAGTGAAATACATTGAAAGGTTAAATTATTTTCAAATATTCAAGTATCTTAAAAATTTTATAATTCATCTTTATACTTATATACATGTGCATATGTATCTGAATTAATAAGTATATAGTCTAGACGTCTCTAGAGCATGAGATTTTAAGTAGTTCTAAGCGGGTCTTAGATTACCTCACTTTTCTATTTTAACAGTGATGTACTTGTATAAATTCAACATACTAATGTGTGTATTTATGTATAAGGAATTTCTAAATCATATTTTCTACAAAACTCATACATACATTATATATGTATATATCTTTCAATCCTAAATTAAATAACAAAAAATAAAATTTGTCAATCTATTCATGCATCAATGTGTTGAATTTCTAAGTGAGACATATATACATTAAGTCTGATCATTTCTTTAAATAAGCCATTCCTTTGAATGAATATTAAGAAGTGATGAGGTAAAGTCAACAAAATACTACCAAATCAACTATAGTTTAAATCAATTAATCTTAAGATGACTTTGAAATTATTATAATAACATTTAAGTAAAATCCAAATATAGGACTAAATTAAAAAATTCTTAACAGTTCATTATGATGATTAAAAGGTAAAAAATCCACCCATAGGTTCAACCTAAGGTTATGGTTTGAGGTGGGTTCTACTCATTTTGTTAGTCTCTAAAACTCTAAATTTAAATGAAATTAGAAAAATAATAAAGTGAACTCTAAAATTCATTCTTAGAAATCACTAATCACGTAAATTGTAAGTCCCATTAATGATAAAATTAAAAACCCATTTTTAGCCTATAATTCAAGTATTAATGCATAGTTTTGTCATCCAACAGCAACCTTAGCATACATTTTTGAATTCTAGGTCACTAATGCTAAAGTTAAGTAGGACAATGTTTTTTGTAAATTGATATTTTATTTTGTGATGTAATATTTTATACTACATGTTAGGTTGTATGTGAGTAGTCTAGATGTTAGGACAACATTAGGCTAACATTATTTTCTGTCAGAGATTGTGCTTAGAAATTATTGTAATTAAAACAATCCATAAATTTCTATCGCTTACAAGTGCTTCTTAAGTCTTTAAACATAATCCATTATAACAGGCGGGCTTGGTGACCTAAGGTAGTGTGCTAAGCCCCAATATATAAAATATAATTATTTGATGTGTATGTTTGTTCATCTAATCTCCATTTTGTAGGTGTAGTTAGCTTTTAAATTTTCTAAAACTATAGTTTTGTTAATGTGTTTAGGATTAAAACCATGGAGTTTAAGATGAGTGATAGCTAGAAAGGCTTAACCTAGGAGGCCCTATGATGCTTGGACTACCAAATTCATAGAGATGAAGATAAAGATTGAAGACCCCCATAGTTTCATTTAATTGTAATTATAATCCGGGCTATATAAAAGTAGATCTTTGCTACCCATCTTTTTCTCTTTTCCAAGGTGTAGTGTGGTGCCCAATCACATCAACCTCTTTTTTTTAATCGATAATGATTATTTGATTTTTTTTTACATTAAATATGTTATAGAAATAACATGTTTTCTCCTAAGTTTCTTAAAGTTTGAATATTTATTATATTTCTTGCATATAATAGGCTCATTAAAAATTTAAAATTTTTATTCCATTAATCAACACTAATTAAAATTTTAACAACTCTTATCCTCACCTTAAAGTTTAGGCAATTAATCAAGATAAAATATTTAGGAACCCCTCAATTATTGGTTGTATGTTATAACATCATGCATATATAATGTTTCATTCCTTACAAATAGGAGGTCTCCACTCTTGCATGATAAGGGACATGGTTGGGCTGGTGAGAGTAGTGCCCTTGTAGAGAACACCTCTTTCTCTCTGATTTAGCCTATAATTCCATTTCATCATGTATGTAAGCATACATATTCCCCAAACCTGACCTTAAAATGATGAGCCAAAATTTGAATAAAATTTATAATCATTTACTACATCATTCTAAGGCATGATTTTTATGCCAATCATGATTTAGTCTCTTAGGGTGTAAGTTTAGGATTCTAGTTCTATTTATAAGAAATAATATCCTAGCCATCTTGCATTTATGTAAGACTGGCTCACATGGTTTTAAATCTTAGGAGGTGTTAGCTAACAATCAATCCAGGCAATTTTAAGTCAATAAGAGTTGGGATTAGCTCACTCTCTCTAGTGGAAGTGAACTAACATATCATAATTTCCTCGAATAGAATTAAATCAAGCTCTTAGGTTATTTCAAAGAATTTTAGATGTAGGTTTAGAGGTTGCTAATTTCTCATTTACAATGAGTGTAAGTCCTCACATCTTAGGCATTTTCATAATCATATGTTGTTGGAATCTAAGTTCTAGCCTTCTAATTAAATATCAACTTAAATAATCATAATTCTCAACTTCAAAAATATAAAGCCTCACCATAAGATAGATTTAAGTGCATACTAAGCTTCATAGTATTATGAACGCTTCCTACTTATCCTCCATTAGATTATGTTAATAACTCTTCTTATTTGAGCCTTCTCATTTGACTTTCTAATGATCATTAATCCTTTGACATTAAACTCTAAAAATTTTTAAGGACACTAAGTGACTACTTTAATTAAGAGTATTCTTAAGAAATCCCCATTTCAAAAGATGTAGTTAACTATGGGGGCTTTCCCTTATAGGGAACTTAAGAACATGGCTTAAAATAAACCTTACTTTACTTTATCCATATAGAATTGGGAAACAAATCTCTAGTATATGTTGACCCATCAACCTTAGGAGATCTTATTAGATGATCGAGTCATTTCAATAAGTACTCCCAATCCCGCCTACTTTAATTCACATGACATCCAATTGCAAAACATCATCTTCTCTACCTAACCCACCTATAGCTCTCAAGTAGCAAGTCTAGGATTGATTTAAATTTTCTTTGATAGTGATTTCCTTGCTTCCTATAGAGAATTTGATGTTTACATAGTAAGTTGAGACCACTACCTGAACCTGTTGAGCATTAGGTCTATTGAAGATGACATTGTATGTGATGGAGCCCAACTACTACTATGAACTATTTCTTATCTTCCCTTAGGTCATGATGAGAGTAACTGCCCCTTCCATCTTTCTCCTTTCCCGTGAGAGGCCATAAAGTAATCCTTCAGTAGGGGTGAGTTTAGAACTCATCAACCCCAATAAATCAAAGATAAACTTGAAAATGATATAGGATGAGCTCCTCGTGTTGATTAGTATGCTCTTAGTTTGATAATTAGTGATTAACACCATGATGCTGATCACATCATTATAAGAATTACTAATGGAATGTTTATCTTTCTAAAATAAAAACATATAAGAACTATGGAGGTGTTTGATGCATGCGCCATGGTTGCTAAGATAAAGTCCTCAAATTTTAATTGTTTAAGGATTGCTTTCTTCAAGTATTTTCCTCCACCTCTAAAAAATAGAGGGTATTACTCATGCGATATGGATCTCATCTGCTAGGGCAGCTTCATTGCCCATTTTGGTGACTTCTTTATTCTTCCACCTAGTGAATTCTTTGAGTTTTTTATCTTTTATTATCGTATTGACTAAGCTCCTTAAGTGATGGAATTTCTTAATATCATGTCCATGGTCACGATGATGCGTATATTGCTTGGAGTGATTGTAAATCCTGTCAGTGTTCATAGGTGCTTGCCATTTGAAGTATTCTTTATTCTTAATGGATTATACTAACTTGACCTTTGACACCCTTAGAGGAGCCACCATGGTAGGTAGTTTGTAGTAGAATTGTTGGAATCTTTCTTAAGTGTAGGTGCTTCGAGTTGCCTTCTCTTATTTGGCCTTCATGCTCAAAACCTATCTCAAGGTGATTACTTTGAGGATGACCTATTCATTGAATCGTTTGCATGAGTAAGTGGAATTGATTTGATGACCTCATTATACTATTCAATGTTGACGTGGTTGTTTACCAACTCAAGTAATTCAACAAGTCTTTTGGGTTGTTGAAGTTCAAGGGTGTATCTGAAAGGTTTCTCTCTCAAGCCTTGAGTGAATGCAGCTTAGGCTACCAAAGGTTCCAAGTCCTTAATCTCCACTATTTTTTATTGAAAGTGAGCGATGAACTTCCTTAAGGATCGTGTTCTTGTCTCACTTGGAAACTCTTCAGGGGTTTTTGTGTGCACAAAACTTTTATGGTGAACGTTCTTTTAAAATTAGCGAATGAGGTTTTGACCCTTTACTAGAGATGTGAGAACCATTTGAGGGACAACTCTTTGAAGCTAGTGAAGAAAATGTGCCACATCATTACATCATCAAAAACTAATTGCAACATTGTTGACTAAATGTATTTTATATGATTAGTTAGGTCCATTTGACCTTAGTATGATTCAAAATGTGGGATTTGAACTTATTGGGTAGGGGGAGGGGAGCCTCTATGGTCTTCATGGAGAAGGTATTGGTCAGATTCATCTGCTTCCTCTATGTGTCTTCTTCTTCACTAACATAATATGACTCTTTATCCAAGTTGGGGTTTTAGATAGTTCTATTCTTGCTTGGTGAGCCTAGAGGGTCACAAATCTTGAAGATTGCTTATTTTCTTTGGCCTTTTGTTCTTTGTAATTAGTTTTCTCCATAAGCGTCTGCACTAGACAAGTGATTCTATCTTCCATGTATCTAAAGTTATGTTGTATGGCAAATTGTTGGGCATTTTGCACTATGCCCATTGAGTGATTCTATGTTGGGTGTCTCACTTTACTTTGTATCTAACTCCTGCTTCTTGGCCTCATTCAGGCTCACCACACCTAAAAGAATGTTGAATCCAAATCTATATGTGGAGAAAAGTAGTCCCTTTTTGATACATAAAAAGTACTATTAGAAAAAATAGAGGAACATAAAATAAAAGAAATACTAGAAATGCCTCCATTTTCATTATTCCACTAAAGATTTACATGAAGTGAAAAGCTATAACACTTCCTTGAGAAGAAGAGCCTAAAATAATGGATCCCCCCTTTGAAAAAACCAATTTTCTTATATTGGGGAGGAATTTACATACTGTAAGTATATGGAAGGTAAGTAAAATATAGTAGGGACTCCCCTTATCATAAGGCTAGTGTTCTTCGGCAAGCGATAATTCCATTGCTCATTGGCACGTGAGACCTGTTGCTTTAACTAATGTGGTGTGTTGGTATGCTAGGGTAGGGTTGCTAGACTTTGTCTATTTGTGTTGTTCTGCCTTCCTTTGGTCACTTGCTATCTCGGGCGAGTTTGCTTGTGTAACTGATTTTGATACAATAATCTTTGAGCTTTTCTCTTTGACTTATCGTATGCATGGCGAGTCTTTTTTATTGAATATCTCACTTCTATGGATCTAATCCCACTCTGATAATAACTTTTGCAAAGGTTATTCTGGCTTACCTATATATTTGGGCATACACATTAACTATTAGTATTAAGCTTACATTAGTATCAAGAGCAAAAGCACCCTGTTGACCTCACTTATTTGTAAAAATATTTTGGGGGATTTGCTTACATACCACACAATTCTTATGTATTTAAATTTACAACATCTAAACTTCAATTTTTAAATGCATGACACTTCAATCTTCAAAATCACATCAATATACTATCATCACTCACTTTTTAAAAGTGATACAATATTTTTAAGCTTAGGAAAGTGTTAGATAAGTAAATAACTAATTTTAGGTATTAAATATGTAAATTCATAAGAATAATTTGGTATGTATATAAATCTTTTAAATACTTTTATTAATATTCTTTAAGTACCTCTATCTAATCCAAGGATAATATTTCGATTTATTTTTCATCTTCCAACCCTTCATCTTAAATCTAAAACTAATAATTGATGTTGGGTATTAAAGCATTCACCTGGCATGACCTTACAATTTTTATAACCTAAATGATCTATTTTTTTATTAGAAAATAATCAATTTTTAAAGTGAGGACTCAATCTTCTCATTTTAGATTTAGGAATTTTCTAGACACTAGATTATCCTTAATTATGTAAAATCGCATGTGTTGGCTAATTTCATTATATGTGTGGCTATTATCACTATTAAATTTAAAACTACTTTTCAAAGTTTATAAATAGGTAACAATATTTGGAGTGATATTAGTTATGAATACATATAAAATTTGCATGTGTTTATAGCTTAAGCATGTGAACGTGAAGCATTCTTTCCTATATTTATATATAAATTTACATAGGTTTGAATGGTAATAAGTATATAGTCTGGACTTTTAAGGAATATGAGGCTTTAGGTAGACCTAATGAGGTCATTTGATTATCTCACTTCCCTAGTTAACAAAGACACATATTTATTTAATTTCATTTCTATATATATTTGTATTAGAATTTGAATAGAGCTTTAAATTACATGTGTAAATAATTCAACCAAATATATTCTTTTGCATAATTTCTATTCTTGAAATTTTTTATACATTTACATGTATTTAAGATAGCAAGTATATAGTCTGGACATCCCTGGAATATAAGACTTTAAGTAGCCCCAATGAGGTCATTTGTTTCTCTCACTTCCCTAGTTTAAACAATAGTACATACTTGCTTACATCTTTTATACATGTGTATGTGTATTTAATTAAAGAATGGGAATCTTCTTTTCTATTAAAAATACAAGCACCCATAACCATTTAAATATATCAAAATGCATAACATGTAGAGATAATCATTTCTTTCCTAAGTTCATATATGAATTTACATGTGTATGAATGATAATAAGTATATAGTCTGGACATCCCAGGAATATGACACTTTAAGTTTCCCTAAGGAGATCATTTGATTATCTCACTTCCCTGGTTAACAAATGCACGTACTTATTTAATTTCATTCATATGTATATTTATATTAGAATTTGGATAGAGCTTTAATTTACATCCATAAATAATTCAATCAAATAAAATGTAATTTCTAAATGTATGCATTCATGATCATTCAAGTGTGCCAAAAATATGTTGTATGTTTAGGTACTCCAAGTATTAAATCATGTGCGTGTTATGGGTGATGAAAAAAATGACATAACATGTTCTATGTGATTGTAATTCAATTATATTAATCTTAAGATGTCTTTTATATTGAATGGGATCCTTTAAGGTTAACCCAAACTTAGGATTAATAAGATATTTAATAAGCCATCCACTAAAGAAAACTAAAATCATAAGAACATACTTTAGAAAGTGGCTTAAGGTAGAGATGAAGGAGGTTAAGTCTCTTTCCTCCCTTTATAACACCTAGTTGCTCAGTGTAAACCAAATGAAATAAAGTAAAACTCAAATTAAAATTTGTAAATAATCTAAATAACTTGAAATGAAACCAACCTTCATGTTAACTTAAACAATTTCCAAATTTAAAGAATCCTAACTCTAATGCTTAATAAGATATACCACATAAAGCCTTAGCACACATGTTAGAATTAAGCCACCACTTCTAGTCTTAAGTTAGGATGGTGTATGTGTGTTGTTTATTTTATTTTGTGATGTAATGTTTTAGATTGGATGTTAAGCTGTATGACTCATAGACTGGATGTTAGGCCGTTGTTAGCCTAATATTATTATTTTGTAGGGTATTATGCTAATGGGGCTGTTGTAAAAATAAATATAATTATTTTACTAGTTGGTTAATTATGCCCCTATGTATAATCCATTATATGAAAGGTGGACTTGGTTACCCATGTGCAGGGTGCTATGTCTAAATTTTAAACTATAACTGCTTGGGTTTTTATGTATATTTTGCTAAACTCTAATTTACAAGTGTAATTATATTTACTTTTTTTAAAAAATAATTTTGTAATAGGAATTAGGATTAGTGCTATGGGGATTAGGAAGAGCAGTGGCTAGAAGGCGTAGTCCTGGTCCATGTGATGCCTTGAAGCAAATCAAAAGAAAGAAAGAAGGAAGAAGAATAAATGAAGAATGAAGATCCCCATAGCATGTATTCAATTCTAAATTATAATATTATTTTGTAATCTGAGTTCAGCTACCCAATTTTCTCTTTTTTAGGGTGTACGATGGTACCTAGCCACATCAACCTCTTACTCTTTTATAAAATCTATTCATGTTTGATTTATGTTATGTTTAGATTGTGTAATATTACAATATTATTTTTATAGTTTCTTAATGATTGATGTTCTAATGTGTGGCCTGGATGCAGTAAGCTCTTAGGATAAAATTAATTTTTTTACCCCAATTAACAACTCATAACCTCATTCTAAAGCTTAGGTTGCAATTATAAAAACTAAAAGATTTAGCTACCCTTTAGCTATATGTTGTATGTCTAACATTATGCATATCATATTGAATCACTCTTGCAAAAATGAGGGCCTCCATTTTAGCACTTTAAGGATCGCTTGACCTATGAGAGAATCCCCTTATGACGGAGCTTCACCCTCTTTATCTTTTTTTTTGGATAATAAACAAATTTTATCATGCATTTAGGCATAATTATCTTAAATCCTTTTGTCCAAATGAATGTGTAAAGATTATATAAAAAATTATAAAAATGTTGCACTTTTAACTAAGTCATATGCTCATACCAAGCATGATTTAGTCTCTTAGGGAGAAAGTTTAGGACTCTAACCTCTTTCAAATTAAATAACAACTTAAACCATCTCGTAATTTCATAAGACCCCTACATGGATTTAAATCGCAAGAGGGGTTAGCTGGCGGCCACTCTAGGCGGTTGTAAGTTCAATAGAGTCAGATGGGTTTACTCTCTCTTATAAAGCAAGACCCTTATGTCCCCTTTCTGCTTAGATTTAGGTCGTGGTTTTAACTTGTGTTGAAGCTCCCTAGATTTAGGATCAAAGGTTACTTATTTCCCTTGAGTTACGAGTATAAATCCTCTCCTCTTAGGCATTTTCACAATATTGTGTTGATGGATTATAAGCCCTAGCAATCTAATAAAATTTCAATTCAAACAAAATAAGTCCTCTCATTTTCAAATATATAAAGCCTCACCATAGGATATGTTAGAATGCTCATTAGGCTTCCTAGAATCATGGGCATTTTGTAATTATCTTCCTTCGGATTCTACGATAAGTCTTTACAATTAAACAATCACACTTGATTTTCAAAAATAACTAATTTGTTAATAGTCATAACTTCAAAATATTTGCAGATAAAGATTAACCACTTTAATTGATTATTTTCTTAAGAAATCTTATTTCCTATGATGTAATTAACTATGAAGGCTTGCCTCCATAGGGAACTAAAGAACTCAGCTTAAAATAAACCATACTTTATTTCTCCATGTAAAGTAGGGGAAAGATTTCTGGTATATACGAAGACCCATCATGCCTTAGGAGTCCTTATTAGGTGATTAGGTCTATTGTAGGGTGATGATTTCATCTTTTGAGATGGTACATCATATCTTAATGTCATACACAATCACGTCAATAAGTACCCCCTATGATCTGCATGGTGTCCACACAAACTGTCCAAAAAGAAACACCACACACCCACCATGATGTCAAGAGAAAAGACTACTAGTTTTATAAGTCTTACTAAAGTAGAAAAGCTAGGATAAGATGAAAGAAAAAGTGTCTGAGACTGATTCCTCTGAGAAGGATAAAGTTGAGAACTAGGAGGAGTGTTTTTATGACCTTAAAATTATGAGACCTTTTTGTTCATCATGTATAATATGGGTGTTTTATGTTCTCCCTAACCATTAGGGATTTTTTCACTAAGTTGCCCCATAAGAAGCTGTACATTGCAAACATGAATGCTCATGCTATAACTTGGTAAATGACTTTCTAGCTCTATGTAGAGTATGTCAAGGTCCTTAAGGAGTTAGTATAAGTTGTGAATGACCAAAATGCCATATGATCTTCATTTTATGAGGAGTTTGACCTTTGAAAGATGGTTGATATCATGCTAATAAATGTTTAGGAAGAAAGTAATAAGTTGGATACTAGTTTCACTAGGAGTGAAGTAGAGAGGAATAAGCTGGGGGCTAAACTCACTAGCCATAAGAAAAAGGGGTGAGCTAATTTTAAAGCTTTCTCATCAAGAAGAGGATTTTCAATGGAGATAGGGTAAGTTTAAGAGAAAAGAGGTACTATGAGCCAACTTCTTGTGGTGTAAAGAATACCAAATTCAATTTATGGCTATGTTTAAGGTACATATCAAATCTGATGTTAAGAAGTTCATGAAGCACCATCTTCTAGTTAGCTAATTCTTAGACTTTAACAACATTCTCACTTTATAAAAATTTGAATTCAATGATGTTAACCCCATGAATCTTCACATGATATTCTATGTTTTGATGATAACAAACATTTCTAGTTGAACAACTATTTTTACTAATTAGTTGTGTGTGCAGGCTATAGTATGCTTTCAATATAAAAACTACAAGTAGATTAATGAAGATTCACTGTGAGAGCATAAGCAATGCCTGATTTTCAAAAGTTTGATCAAGAATGAGTCCATATGGGCTGTAAAGAAAGAATGATTAAAACTAAATGACTCAAGTAAAGTTTAACAATTATATTGTCAAGTTTGATATTTATATTTAATTTTTTCTTCATGTATTTGACATATGAATGATGCATAAATAAATAAGCTGTGGTGGAAAATTTTAACATTCCTGAGTGTCCTCCTCTCATCTAAATCCTTCTTTCCTTTCTGGGGTTGAAAGAAAGATAAATGAAATGAGGACACAGGGAATATAAATTCCCTTGTTTGGATGCCACACAGATCCGCAGATGTACTTATTAGGGTGATCGGGTACAACATTGAGTGGAGGTGTATAATATCAAAAGATAGAAATCACCATCCTATAATGGACTTAATCACTAAAATAAAAACTCCTAAGGACGTTGGGTCTTCGAGGTGTACCAAAGATTCATCCCCTACTTTACATGGAAAAGTAAAGCATGGTTTATTTTAAACTGAGTTTGTTAAGTTTCCTATAGGGGCAAGCCCCGATAGTTAATTACATCCTAAGGAATGGGGATTCCTTAGGAAAACTCTTGATTAAGGTAAATGATCGTTGTCTCTAAAGATTTCAATAGGAAAAGGACTATCAATAGATTGGTTCATTTTTGAAGATCAAATGGGATTGATCAAAGAGAGATATTATCGAAGCCAAATGAAGATAAGTAGGAGATGCTCACGATCCTAGGAAACCTAGTGAGCATCTCAAACTATCCTATGATTGGGCTTTACATTTTTTTAAATTGATTTAATTTCTTTGAGTTGAATTTTTTATTAGAATACTAGGGCTTATAATTCCATATTAGAAGGTTATGGAAATGCTTAAGAGGTGAGGATTTATTCTTATGGCCCACAAATGGCAGAAGCAACCTCAGAACCTAAATCTAGGGAGCTTTGGTGAGAGCCAAAAGCACAACCTAAATCTAAGGTGAAAATGGATATTTGGTTTGTCTCCATAAGAGAGGACAAACCACCCGACTGCTTTGACTTACAATTGCCTAAGGGTGGTCGCCAACTAACTCCTCCTACAATTTTAAATTCATGTAGGCAAGTCTTATGCTTTATGTAAGATAGCTCGGCTATTATTTATTTAGAAAGAGACTAAGTTCTTAAGCTCACTCCTTAAGAGGCTAGATAATGTAAGGGTATTCTTCAAATGACCTAAATCTAATGCATTTCATATTTCATTTTTCGACAATCATTTTTGACTCAGGCTAATAGGATTCATATGCCTAATGCATGAGAAATGAGATTATGAGCCAAAATTAGTGAGAAGGAGAAGGTGTGTTTCCACCATGGCTCTCACAAGTCAAGCCAAGTTTCTCTAGCAAAGGTGGAAGCCCTCCTATCAAGAGTGAAATAAGATGTATTTGTGCATGATGTTATAAAAGAAGTACTCATCTAGCTAAGAGGTTGCTAATTCTTTTATCTTGATTTTAAGCCTAAGCTTTATGTGAGGTTATGAATTCTTTATTTTAATTTTGAATTATTAAATTTGGTAGAAGATTTACTTTTCCCTAAGAGCCTAATCATCATCCAGGCCATACATAAAGCAAGGAATAAACTATGAAAAGGATGCCACTTAATGCACAAGCTAAAAAAATCATCAATCAATTTATAAAGCTAAGTGCAAAAGAATAAGAGGTCATTGTGGTCGGGCACCACCGCACAAACCGAAAAAAAAATTGGGTAGCCAAGCTCTACCCTTATACAACCCGGATTACAAATGAATAAAATACAATTAAGCAAGGAATTCATTATTATGGGGGGTCTTCAAGCTTCATCTCTTCATTCTTTTCTTCTTTTTTCTTCTTTTCTTCTTTTCGATCTTTCTTCATTTGGTTCCTTCTTTTGGATGGTTGGAAGGTGGATTCTCCAAAGGCTTCACATGGTTTATAAGGTAAAGCCTTATAACCAATGTTCATTCTAATCCCCATAAAAATCATTCCAAAATCCTAATTGCAAAAATTACATGAAAAGGGAAAAGTGGAAATCTAACTAACACCTGCAAAATAGAGATTAGCTAAAATAATCAACAAAATGCCAGGCATGTATATTAGACTTAACACCCCACACATGGGTGACTAAGTCCACCTGGCCTATTTGATTATGCTTAGGGCTATAAGCACCTGCACAGTAAAAGCATTTATATTTTTATTTTTTACAGCGCCCCTTAAGCACAATCCCCTGCAAAAAATAATGGTTAGACTAAGATCACCCTACCATGCATTCTACGAGCATACACCCTAACATCCAAACTAAAACATATATCACAAAATAAAAGTAAGCAACAAACCATGCACCACCCTAACCTAAAGATAGAAGTGGTGACTTAGCCTAATATGTGTGCTTTAAAAGGTTTGTGTGGTATGCTTAGCTATGGGGTTAATGTTTAGATTTTCTAAGTGTGAAGATGTTCATCTTAGATGAGGGTTTCATTTAATTTGTTTAATTATTTTGGGTTGATTTTATTTTGTGTTTTCATTTAGTTCAAGTGAATCCTACAATTAATTACTAAGTTGTAAAGAGAGGGAAAGAGAAGAGGACTTCTCTTTCCTTCCTTACCCTAAGTAATTTCTAAAGTGGATTCCTTTTTTTAAGTTTTGTTTAGTGAATGTTTTATTATGTGTTTTAATTAATCCTAACTTTAGATGAACTCTAAACAAACCTATTCATAAAGAAATGCATTTTAAGATTAAGTGAAATGAAATCACAAAACACACATTACTTCATTCTTTTCCCACCATGTATAGCATGCATATGAATGAATCCAAAGCATATCTATACACACAAATGGGATTGTTTAGCACACTTTATGATGCATGCTCAGCAAGGTACTTAAGAAAATTTGAATGCTTATGATGCATGATTTTTATTAAGTATAAAGGGGATTTCTTAATCCAAATTTCACATGCACATATGAATGTATAGAAGGCATAAGTGATTACGATGCCATTGTTAGCACCAAAGGTGTAAGGTATAAGACCTACTTGGGGCTACATAAAGCCTCGTAACCCCAGAATTGTCCAGACTAATGTACCACTTTCCTTGAATACAAGTTTGTGTACAAAAGAAATGAATGAAAAAGAGAGAATGCAAAAGTTTGTATTTGTTTCATGAATTTATTTATGCAATTTATATGTGCTGAGGTAGATGTCCTTCTCAAATCATAGCATAGGAATGAATAGGAAATGAAATTAGGCAAGTGTTGTGTTCTTTTCAAATGAACTATACATTTTGCTAAATCTTACTCAAAACTATACCAAAAGAGAGGAGAAAGAAAACTACACTAAGCACATCCTTATAATTTACTCACATGCAAGCTTATAAGTAAAATATAAGTAGCACACTTTCAGTTTTGATAATTGATTCATATACTTGGAAAATAATTTGAAATTTATTAGTGATAATAGATACTCATATTTCTATTTTAAGCCAAACCATGTAATTTGACATAAAGGAAACAATTTCATTTTAAATTAATTTTTGAAAAGCATTAATGCATGAAATCCATATGACATACACATTTAACATGCTAGGGAAAAAATTAAACTAATGAAAGCATGTAAAAACATTCACCTTAATTAATTCCTTAAGGCAATCTTATGAGATAAGCATGTTTAAAATAAATCAAAGTTTGTCTTAATGTGATTTTTGTTTCAAGTTTGTTATATGTTTATGTTTAATTTCAATCTGAGAATTGTGAGGTGAGTTGCTGTTCAGAACCCATTCCCACATGTGTTTGATATTTTTGTTCAATTTTTAAATGATTAGACTCATTTTAAGTTTTGATTAGTTTAAGGTAGGAATTAAGTATGTTTATTACCCCTTACCCACACGACCTTAGCATAGTTAATCAAGTAAATATGAGCCAATGAGATGACATAAACTACACAAGGAATTTAAATTTGCAATGCACCTAGGAAGAAAAGAGCCTAATGATATTTGTCTCATGATTAATGATTAATTAAGCTAAGGAGTTTTAACTTAAGTAATTTCAAAATACCCCTCACACATGTGAGTTGAATCTTGATTTCCTTAATGCACTTAGGTTTTTTAACACCTAAGCATCTACCCAAGGCAGATTAATTAAGTTCTAGAATGTTTTAGAGTTTTATGAAATCAATTAAGGTAGCAATTTGTGAATTAACCGTTAGTTAAGAGAAGATTAAGGAAGAAAAGGGGGTTTAAGGAATAGCTTAGGAGAAATACCCAAAAATTATTCCCTAAACCTCCTATTCACTGAAATAGGACTTAATCAACTTCAACAAAATATTAAATCACTAATCAAACACTTAAGCATTTTTAATTACATTAAGGGGGTAATTAGAAAATGAATTATCAATTTCCCTAACTAAGCCACCAATAAATCCCAAGAAAATTAGGGGAGATAGAAGTAATCCCCCAAAATGCACTCAAGAATTAAGATTTCCAATAAAAGCCAAAATCAAAGAAAGATAATATTCAAAGTCGATTAAAACCAATTTTAGAATATTCTAGATTGAATTATCTTTTAGTGGCAATTTACCTTATATTTTTCTAATTTTTCTTTATTAAGATATGAATTTTTAAAGTTTAGAGGATTAATTAAAATTAAATAAACACTAATTAATTCCCTTGATCCAATGGTGTGACATGTAGGCGATGACTCAGATGCGCTCTACATGCATCAAGCAATGAGCAACCACTTAAACATCTTGTCATAGCGTCGCGTGGCTGTGGCGCTATGCGGTTTGATATCCGCTGTTCGATTAAGGATCGAATGACTAGGAATTAACCCGTGGTTCAAACAAATGAAATAGGATATAAAATGTGCATTTAATCTCAATCATGCATCCAAAACATGCGGATGGATGACCAAAGATCACCTCTTTCCCTGAGGAATAATGGAGATCATCCACTTTCAAAGGGAAGATCCGTGCTCGATCGAGCTCGGATTGGAATGAAATATTGCACACACCATCTAACCCTAATGACAATCACATCTAATGGTTGAAATTTCATTCCATAACACTTTCCTTCACAAAGTTGAAAACTACATGAATTTTAAGCTCAGAAAATGGCATACCTTGCCAGAGGTGATCACCGGCACTCGATTCCCTTGGGGGAACTTTATCTGGTTGAGATAAAACTATGATGTAATTATTAGTTCTTGAGGTTAACTGGATTTCTCTATGGACCAACCCCTCCTTTGTTTCCTTGCGACTTTGATGGAATAAGATCTCCCCTTGCCTTTGGAACTTGAGAGAGAGCTTGGTCAAGCTCGACTTGGCCCTCTAGTGGAGTATGCAAAGGCAGTTTGGTTGAATTGGAGTGTGGAGAAAGTTTGCCAATCAATGGAGCTCCTCTATTTTTCACTATGCAAAATTGAGAAATGGCAACTTCTAACTTCCTCTAGAGAGCTTAGGATCACTCTAGGATGACTCCTAACACTCTCCCTTACCTGATCGACAATGTGGAAGTGAGAATTGAAGTGAATTAGGGAGAGTATATCTCCTCCTATGGCAATCTGATGACCGAAGCATTATTTTCCATTTTGATCCAATTGCCAAGATTGAAAGGGCTGTTTGAGCTGTTAGAAGTTTTCACATGGTCAATTTGGGCTAGGGAGTGGAGTGGTAACCTCCCATGTGCTTCAAATTGAGTGGGAACATGATTCCCATATGGCCAATTTGAGCCATGTGCTCAGTTTTTCCTTTGGTCAAGTTGGGCTGATCCAAACCCATTGGGTTGGGTGCACCACCCTCCATAGGGTCTACTTGACCTATTAGGAAAGTATCAAGTAGATGTGAAGAGGAATTAACCAAATTCCCCATGAATTTGACCAAAATTTGTTCTATGGCCTAGGGTAGAATGTATATTTTGCTGATTTTTGAATTTGGATATGTTGGGTATGTTGAGAAAATAGGTTTGGTTAAGTTTCATTGGATTTGGAGTTCATTTGGTATGGTTTGGCTCATGTTGACCCATTTAGGTCAAAATGGGTCAACTTGGGTCAAGTTGACCAATTGGTCAAATTGGGTCAAACCAAGGGTTGGGTCAAGTTCATATGACCATTTGAAATTTTTTACTAGCTTCGGTTTGATTCAATTTGGTTTAGGTTTGAATTTGGTTCATATGACTTCATTTAGGTCAAATGGGTCAAGTTGACCAATTTGATCCATTTGACCTATTTGAGCTAGGTCGTGGGTAGGTTTAGGTTTGGTTAGTCATATGAAGTGGATTGGTATCTTTATTTTTAATCAATTTTGGTTAAGTTTGAATTTGGCTCAAAATGACCCTTTAGGTCAAGTTGGGTTCAAGGTCAATTGGGCTAGGTTTGGTCTAGTTGGCCAATTGAGGCTTTGGTCAAGTTCAACAAGTGATTTGGAATGAACTTGACCCATTGGTTTTAGGTCAAGTTGGGTCAGCTTGGGTCAAGTGGCCAATTGGGCTAGGTTAGGCTCAAATGTTGACTTGGTCAAGTTCAAACATTGGTCATGAATGAGCTTAGATCATTGGTTTCATTCAATTTGGCCTATGAAGGATTTTGGCTATGTTGGATTTCATTTTGGCTAAGTTTTGACTTGGTCAACCCTTAGGTTTGAATTGGTTTGACCCAATTTGATTGATTGATCATCCCATGATGATTGTTGATCATGATGAGAGGCAAAGATGGGCTTAGTTCAATCCAATTTGGTTAGGATTAGAATTTGGCTCATAAAGAGTACTTTAGGTCACTTTGGGTCAAGTGAGCCTAAGTGGGTCAAATGGCTTGGTCAAAGATTGATTTGAGTTTGATTGAACTTGTATATGGACTTATGATTGAAATATAAATTCATTTGCAAGTGGTTTGAAGTCAAATGAGTTTTGATTCATTTGACAATTTCATATTCAAAGGAAGAATATGAATGGATTTGGGGTTTGATTTTTGAGCTGAGTTTTGATTAAGTAATTGAAGTTTGTATTTATATTTGGATTCATGATTGAAGGATTGACTGAATCATGAAAGAAAATCAAGAGTTTGGCTTGATTTGAAATTGATTTGGCTAAGTTCAAGATTTTGACTTGAAAGGCTTAGGTTGGATTTTGGATGAGTTTGAGTTTGATTCTTGGAAGTGGTTTCATTGATTTGAATTTATATGTCATTTATATTTGTGAATATAAATGAGAATATAAATAAATCATGAGAAGATTCCATGAATTTGAATTGATTTGAACATGATCGAGGCTAAGTCTTTAAGAGGAAATTAAAAGGACTTAGGAAATTTTGGAATTTTGGTTTGATTTTTGGATTTAGTTTGATTGATTTGAATTTCTATTTCATTTATATATGTGAATATAAATGATAATATAAATGACTAATGAGAAAATTTCATGAATTTGAATTGATTTGAATATGACTTAGGCTAAGTCCTAAAGAAGGAATTAAGGGCTTAGAAAAAATTTTGAATTTCGGATTTGATTGTTGGATTTAGTTTGATTGATTTGAATTTATATTTCATTTATATATGTGAATATAAATTAGAATATAAATGAGTTATGAAAAAATTTCATGAATTTTGAATGATTTGATGATGATTTAGGCTAAGTCCTTAAGAGGGGATTAAGGACATAAGAAGGATTTTAGAATTTGGAATTTTGAGTTTGGAATTTTATTTGATTGATTTGAATTTATATTTCATTTATATATGTGAATATAAATGAGAATATAAATGAGTTATGAGAAAATCTCATGAGTTTGAATTGATTTAGATTTGATTTTGGTTAAGTCCATGAAGGGAAATCAAAGGACTTAGGCAAGATTTGGAATTTGGAATTTCAACTTGGAATTCAATCATGGATTTCAATCATGAATTTCAATCATGTGTTTCAATCATGTGATATTGATTTGAGTTTGGAGAAAATCAAATAAGATTGATTTGGAGTTTGAGAAAATCAATTAGGATTGATTTTGAATTTGACTTGAAGGAAAGAAGTGAGGAATGGTTCAAGCTAAGGGTAGGCAAATTTTCCTAACACCCCTAAGGCATGACCTATTCCTATGGCTAACCCTTCTAAGTCCCTAGGGCTATGTTGAGTTTCCACCTAATCACTAGATGTGTCTTAATACTAAGGAACTCCAATAGTCTAAGAGAAGTCCTATGTCTAAGGAGGAGGGGTTGAGAGCTCATCCTAAAAATGAGGTTAACATAAGCACACACTCATCTGAGAGAATTTAAAATAATTTTTTTTATGAAAATCATACTGGATGATTGTCCATATTTATTAATTAAATTTACTTATCATAATTAAGATATTTCACTGATTTGACCTAATCATATTAGGTCATCATCATTGTACTATAATTATTCATTTTTGTTAATTATTATAGCCACTAGTATTAAGTCAATTAAATATAAATTTTACCTAATTTAAATAATCATAGTTATGAAGTTAATTGTATAACATTAATTTATTTGCTAAGAACCCAATTTTAATCCGAATTTGTGGGATTCAATTTTAAAAATTATTTTTAATATATTCATGTTAAGTGATGTGATCATACATGACAAATAAAAGAGAGCTAAATTTTTAGCTTGCATTGTTAGTACAGTACAATCCTTGGTCGTATAGTAGAATAGAGATGTCTGATGGGATGATTGTATCATCTAGAGTCCCTAACCATAGTAAAATTAACCTATCGTATAGTATGATACTGAATCTTATAGTATGATTGGATTGATTTTTTCTAAAATTAAATTTTTTATTTTTTATACTCAGCTTTATCCCTATAAATATCTTTTTTGGGGAGCCTTACAAGAACCTTAAACATAAAAATTCTTAAAGGAGGCATAGGGAAGAGTGTTTAGCTTAATAAATAATTAGGAAGACTTCTCTATTCCATTATTTTCTTAAAAATTTTTATGTTGGTATGGTTTCACTTTCATCTTGGTTGTTCTTTTTTTTACCTTGCCTTGAGTCTTGTGCTTTAACTTGAGATTTTCTTCAAGTTGAAAATTTAGGTAAGATTTTCATTTTAAGAAACTTTCTTTGTACCATAGAGAAGGAATGGCATCTTTCTTGCCTTGAATGAGGAGGAGTGGCTATAGGGTTTCTCCATCACCTCATGAGTATATTTCTGACATGTATGCATGTTTCAAAAAAATCATTATCTCATTGTATCTTTCACGAAGTGAATTTACTAATTGTTTGCTTAAATCTTAGGATGCCAAGATTAATGTTATCTCTAAATCTAAAGGTTTTTCCATTTATTCTTTTGATCAGTTGCTTGGTTCTCTTAATTTTTTATGAATAAAAAAATTCTAGAAATAAATACTAACATGGGTGAGAAAATTAACCATTTCCCGTTAAAGTTAATACTTCTTATTGTAATAAGGAGAATGAAAAAACCAAGAATGGTGTCATTTCACATATACCTCAGAATTTCAAAAACATCCTTAAAGATAAAATGAAGAGATTTGATCAGAGAAAATATAAAGGTAAACTAAAAATTCCTTAAAAGTTACTCATCTAATTTGCTATGAATGTGAAAAATCATGTTACAAAAATGGGAATGTCCCTTGCTTAAAACACAAATTAGAAAGACAAAAAAGGAGGAAAAATGTTATGTAAGGAAGGGAAAGAGAAGGACTCAACATGCATTCTAGATCCAGACAAATACAAACTTTTTGAAGAAGAAGCCATAGGAAGAGTCACAAACCATTATTTGATGGAAAAATGTGATTCTCTTGATTATGATGACAAATACGTACATAATCTTAGTTATGATGAACTTTTAAATTTTTGTGAGGAATTACATGTTGTATTCATATCTTTTAAAAAAAAGTAATTGTAATGAAAAACTTTTCTTCTTTGGGAATTAATCATAGCTCACTTATGCAAGAACATGAAAATTTATAAAATGAAAATAAAGAGCTACAAATTCAAATGGCCATGAAAATATGACTTATTTAAAAAAAATGTATTTCATGAATGTGCAAATGAAAAAAATGAAAAATATTTGCAAATTACAAACAGAATATCAAAGCTAAAATGATCATGCATTCTTTTATTTAAGTTCTTTGGAAAATATATACACCTTGCTAAACTATGCATACATCATTCAAATTCGAACCCAACATATGCAAGGATTCCAAAAACTTCTTATGGCTCTCTTATTTCTAAATGTAAGTTTGGGTTTCCAAAATACCAACCTAAATTTGTTTTGCAGATATGCTTTCACTTAGAGGTTGATAGAGGAATGATGTACTTAGACAAAGGGTACTTGAAGCATACAACTGGGGATAAAAGCTAATTCATCCTTTTAGAACTTAGAAGCAAAGGAAAGGTCACTCTTATAGATAACATAACCTATAAAGTACTCAAGTCATATACCATTGTATTAATGATTCTATATGTAATGAAAATGTCTTTATTGTTAGTGGTTTGAAACACAATTTGTTTGGCATTAGTAAGTTATGTGATAAGGGCTTTAATGTTGAACTTTTTAATCATAAATGATTACTTGATTTAAATAGAAAAATTATTTTAGACGGTATTAGGATTAATAATATTTAAATGAATGATCTTGAAAACTTAGGTTGTTCTTTGGTTGTTTATTTGAAGTCCACACTAGATGAGTCAGGGCTTTGACATAGACGATTCTATCACAACAACATGCACGCACTTAGGAAAAGCACATGAGATGAATTGGTTAGAAATTACCAAGACTAGATTTTTCTAATGATCATTTGTGTGATGCCTATCTATATGGTAAGTAAACTAATATTCTCTTAAATCAACATAAAGCACTATAACTTCATGACTCTTAGAAATTCTTTACAAGGATTTGTTTGGACCTATCATCACCGCTAATTTAGAGGGCAAGGCACACAGACTTGTTATTATTACTGATTTTACTAAATTTATATTGGTGAGATTTTTTAGACACAAAGAATTATATTTTTTGAATTTTTCATTTTAATTATTTAGAATGAAAGAAAAATTGGTTGTAGCATTTCATCCATTCATAATGAGCATGGTAAAAAATAAAAAAATGATAAATTTGAAGTTACTGTAATGAGACAGGGATAGAGCACAATTTTTCATCCCCCAAGACTCTACAATAGAACAAAAGAATGGGAAAGTTATATAAGCCACTAGATCTAAGCTTAGTGAGTATAGGTTTCTTCAATACCTTTGGGTCAGGGCAATTAAAACCACTTTGTATATGATAAATTGAGTAAACATTAGATCCAAGCCGAATAAAACTCCTTAATAGCTTTTATAATGCAAGACTATGCATTTGTCTCATTTGCATGTTTTTGGATGTAAATGCTTTGTGTTAAATAATTGAAATAACTTGAGGATGTTTGATTATAAATTTGATGAGGAATTGTTTTGGGTTATTTCCTTGTAGAAAAAACTTGTAGAATATTTAATAAGAGAACCTTATTAGTGGAGGAGTTAATGCATGTTATTTTTTATGAATCTATTATTACTTGCCCTTTTAGAGAGCTTATAGATGAGTATGGTTTAGTGTCAAAAATTAAAATTCTAAGTTTGGAAAAAAAATAAGGAAGCCAAGGAGAGACTACTGGGTCATCCCCATGTATTTATCATATGAGACCCATCTACAAGTGTTAGGACTAAAAATATCCTTAGATAAGTTAGCGTTAAAACTTAATTTCTATGATTGAAGCCGCAAGTGTAAAACAACCAATATTTGAAAAATTCTAGGTTAAGGTAATGTGAAGAAAATTGAATAAATTTTCTAGAAATAATGTTTCAGAATTAGTGTTTTGACCCTCATCTCAATTTGTGAATAGAAAAAAGTGGGTTTTTAAAAATAAATTAAATGGCTTGGGAGTTGTTTTTAGGAACAAAGCAAGGATTGTAACTACAAGTTTTAATCAAATAAAAGACATGGATTTTAGGCAAACAATTGAACATATTATTTATTTAGAAGCTATTTAATTGTTACTTGCATTAGCTTTAAAGGTTATAAATTATTTTAGATGGATATTAATGTTTGTTTTTTAATAGAGTTATAGAAGATGATTTGTTTGTTTAATAGCCAATAAAATTTGAAAGGTCATTATACCCTAATTAAGTTTATAAATTCAAAAAATGATTTGTTTGGTTTGAATAGGCAGCTCATGCTTGTTATGATAGAATCAACTCTTTCTTTTCTTTAAAAAAATTTGTTAAAGGAACTATTGACACTACTTTGTTCATTGAAAGAACTAATTTTGATATTCCCTTATTGAAATTTATGTTGATGATATACCTTTTGGATATAGTGGATCTTTATTGTGTGAAGATTTTTTAAGACTAATGAGATAAGATTTGAGATGAGCATGATTGCTAAGATTACTTACTTCTTAGGATTCAATGTTAAGCAATGACAAAATGGCTTATTCTTAAGTCAATCTAAGTACATGAAAGAGCTTTTGATCAAAAGGTTTAGATTAGAAGGATGTAATAGCAAAAACAACCCCATGTGCCATAGAACTTAATTAGACCAGGATCCTATTGGTAAGTCCCTTGACTTAAGAAATTGTGTGAGATGAAAAACTTTACTTTAGTGTTAATATACTTTATATCATGTTTAGTGTCTATCTTTGTGCATGCCTTTAAGCTTATCCAAAAGAGTCTCATTTGAATGTTGTGAAAAGGATCTTTTTATATTTGATTGGTACACCCACTTTAAGAATCTAGTATCTTTGTGAGAGCATAATTTTTATATTATTAGATATTCTAATTCTGATTTTATAGAGTGTAAGGTTCATATGATAAGCACTTTCAAGTTTGTAGGCCACTCATTAGTCTCTTGGTCCAACAGAAAATAAAATTCTATTACTATATCAAATGCTGAAGCTAAATACAATGCTGCTAGAAGCTATGTTGCCCATGTTTTATGGCTGAAGCAACAACGCATGATCTTAGTCTATAGATAGGTAAATTTCTATTATGTGTGGCAACACTAATCCTACTTCCATCACTAAAAACCCATATAGCACTTCATACCAAAACATAGATGTTTAGTAGCATATAATTATGTTTTAAAAGGAGATATTGATATTCAATTCCTTAACACAAAAAATTAATTGGAGACATTTTTACAAAAGCATTGAATTTTATAAGTTAAGCTCTTAGATCATACTTGGGTGTGATAGACTTATGTGATTAGGATTGTTTCTTCCTAACCTTTTATTTTGTTACTTTTATGTTCATTTTCTTTTCTTGCATCTTTTTATTTTATTTCCAATTTCTTTCTTTATTTCATTTTAATCTTTGTCTCTTTATTTTCTTTTGTTTTTCCTAATTTTATTTTTCTATTTTATTTTTTTAGTTAATACATATTTGTTTTTCATTCCATTTTCTTTTACTTTTTTTACTTTTGAACTATGCATGCACTTTTGTTTAAGTTGTTCTTATTTTATTATCTTCATGAACTTTTTATTTTTTTTATATTATTCTCTCAATCTCATTTAATTATCACTTTGGGCTAATTTATAAAATTATGATAATTGTACTATCCAATTCCCATCATATTATATGATTGGTCTATTTAGATTATCAAAATAGTATGGGATGATTGATTGGATGATTCACTGTAAAAACAGCTTAGTGTATGATCCATTATCATATTGTACAATAAGTTAACAATGATACGATTTACCTAGTTAACTAGCATGTGTTATTAATGGTGGGATGATTAATGACACTTAATTATATTATATAATTATCTCATCATATTATATGATTGGCTTAGTCAATATAGCCATTCAAGTGACCATTGGGATGATATAAATCACATTGTACAATTTCCAAATTGTACTGTACCATTGACCCAATCAAATATAACTATTGATGACAACTATTAGGATGATTAAAACCATTTTCTACTAATTCTTATTCATATTGTACAACTAAATGATTCAAATCATTTTTTATTCTTTCCCATAAAATCTCATTTCTTCTTCTCTCGTAATTTGTTTGAGTTTTTACATGCATGAATTCTTCAAATGGCCATTAAGAGAGCATGTAATAGTCAAGAGAATTATTTTTGATTTGTTGATGAAGAAGCTACTTACATGAAGCACAAAGAATGCAAAATAATCAACTTAAAGACACTTAGTCAAGATATGTTATCTTTCTTCATATCTAACATCTTTACTAGCACATCTCTTTAGTCCTTATCCTATCAATTTCATTCCAAACTCTTTTCTATATTTTTTTGCAAAGCTTGTCATCAACTGCAACCATACTATCCTTCAATCAAAGAGTTTTTGGTAGTGAAATATCTATTATTGATATTATTTTACACAAGTATCTTCACATCTCTAATTTTTATCCTTCTACATATAATATATAAAATGATCCTACTTACAAATGGACTTATGTTAATTTGGTCATTTTAGACTCACCCCTTCATCAATGCTAAGCCATATCTAGTTGTCTTGTGTTGAATGATCGTGTTATCCAGCATGTGCTTAGGCACAATTTCATTCCTAAAGCTAAAGAACAAATCAACATCACACCCTTTCTTTTCCTTGCCATTTACTTTTTTATGACCAACATATAGTTTAGTATTGGAGATCTTTTGATTCATTACATTAAAAATCTCACCATCATTAAAAACCTAAAATTTAGGAGACACAATTTAGCCTTAGGACACATTATTATTTATCTTCTTGAGGTTAAATATAACTGACCTATCTTGAGGCACCAAACAAAACTCCTTCTCACTTTATAAACTACCCTTTCCAAACTTTCCATAGTGAGAAGTGATGTCCCTCTCAAGCCACAATAGCGTAAAATAGGAAGAAGCAGCTAGAGTGGGAGAACTTTCAACACACTATCATTACCTCTAGGTTGATTGGATAGAGCACTGCATGACGTGAACTTCAAATTGAAAGACATATCAAAGAGTAGGGAGATTGCTGAGTACTAGTAGAAATGTGTAAAGGATTAAGCTTGGTTTCAAGCTCAGTCAGACTCTCACCATGGCATCTTCCATCCACCACTACCAAGTGAGGGTCCTTCTAATTTTTAGGTTATTTTATCTTTTCCTTTCATATGTACTATAGTTTGTTCTGATTTATAGTTTCTACATTTGATGTACTCTTCACTTTCATATTTATTTTTTCTTGCACTTAATGTTATAATATCTTAGTTATATTAATCACATTCAACATGCTTACTCTATTAGTTGATATTTTCTCTCTTTAATATGTAGTGAAAGTTTGAATCATTAAGCCAATCAAATATCCTAAATTTTTGTCTATAATGATGTGCATAACTATTTAAGTATAAATTTTTATCTAAATCACATTTTTTTACTTTATTTTTTTTACATTTCATAATATACTGATTTGTGCATGAATATTACTATAGATGCATAATATTGCCAATTGTAAAATTAATTTAGTAATGTTAACATTGAGATTAGGATGCACAAACTGGGATAAAAGTCAAATAAAAAATTTTCCAAAATGGGAAAGTATAAAAACAAAACCCCTAAATTAGAGAAGTATCAAACAAATCCCTAAACTAGTGAAGTATCAAAAAATCCCTTAAGCAAAGAAGTATCAAAATTAAAGTCATCCTAGTCTATCACTAAGTGTCCCTTCATAACATTTGTTCTTCTACTTGAATATTGTAATATCATATCAATTCATCCAAATCAATTTTAAGAAACACATTATTTTTGTTTCAAATGTGTTTAAAAAATTTAGTAAATCAATTAATGTCATTTAAGTTGGTTATGAAACATCATAAACATAAGTGTAACATTTCAGTAGAAAATTGCATAGTTAGTAGTCAATAGATAGTAAACATAAAATATGATCATTAGTTAAGCATTGTATATATACTTATTTTATAAGTTTGTGTGTTAAGATTATTTTAGAAAAATATTTGATTAATTTTTAATACAAAAAATGCTTATCACCACTAGTGTTTGCATGATCATTCGCATTTTACTTTAATCATTTTTATGTGTCAAATGAGGGAAAAAAGATTAGGGTTTTATGGTTAGTGATTTTAGCCTATCTTGTCTGAAATTTCATTTAATATAATTTTTTCATATTTTTGTACTTTTGCATCTTCCTACATATTGGTGCATTCTTTCATTTATTACATATTTTTCTAGGACATAAATTGAGGGGGAGACATCTTTTCTATTATTTATTAAACCCCCAAAATTAAAAAAAAAAAAAATTTCATCATCAAAAGGAAAGAGATTGTTAACCCCATGAGCCTTCACATGATATTCTATATTTTAATGATTACAAACATTTCTAGTTGAACAACCATTTTACCTTAGTAATTTTGTGTGCGGGTTGTGGTATGGTTTCAATACAAGAACTACAACTAAGCAACCTAATGACATTCAGTGTGAGAATGCAAATAATGACTAATTTTTAAAGCTTGATCTAGAAATGGCCCATGAAGATTGCAGATGAGAAACAGTTGATGCCAGAAAACCCAAGTCAAGTTTAAATGTTGTATTGTCATGTCTTGTGTCATATTTTATTTTATCTTTATTTATTTGGCATGTAAATAATGAAAATAATAAAGCATGCACATACCAAAAGGAATATAAAATAATATTTAAAATTAATTTTTTATGAAAGTCGTATTATACGATTCTTATTACATTAGATGATTATCCATATTTATTAACAAATTTCAACTTTCACAATTAAGTTAGTTCTATAAAATGTGCCAAATTTAAACTAACCATATAGATAATCATGATCATGCTATACAATTATTCATTATTATTATTAATTATAGCTTTCATAATTAAGTAAGTAAGTTATAAATATTGTCTAATTTGATTATGTTATGGTGCGATGTAAATCATATAGTATGAATTAATTGGTAATTACCTTATTTTAATCTAGAATTTGTGGGATTGAATTTTAGAATTTTTTTCTTATTATATTCATACTGCACAATGTAATTATATAGGAAGAACAAATAGAGAGCTTAATTTTTAATTCCTATTATTTGTACAATACAATCCTTATTCACATAGTATGAATGGTGGCATTTGATTGGTGGATCACATCATATAGAGTCCCTAACACTAGTAAAATAAACGAATTATAAAGTATGATGTTGGATCATACAACCTGATTAAACTAATATTTTTAAATTAATTTTTTTTATGTTTTTATTCAGCTTTTTCCCTATAAATAACTCTTTTTGGGGAGCCCAACTAGAAGCTTGAACATGTGAAATCTTAAAGAAGGCTTAAGGAAAACTGTTTAGCTCAAGAGAAAGGTATAGAGATTTCTATATTCTTCTATTTCCTTAAAAATTATTTTGTTGGTAAAGTAGAACATTCATCTTGGTTGTACTTTTATTTCACCTTGCCTTTGAGTCTCGTGCTTTTACTTGAGATTTTGTTCTAATTGAGAATTTGCATAAGATTTTATTGTAAGAAACATTTTTACGTGCATTCCTACTATACTCTCACCATAGGTAAGTCTCCCTCTACTAGGTCACTCTTCACTATTTATTGCTCCATTGCTTTTCTCTATCGTTATGGATTTTCCATTCTATGTTTGTATTCTCTATAGAAACACTCCTTCCATTGACTCTATGACTTAGCTATCAAACTCATTTTCCATAATTTTATCATGACACGTTTGAAGAAAGATGTGACAATAGCTTTATTAAAACTCCAGGTGCAAGAATGACAAACCTGGTCTCCTTCTTTCATAATTTGAATATGTATTGGTAGTTGAACCACTATAATTTACTTTAGTTGAAAAGTTCACCTATAAGCATCCCAATATGGATGACATCCACAAGCATTTTGATGACTTGAAGCTTTTGGGTGAGTGGAATGTTGGTTTACTTGATTGTAACATATTGCTATTTGACTTAGTAAAGAAGTGGATTATGCAAGACACTTTTTGAAAAAGCTTTACCACGTTGACAATGTGCTAAAAAACACTCAAATGGACACCTACCTTCAAATATAGTGCCAATCTGCCATTAGTCTCTATTTTAATTAAATTCCCAAATTTTAGAACTTCACCTTCTTAATAAACAAATTCTTTATTCCTTAGCTGTAATTTTTGGTAAACCTCTTAAGTTAGGCTTCCCTACTTTCAATTTTACAAGGCAATCTGTAGCAAGAGTACTTGTTGGAATGGAAATAACTTCTTATGTTGAGGAAATCTAGATTGGCACTCCAACAAATGGCTATTGGAAAGGAAGTCATCATTGAACAAAAGACACATTGTTGTCCCAAATGTAGAATGTTTGGTCATATCATAGAATATTTCTTCATTGCTAATCTAAAACTAAGGGATAAAAAGAATTCCACTAAAAATGTTACTACAACTGTGCCTTTACTGCATGTTTTAACTAGAAAACATGTGATGAGTGATAACACAATCCAATTAGACCCCTTGGTAGGCCATGAATAGATCTTATGAGAAAAAGAGAAAGATGTGGAGCTTTCGGGGCCATATGACGAACTAAATTAGTATATAAATAAAAAAGTCATTGCAACAAAAGTTTTGGATAATTTAGAACAACAAACATTGAAGAAATTGAGGTGGGAACAAAGGAATCAACAATTCTAACTTTACACACTAAAAAATTCATCTTGCAACATCCTGAGAACAATCATACATAGACATATGACATCCTTTCTCTAGTTCATAAGCACCTATTACACACACTGAAGAGATAATTCAAGCAATGAAAGCAATGGAAGAAGAGTGGTGATTCAAAAATCTAAAAGATACAAACAAAAGCATCAAAGAACTAAGAAATATAAACCTACATGTAGCCTCATCCTTGGGAAGAAGCTCCACAACTAGAATACTAGCCAATTAGGATGATAGGATCACTATTAGAGCCTCATGGGGTTCTTAGTATCTTCAACATGACTAACTTCATTATTTACAATATTCGAGGCATTGCAAATCTAAATGCCTCTAATAGGCATAAGAGCCTCATTAGATCACAAAAACTTGATCATTTGCCATTTTAGATAACTATTAGTCTTAATTGTCAAGATAACTAGTTAGTTGGTAGAGATTTCAATATGATCACAAACTCTATTGAGAAGAAGGGTGGGGAGAATCCCAAAAATGCAATCATGAGGGAATTTACTGATCATATTGATGATGCTTGCTTGATTGATGATGGTTTTAGTGGATCTCCTTGCACATGGAATAGAGGTAGAACTTATGAAAGGCTTGATATAATCTTAGTTAATGCCAACTAGTTCAACAACTTTCACCATACTATTATCCGTCATTTAAACCAAATTTGTTTAAATCATGCACCCATTCTACTTTTAATTAACTTATTCCCTAAACAGACCAAGAAAGATTTTCAAATTCTTGAATATGTAGATAAAACATGATCTTCTGACTAAATGTCTCAAAGAAGCATAAAATTTCAACATCACCAACCCTTGGTTGAGACTATATATGAAATCTTGATAAAAATTTACCTGCAGCCTTAGAAAGCTAGAATTGAAATGTCTTTGAAGATATTCACTAATATATTGGATCTACTAAACATAGAGTGTCTACCTGAAAATACATGCCTTGATACATATTCCTTACTTGTTGAATCTAAACTTCAGTAAGCACACACCGAACTATGTGAACTTATTTCCATGGAGGAATAATTCTTGATGCAAAAGGCTACCATTATCAATCTCAAAGTGGGTGATAGAAATAAAAAATTTTTGTCATGCTTGTATCAAAAAAGAAAGGAATTCAACGCCGTTACAAAAATTAAAAATTCACGAAGCAAACTCATTCCTATCCTTCGGAGGAAAAGTCACTCCGAACCAAAACATACTCAATTTTATTTCACTTTACACAATTTAAACTATGTATATACCATCCAAAACAAAAAACCAGATAGAAAGACTCCTCAACAAATTTATATGGAATAGAGAAAATAATACTATACATTGGGCCAATTAGAAGAAATTTTGTAAACATAAATGCGAATGTTGTATGGGATTTAGATCACAAGTTGATTTAATCAAAATCAACCAAATTATACTTTGGATAAATATTAGACATAATGATTCCTTATGGGCTGCTTTCTAACATAGCAAATATTGCCAAAAATCACACCTAACTGATGTTATTCCACGACCTACTAATTCTGGACAATGGATACATCTAATATAGCATAGGTATATAGCATAAAATATGATCTTCGAGAATATTGTCCAAGATAGTTTAAATTTCAACCTCGATCAATGGTTTCCTAAGGAAATGATGATAGACTTCACAACTCAACCTTCCTCCAGCATTGCTACTCTCTAATTTCTAGATAAATGCCAACTGGAATGCTGGTAAACTCAATGAATATTTTCCTTTTGATATCATCAAAGATGTGACCAACATAACTATAACTCCTTAACAAAAGGGCACCTTACTACTGAAATATGATAGCAAGTTTTTATCTATGACTAAAGCTATCTACAATAAGGTTCACCCACTCAAAGGACAACTGATTGAGGAAAATCTATATGGCATAATGCAATCAAATCATCCATGTCATTCTTTTATTGGAGGCTATTCCATAATTTGCTACCTACTGATGATATTTTGAATTTCGAAGGTCTTAAAATTTCATATGTTTGCTACTTATGCCAAAATAAAGAAGAATGCATAAGTCATTGATTTATTACTTTCCCATCTAGCGAAAATATAAATAGCTTGTTTGCATCTAAAAAATGAAACAAATAAAACATTTTGACTTGGGGCACTGCAGTGCTATAACTTCCTTACAAAATATAAAACTCAAACCACCCTTGATAGTTGCCTACTTAAATAAAATAGTGTCACAATGCTATGATCCTAGCACCTAAGTTCCATCATGATGGTCTTCAATTTAAAAGAAAGAAAACTATTGTTCCTGCCACAACAATGATAACCACCCAGAAGGGAGTTTGGGGAATGGTAGTGGAGCAAAAATTTGCCCCAATGGTGAAAAACCACCTTTAAAAAGGGGGGAACTGCACCCACTAATATTTTTCTTCTTTTTGACTCTCTTCCTCTAACCTGCATGCTCTAATCTTACTCATGGTCTCTTGTACTCTCAATTGCATGATTTTCCTGCTACACAAGAGTGTTCTCCTCATGCACTAGATGAGATCGAAGCCTACTACTGTTTACTCCAAGTAAAAAATTTCTAAAAAATCTTTCTTCATATAATTATTTCACTAAAAAGAAAATTTAAAATATTTCCACCATCAATCTTGGATCCAGTGAGAAATAAAAAGGCTTATATCTATTAATCTTGGATCATGAGTAATAAAATAAGCCCCTGACCCAAAATTCTGGAATCTTAAAATTTGACGATCTCTTCCATTGAACTTGGTTATGACATGAGATGAAAAAACTTCCCTCCATCAATCTTGGATCCAAAATAAAGAAGAAAAGTGTTTTTACACTAAATAATTAAAACTCTCACACTGCTAAAATATTATTCCACTAAATTTTTATAAAAATTATTAAATTATAAAAATTTGATTAAACAAAATTTCTGCTCTATGGTGTCAAGGTCCATTACGAGGCACTAAGCTCTCAAGAATGAAATCTTTAGTGCCAAATATCAAGTGTTACGATGCTAAGCTCTCAAGTTATTATCATTCTTACAACACCATGGTACTATATCTCAGCATTAGTGCTAAGCTCTCAGTTATTTACCTCCTTGAAATAGCATCGCAATGCTATTTTTCAAGCACGAGGCACTATTTCTTAAAATACCTATTCCACCATCTAACTTAGTTCTAGTGTGAAACAAAATCTTTCCTCCATTGATCTTGGATCTAGAATAAGAAAGAAGAGTGTTAATGCACAAGAAATCATGAAATCTAGCACTACTAAGGCGTAATGATACCAAAATTTAAAAATTTCCCAAAACTATTAAATATTAGGCACTGATGACATAGCGACACAGCGTTGTGGGTCCAACACCGAGCCGTGAAGCTCTTGAGAATCTTAAATATCAGGTGAACATTTGATAGCACCATGGCACTAATATCTTAATGCTGAGATGCTGCACTCTCTAAAGAATTAATCTAAGGTGTCCTTTCCATAGTGCCAAGGCATTGATACCACCACATTGAGGTGCTCTTCTCTCAAGAAATTAGCCTAAGGCACTCAGGTAATAGTGTCAAGGTATTCATATCATAGTCCAAATCATGTCTACAACACTACAGTGCTACACATGTAGTGTCGAGCTGCTAAGCCCTCGGGCTCTAACTTTATCTTTTAGCTTAATGGAGTCAACGTGCTAGTTCGATAGTGCCAAGGCGCTGAGCCTCAACTTGTTCATTTTTTAGAGATATTTTATTATTAAAATTTTAAATCTTAAAGCATTCTACATAATAGAAACAAACATAAAGCATTAAAATAAAAATGTCTTTATTAATACAAAAAATTTATTACAAATACTTATAATAATAAAAAAACAAAATATAAAACAAAAAAGATAAAGGGGAAAACTAGTAATCATATCCATTATCATCCTCCTCCTCTTCTTCCTCTTCTAGCTCAAGTGAGGTGCTCACATAAGGGTGATTTTGAGACACTATAGAACAAGAAGCTTGACCTGAGAACATACGAACTAGTGCTGAGTTAAACTCAGCTATATATAAAAACTGATGCCATTGTTGAACCATGTGATAGTTAAATTATCTGACTAGTTTTTACTGTTACCCACTAGTTCCACTAACCCTTTTCCTTAAATTTGAGACTTGCCCTCCAATTTCTTGGAGTTGCTCATTTAAGGAATTGGAGGATTTGGGTATGTTCTGAGGGTTGCGTGAGCTTTCTCCCACCTCAATCCTTGTGCCAAATCCTTTAGCTGATCTCCTAGTTAGATGAGCCTTTTGTATAAGAACTTCCTCATCTTACTCGCCTTCTACACCCGCCACAACACATAAAGAATAAATTAGAGAAGGATAATCATACCCTACAGTAGTACTACTCTTTAGCATATTATAAATAAAATTATAAATAATTCTCCCATATCCATAATAAAGCACTTTTGAATTACAAAATTCAAAATGCTTGTATCCCTAGTTACCTCACTGATTTTGACATTGGGCATTAACTTGGAAAAAAAATAAAATAATGCCAAGCTTTGCCTCAGCAGTAATGTCAGTACAAATTGGAAAAAAACAAAATTAATAATTCTATTCTCATGCCTTTGCACTGGACATTAGAATTTCTAACAATGAGGAAATTAAGGATTTCATCATAATTGGGTTGATCAATATATTATAAAATATATTGATCATAATCTACATCTCATAAATTGTAATATGAATTAATTATTCTATTATCAAAACTTATTAATTTTTCCCATATGAAAATGCTATTATTTTGGTGCTCCTTCGTGTTGGTGAAGAATGCCCACACCACAGGGATTGCCCACACCACATGTGGGTTAACTATAATTTCCCTTAATACATTTAGCTTATTAAAAACCTAAAGATCTACCCTTGATTTAATTAATTGAGATCTGATGTGATTATGATTTTAATTTGATTAATTAAATCATTTAATTAACTAACTAAACCCTTAATTAATCTCTCTTTAATTAATTTTCCTTTAAAGAGAAATGGACTTAAGAAATGAGGTTAGGAAGGAGGTCCAAACCCTATTCTCCTTGCCCATTCACTATTCAACAGTGATTAGCAAATAGAATTAATTAATTTGTTGCTAATTTGGGTGTTAATTAACCATTCAGTTGATTAAGAGAGTAAATAGGGCTTAAATGATCAATTTATCTAATTACCTATGGAATAAATCCCAAGAAAATTATGGGAGGCAAAAGTCATCCCATTAAACTAACACATGAAGTTTGAGATTAATTTATTCAGTAATTAAGCCTTAATTAAGCTAATTAAGTTTTTATTTAAACTTTAATTAAGCTTTAAATATTATTCAATATTAATTAAAATTAATTTTAATTGAATCTCTTCGAAAATATCTTTAATATGAGCATTTATTTATATTTTTTGAATTTTTCTATAATTTGTTATGAATTTTTAAAGTTTCATCCATTAAAACTAATTAATTAAGCCTAATTCAGCCTAATCTCATTGACGCTACATAGACCGCTGACGTGGAGGGCTTCCCACATAGCATCGTGGGATTGGCTACTTAAAGTCATCCAACATGGCGTCTACGTGGCGGCGGCGAATGTGCTTTCTTATTCGCCATTTGATCTAATATTAGATGACCAAGATTAACCCCGTGGTTTCTATAAAGATTAGATTGGATTTTTTTTAATGGATTAATCATGACAATCCATTCCGATCATGCGAAATAGACAATATGTGATCTATCGTCTCCCGAGCGACGAGAGATGGACACTGTCCGCCTTCCATCGCTTGATCTAAGCTCACCCGAGCTCGGATAGATTCAAAATTTATCCCACACCTTCACGATGATAATCTGAGGGGATCTAATAGTCAAAATTGTGTGACATTCAAATTTTCTTTACAAAAGACCAACCAAATTTGTCCCAAAGCTCGATTTAATGGAATTACCTTTTTTCGTTGGAGCTAGAGACCAGCAGCAAAATCAACTGAGATAGCTTCGTCTAGTAGATATGAAGCCCTATTGATCAGCACACAGGAGGATTCCTTATCGTTTACTCTATGGACCACAAACCATCAATTTGGAGGTTGACGTTGATCAAACTCGCACTTCCGATGGTCAGAGGGCTTGCGAGGCAATTGTTCTTGCTCGATGAAGTGTGGGAAAGGTGTGGGTGAAATTAATTTGAGTTTAGTTGGGTTGAGTGGTAGGTTACCCTATTTTTATTTGGAGTTTTTCGATAATGGGAAGCTTGGGAGACTTAGAGAGAGCACTGGGGATTTTAAAACTACCACTAGAAGCTTAGTGAGTGTGAATGGTGTCATTTTGGATCGAAATGAGGGGGTACATCCCCCCTCTTTTGGATCAGACGGATGATATTAGAGCCTGAATTTCAACCTTTCACCCGCCGTCCGAGCACCGGAGTGGTCGGTGTAAAGCTGAGGTAGCTCGATTTGAATGGCTAGAGGCCTTGGTGGGTGGCTGAAGGTGGCTTTCTTCTTCCTTAGGTCCAATGGTTTAGGCTCGGTGTGGGGAGGTGAGTTAACTAACCTCCCCTTAGTTTATGGCCAACCTAGCCCACTAGGGTCAGGCAAGGTAGGCAGGTCATTCCCCCATTTGGGTAAGGGACAGCTGCCAAGGAGAGGGAAGGAGGGTTGACTTGCCAAAAATGGGTTTGATCCCATGTGGGGAGGAAAATCCAATGGGTAAGTCCTTGGATTGGACCCAATTTAATTTGGGCTAGTTTGGGGCTAACCCAATGTGACTTTATGATGGGTTGGTTCAGGTCCCATTGGGTATTGGCTTGGTTTAAGTGGGTTTGGCTCAATTTGATCCTTATAGGTCAATTTGGGCTAGGTTGGCCAATTGGTCAAATTGGGTCAAACCAAGGGTTGAGTCATGTTCAAATGAGTAATTGGAATGTTTTGGTTAAATTAGTTTGAATCAATTTGGCTTGGATTTGATTTTGGCTCATTTGGATTCATGTAGGTCAAATGGATAAAGTTGACCAATTTGGCCAAATTGGCTTGGGTTATGAGTTGATTCATGTTCAATTGGTTAATTAAATATGATTGTAAGCTTTGGTTTGAATTAATTTGAATTTAATTTGGATTTAGGCCAATTTGACTCTTTAGGTCAATTTGGGCTAAGTGGATCAATTGGGTTCAATTGGCCAAATTGGGTTCAAGTATGGCTTTGGTCAAGTTCAACAATCAATTTGGAATGAACTTGAGCCATTGGTTGTAATTGATTTGGGTAAGATCTTGATTTGACCAAATTTAGTCTTTTAGGTCAAATTGGGTCAACTTGAGTCAAAGGGCCAATTAGGTTAGGTTTGGCTCAATTGATGGTCAAGTTATGTTCAAAGGTTGATTTTAGGTTGGTATGAATCATTAGTTTCAATTGATTTTGCTTAAGGTGAAAGTTGTCTAGTTTTGTTTATATATGTTATGAGGGTTGACTTGGTCAAATGACCAAGTTGACTTGGTTTGACCCAATTTATGATAATTGATCAACCTAGTGTGATCAATAATCATAATAGGAGGTTTAGAATAATTTGGCTCAATACAATTTAGGTAGGATTGAAATTTGGCTCAAATGGGTCCTTTAGGTCACCTTGGGTCAAGTGAGCTTCAGTGGGTTAATTGCCTTGATTTTGGGGTGATTTGGATTTAGTTGGGTTTATATATGGATTTGGGATTGATTTATAGCTTTGGTTGCAATTGATTTGGGTTCAAATGGATTTTGGTTCATTTGAAAATTTCAAGTCAAGTGAGCTAAATTGGGTTTGATTTGGATTGATTTTGGCTTGTTGATTTGATTGTATATTTGATTTATATTTTGGGTGATGATTGAAGAAATACTTGATTCAAGAGAAAATCAATTGAACTTGACTTGAATTTGAATGGAAATTTGGCTAATTCCATGGGATAAAATCATAGGGCTTAGGCTTGGATTTGATTTGAGTTGATTTGGTTTAGATTTGATTTGAAGTTGAGTTTGATTATAGATTTTGGTAAATTGATTGAATGGCTGAATTGATCTTTAAGAAATATAATTGAATTTGGATGAATTTGGATTTGATTATGGCTAAGTCCATAGGATAAAATCATAGGGCTTAGGAAGCGTTGATTTGATTTTATTCATTTTGGATTTGTTTTGAAGTTGAGTTTGATTGTAGATTTTGGTAAATTGATTGAAGGGTTGAATTGATCTTTGAGAAAATCAATTAAATTTGGATGAATCTGGATTTGATTAAGGTTGAGTCTGTAGAATAAAATCATAGGGCTTAGGAGGGGTTGATTTGATTTGATTTAGTTTGGATTTGATTATAGGTTTCAATCATTTGATTTGGATTTGGATTTGGATTTGGATTTAGATTTGGACTTGAATGAATTGAATTTGAGGTTTGGTTTAGGCCAGCAAGGTAGGCATAGGTTGGGTTTAGGCTATAAAATATGTGGACCTCCCTAAGTCCTAAGGCATAACCTAATCCTATGGTTAGCCCTTCTAAGTCTCTATGCTTAGGTTAAGTGTTCGCCTAATCACTAGAAGTGTTTTAAAACTAAGGAGCTCTTAGTGTCTAGAAGGGTCTTAGATCTATGGTGGGAAGATTGAGTCCTCACTCCAAAAGTGAGGCCAACAAGCAGCTTTTCATCAAAAGATTTATAAGATCTCAGCAAATAGTAACTATCGAGAATCTCATTGTAGAGAAACTAAAACCTAATGAGTTCCTCGTTGATTATATTCTCAGGTGGACAAACTAGAGTATGAAATGTGAACCACAGTTCCAAGAGAAATATGCCATTGAAATTCTTCTTAAGAATATTGATGGATTAGTCGCTTTCATGCCCAAAGACTTTACATACAAAATATTTGAGAAGTTAATCAGCAAGGCGACTAGCCTACCAAAGGAAGCCAAATAGTTACCCTTCTCAGACTAATCAAGCAAGCCAAAGCCCCATAAGGTATTTAAGAAGAAGCCATGAGTAGTGTTAGCAGTGGATAAGGGAAAGCGACCCATGAGAGTGTCCCCTGAAAGATGTTGATCTCATTTTTAGATAAGGTTAACATCATCTCTGAAATAAATAATTAGGACATTTAACCTTAGATAAGAATCTCCTAATTCAACGCTTAGGACACTACATCTAGTGACCTAGTGCACCTTCCTTGGGTTTGATCTAACCTAATGGGCTTAGGTGGACTCAACCTAGATTCCAAATTTGAATTAGATCAAATTAAATCCAAATAAATCAAATTAAAATAAATGAATGAATCCAAAATTAAATAAAGTCAAATATAGTCAACCCATTTGACATAGGTGGGTCCCACCAAGTCAAAGGTCAACCCACCAAAATTTGACCAAATTAAATCATTCCTTCCAAATATTTTAAATGATTAAATAAACATGTTTAATCATGAATCTCAAAAAAAATTCAAAATTATTCAAGCCTTAATTAGGTTAATTAGACCACTTAGTCTAAATGAACCTAAATAGGTCCTATTGGGATTAAACCCAAATCAAATTGAAATCAATTCAATTTGATAGCTCAAAATCATTTGGAAATGATAATCAAACACAATTTAGCCCATCATTGGGTTTAATTTGGTCAAATTGGTCATTTGACCAAAATGAAACCTAAGCTTAACCTATTAAGCCCACTTTGGGTCAAATGGGTACAATTTGAAATCCACTAGAAATTAAATGAAATAAATCACTCCAAATCATCTCACACATATGGTTAATCATGATTGGAATCCAAATTGCATCCTATTGAGTCAAATTGGTCATTTGAACCCAATTGGAATCACACTTAACCCATGTAGGCATAAGTGGGTTGAAATGAAATGAAATCCAAAATCAATTCAAATCTAAATGAATTAACTAAAGCAAAACTTAATCAATCATCAATTAAAGGTGATTAAACCTCAAAATTAAAATAATTGAATCAAAATTAAATGCTTTTAATTTAAATACTTGGATTGGATCCAAATTTCCAATCCAAATGAATTTGGACTTGACCTCAAACTCATATTATGTTTGAGTTAGCAGCCATGCATTAGTCTAAGGGCTTTGATGGTAATGCCATAAATCATATAAATAAAGAAAAAAATTAAAGAGGTGGAATTATAAGAAGAGAAGACTTGAAAATCCATGAAAGGTATGCAAGTTGTTTTCCATTTCTTATACGATCCATAGAAGAAGAAGAAGAAGAAGAAGAAGAAGAAGCAAGAAGAGAAGGAATGCTCAACCAAGAAAAGAAAAAATGGGGTGATGCCCTCTTCCTTCCAATCCCTCACCCAATCATGTTCACAAGGCCGGGATTGAATCCATGGCCTCTCGCCACTGGTTGAAGGCCATAAACATGGTTCTTGGCACTGGATGGAAAGAAAGGAGGGAGAGCTTCTCCCTCTTTTCATCCCAAATCACTCACCAAGGGAGGAGATAAAGAAATGGATCGATCCCCCGTTAGCTCATCACAGACACACAAAAATGATCAAATATGGTAGCCACCAAGCCTCTTCTAATGGTCAAAAGTTAGGAAAAGTCTCCCACCTCCAATTGAACGTTCCAACACATTCAAGATGTTGAGGAGACCTCAAACAAATTTCCATCGTGACCCCTCACCATCAATGAGCCTGAGAATGACCGAACCCGATTGAAAATGACCATGAGTTGGTCTCCAAGGAATTTGGCAGGGAGGCAAGACACCAAATCAAATCAAAAGAAATAAAATAAAGAATAAAATTTTAAAGAACAAAATTGAAACATTAATCCAAAATTTAAATTAAATTCAAACTCAGACCATCTAAATAAAATTAAAAGGATTAATTAAGATACTTAAGAATCTTAGTTAGACCTTTGGGATAGACATTCATCTTCGTATGAAGATTTCATTCCACTAGAGGTTAAGATGTTAAATGAAATGGGTTCCACCCAAAAGTGGAATCTATTTTACTCTTCATTTTTTAAAACATAAACTTCACTTTAACCAAATAAAAATGAAAATGATAATAAATCATTAAATCATTTGAATTGACACCATCCAATGGTAAAATTCAAACAAACCGAAAACTTCAAATTGAAAGTTGAACTGAAAAGGCCTAGCAAAGTCTTGCTACACAAGCCTATTTTCTTCACACACTAAATCATCAAACTAAACTAATTATTCATGATGCTTTCTATGATACTGTTGTATGATGTGATGTCTTTATGCATTTTACTTCATTATTTAGACTTTTTTTTTTTTTTTTTTTGATTCTTTTTTAGAACTAACATTCTCTTATAAAATGAAAAGAATGCTATCATAAATAAATTAAAATGTTACTTTCTTGTAGGTGTGCTTAAATACTTAAGCATAACCCAGACAAGTGGACAAGTCAACTAATGCTAAGCCCATAGCTATAAAAATATAACTGTTGTGTGTTATTTGTATTTTTCGACATTTATTTTGCAAAGCTTAGAATTCATTTTGAATTCAAAATGTAAATTTGAGCTTACAGATCTAAATTAGTAGGAGAATCTATGCAAGGGTCCCTGGAAGCTCAATGGATGTCCTTAAAGAAGGAGACGATCCTGAAAAGAAGACCCATAGATCTCGACTTGTAGTTCTAGGCAGGCTGTATAAGGGCAAAGTGTGGCTACCCATTTACTCTTTCTTCCAGGTGTATAACAGTACCCACCGCATTGACCTATTTTATAAATTAAATTGGCTTAATTTATTTTTGGTGTGTAATAGAATCAACCTACTTTTCTAGGCTTTTTTTGTGTTGTGCTTTTCTGTAATGAATGCTTGGGTGGTTAGGCTTATAGAGAAAATTAATTTTTTACCCAATCTAAATCTAAACAACTAAAATAAGAAATAAAGAAAACTTGAAACCTCACATAAATCAAAGCCTTAGAAAAACTTAAAATAAATTAAAAATAAATTAACATTTAAAAGTCATGCAATCATGTTATTCTAAATTCTTGAATTGGGCACTTCACCCATTGCACATAAGAGACATCTGATCTATGAGGATAACCACCTTCTTAGGGAAGTCTGCCTTCTATTATTGATTTGGCCCATAATTATTTTTAATTGCATGGCATTTAGGCAAAAAAATGTATACCAAGGCCTCAAATAAATCATAAATCAAAACACTTAAAAATCTTAAAATGTGCATTAGTTAGATGCATTTTATATCTTACATGATCCTAGGGATTAGGGAGTAAAAGATTCTTAGATTCCTCCCAAGAAAAGACAACGACCATCTTGCATTCATAAGACTTGGCATCATAAAATTAAAATGTGCTTATGTTGTGTTAGTTGGCAGTCCCTCTAGGGGGGTTGTAAGTCTAGATAAATTAGGGATAGGTTAGTTCTCTCAAATGAGAAGAATAGTTGATAATTCCCAAAATAAAATTAGGTTGAGCATCTAGCTTGTATTAGAAGTATTTGTAGACTTAGGTTTTGAAGCATCCTCCTCAGAGTAAATCTTCAACCTTAGCTATTTCTGCAGTCTTCTGCTGCTAGAATTTAAGCCCTAGACTTCTAAGAAAATGTCAAATCAAAATCAAAATTAAATTCTAAAATTTAAAGCTCAATGATAGGATAGTTGAAGTGCATACTGGGCACCCTAATATAAATGGACATTTCCTATTTTATCCTATATGTTCTCCAAAAATAACTCTTTTACATTGGATCATTCCTAATTGAAATTTTAAAATATCATTCCTTTAAAAACCAACTTAGAACTCCATAGAAATAATATCTTATTTCTTTAATCGAGAGTATTCCTAGGACGAGACCCTTCCTAAGATATAATTATCTATATGGGTTTGCTTCTTTAGAGAACCATGAACCCAGTTTAAAATAAACCATGTTCTACTTTCCATGTAGTTAAGGGAAAATTTCTCTGGTACACGAAAGACCAATTAGCCTTATGAGTCTTTTATTGAATGATCAAATCCATTATAAGATAACATGTTTATCTTTCGAAATAATATATATATAACTTAATGATGCATTTGATCATCTAAATAAGAAATTTCTAAACTCTAATGGTGTGCACCCTTTTTCTCTCATCAAGAGGCTTGGGAGTTCTAACATCTACACTTCCATGACTCATTCGAGGTTTAATATCTTTATGCACACTGTTTGTGCATCTAAAGGTCCCATTGGAGGTGACACTTGAGCTAGATAAGTGATGAGGATGGTCCCAAGCAAAATATAAGGACCGCGGATTCACATAATATGAAACTATAAGATAGCATGTGAGCACTTTAGCTCTAATCCTACTTTTCTCCTAGAATCTTGAGGGTTTTACAGTTAAGTATGCTTATAAATTATATACAAGTGTTAAGCCTTTGATGTTTTGTCTTGGAGCGATCTTTAAGCTCATAAGCTAATGTAGAGCTTAAGGTCATTCGAAGAATTAAAAAAATTATCTTTTGATTGGTACTCACCATGTGTCAAGAATTTAACAAAGAAAGATTTAATTCTACATCCATGGTCTAAACACATGTCAGAGTACTTTGAAAAGCAATGGGATAGCAAATGCAAGAATCCTCAATCAAGATCGGGACTAATCTTTGGTACAATGGGTCCAATAGATGATGATGATGAATACTGGCTTGTCATTACCAATCATGTGGAGTCAGATAGGTTTTCTTCGTAACTAACTCATATGAGGATGTGTGTTTAGAAACTTTAGATGATCCATATGATTTCCAAGTCAAGGATGCACCCTCAGTGGAGGAAAAATTTAATCAACCATCAAGCTAAAGAAGATCAACTTATGCATTGAAGATAATCCTCACTTAACATATGCCTCTTGAATGAATCAAAAACTAATAACTTAGTTAGGCTACTTTCAAAATTTAAAGATTATTTTGCATTGAGCTATGAAGAAATGCTCAGATTAGCTTTTGAAGTTGTAGTTCATCAGCCAGCAACCTAGCTTGATACTTCCCTATCAAGCAAGCTCCTAGATGCATATGGTTAGACATTGAACAGTAGGTCATTTCATAAATTAAGGAATTGATCGATGTTGGCTTTATCAGGAAGGAAAAAACCCCCACATGGTTAGCCAATGTTATTCTAGTTAAAAAGAAGAATGGTCAAATTCCCATAGGGATCTTAATAAGGCATGTCCTAAAGAAGAATTCTTATACTAAAGTTAATGGTGACATTTCCTCATCTATTAGTTTCTCATTTATGGAGGGATCATCTAGTTACAACCAAATTAAGATGGCCTGATGATGAAAAAATACTACATTCAAAACCTCGATCAAAATATAAGGTCATGCTTTCGACCTCAAAAATGTTGGAGTCACTTACCAATAGATTATGACTCAAATCTTGTATAAACCTATCCATAACCAAGTTAAATGCTATGTTGATGATCTCATCATCAAGTAAAGAAAAGACAATTTATTTGAGTTGAGAGTATTTTTCAAGTGGTTTAGATAATGCAATCTCAAGATGAACCCTCTGAAGTGTGCATTTGGGATAACTTTATAAAAGTTTCTCGAGTTTATTATGTGACACCATATGATTAAAATTGTCCCTAAGAAGATCAAAGAGATATTAAAAATGGCACCCCCTAAAAATCTGACTCAGCCCAGATCATTCTAAGGGAGGTTGGTATATCTAAGATGCTTCATATCCGACCTATCTGGCGGATATCAACCATTCCCTACACTGACTAAGAAGGATGCTAAATTCAAATGGGATGATAAGTGTCAACAAGAATTTGATAGCATCAAGCAATATCTCATGATGCCACCAATTTTAGCTATCGCTATCCCGAGAAAACCCCTCATACTATACACTATTGAATTAGATGATTCCCTTGGTGCTTTGTTCACTCAAAATAATGATGAAGGAAAATAAAATGCACTTTATTATTTAAATCATCCCTATAGACTTGAATTATCCACCCATTAAAAGTATTGCCTACTCCTCTTTGCATCTCGGTATGACATTCTATGTTTTCTCATAAAGTAAATTTGATTTTAGAATTAATCACTACAATACCTCACACAACCAATTATCGAATGGTTAGCATGATGGTCTATATTATCATAGTTTGGCATTACTTTCCTCCCTTTGTGTTATAAAATGACAAGCTTGTGGATTTTCTAGCACACTCTCCTTGATAAATCCTCTTTAAATGATGACCTCTCAGACAAACAGATCATGAGTTTAAGGAATACAAGTGGGTGTAGATGGGAGATATATTTTGATGGTGCAACTTCTTCTCAAAGAGGAGAATAACCGCAATCCACTCTCTCAGGAAAACTGGGGGTAGGGATAGTCCACTTAACGTCACAGGACATGATGAGATTCTTATATCACCTCTAAGCCTGCACCAACAATGAAGCTAAGTATAAAACTTTAATCACCAATTTAGAATTAGCCATCTCTTTAGGCCTTCAAAGCATCAGCATATTCAGAGATTCACATTTAGTGGTCAACCAAATGGTTGGGTCCTATAAAGTTCTCAAATCCAAACTCCATCACTATCACAAATACACCATGAATTTATTGGCCTAAATCCTAGAGGTTACCATCTATAGGATTCCTCGAGGAGAGAATGTCATAACCGACTAAGCTCACTAAAGAATTGGCATGTCTTGAAGATGAGTTCATACAGGTAGAGGTTCGTAATCGCTAAGCCCTTTCGCCTATTGATGTTGAACTCATTGACAAGCATACTCATGAAGAAAAGATTATTATTTCTGAAAAAGATGAGGAGTTAGATTGGAGGCAACCTTTCATTAACTAGTTAAACAAAGGCAAACTACCTCAAGAGAAATCTCAAGCCAATCAAGTCAAATAGAGGGAACTCTCTTATTCCCTCATTGATGACACGTTGTACTGATGATCCTTCAATCAAATGTGGCTACATTATTTAGGCAAACTTGAAGCCCATAAAATCTTAACTAAAGATTCATTCAGGATTATGTGGAGCTCACCAATCCGACCCTAAAATGAAGGCTAAAATTAAGAGGCTAGGGTATTATTGGCCGACAATGATTACTGACTTCATAAGCATGGCCAAGTTGTGCCACCAATGTCAAGTACATTGAGTAGTTCTATATCAACCATCCAACATTCTACACCCAACCATAGATTCATGCTCGTTCGAGTGTTGGAGTATTGATATAGTGGGTCTAATCGATCCACCATAATCCAAAGGTCACCGATTTATACTACATATTACTTTTTCCAAGTGGGAGAAGTCAAAGCTCAGCATGTTCTTCAATTCTTCATGAACCATATCATATATATTAATTTGGGGTACCTCACTGGATCATATCAGATAATGGTATTACATTCAGAAGTATAAAAATCAACAACTTTACTTGAAAGCACAAAATATATTTGAGACACTTTACCATCTATTACCCTTAGGCAAATGGGTTAGTAGAAACTTTCGACAAAACTCTGATTTCAAATTTTAAATAAAATACTCTATGACACCAAAGGACATTAGCGTGAGAAATTAGTTGAAGCCTTATGGGCATATCGTACCACTTAAAAGACTCCCACACAGTCCACTCTTTTCTCCTTAATGGATGGGTCTGGAGATGTCCTCCCCTTAGAAGTATAGCTCCCATCATTAAGGATAGTGATGAACAACAAGATCACAATCAAACAAAAAACTAAGTTGTAGTTGGAAGAACTCAAAGGTCCTGATTAGAGGCACCATCGAGTATATCAAAACCTCAAGTTGTATAAAGCAAGGATGGTTCAAGCTCATAATAAGTTGGTCCACCCAAGAGCTTTCCAAGTTGGAGAACTGGTTTTAATTCTTAGGAGACCAATTGTAGTTAGTCGCAAGATGGGAGGCAATTTTTAACTAACATGGAAGGGCCCCTTTGTTATTGAAAAAGCCTACTAAGATGAGTTCTTCCAATTAATCAACCATAAAAGAAAATGCCCGATGTTATCCAATAATGGACTTTATCTAATGAAATATTATGCATAATTATGTTATCATAATCAAATTTTGTTAATAAAATGTGTTAACTTCATTCACTCAAACAAGCTATATTTTCCATCTTAAATTCTATTTTTTTAATCAATCCTCAAAGATGTTATGATTGGTATGAAAGAACTCGAGTGACATCCTAATCATAGTCCACACAACACAATCACAAAATTGTACACAAAATAAATAAAATAAACACAATCCAACTGTTTTAGGCTACTTTAAAATTGAGATAAGAGATAAGCCTCACTTGGTAGTTGCTCTAGAGTTTGATCCATTACTTAGCTAGTGAGTCACCCTAGTTACCTTTATTTGGAGGATGTGAGTCCCTTTTTCTTCTTTCTTCTTAGCTTAACTACACAATCAATGGGCAATTTTGTTAGTTTGGAACAATTATGACTAATAGACTACCCTGATGGTTGACTCTGCTTAAGAAGATGTGAGTCCCTAAGATTTCTTCTTGAGCTAACTATTATGTACTGACTGGGTCTGATTATATATTAGAGGATTAGGGTAAGACCCCTAGTGGCACCTCTTTTTCTCAACTACTTCAAGCTTAGGGTTAGTCCTCCTTTGTGACTTCTCACTTGGTAGTCGCCCTAGGTTGAATAGTAGCTGTCTAGTTAATGATAGACTATCCAGTGATCAATTTCGCTAGGAATATGTGAGTCCCTAATGCTTTCTTCCTAGATTGATCATTGCAAATCGATGGGTACCTTAGGTTGGCTGGTGTTCATTTTGCTAATAGAAACCAACTTGGTGGATAACACCATTCAAATGTAAATGTGCTTTCTTACTAAAAAAATTGCTTATGTCTTTAGGATAAGACACCCAGAAGCACCTCTCCCTATGAGCATTCTATTTAGATAATGTCTTCATGACCCCATCTAGACATTACCTAGGTTACTACTATATTAGACAGTTCCACTTTTATAGTAGCCACACCTTTGGTTGGATGGCATCATTCTACAGATGCAAGGAATATCCCTTTGGGCTAGTAAATCTACGGTAGGTCAAAGCCCATACGGCTCCTCATTAGTGTAGCCATTGCAAACCAACATAGCCTATATTAAATAAATAAACAAAAAATTAAAAATAAAATATCTTGAGGATTAGGATAAGACCCATAATTACACTTTTTCCCTAATAGGCAACCTACTTTTTAGGAAATGTCAACAAAACTCCCTATAATATTTCCTTGACAAGTTGAGATAAGACCAAAGTGGCTCACTTAGTAGTCTCTAATCAGGCTTGCTACATAATCGTAGGTCACCATGGTTGATTCCTAGGAAGATGCAACAAGTTTTCTTATTGTGTGATTAACCAATGGTGATAGGGATGGATTGGGGATCAGGCCCCCTTTCCCAAGTATTCTACTTTAGGTTAGGATCAAGCCAGGTGGTCCCTCTCCTAGTTGCCCCTTAGTTGGGTACCATCATTACAAATAAATGTACTACTCATTTGGGCTAGTAAATCTAAGGCAAGCCTAGGCTCCCGTAGCCCATCCTTAGTGTGGCTCATCATAAATTGATAGGATCCATCTTCATTCAATAAATCAACATAAAAGAATATAAATCAAAACCAACATCAATCATCAAAATTAAATAATATTTATTGATAAATCTATTAAATCAACCCTATATTCAATTAGGTCTCATTAATTCCTAATAAGTCCTCATTCATGTGCCTGACATGAATCAATCTACAATCCAATCAAACACATGCGATCCCTAATGGATCTCCCTTCAAGTCTTTAGCACAAAGTCAACCCTCAAATCAAAATTAAATCAAATCTACCTAACCTCCCTTCATGCCCCAGCATGACATAAAATGAATTAATCCAATCAGGCATCAATTATCTTCTAAATGAGATTCCCCGCAATTTGGATTCTCGATGAATTCTGATCAAAAGTTTCTCCAAGTTGATGACTATCTCGAGTATCACTGATACTTTCTTAAAAACTCCCAGCACCTGTGAGGGTTCTGACTTCTCAAATAACATCACTTACTTAGGTTATCCGTTGGACATGTTTGGTCAACTCAATACATGCGTACCTTTCGCACAAACCTAAGCCTACCTTAACTTAGGAGAGTCAATGTAGGTTGATCATCTACATATAAAAGTGTTCCACTAAAATAAAACTTTTAGGTATATGATTCTTAATAGTTGATACTCAAGAATTGCTTTTTAAACAAATTATTATTATGTTGGGAATAGACAGGGGATTAGATATAATGTTATAATGTTAAGAAGTTATATAAAGCTAATTCCTTAATAGTCTATTTAAGAATGAAAGTGAACTTATATTTTATCAACATCACAAAACAACGTGTCTAGCATCATCATAATGTTAAACAAGTCATTAAATTTTAGAGGGAATTGATTTAAGAAATAATAATGAGGATACTATATAATAACATATATTTTTTTTTCATGATAAAATCTAAATAAGCTAGTACTTCTTGACTTTTGGGAAGTTAATTTCAACAAAAAATAAGCATAGCATAAGGTAGTATGAAGTGTTCTCTTACCTCTATTAAAATTTTAAGGAGCTAAGAGCATGCTACTAAACTAGTCAAGTGAAGTCATATATAGAACCAAATGCTTACTTAACATGGGTACAACCACATCTAAGTGTGTCAACAAGCTTTGAGAAAAATTGCCACTATAAGGCATGTTAAACCTTTAAAAGGTTTTAATTTGATGTAATTTATTATGTAAAATAGCTTTAATATTTGAGGAAATGATCTTTATAATGATAAATAATAATTTCCAAGAACTTTCTAGCTGACATGTTAAAGGCACACTTTAGGGTTCACTTTGAAGTCAAAATAACATATATGGTTGAATATGACATGTAATTCCCAAAAGTGGTCATCTTGTACTTAACTTTTGAAGAAATATTCATTAAAATAATGCAAAACTTATTGATGGATAAAATCATAAATGCTTAATTCATGACATACTAATATGTAACTTCAACTTTTTTTAAGGTCAAAAGTATTACCTGTAGTAATAAATGTTGATAAGTTGTGTGAAATGTGATAGATTACTTATCTTTATAGACATTTTGATCTAATTGTACTATATCCATGAAGGAAAATAGTTATGTTATGATGAGATATTGATTACAAGTTTGAAAATGAAAGAAAGAAAATTTTCTTGTGACTTGCCTTATTCAAGCCAAAGAAGTTGATGCAGACATAGATTTGCCATTCTTCTTTCACACTAGAGCAATGTTAATAAGCCAAGTAAGGTATTTTTCTTTTTCAATAAAGCCAACTTTCTTAAGCTATTGTGTCTTACCAATTATTCAATTTTTAACCTCTTCTTATGATGAGGATGGTTGATAAGGGATTTCTTAGGATTGATAGCCAACATTTGGACTACTATCCTTGAGTAAGCCCAAAACTCCTAATATACTTAAAGGCAAAGTAATTATAATAATAACATAAGAGAACTATCATACACTAAGTATTTGACTTAGGAAGAAATACATTGATTAAAATAGGCTAAAAAATGCATCTGAACTTAAAAATAAAATTGCATTTGAACTTAAGTTGATCTCATAAAGACTATTCATAGCACATGTGGCACTATTCTTTGTTGTAAGTGGGGTATTTTTTTTAACCTTATCATCATCATTTTCAAATCTCATAGGTATTAGCCATGCAGAAGGAACTAATGATGACATAAAGTGTGGCACCTCTAATTATGCTTCCTAAACTATCATAAGCCATTACAGAGTTGGGGATAATTAGCGAACCACATCTATTTTCATAAAAGAGCATTATAAAGGACTTATTATTAGGTAACACTATAGTTTTAAATAAAAATTAATAAAAGATAAGGTGTAATGAGGAATATGAACATCTTTATTAGAATCATTAATTAAGCTCATAAGGTTTATAAAACTTGGACCTTATGAGGGTCTGAAATCTTAAAACATAGTGACAAACTCTTTATATTGTTCATGTGGAAGTACAAAGAGTGTACTCACATATCTAATGAACTTTTTTTATATGGGAGTTAACCAACAAACACCATTTGAAGATACATATTTATCTAATATGTTGCTAAACTATATATTAGACAACCAACTAGCAAGTATTAAAGTAAGCTTAGTTTATTTGATATGATAACCACATGTTATCATCATCTAAACTAATCTAAACTATTCGCAATATGCATGGTTATAATAAAACTAATAAGTAAAATGTTCTAACCATTAGAAATTTAAAATGATAAGTATATCGAGCTGCTAAAGTTACCACCCTATTGTCAAAACAAAAAGGCTAACATAAGACAATAGATTGGGAAGAGATTGGTATAACACAATAGATGCACCATCCCAAAAAGAAAAGGCAACATGTTAACTTTTCATGAGTATCTTTTTACATAAAAAGAAAATTTTAAGGGAGAGTAAAGTTAATGTTAAAAGCAATGGTATTCTTTTAAACTCACCTTGGATTCATTAATTAAGAGTTGACTTGTATCTTTCAAGATTAATTTCTTAAGCTAAGTTCAAACATGAAAATCACAAAGTCTAAAAGCTATGAATCATACCTTTAGATCAAACTAAGGGTAGGGGTGAGAAGAAGTTTCTCCTTCCTCTCTTCTCTTCATAACTTTGTAATTTCTATTCAATAAAATAAAAAAAAATTTGAATCTAAAATTCATCCTAAGATACTAATCATGAAAAGAATAAGCATCTTTAAAGGGTCAATTTAAAGATTCAACATTAGAAAAAAAATTACAATCTAATGCGAACAAATATATACCTCACTAAGCCTTACATACACTTTAGAATGATATACCACAAACTCTAGTCTTAAGTTAGGGTGATGCTTATTATGGTCGTGTAATATTTTATTGATATAATAATTTAGAATAGAAGTCACGACTATTTATGCATTGGGATGTTAGACATTAGACAAATAATGTTTTTCATAGGGATTGGGCTTAATAATATGCTAATAATAATAATAATAATATATAAATGCTTCTTGCTTGTAGGTGTTGTTATGTCCCTAAGCATGATCCAATAGGACAGATGGGCTTGGCTACCCAAGGTAGGATGCTAAGTCCAAATATATGGAATACAACTACTTAGTTTGATTATGTGTTATACTAATTTCTATTTGGCAAGTGTAGTTAGATTTAATTTTTCATAAAAATATAATTTTTGCTATTGAGTTTAGGATGAGTAATGGCTACAAGACATAGAAGAGGCCCCAGTGAAGCTTGGAGTGTTCAAACCTAAGAAGTGAATATGAAGAAGAATGGAAGACCCCCATAGTTTTTCCTTTTATTGTAAATTTAACTGTAATCTTGGCTATATAAGGATAGACCTAGGCTACCCAATTTCTTTTTTTTTTTTTTTTGATGTATGGCGGTACCTAGTTGCACCAGTCTCCTATTCTTTTATGAAATTAATTATTTGATTGTTATCTTTACTTTGATTATGCAATAGAGATGTCATATTTTTCATAGGTTTCTTAAAGTGTGATCGTTTGATGTGTGGCCTCGATGCGTTAGGCTCTTTAAGAAAATTTAATTTTTTTTATTCCCACTTAATAATTTTAACTAAAACTTAAGCAATTCATAACCTCATTTTAACACCTTGGATATTAATTAAAAATAAAAATTTAGTAACCCCTTAGCTGAATGTTTGTATTTTATAACATCATGCATGCATATTATTTCACTCTTAAAAATAAAGGATTTTCATTCTTACATGATGGGGGACAAGCTTGACCTATGAGGGCAATCCCTTATATTGGAGAAGACTCTTTTATTTTGATTTAGCTCGTAATTTATTTTCATCATGCATTTAGTCATAAACTCTTCCAATCTTGAGCCCAAAATGATGAGTCAAAAATGAATTAAAAAATAATGTAAATTTTAATGCATTAGCTTAGGGCATAACTTGCACACCAATCATGATCTAGTCTCTTAGAGAGTGAGTTTAGAATTTTAGATTCTTTCATAATTAATAACAACCTACCTATCATGCATTTACATATGACTAGCTCACATGGTTTTAAAATTATAGGACGTGTTAGCCAGAAGCAACTCAAATCGGTTGTAAGTCGAGAAGAGTAGGGATCGGTCCATTCTCTCTACTGGGAGTGAACCAATATATCCCATTCCCCTGAGTAGAATTATGTTGAACTCTTAGCTTGTGCTAGAGCACTCTAGATATAAGTTTAAAGGCTTCTTGTTTCTCCTTTGCTAATAGTATAAGTCCTCATATCTTATGCATTTCCATAATCTTGTATTGTTGGAATCTAAGTCCTAGCATCCTAATAAAATTTCAACTCAAATAAATAATTTTTCTATCTTTCAAAAATGTAAAGCTTTATTATAGAATAGATTGAAGCACTCACTAGGCTTCCTAGTATCATTTGTGTTTCATACATATTCTCCTTTAAAATCTGCTAAGAACTCTTACTATTTAACCTCTTCCCAATTGCTTTCTAAAATGACCAATTCTTTGGTTATCTACCTCTAAAATCTTTGGAGATGGTAGTTGACTACTTCAATCGAGAGTGTTCTTAAGAAAATCCTATTTCCTGTGATGTAATTAACTATGAAAGCTTTTTCCATGGGGAACTAAAGAATTGACCTTAAAATAAACCCTACTTTACCTATCCTTGTAAAATAGGGGAAAGTTTTGTAGTATATATGTAGACCCATCTGCATTAGGAGTCCTTATTAGGTGATTAAGTCTGCAGGATGATATTTCTTTCTTTTGAGATAGACATCATTCCTTAGATGTCATACTCGATCATTTCAATAAGTATAGCTTAAGATCTGTGAGTTGTCCCTATGGCTCCAAATAAAAACACCATAGTTATCAACTAAAATGCTCATCAAAAGTTGTCAAGCCAAAATTATAAAGCTTGCATTAAGATACATTAGCTGAGTCTCAATCATCATAATGGAGAGGAATCTTTAGACAAATAATAAGCAAGTTTAAAACTAAAGATTAATACACCATTATGGTTAGGTGTTTGAATGTTGTTAATGAATTTTGATATAAAAATTTACATGACATTTTTTTTACCTTAGACTACGAATTTACCACGTATATCTATTTATTTTTAAGAATTTAATAGTACTTATTGTCTAAATTTTAAATTTTTGTTGGCCTATAATGAAGAAGGAAAGTTCCATCTTTAATGTTCAAAATCACATGGAGAAATGTTTGGAATAGAATTGAGAGTCAATGACATGATTAAGAGTTTAATTGATAGTTAGAGCTAAGTTAGTCGTCTATGTGCCAAGCAATAGTAACCAAATGGAGAGGCCAATGATTAAACATTAACTTCTAGCACCTATGCACCAGAAGCTAATTCTAAGTGCAGTCTAAGACAAAGAACTCAATATTTAGGCATTAAATCCTAGCACCTAAACACTAGATCTAGAAGTTCCTACCACATGCAAGATAAAGAGCACAAAGCCTAGGTGCCCAATATTGGCACCTAGGTGCTTGCTTAACATTAACAATTGCTATGAATTGCCTTAGATCTTTATGAATTTAATTTTTTTTCTTCGGAGATTTAACATAGCTCTACTTAAGAAAATCACTAAGATGAATTTGGAGAGATCTCTAGTAGATATTCCTTTTAAGTTCATGGATGGTGCAAGAGGAGATCTTGTGGAGGATCCTACAAACTTTTTAAAAATGCCATTAAGGAGATCTTGAGACTAAGGGGACAATGTAAAAAAGAAAGTGATTTTAGTATGCTTTACCTCTATTTTATTTCTTTTTTTCCTTTTTATTTATTATAAATATGTCCATGTATCAATCCTTAATTATTTTTTTATTTCTTTGTAAACTAAATTCCCCGTTCTATGGGGTGGGTGTATCAAAATTATATTTATATTTATTTTGATTTTAATAAAAATTGTAGTTTTGTTTATCTTAATTATCACTTATTTTATTCTGAGATTTATCTTCTATAATCATCATTTTCAATAGATTAAGAGATCCATTTAGAACTAAGAGGTAGAAAACAAACTCATAGTGGATAAAATACTATGGTGATGGGTCATAGGTAAGTGATAACTATGATAAAATTGTGTAGCCATTTTTTAGATAAAAAAAGCTTTGACAAAATTTCTTGTATTGAATTTATCATTAAGAGGTAGGTGCGGCAAGATGCAAGATAAGTATCCTAGGCTTTCAAGAGAAAGATAGAGACTACCATGATTGGACTTTGTAAAAATTAACTTCCACTTTGTTAAAATCTTAATATCACAAATCAACATTATTAAAACCCACTTATTAAATTTAATCACATTGAAATCACCCCCATAGTTTTTTGTTTTCAATTAGTTTGCTAGTCCTTTATGTAGATTTTGAAGTAGCTATGATTTTTTCTTAACATGTCCATTTAATCATCCAAATAATAGATAATCAATATAATTTCAATACCTTGTGTTCAATCCTTAATGAAATAATATTTTATTTTGATTTTATTATTTGACATGACTATGTACTTTTGCACATATGGTTTAACCCACACCACATCAAGCTTTTGGCACTTTCGTGGGTATTACAATGCCAATATTGATGTTAAGTTGGTTTTTAGCACTTTAGATAATTTTATTTTTTTAATTGTTTATTTTTTTTTCTACTTTATTTTGTAGGTTGGCCATTATGTACGCATAAGTTCACTTTCTATGGACCCATAAATTAAAAGAATGTTGCTAAAGAAACTTAAGAAAAGAAGACAAGCAAATCGAATATGAGCAGAAGCAATAACCAATTTGGAAGATGGAGGAGGCATAGCCATGGGGGTGAAGGCAATACAATTCTAGGCACGTCTCACTATACATGGTATCCCCCAAGCCATCATCAAGCTAAGAGTGCATACCAATAACATTAAGAACAAGTCGACCACACTCTATATGATTTAGAGCTTCCAATTTGAGGACCTTTACTAAAGATTTGAATGGTCAGATAATAAGCTTTCTAATGACATGTTATACCTTTAAGTAGATTGGAGTATCAGATGATGCAATCAAATTGAGACTATTTTAATTCTCATTAAGGGACAGGGCCAAAAGCTGGCTCAATTCATTGACTAATGACTCCATTACTAATTAAGATGACCTTGCACAGAAGTTCTTGTCCAAATACTTTCTTCTTACTAAAATATTAAGAATGAGAATAAAAATCTCTAACTTTGTGCAGATGAAAAGTGAAAGAGTATAATGCATGAAAGAGGCTCATGGACATTTTAGGAGATACTACAAAAAAAATAAGAGTAACCAGCAAAAATTTTTGCTGTCTAATAATCACCAGAATTTTTTTTCATTTTATTCAGCATATAAATGTTGGAATTTTCTCATCATTTGTCCATTGAATAAGTTGACAAAAAAATGTTGACAATAAAAAAAGCAATTTTTGATGGATAATTTTTTACAGCATTTTTTAACAGAAAAAGCTATTATTTATTAGTGTTTTTGTGATCCAATAAAGTAAGCCATCGAAAATATCCATCAGACATACGTAAGCTGATTTTCTATGCCTATGCCACCAGAAATTCCCATCAATGATCATGCATATACAGACAAATGCAAGCAACTTCTCTCATTTTTGATCTCTTGCCCTAATCACGGACCCAAGTGCCTAAAAATGATCTTTCTGCCTCTCCTTGCCACCAGCTAGTTTCAACCACATCTAAGGAAAGAATTTTTGCAAATTTTATGTGTTTATAATGTGTGCTTTCTCCTTATCTATTATATTTAAGGCAAAATAGAGAGAAATTTGGTTTTAGGTTAAATAGGGGTTAGTGCAAAACTTCGGAGGAATGGGATTAAATTCTTTAAGAGAAATCAGATTTACATTTATGAAGGATTAAAGATAAATGAAAGACAAATGAAATTTAAGTTTCATAAAATTTAAGGCAAATATTGGAAAAATAAGATTTTACTATAGCACAAAAAAGAAAAATAAGATTTCAATTGTTATAAAATTTTAAGGAACACATTAAGAAATGACATTTAAAGTTCTAGGATAATTTGAGATGTTAGATGAGAAAAGGTTTTGGTTTTCCAAAGGATTAAAGGAAAAAAGAAAAAATATATATGTGATTTATAACTCTGTAAGATTAAAGGAAATGAAGAAAAAAATAAAATTTTTATTAAACTCATAAGATTTAAAGAAAAATGGTGTTGAAATAGAATTTAAGACAAAATGTTGTCATTTTTACTATTTGATGGGATTTAGGTTAAATCCTACCAAATAATCTTAATCAAATTCAGTTCCTCACCTAAATTCTATATGAGCATATTCATGACAAATTTATATCCAGCAATAATGACATTATGTACTTTAGTACCCTGTTATATTGAAGTTTTTCATTTTGAGTTTTGGGTAATTCGGCTCAAATTTACATATTAATGGCTTATAAAATGAAGTGAATATTTTTCTTTTAAATTTTCTAGTTTATAGTTGGAAATGCCTTAAATCTTGGTTAAAATCTTCATAAACTTAATTGTTCCAACTTTATCTTACTTAAGTATATTAATACCATGATTTTTAAATTATGTCAATGATGGTTAATGGATATATATAAGTTTAGAGGTCTTGGATGTATAATAGATTACTTCTTAAATGCAAAGACATTATCAAAAATTTATAAATGGAATTGAACACTTCATTTTTATTGCATCATGGTAGTTATCTTATATGGATGAAGAAATGTTTAGATGCCCATTTACGAACCATAAAAATCAAGTTATTTTATCTTTAGATAAAGTTTGTGTTAATTTATACCATAGGGGTTTAGCCAACCTATTGGATTTAGACATCTCATGGCGAGTGTGAACCACCATTTAAGAATCAACTTGCTACATCAAGTAGTGGTCATGCACAAGGAAGTATTGGTATACCAAGCATGTATGAGGAGATGAAATTTGTTGCAGCTGAATCACAAATTCAAAAAAATTTTGAAGAAGCATCTAATACTAAAGCATAAAAGTTTTATGAATTACTAAGCATAGTGTAACCACCATTATGGCATGGATGCACACATCCAATTTTAATTTATATTAGCTTATTAAGCATTAAATAGATTTCAACATGCCATGTAACTACTTCAATCTGTTTATTAGTAAAGTTAAGAAAAGTTTTGCACACATGCTATTGTAGTACAGTTTGAAAAAACTATTTTACTTGAAGCCTTGCATCTCAGAATGAGGCGTGATACCGGCTCACACTAAAGGAGATTGACTACGTGAATTTGGCAAATTTTTGTGAAACAATCTAGCTAAGTTTTTGCTCTAGTAGTCCGAGAGTTCTATATCACTATTTAGGAATATGTGGACAATAAGGGCATTATAAAAGGTAAACACAAACTCTCCAACAATAATTGGATGAATGCTTTTATGGTTTAGCAAATATTCTAAGCATTATGTACTCTAGCTTTTTTGGCAAACAAGCCAGACTTCAACAAAATTATTCACTTCCTTAGCACCACATATCTAGTGTAAAAGACACGATGGAAACAATGTGAGCTTTTAACCTTACTCTTTATAGTTAAATCCAAGGCCTGAGACACAATCATTTCAGCCAAGTTACTACCCAATGATTAGCTGAGCAATGCCTCTAAAGATAAAGACCACTATAATTCAATTCAACATAATATGATGATCGATGTTAGCACACTTATTTGCTCCAACAATCTGCATACAATGAGACCCACGACTACCAAAGGTTTGGGCAACCCTTCTCTAATTCATGATTATGCTTTTAGATGGTCTACCCTTAATGTCTACTGATCATAACCAAAATTGCATAGATGATACTTAACGATAGATATTATCAACTCAATCTTAAGGAGGAGGAGAAAACTTCTCAAGTAGAGGGGGCCCACAATAGTAAAACCAACAAGATATTCAATATCATAAATAAAAGAGTATGATGCCTCCTTTTAGGAGATTATTGGCCATATAGACAAGATCGAGAGGTAGAAGTAGTTGATGTAGTAGAGGATGGATACAAATCTAGAGTATTTGATGTATATGGGGAGATTCAATACCTCATTATGACTATATGTTAGACCAAGAAATATCACATTTCTACCTCATAGTATCCTACACCACTCAGAGAAGGAGAAAGAAGAATGAGAGGAGTATGAGGATGATCATGAGTAGCTCCACCCCAATAGGAAGTTTTTGTCACCACCTTTTATATTGCATTACTTATTTATTCTTGTTTTCACTTCAATGTATTAGAAATTAAGCATAACTCAAGTGTTGGTAGCTTCTATTTAAGTTTATTATTTTTGTATTTGTTTACGATATTAGCACATTATACTTCTATTTTATTTTATTGTGTTTATATTTTTTTTTTATCTTTAGTATGTTGAACCAATTTGTCTAAAACCATTTTACAACTTGTTTAGCCTTTCAATTGCTCTTATTTAGTTGTAATCTTCAATTTTTATTATTCTTATGAGGAAGGATGATGGTAAAGACAATATATTTCTTTCTTATACTTTATAATATCTCTTTCAACTTGTTTAGCCTTTCAATTACTCTTATAATTATTTATTTATGAATAAATGTGAAGCCTAGAAACTGAGATCTCTGTTATAATGCTATTGGATTAATTACTTGTGCATAGTAATTTATATCAGTTATATGTATTATAATTAATTTTCCTAGTTATAGTATTATTAATCATGTTTGTTTGAAACTATATACATTGCATATAACTAAAGCTAAGCTAAGTAGGCACTTAGTAGTAAATACACTTTAGAACTCATAATATATATTAAAATTTTTATTGAAAGGTTATATACATGGACAATCAAAAGTAGCAAAGGATAGATAAAGAAAAAGAAAATTTGAGTTGGGTGTCTCCAGCATAAAAGGAGTTATGAAACTACACCTAAAAAGTGATAAAAATGAACGTGAATTTATGTTTGCAAAAAGTAGAAATAAGTGCATACCCAAAGTATTAGATAGGCCTAATTGGCCATATGGGTTCGATTAAGATAAATATACTCACCATAAAGAGTACACAATGAAGGATATCAGAATAAGCACACTCGTTGGAAAGAATATCCAACAATGAAAGATTAACTTGAGCCAATGAGTCAAGGACTTGGAGAATAAAGCAATGACCCATAGAGTAAGTCATGAATCAACTCACTAGTAACAGGTGAATACTCAAAGGGATAAGTTGGCTACACCTCTTAGCTCGATCCTTATCTGCATACTAGCACGATGATGGGTTACTCATCTCTATTGTCCACCGAGTATATACCCGCTCACATGCATTCTCACTGCTAGCATAGGCAGGCATCCACTTGTACTCATTCTACCTTAAATTATTTTCTATTTATAGTCACCCCTTGATATTATAAAAGGAGAACTCCTCTCTTATGGTGGGATCTTTTTTATACTTTTATAGGCCTTTAATTTTTGTACTTTGACTTTAAGAAATAAAATTTATTATTTCTCTAACACTTCTCTATTTCCATGTCTTCCTATTAAAAATATTTCTGTCTAACCCATTTTCCCAAGTATCTCACAAGGTTCATCATCTATCCATAGATAAATTAAGATTCCAAATCCTTTTAGGTGTAGTAGGCATGGATGAGGTTAAGAACCAGGAGCTAGATACAAAAAAAAGTAGGATAGCTCGAGATCAATCTGTGGGCATGGAGCTGAATGTCCAATAATTTGTAACACAATAAGATTTATGCGATATGGAAGATAGAACTATTTGCATTGTATAGGTAGCCATAGGGAAACCACACCGTGAAGAGCCCAAAGAAAAAGAGAATGAAGGATCCATGGGATCGGCTACTCGCTAGGCTCCTCATGAAAGAAGATATATATTTAAGGTTCTCAGCTCTAATGATGAATCTTATGACACAAGTGAAGAAGAAGATGTGCAAAGGAAATAGTAGTAGCCAAATAATGCTTTCTCCATGAAGATCATTGAAGCTTGCCCTTTTTATAGGTTTAAGAACTCACATCTTGAACAAAGGTCAAATAGATCTAATTGGCCATATTTCAAGTTAACCACATTGTTATTGAACATAAATGATGCAATGAAATGCCAACTTTTTTCACCACTTTTAAAAAGTTAGCCCTTATATGGTTCTCGCCCATCCTCTGAGAGTTAGAACATCATTTGTTGATTTTAAAAGGATGTTCATTACATAATTCATTAGCACTCAGAAGCTGTTAAATAATTCCCAAGCTCTTCTACATATGAGATAAGAAGCTAGAGAGTCCTTAAAGAGAAATGCTATAAGATAAAGACCTAGAACCCATAGTCATCCAACCAGCACTCGATTAAGGGCTAAATGAGGGGCCCTTTACATAGGTCTTGGGACTTCAACAACCCAAAACACTTGTTGAATTACTAGAGCTACTGATTAACCATATAAATGCTGAAAAGTATGATAAAGTTTTCCAACTAGCATTGCTGACTAGGACTAAAGACTCTAAAAAAAATTTGGAGCGATTTCCCAAGGACGTATGTCAAAGGCGAAGAATGGATAAGAGAAGGCAACCATAAGTACAAGGACTAGGGAGAGGCTTCAAACCAAACAACTCTCTATCCATAAGCTAACTATATACAACCTACCCTAGTAACTCCTCATAGACTGTCAATAATTGAGCTAATAAAAGAAATTTAAAGAAAGAAATATTTTAAACTCCCACCACCTATGAAGGCTGATGGAGTTCATGAATAATCAAGATATGGTGCTTATCATTACGGCCATGGGCATGACACCGAGAAGTGTCACTATTTGAAAAGCCTTATGGATTAGTTAATAATAGTGAGAAAACTCAAAGAGTTTATTAAGAGGAAAGTTAAATAAGTCATCAAAGTTAGCAATGAACTTGTACCTGTGCACACCATTCATATCACAAGTCATACCCACCATCTTTAGGATAACGAAGAGTCCTCTAAAAAGGCAAGTATGTAATTAGAGAAGTAAACCTAGCCATTAAGATGCAAACACCATATATGACCATAATCTTAGTGAGTTTTTTTCAAAAAGAGACAAACTCATTATTAGGAACCCCTACAATGATACGACCATGGTAGTCATGATTGCCAATTACAGAGTGGAAAGTATTTTGATTGACACGGGGAGCTTAATCAATATTTTTATTTAAATCTATCTTTGATAAGTTAGGACTAGAAAATTCCAAACTTGCACCCAAAGGAGGACCATTATATGATTTCATAAACAAAGACAAACTAAAGCAATGATCACTCTTCCCATCACTTGGCGAGGGAAGAAGCAGTTCATGGCCATGGCTGATTTCATTATAGTAGAACACTTGATACTTATAGATGCCATCTTTGGCTGACCTCTACTCAACACATTTAGTGTGGTGGTGTCATTGTATCACGTAACCATCAAATTTCCAACTGGAGGAGAAGAGATTATTATTAAATGAAAGCTCAATCAATCTCACATGTACTACTTGAAGGCCATTGGTAAGTTGAGCAAAGAAGATGAAGTATTGCAAGTGGAAATTGCTCGAGCATGAGATAAAATAAATTTTGATCGCATATGGAAATGGACAAGTATTAAAGACCAGCTTGGTTTTCTATTCTAACTTAAAGAAACCCTCATCCAAACTCTCTTGAATAATTTAGATGTATTTTTTTGGACAATAGTATAGATGCTAGGTATAGACATCAACATTGCTTGTCATCACCTGAATCTTTGCAAAGATGTGAAACATGTTAAGTAAAGGGTGAAGAAATCCATTACCATGCTCATCGAGCCCATTAAGGAGCAGACCACTAAACTAATAGAGAATAACTTCATCAAAGAGGCTCAGTACCTGAAGTGGGTATTTAATGTGGTCATGTTGCAGAAGTCGGGAGATAGGTTTAGAATAAATGTCCACTTCATTGATCTAAACTTGACATGTCTAAAGGATGGATATGCTCTTCCATGAATAGGCATGCTTGTTAACTCGATAGTTGGTTACTCTATGATGAGATTTCAAGATGCAGTCTCAGAATGTCAAATTAATTGCACCCTATAGATTTTATTAAAAAAATTATATCACTATTGAATGGTTACAATACTACAGAGTCATGTCTTTTGAACTAATTAATGTAGAGGTGACCTACCAAAGTTGGTGAATCTAGTTTTTAATGAGTAGAAAGAAAGAAATGTAAAAGTCTATGTTGATGACCTACAAGTCAAAAGAAAATCACCAATATAATACATCCAAGACATTCATAGCATTTAAAAGGTATAATATGTGCCTTTATCCTCTAAAGTACTTTTTTGGTAAAGGGGAAAGAAAGTATCTAGGATTTCTCATTACCTTTGAAGGCATAAAGGTAAATCCTAATAAGGGAAGGCCTTACTCGACATGCCCTCACCCAAGAAAGTGAAAGAGGTACAATGTCTTACAAGGCAAGTAATAGTATTTAATAGATTCATCTCGAATGATGGGGAGCTCACCATTTTTTAATGTTCTCAGAGGAGAAAAAAAATTTAAGTGGATTCTAAAAGAAAAAATAGCTTTTAATGACTTAAAGATCTACTCGCACCACCTCCTTTATTGTAGAGCCCAAAGAAGGGAGAAGTCTTATTGTTACACTTATGAGTGGGAGAAGACACAATTAGTTCAATTCTTATTAAAGAAGAAGGTGGAAAATAATTGTCCATCTATTATGTCAGTAAATCTCTACAAAGTGTTGAGTTGAACTATCCACTCATAGAGAAACTCATACTCACACAAATTACTTCGACTAGACGACTATGACCTTACTTCTAGGCACATTCTATACAAGTTATCACTGATAACCCACTCAAATATGCACTTGCTAGGCTTAATCTTTTAAGAAGATTATTGAAATGATCCATAGAATTAAGTGAGTTTGATATGTCACACTTGCCTTAAACTACAATCAAAGCTCAGGCCCTCATAGATTTTTTAGTTGATTTCAATAGCTCACATAACATCCTAGTCAACTTGAAATCTTTATGGTGACTATATGATAATAGTTCTTTTAGCATGCCAACAATGGGTGTGGGTATAGTGTTAAAAACTCTAGTAGGAATTACAATAATACAACCATTGAAATTTAGCTTTAAGGTGATGAATAATTAAGCTGAATAAAAATTATTTACTCTCTACACTGAGATTTTTTAAGGGATTAGGAGCCACACATATAGCAACTTACTCTGCAACTTGTAGTGAGACAAGTTAATAGAGAATATGAAGTCCAAGATAAGTATTTGCAAAAATATCTACTTATTGTAAAAACTAAAATTGGACAACTAGAGTACTTCAAGATTGAGCAAATTTCTAGAGAGAAAAATCAACTCGCTAATCTATTATCCCAAGCTGGCAGACTTGGGGAGCATGCAATCATACAACTCACCCAGTTGAGTATAGAAGAGCGAGAGCTACTGTAAGTTAAGCATAAACACTTTTCAAGCTAGGTTGGCCCTATTAAGAAATACTTATTGTTTGGAGAAGTTAAATAAATGACAAAAAATTTAAGGAGGTTAAAAATCAAAGTAGCCCAATACTTATTGTTAGAAAGAGATTAATTTCAAAGGTCAACAATCTTGCTCAATCTTAGATGTGTGAGAGAGTCCAATCTAAAGAAGGTCATTGACAAAATACATTTTGGTGAGTGCAGGAAGCATTTAAGAGGGAGGACACTCATCCACAGAAGAATGAGACAAGATTATTTTTGTCTTATGCTCAAAGAGGATGTTGAAGAGTTTGCAGGAGGTGTGTAAAATTATAAAAAGTCACAACACTCCAATAGCAACCATCACAACCTTTGAAACCCATCACAAGTCCTTAGCCATTCGTTATTTGGAGAATGGATTTGATAGGTCTTATATCAATGGATAACAGATTGAGAAAGTTTATCTTAGTAATGATTGACTATTTCACCAAGTGGATTGAAGCAAATCCACTCATAAAGATACCTTCTCGGGTAACAAAAATTTTATTTTTACTAACATTATTTGTAGGTATGGGCTACTCGTGATGATTATCATTGACAATCTATTCAATTCACTGAGAGTTGACTAAAGGAGTTTTGTGAGTCTCATGAGATGAAGTTGAAATTCACATTAGTACATTACTTGTAGAGTAATGAATAGGTGGAGGTCCCTAGCAAGAAGTTCTATGCTACAGGACATTTGTTATTCACATTTTCAAATGGAACAAAAGTATCCTCTTAGTTGAGTATAAAGTTCAAAGTGAAAGGGTCCAAATAATGGAAAGGATGGAAAGTGAAAATGGCAAGTGGGGTAAAGCAAACTCGAAAGGTATGGAAGACACACTTAACACTTGAAGGATTAAGAATTGAGGCATCACTAAGACAAAATAAAAAAAAAAAAGGTGAATGGCTAAATACTACAATAGTTATGTGAAGGATAAGTATTTTCAAGAGTGGTGACCTAGTATTAAAGAAAGTAGACACCATTGGTCGATAAAATGTTTTGGACAAACTCTCCCATAATTGAGATGGATTTTTCATAATCAAGGATTAAGTTGGCCCTAGCACATACCGATTATAATTTGATTGGGGCTAGGACATACCAAGAATATAAAATTTTAGAGACTTGAAGAAGTTTTATTATTAATGGAAAGTTCCACTACTTTGTACTCATTGTTATAGTTTCAAGTATCATGTATTTTTAATAATAAAATCTTTATAGTTTGCTCATTAAATGAGTTAACTCATACATTTACAATAGCTATCAAAGGAGTACACTTGAATATTGAATGATAAAACCTGCACTCAGGGAGCTGTGTGATGACTCAAAATACTTAGTGACCCATTTTTAGCTCAAAGAATGGCCCCACTTGATGAGTGGCGAAAGCCTAAGTAGGAGTTCTGAATACTTGGTGCACCACTCCTAGCCTAAGAATATTGATGTCGAGCAAAGTCAACTCTCATTGCAAGAATACTTGAGGAGTTGCATGATAACTCAAAAAACTTAGTGTGCCATTACTTGGCCTAAGAAAAAGTCCCACTCAGTGAGTGGCAAAATTCGAGTAGGAGATTCAAATACTTGGTACACCAATCTTGGCCTAGGAATACTAAATTTAGAAAGCAACCCTCAAGTCAAACTTACTTTATAAAATTAAATAGTGTAAGCCTAATACCCCATGAGGTCAATGACTAAACTAAAAAAAAGTCATCTCTCTTAGTTGGCAACTTAAAGGCCAACACTTTATGCGATTGGCAACTAAACCCAAAAAATATATACTCTCCTAGTTGACAATTTAAAAATCAACACTCTATGTGGTTGGTGATTGCAATGTAAGACCAACACCCTATGAGGTCAGCAACTAAACTCAAAAAAAACTGACTCCCCTAGTTGGTAACTTAAAGACCAATACTCTATCCAATTAGTGACTACAATGTAAGACCGACACCCTGTAAGGTTGGTGACTAAACTCAAAAAATACCAACTCTCTTAGTTGGCTTAAAGATCAACATTTTATATGGTTGGCAACTATAGTGTAAGACTGACCCCATTAGGTTGAAAATTGAACTCTAAAATGACCAACTCTCTTAGTTGGCCACTTAAAGACCAACTCTTCTAGTTGGTGGCAAAAGTCTAATTCACCTAATTGGTGAGTCAATGTTAACTCGTTTAGCTAGCTACTAAAGCACAATGCAACCTCCCATAAAACTTTGCAATTAATAAAGAGGTATATACAAACTCATGATTCTAATGCCACTATCCAAGGAAGGCTCTCTCAATTAATCAGTGACTTAAATATTTTAAGTCATGAGTAGAGTTATTTGTACATCAACAAGTGAGTATCAATCCAATAAATATACATAAACTCACCATAGTAAAATTACTATCCAAGGGAAGTTCACTCATTTAACCGATGACTCAAAATATTCTAAGCAATGAGTAGAGTTATTCATGCACCAATAAGTGAGTATCAATTAAACTAGCAAATACTCATTCAAGAATACTTAATAAGAAAATAAACTTGATCTCTATTCAAATAAGTACACTCAATTAGAAGCACAATTATATTCGATCATAGTTTTCATTTCATAAAGTAAAATTTTTTACAATAAAGTAAGTAAGATTCATGCATTCTACTCACCAAAAAATATAAAAATAAATAATAATTATATACATATAGAGAGAATGAAGAAATAAATGATGCATCAACTCATGCTACCCTTATCATTGTTGGCATTGAAATTCATGAGTGTGAGTACATTAAAGAAAACCAAAAACTTGACATCCAACTGGCCATGCTTCATTGGTTTGGAGATAATGAAGTTTGCATCATCTTTGAATTTGAAGTAGCTCATAGTACTCATAAAAATCAAGAAACTCAGCAAACTTGGACTCTTTCTTTTGAGACTCCCAGTACTCATAAAAATCAAAGAGAAAGTTCTTCTGCCAACTCTCTATTCGCCTCAACATGGTGAGTAAGCTCCAAAGTTGCCTTCTCTTTTCCCTCCTTTTGGCGAGTTGCTTCAGCCTGAAATCTATTATACTTAGCTTCAAGGGATATCAATTTTTTCTTCATACCCACCAGTTTAGAGAGAAGTTGCTCTCTAAACCTTCACTTTGCTCTTCCTCCTCCTTAGACTCGCTGCTTTGCTAGTGACTAAGAGGAGTTGTGCTCATAGGTCTTTTTATAAACTTCTTTAGAGCTATACTCAGTCTTGCTTCATTAGTACCCTTAATGGGAGCTGTTAGGCTCCCCCTCCTCTTCCTCCTCTTCTCTCCTCTTTCTCCTCTTTAATGACTTCAAGAAAGGTTGGGTCTTCACCATCGACCCAACATTCACCTTCATTAAGAATTTTGAGCATGTCAAGACTAAGCGCAGGGCATGCCAAGGTCATATCTTCTATGAGTAAAAAATAAAAAGAGAGAAAAACTAGAGTGGGAGAGTCATAAAAGTGCATAGTGGATAGTGAGTAGATAATGAAATACTCAATAAGGATAATAGAAACCTTGTGAAAGTGAAGGTAGAAAGAAATATTTAGGGTGCGTCCCTACTACCTCTCCATGTCCTCTTACTCTTGAGCACTCAACTAACCAAGCTTCGTCATCTTACTCACCAAGTAGGATAGAGGAATGGTTGACACTGACCATGACAATGCGCTCTTTAAGAAAAGGTGTTGAAGGCACCACTTCTACACTTTATTCAATAAATCATAAATTTTCAATGAAATCATTGAAATTTGCACGATTTCATCATGGTGACCTTCACCATAAATGCTTACCAAAAGAGGCTTAAACTCTATTGAATGCCCTCTTCTCCCAAGAACAAGATGAAGGTGGTGATACTTGCCATTGAGTTGGGGAGAATCTAGGCTGACACTACTCAAAAGAACTCTAAAATGTCAACCCACTCACAGGGGAAAGGAAGCCTGAATTTAGTCCTAAAGTGGGAGAGTGAGATACATAACTCATTCATTTTGATCAAGTTGAGATACTCACTTCTCTCAACCACCTGCACAGTAAAATTAAGGTTGTCGTCGTAGTATCTATAGAGTACTAAGGTTGCAAAGAAAGGGCCTAATTTTGTGATCTCCTTGATCTTTGCTTAATAGAAAGCCAAAGCAGCCTTCTTCCACATAGTCATGGTCACTTGCGATAAGCGTGTGATCGAGATCTACTCGCTAAGAATGTGTTTTATCTGCTCATCATAAAGAAGTAATAAAGTCTCAACTAATCCTGATAAGAAGGAATTTATAGACGTGATAAGTAAGGAACGATAACTTGGACATCACATTAATAATTAAGTAAAAAAAAGATTACCTAAATACTACAAATATCTTAAATGATAGAAGCTACTAAAAATAATTAATGCCTAATAATGTTACTAATTCAATATAGTGCTGGCGAGCAGAAAAAATATTAGATATTTTTTATTTTTTTATAAAATGAGTAAAAATACAACACACTCACTACAACCCTTATACATTATTTTTTTTTTCAGTAATTTAAGTACAGGGCTCAAGTGCCAGTTCAACAAGTCCATCTATCTCACACATATTATCAAATAAGAAATTTATGTCAGAGATGAGAAGGGAACTACTATGTGACTTGATCGAGTTCTGAAGTAATGTTATCTCATCCCACATGGTCACAAAGTTGCATTGATACCCCACCTCGAAGGACAATCTTCACTACAACTCTAGCTCTAACCATGATAACAGCTCACCTATGTCTCACTGGGATGAGTCTAGATCTTATTTTAAAAGGGAAACCTCGGATGAGTCAACAAATATCCTCTCCTCTTTCTCCATATCACTTCCTAGCTACCAAGTAGACTCGACGCTATTTCTGCTAGTGGGAGAAGGAAAGTCAAACATTATCTCTCTGATGCCAATCAAGGTGAAGCTAATCATTGTGGTGGAAACTTTGATGTCCACTTCTTGCGAGTGTGAACCCCTTTGCCAAGTCCACATGCTGCATCACCAACTCAGCCAGTGGAAAAACTGGAGTCGATGCTAGTTGATAAGAAATGAATTCATTAAAAACTATAAGAAAAAAAAATTTGTTAAAGAGATTTTCTATAGGTGCAACCCTTGGGAATGGAAGCCATCCATCGAGCAACTAGAATTTCTCTTTACTTAGATTATGGCCTAGAAAACCACCCATGAAAAGGTAAAGTGATTTATCAAGGCTAATTGGACTATCAAAAGAAATTACTTGAAGACCTAGTGAGTGTCTCTCACTGTCTTCTGCCTATGCTTGAATGCTAATCATGCTTAGATTTCAACAAAGGAGAAATTCAAAAATGAGCATAGAGCAATTTGCAATGTAAAATAAAAAGCAAGTCTCACCTTAGTAAGGCATTTCTCTATAATTTCTTTTAAGGTAACAGATCTAACCATCTAGCTCACCAATACTTTTATATATTAGATCAAGGGTTCTTCCTCTCATTCCTCATCCTCCCCATGGACACTTGCAGGAAACACAGGATGAAGACTCATGGCACTAACTCACCCCTCGATAGAGCGAGTGTTTGATCCTTCTTGTGGATTCCTTGAGGTATCCAGAGTGAAAGTCATGACAATGGGAGGAGTTGGCATGCATGCCTCTTCCATAAGAATGATAGTGAACTCATTCGACATCTTGGCTTTTTTAGCCATCTTTTGATGACTTTCTCATAGTGTTGTATGATCAATGTCATCACAAGGCCTCTTGGTCTCTATAATAATTATGTTTTCCTAGTTTCACAAACTCGACCTTTAAAGTTGAAAAGTTTATTTGAGCAAGTAGCTAAAGAAATTGCTGAACATGTTAAAGAAAAATAAAAGGATCCATTTATAACATTTGGTAGATTGGAAAATTTAATTTGATCAAAAGATGATGTGACCTCTTATAATTGCATAAATTTTCTTTTTTATAAAGTTCATTAATAATTTATAGCTACTCATTCTTTTCATTCTTCTATCTTTATTGCAAGGTACCTCTGTAAGGAGTAGAAAAATCTAGAGCTAAATGTATACCTAAAGTAACAGACAGGCCTAACCAACCTGATCAGTCTGGTTACTGAAATAAACATACTCTCCATAAAAGGTACTCGAGGAAGAAGGCTATCATAATAAGCATATTTTCTAGAAGGGTATTCAATAATGAAAAATGGATCAACTTGAGCCAAGTAGTCAAGAACTTAGAGAATAAAATAGTGACCCAAAGCATAAGTCATGAATGAAATCGCCAACATAAGGCAAATCAGCTCAGTCTTTACCCGCATACTCGTATGACAATGAGCTTCTCGTCTCTAATGTTTGCCAGGTTTATACCCGTTCACATGTATGCTCTCGTCCAACCTAGGGCATCTACTTGTGCTTGATTTACCTTATATGTATTTTCTATGTATAGTCACCCCTTGGTATTATAAAAGGGAAACTCTTCTCTTACGAAGGATATTTTTTTTCTAGGCCCCTAGTATTTGTACTCTTATTTTAAAAAATAAAAATTATTATTTCTCTTGCACTTCTTTACTTCCTTGTCTTTCAGTTGGCAGTATTTTTGTTTATCTTGAACATTTAAATATCCCTTCGCATGTCTTTACATCTATCTCATCATTTATCAAAATTTAATTAAGTGCACACACCAAATAATAATTTTTTTCTAGGCATGGATGTGAGTATATAGTCAATTTTATTGAAAGAGTTTTATTTTGTGATAAACTTGAATTTATAAAATTTTTATAAGCCTACAAAAAATGTGTATTAGTGTGCTATAACTTAGGATGAGTTAATATTTAGCATATAATTTAATAGAGTGTTTAAAATAGTAGTTAATTCAAGAAAAGAGCGGTAGTTAGTAGAAGTTAATAAATAATATATTTGTAATAATCCAACGTCATCAAAATCAAGCAATGATCTTAGCTTGTCAAAGTCTTATTATCAACATTTTATTATGTCTTTAGATTTGCTAGAGGATAAGTAAAAGTCTAAGTGTGGGGGAGTTAAATAACCATAAAATTTACATGGTTTTTCTTACCTTAAATTATGAATTTACAATGTGTATTTGCTTGCATTTAAGAATTTCACAACACTTATTATTTAAATTTTAAATTTTTATAGGCCTACAATGAAAAAGAAAAATTCCATTATTAATTTTAAAATTCATGTGGAGAAGCATATGAAGTAGATTTAATAGCAAATGACATGATTTGATGCTTAATTGATGCTTAGAATTGAGCAAGGTACCTAGGCACAAAACACCAGGTGCTCAGGCATCCAACTGTAGAAAATAGATAGAGAGGCTAGGGCCTAGAGGCTAACCTTAATGCCTAAGCTCCAAAACCTGATTCCATATATAGTCCAAGAAAAAGAGTCTAATGCTAGACACCCAATCCTAGTGCTTGGGTGTCAAATTTATAAGTTCCTAACCCATGCATGATAGCGAGCATGGTGCCCTTGCGCCTAAGCATCGGCCTAGTGACTACTATGACTTATTTTAGTTCTTCATGAATGTTTTTAAGAGATTTACTGCAACCCTATTTAAGAAAATCAATGGTAAAATTTTGGGATTTTTTTAACTAATATTCTAATATTTTTCTTAGGTTCTTGGAGGATCTGAGAGGAGATCTTGTGGATGCTTCTTCAAGTTTGTTAGAGGAACCATTAGAGAGATTTAGCAAGCATGGAGATAAGTTGATGAAAAAGGCGATCTCAGAGAGCTTCACCTAAGTTTTTTTTTTCTTTCTTCTTACCTTTTATTTATTATAAACATGTTCATGCATCAATTTTTTACTATTTTCTTTTATTTCATTGGGAACAAAACTTTCCTTTTTTAAGTGTTTGTGTAAATCCATGTTGTATTTATGATCATTTTAATTTCAAAAAAAGTTGGAGTTTATTTTCTTAAATATCATATTTTTTAGATTTATTGCCTATTGATTTATTTGACCATCATTTTCAATAGATTAGAAGAATTATTTGGAATTTAGAGGTTAAAAATAGACTCATCATTGATAAAATGCCACAATAATGGGTCATAGGCTAAAGATGATGATCTATGTTGTCTTTTTGATATCCAAAAAGTGTTGAAGAAATTTTCTTTTATTGAATTTATTAGTAAGAGATAGATAGGTTATGCTAGAAAATGAGGACCCCAGGCTTTTAGGAGAAAAGTAGCAGCCATCTTGATCAAACTTAAGTAAAAATCAACTCATACATTATAAAAATCTTAATATTATAAATCAACATTAGTGAAACTCAGTATTTAGGCTTAATCACATTGACATCATCCCCACATATTTTTATTTTTGTTACTTTTTTAGTAGATTTAGGAGTAGTTATTGTTTTTGCTTTTATATCCCTTCTCATCACCCATATAATAGACAATAAACCCAATTTCAATACTTGGTGTTCAAGTTTTGAGGAAAAGATACTCTACTCTCATTTGATTACTGTAATATGATCGCATGCTCTTACACTTATGACTTTTCTTACACTACATTATGCATTGTGCAAAGTTCCATTTATATTCTACTTGATCTTTAATGGATCTCACTTTGACATAATCCTTAAAATCACCAACTTAAACCTTATGTAGTTTATTTTGCTCTAGTTTTTTTAATGCATCCATTTAGGTTTTGTGCACTTAGATTTATTTATTATTAATGCAACATTTATAAGATAAAATATGGATTCTTTATAATGATATATCTAAGTTTTTATTAACATTATTTATGACTATTTTAAAATACTTTAATAATAATACTTTATCTCCTCTTAATGTGTCATACACTTCAGAAATGACATAGGCTTCAAAACCATAACCAGAATATTTTTCATTTATACCATTCAAACTATAATTATCAAAATATACATTGTTTTTCTTATGTTCAACAAACATTATAAAATCATTCAATATTATCAAATAGTATGATGAAGAAAATGTTGTGTTGAACTTATATCATAGAATTGAATGATACTAATTAAATGATATTTTAGATTACTTACCAACATGACTTGCTTCATATCGATATAATCATTATTGTTGTTCCAACATACATAATTTTTCTCGTGGTAATGTCTCCTAAAGACATTTTTCCACCATGCTTACTTCTAACATTATTATTTGAGAACATCGTTTTATCAAATGCTTCAAATAACTATTATATAACTGCTATGTGCCTCCATCAGCCCTATTATGAAGGGTACTAGTACAAACAATTTATTCTTTTAGTTTAAGAGGCCAAACAACATTTGAGTCAATTTGAATCATGATGAGATAAATTGTTTATGGAGTATTTAAATTTTGGGTGAGTTCTTGTGCATGTGAAATCACAAAGAAAAAAAGATGAGTTGAAAAGAATTTTATAAGTCCACCTTGGCATTCTCTAAATGAACATAACTACCACAAGCAATGCATTAAACATAAAGTTAGCATAGTAGTGGTATTGGTGTTGATGTGCAAAGTGTGTGGTATCTACCTTAGACCATATTTGTATTGATATAGTAGATTTATGCAATAAAGATTTATTTTCAAATGTTTTAGAATTAAATTTATTGCTTATGTTAATATAACGTTTATCTAGGCTTTTTTGCTCTTTTAATATGTCATTTCTTCACTAAGATAGCTAAATTTTATTTAATTTAAATAGTGCATCATGTCTCTTTTAGAAAAAAGGATAAGATAAAGTGCATAAAGAAAAAAATAATGATGATTCTAGCAAAGAGAAAAATCTCTCCATTAGTCTATTGAAAGAGCTATTTTGTTATTATTAAAGAATAGAAGAATAATTAGTTACGAATAGAACAAAATTTAAATTCTATTATACATATGAAAGATAGATGAGATTATGGTAAGCAGTGAACAAGAAGAAAAATATATAGTAATCATATAAAGTGCTATCCATTTGTTTGGATTATAAAAATATTAACGTACATTACATTATGTTTAATTAGAGGCATAATAAGAATAAAATCGATGTAATTAGTAATTTCACAAATCCATTTAGAAATGCACAAACCAATTGGCTTATTAATGTGTCATTAATCTTCTATGCACAAACTTCTTAAATATAATTTATCCTAATTCAAAGCCTGGATAATAGGAATTGCAGACAACTCCAAATAAAGTGTGGTTAAAGTAGACAATGGAAGTGCGTCATAGTTCCTACAATTACATACTCTCACCACTTCACTAGGTAATATGGTAATGATTCTAATGTTAAATGTTTAGATAATAACACTTCTTGATTATAAAGATTCACATTTATTTACTCGATATGTGTTTTTACAACACATATTTATTATGCTTTCTAATAAAGGAGTGGGATTGGCTCTTTCCATGTACATTTGAATTAGATGTTATTATCATAGATGAAGTGTGTGATTAATATTGTAGAGTAGCTATTGTTGAGTTTATGAAGTATAAGAAGCTTAAGTGGATTAAAGTTGTGTTGGAGTACATAAATGGTAATGAGGAAAGATTTTTTAAGTATTAGATAGATACATCATTTAGATTTTATCAAACAAATTAGAATAATGCATTTGTTGAGTTTATGAAGTATAAGAAGCTCAAGTGGCTTTTTTTAAGTGGCTTAAAGCTGTGCTGGAGTACAAAATTAGTGATTAGGAAAGATTTTTTAAGTATTTGATAGATACATAATTTATATTTTGTCTAACAAATTAGAATAATGCTGATTACATAGTATGTGATATTACATTATTTAAAAAAATAATAACATTACACAATTAAGACTATTTTATTATTATAGTTTAAACATTAGATAAAATAATATAGTTATATTACAAAAGTCTTCATGCATTATTAAAAATATTTAGACCCTTTATATACAAAAATAACAATCTCTCAACAACTTGGAAATGATGGAAGGCAAGTCACGATAGAATGTAAAAAGCAAGTGTAATTAAATAACATTAAAAAGATTTTCTCTCCCTCTCTCATCATCTTATTTTATATGCTGATTTCAATAATTAAAATACTAGTAAGCTTTTGACTATATTATTTTATAATAATAACTTTAGAGTGTATTTGATTCAATACATTGTGTACTCAAAAATTTTAATATGAATTTTAGGAGGTTAAAAATGATTGCATGTGATTCTTCAAAGACAAACTTTAATAGAGTTGTTCTTCAATAATTTAGGTTATTATAAATTTAGTTTAGTACTATAATTGTAAGTATACTCATCATTATTATGCATTTATAATTGTTAATGTCTTTAAGTTAAATTTCAAATTTTATTAAGTCACTATTCTATTCATTGTGAATGTGCATGCAACTCGCATTCCGAGTCATTCCATTACTCTATCACAAACTTATTTGTAATTAAAATTATTTTTTTAATAATGTTTGAACAATGTTTGAACTTAGTTAAGTAACTTTTGAGGTTTGATGTAGTTAAATATGAGTAGATAATGTGGTTCAAATAAGATTTGAATCTAATTTGAAAAGATTTTGTTATTTTTGAAGTTTGATGTTAATTAAATATGAATAAATAATTAGGTTTATACATTGTTTAAATCATGTTTCTACTACTTTTGAAATTTGATATAACAAAATATGAGAAGATAATGAGGTTCAAATAACATTCGAACCTAGTTATGTTACAAATGAAGCTTGATATAATTAAACGGGAGGTTTAAATAATATTTGAAGTTGGTTCCAGCCTAGTTATGTTACTTCTTAACTTTAATGTAGTTGAATAGGTGTAGATAATAATATTCAAATGAGATTCATATAATATTCAAATAAGATTCAAACAATATTTGAACATGATTATGTTACTTATAAATCTTAGTCCAATTGGTGTTGGAAATTAGGAAAAGTTTGCATTTTTAAAAAAAATCTTTAAATTATTGAAGTAATTTAAATCTATTAAAATTACTAAAGTATTAGTTTCTTATTCACAATCAAAATTTAAATTACTAGCTCCTAAAATTATGATGAACTCTAATTCTAATTATTATATGTTAGAATGTAAGCTAAACAACATAAAAGAAAAAAAAAGAATTGACTTATTTATGCCTCTTATAGTTGAAATTAAATAAATATATTAGTTATATTTTAAAGAAAATATGCTTGAAAGTTCATTTTGAACCAAAATGCCTCGAATTTCACAAATATATTTCTTTACTAAAGAATTAGAAAGTCTTTGATTATATAAACTCCTTGGTCACCTTTTCCGATTTTGACAACTACATAGCATGTGTGTTCAGGATGTGATAAAATTTAGGAATGAAATTTTTTCAATTCATCATAAATGGATGTTAATGATATTAAATATTTATTATTTAGATTTGTGCTATATATTTTAAACCCAAAGTGTTGCTAAATATCAAATTACTTGCTATGAAGTTATTATAATCATCTTCATCTTCAAGCCTTGATTAAATAATTGAACAATCTTTAAATCAACATCAAATAATCTTCAAACCATCTTTGAATAAAAATTGAGCCAACTCCAATCTAATTTAAAAATTATTGAAATTATGATTGGATTATTATTAAATCATCTTTGAACTATAATATAATCATCTTTGATTTATCTTTGAATTAAAATAAAATTATCTTTGAATATCTTATTATGGTTTAAAGATGGCTTGAAAAGTTTTAAAAATGAATTTAAGATTGTTTGATCATTTGAAGAAGATTTGATCATAATTTATTTATTGTTCAAAATTTATTTGATTCACGACCAAAGATGGTTTTATAATAGTTTGATTATGGCTCAAAGATTATTGTAATTATAATCAAAGATGGTTGAAAAATAGCTCAAAAATGGTTCGATTATGATTCAAATATTATTTAAATTATGATTGAAGATGGTTTAAAACATGATTTGAAGATGTTTAAAACATGATTTGAAGATGGTTAAAACATGTTTTGAATAAAGTTCAACCATGTTTTGATGGCAGTTTAACTATAGTTTGAAGATGTTTTTTTCTCTCATTTTCTCTTTTAAAATAGATCATTTAAATTATTTTGATGTGTATGCAGATGTTTGCTCTAATTATAAAACTAAGAGTATGATGGAGAACTTTATTAGATAGTTTAAGATTAATGATCTTATAATCAAGGTCAAGTGTCATCCTTTAATCAATTTTTTAAAACTTTTGAACTATAGTTCTCTTGATCCCTATCTCATCAACTATTATATAGAATGGTTAATGATGATAATTAAAGATAATCTATTATGCTCAACTTTATAAATAAAAACAACATTTTTAAATTTATTGATTACTATGTTGTGGCTTTGAGACTTCTCAACTAAAGAGAAATTCAAGAAGATAAACAAAATTAGTATGCCACATAGATAAGAACAAGAACTTCAATAATTCAATTGTGAAGAAAGCTTTCATGGAGTGCAAAATAAAATATAATAATTAGAACTTGGGTTATATTTCTTGGTAGATGATTCCATATTTAATTAAAGAAAAATATAGCATTATTTTCACTTAGATTCTTGACTTAGCTAATGATGAGGAAGAATTTTTTTGCATATTTATGTAGTAATTTGACATGGAAAATAATATTGAGAGGGCTAAAAAGGGACATAGTGCATTATGAGACCATTAACCTGATGAAGAATAACCAAGGTGTGTGTGTGTGTGTTCAGTGTATTTTATGGTCAATTTTTATGACCCGATGACTTACCAAGCTAAGTCATTTATAAATTTTAATTATCATAAGGCTTCATCACTTTTATATTAAGTCAAAGTGATAGGCTTTAGACTAATTATGCTTATTAATTGATCATATGAGAATTGAATATAATTAAGAAATTATTATCATTAGATGTGTTATCATCTAATAATGATAATTAATTAATCATAATTAAAGTAAAGCCTTGATTTTGTAGGACATCTTCTAACCTAAAGTGCTAACATCATTTAGTATGCTAACAAGTTCATCAATATGATAAAAACATTTTAAATCATTAATTATTAAATTCTGAATTCATATGCACAAGTGGGGGTATGAACACATGAGGATAGATAGTAATGGACAAATGAGAAAATGTCACAATCATCTAGAGTGTTGTGTAAGGTTGAATAGAAACTATCTATTAAAAAAAGAATGGGACAAATGTATACTTTGAACTAAATGGTGCACAATCATAGTGCGTAATTAAACAACAGAATGAGTTTATCAAACTAGTATGACTTAGTTGGATAAGAATATGGCCAAAAATTATATTGGTCAAACACAAATTGAATTTGATTCAATGGATGACCAATTTCATAAAAAAAATATAACATGGTCATAGTAGTATGACTTATACTGTGAATAAACTACATCATTATATATATGATTAGCCTGTGATATTTGCTTAGTCAAGCATACATGACTGAGAGGATACTTAGCCAAGGGAATCAATTGAGTATTGGTTATCGAATATGAATGTAATTTTGGTTATTAAATTAACTCAAGGAGAAGGGATTATATCCATATGATTGGTGATTTAGACTATTATGTTGGATCAAAAGATAATCAAATCCCTACTACCTTGTGTGAGGTGGTCCCAGTTATGTTTTTACCACCATGTTAGTCACTTATCTAGGTGGCTAACTTGTGTGCATGGCTTAAGTTAGTCATGCTTAAAATCGATATAAAACTTAACACATTAGCTTAGTGTCAATATTTTATAAATAATGATTATCTTGTGTGAACACTTAAGTTTGAGTCAATAATCTTGACAGACACACACAAAACTAAGTAGAATGATTAATTTAGCTGATTATAAGCATGACTAATTTAGTTGGTTCTACTTGTGTGCATGGCTTGAGTAAACATTTAAGTTGGTTCAATAATCCTTAACACATTAGCTTAATGTCAAGATTTTATAAATAATGACCAGAGAGGTTATAATTAAAGCTTTTATGTATGTATGAATGTATATGTATGTGTGTGTGTGTGTGTGTGTAATGCTTAGCCTAATTATTATTTTAAATTTCTAACATTACTTAATTTAATAATATTCTAAATATTATGATGAGCCACCTTATATTGTTAACTTTAAATTATATCTCTAAGAGATACCACTTAAATGTGGAACCCATTAGTAATTCAATATTCTTAAGTTTTATCATTAAAATACAATAAAAAAGGCATAAATACTATAAAAGTTATGAAAAGATTTATAAGAGTGTAATCGTTTAACAAGAACTTAATATAAATTTTCTAAATTACTTTGAATATTTTAAATAATATTAAATATTCAAAATTAGACAAATTTCTCTACATAAATTATTTTTAAGTCCCTTAAATATATTTAAAATTTTTTTAAATTATTATAATAGTTTTGTATTTATGTTAGGAATATTCCATAAAATTTCCATACATTTTTAGTACTATTTCATAATTTTATAAAATTTAATATAGTCAAATTTCTCAATATATAGATTAGTTTAGTAAACCAAAATATTTTTTAAAATTATAAAAATTTTAATAGTAATTGGGGTTTGCGTTAAAAATATTTTTTTTAAATTTCCAAGAATTCTAAAATTATATTGTAGTTTTTATTACTTTTGAATAGTAAATTAGCACCTTTGAAAATTCATAGATCTTAATGTTTCATGATCTCTCAAAGAAATATGAGAATTATCTAAACTCATTTAATAGTTTAATTAATTAAAATATAAAAAAAATAATTTTTAAAATTATAACCTACATTAATAGTTTTTAATACTATTGATGATAAAATATCTAAGCTAATCATGCTAATAGATTATCTAAAGAAAAAAAAAAGTCAAAAATTACATATGAATGGACTAGTGTGTGGTATGACTCGATCTGGACCATTGGATTTCATTTAAAATTGAACAAACGACCATGGGATCATCTTCTATTTCTCATTAAGCTGCACATATGAATGTGGGTTAGGCTCAACATGACTTGAGTCTAAACCATTAATATATCTCCTTTTAGAAATCTTCCTAGGCAAAGCCTTTCATTAAAAACCTTCAGGAGGATGAGGGGTGAGGTAGCACATCAATGGAGGAAATGACCTGTTATAAAGTCCCAATCTATAAGAAAAAGCCTTTAAAACTTATATTATATTTTATGTATTTTGATAATTTTATAATGGTGTTACATGTGTTATATTATCTAGTAAATGATGTATTTTGTCATGTTTAAGTGTTATATGGGAGTTGTAGTTGAAATTATTAAGTGTTTAAGTGCTAAAATTGTGTCAGCACTTTTGCTAGATTTCTGGCACTGTGACGCCATAGCTGATATGTATATAGTAAAAAAACAAAGAAGTTGGCATCTAAGTGTTGACCTATGGTGCTTAGGCATCGCGAGATGACAGGTTCTTAATTTATATCAATTTTTTAGTAGTTATCCTGAAAGGACACACCCTTTGGAGTTTTATAACCTATTTAAATATTTTTTTAGTATAATGGTTTGGGCTGTTTGTGTGAAGAATTGAGTAAAAACTCTAGGTATAGAGCTTGGTGGCTGACCAACATTAGATTTAGTAATCTCTCACCGTCTTTCTACTTTAGTGAGTAGAACTTACCAATCAATTCCACTTTTGTTAGTGGAAGATCCAGAGCACTCATTCTTCTTCTCTGTGTTTCCCTCACCACACCACATTTGGTTTTAGAGCCCAAGGTTTGGAAGCATGAAGAAAGTGGTTGTGAATGTTTTATATCGATTCTAAGCATGACTAATTTAGTTTTTTTGGATTTTGTATAGTTTTCTTTATAGATTTTAAAAAATTCACTTGGTAAACTCATGCTAAACTCATGTGGTAGGCAATTCTATGACTATTTATTTTACTACCAACTAGTTGTCTCCACTTAAAAAACCTAGCCTTTAGTTACTTAAAACCTGCCTATAGATCATGATACTTAAATGACCACTTAAGTAAGGGAGTGTTTAGAAAAACTAGTCAAACCTAGGCTACAAACCTTGCATTAAATGAACACTTAAAATTTTGAGATTGTTTCTTTTATGTGTTTGCTTAATATTTTGTAGTATCCAAAAGTTAATTTGTATTTATTGAAGGGTGGTTATTTTAAAATATGTGCATCTAATTATGCCAAACTTAGTTCACATAAAGTATATTTAAAAATTCACTTAAAGTGATATAATTGCATTTCCTTTATTTAAATCATGCTAGGAAAATATGTTAGATTAGATCAATTAGAAGATTTAACTAGGGCGATGAAATCACTATGGAAGTGAGGAGAAGTTCACTAGGGTAGAGAACCTTATTATGAACTTAGTCACTCAACTTCAAACCTTGAGTACTAGGCTTCAAACTCCAATGACTATCCCACGTCAGAATGACTAAAAACCCATAGGTAAAGAAAACATTGAACTCCCTAGAGAAGACTACCATGATAGAAGGCCAAACTTGAGAAACATCCAAATATATGATCATCTTAGGCTTATGAAACCCTACATGAACCAACAAAATAAGTTAAGATAGAAACCCTAACGTATGATGGTGTTTATGATCTCAACAAGTTTCTAGATTAGCTATCCAAATGGATGAGTTCTTTGATTGGTACCATATGGATGACTATCAAAAAATTATGTTTTTAAAAATAAAATTGGTAGGTCATTCTAAAAGTTACTAGAATAATATTTTAGATAGAGAAGAAAGATTTATTAGAAATCTCATGATATGGATAAACATGAAGGAAATGTTAAGAGCTGAGTATTACCCTAAAAATCATAATAAGAAGCTCCATGAACAATTAACTACTCTTGGATAAGGAAATATATAGGTAGAAGATTATATGAATATAATTGAGGATTTAATAGCCATGGCACATTGCATTAATAAAGAATGGCAGCTAGTTAATAAGTTTGTCATTGGTCTAACGGAGATATCAAAATGAGGTAGAGCTTCATAACTCCCATACTTTAAGAAGATGCATTTCACTATGCTTTACTCTTAGAAAGCATAAGAAATTTGAATCCATATCCAAAATGAAGTGTCAAATAACATTTAAATATTCATCTATGTCTCAACCTCAAAGTTTACTATAAAGTCTAACCCTTCCAATACTAACAAACAATCCCATATGGCCTTCAATGAAACTATTTCTAAAAGTGAGTGAGAGATTGCCTGCTTCAAATGTTATAAAAAAGGTCATATGTAGAATCAATGTAAGGCAAAATCTTATTAATTGATGAATTGGAAGATTTAGAAGAATGGGAGGATATAAAAGAGATACGTGATGATACATACCTATAAGATGAGAAGGTATAACCCAGTATAGATAATTTAATGTCTGTTGTGAGGTGTATGACTACTTAGAGGGAAGAAGAAGATTGGAGGAGAAGAAATATTTTCTTAATGTATATTATATATAAGAAAAAGATGTGCAAATTAGTAATATATGAAGGTAGTGATATGACTGTTGTATCAACCCATGCTATTATGATTGAATCTCATCCAAAACTATTTCATGCCAATTGGGTGAATCACACATACCTACCTATCATAAACATATGTTTTGTAGTTCCCATTAAGATTGGTAGCTATATTGACGAAATTGAATGTGATGTCCTTCCAATGGAAATCACATATATGCTTGTAGGAAGACCTTGGATTTACGATATGAATCTAAGTCATGAATACACTTATGTATTCAAGTATAATGAAAGGCCATTAAGTTGTTTCCTGTAAAAGCTACCAAAAGAGGTTTATTACACCCCCACATAGAATTCTTCTTACACCTACACATAAGCCCAATTTTGAACTACAACTTAAACCCACTCAAAAGAAAATTATAAAACTCTAGTTGATCATGATATCATCATCTAGCTATAAAAATGATACTTCTAATCTACATTTTGATATCTACAAATCTTTTAGAATTCAAACCACAACCTTAGAGTTTAGACACTTAGTTAAATAATTCACTCTTACTTCTTTTTCATCCTACACCTTTGTGAAGTTTTCTTTGATATCAGGGAACCACATATTTGTTGTGACCTTATATTTATTATTTAAATTTTCTGATCTAACTCCTGATACTTATCCAATGAATTACCATTAAAAGATATGCAACATGCTATAGATATCTAATTTGTCACATTATAGGATGAATCCAATTAAGTATGCAGAATTAAACTAACAAGTAGATAAACTTTTACGTAAGGATTTAAACAAGAAAGTATTATTTCTTATGCAATACCAGCCTTTCTAACCCCAAAGAAAGATGAAACTTGCAGAATGTGTGTTGATAGTACAATACTAAATAAGATTATGATAAAATATAAGTTTTCCATACCAAGACTAGCGAACATGTTAGATCTTATTTCTAGCTCATCTTTATTCTGTAAGATTGATTTGAAAAGTGAATATCACCAGATAAGGATTAGATCAAGTGACAAATGAAAGATAATTTTTAAAACTTCTGGTGGTCATTATGAATGGCTGATTATACACTTTAAACTTTCAAATGCACCTAGTATGTTCATAAGATTCAAGAACACTATTCTAAAATATTTTATTGGTTGTTTCCTTATAATCTATTTTGATGATATTCATATCTATAATCATGATGAAGAATCACATTTGCATCAGTTAAGGATTATTTTAGAAAAGTTAAAAATGGTGAAATTATAAATCAATTTTAAGAAGTTTTTCTTTTGTTGATTGAAGTTATCCTCTTAGGAGCATTGTGTCTACTAACAGACTAAAAGCAAATCCTACATAAAGTAAAGCTTTTATAAGCTGGCTTATTCTAAAATCTTTTACGAATGTTAGGAGTATCCATGGACTATTCACTTTTTATAGGAGATTTATTAATAACTACAGCATTGTTGTGGTTGTTATCACTGATATCTTATAGAAAAATAAATTTACGTGGACTACAAATGTTGAAAAGGCCATGGGACAAATCAAAATTCTTATGACTTCTTCACATGTATTAAAATATCTTGATTTTAGTAAAAACATTTTAAGTAATTCACAATGCATTATGTGTTGGAATTAGCAAAGTCTTAAGTCAAGAAAATCATCCTACTACTTTTTTTAGTGAGAAGTTAAATGATACCAAATAAAAATACTCTACTTATGATAAAGAATTTTATGCAATCATTCAAACTCTTAAGCACCATCGATATTATCTATTACACAAGGAGTTTAATCTGAATATGAATCATAATGCCTTAAAATTTATCGACTCAATTAAATCAAAAACATGCTAAGTGGATTGAATACCTTCAAAAAATTTATTTCATGCTTAAACACAAGAGTGGAGTTAAAAACCAGCCAACATATGCTTTACTTAGAGTTCCTCTAGTCCTTTCATCTTTAAATTTTTAAATCCCTAGATTTTATTCCTTAAGGGAAGTCTATGAAGTTTGCCATGATTTTCATTTAATTTATCTAGAGCATGAGTCCAAACCTCTAACTTTTCATAGTCTCTTTGTTATTATTGATGGATATCCTTACAAAGACAATAAATTATGTATCCCTCAAACATCTATGAGAGACTTTCTTATCTTTAAATTTCATTCAGGAGGTATAGCTGGACATTTTGGTAAGTAAAAAATCCAGAATCTCAATGAACACAAATTTTATTGGCCATCTTTATAAAAGGATGTTGAACGTGTCATAGTTTAGTGTTACACTTATTATCAAGCTATAATAATTAAATAAAAAACTAATCATTACACATCGTTACTTATTTCTTCTTGACCATGAGAAGACCTATCAATGTACTTTATCTAGAACACTTTATGGACATGATAATATCTTCGTAGTTGAAGCTAGATTTTTTAGAATGGCATGTTTCTTACATTATTCATAATTAAATAATGGATCTTATATAGGAAGGTTCTTATTTAAAGAAATTGTAAAATTACATGAGGTTTTATCCACTATAATTTATGATAAAGATGTTAAATTTATCTCTTATTTTTGAGAAACTCTATAAAAATTAATGGAAACTTGATTGAAATTCTCGTCTACATTTCATCCATAAATCGATGGACAAATATAAGTCAATAGGTTATTGGTGAACTTATTAAGATGTTTAGGTTTTAGAAACTAAAGAAATTGATATTTAACTTTACATATATTTGAATGTGGTTACAATAGTATCATTTCTTGATCAACCTATAAATCACCTTTTGAAATAGTTTACAGATATAATCCTAATGTGCCTATTGACTCAACCAACACACCTACTCTTACATTTTTTTGATTGAGTACATGCATTTGCATGTGATTTTTATAACCTTCACAAAGACATTAAAAAATAACTACAAGTAAAAAATTCTAAGTAAGTTGAACAAAAGAATAAAAATAAAATTGTTAATAAATATGTGATAGGTGATTATGTTTTGGTATGTATCCATCCTGAGAGATTTCCTTTCACCAAGTATAAAAAGTTACAAGTGAGAGCTTGTGGGCCATTTAATATGATTAAGAAACTAGGTACTAATGCTTATACTCTTGTATTTCCCCCTCACATGTTTGTTAGTCCAGTTCTCAGTGTGAAAGATCTAATATTTTTTAAAGGAATTACCCAACCTCCATATCTGTAAGATGATACTTATACAAGAAGAGAAAAAATTATTTGTAAATACCTATTCAATTAACATTCTATAAGGTGAAGGACTCCATCACAATTAAAGCACCGTCAAATGATAGCATTAATCAGAGGTTTTTAATTAGGTGAAAAGACAAACCCCTAAGTGAGGATCTTGCATGACTTTCGATGAGTTGTAGAGCCTTGCCCCAAAACTTCTTGAAGACTTCTAGGATTCTAACTCTTTGGAGAAGAGTTCTTTAAGGTTTGAGGGAATTGATATAGCACATCAAGGAAAGAAAATACTCATTATAAGATCCAAAATTCAATGTCTTTAAAACACATGTTATATTTCATGTATTTTATTATTTTATAATGGTGTTTCATTTGTTGTATTATGTAGTAAAAGATGTATTTACTCATATTTAAGTGTTGTACGAGAGTTGTAGTCAAAATTATTAAGTGTTGAATTTGTAATTAGCACTTTGCCTAGGCACTTAGTTTCTAGTGTTACAGTGCTACAGTAGATACCTTCATAGTATAAAAGCAGAGATGTTGGTGCCCTGGCACTAGCCTATGGTGCCTATACACCGCGAGACAATTTGTTTCAAATTTATGTTAGTTTGTCAGTAGTTGTCCTAAAAGGACTCATTCATTGGAATCTTATAACCTATTTAAATGTCTCTTTTAGTATAATGAGAAACTTTCAAACAATTTGTGTGAAGAATTGAGTGAAAACTATAGTGTTAGAGCTTGGTGGCTAATCAATTGGGGGATTTGGTGATCTCTTATTATCATTTTACTTTGGTGAGTAGAGCTTCTCACATCCTTTCCACTTTGGTGAGTGAAAGATTCAGAGGACTCCTTTTTCCTCCCTCCACTACAACTCGCCTTGACAGCACCAAAAGGAGTCAAACGTATGGCTAATCGAGCCATTTAGTAACCTATATTGCTGGATGACCAAGGTTGCATGCTAAGCAAAGAGAGTTTATTAGAATTACCTTAGAGATGTAGGCATTAAGCAAGAGTTAATTCAAAAAGCTTCCTGAGCTAAAATACAGGCATGCCTTTAAGGGAATTGGCTTCAAGTATGGCAGATAGATGGCTCAACCATGCCTCAATCACCATCATTGTTAACTTAATGGTTGGGCTTACTTATTGTATTGGGAGGATTAGGGAGAGCTTTTATGAGTTAAAGGAATGTAAATTCTCTTCTTCCTTCCCATGGGAAGGATTTCTTCTCATAATGCCACTAAACCCAAGCATAATTATGAATAATAATGGTTAAGCTCGAGTTATCCTACAATCTAATGCTAGGCGTTGCTGTGGGGAATGCTATATGCAGTTGGGGAGAATGTCTTGATCTTTAGGATAGATTAAGGATGACAAATTATCATTGATTTGGGTATTCCCCATTAATCTCCAATTTAATGCAAATACTCATGTTAGCCTCTCTACCATGTAATAAGATATGGGCATAGAACTATTTATTATTGTGGATAATCATGAGTTTTAAATTTTTTTGAAAAATTCTAAAGGCATGGGTTGCATGGGTTTGGCCCATTTTACCAAATTAACAACCTTGGAAGAGTCAAATTAATATGTGTTGAACTATGTATTTGTTCAGGACATATTTGACTGCAATCACTCTCAAAGATTTGACTAGTCATTATGATTAACTTGGTTCATTCAACCACTAAAGATGGGTGTTGGCCTTAATGGGTATAAACACCTCTTTTGGTTAATTGAGCTTCTGACAAAGGTCAACATGATAAATGATGCTTAGACTATGTTTAGGATATTTAAAAGAGTTTTCCTGGCTGATTGACCTAATTAATTTAATTATTAAGGCCAATTGATCATATTGACCTAGTTGGGTCATTTGGGTGAGCTCGGGTGACTTGGTTGAGAATGGTCAAGATAATCCTAACACTTGATTAATTATATAAATAATTAGATTAATGAGATGGATTGATTGCCTAAATCTAACACTAATATTTACTGGAGAATGGTTAGACTCTAATAGTGCAAATGATCAACCTTATAAGTGGTTTAAAAAGTCAAGTTAATAATATAACAAATTTGCAAGTGATCCTCTTATATGGGTTCCTCCTAAAGCTTTGTTATGGGCCACCTAATGGGATGGGTTGAATAAAACTTTAGTGTTTAAGGAGGATATAAGGTCAAGTCTTATTGACATTTTTAATGTCAATAGAGTTTCTTGGGAAGAGATTATTAAGATTATTTAGTTTTTTTAGAAAGAGATATTAAGATTATTGAGTTGAAAAGAGAAATGAAGTGCTAATGACCAAGGATTTTTTACCATTGAATATGAATTTTTTTTTTTAATGTGTTGGATGGCTATTATAAATCAACTCATTAGCCCATTTTTAACTAATTATTTATAAGTAATTTTTCATTTTATATTTCCACATTTATTGAGAATAACTTTTATAAGTACTTTGTATATAATCTTACTAAACCTATTGTAATTACAGTCATGAAAAAGAGAGGGAGCACCCCCATTTTTTATGCGAGAGTAGAAGAGATAGTAGAATTATAATGAGTTGCAAGCTATACTATGAAAAATTAAAGTACTTTTTTTTTATCATTATATAGAATTTAAGAAGTAGACAAATTAGCTTAGAGCATAGTTTAAATACATTTAAGCAAGAATTAAATGTAAAGACAAATCTTCTTCATAGTTGTGTACATTAGGATAAGAAAAGGAAGGAAAGTGAGACAATACCTACTTCTAACTTGATACTTCATAAATTAAGGTCAAGAATAAAGAATAGAAGTAATAAGAGATAGATTAGGATGTGAAGGAGGGAATATAGAACATTAGGGGCCATTTCCATATGAGGAGATTTGACAAGGTAAGGGATGTCAAGCCAACTCTTGCCATTATATATAAGTAATGTATAATTATTAAACTTTAGAAGGACATAGATGGACAAAAAGTATTTGATTAGACATTTCATAATGTTATTAGAAAAAGATAAAAGTCCATAAATCTATGTTCCATTGATCTATCTTCTTAATCAATAAAAAGTAATTATCTTCCTTTAAGTCTTGGATGTCGAGACTGATTGGTAACTCTAAAGAGAAAAAGATAGGAGTGAAACAAAAGCAAAACGCAATTTTAGTAGTGAAATACTCCCATAATGTTATTTGATAATAAAATGTGAAAAAAATTTACTTCATTGAAAGTTGATTATTTTTAACATTAACTTTACTTTTATTTTTACATCACATTGATTTTTTATGTCTCTTAATAAGAAAGTGAATTGTTGCTATCTAAAAAATTATGGATCTATCATTATTGTGTGGGACAAACTATTTGATTAACAAAGTAAAATAGTAGTCTCTATATACATAAAGGTAAAGAGGAAATAATCATTCAAGTGGTCTGAATAAGAATTTATGTATGATATTGAAGAGAGAGAAAATTTCATGAAGTCATGAATTGATATATAACTAAGGGAAAGATGCATGACTTTATGAAACTAGTACTACAAACTGTTCAGTGTGCACACACAAGTCTTAGCTATTAATACTAGCAACACATTAGTATATAATCAAGTTATCTTCAAATCAAAGTTCTAACATCTAGCAATTAACTGGCTATAATTCTTAAAGCATCATAAGCTTAAATTCTTCAAAGAAAATGACACCATCACCATTGAGATCAAACCTATTTTATGTATTTTATAGTAGGCTCTCAGGAGTGCCCCTCAAATAAGCATTCTTAACAACAGATTTGGGGAATTGATAGAGAGGGGGACACCATGCAGATAGTTTGTCCCTCAATTATATAGTGCCCCTCAATTAAGATGAATTTTTAATGAGTACTTATAGTGTTTATTTTCGGATGTATGGGGGACACCATGCAGATCAGAGGGGATACTCATTGAAGTAATCGGGTGTGACATTGAGGTATGAAGTACCATCTCGAAAGATAGAGACATCACCCTTTAATGGACCTAATCACCTAATGAGGACTCCTAAGGCATGATAGACCTTCGAATATACCAGAGATTTTTCTCCTATTTTATATGGATGAATAAAGCAGGGATTATATTAAACTGGGTTTTAAAGTTCCCTATGGGGGTAAGCCCCCATAGTTAATTGCATCCTAAGGAAGGTGAATTCCTTAGGAATACTCTCGATTAAAGTAGGCAATTGCTATCTCCAAATATTTTAAGGGTAAGACTATCAATAAATTAGTTATGTTGGAAAAATCAATTGTGATAGATCAAGGAGAAGACTTATTATTGAAGCCAAAGGAAATGAGTAGGGAGTGCTCATGATACTAGGAAACCTAGTGAGCACTCCAATCTATCCTATAATTGGGCTTTATATGTTTAAAATTAAAGAGAATTATTTGTTTGAGTTGAATTTCTAATAGATTGTTAGGGCTCATAATCCACCAACACAAGATTGTGGAAAATCCTAAGAGGTGAGGATTTATGCTTGTGGCCTGACGAAAATGACAACCTTATATCATAAATCTAGGGAGCTTTAACAAGAACTAAAGCACACCAAAATCTAAGTGAAAATGGGTATATGGTTTACCTCGATAAGAGAGAGTAAATCACCTGACTACTGGACTTATAACTGTCTGGAGTGGCAACCAGCTAACTCCTCCTATGTTTTAAATCTATGTGGGCAAGTCATATAGCTTTGTAAGATAGTTCGGTTGTTATTATTTAGAAAGAGACTAAAGTCCTTAAAACTACTTTCTAAGAGACTAGAGCATGAGTGGTATGAGCAATGACTTAGTCTAATGAAAATATTTTTATTTTTTATTTGATTTTAGAAACTTCATTTTGACCAAGGCCATAGGATTTTTTGTATGCTTAAATGCATGTTGAAATGAGTTATGGGCTAAATCAAAAGAGAAGAGAGTGATGCTCCATCAGTAGGGGTTGCTCTCACAGGTCAAACAGTCCATATATATATAAGGATGGAGGCCCTCATTTTGTAAAAAATGATATAATATGATATGCATGATATTAAACATACAACATTCAGCTAAGGGATTGTTAAATCTTTTAATTATCTTAAAATACCTAGGCTTTATGTGAGGTTATAAATTATTTAGAAATTTAATTATAAGTTGCAGTTAGGTAAAAAATTTATTTTTTTCCTAAGAGCCTAATCTGATCGAGGCCACACATTAAGACATCATTCATAAATAAACTATAAAAAGGCATGTTGTTTCTATTGCACAATTTAAACATAACATCAACTAATTTTAATAAATCTAATGCAAAAGAATAAGAGGGCAGTGCCGTCGGGTACTGCCGTACATCCCGGAAAGAGAAATAAGTAGCCGCATACAACCCAGTATATGAAAGAATAATTATAAATTACAAATGATAAATGCTATGGGGGGTCATCAAACCTCCATTCTTCATGTCTCTTTTTCTTCATGTCTTTTCTTCTTTGATTTAGTAGGCTTCAAGGTATCACATGGCACCCAAAAACTAAACCTTCTGGCCAATGCTCATCCTTATCCCCCATAACACTAATCATAATTCCTAATGCAAAATTATATTAAAAATAGGAAAAGTAAATCTAACTACACTTGCAAAATAAGTGTTAGCTAAATGCACATACAACTCAAGCAATTATATGTATAATTTGGACTTAGCACCTTATACAAGGGTAACCAAGCCCACCTATCCTAATTTGGATTATGCTTAGGGGTTTAAGTGACCTGTAAAGAGAGAATTTATATTTATTTTAAGCCCCTTAAGCACAATCCCCTGCAAAAAAAATATGATTAGGCTAATCATAGTCTAACATCTAGTCTACGAAACATATATACTAATATCCAATCTAAAATAATACATCATAAAATAAAATATACAACACACCATGCACCGCCCTAACATAAAGCTAGAAGTGGTGACTTAATTCTAATGTGTGTGTATTAAGGTTTATGTGGAATGCCTTAACTAAGCATTATGATGATTTTCAAGTGTGAAAGGATGTTTAATCATAAGAGATTAATTTCAATTTAAGTGGCTTAATTTATTTGAGGATTTTACTTAATATTTTCTTTTGTTTCATTTGACTTACACTTAGCAACTAAGTGTTATAAAGAGAAGAACAAGAGAGGATTACTCTTTTTCATCCCTATCATAAGTTATTTCTAAAGCATGTTAATTTAACTTAGTTCTCTTTAGTGAATGGATTATTAAATATTTTAAATTAATCCTAAGTTTAGGTTCACTTCAAATAATCCTATTCCATATGAAAGGCATCTTAAGATTAATTTGATTGAATTACTATCACATGACATATGTTCAACCATTCCTTTCCATCACATATAACATGCTTATGATTAAATCCTAAGTATACCTACACATGCAATATGTTTTAGCACACTTGAATGATAGAAGTGAGTATGTACATTTAAGGTTTATATTTTCCATTTGATTGATTAATTTCAGCATATTAATTTAAAGCTCTATCTAAATTCTAATATAAAAATACATTGAGATAAAATTAAATAGGTACGTGTCATTATTAATTAGGGGAGTGAGGTAATCAAATGGCCTCCTTGGGGCTACTTAAAATCTCATATTTTTGGGATGTCCAGACTAAATATTTGCTTTTCTCAAATACATATGGATATATACATAAATAAAGGAAGGAAAGCCATGGAAAAGTTATATTTTTATTTGATTGAAACATTTATACATAATGGAGTAAAGTCTTATCCAAATTCTAATATTGAAATATGTAAGAATGAAATCAAATGGAGTACGTGCCATTGTTAAACCAAGGAAGTGAGGTAATCAAATGACCTCCTTGGGGCTAACTAAAGTCGTGTATTCTCAAGATGTCTAGGCTATATACCCATTAACATTCTTACTTACATAAATCAATACATTAATGAAATAAAAGAAACTTCACTTCATACACTTAAGCTATAATCGCATACATCTCTATGTATTTATAACTAGCATTCATAGCATATGTAATCATTTATTTATAAGCTTTGGAAAATATATTTGGATTTAATAATGATAATAGTCATACATATATTAATTTAAATCAACACATGCAAGCTTGACATAAAGGAAATCATTTGATTTAATTAATTTTACAAAAGATGAATGCATGAATCAATTGGCATACAACATTTAGTATGATTGGAGAGGAATAAATAAACATAAATTTATGATTTCATTCAATTAAATTAACTCCTAAAGACAATCATATCAAATAAAATTATTTAAAATAAACCAAAACTTTTTTAATTTCATTTTTAATTTCATGTTTGATTTGATTTAGAGAATATGAGAAGAAGTTTGCTAATCCTGATCTCATCCCATGTTTGTGAGTTAATTTGATTTAATGAGTGGTGATTATGTTGATTTGATGGATTAATTAAGTTAAGATATGAATTAAATCAATTAATTAACCCTTACCTATGTTATCTTAAAGTAATTATCCAAATAATGGTGAGCCAATGTGATATGCAAATGAATTGAAAAGTAAATTGGCAATGGTCCTATGAAATGAAACAACTTACTGCAATTAGCTCACAATTAATGGTTAATTAAACTTAAGGAATTTACTTAATTACTTTTATAGTTTTCTCACATATATGGGTAAATCATAATTTCATTAACTCTCTTTAGGCTATTAAACACCTAAATACATACCCATGAATCAATTAAAGAAAATTAGATGTGATTACATTTTTAATTAATTTAATTAATCAAGCTATTAATCCATTAATCAATTCCTCTTTACTTAATTACCAAATTTAATTAATTGCCCCTTGAAATGAAATGAACTTAAGGGGAAAAGGTTGGGAAAGAGGTCCAACCCAATTCCATGGGTCCCCTCATTCAATTAAACATGATTTGGATATTATTTGAACTTTAATTTGACTAATTGAGTTATTAATTAGTTAATTATTTTTTAATTATCATTTCTTAAAGAAAATGAGAGGGGTTTAAGGAAAAGAGACTGGGAAAGAGGTCTCAACCCAATTCCATAAGCTCCTCACATTTAATTAAACATGATTTGATATGATTTGAGCTTTAGTTTGACTAATTAAGTCATTAATTAATTAATTTTTAATTAATATTTTCTTTAAAAAGTGAAGGAAACTTAGGAAAAAGATTAGAAGGGAGGCCCAATCCAATTCCCTAAGTCTTCCCACTATTAAACAGTGATTAAGAAATCTAATTAGTTTATTAATTATTGTTTGCATGCATAATTATCATTTTATTAAATTAATAAGATAATTAAAGATTAATTAATCAATTCCCCCAATTAATCAACTAATAAATCCCAAGAAACTTAGGGGAGGCAGAAGTCATCCTCCTAAATATTCTCAGAACATTTGAAATCAATTGGTTAATTAATTAGTGAGTAATTATGCTAATTAAAATTTTAATTAAACCTTAATTAAGCATAAATTACTATTAAAATTAATTAAGGATAAATTTAATGGATTCCTCTCTGAAATATCTTTAAAATGAGCATTTATTTGTAACTTTTAGATTTTTCTATAATTTGTGGTGAATGTATGAAGTTTCAGTCTTAAAAATCCATTAATTAACTTTAATTAAGCCTAATCTCATCCACACCACGTGGTGCGCTGATGTGGCATGCTTTCCACATGGCACTACGAGATTGGCTATTTAAGTAGTCACATCCACAGCTAACTCGAATGGCGGCGGGATGCGGTTTATTATGAGCCGTCCAATCTAAGATCGGATGATCGCGATTAAACCCATGGTTAAAGAAGGATTAATCGATTGATCTAATCTGATCTAATCACAATCATCTATTTCAATCATGCGGAATGGACGTCATATGATATATCAGCTCGTGAGCGATAAATAACGGAGACAGTCCGCCATGGATCGCTCAATCGGAGCTCACCTGAGCTTGGATTCACTCTAAAACAACCCCACACCTTCATTCGAGGGATCCACGAAGATCCAATGGCTAAGATTAGCTCACGCAAAAATTTTTCACAAAGCTCCAACACATTTTGCCTAAAGCTCAGTTTCATGGAAAATACCTAACCTAAAGCAGCCGGCGTTGCAAAGCCATGTTGATCCAATTGATCGAGACCAAGATTTCCTCTTTGGACACTCGACTTTGATTGAAGTCTATCCTCTGGTGGGCTTGGAGCTCAAGGGAAGGTTTGCTTGGCTTCGACAACGTGCGTGGAAGGTGTGTGCAAGAGTAATTAGGTTTTGGTTGAGAAATGGAGAAGTTGGAATCAGAGGTTAGCTCCCCTATTTTGGCTTCACACGAGAAGAGAAAATTCAAAGTTGGGGGACTTGGAATCGCTTGAGAGCTTGCTAGGGAGTTTTGTTTCTCTCTTGGGAGCTCAAACGAAATGAATGGTGTGATTTCCCATTTGAATTGAGGGGGTATACCCCTCAATTGGCTGAGGTGGATGGACAAAATTACCTCCCATTTTTCGGTCAAGCCACCGTCAGAGCACTGGAGTTGTCCCCATTAGGTCCACGTGGCTCGGTTTGAGTGGAGGAATGCTTGGGAGGTAGCTCAAGGCTTGACATGGCTGGTTGCATCTCCTTTTGTCCATGGGGTTCTCGATTTGGGAGGGAGGTGAGTTAGCTCACCTCCCTTTGTTCTATGGCAAGCTTAGCCCACTTATGGTGGGCTAGGTGACATAGGTGATACCCCATTTGGGTGTTTGATGGCTGCCAAAGGCGATAGAAAAGTGAACTTTATTAATTTTGGCAAAATCCCACATTGGGAGGCATATCCAAGGGAGATTTACCTTGGGTTTGGCTCCAATTGGGTTTGAACTGATTTTAGGCTAGCCTAGGATGAGTTTGGGTCAGGTTAGGTTGGGTCTCAAGGTTCCATGAGTTGGTTTCATGGGTTTTAGCTTAATTTGGGTCATATAGGTCATGTTGGGTCATATTGAGTTAGGTTGATCAATTGGTTAAATTGGGTTAAACCAAGACTTGGGTTAGGTTCAAATGATGATTTGAAGAGTTTTGGATCAAGTGGTTTCAATCAATTTGGCCTAGGTTTGATTTTGACTTATTTGGAATCAAATGGGTCAGATGGGTCAAGTTGACCAGTTTGATCAAATTGGTCAAATTGGCTTGGTTTGGGTGTTGGTTCAAGTTCAATTGGTTAATTGAAGATGATTGTAGGTTTTGGTTTGAATCAATTTAGATTTAATTTGGATTTTGACCAATTAGGTCAATTTAGGCTAAGTTGGGTTAAGTTGACCAATTGGTCAAATTGGGCACAATTATGGATTTGGTCAAGTTCAATAATTAATTTGGAATAAACTTAAGCCATTGGTTGCAATCATTTGGATTGGATCATGATTTGAACCATTTTGACCTTTTAGACCAATTTAGGCAACTTAGGCCAAATGGGCAATTGGACTAGGTTTGGCTCAATTGAAAGTCAAGTCATATTCAATCATTGATTATGGGTTGGTGTAAATCAATTGTTTCAATTGATTTGGTGTATGGTGAGTTTCAGCTAGTTTAGGTTTCATATGGGCTAAGGATTGACTTGGTCAAATGACTAAGTTGACTTGGTTGACCTAATTTAAGGCAATTGATCATCCTAGGGTGATCAATGATCATAGTATGAGGTCTGGATGGCCTTGGTTCAATCTAATTTGGGTTAGATTAGAACTTGGTTCATATGGGTTCTTTAGGCCACTTTGGGTCAAGTGGACTTAAAGGGGTTAATTGACTTGATTTTAGAATGGTTAAGATTTAGTTGAATTTATATATGAGCTTAAGATTGAAATATCAATCCAACTGCAATCAATTTGGGCTATAATGGGTTTTGGTTTATTTGGAATTCTCAAGTCAAAAGGGCTAAGTTAGGCTTGACATGGGTTGATTTTAATTTGGCTTGATGATTGTAGGTTTCGTTTATATTTGGATAGATGATTGAATATTCTGATTGGTTTAAGAGAAAATTCATTGATTTTGGCTTGATTTAGATAGGTTTTGGTTAAGTTCAAGGAAATGGCTTAAAGGGTTTAAATTAGGTTTTGATTTGATTTTAGATTTGATTTTGGCTATTTGAATTTATATTTCATTTATATTTGGGAAGATAATTGAACATATGCTTGACTTATGAGAAAATCACTTGAGTTTGGAGTGATTTGGAGGCAAATTTTGCTAAGCTCATGGAGGTAGGTCTATAGGGCTTAAGAGGGAATTTGCTTTAGTTTGATTTAATTTCTATCATTTGAATGTGGGTTTCATTTATATTTGTGAAGATGATTGAATATATAATTGATTTATGACAAAATTAACTGATTTTGGATTGGTTTAGGTTAAGATTTGGTTAAGCTCACAGAGGTAGGTCCATATGACTTAAGAGGGGTATTGGTTTGATTTTATTTAGTTTGATTTGGTTTTGATCATTTGGCTGTGAATTTTATTTATATTTATGAATATAAATGAAGGAATAATTAATTTATGAAGGAATCAAGTGAGTTTGATTTGATTTGAATAAGGTTTTGCCTAAGCTTATGAAGGTGGATCATATGGCTTAGGAAGGATTTTTGAGCTTGGATGTGATTTTGGGTTTCAATCATTTGGGATTGAGTTTGGACTTGAATTTGATAAATGATTGAGGGATTAAATTGATCTTTGAGAAAATCAATTTAATTTGGATTGAATTGGATTTGGCAAAAGTTAAGGTCATGGAATTCAATCATAAGGCTTATGGAGGATTTAGGAAATTTGGTTTGGGATTGATTGTGAAATTTGGAATTTGATTTTGAATTTAAAATTGAATCTAGTTTGATTTGAGAAGGAGAACATGGATTGAATTTAGGCTATGGGGTGGGTAAGTCTCCCTGAATCCCTAAGACATAACCTACTTCTATGACTAACCCTTCTAAGTCCCTAGGCTTATGTTAGGTGTTCACCTAATCACTAGAAGTGTCTTAAGTCTAAGGAAGTCTTAGTGTCAATAAGAGTCCTAGATCTATGATGAGGAGGTTGAGAACTCACTCCAAAAGTGAGGTCAACAATACTTTATAATTAAAAAAGGAATTATTATTATTTTAATAAAATTTAAAAAGATTTACATACATAGCACATAATTTTTATGTATTTACATTTCTTGAACCTAAAATTTGATATTTACATTTCTAACAATTTATTTATATATGAAAAGGTGTATTCATATGAGCTCATCCACTCACTTAGCATCACCATTGACCTTAGGATTGCTTTGGCCATATTTGCTGCAGTCCCGGGTACCCCATGTACCAAAATTGGTGAGCTAAAACATGACCATTCATATGAATTTCTCACCACCATGTCGGCCATAATACTTGAATGTTGAAACCTTAACCTAGCACATAATTATTCGATCATGGTGCATTGGGGTATTAATTAGTCTTTAGGGTTATTTAACCAACACTCTTGGTGCCCCTTTTGTGGTTTGGATACAAATCAATATCGATGAGGCCCTTCTCCCATCTTATAGTGGAGGTTTGGGTGCCATCATTTGAGATGACAGTGAGAGATTTATTAAGTTTGTGGGAAGACAATTTGTACACTAAGATAGCAAGCAAGATGAAATAGAAGTGGTCTTTTCCATCAAAGGTATAATTGAGTTTTGGATGGTTGAAAAAAAAGGCATCATCATTGAGGGTGATAATTAAAAGGTGATGAGCATCTTCAAAGGAAGCCTAAAGGATGAGCATTGGTTCAACTGACCATTTATGAGTCTGAATTTTTTTTTTATCTCATTTTCGGCAAGTGCTCTTCCAATATATGTCAAAAAGTATAATATGAAGGTGAATTTTTTGTGCTAAATTTATTTTGAACTATGATTTTGTATGGACTAGCATATATAGTGAAAATCCTACCTCTCTTTTTTTGATCATTTTGTGGGAAGATGGTAACAACATATGTCAAATATAATTGTACATCTTTTTTACTCTTTTATTATAATAATGCAAAATGTAAGTTTCAAAGATAAGATGTATTCATTTCTAAAAGATCATAATAATAATACTTTTGATATGTTGTCAAAATTTAATTATCATATATCTAAATTTTAATAGTAAACTAATCAACTACCAGATTTATCCAATATAAAATAATTAAAATCGAATTTCCCAAGTTAACAAGGAGGTGACAGCCTATCAATGATGCACCGACACTTTAGAAAAAGTGGTGTGCAGTGTCTGACATATATCGAATATTGACATTTGTTCGACATGCATTTGACATGCCTCCGACATATGTCAGTATTTCTTTAGCATGTTCAATTAAAATAATAATTTAAAAAAATTTGACATACATGTTAAATTAAAATCAAAATTAAAAGTATTTCAAATATAAGTTATAAATTTATAACTTATTTCTCAACTTATAATCCATGCCCCATGGATGTGAATATTACCCAACTCCCATTCGAGACTCTAATCTATTTCTTTTGTAATGTGTGGCTAGAGTTTCTTATATAATCATGAAGTATTATCAATTATTATCATTGGTGACTTCACTATCATTGTCGATGCTGAAGGTTAATATATTCATATCTCTTGACATTCTTTTTCTTAATATTTTCTTATCATCTATGAATTTTTTATCTTTTAAAAGTTCTAGACTTAAATGTCTTATTTTCTATCTATTTTTTTAATAATTTTTAAATTTTATTTAAATTAAATATATTATTTATAATTATTAATATATAAAATTTATAGTATATATCACCATATTATATTTTCAATAGGGGATTTACATATATATATATATATATATATATATATATATATATATATATATATATCACACTTATTTATTTACGTATATAATATCTAAATTTTAATTTATATATATATATATATATATATATATAACATCTATAATCTTTAATATCATAGTAAAAATATCATAATGATTTATTTTTTAAATATAAAAATATTAAATAAATAAATATCTAATTTTAAATTTTAGACATTTAAATCCATAAAAATAGTGTGGTATGTATGTAAATCATATGATATTCAATTTGTGGTTTTGTCCGTGTCCCATTTTTTTGTTTCTTCCCTCGCAGAGCCTCGTCCAGAATCCTTCCACTCAATTTTCATCGCTAAAAGCCCACCTATTATCCCCTCCTCCTCGCGGGCAATCACCGGCATTGTAAAGGCAAGCAGGGTCAGTCATGGAGGTCCAGCTTATGCATTTTTCTGTCTGCCCAGGCCGCCCAATATACTTTTTCGCAACCCACTCGGTGGCTCGTCGCTCTGCTTTCTCCCGGTGCTGTATCTCCTCCTTCGCCGACACAGGAGGCAGGGTCAGCGGTGGAGAAAATAGCGGCTCTTGCATCACGCCCCAGTCTGCTCAGCAGAGGAAAGCTTATCCTTTTGATGAGATTGAACCCCGGTGGCAGCGCTACTGGGAGGAGAACCGAACGTTCCGCACGCCGGATGAAGTGGATATGTCCAAGCCCAAGTGTTACATTCTTGATATGTTCCCTTATCCGAGGTACTATTAATGCTCGTTCTATGCTTTAGGGTTGTGTGGGCTGTGGATTGACAATTACCATCGGGTAAAAGGCGAGGGATAGATAGATCTTTTTAGTTGTTCTTCGTTTGATACTGTTTTAATTTTTTATTCTATGCGGAATTCTGGTCAATGGGCCGAGTTATACTTATTGAAAGAGTTTGAAGTTTTCTGCGGTCGCTGCTAGTTTTTGAGATGAAACAGAAAATTTTCCTATGTTCGAAGTGTAACATACATGATATGCTAAATACGAGAATTCTTGTTGAGAGCCGAGTAGTTGGATTGGTTTATTATCTTTGATCGTGTTTTCCAAAATTTTGAAGACAGGCTTGCCTTTGACATTATGTTTACTTAGCCTACTTGGCATGAATGTGTGGAGTTTATCTGCAATACTTGTTATAAATATTGAGTCGACAGAACGTCATTAGCTTTGTATGCCATTTTCTATGAAGCTTTCTGTGGGGAAAAAAAAATCAAAATTCTTGTTAGATTATTTACTAGAATTACTTTGATTGTCTTTTCCTCGTTTTGGAGTTTTTATCTTATTACATTGTAAATCCAATCTGAAGTGAATGGTTTTGTGTATCCGTTTGTCTTACTTTCCTTCCTGGTCTGTTGCAACTTGTTTTAGAGGTAATAATTACTCACTTTATTTTTTTTTTACTGTATGTTAGCTATTTAGTTATGAGGGTTTACTTTGAGAAGAAAATATCTTACCCCATTCAAATTTTTTTTTTTTAAATAGTTAACAGTTTGGTTAAAGTTGAACCCATTTGCAAGTTTTGCTTTTATACAGTTAAGTTTTAAGTTTTAATGATTTTGAAATGCCCCTATTTTTACAAGTTTGACCTCAATAAGAGGCTTAGTGATGCAGTATAATATTTAAATCTATGTTTAATGTGACTCAAATATCACTAACATGCAAAAAATTTATGAAATTAAAATATGAATGATATTATAATGATTTCTAAATAATGTTTGTAGAAGTGAGATCAAATATCTAAACAAGTGTTGTGGTAACTACTTCCGAATCCAATTGTTATTCTACTTTAGATTCAAATAAAAGAAACATTTGGATTGAGAAGATTGAAAGGTGTAGAAAACCCTAGCCCTAGAAACACTACTACAAGAGAAAGAGGTTGTTCCCAATCTCATAGTTCCTTTAAGGCAATGGTAGTTTTTGGGTTCCATTTTGGCCAATTTAGTGTATACTATAGTTTAGTGAATTACTACTCATTTAGCCATGGAATTTTACCTGAGTAAATGAGTTGAATAAACTTTATTGTGATAAAATTTTTTCGATGAACTTAGAAGATATGAATAATTTTCAATCTGTCAAAGTATCTTCTACAATTTTCTAAATGACCTTTCTAGTTTCATTTTTTTTTGCTTGCAATTTGTGACCAAATAGAATATTGTTTATTCCTTCTTGTTTTGTTCTCATCTATGAATCATGGAAACTGCACCAAGATATTATGTAAAATAAGATACATGCATCAATGGAAAATAATGTGGAAATTAGCAAAAGCTTTTTATGCATATTCATACATTTGCATACCAAGAGTGAATTCATTGATTAACTCATTGATATGTTTTGCTTGTGTTTATCGCACTGCACCCATCGAACTATCTTAGAAGTCTTGGCACACTGATACATACATGTGCATTAGTTTCTGAAAGATTAAATATAATAAATGATAATTTGTCATCTATACAACTAATTGCCAGTTTCTAGATTCTTTTACAAAATTTAAATAGACAAGCTGGTTATTGTATTTAATTTGATATCTATCCAATCTTTTTCAGAAATTTTAGGGTGGACAAGGTATTAATATATTCAGTTAGTACTAATTTGGAGGAATTACAAGATTCAAATTCATGCGACAAACATTAAATATGCATTGAGAGTCGCCTCTTTAGATGTATATGCACTTTGTTGATTGTCATAGCTACTTTCATTTGGATTAAATGTGGGAGTTATAAGGATATAAACACCAATGAAAGGTTGGCATCATGTTGCACGGGTTTTAGTTGATATTGGTCTATCAACACATGAGTTAGAGTTTTTTTTTTTTTGGCTAGAAAATTTAGTTTTTGTTAAGCTCTTGAACTAGAAGTATATAATTGGATTGAGTTAGGGAAACCTAGGTCATTATTACCCAAGTCCTTGCTGAGGCTAGTTTGCCGGTCATTCTTGGATCAAGTGCACTTGATTAAACTAAAATTATATAAACATACATTAAATCAGGTTGTCAGAACCAAGACGCTCAGATTAACACAAGCCATTTTGATGTTATCATTATATAGTGGCAAATTGTTTTTGCTCACATCTAGCAAGGATATCTTTGAGAAGTTGCTCAAAAATGACCAAGAATCAAGAGATATTTTTAGTAAAATATGGGAAGCCACTTATATATAATTCATCTTTAGTGATATCAATTGTGCAACATCCAATAGTTGTATCATTTTGGTTCGTAATTGGAAGTTGTATCATTCCATGGGTACTTGACAACCATTCAACTCACAATATTTTTGTTATTATTTGACATCATTTTCTTGCAATGTTTGTTCAAATAACTCATCAATAAGAACCTTCTTTCACGATAGTTACATGTTTGGTCACTTGCTTCAAGAATGAGGAGCTTAGCATTCAAGATTTGGAGCCAACATAGTTTACCTTCAATTAGGGCCTCAGAGAGAATCCACTTCACTATGCATTGGGGATGAAACTACTTATGAATTTAGTTAAGTTTTGGAACTTGCTAACACTTACATTATTAGGGAATTATAATCAAGTTGGTTTACTTTATGATTGATACCTAAAAGATGGAGGGTCATTGCCTACATCATTGAGATACTCCACTTAAGTTGAATTGTCATCATCATAATAATTTATGAGAGCCAAAGTATCACAACGATAATCGCTTTGAGGGAGAGATTGCTTTATCACTAGGGGTGTAAACGAGCTTGGCCAGAACTCTTGTTAGGTTCCTCGTTTATATATCGAGCTTGAAATATCGTTGTGTTCGTTTAACTAAGCGGCTAATGGAACACTATTCACCAACGGGTTTTTTTGAGAAGGAGGATTGACAGTACGTCTTTGCATAACAAAGTTTTAACCACTAACCCACGTCTTTGTATTTATGATATGTAAATATGTTTGTATGTATATATAATAATAATAATAATAATAATAATAATAATAATAATAATAATAGTAATAAAATAATAATAATAATAATAATAATAATAGTAATAAAATAATAATATTAATAATAATAGTAATAAATAAAAATAATAGTAATACAATAATAATAATAATAATAGTAATAAATAAATAATAATAATAATAATATAATATAATTTTTATTTTTAAATCGAGTTGAACACTCAACAAATGATTGTTCATGTTGCGTTTATATCGATGAAATGTCATTTTGTGTTGCGTTTAGTTAACGAACTAACAAGCTACTACATACGACAGCGATTAGTGAGCAACAAGCTTTTTTGATAGCCCTATTTATCACACCCTTCGAAGAGGGAGAGATTACTTTATCAACTAAAGTAGTGATCACACATTGTTGCAGATTTCAATGGTTGAAGTGGAAGTCTCCCATCGCGATTTGGGACTAGGTGTATTTCATTTGTTGAACCTCAATGAGGTCAACACTCATCTACAAGTTATGGATACTCCATAAGGATTATGGACACAACATATATGACTATCATCACCCCTTTTGTCTCATTTAAGAACTTATTTACACTAAAAAAACTTACAGAATTCATCCTTACTGATTCAAGATGATAGCTCAATAAGGTGTTGATGGTAGATGACAAGAATGAGCATGTTCCAAGTTTGACTTTTCATATTGTAGATTCTATCCCAATGATAATTGGTGGGGTTGGGCTAGAGGCTTTGTGGCAATCTCTTTTAAGTGGCTAAACTTGAGAGAGGTCTTTATTGCCTCTAACTTCCTTGATGAATTTTTAATCACCTTTTTGAATGTTGATGATTAGTCTACTTGAAATCGATTCAATGATGTTATCATGATCATCATCAATCATCAACTTCAAGATTGAAAGCATTTTTATTGACATTGGGAGATTAGTATTTGTTATATGTAAACATGTTTTTATGAATCTAGGTTGCCGCTGATTGGTGCATGTTTTCTAGTTTTTTTAGGAGACTGTTACAAGTATGATTGAGTTCTTACTCTTTTGAGATCATAGAGAGAAGAGGGCTGTATGTATATTTCCATGATGTATTGTAGTTTGTGTCCCAACCTTTTGCAATGCTATCTCGTAAGGCACTATGTTAACTCTTGTTGCTTTTAGGATTTGAAGTTTGCCTATAACTCTAGTTTATTGCTCCAATTGTGTGCGTTTAAAGTGATTGGGGATGCACTTTATTAATTTGATTTATCTCCTTTTGCTCTGGATCACAAGGTGCTTTATGCCAAATCTGCTAGGTTTGCCCTATTAAAATGGCCTATGAGATATTCTAATATTGTTGAGTGAATCATTGTAGAGTGATAGATAACAAAAGACAATACTCAACTTGCCTAATGTTATACACCACTTTCTTTAGGGAAGCTAGATTAATAAAGTTGAATATGAACCATTCTTGATATGGCTAGTGTGAGGCATGACAAACATTATATTCTACTAGATAATTTACCATTCCACTTGTGGGGAATATTGGAGTTTTTGCATTTTAATTATGTTGATTTGTTAGAGGTTCAGGGACGATCGAGGCTATACCTTGGCTTAAATTTAGTGCCCTCTTGTGGGGTAGTCAAATCGATAGTGTTAAATTTAAATACTACTTGATATTCTTTATGTGCAAGCGGGTTTTTTGTTTATCCTAATGCTTAGGTAAGGAGACTTGGCTTAGCTTTCTTGGAAGAGTGAAATCATGCTTCATGTCTTGTTTCATAGGAGGGAATCAAAATATATAAAAAATACCCCCATCTTACATATTGATTTCTTGGAAGATTTAGTAAATGCCATATTATTATTTTGGGCCTCTTTGAGTGTTAGTATTCAAGAAACATTGTTTACAGCTACATTATCAGACACTTTATGGATGGTTAAGCTTTGGTCTTAGAGTTTCAATCATTGTTTTGATATTGTTGCTTTAGCCAATTTTTTGAATGCAAAGTAGATTGTAGTTTGGGGCCTCTATCATGTATTGGTATGAACAATACTTTAGATCGCTCGTGTATTTCCTTCTTTAGGCCAAGTAAACTATGGTAGTTGGAAAGCTATATGAGAGCTAGCTTAAATGATTTTTATAGTTGTCTCTGGAGGCAAGATATTCTTTGTTGATTTTGTAATATAGCATATCTCAGCACATACGTAGATCAATACAAGATCTCATATAAGAGCCTTGCATCAAGAATGAAGTTTATTATATTCATGCTTCACAAAATTCAAAGCATAAGAAATTTGATAACATGCATGGTTAACCCCACACATTGTGCGGATTTTAGCATATATTAAATCAAATTCTACTTTCCTTCCATACATGACTTGGCCAACCTCCTTTTGTGAAATTCACAATATGCTAAACTCTCGTTTGTTGTTACAGAGCATTAAGTTGGACAGCCTATGCAACTAGGCAAATATAGATAAAGAAATCTTTCCCAATGGACATAAAAAACTTATGGTGATGAAGCATCAAATTTGAGAGCATTTTAAAGAACTCTTCTCTAATAGAATCACTAAATCTATAGTGATGATGAGCAAATTTTGAGCATCTATGATTAGTCAAGGGTGGAAAGATAAACCTTTAACAACGAACCATAAATATATGGGTTTTAAGCATCTTTGCTTGGCTCTATCATTATAAGTGTGATTCCAATTTGATTTTTTAGAAGGTAGATTATGTATAAAGACAATGTGCTTCTTGGAAAATTTTGCCATGTTGGAAGGATTTAATTATTTGGTGCAAGATTTTCTATAAGCCCAAGCTCTTATAGTTAATTCTTCCTCTAATTTGTGAGATAATATTTTCAGTTTAGACCAATTTATAGTTTACTTAATGCTTTAATTTAGTAGCAACAATTTAAATTTGGAGAAGAATATACTATTATTTGACTTTGAGCCAATGTTGGGGGAATAATGATAAACTTAATTATGATTTGATATTTCTATCATCTGAGGTTTTATCATAGATCCTAGTCTACTTAATCTGTGGATTCAATGAATCATGGGTTATGTTGTATGAGATAACATTGTAGTATTTGGAGGAAATCTTGACGAAAGGCCAATTTTAATCAAGTATTAGCTACCAGAGGCTTCATGTTTTATCGAGCCTGCCTTATGACTTATGAATTATATACTTACTCATTAGTGAACATTTGAGCTTTTGTTGTACCTATAATATAATGATACATGACAATTAAGCTAACACTTGATTATGTAGCACATATTATGCCTCTACTAGTGTTTGAGTTTTGAGTGTGATTGTATAAATATTTTTAATATGACATTAGCTCTTTATAAGCTAGGTTGAACTTAAATTTGTCATCTTTAAAATTTTTTTGGTTATGATTTTATTTTAAATGCACTCATTATTGGGGATGGAGCTCAATAAGTATCTTCTTTGGGGTTTAAAAGGGCACTTTTATCATAAGGATTCCATTCAATTATAAATATTTTAATAATTGAGTTTGTTGGAATTTAAGGGAACATTTATATGATAAGGATATATATAGTTTTGTTTTGCATTAATTATAACCATCATAGGGAATGACTCAAAATTATTTCTATGATCAAGAGCTTAATTTTGGAAAAGAACCTCTTTGGTTATCAGGTTTTGATAACCAAACATATCATGAAGGTGATATTGCTTTTAATTTGGTGGTTAAGAGATTAGTTTTGATAATATTTCCCTATAGTTATGATATTCCTATAATCGAACTCATCATTAGGGTAAAATTTTCCATGATCTGCTTGATTTATTATGGGGTGCATTGTTACATATATTTTAATGGGAACATCTCGAGTTATGGTTGAAACAGCTATGTTAATCATATGGGTGAACTAGACATGATGCTTGATTTATCACCGGCGTGTTGTATCTTAAATTTTATTGGAAACCCCTTTGGTTATAGTTTGCAATAACCGTGTCATTCATAAGAGAAGGATCCAAGAATTTATCTTTATGATTTGAAGTTTTGATAATATTTCCCTATAGTTATGATATTCCTATAATCAAACTCATAATTAAGGTAAAACTTGCCATGATCTGCTTGATTTATTATGGGGTGCATTGTTACATATATTTTAATGGGAACTCCTCCAGTTATGATTGAAACAGCTATGTTAATTATATGGGTGAACTAGACATGATGCTTGATTTATCACCGGAGTGTTGTATCTTAAATTTTATTGGAAACTCCTTTGGTTACAGTTTGCAATAATTGTGTCAATCATAAGAGAAGGATCCAAGAATTTATCTTTATGATTTGAAGCTTGATTTTAGATTGTGGATCCCTTTGGGTATGGCTTGTAACAATTGTGCAATTGCATGGTAAGAGGCTAGAGCATACTTGCCTTAGGTTATTTATCTTAAACTGATGATGGGGCAACATTTTGATTTGTATATGATTTATCTATCGGATTTAGTTTGGAGAGCTAGATTCAAATTTTTTTATTTGATCTTGAAGTTTGCATATTGGCATGAACTTGAGATGATGAATGCCTGCACCAGTTGGCAAGAATCTGCTTAATGTTTTTGCAATTTGTATGTCAGTATTTTTCTTTCAACGTTTTGATCATTAGTATTTTTCTCGTTATTTGAAGTCAGCCTAGGAATTTTGTTTGCATTACTTGTTCTAGACAATTTTCAATTTCCTTTTGTTGTGTCCAATTTATAACTTATATGTAGCAGATCAAGCTTTTAAAATTGTCGGGTTATTGATCTTGTTAATTTAACCCTTGTAGAGGATCACACCTTGGACTATTGGTGGATGTACCATGTCAACTTTACCCTTTTTATGAAGATGTAGAGCCTTGAATGATTATGGAACTATGGACTTTGTCTACTCTAACTTGACATTTTCATCTGTGAGACGAGGTATAAACCTCAAGGCGTTTTGAGATGTAAACTTTAGAATCAATAAATTGCATAAAGTAAGAAGCTGTACAAACATTAAAGTACTGAGCAAGAAGTAATATATTGAGCCCCTAACCTTTCGACATTTTAAAATATAACACATTACCATCCTGGTATTACCATCCTGGTATTGGAAGTAATAAATTGTGCAAAATATCGAGTAACATATTAATATCTTGATATATTATAATGTGAAAAGCATTATACAAATATCAAAATAATATAAGATAAGATATTAAATTAAGAACTAATGAAATAACAATTCAAAATAAGGTTGTCTCCACACCAATTATCCAATATCAAAATAAGAACATTACAAATAACAATGGTGGTGGCAATGCCAACGTTGTACATGAGCAGTAGAGAGGAGAGGCACTTGGGTAATGTCTATCCCAATATTTGTTGCGTGTGTTAGGGTATATATGTTATTTGGGTAATTAAAATTTATATTTAATTTTAGATCTAAAAGCACACTGTTGACTTGTAAATAATTTTTATAAACATAATTGTGCATATATAATAAAATCAGCGAAATTAAGCACAACATCATGCAAATTGGAGTTGAAACATCTTAATCACGATCGAAATCGATTGAGGTATCCTCCAATTATGAAATTGATTCCATCAATGCATTCAAATTATCGAAATCGGCTAAAATTGACTCCTCACATCATTTAATTATTATCCTGCATATGTGTTTCACACATATCAAAGTCAAAAGGCCTCGACGCCATCCAAATGAGCTTCTTTCGCGAAATGAATTGCACCATTGTTGTCAAAACAACCAAATTTATCAAACAAGACTTTTTTGATCAATTCAGTCGAGCTTGGAGCAAATGACAAGTTTCAGAACGCGATGACGAGTAAATTAAGCTCGAAATTACCTCGATCGCGGCGTTCGAATGACCTCCGATCCGAAAGCGTAATCCATTGCATTTGAAACGTCAAAATTACTTAGAAATAACACCCATAGTGGGTATATTTAATTTTGACAAAATCTCGCAAAAATTTCGATGCAATCGGGACATATAAAGAATAAAAAATCATATATTTGTTCCAAGTAAATTAAATCCAATTTTGATAATAGGTTTATTTTAAAATTAATTCAAAATTTATTTTGAATTTTGAATTTTAAAATGACCCTTATATTTCTCTAACTTCCTCTCTCATTTCCTCTCACCTATTCTCCTTCAAATCGAATCCCACTTAGCTCCCTTTAAAAAATTCTCTACTGAGCATTTCTCCTCAATCAGCTCCTTTGTAGACTTGTAGATCCACATAGAAAGTCTCCTAGCTACTGATCAACCCATTCCAGCTCCTTTACCCGATTTCCTTCATCAATCACTCTCTCTCCTCTTGCAGACCCCTCTTAGTGGGAACTCCTCCATCCCGCATCTCATAGAGCAGCTGATGTCTGCACACGTCTACCCTCACACTATACAGTAGCGTTGCTCGATCCTTTCCCACTATGCATCATTCTTGATATCCCTATCTTCCTGTACCCGTTGCACATTATTGCTACCACATGAAATCTTGACTCATTGTTCTTCAAGCCAACCTCTCCTCTCTCCCATCTTCCTTCTCTCACCTTCTCTGTTACTCACTCCATGCCTAAACCCGATTCCTCTCTTCTCTGTGCTTGCTGACTACTACTTTCACCACACTTCCTCCCTCTTTCTATCTACTTTCTCTCTCTAAAAGCTAAATAACAAAAAAAAAGAGGCAGAGTGAAAAAAAATTTCATCCCCCTCCCCACCTCACATTTGCCTTAAATTCATGCCATTATCACCGACATCGCCTCAAATCGTGTATTGAAGGTTAAATTGCGGTAAAATCACCTAAATTTTAAGTGCCTACGCATGATGTTCTAACGTGGCGGGAAAATTTGTGAATTTAAGTATTCGTGCACGTTGTCCCAATGTGGTGGAAAAATTTATGAATTTAAGTACTCATGTGTCAGGGCTCGATCTCGTGAGGAGATCTGTAAACTGCGCGTAATTGAACTATGTTTTGCTCAGTGATGGGATGAAGACCCTATTATGCTCAATAGGGCATGTAAGGATAAAAGATTTGGCCGTAGTGTCTTAAACACCGATCGTCATGCTTATCAAGGCATGGCAGACTTTAGCATACTCGATGGCATATCTGGAGATGATGTTGAGATCTTTGTAATATTCAGAAATTTCGTCAACTCTTTTAATGACATGAAACTTAAACAACATTGCTTAAAATGAATTTCAAATTTGCTGTCGAAATATTGCCGAAATTTCATCAACTCTTTTAATGACATGAAACTTAAACAACATTGCTTAAAATGAATTTCAAATTTTAAATTGAAATTGTAAATATAAAATTAAGCTATGCACGCGTGTTGAAGATCGCTACAGTCCTTTAACACTAAATTTACGATTATTCCTCATCTCTTCGTTCACGCATAGGAAGTTATATCGGGGTGTTAAAACTACCCATGCAGCATGCATGACGGTCGATGTTTTGAAACATTGCGAGTCTTCTAACTCTTCCTATCGGGGCTAAAAAAACCTACGTCATTAGCTTATGCATGACAATCGATGTTTTGAAATATTGCGGCCGAGTCTTCAATAACTCACTACACCAACAACTAAAATTTAAAAGTGCTAAAAGCACCTAAATGGCTCTACTATATTATTATCACGACTGTGGCCTAGATATTTTCCAATGACTTTGTTCTTTACGTTCTGAATCATAAGGTATATTTGATAGGGCATAAAGCCCCTTGTTAGTTAATGTGTATGTAAAGTTGTTTCCTTAGGCAAACATCAATTCATGTCTACAAGATTATTTTGGACAATGCAACTCATATTTGCTGACAATAATCCTTCAGTCAGGTTGGGTTGATTATCTTCTCTAATAAAGCAAACTATGGACCACAACAACTTGGGATGACGGAACCATAGGATCTTGATTGGACACGTCATCATCTCCCTAATCATGTAATAAGTGATGAATTTAATAAATTATCAAATTCCACCTACTGCTATTATATACTAAGTTATTTGCGACCTAATGACTAACCTTAATTGAAAGTTCTCTCATCCTTGGGAGAGATGATTAACTATAGGTGCTTGCGCTCATGGGAAACTTGGAACCAAATTTAAAGTCCTCACAATATGAGGGTCAAATCTCTAAGTAGTCTATCATTTATATATAAAATAAATTCATCTGTTTTTCAAAAATTTCATTCGGCATTAATCTAAACTCTCTTCATCAAGAGGCCAGGAGTGAATTTTCGCAGCCCACACACACGTCTCACAAAAATTGAGACGATGCGGGTTTTGAGGCATACCTCACATCATGAGAGGCGTAAGTATCATATAACATCAATGAAGTGTAAGCTTCATTATGATTTTTTCAAAAAAAGTATTAAAGGAGGTTTTTTATTGCGCAACTTTAAACAAGGTTTGAATATTTATATAATTTGTATTTGTTGAAAAATATGACACTTTGTGCTTTAATATAGCCTCAGAAGATCTAGTGTTCTACATGTGGCTCTTGGAATTATCTTGAAATATTTTAAAGCTTACTATTTTCTTATATTTTCTTTGATTTTCTTTTTTTTTTAAAGTTTCTTATATTGATATCTTTTTATTTTTATGGGATGTTTCGCATTTTTCCTGTAATGTTTTTTGAATTTTCTTTGTTTTTGCATTTTATTAATTTTTAATGCTTTACACATACTAGTGCCTCAATCTAGACTTCTCAGTTTAGTTTGACATGGGGTGACATAAAGTTGTTGGGAAGAGACAGATGAAACTTGAACTAGAAATAAGTTCACTTGTATTTCAAAGTGAAGTATGTGTTGCATTGTTTATAATGTGACTTTCTTTGCATGAAAAGTTTCAATAAATCCTTGTGCATTATTTTGGAATTGTTTTTAGTTTTAAATTTTTTTATCTGATTGGTGGTACTCATCAAAATATGAACAAGGATATATATTTTTTATTTTGAATCCGTTTGGTCATTTTTGTTTGCAATTGGACTTATGCATGCATTTTTTTATTGGTTATGAGTTTACTAAAATTCATGCGATAATAAAATATTTAACATTTTTATGTTTGCATGCTTTTCAATGCAATTTTCTTTTTTTTAATAAATTTGAATTTGTGCTTGTTTTCCCTTTTTTTATGATTGTCTTGGAAGTGTCTTTTTAATGTTTAAAATTTTGGATGAATATCTGTAGTATTTTCACATTACACTCACGAGGGAGTTGTGAACTAGACCACCTCTTTACTTCAATAAAGGCATTTTCGGTGGAGAGCATGGGGCATTTTGGTAAAAAGCGTATCCTAAAGTTTTTTCGAAAATGTGCTCCCAATATTTCAAAAATGAGGCAACAATTTACACACAAGATGCTTGCTCAACGTCATTTTAATTTTTTGCTTGTCACCGTGAAGTGTATATGAGGTAGAGGGAGATAGTTAGAGAGGGGGAGTTTGCAATGTTTGAATATGAAAATGAGGGAGATTGCAATGTTTGATTATGAAAATAGATTATTATTTTTTAAATAGTGGAGGACTGATCTACTCCCAATGTAACATCAGTTTGTACTCGAAAAAATGAAATTAAGAAAGGAAAAAAAAGGAATCATCAATTAGTACTCCTTTGTAGCAGCTTGTGGGAAAGCGGACAACATATATACATCCCTGAATTATTTATATATAAATTGTTGGGGGGGGGGGGGAGGGGAAGGGAATGCTGTAGGCTTGTTTAGTGCCTTCACTTTTTCTGTCCCCATGAATAAAAAAGTGTCAAAAGGGTACGATTAAAGTTGCACTAGTCAACTAACTTCAATATTATTTATTTATGATTAAAAACACATATTTTGGGATTTATCTTATTTTATTCTTCATGAGGATCTACACATGTGTTTGACTCAAATTCTTTTCATGTTTGGAGATTGTTTTCTTATCACAACTTGAGTAGTATAGAGGACCTTCTTGGATGTTTTCAGCATTTTGAACGGGAAAGGATGGTCTATTGACAAATGAGTGAGCATTTTGGACCTTATGGATCAATTTCTTGTAAAACTACATCCATTTTCCTCCATTGTTATTTGAATCACATTTGGAAGCCATAAATATTCATTGGAATTTCCATTTAAAGTTGGTTAATGAAAATCCGAGCAAACAAATAGTAAGTCTTCTAGAGTGCATAGGCAAAAATGATTTACCAGTTTCATTGATTCAAAGTAATGATGTTGAATTGTAATTGGATACAAAATATGATGCCTATAAATAGATGAAAAATTGGTGTTAATTATTAATTTGAAATTATACACTGATAGAAGGTGGCTACGTTGTTCTCTTAGTGCCTATTTTTTGTCCAAGATGCAACTTTAATGGATCAAGAAGCCAATAGCTAAACATCTGCTAAGATTTTCATCTTTAGTCTGTTCAACGACCTAATTACCAAGGAAAATGCATTCTTAATTATGAGGTTTAAAGCATAACGGCATTTGTTCCGTTGATAAACTTGGCTGCATTTATTTGGGATTTTCCGTCCACTTTTGTGTGTTGGCATCAAATAAAATGACACGGTACTCATAAATTCAGACTGTCTTACATTCTAAACATGAAATGCTGTTTAACTAAACATAAACTTTATAAAAATATATCTGGAAATCCTTGTATTATTTTTTTAGTTGCGTAAGTGCATTTATGGAATTTGAAGCAAAGCATGCACATATTGCAGCGGTGCTGGATTACATGTTGGTCACCCACTTGGCTACACCGCAACAGATATTTTATCAAGATACAAGCGAATGAAAGGATTCAATGTTTTGCACCCAATGGGATGGGATGCATTTGGCCTTCCAGCTGAACAATATGCCATTGAGGTGGGATAGACATATGCTAGGCAATTAATTTGTTTTAGCTTATTTTTCACTGTTAACAGTGTGGTTATTGATCAGACAGGGACCCATCCAAAGATCACAACGATGCATAACATTAGACGGTTTCGATCCCAGGTACTTTTGGAGCTCATTTTCTTTCCAGAAAGTGTATTATATGACGTTTGATATTTTATTGCAAGTAAGCTTTCTGGAAGACAGCTACAGATTTTCAGTTTGATTATAATAATGCTTTTGTTTTCTTTTATCTTTTTCTTTTTTTTTGCTTTGGAATTGTATGCCTTCGAGCAGCTTGGACTGAGGCATCTTATTTTTAGTTTCAATTGTTTAGTTTTAGCAGGGGTGGAATCTATGTAGTTAAGATTCTTGAATAAGTTGTCATCCATTATGTGAATTCACATTTAACCTCACCTGTCTGATCAGTTAAAGCTACCAGTCATGGCATTTCAGTTAGTAGCTTGGTTGAAGCAAGAATTTGTAAACACAAATGATAATGACCATGTTCTATTTCAACAAGAAGGATATTATTATTTTTCAATGCATGGACATGTTAACATTATAGCTTTGAGCTTGTTTGACATTAGTAAAAGTTTTGCTATGAGTTGTTAAACATTTATTTATGCGGTGCTTTGTCCTCCTATGTGAAAACCATCAGCTGTGGTCCTTAGACTTGTACCATCTTTTTTATTGGCTTTGAATAACTTTTCACATTTATTGTAGGTTCTCATTGGCATTTTGTTTCGCATGACCATGAAAAGAGAGTGGAATTCTTGACTTGAGCCAAAAGGTAGCAAAATGTTGAAGATGAGGATATATTTATTTAGTAACTACAAATTAGATAATTTTCATGGAAAAAAGGAGAATATTTGAAGTTTGATGACTGATTATGTGAAATGGATGTGGAAGAAGTATTTATTGAAGATAAGATAATGAAGAAAAGATATAGATGGTCGGCAGATATATAACATAGGGTAGAAAATCCACCTATTTGCTTGGTAAATAAAATTAGTTTGGAAGGATTAGATAGGAATGTTACAACCGATGTTGATGAAGCGGATAATCAAGCCATGACACATCCAAATCAAGATTGTCCAAGGATGGAACACCACATGCTGATGAAACTCGATGATTATATCATGCAATAACAAAAAGTTATGTTGTTTATTGACTTTATTCATTAATTTCTAAATTTTCTTATTTTTATGGACAAGTGTCTCTAATCTATTGCTTGATTTTGTTAGGGTAATTATGGTTGTGTGACACTTTCTCATGAAAAGGATATAATTGGCTATGAGAAATCAATGAATAAACATAGATCTTCTTCTTAAAATTTCTCTTCTCTTTCTTCTTTCCTCTCCTCTATATGCTATCTTATCTTTCTACTGAACCATCCTAGAGTCTCTTGGCGAGCTCAAATCTTCTAAACATGCTATCATTTGGTGTATCTCATTGAAGCCCATTCGTCTTGACAATATCTCCGACAATGGATGATGTACATGCAATGCCGTCCAACTTAATGAGCAGTTGCATAGCACTGAATCATAACTCAATGATATTTTTGAGCTGCAGCAAAATATGTACCTCTGTAACTTTTTTGGAAGCTAAACAATATCAATTCATGTCTCCTTCGCTTTGACAAACCGACCAAGTTCTTATGGATGCTGCCATGAAGCAACTAATATGTAGCAACCCATTCAAGCCACATTGAGTCACCATTATATGATATGTTGGTGGTAATTCTGAAATATGGATTCAAACAAATTGAGCATTATTATGGGTTCCTCAAGTTGTCTGCTGGTTATAATTAACACTCACTGCATTCCACAAGTTGTCTAGATTACTTTTCTTTATGCGATCAAAGTTGCAACCTTAGTTGAATCTCTCACACACCAAGCCCACTCCAGTCAAAGCCACGATCCTCTCACTCACTTCCAAGGCTCCACTGCCTTCCATATCTTCTCTAATCTCAAGCGACGCTGGAGTTGTCTTGCCCCAATCTCTCACCTATGCCAGAGATCGCATTGACCCCTCACTATCTCCATTCGTTTGCTCATTACCTTGCAAAATCCTTTCTCGTCTCTCTCATCTCTCTCATCTCTCATAGAATCCCACCATCACCTAGTTCAACCTTCAATCCAATTTCGTGTTCGTTAGCCCGCTCCTAGCACTGCAATCATCTCTCACCTCACTTGCTGCATACAACCCTTAGGCCATTTCCCGCTCTTTATACTCTCTTCTCTTTGTCACGTGAAGTTTAGCCCCATTCTTTCTCTCATCACATTGTCATCTTGAAAAAACCACCACAAACTCCTCTTTCTATTATTCGTCCACTCCATCCTCTCAATTCTCACATAGCCTGACAACTAAACCACTTTTGCTTTCTAAACAGAGAGAGTAGTTCTCTATTCCAACTCTGTCACTCTTTCTCTCCTTCATTCTCTCTTTCTCTCCCTCATTCTCTCTCTCTTGTTCTCTATCCACTTTCTCTCTAGAAAATCAACAAAAAAAGACAAAGGGAGAGAAAAACCTCTGCCCTTTTTTCTTATTTAGGTGTCGTCATTCTACTATCGTCGTTGTTTGAGAAGGTAAAATGTATAAAAATGGCCTAAAATTATGTAGCTATTTGCATTGTTCTAATACAATGGGGAAAATTGTACAAAAAAAAGTGCTTGTGCATATTGTTCCATCGTGAAGGAAAAAATTGTCTAATTAAGTACTCATATGTGGCATTCCAGTGGGTTAGGAAATTTGTATTTCCATGCATGTACCCTTGAAGGCTTATGCATACTTTTTAAAGTGCGGTGGGTTTAAATACTTTTTAATCGCGATATCTCATGACACTGGCCATGTTATGGTGGGACTACCTATCACTCCCGATGACTTTTTTTACACGAGGGAGATGTTGGGAGGTTACCAAAATTTTGTCAGAATAATACCTGTGAAGAACAAAAAATGATCATTTGAATTGAATAACACAGCTAATTCAATTCTACAAATGCAAGTTGAATTGAATAACACAGCTAACCAAGTCTTTTTAGATCTACCTCTACCTTTCTTAACATAAGGCAAATCTAATGCATCTACTCTCTAATGGTCATTAAATTTATGTGGCCAAATCATTTAAGGCAACTCTAATCTTATCTACCAGGAGCCACTCCAACTTTTTCCCAAACATACTCATTTTGCATTCTATCTTTAAGAGTAAAGCCACTCATCCACTTAAGCATCCTCTCACGTAACTTAACTTAGTCTTATGCTTCTTATTGGTCATTAAGTTGTAGGTCTTACATCTTATAAAATTTTCTCTTAAGTTTAAGTGGAACTTTTCTATCACATATTAGGTCAGATGCATTCCTCCACTTCAACCATCCAACTTGAATTCTACTAATAACATCTCCATCTATTTCACCATCATTTTGAACAATAGAGCCTAAATATATCCAGATCGCTCACTCTTATTAATGACTTGTTCACTAAAGTCCGACCTTATCAACTTCTACAACTAAAATTACATATATATTAGGTTTTGATCTACTTGAGCGAAAACCTTTAGACTCTAAAGTTGACCTCCATAATTCAAGTTTCGTTGGACTCCCTCTCAGTCTTATCAACAAGAAGAATGTCATAAGCAAAAGCATACACCAAGGTACATCTTCTTGTAAATGCCTAAGAACATCCATAACTAAAGTAAAAGATAAGGGCTTAATCTTTGATCCTTGATGTAATCCAAGAAATAGGAAAATATTTTATCAAAACCTCCTTGTTTGGACACAAGTAATAGCTTAGTATACATATCCTTAATGACTTGAATATACCAATATTAACTCCTTTCGTTACAGAACTCTCCAAAGAACATCTCTTGAGACTTTATCATAAGCTTTCTAAATCAATAAATATCATATGTAGATCCGCCTTATTTTCTCATGCTTCTCCATCAAACCTCTTAACAAATGTATAGCATCCATAGTAGATCTACGACATGAAAGATTGTGAAACTTACGTATCACATCGTCTTGCTCGATTACTCTCTCCCATAATTTTAATGTATGGCACATTAACTTAATTCTATAATTTGCACTCTTGTGCATCACATTTATTCTTAAATATAGGAACCAACAAACTCTTTCTCACTCATCCGTCATCTTTTTTGGTCTTTAAAATAACATTAAAAGATTTGTAAGCCAAAAATTCCTTGATCTCTAAACATTTCCACACTTATTGGATTATTATCCGGTCTACGGCTTTTCACATTTCATTTTCTTTAAAGCTTCACTAACTTGATTTACTAATCTGACGAAAAAATGAAATTCTATTTTTGTTTAGGTATTAAGGTTCTTTAAAATCAATCGTCTTTCAGATCTTTCGTTGAAAAGTTTATCAAAATATCCATCCACCTTTATTTTCAATATCCTTTCTATGAAAAATACTTTATTATTTTCATCCTTAATACCACTGGTATGTATTTATACTCTATCTCTTTGGTTGGCTAAAACATATTCTTTCACTTTCTTTGATATCTAATCTATTGTATAAATCACTAAAGTTAAATTTTTTATCGTATATTCTTTCTTAGAATCTCTACACTTTATATCTTTTCTTCTACGAGTTTTTTACATCTAAATCAAGTTTTATAACAATGTTTTTTATTTCTTATCTTCTTGTATCTCCACCATTCTTATTAAAATAAGTTTTTCCTTGATTCTCCAAGCATCTTTTAACTTAATTTCAGATATTTTTTTCCACATGCGTTAGTCATATGACAGCAATTTCTTGTGGCTTTCTTAAAATATTTTTATTTGTGTTCCTTAAGACATGGAGTTAACATATATATATATATTTTAATTTCCTCCTAAGATTTGGTGCAGCTGTTTTATTGATTGGTACAATACAAGTTAGATACAACTTGGATTATGCTACCAAATCAATAGCCTCTAAAGTAAAATGAGAAATGAGGCGGCTTATAGGTGAAGCCTAAGGTTGACATGTTGATTTGTAAGTTTTCAATGATTGAAAGTAATATCTTATTATTTCAAGTTGAAATTGAATTAAAATCTCTTACATATTATATCTGATTTTTGCTATTATGCGTTTTCTAATGCTTAAATTACTATTAAAATGGGAAACATGAAGGGTTTTGAGATATGTATAAGCCAAAGCTTGCATTTTCTATTGTTGGATAGCATTGACTTTGGATTTCATTTGAATGTTGTGCAATATGCCACTTTTGAATAGATATCATGTTGTATGAAATGAGATTTCATATGAGTGAGATATGATATTGTTTTCTTCATATTACTAAGGGGTTGAACTTTAGTTGCATGCAATCTAAAGTGATGTTTCTTTAGTAGCCTAAGATGAGTAATATGGCATGTCTTATTGAAATGAAAAGAAGGAAGTTCAGATTTATGCATATCAAATGAAGTTGATTGTTTTACTTTATGTAAATCAACCCTTACTTGCAAATAATTATCATGTTAAAAGAAAAGATGAATGAGGCAAAGCATAGTTTAAATTATTCTTCTTTCTATCATAACTTTTATTAAATATTGAAGCTTGCATTGACATGAAAGTGTTGAGAATTGGAGACATAAGATATGCAAAATTTTTTTTGTGATTATATATTAGCAAAAGATGAAATATATGCATATCTCTTGACCTTTAATTGCTATGTTGTAGGCTTTGAGAAATGTATTTTCTCCTTTATATTCAAAGTGAGGATGGAATTGTGCTCCTATGTGATTTAAAGTTTATGTTACAGCTTACTATTTGAATATTCTAAATGCAAAATTCAGGTGAAATGGTGATGAAAATCATGTTACAGCAAGGAGGTTTCAGCAGTATTTTAATTTCATGCACCTGTGAATGTAAATTTGTTAAAATTTCTTTGTGATAAGTACTCGTTTACATTGTTCCAATGTGGCGGGGAAACATGTAATATAAGTACTTATGTTGTTTGGCGTGTCGAAAATCTGTTGTCTTTATAAGTGCGCACATTGTTATTATGGCGAAAATCTTCTGTCAGACGCTTCTATTGTTTTAATCGCGGAAAATTTGTTATAAGTATCTGTTCAAGTTGTTCCAATGTGACAGCAAAATTTGTTGAGATAAGTACCCGTTCACATTGTTCCAATGCGGTGGAAATCTGTTATAAGTACCTGTTTATGTTTTTCCAATGTGGTAGGAAAATCTGTTGAGATAAGTACCCGTTCACATTGTTCCAATGCGGCGGAAAAATTTTTTATAAGTATATATTCACGTTGTTCCAACGTGGTAGGAAAATCTGTTATGATAATCTTTTACTCGTGTTGTTAGCATTAGCGAGGAAATCTTTCTTATCTTTGTGTTAACTTCGACGCTTTCTTGGCATGGTGGACAAATAAATTTTTAGTGATGTCTCGACACATACCATGCCTTTCTTGGCGTAGTGGAAGACCTGGTCTCCGGCGATATGTGGGGATGATCTTTGGGAGAAACAAAGGTAATAAAAATGTGTGTAAATGCTAAGTTTTAAGAAGGAAAGCGTCGCATATATTCATTCATTTTACTTATTATTATTTGAATCTTCATATCGTATGACAATTCTGATATGTTCTCATCTTGGTTCAATTATTATTTGAATCTTATATGTGACAACTTCTGCTACAATTCAAATTTTTTTTGCTAAATGGTGATTATGTTACATGAATGGGTGAGAGATAGAAATCGACACTGTCGTTATATGACTTAAAACTTTCTTCATTGTCAAGTATATCTTTATATACTTACGTAGGTGAGTTATTTGAAAATAAGACACTTTATGTCTTATGTGATTTAAATTTTTCTTATTATCGCTATATGTACATGACATGATTGCCTCCCTTTACTAAGGGTTGAGATAAAAAAAAATCAATATGGATAATTGCTTAATCAAGTTTAAAATTTCAGATTTGTGATTACAAATTTAGTATAGATATTTGCTCGTCTCATTTGCTTATTTTGCAATAAACTTTATATGCTTATGAATAGTTGAAAATTGAAATGAAAGTATCTTATGATTGCATGACTTAAGTTTTATTTTGTTATCAAATATCTATTCATTTGAGGTGATGATGGACAAATTTAAAACATCAAGTTAGATATAACTTATAAATTGATGTGATATGAATTGAAAACAAGCTCAATTATTAGGGATCTGTTCCTTTGAAGGGTGGATGAATTCTCTTAGAAGACTTAAACTTGCAATATATTTTGTAAGGAGAATGGGGAGAAATGAGAGAGTAAAGCTTTCATGAGAGAAAAATTTTCTGTTATTTATAATGAAGGTTAGCTCCTTAGCATGAGGCCAAAAATGAAAATGGGATTTGTGTCATCCTATTAATTTCTATAGTTTTTTTTACATGCCATTAAAATGGGGAGAAAAATTTTATTTCCTTTGTCATCATCTCCTTAATTATTCCTAAATTGAGCATGGGTTTAAAAGGAAAAATTTTTCATTTTCTTTGTCATTCTCTTCCTACAAAAGGGCATGGATCTAAGGGAAGACTTTTATTTCTTTTGTCATTCTCTTCCTACAAAAGGGCATGGATTTAAGGGAAGGTTTTTATTTTCTTTGTCATTCTCTTCCTACAAAAGGGCATGGATCTAAGGGAAGACTTTTATTTTCTTTGTCATTCTCTTCCTACAAAAGGGCATGGATCTAAGAGAAGACTTTTATTTTCTTTGTCATTCTCTTCCTAAGGGAAGGCTTTTATTTCCTTTATCATTCTCTTCCTAAAATGGGCATGGATTAAAGGAACCTTTCATTCCCTTTGTCATTTTTCTCTTAATGACTCCTAAAATGGGCATGGATCTAAGAGAAAATTTTTATTTTCTAAGTCATTCTCTTCTTATGGGCTCCTAAAATGGGTATGGATCTAAGAGAGAATTTTTATTTCTTTTGTCATTCTTTTCTTAATGACTTCTAAAATGGGCATGAAATTAAGGAAAATTTTATTTCTTTTGTCATCCTCCTCTTAATCACTCATGAAATGAGCATGAATCTAAGGAGGAAATAAATAAAAAAAGGAGTGGAGAGGAAAGAAGTCTTCTTTTTCAACCAAAGTGTGTCATGCAAAAAAAAAAAAAAAAGGGAAGAAAAGTCATTCTCTCATTTATAAGTGCATGTCATGATAAAAGGGGGACATGATAAATAACTTAAAAAAAATAAATAAATGATATTATGAATGGATCATAATGTCATGAGCTTTCTTCTTCATATTTGGCCTATCTTAAAAAATTCTTAAATGAGCTTGTAAAGAAGTAATTAGCCCATTCTTAGAATTAGTGAACTCTCTTTCTTTTTTTTTTTTTAAAATAAAGACCCATTAGGCTTAGTCTTATAAATGGGCTTGTACAAAGCATTATAAATGGGCTTATGCAAAGCATGATAAAGATAAGGCTTAATAGAGATTGACATATGAATTTAAAAATTATCATGTTGCTATGAATTAAATGTTGCAAGCTTATAATTACCTTTTTATTTTGCCTCCCCAATATTTATTCAAGTAAAATTTTCAGATTTCCTTAACTTTGTGTAAGGAAGATTTTAGATTCTCAATCATGAAAATCATTATTTCAGATTTCCTTGACCTTGTGTAAGAAAGATTTCAAATGTTTTCAATCACGAAAATCATTATTTCAGATTTTCTTAATCCTGTGTAAGAAAAATTTCAGATTTTTCTAAGTTTATCGAACTTAGTCTGATTATCTAGCTTATGAAATCTCTAAATTCTATGAATTGTCATGAGCTAAGGAAGAGAATGAAAAGAAAAGTAAATGGCTTCATATTTGAGTTAATAGGCTTTTAAAATGCTATTTGAAAAGAAGTTTAGTGTGATTTTAAGCCCTTTTATCTTACTGATCGGTAATGTTAAGATGACATTTTACCTAATAAATGTTCATATTACACTCATAAACAAGTGTCAAATCTATATCTTGTATTAGTATAAAGGTAAGACATGATCCTCCAAAATTACTTGCTTTATACGAAGCCCAAATTCTAGTTGATTATCATTTAAAAGAAAGAGGGAATGAAAAATAAGAAGTAAGTGGGTAGCTTCATTAGCATTGTTATCATTCTTCCCTTTCTATGAATATATGAAAGGTGTCTTGAAATAAGAATGACTACTCATTAAGCATACAACTCTCTTTCAAATTCGAAGAAGCATCAAATGAAAACTCATACACAAGTCTACATTTGAATTAATCCATATCCATCCAAATTCTAATATGCATAAAGGAGTTTGGATGTATGCAAATCTATGTGTGATTCATAACCTTTTCTCAAATTTCTCTTAAGATAGATATTGCACTCGATGCTTAGTAAATATTTTAAAATGTTAAATGTATATCTTATAAAGATATACATGTTTGATTAATGACAAATTGAGAAGGGTTTAAATTCATATCATTAAGAACAAATGCTCACTTGATGTGTAAGTAGATATCTTATCTCTTTCGAACAGATACGTGCTTGATCATCTAGAACATATACTCATTTGGTTTGCATTTGAGAATGTTGAATTCAAGAACTGATACATGCTTGATCAAGAACTGATCTCTGCTTGTTTTATAACATATATTAAAGATGACATATCATACTAAACATAATTACTTCAATTTAGACATTTAAATGTTCATTCAACATTTTAAAAGAACAGATACTTGTATGTATGTTGAAATGACTACTAGATCAAACATTTAAGTTGAAATATGCAACCCAAATGTAAATTGAAAGAACGGATATCTACTTCTCGGTTTGGTCTGAGGATCGGGTCCGGATTAACAAAACTTAAAAATGCCACACTAAAATTAAAACTTGCAATTTGACATCCACACTTCAACTTAGACATCTTAATATCCATACAATATTTTAAAAGAACAGATACTATTAATGCTCAGATATATTTCCATACATATGAAAAATATCATGTAGCATATATATACGGCATTACTGATACCAAAATTATTTATGAATTATATGAGTCGAGATTAATGATTTATCTTGAAGACTTATCAACTTCAAAATTACCAAAGTATTTTATGAAAGCTTGAAACTTTAGTATTGTTAAACACTGGAATTTATAAATCAAATTATTTCAAACTTATCCTGAGATACCTGAAGGCCAAATATCACTGATACAAATCGGCATCAGTGGTGAACCGTTTTATCCAAAATATTCTATGAAAACAATTTTACCAACGAAGGATGAAGATCTATATCGGATGGATAAAACTAGAAAAATAGACTTGAATATTTGAGTATATCAGCGGTGATACTTTATTTATATCTGATCATAGCAAAGCACTGCAGGGCAATTCATGAAGTATTATACCAAAATGGATAAATATGATCCGAAAAAATATGATAAAAGCCGGTACCAAAAGAAAAATTTTGTGAAAAGATACAAAAGACAAATTATATCAATGTATCTTACGAAGAAAAACAAACATAGATATTAGTGAATTTAGAACAACGACAGTCATAATCAGAAAATATCAATCATGCAACAAATAGTCAAAAGTAACGTACTCAGAATGAAGATAAGCATTATTGAAAAGGTAGCAACAACAGTCAAAAGTATGAATTATTAGCCGCACTCAGAAGCGCACTATAAAGGAAAAGGACACGTCAGAAATTATTAGCCACTCAGCAAAAGCAAAGTAAAAGCAATTATTTGCTCTACTCAGGCAAAAGTAAAAAGAGCAATTATTCGCCCCACTTAGGCAAAGAAAAGTGGAAGCAATTATTTGCCCCACTCAGCAAAACTAAGAGAGCAATTATTATTCTACAGCAGAAGAAATCTATAAAAGAACGACATTGCGCTAATGAATGCCCAAAATGAAATAAAACTTCTGGAATAAGATCTATTCAAATAGTTGAAGAATATGATTTAGAGCCTGTCTTCGACATTTTAGAGCTAGAATCAGACGATGAATTATATGAACTATCTGATTCTGAAGAAAATTGATTAAATACGCTCTGTTATGAAGATATAGATTTAAATAAATATTTATATTCTGTCTAAGGATGTCAAATATTGATACTATAAACAATACTGATATAATTATTGATGACCAATTTGAATATAATAGATATGTTGCGTTATCTGAAGATGAATATAAGAAAATTACTAAACGAAAATTATCTTTAGGAACTAAAGAGTGCTTCGAAATGCCTCTACTAAATTGGAAGAACAAAACCCATTATACTATTAGACAAGGTGAATATTCAATTGAGATAACAGAGTCACAAGGAAGTACTAAAATTCCCTTATATAGTCTAACCATGAGAAATCAAGACTTACAAAAAATCCCTCATACTTCTAAATACAGACATGTATTTTTTTGAGGAATTCAAATATTAATCAAAGCCTATTTTCGAAAAGGAATTGATAGTCCTATTACTTTATGGATTTATGACGATCGAATAATCAATTCTAAAAAAGATGCATTACTAGGATATTCAAGGAAATTTATGTTATCAAACATTACTATTTAATCTACACCTTAACTATGCAATCAACATTAATGATAGACATCTTGATAGAACGCTTACTTTAAAACATAAATTAGATCGTGTCCAATTACGTCAAGGAAGTGTTGTTTATAGTATAACTTATCAAGCAGCGTATGCTTATAGTAATAATCACAATACAGTCGTCTTTAAACCTCATAATGATCCTATTCATCTAGATTCACTTTTTTCTCAAATAGGACAAACCATACAACCAGAAGAAGTTGACTACACTACATTAACACCACCACCTGATAACTTAACACTTGATTTTGGAGAAACAAGTATTATTAACAGGCCATTAAATCCATCTCGAAAACTCCTCTTTAATGAAGTAGATGATGATTTAATCATCCAACCAAGACCCTCTCTTGATCTTAGAAAAAACTATCAAAATAATCAATTAATCCTTAAAGGATACTATATCACACCAGATAACTCTATACCTATCCTTCTAGATACTGGTTCACATAAATCTCATATAGATCAAACTTTAATTCTCACGAATTTACAAATTCAACGACCAGAACCTTACATCTATAAAGACTACCTTGGTACCAACCACTACTGCCATATAGAAACTAATATCCTATTTGGATTTTGGGATATTCATAACCAATGTAGTGACTTCCAACATACCTTTTTAACCGTTGCAACCGAAAAAGGGCAAGTCCTCGTCGGAATGGACTTCCTTCAACAACACACAATTTCATTTACTAACACAACTGTAAAAATTAATAATCATATATTTAATCGGCTTTCACATGTCATTTCATAGTTACATTGAAATTCAACTTTATATCCCAACTTACGAACCACTTTCTACACTGACCTTTGGTGGTGATATATCGTCACAATGGCTCCACCTCATATCCCTCTCAAGCACAACTATTACTTGATACCTTTAGTGGATTACGTACTATTACGAACTACTGGCCCAATCAATATGTTTTTATTAATGAAACTCTCATTAGAATCCCTCGTCTTTGGTGCATTATGGATGACGGTCCGATTTTATCCTTGGAAACAACTTTTTCAAATCCATGCACTCTATTACCCAATTCCCTGACCACCTCGACTTAGTCACTCCTTGTCAACATCACCTTTCCCTCCCTTTTATCTCCAAACCAATCACTCATCCGGCTACGTCTCCTCCCATTTTTCACAACCAGCGTGGTGATTTAGATAAATTAATTCAAGAATCTCTTGCTAAATCATCTTTATTTTTTAACTCTCACCTTGATAAATTACACCAAGTACGAACTTTTGCACAAGAATTCTTTTCTAAAACTTTCTCTGAAAATCCTCTACAATTTTGGACTAAGGATGAACCCGTCGCTCAAATTGAACCAATCAATCCTTCGTTCGTTATCCGCGTCCGACCTATGAAATATACCGTCGACGATAAAATTGAATTTCAGAAACAAATTCAAGAACTATTAACTCTCCAACTTATTACACATAGTCACAGTTCACATAGTAGCCCTGCTTTTCTTGTTCGAAACCATGCCGAACAAATTCGTGGCAAAGCACGCCTTGTCATTAATTATAAAAAACTTAAGGATAACACCAAATTTGATGGCTATTTTTTATCAAATAAAGAAGTCCTTATTAACCAAATTAAAAATGCAAAATGGTTTTCTAAACTTGATTGTAAATCCGGTTTTTGGCAAATCAAAATGCATCCCAAGATCTTGAATGCTTCTTTCCCATGATCATTATCAATGACAAGTAATGCCTTTTGGATTAAAAAATGCCTCTCAAATATTCCAACGACGTATGGATTATCTTTTTATGGAATTTAACACATTCTCTTTAGTTTATGTAGATGACATTCTCATCTTTAGCAGCACACTTCCTGCCCATATAAAAAGATAATCCCAAGTCCAGCATTTTTTGAGAATTTTATAGTGGCTTTTAATTAGAGCTAACATTTTTTGATCATTGTGATCCCAAGTCCAGCATATATTCTTACGAAGTTTTTTCTGTAAAGGTGCTCTCAGAGTAGCAAGATCTTTAATAAAGGCTTCGGCGTAATTAATGCAACCTAAAAAACGCTGCCTGCAAGTCTTTTTGGTTTGAAATAGATGTAAATTTATCTATCTTGCGTAAAATATGATCTTGTAATTCAATGGCTCTGGAAGTAATTCTGATTCCAAGAAAGTCAATTGTATCGGTAATAAAAACTGTTTTTTTCTTACTTAAAGCAAGGCCATGTTTATAGGCTTTTTTCGCAAATAAAGTTAGATGTTTTATATGGGTAGGAAGTGTGCTGCTAAAGATGAGAATGTCGTCTACATAAACTAAAGAGAATGTGTTAAATTCCATAAAAAGATAATTCATACGTCATTGGAATATTTGAGGTGCATTTTTTAATCCAAAAAGCATTACTTGCCATTGATAATGACCTTGCGGGGTACTGAAAGCAGTTAATTCGGTACTGTTGGGATGCATTTTGATTTGCCAAAAACCGGATTTACAATCAAGTTTAGAAAACCATTTTGCATTTTTAATTTGGTTAATAAGGACTTCTTTATTTGGTAAAAAATAGCCATCAAATTTGGTGTTATCATTAAGTTTTTTATAATTAATGAATGTGCTTTCGGATTTGTTACATGGTTTCAAACAAAAAAAAGCTACTGTGACTATGTGTAATAAGTTGGAGAGTTAATAATTCTTGAATTTGTTTCTGAAATTCAATTTTATCGTCGACGGTATATTTCATAGGTCGGACGTGGATAACAAGCAAAGGATTGATTGGTTCAATTTGAGCGACGGGTTCATCCTTAGTCCAAAATTGTAGAGGATTTTCAGAGAAAGTTTTAGAAAAGAGTTCTTGTGCAAAAGTTCGTACTTGGTGTAATTTATCAAGGTGAGAGTTAAAAAATAAAGATGGTTTAACAAGAGATTCTTGAATAAATTTATCTAAATCACCACGCTGATTGTGAAAAATGGGAGGAGACGTAGCCGGATGAGTGATTGGTTTGGAGATAAAAGGGAGGGAAAGGTGATGTTGACAAGGAGGACTAAGTGGGAGTGAATTGGGTGATAGAGTGCATGATTTGAAAAGTTGTTTCCAAGGATATAAATGATCATCCATAAAGCACCAAAGACGATGGATTTTAATGAGAGTTTCATTAATAAAAATATATTGATTGGGCCAGTAGTTCGTAATAGTACGTAATCCATTAAAGGTATCAAGTAATAGGTTGTCAGTTTGGAGAGGGATATATGGAGGCAGGAGCCATTGTTTGCAGACGCATACATCGCTACCAGTGTCACAGAGGGCGTGTATAGAAAGTGGTTCGTAAGTTGGGATATAAAGTTGAATTTCAATGTAACTATGAAATGACATGTGAAAGCCGATTAAATATATGATTATTAATTTTTACAGTTGTGTTAGTAAATGAAATTGTGTTGTTGTTATTCGACGAGGACTTGCCCTTTTTTATTTCATCGGTTAAAAAGGTATGTTGGAAGTCACTACACGTTGGTTATGAATATCCCAAAATCCAAATAGGATATTAGTTTCTGTATGGCAGTAGTGGTTGGTACCAAGGTAGTCTTTATAGATGTAAGGTTCTGGCCGTTGAATTTGTAAATTCGTGGGAATTAAAGTTTGATCTCTATCTTGGTAATCTGTAGTTCCTCTACAGCTCAAGCTAGTGTAGTGTCAGTATTTATCATGGCATGGTGTCGAATTTGATATCGACACTGCTCTCTTTCCATCATCCGAGCCTATCTATCCTGCACCATTTGGAGATTGATTCTATAGGATAATGAGCTCGTAAATTCCTTCTAAAGACCTTTGAGCTTGGTTGTTAAGAGGCCTATCTGTCTGGCCCAAGATCTTTGTTGGATCCATCTCATAGCTTTCGAGCTCTTCTCAAATTCACTGTGAGCTAAGTCAGCAGCCTCCCATCGACTTCTATCTTGCTCATGAAGCTCTGATAGTTACTCTTTGGTCCATGCAATAGAAAAGGACCTTAGCTGTTTGATCAAGAATTCATTCTCCTAGCATAATGTCTCACAGTACCTATGGGTGTTCTCCAAACAGGCGGTAGTCAAAAGATTTAAAATGGTGTTGGCATGTGGTATAAAACAATCCAACAGAAAACTAGACAGCCCGTAATCCTAAGAAACATGGAAGGGAGTATGCCACCACTATCCTTGAAGCCTTGACCCACACAAATGCTTTCATCACTATGGAGCAATGGAGCATCACTCGACCCAATGGGTTGTCTACTTTTTGGTGCAACCCCTTGCCCCCGCCCCCAAATTGGTTGAAGATCAACATAGATGGATCCTTCTCTTCAACAACCAGGTCAGATTATATTTCCCATGCTTCAATTTGATGGTACTCACCCACTGAGCGGGATCCTCGAAAACAAGGGAATTTGAAGCGCAATTTGTAAGTATAAGAAATTGTACAAAGAAGTCGTTGTAGGTATTATATCCTCTCAATATATCCTTATGCTACTTAAGTTTATCTCTAATGTCGGCATCTCCTCGGGGGTCATGTCTATCAATTTTTTTTCTAGATATCATTCTCACTAAGTCATATGTCATATAGGTCTCCTCAGGCCAATTCTTGTGAAAGACATAAGAAGATTAGGGGCTCAGTACAATCAAAATAAATAAGAAAATATAGAAATGTTTAGACTCGCTAGGATGGTGATGGGAAGCTGTTGAGATGTTGTTAAAATTTAGACTTATAGGGGACTTAAAAGTAATAGAATGGAGTGAGTATTGGACTCAAAATGAGAATTAAATGAAAATAAGACTAAAATTTGATATTACAAGAGCCTAAAATGAAAAAAAAAAATTACAAAAATTAAGTGAAACCTACAAGAAAACTTAATAAGAAAAACTTGGAACTCTCTCCCAACTGATAATCAAACTTCTTCGTTCTTAGAACTTTCAGAATACTCAAGGAAACAAAACAAACTTAAATGAAAAATAAACTGAATAGCCTCTTCTATTTATAATTGAGGAAAGATATTCCGTGGGGTTATCAAATGATATTTAAATCACGTGAAAACAAAAAATATTGTTTCTAAGAAATGAAAAAATAGAAAAGATAACTTAACTTATACTAACACCACTAGATTAGCAATACACTTATACTAGTAGATAGAAGATGCTAATAAATGCTTTAATGAAATCTTGCATGTACTTTGTAATTTGTGCAACGCCATCACAACAACTTCTTTGACTAAGTAGACAATGTGACTCAGGACAAAACCATAGGATCTTGATTGGGCTTATTATCATTCCCCCAAAATTCGTTTTAAGTTATATATGGTGAAGTTTCTTAAGCCAAAATTTAAACTGCTACTACTATTTGCTAAGCAATTAGTGACCTAATGATTAGTCTTAATTGAAAGTTCTCTCACTACTAGGAGCTTAGGAGGAGTAATTAATTATAGGTGCTTCCATTCATAGGAAACCTGGAACTAAATCTAAAGCTCTCATAAAATGAGGGTGAAATCTCTAGGTAGTGTCTTATCTACAATATCATATACCTTTTAAAAGTTTAACTTAGCACTAAATCCAAACTCTCTTCATTGAGAGGTTGGGCGTGAATTTTTCATGCCTACAAACCCATAGTTGTTAACAATAATCTTTCATTCATGTTGGGTTGATTACCTTCTCTAACTAAGTTGATTAAGGGCCATGACAAGCCGGGATGATGAAATCATGGGATCTTGATTGGGTTCGTCATCATTTCCCTCACCATTTGCTCTTAAGCTACAATGGTAAATTTTCTTAATTTAAAATTAAAATTGTTGTTATTATACACTAAATATCTATTGACTTAATGATTAGGCTTAATTGAAAGCTTTCTCTCATCATTGAAATGAATGATTAACTATAGGTGCTTGTGCCTATGAGATGCCTGAAACTAGATCTGAAGTTTTTGTGAAATGAGGACGAAATCTTTATGTTGTCTTATCTTAAATTTAATTTGACTTTTGAAAATTTGGCTTGGAATTAAACATCATAAATCTCTTATCAAGACGTCAGCGTAAATTTTCGGAGCCCACAATGTTCTTATGGTTATTCACAGACTGTTCAATAAAGACTTCTATTGGACAAGATGGTAATATGCTAAGGTCATACTTGAAACTTATTGTATAATATAATATGTGTATATATTCTTGTTAATTAGTTCACCACATCACTACTGTAACCATTACTTACACTAGAGGCCATTTTCTGCGCTTTTGTATCTCTTCTTGTGCTATCTTTCATGCATTGTACTGTTAAAACGCCAATTTTAGTAAATTTTATTCCCTGGTGGAGACATTGTGATTTGTGAATGATGACTAACTAAAATTTTTTTAAAAGTACAAGAGCTTCTCCATAGTTGAGCCACAATTTTATGGAACTTCATGCAGTTTACTATTTGTTGCAACTTTCACATATGCTTATTGTTGTCTTAAATTTGAACCAGCAGTTGCTGCTGGAAATTATCCAGCTTTACTGGTGATACATTTGATTTGTTTACAACATTTTGTGAACAAGGTAGGTTGTAAATCTACTTAAATGCTGATTTACATGGAAATTTTTAGCCTAATGTCATCCATAAGATCTGTCTTTACAACAAAATTTTATTTAATCTATCATATGATCAGTTAGATAAGTTCCTTTGCCGATGAAACTTGTATTGTTTTGCATGTTGTCCTATTTTGCTCATTGAAAGTTAGATTTAAGGTAATCGTCAAAAATTTAACTGTGTATTCTTCTAGTCTCTCTTGTAACTTCTGGTGGAGTGATTGCGTTTGTTTATATGATGTTATAAACATTCAGAAGTTTCGCATTATTCCAAATTCTTTTAGTGATTTTTTTTATTTTTATTTTATTTTATTTTTTACTGTCACAGCTCAAGTCTTTAGGATTTTCTTATGACTGGGATCGTGAAATATCCACCTCAGAGCCTGCATATTATAAATGGACACAATGGATCTTCCTTCAGCTTTTAAAGAAAGGACTTGCATATCAGGTCTTGCAGTTTTCTTTTATTTTTTTTCAACGTTTTTTTATTTAATGCATGTGTAGTATTCATTTACGAGACTGGTTGTCTGGTTTAAGCTGTTTAAGGATGGGTTTGTCAACATTTATGCTTTTTAGATTCATTGCTACTTTTTAATTATCTTTTTAATTTTCTTGTGATGGACTGCATTACTTATGTTACCATTAATGATATCATTATGGACATAGGCTGAGGTTCCTGTTAACTGGTGCCCAGCTTTGGGAACAGTTTTGGCTAATGAAGAGGTTGTGAATGGTGTTAGTGAGCGTGGAGGTCATCCTGTGATCAGAAAGGTTGTTTCCTAAATGATTTTAAGTGACTCCCCTTTAAAATTTTGAACATATTTAAATATTTAAAATTTCACATCCTTGAAATTTGCTACAATTATGCTAATATTTTTATTTAACCTTCATTCGGTCTAAGCAGCCAATGCGGCAATGGATGCTTAAGATAACTGCTTATGCTGATCGTCTGCTTGAGGATCTGGAAGAACTTGAGTGGCCAGAAAGTATCAAGGAGATGCAGCGAAACTGGATAGGCCGTTCTGAAGGTGCTGAGCTAGAATTTGGCGTACTTGATTTGGATGGATGTGAACTAGATGTAAAACTGTCAGTTTATACGACTAGACCAGAAACTATTTTTGGTGTAACGTATGTGGAACTCATTCTTTTATTCTTTGATTTCTATAAACTGTTTACCCTTTTGAAGATATAAATGTGTGAATTTGTTAATAGTTTGATGCCGTTAATTGTTGACATTTTGTTGCAGTTATCTTGTAGCTGCCCCTGAACATTCTTTATTGTATTCGATAATATCTAAAGAGCAGCTGGAACATGTATGTACATGTTATTACTTCTGCTCAGTAATTTTATTTCGATAGCATCAGTGCCTAAACGGATCAAAATAAAATGCAGGTAGAGAAATACTGTGAATTGGCTGCTAGAAAAAGTGAACTCGAGAGAACTGATCTGCAGAAGGAAAAAACAGGTGTATTTAGTGGTTCATATGCCAAGAATCCAGCTACTGGTGCTGTCATTCCAATATGGGTAGCCGATTATGTTTTGGGAAGGTTTATTGAATCTAATTTATATACATTGAAGACTACTTGGTTCATTTGATTTTTAGTTTTAACTAAATATTAATGCTTGTTGTGGTTTTAGTATCTCATCATTAAGGTTGTCAAAGCACAATGCCACGAATAAAATACCTTTTTTTTTTTTTTTCATTTTGAAGCATAAAAAGCACATATATCACAATAAACATTATATAATATTTTTCATTTTAACAACTATGATATAAATCAAAATTATGAAATCATTTATAATATTTTATTCCAAATATTAAAAAGGAAAATAGTTACCAACTAGTAACAGACAGACATGCAGTGTGATAAACAAAGCATGGTACTAACCGATTGTTGAGCTGGTCTTCTTTGGCCAAGTAAAATGCTTGCATCATGCGTCTGTTTTGCTGCTTAGATTGTAAGGCCGCTTCTTTGCTGGGTGATGCATGACCACACCACTTACAGTGCATACTTCCTTCCATTTTAACAACACTAATTAGCATCTGTCTTGTAGAAACATTTGAGCAGTCTCTTACCCCCTTCGTGTTATTCCTCTTTCTTCTATACTTTGTTTTATATCAGGGAAGTAACTTTCTACTTCCATAGATAGTTTTCCTAAGTAGGCAATGCAGGATTAGAAGTTGCAATATGTTATACATATAAATGTAATGCATGATTGATGTCTTGAAGTATTATGAGGTGGATCTGATTATTTGCTGCAATAGGAGGAAAAGGCGAAGCAGAATTCTGATATTTAATCTTCTATATTCATTGATTTATCTTTCTTAGATGTACCTTTCCAATTGGTGGATGGCTAGCCATCGGGTTTTGCTTGTGCTTTACTGAAATTTTCTTTATTATTTTCTTTATATGTCGATATTCTGATGCTAAAGGATGATGCTATGATGATGATAAATTTTGTACGCTCCCCAATGCTCAAAAAAAAAAAAAAAAAGAGAAGAAAATGGGAAAAGGAAGAAAACTTAATTAACAGTATTTATTTCTCTGAACCACTTACTCCTTATTAGTTGAATTTTACAAATTGGCAATCTAGACAGTACTGTAAATGTACCGTGGTTTTTAAAACCGTATAACTCTTGATTTTTGCTCTTTTATAATTTGGTTGCTCATGCTTCTGCTACTTTATTATGGGTATATTAAACTATCATTTTGTTATCGTGATAGACATGATGTCCTTCTTTATTCAATTTTTTCTCTAATATGGAGGATGATAATTTTTGTTGTAGAAGCCTTGCAAAAATGTCATAAATAGAAGTTTTCATTTCTAATCTTATTTTGTAGTTACTGGCAATAATAACACATTAATGGCTGTGATTTTAGTGACCATGAGTTTGCCTTGAAATACCACATAATTATTAAGGTTGTGAGGTGAAGCAAGTCATGTGCTTGACGAACCGTATACTGGCGATGGTTTTGCCATAAACTCATCAAATCAATTGTCAGGTCTGGATATCAATGGGTTTCCATGCGAAGAAGCTGCTTCCAAAGTCATTACTTGGCTTGAAACTTCTTGTCATGGAATGAAAAAGGTATTTTTCTGCATAAACCTAGGTTGGAAATTTTTATTTTTCTGAAGCCATGGAATCTTGTTGGTTATTAAACTTAGATTCTTGATCAGACTTGTGCTCTTTGATTAGGTGAATTACAAGCTGAGAGATTGGTTATTTGCTAGACAACGTTACTGGGGAGAACCTTTCCCGGTTATTTTCTTGGAAGATACTGGCGAAATTGTCCCTCTTCCAGAAAATGAGCTACCTGTGACTTTACCTGAATTGGATGATTTTACACCTACTGGTACAGGGGAGCCACCGTTGGCTAAAGCTACATCTTGGGTATGTTTCAGATGATAACTTTTTATTTATTGTTAGTCTGTTATGGTTTAATTTAGCATTTTATTTCCATTATTTGGTTTATTTTAACAGCAAAATTTAATACACAAAATTAATATATAACAAGAGTAAAATTGAGGGCTTAGATTACATTCATAGCTTTTCTATATTTCATATGCGTATATATACTTGGAAGGCCAAGCTGCTTATTAAGTTGGTTTATTCTCCAAAAAATTGAAGGACTGATTAATTTGCATTTTTTTATCTCAAAAAGTTTGAATGGCTGCTTAATTTTAAGGACAGTTCTATATGCAATCTTTTGTATATCTTGTCTTTTAGAAGCAAATGATTTCTTCTGTTTCTACTCGCAGAAATTCTAGAATAAACTGCATCTAGTTGCTGGAATTTGTTGGGCCATTTTTCATGTAGGTCCACCCTTTTTCTTAAAGATAGGCTATCCAGCTCCTCACACTAATTTGTGATTTCATTTGTTTCTCTCGCATTGGTTTTCTGGCATACAACCTAATCTGATGGGTAGCGCTATAAATTTTCAGCTAAAGTATGTCCTGTGAGCCTACAAAAATTATATTTTTCTGGCTGTAGTTATCTTGAAAACACTTCGAATTTATCATACAAATTGAGATGAGGAAAGAGGTTAAAGAGCAAGACGTCCTTGGTCTCCCTGTCTTGGGGTGGGTTTATAGATGTTGTGTTAATGAGATAGTGAAGAGAAGGCAGGAAGGGAGAGAGAATGCAATAGATGCATGCATTTCATAAACTAGCAAATAACTAATTACAGACCTATGTGTAGTTATGGTGAATCATTACCGTAATTAGTCCTATTCTAGTTTTGTAGGGTGGCTTTATAAATTCCCATTCTCCAATCATTCCAACCAAATGTTGCATGGGGTGTTAAACTCATTATGTGCAATTTTTTGCACAGCTTTCTACATTAGCATATCTAACTTCTAACCCTGTAGCTGAATATCAATCAAAATGGGTGAAATCATGACAACATTAGAAGGACAACATTGCTGGAGCAAAGCACAAGGCAAAGTACCATACATAGTTAAACATAATGACTTAGCACAAGATTTAGTAGGTCAATATTAATTTGTCTAGTCAGTTATCCACCTACCAGTACTAACACTTCAAGTTGGCATGTCACCTATCCACTCTATCCACTATGGGCTATCAACACTCTTCTTTTCTATTTTTTATTTGTAAGTATGTAGCATAGGAGGTATCAATTTGAGCCTATAAGTAAAGTGGTCAAAGGTTGATGTGAGGTAAAACAAATCTTTGTGATTTTACTCAATCTCATGTACTTAAATTCCTTCAAGTATTAAAATCCTAGGGCCTCTCTCTCTCTCTCTCTCTCTCTCTTTCTCTCTCTCCAATGGCTTCTACTTCGATTGGATCCATATTTATATTTGTAGTTGAAACAATATATTTCAGGAAACATATTTGAGATGTCAAAAAGTGACATTTCTTGGGATGTCCATATAACCTCTCTTTCTTGAGGGCATCAAAGACCTACCTCAAATGTTCCAATGGTCTTCCATTGAGCAACTTTAGATCTGGATGTCATCAAAATACCACCATAAATTTTTCAATAAAGATCAAAAACTTGATTCATCAACTTCATGAAGGTGTTTGGGGCATTGAACAAACAAAGAAGCATGACTGTTTACTCATGTAATCTATCTTTAGTCTTTAAGGCGATCTTCCACTCATCTCTTACTCTCATTTGGATTTGATGATAGGCACTACAAAGATCTATCTTGAAAAAGGTTATTGTTCCATATAGTTGATCCAACAAGTCATTTATATGAGGAATGAAAAACTTGTATTTGATGGTGATCTTATGCATAGCTCTACTGTCGAGCTGAATGCTTGTTTAAGTAAAGCGGTCAAATAGGCGCATGCACTTCAGGTTTTCCCATCATAAAAATGCACTTTTCTTGAGCTTGATAGCAACTAGCTTAACTCTCTTTTCCTGAAATATGTTCTTGTAGTCAAAGATTCACATGAATGTTTGGAGCCATTCAATAAACCCATCCGGATGTAGGGGTGTAAATGAGTCGAGCTGATTGTTTGTTTATGTTCGACTTGTTTGAAAATTTGTCTATTCGAATTCGGCTTGTGTTCAAAATTATAGAAAATCTATTATTTATGTTCAACTCATGTAGTTTGTAATGAGCTCATTTGGCTTAATAAGCTTGAATTGGTTCGAATTTCATATAGCCAGGCGCCTTGAAGCCACACATTCAGGTGTGATATCTAACCATGCTAAGTGACTTCCACTTACTTTTTTTTACAGTGTGGGAGTAAAACATGATATTATTGAACCTACGCCCCTCCTATATAGTAAAAAGCACACAACCGCTCCATCACATGAGCTGTGGTGATTGTCTCATATATAAATAATATATATAAATTTTTTTATTTAGAGTTAAGATAAGTCGAACATGATCGAACAAATGATTGTTTTTGTTTGGCTTATTTATAAGTCGAGTTTAAAATATTTGTTCATATTTGGCTCACCTAAATAATTCGAATACAAGATATTTAATGAGCTGAACACAAACTGTACACGAACAATGAACTTTTTTGATAGCCCTATCTAGATCCATGCGGCTTTCAAATTATGGAAAATCAATCTTTACTCCAAGGTCATGGTCTTTTCTCCCATGTTCAATGTCAAATCAATGGTTCTTTTCCTGGAGATTTCTTGGTGAAAGGGATTTTTCTCTTTTTCTCTTTCTGGTGGGTCATCATTATAGCTATAGGTGACCTTTCCATGCTGCCTTCTCTCAAATTCAGCAAGCCTATGCTGTAATTGTTGGATTTCTCACTACAACTCCTTCATAGTAAACTAATGTACCACTCTGATTATTTCTTCTTAGAGGCATTTTGATTTATCCCCAACTAAGCTTTTAGGTGTAGGATTTGGGTTATTTGGAGAGAAGGGGTTGCTGTCCCTATTTTCGGAGCAGATTTTGGGGGATTGTGGGATGGTTTTAGAAGAAAAAAAAGGTATCCAAGAAAGACCTAAGGTAGATTTAGCTCTAATACCAAATGACACCATTCTTGAATTTCAAGAAGGTGAAAGAATGAACAAAGCAGAGTTAGGAGAGAAGTAGAACCTGAAAATAAGTAAGGAATTTGGGAGTAGGGCAGACTGGCGGCTGCAAGGAATAAACAGCGGCAGACTCTTATTTTGAGGACCAACAACGACTGCCAGAGCTGTTGGCAGCAGGGTTTTGTGGCTGGTAATGTTGGACAGCAAGCTGGGAAGGAATTCTTGCAGCTGGATGGCCTGGATCCGCAGAGGATTGCAGCTGGAGGGGGTGGAAAACAATGCAGAACAATAGCAAGGAGACGGGGGGCTGCAGGTTGCTGATACACTTCTTGAAAGAGGAAAGAAAGGTTTAGTGTTCCGATGCAGTCAAGATATAATCTCACAACTTGCTTGAATTAAAACAAAGTCTCCAAAATAAAGAAAACAGGGAAGAAATAGTCTCCAATGCATAATCCAACAAAAAATATCCTTAATACACAAAAGAGGTATTTAAATCAAATAAAAAACAACCCTAACTAAGATAATTGAACTAGGGTTGAACTGGCCCATCACTGATCCAATCGGACTGATTTAGGGGATGGGGATGGAATCCACCTTGTATGCGGGATTTCTTGCATACCGCCCCCGCTTCACTAACTTAATATTTAACCTATCAATAGCATTAGTTATTTATTTAACTGTTCAATTTCATTTCAGACACACAAATCATTCAAATATTCTTCAATTTGCTCTTTTATCTTTATTTAAAATTAGTTTCATAATATAAAGATAAAATTTTTTAAATAAAGTTAATCCTAACAATTTTCTTATTAATTTCTTGTATATGTATATATATTATAACTTAAAAAAAAATAAGTTTATTATAACTTTCAAAAATAAATTTTCTGATTTTCTATATTATTATTAAAATCTAAAGAAATCTTTATTTATTTAACTCATCCTTATTTTTGACTGAACAATATTTATCTTTTAATGAGATTTAAAGTTCAAATTTCTCTTTAATCTCAATCATCAAATTAAACTCCATGTTATCTTATTTATGTACATATCTCAATATTCTTCTTCTTCTTCTTCCTTCTTTATAAGAACACTCAGTGTCTTATCCATTTGATCCAATCTTCCTTTCCACAAAACCCTAACAAAATAAAATCTAGATCTAGAGTTTACAAATCTCATATGATGTAGTAAAAAAATAATAATAATAAAAGTAAAAATAAAGAAACCCTAGCCTTTGATGTTGAAAGACCCACACTTTGCTCATGCGTGACCCGCCCACATGCGATGCAATCACTGCTAGCTACGTAGAGCTGATCTCCCACTTGCTATTGTGCACTGCTGAGTTGCTTTGCTCATTCCTTGTAGTCTTTGTTTGCCCGTTCTCTCACTTGTCGCCTCTCTTCCGTGTGCCTTCTCGCTCTTACCTTGATTCTTGCTCTTGCTTCTCTCTATCCCATTTTGCCTCTCCCATTCTGTCTCTCGCTTGCTTTAAAGGGTGTTTATTTGGCAACGATTAGATGCTGTTTCGTTAAATTCTGTGGCTTTTGTTTAATGCATGATGAAATAAGTACTTAGTATCATTTATTACTATCCTTATTTTAATATCATAATTATTTACTATATATTCATTTATGTAATTAATTAATTACAAATTCTATCTATTTTAGTTAAATTTGAGAAACATTTTATAGAATAAATTTTGATTAATAATTAATATTATTTACTTAATTATTATTGTTAATTCTTTGAGTTATTACAAAGAGAGACAGATGGAAAATTGATCTTTTGGAAGCCAAATTGTGTCTATAATATCTGTTTTACTTTCACCATTTTTCTAATTTTGTTTGCTGATGGTTCAACTTGAATGTGGCAGCGAACTTCCTGGAAAGGTGCTTCGTTAAGGTTGCTCCTTTCTGTGCATAGTAGATCCAATTTATTAAATTGTATAGAATTTCCAAGTGTAGGTATTCTGCATAGATAAATACAGTTGTAACCTTAAGCAATCTTATTGCTGTAGGTCAATAAGTTATCAAATAGTACAAAGTTGATGTAAGAAAGGAATTTTGTAAGATAATATTTATCAGCAGAATGGTTAGAAACTTTTAGCTGCAAGGAAGAGGAACAATGAGCATAGTGAAGTATATGCTTAGCTGGGTTAAAAGTATGCGTTCAAGTAGGAGGTATGGTGATTGTAACGAGCAGGTGTGAGATGACCTATACGCTAGTCATCTGTATGACTTATCAACTTTCATTTTTTTATACTGTAATCATTAAAAATTGTTTTTATGTGTTTGATTTACATATCTTAAGAGATTCTGTAAGATTAGAAGGTTATAAGAATAACAGCTACGTGCTTCAGCATTTTTTCCTATAAATTTGGATAATGTTGCATGAAGGCTTGCCAAGCTGGTAGGTTAGAACTTGTTCGTTTCTTGGTTATTCCTTTTGACTTCTGAGTATATTTGTATCCATTGGACCTCTGTTGCATTTTCCTTGGCTATTTTGCACAAGCAATCAAATATAGATGCTACTATTATGCAACAAAAAATCAGCATGGAGGATCGCAGCATTTATTTCAAACCTTGCTTTGATAGGTTGGTGCGCAAACATCATACAAGTCAAGCAATGACATACTCATGCTCACTCATACATTTTCTTATCAAGCTCAAACTGAACTGGGAATATTTTAACTTAAAAGTTCATCAAGCATGAGCCTTATTTGAGCTTGGCTAAAGATATTCAATCTATTTAAATAACCTGTCATATACATAATTTTCACCATGTTTCTTTGAAGTTGTATCTGATTCATACTATTTAATTTTTTATTGCATGTAATATGCTTAAATAGTAGAGTTCTAATTGATCAAGTTTGAACAAATAATGATTGTTTTCATGAATCATTAGCAGCTGTACAGTATTTAAGCTATGAAGAAATCGTTAAATGAGTATTTTTTGGATCTCTTATCAAGCTTCTTATTGAGCAGTAGAAGAGCTGTTTTTGAAGATAAAAATCCCGTAGGCTTATTTGTGAGCTTCTTCATTTTAACTGTGGTTCTTCATAAATGATTTGAATGCTGCCAAAGCAGCTGTTCTTTGAGCGTTTTGTTCATTGATCATGTTGGTTTGTGTATATGACAGTTGATTTGTCTCTTAATCTCCTGACATTCCACGAAAATGCAATTCTTTTTTTAATTCCATTTTATAGTATGCTGATTGTATGAAGGTAGCTGATCACAGTTCTTTATGAGATCTGTAAGATTATTTCGACCTCATGTTCAGGTAAAAACCATGGATCCTATTTCTCATAGGCCTGCTAGGAGAGAAACGAACACTATGCCACAATGGGCCGGATCTTGTTGGTATGACATCCAATGCATATGCAATAAACAATCATTATTTAATTTTTCAATTATGTTTTCCTTTTTTTTTGTTAATGGTTGTAGACTCTTTATCTGAACCTTTTGGAAGCCGTATAGGACATAAGAAGCACTTGGTATCAGACTCTATAGAGGATTTTTCTTTGTTATCTCCAACTTACTTTTCCATCCAATATCCTTAATCATAAAATTATATGTAACACATGAACTAAGGATGTTGGTACAAACTCAAAATTTAGTTTTCTTTGGTAGTCATTTTTCAGATTAGAAAAATTGATGCTACTGAAATATATCATGAAATAGTTATGGTCCATTCCTTCCTAATTAAGGTAATAAAGAGAACTTCGTGGATCTTTTTTTCCTTCTTATTGATTATTTATTTAATAAAAAAGTACCCCCCCCCCCAACCTTCTCTCTCTCTCTCTCTCTTGGTTGCAGTGATTGTTGGTGCTGCATTATGATTTTTGTTTGCATAAATATACAAAAAATGGTTTGGGAAATATTTAGAATGGTTGTTCCTTATACAGGTACTATTTGCGGTTTATGGATCCAAGTAACTCAAGTGAGTTGGTTGACAGATCTAAAGAAAGGTATTCCACTTTTGCTACTGCTAAGGGATAGTAACATGCCCTTGTGTCGCTTCTGTAGAGCTCTTACAATGCTTTCATTTTTTTCAGATACTGGGGCCCTGTGGATATTTATGTCGGTGGTGCCGAGCATTCTGTTCTCCATTTGCTTTATGCTAGGTTTTGGCACAAGGTTTCTATTTAATACTATAACTTTCATTTACATTTGCTTATGTTAGGTTTTGTCACTAGGTTTTCTTTCAATACTTTAACTTTCATTTCAAGGTAGTTAGGACTTTTATGAGATGTTTATCTGTTATCATGAAAAAAATGACAGCTTTTTGGGAATTTTAATCATAACATATAAATTGCCATCATGAATTTCAACTCTAAATATTCTTCCTCTTTACTAAAGGGAAATTTTTAAACGATCATCATAATTAATTCCCTTCTTGATCATAAAGGATATGATTTAGTGCATTACCATCATTATCACTGTCTTTAGTAGTTATATATGCCAAGTAATCTTAATCTTATGTACGTAAGATATGTCTAAGCATATTTTATTTCTTATGCATTTTTGTTTTCCTATTATTTTAGGTCTTTTAGTCTTATAATTTTTTGGAGTTCTTTTTGCAACTTCTTGTGTTTAGATCTTGTTGTGTTCCATGTTAAACTAACAGGAACTCTATGAGCTTACCACACCTCTTATAAAATACAAAGCATGCCACTATGTATTTGCTCATTTTTGGAATAAAGATGGTACTCTTGATATTGAACTACCCTCACTTTGTATTGCCATCCAATATGGACTCACTTTAGAACACATATGACTCAAGGAAACTGAAGCCCCAGATGAAGTTTGACTTTAGGATCAACTAAATTTAAAATTTCACAAGGTAGGGATGACTAGAACCCATGTTTGTATGATCTGTCTTAGAAGATTCAAGGTGGGCGAACTAGTCCTTATTGTGGATAAAAATATAATGTCCAATATTAAATATTTGTGGACTTAAGCTTGAGCCAATCTATTCATTCCAACCATTTTCTCAGACAAAGGCCATATTTTGACTCTTTTAATACCACATTTTCTCCCCTCATCTGTATTAATTATTAGCTTTGGAATCAATTTATATTAAATAGCTTTGCATGGAAACTCACCTAGACTACTTGGAAACCACAAGGGATGCTTCAAAGCTTAATCTTGGTTCTTGCTTAAAGGCTGAATAAACCACCTTGTTTGAAATGAAATGATGATGATTGCTGAATGAAATTTTTGAGTGCTCTTAATACTTATTTTCTTTGTGTGCTTTCCACCTCCAAATGAATGATTTTTTTGAGAATATAGTGAGTGCATCCCTTGAAGGACTTTAAAAGAAGAAAGATTCGATCTATAATAAAGAATTGTTGGTTGAGGATAATCTTTTATTATAATAAGTTACATTCCTAATATTTATGCTCTCATTGGATCTTCTGACATGAACATTTTATTCTCATTGCTTTTTATTTTATAAGATTGCTAGTCTTATTATGGAGCATATCATTTCATGCAAAATACTCAAAACAATCTTTTGTTAGGTTCAACCAATAGTTTTTGTTATTTCACTCATATCTAGTTATTGTAAGCTAGTCTAGTTTGATCGATTGATGAAGTATTATTTTTGTACGCATTGCATTGCATTCTTATTATTATACGTCAGGATATTGTTTTTAAATTTTGTTAATAACGTTTTTTGGGTTCACCATTCTTTGTGAGGATTAGGGCATTATCATAATTTTGTAAAGATTGGATCCACTATCCTTAAAATTCCTTAGGCTCTAAGGTGATGATATAGAAAAGGCTGAGAAGTAGTTTGTATTTTATAAGGATTGTCAATTTTTGTATACCGAAACATGGTATTTATGCATTCTTTTGTTGCAACAAAAGGGTTCTTCCAATTAAACATCTGTGCCTAGGTTGCAATTTTAAGGTTGTCCTTATTTAAGAAGAAGATAACTTTATGGACCTTTGTAAATTTCCCATAACATAAAGAACACCTAACACTGTTTACTAGTTTAGTGTAAATATTATAGTCTATGATGGTTGCTGTGATGACTAGTCTGAAGAACTCCTTTTACAATGTGGATAAATTGCTACAGTGATGCATAAGGTCGATGTTTATGATGGACCGTACTCATAATATCATAATACATTTCTTTAATGCTGCAATCTTTAATCACTTTAACTCGAGAAATTTTGAAGTAACAGTCTTTTTGGTTGTTGTTGCTAGCAGAACTGATGGTTTAGATCTTTTGTTTTTTGCATTTTTTGAAGAATTAGAGATTTTTGCTATCAGTTATTAGGGTTTATCCTTAGTCAGTTTCACTTTTTGGGAAACTGAATGAATCATTTGTAGCATTTGAAAACTTCACGGAGTTTCTAATAGCTAAGTTGCATCAGAATTTCATTATAAACCAATCCAGCAATTCAATTATTCGTTAATGTCTTGTTAAAACTGATACCACACAATTTTTATAGGTTAGCAGTAAACTGAGTAAACTGCTTGAAATTCTTCTAGATTTTAACTGCATATATCTTTAGTAGTGATTTGCTAAGACTTAAAGATTTGTTCATTTTTGTAATTCTTTTATTTTTTTATCACGTTATAAACTTTAAAAATTTCAGGTTCTTAATGATATTGGTGTTGTTTCTACCAAGGAGCCTTTTCATTGCCTTATAAATCAAGGTTTGATACTTGGAGAAGTAAGTTGGATAGATTTGTATGTTAGCCATGTCAAATATATTATCATTTGCCCTCATTGCTTTCATTGGCAGATTGAGTATACAGCATATAAGGACAAAGATGGGGAATTAGTGTCTGCTGATTCTGATTGCAATACTAGTGATCATATACAAGAAAGAATTTCTGCTGAAAAGGTACTTGTGCTTTTCACGTATAATTATGTCCATCAGAGAAGTATGTGGTAATGACCATCTGTGTGTGCGTTAGCTTGTGTTTTATTATGTTTATTTAGAAGCTATAGCCAAAAAATGTTGATTTCCTTTACAATCTTAGTATTGAAGTTTCTTGAAATTTATGCAGGTAATGAAAGTTGGTGACTTCCATGTTATGAAAGATAATCCAAATATCCGGTTGACTGCTAGAGCTTATAAAATGAGCAAAAGCAGAGGGAATGTCATAAACCCAGATGATGTTATTTCTCAATATGGTGCAGACTCCCTTCGCTTGTATGAAATGTTCATGGGTCCTTTAAGGTAATTGCTTGTGTGATTATCCAACATGCTGAAACTTTCTTTTGAACAAGCTGGATAATGTAGTAGCTCCAACCTGTATATTTTAGTTGCATGCAGAGATTCAAAATCATGGAGCACTGGTGGAATTGAAGGAGTTCATCGGTTTTTGGCAAGGACTTGGAGATTGATTGTCGGTGCTCCTTTGCCCACTGGATTGTATGAAGATGGAACTGTTGTTACTAATGACGAGCCTACCACAGACCAGCTCAAATCTCTTCATAGATGTATTGTGAAGGTCAGTTTCCTCTTTGAGTCAGCTGAATTCAGTGGCTTGGATAGTCTGAAAGTCAATGTTTGTCTTGGCAAGTTTCACTTTCAGGTTTCTTGCTTTAGACAGAACTGCTGAATTTTCCGAAAAAGCTAGCCTCGTCTATCCTAAATATTGTAGATGGCTTGTCGGCCAATGCAACAATATCATACTGATAGAGATTTATGAGACATTAACAATATCATACATCAAGGATCAGCTTTAAGCCCTTATCTTTTTTGCTTTAGTTATGGATGTTCTTACTAGGCATTTACAGGATGATGTATCTTGGTGTATGCTTTTTGCTGATGACATTCTTGTTGTTGATAAGACTAGAGAGGGAGTCCATGAGAAACTTGAATTATGGAGGTCAACATTAGAGTCTAAAGGTTTTCGTTTAAGTAGATCTAAAATTGAATATATGGAGTGTAATTTTAGTTGTAGAAGTTCTAGTGGTAGTGTTGTGACATTAGGTGAACAAGTCATTAATAAGAGTGAGCGATTTCAGATATTTAGGCTCTATTGTTCAAAATTGATGGTGAAATAGATGGAGATGTTATTAGTAGAATTCAAGTTGGATGGTTGAAGTGGAGGAATCCGGCTTTGTTGTGTGATAGAAAAGTTCCACTTAAACTTAAGGGAAAATTTTATAATATGGTGGTGGTAAGACCTGACATGGTAGAATGTTGGCCAATAAAGAGGAGCATAAGACTAAGTTAAGTGTTAGAGATGAGGATGCTCAGTGGATGAGTGGCTTTACTCTTAGAGATAAAATAAATGAGTATGCTCGGAAAAGTTGAGTCTCGGTGGCGATAAGATTAGAGAGTTCAGTAGATGGTTTTTCATAAAGCGTCGGTAGATGCGGTTAGGAGGGTAGATCATTAGATTTGCCTTATGTTAAGAAACGTAGAGGTATACCTAAAAAAATTTGGTTAAGATGTATAAAAAATGACCTTAGTATACTTGAATTAAATTAGACATAATAGGACACAATGGAGACGAAGGATTCATGTAGCCGACCCCACTTAGTTGGATAAAGGCTTGTTGTTGTTATTGTTGTTGTTGTTGTTGTGGATTCTGATAATCTTTCTTTCTCTACTTGACGTTCCTTTTTTTAGTAGTCATTGGCCTACCCTCTTATTCGTGTTACATTAACTATCTAATATAGAACTGATACCTTCGACTATGTCAGTTTACTGTTACTTGAGGTAAACTTGCTTCGTAAACTTGTTCACCAGGTTTCATAGAGAACTTATTTATCTTATTGCAGGTATCAGAAGAAATCCAAGCAACTAGATTCAATACTGGCATTTCTGCAATGATGGAGTTCATCAATGCTGCATATAAGGTTTGATTATAACTTTGTGGAATTATCTCTAGTTAGACCTAAGTGTGGTTCAATTTATTCTGGCAATCTGTTGTGTAATTTTTACAATGTGAATGCATCTTAAGTTCAGGCTCAAGTTGTTCCACTTATTCTTCTGGTTATACACATGTTAAGACAGTGCTATATAAGTCTGAACTGTACTTATATGAGTTGTTGCTAGGATGAAAAGCATTGTTTGTATTGATGTCTGAGACGTAAACTAATTCTACATTACTGTATTGTACTTATAAATATTGGATTCATCTTAGTAATAGCTTTAGTTGGTTGTAAGTTAGAATTGTTGTGGAAAATATGTTCATATGAGATTATTAATTACCTATAGGTTGTTTCTGATATTTGGAATAGAAGCATTATAATCAACAGCTGCATTGGCAGCAATTATGCTTGCTTTATCCCAACTGTAAGATTATGAATAGTGACATAGTATAAATGATTTATTTAATAAGTCCTTCGATGTTAGGTTCTTCCATGTTTGAGCTTACTTTTTTTATTGTTGAACAAAGCTTGATCTCTTTAGCCAATTTGACTTGTATGCTTTTTAAACTAAGCTTGTATGCATTGGTGTAGTCAATATTCTCAAGCATGCTGCATGTTAAGCATGTAAACCATCACTGATTGTGCCCCTGTTTAGGAAGCCAAATACAGGCTATTTGTCATCCAACCTGTGCATTTGGGAAATTGAAAAGGGAGGGAGGGATATTAAGCATGTTGGTGGGGTGACTCTTAATAGAATATGTGGGGAATACTAATTAAATGGTTCCACCAAAGGAGTTATGCAATTCAATCGAACTGATTTCTCTCGTGAAAATCAGCCTTCAGGTCCTGCAGGCTCATTTCTAGTCTGCCATGGCCACAAATAGGGTGTGTTGTTGCATCAACAAGTCTGGAAAGCTGGAGTAACTCTACTAAAGGATTTAATGGTGCAGAATGTAGCAAGCTGGTATGGAATTAATGAATCAACTAGTATCTATCCTGGTTGTAGTCCAATTATGTTTCAAAAAGGAAATTTTAGTGGAAAGATGAGATATTTATCTACTGTGTTAAAAAAATTAGTAAAAATCTGGCCGTTAACATATATGTTTTACACAATCATTATATGGAATTAAAAAAACTAAGCTATAGCCTCCAGCTAACACCTAGTGCTTCATTCATTTAATTTTTAATTGTAGAACGACTTAAATAGTACCAATCCAATTCATGTAATAATCAACAGTTGGCATGCGTGTTTAACATCCAGAATTGACTGACCATCTTATTTTGAAGTTCAAAAGTTGGTTATTATATCTAGGTTACTGCTGGTTATGCTGAAATTTATCATTTTGGATTGTAAATTCTTTTCGGTATGGAACCACATAAATTGCTATACAGAAATTGCTATTTATATTTTGTGGGCTTATTATTGCCTTCAATTTCTTTTGTAGCATGTTGGCATCTTATGAAAGATTCAATCTACCTTGTGTCTATGGAATCTTTGTTCTATATTTCGTTAGCATCAAAAAATGAAAATAAAGTAAAATGGCATTCAACTATAAAGGGTTTTTTTTTGTTTTTTTTCTCAATTTTGAAGTCTAAGGTCAAGAAAAATAATAGAATTTACTAATCTTGATAGTTAAAATTCTTGCATGACGCTTTATTGTTCTAGCTCATGCTTCTCCTTTGAAAAGTTATATTCTTGTTGATAGAATTTCTATAGACCTGGTCATAAAAAGTTTGCTTATTTTTCATCTTTATGGTGAACATCATAGTTGTCAATAGCGAATAGCAGTAGGGTCTTGTGGAGTTATATTGTATAATACAAAGCATAGTTCATGCTATATTTAAAACATCGCAAATTGTATAAATCATGAATAATTTATTAAAATTTAATAATATTTAATTCTTTTTTAAAAGCTTGTAAAGCACAATCAATTTCATGTAATAGAATTAACGATTTCTTTAATATATATGAAAATCAATGAAAGTAAAGCCCAGACAGCTTATATTTATTCCTTTGCATTTTTCTGTGTATTTTCTCTTCTTTGTTATATTTATTAGTTTAAGTTTAAACCAAGACTGCTCTGTGAAATTTATAGTTTAATTTCAATTTATGTAAAGCCTTGCAAAATATGATTTATAGTTTCATGCATAGAATCATTTAAGTTTTTTTTACTAATTTTTCATCTGTTCGGATTATGAGTTGCATGTACAAAGCGATTATGGTTTTATTTTTGTTTCAGTGGCACAGACCTCCAAAATCTGTTATTGAGCCGTTTGTTCTACTCCTTTCACCATATGCACCTCACATGGCAGAGGAGCTGTGGTTTCGCTTGGGACATTTAAAATCATTGGCTTATGAGCATTTTCCAGAGGTATGGCTGTGTTATTCTTTAGCACAAATAGATGATTTTTTTATGTTTCTCTTTTTTTCTGTTGCATTAGTTTTGATTAATTGCTTTTCATACAAACCAGTCAAAAGACGTAGATTCTTTGTTATATATGTGAAGTATAAATAAATCCATTACCATTATTATCAGATTCTCTTATACTATGCTATAGTGGATAGAAGTACAAAAATGGAAATAAATATTGATGCTATTAAGGAGAGAAGCCTTGTAGCTTTATAATTGAATTTGTTTTGTAAAAATTCTTAATTCATTTGTGCGTGTATGCGTGCTTATTCGGTTTCTCTGTTTCCCAATAGCGTTCAATTTTGGTATTTCTTTGGTTGGACCCTTACTCTTTATCTTTTGTGATCAAATGGATATTAATGTTGGACGTTTCAGAGTTTAGGGTTTATTAATATTTTTTTTAGAATGATATGCACCAAGTCATATAAATTGAAATTCTCGGTTTCTATGCTTCGAATTTAGATAATGAATCATTGCTTAGATGTAAATAAAATAATGACAAATTATCAAACAAGTGTGAAATCTTGCATTACAGTTTTGGATCATAAAAGAATCACATGTTCAAGTGGAAAATCACATTATAATTAGGAAATTTTGATTTTACTAGATTTGAATATTCAATCACACAATTAACTAGCTACCAGAAGTTAGAGAATCAGAACAATGATAGGAGATTATCAAATAGAAAATTTAGGCTCCATGAGCTCAAAACTTAGGCTATAAGTAATTGCATCTAACAAGAAAATGGTTTCCTCAAAGTAGAAATCAGAAAGAATTATATTTATTTATTCCTTAAAACACACCATTTATAATCACAAGTACTCCCTAACTTACTGCAAAGATAGGAAATAACATTCTTTATTGGTGTAATAATCTATTCTTGTTCTTTAAACTCTATAATTATTATTTTCTTACTATTATTAGAAGAAGCGAAGATAATCATCCCATTTCTACCTTGGACTTTTAGTTTTTCTAAGTTCTAAGATTATTTGGATAGAAGGAAGTTGTACACATAGATTTATATGAAAATTTATTTTAATATCTAATGCAATACTCAGTGAAGATGAATGGATAATGATGATTTATAGAACTTATTCCAAACAATTAGGATAAGACCAATAGATGAATGAATTCCTTTCTCTTGTCATCCTATTATGTGGAAAGTAAAAGTATGGAAAAAGTGACTTCTCATCACTTTTCTGTTATCTAAATTTGTTGTTCAGGCAAAGGTATCTGAATAATTCAAGAATCGTGCTTCCTGTTCAAATCAATGGGAAGACCAGGGCAACTATCATGGTTGATGAAGCTTGTACAGAGGACGAAGCCTTCAAATTAGCTTCGTTAGATGAGAAACTCTCCAAGTTTTTGCTCGGAAAGACAGAGAAGGATTTATGTCCCTCGAAGAATCCTGAATGTTATTCTGGAAACTCAGAAGGCTAGATCATGATACATTACTATTATTCACATGAATCTATTCTTTATACATAATGTTTTTATATGTAACATCAAAGAGTAACTTTAATTGATTGAACCCCAGTGATTAAAAGAACTGAACTCCCTAAACGTGAGAATACAATTCTGGGTTTGAGAGAATGCTCTTTTCTAATTTTGAGGAGGTGATATCAATCTATCTATCGTTTGGAGATCAAAATTTTCCCTTTGCGGTCTAATTATGTGTCTGTAAATCTACGAAGGTGATTTTTGTTGTTGATTTGAATGACCCTTCTGCCAGTTCAAATTTATTCATTTAAGCTCGCTTGAGGAAATGAGAAGGGCCAATCTAATGTATTTAAATACTGTATCAAATTATTTAGTTATTTAGTGAGACGGGTGATTGTTTGATTATATTATTTTGTGCTAAGTGTTGCAAGCATTAAACTTGTATAGTAAAATATTATAGTACATTGAAACATATTATATGGTAGTTTAAGTATAAATTTATTAAAAAAATTTAAATTTATATTTGATTTATTATATCAATTAATTATTATTATTATTATTATTAAATTCTTTCTTTCATTTAATTATAACAATCTTTTAAATTAATATTATTTTATATCTTTATATTAAAATAGTTGGCTCATGAGTTGAATTGAATTCATAAAGTTAAAAGGTCGCTCTAATTTTACTTTAAGCTCGAGCTCTAATTTTACTAAAAATCAAGAATTACTCAAGTTTGACTCAATTTATTTACACTTAGTGTGGCAAGTATGCTCTTTGCATTTGATTTGATGCAAAAAATTTAAAAAAATTTAAAAAAATTTAAAAAAAATGGCTACAATTGGTTTTTGAGTTTTAAAAATGAAATCATAAGTTCAACAAATATGCATATTGATATTGGATAAGTATGACAACATGATTTCTTTTTATTAATTTTGTAGTATGCACTAAGGATAGATAATATTCTTCCTTCTAGATCTTAAGCAATTTAGATGAGTATTTAGTGTCATAAAGAGTATTTAAATCGCTTAGTGATGTTTCTTATATTTTATAGCATACATAAATGACATTGTTCCCTCTAAATTCTTATTCTATTTATCTTTCTCTTTTTTATGTGAGTCTTATAATTCTTAGAATTAAAGTTCTAGTGTTGCCCACGAATAATATTAGATTCAACATTCTCAAAAATGTGATGAACATGGATTAATGTCAAGAACTAAAATTCAATGATTATAAGCAACAACTAGAGAAAGAAATAGAAATAGAAGATGGTAGAAGGATCATAGATTCAATCATTCAAAGGGGACCAAGCAACACATTAGCATTAACTTCAAGCCTATTAATTGATAGAACTTCTTATCTAAATAGCAACAAACAATCTACTTACTTATCCCAACAAATTGAGAAGAGGAAGTCTTAGCTAATGAATGTCAACTCAAGGGATATCTTCCAAGAAAGCCTCTAATGAAGTTTGAAATCCCTCACCTCTACTCTTTAAGGGAAAAATTAGATGACTTCTTTTGAGTAATCTACCTATTTGTTGGATGTGAATCATAATCTAAAGTGTCATCTATTTTTCACCATTTTTTTAAAAAATTACTTCTTCAATGATTCTTAGAGATAATAGCATTCAACATTTTCGTGTTAAATGTTTATAACCTATAATAACTCTATCTTGACTCGATTTGATTCACATCATGGAAAACACACACACACACACACATACATATATATATATATATATATATATATATATATATATATATATATATATATATATATATATATATATATATATATATATATATATATATATATATATATATATATATATATATATATATATATATATATGATGAAATTAATTAAAAATATTGAATTGAAAAATCATGAAAATTGCTAGAACACAAGATAAAAAGATCAGTCACGAAAGCCATCAAGAAACATCAATTTTTTCAAAAAAATATAGCAAAACTATCCCAAATAAATGCAAGAACTTAACGCTAATGCTACCTGGCCTCCAGAAGCTCCTTCTTCTAAAATGGAAAAGAGCAAATACATACCTGATAAGCACACACTAAGAGTAAAATTATATTAAAAATAGACCATTTCATTTCATATGTCTACATCATCATTTTGAGTGGCAAACTAAATGCAAAAAAATTACTGACAGATCTTGAGATCATTCATACTCCTTTGTGAGTATCTTATATCAAGATCGAGTTACTGAATGTAAGGAGATAAAGAGTATTTTCATGACCACCATTATCATATATAATCTAAAAAAATATTTTTTCCTTCGATAAAGATCACAGTCATGATTTTGAAGACTATCGACATCTTTGTAGACTAATTGAAGAAACAGAAAGGTTCAAATCCATATAACATGAAAGTGTATAATAACTGAAAATATCTTTTCAAGGAATATTTTGATTATATATCTTGTAATAGTTAATGCTACAGTTTACAATTTGATTACTTAACTGCCTGGAATTTTGGTTGCTGGTATTTATCTCCTTCTAAAAGTTATTTTAAATTTGAAAATATTTGGGGAATTCATTGATTGCGCATGTATTTACTAATCATGGTATTAGAAATTATTATATTTATCTGGTAAATTTGGCAAATTCAATATGGTCTACTTGCATTCTAATAAAAAAAATATGGTGAATTTTTTGATATTATTATTCAAAGTAAAATTAAATAGATGGATAAAAGAAAAAAAACTCAATTGAATTTCTAATGAGAGAGAGGTTGATTAAAGAAGTACTAATTGTAATTAGCATATAGTAGCAATGAATGGAGTTTAAAATTTAAGAAATTTATTATTATTAAATGAAAGCATATGGTTGGAAAAATGATGATGTGCGATCAAGATTCCATAGTTCTGTCATTCTAGGCTATCATACTCTCTGGTCTACTTAGCTGAATGAGGTAGTCAATCTTACCTGACTGATAAATTCTTATGGGCAACCATGGGTTGCCTCATCCAAGGTAATCTTGTAGACCTAGGGTTGATGTTTGTCTAAAGGGATAATATAAGTTGACCTTAGTTAAAAAAGGGGATTTGTTGCCTAGTTCACTACTCAAAGGGACAATGCCATTGGGGACATATAAGCTACAACGACAAGAATTTAATAGTGTCATTTAGCAATAAACCTTATAATTAGAGGGCTCTTAAACACACTTTTATGTGATATCATTTGACAACAAAATCATACAAATAGAGAACACGTGCCATGTTCTTATTGATGTGAGCTTATTAGAAAGTGAACATGGAAGTATATTTGATTTGACATTGACTACTTTATGAGCTAAAGTTTTCTTAAATTTCCACCCCTAACAAACGATTATGAATGAGTGGATGAATTTAAGATTTAAGTTTTAAATAATAATTTTCATTTGAATATTTTAAATTTATTATCTTTTGTATTCTTCTCATTTTTTAAAAATTTTTTAACTTAGATTCATTTGACACTGAATTTTAAATATAACTTGATGGTGATATCTTTTTTGGTTGAGATATTCATTCATCATGACTATCAACAAAGAATTAGACTTTGTCAACTCAACATGCTTAAGGAGATCAAGTTTGTGATATTTATCTATGCATCATTTGAGTTAGTTTGGATGTTTATCACATTATAGATCTTGTTGAGTCTATCTTTATTCATAAAGGATTTGGTCCGTGGTTAAAACTTATAATAAAAGCAGTTTTTATTTATTTATAATGACCAAGAACTTTACTTTTTAAATATAAAATTTCTTTATTAATATTATTGATGGTCAAATGCAAATACAAAACTAGATTATCATTTTAGGAATGAAAATATGATTTCCAATTAGTTGTATCAATCCTGTCACTACTAAGAGGAGGATCAAATCATCTAAGTGGGACTCATAACTCCACCATATAAGCAGATAAACTATTAAAAAAAAATGTATGTATGCATCAGTCTTTAAAAATTAGATTCATAAGATATGTATATAATTATAAAGCAATTATCAATTTCTAAATTATTTGTACTTTTAAGAGTGAAGAAAATTAAGTTAAATTTATATTTAGCATAACATCCTCGATATCTAGTTTAGAAGCTTAACACATGTGTAGGGTCACATGCATGTGTATTTATTTTAAATGTTTATGTGAACTTTGGAGAACTTATTTATCTCTTAAAGCATTTGCATGTGTTTTTATGGAATAGGATCGAACATAAAGTTGCCACACAATTATGCATAATCATTTTTTAAGTCTCTTGCACACATTTCAATGAGATCAAATATAAAGTTATTTCATAATGCACATAAGCATTTTACTCTTTTCTTTGAATGCTTGCAAATGTTATGAAGCAATTGAATAAGATGTATGATTATTTCAAAATACATGCAATAAATTGATTTCATTTAAGTGTTTGCATGCATTTCAAAGCATTTGAGTTGGAAGAGGCCGCTTTGTAATGCATACAAGTATTCATTCAATGCCTTCATCAATGCTTTCTATTTTTTGCGTTTAAATGCTGTAGATTCGACAATGTTCAACATTTAAGTTCATCTTGTGATTTTAAGCAATTGAAAATGTTGTAAATTCTTGCTTGTAAACAAGTCACTAAATCCAATGTAGGCATTGTTTAGGCCCAACAAAAAAATTTCAAATCTTTTGCATATTAAATGTAGGGCATGTTTATATTTGCTTTTATTCTTTACTATTCACTTAGTTCAACATGTAAGATAGCTCAAATGTTTGTTGAAGGCTTTCTTTTATGTTCTTTGGCTAGCATTCAAACTCACTACAAATCTCATTTGAGTTCTTTTAGGCTCCCATTGATTCATCCAATGAAGACTATAGTAAAGTTCGATTGTTCATTCAATGGTCTTACTTATATTCATAGGTGAGCAATCGGTCATGTTCTTGCTTTGTAGTTTTCAAATCCTTATGTAAGTTCTCTCTCAAGTTTGATTTATTTTTTTTAAAATAAGCCTCCAAGCTTAACATAAGTCTCACATATATTGCATGAAGTCTTAAGTCTTACTTACTTTCTATTTAAGTTTTAGTTTTCTCTTTATTTGAATATGAACTTTGAAGTTTCTACTAAGTTCCATTCATGCTCATCAATGAGCTATTAGGTTCACTTCAAATCTCTTATGAATCTTATTTAAATTATTTATTTATTTGCAAGTAAACTTCCAAGTCATTACAAATTTTGTTGAAGTATAATATAAGTCATTGTGTGTTTAAGAATGTAATGAGGGGAACCATGCATCTTCGAGGATACTTGAAATAATCATATAACAATCAATGAATGATATACTACCTCAAAAGATAAAAATATCACTCTCAATAAACTCAATCATTTAATAAGCATAAGATTGATGGGTCCTCCATCCAAAGGTATTTCTCACTTATATGGATGAAGTAAGATAGGGTTTATTTTAAGTCAAATTCTTAAGTTTTTGGTAGGGGCAAGCCCTTGTAGTTACATCTATCTTAAGGGATATCATAAGAAATCTCTCGATTAAAGTAATCAACTAATATCTCTATGGATTTCAAAGCTTGATATTAAAGGATTGGTGATTGTTAGAAATCAATTAGGAGAACTCAATTAGGGAGAGTTCTTAACTAGATCTAAAAGAGAATAAGTAGGAAGTACTCATGATATTAAAATACTTAGTGAATACTTCAATCTATCCCATAATGAAGCCTTATACTATTGAAATTGAGAATTATTATAATTTGAGTAGACATTTTATTCTGACAATACAAGATTGTAAAGATGCCTAAGAGATGAGAGATCCTAAAACTACGATGCTTTAGCACATGCTAAGAGCTTGACCTAATTTAGCGAGATAGAAAATAGGATGTAGTGGCACATCCCTACCCAAGGATGTGAACCCATCTTAAATTTTTTAAACTTATAACTACATGGAATAACATATGTCATAGTCATATGTAAGATTACCATACCTGAAAACCTAAGAGCCTAAACACACTTAAGAGCTAGATCATGAAAAGTATGTAATGTCCTAAATAAAGCGATAAAATTTTATCTTTTTATAAATTTTAGACTCATTATTTTCTGACTCAAACTTGGGTGGGCAAGTATGCTTATATGCATGATGAAATTAGGTTATGAGTCAATTTATGAGAATGGTGCTCTTCACTCAAGGGTGTTACTGTTAATAATCCTACACTCCCTCTTATTGTGTAATGAGTGACAATTCCCAATATTCAAGGATGGAGAGCAATATGCATGCATGATATTATACATCCATTAAAGACCTAATGATTTCTAAATCTTTCAGTTGATTAATTTCTAGGCTTTAAGATAAGCTTGTGAGTTGCAATTAATTTTTAGTTTTGAGTTGATTAGTTGGGTTAAAAAAATTTAAGTATTGAAGAAGCTTCACCTTCGCCTATGGGTTATGGAGGAATTACCTCACTATAGCTAAAGATCGATAACAACATGAGGTAGCTTCTCCTGAAGAGGTGAAGCTCCGAAAATGGTTGGTTGTTCTTGAGACCACATGCCACTACAAGCATGCTATATTTGATCTAGAATAGCCTTCCCATGCTAAAATTGAGTGGTTCTTGATTCATTCTCGCTTGTCGGGGTGCAATGAAGGTGTGGGAAAAATTTATTTGGCTTTAGTGAAGGTTTAGTGTGGTTGGATTTGGGAGATGCTCAGGCTAAAAGAAAGCTTGCTGTCACCAGTGATGGGATGTATGTGAGGCTCAGGAAGCTCAGGACTCTCTGGGGTTGGAATGAGGGTGTGTGTGAAGTATGAATGGGTGAGGAGGTTTGTGCCCTTCTCCCCATATGAACCACCATTTGCGATGGGTTTAGTCTATGGCAACAATCTAGCCAAGGGGGTGGTTGGTTTGGGCATGGGACTGATGCACTAAACCTCTCAGTGGCTAGAGGCATTTGGTGGTTAGTGGTGAAATGGAAAACCAATGGCTGGTGAACTAAGGGCTAGCCAAGGTGAAGGAGACTTCACTTTGGTCAATGGCCAAATTAAGTTAAGTTGGATTGGATGAGTTAATTGGACAAATTAGATTATAATTGATCATGAGGAATGTTTAATTAAGTGATTGTAAAGCTTTGAAATGACTCAATTAGTTTAGATTAGTTAAGTTTTTTTTGGCCGTATAGGATTCAATCAGGTTAATTTAGGCTAGGTGAGCTAATTGGCCAAATTGAGTCTTGATAAAGCTTCAACTAAGTTTAATCAAAGTTTTGGTTGGATTGGGTAGGTTCAATTTTAAGTGATTTTCATCAATTTTTGATTTAGCCTTTTTAGATTTAAATAGGTCAAATTGGGTCAACTTGACTAATTAGTTGAATTAAACCCTAATTAGATATGATTTGTATAGGTTTAAGATTTTGGATGACATACAATCAATTAGATTTGATACATGAGGTTTGTTTTAAGATTAGGGTCATTGGGTTCCACATAGTCTAGGGTTAGCTTTGTAAGTCTTCTAGGCTTTGGGTTGGTGTGCTTCTAGCATCTTAACCATAAGTGAGGAAGACATTAGTGCCTAGATCAAATCCTAGGATTACGTGGATGGTTATCAACCTCATTAGAAGTGAGGTCAACTATCATCTTTGAGTCTATTCTCATATGAGAATGAACTTTCAAGTATATTATACATTTTATTTATGCTCACTGATGAGCCTATCAGATTCTCTATGAGTGCCACTTGAATCCAAATTTTTTGTAAACTCATCATTTTTTAAACCTTCATTATCATATATAAGTTCAATTGAGGTTCAATGTAAATTTATTTAAAATTTTAAATTCAATTTATTAATGCTTTTATTAAGTCTTGTTTGCTCACTTATCACTATCAACCTTGATGGAATTTCTAGCCTCCCATCATCATCATTCCTACTTAAGGACGCTTTGCTTTACCACATTCTTCTTAGCACAGTCATTATCTTGTGACACTATGGTCATGGTCTTCTAACTTGCCAGCTCTACTGAGCATAATAGAGTCTTCAAACCCATGAAACTCTTTTGAGTGAGATATTGAACTTCAAACCAATCAAACATCGCCATCTTAGAATGCATGCATGTTTTGATAAGCTTTTTTCGGATGACTCCCAAGCAATACAATTATTGTCCTAAGTAAGTTTAATATTTTGAATGCAATTTTAAGATCAAAGTTTGTTTGGGTGATTTTGATATTGATTAAGATGATTTTGGCCTGAACCACATGACGTCACATTTTTGTGTCACCATTTACACCGTGCTTGGTTGAATCGTATTGGATGGAGTCTTTTAGTAATTTTGATGTTTTCATGACATCGTGTAGTCCATTCTTAGAAAAGAGGATGTATGTATGACATCGAGGCCTCTTGACTCTGATGTGCATGAAATTGATCTACAACTCATTTTTATTATCAGGTGACTATTAAATGATGCAAAATGCATCTATTAGTTAGATTCAAAATTTATGATGCATTAATATAGTTTATTTTTCAAATAAAAGATATTTTGATCAATTTTGATTGTAATTAGGATGTCTCGAACTCAATTTCTATGACATCACATTAATATTTTTCTATACTAATTTTTTTTCTTAGGAGACTTGATGAAGGGATATCTTAAATTGGCTCATAGACTTATCAAGAACTCATGAGCTTGCCTCTTACCCTAGCTTTCTACTTTATCAATTTGTTAAAGAGTCCTTTTTGGTATGTGCTTTATGATTAATCAAACTTAACTTGTTTAGTTGAGACTATTTTAAATTAAGGTTCATTTACTCATATTTTATCTTAATTTATTAGTCAATTGAGAAGACCACCTAGATTTAACATGCTTGTAATCACTAAGTTGGATAAGCTTTGGGGTTACCGGATGTTGTTATTAGACGGATGAGGTGGGGGAACCATTATTGTGGCTTTTTTCTTATGGCTTGTTAAGATATGAGCGCATCAATAACTTGGTCATATTTGGGCTCGGAGACTGATGGCTTGAATCTGCCAAAGCTCGAGTTTGAGGGAAATTATAGAAGACATCCTTAAGAGTAAGCTTGTCTGAAGGGACATCGGGGTATATCCCTTAGATGTAGATTTGGTTTAGATTATATCTGGGGCATTAAAGAGAGGCTCCATAATTATTTTCATCCCATGCTATGGGACAGGTTTCCATGAGGACAACCTTAGAAGAAGATTTGGGGAAGGTTCCTTGAAGATAAATTTTGGCTCTACTATGCTATAAACGTTAAGGAGAGCTCTTTAAGAGTATGTAGTATGATAAAGACATGCAAAGATACACAGTATAGTGGGAAGTAATGGATTTGAGGGTTATGTCTTATCCCAAGGTGTTTGAAGAATAGATATGGACCTTATTGATGTGTGATGGGCCACATAAGGAGGAGCCATGATGGTGAAACCTAAAATAATCACTTAGGAAAGGAAATGGGCCACTTATCCACAGAATGATGCTATCCAACTTAAAGGAGAGAATATTAGGAGAGGGGCTGAGATGGTGTGATGCAAACCTAAAATAATCACTTGAGAAAGGGGCCACGAGGACATGATCCTAACAATATATATATATATATATATAAATAGGTGTATGTTAAGCCACACTAAGGAGGAGCCATAGGGGCTTTGACTTACCTTAAACTTACTATCTCAAGGGGGTAGAGTCTATCTAACCTAAGAGTTGCCCATCGATGTGCAATGGTTGAACTTGAAAGAAAGCCTTAGGAATTCACATCCTTCTAAGAGGAATCAACCATTGGATGACCTATCGACTGTGCAGTAAGTCTAGCCCGACTTAGGGAAACTACTAAAAGGGAACTGCTAGGGCATTATCATAGCTTGAAGTATGTTAATATATACCTGATGAAACCACACTAATGCTATAAAGTAAGATGCTTGACAAGATAGGGGCCTTGAAAGTGTGAACCTAATCCCTAAGATATATGTGTATATATATATAGTGGACCATATTGGCCTGCAATGTGCCAAACTAAGGAGGAGAAACAAGGGCCTTGGCCTACCTTAGATTTACTAGCCTAAAGGGATAGTCCACATATATGCAGAATGGTGCTATCCAACCAAAGGGGTAGCTATTAGGAAAGAGGAACGTAAAAATAACCTAGGTCACATCTAAATGGGGTCATAATGATGTTGTCCAATAAGAATGTCCATAAGGATAGATGCCATGGGGGACATTATCCTAATCTTTAAACATATAAATCTTATCGATGTACGATGGCTAATTCAGAAGGAAAGTGCAAGGACTCATATCTTTCTGAATAGTGTTGCCCCTCTGAGTAGGCTATTGTTAGCGAAGCAAATGCCACCTGACTTGAGGGTGCTCGTCGGTGTGCAATAATCAATTTAAGGAAAAAGCATCAGGACACACATCCTCCTAAGTGGAGCTAATCACTAGGATAGCCTATTATAAGTAGAACAATTACTATCCAACCTAGGAAGACTACTAAGATGGGGCCATAGGGGAGTAATCTTAATCCCTAAAATATGTGTGTGTGTGTGTCCGATCAGTGTGTGATAGAAAACTTAAGAAGAAAGCATCAGAGACTCATATCTTCTAGATAGTGTCAACTGTTGGGATAGCCTATTGACTACGCAATCAATTTTATTCAACCTAATGGTGCCTATTGGTTTGTGATGGTTATACAAGTACTCACATCTTCTTAAGTAGAATTAACAACCAGGATAGCTTGTTGTCAGCTGAACAATTACTATCCAACTTAGGGTGACTATTAAAAGGAGGCCATGAGGGCATTATCCCAGCTTGAAGTAGTTTTAATGTGTGTGTTTTAATTAAGAAAGGTGACCAAGTGGGTCTCTCATGCCAATCCTAGCTATACTATAATAAGCTACCATTTGGGTTCTCTTATACTTATTTTAATAGCACTAGAGGTAAATTTAAAGGTAAATCTAGATTTAAACTTGATATGATTTTCTTTTTTTTGGTTGGTTGTGTTTTGGAGGAGAGCAAGTGATTAAATTATTTTTGGTAATTTGGACTTATTCATTGCATGTGTCAATCTTGATGTGAAAACATTATTTTCTTGATGAAAATTTATTTTTAGATACAATCATGCATATTATTTCTTCAAGTACAACTCATTGATAGAAAGCATCAATTGACTTTATGGTTGATCAGTTGGTATGATCTACCTTGGTAGACATTTTTTATGATGAAAGGTCCTTCCCACATTGGTTTAAGCTTACTTCCCATCTTACGATGGGTAATAATTAGTATCTTAAGAAGTAAAATGAGCTTCTAACTCAAAAAAACCCTTGGGTAGACCAACTTGTTATGAGCTTGAACCATTTGTGCATTGTATAGCTCAAGGTTCTGATAGGCTTGGAGGTGTTGCTCCTTAAGACCTTCGAGCTCTTCCAAATGTAGTTTAGCATTTTACCTCGTTGTGATCTTATTGACGATGATAATCTTTAGTGATGGTAGCTAAACTTCTATGGGAAGAAAGACTTTAGATCCATACACCATAGATAAGGGAGTGGACTATGTCCTATATATGATATGATAGGCCCATAAAGCTTTTACTAGCCTCACAAAATTGTTAATTTTTGTGTTCTTGAAGGTAGTACTATAATTAGATATGAATCGATGAGGTATGTTAAATCTATAGATAATGTAGTTTTTGAAAAGTTGAAAGACATGGTGAGCCTTAAAATAATTGCTATTAAAATAATCTATTGCTATTAAAATGATGTAATGTTGAAAGAAGGAGGGTCAATTAGAACCAATATGTTTGTATTCCAACACTCAAATGGCCATGAAGCTATCATCCGGTGAGGATGTTAGGTGTAATGTAACTACTCCATGCACTTGAAGTGGTGATAGTGGTTATGTCCATGCAATCTATGATCATTATTATAATATAGGAGTCTTTTAATTTTTGGTTTTTATTTTTAAACTAGATTGATGTGCTCCATACTGCCATGAATATACCTCATTCATGATTTTTTAGGCTTCATGTTTGTCAAAATAGCACAATCACTTATAATCAATGGACTATATGTACAAGGAGCCATCAATAAGAGCACAAGATAATGCCCTTTATTTAATTTAATGGGCTTGAGATTTTCTTAAAGAAGTTTTCCTTCACACATATAGTCAATAAAAGGTTGTCTCAAATCAACCTTTTCAATATCTTTGATAAACTCCTTTATCAATATAAACTCTTGTCAAGCCATTTCTTTGCTAAAATGTTGCATATGATATTTCCACCTCGTGAAATTCTATATTGAGCGACCTAGAATCTATTTTAATAACTCCATGGTGTACTTATAGTACTGATAAGTTTGGGTTTGAGAATTTTATAAGTTCTAATGATCTAGTTCACCACTAATTATGAATCCTTGAAGATGACAATATCTTTAATGCCTAGTGAGATCACCAACTATAGATCAACGATCAGAGGTTTGCACTCAGCTTCATTATTCATACATGGCTTCAATAAATGATATGAGAATCATAACATCTTGTAGTCTGGAGTTAAGAAGACTACTCATACTCTTGCTTTACCTAAAATGATGGACTATGGTACATCTCCTCTTTGGGAGGAAGCCAAACCATCAAAGTATAATTCCCAATACTGGCTATTTGCATTCCCTAAACTCATGATTTGTTCACTAAAAAGATTATCATTTAGGGGAGAATCTATGTGAAGAGGGTGTGTCGCTAGAAAGTCTACTAGTATATGCCCTTTCATGATGCAAAGAGGTATGAATGTGATGCCGAACTATGAAAAGGTCATGGAATATTGTGCCAATTGTTCGATAGTGTTGGCCCAATCATGAGATATTGTAATAAATTAACTCTAGAAATCAAGTTGATTTTATGAGAAAGGATGTAGTGCTTTAGCTTTTGGGTGGCAAATATGAGAGCTAGATAACGCTTCTTAATGGGTGAATATTTGGCTTATGTAGGAATTAAGTGATGACTAAAATGATGGAGTGCATTTTGTTTCCTCATTTTGGTTTTGGTCAACAAGGTGCTTAGCGAATCACTTAATCTTTATAGAGGATGAGAGGTTTGCTTAGAAGGGCATTAGCACTAGGGCCATCATTAAGTATTTCTTGATGCTCTTGAATATGTGCTTCCATTTATATTCCCATCAAAATTTGACATCCTTTTTTGTGAGTGTCATGAAGGGTTAACATCTACTAGATAAGTTTAACATAAAGCATCTTAGATACACCAATCGTTCCTTAAAAAATATGAGTGGGGTTAGACTCTTGGGAGGTGGCATTTTTAATATCTCTTTAATTTTCTTTAGATCAATCTTGAGTCCATGATGTCGTACAATGAACCCTAGAAACATTCTTGAAGTAACTCCAAAATCATATTTTAGAGGGTTCATCTTCAGATTATAACATCGTAACTATTTAAAATCTACTCTCAAGTCATATAAATGGTCTTCCTTTTCTTTACTTTTGACCACAAGATCATTAACATAACACTTTCGATGATGAATGAGTTCATCAAGTCTTGCCTTGTATATGTAACAATGGTTTAAGAAAATGCATGACCATATAAAAAAGATTTTGATTAGAATTTTAAATGCAATATTCTTCTCATCTTTAAGTTCCATATTAATTTGGTTGTAACTAGATGACTCATCCATGAATGAGAAGATCACATGTGAGGAGGCTATGTACCATAAGCTCCAATATAGTAATGTGAACTTATCTTGGGGACAATCCTTATGAAGATCACTAAAATTGATGCATATATAAATTTAATCAATTTTATTTTTAATTGGTATATATTGGGTAACCAAGTGGGATACTTTTAATCCTAGATAGAACCAACATCGATCAATTTTTTAACCTTTAAAACAACTTATTATTTAATATTTAATTGCATGCTTCTAGGATCTTGCTTTATGGGGATTACATCATGCTATATTTCTAGTTTTGGACCATGACATTAAGCAAACAAAGGCATTTCTTCAAAACTCAATGTGAAGTAATCCTTAAACTCCAAAGTAGCCTAATTAGGTCAATGGCATCAGATTCATTCCATAAAGTGCTAATGAATGTCCAACATGGTTTATCTTGATAGCCAAAGTTGATTTCTTTTAGTATGTCTATGGTTGACTTTATTTTCTTCTTCAATTCCAAAGGTGCATCCCTAACTTTGAGGTTGTCTAAATCATTTGAAGTTTCTAGATAAACCTTTTCATATGAATCATTGTTATTCAAAAAGGACCAATAAGGCTCCAAATTATTAGAGATGACTAAATGATATTTGTCATCATTTATGTTGCCAACTATACTAAATCTTTGCCTTTGTCTTTGTTCTACCTTTTGTATTTATTATTCCATGTATTTTCAAACTATTTTGATTTGTGCTTGGACCATGTATATGGTATAAATCCCTATTTAGATAAACTTGAAATACAAGATGAGTACTAGTCAATAGAAAATTTTATTTTTTCTTTGAAGAGATTCATCCTAAAGTTTGCATCCACTCCTCAACCTAAGGATGATGGTCTTAACTTCTATGGCTTAGACTCTTCATTTAGTTATAATGTAGCTTTAATTAGAGCTAGAGTGCTCACATACTAGTTAAGCCTCTTATACAAATACATCTTATATGTATCACCATAATGCTTATCACTACCTTGTTTGTTGTTGCTTTGTTTGGGGACCTGGTTCTCATCATTATCTAGCTCCACTATCATCTCTATCTTGTCCTTCAGATGTAAGGAGGTAGCTAGTGAGTTGTTGACCTCATTTTTGGATGAAATTAACATCATTTCTAAAATTTGTAATTTGGATATCTAATATTAGATTAGGAGCCTCCTAATTAAGTACTTGAGATACTATACATAGTGATTTAGTGCATCTTCCTTGGGTTTGATACAATCTAATGGGATTAAGTAGACTCAACCCAATTTCCAAACTTGAATTAAATCAAAACAAATCTAAATAAATCAAAATGAATTTAAATTAAATCAAATGAATGAATCCAAATCTAAATCAAAGTCAAATATAGTCAACCCTTTTGACATAGATTTGACTTATGTCCCACTAAGTCAAAGGTCAATGCACCAAAATTTGACCAAATGAAATAATTTTGAATGATCCAAATAATAAAATAAATATGTTTAATAATGAACATAAATGAATTTAAATTTATTTAGGTGCTACTTAAGTTAATTAGGCCACTTAGTCTAAATGAACTTAAATGAGCCCTATTGGGTTCAAACCTAAATCGAATTGAAATCAATTCAATTTGATTTTTTAAAATCATTTGAAAATGATAAACATAATCCAACACATCATTGGGTTTAAATTAGTAATTTAATAAAATTGGTCATTTGACCCAAATGAACACAAATTTAACCCATTAAGCCCAATTTGGGTCAAATGCATTCAAATTAAAATAAAAATTAAATTAAATTAAATTAATCCATCCAAATCATCTCACACATGTGATCAAGTATGACTGGAGTCCAAACAAAATTCAATTAAGTCAAATGGGTCATTCGAAACTAATTGGAATCAAGCTTAACCCATTTGAGCCTAAATGGTTTAAAATGAAATGAAATTTAAAACCAGCTCAAATCCTAAAGGAATTAACTAAATCAAAAATTATTAAATAATCAATTAAACATAGTTAAATCCAAAATTAAATGAATTAAATCAAAATAAACAAAATCAAAAAACTTTGAATCCAAACGTCTTGAATTTGGTTCAAACCATCCAATCCAATGGATTTGGATTCAATCTCAAACTCACATTGGGTTTAATTTGGGCAGCCAAACACTAGGCTAAGGGTAGTGGTGGTGATGCCAAAAGCTATAAGTAAAGTGAAAGGGAGATGAGTTGAAGTTTGGCCAAGTAAAGATGCTTTGTGATTCTTCCTCCTCCCATCATCCAAAATCCTTTGGATTTTATCCAAGTAATCTTTGACCACCTCTTGGAGGATGGTTCCAAGGTTTGGAATCAAGTAGCTAACCCTCATGCAAAAGAGGAATTGACTTCTTCCTCTATGAGAGAAGAAAACTAATAAGAGAGAGGCCATGAAGGCCATGCTCTTGGCCAAGGGAGGAAAGGGGAGGAAATGACTTCCTCCCCTCAAATCTCTTATCCTATTACACTCATAAGGCCAATAGAAACTAAATGCACCCTCATCCAAGCCACTTACCAGTGGCTGGGTGTCCACCTAAAGGCTTTAAATACATAGCTCTTGGCCATGTATGGAAAGAGAGGAGAGAGGCATTCTCCGCTCTCTCTTTTCATCCCAAATCATTCACATGGTGAAGAGAGGAAGAAAGAGAGCATTCCCTCAACCTCTCACCATCGACAAGCTAGAATTTGGCGAAAGCCGGTGGCCATTTATCAACCTATAATGGCAAAATAAAAGGGGGGAGTGTTTCACCTCCAATTAAATGTCCCAACACATTCTAGAGGTCAAAGTGACCACATTCAAATCTTCATTAAGACTCATCACCATCGGTGAATTGGAGAACGGTCAAGCTAGATGGGAAATGGATGTAAGTAGGTCTTCAAGGCAATGGGTAGGGAGGCAAGGCACCAATATATGCCCATGGCTTCATCCCATTGAGACAAAGGTGCTTGGAGCACAGCGACCACCGGGGATCGCCACTGACAAGGTATGCTTTAAAATCGATGCCTCTAGCAAAATTCTTTAGTCCTTTTGAAGAGAATTTGATCCACAAGAGGATAAAACAATTTAAATTGATTATAGATTTATCCTTGATCATTTTGCAATCAAAATCACTCCAAATTTGGCCTTAGATCATCAAAAATCCATCGAATTTGATGGACAATGTCTATCTCTTATTGAAGATAAATCGTAAATGATTTTTATTATATGTTCCCTCTATTTGGAATGGACGACCGACATCTAGTTGCACGAGTTGATTCAGTCTTTAGAGGAAACCACGAAAGGAATTGGGACTGTCTGATCTTTGATTGGATGATTGGGATCCATCTCATTTTTTACTTTTGACATGGCCACTACATGGTCCAATGGTGCTTATGCATGACACGACCATTTAAAATGAGTTTTTCTCATTTTAAATTATTAAAATTATTGACAAATACTAAAAACTTTTTAAAATTATAAAAAAAAATATAAATAAAAAATACATATGAAGGCTCTATGGATTCATCTCAACGAGTAGAATCTATTAAACCCAAAATTCATAATAAATTTTAAATTAATTTGACTTTAAATAAAATTAATTAAACTCAAATTAATCATAAACCATTAATTCAATTACAATGAAACTTTTGGGAACTGAAATTAAGGTTAAAATGCACCTTAGGAAATATTTTCATGAATTATTGCAAAGTAATTTAAAAGATATCAAATTTCAAACTCTAAACTTCAATTTTAATGAAAAAATTAATATTAATTAAAATAAAGCATGAAAATAGATCAAATACCTTTGAATTAACACAACAAACCCTAATGAACTTAGAAACACCAATGAAACTCACTAAAACTTAATAAATCACAAAATGGCTTGATTTTGTAATTAATTGAATTAATTAATTCAATTAATCAACCTAAACTTAAAACAATCACTATAAATCAACCAAGTTCCCAAAATTTATGAATGAACCCTCTATGGATGCATTTTTCAGAGAGGAATCAAAGAACATTAAAATCCTCAAATAATCCTTATTAAATCAGGCTTAATTTAAGTTTTAGTAAATAATTCAAATTATAATTACACCATAATTATGTATTTGATTAAAATGAAACTTTGGAAAAATGAAATTGGGATGGAGCCCCACTTTCCATAGAAATTTCAGACCCAAAAGTCAATATAAATCAAATAATAAATTAAAAAAATTCATAAGTCATAAAATTTCAGAAAAGTAACATGAAATAATCTTTACCAACATCATAATATTTAAGAATAATTCTTCAACATTCTAAATCAAAGAACTTGATCACTTACATACTTAAGGGTTAATAAAAAATAACAAATGTTAAGATTAATTAAACCTTAAGGTTAATGAATTCATAAGCAAACAATCAATAAAATCCTAACCCATAATCATTATAGCCTAAGAATGGATTAAAACACTAACAAACCTAAGTGTCTTAATAATTCAAACTAAATGAACATGAATTCAATAAACATAAACATAATTCAATGAACATAAATATTAATGACATAAATGTTAAAGTAATGCAAATCAAATGAAATAAAACAAATCAAATTAAATCAAAAGATTGATTAAATCAAAGAAATGAAATGAAGAATCAAATTTCAAAAAAAATAAAATTACATAACTTTAAACCAAACTAAACTCAAAACCCAAATCATCTAAAGTAATCTAAAGGATCTAATTAAGATCTTTATGATGAATCTTTATCTTAGAATGAAGGTTACATTCTATTAGGGTTTAGAATATTGAATAGAATGGGTT